>CM038669.1:150276917-153039417 GCA_021605145.1 Aegilops bicornis
TAATCAACACTACTAAAGACAACCTACAAGTACCAATCCCGGACTTAGAGGCAAGAATTGGATACAAGAGATGAACTAGGGTTTGAGAGGAGATGGTGCTGGTGAAGATGTTGATGGAGATTGGCCCCTCCCGATGAGAGAGGAGGCGTTGAGTGATGGCGATGGCGATGATTTCCCCTCTCGGAGGGAAGTGTCCCTCCATGAGCAGTCTCCATGCCTGGAGCCCCTAGATTGAGATCTCGCCAAGGTTCCGCCTACGTGGTGGTAGTCTGGCCCGAAATCGGCTTGCTTATGATTTTTCGTGTGGGACTCCAAAAGACTTCATATAGCGTGAAGATGGGCACGAGGAGGCCACGGTAGGGCTCCACGAGGCAGGGGCGCACCTAGGGTAGGCGGCGCGCCCCCACCCTCGTGGCTGTGGTGTATGAGAAGCCCTCCTGAGTATTTCTTCCACTCAAAGATTTTTTAATTATTTCCAAAAATCAACTTCCGTGGAGTTTCAGGACTTTGGAGTTGTGCGTAGAATAGAGTCTCTAATATTTGCTCACCTTTTTCCAAATTACAAGAAATTCCAGCCCCGGCATTCTCCCACTCTTTTATGTAAACCTTGTAAAATAAGAGAGAATAGGCATAAGTATTAACTAGCGACATAATGTGTAATAACAGCCCATAATGCAATAAATATCGATATAAAAGCATGATGCAAAATGGAGCGTATCAAGTACTTAGTACTTGTGGATCACTCAAGCAAGTTGTCTGCAAGATCGATTATTACCCTTTACACTCTTTGGTAATTATGTGTCTCATAAGTCAAGCGGTTGATGTTATAGTCATCATCACCTGTCCACTTCACTTTGCAACACATGCCATTCGCTTTCTCCATCTTTATGTTCCGCACATAATCTTCCATCCCTGCTAAGGCGCCTCCCCCCCTCTTCCGAAGAAACCCAAGCACTAACAATGGCGTAGATCCGAGCAGCATCCGCCAAAAGAGTGGCTGGAATTCAGCTCTCCCCACCAGGTAATAAAGCTCATTGATTCTGAGTGTGGACAATCTCAAGACTTCATATCGCTCTTTCCTTGGCGATGCTCATCGAAATTTGTCTTGTACCGTTTACTCAAGCCACTCGGGGTTCTCAAAATAAAGCTTTTAAGCCAGCTCTGCTTGCTTCTTGATGCCACCTCGATCTTGAAACAAAGCATGTCGGGCAACATAACTTGATACGTAGGGATGGCGAGCACCAACCCCCTTGACTTGCATGATCCAATCTCCAATGCCTCAACTACATTAATGGTATGTACTTGCGCATCGCATAAAGCATGGAAAACATATCTTGTGGATGGTGGTGCTCAAATCGGCCGACGATGTCGCGTAGCCGGATGCTTTCGTGGAGGTCCTACACCCGGTGATTGATCCCCCTTCCTTCGATTAACAACATGCATCGCTTTTGGCACCACAGCCGAGAATGCTGAAAATCTCAACATGATACCAAGTTTGATTTGCTCAAGGTTGTAATCTTGCCAACTGCCCACAAGATTCATGCTGGAATTATAAAGACTTCAAAGTGGCTAATTGCGTTTCTTTAACCGCGGTATTCCTCGCTTTGTTCGATGCAGTCACCGCTGGTTAAGTGGATAAATACTGCCCGTCCATCGCAGGATCATACATCCTCCATGGTTCTCTCGATGCCATTGAACACAAGGGCTTTACGCATTTACGCTGTCAACTCCTTCTATGGCATTTGGACGATTAAGTTGCTGGCCTACTCCGGTCCAAATATCGCCGCTACAAATGGCTGTTACTGTAAGTATGTTTACTTTCCTATGATATCATGATAGCTTGCTTATATTCTTTGTCAACATTTCATCGACAAAATATTCATGCTCATAACATGTTGTTCTTAAGATTGACTATAGTAGAGCCCTTCCTTTTTATTTGACTCCAACTTGATATGATGTTGTAGGCCGCCTGGTGTCCCTACCCTTCCTAATCCCGTAACCTTTCAAAGAAAAGCGGCATGGCAGGCTGCACGGTGTGGTTCTGGCTCGATCAGATGGCCCGGTGAGCGATTGATGATACGTTGGCACGTGTCTGGACGTGTTGTTTCCGCATGGAATACCAATCCGCAGTCCACTACAAGTGTCTTTGGGCAGGATCCCAACTTCTACGGGCCTTCGTGAATTTTTTGCACCGGAGGCTGGTAGCAGTTCTTGGCACCACGATCCATCTGTTTTCTCGGTAGAATTATCCGATTAACCAGGAGAATAAGCGAAGTGGAAAGGATCATGATGGCAGCACGGTTTTGTTCATCGTAAAGGCCAAAACTGTAATGTGTGCCGTAACGTGCCATGAGTCTCTACCATGCACCATACCTCGATATGTGGCGCCACGCCTCTGCATCCCAAAGTAGGGAGAGAGGGTCATGCTAATCTTTCACTCTTTCCCTTTTACACTTTTTTTCCTTTTTGAAAGCATCACTATGTGTTGGAGAGAAAGAATCCAGATATATATATCCCACTCCGAGGATGTAGGTTATCATAAAGTATTATTCTTTGACATTACCCTCTGAGGTAAAAGGTTACAGATGGCTATCAGAAGCCCTATCTTTCTCTTTTATCCCATCGAGGCTTTTGAACCCATAAGTATCAGGCGTGAGTGTTAGCAATTGTGAAAGACTAAAATGATAGTTGGAGTATGTGGACTTAATTAAAAAAAGCTCTTGTATTGACTCTTCCGATGTTATGATAAATTGCAATTTAGCTTCCAAATGACTGAGATCATAGTTTGTTAGTTTACAATGAAGGTTTTTGATTCATACTTTTACCTTGTGTGAATGAATTGTTACTTTGGCATAAGAAATTATATGACCAATATATGTTTTTTGTTCTAAAGATGATCTTGATGCCCTCTAATATTACGTATTTTTATTTTATCGACACACTCTATCTCTAAACATGTGGACATATTTTTAGATTTGACTTTTTAGCTTGAGGACAAAGCGTAGGTCTAAGTTTGGGGGAGTTGATACGTCCCATTTTGCATCATGCTTTTTTATATCAACTATTTCTTGCATTATGGGCTGTTATTACACATTATATCTGTCACAATACTTATGCCTTTTCTCTCCTTATTTTACAAAGGTTTACATGAAGAGGGAGAATGCCCGTGACTAGAATTCAGGGCTGGAAAAGGAGAATAATATTGAGAGACCTCATTACTCGCACAACTCCAAAAGTCACTGAAACTTCACGGAGAATTATTTTGGAATAAATAAAAAATATTGGGCTTAAGAAAGCATCGAGGAGGGGCCACCAATAACCATACACAAGGATGGGGGCGCGCCCTACTCCCCCTAGGCGCGCCCCCCTTCTTAGTGGGCCCCTGTCCAGGGCCTCAGTTGTCCATCTTACACCCGCTTATCCATGGTGTGTTTTGACTCTAGAAAAAAAAATCGGAAAGAGGAAGCTTTAAAGGGCCGAGCGCCTGCCGTCGTCTTTCGGCGTGAACCTGGGCGGTAACTCCATCTAGGGCTCACGGCGGAGCTGTTCGCTGGGAAACTTCCTCCGGAGGGGGAAATCAAAGCCATCATCATCACCAACGATCACTCTCCTATTGAGGAGGGAGCGTCAATCTCAATCAACATCTTTCACCAAATATTCATCTCCTCTCAAACCCTAGTTCATCTCTTTGTATCCGATCTTTGTCTCAAAACCCTCAAATTGGTATACATGTAGGTTGCTATGTAGTGTTGAGTACTCCTTCTAGTTGATGCTAGTTGGTTTGATTCGGTGGAAGATCATATGTTCAGATCCTTAATAATACCATTAATACTCCTACGATTATGAACATGAATATGGTTTTGAGTAAGTTACGCTTTGTTCTGGCGAGGACATGGGAGAAGTGTTGTTATAAGTAATCATATTGAATTTGGTATTCTTAGAATTATTTCGATATTTTTGATGAGATGTATGTTTGTCTTTCACTCTAGTGGTAGTTTATGTGAGACATCAACTACATGAAAACTTCTCACCATGATTTGGGCCTAGCCGGAAGGCATTGGGAAGTAATAAGTAGATGATGGGCTGCTGCTAGAGAGTGACAAGAGAGCTTAAACCCTAGTTTTTATGTGTTTGCTTCGTAAGGAGGTCTGATTTGGATCCATATGTTTCATACTATGGTTAGATTATCATTCTTAATTCTTCTTTTGTAGCCTGCGGATGTAACTTCTTGCGAGAGAGGGTTAATCATAAGTGGGAGGCTTGTCCAAGCCGAAGGGTAGCACCCAAGCACCGTCCACCCACATATCAAAATTATCAAAGTAATAAGCGTGAATCATATGAGCATGATGAAAACTAGCTTGACATATGAATTCCCATGTGTCCTCGGGAGCACTTTGCTTTATGTTAGAGTTCATCCAGGCTTGTCCTTTGCTACAAAAAAGTATTGGGCCACCTTGCTGCACCTTAGTTACTTTTGTTACTTGTTACGGGTTATGAATTATCTTATCATAAAACTATACTGATATAAACCAGAAGCAGATTTAGGTGTTTTAATGAGAAGAATACCTTGCTTGAAAACCGCTTGTCATTTCCTTCGCTCCTCGTTGGGTTCGACACTCTTACTTATCGAAAGGACTATGATTGATCCCCTCATACTTGTGGGTCATCGGCATGCATCTAGTGTATTAAGTTTATGGAAATGGGTAATGCAATAAGAATGGTGACATGATGTAGACAAGAATCTATTCATGTAGGAATAGCCCCCATCTTGTTATCCTTAATAGCAGCGATACATGCTGTGCCTTGCTGCCCTTTATACATCGCGGCAAAAGAACACCACAAGATCAGAACCCATGACAAAGCACCTTCTCTCCCATGGCAAGAAAAATCGAATCTAGTTGGCTAACTAAACGTAAAGATTCGAAGAAGAAATACGAGGCTATAAGTAATCATGCATATAATAGATCAAAAGAAGACTCGAATAATATTCATGGATAGAAAGTGATCATAAACTCGATCTTCATCGGATCCCAACAAACACACCGCAGAAAGTCATTACATCAAATAGATCTCCAATAGATCATTCTATTGAGAATAAAAAGAGAGAGAGGAAGCCCTCTAACTCTGGCCTCACGGACCCGTAGGGTCTATGGTGCACTACTCACGCATCATCAAAGAGCCGCGAATGAGGATGATGAACTCCTTCGTGGTGGTGTAGATTGGATCTCATGGTTACGGAACTTGTGGTCGTGGAATTGTATTCGTCGACTCCCCTTAGGGTTTCTGGAATTTCTAAGGATTTATGATACGTCTCCAACGTATCTATAATTTTTGATTGTTCCATGCTATTATATTACCTGTTTTGGATGTTTATATGCATTAATATGCTATTTTATATGATTTTAGGGACTAACCTATTAACTTAGAGCCCGATGCGGTTCTGTTTTTCCTTGTTTTAGAGTTTAAATGGAAAAGGAATACCAGCAGTCCAAACGGAATAAAACTTTCGCGATGATTTTTTCTTGAACGAGAATACACCCAGGAGACTTAGAGTGCAAGTCAGGGAGAGCCTCGAGGCGGCCACTAGGGTGGAGGCGTGCCCAGTGGGTAGGCGTGCCCCACAGCCCCTATTTGGTGAATCCCACCCTCGACCTAGATCTTCCTCCTATATATACTCTTATACCCCAAAAACATATCCGTGGGGGGAGCCACGAAAACCACTTTTTCTCCACGCCATGACCTATGAGATCCCATCTTGAGGGCCTTTTTAGGCATCCTGCCAGAGAGGGATTCGATCCTGAGAGGTTTCTACATCAACACCATTGCCTCTCACGATGAAGCGTGAGTAGTTTACTTGATTACTCCATCGGGTCCATAGCTAGTAGCTAGATGGCTTCTTCCCTTTCTTTGATTCTCAATACAAAGTTCTCCTCGATGTTCTTGGAGATCTATTGATGTAATACTCTTTTCTTGCTTGGTGTGTTTGCCGAGATTCGATGAATTGTGGATTTATGATCAGCTTATATATGAATATTGTTTGAATCTCTCCTCTGAATTCTTATATGCATGATTTGATATCTTCTGCAAGTCTCTTTGAACTATCGATTTAGTTTGGCCAACCTAGATTTGTTGTTCTTGCAGCGGTAGAAGTGCTTAGCTTTGGAGTTCAATCTTGCTTGATTGTCGCTTTTCGGTGAGTAAGGCAGAGGCACATATTGTATTGTTACCATGTCGAGGATAAAAAGATGGGGTTTTTCATCATATTGCTTGAGTTAATTCCTCTACATCATGTCATCTTGCTTAAAGCATTACTACATTCTTTATGAACTTAATACTCTAGATGCATCAACGTTGATAGCGTCGATGTGTGGAGTAATAGTAGTGAATGCGAGAATCGGTTTCGGTCTACACTTGACATGGACATGATGCCTATATTCATGATCATTGACTTACATATCGTCATAACTTTGCGGCTTTTCTATCAATTTGCTCGGCAGTAATTTGTTCACCAATAGTAATAATTTCTATCTTGAGAGAAGCCTCCTAGTAGGAAACCTATGCCCCCCGGGTCTATTTTACAACATATTAGTTTCTCGTCAAATTGCCAATTTCTGTCGCTGTTCCCTTACTTTACAATCTTTTACTTTCCATTCCATAAACTAAAAATATTACTTTACCGTTTATTCATCTCTATCAGATCTCACTTTGCGAATAACCATGAAGGATTGACAACCTTTGTCGCGTTGGTTGCAAGTTGGTGTTTGTTTATTGTAGGTATTCGGTGGCTTGTCGCGTTGTATCCTCACAGGATTGATACCTTAGTTCTCAAAAGCGAGGGAAATACTTAGGCTACTTTGTTTCATCACCCTTTCCTCTTTCAAAGGGAAAAACCAATGCAAGCTGAAGAGGTAGCAATTTATAGAAGCTAAAGGCGGTGTAGGAGACCTCAAGTGGGCCCCCACAACACATCGAGACACGCCTTGGGCTCCTGGTAACGCGCCCTGGTGGTTGTGGTCCCCTACGAGCCTCCCTAGGTGCTTTCTTGGTCCCCAAGGTGTCTTCTTCTTCAAAATAATCTCCAAAAAGTTTAAATCGCGTTTGGACTCTGTTGGCGTCTGAGATATTACGTGAAGTAAAAATAAGCGAAAAACAGTAAGCAATCTGACACTTTGCGGGCACTATGTCAATATGTTAGTCCCAAAAATGATATAAAGTTGCTATAAAATGATTGTAAAACATCCAAGAATGATAATATAACAGCATGGAACAATCAAAAATTATAGATACGTTGGAGATGTATCAAGATCCCCAGAAGCAATTCTGCCCGTCATTATCGAGTAGGTAAATGATAAAAATAAGACACTTTTTTGATGTGGAATGTTGCATAACGTATGTTCATCACATATTCTTTTCTGCTTTGTAGCATGGACATTTGGACTTTTATATGCTTCCAAAGAAGCAATAGTCTAGTTTTAACATGAAGATTTCAATACTCAAGCGTATCAACAAGCAACCATGTCTTTCAAGATATCAACAGTAAAGAAAGTTATCCCTAACCCATCATGCTCAATCATTGATCCATTCATGAAACACACTTTCGAATATTAGCTACATCCAATGCTCAAATCGCATCATAGTGCCCCTAAGTTGGTGCTTTATAAGAGAAGATGGAGTACTCAAAATAAAAAATAAAAAATTGCATAAAGTAAATGGATAGGCCCCTCATGCGGTAGGGAAGTGAGATTTGTAGAGGTTGCCAGAGTTCAAAGGCTTAAATTGAGAGATAAAAATATTTTGAGAGGCATCTGCTTTTCAACAACAAAACGCATTGAGTAATTCCCAACACTTACTTTCCATGCTAGATATATCATAGGCGGTTCCCAAGCAGAAAATAAATTTATTCCTTTTTCCACACTATTCTTTCACAATCCATGGCTAGCCGTATCCATGGGTGCCTTACATACCAACACTTTCCAAGGAATTTATTATTTGACAACATAAAGTAAATTTCTTTTTCATTTAGGGACTTAGGTACATCCCGAGCGCCGTAATCTGATGATGCAAATGACAAGTGAATAGGCACTCATCTTGAGAATAACACATCTAGCATGGAAAATATATTGGCCACCCCCTCACCCGGGCTTCTAAGGAGTGGTGCGGAGCACACAAAAGGAAATTCATTATGAAAATTAGAGTTGGCATTTACAAATTTGCTTAGAACGGCGCGGAAATACCGTATATAGGTAGGTATGGTGGACTCATATAGCAAAAATGGTTTTAAGATTTTGGATGCACAAGTGGTATTTTCTACTTAGCAGTGCAAGAGTGGAGGCTAGGAAATTGATTGAGAAGCAACCAACCAAGAAACAAAAATTCACATAAGCGGGCATTAAGCATAACTAACAATCAATAATGCACGACAAGTAGGATGTAATTTCATTGCATAACTATTGACTTATTATGCTTGCATAGGGAATCCTGAAAACCTTAACACCAATATTCTTACTAAAGCATAATTACACACCAACATGACTTACATATCACTATCTTCATATCTCAAAACTATTACAAAGAATCAAGTTTATTTTGTACAATGATCTTCATGTAAGTTTTTATTATATCCCTCTTTAATATCTATCACGTTGGGACTAGTTTTATATATTGCCATTGCTTTTGACAAGCTCAAATAAATTTATGTAAAGAACATGAGCATAAAGATATTCATCTACTTAAAAATAATATATGAAGCATTAGAGAATTTCTTCAAAAATTTACTAACTCTTAAATAAATCTAAAGTGAAGCACAAGAGTATTTCTTCAAAAATAATCAAGCACACCGTTAACTAAAAAATATATAAGTAAAGCACTAGAGCAATTCCATAGCGCCAAAAATTTAAGTGAAGCATAAAGAGCAATTCTAACGAGTCATAGCATAATTTTGGCTCTCTCTCAAATAGGTGTGTCCAGCAAGGATATTTGGGACAAACTAAAATATAAAAAAGCAAAGACTCATATAGTACAAAGACGCTCTCCAACCAAAACTCATGATATGTGACTAGTAAAAATATAGCTCCAAAGTAAAATTACCCGATGGTGCGTTAGAAGAAAGAGGGGATGCCTCTGGCAAAAAAATTTAGAGTGAAGCATAAAGAGCAATTCTAACGAGTCATAGCATAATTTTGGCTCTCTCAAATAGGTGTGTCCAGCAAGGATATTTGGGACAAACTAAAAATAAAAAAAGCAAAGACTCATATAGTACAAGACGCTCCAACCAAAACTCATGATATGTGACAAGTAAAAATATAGCTCCAACTAAAATTACCGATGGTCGTTAGAAGAAAGAGGGGATGCCTTCCGGGGCATCCCCAAGCTTAGTTGCTTGGTTCTCTCTGAATATTAACTTGGGGTGCCATGGGGCATCCCCAAGCTTAGGCTCTTTTCACTCCTTATTCCTTCATCCATCGTGATCTCACCAAAACTTGAAAACTTCAATCACACAAAACTAAACAAAACCTACGTGAGATACGTTAGTACAATAAAGCAAATCACCACTCTAAGTGCTGTTGCAAACCTCATTCATATTTTATTATTGCATTATATCTACTGTATTCCAATTTTACCATGGCTTATACCCCCAGATACAATCCATAGATTCATCAAAAAAGCACACACGTACAACGAAACAGAAGTCATCAAAAGCAGACGTACGATGTCAGTAGCAATCGAAAAATTTACCATATACGTAACTCCAAAAATTCTGAAAATTTAGGAAAACATGGGCAATTTTAAATTAATCTTCTGTAAAATACTCAGCAAAAGCACGTTTCTGTGATTTTGTAAAATTCTACTACATTAGCGCAAAGTTCATGTTTTCAACAAGATCAAATCAACTATTACACAACTTGATCCCAATGGCTTTACTTGGCACAAACACTAATTAAAACACAAAAAGCACATCAAATCAGAGGCAAAATTTTTAAATTTATTAAAAAATAGCAATAAGACCAAAAAAGTAAACAGATAAAGATTGGGTTGCCTCCAACAAGCGCTATTGTTGTATGCCCCTAGCTAGGCATAATGCATAGATTCAAGTATTGTCATCATTTGTTTCTGCCACTTTGGTATGGGCTTTCTCAAAAGCCGGGGAGACTATTCACGCCCCCAAATTCTCGAGGAAAAGAAACCATCTTGAGATCTAAAAATATACAACCATTTATTGCAAAAGAGTAACAAAGTATTCATGCGATTGAGGTTTCCCACTAATATGTTTGAGAGGTTCATTATATTTTTGCAACTTTCGACCATATGTTTATGCAAAATCACCTAGTTTGTCTAAAATTTGAAGCCCTTCTTGTGCAAAAACCCTTTTTGGTGGTGGAACTTCCCAATATTCCCTCTAGGATTCCGGAAGTCGTGACATTGGCAAGCTCAATAAAGTTCCATTTCTAGCTGCAAATCCAAGAGTTGTCTATGATGCCAAAGAAGTTAATCCTATGTAAGAACTGTGAAGCAAAATCTTTGCATCCCCCTTTAGATTCTACAGATGCGATAGAAGGATTCCATTAACCTATACCAAGCATCTTTTAAATTTTTCTCCTTGTTTCGCTTCAAGTATAGAACTTCCAAAATCTGGTGACAAAGGAGGGTAGTCATTCTAGTCATGGCAACGTAAGTAGGAAAACAAGAGATCTGGCGAGAAAAGCGGTGAGCGAAAAAGAAAAAGCGAATAAAATGGCAAATTTGTGAAGTGGGGAGATGAAACGAGAGGCAAATGGCAACAATGTAAATTGTAAGGAGATGAGCTTTGTGACTAGGAACACGATAGATGATGTCTCCCGCCGCTAGAGATTGTACGAGAGACTAAGCTTGATTCCTTTTGATGTCGCTAGAAAGCTGCGTGATATTTCCTCAAAGAGGAAGGGATGATGCAACAGCTCACTGATGGGTACTTCCCTCGATTATGAAAACAAGGTATCAATCCGTTAGGGAGGACCAAAGCGGGGCTATGTAAGCGGCACGCACACAAGAACAAATACTCACAACCCATACAGAAGACGGGTTGTCAATCCTCTCGGGTAAAAGATTGGTAGATGCAAATAGAATAACGACAAATAAAAATTCAGCGAGGTATTTTTGGGGTTTTGATAATATAGATCTGAAAATAAAAGATGCAAATAAAGAAAAGGGCAAATAGCGATGTAGGTCTGAAAGTATATGATGGGAAAAATAGACCGGGGTTGTAGATTTCACTAGTGGCTTCTCTCAAGAAAATAGCACCGCGGTGGGTAAGCAAATTCTTGTTGGGCAATTGATAGAAGATCAAATAATCATTGAGCGATATCCAAGGCAATGATCATTATATAGGCATAGCGTCCAAGATTAGTAGACCAAAAAGCGATTAACGCATCTACTACTATTACTCCACACATTGACCGCTATCCGATGCATCTAATGTATTAAGTTCATGGGAAAATAGAGTAATACAATAAGAAACGGTGACATGATGTAGACTAGATTGCTACTTCTTGAGCTTGTGTTGGTTTTTCCCTTGAAGAGGGAAGGGTGATCGACAAAGTAGAGATAAGTATTTCCTAGGTTTAGAACCAGCGTATCAATCCAGATGGAGAAGAACGCACAAATCACCAATACCTGCACAAACAATCAAACACTTGCACCCAATGCGATAAAGGGGTTGTCAATCCCTTCATGGTCACTTGTAAAAGTGAGAACTGATAGAGATAGATAAACAAAAGATAAAATATTTTTGGGGTTTTTGGTTTATAGATCTGAAAATGAAAAATTGCAAAATAGTAGATCGGAAACAAATATGATGGAAAATAGACCCGGGGGCCATAGGTTTCACTAGAGGCTTCTCTCATGAAGGCAAATAATACGGCGGGTGAAAAAATTACTGTCGAGCAATTGATAGAAAAGCGCAAAGTTATGACGATATCCAAGGAAAAGATTATGCAATATAGGCATCACATCCAAGTGTCAAAATTCCGACTCCTGCGTGTGCATCTACTACTATTACTCCACACATACCCGACTCACTCTGCTTGCATCTAGAGTATTAAGCTCATAAAGAATAGAGTAATGCATTAAGTAAGATGACATGATGTAGAGGAATTAACTCAAGCAATATGATTAAACCCCATCTTTTTATCCTCGACGGCAACAATACAATCGTGCCTCGCTACCACTACTTTGTCCTTTGGGTGAGGACACCACAAGATTGATCACAAAGCTAAGCACTTCTCCCATTGCAAGAAAAACCAATCTAGCTGGCCAAACCAAACCCGATAATTCAAAGGGAAATACAAAGATACCAAATCATACATATAAGAATTCATAGGAGATTCAAATAATATTACGTAGGTAAGCTGACCATAAATCCACAATTCCTTGAATCTAAACAAACACACATAAAATAAGATTACATTGGATAGATCTCCAAGAAACTATGATAACATGGTATTGAGAATCAAAGAGAGAGAAGAAGCCATCTAGCTACTAGCTATGGACCCGTAGGTCTGAGGTGGACTACTCACGCTTCATCGGAAGGGCAATAGAGTTGATGTAGATGCCCTCCATGATCAAATCCCCCTCCGGCAGGGTGCCGGAAAAGGCCTCAAGATGGGATCTCATGGGAACAGAAGGTTGCGGCGGTGGAAAAGTGTTTTCGTGGATGCTTCTGATAGTTTGGGAGTATTTGCAAATATATAGGAGGAAGATCTAGGTCGGAGGATCACGAGGGCCCTGAGGTAGTGGGCGCCCTACCCCTAAGCGTGCCCTCCACCCTTGTCGCTGCCTCGTGGATCTTGACTTGCACTCCAAGTCTCCTGGTGTCTTACGGTCCAAGAAAATCATCGTGAAGTTTTATTCCGTTTGGCCAAGAATACTAATAAAGCAATCATGTCTTCTCAAAATAACATGGCCCAAGAAAGCTATCCCTACAAAATCATATAGATGCAGCTATGCTCCATCTTCATCACACAAAATATTCAAATCATGCACAACCCCGGTGACAAGGCAAGCAATTGTTTCATACTTTTGGTGTCCTCAAAATTTTTCAACTTTCACGCAATACATGAGCACGAGCCATGGACATAGCACTATAGGTGGAATAGAATATGGTGGTTGTGGAGAAGACAAAAAGAAGGAGATAGTCTCATCAAATAGGCATCAATGGGCTATGGAGATTCCCCATTATCGGTGTCAAAAGCAAAGGCGGATCTCGGGTAGGGGTCCCGAACTATGCGTCTAGGATCGATGGTAACAGGAGGCCAGAGGGACACGATGTTTACCGGTGTTCGGGCCCTCTTGTGGAGAGTAATACCTACTTCACCTTGATTGATCTTGATGAATATGTGTTACAAGAGTTGATCTACCACGAGATCGTAATGGCTAAACCCTAGAAGTCTAGCCTATGTGAATATATGGTAATGAATGTGTCCCTATCCGGACTATGCCCTCCGGGTTTATATAGACCTTTGGTGAGGTCTAGGGTTACACATGGAGTCGAGTTACATAAGAAGGAATCTTCACAGCTGGTCGCCTAGCTTACCTTCCACCAAGGGAAGTCCAATCCGGACAAGAGTATGGTCTTGGTCTTCATGTCTTCACAGCCCATCGTCGGCCCATGGATGGCAGCCGACGCCTCGAGGGACCCTTAGTCCAGGACTCCCTCGGTAGCCCGAACACGGCTTCAATGACGAGGAGTCCGGCGCATGATTGTCTTCGACATTGCAAAGCGGGTTCCCCTTTTTCGAACCCCAAGATAGTCCAGGACGTGATGATTGTATCCGGACCTGTTATACACCACACACAACCGCAGAGAGAATATAATATTTGCACGAATCTAATCATTGGCAAGCTTCATATACGTCGGTTATAACTCTGAACCGTTTTCTTACGCCCATCACGTTTTTAGGCGTGGGTTGCTATTGGCATGTCTTGTCAAAACAGAGATCGTGTCCCCTTATTGGGATTCTCATCAATGCGCATGGTAACCCAACTGCGTTGCCTGCACAACCCTTGGGAATAGGCGAATCTTAAGGCGAGTGAGGAGGCGTTTAATGTGTCTGCCTTTATAAGAGGATAAGGATCCCCTCTTCCTCTTCTCACGCTTTCTCTCGTCCCGCCTTCCCGATCTCGAGCTCAGTAACAAGTTCTCACCTCCTTTCCACTCAAGAAACCATGTCCGGATCCGGCCGGTCGTGGCAAGTGGATGGTCTCCACAAGGAGGAGGACATTATCGAGCTCCGGCGGTAGGATATCTCCGCGAAGGGAATAACCCACCGCTTGCCGGCCGAGGACAAATCATCCCTCACCTTGGGAGCCCGACGAGAGGGTGGTATTCCTTCCTCATTTCTTCCGTGGGCTAGGGTTTCCACTCCACCCTTTCATCCGCGGGCTGATGTATCATTACGAGATAGATTTTCATGATCTGTCCCCGAATTCCTTCCTCAATATCTCGGTGTTTATCGTCGTGTGCGAGGCCTTCCTCCGCATCCATCCCCACTTCGGGTTGTGGCTCAAAGTCTTCAACGTGAAGCCGAAGGTGGTGAACGGCCAACACGCGGAGTGCGGGGGAGCCATGGTGAGAAAACTATCCAACGTCTCCTGGCCCAAAGGCACTTTTGTGGAGACAGTAAAGGAATGGCGTAGTTAAAGTGGTTCTACATCACGTAACCTCGCGGCACCACCGGGCCGCTGCTGCCAATTCCGCCCGGTGCTCCCATGCGACTCACCTCCTGGTCGAGAAGAGTTGATTTGGTGTTCACCGCTAACGAGCGATAAGCGCTAGCAGACAGCGTTCAAAGCATAGTGACCAAGAGCGTCAAGCTTGTCGGCGTCATCCGAGGTAATGCTAGTCCGCCGGATTCTTCCATGCAGTATGAGGCCACCCTTTGTGGGAGTTCAATTCAAGACACTGAGACCTTGGTAAGGTTCTTGAGACTACTCATGAAGGTGCCCGGAAGTTGCTTTTAAGGGCAACGAAGCCACCAGCCACGCAATTAGAACCGTGGTCACGATTGTACACACCCGCGAGCAAGGTATGCTATTTACGACGTGTCCCCAACCTCATCGTTAGGGTGATGTCGAGCTTTATTATGGTTCCTTTAGGACTTGGATGGAGAAAGTAAAAGCGGATCTGGTGTCGGCTCATTGCCCGAAGAACCGGTCATCCCAGACACTGGCGGAGATGCTAGTGCCGGCGCCATACAAAGCGCCTTGGAGAAAGAAGGCCAAGGGGTCAGAAGTGGCCCCTCGTCGCAAAGGAGCACTTGACCGGACGCGGCGATCCGAGCGATGAGCCCATTCCTCCGATCACGAGGACAACGATGAGGAGGAGGAGGAGAAGAAAACAACCCTCCTCTAAGGAGAAGAAGAAGAAGAAGAGGGCAGCCTCGGGCGCATCCAAAGGCGCCCAAAAGGGAAGAGCGGCCAGCCGTCAACACAGCGTGGGATGTTGTGATGAGTCCTAGCGGCGCCCCGCACTAAGCCCAGCCGCATCGTAAGTGATGTGGCTTGCTTGTGTCTTGTCAAGCCATTTCTCTCCATTTATCTTTGACATAGTTTAACTATAGTATTGTTGTCCGGCCCATGACCTTGTCCAGTGATCCTCGCCAGGTTCGTTGGCTCCGTCCCGGAGATGGCGAGCCGATCGCCATCGCACCTTACTCCCGGGGCTAGGGGCGACACGAAGTGTTGTCCGGAGGCCGATCTGAGCCGGGCAGGAGCCCAGGACGCTGTCGGGAGGCGCCACGAGAAGCCTCCATCACGGGACATGGAGGCGATCCCCATGAAGGCGGAGAAGAGCTGTGTCCGGGTTGGCCCTCGGCCGGATACGATTAGAGACCCATATGGCTCTGGAGTCGGGCGAGCAACCCCTTTGAAGGAGGGTCGCGCCGCTCGCCGGTGGTCCACTGTCCATCCAAGGGTGCCGGACAGCTGTTGGAGGCCTTCTGAGGCGCCCGTTATGGACGAGCACCGTGTCCTTATAGGTGATTGAGAAAGGATTCAATCCGCCAAGGACTGAGCAACGACGCCTACACCAACTTTGTTGACGGGTTTGAGGTAAATGACATAGAAAGAGAAAAAACCTATAGTCAAGAGCACGAGACACTTTGTCGGTGTTCGGCAAAGAGCAGACGAGGATCTATTGTAGGAGACTAACGTAGCATGTATGCATAAGAAGGCGTCGCTGTTGGTTGCAACCTCGCATGCTGCCGAAGTCTCTGAATTGAGGCAGAGGCAGGAGCGGACCGAGCACGAGCTCGGCAAGGTTAGGGTTCGGCTCCACGAGAAGCAAGGTGAATAACAACTTGCTGTATATTCGGAAAGCGTAGGCGATGTATATTGACTGTAGTGTCGTAATATGTGTAGGAGCCGCGACCGAGGTCAATGCCCTGAGGAAGGCCCTGGGCGAGGCCGAGGAGAAAGCTGTCGAGCAGCAGGCCGGCCGTAAGAAGCTCGAGGCCCGGGTCAAGGAAATCCAGCAGGAGCTCCAAGATGCGGTGAAAAAATGTGAGACCTTGGAGAATGATGCGTTGGCTCAAGAGGCCGAGCTCACCAAGGCTCATCAAAGCGTGAAACGCGCGCGGAATGAGGCCAGGGCACGCCTCTAGGAGATCCAGGAGGCCAAGGAGATCACGGCGGTAAGGCATTTAAGATGCAAAGCAAGTATGGGAGAAGCAATACCTTTTACTAACCGGGTTCGAGTTCCCCGAGGGCTTTTGCGGATCTACCACGGTGTATCAGGCAACCGAGTTCTACCGGGCCGAAGGAGGAGGTTCTATGGAGAAAGCTAGTCTGGTCTGTCTGTGACGCCAGAGCATCCCGTGTCCATCACCGATCAGCTGAAGCGGTTGGTGGGCTGCATGAAATTGGCGAACTAGCCATGAAGGATTTGACAATCCGGCTATGACCAGCGAGAAGCTATAACCGGCAGCTACTTCGCCCGGACTCGTGAAGCGTCTGGTGGAGGCTGTCCGTGGCAGACGTCATCAGCGCTCCGCCTATATTGAAGAGTGCCCGTGTAGCCTTCGCTCGCGCAAGATGTGGTGGGCGAAGATGAATGTTGAAGTTGCCAGCCGGGCACTTGGAGGTCAAGGAGCACCGCACACTGTCGGGCGTTCGGAGCAGGGGTCCCTGAGACTTGCACTGCGACTGCGGTGTGGCTAAAGGGAGGCCCAGCCACGGCCCATCTTCATCGGCACAAGCTCAAGACCCTCGCGAGGGGCCAAGCCTCATGAGGCGGATGACGAGGAGCTTCCTCGGGCCGCGGCCTCGTCAGGCTGGCTCGCTTGAGGCGGAGAGATCAAGCGGGGGTACCTCACGAGGTGCCCGTGATGTAAGCCATGGCGACCCGAGGCGCCCGGTGAGCGCCCGGCCCGTCACGATGTCCTCCTTTCCTCTTTGGTGCAAAGGGAGCAAGCGCGGCGAGCATCAAGCAAAGGCATCCGTTTCGGTGCAACAAGACCAAGACCGTTGCAACCACTAGAGCCTTTGACAGGCGAGGACCAACTTTAGTTAGGATACGTGTACCAAATGTTCCCCTTCAAAATGGCCAATTTTTGGCGCCCTTCCCGCTCAAATATTTGGGGAGAGGCCCATGGCCTTTGCCTATAAATAGGACTAGCCACCCACAGGAGAGAGGGAGGATGATCATCAGCATCATCTAGAAATCCAGAGAGAGAGAGCGACTGAACTCCCTCTAGCAGTTCATCGCACCGGCCAGAAACGAGACCCTTGCGAGGCTGTTCTTCCTTGTATTATTCATCATCATCAGCCCAAGAGGCAATCCACCACACCACAAACTATAGTAGGGTATTACTCCACAATGGTGGCCCGAACTAGTATAAACCATGTGTCTCTTGCGTTGTTCCTTTTCGTAGCATAGATCCTAGCGTGGCGGCGAGGTGCGAGTAGGTAGAGGCGAGATCTCGCGTGCACCCAGGTGTTCGAACCTAGAGGTCTGCGAAGACCGAAATCCGACATTGGCGGCGCTTTGGTAGAAGTCGCCGGAATCCTATACGCCACTTGGCGTCCCGTCGCCGTCATCATCATGTCGGTGACCAGGCGGGCAACCTCGATCCTGGTGGCCTGGCCCGCCCACTGAGCAGACCCGCTTCGCCCAGGCGACCCATACCCAGGCAGCTCCTGCAGTCCGCGAGCTGGAGCAGCGAGGCCCATGCGGCAGCAGACGGACAGGCAACGACAGCTCTCACGCCGCCTTGGCCGGCGCGGTCGGCGGCGAGCCTCCAACCACGCCATGCGTGCCACGGCGTCGTACACCGCCCGGGGAGGCGAGGCGAACTCAAGGGCCGCGCTCACGGTGGCCCGAGAGCTGCTGCAGTGCGAGGCTGCTTTGGAGGTGTCATGACGTCTTTGCTAGAGCGGGTTGCAGAGCTCCTGAGCCGCCCGCCTCGAGGCTCACCCTGCCACCCAACTCCCACCTCGGGTCCAGGGCGGCCAGCGGAGGCTCCACTGCGCCCGCGCAGCTCAGCTCCAGCGGGCTCAAGCCACTAGCGCCACCCGAGGCTGTCGGCGCCCAGGCCAGCGGTGCCGGCTGCCTCCGCCCCGGCCAGCGAAGGACTTCGTTGCGACCCGGCCCCAGTGGGCGCCAGCCTACCCGGTGGGCGCCTTAGCCCATGAACTGCATGGCACGTGGAGCACTATGGCGCCAGCCGGGATGTGACCCGGCCAGCAGATACGTGCCCCACATGATGGACCAAGGGCATGCATGAGGCGGGCAAACAGGCTCGCTCCTCGGCCCAAAGGCTGGAGACGAGGCGCGAGCTGAGCTCTTCGGGGAGCCAGGAAGGCCCGTCGGCCACTTACAGCTGAAGCGATTATGCTCGGGTACCGCTAATTCCTTAGGAGCAGGCATCGCTAACCATGGATCCACGGGATGTCGCGGGTTGCCACCTGATGGCTGCCCGCTCCGGCGATTTCCTACCCCTCGGGAGGAGGCTGGGGGAGCTGCAGGAGAGAGGAGCCGAGATCACTGGCTTCACCACGCTTGGCGTTGAACAAAGGCGTCCTCGGGAGGTAGGCCTCTCTTTGGGGAGGTGCCTCGGGGCCTGCCCACAGCGGAGGACCCGTGGTCGTCGGAGGAACCGTGGCGACCGCTCTACCCCATCGGCCCGGCGTCTGGTTTCCGGTCGTGCGTCGATGGCACTAGATTGTGGCGCAAAGGCGGGGCCCTCGTCTGGCGATATGAAGCAAGGCAGTACACATGAAGAAGGCCTAGCTGCACTGTGAGCTCGCCGCCCGTGACACTCTCATGTAATAATGGTGGGGCTGTACCGCCCGAGTCTCGGGGTGCCGACCTCGAGCCTGAGGGCTCCCTCCACGCCAGTGGCAGCACTTAGCTCCTTGTTGGTGAGAAGACATCCAAGACTAGACTAGGTGCCGGACGCGGCCTTTTTCTGCTTTCATTGCTTTTTCCCTTGGCTGTCGTTTTCCCCCGTTGGACTTAAGTTGGATTTGAGCTTGAGATTTGCGTGTATCCGGAGAAGGGGTGCTTAGTCTCGTTCGAGCAATCTCTCGCGTTCTGGTTATAACTTTGCCTCAGCTGCCTCCCCTCGTGAGCCCCCTCATGAGCAGGTCGAAACCCTAGCTTGCGTGCAGCCCAGTGCCTTGCCGCGCGCTTCCTCTCGGGAGGTTTTATTACAGATCCTATGGGCTCGATCGGGGAGACACTCGAGACACCACAACCCTCCTTGAGCTATCTCGGGGCCCACAGGTGAAGGTAAACCAACCAGCCGGCTCGTTGCCAAGCTTGACCACTTGCCGCGGCGTCTGGTGATATAGCATCTACTAATCGCTAAGCATAAGTTTTTACATGAGGGCTCCCCTCCCAAAATACTCTTACAATCATCGAGGGCAAAGCACGAACTCTATTCGTGAGGGTAAGGAAGCAGGAGCGACAGCGGTCGGTCGGATCGTCCCCAATGCATCCTCAGGGCACCTCCGAATTGTCGTGGCGTCGCTAGCCTCGCCATCGCTCTCTGCGTTGCCGTCGGCGGCGTCGGGGCCGTTCACCATGCCGCCTTCATCAGCAGCCATACGATCACGCCGTACGTTATCTGAAGCGAAAGGCCTGAGCGAAACATCCACATTGTCTTCCACCGGTCGCCAAATGCGTCCGGGCGGCTTTGAAAGTCTTGAGGCGATGTGACATCAAAGTCGAAGTTGGGGTCCATGTTTCGGAGATGGCTGAAGACACGAGAAAAGGCGCGCCCGAGCAGGGCGTGGCTCCTCTCCTCCACCAACCTGTTGGCTCTGACCGACCGCACCTCAAGCTGCGTCCCCACCCGTCGGTGAAGAAGCGAAGGTTGCGGCGCATAGTTGACTGTGGGCTCGCCAATGGCCGCCTCGCAGATGTTACCCAAGGCCGTGTTGGCTCTCTCCCGAAGCGTGGTGAGCATGGGGCCGTGCTCATGCTCCAGGATCCGCCGCTGGCGTATCTCGTCCTCGTTCTGCCGCGCAACGGCCTCAGCCTCATCCACCCGTTGGCGGAGAAGAAGCGCCTCAGCACGGGAGGTAGTTAGCTCCCCCTGCGCCACACCAAGAGCGGCCGGAAGCATCGGCCCGCGCGTCACTTCCTCGGCTTGGCCCCTCAAGGCAGCGGTCCCTACCTTGACCTCGGCCGGATCAACCCCAGCCTCCCCTCGAACTCGCGCTCAAGGTTCAAGTGCACCGTCGCCACCTGACGTCCGACCTCCTCCAGGACACGGGCTTCCCGCGCAGCGACGTCATCCTCCGCCGGCGTCACCATGCGCTCCCTCGTCTCCAGATGCTCATGATCGCATGCGCGTTCGGCGGCTTCCAGCGTCAGCGCCTCCTCACGCCTCTGGAGCTCTACCTGGTCGACCGAATCCGCCTTCATCGTCGCAAGGGCCGTCTCGCGCAGCTCCACCTGCTGCTCCAGTGAATGGCACGGGCCCGAGTTCCCAGCGCCGCTCCTCCGCCGCCTCTACGCCGCCGGTCAGCCTTTCGGGCCTCCTCGACGCCCCGAGACCGGACCTCCCGAGAGGCCGCCAGCGACGCCGTGGCTTCCTCAGTGTCGAGGTCACGCTGGTGGCGTGCAAGGGCAACAGCCGCCTTCAGCTGGCGCCTCTCTTGACCCAGGCGCAGGCCTCGGCCTCATGGCGTGCGTCTTCCGTGAAGCTATTCACCAGCAGGCTCACGCGTCGGCCGCCCTCGAAGAAACCCTTGGCGAAGAGCGCGACTCTCCCGGCGCTCAAGCACGTCTTTCTACACCATCGTCCGCCCCCAAATGGCCCAGCGGAGGGCCACAGTGCACTCCCTCTCTGCAGGCAATGGGGCTGGCGCCCTGCAGCAGTGGAGCACGCCTCGCCGAAGCCCGGCACGGAGCCAGCCCATCCCAAATGAAGAGCGCAGGAGGCCTCAGCCAATCGCAATCCACGACTGCACGAGAAGCCCACGGCAGGCTGGCTATGCCACGAGAAGGCTCAAGGAGGGTCATGAGGCGCCGCAGAGCCGCTGATGCACCTCAGGATGGGTCGTCTCTCCGACGGCCTCACCACAAAGGGCCTCACGCTGCTCGGGAGCGCCTTTCGAAGGGCAGTGGAGAGGGGCGGAGGGGGGGACGGCTCCTCGGCCATCTCCATGAGCTCGGCAAGAAGGGGCCTGTGAGCAAGGATCAATAAAAGCGATGAAGGATTAGGAGCTAGGAAAGGGAAGACTTACTCATCAATGGCGAGAAATACTTCCTGCGCCCGGCTTGAGCGACAAGGGTAACTGGTCACCCAAGGCCTTGCTTCTCTTCAGGAGAGCCTCGAAGTCCATGCGGAAGGCGGCCCAGGAGTTGAGCGCAGGGGTCAGCTGCTGACGAGGAAGAAGCATCAAGGTGACCAGCGTCGGGGCATCGACTGATGCCGCCTTGATTGCCTCACCAAGAGAGGGATATTTGGGGCCCCAAGGGCCTCAACCACAGGCGCCCCTTGGGCTGCGGCCTCGGCGCCCCAATGTTCATGGCCGATCTGGGCCTCGGGAGCTGCCCCTCGGGAGTCTTGCTGGCGCCATCACCCAGCGGGGACCCCCTCGACCTCAATGGCCGATGCCTCCTGCTCCGCCACTCGAGGAAGGCCGCCCGTGGCCGGATCGAAAGGGCACTCACCAACACTGGTTCTCGCAGGCCCAGGAGGCCCGGGCGCAGCCCCCATTCGTCGAAATCGGGCATCTGATTCACAAAGTCGCCCCTATTCGAAGCAGAAGTGCAAAAGCCCCCTTCTTGCGGATCTTGCCGTGGTGGGGTCCCCGATCAAGACCAGAGCACCTTCCTCGGCGCTTCAGCGTCGAGTCCTCCTCACAGGCCTCATGCGATCCTCACGCCCACCGATGGTCCACATCTGGCGAGAGTGACGCCGAGAGGGGCAATGCGACATAGGAACTCCTTCACCACCTTGGGCGCCGCCATCACCGAAGCGCCCTCAAGAATGGCCAGCGACGCCAGATTTAAATGAGCCGGGCTCGTGGCGTCCTCTGGCGCCAGGCTGAATTGGGGACAAGCTGGCGGCGTTAGCTCCGGCAGCAATGAGGCTAGGCACCCTACATCCACGTCTGACCATCGCTTTCGTGGAACCCAGGCGCGGGCGGAGGAAGGCTGAAATCAATCCCTGAAGCCGTTGTTTCTGGTGCAACAATGAAGCTCACGCACCCCGAGCATTGGGTGGGGTCAACGAGGCGTAGAGACAAGAAGTGACGCAGCAAGGCAACTGAAGGAGGGATGCCCAACATTGCCTCACAGACAAAGGCGAAGACGGCAAGAAGATTGATGGATTCGGGACCCAATGCATCATATGGATCTGGTAGTGGGAGAGCACAGCGTTGAAGAAATTGGAAAAGGGGAACCAGTCCCGCCTACGTATGCCGGCAAAATACGGACCTCGGTGATTATCCTGTCGATGGAGAAGTGAAAGCAGCGGGACAGGCCGTTGTCCTCCGCACTTTTCGTTGAAGATGGTGGCCAAAGCAGAGCTGACCTTGCCAAAGCCTTCTCGATTGAGTATGATCGACCGATCGACGGCAGGAGCCGCCGACGACAGCGAGCGAGGCGGAGGCAGGGGTTTCTTCCCTTTGCCCTTCTTTGTCGGAGCCATGGCGACGGAAAGGGGGAAGGTTTGAGATTGGATTGGAAGCGGAAACTGGAGCTCGAGAGGAGGAAGAGCAGGGGACGGTCGAGCGGCGAAAAGGGGAACGACTGTGAGCAACCACGGGTCCGCCTAGCAAGGCGCAAAATAAGGAGGCGTGGGGAGCAGTGCCGCCACGTCAATCAACCGCCACGCGGCGCCCAAGGCCGCATCTTTGTTAGATACCGCGCGCGCCAGACTTTCTGCTTCGCTTCTCTGCTCAGCCTAAGTCCGGCACGCTTTGGGCCCGGGGCCTCTGTCGGCGTTCAGGGAACGGGGTCCCGGACTTGCACTGCGGCTCCGTGGCGTGGCTCAAGGGAGGCCCAACACGGCCCATCCTCATCATCACAAGCTCAAGACCCTCACGAGGAGCCAAGCCTCATGAGGGCGCATTTACAGGGAGCTTCCTCAGGCACGGCCTCGTCAGGCTGGCTCGCGAGGAGGCGGAGAGATCAAGGCGGGGTACCTGACGAGGTGCCCGTGACGTAAGCCATGAAGACCGAGGGCGAGAGGCGGGTGCCAGCCCGCGCAGTGTCCTCCTTTCCTCTCTGGTGCAAAGGGAGCAAGCGCAGGCGAGAGCATCAAGCAAAGGCATCCGTTTCGGTGTAACAAGACCAAGACCGTCGCAACGGCAGGGAGGAAGTCATTGTGGAGCCCAAGCCGGCGTCACCACGAGCCTTTGACAGCGAGGACCAACTTTAGTCCCGAGCTAAGTGTACCAGATGTTCCCCTTCAAAATGGCCAATTGTTGGCGCCTTCCCGCTCAAATATTTGGGAGAGGCCGGGGCCTTTGCCTATAAATAGGCTAGCCACCCACAGGGGAGAGAGGAGAGGATGATCATCGGCATCATCTAGAAAGAGAGAGAGAGCGATCGAACTCCCCTAGCAGTTCATCGCTGACCGGCCAGAATGCACCGCGAGGCTGTTCTTCCTTGTATTGTTCATCATCATCAGCCCAAGAGGCAATCCACCACACCACAAACTAGAGTAGGGTATTACACCACAATGGTGGCCCGAACTAGTATAAACCCTGTGTCTCTTGCGTTGTTCCTTTCATAGCTTAGATCCTAGCATGGCGGCGAGGTGCAGGTAGGTAGAGGCGAGATCTCCGCGCGCACCCGGTTGTTCGAACCTAGAGGGAATCTGCTGGAACCCGAACCGACAACACCGGCGATATTCGCGGATGTCGAGAGGGTCTCGACTTGTGGCGGCGCAATGTTCACATGACATTGTATTTGAATAAATGTATTCATGTTGCCTTTGCCTTGTATTATGGGAGCGAAGCCGGTTGTCGGTGTCAAAACGGCCCGGATCTCGGGTAGGGGGTTCGAACTGTGCGTCTAGGCGGATGGTAACAGGAGACAAGGGACACGATGTTTTACCTGAGTTCGGGCCTTCTCGATGGAGGTAAAACCCTACTCTGCTTGATTAATATTGATGATATGGGTAGTACAAGAGTAGATCTACCACGAGATCGGAGAGGCTAAACCCTAGAAGCTAGCCTATGGTATGATTGTTGTTAGATCCTATGGACTAAAAACCCTCCGGTTTATATAGACACCGGATAGGGTTAGGGTTACCTGAGTCGGTTACAATGGTAGGAGATCTACATATCCGTATTGCCAAGCTTGCCTTCCACGCCAAGGAAAGTCCCATCCGGACACGGAGATGAAGTCTTCAATCTTGTATCTTCATAGTCCACGAGTCCGGCAAAGATGATAGTTAGTATCCCGGACACCCCTAGTCCAGGACTCCTCAAGTAGCCCACGAACCAGGCTTCAACGACGACGAGTCCGGTACATATTGTCTTCGACATTGCAAGGCAGGTTCCTCCTCCGAATACTTCATAGAAGATTTTGAACACAAGGGCTGTGTCCGCTCTGCAAAAATAATTTCCACATAACACGTAGAGAGAATAATATTTACACAAAATCAATCTGGCCGACGTATTCATGGCGTGCCATCGTGCCATGGCCAAGTCTTTATTTGAATTGTTTTACCATACCACCTCAAGGCCTAGCGAGGCAGTTTCCTTGGCACATCTTGTCAAAGGCGGAGATCGTGTCCCCTTATTCCGTGATTCTCATCAATACTGGACGTGGGTAATTCCAACCGTGCCCATTGGCACGCCTCCTCTATCGGTAGTCCCAATCGGCCACGAGGAGGGCTCTTGGTATTCAACCTCTTTATAATGAGACCAAGGCCCGCCCTTTCTTTCAATCTCAATCGAATCCGCCTCGCTTGAGTTCCAACACCCAAAGCTCCAGACGAGGCGCCTTGACCTCGAGGATGTCCGGCTCCGACTGCAAGGTCGGTGGATACCTTCCTCCGCTCACGGAAGAAGGCGTGCTAAAAATTTGAAAGCGCGGTGTATCTAACCGCGAAATTGCAGATAGGCTGCCTGCTCGAGGCAGGTCATTCCTACTCCCGAGCCCGGCGACAGTGTGGTGTTCGTGTCTCACTTTCTTCGGGGTTTAGGTTTCCCGACGGACCCCTTTGTGCGGGGGCTCATGTTTTATTATGGGCTGGAATTCCATGACTTGAATCCGGAGTCCGTCCTCCATATCTCATCATTCATTGTCGTATGTGAAGCCTTCCTCCATATTACCCCTCACTTTGGATTGTGGCTCAAGACCTTCAAGGTGGAGCCGAGGATGATCGAGGGGCAACAAGCAGAGTCTTGGAGGGGCAGTCATAAGCAAGTGTGCTCATGCTCCGTGGCCCAAGGGCTCTTTTCGGGAGGAGCTTGGTTTGTGGCAACGGGAGTGGTTCTATATCACCGCTCCCGGGGCACCAAATGGGTGGCGCTACTCCGCCTTCCGCTCGGAGTCAACCATGACTGGCATCATGGGTTAACCAGGGGGCTCGGCTGGGGCCGTCCCAAGGACGTTCTCTCTGTTGCGGCCGTATTCGAGATCTCCGGGAAAGAGAGATCAATCTGGTAAATGGCGGCGCGGAGTGCTAATTGGCGCCTATACGCCTGTAGCGTCGCCCCTCCGTCTGTGGGAGTTTAATCCGGAGAGGACCATGAGCTCTCCAACATTTTATGGGCGCGACGCCCGTGGGAGATGTATAAACTGTTCTTCCGGATCACAAGAGAAGTGTCCTGACTTGACCGAGGACGCAGGACTAAGCTGCAATCACCCGTGATACTCAAGTAAGTAGTCCAAAGAACGGACAGGCTGTTGATTCATTTATCATATATAGGCCCTTTAAGGGAGCCGTTTCTTGAACAGGAGTGGATAGCCAAGGCAAAGTCTATAAAGGCGTCCGGCTCCTCCCAGACCACACCGGACCCTATCTTGACTCAAGATGTTGAAGGTCGCGCCTTTTGAAGAAGGCGAAGGGGGGAGCCGGGAAGCAACTGCCGCCACGAAGGAGGTTTTCAAGGAAGGAGGAATCGAGGATCCTACCTTCCGAGGGGAGAAGAGGACCGCTTCCGAAGACCTGGAAGCCAAGGCCTCAAAGCGAGGAAAGAAATCTTCGGCGGACAGTCCGGCGCTGGGAAATACCCCAGCCGCACTATTTCCCCAAGGGGATCAGCCCTCCAGCGAGCCGTAAGTAAAAAGAAAGGGCCTTGTGAATAAAGGATATCCCTGTATTTATTTCTGAAGATAACCGAAATTGTACCTTGTAGTTCGGATCTCAGCCCTTCTCAGCAGAGCTCATCTTCGGGGGCTCTTCGTCCGAAAATGATGGAGAGCGAAACGCCTCCATCTATCGCTCCTTCATGTGAGGCGGGGGACCCTGAGGTGTCGTCATGGAGAGTTTCCCCGAGTCCGGCGGGGCCGGAAGGTCTGGCGCCAACCGGTCTTGTGATCGGAGGAGTCAAGGACCTGCTTGGGCGAAAGTGTGCATCTCAAAAGATCACTTTGTGCACTAATGGCTACGGTGATTGAAAGAATTGCATCCGCCGAGAGCGGATTGCACGCAAGCCGCCATGATTTACTAACGGGGTTTGAGGTACGAGAAAAAGATGATGTACCTTCCGACAGCTTATGCATATAGAATGCGCATACTGTATAGATAGTAGCCCTCGAGACTCGGGTATGTTGTCAAGACCGACAGCGTGCTTGAGGATCATAATCTCGATACTAACATGTTGCCTTTCCTATGTAGGTGGCGGGCGTCCGGTGGCTAGCCGGGATCGATTTAATTTGCCGAACTAGAACTAAGCGTCTTGACGAGGCGCGGATGCGGACATCGCTACCGGGTCAATAAACGGTTTGACGAGTCACAAGGTATGCGACTCCTCCAGCGGTCACCGGTAAGGGGCTTGACGCCCATGCCTTACTATTTGTATGCTTTGATGCGAGATGGCGTTCTTTGCGTGGAGAGGCTGCGGGCGGAACTCGCTCGAGCTAAAGAGCAAGCCCAAAAGAGTAATGCGCGTTGCTTTAAAGGCGGTCAAGAGCTGAAAGTCGAGCGGGCTGCTCCTTTGCCGAAACAAAGAGGAGATGGCGAAATGGCCGTAAAGTTGAAGAATGCTACCGACCGTTGTAGGGTTCTTGAAAAAGAACGACAAAGCGGAACAAGAGGGCTGAACAAGGCCACCGCCCGAAGCCAAGGATGCTCGCTTTCTGCGATGAGAGCATTGAAAGAGGAGCTACGTCAGGCCGAAGAAATTGCGGCTGGAAAGCCTTTTCTGCTGCGGAGGAGATATACGGATCCGAAGTATGCTCAGTTGGATAAGCTGTGGAGTTCGGAGTTATCTGGACTTAGCGGCGAGCGTTGCGGACGCGATTGAGCACTTCTGAGGCTGGAAGGGGCACAGAAGGGAAGGGCTATTTTGGTCGCAGTTCCATAGTCCGGAGCGTCCTCTTCCGCTGGCCGATCGGTTGGCCGAGTGGGCCGAGCTGAATCGATTATCCGGACTTGCCATGAAGCATGTCGTGACTTCGATTTGTGGCCAAAGCGGACTCCACCGAAGAATTATTTTGGCTTAGTGCAAATAGCCCAGTTCGCCAGTGCGGTACCAGCGTGTCGACGCAATGAAGCGGTCGGCGTGTATTGAGGGTGCGGATGGCTCTTGCCCGTGTCAAAAACATATCTTTGGGCGGAGATGAAGGCCACCGACGTTGCATCCCCGGGATTCGGACAGGCGAGTACCGCCGAGCACTATTTTGAGGAAGTCTTGCAGGCGCTGCTTAATAGAGACGCAGATGTTAGAAGGATGTTATGTTTGAGTGACATGTGTAATTTTATGAAACATCGTTTCGATTCAATGTAAGAGCTATTTATACTTGTGCCTTCAAGTAGCAAACTACCTCTGTGCGGCCCGTTAATGTATATGTGTATATAACTTTGAAAGATGGCAGGTCCTTGGCTTCAGCCCCATGCACATAGTGCGGGGTGTTTGCAAAAGCGCATTTTCACACTTAATCCAACGTCTTGGTCTGTAAAGGAGGTGATAAGCGTAGCAAACTAGGCAAACAGGACTATAATGCTTTATCACTTTCACTTAGCCATAGGGGTTCGAGGGTGGGGCTACGATATAGCCCCTGGGGGCACCGCACTCTCCCGAATGCGGGGTGCATATGTGCCTGACCGGGAAACGGTCTTTCGTCTATGTAGAGGAATTCTAAACATTCCTGTGGGTCATCTAGTGGTTGACCGGTCTCACGCTACATCATGACGATCAGTTTCCGGCTTTCTCTCTTGAGGTGCTCACAGGCGAGCAAAGGAGCTGTCGCGGTAGTTCTCCACAGTGCCGCGTTAGCCGATGAAAGCAGGCGTAAAGGCAGCAAAACACGTAAGCCGGGCAAACCCAACATTTGACCAAACACATGATTCGGAGCTGATGCACATAAGGCCTAACTCAAGGCGCGAACACTCCCTAAGGTATTCGGTCTTTATGGAAGCCAGGCAGAACAATGCCCTAAGCCCTCAGTGTCCGTGCACGCATAAAAATTCCGGACGGCCGATGCCAAAACGCCATACCGCCTCCTCGGTTATAGCAAGAAACCGGGATGTGTATCAACAAGAGACGATAAAAAGTTCACGCAGGGTCTTAATCTGAAAAGAATCCTTATAACGGGTCCCTACTGCACGTCTACGCATGTGTCTCCGTTGTGCCGTATCCTGGACGGGTGTAGCACGGTGTTCATCTGTGAAAAAGAAGAACTTAGTATGAAAAAAAAATCGTGTGGAAATGTAATTGTAAATAATCATAGTACGATTCAAAAATGAATAAAATTGAGCTTTATTGTCTCTTGTTGTACATGCATGGAGCCCCTTGTAGCAAGAAGTGCAGCGACTAGTGAGCATTATGTTTATTTATGCGGACTCGCCCAACTATATGCGGGGTGCGAATGACCTGCTTTAGACGCTTTTGGCGATGGAGTCGTATTGTTGTGAAATTTGTTAAGGCGGTCTCACATTCTTTCATAAAGGATGCGCATAGCTTCCCTTAATGAAATGATGCCTCATGGACGGGCATTTTAAGTTTAAGAGATGCATAGAGCGGTATTGCGTTAAAAGCGGCGAAAGCTTGGCGTCCCAAAGATGCTTGATGGCTACTTCTGAATGGGGCGATGTGGAAGACCAACTTTTCGTGACGGAAGTTGTCGGGTGAGCGAACATAACTTCGGTAGTAGGGAGCCCGTGCAATGGGCGTAAGTGCTGACATGATTCCTTGGAAGGAAGTGTTGCTATGGCTAATCCTATTTGGGTCTATCCCCATATTGCGGATTGTGTCACGATATAGCGAGGTTTAAATCACTGCCGCTGTCCATTAGGACTCTGCGTAAACTGAAGACCGTCGATTATAGGTTCTAGTATCAAGGCAGTCCATCCTGCGTTCTGGATACTTTCGGAGTAGTCTTGATGGTCGAAGGTGATTGGTTTTGACAACCAGTGTTGGGACTCCGCTGGGGTAGACTGTGCGGCGCGTAATTCAATGGGCGCCGCTCTATTTTCCCCTTTTGTTACTTGAAGTAAGTTTACTGCTTTTGACCTCTTGTGGGAAATTCTTTTGTTTTCGATTGCTTTCTGCTTGTGGGGTTCGTCATCGTCTTCGCTTGGTGCGTCGAGCCCCTTGTGTTCGGCGTTGAGTTTGCGGACTGCTTGAAGACCCAACAATCTCTGTGGGTATGGTTTGCGGGCTTCCGGGAATCGTGGATTTGGCATATCCTGTCCGAGATTTTGTTTAAGTTGGATATCTCATCGGCTGTTATCTTTAAGGGGCAGTTTTTGTTGTTACGCCGTGAGCTTTTGAATCCGGCGTTGATCGCTGCACTCTTTGGACTGTTCCCTTAGTCCGGCGCCGGTCCTTGCTGCGTCGTGGTTTCCTCGCTTTCCATCTCGACTTCGGATGTACTTGGGTATTTGGTCTTGCATCTTGCTAGCTTGACTATCCTCTCCCGCAAAAGCGGGTCATGAGGCTTGTTAGTGCGGTCATTGTTCTTGGTTTTCCTGGCCAAGGTGCTGGCGACCATTCGTCTATGACGTTGTGTTTAAAAGCTGCTAGGGCCAAGGCGTCCAGGACGATCGACTACTTGGTTCTTTTTTGGTGAGGAACCTGTTCGAAATTCGGGCTGACTCACCGTGGCTGCTGGGTTATGTGACTTAGATCGTGCGTAATGTCAGGGGTCGGACATAGGTGCCTGAAATTGGCGGAAAAAGCATCCTCAAGCTCTTCCCAACTACCAATGGTGTTTTTCGGGAGGCTTTTAAGCCAATGCCGGGCTGGCCCTTTGAGCTTGAGGGTAGGTATTTTATGGCGTGGGGATCATCTCCTCCGCCATGTATATGTGGAGGATGTAATCCTCAATCCGCACTCCAGTGGTCTGTTGTTCCATCGTATGCCTCTATGTTTACGGGTTTGAATCCTTTGGGAATTCATGATCCAAAGACCTCATCGGTGAAACATAGAAGTCTTGTGCGCGCTTCCACAATGTATTTGGGTTTGCCGTGACGTTCGGACACTTGACGTGTTGTACTGTTTGCTAGAGCTTTCTCTCTTGGCCCGTAGATGGACCTAACTGGGCCATCCTTTTGCTGCGAATCCTTATGCGGATCGCGTGCCGGATTATGCGCGGCACCTCTTGCCGCTCTATTATTGTTATGTGGTCGTCTATCCGACCAAGGCGGCCTTTGTTTTTTGATTGCGGGGCTCTAGGGCCTCCTCATCGAATTCAGGCAGTAGTTTGCGCTTTGGATAGCTCTTTGTTTGGCGCATTGTCGCCCGTATTTGTCTGCGGTGTTGAGCACCTTGCTCCATCTGATTCTGAGTGCATCTTCCGCTGTTTTGAGCTTCCCGCTTCGCTTTTTCAGGAGCTACGCCAGCGGCAACCCAGCCTTTGTGGAGGTTCTTCTTGCTCCAATGACTTGTCCGGAGTGAGATCGTCCCGACTGTTATCTTCTTGCCGGGACGGGTTGTTTATCCAAGTTGTCCTGTTCGGACGGTTGTTCGGTGGCGTGTTAAATCGTCCACCGGTTCGACACCTTGATGGTCGGAGTGCAATGTGGCTGCCGTTTTTGTCGAGGCAGTACTTGGAGCGGCGTTTACGTTGCCGTTTTGACTGCTTTTCGAGGGATTTATCCTTCATAGCGTCACGTTGTTCCTCGTTGCCACTTCCTTTAGGAGTATCCACCATGTATACATCGTGAGATGAGGTGGCTGTCCGGTATCCTATAGGTGCTGGTCGTGGTTATCTCCTACATCGTTGTCCATGCCGTCGATGTCTTCGGAGTCGAAATTGAGCACGTCGTTTAAGCTTTCGTGATGGCTACAAAGTGGGTGGTGGGTGGGCGTCGAATTTCTTCGTCTTCCGCATCCCAACCTTCCTGACCATAATCCGGCCAGGGCTCTCCTGACAAAGAGAGAGACTTTAATGAATTCAGGATATAGCCAAGGGGAGAGTGCTGAAAGATGTCATGGCGGTGAACTCCATAACCGGGCGCCCAATCGGATTCGATCGGCGTCGCTGGAGGTTCGAGTCCGGAGAGGAGTCCGGCACCTCGGAGTCACGGGCTCTGCAAAGCGAGGGATGGTGTTTGGCTCAATCGCCAGAGATATCGTAGCTCTCGAGGCGGTGTCCAACCACTCGCCCTCGATCGCATAAATCGGCTCGAACTAAGGGTCCGAAGCGGACGCCGGTGCGGCCTCCGTGACACTTGTGCCGGCAGGAGCTAGATCATACCTATCGAGACAGTCTGGCGCACATGGTCAGGGCTCGAATCCGTCGAAGATCAAGTCTCCGGGATGTCGGCCGTGTAGTTCAAACTTCCAAATCTGACTCGATGGCTGTGGGCGTAGCTTCGATCTGCTGCAGATGGCTGCTTAATGCCCATGCAAAGCCGCGAATCTGAAGATCTGTCCGGGAGAAAAGTCTCACCGGACCGCGTCGTTGTTGATGATCAAGGAGCCATCGGGCCTGAAGGTGACGACCAGGAACTCTCAATGAAAGCACCAATGTCGGTGTCAAACCGGTGGATCTCGGGTAGGGGGTCCCGAACTCTGCGTCTAGGCGGATGGTAACAGGAGACAAGGGACACGATGTTTTTACCCAGGTTCGGGCCCTCTCGATGGAGGTAAAACCCTACTCCTGCTTGATTAATATTGATGATATGATAGTACAAGAGTAGATCTACCACGAGAGATCGAGAGGCTAAACCCTAGAAACTAGCCTATGGTATGATTGTTGTTAGTCCTCACGGACTAAAACCCTCCGGTTTATATAGACACCGGATAGGGTTAGGGTTACCTGTAGTCGGTTACAATGGTAGGAGATCTACATATCCTTATTGCCAAGCTTGCCTTCCACGCCAAGGAAAGTCCCATCCGGACACGGGACGAAGTCTTCAATCTTGTATCTTCTTAGTCCAGGAGTCCGGCAAAAGATGATAGTTCGGCTATCCGGACACCCCTTAGTCCAGGACTCCCTCACCAGTGTTTGTAAAATAATTTTATTATGCGTTGAATTGTCTCCTCCTGTGCGGCCGTGTTATTTGTAATCTGAGGGTTGGCCAGTCGTCGGCTTCTGCCCTCACATAGGTAGTATGAAGGTATTCAGGATGGATTATGAACAATCTTGATCCAATTATATGGTCCTTTGGAGGAGTTATTTAGCGCAACGAACAAGGCAATCGGACTGTACGACTTGAACGCCCTCACTTAGCCATTGGAGTTTTATAATTAAGCAAGTGTGCAGCCCCTGGTCCAGGCCAGGGTGGTGTCAGCATCTGATCGGGAAGTGCCGATCCTTCGCATTGTAGCGACCTGACCTCAAACAGTCTAATCTCTGTGCTCAGGTGTCATCCTTGGATCAGTAATGCTGACACCATAGTACTTGAAGGATTTATAACAGAGTAGCAATCACACACTTATTACATCGAATGTCTCAAGAGAGAACTTATTAAAATAAATATGGCTTAAGGCCATCTAATAACGCATAACAAATGGAAGGCTTGGAAGAATAAGCGAGTCCATCAACTCCAACGGCATCATCGAGTATAGAACCACGACCTAAGCACCTTACTCGTCGTTCTGCGAAAAAGTCTGCAACATGAAACGTTGCAGCCGAAAATGGGTCAAGACATGGAATATGCCGGCAATGTAATGTATAGAGGATAATATGATAGAGTAATACTATACTACATGCATATATGGCTGGTGGAAAGCTCTATGGTTCTGAGTTTGTGAAAAGCCAAGTTTTCCCTATCGCAAAGGAATAAAATTTATTTAACTATCATGGTGGTTGTTAAACATTGAGAATGGTTGACACATCCTCAATCCCAATTAAAGTGATCATCATTAAACCCAACATCATTAATTAAAGTAACATGATGAGATTCACATGATATCCAAGTACTAGATACTCAAGATGTCCATAACCGGGACACGGCTAACCATGATTAGTTGGTTACACTCTGCAGAGGTTTGTGCACTTTTCCCCACATGACTCGATCTCCTCCATTTGGATTCTCGCACTACATGGTGTTTGAGAAACGGATGACCGAGACATAGTCTTTCAGAAGTGCTTGCACCTTACGAACGGGTAGACCGTACCAACCTACATCCCCTACATCAGCTAGTCTACCAACGTAAGAGTTCACACGACTTAGTCAACTATGCTAGAGCCCATAGTAGCATGTGGCTGCACACGGAAGTTTCTAGCATGAATAATCTTATGATCCCTTTGAGCACAGGTAGCGGTCCAAAAGAAGCAGGCAAATCTGGAATACCTGTACCTCAATCCACCCAGATGTGTGTTTAAGTTGCCACCTTAAATAAACCATTAATAAATAATCTCACATCTGTCATGGATACACTCACGCAATCCACGTCTACTAGCATAGCATGGCATAATAAGCAAACGTAGAAGTAACTCCCAAGGGTTTGATAATAAAACATGTAATAGGTACTACCTCAACTACTTCCCATCCGACAATTTAATTAGATCCTAATCATGCAATGTTTGAGGATTGATCTAATGCAATAAAACTGGGTAGTAGAAGGGATATGATCAAAGTGTTACTTGCCTTGTCGATGATCCATGAAACCTAGAGACTTCGAAGTAACGAGCGGCACACTCGGGTATTCTATCACGAGACAAACAAACAAGCATACAATAAGTACTCATCTAATGCAGGTAAAACTCAAACAAAAGATCTAACCGAAGGTTCAACTTAAGAACTCCGGTTTGCAAAAAGAATCAAATCAAAGCGAAGCAAGGGAAGTCAAACTACGAAAAGAAAACAGCTTCGTTTTACTAATCTAGATCTAAGTCAAATTTTACGAAGCAAAAACTTGTTTAAGTTGGTTATTCGGTAAGAGGGTTTCGACCACGAAACTCCATGAATTGTGAATTCGATTCGATAAACGAGCGAAAAGTTATACTAAAATGAAAATCGGATCAGAAATCGCGATCGAAAAAATCGCGGAATAAATCCGAGAAAAGAAAACGACGAACAGCCTTAACGAACTAACGCTCGTTAATCGGATCTAACGACGAACACGCGTTCGTTAAAAGCGAACGAACGAGCGAAACGCCGCTATTTAACCGAACCGAAAAATAAACCGATCTAAAAACGAAACTAAAAAACCGCAAAACCGACGGAAAAACTGAACGGTTTTTTCGAGAAACCGGGCGGCGCTGATTTGAGCCAACCTCGGGCGACGGTCGGCGAGGCGCGGCTCGAGGCGCGGCGCGGGCTAGGAGTTCGGGCGCGGGCTGGCTGGAGCTGGCTCCCAGCTTATAAAGCCTAGGGGCGGAGTCCGGTCGGACACTGACCCGTAGGTCGGTTCGCGATTTTTTATTTTTTAAAATAATTTCAAGTAAAACAAACGAAAGAAATACTAAACGGACTCAAAAATCCCGAAATAAATTTTCCTGCTTCTAAAATCAAGGTTTGACAAGATGAACATTTATTTGGGGCCTAAATGCAATTTTTAAAAACGCACATTTTTCCTAAGTTCATATAAAAAGGCGAAAAACTCCAAAATAAAATCTTATTTGATTTTTTTTATTAAATCTTCATTATTTCTTTATTTTGGGAAAGTCATTTTATTCCCTCTCTCAATTTTTGACAGTAGAAATAATTGAAGATAAAATAAATAAAATCAAATGATCCTATTTTCAAAATTTGAGAAAACTCAAATATGAAAATAACGAAATCCCAACTCTCTCCGTGGGTCCTTGAGTTATGTAGAATTTCTAGGATCGAGCCAACAATGCAACAATATATGACATGCAATGATGATCTATGTATAACATTCCAAATTGAAAATTTGGGATGTTACAAACCTACCCCTTAAGATGAATCTACGCTTCGAGATTCGGGTTGGCTAGAAAATAGGTGAGGTGGGCCTTGAGCAGATCTTCCTCTCGCTCCCGGTGGCTTCTTCCTTGGTGTGGTGGCTCCATTGAACTTTGCAAAACTTGATGACCTTGTCTGCGGTGACTCGGCTGGCATACTCCAGGATCTTAACTGGTTTCTCTTCATAGGTCAAATCGTTATTCAAATGAATCGCTTCAAGTGGCACAATATCTCTCAGTGGTATATCCGCCATCTCTGCGTGGCATTTCTTCAACTGAGAAACGTGGAACACGTCGTGAACATCTGACAATCCCTCAAGCAATTCCAACTTATACGCAACTTCTCCCATGCGCTCCAAAACTTTGTACGGTCCCACAAAACGTGGCGCTAACTTTCCTTTAACTCCAAAACGCTTAACTCCTCGCAGTTGAGATACTCGAAGATAAACTCATCTCCGACTTCATATCTGTCTCCTTGCGTTTTGAATCCGCATAGCTCTTACGCCTCATTTGGGCTACCTTGATCCTATCGTGAATCAACTTCACTTTCCGTTCAGACTCCTTAATCAAATCCGGTCCGAACAACTGGCGGTCTCCAACTTCGTCCCACAACAGCGGGGTTCTGCACCTCCTTCCGTACAAGGCTTCGAAAGGGGCCATCTTCAAACTGGTTTGGTAGCTGTTGTTATAAGAAAACTCCGCATATGGCAAGTTGTCATCCCAACTTGATCCATAATCCAATGCACATGCTCTCAGCATATCCTCCAAAATCTGGTTGACTCTCTCGGTTTGTCCATCTGTCTGTGGATGAAAAGCTGTACTAAACTCTAGTCTGGTTCCCAAACTTTCGTGTAACTGTTTCCAAAACTTTGAGGTGAATTGGGTTCCTCGTCATACACGATACTCCTCGGAACTCCATGCAAGCATACAATCCTGGTCATGTATATCTTTGCCAACTTAGCACTGCTGTAGGTAGTATTTACTGGAATGAAATGAGCTACCTTCGTCAAACGATCGACTACAACCCAAATCGAGTCATAGCCTGAACGGGTCCTGGCCAATCCCGTAATGAAATCCATTCCTAGTTTTTCCCACTTACATTCGGGTATTGGCAATGGCTGTAACAATCCAGCTGGCTTCTGATGTTCGGCCTTCACTCTCTGACATACATCACAAACTGCTCCATACTCCGCAATATCCTTCTTCATTCCGTTCCACCAGAAAGTATCCTTCAAATCCAAATACATCTTGGTATTTCCGGGGTGGATCGAATACGTCGAATCATGTGCCTCTTGCAAAATCAACTTCACGATCTCCTCGGATCACTTGGCACGTGAACGCCGGGTCCTCAAACCATAAGGTATCGTGCTCATCCTCACGAAATCCCTTAGCTTTTCCTTGCTCATCTTCTCCTTAATAGAAGCAACTTCCTTATCATCTTTTGAGCTTCTCGATTCTATCCATCAAAGTAGACTGAATCTCCAATGCTGCTACATAGCCTCTCGGAACTATTTCCAAACATAGCTCTCGGAATTCCTCGGCTAATTCCTTTGATAAACCTCCGGTCATTAAGGTGTTGACATGACTCTTACGGCTGAACACGTCTGCTACAACGTTAGCCTTTCCGGGGTGATAATGCAATCTCATATCGTAGTCTTTAATAAGCTCCAACCATCTCCTCTCGCTGAGATTTAACTCCTTCACGTGAAGATGTACTTCAAACTCTTATGATCCGTGTACACCTCACGGTGGTTCCCAATGAGAAAATGTCTCCATGTTTTCAAAGCATGCACTACGGCTGCTAACTCCAAATCATGCATGGCATAATTCAATTCGTGAGGTTTCAGTTGTCGTGAAGCATACGAAACAACTCTTCCCTCCTGCATAAGCACTTTGCTCCAAGTCCCGGCGTGAAGCGTCAGAATATACTTCGTAATCCTTGCTTTGATCTGGCAGGATTAACACTTTGGTGAGGTAACCAAACGCCTTTCTTCAACTCTTGGAAACTAGCCTCACTCCTCGGTCCATATGAACTTAGTCTCCTTCTTCAACAACTCTGACATAGGCTTCACGATCTTCGAGAAATTCTCAATGAATCTCCGGTAGTATCCTGCGAGTCCAAGGAAACTCCGGATCTCTCCAACGGTTATTGGTGCTTCCCAGTTTGTCACAGTGGCAACTTTAGTGGGGTCTACTGCTATACCTTCTCCGGATATAACATGTCCGAGAAATCCAACTTCCTTCAACCAAAACTCACACTTGCTGAACTTGGCATACAACTTATGTTCTCCGAGCTTCTCAAAGACCAAACGCAAATGCTCCTTATGTTCTTCTTCATTCTTTGAGTAGACCAAAATATCATCAATGAATACCACGCATTTAACTTATCCAAAAACTCCATAAACACCTTGTTCATCATGTTCATAAAATAAGTCAAAAGTGCGTTAGTCAGGACCAAATGACATAACGGTATACTCATACAGCCCGTGCACTGTGGTAAAAGCCGTCTTAGGTATATCCCGCTCCCGAATTTTCAATCGATGGTATCCCGATCGCAAATCGATCTTGGAAAAATACCTTAGCTCCTTGCAATTGGTCAAACAAGTCATTGATCATTGGCAACGGGTATTTGTTCTTAATGGTCACTTCATTCAATCCTCGATAGTCAACAACCATTCTTAATGATCCATCCTTCTTCTCCACTAGAAGATCAAGCGATCCCCAAAGGCGAAGAACTTGGGCGAATAAAACCTTTATCCATTAACTCCTTAATCGCTTCTTAATTTCCTCCAAATCTTGGGTTTGGCATCCTATACGGTCTCTTAGATATCGGCCTAGTGCCCGGCAGAGTTCAATCGAAACTCAATGTCTCAATACGGCGGCATGCACAGCAACTCTTCCGGAAACACGTCCGGGTAATCCCTTACCACTAGTACTTCCTCCTGCACAACTCCTGATAAGGAATACATGTGCCCTCCTCGGCTCATGCCGTGATACATACTTGATTCTCCTTCCTTCTGGGGTGGTAAGCAAAATCGACTTACTGGTGCAATATATGTTCACTCCATACTTTGATATCCTATCCATGCATATTATCACATCCTATCCTTGCGATTCCAGAACTTTTAGGTCCGGGGGAAATACATAGTTTCCAATCCTTAATGGTAGTCGATCACACCATATACTAGCCATGTATTCTGCTCCGGGTGAGGTTACTAGCATGGGTGACCTAAGGGCTTGAGTTGGTAATTTATACTTATCCACAAATCCCCTTGATATGTATGAATGCGATGCACCAGTATCAAAAAGAACAACTGCAGTAAACGTCTTAACCAAAAACTTACCTATTACTGCATCTGGCTGGGCTTCAACCTCCTCCACGGTAACGTGGTTCACCTGTCCCCTGTTGAAAGGGTTCGGCTTCTGTCCTGAGCTTCCATTGCCATTACCATTTTGGGCTTCTGGACATTCATTTGCATAATGCCCAGTCTTATGGCACTTAAAACAAGTGATTTGGCTCAGGTCTCTCTTGGATGGGGTTGACGGGTTGGTGCGGTTTTGTCCATTGCTTCCTCCATTCCCGTTTCCATTCTTGGTGCCATTATGATTGTGCGAGCTACCTCCTCCATGGGTATGATGAAATTGTCCTCCCGTCTTCGGGGTAAAGCGTAGCTTTTGCTGAGCTCCAGAATTGTACTTCCCCTGTCCATACTTCCTCTTGCGATTGTCAATCTACTGTTGCTTCCCTTCAATCATAAGAGCACGATCTACCAACTCCTGGTAGTTATTGAAAGTAGCTACCATCAACTGCATGCTCAGCTCATCATTCAGTCCTTCTAGAAATTTTTCCGCTTAGTCGCATCCGTAGTAACGTCATCCGGGGCATAACGTGCTAACTTACTAAAATCCTCCACATCTTGGCCTACAAGGTCGTCCTCCTTGGCGTAAGTTCAAACTCACGCTTCTTCATGGCCATAGCTCCCGCCGATACGTAAGGGCGACGGAAAGCTTATTTAAATCGATCCCACGGATCGTGTCAATGTGGTGTGTGGCAGTGTAATTTTCCCACCATGATGCTGCGGGTCCATCAAGCTGATGTGTGGCAAAACACACTCTTTCCGCATCAGTGCATCCTGCAGTGGTCAGCTCCCTTCCAACTTTGCGGAGCCAGTCATCTGCAACAATCGGCTCGGTGCTACTGGAAAACACCGGCGGATTTAGCCTTGTATAAGCAGTCAAATGGTCAACGGTGGTGGTGGTGGTGGGTTGTTGTTGTTGTTGTTGTTGCCTTTGGTTCTGTACCAATGTTTGAATCAAGGCATTCTGCTGCTGAATCAACTGAGTGATCTCCGGCGGGAAAACAAATCCGGGGTCGCGTCTCGGAGGCATCTGAGGGTTTATAGAAAAGACGAGAGTTAAGAATAGAATGAGGTCTAGTGAGAAAACACTACCCATATGCACATGATACAAAAGCACACAATATCACTCCAATCAATTCAAACAAGGGCATACAACGGTCTAACTATCGTTACAAAGTGCTGGGACTAAAACTAATTTTTAATGGGGGAAATTCTACTACTGTTATGGTGGTCAACTAGAAAAACTGCTCCAATGAAAATTCCATGATATCTGCTCCAGCTTCATCAACAAAGTCATCATCAACATGCCGGGGGATCCGAGTCGGTGTCGTCGATGATGATATAATTATCCGGGCAAGTGGATTCGTCATCTTCTCTTTTGGGTGCTGAACCTCCCATGAATACTCCAATCTTCTCCTTAAGGTCGCCGTTCTGTCTTACTAGAGCGACGATCTCTTCCATATAGTCTTCACGTGTAGCCTTGAGTTCTTCTTATAGCTCCTTGATCTTGGTCATAGCCTTCTGCAGACCCTCCATGTCTGCAAGACATCCGATTCTCTGGCGTCGGATGTGTTGGTTTAATTCTGGATATAAGCTGCGATGGATCTGTCCCTCCTGGTGTTGATCATCTCTCATTGCTCATCTCGGCGCCCACAAATTTGGTAGATAGTATTCTTGAGATCATTGTGGTAAGCTTCTCCAATTCATCCCATGGCGATGTGGGCTGCCATGCTCTTTCCTAGGCTCCATGTTGGTGCATCAAAGGAAAACTCTATGGGCTCCGTGACTGGTGCAAATGTCCTTCCTGGAATGTGAACTTGAATCATCCAGCGCTCCTCTTCGGGTAAAGTGGCGTTGAAGGTCCCGGTGAAGCTTGGTACTCCTATGTTCAGGTATCTAGTGACTTCCTTCAAGTGACATCCAAAGGGTGTGTCTTCATCCGGTTGTGTGAACTTGTCCCTTGCATCCGCCATCCTAAAGAATAGAAAAGATGAGGAGTGAGAAATGAGAAGAAAGAGTAGTGATCTAGGGCTTTAGCTTAGTGGCCGTGTCCTCGATTAGCGTGCAGCTCGACAATTATCTTTGTAGCGACCCGGACCTCAAACAGTCTGATCTCTATGCTCAGTGTCATCCCTGGATCAGTAATGCTGACACCACACGGTACTTGAAGGATTTATAACAGAGTAGCAATCACACACTTATTACATCGAATGTCTCAAGAGAGAACTTATTAAAATAAATATGGCTTAAGGCCATCTAATAACGATAACAGCGGAAGGCTTGGAAGAATAAGCGAGTCCATCAACTCCAACAGCATCATCGAGTATAGAACCACGACCTAAGCACCTTACTCGTAAATGCGAAAAGTCTGCAACATGAAACGTTGCAGCTGAAAACGGGTCAGCACATGGAATATGCTGGCAATGTAACACATAGAGGATAATATGACGAGTAATACTATACTACATGCATATATGGCTGGTGGAAAGCTCTATGGTTACAGTTTTGCGAAAAGCCAATTTTTCCCTACTATAAAGGAATACAATTTATTTAACTATCATGGTGGTTGTTAAACATTGAGAATGGTTGACAGCATCCTCAATCCCAATTAAAGTGATCATCATTAAACCCAACATCATTAATTAAAGTAACATGATGAGATTCACATGATATCCAGGTACTAGATACTCAAGATGTCCATAACACAGGGACACGGCTAACCATGATTAGTTTGTTACACTCTGCAGAGGTTTGTGCACTTTTCCCCACATGACTCGATCTCCTCCGCTTGGATTCTCGCTACATGGTGTTTGAGAAGCGGATGACCGAGACATAGTCTTTCGTAAGCGCTTGCACCTTACGAGCGGGTAGACCGTACCAACCTACATCCCCTACATCAGCTAGTCTACCACTGTAAAAGTTCGCACGACTTAGTCAACTATGCTAGAGCCCATAGTAGCATGTGGCTGCACACGGAAGTTTCTAGCATGAATAATCTTTTTTTTTAAATTGAGACAGTAGGAGAGCTTCCTACTGCATATATATATAAATAATTGGTGGTTTTACATGGTATTTACATGGAGGGGGGGAGTGATGGGGTTACAAGGAGAGGGGGTGGGGGGAGGTGGTTATGCAAGATCAGCAATAAAAGTGTGCACTAAATGTTTCTTATGTGGTGGTAGCCTATGGCTAATATCAGAGAAGTCTTTCTTGAAACGTGTCCTCCAGGTGGTGACCGTGGGGGTAATATGTTGAAAGTAGTTATTGTTACGTTACTTCCAGAGGCTCAAAGCAGCAACGAGTAAGAAGTCCATGATCATCTTGCTCGTGATTCATCTTCGATGTGATATCAAATCCAACCTGTTGCCTGTGTGGCCAACGAATCCCCAAGTATTGCCAACATGTTGAACTAAAAGTGCAGCGAAAAGAACAGATGTTCCACAGTCTCCTCAACGTGTTGGTTGCAAAGAAGACAATCCAGGTTATCGCCAATATTGTAGTGTCGCCTCTTGAGCATGTTCTTGGCGTATTAAGTCTGTCGAGAGAGAGCAAAACCAGCCAAACACTTTGATCTTAGGGATCATTTTGGCCTTCCAAAGCCATTTGAACCCCTCGTGGGCCAGCACGTCACGAAAGACAAAAGTGTAATAGGCAGAGGTCTTGAAAGACTGGGCTCCCCAAGCACAAATCCATTGATCTGTAGAGCCAGATAGAACAACATGAGAGACCTCCCGCTGGATTTGACGTAGCTCATCATGGGCTTGCATGGAGAGCGGAAGGTGAAAGATTGTAGCCAGATCCGTGGTTGACAAGAACTCCCGAACTGAGATATCAGCATTGTTGGCAAAGGAAAATGCTGCAGGGAAGGATGAGGTGTAGATAGAATTGTTCCACATGTCCTTCCGAGCGAGCCGTAGAGCCGGAGTGGATTTGAACGCGTTTGTGACCCCGCTGGTAAGTCGGCATGAGCTTGACTATGTCTTTCCACCAAAATGATCCGGAGGGATCCGCGCATCTTGAGGACAATGCCATTATAGTAGGTGTGCCAGATTAGTTTAACCCATGGAGTGTCGTGGCAATTGTAGAACTTGTGCAGCATTTTGAGAAGTAGGGCATCATTTTGGATACGCAGGTTTAGCACACCAAGACCACCACATTTTTTGGGTTGGCAGATCATGTCCCAAGCCGCCAGTGGTGTGCATTTCTCCCCAGCTTCGGTCTTCTTTTTCCACAAGCAAGGCCTTCTGATTTTATCCAGTTGATCCAAAATCTTAGGGGGGAGCTTTAGTGTCCCCATGGGATAGATCGCAAGAGCCGTGATGAGGGAGTTCACAAGAGCCAGCTTCCCAGCATAAGACATAAGGGACATAGCAGCAGTAATTCTGCGTTCCGCTTTGCAAACCATCGGAGCCATATCAAGCACCGTTGGCTTGGTCGTGCCAAGAGGCAGGCCAAGATAGGTAAAGGGCATGCTGGCCGTGGCACAACCAAAAAGATCTGCTAATGATTGGCACTTGTCTTGGGATGTGTTGATCACATTCATGGTTGACTTATGGAAGTTGATTTTTAGTCCGATCGAGGCAGCATAATCTGTTAGGATTTGTTTCATGCGAGCGACCTGTACCTGGCATGCCGGCAGAACAATTATGGTGTCGTCCGCGTATTGAATGACCGAATAGTCCTCGCCAAGTATGGGTGGGATCGGGTGGTGCAAGAGATTGTTATCCAGAGCCTCATTTATGGCCATTTGAAGCAAGTCTGCTGCCAACACAAAGATCAAGGGCGACAAGGGATCCCCTTGTCGGACTCCACACCTGCAATGGAATTGGCGCCCGGGGTTCCCATTGAGAAGAACTGAGGATTTCCCAGAGGCAAATATGCAATCAATCCACTGCAGCCATTGTTTGTTAAAACCCATGTTCTTCATAATTTGCAACATGGCCGAGTGCTCAATAGTGTCGAAGGCCTTAGCAAAGTCTAACTTCAGTAAGAGAATTTCCCTTTTGGAGGCATGGCATTGGTGTATATACTCGAAAGCCCAGGCCAGACAGTCTTGTATGGATCTACCACGAAGAAAACCATATTGATTGCGATGGACAATCTGAAGGATGATTTTCTGAAGCCGGTTAGCCAAAATTTTAGTGATCATCTTGAGACAAAGAAGTATTAAGGAGGCGTGATGGGTCGATAATCATTGACCTCTCCCTGTGGACATTTTCTTTGGTATCGGTGTGACAAATCCATAGTTGAGGCTTTCCAAGTTCAGATTGCACTGAATGAAACTCTTCACAAAGTCGATAAAATCATATTTGATGATCGGCCAACATGCTTTTAAGAATGCCCGTTGAAGCCATCGGGCCAGGGGCACGATCCGGCGGCATGTCCTTGATCACAAGATCAATTTACGCATGCGTGAAAGGAGTGGTGAGGCTATCAAAATCAACCTGTGATTGAAGAAGCTTGGACAGGTTGAAGCGCATGGGTTTAGGGTTAGCTTTGCCAAGGCGATCTTTGAAAGCCTCAAAAAGGATTGACTCCTTGCCCACATGATCGGCAACCGACGTGCCGTCCGTCGTTTTTAGGGTGGAGATACAGTTTCTTCTGTAACTTTCAGTAGCCACCGCCTGGAAGAACTTCGAGTTTTCATCACCAAACTTAATCCATCTGATAGTGCAGCGTTTTTTCCAGTATTCCTTCTGGTACTGCAAGAGTCTGATAAGGTGATTTTTAAGAATAACCAAGAAATTCTTTTCAGGAGTAGTGAGACTACGACGGTCCGCAATGGAGTCCAAATCAAGAATGGCTTTGTTGGTGTTGTCAATGGCAACTTTGAGGCGGGAGATCTTTTACTCGGTGGGAGAGCGCGACCAATGAGCAGACTTAAGTTTCTGACATCAGATGGATGTAGCATTCGAATTTTTCCCATGGCGGATAGGTTTGTGCCAGGCCTTCTCAACGACGTCCATAAACCCCGGGTGCGCGATCCAGTAAGTTTCAAACCTAAAGATTTTGCTTTTGGGGATTGTGGTCTGAATAACCACCGAGCAAGGGGTATGATCGAAAACCGCTTTACCAAATGGGTTGACAATCGTATTAGGGAATGATGTCGTCCAATTGAGAGAGGTGAAGACCCAATCGAGCTGTTCAAGCGGTGGGTTTTGTTGCATGTTTGACCATGTATAACTTCTGCCTTTGATAGGAATTTCCGTGAGCATTTGTTGCGAATGAAATCATTAAAAGTGAACATATCATGGACATTACCACCAGGTTTACTACGATTATCGGTGAGCGAATGTAATTAAAATCACCGAGGAGGAGCCAATCTTCAGCAGGTGGGATGTCAATGTCAAAGAGCCACTGAGTAAATTTGTCACGTTGTTCCCCCTGGCACGGTCCGTAAACGTTTATCAGTTTCCACCGATGCGCAGACTGAGTGGAAACGAATTCGATGCCCAGAGCAAAGGGTTGTGAGAAAAAACAGCGCCGAAAACATGCTACTATTCCGCATCGTTATTATGCCGCGAGGCCCCTTGTGAAGGTATAAAAGCAAATTTATCAAATCGTCTAGGGCATAGAGCTTTGAGCGAGGCAGCATCAAAAGAGGGCATTTTGGACTCCTGGAGACAAATAACGGCACAACCACTAGCATTGATCGCATTGGAAAGAGCTAAATGTTTGTCGGGGGAATTAAGACCGCGAATATTCCAACAGAGCACATTCCAACTCTGCAAAAGTACCATCAACTAAGGAAACAAAAGAAATGTAGCAGGTAGTTTAGGCAGAGGTGGTGGAATCCTCAGGCTCCTTGTTGAGAGCTGCAACAGTTAGCTCCTCAGGTGAGATGGCGCACAATTGGGTACCTACTGCTTGCATACTTGCAACAGGAGTTGGAGGAGGGACACCAAGAGCCTGGTCTTCAGGGGCATGCATTGCAGAAGTGTGCTAGGCGGTGCCAATTGCAGCCGAAGGGGTCAGACGAGGTTTGACCTTGGACTTCTGCTGTCGAGAATCAGAAGGCTCCGGGACCCTGAAACCATCATACTTGGTGGATCTGTTGCTGCGACGAAGGTTGGCAGTATCAATGGGCACAGCCATCTTCCCTTTGCGGTGCTTCTGAGTGGTGGCATTGGTGTTGGAGCTGTCAGAAATCAGGCTGGTCTCAGACATTGCACTGCTAAAAGTGTCCAAATCAGAAGAGAAGGAATCAGAGAGCACTTCGTAAGCTGTCGAGGAGAACTAATCTCGTGATCGAAAGCGGCGAGAACAACAGGTTCATTTATTTGAGCACTTTCAGACTCCTCAACAGCAGGTACGGCAGCGACAGTAGTTGCATAGTCGATTGACTGAATCTCACCAGGTGCCGGTAACAGCATAGTCTCAGGAGGGGCCAGGGGCTCGAAGATTTCTGTGAGGACCACAGAAGAACCAGAAGTTGCAATGGGTACTTGCCTGAACTGCAGCTCACCCTCGATGACAGAGACCTGAACTTCAACCTGTAAGTTGGATCGCAGACCGTATCCACTGCTCCAAGGGCCCCAGGTGGCCAGAACCGGATGGATTGCAGAGAACAGAGTATGATTGAGCATCTGGCGAGGAGTTGGATCAGCAAGTAACAGGTTCATGAGCATATCGCCATGGGCAGAGAGACCAAAGCGTAACCCTGCATTGTGCATTTCGACAGTGAAAGAAAGAGTTTCAGCAGAAGGCACGAGCGACAGATCCCGTGTGCCGGGTTCTTCGACAATCACCAACGCAAAGCCTTAGTCGAGCGAGCCGAGCTGTCCTCTTCCGAAACAGTGATCGAGTCGTTCCAAGCTTGAGCAGCACTGTCTTCAAGATTGTGTTCACGAACTAAACCATGTTGCACTGTCAGACCCTGCGCAGCCAACCAGGCCTGAAAGTTCATCAGGTACGGTGGCAGTGGGGCAGCGGGCGGAGCTGGTGCTGCCGGCCATTCACCCCAACCATTGTTGCCTGGCTGTCCACCATTGGCCGGCGCTGCATTCTGAACAAGCCGCTTATGCACCTGCTTTGTTGATAAAGCTGCTCGCCGTTAGCTCTGGACCAAGCGAGGATGCAGATTGCCGTCTGGAGGAGGTGGTTCTCGCTGCAGTGGAACTGTGAGGAGGCGCATTCGATCGAGTTGCGCAACATGGTGATTTGAACTGTCCAGCGATCATGAAAGCACCACCCAGCTTGTCACACCACAAAACTTTTAGGGACAAGCCTCGCATCGATGACTCGGCTTTGATCAACATAAACCTTCTATCCCGACGTGGGTTATACCAAGACACCAAAGATCCAAATCCCCAGAGACTTACTAATGTAGTAGTGCATGCGATAGTCATATGGGAAGCCAAAAACATCAGCCAAATCTCAGGACCGAAAGAAAGTAGTGGTGCGCCTATTGAGAGCCTCATGATGCGGCACAAAAGTGATGAGCAGATCTTCGTCCTCTAATTCCAAAGGGGTGGCAACAGCAGTATCTCTAAGGAAGGAATCCGCAAATCCAAAAATCCCAATACCCAAAGGATGGTCACTTGATTTAGTGGTGAATAGTTGAGCTTCATGAAGCAAACCTTCGATAGCAGTGCGGATGGCGGCCCGGCGGTGTAGAGGGACATAGTGGTAGCTTGACAATGGCAAGGTAGTCGTGGTTCAACGGCGGTATCGGCCCGACCACCATCCCGCTCCGGACAATGCGATCAACGGGCCCTGGCTCGACGGCAAAACCCGGCGGCAGGAACGGCACCGGGTTCAGGGGATAGTTTGCCATGGTGGAGAGGGGGAGCGAGGGTGGGTGAGGGGGCGGTGATGGTGACTGCGGTCGAGTGAGAGAGCAGAACGGGGGCGTATCAGTATTCGAGGCAGAAGTTGGAACGTGAGGGGTAGAAAGGGCAAGTGAAGATTTTTTGGGTACCCATTTCCATTGCCTCGCACGGCGTTATTTAAGGCAAGAACGAGCCACGTGGCCATAGAAGCCGCAACTATTGCATCGGACGGTGGTCGAGGGTTTGGTAGTTGTGGAAGTGGTAGCATTAAGAGGCATTGAAAATCCTGGTTGATTGATATGATTCCCGATACTTGTGGAATTCAAGCTCAAATTGGACTGCAAATTATCACGTAATGGGCATAGGGTTACCTTATGGTCAGGTGCAGAGCAATTAATACAAATAATCCTGGCGTGGCATGCAATCTTTTTGTGCCCCCATTGAAGGCAACGACCACATAGATTAGCCTAATTAGCTGATAAGTCCGAAATCTCCTCTTCTGTGTATGCGGCCTGGGCCAGGTCAGCTTTGTGTTGGGCCAATGATCATGGGCTGGTGCATACTTGAATGCTGAAGAAAGGAAACCTTGCGGGAGAGTTGGATATGCCACATTGATTCGGCATTTAAAGGCACCTAAATGGAGAAAGACCGGGATTTGTGATTCCTCTAATTTCGCTGATTGAAGAAATTTGTCCATTAAGGAAATGGGCTGATCAGATACCATAATTGCAGGTGGGACCAAAACGATCCAAAATGGAGGTGTTCATCTGAGCAAGAAACGATATCATGAACCGATGGTGGCCGGAGATCATTTCCAGAGAAGGAGGTTGAAGCCTCCCCCGAATCTTTATCGGAAAACCACATAGAATTGAGCGGTACCAGATTAAACTTTGCTAATTGTTGCATGGAGTTGGAGATAGACGTTGGATTCGTCGAACCCAAATTGGACTGAATAGCAATAGGTCTCCGACTAGTTAACTCTGGTAATTCCTCATCAGCATGCCAACAAGATGTATCCACCGGAGCACGGTTGAAACGACCATTAAATAAGTGAAAATGGCAGACAAAATCAGGCCAAACCCTGTCCTTAAGACGGTAGATGAAATGGCCGACTTTGTTGTTAGCAACAGAAAACCGAAATGCTCTCGGAGAGATTTCGACTACTTTGAGACCCACACGATAGCCCCCAGTGTAGCATTGAAGAGCAACACCAACAGATTCCACCGTGAGAGGGAACGAGGCAGAAGAAAACGAAGCCACCAAAAATAATTCCTTGGTGTCACGGGAGGGGGAGAAATGCACTGTGGATCCAAACCTGCGTCTCACCTGATCAGCCAGGGCAAGGCCCGGGCCAAAATCCTAATGGAGTAAACCCTCCATCATCTAGAGAAATCGCCATGGGGCTTGGTGGGAGGAGGAGAGGTGGGAGGTAGGAGGGAGGAGAGCCATTTGCTCCGCCCAGCATGAATAATCTTATGATCCCTTTGAGCCTGGGTGGCGGTCCAAAAAGAAACAGGCAAATCCTGGAATACCCAGGTACCTCAATCCACCCAGATGTGTGTTTAAGTTGCCACCTTAAATAAACCATTAATAAACAATCTCACATCTTTCATGGATACACTCACCCAATCCACGTCTACTAGCATAGCATGGCATAATAAGCAAACGTAGAAGTAACTCCCAAGGGTTTGATAATAAAAGCAGGTAATAGGTACTACCTCAACTACTTCCCATCCCACAATTTAATTAGATCCTAATCATGCAATGTTTGGGTGATTTATCTAATGCAATAAAACTGGGTAGTAGAAGGGATATGATCAAAGTGTTACTTGCCTTGCTGATGATCCGCGAAACCTAGAGACTCGAAGTAACAGGCGGCGCACTCCGGGTATTCTATCGCATACAAACAAACAAGCATACAATAAGTACTCATCTAATGCACAGGTAAAACTCAAACAAAAGATCTAACCAGAAGGTTCAACTTAAGAACTCCGGTTTGCAAAAAGAATCAAATCAAACGAAGCAACGGAAGTCAAACGGCGAAAGAAAACAGCCCGTTTTACTAATCTGGATCTAAGTCAAATTTTACAGAAGCAAAAACTTGTTTAAGTTGGTTATTCGGAAGAGGGTTTTGAGACGAAACTCGAGCGCTTGAATCACCGCTCGATAAACGAGCGAAATTTTATAATAAAACCAAAATTGGATCATAAATCGCTATCATAAAATTCGCGTAATAAATCCGATAAAAATAAAAACGACGAGCAGCTTAACGAATGAACGTTCGTTAACTGGATCTAAACGACGAACACGTTCGCTAAAAGCGAGCAAAACGGCTAACGCCGCTATTTAACCGAACTGAAAAAATAAACCGATCTAAAAAGCGAAACTAAAAAACCGGCGAAAACCGACGGAAAAACCGAATGGTTTTTCGAGAAAACTGGCGCGCTTGATTTCGAGGCAACCTCGGTGGTCGGCGAGGTTGCCAATGGGCGGCTGGCGGAGGTCAAGGCGGCGGGCGCTGGGCTCGAGGCGGCGCAAGGCGACTAGGAGGTCGGTTCACGATTTTTTAAATAATTTCAAGAAAAACAAGCGAAAGATATACTAAACGGACTCCAAATAATCCCGAAATAAATTTTCCCCGGCTTCTAAAATCAAGCCGGACAAGATGAACATTTATTTGGGGCCTAAATGCAATTTTGGAAAACGCACATTTTTCCTAAATTCAAATAAAAAGGCGAAAAACTCCAAAATAAAATCTTATTTGATTTTTTTATTAAATCTTCATTATTTCTTTATTTTGGGAAAGTCATTTTATTCCCTCTCTCAATTTTTGACAGTAGAAATAATTGAAGATAAAATAAATAAAATCAAATGATCCTATTTTCAAATTTTGAGAAAACTCAAATATGAAAATAACGAAATCCCCAACTCTCCGTGGGTCCTTGAGTTGCGTAGAATTTCTAGGATCGAGCCAACAATGCAACAAAATATGACATGCAATGATGATCTATGTATAACATTCCAAATTGAAAATTTGGGATGTTACGCGGAAAAAATCTCCAACGATTTTGTAACCCTCGAGCAATTGGCCGGCTCTGCCATTATCATGTGATCGATTTTCGGCTTTCTCTCTTGAGGTGCTCATCCGGTCGAGGCAGGGCACAATTGCAGTAGTTCTCCCTTTACTACCCTAGCCGATAGAGCGGGCGTAGGGTAGCAAGCACGAGTCAGAGCGGCAACCCAACTATTGACCAAAGACATGATTCGAGCCAATGCATATAATGCTAAATTCGGGTGCGAACTTATGTATAAGAAGTGTTAGGGCTTTCTTTGCCGTATTAGGGGCGATAAGTAGCCCATGGCGAATATGAAACGTCTGAAGATTACCGATGCGACAAATAAGCGAGATCGAAATAAAGCAGTAAGAAGCGAAAACCACGTAAAGCGGGCCACGAACCATTTTTATCATAGCTGGATGGATCGTCAAGGCGTATCTTATGCGAATAGTGCGAGAAGTATCCGGGCTATTTAACATGCGGGATCGATTAGAAGCCTTGCGTGGTCTGAGAAATAAGTTTGAATATCGTCAAGAAGAACGATAAAGGTTACCCTACACACCTGCTGCTTGCCTCCGTTGTATGCCAATCCTTCTAAAGGACTTGCAATCAGGCCCGCGAAAAAAAAGGAACCTGAAAAAACAGTCAAAGTATGTGTATCCGGGATCGGTCTAGCCAAACTGTAGCCCCCGGATTATCTTGTGCCTCCGTCGATGTCCAGGGGATTTTGAGTGCGTAATTGTGTACGCGTGGTACGAATGCCACTACCTCATTGGGACTGGGACGGAGGCCGAATTGATAGTCGAGCTCTTGAAGAGCCGCGCCCGTCTGTTGCAGTGTAGTCCGGACCTCTTAATGATGTCCGAGGGCTCGGCTGACCCGTACTATGGTGCTGCTTGAGAAGGCCACTGCGACTTCGCTGCTAGGGCGGCGGTGTGCTCCTCTCGTTCGGAGGAGCGTTCCGTATTGCCATTGATCTGTTATGACGCCGCGTGGACCGGCATCTTGAGCTTGAGATAAGCATAGTGTGGCTGCGTTGAATCTAGCAAACGCGTTCGTCCGGCAAAGGCGTGGTAGCCGCTGTGGAAGGGGACAATATCGAAGATTAACTCTCCACTTCGGAAGTTGTCCGGAGAACCGAAGACCACCTCCAGCGTGATTGAGCCCGTACAGCGGGCCTCTATGCCTGGTATGACTCCTTTAAAGGTAGTCTTTGCTGGTTTTCTTCGCGAGGGTTAATGCCCATCTTCAGCACTGTGTCCTGATAAAGCAGGTTGAGGCTGCTACCACCGTCCATCAGGACTCGTGTTAGGTGAAACCCGTCAATAATTGGGTCGAGGACTAGTGCGGCTGAACTGCCATGGCGGATACTAGTTGGGTGACCCCGCGATCGAAGGTGATCGGGAATGATGACCACGGATTGAATTTTGGGGCGACTGGCTCTACCGCGTAGACGTCCCTAAGCGCTCGCTTACACTCCCTTTTGGGGATGTGCGTAGCGTATATCATGTTCACCGTTTTGACTTGAGGGGAATTTTACGCCCCAGTTGTTCTACCGCCGGGGCTCTTTTCGTCCTGTCCTCACTTTGTGATCCCTTTTCCTTGTTTTCGCATTTAACTTGCTAGCCTGCTTGAAAACCCAACAATCTCTGTTGGTATGATTAGCTTGCTTATCCGGGTGCCGATATCCGCACGGACGGTCGAGTATGCGGTCCAGTGGAAGGTCCTTCATTGTTCCTTTTGTATGACTTCTTTCGTTGGCGGACTTGGAGCCGGTTGAATCCGGCGTTGACCGTGGTGTCATCGGTGTTGTTTCCATTGCTTTGGCGTTTGTGTTCATTGGCGCCGAGCTTGCTCTTCGCTATTCTTGGCCTCGGGGGCTTGTCTCATTGGTTGTGTTGTTACTATGGGCCATTAACCGCCTCTCTCCGCTAAAAAGCGGGTCATGAGTGCCGTGAGGGCTGCCATGGACTTTAGCTTTTCTTGGCCGAGATGGCGTGCTAGCCATTCGTCACGGATGCTATGTTTGAAGGCTGCTAAGGCCTCGGCATCCGGACAGTCAACGATCTGGTTCTTTTTGGTTAGGAACCTAGTCCGGAATTTTCTAGCTGATTCTCCAGGTTGTTGAACTATGCGGCTTAAGTCATCGGCGTCTGGTGGCCGAACATAGGTTCCTTGGAAGTTGTCCAGGAAAGCTTCTTCCAAGTCCTCCCAGCTGCCGATAGAATTCCAGGCAGGTTGTTAAGCCAATGCCGAGCTGGCCCTTTGAGCTTTAGTGAGAGGTATTTAATGGCGTGGAGGTCATCTCCTCGAGCCATATGGATATGGAGAATGAAATCCTCGATCCATACTACAGGATCGGTTGTGCCGTTGTATGATTCAATGTTGACAGGCTTGAACCCCTCGAGGAATTCGTGATCCAAAGATTTCATCCGTGAAGCGAGAGGGTGTCGGCGCCTCTATATCCGGGCAGCGTCATGGCGTATTCGACGGAGCCCGCTTCACGGTTTCGGCCCGGGCGTGGTTAGATTTATCACGTCCGAATAGGTAGCCGTCGTCGTGCCTCGAGGCACGCCCTCGTGATACATAGATGGATTTTGTATGTCCTGCTCTATCGTCCAGGATCTGCCGGAGGTCGTACGTGTGACCCCAAACTCTTCCGTCTCTATTTTTACGAGGCTGTGGGGCAGGCTGCTTTTCAGCCTGAGTTGCCGCTTTATCCCGGCCGCGAGGTGGCCGGTCGGCCGCCCTGTCTCGACCACGTGGTGGTCTTCCGCATTACGCAAGGGAGATGTGTGCTCCGGTGCTTCCTCATCGAATTGTGGTAGCAGTCTGTGTTTCGGGTAGCTTTTTGTTGGGCGCCTGAGGCCGTATTCTTTGGCTGTCAGGACATCAGTCCACCTGTCAATGAGCAGATCTTGTTCAGCTTGAAGCTGCTGCTATTTCTTTTTCAGGCTCCTTGCAGTGGCTATGAGCTGAAGCTTAAAGCGCTCCTGCTCCAGAGGATCCTCAGGCAGGATGAAGTCTTCGTTGCCGAGGCTTGTCTCCTCCTCGGAGGGTGGATGGTAGCCGCCGTCCTCCGAGTCATCTTCTATGGCCTGTTCGCCGTGGTTGTCACCTGTCGTCCTGTTCCTCCTGTTCGGATGTAGCTCCGACAGGGTCTTCATTGTTTTCGGCGTCGCCTGGAGTACTATTCTCTCCGGTGCCGGTGTTGCCGTCCTTTGAGCGACGAGGCTTAGAACGGCGCTTGGGGCGTCGGCGCTTGGACTGCGTCTCAGAGGTTTTATTCGCATCTGGCTCTTCGTTGTCGTCGCCAGATCCTTTGGGTGTATCAACCATGTACACGTCGTACGAAGAGGTAGCCGTCCAACGTCCGGTGAATGGCGGGTCTTGGCCTTGCTCCATATTGGCATCGTCGTCCATATCGTCGATGTCTTCGGAGCCATAGTCAAGCACGTCGGTTAAGTCATCGACGGTGGCTATGAAGTGGGTGGCGGGTGGGAAGCAAAATTTCTCGTCATCCGCCTCTAATTCGAACCGAACATAGTTCGGCGGTGAGTCCTCCTCCAAGGATAAGTTCGTTAAAGAATTTAGTACGTCACCAAAAGGTGAGTGCTGGAAGAAGTCTGCGGCGTCAAATTCGAAAATCGACAACCGATCAAGCTCGGTGTCCATAGGCGCACCTGATCTGGAACGTGTAGCCGGAAACGAGTCCGGAGTTCCATTGACGCAAGTATTGCAGGATGTCGAGTCCATGTGCGGCTCCAACACCGTGGGCTTTGTGGCCTCGGATGGCACGATCTGCTTCGGCTCTGAGGCCGTTGCAGCAACAAGATCCATCTTCTGGGTACAATCCGATGACAGATCTAAGTCATCTTCATCAGAGAGAGGGGGAGCGACTGCCATAGTCTCGAATCCATCGGAGATCAAGTCTCCGCGGTATCCATGCGCGCATTCAAGCTTCCAGATTCGACACGATAGCCGTGGGCGTGGCTATCAACCTGCTCCAGATGGCCAAGCGAGCTGGCCCGTAGTACAAAGTCGCCGAACACAAAGGTTTGTACAGGGAGGAAGGTTTCTCCCTCAACGGCGCCATTATTGACGATCGAAGGGGCCATCGAATCCTTTGCCCACAGCACAGTGGAACTCTCAATGAAAGCACCAATGTCAGTGTCAAAACCAGCGGATCTCGGGTAGGGGGTCCCGAACTGTGCGTCTAGGATCGATGGTAACAGGAGACGGGGGTCATGATGTTTACCCAGGTTCGGGCCCTCTCTGTGGACGTAATACCCTACTTCCTGGTTGATTGATCTTGATGAATATGAGTGTTACAAGAGTTGATCTACCATGAGATCGTAATGGCTAAACCCTAGAAGTCTAGCCTATGTGAATATATGGTATTGAATGTGTCCTATCTGGACTATGCCCTCCGGTTTATATAGACACCGGAGAGGTCTAGGGTTACATGCGTCGGTTACATAAGGAGGAATCTTCACAGCTAGTCGCCTAGCTTGCCTTCCATGCCAAGGAAAGTCCAATCCGGACACGAGTATGGTCTTAGGTCTTCATGTCTTCACAGCCCATCAGTCCGGCCCATGGATAGCAGGTCGGACGCCCGAGGACCCCTTAGTCCAGGACTCCCTCACCCATCAATAGATATCAATGTGAGTGAGTAGGGATTGCCATGCAACGGATGCACTAGAGCTATAAGTTTATGAAAGCTCAAAAAGAAACTAAGTGGGTGTGCATCCAACTTGCTTGCTCATGAAGACCTAGGGCATTTGAGGAAGCCCATCGTTGGAATATACAATCCAAGTTTTATAATGAAAAATTCCCACTAGTATATGAAAGTGACAAAATAGGAGACTCTCTATCATGAAGATCATGGTGCTACTTTGAAGCACAAGTGTGGAAAAAGGATAGTAACATTGCCCCTTCTCTATTTTCTCTCAACATTTTTTTGAATGTCTTCTTTGGCCACTTTTTTATTTGGCTTCTTTGGCCTCTCTTTTTTATTTCCTCACATGGGACAATGCTCTAATAATGAAGATCATCACACTTTTATTTACTTACAACTCAAGAATTACAACTTGATACTAGAACAAAATATGACTATATATGAATGCCTCCGGCGGTGTACTGGGATGTGCAATGACTCAAGAGTGACATTTATGAAAATTATGAACGATGGCTTTGCCACAAATACTATGTGAACAACATGATCATGCAAAGCAATATGACAATGATGAAGCGTGTCATAATAAACGGAATGGTGGAAAGTTGCATGGCAATATATCTCGGAATGGCTATGGAAATGCCATAATAGGTAGGCATGGTGGATGTTTTGAGGAAGGTATATGGTGGGTGTATGGTACCGGCAAAAGTTGCGCGGTACTAGAGAAGCTAGCAACGGTGGAAGGGTGAGAGTGCGTATAATCCATGGACTCAACATTAGTCATAGAGAACTCACATACTTATTGCAAAAGTATATTAGTCATCGAAACAAAGTACTACGTGCATGCTCCTAGGGGGGTAGATTGGTAGGAAAATACCATCGCTCGTCCCCGACCGCCACTCATAAGGAAGACAATCAATAAATAAATCATGATGCAACTTTGTTACATAACGGTTCACCATACGTGCATGCTACGGGAATCACAAACCTCAACATAAGTATTTCTACAATACACAATTACTCACTAGCATGACTCTAATATCACCATCCTCATATCTCAAAAAAATCATAAGGAGTCAAACTTATCATAGTATTCAATGCACTTTATATGAAAGTTTTTATTATATCCCTCTTGGATGCCCATCATATTAGGACTAAATTCATAACCTAAGCAAATTACCATGCTGTTTAGAGAGACTCTCAAAATAATATAAGTGAAGCATGAGAGTTCAACAATTTCTATAAAATAAAGCCACCACCGTGCTCTAAAAAGGTATAAGTGAAGCACTAGAGCAAAATTGCCTAGCTCAAAAGATATAAGTGAAGCACATAGAGTATTCGAATAAATCACGATTCATGTGTGTTCCTCTCAAAAGGTGTGTACAGAAAGGATGATTGTGGCAAACTAAAAATCAAAGACTCAAATCATACAAGACGCTCCAAGGAAAACACATATCATGTGGTGAATAAAAAATATAGTCTCAAGTAAAGTTACCGACAGACGAAGACGGAAGAGGGGATGCCTTCTGGGCATCCCAAGCTTAGGCTCTTGGTTGTCCTTGAATATTACCTTGGGGTGCCTCGGGCATCCCCAAGCTTAGGCTCTTTCCACTCCATATTCCATAGTCCATTAAATTCTTACCCAAAACATGAAAACTTCACAACACAAAATCAACAGAAAATCTTATGAGAGCTATTAGTATAACAAAATAAATCACCACTTTTGGTACTATTGTGAACATATTCTTTAGTTGTATTGGTGTAATATCTACTGTATTCCAACTTCTCCATGTTCATACCCCCCCCCCCGATACTACCCATATATTCATGAAAATAAGCAAACAAAACAGAATCTGTCAAAATGTAATAGTCTCAGAGTAATCGTGGAACTTCGAATGCTTCTGTAACTCCAAAATTCTGAAAAATTAGGACAACCTGGGAAATTTGTATATCAATCTTGTGTGAAAAATTCAGATCAAAAGCACGCTTCTATGAATTATGAAAATTATTTTGCTGGGCACAAAAGTTTCGCTTTCCGGCAAGATCAAATCAACTATCACCGTAAGCCATCCCAAAGGTCTTACTTGGCACAAACACTAATTAAAACATAAAAATACATATAACCAGAGGCTAGATGAATTATTTATTGAAAGACAGAACCAAAAAAGCAAGATCAAAAATAAAATTGGGTTGCCTCCCAACAAGCGCAACAAACGCTATTGTTTAACGCCCTTAGCTAGGCATGAAACATAGATCTAGGTATTGTCATCTTTGGTATGCAATTATTTTCTCGTTAAATCCTCCAAAACTCGTCTTAACAAATCTATCTTTTTCTTTTTCCTTTCTAGTAGACGAACTTAAATCATGAAAAGGACTTTGACTAGTGATTTTGACATTCATAAACCCGTAATCAGGATCATCACCATATATATCATCATACAGAACATGTATCTCGATTCTAACGGGTTCTTTCATCATCTTATTCAATCAATCCTTATTAAATCCTACATAAATTCCCCTTGTAATCCAATCAAATTCCTCGTAGGTCTCAAGGTACAAAGCTTGAGAGATTTCTGAATAGGGAACTCTCCTCCTAAGATTCTTGCTATAAGATTGATAATCCCTAGATTCCAAACTACAGATAGTTTCTTTATCATGGAGGATACCTTCAATTGGAGGGTGTGCAACATATTTATTATAGAAAGCAAAAATATCCCTAGCTTCTTGTATTATAAAATCAAATTCTCCCATCAGGATGATGGTGGCAAGCTTTTTAGCTATAGGATGATTAATATTGGGAAGTTCATAAAACACCTTTTGCAAAGCAGGATGGATGTGCACAAATTTTCTTTTTAATTTCTCAATGAGCATAACAATGGCATCTGCATAGCAATTTGTATCGAGAAGAATAGATCTTTTACTAATAGGCATAGATCCCGTACAATCAAAGAATTCTTGAATAACACTTTTTCCAATAATATTACCATCCCCCACGCGGAGTAGTTTCATCATCCAAAGAACAAGATCCAAGTTTTTCCTCAAGATTTTCAACAATAACCTCCCAGATTCAGACACAGTGACAACAAATCAATCTAGCAAACGGGCAAACAAAAGGCAAACGAGAAGACGAACAGAAGAAGGGCGAAGAAAAGGGTGAATCTTTTAGGAAATCATTTTAGAAGTGGGGGAGAGGAAAACGAGAGGCGGATGGTGAATAATGTAATGCAAGAGATGAGATTTTTATGATAGGTACTTGGTATGTCTTGACTTAGCGTAGATCTCCCCGGCAACGGCGCCAGAAATTCTTTCTGCTACTTCTTGAGCTTGCGTTGGTTTTTCCCTTGAAGTGGAAAGGGTGATGCAGCAAAGTAGAGATAAGCATTTCCCTCAGTTTGAGAACCAAGGTATCGATCTAGTAGGAGAAGAACGCACAAATCACCAACACCTGCACAAACAATCAAACACTTGCACCCAACGTGATAAAGGGTTGTCAATCCCTTCACGGTCACTTGCAAAAGTGAGATCTAATAGAGATAGATAAACAAAAGATAAAGTATTTTTGGGTTTTGGGGTTTATAGATCTGAAAATAAAAGATTGCAAAATAGTAGATCGGAAACTAATATGATGGAAAATAGTAGATCGGAAACTAATATGATGGGAAATAGACCCCGGGGCCATTGGTTTCACTAGAGACTTCTCTCATGAAGGCAAATGATACGGTGGGTGAACAAATTACTGTCGAGCAATTGATAGAAAAGTGCAAAGTTATGACGATGTCCAAGGCAATGATTATGCAATATAGGCATCACGTCCGTGTCAAGTAGACCGATTCCTACCTGCATCTACTACTATTACTCCACACATCGACCGACTCCTGCCAGCATCTAGAGTATTAAGTTCCTAAAGAACAAAGTAATGCATTAAGTAAGATGATATGATGTAGAGGAATAAACTCAAGCAATATGATGTAAACCCCATCTTTTTATCCTCGATGGCAACAATACAATACATGCCTCGCTACCTCTACTTTGTCACTGGGTGAGGACACCGCAAGATTGAACCCAAAGCTAAGCACTTCTCCCATTGCAAGAAAAACCAATCTAGTTGGCCAAACCAAATCCATAATTCGAAGAGAAATACAAAGATACCAAATCACGCATATAAGAATTCAGAGGAGATTCAAATAATATTCATAGATAAGCTGATCATAAATCCACAATTCATTGGATCTCGACAAACACACCGCAAAAGATCACATCGGATAGATCTCCAAGAACATCGAGGAGAACATGGTATTGAGAATCAAAGAGAGAGAAGAAGCCATCTAGCTACTAGCTATGGACCCGTAGGTCTGAGGTGGACTACTCACGCTTCATTGGAAGGGAAATTGAGTCGATGTAGATGCCCTCCTTGATCGAATCCCCCTCTGGCACGGTGCCGGAAAAGGCCCAAGATGGGATCTCACGGGAACATAAGGTTCCGGCGGTGGAAAAGTGTTTTCGTGGATGCTTCTGGTGGTTTGGGAATATTTGCAAATATATAAGAGGAAGATCTAGGCCAGGGGGGTCATGAGGGACCCACAAGGTAGGGGGCGCGTCCTACCCCCCGGGGCGCCCTCCACCCTTGTTGCCGCCTCGTGGCTCTTCTGACTTGCACTCCAAGTATCCTAGGCGTCTTCTTGTCCAAGAAAAATCATCGTGAAGTTTTATTCCGTTTGGACTCCGTTTAGTATTCCTTTTCTGCGAAGCTCAAAAACATGGAAAAAACATAAACTAGCATTGGGCTCTAGGTTAATAGGTTAGTCCAAAAAATAATATAAAATAGCATATTAATGCATATAAAACATCCAAAATGCAATGATATATCCATGCGTATAAAATGTTGGGAATCGTTGCATGGAAAAACAAACAAATTCTACGCACACACAATGATCTATCCATGGAGATGCATAGCAACGAGGGGGAGAGTGTGTCTACGTAACCTCGTAGACCATAAGCGGAAGCGTTTCACAACGCGGTTGATGTAGTCGAAGTTCTTCACGCTTCAACCAATCAAGTACCGAACGTACGACACCTCCACGTTCTGCACACGTTCAGCTCAGTGACGTCCCTCGCCTTCTTGATCCAACAAGATGTCAAGGTAGTAGATGAGTTCCATCAGCACAATGGCGGGGTGATGGTGATGGTGAAGTGATCTTCATAGGGCTTCGCCTAAGCACTATGAAAATATGACCGGGGATGTGAACGGTGGAGGGGGGCGCCGCACACGGCTAGGCAATTGTCTGGTGTGTGCTAGGCGCCCCCTCCCACATATATATAGGTGGGAGGGAGGGAGGGAGGAGCAGACAAAGGAGGCGCCCAAGTAGGAGGAATCCTACTTGGAGTCCCTTCCAAGCCGCGCCCCCCTTGCCATATATAACCGATGGGGAAGGAAAGAGGGGGGGAGAGGGAAGGAAGTAGGAATCCTAATCCACACTTTCCTTTCACTCCCCTCTTTCCTTCTCCTCCTCATAGGGCTGGCCTCTATAGGGGCGCACCAGCCCCTTGTGGGCTCGTGTGTTCCCTCACTTGTCCCATAAGGCCCATATATTTGCCGTGGGTGCCCGAAACTCCTTTTCGGTGACCCGGTAAGTATCGGTACCCTCCGAAAAACTTCCGGTGTCCGAATACCATCATCCTGTATATCTATCTTTACCTCTCGACCATTTCGAGACTCCTTGTAATGTCCGTGATCTCATTCGAGACTCCGAACAACATTCGGTCACCAAATCATATAACTCATATAACACTATATCGTCAATGAACGTTAAGCGTGCGGACCCTACGGGTTTGAGAACTATGTAGACATCACCAAGACACCTCTCTGGTCAATAACCAATAGCGGAACCTAGATGCCCGTATTGGCTCCTACATATTCTATGAAATCTTTATTGGTCGAACCGTTATGACAACATACGTAATTCCTTTTGTCCATCGGTATGTTACTTGCCCGAGATTCGATCATCGGTATCTCTATGCCTAGTTCAATCTCGTTACCGGTAAGTCTTTTTACTCGTTCCATAGTACATCACCTAGTGACTAACTCCTTAGTCGTTTGCTTGCAAGCTTATTATGTGTATTACCGAGAGGGCCCAGAGATACCTCTCTGATACTCGGAGTGACAAATCCTAATCTCGATCTATGCCAACTCAACAAACACCTTCAGAGATACTTGCAGAGCATATTTATAATCACCCAGTTACGTTGTGACATTTGATAGCACACAAGGTATTCCTCCGGTATCCGGGAGTTGCATAATCTCATAGTCGAAGGAATATGTATTTGACATGAAGAAAGCAATAGCAATAAAACTGAACGATCATTATGCTAAGCTAACGGATGGTTCTTGTCCATCACATCATTATTCTAATGATGTGATCCCGTTATCAAATGACAACTCATGTCCATGGTTAGGAAACCTTAACCATCTTTGATGAATGAGCTAGTCTAGTAGAGGCTCACTAGGGACATTGTGTTTGTTTATGTATTCACACATGTATTTAAGTTTCCGATCGATACAATTCTGGCATGAATGATAAACCTTTATCATGAATAAGGAAATATAAAATAACAACTTTATTATTGCCTCTAGGGCATATTTCCTTCAGTCTCCCACTTGCACTAGAGTCAATAATCTAGTTCACATCATCATGTGATTAACATCCATAGTTCACATCGACATTTGACCAATACCCGAAGAGTTTACTAGAGTCAATAATCTGGTTCAGATCAATATGTGATTAACACCCAAGGAGTACTAAGGTGTGATCATGTTTTGCTTGTGAGAGAGGTTTAGTCAACGGGTCTGCCACATTCAGATCCGTAATCGCAAATTTCTATGTTTACAATGCTCTGCATGGAGCTACTCTAGCTAATTGCTCCCACTTTCAATACGTATCCAGATTGAGACTCAGAGTCATCTGGATCGGTGTAAAAGCTTGCGTCAACGCAACTCTCTACGACGAACTCTTTATCACCTCCATTACCGAGAAATATTTCCTTAGTCCTCTGAGGATAATTTTGACCGCTGTCTAGTGATCTAGTCCTAGATCACTATCGTACCCCCTTGCCAAACTCATTGGCAAGGCATACAACAGGTCCGGTACACAGCATGGCATACTTTATAGAACCTATGGCTGAGGCATAGGGAATGAATTTCATTCTCTCTATCTTCTGCCGTGGTCGTTCTTTGAGTCTTACTCAACTTCACACCTTGCAACCCAGACAAGAACCCTTTCTTTGACTGACCCATTTTTGAAACTTTTCAAAACTTTGTCAAGGTATGTGCTTTGTGGAAGTCCTATTAAGTGTTTTGGTTTATCCTTATAGATCTTGATGCTCAATATATAAGTAGCTTCACTAAGGTCTTCCATTGAAAAAACTCTTTTTCAAGTATCCTTTTATGCTATCCAGAAATTCTATATCATTTCCAATCAACAATATGCCATCCACATATAACCTCAAAAATGCTACAGAGCTCACACTCACTTTCTTGTAAATACAGGTGTCGGTGTCAAAACCGGTGGATCTCGGGTAGGGGGTCCCGAACTGTGCGTCTAGGCGGATGGTAATAGGAGACAAGGGACACGATGTTTTTACCCAGGTTCGGGCCCTCTCGATGGAGGTAAAACCCTACTCTGCTTGATTAATATTGATGATATGGGTAGTACAAGAGTAGATCTACCACGAGATCAGAGAGGCTAAACCCTACAAGCTAGCCTATGGTATGATTGTTGTTAGTCCTACGGACTAAAACCCTCCGGTTTATATAGACACCGGAGAGGGCTAGGGTTACACAGAGTCGGTTACAATGGGAGGAGATCTACATATCCGTATCGCCAAGCTTGCCTTCCACGCCAAGGAAAGTCCCATCCGGACACGGGACGAAATCTTCAATCTTGTATCTTCATAGTCCAGGAGTCTGGCTAAAGGTTATAGTCCGGCCATCCGGACACCCCCTAATCCGGGACTCCCTCAGTAGCCCCCGAACCAGGCTTCAATGATGTAGTCCGGTAGCAGATTGTCTTCGGCATTGCAAGGCGGGTTCTTCTCCAAATTCTGTGTACCTGTTGAATAGTGTCCAGCTCGTTGAGAATATTGCGCTCCTTGGCTTCTGTGCCCAATAATGGCCATCTTCCACATGTCAAATGAATGCGAAAAGCCAGGGTTTTTTACGTTTACCCCCCTAGCTGCACAAATGAGCTGTCTATTAAAGAGACGGGGATTTAGATCAGAATCACACCATCCTCCCTTCGCGAGCATTCATCGGAGCGCATCCGATAGAGATCCATTCAATCATGGCCAGTATACGCCGCTCATCCTCACGCCCACCCAGCCCTCAGCATGGAGATTGGGAGAGATGCTCTGGCCCCCTGCAATGAGCTAGTGACGCTCCAAGCCAAGGGGTTTCTCCCCAGCCTACATGGTCCCGGTTCGAGCCGAGCTTGCCACCTATAATGGTGGAGAAACAGCGGAGAGCGTCCCCAATCCCTCCAAAGGAGAGCGGGTATGCCTTGTCCCTTATTTGATAAGAGGGCTCAGATTTCCAATTCATCCGCTTTCTCCGGGGCTCACGGAGTTCTCTGACCTCCAGTTGCACAACCTTACGCCTGCCTCCATATTGCATATTGCGGGCTTCAGAGTCTTCTTGCGAGCTGTTTTGGGCATCGAGGCTCATTTCGTATTTGTGGAAGAAGTTGTTACGCCTTGTGCCCGTTCTCGGGAGGGGTCGATATATCAAGTGGCGAGCCGAACTATGGCGCATCGCCGGGACCGGATATCTACCTGGAACCCCAAAGAAGGCGTCCGAAGATTGGCCTTCAGAATGGTTTTATATAGAATATGTCCCCTGCTGGACCCTGTTCGGATCGGCCTCCCTGAGTTCGATAATGCTCCTTTGAAGAAGCGCCTAAGCTGGCGTCCACGGAGCCCTCGGAAGGAAAATGACAAGGACGTCCTTTACCTGATGAGCCGGATAAGGTTGTTAGCTCATTCCGGACTGACCATGATCGAGGTCATGGCCACATGCATTATCCGGGGGGTGCAGCCGCTTCATTATAGAGGCCACCCCATGTGGGACTTCAACGGGGAGGACGACGCCACCCGGTGCGGCCGTAAGGGGCTGGAATCGGTTGCCTCTCTAATAAAGATCTTGTCCGCTTTGTACAATGGAGAAGAGGAGGAATTTCTCCGCGTCAACCCACGGGGCGGATTTTCTATGTACAATCCTCCAAGCTGGGTAAGCGGACACTTCTTTTTGCCCATCCGTTCCATATTCCGTGGTTAAGTATCTCATCTTGTGATTTCGATGCAGGAATTGCGCGGGCCGTAAAGGATATAAACAGCCTTCCTCCACAACTCGAGGATCCGGAACGGTCCTCGATCCGGCCTCCCAAGAGGATCCGGACATATCCCTGGAGCTGATCGATGGGGTATTTTACCAACTGAGCATCGACAATGCCTTGGTGGCTATTACAGCCGATTATCCTGGACTGCTCCCCGCCTCACAAGTAACCGAGACCGAAGTCCCGATACTTCGAAGATGACCCGTCCGTGCTTATTTTTGATCAGGAGGAGACACGCAGTCTGGGTCGAGGCTAAAGAGACACGCAGTCCGAGTCGAGGCACCAGCGCAGCAATAAGGCGCGCCGCCTTATTCCAAGGTATTATTCTTGCGATGCCTACTAACGCCCGTTCTCTTTTTAGGAAAAAGAGGGCTCGCCGGACTATATCCGGAGAGGTTAATCGCCGCACTACCAGCCCAGGCTCCAAAGCCAGTCGAAGCGAGGCGAACACGAGGCGCAAGGCCGGGCGCCTCCTCCGACAGAGGATGCGGACGGTATCCGCCACCAATTCCGAGGTGGAGAGTGACATGAATCACAGCGCCGCCCGGACGGTTCTCATAACGCTTGTTTCTCCCAAGAGGCATTTGATGCCTTCAATTCGGGAGATGCGTACCTCTGTGCCGCTCAAAATGGTTCAGCGAGCCACGGAGTAGTATGTGAAAGACATATGGGTGAGAAAATTTGATGGTTATATATGTCAGTAGCCCCGAGACTTGAAACAGTTAGAATAACTGATTTAAGGATCATTTGTTATGCAGGATCTTACAAAAAAGAATACCCAACTGTCCCAGGAGCTGGAAGAGTGCAAAGCCCAACTTGAGGCCGCACTAGCCACTGTAGGGGAGGCCAAGGAGACCCTCTACGTAATATATGCTTGAAAGATAAGTATGTTGTGAAGTGCGGCATGTGTACCGTCGACAATAACATTGCAGATGGCGCCGGAGTAGATCGAACAAGCAACAACTCTTGCACCGATTAAAGGCCGGCGAGTGCGTGCTTACGAAGGTGAGGCAGGAGAAGAATAATCTCCAAGATGCCAACACCCGGTTGGGCGAGGAACTAAAGGATGTTCGTGCCCAACTGTCGGACTCCGTTAAGGAGAATCGGCGGCTTCGACGCGGCATGTTTAGTAAGTGCTTGAACGAACTTTAAAAAAGATTTCGGCGAGGAAGTTGACTAGGTATGCTCACAGGTCGTCCTACAGAGGAAATGCCCGGTTCTACGGGTGACCTTCTTCCCGAGCTCTTACAACTGCACGAACGAGTTCGACAGGTGATGAAAGGCGTCGCCCAGGCCTTGTGGCCATCTGTCTCCATGCCCGAAGGCCTTGGAGAGCTTGCAGAGAGGCTTAAGGGAGCGCGGTGGTGCTTCCGATTATGGAAGATATCGGCCTGCCGTCAAGGTGCCAGGGAGGCTGGGCCATGGTGGAGACGGTACACGAAGGCTGACCCAAACCACATGGCCGAGGTCGGACTGTGGGGCCCGATGGGAAGGAGATCCTTGTGAGCTTAGTCTACGGCCAGGTAGAGTTGGTCATTAAATATTCCCAACAGACTGTAAACTAGACAACTTTGTTGGATGGTATTGAAGAGGAATATACCTAGTCAAATTGACTATGTAATTTAAGATGACATGTAAAAATGCCTTCTAGCCCGATTGTACCGCGTTTGTCTTGGCGGACCTGTGCGCTTCAACCTCGGGACCCGATAGTCGGAGTGTGTCCGAATACCCTCTCGGTTATGTAAGAACCGGGGCATGCGTGGAGACCAAAGCGTAGGGGTCATTAGTGCTTGAGCAGACAAGTGCCCAACTAGTTATGTTATATTACATGGTTAGTAAGAAACATCTTCGGGGAGAATAGTTCCGTTAGGGGTTCCTTTCCACAGGAGGCATGCCCTAAAGTGCATGTCCGGATCATGGAAAAGCGAGAAAAAGCATCTGGGGGCGGATAAATAAACAAGTGAGAAATCATCTTTAGTTCACCGACCGAATATTCCCTTAAGAAAGCTAGCTTTCGGCTTCACCCAGTCTGAGGTACACATCCGGCTGACCCGGCAGTAACAATCGCAGAGGTGCTCCCTTTACCGCCTAGCCGAACAATCGGGAACGTGAGGGGTAAGCCACGAGAGCCGAGCAACCCAACTTGGCCAAAACTTAAGTCATATTGATGCATATAATGGTGAATAAAAGGTACATGCGGAAGTGTGACACATGTGTTGGGCATGAAGCCCGTATAAATAAGCTACATTAAAGAAGCCCCGAGTATAATAGTAGCGGATAGCGGCGTCAATTTAATATGCTTGAACAAAGGCGCGAGCAGGCCCTTAAAGGTTGTAAGAGAAAAGCAGGGAGAAGGAGAGAAATAAAAGACAGCTAATGTGTAAAAATAGACAGAGGAAGGAGACGAACACGAGTCCGGCGGTAGGCGTAGAATCTTCGGAGGCGGGCTGCGTTCCATGGGTTCGGCTCGAGTCGATTATCCGATGCATCTCGCAGACGCAGACGCTTCCACCGGCCAGGACTTGGTCAATAATAAAGGGACCTTCCCATTTGGGCTTGAGTTTGTCCTTTTTCTTGTCCGTGGGCGTAGAACTAACTTCGCCAACATTGTAAGTTTTGGCCCGTACTTCTCTGCTTTGGTATCTTGAGCCTCTTTGTTGATAAAATGCGGAGCGGGCTTTTGCCACGTCATGCTCCTCCTCCAAAGGCGTCCAAACTGTCCTGCCGATCGGGTTAGGCTTCTCGTTCTTCGTACATGCGCACGCGAGGTGAGTCATGAATTATGTCGCAGGGCAGAACCGCCTCTGCGCCGTATACCATAAAGAATGGTGTGTATCCGGTGGTGCGATTCGGTGTGGTCCGCAGCCCCCAGAGTACGGAGTCGAGCTCCTCTACCCAGTGCATGTTAGATTCCTTGAGGGACCGCACTAATCTGGGTTTGATGCCGCTCATGATTAGACCATTTACTCGCTCGACTTGACTGTTAGTTTGTGGGTGATAGGCTGAAGCATAGACGAGCTTGATGCCCATGTTTTTGCACCAGAGTTTGACCTCGTCGGTCGTAAAGTTCCTGCCGTTATTAGTGATGATGCTGTTGGGGATGCCGTAACGGTGTACGACCCTTGATATGAAGTCTATCGTCGGTCCGGATTCGGCCGTCTTAACGAGCTTGGCCTCTATCCATTTGGTGAATTTATCCACCATGACCAGTAGGTATTTTTGCTTGTGGGTTCCTCCTTTAAGGGGTCCAACCATGTCAAGCCCCAGGACGCGAAGGGCGGTGATGGGTATAGTTTGGAGGCGGTGGGTGGCATATGACTTTGGTTAGCAAAGAGCTGGCAACCGACGCATCATTGAACTAAGTCTGAGCATCTGCCCAGGTCGTCGGCCAGTAAAATCATGTATGGAAGGCATTGCTTACAAGGGCCCGGGCTGCTACATGGTGCCCGCCGAGTCCGGCATGAATTTCAGCCAGAAGATTCTGCCCTTCCTCTTCGAAGATACACCTTTGAAGGACTCGGTGGTGCTTTTCTTATAAAGCTCTCCCTCATGGACTTTATAGGCTTTAGATCGCCGCACTATGCGGCGTGCCTCGTTTTGGTCCTCGGAAGTTCACGCTCGGTTAGGTAGGCTAGGAATGGTTACATCCACGGGCAATGACCGCCATTATTACGTGAAGCTGAAGATGTTACTTCATTGGCGAGCCTCTGTTGTGTCGAGAATGTTCGGTGTCGGGCGGTGCGGTTGGGTCCGGGCTGTTATTTCGATTCCCTTCCCATAATCTGGATGGCTTAAACAGCCTCTCCAAGAAGATGTTGGGGGGGGGGGGGCGGGGGACGGCATCGCGCTTTGCGCCAATGCGTGCCAAGACATCTGCTGCAGGATTGTTTTCCCGAGCTATATGGTGAAATTTGAGCCCCTCGAATCGAGCTGACATTTTAGGACGGCGTTGCGATAAGCTGCCATTTTCGGATCCTTGGCATCAAAGTCTCCATTTATTTGGGATATCGCGAGGTTGAATCGCGCACCTCTAGGCGTTGAATGCCCATGGAGGCTGCCATTCGGAGACCATGTAGAAGGGCCTCATATTCGGCTGCGTTGTTGGAGTCCGTATACATTATCTGGAGTACGTATTGAACTGTATCTCCTGTTGGGGACGTCAGAACAACGCCAGCCCCCAGACCAGCCAACATTTTGGAGCCATCGAAGTGCATGATCCAGTTGGAATATGTGCCGTACTCTTTAGGGAGTTCGGCTTCAGTCCATTCGGCGACGAAGTCGGCCAAAACTTGCGACTTAATAGCTCGCCGTGGCTTATAGGTTATGTCGAACGGGAGGAGCTCAATGGCCCATTTGGCAATCCAGCCCGTCGCGTCGCGGTTGTTTATAATATCGTTAAGAGGTACTTTAGAGGCTACTGTTATCGAACACTCTCGAAAGTAGTGTCGCAGCTTCCGAGATGCCATAAATACCGCGTACGCTATCTTTTGATAATGCGGGTACCGCGACTTGCATGGAGTGAGGACAGTGGACACGTAGTAAACTGGCTTTTGAAGAATTTGTGTCCGTCCGCTTCTCGTTCGATGACGAGCACTGTGCTTACAACTTGATAAGTTGCCGCAATGTATAATAGCATTGGTTCGCCGATGTTAGGCGCGGCTAGGACCGGGTTTGTTGCCAATATGGCTTTTATTTCTTCGAGTCCGGCCGTGGCGGCATCCGTCCACTCAAAGTGTTCGGTGCGCCGGAGGAGGCGATAAAGGGGTAATGCCTTTTCTCCCAAGCGGGAGATAAAGCGACTTAGAGCCGCCACGCATCCAGTCAATTTTTGTATTTGTTTGAGGCCCTTTGGGATATCCAATTGTGACAGAGCTCGGATCTTGGCAGGGTTTGCTTCAATTCCTCTACCGGATACAATGAAGCCCAAGAGCTTTCCCGGCTGATGCACCAAAACGCATTTTTCCGGGTTAAGCTTGATGTCATATGTTCGGAGGTTGTCGAATGTGAGCCTCAAGTCGTCTACTAGAGTTTTGACATGCTTGGTTTTGACGACCACGTCATCTACGTATGCCTCCACTGTTTTGCCGATCTGGTTTGCCAGACATGTCTGAATCATGCGCTAATATGTTGCGCCGGCGTTTTTGAGCCTGAAGAGCATTGTGTTGAAGCAGAACGGGCCGTATGGGGTGTGAATGCCATTGCGGCTTATGCAGCTCTGCCATCTTAATTTGTTGGTAGCCGAGTATGCGTCGAGGAAACACAATGAATCGTGTCCTGCGGTAGCGTCGATAATTTGATCGATGCGGGGTAGGGGAAGGATCCTTTGGGCAAGCCTTGTTGAGGTCCTTGAAATCGATGCATAGGCGCCAGATTTGTCCTTCTTTGGTACCATCACCGGTTTGCTAGCGGTCCGGGATGTTTTATATCTACGATGAATCCGGCCTCCGATGGTTTTGGCTAGCTCCTCTCCCATGGCCTGTCTCTTAGGTTCGGAGAAGCGCCCGAAGGGCCTGCTTGATCGGCTTGAATCCTTTTAGGATGTTTAGGCTGTGCTCGGCGGCCGGCGTGGGATTCTGGCATGTCCGAAGGGTGCCGGGCAAAAATGTCCCAATTTTCGTAGGAATTCTCGTAGTGTGGCGTCTACATCAGGGTTTAATTGCGCCCCGATGGAGGCCGTTTTTGTAGGGTCCGTTGGATGGACTTGGAATTTGACTATTTCATCCGCTGGTTTAAAAGAGGTGGACTTCGATCTTTTATCGAGTATCACGTCGTCCCTGTTCATCGTGGAGCCTTGGTAGCGATCAGTTCCTCGGCCGCTAGGGCTTGGATAGTGCCTCAAGGGCCGGTCGGCTGTCTTATTTTCGTTTTCAAGAGTTTCCTCGTAAATGAGGTTCAATCCGCTGCCACCGTCCATGAGTACCTTGGTATATGTAAAGCTGCCCACCATCGGGCCGAGGACCAATGCGGCCGGTGCTCGGGCTGTTCGGAATTTAGGTTCATCACTGGCATTAAAGGTAATAGCCGTGTCACTCCATGGGTTTGTTATTGCTACTTGGTAGATTTCGGCAAGGCTGCGGAGTGTTCGTTTCCGCATATTATTTGATGTGGAAGTATCGAAGACTGTTAATACCGTATTGGTATCCTTGGGCTGGTGCTCTGGATTCTGGAGTTACAAGCTCTTCGCCAGTTCTAGCCACCGCGGAGTATCCAACATGCTCTAAGGCTATGAGTTGGTGTGGCACCCTCTGTACTATGAATTTTACAGGTCCATTGAGCCATCCCTCGATGACGGTTCCATGCCCTATAGAGGGTTTTTGCTTTTGGTGTTTAACCCAGTGCTGGCGATAATGCACCCTTTTATTTCGGAAGGGGTTGTATTCAGGGCGGATTGTCCCAAAATTTTATTTCGGTTTTCCAGCGCTTTCCATCGCACAGATACTTTCATACTATGGACGCCAAGTCAGCGGCGTGTAATTTCTGGCGACTTATGGCGTTGAGGATTCGTTGTCCGTGCAATTATAGCGAAGAATGAAATTGCATCCTCCTCGCATGGCGATCCTTTATCCTGTTCATGACCGGGAGGAATCGCCCGATAATGGTGTCTTGTTTCTGCGGGCTCTTGCCGAATTTGGGATAGATCGCTTATGTTTGGGTGGGCGGGTGGAATTAAATCGGAACCTCGCCCAATCTGAGACTCGAGGGCCAAGGAGTTTCCGAACTCGGAAGCTTGGGTTCTTGGATGTTGTCCAATGAATCTAGTCATTGCTGACTTTAGGTTCGGGGCTTGAGTGGCGTCCTCCCCTCATGGTATCCGGCTTGGAGGATCGAGAATCGGACATAACTAGTCCTTAAGATAGAATAAGGCTTGCCGCATTGTTCCTCCACCCTTTACTAGCGTGATGGGTGACACAGGAAGAGTTAATCTCTCTCGGATCGGGTTTAGGCCCAATCTGATCGTGATGCATAGCGACTCCCTGTGGGGGCGATGTGATCCAAGAGCTCGTTTAAGGAAGAGAGCTCCATCGGATCTAACTGCTCGGTGAGTTCGAGTTGGCGTGAAGATTGCTTTTCGATGACCCGAGAAGTCATCGTAAATGCAGCGGCGGCCGAGCAGCGGTCATAAGAAAACGCCCTAGCGGAGAGTTTGGCCGATAGCCAAAGCTCCTTTAACAATGATGTCGTCTTTAAAGACGAGATGAGGCATCCTTCACGATGGCGGCGACGTTGGAACTCTCAATGCAAGCACCAATGTCGGTGTCAAAACCGGCGGATCTCGGGTAGGGGGTCCCGAACTGTGCGTCTAGGCAGATGGTAACAGGAGACAAGGGACACGATGTTTCTAACCAGGTTCGGGCCCTCTCGATGGAGGTAAAACCCTACTCCTGCTTGATTAATATTGATGATACAGGCAGTACAAGAGTAGATCTACCACGAGATCATAGAGGCTAAACCCTAGAAGCTAGCCTATGGTATGATTATTGTTCGTCCTACGGACTAAAACCCTCCGGTTTATATAGACACCGGAGAGGGCTAGGGTTACACAGATTCGGTTACAATGGGAGGAGATCTACATATCCGTATCGCCAAGCTTTCCTTCCACGCCAAGGAAAGTCCCATCCGGACACGGGACGAAGTCTTCAATCTTGTATCTTCATAGTTCAGGAGTCCGCCCAAAGGTTATAGTCCGGCCATCCGGACACCCCCTAATCCGGGACTCCCTCATCAGGCTTCTCCAAAAGTCTGTATAAAACCATATGCTTTGATCACCTCATCAAAGCGTATATTCCAACTCCGAGATGCTTGCACCAGTCCATAGATGGATCGCTGGAGCTTGCACACTTTGTTAGTACCTTTAGAATCGACAAAACCTTCTGGTTGCATCATATACAACTCTTCTTTAAGAAATCCATTACGGAATGCAGTTTTGACGTCCATTTGCCAAATTTCATAATTATAAAATGCACTAATTGTTAACATGATTCGGACAGACTTAAGCATCGCTACGGGTGAGAAAGTCTCATCGTAGTCAACTCCTTGAACTTGTCGAAAACCTTTTCCGACCAGGCGAGCTTTGTAGACAGTAACATTACCATCAGCGTCAGTATTCTTCTTGAAGATCCATTTATTCTCTATGGCTCGTCGATCATCGGGCAAGTCCACCAAAGTCCACACTTTGTTCTCATACATGGATCATATCTCAGATTTCATGGCCTCAAGCCATTTATCAGAATCTGGGCTCATCATAGCTTCTTCATAGTTCGTAGGTTCGCCATGGTCTAGTAACATGACTTCCAGAACAGGATTACCGTACCACTCTGGTGCGGATCGTGCTCTGGTTGACCTACGAGGTTTAGTAGTAACTTGATCTGAAGTTTCATGATCATCATCATTAGCTTCCTTTCTAGTTGGTGTAGGCATCACGGGAACAGTTTTCTATGATGAGCTACTTTCAGATTCGAGAGAAGGTACAATTACCTCATCAAGTTCTACTTTCCTCCCACTCACTTCTTTCGAGAGAAACTCCTTCTCTAGAAATGTTTCATTCTTGGCAACAAAAATCTTGCCTTCGGATATGTGGTAGAAAATTTGTACCCAATTGTTTCCTTAGGGTATCCTATGAAGACGCACTTCTCACGATTTGGGTTCGAGCTTATCGAAATTTGAAGCCTTTTGACATAAGTGTCGCAACCCCAAACTTTAAGAAATGACAGCTTAGGTTTCTTGCCAAACCATAGTTCATGCGGTGTCATCTCAACGGATTTAGACGGTGCCCTATTTAACATGAATGCAGTCATCTCTGCATAACCCCAAAACGATAGTGGTAAATCGGTAAGAGACATCATAGATCGCACCATATCTAATAAAGTACGGTTATGACGTTCGGACACACCATTACTGTGTGGTGTTCGGTGGCGTGAGTTGTGAAACTATTCCACATTGTTTTAAATGAAGGCCAAACTTCGTAAATCTCTTAAATATTTTCCTCATGATCAGATCATAGAAACTTTATTTTCTTGTTACGATGATTCTCCACTTCACTCTGAAATTCTTTGAACTTTTGAAATGTTTCAGACTTGTGTTTCATTAAGTAGATATACCCATATCTGCTGGAATCGTCTGTGAAGGTCAGAAAATAACGATACCCGTTGCGTGCCTCAACGCTCATCGGACCACATACATCGGTATGTATTATTTCCAATAAGTCATTGGCTCGCTCTGTTGTTCTGGAGAACAGAGTTTTAGTCATCTTGCCCATGAGGCATGGTTCGCAAGCATCAAATGATTCATAATCAAGTGATTCCAAAAGTCCATCCGCATGGAGTTTCTTCATGCGCTTTACACCAATATGACCTAAACGGCAGTGACACAAATATGTTTGCACTATCATTATCAACTTTGCATCTTTTGGCATCAATATTATGAATATGTGTATCACTATGATCGAGATTCAATAAACCATTCACATTGGGTGTATGACCATAGAAGGTTTTATTCATGTAAACGGAACAACAATTATTCTCTGACTTAAATGAATAACCGTACAGCAATAAACATGATCTAATCATATTCATGCTCAACGCAAACACCAAATAACATTTATTTAGGTTTAATACTAATCTAGAAGGTAGAGGGAGTGTGTGATGGTGATCGTATCAACCTTGGAATCATTTCCAACACACATCATCACCTCGCCCTTAACTAGTCTCTGTTTATTCTGCAACTCCTGTTTCGAGTTACTAATCTTAGCAACTAAACCGGTATCAAATACCCAGGGTTTACTACGAACATGTAAGGTACACATTAATAACATGTTTATCAAATATACCTTTGTTCACTTTGTCATCCTTCTTATCCACCAATTATTTGGGGCAGTTCCACTTCTAGTGACCATTTCCTTTGCAGTACAAGCACTCAGTTTCAGGCCTAGGTCCAGCTTTGGGCTTCTTCACGGGAGTGGCAACTTGCTTGCCGTTCTTCTTGAAGTTCCCTTTCTTTCCCTGTGCCCTTTTTCTTGAAACTAGTGGTCTTGTTAACCATCAACACTTGATGCTCATTGTTGATTTCTACCTTCACCGTTTTCAGCGTCGCGAAGAGCTTGGCAATCGTTTTCGTCATCCCTTGCATATTATAGTTTATCACGAAGTTCTAGTAGCTTGGTGATAGTGACTAGAGAATTCTATCAATCACTATCTTATCTGGAAGATTAACTCCCACTTGATTCAAGCGATTGTAGTACCCAGATATTCTGAGCACATGCTCACTGGCTGAGCTATTCTCCTCCATCTTGTAGGCAAAGTACTTGTCAGAGGTCTCATACCTCTCAACACGGACATGAATCTGAAATATCAATTTCAGCTCTTGGAACATCTCATATGCTCTGTGGCGTTCAACACATTTTTGAAGTCCCGATTCTAAGCCATAAAGCATGGTGCACTAAACTATTAAGTAGTCATCATAACGAGCTTCCCAGATGTTCATAATGTTTGCATATGCTCCTGCAATAGGTCTGTCACCTAGAGGTGCATTAAGGACATAATTCTTCTGTGCAACAATGAGGATAATCCTCATATGACGGACCCAGTCCGCATCATTGCTACTATCATCTTTCAACTTAGTTTTCTCTAGGAACATATCAAAAATAAGGGAGCTATATCACGAGCTATTGATCTACACCATAGATTTGCAAATACTATCAGGACTAATTTCATGATAAATTAAGTTCATTTAATAAAATTACTAAAGAATTCCCACTTAAACATACACCCCTCAAGTCATCTAAGTGATACGTGATCCAAATCAACTAACCCATGTCCGATCATCACGTGGGGTAGTCATCAATGGTGAACATCTCTATGTTGATCATATCTACTATATGATTCATGTTCGACCTTTCGGTCTCCAGTGTTCCGAGGCCATGTCTGTACATGCTAGGCTCGTCAAGTTTAACTCAAGTATTCTGCATGTGTAAACCTGTCTTACACCCATTGTATGTGAACGTAGAGTCTATCACACCCGATCATCACGTGGTGTCTCAATACGACGAACTGTCGCAACGGTGCATACTCAGGGAGAACACTTTTACCTTGAAATTTAGTGAAGGGATCATCTTAATGCTACCACCGTACTAAGCAAAATAAGATGCATATAAAAGATAAACATCGCATGCAGTCAAAATATGTGACATGATATGGCCATCATCATCTCGTGCTTTTGATCTCCATCTCCAAAGCATCATCATGATCTCCACCTTCACCGGCTCGACACCTTGATCTCCATCGTTGCGTCGTGGTCATCTCGCCAACTATTGCTTCTACAACTATTGCTAACTCATAGTGATAAAGTAAGCAATTACATGGCGTTTGCATTTCATACAATAAAGAGACAACCATAAGGCTCCTGCCGATTGCCTAATATCTTACAATACATGATCATCTCATACAATAACGTATATCACATCATGCCTTGACCATATCAAATCACAACATACCCTGCAAAAACAAGTTAGACGTCCTCTACTTTGTGGTTGCAAGTTTTACGTGGCTGCTACGGGTTTCTAGCAAGAACCGTTCTTACCTATGGCAAAAACCACAACGGTGATTCGTCAAGTTTGCTGTTTTAACCTTCTTCAAGGACCGGCCGTAGTCAAATTCGATTCAACTAAAGTAGGAGAAACAGACACCCGCCAGCCACCTTTATGCAAAACTAGTTGCATGTCAGTCGGTGGAACCGGTCTCATGTGCATGGACATGTAAGGTTGGTCCGGGCCGCTTCATCCCACAATACCGCCAAATCAAAATAAGACGTTGGTGGTAAGCAGTATGACTATCACCGCCCACAACTCTTTGTGTTCTACTCGTGCATATCATCTACGCATAGACCTGGCTCTTGATGCCACTGTTGGGAATCGTTGCATGGAAAAACAAAAAAAATCTACGCACACGCAATGACCTATAAATGGAAATGCATGGCAACGAGGGGGAGAGTGTGTTTACGTACCCTCGTAGACCGTAAGCGGAAGCGTTTCACAAGGCGGTTGATGTAGTCAAACTTCTTCATGCTTCAACCGATCAAGTACCGAATGTACGGCACCTCCGCGTTCTGCACACGTTCAGCTCGGTGACATCCCTCGCCTTGTTGATCCAGCAGGATGTCGAGGTAGTAGATGAGTTCCGTTAGCACGACGGCATGGTGACAGTGACGGTGAAGTGATCTTCGCAGGGCTTCGCCAAAGCACTACGAAAATATGACTGGGGATGTAAACGGTGGAGGGGGGCGCCGCACACGGCTAGGCAATTGTGCGGTGTGCAGAAGGCCCCCTCCCACATATATATAGGTGGGAGGGAGGGAGGAGCAGCCATAGGAGGCGCCCAAGTAGGAGGAATCCTACTTGGAGTCCCTCCCAAGCCGTGAGCCCCCTTGCCATATATAACCGAGGGGGGAGGAAATTAAGATGGGGGGAGAGGGAAGGAAGTAGGAATCCTAATCCACACTTTCCTTGCCCCTCTTTCCTGCTCCTCCTCATAGGGATGGCCTCTATAGGGGCGCACCAGCCCCTTGTGGGCTGGTGTGTTCCCTCACTTGGCCCATAAGGCCCATATCTTTGCCGGGGGTGCCCGAAACTCCTTTCCGGTGACCCGATAAGTACCCGGTACCCTCCGAAACACTTCCGATGTCCGAATGCCATCGTCCTATATATATCAATCTTTACCTCTCGACCATTTAGAGACTCCTCATCATGTCCGTGATCTCATCCGGGACTCCAAACAACATTCAGTCACCAAATCATATAACTCATATAACACTATATCGTCAACGAATGTTAAGCGTGCGGACCCTACGGGTTCGAGAACTATGTAGACATGACCGAGACACCTCTCTGTTCAATAACCAATAGCAAAACCTGGATGCCCATATTGGCTCCTACATATTCTACGAAGATCTTTATCGGTCGAACCGTTATGAAAGCATACGTAATTCCCTTTGTCCATCGGTATGTTACTTGCCCGAGATTCGGTCGTCGGTATCTCTATACCTAGCTCAGTCTCGTTATCGGCAAGTCTCTTTACTCGTTCCATAATACACCACCTCGTGACTAACTCCTTAATCGTTTGCTTGCAAGCTTATGATGTGTATTACCGAGAGGGCCCAGAGATACCTCTCTGATACTCGGAGTGACAAATCCTAATCTCGATCTATGCCAACTCAACAAACACCTTCGGAAATACCTGTAGAGCATCCTTATAATCACCCAGTTGCGTTGTGACGTTTGATAGCACTTAAGGCATTCCTCCGGTATCCGGAAGTTGCATAATCTCATAGTCGAAAGAATATGTATTTGACATGAAGAAAGCAATAGCAATAAAACTGATCAATCATTATGCTAAGCTAATGGACGGGTCTTGTCCATCACATCATTCTCCTAATGATGTGATCCCGTTATCAAATGACAACTCATCTCCATGGTTAGGAAACCTTAACCATCTTTGATCAACGAGCTAGTGTAGTAGAGGCCCACTAGGGACACGGTGTTTGTTTATGTATTCACACATGTATTTAAGTTTCCGATCAATACAATTCTAGCATGAATGATAAACCTTTATCATGAACAAGGAAATATAAAATAACAACTTTATTATTGCCTCTAGGGCATATTTCCTTCAAGAAACTGAACATAAACTCGATCTTCATCGGATCCCAACAAACACACCGCAAAAATTCATTACATCAAATAGATCTCCAAGAGATCGTTGTATTGAGAATCAATAGAGAGAGAGAGGAAGCCATCTAGCTACTGCCTAAGGACCCGTAGGTCTATGGTGGACTACTCACGCATCATCAGAGAGGCACAAATGAGGATGATGAACCCCTCCGTGATGGTGTAGATTGGATCTCGTGGTTCTGGAACTTGTGGCGACTGGAATTGTGTTTCGTCGACTCCCCTAGGGTTTCTGGAATTTTTAAGGATTTATAGAGCGAAGAGGCGGTGCAGGAGACCTCCATGGGCCCCATAACCCATCAGGGCGCCCCTGGGCTCCTAGGCGCGCCCTGGTGGGTTGTGGTCCCCACGGGCCTCCCCCAGGTGCTTTCTTGGTCCCCAAGGTGTCTTCTGGTCCAAAAGAATCTCCAAAAAATTCGCTGAATTTGGACTCCGTTTTGTACTGATATTCTGCAAAGTAAAAAACAAGCAAAAAACAGCAACTGGCACTGGGCACTGTGTCAATAGGTTAGTCCCAAAAAATGATATAAAATTGTTATAAAATGATTATAAAACATCCAAGTATGATAATATAACAGCATGGAACAATAAACAATTATAGATACGTTGGAGATGTATCAGCCCCCGGGCCCATGGCGCGCACGCTCTCCCCATGAGGGGGTGAAACGGCACGGCCCCCAGCCACCAGTGGGCCAGGCGCGATGCGTGGTGCACGACGGAACATGGGACGCCCCCACTTCTCCCACGATGCCTCGACAACCACCCAGGTTTCCATAAAGCCCGCCACCGCAGGGCGCAAGGCCATCATTGTTCCCTTGCGCATCTCCGCCACCCAGCGCTTTCCATCCCGCACGCAATTCCTCACGAGCTGGCCCCCAAGATCTGCATTTGTCCCCACCTCCACTCACAGCTCCGCGACTCGCGCATGATACCTGCCGGAAAGAAGGGAAAGGCGGTGTCTCCGGCGCCGAGCGCGCCCGTCCTCGGGGCGGCGCTTCAGCACTCCTCCATCTCTGACACGGAGGATTTGGAGATGGTGCTCCCGCTGGTGGCCGGTGACCAGCACGAGGGGCTGGTGACCAAGATCAGGCTTGGTTCGTGAGCACGGCGCGACCTCGGGGAGACGGCCTACCCCTTCTTCCTCCATAGCGTCTATGCCGGGTTGGTCCCACCGTTCTCGGATTTCTTCTATGCCATCCTTTCTCGTCATTAAATCCACGCCCTCCACCTTCAGCCCAACTTCGTCCTTCTCCTGGCTATATTCGCCTTTTACTGCGAGGCCTTTGTGGGCGTGATGCCCTCGATGGCGCTCTTCCGCCACTTTTCAAGATTTCGGTTCACCGTCGCGTATCAACGCTCCACGTACGTCTCCTTCCTTGCTGTCAAGGCGATGGAGGATGGCATCATCAGTTTGAAGGCCGGGAAGAAGGTGGAGGGCTAGCGGTAGTGCTGGGTCTACATGGACGCGTGTCGGACTAGCCCGCTCCAGATGATTCCGACGGACCCAGCCATGTAGAACCTCGGATGGGGGCACGAGAAGCTCACCGACCCGAGGATGGAGCCTGTCCTAGAGAGGATGGCCGCGCACCAGGTCGCGAAGCTCTCGGGGGCCATGATCGTCAGGGAATATCTGCAGTGACACATCGCGCCACTACAGCAGCATCCCCGACCCGCGTGGGAGTAATCCGGCGCGAAGGACACGATGAGACTGCACGTCAGTGTCCTGAAGCCAGAGGTACTGGACGCGGCCCTGGCGACCTTGCTCGGCAGCTCCTCAGCGGACCCCCTGAGGGAGCGTTCCCCCTGTACCGCTACGAGGAGAGGGCGAAATTGGTAGCGCAGATGCCCCTTTTCGACCATTGGGGCCTCATGCCGAGGTGCCTCGACAGGCCTCGCGAGTGTAAGACAATGATTTGGGGGAACCAGCACAACCCTCTAGGGGTGGCTTATCTCATATATATAATGGGTGTGTTACAATAGGTACAAATATACATACACAAATACAGAAGCTATACATAGTCTAACACTCTCCCTCAATCTTAGCCACTTTCTAAAGAACTGAGAAGGGTAAGATTGCGCCTACAAGCCTCGAACTGTGGTAAAGGCAAAGGCTTAGTGAAGATGTCTGCAAGTTGATCTTTTGAAGAGATGAACTTGATCTGAAGTAGCTTCTGTGACACACGTTCCTCGCATAAAGTGATAGTCCACTTCAATGTGTTTCGTTCGGGCATGAAATACCGGATTAGCGTAAAGGTATGTAGCACCGATGTTATCACACCAAAGGATAGGAGGCTGCGGTTGAGACATACCCAACTCTCAAAGCAAAGATCGCACCCAAATAATCTCTGCAGTAGCATTAGCCACAACCTTATACTCAGCTTCAAAGATTACTACGTGATACAAGAGTTTGTTTCCGAGCACTCCAGGCGATCAAGTTAGAGCCAAAGAACACAAAGATAGCCCCCCGTGGATCGCCTGTCATCCGGGCTGCCAGCCCAGTCCGCATCAGAGTAGGCCGAAAGAACCCGAGAGGAAGACGGCCGAATAAGCATCCCAAAGGACACTGTGAATTGGACATAACGCAGGATGCGCTTAACAGCCGCCAAATGAGTGTCGCGGAGCTCAAGATCTTGACAAACCCCGTTGACAAAGATAAGAAATATCTCGGCACAGTAATCGCCAAATCTTGAAGCCCACCAACAATACTCGTACTCTGTAGCATCTGCAGAAGATGTAAGCCCACCATCAACAGCAGTGAGCTTCTCAAGAGATGACATGGGTGTGGTAGTCGGTTTGCACTTAAGCATCCCAGCTCATTGCAACAAATCCAAGGAATACTTCTTTTGTGTCATAACAAGACCATCAGTATGAGAGGTAACCTCAACCCCGAGAAAGTAGTGAAGCTTCCCAAGATCTTTGACAGCAAAAGCAGCACCAAGAGAGCGAACAAGAGCATCAGCAGCATACCGAGAGGAACTGACAAGAATAATATCATCCACATAGACCAAAAGATACATAGTGACCTATAGCTTCTGTAGAATAAATAATGAGGAGTCAGCATTGGACGACACAAACCCATGAGCACGAAGAGCTGAGGCAAGACGAGCATGCCAGGCACGAGGAGTTTGCTTCAGGCCATAGAGCGCTTTGGTGAGACGGCAGATGTGATCGTGACGATCGAGGATCGAGAGAAACCAGGCGATCGTCAGATATAAACCTCTTCCTCCAAGAACCCATGAAGAAAGGCATTACGCACATCAAGTTGACGAAGAGACCAACCGCGAGTGACAAAGAAGAGAAAGAAGAAGCCGAATGGTGGTAGGCTTGACAACGGACCGGAGGTGTCCTCGTAATCAAGACCATAGTCTGCCGAAATCCTCTGGCGACAAGGCGCGCTTTATAACGCTCAATAGATCCATCCGAGTGCTTCTTAACTTTGAACACCCACTTGCGATCAATAACATTAACCCGTGGTGGGGAGGAACAAGAGTCCATGTCTCAAGGCGAAGAAGAGCATGATACTCCTGCTCCATAGCCTCTCGCCAATGAGGAACACACATGGCGGCTCGATACGAGCGGGCTCGAGAAGGCGGATCCATAGCAATAAAGCAGCCGGACATGCTGCCATCCAAGCAACAAGATTCATCCGTGACGCCTTTGGTCGAAAAGTACCACCGCGATCAAGGTATGTGGACGTAATACGTGAGCCGTCAAGGTCAAGAAGCAGCCGGCGAAGGGCTGGGCGACAAAGAAGCGAGCGATGGAACCAGGTCCTCCATCGTGAGCCGGCTCGATGGATCCGTAACCCGCCAAAGGACTACCCAACAGAAGTCACAAAGCGAGGCCGGTGGAGCGGACCGAGCCATGGGCGAGTCCGGCGTAGTGGGCCGAGCTGTAGGCGAGGCCGGCGTAATGGGCCGATCCGCTGGAGACGCGGGCGAGGCCTGCGGAGCGGGCTGATCCGCTGGAGACACGGGCGAGGCCGGCGAGGCGGGCCGAGCCGCGGAAGACGCAGCGCCCGAGGCGGATCGGGAGGATGAGGCCGAGGCCTCGGATGCATCCACCGGCGTGCATGGGCACACGAATCGAGGCCATGCAACGCCGCTGCGTGATCGACGTGGCACAACAGAGAGGCGGCGTGGCGATGATGATGGGAGTCCTCCAAAGCTCCAAACGAGCCCCACGTCCGTTCCTGCACCATGGTTAGGGAATAACACAGGAGAGTATGCAACATCATCAAATTGGTCAGAGGCAAGGGAGGATGAATGCATGGACGGAGGAGCATCTGTGGACACAGGTAGATTGGCAAACGGAAAGATATGCTCATCAAACACCACATCCCGAGAGATGTAAACGCGATTAGTGGGAACATGAAGACATTTGTAACCTTTCTGAAGGGAACTATAGCCAAGAAAGACACACTTTTTGGACCTAAATTCCAGCTATGCGTTTTATTATAAGGGGCGAAGATGCGGACAAGCACACCCAAAACTTTAAAGAAAGTATAATCGGGTTGTTCATTAAGGAGAAGTTCTAGGGAGTCTTCAAGTTGAGAACACGTGGGAGTACGGTTGATAAGAAAACAAGCAGTGGTAAAAGCATCACTCCAAAACCGAAAAAGGAACCGATGCATGAGCCAAAAGAGTGAGACCGGTCTCAACAATATGACGATGCGATGCTTACGCTCGTAGAACCATTCTGGCGATGAGTATGTGGACATGCTAAACGATGAGCGATCCCAAGCGATGGAAGAAGGAGTTGAGGTTGCGATACTCGCCACCCCGCCCGACTGAACATGAACAATTTTATGCTTGAGAAGACGTTCAACATGTTTTTGAAACTGAGCGACAATATCAAACGCATCAGATTTACGCTTAATAAGATAGAGCCAAGTAAAACGATTGTAAGCATCCACTTAAACTAATATAATAGTTATGACCATCGATGAAGTTTGGGCAGGGCCCCATACATCCGAAAAAACAAGTTCTAAAGGATGTTTCACCTCACGGCTAGACTCAAAAAGGAAGTTGATGACTCTTCCCCGCCGACAAGCATCACACCTGCTACATCATTATTGCTAGAGACACTAGGAAGCTCATGACGACGCAAAAACATGACGAACGATAGGTGTGGCAGGATGACCAAGACGAGCATGCCCTTGTGACGACGAGACGCGAACTCCACCGAAAACCCGAGAGACTCTGTGATGCTCCAGACGGTAAAGGCCCCGGTAGAGACGCCCACTAAGCGTAACAGCCCTCGTGTCCCGATCCTTAATAAAAAGATCAAACGGGTGAAATTCACAAAACACATTATTGTCATAAGTGAGTTTAGGAACGGAAAGGAGATTACGCGTCACAGATGGTACTCTAAGAACATCACGAAGTTGAAGCCTCCTAGTGGCATGACTAGTGAGAAGAGATGCTTGACCAATATGGGAGATGTGCATACCTGCTTCGTTGGTGTTGTGGATCTTATCGGAACCATGATAGGGCTCGCGAGGATGAAGCTTCCCCATCTCATTCGTCAGATGTTTCGTCGCACCAGAATCCATGTACCAGTGCGGATCAACGGAGTAGGACTGAGTATGGCCTCGAGGCTTTCATGGTGCCGCATCAGCCATAGGCCACCGACGCCGCAGAAGTGTTGCGCAGATCTTGCCGCCATTGTCGAGACCAAGGAAACTCTTCTGAAAAACGACGATGACACTTGGAGGCCCAATGTCCGGCAAGACCACGTAGCTGGCAGACTACCGACCCCCATCACCGGTAGCGTCAGAGCGGGGTGGACGAGGCCGGAGGAAGCGGCGCGGGCCCCTTGCCCGAGGCGGAGGACGGGGCGCCACCGGAGGGGTGACCACCTCGGTAGGCCGCGTTGGCGGAGGAGGCGCCGCGACTGCGGTTGGCACGGCGTGCCTCAACACGCTGCTCAGTAAGAAGAAGCCGAGAGTAGAGCTCGTGCGCCATCATGGGGGTCGTGTTGCCGCGCTCATTGACGATCTCAACTAAGCCATCATACTCTTCGTCGAGGCCGTTGACAATGAAGGAGTTGAACTCAGAATCATGAAGCGGCTGTCCAATGGATGCCAACGTGTCAGCAAGAGCCTTGACCTTGTTGTAGAACTCCGTTGCCGTGGAATCAAGCTTCTCACAGGCACCGAGCTCGCGACGGAGAGCACTGACCCGGGCTTGCGACTGGGACGCAAAGGAGCGCTCCAGGATGGTCCAAGCCTCATGGGAGGTCTTCGTGAAGACGACAAGTCCAGCAACTGCCGGAGTGAGCGACCCCTGGATGGAGGAGAGGTTCGCCTGGTCCTGCCCCGTCTAGACACGGTGTGCCGGGTTGTAAACCGGGCCGTTCACGCTGTCCACCAGCGCAGGAGGGCAAGGAAAAGTGCCGTCGACATAGCCAAGCAAGTAGTGGCTCCCAAGGAGCGGAAGAACCTGCAGACGCCGAAGAAGATATAATTGTCGGACGAGAGCTTGACGGTGATGAGGTTGCCGAAGTGGAACGGTGGAGGCAACGATCCCGTGGAGGCACCTGCCGGAGGCGCGTACGCCATGGGGGCAGGGGCAGACGGCGCGGGCGGGACCACGGGATTGGAACCCGCGGGCGGCGGCGGCGAGTATGGCCCGTAGAGGGAGGCAGTCGGCGCGGCCGGGGTGAATCCCGCCTGGGGCGCGGATGGCATGAGGCCCGCCGTGACAGCCGACGAGGTGGCCTCGGGCGCGAAAGCCAGAGGCGCAATGACGCCGGACGACGAGGCGGATGAAGAGGCGCTCGACGGATGAACCGTCAGCGCAAGCCCCGGCGATGGAGGAGCCGGAGAGTTGTTGGAGAAAAACGAGCCAACGCCTCGGGTCCCGAAGCGGGCGGCCGCATCGTGGCCGAGTCAAGCGAGCGAGAGGAGGGCGAGCGAGGCCGGAGAAACCCGCAGGAGGAGCTGGAGGCAGCGGCACCGACATGGCGGGCGGGCGGCGCGATCTGGTGTCGGCGGCGGCGCGATGGAGGGGGCGGCGGCGGGGTTAGGGTTTTGCGGAAGCGTGGATCGTAATTAGGTCTGGTACCATGTAAGACAATGATTTGAGGGAACCAGCACAACCCTCTAGGGATGGCTTATCTCATATATAATGGGTGTGTTACAATAGGTACAAATATACGTACACAAATACAAAAGCTATACATAGTCTAACAGCGAGAGCCCCCTGGCAGTGGCGCAGGTGTCCGGGAGCAACAACCGCGTCGAAGATTTGGAAGAGACCGAGGAGGAGGTCGCCGGCCGGATGCCGCCACGCTCTCGCCACCAGATCCTCTGCGATCTTGAGGACAACGATGTCGATAGTGCACAACCCACAACACCTCCTCACCCAACCGGCGGAGTGGGCGAAGCGGGGCTCAACACTGCAACGGATGGGTCGCTCGTGATGGGGGTGGAACCTGGCCAGGAAACGGCCGAGCCCCCCGCAGTCGAGCCCCACCAGGGCCTCCGGAGATAAGAAGAGGAAGTAGACCGCCACCAACGAGTAAGTTTCCACATCGTTCCAGCGACTCGAGCTCGCGTTCCTCGCCCTGACCTGTGCTGGTTCTTGCTTGGGCAGGCGGCCCGTCGGTGACTACAAGAACAGGAAGAAGACGGTCAAGGCCCCCCCCACCCCCGCGCTGGGGCTGGGCGCAAGGAAGGAGGAGGAGAGCTAGACGCCCCACCCAAGCCGCGCGGAAGCGCGATCGCCGAGGTTGAAGCCAATCGGCCCCAGGTTCCTCTCTCCGAGGGCGGGGGTGCGTCCCTTGGCCTGAAGCGGCGGAAGACACGGAGACGGAGGCCGAGCGCGGCAACTCCTCAGGCCGCACCCGCTCGTGCGGCCCCCTAAGTTCAGCGTAGCAAGCCCCTATGCCGCGTCGCCGGGTCCGAGCGCGGGTGCCACCCTGGCGAATCATCCGCCTCAAGCAAACGACGTCGGGGCTCCCTTGGTAGTAACAACCGCGGAGGGGGGGGCAACTCCGGATCAAGCTGCGCTTGGGGAGATGTCGCGGGGGGCTGGACGACCCGAAGGACGCGCTTGATCGGCTCGGGGAGGAGCTTACCGAAGGGTGGCGCCAGCTCGACATTGCTGTGAAGACGGGCCAACGTCAGAATGAGTCCATCCGCACGGAGAGCGAAAAGGAGGCCACTGAAGCCAGGGCGACCTGCACAAAAGCGTTGGCGGAGGCCGAGGCGGCTACCAAGCGCCACGGAGAGGCGGAGGCCCACTTGAAGGAGCTCCAGGACCAGCAGGCCACGCCGTTATAGCTGCTCCAATCGCGGGAGGACCAGCTCAGGGCCCGCAAAGTGGACCTCGCGAGGGTATCGACCGAGCAAGCCGCGGAGCGCGAGCGTCTGGAGGCACTGGGGCACCAGCTGGCTGACGCTCCGGAGGCCCATGCAAAGCACGTCTTCGAGTACAATGCCCAATTGGAGGCTAATGAGAAGAAGATTCAGGCGGACGCCAACGCAATGGCGGAGGGAGACCGCTCAAAGCTCGCCGAGGAGCATGGTCAGGAGCTGAAATAGTAGGAGGATGCCTTCGAGGCAGAGCAGGAGAAGTTCCAGCAGGAAATTGCCGAACTCAAGGCGGCGCTCGACGCGAATCGGGGGCAGCAGCAGCCCGAACGCCCCGCGGCGCTCTCCTCTCTCAAGCTCTGCGCCCGCGGCTATGCTCCATCTGCAAGGAGAAGCTTGAGACCCCCCCGTGCCCTGCGGCGCTGATTACACCGAATTCTCCTCCAAGCTCGTGGACCAGCTCGAAGACCGGGCCCGGAAGGTGGGCGTCATCTTGGAGGAGTGTCGCGACCTCTTCTCTCAGGCGGCGACGCGCGTCTTCGGCCATCTTCTTCACAGCGACCCGGGCTTTGACTTCAGCAAAGTGATAGCCCCCGTCCCTGAAGAACTCCGCGATGGCCTCGCGGGTGCCGTAGAGGGCCACGTGGACACGCTGCTTGGGAAGTTCTCCTACGACAGCAGCGAGAGCTCTGACAAAGCCGCGGAAGGCGACGGTGACAGCGTCAATAGCGACGGCGGCGGCGGCGACGCTTCCTCCTAGAACCCCCCTTATTATCTGCAACAGACTAGTGCGGCCTCGCAGAGGCGTGAAAACAATGACTTATGCTTGAGTATTTTAATGTTGTCATGAATGCCTATGCCCTCGCGGGGCTACCTCCCGATGCTTGTTTTCTCTTTTGCCTGCCTTTGCGCTCTACGTCGTCAGGACCCGGCTCCCGGGCGGGCCGTAGCTATTGTTGGTATGCCAGGTCGCGGTGCCTGGGCAAAGGCAGGAGGTGCGGGGCACCGGGAGCTAGTAAGGCCCCCCAAAGGCACGATGCTCAGGGAGCCATCCATTGGCGCACAAGTGGCCTGCACGAGGAAAAACACCAGCATTCGCGAGACCGCCTCCGGAGGCATCCAAACTTAGCTTTTGTAGGCCTAGTGGCTTGCCACTTGTAGAGCGAGCCTCACGGGGTCTCTCGAACAGTCCTTTCCTGAGGCATCCTGCATACAGAAGGTTCCACCTCGGGAGGGGGAGGGGGGTGCACACTTGTCTACTCGCTCATGGGCATTAAGCGAGGAAACTAGACACCAAGGACCTTGGTGGGGTGACGTGCACGGGAGCAGGCCCGTGAGCCAAAGCCCGATCGCTCGGTTTTTTCAGTGCTGCTGGGACTGTCCCAAGCACAGACATCGTGTCCATCCCCCACTTGCATGAGGCTCGGGAGGAGGTGGCGAGCGCGTGCCCGGCGAGAGGAACGCGGTCGCCGTGTTCGGCTCGACTCAGCCTGAGGTTGGTGTGGCCCGTGGGATGATCTCATTTGATTACTCCGCCAGCGCGGAGCATGGGGCTTCCACTTGGGCGTGGGCATGATCACGGTTCGATCATTCCGCCAGCGCGGGGCATGGGCCTTCCACTTGGATGTGGGCGCGAGGTCTATCGAGAGTCTCCGGGGCGTGTACAGCCCCAGTTTGTTCATACGCATGATGATCACGGGAAGAACTTGCAAAGGTGTCGGATGTTCCAAGCACTGGGCTCAGGAACTTCTTCCTCGGTCTCTAGGTGGTCTGCGCCGGGTTCTTGATGTAGCTGCACGTTAGTAAAATCCACAATATGGGGAGCGATGCGCGCTTGTCAACTGTCTCGAGGCCATTTCATGGAAAGGCAGGACCCCAAGGACCTTAATGAGGTGATGTGCATGGGCCTGGCCCGTGAGCCAGAACTCAGTCGCTTGGATTTAGCAACACTGCAGGGATGGACCCGAGCAAAAACGCCGTGTTGAACCCTTTTTCATAGAATGGTCAGGAGAGGAGCTGCGAGCGTGCGACACTCGAGGTGGCAGTGCACTGAACTCATAGTTATGTAATCAATAGAAGATAATCTAGCATGATCAAGATTCGTTACACATTCAAAAAGAGACGCTGCTACTGTGTCCGGCACGGGTCGGCCTGAGATTGATGCAGCCCATGGGGCACCCTCTATTCGACAAACCAAAAATTCACCTGATGATATGGTGCTGCAGGAGCGTTGAGCCGCCTAACGGGGAGTGTTGCGGGAGTTGGTCCTTCAGGGGTTGACGGCCTTGCTACCTCTTGAGCATGCGTTGGTTTTCCCTTGAAGAGGAAAGGGTGATGCAGCAAAGCGTAAGTATTTCCCTCACTTTTGAGAACAAGGTATCAATCCAGTAGGAGGATAGACGCAAGTCGCCTCGTACCTACACAAACAAATAAGAACCTTGCAACCAACGTGATAAAGGGGTTGTCAATCCTTTCACGGCCACTTGCAAAAGTGATATCTGATAAAGATAATAAGATAAATATTTTTGGTATTTTTATGATATAGATTGAAAGTAAAGATTGCAAAGTAAAGTAGATCGGAAACTTATATGATGGAAAATAGACTCGGGGGCTATAGGTTTCACTAGTGGATTCTCTCAAGATAGCATAAGTATTACGGTGGGTGAACAAATTACTGTTGAGCAATTGATAGAAAAGTGCATAATTATGAGAATATCTAGGCATGATCATGTATATAGGTGTCACGTCTGCGATAAGTAGACCGAAAATGATTCTCGCATCTACTACTATTACTCCACACATCGACCGCTATCCAGCATGCATCTAGAGTATTAAGTTCATAAGAACAGAGTAACGCATTAAGCAAGATGACATGATGTAGAGGGATAAACTCAAGCAATATGATATAAAACCCATCTTTTTATCCTCGATGGCAACAATACAATATGTGCCTTGCTGCCCCTGCTGTCACTGGGAAAGGACACCGCAAGATTGAACCCAAAGCTAAGCACTTCTCCCATTGCAAAAAAAATCAACCTAGTAGGACAAACCAAACTGATAATTCGAAGAGACTTGCAAAGATAACAAATCATACATAAAAGAATTCAGAGGAGATTCAAATATTGATCATAGATAATCTTGATCATAAACCCACAATTCATTGGATCTCGACAAACACACCGCAAAAAGAATTACATTGAATAGATTTCCAATAAGATCGAGGAGAACTTTGTATTGAGATCCAAAGAGAGAGAAGAAGCCATCTAGCTAATAACTATGGACCCGAAGGTCTGTGATAAACTACTCACATATCATCGGAGAGGCTAAGGTGTTGATGTAGAAACCCTCCGTGATCGATCCCCCCTCCGTAGGAGCACCGGAAAAGGCCCCAAGATGGGATCTCACGGGTACATAAGGTTGCGGCGGTGGAAATAGGGTTTCGTGGTGCCCTCGGATGTTTTCGGGGTATATGAGTATATATAGGCGAAAGAAGTCGGTCAGGGGAGCCACGAGGGGCCCACAAGTGTGGGGGCGCGCCTCCCTACCTCGTGGCCTCCTCGTTTCTTTCTTGAAGTCCATTCCAAGTCTCCTGGATTGCGTTTTTTCCAAAAATCACTCTCCCGAAGGTTTCATTCCGTTTGGATTCCGTTTGATTTTCCTTTTCTATGAAACACTGAAATAGGCAAAAAAACAGCAATTTGCACTGGGCCTTTGGTTAGTAGGTTAGTCCCAAAAATAATATAGAAGTGTATAATAAAGTCCATTAAACATCCAAAACAGATAATATAATAGCATGGAACAATTAAAAATTATAGATACGTTGGAGACGTATCAAGCACCCCCAAGCTTAATTCCTGCTCATCCTCGAGTAGGTAAATGATAAAAACAGAATTTTTGATGTGGAATGCTACCTAGCATATTTTTCAATGTAATATTCTTTATTGTGGCATGAATGTTCAGATCCGAAAGATTCAAGATAAAAGTTTAATGTTGACATAAAAATAATAATGCTTCAAGCATACTAACTAAGCAATTATGTCTTCTCAAAATAACATGGCCAAAGAAAGTTCATCCCTACAAAATCATATAGTTTGGTCATGCTCCATTTTCGTCACACAAGAATGCTCTCATCATGCACAACCCCGATGACAAGCCAAGCAAATGTTTCATACTTTAGTAATCTCAAACTTTTTTCAACCTTCATGCAATACATGAGCGTGAGCCATGGATATAGCACTATGGGTGGAATAGAGTATAATGATGGGGGTTATGTGGAGAAGACAAAAAAGGAGAAAGTCTCACATTGACGCGGCTAATCAATGGGCTAGGGAGATGCCCATCAATTGATGTCAATGCAAGGAGTAGGGATTGCCATGCAACAGATGCACTAAAGCTATAAATATATGAAAGCTCAACAAAAGAAACTAAGTGGGTGTGCATCCAACTTGCTTGCTCGCGAAGACCTAGGGCATTTAAGGAAGCCCATTGTTGGAATATACAAGCCAAGTTCTATAATGAAAAATTCCCACTAGTATATGAAAGTGAGAAAACATGAGACTCTCTATCATAAAGATCATGGTGCTACTTTGAAGCACAAGTGTGGAAAAAAAGGATAGTAGCATTGTCCATTTTTATTTATTTTCTCTTTTTTTGGCCTTTTTTTATTTGGCCTTTCTACTTTTTGTTATTTGTGACAATGCTCTATTAATGATGATCATCACACTTCTATTTATTTACAACTCAATGGTTACAACTCGATACTAGAACAAAATATGACTCTATATGAATGCCTCCGGCGGTGTACCAGGATGGGCAATGAATCAAGAGTGACATGTATGATAAGTTATGCATGGTGGCTTTGCCACAAATACGATGTCAACTACATGATCATGCAAGGCAATATGACAATGATGAAGCATGTCATAATAAATGAAACGGTGGAAAGTTGCATGGCAATATATCTCGGAATGGCTATGGAAATGGCATAATAGGTAGGTATGGTGGTTGTTTTGAGGAAGATATAAGGAGGTTTATGTGTGATAGAGTGTATCATTTCACGGGGTTTGGATGCACCAACGAAGTTTGCACCAACTCTCAAGGTGAGAAAGGGCAATGCACGGTACCGAAGAGGCTAGCAATGATGGAAAGGTGAGAGTGCGTATAATCCATGGACTCAACATTAGTCATAAAGAACTCACATACTTATTGCAAAAATGTACAAGACATCAAAAACCAAGCATTATGCGCATGCTCCTAGGGGGATAGATTGGTAGGAAAAGACCATCGCTCGTCCCCGACCGCCACTCATAAGGATGACAATCAAAGAACACCTCATGCTTCAAATTTGTTACATAACGGTTACCGTACATGCATGCTACGGGACTTGCAAACCTCAACACAAGTATTTCTCAAATTCACAATTACTCAACTAGCACAACTCTAATATCACCACCTTCATATCTCAAAACAATCATCAAGTATCAAACTTCTCATAGTATTCAATACACTTTTTATGAAAGTTTTTATTATACCAATCTTGGATGCCTATCATATTAGGACTAATTTTATAGCCAAAGCAAATTACCATGCTGTTCTAAAGGACTCTCAAAATAATATAAGTAAAGCATGAAAGATCAACAATTTTGATAAAATAAAACCACCACCGTGCTCTAAAAAGATATAAGCGAAGCGCTAGAGCAAAATCATCTATCTCAAAAGATATAAGTGAAGCACAAAGAGTATTCTAATAAATTCCGATTCATGTGTGTCTCTCCCAAAAGGTGTGTACAGCAAGGATGATTGTGTTAAACTAAAAAGCAAAGACTCAAATCATACAAGACGCTCCAAGCAAAACACATATCATGTGGTGAATAAAAATATAGCATCAAGTAAAGTTACCGATGGACGAAGACGAAAGAGGGGATGCCTTCCGGGCATCCCCAAGATTAGGCTTTGGTTGTCCTTGAATTTTACCCTGGGGTGCCTTGGGCATCCCCAAGCTTAGGCTCTTGCCACTCCTTATTCCATAATCCATCAAATCTTTACCCAAAACTTGAAAACTTCACAACACAAAACTCAACAGAGAATCTCATGAGCTCTGTTAGCGAAATAAAACAAACCACCACTTTTAGGTACTGTAATGAACTCATTCTTTATTTATATTGTTGTTAAACCTACTGTATTCCAACTTCTCTATGGTTCATACCCCCGATACTAGCCATAGATTCATCAAAATAAGCAAACAACACACGAAAAACAGAATCTGTCAAAAACAGAACAGTCTGTAGTAATCTGTATCAAATGCAAACTTTCTGTAACTCAAAAATTCTACCAAAATAGGAAGACCTAGATAATTTGTTTATTGATCTACTGCAATTGGAATTAGTATTTTATCACGTTCTGGTGATTTTTAACAATTGTTTTAGTGAGCAAAAAGTTTCTGATTTTTTCAGCAAGATCAAATAACTATCATCCAAGAAGATCCTATAGGTTTACTTGGCACAAACACTAATTAAAACATAAAACCACATCTAACCAGAGGCTAGATGAATTATTTATTACTAAACAGAACCAAAAAGCAAGAAACAAAAATAAAATTGGGTTGCCTCCCAACAAGCGCTATCGTTTAACGCCCCTAGCTAGGCATAAAGGCAAGAATAGATCTCGGTATTGCCATCTTTATTTTTTTATTTTTTAGCGGAGTCATGCTCGAATCCGGGAGGTTCTTTACGTTTCCCTTCATATTCGGAACTTTTTAGATCTAAACAATCCAACTGCTTATTGCAAAGGGTAATCAACATATTCATGCGGTGAAGATTTCCGCTAACACTCTTAAGAGGTTCAAGAGACTTTTGTAAAATTTTCGTTACTTCGCAAATCTTCTCAAAAACTTGTGTCTCTTCCTGGTATGATGTGGCCCCTTTTGGTGAGGTAGTGTTCCTGTTGGGGAACGTAGCAGAAATTCAAAATTTTCCTATGTGTCACCAAGATCTATCTATGGAGAAACTAGCAACGAGGGAAGGAGAGTGCATCTACATACCCTTGTAGATCGCTAAGCGGAAGCGTTCATGAGAACGGGGTTGAAGGAGTCGTACTCATCGTGATCCAAATCACCGGAGATCCTAGTGTCGAACGGACGGCACCTCCGCTGCTCAACACACGCGTACAGCAAGTGGCGTCTCCCATGCCTTGATCCAGCAAGGAGAGAGGGAGAGGTTGGGGAAGACTCCATCCAGCAGAAAGACGGTGTGGTGGTGATGGAGGAGCGTGGCAATCTGCAGGGGCTTCGCCAAGCACCGCTGAGAGAGGAGGACTTGGGAGGGGAAGGGCTGCGCCAGGCAAGCGTGCAGCTCCCATGCGCCTCCCCACTATATATAGGGGTGGAGGGGATTATTTCTTGCCCTCCAAGTCCATTGGGGCGTTGGCAAAGGTGGGAGGAAAGAAATCCCATCCTTTCCTTTCCCCACCGATTGTTATCCCCCCCCCCTTTTAGGGATCTTGATCTTATCCCTTCGGGATATGATCTTATTCCTTCTAAGGGGGGATCTTGGTGCGCCTTGACCAGGGATGTGGGGCCTTGCCCCCACTACCCACGTTCATGTGGGTCCCCCCATGCAGGTGGGCCCCACTCCGGAACCTTCTAGAACCTTCCCGGTACAATACCGAAAAATCCCGAACATTTTCCGGTGGCCAAAATAGGACTTCCCATATATAAATCTTTACCTCCGGACCATTACGGAACTCCTCGTGACGTCCGAGATCTCATCCGGGACTCAACAACATTCGGTAACCACGTATATCTATTCCCTATAACCCTAAGCGTCATCGAACCGTAAGTGTAGACCCTACGAGTTCGGGAACCATGCGAACATGACCGAGACGTTCTCCGGTCAATAACCAACAGCGGGATCTGGATACCCATGTTGGCTCCTACATGTTCCACGATGATCTCATCGGATGAACCACGATGTCAAGGACTCAATCAATCCCGTATACAATTCCCTTTGTCTAGCGGTATTGTACTTGCCCGAGATTCGATCGTCGGTATCCCGATACCTTGTTCAATCTCGCTACCGGCATGTCTCTTTACTCGCTCCGTAACACATCATCCCGTGATCAACCCCTTGGTCACATTGTGCACATTATGATGATGTCCTACCGAGTGGGCCCAGAGATACCTCTCCGCTTACACGGAGTGACAAATCCAGTCTCGATTCGTACCAACCCAGTACACTTTGGAGATACCGTAGTGCACCTTTATAGCCACCCAGTTATGTTGTGACGTTTGGTACACCCAAAGCATTCCTACGGTATCCGGGAGTTGCACAATCTCATGGTCTAAGGAAATGATACTTGACATTAGAAAAGCTTTAGCATACGAACTACGATCTTTGTGCTAGGCTTAGGATTGGGTCTTGTCCATCACATCATTCTTCTAATGATGTGATCCCGTTATCAATCGACATCCAATGTCCATGGTCGAAACCGTAACCATCATTTGATCAACAAGCTAGTCAACTAGAGGCTTACTAGGGACATGGTGTTGTCTATGTATCCACACATGTATTGCGGTTTCCGGTCAATACAATTATAGCATGGATAATAAACGATTATCATGAACAAGGAAATATAATAATAATAACTAATTTATTATTGCCTCTAGGGCATATTTCCAACAGTCTCCACTTGCACTAGAGTCAATAATCTAGTTCACATCGTCATGTGATTAGCCGATAGGTCACATCGCCATGTGACCAACATCCAAAGAGTTTACTAGTGTCTGTAAACTAGTTCACATCATCATGTGATTAAGACTCAATGAGTTCTCAGGTTTGATCATGTTTTGCTTGTGAGAGATGTTTGTAGTCAATGGGTCTGAACCTTTCAGATCCGTGTGTGCTTTGCAAATTTCTAGGTCATATTGTAAACGCTGCTTCCACGCTCCACTTGGATCTATTCCAAATGGTTGCTTCCACTATACGTATCCGGTTTGCTACTCGTAGTCACTCGGATAGGTGTTAAAGCTTGCATCGATGTAACCCCTTACGCCCGAACTCTTTATTACCTCCATAATCGAGAAACATGTCCTTATTTACTCCAAGGACAATTATTGACCGCTGTCCAATGATCCATTCTGAATCATTCTTGTACCCCTTGAGTGACTCATGGCAAGGCACACTTCTGCGGTACACATCATAGCATACTATAGAGCCTATGTACGAAGCATAGGGACGCACCTTCGTCCTTTCTCTCTCTTCTGCCGTGGTCGAGCTTTAACTCTTAATTCATATCTTACAACTCAGGCAAGAACTCCTTCTTTGACTGATCCATCTTGAACACCTTCAAGATCATGTCAAGGTATGTGCTCATTTGAAAGTACCATTTAGCGTTTTTGATCTATCCTCATAGATCTTGATGCTCAATGTCCAAGTAGCTTAATCCAGGTTTTCCATTGAAAAACACTTTTCAAATAACCCTATATGCTTTCCGAAATTCTACATCATTTCGATCAACAATATGTCAACAACATATACTTATCAGAAATTCTATAGCACTCCCACTCACTTCTTTGGAAATACAAGTTTCTCATAAACTTTATATAAACCCAAAATCTTTGATCATCTCATCAAAGCGTATATTCCAACTCCGAGATGCTTTCTCCAGTCCTTAGAAGGATAGCTGGAGCTTTGCATACTTGTTAGCATCTTTCAGGATTGACAAAACCTTCTGGTTGTATCACATACAACCTTTCCTTACGAAGACTGGTAAGGAAACTCGTTTTGACATCCATCTGCCAGATTTCATAAATGCAGCTTATGCTAACATGATTCCGACGGACTTAAGCATCGCTACGGATGAGAAAATCTCATCGTAGTCAACTCCTTGAACTTGTGAAAAACTCTTCGCCACAAGTCGAGCTTCATAGACGGTGACATTACCGTCCTTGTCCGTCTTTTTCTTAAAGATCCATTTATCTCAATGGCTCGCCGATCATCGGGCAAGTCCATCAAAGTCCATGCTTTGTTCTGATACATGGATCCTATCTCGGATTTCATGGCTTCTAACCATTTAGCCGAATTTGGGCCCACCATTGCTTCTCCATAGCTCGTAGGTTCATTGTTGTCTAGCAACATGACCTTCAAGACAGGATTGCGTACCACTCAAGTAGTACGCATCCTTGTCACCCTACGAGGTACGTCGGTGACTTGATCCAAACTTCATGATCACTATCATAAGCTTCTACTTCAATTGGTGTAGGTGCCACGGAACAACTTCACGTGCCTCGCTACACACTAGTTGAAGTGATGGTTCAATAACCTCATCAAGTCTCCACCATCCTCCCACTCAATTTTTCGAGACGAACTTTTCCTCGAGAAAGGACCCGATTCAAGAAACAATTACTTTTGCTTCCGGATCTTGAGATAGGAGGTATACCCAACTGTTTTGGGTGTCCTATGAAGATGTATTTATCCGTTTTGGGTTCGAGCTTATCAACACGAAACTTTTTCCACATAAGCGTCGCAGCCCCGAACTTTTAAGAAAGCGACAACTTAGGTTTCTCCAAACGGTGTCGTCTCAACGGAATTACGTGGTGCCCCATTAAAGTGAGTGCGGTTGTCTCTAATGCCTAACCCATGAGCGATAGTGGTAATTCGATAAGAGATATCATGGTACGCACCATATCCAATAGGGTGCGACTATGATGTTCGGACACACCATCACACTATGGTGTTCTGTGCGGTATTAATTGTGAAACAATTTGCACAATGTCTTAATTGTGTGCCAAAGCTCGTAACTTTCAGATACTCATCTCTATGATCATATCATAGACATTTTATCCTCTTGTCACGATGATCTTTAACTTCACTCTGAAATTACTGGAACCATTCAATAATTCAGACTTGTGTTTCATCAAGTAAATACTGGTGATATCTACTTAAATCATCCGTGAAGTAAGAACATAACGATATTCACTGCATGCCTCAGCACTCATTGGACTGCACACATCAAAATGTGTTACTTCCAACAAGTTTCTATCTTGTTCCATCTTACTGAAACCGAGGCTTTTCAGTCATCTTGCCCATGTGGTATGATTTGCATATCTCAAGTGATTCAAAATCAAGTGAGTCCAAACGATCCATCTGCATGGAGTTTCTTCATGCGTATACACCAATAGACATGGTTTGCATGTCTCAAACTTTTCAAAATGAGTGAGTCCAAAGATCCATCAACATGGAGCTTCTTCATGCGTTTTACACCAATATGACTTACATGGCAGTGCCACAAGTAAGTGGTACTATCATTACTATCTTATATCTTTTGGCATGGAAATGTGTATCACTACGATCGAGATTCAATAAACCATTCCTTTTAGGTGCTAGACCATTGAAGGTTTTATTCAAATTAACAGAGTAACCATTATTCCCCTTAAATGAATAAATCAGTGTATGGCTGCATATAATCCAATCATGTCTATGCTCAACGCAAACACCAAATGACAATTATTCAGGTTTAATTCTAATCTTGATGGTAGAGGGAGCGTGCGATGTTTGATCACATCAAACTTGGAAACACTTCCAACACATATCGTCGACTCACCTTTAGCTAGTCTCCGTTTATTCCGTAGCTCTTTTATTTCGAGTTACTAACACTTAGCAACCGAACCGGTATCTAATACCACTGGTGCTACTAGGTACTAGTAAAATACACAATAACTTAATGTATATCCAATATACTTCTATCGACCTTGCCAGCCTTCTTATCTACCAAGTATCTAGGGTAATTCTGCTCCGATGGCTGTTCCCCTTATTACGTAAGCACTTAGTCTCGGGTTTGGGTTCAACCTTGGGTTTCTTCACTAGAGCGACAACTGATTTGCCGTTTCATGAAGTGTCCCTCCTTGCCCTTGCCCTTCTTGAAACTAGTGGTTTCACCAACCATCAACAATTGATGCTCCTTCTTGATTTTTACTTTTGCGATGTCAAACAACGCGAATACCTCAAGGATCATCATCTCTATTCTTGATATGTTATAGTTCATCACGAAGCTCTAGCAGCTTGGTGGCAATGACTTTGGAGAAACATCACTATCTCATCTGGAAGATCAACTCCCACTCGATTCAAGTGAATGTTGTACTCAGACAATCTGAGCACAAGCTCAACGATTGAGCTTTTCTCCCTTAGTTTGTAGGCTAAGAAAATCGTCGGAGGTCTCATACCTCTTGGCGTAAGCACGAGCCTGAAATCCCAATTTCAGCCCTCGAAACATCTCATATGTTCATGACGTTTCGAGAAAGCGTCTTTGGTGCCTCAACTCTAAACCGTTTAACCGAACTATCACGTAGTTATCAAAAGCGTGTATGTCCGATGTTCGCAACATCCACAAGCGACGTTTGGGGTTCAAAGACACCGAGCGGTGCATTAATGACGTAAGCTTTCTCTTGTCCGCATAATCGCTACTTTCAACTTTCAACTATATTTTCTCTAGGAACATATCTAAACAGTGGAACTAAAGCGCGAGCTTCGACATAATTTGCAAAAGGTCTTTTGACTATGTTCAAGATAATTAAGTTCATCTTATGAACTCCCACTCGAGATAGACATCCCTCTAGTCATCTAAGTGATTACCCGATCCGAGTCAACTAGGCCGTGTCCGATCATCACGTGAGACGGACTAGTCATCATCGGTGAACATCTTCATGTTGATCGTATCTACTATACGACTCATGCTCGACCTTTCGGTCTCGTGTTCCGAGGCCATATGCGTACATGCTAGGCTCGTCAAGTTAACCCTAAGTGTTTTGGCGTGTGTAAATCTGTCTTACACCCGTTGTATGTGAACGTAAGAATCCATCACACTCGATCATCACGTGGTGCTTAGAAGCTGACGAACTTTATAACGGTGCATTAGGGAGAACACTTCTTGAAATTGTTGTAAGGGATCATCTTATTTACTACCGTCGTTCTAAGTAAACAACATTCATAAACAAAAAGAAAAACAAAAGCAAATATATAGTAGTGACAAGATATTGCCAATAACATAAATCTCCATTTATCTACATCTTCGGGGCACCATGATCATCATCGCCACCGGCATGACACCATGATCTCCATCATCATGATCTCCATCATCGTGTCTTCATGAAGTTGTCTCGCCAACTATTACTTCTACTATTATGGCTACCGGTTAGCAATAAAGTAAAAGTAATTACATGGCGTTGTTTAATGACACGCAGGTCATACAATAAATAAAGACAACTCCTATGGCTCCTGCCGGTTGTCATACTCATCGACATGCAAGTCGTGATTCCTATTACAAGAACATGATCAATCTCATACATCACATATCATTCATCACATTCATCTTGGCCATATCACATCACATAGCATACCCCGCAAAAACAAGTTAGACGTCCTCTAATTGTTGTTTGCATGTTTCTGATGGCTGCTATGGGTTTCTAGCAAGAACGTTTCTTACCTACGCAAAACCACAACGTGATATGCCAATTGCTATTTACCCTTCATAAGGACCCTTTTCATCGAATCCGTTACGACTAAAGTGGGAGAGCGGCACCGCTTAGCCACCTTATGCACCAAGTGCATGTCACCGGTGGAACCTGTCTCACGTAAAATGCGTGTAAGGTCGGTCCGGGCCGCTTCATCCCACAATACCGTCCGAAACAAGATTGGACTAGTAACGGTAAGCATATTGAACAACATCAACGCCCACAACTACTTTGTGTTCTACTCGTGCAAAGAATCTACGCATAATAGACCTAGCTCATGATGCCCTTTGTTGGGGGAGCGTGGCAGAAATTCAAAATTTTCCCACGTGTCACCAAGATCTATCTATGGAGAAACTAGCGAGGGAAGGAGAGTGCATCTACATACCCTTGTAGATCGCTAAGCGGAAGCGTTCATGAGAACGGGATTGAAGGAGTCGTGCTCATCGTGATCCAAATCACCGGAGATCCTAGTGCCGAACGGACGGAACCTCCGCGTTCAACACACGGACAGCCCGGTGACGTCTCCCATGCCTTGATCCAGCAAGGAGAGAGGGAGAGGATGGGGACGACTCCATCCAGCAGAAGCACGACGGTGTGGTGGTGATGGAGTAGCGTGGCAATCCTGCAGGCTTCGCCAAGCACCAAGGGAGAGGAGGATGACTTGGGAGAGGGAGGGCTGCGCCAGGGGCAAGCGTGCAGCTCCATGCGCCTCCCACTATATATAGGGTGGAGGGGGTTATTTCTTGCCCTCCAAGTCCATTGGGGCGTTGGCAAGGTGGGAGAAAGAAATCCCATCCTTTCCTTTCCCCATCGATTGTTATCCCCCTTTTAGGGATCTTGATCTTATTCCCTTCGGGATATGATCTTATTCCTTCTAAGGGGATCTTTGTGCGCCTTGACGAGGGATGTGGGGCCTTGCCCCACTACACTGACGTTCATGTGGGTCCCCCATGCAGGTGGGCCCCACTCCGAACCTTCTAGAACCTTCCGGTACAATACCGAAAAATCCGAACATTTTCCGGTGGCCAAAATAGGACTTCCCATATATAAATCTTTACCTCCCGGACCATTACGGAACTCCTCGTGGCGTCCGGGATCTCATCCGGACTCCGAACAACATTCGATAACCACGTATATCTATTCCTATAACCTAAGCGTCGCCATCGAACCTTAAGTGTGTAGACCCTACGGGTTCGGGAACCATCTTGAACATGACCGAGACGCTTCTCCGGTCAATAACCAACAGCGGATCTGGATACCCATGTTGGCTCCCACATATTCCACGATGATCTCATCGGATGAACCACGATGTCAAGGACTCAATCAATCCCGTATACAATTCCCTTTGTCTAGCGGTATTGTACTTGCCCGAGATTCGATCGTCGGTATCCCGATACCTTGTTCAATCTCGTTACCGGCATGTCTCTTTACTCGTTCCGTAACACATCATCCCGTGATCAACCCCTTGGTCACATTACTTGTGCATTATGATGATGTCCTACCGAGTGGGCTCAGAGATACCTCTCCGTTTACGGGTAACAAATCGGGGCCTCGATTCGGTACCAACCCAACAGACACTTTCGGAGATACCTTTAGTGCACCTTTATAGCCACCCGATTCGTTGTGACGTTTGGTACACCCAAAGCATTCCTACGGTCTCCGGGAGTTGCACAATCTCATGGTCTAAGGAAATGATACTTGACATTAGAAAAGCTTTAGCATACGAACTACGATCTTTGTGCTAGGCTTAGGATTGGGTCTTGTCCATCACATCATTCTTCTAATGATGTGATCCCGTTATCAACGACATCCAATGTCCATGGTCGAAACCGTAACCATCACATTTGATCAACAAGCTAGTCAACTAGAGGCTTACTAGGGACATGGTGTTGTCTATGTATCCACACATGTATTGCGTGTTTCCGGTCAATACAATTATAGCATGGATAATAAACGATTATCATGAACAAGGAAATATAATAATAATAACTAATTTATTATTGCCTCTAGGGCATATTTCCAACAGTTCCCACTATTCCCTCTATGATTTCATGCGCAATACTGGGATCAATTTCGATAAAATTTCCTTTGTCAACGCAATCCAAGAGTTGTCTATGGGACATATTTAGTCCAACATAAAAATTGTGAAGTAAAATTCTGAAATTCACCTCTAAGGTGCAAGTACGATAAGATTCCATCATCCTAACCCAAGCATCTTTTAAGTTTTCTCCTTGCCTTTGTTTGAAGTGTAAAACTTCAACCTCGGGAGACAAAGGAGCAGATAAAGGACTGGCCATGACGGCGAAACAAGCGATCTAACACACGGACACACATGAAGCAAGCGAAAGAGAGGCGAACGGAAAAAGAGGGCGAATAAAACGGCAAAGGTGAAGTGGGGGAGAAGAAAACGAGAGGCAAATGGCGAATAATGTAATGCGAGGGATAAGAGTTTGTGATGGGTACTTGGTATGTCTTGACTTGGCGTAGATCTCCCCAGCAACGGCGCCAGAAATCCGCACGTTGGCGGGAGATCAAATCTTGACTTGACTTGGCGTAAACTTCCCCGGCAACGGCGCCGAAAATCCTTCTTGCTACCTCTTGAGCATGCGTTGGTTTTCCCTTGAAGAGGAAATGGTGATGCAGCAAAGTAGCGTAAGTATATACCTCAGTTTTGAGAACCAAGGTATCAATCCAGTAGGAGGATACACGCAAGTCGCCTCGTACCTACACAAACAAATAAGAACCTTGCAACCAACGCGGTAAAGGGGTTGTAAATCCCTTCACGGCCACTTGCAAAAGTGAGATCTGATAGAGATAATATGATAAATATTTTCGGTATTTTTATGATATAGATTGAAAGTAAAGATTTCAAAGTAAAGTAGATTGGAAACTTATATGATGGAAAATAGACCCGGGGGCCATAGGTTTCACTAGTGGCTTCTCTCAAGATAGCATAAGTATTACGGTGGGTGAACAAATTATTGTCGAGCAATTGATAGAAAAGTGCATAATTATGAGAATATCTAGGCATGATCATGTATATAGGCATCACGTCGCGACAAGTAGACCAAAATGATTCTCAAGCATCTACTACTATTACTCCAAGACATCGACCGCTATCCAAAGCATGCATCTAGAGTATTAAGTTCATAAGAACAGAGTAACACATTAGGCAAGATGACATGATGTAGAGGATAAACTCAAGCAATATGATATAAACCCCATCTTTTTATCCTCGATGGCAACAATACAATACGTCGTGCCTTGCTACCCACTATTTATCAGCAGGGAAAGGACATCGCAAGATTGAACCCAAAGCTAAGGACTTCTCCCATTGCAAGAAAGATCAATCTAGTAGGCCAAACCAAATTGATAATTCGAAGAGACTTGTAAAGATAAAAAATCATACATAAAAGAATTCAGAGGAGATTCAAATATTGATCATAGATAATCTTGATCATAAACCCACAATTCACCGAATCTCGACAAACACACCGCAAAAAGAATTACATCGAATGGATCTCCAAGAAGATCGAGGAGAACTTTGTATTGAGATCCAAAGAGAGAGAAGAAGCCATCTAGCTAATAACTATGGACCCGAAGGTCAGTGGTAAACTACTCACACATCATCGGGGAGGCCATGGTGTTGATGTAGAAGCCCTCCGTGATCGATTCCCCCTCCGGCGGAGCGCCGTAAAAGGCCCCAAGATGGGATCTCACGGGTACGAAAGGTTGCGGCGGTGGAAATAGGGTTTCGTGGTGCTCTCGGATGTTTTCGGGGTATATGAGTATATATAGGCGAAAGAAGTCAGTTAGGGGAGCCTTGAGGGTGGGGGGCGCCTACCCCCTGGGCGCGCCTCCCTGCCTCGTGGCCTCCTTGTTTCTTTCCTGACGTCCACTCCAAGTCTCTTGGATTGCGTTTGTCCCAAAAATCACTCTCCCGAAGGTTTCATTCCGTTCGGATTCCGTTTGATATTCCTTTTACCGAAACCTTTGAAATAGGCAAAAAACGAGAATTTGCTTGGGCCTTTAGTTAGTAGGTTAGTCCCAAAATTAATATAAAAGTGTATAATAAAGCCCATTAAACATCCAAAACAGATAATATAATAGCATGGAACAATAAAAAATTATAGATACTTTGGAGACGTATCAGGCTTCCCGACGCCCAGGGGCCTCGTGAGGGCCAGAGGGCTGCCGCCATTCCGCCCTGATATGCGCCGGCCGCTGTAAGGTGGCCCTAGCGTTCCTTAGGTCGAAGAGCATGCGGTCGTAGTTGGGGTGAGGCCGTGCTTCATCTGATGGGGGACGGCCAAGAGAGGTCCAAAAGGCATGCCACATTGAGGCACGCGGAGTCGACACACATGCGCTCCTCGCTGCCCTTCGCGGGGATGATGATCAGCCCGGTGGGCCACTTAGAGTGGCGTGGCCCGCAGACGGCCCTACCGTCCCGCAGCTTGCTGATCGCTTGGTCGATGAACTCTTGTCTTCCTGTCAGCCGGCGCCGCTGTCCTTGCTTGATGCGGCATGCACCGAAGCAAACCGCCAAGTAGTGCTCGATCACCTCCCTTGGAATACCGGACAAGCTAAACACTTCCTAGGCGGAAACATCCAGGCCTGCCCGAAGGGAGGCGCCGAGCGTGCCTTCCTATGCGGGAGGAAGGCAAGCCCCAACGGACAGGGTTGTGCCTGAAGCGATGCCGTCTGCCGAAGCCTTCTTCGCCTCGGCATAGTCTTGAGAGAGTAACAACTGTTTCTTCTTCGCGGGTGCTGCCTGAGGAGGCTTGAGGGCGTCCTCGCCATCCGAGCATGCGGCTGCGGCGACCTTGTAGGCATGCTCGAGGGAGCAGACCGCGTCTTTCTCATCGCAGGCGATGGTAATCACGCTGCTGTAGCCAGGCATCTTGAGGACGTTGTAGCCGTGGTGTGTGGCTGCCATGAACTTGGAGAGCCCCGGGAATCCCAGGATGGCGTTTGTACGGCAGGCCGATATGCGCCACATCGAAGTCGATGAGCTTGGTGTGGTAGTTGTAGAGAGTGCCGAAGGTGACGGGGAGGCGCACTTGCCCCAGAGGGATGGTGGAACCATCAGTCACCCCAGAGAAGGGCCTGGTCGGCATCAGCTGGCCGTAGGGCACTTGAAGTGTCTCGAAGGTTTTGATGGAGATCACGTTGAGGCCGGCGCCCCCATCATCGAGGGTCTTTGTGACCGCAACGTTGCTGATGGTGGGGGTGCATAGCATAGGAAGCGCGCCTGCGGAGGCCATGCACTTGAGGTGGTCCTTGGAGTCGAAGGTGATGGCGTATTGCGACCACTTGAGGGGCCGCGTGGCTTCAGGCCTCGGGAGGGCGGCATTCACCTCGCGAGAGAACTGCTTGAAGATACGGTTGGATGCGGGTACCTGGGCCCCACCAAGGATGCAGGCAACCAGGCGAGGCTCTTGGTAGCCCCCGGCGCCCTCGTCGGGCTGGTTGACGTCGTTCCTTAGGGGCGGCACTAGCGGAAGGGCTGCGTTGGCCTGAGGGTTTGCCTCACGAGGCTGGTCACGCCAAGCACCCTCACGAGGTTGATCACGCCAGGCGGCCTCACGAGGCCGCCTGGCGCCAGTCCTGGCAGTAGTTGTCGTTGCCGTCTCAGTGGTTGCCACCACGACCCCCCTTGTCGGTGTCAAAACCGGCAGACCTCGGGTAGGGGGTCCCGATCTGTGCGTCAAGGCTAATGGTAACAGGAAGCAAGGGACACAGATGTTTACCCAGGTTCGGGCCCTCTCGATGGAGGTAAAACCCTACTTCCTACTTGATTAATATTGATCCTATGGGTCGTACAATAGTAGATCTACCACGAGATCGTAGAGGCTAAACCCTAAGAGCTAGCCTATGATGGTATGATTGTAATTGTGATCGGTCTTCTAAGGACCAACCTCTCCGGTTTATATAGGAACCGGAGAGGGCTAGGGTTTACATGGAGTCGGTTACAAGGAAGGAAATATAATATCCGGATTGCCAAGCTTGCCTTCCACGCCAATGAAAGTCCCATCCGGACATGGGCCGAAGTCTTGAGTCTTGTATCTTCATGCTTCAATAGTCCGGACGATGTACACAGTCCGGCTGTCCGGATACCCCCTAATCCAGGACTCCCTCAGTAGCCCCTGAACCAGGCTTCAATGACGATGAGTCCGGTAGCTTGATATTGTCTTCGGCATTGCAAGGCGAGTTCCTTCTCCGAATACTCCAAGGTAATTATCGAACACTTAAACCTTGTCCGGATCCACAAGATGATCTTCGCATGCCACCGTAGAGAGAATGATGTTTCACAAATGCAATCTGCTGACAACCTTTTAAGCAACGCGACGGGTCATTACGGTCGGGTTATTATTCGAACCCTCTTTCCACAACCAGCCACAACGCATATTGCGAGGCGGTTTCCTTGACATGTCTTATCAAAGCAGAGATCGTGCCCCCCTTATCACGGGTATGGGTAATCCCTCCACATCATCAATCGTGGCGCTTGGGAAGCAAGCGATTCCCAACGGGCAAGTGGGGAGGCGCATCGCTTTCGTCGCCTCTATAAAGGGATAAGATTTCCTCATTTTTACCCACGCCTTCTTCCTTCTTTGCCCATTCTTGCCCCCTCGAGCTCCAGCGCCCAAGCCCAAGTCTCCTCCACACAGCTAGACATGTCCGGAGCAGGAGGCAAGTGGGTGGCTTCCACCGTCAAGGATAAACACATCACAAATCTTGGGCGGCCGGATACTTGGTCAGCAGACATAGTGCACTGCTACCGGACAGGCCGAGTCATTCCGACCCGGGACCCCACGAAAAGAGTCGTGTTCGCCCACTTCGCTGCGTGGATCGGGATTTCCACTCCATCCCTTCGTCCATGGCTCATGTTTTACAATGGGCTAGATTTCCATGATCTAGCCCCGAATTTTGTCCTCAACATCTCGGCGTTCATCGTCGTATGCGAGGCCTTCCACCGCATCCGACCGCATTTCGGCCTATGGATGCAAACCTTCTGCGTGAAGTCGAAGATTGTAAGCGGCCGCCAGCAAGTCTTGAGGAGCCATGGTGGGCAAGATGCCTAACGTCACTGGCTGGACGGTTCCTTCGCGGAAACCGTAAAAGGATGGCAATCGGGGTGGTTCTACATCACCGAAGCCTTGGCGCTACCGGGCAGCAACCCCGAAGTTCGACCGGAACCCCATGCGGCTCACCTCACAGGAAAAGAAGGGCCTGTCTGGGCGATTCCACGGAGCTGGCGGACTCCGGACATACATCAAAGAAAGAAGGACAAGAACATCAAGCTTGTCAACATGATCCGAGTCATGCTCGTTCGCGGATCTGCCGCCAAAGGCGGGCAGTTAATCTGTGGGAGTTCGTCCCAGCCAAACACCAGACGCTCCGGAAGCTCTACGACATGACGCACGAAGGCGCATGGAAAGTGTTGTTCAAGGCCTCCGAAGTACCTCCTCCCACATCCGAGGACCGCGGGCTTCACGCCGCGCGGGCTCCTAGTCAGGTGAGTTCTCAGAATGCCACCGGACCCAGTTTTTCCCAATATATTCATGGGAGTCCCTTAAGTAATCATGCATATTCGGCAGGGACCACGTGGAGACAGTGGAGCAGGTCTATCGTCTGCTCCGCTGCCCGAAGGCTCAGCGGATGCTCTCCTCGACGGAGATCTGGTCCGGCACCGTACAAGGTGCCGGAGAAGAAGGCCGAGAAGAAGGCCCCGGGGACCCGAAAGGGTCTCCGTCGTAATGTTGTGCCAAAAGCCTCGTCCGAAGACGACGAGGCGCACTCCTCCCCCGAAGAGGAGGAGGAGGAAGAAGAAACCACCCCATCCGGAAAGGATGAGAGGCCTGAGGGGACGGGTCGTGGGGCCGGGAGAGGCCCTCGACGCAAGGCCGTCATACCCACGTCGTCCGGCAGCGATGAAACGATTTCTTCCGGAGGCGGGGGAAGCAAGAAGAAACTCCACCTCCCCGCATCGGGAGGAGAAAAGAGGAAAGCCGCCCGGAAGGGGAGGCCGACGCCCAAGAAGGGAAAGACGCCCCTTCGGACTACTCCACCACGGCCGCTCATAGCGAGGAAGGGTGGCTGCCTGTGGGGAAGCCTGGCGCGATCGTAAGTGTCCGCACTCTACCGTGATTTTCACTTCATAATTGTTTAATAACGCCCGAACATTGATGCAGTCGGCCCGGCTCATCCGGAGGTGTCGTCTTCGAATGGGTCTCTGGCGCCCGGAGATGAACTTCGCTCGACGGCCACCACTCCTCCACCCGCGTATGACACTGAGGTGTTGTCCCGAAGGTTCCGCGAACAGGGGGAGGTGACCCTGGAGACGCCCCACGGCGGACCTCCAAATATCGGACATGCGGGGTTCAAAATCCCCGCGGATCGCGTCGATGGGAGCCACAACAAGGCGGACTGTCGACCGAACACTGCTCTAGAACCTCCGACGGTTCCGGACTTAGGCGGGCAGCCCCTCGTTAGGGAGGGTGAGCCACCCGTGCCGAGGACTTTTGTCACGTCAATGGTGCGGGATAGTCTGATGGAAGCGCTTCGAGACGCTTCCATGGAAGAAGAGCACCGTACTCTTATGAGTGCGGTGATTCAACAGGTTCTGTCCGCCAAAAACGGACTAGCAAAGCTGCACAAGCCTCTGACGGGCTTTGAGGTAAGTAATAAAATGTATGAAATTACCACCCGATAGGTAGTAGCCCTCGATACTACGGTTGGTGTTTGGAAAGAAAAGCCAAGCGGAGGGTCAATTACAATCCGCAGGAGTCTAAAAAGCGTTTATGTGAACAAGCGAGGCCCGTGCTGCTTGCTGCTGCTGCCGTTTGCCGAAGTTGCCGAACCGAAGCGGGATCTCGAGCAAAGCGCAGGGAGAGCTCGGCCTCACGAAGAGGCAGCTCGAGGAGCATAAAGGTGGCGATTCCCTGCTCGTATGTATTTTAAAGATAGGCAAAATTTGTCGGTCCTAACGCCAAAGCGTCGTGGATCGTGGTAACAGGGGCCACCGCCAAGTGGCGTCCACGAAGAAAGTGTTGTCCGAGGTCAAGACAAAGCGGCCGTGGAATGCAAGAAGCGTGAAAAGCAAAGTGCTAGAGTGGGCGAGTGTAAAGAAGAGCTCGGGACCTCGGCAAGAAGTGCGAGTCCATGGAGCATAATCTGAAGATGAAGGAGGCCGAGCTTGCGAAGGCCCTTGTGAGTTTGAAAGATGCCAAGGCTGAAGCCGAGAAAGCACAGCAGGAGATCCAGGAGGCCAAAAAGATAGCAGCGGTAAGAAATTCTTTATGCAAAGAAAACATGTGGAGGAGGCGTTTCTTTTACTTACTCGAATACGGAGCTCTCCAGGGGCATTTGCAGATCTGCCATGCAGCGTCTCAGACGCTGCGGAGTTCTACCGTGCCCAGGAGGGGAGCTCAACGGAGAAGCTGTTCTGGTCCCAGTATGCTGGGGCCGATCATCCGATGCCTCTGAGCGACCAAGCTAAGCGATTGATCGAACTCCACAGGCGGCCGAGCGGCTATGAAGGACTTCATAGTCGAGGATGTGGCCTCGGTGAGCTCTGCTTGATAGCTACTTTGGCCTGATCAAGCGGATGGTGGATGCCTGCCCGCGGCTTGAGGTGATCAAGCGATCCCTTTGCATCGAAGGTGCCCGCCAAGCCTTTGCCCACGTCAAGGTGCATTGGGGCAAGCTGGATGCGGAGAAGCTGGTCAAGGCCGGGCCGCCGGAGGGCAAGGCGCATCGCCATCCCGAGATGTACTACGATGGCGTGATGAAGGGTGCTCGTCGTGTCGCCGATGAGTGTACCAAGGACGCCATTTTGGAATGTGTTCACTTCTGTAATGTTTGTAATTTAAAGACGAATTTACTTGCGCTATGTAGCGCTTTTGTTATTCAAAATATTACCTTCTGTGCGGCTGTTTATAAAATTCTGAAAGTAGGCCAGTTGTCGGCTTCCTCCCCCACGTAACTAGTAATGGGGTGTTCGTGGAAAACCCGGACACTCTTTATCCAAATGTTTGGTCCCTTAAGGAGGTGTCCGACGCAGCGAACAAGGCAATCGGTTATGCGGCTTTATAACTTTCACTTAGCCATAGAAGTCTACAATTTTAAATTTCGGCGAAGCCCCTAGAATCGGAAGGCCGAATCGGGCGCTTATACATGCCTAGATCAGACGAAGCCGATTTATCACCTAAAGCGGAAAATCTTTAAGGATTTTAAAACCTCTCGAACAATGACCAGCTCTCGCCACATCATGCCGGTCAGTTTTCGGCTTTCTCTACTGAGGTGCTCGTCCGGAAGAACCGGGATACAATTACAGTAGTTCTCCCTGCGCTACCTTAGCCGATATAACGGAACGTAAGGCACCAAAACAAGGGAGCGAGCTATCCCAATCAGAGACCCAAGACATGATTCGAGCTGATGCATATAGTGCTATAAGTTCGGTGCCGCCTTTATTGAAAGTGTTCGGACTTTATTTGCCATATTACGGGCACCATGGGAAGCCCACAGCAAACCGCCGCACCAAAGGTGTAATGGATGCAATATCAAATAAACATCTATAAGAGAAAAATGCTTAGATAAGAATAATAAGCTGACGCTATATATAATCTCCCATTGACGAAAAATACGTTTAAGCGTACATTTACAATGGATGCGTTAAGCAGAGAAGAAATAGGACTATTTGACATGTCATATCCAGGGGCAGGCTGTGTTCGGGATAGATAAGCAGGTATAATGATCGTAAATAGATTCCACACGGTATTTCCTTCGTACAAGCGTCATTTGCCTCCTTAGATGTCTCTCCCCTATAGGTCCGGCAATTCGGCTCTTTTGAGGATGATGCGTCAACAGCGGTGTCACGAAGGTAAGAGGGAAAGAGTATGAAAGTATTTGGCGGTTACCGCACTATTGACCGTAGTCGTTGATGCGCCTCCGCCTATGCCCATGGTATTTTGCGCGTAATTGTGTGCGCATGGCACGAATGCTGCTTTGATGGGGCTTAAGCGGAGGCCGAACTGCTAGTCGCGCTCTTGGCGTGCTGATGATCTGTTGCGGGTGCTCGGACTCGCTTTGATCGCGGCGCAAAGTTGTTGTCGCCGGATTGGTTTGTCGGAGAAGGCCGCATTGTACTTCCGCCGCAAGGGCTACGGTATGTTCTTCTGTTCGTAGAGAGCGGTCCATATTTCCGCTCACCGTTATGACCCCGCGTGGTCCTGGCATCTTGATCTTGAGGTATGCGTAATGTGGTACCGCATTGAATCTAGTGAATGCGGTTCGTCCAAGCAGTGCATGGTAACCACTGCGGAAAGGGACGATATCGAAGATTAACTCTTCGCTTCGGAAGTTATCCGGAGATCCGAAGACCACTTCCAATGTTATAGAGCCCGTACAACGGGCCTCTACTCTGGGAATTACACCTTTAAATGTGGTTTTAGTGGGCTTGATCCTTGAAGGGTCAATGCCCATTTTGCGACTGTGTCCCGATAAAGCAGTATTCAGTTGCCGCCACCGGCCCATAAGGACGCGTGTGAGGTGGAATCTGGCCAATGATTGGGTCTATGACCTATGCGGCCGAGCCGCCGTGACGGATGCTAGTAGGGTGATCCCTATGATCAAAGGTGATCGGACAAGCTGACCATGGGTTGAATTTGGGGGCGACTAGCTCCATCGCATAGACGTCCCTTAGTGCCCGCTTCCGTTCCCGCTTGGGGATGTGCGTGGCGTAGATCATGTTGACCATTTTCACATGGGGGGGGGGGGATTTCTTTTGTCCCCCCGTGTTCGGACGTCGGGCTCCTCGTCATCGTCGCTGCAGCCCCTTGTCCTTGTCTTCGACGTTTATCTTGTCGGCTGTTTGAATACCCAGCAATCTCTATTGGTGTGGTTGGTTGGCTTGTCCGGGGTGCCATGAATTTGCACAGCGGCCTCCGATATCACGGGGTCCGCATCGACGGTCTCTCGATTATTTCTTTGAACGGCTTCTTCCCCGACCGGGCTTGGATCCGCTGAATCCGGCGTTGACTGCCGTGTCATCAGTGCTGTCGCCGTTGTTCCGTCTCTTATGTCTGTTATGCCGTGGCTTGCCGTTATTGTCGCGGCCATCCGAATTGCCAGAATGTGGCGTAGTGCTGCTGCGAGCCAACCAATCGCCCTCGCCCGCGCAAAAGCGGGTCATTAGTGTTGCGAGAGCTGCCATGGACTTAGGCTTTTCTGGCCGAGGTGTCGAGCGAGCCACTCGTCACCGGATATTATGCTTAAAGCCGCCAGGGCTTCAAGCGTCCCCGAGACAATCGACTATTTGGTTCTTTTAGTTAGGAACCGAGTCCGAATTTCTGGTGACTCTCCGGGCTGTTGAGTAATGTGGCTCAAGTCATCGGCGTCGGTGGCGCGACGTATGTGCCCCGGAAGTTGTCGAGAATGCGTCTTCCGTGTTTTCCCACTACCAATGGAATTTCTTTGGCGGGCTGTTTAGCCAAAGGCCGGGCTGGTCCTTTGAGCTTAAGGGAAGATACTTGATGGCGTGCAGAATCGTCTCCGCGGGCCATGTGGATGTGGAGAAGAAAATCTTCGATCCATACTGCTGGTTACATTGTGCCATCGTATGATTCGATGTTTATGGGTTTGAACCCTTACGGGAATTCATGATCCATTACTTCGTCGGTGAAGCGAGAGGTGCGCGCGCCTCTGTCGCGAGCTATGTATACGCAGTCGAATTTCCCTGGGTGGCTATGTTCCCGGCCGGACTTGTTGAAGGTGTATCCGGTGTGACGGTCTTCGTCGCGTGCCAAGGCGCGCCCCCGCGATCCGTGGATCGATCTTGGATGTCCTGTTTTGTTGCCCCAGGCCCTAGTATGTTGGCGTGGGGGTGTTGGCTGGTATGCGGACTGATATGCCGTTTTATCCCGGCCACGAGGTGGCGATCGGCCGATGTGGTGCTCGAGTCCGTATTCCTCGGCTGCGGGACTTGATCCATCTGTCTTTCAGCAGGTCTTGATCAGCTTGGAGTTGTTGCCGCTTCTTTTCAGAGCTCCTCGCAATGGCTATAAGCCGACGGCAAGCGCCTCTGCTCTCACGGGATCCTCGAGCACGCCCGAACTTCGCTGCGTCCGAGGCTAATCTAAATCTTCGGAGGGGGCATGTAGCTGTCCTCCTCCCGGGTATTCGTCGTCACGCTTTGTTCTTCTGGGCTGACCTGCTCATCCTCCTGTTCAGCCTGCTCAAAGGCGGGCTGATTAGGGTTGTATTCTTCTTCTGCACCATTCGGATTGTTTACGTCTCCTGGGCCGGTATTGCTGTGGCGGGGCTTGGAGTGGCGCCGACGACGCCCATTCTTTGCTTTTTTTCCTAAGGTTTTATCCTCCGTTGCCTCATCGTCATTTGTTTCCTTCGGAGTATCCACCATATATATATCATAAGAAGAGGTGGTTGTCCATCGCCCAGTGAGCGGTGGTTCATGTTCTTCTCCTGCATCGTCATCCATACCGTCGATGTCTTCGGAGTCGAAGTTCAGTACCTCGGTTAAATCATCAACTGTGGCAATGAAGTGGGTGGTGGGTGGGCGGCGAATTCCTTCGTCACGCCTCCCACTCGAAGTCGGACATAGTTCGCCAAGAGCCTCGACAAAGAGAGAGACTTTAATGAGTTCAAAGATGTCGCCAAAGGGCGAGTCTTTGGAAAGATATCCTTGACGGGCGAACTCCATTACCGGAGCCCATCCACGGCCCGACGGGCTCGGGAGTGCGCGGATTTGGAACCAACGTCCGGATACGAATCCGGGGTTCGGAGTCCTGAGCCATCGCAGAGGTAAGACCTGTTCGGCTCCACCGGCGATGAGTGTGCGACTGGGGCGGGTCCATCCCTCCGTCCTTAGGCAGCGCCAGCTGCTCGGAAATAGGTCCGGGATACTACGAGGTGATACCGAGCATCGTCCCGGCGGCAGGTCTAAGCCGTGCTCGTCGTGGATTGTCCGGTGCTCTGGCATAGGCCCAAATCCATCGAAGATCAAGTCCGCGGATGTCCGCCGTGTAGTTCAGTTTCGAACCGACCTGTGGCTGTGGGGCGAAGTTGTCGATCTGCTCCAGATGGGCGAGTTGGCCCGTAGTACGCAAGCCCGAACACGAAGATTTGTCCGGAAGGAAAGTCTGCATACCGGACAGCGTCGTTGATGATGATGATTGAAGGAGCCATCGACCACGACGGCTGACGCACAGAGGAACTCTCAATGAAAGCACCAATGTCGATTGTCAAAACCGGCGGATCTCGGTAGGGGGTCCCGACCAGGCGTCAAGGTCGATGATGGTAACAGGAAGCAAGGGACACAGATGTTTACCCAGTGTTCGGGCCCTCTCGATGGAGGTAAAACCCTACTTCGCTTGATTAATATTGATGATATGGGTAGTACAAGAGTAGATCTACCAAGAGATCGAGAGGCTAAACCCTAAGAGCTAGCCTATGATGGTATGAGTGTAATTGTGATCGGTCTTCTAAGGACCAACCTCTCCGGTTTATATAGGCACCGGAGAGGGCTAGGGTTTACATGGAGTCGGTTACAAGGAATGAAATATAATATCCGGATCGCCAAGCTTGCCTTCCACGCCAAGGAAAGTCCCATCCGGATACGGGCCGAAGTCTTGAGTCTTGTATCTTCACGCTTCAATAGTCCGGACGATGTACACAGTCCGGTTGTCCGGATACCCCCTAATCCAGGACTCCCTCACCCATTGCGGTCGGCGTCGCGATCATTGCGGTTGCTCCGTCGGCCCAGCGCTCATCGCGGAGCAACTTGAGCTCCTGGCAGTCTTCAGTGTTGTGGGTGCACACGTCGTGGTAGAGAAAGAACGAGCGATCGTCCTTCGCGGGCTCGTTGTGGTCGCAGCCGCGCTTCTGCTCGAGCTCTATTGCCAGCACGGTGGGGCCTTGCTTTTGACGTCCTTGTTCTTGGCCTTGGCGGCGTAAGGCGCCGTGTTAGGGTTGTTGTGGACGAAGAGGCGACCTTTTTCGGCCTTGGTGCACTTGTCGGAGAGGTCGAACAACTCAAGCACCGATTCCAACTCATCGTTGATGGCGAGCTTCTTGCGCATCTTTACGTCCGTGACGCCAAGAGTGAACGCAGAGATGATGGCCGCGTTGGAGGCGCGCGGGATCTTGTGGCGCACCTGGCTGAAGCGCTGGATGAACTTGCAGAGGGTCTCGTCGAGGAGCTGCCGCACATGGCGCGGGTCGTTCATGGTGAGGGAGCGGTCCTGCATGCCCTTGAAGTTGGCAACGAACTGGTCGCAGAGCTCGCCCCACGAAGAAATCGACGCCTCGGGCAGGTTCATGAGCCAAGAACACGGACCGTCCTTGAGGAGCATGAGAAACCAGTTCGCCATAACCTTGTTGTCGCCGTTCACCGCCTCGATGCTCAGTGCGTAGAACGGTAGGAACTCCGCGGGGTTGGGAGTGCCGTTGTAGCGCGGCGGCAGCTCCGGCTTGAACTTCGTGGGCCACAACACTCAACACAGTTTGCTGGCCCCGGGCTCGCGCATCGTGTCGGGGCCCGGTGACCTCGTCGCGCAAAGGTAGCAGCGGAGGGGCACCATGTGCCACGTCCCCAGCCCGAGATGACAGAGGGCGGAGAGAGTGGGAGGGCGCTGGGGCGTCGCCTACGACGTTGACAAGCTCGGTGATGCGGCCAAGCCAGGCGTCGTAGCCAGCGCCGCAGGCCGGTAGCGGAGTAGCTCGTGCACCATGAGCAGCGCTTCCTGCGTGTTCGGCGACCCGCGACGAGCGAGGGAGGAGGAGGCCGTGGCGGCGCGGCCGTCCGCTTGCACGGAGGGATGAAGGGTGGAGGCCTCACGTCATGGCGGTCGGTGGCGGCAGCGGCCGCGACTCCGGCAGGGCGGCGGTTGTCGCGGCCCGCGGGTTCCGTCTGGGCTAGGCGAGTCGGCCGTCGCTCGGCACGCTGGGGAAAGCGTCGGCCATGGGGATGACGAAGCGGGGCGGAGTGGTGTCGGAATCGGGGCTCCGGGGACCCAAAGGTTCGAATTCTGGGTGAGCTCCTTCTACCGTTCTGCCCTACCCTCTGCTACAGGCGGCCCATGCTATGGCAGCGCGAGCTATGAAAGAAGAACAAAGATGAACAGCCATTACTCGAGTTCGGCCACCTCGCGGTGTAAAACCCTACTCCTGCTTGGTTGGGATTGCTTGAGGGAGAGAGAATACAAGAGTTGGGCTCTATTTGCCAATGTATAGATCTCCTCTATGGTAGCACCTTGCCCTTCTTTTATACTGCCTCCGGTCCTGTTTCCCGAAAACACATGGCGGGAAGGGTTGCCACAACGACCAATTTAAAGGGGGGCAAGGGCGCAGTCCCTGACTAAAGGTGGTCTTCGCCTGCAAGGCCTTCATCCATGAGGCGCCGGTGGGCACGAGAATGACATCTCCCCTGGCACGTCCATCGTCTTGGTCCTCTTGCACCGAACGGTCAACATTTGGGGTTGCTTTGGGAACCGGTGGCTGACCTTACTTCCTTAGCACGAAAGAGGAAAGCCTCCTCGTCCGCGCCGCCCTGCTGCCTTCTGTCATTGTACGCGTCACCCACGTGACCGGCGGCTTGCCCTCGAGTTGTCGCCTCGGGGAAGCGAGCCTCGGAGGTCAGCCTCATGAAGAAACCTCATGAGGCCCTTAGTGATGTCGTTACGACTTAGCCGCCTGCTTGCCCTCTGGAGAAAGGACCTCGGGAGGTCAGCACCTCGCGAGGAGTCTGGCCGGTGACGCCCCCAGTGAGCCTCTCGCTGGGCCTCTGCCATGCGCCGCGCCCTGGGCCGAAGGCAGATGGGCCTGGATACCCTTGGATCATGCCCTAGCCACACATTCGAGAGTGAAGAAAATCCATCTTTCCTCGTTTACTCTCAACCTCACACTCAAATGGTAAGAGTCTAGCAGGTAAGAACACGAGATGCGAAGGCCAAACAAGTGGCTGTGCCCCTGTGCCACTCCTCTGCCCCTAAAGTGTTGGCCCGGCCGGAGCTCCGGCAAAAGGAATGGCCTTGCTGCACCCGGCTCCCGCTTCTTCCCTACCCGCCGGCCATCACCGCCAGAACGCCGGCGTGCTCCTCCAGCGGCCATCCCGGCGCCGTTTCCGGCTGAACGCGCAGAAAAAGCCCGGGTCCACGTCCACGAGCCCGCGCACCGGCACGCCCTCCGGCTCGGAGTCGGACAACGTGGTCCTGAAGGCCGCCTGGTACGGCTCCGAGGCCCTCGGCATCGCCGCGTCCTTCTTCCGGCCGCCGTCTCCGGAGGCCGACGCCGGTGCTGCAGACGACGGCACGTCGGAGTCCCAGCCCGTTGGCCGCGCGCAGGTCGCCGAGGCCATCAAGGATGACTTCGCGCGGTCATACTTCGTCACAGGTCAGGAATTATGCTCTAGATCACCAAGTAAACTGTACTACAGTTCTAGTCTACTAGTACACGTTTGCGGTTTTGCTTACGTTCGTACTGTAGGGAACCTCACTATCGGGGCGTACGAAGACGACTGCGAGTTCGCCGACCCGGCGGGTTCATTCAGAGGCCTGCAACGCTTCAAGAGGAACTGCACCAACTTCGGGTCCCTGCTGGAGAAGTCCAACATGAAGCTGACCAAATGGGAGGATGTCGAGGTACATTTCCCGCGTCAGTCAATCGATCTTTACAGCAGCGAAGCGGTGAGTTGTTTTCGCCGATTGATCGACTTTGCTGGGTGCAGGACAAATCGATCGGGCACTGGCGTTTCAGCTGCGTCATGTCGTTCCCGTGGAGGCCCATTCTCTCCGGTAAGTTCGTGGGCAAATTTGACAAATTTAACCTATAGACAGAATCAAATCATAAAATAAACTATCCGTGAAACTATTTCACGCGGCTGACCTTTTTGTGTGACGCCTGACACGAAGGCGCCACACTACACTGTGCAACGCCTCACAGATAGGGCTATACGACCAGCGTCGCTGCGTGTGATCGCGGAAAATTGCTAAGTCGTGTGCAGGCGCCTGAGAGCCAGGCGCCACACTATATAGTGTAGCGCTAGCTCCTGGCGTTGCTTATTTAATGCAGCAGCGCCTAGCTCCCAGGCGTTGCACTGGTGCAGTCTGGAAGCTAAGGCGCCACAGGTCAGCCGCGTGAAATAGTTTCACGGACAGTTCATTCTGTGATTTAATTTTGTTTATAGGTTAAATTTGTCAAATTTGCCAAGTTCTTGAGGACGCGCTCTGTATCTGTATCAGCAGATCGACACCTCGTTCGGCCCGGCCGGTGCAAAACTGCAAAATGCATCGCTCCTGTACCGAACATGTTTTTGGTCTCACAGTACTATTTTTGACTTTTCAGCAACCGGGTACACGGAGTACTACTTCGATGCCGAGTCGGGGAAGGTGTGCAGGTACTCACTCACTCGGTCGTTCCATGAGCTTATCGTGTGCACGAGATCCATGTGTTGCGAGTCTGGTGAGTGGGGATTGACATATACAGTTGGGTTGTTGTTCAGGCATGTCGAAAACTGGAACGTCCCCAAGATGGCGCTCCTGCGGCAGATATTCAGGCCCAGCAGATGGGTATGGGAGAAAGAGAAACGCTAGAACGTGAGCGAAGATCCGTCCACCTATGCTCAGGTTACGTTAGGAGGGCAAAGGGGCGTGGCGAGTTTGTTGCTTCCTTTGTTGCTCGCTTGGTACCGCAGCGCCCAGTTTGTAAACTATAGCGTGCACTCTGAGAGTACATGGAAGTTTTGCCGGACAACATAGGAGTGTAACTTGTTCGAGTTCCGTATGATCAAAACTCAAAAAGGGTCTATCAGCAAATCGCTTAGAGCAACTTCAACGAAGCAACCCATTTTGTCTGCCCGCGTCCGTTTGGGTCGGCGGGGACACAAAATTCGGCCCAACGCGCCGACCCAAACGGACGCGCGTTCACTTGGCGTCCGCCTGCCGACCCATTCCCGGCCCATTTTTGAGCCGGTTTTGCGTCGGCACAGACACGAGATGGACGCGCGCGCACGCCTTCTACTCCCACCGGGCTGCTGGTTGGTGGCAGCCTCCACCATTTCCCTCCATTTCTCCCAAAAATCCTGCCGCCCGCACGCTCCCCCCCTCCCGCCATGGACGACGACCTCGCCGCCGCCGCCGGCCTCGCCTCGTCCGGCATGACGACCGTCCCCTCCGGCAAAGGCAAGCCTCGCGCCCCAGAAGACCACCGCCCAAGCCGAAGAAAGCGAAGACGCCGACGCAATGACCAAAGTCGACCAAGAGGAGGTCGAGGCAGCTTGGCGGACGCGAGGATGAAACCATCGCGGCCGCCGCTTGCTATGGCGGGCGCAGCAGAGGTCACTAAGCGCCGCGTCGCCAGCGACATAAGCGAGGCGCTCTATATGCTAGGGTTAAACCCTAGCCAGCACGGCCTCGTCAACGCCGCCGTGGCCGCGGCCAGCATCGGCTCATTCGCGTTCCCTCGGATGGTGCTGCTCGACTCGCTCCGCGTGTTGGCTTGCACCCCGATGCCCGACTTCCACGTCTACCCGCAGGCTGTTGGGGAACGTAGTATTTCAAAAAAATTGTCTATGATCACGCAAGATCTATCTAGGAGAAGCATAGCAAAAAGCGGGGAGAGTGTGTCTATGTACCCTCGTAGACCGAAGGCGGAAGCGTTTTATCAACGCAGTTGATGTAGTCGTACGTCTTCACGATCCGACCGATCCTAGCACCGAACGTCACGGCACCTCCGCGGTTCAAAGACACGTTGACTCGATGGCGTCCCTCGTACTCTTGATCCAGTTGAGGCCGATGGAGAGTTTCGGCAGCACGACGGCGTGGCGACGGTGATGATGAAGTTACCGGCGCAGGGCTTCGCCTAAGCACGACGACGATATGACCGAGGTGTATAACTGTGGAGGGGGGCAGCGCACACGGCTAAGAGATTGTCTGCTGTGCTTCGAGGTGCCCCCTTGGCCACGTATATAAAGGAGGGAGGAGGAGGAGGCCGGCCTTGGAGGGGCGCGCCTATAGGGGGAGATCAACTAGGATTCTCAATCCTAGTTGGAGTCCCCTTCCTTTTCCAAGAGGGGAGAGAGGGAAGGAGTAGGAGAGGGAGAAGGAAAGAGAGGGGGCGCCGCCCCCTCCCTAGTCCAATTCCGACTTGCCATGGGGGCGCGCGGCCACCCCTTGAGCTCCTTCTCTCCTTTCCCGTATGGCCCATTAAGGCCCACTACTTCCCGCGGCGAATTCCAGTAACTCTCCGGAACTCCGAAAAATACCCGAATCACTCGGAACATTTCCAATGTCCGAATATAGCCTTCCAATATGTTGATCTTTACCTCTCGACTATTTCGAGACTCCTCGTCATGTACGTGATCTCATCCGGGACTCCGAACAACCTTCGGTCATCAAATCACATAAACTCATAATACAAATCGTCATCAAACGTTAGCGTGCGGACCCTACGGGTTCGAGAACTATGTAGACATGACCGAGACATGTCTCCGGTCAATAACCAATAGCGGAACCTGGATACTCATATTGGATCCTACATATTCTACGAAGATCTTTATCGGTCAAACCGCATAACAACATATGTTGTTCCCTTTGTCATCGGTGTGTTACTTGCCCGAGATTCGATCGTCGGTATCTCAATACTTAGTTCAATCTCGTTACCGGCAAGTCTCTTTACTCGTTCCGTAATACATCATCTCACAACTAACTCATTAGTTACAATGCTTGCAAGGCTTATAGTGATGTGTATTCTTGAGTGGGCCAGAGACACCTCATGGCGAGCAATCGGAGTGACAAATCCTAATCTCGAAATACGCCAACCCAACAAGTACCTTCGGAGACACCTGTAGAGCACCTTTATAATCACCCAGTTACGTTGTGACGTTTGGTTGCACACAAAGTGTTCCTACGGTAAACGGGAGTTGCATAATCTCATAGTCATAGGAACATGTATAGTCATGAAGAAAGCAATAGCAACATACTAAACGATCAAGTGCTAAGCTAACGGAACGGGTCAAGTCAATCACATCATTCTGCTAATGATGTGATCCCTTTAATCAAATGACAACTCATGTTGATGGCTAGGAAACATAACCATCTTTAATTAACGAGCTAGTCTAGTAGAGGCATTCTAGTGACACTCTGTTTGTCTATGTATTCACACATGTATCATGTTTCCGGTTAATACAATTCTAGCATGAATAATAAACATTTATCATGATATAAGGAAATAAATAATAACTTTATTATTGCCTCTAGGGCATATTTCCTTCAGTCTCCCACTTGCACTAGAGTCAATAATCTAGTTCACACTGCCATGTGATTTAACACCAATAGTTCACATCATTATGTGATTAACACTCATAGTTCACATCGCCATGTGACCAACACTCAAATGGTTTAGTAGAGTCAATAATCTAGTTCACATCGTTTATGTGATTAACACCCAAGAGTAATAAGGTGTGATCATGTTTTGCTTGTGAGAGAAGTTTTAGTCTACGGGTCTGCCACATTCACATCCGTAAGTATTTTGCAAATTTCTATGTCTACAATGCTCTGCACGGAGCTACTCTAGCTAATTGCTCCCACTTTCAATATGTATCCAGATTGAGACGCAGAGTCATTTGGATCGGTGTAAAAGCTTACGATGAAGTCTTTGTTACCTCCATAACCGAGAAATATTTCCTTAGTCTTCTAAGGATAATTTTGACCGCTGTCCAGTGATCTACTCCTAGATCACTATTTTACTCCCTTGCTAAACTCATAGCAAGGTATACAATAGGTCTGGCACACAGCATGACATACTTTATATAACCTATTGCTGAGGCATAGGGAATGACTTTCATTCTCTCTCTATCCTCTGCCATGGTCGGGTTTTGAGTCTTACTCAACTTCACACCTTGTAACACAGGCAAGAACTCTTTCTTTGACTGATCTATTTTGAACTTTCTTCAAAAACTTTATCAAGGTATGTGCTTTGTGAAAGTCCTATTAAGCGTCTCGATCTATCTCTATAGATCTTAATGCTTAATATGTAAGCGGCTTCACCGAGGTTTTTCATGTAAAAAACTCCTTTCAAATACTCCTTTATGCTTTCCAGAAAATTCTACATCATTTCCGATCAATAATATGTCATTCACATATACTTATCAGAAAGGCTGTAGTGCTCCCACTCACTTTCTTGTAAATCTGAGGCTTCACCACAAGTGCGTATAAAACTATATCTTTGATCAACTTATCAAAGAGTATATTCCAACTCGAGATGCTTGCACCAGTCCATAGATGGATCATTTGGAGCTTGCACATTTTGTTAGCTCCTTTAGGATTGACAAAACCTTCTGATTGCATCATATACAACTCTTCTTTAAAGAATCCATTAAGGAATGCAGTTTTGACATCCATTTGCCAGATTTCAAAAAATATGGCAATTGCTAACTTGATTCGGACAGACTTAAGCATCGATACGAGTGAGAAAATCTCATTGTAGTCAACACCTTGAATTTTGTCGAAAACCTTTTGCGACAATTCGAGCTTTGTAGATAGTAACACTACCATCAGTGTTCGTCTTCCTCTTGAAGATCCATTTATTCTCAATGACTTGCCGATCATCGGACAAGTCCACCAAAGTCCATACTTTGTTCTCATACATGGATCCCTTCTCAGGTTTCATGGCCTCAAGCCATTTTGCGGAATCTGGGCTCATCATCGCTTCCTCATAGTTCGTACGATCGTCATGGTCTAGTAACATGACTTCCAGAACCGGATTACCGTGCCACTCTGGTGCGGACCGTACTGATACGTCTCCAATGTATCTATAATTTTTGATTGTTCCATGCTATTATATTATCTATTTTGGATGTTCAATGGGCTTTATTATACACTTTTATATTATTTTTGGGACTAACCTATTAACCGGAGGCCCAGCCCAAATTGCTGTTTTTTTTTCCTATTTCAGTGTTTCGAAGGAAAGGAATATCAAACGAAGTCCAAACGGAATGATACCTTCGGGAACGTGATTTTCTGAACAAACGTGATCCAGAGGACTTGGAGTGGACGTCAAGCAATCAACGAGGAGGCCACGAGGCAGGGGCACGCCTACCCCCCTGGGCGCACCCTCCACCCTCGTGGGCCCCTCGTAGCTCCACCGACCTACTTCTTCCTCCTATATATACCTACGTATCCCGAAAACATCAGAGGAGGAGCCAAAACCCTATTTCCACCGCCGCAACCTTACATGCCGTGAGATCCCATCTTGGGGCCTTTTTTGGCGCTCAGCCGGGAAGGGCATCGATCACGGAGGGCTTCTACATCAACACCATAGCCTCTCCGATGATGTGTGAGTAGTTTACCTCGGACCTTGGGTCCATAGTTATTAGCTAGATGGCTTCTTCTCTCTCTTTGGATCTCAATACAAAGTTCTCCTTGATTCTCTTGGAGATCTATTCGATGTAATCTTCCTTTGCGTGTGTTTGTCGAGATCCGATGAATTGTGGGTTTATGATCAAGATTATCTATGAACGATATTTGAATCTCCTCTGAATTCTTTTATGTATGATTGGTTATCTTTACAAGTCTCTTCAAATTATCAGTTTGGTTTGGCCTACTAGATTGATCTTTCTTGCAATGGGAGAAGTGCTTAGCTTTGGGTTCAATCTTGCGGTCTTTGGATCCCGATGTGATGGGGAAACAACAAGTATTGTATTGTTGCCATCGAGGATAAAAAGATGGGGTTTATATCATATTGCATGAGTTTATCCCTCTACATCATGTCATCTTGCTTAAAGCGTTACTCTGTTCTTATGAACTTAATACTCTAGATGCATGCTGGATAGCGGTCGATGTGTGGAGTCATAGTAGTGGATGCCTATATACATGATCATACCTAGATACTCTCATAACTATGCTCACTTGTATCAATTGCTCAACAGTAATTTGTTCACCCATCGTAATACTTATGCTATCTTGAGAGAAGACACTAGTGAAACCTATGGCCCCCGGGTTAATTTTTCATCATATTAATCTCCCGTTGTAACATCCCAAATTTTCAATTTGGAATGTTATACATTAGGTCATCATTGCATATCATATTTTAATGCATTTTGGTTTAATCCTAGAAATTCTACGCAACTCAAGGACCCACGGAGAGAGTTGGGAATTTCGTTATTTCATATTTGAGTTTTCTCGAATTTTGAAAAGAGGATCGTATGATTTTAATTAGTTTCTCTTCGAATATTTCTTTGATGAAAATAAAAGAGATAGGATAAAATGACTTCCTCAGAATAAAGAAATATTGGAGATTTGATATTAAAATCAAATAAGAATTTTATTCGGAGTTTTATCGCTATTTTATTTGAATTAGGAAAATATGCGTTTTTCAAAATTGCATTAGAGTCCTAAATAAATGTTCACCTTGTCCAATAGATTTTTAGAGGACGGGGAAAATTTATTTCAGGATTTTTGGAGTCCGTTTAGTATTTCTTTTCTTTGTTTTCCTGTGCGGAATAATTTTAAAAAAAAGTCAACCGACCTACGGGCCGTACCCAAAATTTGGATTCTTTAATTTGGGGGTTTATAAGCCATGAAACGCTTCGAAGGCCAAACACGCGCCGTCATCGCCGCCATCCATAACTAGCTCCGCGTCGTTGCCCAAACCGACTTCATGGCCGTTCATGGGACCTCACCGGAGGTAGCCGCCGCCGCCTCAGTTTTTTTAAGAACCCGCGGTTTATTTTTTTAGATTGGTGTTAATTTTTTTCCGGTTTAGTTATTTAGCGAGCCGCTCGTCGTTCGTTCGCTTTAACGGTTTTCACCGCTTTAGCTTGCAGACGGCGAACATTCGTTTGTTAGTCTGTTTGCACGCTTTTTTTCTTTTTCTCGGATTTTCGCGATTATTTTCGATCGCGATTTACGATCCGATTTTCGTTTTTAGTTTATTTTTTCGCTTGTTTATGGAATCAGGTGATTCAAGCGCCTAGAGTTTCGTCCTCGAAACCCTCTTTCTGTTTAACCAACTTAAACAAGTTTTTGCTCTTGTAAAATTTGACTTTAGTCCAGATTAGTAATCGAAGCTTGTTTCTTTCTCGCAGCTTTGAGTTTTGTTGCTTCGTTTGATTTGATTCTTTTGCAAACCGGAGTTCTTAAGTTGAACTTTCTGGTTAGATCTTCTTATTTGAGTGTTACCCGTGCATCTTTGCTTGATTGCTTATTGTATGCTTGTTTGTTTTGCGATAGAGTACACGGAGTGCTAAGCGTGCTACTACGAGTCTCTAGGTTTCACGGATCATCAGGAAGGCAAGTAACACTTTGATCATACCTCTTTACTACCCAGTTTTATTGCAGTAGATCAATCCTCAAACAATTGCATGGTTAGGATCTGATTAAATTGTGGGTTTGGGAAGTAGATGAGGTAGTACCTATTCACCTGTTTATTATCAAACCTTTGGGAGTTACTTCTACTTTGCTTATATTGCCATGCTATGCTCGTAGACGTGGTTTGGGTTTGAGTGTATTCATGGCAGATGTGAGTATTGTTAAGTAATGGTTAACTTAAGGTGGCAACTTTAATACACATCTTGGTGGATTGAGGCACCTGGGGAACCAGGTGTTACTGTTTTTTTGGAAATCCTGGGTGCAGTGTGATTCTCCTATGGACCTGCCACCTGTGCTCAAAGGGATCATAAGATTATTCATGCTAGAAACTTCCGTGTGCAGCCACATGCCATTATGGGCTACTGGCATAGTTGAGTAAGTTGTGGGAAACCTTTCCATCTTTGGGCTAGCTTGAGATGTAGAGGATTGTAGGTGTACACAGCCTATCTATCGGTTAAGGGACCTCTTGGAAAGACTGTGTCTCGGTCATCCGCTTTCTCAAACATCATGTAGTCACGAGAAATCTAACATAGGAGGTCGAGTCTTGTGGGGAAAAGTGTGCAAACCTCTGCAGAGTGTATAAACTAATCATGGTTAGCCGTGTCCCCGGTTATGGACATCTTGAGTATCTAGTTCTTGGATTATCATGTGGATCTCATCACTCTTAATATAATTTGATTGGGTTTAATGATGATGCTTAATTGGGATTGAGTTGGGTGAACCTTCTCAATGTTTAACAACTACCATGATAGTTAAATAAAATTTATTCCTTTGTTGTAGGGAAAAATTGGCTTTCCATAAAATTTATTAACCATCTGACCTCCACCAGCCATATATGCATGTAGTGATAGCTTTATTACATTCATTACTCTTTTGTGTTGCCTTGCGGCATATTCCATGTCTTTGACCCATTTTCTGCAGCGTTCATGTTGCGAACTTTTTCAGAACGACAGTAAGGTGCCTTAGGTCGTGGTCTTTCACTTTCGATGATCTTTGTTGGAGTTGTTGGACTCACTTTATCTTCCAAGCCTTCATTGTTATCGTATTAGATGGCCTTAAGTCATATTTATTGTAATAAGATCTCTTTTGAGACATTCGATGTAATAAGTGTGTGATTGCTACTCTGTTATAAATCCTCAGAAATGCTTGTGCGTGTTAGCATTACCGATCCAGGATGACATCGATGCGTAGAAGATCGGTATTTGAGGTATGGTCGCTACAAGATGGTATCAGAGCACACGCTGACTGTAGGACACGACCGCTAAGCTAAAGCCCTAGATCACTCTCTCTTCTCATTTCTGACTCCTCTCCTTTTTTCTACTCTTTAGGATGGCGGATGCAAGGGTCAAGTTCACGCAACCGGATGAAGATACCCCTTTTGGACGCCACTTGAAGGAAGTCACTAAGTACCTGAACATCGGAATACCAAGCTTCACGGGACTTACAACGCCACTTTACCCGAAGAGGAGCTGGATGATTCAAGTTCAAGTTCCGGAAGGACATTCATGCCGATCCTTTGAGCCCATAGAGTTTTCCTTTGATGCACCAACACGAGTCTAGGAAAGAGTATGGCAGCCCACATCACCATGGGACGCATTGGAGAAGTTTACCACAAGGATCTCAAGGATACTATCTACTAGATTTGTGGGCGCCAAGATGAGCAATGGGAGATGATCGGCACGGGAAGGATAGATCGATTGCGACTTTCATCCAGGAGTTAAACCGGCACATTCGACGCCGGGAGAACCGGATGTCTTGTGAGCATGATGATTTGAAGAAGGCGATGACAAGGATCACGGAACTGGAGGAAGAACTCAAGGCTACACGCGAAGATTATGAGGAGGAAATCGTCGTGCTAGTGGAGAAGAATGAGGACCTGACAAGGAAGCTAGGAGTGTTCATGGGAGACCCCGCGCCAGGAGGAGAAGATGACGGTTCCACTTGCCCGGAGAATGATACGTCTCCCACGTATCTATAATTTTTGATTGCTCCATGCTATATTATCTATTGTTTTGGACTATATTGGGCTTTATTTTCCACTTTTATATTACTTTTGGGACTAACCTATTAACCGGAGGCCCAACCCGAAATTGTTGTTTTTTTTTCCTATTTGATTTCAAGAAAGCGGAATATCAAACGGAGTCCAAACGGAATGAAATCTTCGGGAACGTGATTTTCTCATCAGATAAGATCCAGGAGACTTGGACCCTCGGTCAAGAAAGGAGGGAGGCGGCCACGAGGGTGGAGGGCGCCCCCCTAGGGCGCGCCCCTGCCTCGTGGGCCCCCCGAAGCTCCACCGACGTACTCCTTCCTCCTATATATACCTCATTACCCCAACAGATCGAGATCTGAGCCAAAAACCTAATTCCACCGCCACAACTATCTCGTATCCACGAGATCCCATCTTGGGGCCTGTTAGAACTTCATGGGAAGGATTCCACCATGGAGGGCTTCTACATCATCATCATAGCCTCTCCGATGAAGTGTGAGTAGTTTACTTCAGACCTTAGGGTCCATAGTTAGTAGCTAGATGGCTTCTTCTCTCTTTTGGATCTCAATACAATGTTCTCCCCCTCTCTCATGGAGATCTATTCGATGTAATCTTCTTTTTGCGGTGTGTTTGTTGAGACCGATGAATTGGGGGTTTATGATCAAGATTATCTATGAGCAATATTTGAATCTTCTCTGAATTCTTTTATGTATGATTGGTTATCTTTGCAAGTCTCTTCGAATTATCCGTTTCGTTTGGCCAACTAGATTGGTAGTTCTTGCATTAGGAGAAGTGCTTAGCTTTGGGTTCAATCTTGCGGTGTCCTTTCCCAGTGATAGTAAGGGCAGCAAGGCACGTATTGTATTATTGCCATCGAGGATAACAAGATGGGGTATTTATCATATTGCATGAATTTATTCCTCTACATCATGTCATCTTGCTTAAGGCGTTACTCTGTTTTCATTAACTTAATACTCTAGATGCATCTTTGGATAGCGGTCGATGAGTGGAGTAATAGTAGTAGATCTTGAGGCAGAGTTGGTCTACTTGTCTCGGACGTGATGCCTATATACATGATCATACCTACATATTCTCATAACTATGCTCAATTCATCAATTGCTCAATAGTAATTCGTTCACCGTAGTAAAATACTTATGCTCTTGAGAGAAGCCACTAGTGAAATCTATGGCCCCGGGTCTATTTTCATCATATTAATCTTCCTACGCTTTTATTATTGCTTTGCTTTTTTACTTTGCCTTTTATTTTACTTTGCATATTTATACCAAAAATACCAAAATATTATCTATCATCTCTATCAGATCTTACTCTCGTAAGTGACCGTGAAGGGATTGACAACCCCTATTCGCGTTGGTTGCGAGGAGTTATTTGCTTTGTGTAGGTACGAGGGACTTGCGTGTGGCCTCCTACTAGATTGATACCTTAGTTCTCATAAACTGAGGGAAATACTTACGCTACTCTGCTGCATCATCCTCTCCTCTTCGGGGAAAACCAACGCAAGCTCAAGATGTAGCAAGAAGGATTTCTGGCGCCATTGCCGAGGAGTCTATGCAAAAGTCAACATACCAACTACCCATCACAATCCCTTATCTCTCGCATTACGTTATTTCCATTTGCCTCTCGTTTTCCTCTCCCCCACTTCACCCTTGCCGTTTTATTCGCCCTCTCTTTTTCGTTTGCCTTTTTCTCGTTCGCTTGTTTGCTCGTGTGTTGGATTGCTTTCTTGTCACTATGGCTCAAGATAATACCAAGTTGTGTGATTTTACCAATACCAACAATAATGATTTCCTTAGCACTCCGATTGCTCCTCTTGCCAATCTTTGAATCGTGTGAAATCAATGCTGCTTTATTGAATCTTGTTATGAAAGATCAATTCGCCGGCCTTCCTAGTGAAGATGCCGCTACTCATCTAAATAGCTTAGTAGATTTGTGTGATATGCAAAAGAAGAAAGATGTTGACAATGATGTTGTTAAATTGAAGCTATTTCCTTTTTCGCTTAGAGATCGTGCTAAAGCTTGGTTTTCGTCTTTGCCCAAAAATAGTATTGATTCTTGGAACAAAGCGCAAAGATGCTTTTATCTCTAAGTATTTTCCTCCGCTAAGATCATCTCCTTAGAAGCGATATTATGAATTTTAAGCAACTTGATCATGAACATGTTGCACAAGCTTGGGAGAGAATGAAATTAATGATACGTAATTGCCCTACTCATGGTTTAAATTTGTGGATGATTATACAAAAAATTTATGCGGATTGAATTTTGCTTCTAGAAACCTTTTAGATTGACGCGGGAGGCACTTTTATGGAAATCACTTTAGGAGATGCTACTAAACTCCTAGATAATATTATGGTTAATTATTCTCAATGGCACGTTGAAAGATCTACTAATAAAAAAGTGCATGCGATAGAAGAAATCAATGTTTTGAGTGGAAAGATGGATGAACTTATGAAATTATTTGCTACTAAGAGTGTTTCTTCTAATCCTAATGATATGCCCTTGTCGACTTTGATTGAGAATAATAATGAATCTATGGATGTGAATTTTGTTGGGAGGAATAATTTTGGTAACAACGCATATAGAGGGAATATTAATCCTAGGCCCTATCCTATTAATCCTTCTAATAATCATGGAAATTCCTACAACAACTCTTATGGAAATTTTAATAAGATGCCCTCTGAATTTGAGAATAGTGTTAAAGAGTTTATGAATTCACAAAAGAATTTTAATGCTTTGCTTGAAGAGAAATTACTCAAAGTTGATGAATTGGCTAGGAAGGTTGATAGAATTTCTCTTGATGTTGATTCTTTAAAGCTTAGAACTATTCCTCCTAAGCATGATATCAATGAGTCTCTCAAAGCCATGGGAATTTCCATTAATGAGTGCAAGGAAAGAACCGTTAGGATGCGTGCTATGAAAGATGCCTTTATTATAGCGTGTTCTTCCAATTTCCATGAAAATCAAGATGAAGATCTAAAAGTTATTGATGTGTCCCCTATCAAATCCTTGTTTTGCAATATGAATCTTGATAATGATGAGATTGATTATGAGTTACCTTTACCTACAAGACGTTCTAAAAATTCGGAGCTTTTAGATTATGATGCTAAAATTGATAAAAGTGGGATTGAAGTTGTTAAACCCACTGTTTTGGATTTCAAGGAATTTAATTATGAAAGTTGCTCTTTAATTGATTGTATTTCCTTGTTACAATCCGTGCTAAATTCTCCGCATGCTTATAGTCAAAATAAAGCGTTTACCAAACATATCGTTGATGCCTTGATGCAATCTTATGAGGAAAAACTTGAGTTAGAAGTCTCCATCCCTAGAAAACTTTATGATGAGTGGGACCAACTATTAAAATTAAGATTAAGGATCATGAATTTTATGCTTTATGTGATTTGGGTGCTAGTGTTTCCACTATTCGCAAAACTTTGTGTGATTTGCTAGATTTCCGTGATTTTGATGAATGCTCTCTAAACTTGCACCTTGCGGATTCCACTATTAAGAAACCTATGGGAAGAATTAATGATGTTCTTATTGTTGCAAATAGGAATTATGTGCCCGTAGACTTTATCGTTCTTGATATAGATTGCAATCCTTCATGTCCTATTATTCTTGGTAGACCTTTCCTTAGAACGATTGGTGCAATTATTGATATGAAGGAAGGGAATATTAGATTCCAATTTCCATTAAAGAAAGGCATGGAACACTTTCCAAGAAAGAAAGTCAAATTACCTTATGAATCTATTATGAGAGCCACCTATGGATTGCCCACCAAAGATGGCAATACCTAGATCTATCCTTGCTTCTATGCCTAGCTAGGGGCGTTAAACGATAGCGCTTGTTGGGAGGCAACCCAATTTTATTTTTAGTTTTTTGTTTTTGTTTCTGTTTAGGAATAAATAATCCATCTACCTTCTGTTTAGATGTGGTTTTATGTTTTAATTAGTGTTTGTGCCAAGTTAAACCTATAGGATCTTCTTGGATAATAGTTATTTGATCTTGCTGTAATTTCCAGAAACTTTCTGTTCACGAAAACAATTGTTAAAAATCACCAGAACGTGATAGAATAGTGATTCAAATTGCTTCTGATCAATAAACAAATTTCCTAGGTCGTCCTATTTTGGCTGAATTTTTGGAGTTCCAGAAGTCTGCGTTAGTTACAGATTACTACAGATTGTTCTGTTTTTTACAGATTCTGTTTTTCGTGTGTTGTTTGCTTATTTTGATGAATCTATGGCTAGTAAAATAGTTTATAATCCATAGAGAAGTTAGAATACAGTAGGTTTAACACCAATATAAATAAAGAATGAGTTCATTATAGTACCTTGAAGTGGTCTTTTGTTTTCTTTCGCTAACGGGGCTCACGAGATTTTTGTTGAGTTTTGTGTTGTGAAGTTTTCAAGTTTTGGGTGAAATTTTTTGATGGATTACGGAACAAGGAGTGGCAAGAGCCTAAGCTTGGGGATGCCCATGGCACCCCAAGATAATCCAAGGACACCAAAAGTCAAAGCTTGGGGATGCGGAAGGCATCCCCTCTTTAAATCCACTTCCATCGGTAATTTACTTGGAGCTATATTTTTATTCACCAACATGATATGTGTTTTGCTTGGAGCGTCTTGTATTATTTGTGTCTTTGCTTGTTAGTTTACCAAAATTATCCTTGATGTACACACCTTTTGAGAGAGCCATACTTTAATTGGAATTTGTTAGAATACTCTTTGTGCTTCACTTATATCTTTTGAGCTTAATAGTTTTGCTCACAGTGCTTCACTTCTATCTTTTGAGCGTGATAATTTTTGCTCTAGTACTTCACTTAGATCTTTTAGAGCACGGTGGTGGATTTTTTTTAAAGAAACTATTTGATCTCTCATGCTTCACTTATATTATTTTGAGAGACTTTAATAGCATGGTAATTTGCTTAAATGTTAATATACTTGGTGTTCAAGATATGTGAAACTTTCTTTTGAGTGAATTGAATACTAAGATAAGTTTGATGCTTGATAATTGTTTTGAGATATGGAGGTGATAATATCAAAGTCGTGCTAGTTGAGTGGTTGTGAATTTGAGAAATAATTGTGTTGAAGTTTGCAAGTCCCGTAGCATGCACGTATGGTTAAAGTTGTGTAACAAATTTGAAACATGAAGTGTACCTGGCTTGTGCATCCTTATGAGTGGCGGTCGGGGAATGACGATGGTCTTTCCTACCAATCTATCCCCCTAGGAGCATGCGCGTAGTACTTGAATTTTTGATGACTTCTAAATTTTTGCAATACTTATATGAGTTCTTTTGACTAATGTTGAGTCCATGGATTATACACACTCTCACCTTTCCACCTTTGCTAGCCTCTTCGATACCGCGCATTGCCCTTTCTCACCTTGAGAGTTGGCGCAAACTTCGCCGGTGCATCCAAACCCCGTGATACGATACGCTCTATCACACATAAACCTCCTTATATCTTCCTCAAAACAGCCTCCATACCTACCTATTATGGCATTTCCATAGCCATTCCGAGATATATTTCCATGCAACTTCCATCATCATCATCATGACATACATTACTTTTGTCATATTGCCATTGCATGATCATGTAGTTGACATCGTATTTGTGGCAAAGCCACCATGCATTATTTTCATACATGTAACTCTTGATTCATTGCACCATCCGGTACAGTAGGAGGCATTCATATAGAGTCATATCTTGTTCTAAGTTTCGAGTTGTAATCCTTGTGTTGTAATCAATAGAAGTGTGATGATCATCATTATTAGAGCATTGCCCAAATAAAAAAAAGAGAAAGGCCAAAAAGAAAAAAAAAAGAATGCCCAAAAAAATATATAAAAGGGCAATGCTACTATCTCTTTTTCCACACTTGTGCTTCAAAGTGGCACCTTGTTCTTCATATAGTGAGTCTCATATATTGTGCTTCAAAGTAGCACCTCGTTCTTCATGTAGTGAGTCTCATAAGTTGTCCTTTTTATACTAGTAGGAATTTTTCATTATAGAACTTGGCTTGTATATTCCTACAATGGGTTTCCTCAAATGCCCTAGGTCTTCGTGAGCAAGCAAGTTGGATGCACACTAGTTTTATTTTGTTGAGCATTTATAGCTCTAGTGCATCCGTTGCATGGCAATCCCTACTCCTCATGTTGACATCAATTGATGGGCATCTCCATAGCCCGTTGATTAGCCTCGTCAACATGAGACATTCTCTTTTTTTTGTCTTCTCTACACAATCCCCATCAACATATTCTATTCCACCCATAGTGCTATATCCATGGCTCACGCTCATGTATTGCGTGAAAGTTGAAAAAGTTTGAGATTATTTAAGTATGAAACAATTGCTTGGATTGTCATCGGGGGTATAGAAGTTGGGAACATCTTAGTGTGACGAAAATGAAGCATAGCCTAACTATATGATTTTGTAGGGATGAACTTTCTTTTGCAATGTTATTTTGAGAAGACATGATTGCTTTGATTAGTATGCTTGAAATAGTATTATTTTTGTGTCAATATGAACTTTTGTCTTGAATCTTTCAGATCTGAATACTCATATCACAATTAAGAGGATTTACATTGAAATTATGCCAAAGTATCACTCCGCATCAAAAATTCTTTTTATCATTTACCTACTCGAGACGAGCAGGAATTAAGCTTAGGGATGCTTGATACGTCTCCAACGTATCTATAATTTTGATTACTCCATGCTACTTTGTCTACTGTTTTGGACTATATTGGGCTTTATTTTCCACTTTTATATTACTTTTGGGACTAACCTATTAAGGAGGCCCGGCCAGAATTGCATTTTTGCCTTTTTCGATTATTTGAAGAAAGCAGAATATCAAACGGAGTCCAAAGCGGAATGAAACCTTCGGGATCGTGATTTTCCAACTGAGCGTGATCCAGGAGACTTGGACCCTACTCAAGCAGCGCTTGAGGCTGATCACGAGGTGGAGGCGCCGGCGCGCCCCCTACCTCATGGGCCCCTCGGAGCTCCACCGGACGTACTCCTTCCTCCTATATATACCTCGTATCCCGAGCAGTCGAGAACAGGGCCAAAAACCTAATTCCACCGCGCAACTTTACGTATCCACGAGATCCCATCTTGGGGCACATTAGGAGCTCCGCCGGAGAGGGCCGTCATCACGGAGGGCTTCTACATCATCATAGCCCCTCCGATGAAGTGTGAGTAGTTTACTTGGACCGTCGGGTCCATAGTTATTAGCTAGATGGCTTCTTCTCTCTTTTGGATCTCAATACAATGTTCTCCCCTCTCTCGTGGAGATCTATTCGATGTAATCTTCTTTTTGCGGTGTGTTTGTTGAGACCGATGAATTGTGGGTTTATGATCCAGTATTTTCTATGGAAAATATTTGATTCTTTTCTGAATTCTTTTATGTATGATTGAGGTATCTTTGCAAGTCTCTTCGAATTATCTTTTTGGTTTGGCCAACTAGATTGGTAGTTCTTGCAATGGGAGAAGTGCTTAGCTTTGGGTTCAATCTTGCGGTGTCCTTACTCAAGGATGAGAAAAGAGTTGCAAGGCACGTATTGTATTGTTGCCATCGAGGATAACAAGATGGGGTTTTTATCATATTGCATGAATTATCCCTCTACATCATGTCATCTTGCTTACTGACGTTACTCTGTTTTTACTTAATACTCTAGATGCATCTTTGGATAGCGGTCGATGAGTGGAGTAATAGTGGTAGATGCAGAATTGTTCGATCTACTTGTTTTGGACGTGATGCCTATATACATGATCATTGCCTAGATATACTCATAACTATGCTCAATTCTGTCAATTGCTCAACAGTAATTTGTTCACCCACCGTAGAATACTTATGCTCTTGAGAGAAGCCACTAGTGAAACCTATGGCCCCCGGGTCTATTCTCCTCATATCAATCTATATCACTTTATTTACTTGCTTTGTTTTACTTTGCCTTTTACTTTTTACTTTGCATCTATCTATCAAAAATACCAAAAATATTATCTCTATCAGATCTCACTCTCGTAAGTGATCGTGAAGGGATTGACAACCCCTAAGCGTTGGTTGCGAGTTGCTATCGTTTTGTGTAGGTACGAGGGACTTGTGCGTGGTCTCCTACTGGATTGATACCTTGGTTCTCAAAAACTGAGGGAAATACTTACGCTACTTTATTGCATCATCCTCTCCTCTTCGGGGAAATCCAATGCAGTGCTCAAGAGGTAGCACTTAGCATGATCATGTAGTTGACATAGTATTTGTGGCAAAGCCACCGTTCATAATTCTTTCATACATGTCACTCTTGATTCATTGCATATCACGGTACACATGGGAGCATTCATATAGAGTCATACTTTGTTCTAGTATCGAGTTGTAATCATTGAGTTGTAAATAAATAGAAGTGTGATGATCATCATTTTCTAGAGCATTGTCCCCCAAAAAAAGAAAGGCCAAAAAAACGGCCCAAAAAAAGGATAAATAAAAAGGGGCAATGTTACTATCTCTTCTTCCACACTTGTGCTTCAAAGTAGCACCATGTTCTTCATATAGCGAGTCTCATATATTGTGCTTCAAAGTAGCACCTTGTTTTTCATATAGAGAGTTTCATATTTTGTCACTTTCATATACTAGTGGGAATCTTTCATTATAGAACTTGGCTTGTATATTCCAACGATGGGCTTCCTCAAATGCCCTAGGTCTTCGTGAGCAAGCAAGTTGGATGCACACCCACTTAGTTTCTTTTGTTGAGCTTTCATACATTTATAGCTCTAGTGCATCCATTGCATAGCAATCCCTACTCCTTGAATTAACATCAATTGATGGGCATCTCCATAGCCCGTTGATTATCCTCGTTGATGTAAGACCTTCTCCTATTTTGTCTTCTCCACATAACCCCCATCATTATATTCTATTCCACCCATAGTGGTATATCCATGGCTCACGCTCATATATTGCGTGAAAGTTTATAGGTTTGAGATTAATAAAGTATGGAACAATTGCTTGGCTTGTCATGGGGGTTGTGCATGATGAGAGCATTCTTGTGTGACGAAAATGGAGCATGACTAAACTATATGATTTTGTAGGGATGAACTTTCTTTGGCCATGTTATTTTGAGAAAACATAATTGCTTAGTTAGTATGCTTGAAGTATTATTATGTTCATGTCAATATGAACTTTTGTCTTGAATCTTTCGGATCTGAATATTCATACCACAATTAAGAAGAGTTACATTGAAATTATGCCAAGTAGCACTCTGCATCAAAAATTCTCTTTTTATCATTTACCTACTCGAGGACCAGCAGGAATTAAGCTTGGGGATGCACGATACGTCTCCAACGTATCTATAATTTTGATTGCTCCATGCTATATTATCTATTGTTTTGGACTATATTGGGCTTTATTTTCCACTTTTATATTACTTTTGGGACTAACCTATTAACCGGAGGCCCAGCCCAAATTCTTGTTTTTTTGCCTATTTCAGTATTTCGAAGAAATGGAATATCAAACGGAGTCCAAACGGAATGAAATCTTCGGGAACGTGATTTTCTCATCAGATAAGATCCAGGAGACTTGGACCCTTGGTCAAGAAAGGAGGGAAGCGGCCACGAGGGTGGAGGGTGCGCCCCCCTGTGTGACGCCCCCGATTCAATCGTACACTAATCATGCTGCATAAGCGTAATGCGATCAAGATCGAGGACTCACGGGAAGATATCACAACACAACTCTAAAAACATAAATAAGTCATACAAGCATCATAATACAAGCCCGGGGGGGCCTCGAGGGCTCGAATACAAGTGCTTGATCATAGACGAGTCGTGAAGCAACAATATCCGAGTACAGGACATAAGTTAAACAAGTTGCCATAAGATGGCTAGCACAAACATGGATATGATCGAAAGAGGCGCAGGCCTCACACAGGGATCCTCCTAACCTACTCTGGCGAGTCATCGGTGACTGCACGTAGTAGTAGGCACCTCCGATTAGTAGGAGTAAATAAATGCGTCGAAGGTGGCGTCTGGCTCACGGACTCCATCGTCTGCAGTCGCGACAATCGTGTAAAGAAAGGGGAGAAGGGGAACAAGGAAACCGTGAGTACTCATCCAAAGTACTGCAAGCAAGGAGCTACACTACATATGCATGGGTATATGTGTAAAGGGCCATATCGGTGGACTGAGCTGCAGAATGCGAATAAGAGGGGATAGCTAATCCCATCAAGACTACGCCCGGCAGCCTTAGTCTGCCTTGGCATGTAGAAGAGAGTAGACAGAAGTCCTCCAAGTAGCATCGCATAGCATAATCCTACCCGGCGATCCCCTCCTCGTCGCCCTGTTAGAGAGCGATCACCGGGTTGTATCTGGCACTTGGAAAGGTGTGTTTTATTAAGTATCTGGTTCTAGTTGTCATAAGGTCAAGGTACAACTCCAAGTAGATCTGTTACGAAGATCACGGCTATTTAAATAGATTAACTTCCTGCGGTGCACCACATTACCCGACACGCTCGATCCCATTTGGCGGGACACACTTTTGGGTCATGCCCGCGGAAGATCAACACGTCGCAGCCCCACCTAGGCACTGTGAGAGGTCAAGACGCGGTCTAAACCCTAAAGCGCCACAGTGCAGGCCCATCGCCTTAGCACACTGCACGTTGCGCACGTCGGAAGCAGACCTAGCCTAGCGAGCGTTCAGATCCAATCCAGCGCGCCGCTTCTGTCGTGGCCGACGTCACGAAGGCTTTTGCTGATACCACGACGCCGGTTGCCCATATCTTGTCCCACGTGGCGGTTAGTGCGTATAAGGTCAACGACCCAACTCAGATCAAATACCAAGATCTCGTTAATATAAGCGTGTTAAGTATCCATGAGCCGAACAGGGCAGGCCCACCTCTCTCCTAGGCGGTCTCAACCTGCCACTGCCGCTCATACACAAAGATCCACACAGAGGCCGTTGGGACAAAGGTCCTTTCAGCCCCCAATCAAGTGAATCACTCATGGGTGCTTCTCGAGCCGACCGACTTTAGTCACCACATGTATCATGTATAAAGTATATAGTATATACCCGTGACCACCTCCCGAGTGATCACGGCCCGATAATATAGCATGGCGAGCGGACAAGAATGTAGGACCAGCGATGGAATACTAGCATCCTATACTAAGCGGGTAGGATTGCGGGTAAAGGTAACAACTTGATAGTAGCAAGGACAGGCTATGCATCGGGGATAGGATTAGCGGAAAGCGGTAACATGCTACACTACTCTAATGCAAGCGGTATAGAGAAGAATAGGCGATGTCCGGTGATCGGGGGCTTACCTGGTTGCTCGGGTAAGAGAGAGAATTAAATCAACACCGTAGTCGTCTTTGAGTAGCGGCGTCGGTCTCGGTGTCTAGCGAGAGAAGAGGGTGGAAAGAAACAATAAATATTAAGCAAACAGATGCATAGCGATGCACGACAAGACAAGTATCGGTGCTAGGGGTGCCCTAACGCGGTATGAGGTGATACCGGTGAAGGGGGGAAACATCCGGGAAAGTATTCCCGGTGTTTCGTGTTTTCGGACAGATGAACCGGAGGGGGAAAGTTGCGAGTTCGATAGGTTAGGGATGTGTGGCGGAAGAACGGGTTGCGTATCCGGATTCGTCTAGTCGTTCTGAGCAACTTTCATGTTGAAAATAATTTAATCCGAGATACGGATAAAAGGATATGATTTTCTAAAGATTTACTAAATTCTGGAATTTAATTAATCCATTAATTTAATTATAAATTGGAATAATGACATCAGCAAGATGTAATGTTGACATCGATGGTCAGCGAGGATTGACTAAGTCAAATCGACGGATGGGGCCATTGGTAGGTCAGCTGACACCGTCGTGAGTCGATCGTGATCAGCGATCATGTTGACTTAGTCAAACTTCGCGTGGGTCCCACTTGTCATACTCTGTTAGTTAATTAACAGTAGTTAATTAGGTTAATTAGTCATTAGGTTAATTGATCATAATTAGTTAATTTAATCGGAGTTAATTAAGTTAATTAATTAGTTAAATAAATAAATAATTATTTTTATTATTAATTATTTATTTATATATATATTTTTAATTCTTTTTTATAAATGTTGCAGGCGGGGCCCATATGTCATATGCCTTGAGGGGCCGGAGTTAGCGGGCGTCGGGTGCGGGCGAAGGAGTGCCGCACGCCCGACGACGAAGAAGCAACATGGGCTGCCGGAGCAGTGGCGCCACTGAGGCGAGGCGGACGACGGCGTGGCGGCTGCGACTAGGCTCGACGGGCGCGTGCGGCTGTGGGCGCCGGGCGAGCAGGTTGGCTCTGCTGCGGCGCGGGCGGAGCTGCAACCACTGTGGCCTTAGGGCGGAGGGAAAGTGGTGTGGAGGCGGAGGGGGCGGCGTGGCTCGGTCGGGTGGCATGCAGACGCCAGCAGCGATAGGAATGGAGAGGACGGCGACGTGGCGGGCGGGTGTGGTGGGCGAGCATGGCGCGGTGGCGCGCCAGACGGACGGGCGCATCAACATGGCGAATCGGCGAGGATCATGGCAGCAACCTTGGCCTTGAGAGAGGGAGGGAGCGAGGGGCTCATCGGGGCCGTAGAGGAATGGCAGCGGGCGCGAGGCGGTTGACGGCGGCAAAGGCGACGAGGAGGCGAGCCGTTGAGGTGGAAGAAGCGAGCCGACGGGGAGGAGGAAGCGAGCGGCGAAGTCCGTGAGGCGTGGTCTCTGGCGGCGCCGGCGACGGCGTCGGTGGCCTCCTCCTCGATCCCGATCCAAATCAGCGGAGAGGGGGAGGAGATATTTTCGGGGAGGAGTGGGGAGTGTCGGTGGCGGTTCGGGCCCTGGGGGGTGGATAAGGGGAGTGGCCGGGTTGGGCAGTTTAGGGCCTACTTGATTGGGCGGTGGCTTTCTTGGTTTTTTTTGTTAGTTTGTTTTCTCTTTTGTATTTTCTTTCTTTTATTCATTTTCTATTCTGTTTTATTTCATTTTAAATCATTTAGGCCATTTCTAAAAATGAGTTTGCTGCACTATAGATACCTATGCCATTTTTGGCACAGCCCGAACATTTTGTTTTATATATTTGAAAACTTTTATTGTTGACATTAATCTGAATTTGAATTTTGAAACGGTTTCGAATTAACCCGAGATTAAGTACAGTGACAGAGGTGACGTGGCACCATTAACGTGAGATTACTGTAGCATGATTATCCGGCGTTACAAATCTCCTCCACTACAAGAAATCTCGTCCCAAGATTTAGGAGGGGTGTAAGGGGGAAAATTCTGGTTACGAAATCCTAACGATTCTTCTCGTTCTTGGTTGCTCTTCTCGAAGAGGTCGATCCATTACGTTGATGTCTTCATTTCTCTGCTTCAGGTCATCATGATGAAGTCGGCGTCCTTTCTTCAGGAACTCCATTGTGCTTACGAAAGAATAAAGGGGTATTCCGGGAGGACGGACCTCTGCAAGGTCGACTATCTGGTCGATAACATCGAGGAAGGTGGCGAAAGTATCTCTTGAATTTAAATTTAGGAAAATATCTAGAGCAATATAAAGAGGTATGATGGGAAGTTTGAAGCGGGCAGGCAATGCGTTCAATGCACGAAGCAGTGTGAAAGGGTTGAGCAATGGGCATAAGTATTGTTTACGATACGAATTGGTGATCTCTCGAAAGGTGGCCCGTGAGTTACACTCTGAAGCCGTGCGTGAGGAATAACTTTGGAAACAAGGGAGTGCAGGAGAGTCAGGTTTCGATCTGTGGAACTGGGTTATGGGCCCACCATGTGGTTAAAAGTAGGAAAAGCGTTGATATCTTGCACGGTCATGATAGCAAGACATGTCGAGAGGGTAGCCTATCGGTTATGTTGGCAACAATGTCGATACCAAGGGCGAGGACGAAGAGAACCATTTTCACCTTTCGTTGAGCGAGGCGGACCATTAAGCAAAGTTCTCGTCCATCGGTGGCTACCGAAATGTCATCAATTATAGTAATAGAGTCTTCTTTGGCAGAGTTGTACCACGAGGTGCTTACCTAAGCGGGGAATTACCTTTGCTGATTAAGTAGATTATAAGAAAGTTTGAACAAGATAACGGAAAGGAAAATGTGTTTAAACACCTATATCAGGGGTATGTCCTTCCCAAAGTCAAGCAGAGGATGATATCGAAGACATGATATAAGGTAGAAAAACCCTTTAGATAAGAGGAGAGAAATTTCATGACATTACCCATACAACGGTGTTTGGGTAATTTCACAAGAAACATTTAGCATGGTGCTTCAAATGTTCTTATTGAAAATCGAATTACCATAGACATGCTTGAGATAGCACTTTGTCATTGTCATCAAGTAAAGAATTGAATTTGGATGCACAAAGGATCCATCAGGAACAACTTATAGAATAAGTCTTACAATTTCCTCATGGAAGAATGGTTATCTTTGCTAAAAAGGAAACTATAACAATAGGTCCTCTGGCCAAGGGTGCTAAGCAAAGACACCACCTTAACAGGTTATGTAGAGACCAATGTTATAACTCTTGGAAATATGTCCCAACCATCATATCGACTAGATTCAGATCCGATTGGTGTCGAGGATACCTCGGACTTCGGGATATGCGAGAAGAAAAGGTGCAACACAAATTGACAAGATGACATTATAAGATTCTCGAAATGAACTATAGAAGCAAGTTCCAAAACAAAAGTTCATCATTAAACCAAGGAGAGGATGAGGAGGTGGCTGATGAACTCAGCGACAATTCATCAAGATTTCCTAAGGATGGATTTCCACAATTAAATATTGAACGAAAATGCACACGGAAATATGGACCAAGTAGAGACGTTCAAAGTTAGAATGGTGATTCGATAACAAAACTATCGGCCATTCACCTCAAAACAATAGGGTTCACTCAACACGGGGGCCAAGGAAAGAATGGTGATGGCGAGAAGCATCACTATAACAATAATTTCTTAAGAGGTGGTGAAATCCTCACAACAATTTTGACATAAAAGATGGTAATACTCCAATGTAAAGAAGAACAATCTTGGTTAACTTAGCGAACTCAAGGTATAACACAAAACACGAACAAGTTTGTGTGGGAGGAAGGCAATAAAGTGGGCGATGATAACCACGACTCATCGAGGGCAAGGATGGTATTTCTCTTCATGAATCCGATTGATATCATGGAAGAGCTCATAAGGTTGATGATGATCACGACACATTTGTCGAGAGATTTCGTGAAGATGTAATCAATCGGCTGACGACATCGAGTCAAAGGAATGATGAAGCAAAAGGTTATTGGAGCCATGGAGTACGACACAAACTCAAAATCAAGAATACATTCAAGGAGAAATGATATGACGAGGAAGATCACGGAAGATTAGCTTACCATCTAAATCATGCTCCGGAAAGAGGGGCGGTAGCACGCAGTTAAAGCGTTGCCGCGATAATGATATAGCCGATCGAGGCTAGCAAGGACTTGAAGGATTAACAAACTCATAAGCAATGAAGAATACTTAGAGTTATCGAATCGAAGTGCGGAATTGATTCACTTATCGGTGTTCTCGATTAGCGACAACCCGAACCGGGAAAATTGGAATCGGTGAGAAATAACAGTTGATGAAGAACCCATAAGTTATGTAGTTCCATGATATTCTCGCGGTACCAGAGGGTATACTCAAGGGTAGAGCGGGATAGAGGTTGGACAAGTGAAATCATTTGCAGAAGGCAAGCACTTAAACTTGTCCAAGAAATGGGATCAAAGAAGAACAATATGGTCGAAACCACGGTGCATAAAAGACCAAGCGTAGATAAGAGAAGAAGTTATAACAAGGGATTATTATTACTACGAGAAGCTTCCATGATAAGTTCCACCTCGGGTCCATGGGCATGAACACACGAAGTTCAAGGTCGACTCCCACTTCTCCAAAGCATAACCTTACATTCACTTCTCGTTCGATAATGGCATTAGTGTTGAAAGTTTTACGGTGAAATACCGGATGAGTATGACCCGTGAAAACTTAGAGGTTCACACATATTAAGGAAGGCATAGGTTCAACCCATCAGGGCATCTTAGGAACATATACCACAAACTTCGGGGTAAATAATACAAGCTCGAAAATAGAGCATTGTTCAAAAGTAGATGATACAATTTACCAAAGGCATTATATATCAGGGAAATAACTCACAAGGTGATTAAATATGAAGAATCTTTGTGGGATAACAATCCAACAAAGGACTTGATGGTCCACGAAGGATCTGATGTGAGTATCGGTACCCAACGAGAAGAGGAAAGAATGCAAATGCAACAGGTAATGGAATCATATGAATAATTCGAAGCTTAATTGCAAAGGGATTATGATTCCGTCGAAGGATCGAAGCAGGCAGCTACGATCAAGGGTGGATAAGTTGAATAGACTTAGGGTCACAATCGACGGCAATTTGATTGGTCGAGAACCAGCTCCAGTTCAAAATGACGTATGAGCTAGAAGGATGAATCGTATGATCTGATTGAGGATTGCGAGCATTGACAACTTATTGAATCAATGAACTCAAAATGATAATGACAAAGGATGTCAATAAGATTACTAGACTTATGGGATTAATCATAATGCAAGTAAGCAAGAATTTCAAGAGCAAAAAGGCTCACAGGGATTTTCGGAAGATCGAATGATATTTTGAAGACTTTTGTGAAACACATGAATAACTGGAGATAGCGGATACTCGACAAGTGCGAGGATTTATTTGTAGGGGTATTCATGTGGCAAAGAACTGCAAGGCGATGAACACAAAGTATTCTCGGAAGAATAGAGAAAACTTGAGGTATCTTGTAATAACAAGACCAAGGGGGGATGATCGTATGAATGGCAATCGTAAGTAGTTATCCACAAGGATTTATCGATTGGTCGGGAATAGCAAAAGTGGTGGGCACAAAGTCTCGAGAGAATATCGAAGAGTATCTTGAGAATCTTCGTAGCAGGCCATCATCTGGAATGAAGGGCTCTCAGGAGAAGTGAATTACGAGAACCTAGAGTCAGATTTAGTAAAACCATTTAAGCTGAATAGAAGAGAGATTAGAGTCCCAGAATAAGGATCGAGGAGTAAAAGATCCTAATACCACCTGATGGCGACGTGGGGCCGTAAGCCGAACAACCATGTTAGTAAAGTTTTGTAATGTCTAGACTCGACTTCGGCCAAGGAGTGTAGAAGGGGGATTCCTACAGGCAGTCTGCTCTGATACCAACTTGTGACACCCCCGATTCAATCGTACAATAGTCATGCTGCATAAGCGTATACGATCAAGATCGAGGACTCACGGGAAGATATCACAACACAACTCTAAAAACATAAATAAGTCATACAAGCATCATAATACAAGCCAGGGGCCTCGAGGGCTCGAATACAAGTGCTCGATCATAGGCGAGTCGTTGGAAGCAACAATATCCGATCTGAGACATAAGTTAAACAAGTTGCCATAAGATGGCTAGCACAAACTTGGATACAGATCGAAAGAGGCGCGGGCCTATGCACAGGATCCTCCTAAACTACTCTGGTCATCGTCGGTGACTTTGCCTGCGTAGTAGTAGGCACCTCCAGTGTAGTAGGAGTCATCGTCAAAGGTAGCGTCGGCTCACAGGCCCCATTAATGCAGTCGCAGCAATCGGGTAAAGAAAGGGAGAAGGGAACAAAGGCAACCGTGAGTACTCATCCAAAGTACTACGCAAGCAAGCAGCTACACTACATATGCATGGGTATATGTGTAAAGGGCCATATCGGTGGATTGAACTGCGAGAATGCGGAATAAGAGGGGATAGCTAATCACGTAGAAGACTACGCTTGGCAGCCTCCGTCTTCTTGACATGTAGAAGAGAGTAGACTGAAGTCCTCCAAGTAGCATCGCATAGCATAATCCTCCCCGGCGATCCCCTCCTCGTCGCCCTGTTAGAGAGCGATCACCGGGTTATATCTGGCACTTGGAAGGGTGTGTTTTATTAAGTATCCGGTTCTAGTTGTCATAAGGTCAAGGTACAACTCCAAGTCGTCCTGTTACTGAAGATCACGGCTATTCGAATAGATTAACTTCCCTGCAGGGGTGCACCACATTACCCTCTACGCTCGATCCCATTTGGCGGACACACTTTTTGGGTCATGCCCGACGCGGAAGATCAACACGTCGCAGCCCCACCTAGCTGTGACAGAGAGGTCAAGACGCACGGTGCAAACCTAAGCGCCAGGGTGCAGGCCCATCACCCTTAGCACACACACACGTTGCATCTGTGGCCGAAGGCAGACCTAGCCTAGCAGGCGTTCAGTCCAATCCGGCAGCGCGCCGCTCGATCGGCGTCCGCGAAGGCTTGGTGACACCACGACGCCGGTTGCCCATATCTTGTCCCTCGTGGCGGTTAGTGCGTATAAGGTCAACGACCCAACTCAGATCAAATACCAAGATCTCGTTAATATAAGCGTGTTAAGTATCCATGAACGCCCGAGCAGGCCAGGCCCACCTCTCTCCTTGGCGGTCTCAACCTGCACAGCCGCTCGCCACAAAGATCCACCACAGAGGGCCATTGGGACAAAGGTCCTTTCAGCCCCCAATCCGTGAATCACTCGCGGGTGCTTCTCGAGCCGACCCGACTTTAGTCACCACATGTATCATGTATAAAGTATATAGTATATACCCGTGACCACCTCCCGAGTGATCACGGCCCGATAGTATAGCATGGCAGACGGACAAGAATGTAGGGCCAGCGATGGAATACTAGCATCCTATACTAAGCGAGTAGGATTGCGGTAAAAGGTAACAACGAAGTAGTAGCAAGGACAGGCTATGCATCGGGATAGGATTAACGGAAGCGATAACATGCTACACTACTCTAATGCAAGCAGTATAGAGAAGAATAGGCGATATCTGGTGATCAAGGGGGCTTCTGGTTGCTCGGGCAAGAGAGAGGTCGTCAACACCGTAGTCGTCTTGGGTAGCAATGGCGTCGGTCTCGGTGTCTAAGCGAGAGAAGAGGGAAAGAAACAATAAATATTAAGCAAACAGATGCATAGCGATGCATGACAAGACAAGTATCGGTGCTAGGGGTGCCCTAACGCGGTATGAGGTGATCTTGGTGAAGGGAAACATCCGGAAAGTATTCGGTGTTTCGCCTTTTTGGACAGATGAACCGGAGGGGGAAAGTTGCGAGTTCAATAGGTTAGGGATGTGTGGCGGACGAACGGGCTGCGTATCCGGATTTGTCTCGTCGTTCTGAGCAACTTTCATGTTGAAAATAATTTAATCCGAGTTACGGATAAAATGATATGATTTTCTAAAGATTTACTAATTTCTGGAATTTAATTAATCCTTTAATTTAATTCGAAATTGGAATAATGACATCAGCATGATGTCATGTTGACATCAGTAGTCAACAGGGATTGACTAAGTCAAACTAACAGATGGGGCCATTGACTGGGTCAACAACACCTTGACGAGTCCGATCGTGATCAGCGATCCTGTTGACTTAGTCAAACTTTCTGGCGTGGGTCCCACTTGTCATACTCTGTTAGTTAATTAACAGTAGTTAATTAGGTTAATTAGTCATTAGGTTAATTAATCATAATTAGTTAATTTAATCGGAGTTAATTAAGTTAATTAATTAATTAATTAATTTTATTATTAATTAATTATTTATATATATATTTTTAATTCTTTTTTATAAGCGTTCAAGGCGGGGCCCATATGTCATAAACCCGAGGGCGTCTGGTTAGCGGGCGTCGGGTGCGGGCGAAGGAGTGCCCGCACGCCCGAGACGACCAGGGAAGGGGGCGGCCGCGGTGGCTGCCGGCGGCGGCGCTTCTGAGGCCAAAGGGACGACGACAGCGTGGCGGCCGCGATTAGGCTCGACGGGCGCAGCGCGTTGTGAGCGGCGCGGGCGAGGTTAGCTCGCTGCGCGCGCGCGGGCACAGCCACGGTGGCCTTGGGCGCGAGGAGGTGGTGTGGAAGCGAGGTAAACACGCGGCGTGGCTCGATCGGGTGGCCGCGACGCCAGCGCAATAGGCATGGCGAGATGGCGGCAGTGGCGGGCCAGGCGTGGTGCGGCGTGGGCACGGCGCGGTGAGCGCAGACGGGCGGCCGAGCGCGTCAACCGCAAGCGAATCAGCGAGGACATGGCGGCAGCGAGCAGCGAGAGGGAGGAGCGAGCAGGGCTCACCGGGCCGTAGGGGAATGGCGGCGATGGCGGTTGTGGCGATAGCCGAGCGGCGAGGAGGCGAGCCGTTGAGGTGGATGAAGCGAGCGGCGGGGAGGAGGAAGCGAGCGGCGGGGAGTCCAGCGAGCGGCGTGGTCTCCTGGCGGCTGACAGGCGGCGTCGGTGGCCTCCTCTCGATCCCGATCAAAATCGGGGAGAGGAGGAGATATTCGGGGAGGAGTGGGGAGTGTCGGTGGCGGTTCGGGCCACAGGGGGGGTGGATAAGGGAGTGGGGAGTGGCCGGTGGGCGGTTTTAGAGCTGCCAGTTGGGCCGGTGGCCTGTTGTGTTTCTTTTTTTTTGTTAGTTTGTTTTCTCTTTTGTATTTTCTTTCTTTTATTCGTTTTCTATTCTGTTTTATTTCATTTTAAATCATTTAGGCCATTTCTAAAAATGAGTTTGCTGCACTATAGATACCTATGCCATTTTTGGCACAACCCGAACATTTTGTTTTATATATTTGAAAACTTTTATTGTTGACATTAATTTGAATTTGAATTTTGAAACGGTTTCTAATTAACCCGAGATTAACTACAGTGACAAAGGTGACATGGCACCATTAACGTGAGATTACTGTAGCATGATTATCCGGGCGTTACACCCTGCCTCGTGGGCCCCCAGGAGCTCCACCTACGTACTCCTTTCTCCTATATATACCTAATGCACCCCCTAGCGAGATCGAATCTGAGCCAAAACCTAATTCCACCGCGCAACTTTACGTATCTCGAGATCCCATCTTGGGGCCTGTTCGAGCTCACGGAAGGGGATTCCACCACGGAGGGCTTCTACATCATCATCATAGCCTCTCCGATGAAGTGTGAGTAGTTTACTTGAGACCTTCGGGTCCATAGTTAGTAGCTAGATGGCTTCTTCTCTCTTTTGGATCTCAATACAATGTTCTCCCCTCTCTCGTGGAGATCTATTCGATGTAATCTTATTTTTGCGGTGTGTTTGTTGAGACCGATGAATTGTGGGTTTATGATCAAGATAATCTATGAGCAATATTTGAATCTTCTCTCAATTCTTTTATGTATGATTGGTTATCTTTGCAAGTCTCTTGAATTATCCGTTTGGTTTGGCCAACTAGATTGGTAGTTCTTGCATTAGGAGAAGTGCTTAGCTTTGGGTTCAATCTTGCGGTGTCCTTTCGATGTGATGAAGGGCAGCAAGGCACGCGTATTGTATTGTTGCCATCGAGGATAACAAGATGGGGTATTTATCATATTGCATGAATTTATTCCTCTACATCATGTCATCTTGCTTAGGCGTTACTCTGTTTTCATTAACTTAATACTCTAGATGCATCTTTGGATAGCGGTCGATGAGTGGAGTAATAATAGTAGATGCGAGGCGAGTCGGTCTACTTGTCTCGGACGTGATGCCTATATACATGATCATACCTAGATATTCTCATAACTATGCTCAATTCTGTCAATTGCTCAACAGTAATTCGTTCACACACCGTAAAATACTTATGCTCTTGAGAGAAGCCACTAGTGAAATCTATGGCCCCTAGGTCTACTTTTCATCATATTAATCTTCCTACACTTTATTATTGCTTTGCTTTTTTACTTTGCCTTTTATTTTACTTTGCATCTTTATACCAAAAATATTATCTATCATCTCTATCAGATCTCACTCTCGTAAGTGGCCGTGAAGGGATTGACAACCCCTATTCGCGTTGGTTGCGGGGAGTTATTTGCTTTGTGTGAGTCACGAGGGACTTATGCGTGGCCTCCTCTTTGGATTGATACCTTGGTTCTCAAAGCGAGGGAAATACTTACGCTACTCTGCTGCATCATCCTCTCCTCTTCGGGGAAAACCAACGCAAGCTCAGTAAGTAGCAGAGAACTACATCATCACCGACGACACCGACTTGGACCCGATGATAGCGATGATGAATATGTTGATGAAGCTGGAGCGGATATCATGGAGTCTTCGACCGATCAATTTTTCTAGTCGACCACCGTATCAGTAGTACTATTCCACCATGTATATAGTATAGCCCGAGCACTTTGGTAACGATAGTTCTAGAGCGATCGTATGCCCTTGCTTGATTGATTGAGTGACAATGGATTTGCTTTCCCACCGGAGCTCACTCAGTTGATCTAGCAGCAGAATGCATTGATGCAGATACTAGTCCAGAATCAGAATCAGGGGAACAACAATAACAAACAACCCACCACCACCTCCACCTGTTGATCACTTAGCTCGTTTTCTAAGGATGAATCCACCGGTGTTCTCCAGTAGCACCGAGCTGATAGTTGCAGATGATTGGCTCCGCAAGATTGGAAGGAGTTGACCGCTGCGGGATGCCTGAATCACGGAGAGAGTGAGTTTTGCCGCACATCAGCTTGGTGGACCCGCAACATCATGGGAGAATTTCACAGCCACTTACCCCGTCGACACTGTTACATGGGACCAGTTCCAGCAGGCTTTTCGCACTGCCCATGTATCAACAGGAGCTATGGCCATGAAGAAGCGCGACTTTCGCAACTTACGCCAAGGAGGGCGCACCGTTGACCAGTATGTGGATGACTTTAGTAAGCTAGCACGTTATGCCCCAGATGACGTTGCTACGGATGCAGCTAAGCAGGAGAAGTTTCTGGAAGGACTGAATGATGAGCTAAGCATGCAGTTGATGGTGGCAAATTTTAATAACTACCAGGAGTTGGTAGATAGAGCTCTCATGATTGAAGGGAAGCAGCAGCAGATTGACAACCGCAAGAGGAAGTATGGACAAGGGAAGTATAATTCCGAGCTCGCGAGAGACCCGTTTACCCCGAACTCGGGAGGACCCTTGACATAACCATGGAGGTCACAATCTGCTTTGGAGGTAGTTCGCACATCCATAGTGGCCCCATGAACGGGAATGGTAATGGAGGAAGCATCGGACAGAACCGTTCCAACCCGTCAACGCCCGCCAAGAATGATCTAAGCGAAGTTACTTGCTACAAGTGCCAGAAGACTGGACATTATGCCAATGAATGTCACGAAGCTAAACGGCAACGGCAATGGAAGCTACGGGAAGAAGCCCAACCCTTTCAATAGGGGACAAGTGAACCACGTTAACGTGGAGGAGGTTGAAGCCCAACCCGGATGCGATAATAGGTAAGTTTTTGGTTAAGTCATTTACTGCAGTCGTTCTTTTTGATACTGGTGCATCGCATTCATATATATCGAGGGGAATTGTGGATAAGTACAAACTGCCCACCAAAGTTATTAGTACACGTATGTTAGTGAGCTCGCCAGGAGCAGAGTATATGCCAAGCCAAGGATGTTTTCAGATGCCATTGACCATAGGTAGGCATGTTTTCCCCTCAGATCTGATAATTTTGTAGTCGCAAGGTTTGGATGTGATTCTGGGTATGGATTGGCTATCGATGTATGGAGTAAACATCGATTGCGCCAGCAAGACGATTTTGCTCACCACCCTAGAAGGAAGAAGGATCAAGTATGTATCCCGGCATGTGCCGAATAGGACTCAAGTAAATTCTTTATCAGGAGTTGTACAGGAGGAAGTACCAGTGGTGAAGGATTTCCGGATGTATTTCCGGAAGAGTTGCGGGCATGCCACCGGATAGAGACATTGAGTTTTGATTCAGCTTTTGCCAGCCGCAGGCCAATATCTAAGAGACCGTATAGAATGCCCGCAAAGGATTTGGAGGAAATTAAGAAGCAGATTAAGGAGTTACTGGATAAAGGTTATATTCGCCCAAGTTCGTCACCTTGGGGATCACCAGTGGTTCTAGTGGAGAAGAAAGATGTATCGTTAAGGATGGTTGTTGATTATCGAGGATTGAATGAGGTGACAATCAAGAACAAGTACCCACTGCCCATGATCAATGATTTATTTGACCAGCTGCAAGGAGCTAAGGTGTTTTCCAAGATCAATATGCGATCAGGGTACCACCAGCTGAAGATTCGAGAGCGGGATATACCTAAGACAACTTTTACCATGAGGTACGAACTATACGAGTATACCGTTATGTCATTTGGCCTGACTAACGCACCTGCCTACTTTATGAACATGATGAACAAGGTGTTTATGTAGTTTTTGGATAAGTTCGTCGTGGTGTTCATTGATGATATTCTGGTCTACTCGAAGAATGAAGAGGAGCATAAGGAGTGTCGGTGTCAAAACCGGCGAATCTCGGGTAGGGGGTCCCGAACTGTGCGTCTAGGCGGATGGTAACAGGAGACAAGGGACACGATGTTTTTACCCAGGTTCAGGCCCTCTCGATGGAGGTAAAACCCTACTCCTACTTGATTAATATTGATGATATGGGTAGTACAAGAGTAGATCTACCACGAGATCGTGAGAGGCTAAACCCTAGAAGCTAGCCTATGGTATGATTGTTGTTAGATCCTCGGACTAAAACCCTCCGGTTTATATAGACACCGGGATAGGGTTAGGTTTACAGTAGTCGGTTACATTGGTAGGAGATCTACATATCCGTATTGCCAAGCTTGCCTTCCACGCCAAGGAAAGTCCCATCCGGACACGGACGAAGTCTTCAATCTTGTATCTTCATAGTCCAGGAGTCCGACCACCGATGATAGTTCGGCTATCCGGACACCCCCTAGTCCAGGACTCCCTCAGTAGCCCCCGAACCAGGCTTCAATGACGATGAGTCCGGCGCGTAGATTGTCTTCGGCATTGCGAGGTGGGTCCTTCTCCAAATTCCATATACTTGTCGAATATTGTCAAACCCGATAAGTCTTTGCGCTCCTTTGGCTTCTACGCCCAATAATGGCCATCTTCCACGTGTCGAACGAATGTGAGAAGTCAGGTATCTTTACATTTACCCCCGCTGTGCAAATGAGTCGTCTATAAAGGGACGGGGATCCAGATCCGGATCGCACCATCCTCCCAGCGAGCCGTCATTAGAGCGCCGACAAAGAAAACCCATTCCACCATGGGCGATCGTCGCGGCTCCTCCTCTCGCTCCCAGCCCTCGGCCGGAGATTGGGGAGATGTTGAGTCCCTTGACAATGAATTAGTGGCGCTTCAAACCAAGGGATTCCTTCCCTCGGCCTTCTGGTTCCGGCATGCGTCCGGACTCGCTACTTACAAGGGGCGGAAGCGGTGAGAGCGTCCCCTATCCCTCTAAGGGAGAGCGGGTATGCTTCATCTCTCATCTAATGAGAGGACTCGGATTTCAATCCATCCATTTCTCCGGGGCTTCGGAGTTCTACGGCCTCGGTTGCACAACCTCACTTTGCCTCCATCTTGCACATAGCGGGCTTTGTAGCCCTCTGCGAGCTGTTCCTGGGTGTTGAGGCCCATTTTGATCTATGGAAGAGATTGTTCTGCCTTGTGCCCCGTTCTAGTGAGGGGTCAATATATCAACTGGGCCGAGCCGAACTGTGGTGCATCGCCGGGACCGGATATCTATCCGGAACCCGAAGAAGGCGTCCAAGACTGGCCTTGAATGGTTTTACATAGAAGACGCCCTCCCGCCGGATCTCGCTCGGATCGGGTCTCCGGAGTTTAGCAATGCTCCTTTGAAGAAACGCCTGAGTTGGCACCCGCGGAGCCCCCAGGGGGAAGTCAGCAGGGACGTCCTTTACCTGATGAGCCGAATAAGATTGTTGGCTCATTCCGGACTGACTATGATTGGCGTCATGGCCACATGCATAATGCGGGGAGTTCAACCGCTCCAATATAGGGGCCACCCCATGTGGGATTTCAACGGGGAGGACGGGCGCCACTCGTCATGGCCGCAAAGGGCGGGATCGGTCACCGAATCGGTGAAGACCTTGTCCGCTATGTACAAAGGAGAAGAAGAGGATTTTCTCCGCGTACCCAGTCAACGGGTTTTCTTGAATAATCCTTGAAGTTGGGTAGCGAATATCTTTGTGGCCTGTCCGATCCATGTTCCCGTGGTTACATATCTCATTTTATGGTTTCTACGCAGGAACTGCGCCGGGCCGTGGAGAAGATACACAGCCCGCCTCCACAACCCGAGGATCCAGAAAGGTCCCTCGATCCGGCCTCCGAAGAGGACCCGGATATAAAGGTGGAGCTGATCGACGGGGTGTTCCATCAACTAAGCATCGACAATGCTTTGGTTGCCATCACGGCTGACTACCCCGGACTGTTTCCGGCCTCCTAGGTAACCGTGACCGAAGTCCGGATCCCATGACCCACCCGTGCTTTATTTCTAACCACCGCGTGTTTGATGGTGTTTCGCAGGGAGTTCCTTCGAGGCAGGAGGCGGCTCGCGCGGCTAACCAACAAGGGGCAGCAGCCACATGAGCTAAAAAAGGAGTGCGATTTGGATCAAACGCCGCCCATAACGATAAGGCGTGCCACCATATCCCAGGATTGATTCTCGAAGGCGTACTAACACCCGGTGCTCTTTTGAGGAGAAGATGCGCTTGCGGACTAATGTCCGGGAGGTTATAATCGAGCCTCCGACCCGAGGCTCCAACGCCAGGTCCGGAGCGGAGTTAAACACTGAGGCGTCGTCGGATGCTCCTCCGACAGAGGACACCGACAGATTGTCCGCCACCAACTCTGAGGTGGAGAGTGCCATGAATCACAGGCGCCGCCGGACAATCCTTCGTGACGCATGTTTCTCCCAGGAGGCATTGAATGCCTTCAATTCGGGAGATGCGCACCTCCGTGCCACTCACGAAGGTCTAACCAGAGCCACGAAGCAGTATGTAAAGGACATCTGGTAAGAAATTTTGTGATTGTATATGCCAAGAGCCGAGACTTAAAATAGTTAGGATAACTGATTTAAGCATCATTTGTTATGCAGGATCTTATGGAAAAGAATACCCACTGTCCGGGAGCTTGAAGAGTGCAAGGCCCAGCTTGAGGCCTCATCGCCGCCACAGGGGGGGATCCATAGGAACCCTCCGATGTATATACTTTGAAAAACAAGTAGTTTGTGAAGTGCGGCGTGTGTATAAGTCGACAATTATATTGCAGATGGCGCCGGACTTGGATCCGGACAAGCAACAGCTCCTCGCCAGCTAAACGCCCGTGAGGCGTGCTTACAAAGGTGCGGCGGAGAAAAATAACCTCCAAGGCGCCAACACCCAAGCTGGGAGAGGAACTAAAGGATGTTCGTGCCCGGTTGTTCCGACTCCGTAAGGAGAATCGACGTCTTCGTCGCGGCATTTTCGATAAGTGGTTAAGCGAACTGTGAAAGAGTTCGGCGAGGAAGGCGACTAACATAAACATGTATGCAGGTTTGCTCACGTGTCGTCCGGAGGAGATGCCCAGTTCTTCGGTGATCTTCTTCCCGAATTGCGTCGGTACCTGCAAACGAAGTTCGGCGGTGATGAAAAGCGTCGCCAAGCCTTGTGGCCATCTATCTCCTGCCGAAGGCATTGGGGAGCCGCAAGAGCGGCTTCAAGGAGCGCGGCGCTTTTCCGGCTATGGAAGATATCGGCCTGCCGTCAAAGGCGCCAGGAGGCTCGGGCTATGGTGAAGACGCAGTACACGAAGGTGACCCAAACCACATGGCCGAGGTCGGACCTGTGGGGGCACGATGGGAAGGAGATCCTGTAAGTTAGTGTACGGCCAAGTAGAATTGGCATAAAGTATTCCAAAGCAGGATTGTAAACTAGATAGCTTTGTTAGATGGTATTGAAGAGGAATACAAATAGTCAAGTTGACTATGTAATTGAAAATGACATGTAAAATGCCTTCTAGCCGGATTGTAGATCGTTTGTCGTAGCAGACCTTTTCGCTTCAACCTCGGGACCCAATAGTCCGGAGTGTGTCCGAATACCCTCGCGGTTATGTAAGAACCGGGGCATGCGTGGAGACAAGGCGTAGGTGTCATTATTGCTGTATTAGACAAGTGCCCAACTAGTTATGTTATATTACATGGATAGTAAGAAAAATCTTCCAGGGAGAATAGTTCCGTTAAGGGTTCCTTTCCCTGGGAGGGATGCCCTAAAGTGCATGCCCGAACTGCTAAGAAAGTAAAATCATCTGAGGCAGATGTAGAAATAGTTTAAAAATCAATCTTTAAGTTCACCGACCAAATATTCCCTTAAGAACGCTAGCTTTCGGCTTCACCCAGTCTGAGGTACACATCCGGCTGACCCGGCAGTAACTAAATCCGGAACCCCGTCTAATCTAAGACTCAGGGGCCGAGAAGTTTCCGAACTCGGAAGTTTGGGTTTTTGGATGTTATCCATTGAATCCAACCCGCCGCCTGACTTTAAGTTCAGAATTTGATCGTCGTCCGTCCCCCCGCGGGAATCCGGCATGGAGGGGTTGGGAATCCAGACGTAGCTAGTCCTTAAGATAGAAGAAGAATCACCGCATTGTTCCTCTACCACAGCAACATGGTGGGTAGCCTGGGGAGAGTTAATCTCTCTCAGATCGGTTTTAGGCCCGATCTGATCGTAGTCAGTGGCGACTCCCAAGGCGGCGATGCGATCCAAGAGCTCGTTCACGGAGGAGAGCTCGATCGGATCTAGCTGCTCGGCAAGTTCCGAGTTAACACGAAGATTGGTTTCGATGACCCGAGAAGTCATCGTTGGTGCAACAACCGAACTGGTGGTCATAAGGAAACCACCTAGCTGGAGAGTCTGGCCAGCGGCCAAGGCTCCTCTGGCGATAATGTCGTCTTTATAGACGGGATGAGGCATCCTTCCTGACGGTGACGGCACAGAGGAACTCTCAATGAAAGCACCAATGTCGGTGTCAAAACTGGCGGATCTCGGGTAGGGGGTCCCGAACTGTGCGTCTAGGCGGATGGTAACAGGAGACAAGGGACACGATGTTTTTACCCAGGTTCGGGCCCTCTCGATGGAGGTAAAAACCCTACTCCTTCTTGATTAATATTGATGATATGGGTAGTACAAGAGTAGATCTACCACGAGATCAGAGAGGCTAAACCCTAGAAGCTAGCCTATGGGTATGATTGTTGTTCGTCCTACGGACTAAAACCCTCCGGTTTATATAGACACCGGATAGGGTTAGGGTTACACAGAGTCGGTTACATTGGTAGGAGATCTACATATACGTATTTCCAAGCTTGCCTTCCACGCCAAGGAAAGTCCCATCCGGACACGGGACGAAGTCTTCAATCTTGTATCTTCATAGTCCAGGAGTCCGGCCACCGATGATAGTTCGGCTATCCGGACACCCCCTAGTCCAGGACTCCCTCAAGGAGCATTTGCGTTTAGTACTTGGGAAGCTCAGAGAACATCAGCTATACGCCAAGTTCAGCAAGTGTGAGTTTTGGTTGAAGGAAGTTGGATTCCTTGGACATGTTATATCCGGAGAAGGAATAGCAGATGAGCCCCACCAAGGTTGTCCTTTGTGACAAATTGGGAAGCACCCACGTCGATTGGAGAGATCCGAATTTTCTTGGACTCGCAGGGATACTACCGGAGGTTCATTGAGAATTTCGAAGATTGCAAAGCCTATGACGGAGTTGTTGAAAAAGGACACCAAGTTCAAATGGACTGAGGAATGTGAGGCCGTTTTCGGGGAGTTGAAGAAACGCTTGGTTACATCACCGGTGTTGATTCTGCCAAATCAACGCAAGGATTATGAACTGTATTGCGACGCTTCTCGTTGAGGACTTGGAGTCGTACTTATGCAAGAGGGAAGAGTTGTTTCATATGCCTCATGACAGCCTAAACCCCATGAGTTAAATTATGCTACGCATGATTTGGAGTTAGTAGCCATAGTGCATGCGTTGAAGACTTGGAGACACTTTCTCATCGGAAACCATTGTGAGGTATACACTGATCACAAGAGTTCTAAGTATATCTTCACGCAGAAGGAGTTGAATCTCAGGCAGAGGAGATGGTTGGAACTCATTAAGGATTATGATATGAAGTTGCATTATCATCCCGGAAAGGCTAACGTAGTAGCCGATGCGTTGAGCCGCAAGAGTCATGTCAATACACTCATGACCGGAGAGTTACCCAAGGAGTTAGCAAAGGATCTTCGCGAGCTATGTTTGGAGATAGTTCCGAGAGGCTATGTAGCAGCTTTGGAGATTCAATCTACATTGATGGATAAGATCAGAAAAGCTCAGAAGACGGACAAGGAGATAGCCGAGATAAACGAAAGGATGACCAAAGGAAAGGCTAAAGGATTTCGTGAGGATGAGCATGATACATTATGGTTTGAGGACCGCGTATATGTGCCAAATGATCCGAAGATCAGGAAGCTGATTTTGCAGGAGGACCATGATTCGCCATATTCGATTCACCCAGGAAATACCAAGATGTATCTGGATTTGAAGGACAGTTTCTGGTGGACCAGAATGAAGAAGGAAATTGCAGAGTATGTAGCAGTTTGTGATGTATGTCAGAGAGTGAAGGAAGAACATCAGAAGCCAGCTGGATTGTGATACGTCTCCAACGTATCTATAATTTTTGATTGCTCCATGCTATATTATCTACTGTTTTGGACCATATTGGGCTTTATTTTCCACTTTTATGTTACTTTTGGGACTAACCTATTAACCGGAGGCCCAGCCCAGAATTGCTGTTTTTTTGCCTATTTTAGTGTTTCGAAGAAACGGAATATCAAACGGAGTCCAAACAGAATGAAACCTTCGGGAACGTGATTTTCTCACCGAACATGATCCAGGAGACTTGGACCCTACATCAAGAAAGCCACGAGGTGTGCACGAGGTAGGGGGCGCGCCCTACCCCCCAGGCGCGTCCTCCACCCTCGTGGGCCCCACGAAGCTCCACCGACGTTCTCCTTCCTCCTATATATACCTACGTACCCCCAAACGATCAGATACGGAGCCAAAACCTAATTCCACCGCCAAGAACCTTCTGTATCTACCACGAGATCCCATCTTGGGGCTTGTTAGAACTCCGCGGAAGGAATCCACCACGGAGGGCTTCTACATCATCACCATAGCCTCTCTGATGAAGTGTGAGTAGTTTACCTCAGACCTTCGGGTCCATAGTTAGTAGCTAGATGGCTTCTTCTCTCTTCTTGGATCTCAATACAATGTTCTCCCCCTCTCTCGTGGAGATCTATTCGATGTAATCATCTTTTTGCGGTGTGTTTGTTGAGACCGATGAATTGTGGGTTTATGATCAAGTCTATCTATGAACAATATATGAATCTTCTCTGAATTCTTTTATGTATGATTGGTTATCTTTGCAAGTCTCTTCGAATTATCAGTTTGGTTTGGCCTACTAGATTGGTTTTTCTTGCAATGGGAGAAGTGCTTAGCTTTGGGTTCACTCTTGCGGTGTCCTTTCCCAAAGGATGTGAGAGGCAAAGCAAGGCACGATTGTATTGTTGCCATCGAGGATAACAAGATGGGGTTTTATCATATTGCATGAATTTATCCCTCTACATCATGTCATCTTGCTTAAGGCGTTACTGCTTTCTTGAACTTAATACTCTAGATGCATCTTTGGATAGCGGTCGATGAATGGAGTAATAGTAGTAGATGCAGCAGGAGTCGGTCTACTTGTCTCGGACGTGATGCCTATATACATGATCATACCTAGATATTCTCATAACTATGCTCAATTACATCAATTGCTCAACAGTAATTTGTTCACCCAGTAGAGAATACTTATGCTCTTGAGAGAAGCCACTAGTGAAATCTATGGCCCAGTCTATTCTCATCATATCAATCTTCCATCACTTTATTATTGCTTTGCTTTTTTACTTTGCCTTTTATTTTACTTTGCATCTTTATACCAAAAATACCAAAAATATTATCTAATATCAGATCTCACTCTCGTAAGTAACCGTGAAGGGATTGACAACCCCTAATCGCGTTGGTTGCGTTGAGCTATTTGTTTTGTGTAGGTACGAGGGACTCGCGCGTAGCCTCCTACTGGATTGATACCTTGGTTCTCAAAAACTGAGGGAAATACTTACTCTACTCTGCTGCATCACCCTTTCCTCTTCAAGGAAATCTGTCGGTGTCAAAACCGGCGGATCTCGGGTAGGGGGTCCCGAACTGTGCGTCTAGGCGGATGGTAACAGGAGACAAGGGACGCGATGTTTTTACCCAGGTTCGGGCCCTCTCGGTGGAGGTAAAACCCTACTCACTGCTTGATTAATATTGATGATATGGGTAGTACAAGAGTAGATCTACCACGAGATCAGAGAGGCTAAACCCTAGAAGCTAGCCTATGGTATGATTGTTGTTCGTCCTACGGACTAAAACCCTCCAGTTTATATAGACACCGGATAGGGTTAGGGTTACACAGAGTCGGTTACATCGGTAGGAGATCTACATATCCGTATCGCCAAGCTTGCCTTCCACGCCAAGGAAAGTCCCATCCGGACACGGGGACGAAGTCTTCAATCTTGTATCTTCATAGTCCAGAGTCCGCCAAAGATGATAGTTCGGCTATCCGGACACCCCTAGTCCGGACTCCCTCAAGAGCCCTCGAACCAGGCTTCAATGACGGCAGTCTGGCGTGCATATTATCTTGACATTGCAAGGCGGGTTCCTCCTCCGAATACTTCATAGATGATTTTGAACACAAGGATGGTGTCCGCTCGCAAAATAATTTCCACATAACACCGTAGAGAGAATAATATTTACACAAAATCAATCTGCGGCGTATTCGCGGCGTGCCATCACGCCACGGGCGAAGTCTTCATTCGAATCGTTTTCTTTGTCGCCTCGGTAGCGTTTAGCGGCGGTTTCTTGGCACGCCTTGTCAAAGCAGAGATCGTGTCCCCTTATCCCGGATTCTCATCAATACGGACGTGGGTAACCCAACCGGCATTGATTACTGGCGCTTGGAAGATAAGAGAGTTTTACCAGGCTAGTGGGGGCGCCTAGTTGCGTCTGGCCCATATAAGGGATAAGGATCCACCTTTTCACCTCGCCTTCTTCCTCCTTTGCTCATCCATTTCCGACTCGAGTTCCGGCGCCCAAGTCCGCACATCTCTCCTCAACCTTCTCCAGCCATGTCCGAGGCGGGAGGCAAGTGGATGGCCTCCTCCGTCACGGAGGGCACATCACAAGGCTGCGGGAGGCGGATACTTGTCCGGCGACATCGCGTGTCGGCTCCCCACCAAGGGGCAGCTCATCCCCACCCCAGTGCCCCATGAGAGGGTGGTGTTCCTCACCCACTTCCTCCATGGACTAGGTTTTCCACTTCACCCATTTGTCCGGGGCTCATGTTCTACTACGGCCTGGATTTCCACGATCTGGCCCCAAACTTCATCCTCAATATCTCGGCGTTTATTGTCGGTGCGAGGCCTTTCTCGCATCCAGCCCCACTTCGCTTATGGTTGAAGACCTTTAGCGTCAAGCCGAAGATAGTGGGCGGCCGACAAGCCGGAGTGCGGAGGCGCCATGGCGGGCGAGGATGCCCAACGTCACATGGCTTGAGGGCTCCTTCGTGGAGACCATAGAGGTGGCATTCGGGTGGTTCTACATCACCGAGCAGCGCGACTCCAAATGGGCGGCCCCGAATTCAGATCCAGCTCCCCTACGCGGCTCGCATCATGGAAAGAGACGGGCCTGACGTGGGGTGATTCGGAAGAGCTGGCCGGACTCCAAACCTGTGTCCGGAACCTGGTGGACAAGAAACTCAAGCTTGTCAACGTCGTCCTGGTTATGCTCATCCGCCGGGTTCTCCCATGCCAGCAACGGGCCTTCAACTTGTGGGAGTTCGATCCGGCCCAGCACCGAACCTTGAGCGGGCTCTTCGACACTACGTACGAAGATGCCTGGAAGGTGCTGTCCAAGGGCGCCCAGCTCCGCATCCGCTACAAGATCGCGGATTCCGCCGCAGCGTCAAGCCAGCGAGGTAAATTATTTTGCCCTTTATGGGACTCTTTTTCATAGTTTGACTCTATGCAGGATCTAAAACTCCCTAACCTTTGACAGGGGTGGTGAAGACGCCCGGACAGATTAACCGTCCGGCTCCTTTGCCAGAGGACCAGCGGGACTTGGCTTGAGCGGGCTGCTTTGGTTCGGCACCTCACGTGGTGTCGGAGAAGAAGGCCAAGAAGGAGGCCACGGGAACTCGAAGGAGCTCCGGCACCGTGTGGTGTCGATTTCAAGCGTAATCCTCTCCTGAGGAGGAGGAAAAAGAAGCCTCTCCCCCAGCGGGGGAAGGGAAGAAAAGGAAGGCCGCCCCGACTGGGGAGGCCGGAGGGTCCAAGAAGGGAAGAACCCTTCCTCCGGACGTCTCCACCAACACCGACGACGGCGAGGAGGAGTGGCCTTCGAGGGCCAAGCCCCTGGCGAGATCGTAAGTGTCCGGATACCCATGGTTTTTTCTTTATTTACCGCATAGTGTTCTCTGATGGGAACAATCATGTAGCCCGCCCAAGGCGACTTGCCGCTTCATCAAGCGGGTCCACATTCGTCCGAAGTGGAGCACTTCTCTTCCGGCCGCCTCCTCGCCTCGCACCGCCCACGACGCCGAGGTGGGGCCCCAAGGGGGGCCTGGCCAAGAGGAGGTGGCGCAGGAGGCGCCACAAGGTAGCCTCCCGGACTCCAGGCGTGAGGGGAGCAAGACCCCCAGGGGCTCTAAGCTCGACCCTTGTCCGGACTCCATTCCGGAACCTTCAGCGGTTCGAAGTCCGCAAGCGGCCCCTTTGTAAGAAGGGTAAGACGCCGTGTCCTTCGTCCAACCGGAGGCACCGGACTGACTCGAGGCGCTTAACACGCCTCCATCGAGGAGGAGCACCGCCTTTATGAGTGCGATGATCGAAAAGTTCGATCCGCCAAGAGCTGGCCGATCAAGCTTCTGCAACAGCCTTCTAACGAGGCTTTGAGGTGAGTTTTCAATATGTGCAAGAAGATTACCGCATAGACAGTAGCCTCGATGCTTAGTTCGTGTTGGAAAGAAAAGCCGGACTAAGGATCTAAAAAGATATACGCAGGATTCTAACATAATTATGTCAATATGGGAATGCAGGCTGCCCTGCTGACCTCTGCCGCACTGACTGCGGAGGTCAATGTATTAAAGGAGAACCTCGAGCGGTCCAAGAACGAGCTCGGCCAAGCCAAGAAGCAGCTCGAGGACAAAGAAGGTAAATAATACCTTATTAAAGTAATACCTTATAGAAAGGAGTTGGTTGCAAAAAGGACAGGAATAACATGGGTATTGTAGGGGCCATGAACGAGGTGGCTAATTCCTAAAGGAAGCGGTGGATCATGGCTGAAAACAAAGCGGCGTGAGCGCACCGAGCGAGAGAAGGGAGGCGCACTGGCGGAGGTATCGGCAAGAGCTCCAGGCTCTCGTGAAAAAACACGAGGGTTTGGAGCGTGACTCGAAGACCCGAGAGTCCGAGCTTGCCTCGGCTCTTGAGAGTGCCAAGGCCGCTAAGAACAAAGCCCAAAAAGCCCTCCAGGAAATTGAGGCGATGAAGAAGATAGCGGCGGGTAAGGCATTCTTTATGCAAAGCAAGAATGTAAAAGTCAATTATCTGTTACTTACCCGAATCCGGAGCTCTCCAGGAGCCTTCGCAGATCTGCCCTTGATGTATCCGATCTTGCCGCTTTCTACCGAGCCAAGAGGGGAGCTCGACGGAGAAGGTGTTTTGGTCTCGATATCTTTGAGGCCGAACATCCGGTGCCTTTGAGCGACCAATCGAAGCAATTGGTCGAGCTCCACAAGGTCGCCGAACAGGCCATGAAGGGCCTTATAGCTCAGCTGTGGCCAAATGAGGCCATGCACAGGAGCTACGCCGGGCTAGTCACGGCGGCTGGTGGACGCCTTTGTCCATGGATCAAAGTAATCAAGCGCCTGTCTGCATCGAAGGTGCTCAGAGGGCCTTGCCCGATGCTAAGGTGCACCGGGGCAAGCTGGACGGTGAGAAGCTTGTGAAGGACGGACCACCGGTGGGCAAGGAGCATCGCAAGCCCGAAATGTATTATGAGGGCGTCTGGAGGGTGCCCACCGATAAGCGGGTGAATGCTCCAAAGATGTAATTTTGAATAGACTCGCATTTGTTATCCTCAGACGCTGAAAACTTGTTCATATGCACTAAGCAACGCTTGTGAATTTAAAATATTACCTTCATGCGGTCGTTTATCAAATCGAGAGATGGCAAGTCGTTGGCTTCAGGCCCCATGCCCCGAAGTCTTTGGGGCGTTCGGGATAAACTTGAGCGCTCTTGTTCCCATTCTTGGGTCCTATGAGGGAGGTGCTCAATGCAACGAACCAGGCAACCGGACTTATAGTGCTTGAACACTCTCACTTAGCCATAGAATTCTATAATTTTAAATTTCGGCGAAGCCCCTAGTATTCGGAAGACCGAGTTCGGGGCGCTATCCACGCCTTGGCCGGACAATGCCGGCTCCTCGCTCTAAGCGGCATAAGTCTTTAGGGACCCGAAAAAACCTCTCGAACAGCGACCAGCTCTCGCCTTATCATGACGGTCAGTTTTAGCTTTCTCCACTGAGGTGCTCAACCCAGCTCAACCGGGGCACAATCACAGTTGTTCTCCCAGTGCGACCTTAGCCGATATAACGGAACGTAAGGTACCAAAACATGGGAGCCGGGCAAACCCAACTATTGACCCAAGACATGATTCGGAGCCGATGCATATAATGCTATAAGTTCGGGGTGCCGCACTTGTGAAAGTGTTCGGACTTATCACACCATTCGTGGGGTACTTAAGCCCTGGTGTATTGGTCGTACCAAAGTGTGCAGGTGCAACATGTCATAGATGAACATATATGGTAAAAAGGAATGCAATAGTAAGCGAAGCTATGTATTGTTTTATTCAAAAATATACCGCAATGAAAGCGTAAGCGATACAAATAGTGCGGTAAGCAAGGGATGGGACTATTTAACATGTCCCCTCCGAGGGGTAAGCTACGGGGTGGTATGTAAAACAGGTATAATGCTCGTAGTAGAGACCACCCTAGACACTTGACGTAACTACGCTTCCTGGCTGTTGCATCGTGAGTTCGGCAATTCTAGTGCGGACAGGGCTTCCGGAAGACGGAGTCCTGAAAGTAAGAGAAAAGAAAGAAAAAAGAATGACACAATCGGGAGCCCACAGTGCGGTTGAGCCGCACTGGCTGATGCGTGGTCGTGCCCTCCCCTTATGCCCATGGTATCTCCGGGCGTAATTATGTACGCCAGAAAATCGGCTTCGCGATTTCGCGAGGGCTGGGGTTAGCCGCATTGCTACGCTTGCTCGGATCGTGCCAGCGGTCTTGCTGTAGGTTACTCCGGCGCTTGATGGTGTACGGGACGTTTAATGGCGGACTCGAGAATTGCCTTAAGAGGCTGCTTTGCACTTCCGCTAGGGCCGCCATATGCTCCTCCGCTCGGAGAGAGTGTTCGGTGTTTCCATTGACCGTAATTACTCCTCGAGGGCCTGGCATCTTGAGCTTGAGATATGCGTGGCGGCACCGCATTGAACTTTGCAAATGCGGTTCGTCCAAGCGATGCATGATAGCCGCTATGAACGGGACTATGTCGAAGATTAACTCTTCGCCGGAAGTTATCCGGGGATCCGAAGACCACTTCAAGTGTAACGAACTGTCTGATTAGCCTCTACACGGAATGACGCCTTTAAAGGTCGTCTTTGTGGGTTTAATCCTTGAGGGTCTATGCCCATTTTGCACTGCTGTATCTGGTAAAGCGAGTTCAGGCTGCCGCCACCGTCCATCGGGACTCTAGTGAGGTGGAATCCGTCAATGATTGGGTCAAGAACCAATGCGGCCGAATCTGCCGTGTCGGATGCTAGTGGGGTGGTCCCTTGATCAAAAGTGATCGGGCGGGAGGACCACGGGTTGAACTTTGGGGCGACTGGCTCCATCGCATATCGTCCTTAGTGCACGCTTCCGCTCCCTTTTGGGTATGTGGGTTGCGTATATCATGTTCACCGTCCGCACTTGTGGGGAAAGCCCTTCATCCTCTATTGTTCGGCGTCGGGGCTCCTCCTCGTCATCGCTATGCAGCCCCTTGTCGATGAGTTCGGCATTTAACTTGCTCGCTGCTTGAACACCCAACAATCCTGTTGGTGTGGTTGGCTGGTTTTAAGTGCCATGTATCCGCACAAGCGATCGAGTATTCGGTCCAAGTTGGGCCGGGCCACAGGTATTTCTTTTGAATGGCTTCTTCCGCTGACCGGGTTTAGAGCCTCTGAATCCGGCATTTATTGTCGTATCTTCAGTATTATCACTGTTAATGCGGCGTTTATTCTTGTTGCGACGCGACCTACCATTGCTGTCCTTGGTATCCGAACTACCAGGGTGTTTGGCCAAGTTGTTGCTTCGAGCTAGCTATTTGTCCTCTCCAGCCGCAGGTTGGGTCATGAGTGATGTGAGGGCTGCCATGGATTTCGGCTTTTCCTGTCCTAGGTGCCGGGCAAGCCACTCGTCATGGATGTTATGTTTGAAGGCTGCAAGGGCCTCTGCATCCAGGACGATCAGCGATTTGATTTTTCTTGGTTAAGAACCGTGTCCGTAATTGTCCGCCGATTCATCTGGCTGCTGAATTATATGGCTAAGGTCATCGGCGTCTGGTGGTCGCACATATGTGCCTGGAAGTTATCGAGGAATGCGGCTTGTGTCTTCCAACAACCAATTGATTCTGCCGGCAAGCTATTGAGCCAATGCCGAGCTGGTCCTTTAAGCTTGAGTGGGAGGTATTTGATGGCGTGTAGATCATCACCGCGAGCCATGTGGATATGGAGGAGATAGTCCTCGATCCAGACCGCAGGATATGTGGTACCATCGTATGATTCAATGTTTACGGGTTTGAAACCCTCAGGGATTTGGTGATCCATTACTTCATCTGTGAAGCATAGTGGGTGTGCGACGCCTCTGTATTGGGCTATATCACGACGTAGCTCATATGAGCTTTGTCTAATGTGTTCGGCCTGGCCGGGGTTGCTGTATCCGGCGTGTGGTAATCATCTGAGTCGTTGGCGCCCACGCCGATCTGTAGATCGATCTTGTTTGCTTTGCCTTATCCTCCAGTATATCTACTTAAGTCGGCGCGTTCTCCCGTGCCTTGGTACTTTTGAGCGGCGTCGGGCGTGGCTTGAGCGGAGGGCCGAGAGGCCTCTGTCGCTGACCCGAGGTGGCCGTCTGCCATGTCGTCTTGTTGGTGATGCGGGTGCTTCCTCCTCGATCGAGGCAACGGCCTGCGTTTGGGGTAGCTTTGGAGGCGTTCGAGTTCGTACTCTTGGCTGCAAGGACTTCAGTCCATCTGTCAGCCTAGCAAGTCTTGGTCGACTCTAAGCTGCTGCCGCTTTCTTGAGGCTGCTTGCCGTGGCCATAAGCCTGCGTTTGAAACACTCCTGTTGGCGGGATCCTCCCACGACAAATTAAATCATCGTCGAGGCTTGCCTCATCTTCGGAGGAGGCATATAATTATCGTCCTCTACCTCTCGATCTGCCGCTCTATCATGAGGGCTGGCTTCTCCCTCCTCTGTGTTGAATCCTGCCGGAGGGGTTGTCTTGACCGCCTTGTCCAGATATTATCTCCCGTGCGGAATCGCCGTTTCTTTGTGGCGGGATTTAGAGCGGCACCGCTAACGTCGGGCGCTTGGGTTGTTTCTTGGAGGGTCATCCTCCATTGTTCCATCGCCATTCCCATCTTTTGGGATGTCCACCATGTATATGTCATATGACGAGGTGGCCTTCCGGTGCCCTGTGGTGGCTCTTGATCATCTCTCGCACCGTCGTCCATACCGTCGATGTCTTCGGAGTCGAAGTCGAGCATGTCGGTTAAATCATCGACAGTGGCTACAAAGTGGGTGGTGGGTGGGCGTTGAATTTCCTCGTTGTCCGAATCCCAACCTTCTGGCCGTGAGTTCGCCAGGGCTCTCGACAAAGAGAGAGACTTTAGTGAGTTTAGGATATCGCCAAAGGGCGAGTCTTTGAAAGATGTCTGCGGCGGTGAACTCCATAACTTGGCGCCCGGTCGGATTCATTGGCGAGGGCACGGAGGTTCGGAGTCCGGCACCTCGGAGTCACGGGCTCTGCAAAGGACAGGGATAGTGTTCGGCTCAATCGCCGTAGATATCGTAGACCCCGAGGCGGTGTCTAGCCACTCGTCCTCGATCGGCGAAATCGGCTCCAAACTAAAGGTCGGAGCGGACGCTGGTGCGGCCTCCAGGACACTGTTCGGCGGCAGAGCTAGATCATACCCATCGAGGCGGTCGGCGGCGCTTGGGCGTGGCTCAAATCCGTCGAAGATCAAGTCTCCGCGGATGTCGGCCGTAGTTCAAACTTCCAAATTTGACCTGATGGCGGGGCGTAGCTTCGATCTGCTCCAGATGGCCAGCGAATTGGCCCGCAGTGCAAAGCCGCGAATCTGAACATCTTTCCGGGAGAAAAGTCTCACCTGGACCACGCGTCGTTGTTGATGATCGAAGGAGCCATCGGGCCTATAGGTGACGACACGGAGGAACTCTCAATGAAAGCACCAATGTCGGTGTCAAAACCGGCGGATCTCGGGTAGGGGTCCCGAATCTGCGTCTAGGCGGATGGTAACAGGAGACAAGGGACACGATGTTTTTACCCAGGTTCGGGCCCTCTCGGTGGAGGTAAAACCCTACTCTGCTTGATTAATATTGATGATATGGGTAGTACAAGAGTAGATTTACCGCGAGATCGGAGAGGCTAAAACCTAGAAGCTAGCCTATGGTATGATTGTTGTTAGATCCCTACGGACTAAAACCCTCCGGTTTATATAGACACCGGATAGGGTTAGGGTTACAGCAGTCGGTTACATCGGTAGGAGATCTACATATCCGTATCGCCAAGCTTGCCTTCCACGCCAAGGAAAGTCCCATCCGGACACGGACGAAGTCTTCAATCTTGTATCTTCATAGTCCAGAGTCCGGCCAAAGATGATAGTTCGACTATCCGGACACCCCTAGTCCGGGACTCCCTCAAAATCCAACGCAGTGCTCAAGAGGTAGCAGGAAGATTTCTGGTGCCGTTGCCCGGGAGGCTTACGCAAAAGTCAAGTCAAGATTTGGACTCCCACAACGAGCCATTTCTGGCGCCATACCTAGTACCCATCACAATTCCTTATCTCTCGCATTACATTATTTGTCATTTGCCTCTCGTTTTCCTCTCCCCCATTTCACCTTTGCCGTTTTATTTGCCCCTCTTCCGTTTGTCCTTCTATTTGCTTGTTACCATGTGCCTTCTATTTGCTTGCATCTTCGCTTGCTAAAATTCTATTGTTATGGATCCTCATCCTCTTGCTAATCTTTTTAAGAGATCCAATTATGATGAACCAATTCCTAGTGATTTGGATGCACTAGATTATCTTTATAAGCTTTTGCACGAAATCCGTAAATCTGAAAATTGTGATGAAGTGCTTCATGATAGATCTTTGAATAAAAAGCATGATTGCAATTATTTTATTATAAATTCTTTTGATGTCAATTGTGCTAATAAGATGCAAAATCCTAAGCTTGGGGATGCTAGTTTTGTTATGTCTACCACTTGTTGCAATGGTCATGATTGGGGTGATTCTTCTTATGATCCTGAAAATTTATTTAAGCCCCATGATGAATATGAGATTGATAATAGTGTTTGAAATAATATTGAAAGTGGGTTTGGAAGAGTGTCAACTTTATATCCCACATACATGGATAATGTTCAATCTGATGAAGTTTTTGATAAAAGTGGGTTTGGAGAGGTCATGACTTTAGTTAATGTTAATCCCACTATTTTGGAAGAGTGTCAACTTTGCATGCATGTGGATCGTGTTAAGAATATTTTATGTGATAGCTATTTTGTTGAATTTGCTTATGATCCCACATGTAATTATTATGAGAGAGGAAAATATGGTCGTAGAAATTTTCATGTTACTAAATTACCTCTCGTTATGTTGAGATTGCTATTGTTCCTTTCCGCTTCCTTGCATATGCTAGTTTTTGCTTGCTACGATAATTTGTTTGACTATAATATGCCTATGAATAGGAATTATGTTAGACTTAAGTGTGTTTGTCACATGTTTTATGATGCTCTCTTTGTGCCTCAATTCTTGTCTTTCTTGTGAGCATCATTGAAATCTCAATGCCTAGCTAAAAAGGCTTTAAAGAAAAGCGCTTGTTGGGAGACAACCCAATATTTTTACTTGCTGTTTAGGAATAAATAATCCATCTACCTTCATGTTAGATTTGTTTTTATGTTTTAATTAGTGTTTGTGCCAAGTTAAACCTATAGGATCTTCTTGGATGATAGTTATTTGATCTTGCTGTAATTTCCAGAAACTTTCTGTTCACGAAAACAATTATTAAAAATCACCAGAACGTGATAAAATACTGATTCCAATTGCTTCTGATCAATAAAAAAAATTGCCTAGGTCTTCCTATTTTGGCTTAATTTTTTAAGTTCCAGAAGTTTGCTTTAGTTACAGATTGCTACAGGCTGTTCTGTTTTTGACAGATTTTGTTTTTCGCGTGTTGTTTGCTTGTTTTGATGAATCTATGGCTAGTAAAATAGTTTATAAACAATAGAGAAGTTGGAATACAGTAGGTTTAACACCAATATAAATAAAGAATGAGTTAATTACAGTACCTTAAAGTGGTCTTTTGTTTTCTTTCGCTAACGGAGCTCACGAGATTTCTGTCGAGTTTTGTGTTGTGAAGTTTTCAAGTTTTGGGTGAATTTTTTTGATGGATTATGGAACAAGGAGTGGCAAGAGCCTAATATTGGGGATGCCCATGGCACCCCCAAGATAATCCAAGGACACCAAAAAGTCAAAGCTTGGGGATTCCCCGGAAGGCATCCTCTTTAGTCTACTTACATCGGTAACTTTACTTGGAGCTATATTTTTATTCACCACATGATATGTGTTTTGCTTGGAGCGTCCTGTATGATTTGAGTCTTTGCTTTTTAGTTTATCACAATCATCCTTGCTGTACACACCTTTCAAGAGAGCCATACATGAATTGGAATTTGATAGAATACTCTTAGTGCTTCACTTATATCTTTTGAGCTTTATAGTTTTGCTCTAGTACTTCACTTATATCTTTTAGAAACGCGGTGGTGGATTTGTTTTATAGAAACTTTTGATCTCTCATGCTTCACTTAGATTATTTGGAGAGTCTTAAATAGCGTGGTAATTTGCTTAATAATAATATGCTTGGTATTCAAGATTTGTAAAACTTTCTTTTGAGTGTGTTGAATACTAAGAAAAGTTTAATGCTTGATAATTGTTTTGAGATATGGAGGTGATAATATCAAAGTCATGCTAGTTGAGTAGTTGTGAATTTGAGAAATGCTTGTGTTGAAGTTTGCAAGTCCGTAGCATGCACGTATGGTGAACGTTATGTAACAAATTTGAAACATGAGGTGTTATTTGATTGTCCTCCTTATGAGTGGCGGTCGGGGACGAGTGATGGTCTTTTCCTACCAATCTATCCCCCTAGGAGCATGCGTGTAGTACTTTGGTTTCTGATGGCTTGTAGATTTTTGCAATAAGTATATGAGTTCTTTATGACTAATGTTGAGTCCATGGATTAGCCTCTTCGGTACCGAGCATTGCCCTTTCTCACATTGAGAGTTGGTGCAAACTTCGCCGGTGCATCCAAACCCCGTGATATGATACGCTCTTTCACACATAAATCTCCTTATATCTTCCTCAAAACAGCCACCATACCTACCTATTATGGCATTTCCATAACCATTCCGAGATATATTGCCATGCAACTTTCCACCATTCCGTTCATCATGACACATTCATCATTGTCATATTGCTTAGCTTGATCATGTAGTTGACATAGTATTCGTGGCAAGGCACCGTTCATAATTCTTTCATACATGTCACTCTTGATTCATTGCATATCCCGGTACACCGCCGGAGGCATTCATATAGAGTCATACTATTTTCTAGTATCGAGTTGTAATCATTGAGTTGTAAATAAATAGAAGTGTGATGATCATCATTTAATAGAGCATTGTCCCAAAGAAAAAAAAGAAAGGCCAAAGAAAAAAAGGAAGGCCATATATATATATATATATATATATATATATATAATAAAAAGGGGCAATGCTGCTATCATTTTTTTCTACACTTTTGCTTCAAAGTAGCACCATGTTTTTCATATAGCGAGTCTCATATATTGTGCTTCAAAGTAGCACCATGTTTTTCATATAGAGAGTCTCATATGTTGTCACTTTCATATACTAGTGGGAATTTTTCATTATAGAACTTGGCTTGTATATTCCAACGATGGGCTTCCTCAAATGCCCTAGGTCTTCGTGAGCAAGCAAGTTGGATGCACACCCACTTAGTTTCTTTTGTTGAGCTTTCATACATTTATAGCTCTAGTGCATCCGTTGCATGGCAATCCCTACTCCTTGCATTAACATCAATCGATGGGCATCTCCATAGCCCATTGATTATCCTCGTTGATGTGAGATCTTCTCCTTTTTGTCTTCTCCACATAACCCCCATCATCATATTCTATTCCACCCATAGTGCTATATCCATGGCTCACGCTCATGTATTGCGTGAAGGTTTATAAAGTTTGAGATTATTAAAGTATGAAACAATTGCTTGGCTTGTCATCGGGGTTGTGCATGATGAGAGCATTCTTGTGTGACGAAAATGGGCATGACTAAACTATATGACTTTGTAGGGATGAACTTTCTTTGGCCATGTTATTTTGAGAAGACATAATTGCTTAGTTAGTATGCTTGAAGTATTATCATTTTTATGTCAATATGAACTTTTGTCTTGAATCTTTCGGATCTGAATATTCATACCACAATTAAGAAGAATTACATTGAAATTATGCCAAGTAGCACTCTGCATGAAAAATTCTCTTTTTATCATTTACCTACTCGAGGACGAGCAGGAATTAAGCTTGGGGATGCCTGATACGTCTCCAACGTATCTATAATTTTTTATTGATCCATGCTATATTATCTACTGTTTTGGACCATATTGGGCTTTATTTTCCACTTTTATGTTACTTTTGGGACTAACCTATTAACTGGAGGCCCAGCTCAGAATTGCTGTTTTTTTGCCTATTTCAGTGTTTCGAAGAAACAGAATATCAAACGGAGTCCAAACGGAATGAAACCATCGGAAACGTGATTTTCTCACTGAACATGATCCAGGAGACTTGGACCCTATGTCAAGAAAGCCACGAGGTGGGCACGAGGTAGGGGTGCGCGCCCTACCCCCCCAGGCGCGCCCTCCACCCTCGTGGGCCGCACGAAGCTCCACCGACGTACTCCTTCCTCCTATATATACCTCGTGCCCAAAGCGATCGAGATCTGGGCCAAAAACCTAATTCCACCGACGCAACCTTCTGTACCCACGATATCCCATCTTGGGGCCTATTCCGGAGCTCCGCCGGAAGGGGAATCCACCACGGAGGGCTTCTACATCATCACCATAGCCTCTCCGATGAAGTGTGAGTAGTTTACCTCAGACCATAGATAGTAGCTAGATGGCTTCTTCTCTCTTTTGGATCTCAATACAATGTTCTCCCCTCTCGTGGAGATCTATTCGATGTAATCTTCTTTTTGCGGTGTGTTTGTTGAGGCGATGAATTGTGGGTTTATGATAAAGTCTATCTATGAACAATATTTGAATCTTCTGTGAATTCTTTTATGTATGATTGGTTATCTGTGTAAGTCTCTTCGAATTATCAGTTTGGTTTGGCCTATTAGATTGGTTTTTCTTGCAATGGGAGAAGTGCTTAGCTTTGGGCAGAAAGGCACGTATTGTATTGTTGCCATTGAGGATAACAAGATGGGGTTTTTATCATATTGCATGAATTTATCCCTCTACATCATGTCATCTTGCTTAAGGCGTTGCTCTGTTTTCATTAAGTTAATACTCTAGATGCATCTTTGGATAGCGGTCGATGAGTGGAGTAATAGTAGTAGATGCAAAGGAGTCGGTCTACTTGTCTCGGACGTGATGCCTATATACATGATCATACCTAGATATTCTCATAACTATGCTCAATTACGCCAATTGCTCAACAGTAATTTGTTCACCCACCGTAGAATACTTATGCTCTTGAGAGAAGCCACTAGTGAAATCTATGGCCCCCGGGTCCATTCTCATCATATCAATCTTCCATCACTTTATTATTGATTTTCTTTTTTACTTTGACTTTTATTTTACTTTGCATCTTTATACCAAAAATGCCAAAAATATTATCTATTATCAGATCTCACTCTCGTAAGTGACCGTGAAGGGATTGACAACCCCTAATCGTGTTGGTTGCGTTGAGCTATTTGTTTTATTATAGACGAGGGACTCGCGCGTAGCCTCCTACTGGATTGATACCTTGGTTCTCAAAAACTGAGGGAAATACTTACTCTACTCTGCTGCATCACCCTTTCCTCTTCAAGGAAATCCAACGCAGTGCTCAAGAGGTAGCAGATTGCTACAACTATTGCCGATAGCCGAATGGAAGTGGGATAAGCTAGGCATGGAGTTTATCACAGGATTGCCCAGGACTCGTTCCGGATATGACTCGATATGGGTTGTAGTCGATCGTTTGACGAAAGTAGCTCATTTCATCCAGTGAAGACCACTTACACCAGTGCTAAGTTGGCAAAGATATACATGACCAGGATCATATGTTTGCATGGAGTTCCGAGGACCATTGTATCAGATAGAGTAACCCAGTTTACCTCAAAGTTTTGGAATCAGTTGCATGAAACTTTGGGAACTAGGCTAGAGTTCAAGATGACTTTTCACCCACGAGCCGGATGGATGACCGAGAGAGTCAATCATATTCTAGAGGACATGTTGAGAGCTTGTGCGCTAGACTATGGATCTAGTTGGGACGACAATTTGCCTTATGCAGAGTTCTCTTACAAAAACAGCTATCAAGCCAGTTTGAAGATGGCCCCTTTCGAAGCATTGTATGGAAGGAGGTGCAGGACACCGTTGTTGTGGGATGAAGTTGGAGACCGTCAGTTGTTTGGACCAGATTTGATTAAAGAGTCTGAAGAGAAGGTTAAGCTGATTCACGATAGACTCAAGGTAGCCCAGTCCAGGCAGAAGAGCTATGCGGATTCTAAGCGCAAGGAGATAGTTTACGAAGTTGGAGACAGAGTGCATCTTCGTGTAACACCCCTTCGAGGAGTGAAGCTCTTTGGAGTTAAGGGAAAGTTAGCACTGCGTTTTGTAGGACCATACAAAGTTTTGGAACGTATGGGGGAAGTTGCTTACAAGTTGGAATTGCCCGAAGGATTGTCAGGAGTTCACGATGTGTTCCACGTTTCTCAGTTGAAGAAGTGCCACGCAGAGATGGCTGATGTTCCTTTGAGAGATACAGTGCCACTGGAAGCGATTCAGTTGGACAGCGATTTGACCTACGAGGAGAAACCAATCAAGATTCTTGAGTTTGCCAGCCGAGTCACACGCAGCAAAGTTATCAAGTTTTGCAAGGTTCAGTGGAGCCACCATACCAAAGATGAAGCCACCTGGGAACGCGAGGAAGACTTACGGAAGGATCACCCTCACCTATTTTCTAGCCAACCCGAATCTCGAGGGCGAGATTCATCTTAAGGGGGGTAGGTTTGTAACATCCCAAATTTTCAATTTGGAATGTTATACATTAGGTCATCATTGCATATCATATTTTATTGCATTTTGGTTTGATCCTAGAAATTCTACGCAACTCAAGGACCAATGGAGAGAGTTGGGAATTTCGTCATTTTCATATTTGAGTTTTCTCGAATTTTGAAAAGAGGATCGTTTGATTTTAATTATTTTCTCTTCGAATATTTCTTTGATGAAAATAAAAGAGAGAGGATAAAATGACTTCCTCAAAATAAAGAAATATTGGAGATTTAATATTAAAATCAAATAAGAATTTTATTCGGAGTTTTATCGCTATTTTATTTGAATTAGGAAAAATATGCATTTTTCAAAATTGCATTAGAGTCCCAAATAAATGTTCACCTTGTCCGGTAGATTTTTAGAGGACGGGGAAAATTTATTTCGGGATTTTTGAAGTCCGTTTAGTATTTCTTTTCTTTGTTTTTCTGCACGGAATAATTTAAAAAATAAGTCAACTGACCTACAGGTCGTACCCGAGCCGGATTCTTTCGGACGGGGGGCTTTATAAGCCGCCGCTCGAGCCACCCGAGGCCCAAACCACGCCGCCATCGTCTTGCGCCGCTAGCGCCGCCGCTACCGCCACCGCCGTCATTGCCGCCGCCTGTCAGCCGCCCGGGAGCCGGATGCCAGAGTCGCCGGACCTCACCGGCAGTCGCCTCGGTTTCGTTACAAAACCGTCGGTTTTTTAAGAACCCGCGGTTTATTTTTTTAGATTGGTTTTAATTTTTTTCCGGTTTAGTTATTTAGCGAACGCCCGTTCGGTCGTTCGTTTTAACGAACAGTTTTCACCGTTTAGCCGCAGACAGCTAACGTTCATTCGTTAGTCTGTTCGTCAGTTTTTCTTTTTCTCAGATTTTTCGCCATTATTTTGGATCGCGATTTTTGATCTGATTTTCGTTTTAGTTTATTTTTTCGCTCGTTTATCGGAATCAGGCGATTCAAGCGCCTAGAGTTTCATCTCGAAACCCTCTTTCTGTTTAACCAACTTAAACAAGTTTTTGCTACTGTAAAATTTGACTTTAGTCAAGATTAGTGATCAAAGCTTGTTTCTTTCGCAGTTTGAGTTTTGTTGCTTCGTTTGATTTGATTCTTTTTGCAAACCGGAGTTCTTAAGTTGAACTTTCTGGTTAGATCTTCTTATTTGAGTTTTACCCATGCATCTTTGCTTGATTGCTTATTGTATGCTTGTTTGTTTGCGATAGAGTACCCGGAGTGCGAAGCATGCTACTACGAGTCTCTAGGTTTCAGCGATCATCAGCAAGGCAAGTAACACTTTGATCATACCTCTTTACTACCCAGTTTTATTGCATTAGATCAATCCTCAAACAATTGCATGGTTAGAATCTGATTAAATTGTGGGTTTGCGAAGTAGATGAGGTAGTACCTATTCACCTGTTTATTATCAAACCTTTGGGAGTTACTTCTACGTTGCTTATATTGCTATGCTATGCTCATAGACGTGGTTTGGGTTTGAGTGTATTCATGACAGATGTGAGTATTCTTAAGTAATGGTTAACTTAAGGTGGCAACTTTAATACACATCTGGGTGGATCGAGGCACCTGGGGAACACAGTGTTGCCTGCTTTTTTTTGGAAATCCCGGGGTACCGTGTGATTCTCCTATGGACTGCCACCCAGGCTCAAAGGGATCATAAGATTATTCATGCTAGAAACTTCCGTGTGCAGCCACATGCCATTATGGGCTCTGGCATAGTTGAGTAAGTTGTGGGAAACCTTTCCATGATGGGCTAGCAGATGTAGGGGATTGTAGGTGTACATGCCTATCTATCGGTTAAGGGGACCTCTTCGGAAAGACTGTTTCTCGGTCATCCGTTTCTCAAACATCATGTAGTGCGAGAAATCTAATGGAGGAGATCGAGTCTTGTGGGAAAAAGTGTGCAGACCTCTGCAGAGTGTATAAACTAATCATGGTTAGCTGTGTCCCCGGTTATGGACATCTTGAGTATCTAGTTCTTGGATTATCATGTGGATCTCATCACTCTTAATATAATTTGATTGGGTTTAATGATGATGCTTAATTGAGATTGAGTTGGGCGAACCTTCTCAATGTTTAACAACTACCATGACAGTTAAATAAAATTTATTCCTTTGTTGCAGGAAACAATTGGCTTTCCACAAAATTTATTAACCATACAGCCTCCACCAGCCATATATGCATGTAGTGATAGCTTTATTCTATTCATTACTCTTTTGTGTTGCCTTGCCAAGATATTCCATGTCTTGACCCATTTTCGGGCTGCAACGCGTTCATGTTGAGACTTTTTTAGACGACGAGTAAGGTGCCTTAGGTCGTGGTCTTTCACTCAGTGATGTCGTTGGAGTTGATGGACTCACTTTATCTTCCAAGCCTTCCGCTGTTATCGTATTAGATGGCCTTAAGTCATATTTATTGTAATAAGATCTCTTTTGAGACATTCGATGTAATAAGTGTGTGATTGCTACTCTATTATAAATCCTCAAGTACTGTGCGTGTCAGCATTACCGATCCAGGGATGACACTGATGCACAGAGATCATACTGTTTGAGGTCTGGTCGCTACACCCATCAACAAGGTATTTCTGGCGCCGTTTATTTTGCTTTCTTTACTTTTAGTCTTTATCATAAAAATACCAAAAATACTATCTTATCATCTCTATCAGATCTCACTTTTGCAAGTGGCCGTGAAGGGATTGACAACCCCTTTATCGCGTTGGTTCCAAGGTTCTTATTTGTTTGTGTAGGTGCGTGGGACTTGAGCGTGGTCTCCTACTAGATTGATACCTTGGTTCTCAAAAACTGAGGGAAATACTTACGCTACTTTACTACATCACCCTTTCCTCTTCAAGAGAAAACCAACGCAGTGCTCAAGAGGTAGAAAGAAGGATTTCTGGCGCCGTTGCCGGGGAGGTGTGCACCAAGTCAAGTCAAGATTTGATTTCCCGACAACGAGCCATTTCTGGCGCCGTTGCCGGCGAGTCTACGCACAAGTCAAGACATACCAAGTAACCATCACAAAGTCTTATCCCTCGCATTACATTATTTGCCATTTGCCTCTCGTTTTCCTCTCCCCCACTTCACCCTTGCCGTTTTATTCCCCCTCTCTTTTCGTCCGCCTCCTTTTCGCTTGGTTCTTGTTTGCTCATGTATTGGATTGCTTCCTTGTCACAATGGCTCAAGACAATACTAAATTGTGTGACTTTTCCAATACCAACAACATTGATTTTCTTAGCACTCTGATTGCTCCTCTTACCGAAGCTGAATCTTGTGAAATTAATGCTGCTTTGCTGAATCTTGTCATGAAAGATCAATTCGCCGGCCTTCCTAGTGAAGATGCCACTACCCATCTAAATAGCTTTGTTGATTTGTGTGATATGCAAAAGAAGAAAGATGTGGATAATGATATTGTTAAATTAAAGCTATTTCCGTTTTCACTTAGAGATTGTGCTAAAACTTGGTTTTCGTCTTTGCCTAAAAATAGTATTGATGCTTGGAATAAGGGCAAAGATGCTTTTATCTCTAAGTATTTTCCTCCCACTAAGATCACCTCTCTTAGAAACGATATTATGAATTTTAAGCAACTTGATCATGAACATGTTGCACAAGCTTGGGAGAGGATGAAATTAATGATACATAATTACCCTACTCATGGTTTGAATTTGTGGGTGATTATACAAAAAAATTATGCCGGATTGAATTTTGCTTCTAGAAACCTTTTAGATTCGGCCGCGGGGGGCACTTTTATGGAAATCACTTTAGGAGAAGCTCCTAAACTCCGAGATAATATTATGGTTAATTATTCTCAATGGCACACTGAAAGATCTACTAGTAAAAAAGTGCATGCAATAGAAGAAATTAATGTTTTGAGTGGAAAGATGGATGAACTTATGAAATTGTTTGCTAATAAGAGTGTTTCTTCTGATCCTAATGATATGCCTTTGTCTACTTTGATTGAGAATAATAATGAATCTATGGATGTGAATTTTGTTGGTAGGAATAATTTTGGTAACAACGGCATTATAGAGGAAACTTTAATCCTAGGTCGTTCCCTAGTAATTCCTCTAATAATTATGGTAATTCCTACAACAATTCTTATGGAAATTTTAATAATATGCCCTCTTAATTTGATACTAGTGTTAAAGAGTTTATGAATTCACAAAAGAATTTCAATACTTTGCTTGAAGAAAAATTGCTTAAGGTTGACGAATTGGCTAGGAACGTGCATAAAATTTCCCTTGATGTTGATTCTTTGAAACTTAGATCTATTCCACCTAAGCATGATATCAATGAGTCTCTCAAAGCCATGATAATTTCCATTGATGAGTGCAAAGAAAGAACCGCTAGGATCCGTGCTAAGAAAGATTGCTTTGTGAAGGCGTGTTCTTCTAGTTTTTATGAGAATAAAGATGAAGATCTAAAAGTTATTGATGTGTCTCCTATTAAATCTTTTGTTTTGCAATATGAATCTTGATAATGATGGGACTGGAGATGAGTCAACTTTAGTTAAAAGGCGTCCCAAAAATTCGGAGTTTTAGATCTTGATGCAAAAATTGGTAAAAGTGGGATTGAAGATGTTAAAACTTTAGATAGCAACGAACCCACTATTTTGGATTTCAAGGAATTTAATTATGATAATTGCTCTTTGATAGATTGTATTTCCTTGTTGCAATCCATGCTAAATTCTCCTCATGCTTATAGCCAAAATAAAGCCTTTACTAAACATATCATTGATGCTTTGATGCAATCTTACGAAGAAAAACTTGAGTTGGAAGTTTCTATCCCTAGAAAACTTTATGATGAGTAGGAACCTACAATTAACATTAAAATTAAAGATCATGAATGCTATGCTTTGTGTTATTTGGGTGCTAGTGTTTCCACGATCCCAAAAATTTGTGTGATTGCTAGGTTTCTGTAAATTTGATGATTGTCCTTTAAACTTGCATCTTGCGGATTCCACTATCAAGAAACCTATGGGAAGAATTAATGATGTTCTTATTGTTGCAAATAGGAACTATGTGCCCGTAGATTTTATTGTTCTTGATATAGATTGCAATCCTTCATGTCCTATTATTCTTGGTAGACCTTTCCTTAGAACGATTGGTGCAATTATTGATATGAAGGAAGGGAATATTAGATTCCAATTTCCGTTAAGGAAAGGCATGGAACACTTCCCTAGAAAGAACATTAAATTACCTTATGAATCTATTATGAGAGCCACTTATGTATTGCCTACCAAAGATGGCAATACTTAGATCAATCCTTGCTTTTATGCCTAGCTAGGGGCGTTAAACGATAGTGCTTGTTGGGAGGCAACCCATTTTATTTTAATTTTCTTGCTTTTTATTTCTGTTTAGTAATAAATCTTTGATATAGCCTCTGGTTAGATGTGTTTTTTGTGTTTTAATTAGTGTTTGTGCCAAGTGAAACCTATAGGATCTTCTTGGATGATAGTTATTTGATCTTGCTGAAAATTCTAGAAACTTTTTGCTCACAAAAACAATTCTTTAAAATCACCAGAACATGATAAAATACTGATTCCAATTGCAGTAGATCAATAAAAAAATTATATAGGTCTTCCTATTTTGGTAGATATTTCTGAGTTACAGAATTTTGCGTTAGATACAGATTACTACAGATTGTTCTGTTTTTGACAGATTCTGTTTTTCGTGTGTTGTTTGCTTATTTTGATGAATCTATGGCTAGTAAAAGAGTTTATAAACCATAGAGAAGTTGGAATACAGTAGGTTTAACACCAATATAAATAAAGAATGGGTTCATTACAGTACCTTGAAGTGGTGTTTTTATTTCTTTCGCTAACGGAGCTCACGAGATTTTCTGTTAAGTTTTGTGTTGTGAAGTTTTCAAGTTTGGGTAAAGATTTGATGGATTATGGAACAAGGACTGGCAAGAGCCTAAGCTTGGGGATGCCCATGGCACCCCAAGGTAAAATTCAAGGACAACCAAAAGCCTAAGCTTCGGAATGCCCTGGAAGGCATCCCCTCTTTCTTCTTCGTCTATCGGTAACTTTACTTGGGGCTATATTTTTATTCACCACATGATATGTGTTTTGGTTGGAGCGTCTTGTATGATTTGAGTCTTTGATGTTTAGTTTACCATGATCATCCTTTCTGTACACACCTTTTGAGAGAGACACACATGATTCAGAATTTGTTAGAATACTCTATGTGCTTCACTTATATCTTTTGAGCTATATAGTTTTTGCTCTAGTGCTTCACTTATATCTTTTAGAGCATGGTGGTGGTTTTATTTTATAAAAATTATTGATCTCTAATGCTTCACTTATATTATTTTGAGAGTCTTAAACAACATGGTAATTTTCTTTAATTGTGAAATTAATCCGAATGTGATAGGCATCCAAGATGAGCATAATAAAAACTTCCATATTACGTTCAGTGAAGGCCCTCATCCGAACATGACGATCGGAGGTAGGGCGCAGTTCTCGGCCCAGCCAAGGCCAGTCGAGCCGGTAACGAAGAAGCCGACGTCGCAGTTGATCTGCAGTCGAGCCATTAATCCTTCTGCGATTACACAGCGGAACTCCCAATGAAAGCACCAATGTCAGTGTCAAAACCGGCGCATCTCGGGTAGGGGGTCCCGAACTGTGCGTCTAGGATCGATGGTAACAGGAGATGAGGGACACGATGTTTACCCAGGTTCGGGCCCTCTCTATGGAGGTAATACCCTACTTCCTGCTTGATTGATCTTGATGATATGAGTATTACAAGAGTTGATCTACCATGAGATCGTAGAGGCTAAACCCTAGAAGCTAGCCTATGATTATGATTGTTGTATGTCTCTATCCACTAGCCTGGCCTCGGTTTATGTAATGCACCATAGGCCTAGGATAACAAGAGTCCTAGCCGAATACGCCGGTGGGGAGGAGTCCTTGTCTTGATCACCAAGTCTTGTGGAATCTTCCTTGTATGCGGCAGTCTCAACTGCCCATGAGTATACGGCCATGGGGGTCCTCGGCCCAATCTAACAGATCGGGAGATGACGTGGTGAGTACCCCCTAGTCCAGGACACCGTCAATGGTCTTTTCCTACCAATCTATCCCTCTAGGGGCATGCATAGTAGTACTTTTCTTCGAGGGCTAATAAACTTTTGCAATAAGTATATGAGTTCTTTATGACTAATGTGAGTCCATGGATTATACGCACTCTCAACCTTCCACAATTTTCTAGCCTCTACGGTACCGTGCATTTCCCTTTCTCGCCTTGAGAGTGGGTGCAAACTTCGCCGGTACATCCAAACCCCGTGATATGATACGCTCTATCACACATAAACCTCCTTATATCTTCCTGAAAATAGCCACCATACCTACCTATCATGGCATTTCCATAGCCATTCCGAGATATATTGCCATGCAACTTACCACTGTTCCGTTTATTATGACACGCTCCATCATTGTCATATTGCTTTGCATGATCATGTAGTTGACATCGTATTTGTGGCAAAGACACCTTTCATAATTTTTATACATGTCACTCTTGATTCATTGCATATCCGCAGACATCACGGGAGGCATTCACATAGAGTCATATTTTGTTCTAGGAATTGAGTTGTAATTCTTGAGTTGTAAGTAATAAAAGTGTGATCATCATCATTATTAGAGCATTGTCCCATGTGAGGAAAGGATGATGGAGACTATGATTCCCCCACAAGTCGCGATGAGATTCCGGACTAAATAAAAAAAAGTGGCCAAGGAAAAAAAGAGAAGGCCCAACAAAAAAAGGAGAGAAAAAAAAGAGAGAAAAAGAGAGAAGGGACAATGTTACTATCCTTTTTCCACACTTGTGCTTCAAAGTAGCACCGTGATCTTCATGATAGAGAGTCTCCTATGTTGTCACTTTCATATACTAGTGGGAATTTTTCATTATAGAACTTGGCTTGTATATTCCAATGATGGGCTTCCTCAAAATGCCCTAGGTCTTCGTGAGCAAGCAAGTTGGATGCACACCCACTTAGTTTATTTTGTTGAGCTTTCACATATTTATAGCTCTAGTGCATCCGTTGCATGGGAATCCCTACTCTTCTCATTGACATCAATTGATGGGCATCTCCATAGCCTATTGATTAGCCGCGTTAGTGTGATACTTTCTACCTTTTTGTCTTCTCACATAACCCGTATTATTATACTTTATTCCACCCATAGTGCTCGGCTTGTCATCGGGGTTATGCATGATGAGAACGTTTTGTGTGACGAAATTGAAGCATGGCCTAACTATATGATTTTGTAGGGATGAGCTTTCTTTGGCTATGTTATTTTGATAAGACATAATTGCTTGGTTAGCATGTTTGAAGTATTATTGTTTTTATGTCAACACTAAACTTTTATCTTGAATCTTTCGGATCCCACAATAAAAAGAATTACATTGAAAATTATGCTAAGAAGCATTCCACTTCAAAAATTATATTTTTATCATTTACCTACTCAAGGACGAGCAGGAATTAAGCTTGGGGATGCCTGATACGTCTCCAACGTATCTATAATTTTTTATTGTTCCATGCTATTATATTATCTGTTTTGGATGTTCAATGGGCTTTATTATACACTTTTATATTATTTTTGGGACTAACCTATTAACCGGAGGCCCAACCCAAATTGATGTTTTATTTTTTTGCCTATTTCAGTGTTTCGAAGGAAAGGAATATCAAACGGAGTCCAAACGGAATGAAACCTTCAGGAACGTGATTTTATGAGCAAACGTGATCCAGAGGACTTGGAGTGGACGCCAAGCAATCAACGAGGAGTCCACGAGGCAGGGGCGCGCCTAACCCCTCTGGGCGCGCCCTCCACCCTCGTGGGCCCCTCGTAGCTCCACCGACCTACTTATTCCTCCTATATATAACTACGTACCCAGAAAACATCAGAGGAGGAGCCAAAACTCTATTTCCACCGTCGCAACCTTCTGTACCCGTGAGATCCCATCTTGGGGCCTTTTCAGGCGCTCCGCCGGAGGGGGCATCGATCACAGAGGGCTTCTACATCAACACCTTAGCCTCTCCGATGATGTGTGAGTAGTTTACCTCAGACCTTCGGGTCCATAGTTATTAGCTAGATGGCTTCTTCTCTCTCTTTGGATCTCAACACAAAGTTCTCCTCGATTCTCTTGGAGATCTATTCGATGTAATCTTCCTTTGCGGTGTGTTTGTCGAGATCCGATGAATTGTGGGTTTATGATCAAGATTATCTATGAACAATATTTGAATCTCCTCTGAATTATTTTATGTATGATTGGTTATCTTTGCAAGTCTCTTCGAATTATCAGTTTGGTTTGTCCTACTAGATTGATCTTTCTTGCAATGGGAGAAGTGCTTAGCTTTGGGTTCAATCTTGCGGTATCCTTTCCCAAAGGATGCTAGGGCAGCAAGGCACATATTGTATTGTTGCCATCGAGGATAAAAGATGGGGTTTATATCATATTCCTTGAGTTTATCCCTCTACATCATGTCATCTTGCCTAATGCGTTACTCTGTTCTTATGAACTTAATACTCTAGATGCATGTTGTATAGCAGTCGATGTGTGGAGTAATAGTAGTAGATGCAGAATCATTTCAGTCTACTTGTCGCGAATGTGATGCCTATATACATGATCATGCCTAGATATTCTCATAATTATGCACTTTTCTATCAATTGCTCAACAGTTATTTGTTCACCCACCGTAATACTTATGCTATCTTGAGATAAGCCACTAGTGAAACCTATGGCCCCCGGGTCTATTTTCCATCATATTAATCTCCCGTCAACAAGCTATTTCTGGCGCCGTTTAGTCTTTGTCATAAAAATACCAAAAATATTATCTTATCATCTCTATCAGATCTCTTTTTTGCAAGTGGCTGTGAAGGGATTGACAACCCCTTTATCGCGTTGGTTGCAAGGTTCTTATTTGTTTGTGTAGGTGCGTGGTACTTGAGCGTGGTCTCCTGCTGGGTTGATACCTTGGTTCTCAAAAACTGAGGGAAATACTTACGCTACTTTACTGCATCACCATTTCCTCTTCAAGGGAAAACTAACGCAGTGCTCAAGAGGTAGCATGTACTCTGGTTGACCTATGAGGTTTGGTAGTAACTTGATCTGAAGTTTCATGATCATCATCATTAGCTTCCTCACTAATTGGTGTAGGAATCACTTGAACCGATTTCTGTGATGAACTACTTTCCAATTCGGGAGAAGGTACAATTACCTCATCAAGTTTTACTTTCCTCCCAGTCACTTGTTTCGAGAGAAACTCCTTCTCTAGAAAGGATCCATTCTTTAGAAACAAATGTCTTGCCTTTGGATCTGTGATAGAAGGTGTACCCAACAGTTTCTTTTGGGTATCGAAGACGCACTTCTTCGATTTGGGTTCGAGCTTATCAGGTTGAAGCTTTTTCACATAAGCATCGCAGCCCCAAACTTTAAGAAACGACATCTTAGGTTTCTTGCCAAACCACAGTTCATACGGTGTCGCCTCAACGGATTTAGATAATGCCCTATTTAACATGAATGCAGTTATCTCTAATGCATAACTCCAAAACGATAGCGGTAAATCGGTAAGAGACATCATAAATCTCACCATATCTAATAAAGTATTGTTACGGCGTTTGGACACACCATTACGCTGTGATGTTCCAAGTGGCGTGAGTTACGAAACTATTCCACATTGTTTCAAATGAAGACCAAACTTGTAACTCAAATATTCGCCTCCGCGATCAGATCGTAGAAACTTTATTTTCTTGTAACGATGATTTTCCACTTCACTCTGAAATTCTTTGAACTTTTCAAATGTTTCAGACTTATGTTTCATTAAGTAGATATACTCATATCTACTCAAATCATCTGTGAAGGTCAGAAAATAACGATACCTGCCGCGAGCCTCAACACTGATCGGACAGTATACATCGGTATGTATTATTTCCAATAAGTCAGTGGTTCGCTCCATTGTTCTGGAGAACGGAGTCTTAGTCATGAGGCATGGTTCGCAAGCATCAAATGATTCATAATAAAGTGATTCCAAAAGCCCATCAGCAGGAGTTTCTTCATGCGCTTTACACCAATATGACCTAAATGGCAGTGCCACAAATAAGTTGCACTATCATTATTAACTTTGCATCTTTTGGCATCAATATTATGAATATGTGTATCATTACGATCGAGATTCAATAAACCATTTATATTGGATGTATGACCATAGAAGGTTTTATTCATGTAAACAGAACAACAATTATTATTTGATTTAAATGAATAACCATATCGCAATAAACATGATCCAATCATATTCATGCTCAACGCAAATACCAAATAACATTTATTTAGGTCCAACACCAATCCCGAAGGTATAGAGAGTGTGCGATGGTGATCTTATCAACCTTGGAATCACTTCCAACACACATCATCACCTCACCCTTAACTAGTCTTTGTTCATTTTGCAACTCCCGTTTCAAGTTACTAATCATAGCAACTGGACTGGTATCAAATACCCTGGGGTTACTATGAACACTAGTAAAGTACACATCAATAAGATGTATATCAAATATACTTTTGTTCACTTTGCCATCCTTCTTATCCGCCAATTATTTGGGGTAGTTCCGCTTACAGTGATTAATCCCTTGTAGTAGAAGCACTCAGTTTCAGGCTTAGGACCAGACTTGGGCTTTTTCACTTGAGCAGCAACTTGCTTGCCGTTCTTCTTGAAGTTCCCCTTCTTCCCTTTGCCCTTTTTCTTGAAACTAGTGGCCTTGGTAACCATCAACCCTTGATGCTCTTTCTTGATTTCTACCTTCGCTGATTTCAGCATCACAAAGAGCTCGGGAATTATTTTCGTCATCCCTTGCATATTATAGTTCATCAAGAAGTTCTAGTAACTTGGTGATAGTGACTAGAGAAATTTTTCAATCACTATCTTGTCTGGAAGATTAACTCCCACTTGATTCAAGCGATTGGAGTACTCAGACATTCTGAGCACATGCTCACTGGTTGAGCTATTCTCCTCCATCTTGTAGGCAAAGAAATCTTGTCGGAGGTCTCATACCTCGACATCGGGCATGATTATGAAATACCAATTTCAATTCTTGGAACATCTTATATGCTCCGTGGCATTCAAAACATTTTTGAAGTTCCGGTTCTAAGCCGTAAAGCATGGTGCACTTAACTATCAAGTAGTCATCATACCGAGCTTGTCAAAACATTCATAACGTCTGCATCTGCTCCTGCAATAGTTCTGTCACCTAGCGGTGCATCAAGGACATCATTTTTTGCGACAAAGAAAGAGGAAAATCCTCAGATTACGGACCAAGTCCGCATCATTGCTACTATCATCTTTCAACTTATATTTTTCTAGGAACATATAAAAAATAAACGGGGAGCTACATCGCGAGCTATTGATCTACAACATAGATATGCTAATACTACCAGGACTAAGTTCATGATAAATTAAGTTTAATTAATCATATTACTTAAGAACTCCCACTTAGATAGACATCCTCGAGTTATCTAAATGATCACGTGATCCAAATCAACTAAACCATGTCCGATCATCACGTGAGATGGAGTAGTTTTCAGTGGTGAACATCACTATGTTGATCATATCTACTATATGATTCACGCTCAATCTTTCGATCTCAGTGTTCCGAGACCATATCTGCATATGCTAGGCTCGTCAAGTTTAACCCGAGTATTTTGCTTGTGCAAAATTGGCTTGCACCCGTTGTATGTGAACGTAGAGCTTATTGCACCAGATCATCACGTGGTGTCTCGGCACGACAAACTGTAGCAACGTTGCATACTCAGGGAGAACACTTATACCTTGAAATTTAGTAAGGGATCATCTTATAATGCTACCGCCGTATTAAGCAAAATAAGATGCATAAAGGATAAACATCACATGCAATCAAAATATGTGACATGATATGGCCATCATCATCTTGTGCTCATGATCTGTCGCCGACACGACACCTTGATCTCCATCGTAGCATCGTTGTCGCCTTGCCAACTATTGTTTCTACGACTATTGCTACCGCTTAGTGATAAAGTAGAACAATTACATGGCGATTGCATTGCATACAGTAAAGCGACAACCATATGGCTCCTGCCAGTTGCCGATAACTCTGTTACAAAACATGATCATCTCATACAATAAATTATACCACATCATGTCTTGACCATATCACATCATAGCAAGCCCTGCAAAAACAAGTTAGACGTCCTCCACTTTGTTGTTGCAAGTTTTACGTGGCTGCTACGAGCTTAGCAAGAACCGTTCTTACCTACGCATCAAAACCACAACGATTTTTCGTCAAGTGTGCTGTTTTAACCTTCAACAAGGACCGGGCGTTGCCATACTCGATTCAACTAAAGCTGGAGAAACAGACACCCACTAGCCACACGTATGCGAAGCACGCCAAGAGAACCAGTCTCATGAACACGGTCATGTAATGTCGGTCCGGGCCGCTTCATCGAACAATACCGCCCGAATCAAAGTATGACATCTTTGGTAAGCGATGACTATTATTCCCCACAACTCTTTGTGTTCTACTCGTGCATATAACATCTACGCATAGACCTGGCTCTGATACCACTGTTGGGGAACGTAGTATTTCCAAAAAATTGTCTACGATCACGCAAGATCTATCTAGGAGAAGCATAGCAACGAGCGGGGATAGTGTCGGATTACGGGTTCCGGCAAAACCCTTGAGGTTTGAACTCTGGGGTGCGCACAAAGATCTCTCTTTCCCTAGCCCACTCTCGCAACGACCTCCAGGCCTAGCCCGCCGAACCGAAGGAACAAGGGACACAAGAGTTAATATTGGTTCAGGCCACCGATGTGGCGTAATAACCTACTCTAGTGTGGTGTGGTGGATTGCCTTGTAGTATGAGGATGAACTAGTACAAAGGGTGAACTGCCTCACGAGGAGAGGTGTTCTTGAGTTCTATGAGCTGGTGAGAATGGTCTTGGTGGAATGGATCTGATCCATGATCAGTTGCCTCCTATGGTGGTGGCTAGTCCTATTTATAGAGACCCCGGTCCTCTTCCCAAATGTTTAGGCGGGAAGGGATCCCACAACGGCCAATTTGAAGGGGGACAGCTAGTACAAGCTATCCTGACAAAAGGTGGTCTTCGCCTGCCAAAGGCTCTGGTGGTGACACCGTCGTGGGCTCCGCGATGACCTCCGTCCTGCCGTCCTGCTGGTCTTGGTCTCGTTGCACCGATATGGAAACCTTTGCCTGATGCCTCGGGACTCCTCGCCTGCACCTGCCCCTTTAGCACCAAAGAGGCAATTGGTACTCTACACCCACTGGCACCCGCCTGGCCTTGTTCATCATGGCTCACGTCATGGAAACCTCGTGAGGTACCCCTTGCCTTGATCTCTCCGCTCCTCGTGACCCAGCCTAGTGAGGCTGCCCTTGAGGAGGTCTTGTGTCGTCCACCTCGCGAGGGTCTTGAGGGTTTGCTAATGAAGATGGGCCCTACCAGGCTGCTAGTGGAGCCACGCTGCAGGCCGCAGGCAGGCAAGTCTAGGGACCCCCGTTCCCAGGACGCCGACAATAGCCCCTGGGCCCAAGGCGCGCTTGGACTTGGCTTCGAGGCGAAGCCAAGGGTCAAGTGCGGAGCGCCGTGGGCCCCAACCGCCTGCGGCCTTGATTGACATGTGGCGATTGACGAGACATGGGCGTCTCCGCTTCCCCATGCTGCCTCGGCAACTGCCCGACTTGACGAGTCCCTGGTGCTTGCAGAAAAGCCATCATTACATGCGATCGTGGGAGTTGCCGGTTGGCCTCCTCCTGCTATAAATGGGGAGGGGGGCGGAGCCCCCATCCCCCATCTCTTCCACATTACTCTTGCTTCGCCGCGTCATCCATGGCGCCGATACGGAGGTTCTCTGCCACCGAGAAGGGAAAAGCCCTCCGCAAAGAGCTTGGGCCGCTACCGCCGAAGAAGAGGCTGGTCCGCCCTCGCAATGTTGTCTCGAGGCAGGAGGTGGCGAGGCCATGGTACGAGCGGCCTCCCCCTGGCTACCGGTTGCCCGTGTACGTCCGGGCGCAAGGCCCTGGAGAGTAAGGCGGCGGCTCGCGGCGCTCGCGCTATGGCCGCGGTAGCCACGCTGTGGTGATGCGCACCGCCACCCCACGAACCCACGCCGAAGGCTCCTCGCGTGAATTCGTGGTGTGGGCGGTGATGCCGCCGCGCACGTGGATCCGATTCCCGCCGTTCTTCGCTGCGGAGATGCCGCCGAGGGGGCCTCTCGAGCTGTGGCTGCAGCATGCCGAGTGTCGCACCCCGGCGATGGGGGCGGAGGTTGAGGTCGTCGCCCCGGGCAAGATCTTCATGACTCACGGATGGGGCGAGGTCGCCTGTGTCTGTCGTGCAGAGGGCGCCCTCGCCATCCATTTCGTGTACGACAGCGCCTCCACGTTATTCTTCAGGGTCTTCGATGGGGAAGTCCATCGGCTGGAATGCTGCTCGGGAGGGAGTCTCCAGGGGGGCGCGATGCTTGGTGCCGGCCTCACGCTACTCCTCCAGCAAAGGATTTTGCACTTGGGAGTCCAGCGGTTCTCCGAGCCCGATAAGACCCTGTAGACGCAGTGACGACAGCCACGCGTCCCTGAGCTCCTGGCCGTGCCTCGAGCGCTGCAGCAAGGCCCGCCTGGCTGCCGCCGGGATCTGGATGGGGCCGGCGCCGGTCTCTGGTGGCCCACTGTTGATGATGGCGTCGGTGACGACGCCCGTAGATATAGCTTCTGATAGTCTTCTCCTTTTGTTCCCTGCGAGGAATCGAGATGAACCCCACAAGGGTGTGTAAAGAATCTGTAGTGCCTTTTGTGTTAACATTATACCCATTATGAAAGCTTATGTTCGCATGTCTTGCTTCGGCTCGGTTCCCCCCTTTCCAACCCTGTGGAAGCCTGGCGCTCTCTGTTGACAGCCCTGGCCCCTCAGCCGGTAGCCACCGGGTATGCCAGGTCGCGATGCCGTGGTCAAGGCCAGGAGGTGAGCGGCCCGAGGTCCGGTAAGAGCCCCTAAGGAGCGATGCTCAGGAGGTCCCCTTTAGCATGCAAGCAACTCCCAGAAGGCAGGAAAGGTAGGTGGCGTCGCCGCAGCTAGGCTGCAAGAACTAGGAATCCTGTGCTATGGTGTCGACCTGATTCAAATGCATGACTTATCTTTAGCGATCTCGGATTGATTCCTTAAGTCGCGCCCGACCTGTGCGTCGGTGGTCATGGTACTGTCAGGTCAGGCCCGCGTCAGATCCTTTCCCCCCTTCGTTCTCTCCTGAGTGCTCTGCGTTCTCGGGTCCCAACTCTCCTGAGTGCTCTGCTCTCCTGTGTAAAGTTTCTATACAAGTTTCAAAACATACTCCTTAAGAAAAGTTCTCCAAAAGTTCCCTATGAAAAAAATCATTTGAAGCATCTGGTCGTCACAAACGTTTTATCTACTTGTGGAGCCAAAACAGACTCCGTATGAGTCGGATATCCATGTTTCAGCTTAACACTGCGCAAAAAACTGATTCCGAGCAGCGATTCTGAGACTAGTTCTTGTGTAGTTGCATTCGATTTTTTTTCATTCTACTTCACTAAACATCTCCGTATGAGATCCAACTACTTGTAGGGAAATGCAAGAGACCTCATTTATGATGATGCACTAGGTCCATAGCTGGGACTTTGTGTATGTTCTTGAAATGCGTTTGTCGAGTGCTCATTAAGAAAGTTTCTATACAAGTTTCTGAACAAACTCCTTAAGAAAAGTTCTCCAAAACTTCCCTATGAAAGAATCCTTTGAAGCATCTAGTCATCACAAACGTTTTGACTACTTGTGGAGCCAAAACGGACTCCGTATGAGTCGATTATCCATGTTTGATTAACACTGCATAAAACTGATTCGAGCAGCAGTTATAGACTAGTTCTTGTGTAGTTGCATTCGATTTTTTCCATTCTACTTCACTACACATCTCCATATGAGATTCAATTACTTTAAGGGAAATGCGAGAGACCTTGGTTATGATAATGCACTAGGTCCATAGCTAGGACTTTGTGTATGTTCTAAAATGCGTTTGTCGAGTGCTCATTAAGAAAGTTTATATACAAGTTTCTGAACGACCTACTTAAGAATAGTTCTCCAAAAGTTCCCTATGAAAGAATCCTTTGAAGCATCTGGTCATCACAAACGTTTTGACTACTTGTGGAGCCAAAACAGACTCCGTATGAGTCAGTTATCCATGTTTGATTAACAACTGCAAAACTAATTCGAGCAGCGATTCTGAGACTAGTTCTTGTGTAGGTGCATTCGATTTTTTCCATTCTTCTTCACTAAACATCTCCATATGAGATCCAATTACTTGTAGGGAAATGCAAGAGACCTCAGTTATGATGATGCACTAGGTCCATAGCTGAGACTTTGTGTATGTTCTCGAAATGCGTCTGTCGAGTTCTCATTAAGAAAGTTTCGATAGAAGTTTATGAACGAACTCCTTAAGAAAAGTACTCCAGAAGTTCCCTATGAAAGAATCCTTTGAAGCATCTAGTCATCACAAACGTTTTGACTACTTGTGGAGCCAAAACGGACTCCGTATGAGTCGAGATATCCATGTTTGATTAACACTTATAAAACTGATTCCGAACAACGATTCATGAGACTAGCTCTTGGGTAGTTGCATTCGAGTTTTTCCATTCTACTTCACTAAACATCTCCATATGAGATCCAATTACTTGTATAGAAATGCAAGAGACCTCGGTTATGATGATGCACTAGGTCCATAGCAGGGACTTTGTGCATGTTCTCAAAATGCGTTTGTCGAGTGCTCAATAATAAGGTTTCTATACAAGTTTCTGAACATACTCCTTAAGAAAAGTTCTCCAAAAGTACCCTATGAAAGAATACTTTGAAGCATCTCGTCGTCACAAACATTTTGACTACTTGTGGAGCCAAAACGGACTCCATATGAGTCAGATATCAATATTTCAGTTAACACTTCGCAAAACTGATTCCGAACGACAATTATAGACTAGTTCTTGTGTAGTTGCATTTGATTTTTTCCATTCTACTTCACTAAACATCTCCATATGAGATCCAATTACTTGTAGGGAAATGCAAGAGACCTCGGTTATGATGATGCACTAGGTCCATAGCTGGGACTTTGTGTATGTTCTCGAAATGCATTTGTCGAGTGCTCATTAAGAGTGTTTCTATACAAGTTTCTGAACAAACTCCTTAAGAAAAGTTCTCCAAAAGGTCCCTATGATAGAATCCTTTGAAGCATCTCGTCTTCAAAAATGTTTTGACTACTTGTGGAGCCAAAACGGACTCCGTATGAGTCAGATATCCATGTTTCAGCTAACATCACAAGTAAAAGCGATTCCGAACAACGATTCTGAGACTAGTTCTTGTGTAGTTGCATTCGATTTTTTCCATTCTACTTCACTAAACATATCCATATGAGATCCAATTACTTGTAGGGAAATGCAAGAGACCTCAGTTATGATGATGCATTAGGTCCATAGCTGGGACTTTGTGTATGTTCTCGAAATGCGTTTGTCGAGTGCTCATTAAAAAGTTTCTATACAAGTTTCTGAACGAACTACTTAAGAAAAGTTATCCAAAAGTTCCCTATGAAAGAATCCTTCGAAGCATCTAGTTGTTAGAAATGTTTTGACAACTTGTGGAGCCAAAACGGACTCTGTATGAGTCAGATATCCATGTTTCAGGTAACACTTCGCAAAACTGATTCCGGACGACAGTTATAGACTAGTTCTTGTGTAGTTGCATTCGATTTTTTCAATTCTACTTCACTAAACATCTCCATATGAGATCCAATTACTTGTAGGGAAATGCAAGAGACCTCGGTTAAGATGATGCACTAGGTCCATGGCTGGGACTTTGTGTATGTTCATGAAATGCGTTTGTCGAGTGGTCATTAAGAAAGTTTATATACTAGTTTCCAAACGAACTCCTTAAGAAAAGCTCTCCAAAAGCTCTCTATAAAAGAATCCTTTGAAGCATCTGGTCGTGACAAATGTTTTGACTACTTTTGGAGCCAAAACGGACTCCGTATGAGTCAGATATCCATGTTTCAGTTAACACTGTGCAAAACTGATTCCGAGCAGCGATTCTGAGACTAGTTCTTGTGTAGTTGCATTCGATTTTTTCCATTCTACTTCACTAAACATCTCCATATCAGATCAAATTACTTGTAGGGAAACGCAAGAGACCTCGATTACAATGATGCAATAGTTCCATGGCTGGGACTTTGTGTATTTTCTCGAAATGCGTTTGTCGAGTGCTCATAAGAAAATTTCTACACAAGTTTCTGAACGAACTCCTTAAGGAAAGCTCTCCAAAAGTTCCCTATAAAAGAATCCTTTGAAGTATCTGGTCGTCACGAACGTTTTGACTACTTGTGCAGCCAAAACGGACTCCGTATGAGTCAGATATTCATGTGTCAGTTAACACTGCGCAAAACTCATTCGAGCAGCGATTCTGAGACTAGTTCTTGTGTAGTTGCATTCGATTTTTTCCATTCTACTTCACGAAACATCTCCATATGAGATCCGATTACTTGTAGGGAAATGCAAGAGACCTCGGTTATGATGATGCACAAGGTCCAAAGCTGGGACTTTGTGTATGTTCTTGAAATGCGTTTGTCGAGTGCTTATTAAGAAAGTTTCTATACAAGTTTCTAAACGAACTCCTTAAGAAAAGCTCTCCAAAAGTTCCCTATGAAAGAATTCTTTGAAGCATCTGGTCGTCACAAACGTTTTGACTACTTGTGGAGCCAAAACGGACTCCGTATGAGTCAGATATCCATGTTTCAGTTAACACTGTGCAAAACTCATTCCAAACGACAGTTACAGACTAGTTCTTTTGTAGTTGCATCCGATTTTTTCCATTCTACTTCACTAAACATCTCCATATGAGATCCAATTATTGTAGGTAAATGCAAGAGACCTCGGTTATGATGATGCACTAGGTCCAAAGCTGGGACTTTGTGTATGTTCTCGAAATGCGTTTGTCGAGTGCTCATTACGAAAGTTTCTATACAAGTTTCTGAGCAAACACCTTAAGAAAAGCTCTCCAAAAGTTCCCTATGAAAAAACCCTTTGAAGCATCTAGTCATCACAAACGTTTCGACTACTTTTGGCGCCAAAACAGACTCTGTATGAGTCAGATATCCATGTTTCAGTTAACATCACAAAAGCGATTCCGAGCAGCGATTCTGAGACTAGTTCTTGTGTAGTTGCATTCGATTTTTTCCATTATATTTCACTAAAAATCTCCATATGAGATCCAACTACTTGTAGGGAAATGCAATGGATCTTGGTTATGATTATGCACTAGGTCCATAGCTGGGACTTTGTGTGCGTTCTCGAAATGCGTTTGTCGAGTGCTCATTAAGAAAGTTTCTATACAAGTTTCTGAACGAACTCCTTAAGAGAAGCTCTCCAAAAGCTCCCTATAAAGGAATTCTTTGAAGCATCTGGTCTTCACAAATGTTTTGACTACTTGTGGAGCCAAAACGGACTCCGTATGAGTCAGATATCCATGTTTCAGTTAACACAGCGCAAAACTGATTCCGAACGACAGTTACAGACTAGTTCTTGTATAGTTGCACTCGACTTTTTGCATTCTACTTCACTAAACATCACCATATGAGATCCAATTACTTGTATGGAAATGCAAGATACCTCGGTTATGCTGATGCACTAGGTCCATAGCTGGGACTTTGTGTATGTTCTCGAAATGCGTTTGTCGAGTGCTCATTAAGAAAGTTTCTACACAAGTTTCTGAACGAACTCCATAAGAAAAGCTCTCCAAAAGCTCCCTATAAAACAATCCTTTGAAGCATCTGGTCTTCACAAACGTTTTGACTACTTGTGGAGCCAAAACGGACTACGTATGAGTCAGATATCCATGTTTCAGCTAACATTACGCAAAACTGATTCCGAGCGACAGTTACAGACTAGTTATTGTGTAGTTGCATTCATTTTTTCCCATTCTACTTCACTAAACATCTCCATATGAGATCCAATTACTTGTAGGGAAATGCAAGAGACCTCGGTTATGATGATGCACTAGGTCCATAGCTGGGACTTTGTGTATGTTCTCGAAATGCGTTTGTCGAGTGCTCTTTAAGAAAGTTTCTATACAAGTTTCTGAACGAACTCCTTAAGAAAAGTTCTCCAAAAGTTCCCTATGAAAGAATCCTTTGAAGCATCTGGTCGTCACAAATGTTTTGAATACTTGTGGAGCCAAAACGGACTCCATATGAGTCAGATGTCCATGTTTGATTAACATCGCAAGAAACCCGATTCCAAGCAGCGATTCTGAGACTAGTTCTTTTGTAGTTGCATTCGATTTTTTCTATTCTACTTAGTAAACATCTCCATATGAGATCCATTTACTTGTAGGGAAATGCAAGAGATCTGGGTTATGATGATGCACTAGGTCCATAGCTGGGACTTTGTGTATGTTCTCGAAATGTGTTTGTCGAGTGTTCATTAAAAAGTTTCTATACAAGTTTCTGAACGAACACCTTAAGAAAAGTTCTCCAAAAGTTCCCTATGAAAGAATCCTTTGAAGCATCTGGTCGTCACAAACATTTTGACTACTTGTGGAGCCAAAACGGACTCCGTATGAGTCGGATATCCATGTTTGATTAACATCATAGAAAAGCCCGATTACGAATGACAGCGATTAAGAACTAGTTCTTGTGTAGTTGCATTCTATTTTCTCCATTCTACTTCACTAAACATCTCCATATGAGATCCAATTACTTGTAGGGAAATGCAAGAGACCTCGGTTATGATGATGCACTAGGTGCATAGCTGGGACTTTGTGTATGTTCTCGAAATGCGTTTGTCGAGTGCTCTTTAAGAAAGTTTTCATACAAGTTTCTGAACAAACTCCTTAAGAAAATTTCTCCAACAGTTCCCTATCAAAGAATACTTTGAAGCATCTGGTCTTCACAAACGTTTTGACTACTTGTGGAGCCAAAACGGACTCCATATGAGGTAGATATCCATGTTTGATTAACAACTGCAAGAAATCTTATTCCGAGCAGCGATTCTGAGACTAGTTCTTGTGTAGTTGCATTTGATTTTTTCCATTCTACTTCACTAAACATCTCCATATGAGATCCAATTACTTGTAGGGAAATGCAAGAGACCTCGATTATGATGATGCACTAGGTCCATAGCTGGGACTTTGTGTATGTTCTCGAAATGTGTTTGTCGAGTGCTCATTAAGAAAGTTTCTATACAAGTTTGTGAACGACCTCCTTAAGGAAAGCTCTCCAAAAGTTCCCTATGAAAGAATCCTTTGAAGCATCTGGTCGTCACAAACATTTTGACTACTTGTGGAGCCAAAACGGACTCCGTATGATTTAGATATTCATGTTTCAGTTAACACTGCGCAAAACTGATTCCGAACAACAGTTACATACTAGTTCTTGTGTAGTTGCATTCGATTTTTTCCATTCTACTTCACTAAAAATCTCCATATGACATCCAATTACTTGTAGGGAAATTCAAGAGACCTCGGTTATGATGATGCACTAGGTCCATAGCTGGGACTTTGTGTACGTTCTCGAAATGCGTTTGTCAAGTGCTCATTAAGAAAGTTTCTATACAAGTTTCAGAACAAACTCCTTAAGAAATGTTCTCCAAAAGTTCCCTATGAAAGAATCCTTTGAAGTATCTGGTCGCCATAAACGTTTTGACCACTTGTGGAGCCAAAACGGACTCCATATGAGTGAGATATCCATGTTTCGATTAAAAGCTGCGCCAAAACTGATTCCAAGCAGCGATTCTGAGACTAGTTCTTGTGTAGTTGCATTCGATTTTTCCATTCTACTTCACTAAACATCTCCATATGAGATACAATTACTTGTAGGGAAATGCAAGAGACCTCGGTTATTATGATGCACTAGGTCCGCCATTTTGGGACTTTGTGTATGTTCGAAATGCGTTTGTCGAGTGCTCATTAAGAAAGTTTCTATACAAGTTTACGAACGAACTCCTTATGAAAAGTTCTCCAAAAGTTCCCGATGAAAGAATCCTTTGAAGCATCTGGGCGGCGAAATGTTTTGACTACTTGTGGAGCCAAAAGCGGACTCGTATGAATCGAGATATCCATGTTTGATTAACACTTTGCATAAAACCGATTCGAGCAGCGATTCTGAGACTAGTTCTTGCGTAGTTGCATTCGATTTTTCTATTCTACTTCACTTAACATCTCCATATGAGATCCAATTACTTGGAGGGAAATGCAAGAGACCTCGGTTATGATGATGCACTAGGTCCATAGCCAGGACTTTGTGTATGTTCTCGAAATGCGTTTGTCAAGTGCTCATTAAGAAAGTTTCTATACAAGTTTCAGAACGAACTCCTTAGGAAATGCTCTCCAAAAGTTCCCTATGAAAGAATCCTTTGAAGCATCTGTTCGCCACAAACGTTTTGACTACTTGTGGAGCCAAAACGGACTCTGTATGAGTGAGATATCCATGTTTCAGTTAAAACTGCGCAAAACTGATTCCGAACGACAGTTACAGACTAGTTCTTGTGTAGTTGCATTTGAATTTTTCCATTCTACTTCACTAAACATATCCATATGAGATCCAATTACTTGTAGACCTCAGTTATTATGATGCACTAGGTCCATACCTAGGACTTTGTGTATGTTCTCGAAATGCGTTTGTCGAGTGCTCATTAAGAAAGTTTCTATACAAGTTTCTGAACGAACACATTAAGAAAAGTTCTCCAAAAGTTCCCTATGAAAGAATCCTTTGAAGCATCTGGTATTCACAAACGTTTTGACTAATTGTGGAGCCAAAACGGACTCCGTATGAGTCGGATATCCATGTTTGATTAAAGCTACGCCAAAAGCTGATTCGAGCAGCGGTTCTGAGACTAGTTCTTGTGTAGTTGCATTCGATTTTTTCCATTCTACTTCACTAAACATCTCCATATGAGATGCAATTACTTGTAGGAAAATGCAAGAGACCTCGGTTATTATGATGCACTAGGTCCATAGGTTGGACTTTGTGTATGTTCTCGTAATGCATTTGTCGAGTGCTCATTAAGAAAGTTTCTATACAAGTTAATGAACGAACTCCTCAAGAGAAGTTCTCCAAAAGTTCCCTATGAAAGAATCCTTTGAAGCATCTAGTATTCACAAACGTTTTGACTACTTGTGGAGGCAAAACGGACTCCGTATGCGTCAGATATACATGTTTGATTAACATCACATAAAACCGATTCGAGCAGCGATTCTGAGACTAGTTCTTGTGTAGTTGCATTCGATTTTTCCATTCTACTTCACTAAACATCTCCATATGAGATCCAATTACTTGTAGGTAACAGCAAGAGACCTCCGTTATGATGATGCACTAGGTCCATAGCTGGGACTTTGTGTATGATCTCGAAATCGTTTGTCGAGTGCTCATTAAGAAAGTTTCTATACAAGTTTACGAACGAACTCCTTAAGAAAAGTTCTCCAAAAGTTCCCTATGAAAGAATCGTTTGAAGCATCATGCCATCACAAACGCTTTTTTGACTATTTGTGGAGCCAAACAGACTCCGTATGAGTCGATATCCATGTTTTAGTTAACACTCCATAAAATTGATTCCAATCTACGATTCTGAGACTAGTTCTTGTGTAGTTGCATTCGATTTTTTCCATTCTACTTCACTAAACATCTCCATATGAGATCCAATTACTTGTAGGGAAATGCAAGAGACCTCGGTTATGATGATGCACTAGGTCCATAGTTGGGACTTTGTGTATGTTCTTGAAATGCGTTTGTCGAGTGCTCATTAAGAAAGTTTCTATACAAGTTTCTGAACAAACTCCTTAAGAAAAGCTCTCCAAAAGATCCCTATGAAAGAATCCTTTGAAGCATCTAGTCGTCACAAACGTTGTGACTACTTGTGGAGCCAAAACGGACTTCGTATGAGTCACATATCCATGTTTGAGTTAACCTTCATAAGAAAACTGATTCCGAGCAGCGATTCTGAGACTAGTTCTTGTGTAGTTGCATTCAATTTTTTCCATTCTACTTCACTAAATATCTCCATATGAGATCCAATTACTTGTAGGGAAATGCAAGAGACCTCGGCTATGATGATGCACTAGGTCCATAGCTGGGACTTTGTGTATGTTCTCGAAATGCGTTTGTCGAGTGCTCATTAAAAAGTTTCTATACAAGTTTCTGAACGAACTCCTTAAGAAAAATTCTCCAAAAGCTCCCTATGAAAGAATCATTTGAAGCATCTGGTCATCACTAACGTTTTGACTACTTGTGGAGCCAAAACAGACTCCGTATGAGTCAGATATCCATGTTTCAGTTAACACTACGCAAAACTGATTCGAGCAGCGATTCTGAGACTAGTTCTTGTGTAGTTGCATTTGATTTTTTTCCTTTATACTTCACTAAACATCTCCATATGAGATCCAATTACTTGTAGGGAAATGCAAGAGACCTCGGTTATGATGATGCACTAGGTCCATAGCTGGGAGTTTGTGTATGTTCTCAAAATGCGTTTGTCGAGTGCTCATTAAGAAAGTTTCTATACAAGTTTCTGAATGAACTCCTTAAGAAAAGTTCTCCAAAAGTTCCCTATGAAAGAATCCTTTGAAGCATCTAGTCGCCAGAAACGTTTTGACTACTTGTGGAGTTAAAACGGACTCCGTATGAGTCAGATATGCATGTTTCAGTTAACATCATAAAACCCGATTCCGAACGACTACGATTCTGAGACTAGTTCTTGTGTAGTTGCAATCGATTTTTCAATTCTACTTCACTAAACACCTCCTTATGAGATCCAATTACTTGTACAGAAATGCAAGACACCTCAGTTATGATGATGCACTAGGTCCATAGCTGGGACTTTGTGTATGTTCTCCAAATGCGTTTGTCGAGTGCTCATTAAGAAAGCTTCTATACAAGTTTCTGAACAAACTTCTTAAGAAAAGTTCTCCAAAAGTTCCCTATGAAAGAATCCTTTGAAGCATATGGTCGTCACAAACGTTTTGACTAGTTGTGGAGCCAAAACGGACTCCGTATGAGTTCGATATCCATGTTTGATTAAAAATGCTAAAACCGATTCCTAACGGCAGCGATTCTGAGACTAGTTCTTGTGTAGTTGCATTCGCATTTTTCCATTCTACTTCACTAAATATCTCCATATGAGAACCAATTACTTCTAGGGAAATGCAAGAGACCTTTGTTATGATGATGCACTAGGTCCATAGCTGGGACTTTGTATATGTTCTCGAAAGGTGTTGGTCGAGTGCTTATTAAGAAAGTTTCTTTACAAGTTTCTGAACGAACTCCTTAAGAATAGTTCTCCAAAAGTTCCCTATGAAAGAATCCTTTGAACACTACAAAAAAAGACACATCCGTGACATTTTGGGCCGAACAATTTTTTTTTCTGTCAGACATATGACACTTCTATGACGATAATTGTGACAAAACCCGGTATCATCATAGATGTGGTGGGCTCCTACTTCTATGACAAAAAATCATGACATAAAATGGGCATTTCATCCTAGGCGGGCCGAAGACGCAGCTGCATGACGTTCTTTGGGCCGTCCATGACGGAAAAAACCGTGGTAGAAGCGAGGGCGAGGAAAATTTCGGGGAGTTCTCGGTTATGGTGGGAGGTCGGGGGCCGAAGCGATGCTGCTTTCTCGTGACACGACGTCAAGGCGTGTGTAGGCGTTGGCTCTAATCGAACCCGGCGAGGCGTTGGGCTGTAAATCGAACTCGAGCGATTGCATTGCAGTTACGCGTTCTTGAACCCGGAAGCGATCGATCGATGGCTATTAATGAACCCAATCGAGCGATTCTTCGCCATCTGCTGCTAATCAAGCCGATCGATGCCGCCTGGGATGAACAGTGAGCGTTGTTGGGGGGAGTTTGGATGAGCAGGTGAGCGGTGGCGTTGCCTACGGATGAACAGGACCCGTGGTGTGGTGGAGGGCTGGATGAACAGTGGGCGGCGGAGGGGTGCCCGTGGAGGGGTGGTTGAACATGACCCGTGGTGTGGAGGGCTGGATGAACACTAGACGGTGGAGGGTGCCCGTGGAGGGTGGTTGAACAAAGTAGTCGGTGGAGAAGCGGCGGTGGAGGCTGGATGAACAGGGGAGCCCGTGGAGGTGGAGGAGGTCGTGATGGCCTGTGGAGAGGCTGGAGGAGGTCGACGGTGGAGATGAACAGTATCCCGTGGAGTCCTGCTTTTGCGGTATGCCACACCCGCCCGATGAACAGGACCCTGTTTTCGACCGTAGGAGGTCCATTTCGTCCCATTTTGCGTACGCCACACCCTCCCGATCAACGGGACCCCATTTCGACCGTAGGAGGTCCGCTTTCCTCCGCTTTTGCAGACGCCACACCACTCCGATCAACGGGACCCCGTTTCGACCGTGGGAGGTCCGTTTCTCTCGCTTCCGTGAGACGCCAGGCCTCGTTTCCATCACCTGTTCCGTCCAAGCCCTCCCGATGAACACGACCACGCATTCCGTTCCAACCCGGCCGGTTGGCTCCCACACGTTCCGTTGCCTCCCGATGAACACAACGCATTCCGATGCCTCCCCATGAACACAACGCATTCCGTTGCCTCCCCATGAACGCGACGCATTCCGTTGCCTCCCCATGAACATGACGACGACGCTGTTTCTCCGTTCCGACCCAGCCATGTACACGAGCCCTGGCTGTATGTATGCGCGAGTAGGCGTTCGAGACCCCGCCCGTATGTACACATACGTGGCCGTATTTTCTTTCTTGCACCTGGCGTTGTACGCGTGTACATGCTACGTCAGCGCCTCTACTACGACACGCGGCGCGCTCTACTACACGCCGAGCGCCTCTACATCGACCAAGATGTACGCATAACGTCACCGACGACAACGCTACGCACGCTTCGACCGTGGTGGGTCTCATCGCCGTGCACTTCCTTGCGTGTGAAGATGTAGCTGGTGGGTCCCAGCAGTCAGGGGGGCGAATCGTTTGGTTTTTTGTTGCCCGGATGCACTTCCTTGCGTGCGAAGGTGTAGCTGGTGGGTCCCAGCAGTCAAGGGGAAATATTTTTTTTGCGAAATACGGTGGCCCGTCCGATGGGTCCGCTGTCAGGTGGAGGAATAATTATTTTGCACGTAATAAGGAGGCACTTCCTTGCCGCGCCGAGAGCACCAGGGCGGTGGACGACGGCGAGGCCTAGGAAGGGGACGACGCGGAGCCGGGAAGACGCGGCGGTGGATGCCCACGCCAGAGAGGAGTACGAGGGTTCACCGGTTCGCTGCGGTGTGAGGCTGCCGTCGCCCAGAATAACGAGGGTGTGGGTGAGTAGAGGGATGGCCTGCCAACGGTGGAAGTAGTAGGGGGCGGTGAGCTGCGCCGCATCGCAGCCGGGCCACGGGAGGCAGGAGCACGAGGCACGACCGGGCGCTGGTTTGGGCGGCCGGAGCAAGAAGACCGAGGGTTGAAGAAGCACTGCGACCGTTGGATGGACATCGTACGGTCACTAGAGCTAGAATCGTGCATATTGACTAAGTTGACAAAGCCCTTCGTCCCCGTCAAGTTAGTAGGCCCACAAGTCAGCCTGCCACTATACTAGGTCCCAGCTAACAGGGGGAGGATTCATATTTTTGTGCGTAATAAGGAGGCACTTCCTTGCGTGCGAAGATATAGCTGGTGGGTCCAAGTCCGTGGCGGTAACGTTTTTTTCGCGAAATCTGAGAGGCCCTTTTCGGTGGGTCCACGATGTCGGTGGAGGAATCATTATCTTGCACGTAATAAGGAGGCATTTCCTTGCGTGCGGCCGTGGACCCACTATCGGCCTCTCCACGTCTGATCCACTTCAGATGCATGTCGGTTGTTGACCACGTTGACCAGGCCATGGCCGAGAGCACCAGGGCGGTGGACGGCACGAGGCCTAGGAAGGGAGCGACATGGAGGCAGTGGAAGACTTCGGTAGTTGTTTCCCACTGAGGGGAGAACGACCGCACGAGGGTTTATTGGTCTGTCTGCCGTCACCGAGAATAACAACAGTGTGGGTGAGTAGAGGGATGGCTAGGCCAGTGATGGGAGTATGGTGGGCGGTGAGGCTCACTTGTGGCAAGCAGAGCCACTACCGGGAGGAGGGAGCAGTAGTCCCACCGGCGCTTGTTTGAGCGGGCGGAAGCAGTAGATCAGAGATTGAAGAAGCATGGCGGCCGTAGGATGGACACCATATGGTCACTTGAGCTAGAATCGTTCATATTGACTAACTTGACAAAGCCCTCAGTCCCCGTCAACTTAGTAGGCCCACAAGTCAGCCTCCCACCATGGTGGGTTCTAGCTAGCAGGGGGAGTATTCATTTTTCTGTGCGTAATAAGGAGGCACTTCCGGTGGGTCCGAGCTGACAGCGGGTGGGGGGGGGATGTTTCTTTCCGAAATACGGTGGTCCGTCCGGTGGGTCCCAGGCGATCGAGGGCAAAGCGATTTTTTTCACGAAATCACGGTGGCCCGTCCGATTGGAGTCCTGGCGGTCGAAAGCGTTTTTCCACAAAATACTTGGTGGCCCGTCCGATGGGTCCCTATTTGTCAGTGGAGGAATAATTATTTTATGCGGCGTAATAAGGGGGCACTTCCTTGCGGCTGCCGTGGACCCAGCTGTCAGCCTCTCCACGTACAGTACTCTTCTGATGGAAGTCGGTCGTTGACCACATTGAGCACGCCGCGCCGAGAGCACCAGGGCGGTGGACGACGGCGAGGCCTAGGAAGGGGACGACGCGGAGCCGGGGAAGACACGGCAGCGGATGCCCACGCGGAGAGGAGTACGAGGGTTCACTAGTTCGGCTATGGTGTGAGGCTGCCGCCGCCATGAGAACAGGGGAGTGGGTGAGTGGAGGGATGGCACGGCCGGTGGGAGTAGTATGGGAGCGGTGAGGCCTCATGGCGGCACAAGACACCGCACGGGAGGCAAGAGCATGCGGCACGACCGCTACCGCTTTGGCGGATGGGGCAAGAAGACCAGAGGTTGAAGAAGCACCACGGCCGTTGGATGGACATTGTTGACCACGCCACCGAGAGCACCAGCGGTGGTGGACGACGAGGCCTACAAAGGAAGGACACGGAGCCGGGCGAAGACATGATGATGGCTGCCAGGTGGAGAGTACGAGGTTGACTGGTTCTGCCGTCGGGAAAATAACAGGAGGTGTGGGTGAGTAGAGGGATAGACAGGGCCGGGGATGCGAGTATGATGGGGCCGTGAGGCTGCCCGGCAAAGACCGCCGGCCACGGGAGGCGGGAAGCAAGGCGGTGCTACGTCTTGAGCTTATGCGTTGGTTTTCCTCGAAGAGGAGAGGGTGATGCGACAAGTGTAGCGTAAGTATTTCCCGCTTTTGAGAACCAAGGTATCAATCCAGTAGGAGGCTTCTCAAAAGTCCCACACACCTACACAAACAAGCGAGAACTCGCAACCAACGCAATAAAGGGGTTGTCAATCCCTTCACGGCCACTTGCATGAAAGTGAGATCTAATAAAGATAGTATGATAAGATAAATATATTTTTGGTATTTTATAATATAGATGCAAAAAGTAAAGATGCAAGTAAAAGAAGATTGAAAGCAAATATGATAAGAGATAGACCCGGGGGCTATAGGTTTCACTAGTGGCTTCTCACGAGATAGCATAAGTATTACGGTGGGTGAACAAATTACTGTCGAGCAATTGATAGAAAAGCGCATAGTTATGAGGTTATCTAGGCATGATCATGTATATAGGCATCACGTCCATCACAAGTAGACCGACTCTGCACGCATCTACTACTATTACTCCACACATCGACGGACTCCTGCACGCATCTAGAGTATTAAGTTCATAAGAGCGAGTAACGCATTAAGCAAGATGACATGATGTAGAGGGATAAACTCATGCAATATTATGTAAACCCCATCTTGTTATCCTCGATGGCAACAATACAATACGTGCCTTGCAACCCTTTACATCCTTTGGTAAGGACACCGCAAGATTGAACCCAAAGCTAAGCACTTCTCCCATGGCAAGAAAGACCAATCTAGTAGGCCAAACCAAACTGATAATTCGAAGAGACTTGCAAAGATAACTCAATCATACATAAAAAAATTCGGAGGAGATTCAAATATTATTCAAAGATAAACTTGATCATAAACCCACAATTGTAGCGACCCGACCTCAGACGGTCAAGTCTCTGTGCTTAAGTGTCATCCCTGGATCGGTATCTTTGACACACAAGATTTCGAGGATTTATAACAGAGGTAAATCACATGTATAAAGTAACGTAAATACTATTACCTCAATCCAAATAGCGGAAGTAACAAGGTTGTGGATTCCCATCAACACCAACAAAGTTGAGTGTAGAAATCAGAACTGTAACGTATCACTTACTCGTCATATAAGATATCCCGCAACACGAGACGTTGCAGCCACAAAGGGTCGATATATTGAATGTACCGGCAAATTCACACCATAGGATAATGATGAATAATAACTATCACTACATGCATATTTGGCTGGTGGAAAGCTCTATGGTTATAGTTTTTGCGAAAAGCAAATTTTTCCCTACTATAAAGGAATATATTTTATTTAACTACAAAGTTGGTTGATAAAATATTGAGAAGGTAAACCCCCTCTCAACCCCAATTAAAAGTAATCATTAACCCAACAAATTAATTTAAGTAATATGATGAGATACTTAAGATACTCCAAGTACTAGATACTCAAGATTGTCCATAACCGGGATACGGCTAACCATGATTAGATTGTACACTCTGCAGAGGTTTGTGCACTTTTCCCCACAAGACTCGATCGCCTCCGTTGGATTTCTCGCACTACATGGTGTTTGAGAAGCGGATGGCCGAGACATGCCTTTGAGAAACACTAACTCTCTACTCCGGGTAGACCATACCAAACCTACAAACCCACTACCTGCTGATCTACCTCTTCAAGAGCTTCACGTAACTTACTCAACTATGCTAGAGCCCATAATAGCTTGTGGCTGCACACGGAAGTTTCTAGCATGAATAATCTTATGATCCCTTTGAGCCTGGGTGGCGGACCATAGGAGGATCACACGGTATAACCCCAGGTGTCCGGGCAAGTCCACTGGTATATCCCCAGGGTGCCCCTACCAATCCACCCAGATGTGTATTAAAGTTGCCACCTTAAGTTGAACCATTAAGTAAACAATCTCACATCTGTCATGGAATACACTCAAACCCAATCCACGTCTACGAGCATAGCATGGCAATATAAGCATAACGTACAAGTAACTCCCAAGGTTTGAACCTCATCAACTACTTCCCAATACCCACATGTTATCAAACCTACTCATGCAATGTTTGAGGGTGAAACTAATGCATAAAAACCGGGTATGAAAGGGATATGATCAAAGTGTGAACTTGCCTGTACTGTTGATGAAGATGATTCACACTCAAAACTCTTGATAGGTCTACTCACTCCTGGCCAATCTATCGTAAGCAATCAATAGTAACCACACATAAGCAATCACTCAAAAGATCGAGAAAGAGCGAAGAAGACGATTCGGAAAACTTCAAAAACAATCAAATAACTCTTGCAACATAAAACAGTTTCTAATAGTACCAAAATTAGGTGGATTTGGCCTTATCAGAAAGTTTAGGTCAACAGCTTCGCTTTGCAAAAAGAATCAACTCAAACGGAGTTACGGAACTCAAGTTATGAACAAAAGAGTTTGAATATGAATCTAAACAAATTTTGAAATTTGAAAATTTCAAAAAGTTGACGTGACAGGTTAACTGGATAGGTGAAAACAAGACGAAACTATAGGCGCTGGTTTTATCTAATTTGGATGAACGAGTAAAAAGTTATGGCTACTTGAAAAATCAGGGCCAAGCTGTTTTACGGAAGAAAAAATAGATACGGTTAAAAGAATTTTAGGTCTAATGTATAAATACAGAGACAAATTAGTAATCTAATTATTGTATCATACTAGTCTAGAAAATAATAAACTACGGAAGTATAAAAAAGAAAAAAACGAAGAAAGATACCTTTATAAGTCAAAGAAAAGACAACTTCGGAGAGAGAGACAATTTGCAGAAGTCACGCCGGAGAGAAGAAAAATATTTTTAGCTAGTCAAACCAAAATATTGATTTAACCCGCAATGGATAATTTTTGGAGGCTTTATGGATCTATATTTATAGGTGGAAAAGAGGTTTAGGGGTTAAAGGCTAGGCAATGTGGGACTAAACGTGAAGCGAACAAATAAAATAAACAGTGGAACCGCATGGGCTAAAAGCACTGGCCAAGGCAGCAAGACTGCATTACAGGCGCTGCAGTTTTTTTTTAAATTGAAAAAAAAAACTATGGAGAGAAAAAAATGGGGAAGCATTATGGCCGGCTGGGCCCGGCCCACTTAGGGGAGAGAAAAAACAATGGGGCGCCAGAAGCTACTATACTGCTTATATAGGCTATATTTAAATATGGGCCGCACGTACAGTTTTTTTTTGAATAAAAACAGAAGGAAAACCGGATAAATAAAATAAATTAAAATTTTATATCGGCATATTATATATCAAAATTTTCAGAAAAAGATTTCCTACAAGCTGAACATTTTTCTAGAGTCAAATGAAATACACACAAATTCAAATAAGACGAAGAGTGCTTCTGCTCTAGTAAAATCCAGTAAAAATCATTTTAAAATACCAAAATTAATTCAAATTTATTTCTCTCCAATTTTCTGATGTAGGGAATCATGTTACCCTATTTTCCATATATTTTATTTTTGGAGAAAAATAATTTGAATAAAACTCAAATAACTCCAAATTGAAAATAAATTCAAAAGAACTTTGAATTTAATTCTTTGAAACTCCCAACTCATATTTCATATGTTTTGAGGAAGTCATTTTATCTTCGCTCGTGAAAATCATTGAGTTGCATAAAGTTCCTGGGTTGGTAATATTTTCCAAATGAAATTCAAATATTTTCAACACCCCTTGTCATTTAAATAAATGGAAGAAGTCATGTCATCTTCTCTCCAGGGTTTTGTGGTGAAAAGAATTTGAATTCACGGAGATCACGAATGCAAAATGAAAGCTTGGGAAAGTCCTTTTATTCCCTCTCATTTAACTTTCAAAAAGTTTCGAATTTCACTCAATTTCACACAATCAATCAAACAATCAATCAAATCTATCTATTTATTATAACATTCCAAAATTTAGAATTTTGGGATGTTACAAACCTACCACCTTAAAATGAATCTCGTCCTCGAGATTCGGAGAGGCTAGAAAGAAATAGGTTAGGTTTGGGGTCTTCTCAAAAATCCATCGATCGTCTCCGGGGTTCTCGGGTGCTACGACCCTTAGAAGCATGGTTACGATTCCATCAAAACTCATATACTCCATCCTTATTGTTGGCAGTGTCGATCTTCCCAGATCTCGTGAAATTCCATCTCCAGGCTCTTAGGTAGCGGCATAACCTTTTCCTCAATTCTTCCATCCTTTCCTCTTGGTAAGGTTATTACGAGATTGGGTGTTCTTAATGGTGGGTCCGGCCAATACTAAACAACTATCGATATCTCATGGTGGTCAACAATTTATGGTTTCTCCTACAGTGAAATGGGTGCAGTTGATCCTCACCGTATAACCTACGGTTGGCAAAAGCTGCCTTGTACAAGGGAAAAAATTCTTATACCATTCTAAGGTTTAAACAGTGGTTTTGATCGTCGTCTCTCTACTATAGGTAAGTCACTCAGATTTACCATCCCATATAGCAAGGCGAACAATAAGAGTAAGTCGGTATGGTGATCAATCCATCCCGCACCCAAATCATTACCTTGTACATGGTTTAGCGAATCTCGCATTCTAACACTCGGTCATCCTCACAAGCATTGCAGAATTTCTCTTGTCGACGAACCAAGTTCGGATAAATCCATTGATTACGCAGTCCAAACAAACATCTGTCGATCCTTAACAACTCTCGGGTTTTATGTAAACTCCTATAGAATCGTCGATCCGATAAAATCGTAACTTCTTCCGGTGGTTTTCCTTCAAAGAAGAGTGTGCTTGCTTCTTGGCAGGTCCTGGGGCACGTGGGTTTATGGCCCATCTCATCACTTGTAGTCCTTGAACTTATCCTCGGGCTTCGATCATTATTCCAACTTCCAACTTCCTAGTATTCTTAAATCCATCCAATTGTACTTGTCTTCCTTCCTTCTATTGGCACCAAACTAGGACATGATTACTCAGACTCATCATGGAATTTCCATTGATCCATATTTCCAACATCATACCTCCTTTATATCCAATAGTAATTCATCTCTTCATCCTCGTGGGATGTCACACATACCGAGATAAAACTTATAATAATGAAATCCATACTCCACTTCGTGGAAACTCATTATCCTTTCCAGGTCAAGCGTCCTTACAGGGAATATTGGCCATTTACGCATGGCACTTCTTCAAGCTGGAATACGTGAAACACATCATGAACTTCAGCAGGTCCTTGGGTGACTCCAACTTGTTGGCCATCGCTTCCCATACGCTCCAAAACTCGGTATGGTCCTACAAATCTCGGGGCTAACTTTCCCTTAACTCCAAATCGTTTAACTCCTCGCATAGGGGACACACGAAGACATGCTCGCATCCAATTTCATAGACTACCTCCTTGCGTTTTTGAGTGCGCATAACTCTTTCCGCTGGTGAGCTACCTTGATCTATCTCAAGCAACTTAACATTCTCTTGAATCCTTGATCACATTTGGTCCAAACAATCGACGGTCTCCAACTTCATCCCACATCAACGGTGTCGGGCTCCTTCTCCCATACAACGCTTCAAAAGGGGTCATCTTCAAACCGGCTTGGTAACTGTTGTTGTATGAGAACTCAGCGTAAGGTAGATTATCATCACTACTAGATCCATAATCTAGCGCACACGCTCTCAACATGTCCTCCAGAATCTGATTGACTCTCTCGGTCTATCCATCTGTCTGCGGATGAAAGGTTGTACTGAACTCTAGCCTAGTACCCAAAGTGTGGCGCAGCTGATTCCAAAACTTTGAGGTAAACCGTGTTCCTCTATCTGATATGATGGTCCTCGTAACTCCATGTAGACATACGATCCTGGTCAAATATATCTTGGCCAACTTCGCACTTGTATAGGTGCTTTTCACTGGGATAAAGTGAGCCACTTTGGTCAAGCGAATCAACTACTACCCAGATAGAATCATATCCCGTTCGGATTACGGGAAATCCAAGAATGAAATCCATGCCAAGCTTATCCTACTTCCATTCGGTTATCGGCATAGGGTAGTAATCCTGCCGCTTCAAGCTCTGCTCTTACTCTCTCCGGCATACATCACCTACGACTACATACTCCGCAATATCCTTCTTCATACCGGTCCACGTAAACGCTCCTTCAAATCCAAATACATCTTGGTGTTTCCAGGGCGAATCGAGTATGGTGAGTCATGAGCCTTCTGAAGTATTAACTTCCTGATCTTTGCATTATTGGGCACATCTACACGGTCCTCGAACCATAAGGTGTCGTGCTTATCCTTACAAAAACCTTTGGCCTTTCCTTTGCTCATCCTTTTTTACCTCAGCAATCTCTTTGTCACCCTTTCCGAAGCTTCACGGATCTTTCCCAACAATGTAGACTGAACTTCCATTCTTGCAACAAACCTTTGGAACAATCTCTAACCAAACTTCCCCGAGATCCTCGGCTAACTCCTTTGGTAATCCTCCGCTTATGAGGGTATTCGTCCTTGTTTTCTTTATGGTTGTGTCCTATTTATCCACAAAGCTTGTATGCACAAGGTTTCTCCATATCCTTTCCATAAGGCCTCAATTTCTGGGACACAAGACGAGAAGTTTGCAGAGTCAACTTAAATTCTTCCCAAGTGGTTACTCTTTGCCATCCATTGATGGTTTGGTACATCCTCTACCAGGTAGTGGAACCTCTTTCAAAGCACTCAAGAGCATGCTGGGTCATATCCTTTCCGGCTATAGGGTTATTCTCCATGTGATCCTCCATGTTCTGAATCCATCGGTCTGTCTCCAATTGACTCATCGGTCCAGAAAATACAAGCTCATCTTCATTCTATCTATTGGGTCCATGGGTTTTTAGGTGGGATAAGAGATATAGAGAGGGATACACACAATACAAACAATAGTTTTGAAAAGACAGGTTTTATTGTGGCTGTCGGAAAAACATCAAACAAATGACAGCTCACAATCGTCGCATCTAACACAGGTATATAATAGGGGTTTGGCCTTCTAATGGTCAATAAATCTTCAAAGTCATCAAACTCTTCAAGTCGTGTTCATGTCTCCGATGGCTTCTTCCGATCGTGCTTGTCTTTCTCAAGTCCTTTTTGCCAGCTCATCTCTGTTGTCGCAAAGTCTCTCGTGATGTCTTTTAATATTTCTAGAGTTGCGTTCCAAACTTCTGGGTTTCATCAACCTCGACATGAACCATGATCCTACTGTCCTTCAGTTCCTGACGAATCTTTGATGTCTCAAGGTTTTGCTCCTCTAGCTTGGCTACTTTCGACAGTGGTCCCGAAGTTCTTCACGAAACTCTTCCTTATCAAATACCGCTCGCAGGTCCATCCTAAACTTCCTGATGTAATATTCCAGATCCCGGTGAATACACCAGCTAAGGTTAACACTTCATCTTGCTCATAGGTGTTCCGTAAGCCTTTTTGTAATCGAATCATTCCAAAGAAATGCATGTTTAACTCAGCACGACGACAATAGCATAAGTGGGAGATAACATCATGGATAGCCGTGTTTCTGCTCTTGTCATTTCCATGAGCTATCATTCCATAGTTGATATCTCCTGCTTTAGGTTTTCTTGACAAAACTTTTAGTTCTATGCTCCATGTTCCGGTCTTTCTCCGATACACCTTGATCTCGGGTATTGACAGCTTCCATAGTCTGCCAAGTTCCATAAGGGGTGCCTTCCTAGGTCATACAAATCCGGAAATTCTTCAAAGCCTTCAAATTCTCCTAGTCTTCGGAGTCTTCACCGTTGTAGTTTCCGTCATTGTAAAGTAGTCTTAGTTGTCCGATATCTTGTACTCCTTGGAGTGGTCTCATCCGCCGAATCTTCATGTGGCCAAAAGGGAAAAGGTATGGTCTAACTAAAAGGGAAATTTGAATAAGCTCAAGAGAAGAGGGAAAAGATCCTTTTGAAAAGAAAGTTGTAGAGGAAATCTTTCCTATGGGCTTGCCAGCTTTCTAGGGTCACGATCCCACAACCAACATGCGCCCGATACCATCTTGTAGCGACCCGACCTCAGACGGTCAAGTCTCTGCGTGCTTAAGTGTCATCCTGGATCGGTATCTCGACACACAAGACTCGAGGATTTATAACAGAGGTAAATCACATGTATAAAGTAACATAAATACTATTACCTCAATCCAAATAGGGAAGTAACAAGGTTGTGGATTACCATCAACACCAACGGCAAAGTTGAGTGTAGAAATCATAACCCTAACGTATCACTTACTCGTCATAAGATATCCTGCAACATGAGATGTTGCAGCCACAAAGGGTCAGTACACTGAATGTACTGGCAAATTCACACCATAGGATAATAATGAATAATAACTATCACTACATGCATATTTGGCTGGTGGAAAGCTCTATGGTTATAGTTTTTATGAAAAGCCAATTTTTCCCTACTACAAAGGAATTTATTTTATTTAACTACAAAGTTGGTTGATAAAATATTGAGAAGGTAAACCCCCTCTCAACCCCAATTAAAAGTAATCATTAACCCAACAAATTAATTTAAGTAATATGATGAGATACTTAAGATACTCCAAGTACTAGATACTCAATATTGTCCATAACCGGGGACACGGCTAACCATGATTAGATTGTACACTCTGCAGAAGTTTGTGCACTTTTCCCCATAAGACTCGATCACCTCCGTTGGATTTATTGCACTACATGGTGTTTGAGAAACGGATGACCGAGACACAGTCTTTCAGAAACATTAACTCTCTACTCCGGGTAGACCATACCAAACCTACAAATCCACTACCCGCTGATCTACCTCTTCAAGAGCTTCACGTAACTTACTCAACTATGCTAGAGCCCATAATAGCTTGTGGCCGCACATGGAAGTTTCTAGCATGAATAATCTTATGATCCCTTTGAGCTTTGGGTGGCGGACCATAGGAGGATCACACTGCAGATAACCCCAGGATCTCCTAGGACAACACCGGTATAACCCTAGGTGTCCCGGGCAAGTCCACTGGTATATCCCAGTGGTGCCCTACCAATCCACCCAGGATGTGTATTAAAGTTGCCACCTTAAGTTGAACCATTAAGTAAACAATCTCACATCTGTCATGGAATACACTCAAACCCAATCCACGCTCACGAGCATAGCATGGCAATATAAGCATAACGTAGAAGTAACTCCCATGGTTTGAATGCAGGACAATAGGTTCCTACCTCATCAACTACTTCCCAATACCCACATGTTATCAAACCTACTCATGCAATGTTTGAGGGTGAAACTAATGCATAAAGCTGGGTATGAAAGGGATATGATCAAAGTGTGAACTTGCTCGCATCTTTGTTGATGAAGATGATTCACACTCAAAACTCTTGATAGGTCTACTCACTCCGGTCAATCTATCGTAAGCAATCAATAGTAACCACACATAAGCAATCACTCAAAAGATCAGAAAGAACGAAGAAGACGATTCGGAAAACTTCGAAAACAATCTAATAACTCTTGCAACATAAAACAGTTTCTAACATTACCAAAATTAGGTGGATTTGGCCTTATCAGAAAGTTTAGGTCAAGAGCTTCGCTTTGCAAAAAGAATCAACTCAAACGGAGTTACGGAACTCGAGTTATGAACAAAAGAAGTTTGAATATGAATGTGAACAAATTTCGAAATTTGAAAATTTCAAAAGTTGACGTGACAGGTTAACTGGATAGGTGAAAACAAGACGAAACTATAGGCGCTAGTTTTATCTAATTTGGATGAACGAGTAAAAAGTTATGGCTATTTGAAAAATCAGGGCCTAGCTGTTTTATGGAAGAAAAAGTAGATACGGCTAAAAGAATTTTAGGTCTAATGTATAAATACAGAGAAAAATTAGTAATCTAATTATTATATCATACTATTCTAGAAAATAATAAACTACGGAGGTATAAAAAAGAAAAAAGCGAAAAAAGATACCTTTATAAGTCAAAGAAAAGACAACTTCGGAGAGAGAGACAATTTCCAGAAGTCACGCCGGAGAGAAGAAAAATATTTTTAGCTAGTCAAACCAAAATATTGATTTAACCCGCAATGGATAATTTTTGGAGACTCTATGGGTCTATATTTATAGGTGAAAAAGAGGTTTAGGGGTTAAAGGCTAGGCAATGTGGGACTAAATGTAGACGAACAAATAAAATATATGGGGAACCGCATGGGCTAAAAGCACCACGGGCCGGTTGCGGCACAAGACGTACCGACACGTTATGCTGCAGTTTTTTTTTTAAAAATTGAAAAAAAACTATGGAGAAAAAAAAATGGGGAAGCATTATGGCCGGCTGGGCCTGGCCCACTTAGGAGGGAAAAAACAATGGGGCACCAGAAGCTACTATACTGCGCATGTAGGCGATAAATAAATATGGGCCGCACATACAGTTTTTTTTTTGAATAGAAACAGAAGGAAAACAGGATAAGTAAAATAAATTAAAATTCTATATAGGCATATTATATGTCAAAATTTTCAGAAAAAGATTTCCTACAAGCTGAACATTTTTCTAGAGTCAAATGAAATACACACAAATTCAAATAAAACAAAGAGTGCTTCTGCTCTAGTAAAATCCAGTAAAAATCATTTTAAAAATACCAAAATTAATTCAAATTTATTTTTCTCCAATTTTCTGATGTAGGGAATCATGTTACCCTATTTTCCATATATTTTATTTTTGGAGAAAAATAATTTGAATAAAACTCAAATAACTCCAAATTGAAAATAAATTCAAAAGAACTTTGAATTTAATTCTTTGAAACTCCCAACTCATATTTCATATGTTTTGAAGAAGTCATTTTATCTTCGGTCGTGAAAATCATTGAGTTGCATAAAGTTCCTGGGTTGGAAATATTTTCCAAATGAAATTCAAATATTTTCAACACCCTTGTCATTTAAATAAATGGAAGAAGTCATGTCATCTTCTCTCCGTGGTTTTGTGGTGAAAAGAATTTGAATTCACGGAGATCACGAATGCAAAATGAAAGCTTGGGAAAGTCCTTTTATTCCCTCTCATTTAACTTTCAAAAAGTTTCGAATTTCACACAATCAATCAAATCTATCTATTTATTATAACATTCCAAAATTTAGAATTTTGGGATGTTACAACAATTCATCGGATCTCGACAAACACACCACAAAAAGAGTTTACATCGAATAGATCTCCACAAGAGAGGGGGGGGGCACATTGTATTGAGATCCAAAAAGAGAGAAGAAGCCATCTAGCTAATAACTATGGACCCGTAGGTCTGTGGTAAACTACTCACAACTCATCGGAGGGGCAAGGATGTTGATGTAGAGGCCCTCCGTGGTTAATTCCCCCTCCGACAGAGTGCCGGCGAAGGCTCCAAGATGAGATCTCATGGATACATAAGGTTCTGGCAGTGGAAATTGTGTTTCGTGGTGCCTGGATGTTTTCGAGTGCGTAGGTATATATAGGAAGAAGAAATGCGTCGGTGGCATGAGGGCCCACGAGACAGGTAGCGCGCCTATAGGGGCGCCTCCTATCTCGTGGCTTCCTCGGAAGCTTCTTGACTTGCACTCCAAGTCCTCTGGATCACGTTTGTTCCAAAAAATCACGCTCCCGAAGGTTTCGTTCGTTTGGACTCATTTGATACTCCTTTTCTTGAAATCTGAAATAGGCAAAAAACAGCAATATGGGCTGGGCCTCCGGTTAGTAGATTAGTCCCAAAAATGATATAAATGTGTAAAAAAAAGCCCATAAACATCCAAAAGGGGTAATATAATAGCATGGAACAATCAAAAATTATAGATACGTTGGAGACGTATCAAGCATCTAAAGCTTAATTCTGTTTCGTCCTCGAGTAGGTAAATGATAAAAGAGAGAATTTTTGATGTGGAATGCTACCTAGCATAATTCATAATGTAATTTTCTTTATTGTGGCATGAATGTTCAGATCCAAATGAATACAAAATAAAAGTTCATATTGATAAAAGAAATAGTAATACTTCAAGCATACTAATCAAAGTAATCATGTCTTCTCAAAATAACATGGCAAAAGAAAGTTCATCCCTACATAATCATATAGTTAGGCTATGCTTCATTTTCGTCACACAAAGATGTTCCCAACTTCTATACCCCGATGACATGCCAAGCAATTGTTTCATACTTAAATAATCTCAAACTTTTTCAACCTTCACGCAATACATGAGCGTGAGCCATGGATATAGCACTATGGGTGGAATAGAATATGATGATGGGGATTGTGTGGAGAAGACAAAAAGGAGAAAGTCTCACATTAATAAGGATAATCAACGGGCTATGGAGATGCCCATCAATTGATGTCAACATGAGGAGTAGAGATTGCCATGCAACGGATGCACTAGAGCTATAAATAAATGCTCAACAAAAGAAAACTAGTGGGTGTGCATCCAACTTGCTTGCTCACGAAGACCTAGGGCATTTGAGGAAGCCCATCGTAGGAATATACAAGCCAAGTTCTATAATGAAAAATTCCCACTTAGTATATGAAAGTGACAACACAGGAGACTATCTATCATGAAGATCATGGTGCTACTTTGAAGCACAAGTGTGGAAAAAGAGATAGTAGCATTGTCGCGTCTCTCTGTTTCTCTCATTTTTAGTTTCTTCTTTCTTCTTTTGTTTCTTTCTTTTTTTTTCTTTCCTTTTTTCTTTTTTCTTTTTTCTTCTTTTTTTCTTTTTAAAGTCAAAGTCTCATCCCGACTTGTGGGGAATCATAGCCTTCATCATCCTTTCCTCACTAGGACAATGCTCTAATAATGAAGATCATCACACTTTTATGGATTTACAACTCAAGAATTACAACTCAAAACTAGAACAAGATATGACTCGATATGAATGCCTCCCGTGATGTCTGGGATGGTGCAATGAATCAAGAGTGACATGTATGAAAAATAATGCATGGTGGCTTTGCCACAAATACGATGTCAACTACATGATCATGCAATGGCAATATAATGTATAAAGTATGTCATGATGATGATGAACGGAACGGTGGAAAGTTGCATGGCAATATATCTCGGAATGGCTATGGAAATGCCATAATAGGTAGGTATGGTGGCTGTTTTGAGGAAGATATAGGGAGGTTTATGTGCGATGGAGCGTATCGTATCACGGGGTTTGGATGCCGTGAAGTTCGCACCAACTCTCAAGGTGAGAAAGGGCAATGCAGTGCAAGAAGAGGCTAACAATGGTGGAAAGATAAAAGTGTGTATAATCCATGGACTCAACATTAGTCAAAAGAACTCATATACTTATTGCAAAAATTTAGAAGTCATCAAAAATCAAGTACTACGCGCATGCTCCTAGGGGGATAGATTGGTAGGAAAAGACCATCGCTCGTCCCCGACCGCCACTCATAAGGATGCACAAGCCGGTACACTTCATGTTTCAAATTTGTTACACAACTTTAACCATACGTGCATGCTACGGGACTTGCTAACTTCGACACAAGCATTCTTTAAATTCATAATCACCCAACTAGCATGACTTTAATATCACTACCTCCATATCTCAAAACAATTATCAAGCATCAAATTGATCATAGCATCCAATTCACTTTCTATGATAGTTTTTATTATACCCAACTTGGATGCCTACCATTCTAGGACCAATTTTATAACCATAGCAAATACCATGCTGTTCTAAAAAGACTCTCAAAATAATATAATTTAATCATGAGATACTAGATATTTCTTCAAAATTAAGACACCACCGTTCTCTAAAAGATATAAGTGAAGCACTAGAGCAAAAACTATCAAGCTCAAAAGATATAAGTGAAGCACATAGAGTATTCTAGCAAATTCTAATCAAATGGGCTTCTCCCAAAAGGTGTGTACAGCAAGGATGATTGTGGTAAAGTAAAAAATCAAAGACTAATATAATGCACGACGCTCCAAGCAAAAACACTTATCATGTGGCGAATAAAAATATAGCTCCAAGTAAAGTTACCAATGAACAAAGACGAAAGAGGGGATGCCTTCCTGGGGCATCCCCAAGCTTAGGCTTTTGGCTATTCTTGAATATCTTGTGGTGCCTTGGGCATCCCCAAGCTTAGGCTCTTGCCACCCTTTATTCCATAGTCCATAAAAGCTTTACCCAAAACTTGAAAACTTCACAACACAAAACTCAACCGAAATCTCGTAAGCTCCATTAGTGAAAGAAAACAAAACCACCACATAAGCTACTGCAATGAACTCATTCTTTATTTAATTTGGTGTTAAGCCTACTGTATTCCAACTTCTCTATGGATTATAAACTATTTTATTGGCCATAGATTCATCAAAATAAGCAAACAACACACGAAAAACAGAATCTGTCAAAAACAGAACAGTCTGTAGTAATCTGTAACTAACGCAAACTTCCGAACTCAAAAAATTCAGCCAAAATAGGACGAGCTAGGAAATTTGTTTATTGATCAGAAGCAATTGGAATAACTATTTTATCACGTTCTGGTGATTTTTAACAATTGTTTTCGTGAACCGAAAGTTTTTGGAAATTACAGCAAGATCAAATAATTATCATCCAAGAAGATCCTATAGGTTTAACTTGGCACAAACACTAATTAAAAGATAAAACCACATCTAAACAAAAGGTAGATGGTTTATTTATTCCTAAACAGAAACAAAAACAAAAAACATAAAAATAAAATTGGGTTGCCTCCCAACAAGCGCTATCGTTTAACGCCCATAGCTAGGCATAAAAGCAAGGATAGATCTAAGTGGTGCCGTAATAATAAGATAGATCTTGAAAGCTCATCTCATATTCTCTATGTTCGGCAGCAAGTTTCCTTTGAGGCAAGCAAAAGTAATCAAAAGGGCTAAATTTAGTGGGACAAAGATCCCCAAGATCAATCACAGGTGGAACGGGTTCCTCCTTTGGCCCTTCATAGTGCACAACTATTTCATCACTAAAAGCATTCTTTTGACAAAATCTTGTGAGCCTATACTCAAGAGAGTATCCTAGCTCATTGTTTCGAAGGGCAAAATCATTATTAAGCTCGTTAATGCAATCAACCAAGACATTAGTAGGAACCTTTTTCTAAGGTTTTTCATTAAAAGCGACATAGTCCGAAGATTGAAAACGTCTAATTTCCTCTTGATCATAGAGGATCGCTTCTATGGGAGGACGACCAAGGCGTCCACCCTATAGTGTATAAAGATTTCTTTGGCCTCTCTTATGATAAATCTAAACTCATGAGCCAAAAAGATAGTAACAGCCGCTTAATGTAAGAATGCTCAATATTAGAGAATTCTAGGAAAATTCTTTGTATGCAAGGATGCATATGCATAAATTGTCTTTCAAGTTCAACTACAATCATAGCGATAGCATCCAAGAAGACTACTAGTTCTATGAAAAATAGAACAACCCATGGAAGTTAAAGCACCGGCACAAGTAAAGAAATCTTGAATAACACCTTTGCCAATGATGTTACCACTACCGATTCGAAACTTTTTAGTATGCAAGATAGGGGTTCATCGGCCGGAGCCTCGGGATTTTCTGTGTTATCATTATTGTCCATATCGACGATAATCTCCCCAATTTTAGACATAGCGGCAAACAAAAGCAAGGCAGAAGAAAGCGAGCAAAAAAGAGAGGAGGAGATTGGGAAAGAGAGGGCGTATAAAACGGCAAGGGTGAAGTGGAGGAGAGAAAAACGAGAGGCAAATGGCAAATAATGTAAATGCGAGGGAGATGGGTTTGTGATGGGTACTTGGTATGTCTTGACTTGAGCGAAGACCTCCCCGGCAACGGCGCCAAAAATCCTTCTTGCTACGTCTTGAGCTTGCGTTGGTTTTCCTCGAAGAGGAGAGGGTGATCTGACAAGTGTAGCGTAAGTATTTCCCTCAGTTTTGAGAACCAAGGTATCAATCGATGGGAGGCTTCTCAAAAGTCCCACGCACCTATACAAACAAGCGAGAACTCGCAACCAACGCAATAAAGGGGTTGTCAATCCCTTCACGGCCACTTAAGTAAAGTGAGATCTAATAAAGATAGTATGATAAGATAAATATATTTTTGGTATTTTATAATATAGATGCAAAAAGTAAAGATGCAAGTAAAAGTAGATTGAAAGCAAATATGATAAGAGATAGACCCGGGGGCCATAGGTTTCACTAGTGGCTTCTCTCGAGATAGCTTTAGTATTTCGGTGGGTGATAAATTTACTGTCGAGCAATTGATAGAACAGCTCATAGTTATGACATTATCTAGGCATGATCATGTATATAGGCATCACGTCCATTACAAGTAGATCGACTCCTGCACGCATCTACTACTATTACTCCACACATCGACCGACTCACCGCCTGCATCTAGAGTATTAAGTTCATAAGAACAGTAGTAACGCATTAAGCAAGATGACATGATGTAGAGGGATAAACTCATGCAATATGATGTAAACCCCATCTTGTTATCCTCGATGGCAATAGTTACAACACGTGCCTTGCAACCCTTTACATCCTTTGGGTAAGGACACCGCAAGATTGAACCCAAAGCTAAGCACTTCTCCCATGGCAAGAAAGACCAATCTATTAGGCCAAACCAAACCGATAATTCAAGAGACTTGCAAAGATAACTCAATCATACATAAAAGAATTAGGAGGAGATTCAAATATTATTCATAGATAAACTTGATCATAAACCCACAATTCATCGGATCTCGACAAACACACCGCAAAAAGAGTTTACATCGAATAGATCTCCACAAGAGAGGGGGAGAACATTGTATTGAGATCCAAAAGAGAGAAGAAGCCATCTAGCTAATAACTATGGACCCGTACGTCTGTGATAAACTACTCACAACTCATCGGAGGGGCAAGGATGTTGATGTAGAGGCCCTCCGTGGTTGATTCCCCCTCAGGAAGAGTCTTGGAAACAAAGGCTCCAAGATGGGATCTCGCGGATCTGAGAAGGTTCTGGCGGAAATTGTGTTTCGTGGTGCCCTGGATGTTTTAAGTGCACGAGGTATATATAGGAAGAAGAAATGCACGTCGGTGGCTCGAGGGGCCCTCGAGACAGGGGGCGTGCCCTATAGGGGGGGGGGCCCTATCTCGTGGCTTCCTCGGAAGCTTCTTGACTTGCACTCCAAGTCCTTTGGATGACGTTTGTTCCAAAAATCACGCTCCCGAAGGTTTCATTCCGTTTGGACTCCGTTTGATATTCCTTTTCTTCAAAATACTGAAATAGGAAAAAAAAACAATATGGGCTGGGCCTCCGGTTAGTAGGTTAGTCCTAAAAATGATATAAATGTGTAAAATAAAGCCCATAAACATCCAAAAGGGGTAATATAATAGCATGGAACAATAAAAAATTATAGATACGTTGGAGACGTGTCGGTGATTCCGACGAGCGCTAGTTTGGTAATTTTGAGGCGGGAAGATCGAGAGGCGAAGAAGCACGATTGCCGTTAGATTGACACCTAACGGTCTGACGCTGGTAGAGTCGATTGTTGACTAAGTTTCTTTTTTAAGAAACCTTGTGTACGCCCACAAGTCGGCCTCCAAATCTGTGGCAGACAACATAAAACCCATTTGCTATTTTTTATAATTTGCAGCCCATTTGCTATCTTTTATAATTTGCAGCCCATTTGCTAATTCTTAAGTAATTTATTACAGCCCATTTTCTGCCCAAGACCACGGTCAAAAAGTTCAACCTTATTTTGCATATTTTGGTGGAGTCCAAACTGTTGTAATCCCGAAATGATAAACATTTTTTAAGAACTTATTGATTTGCCAAAAAATAATTTTGTTTTGTTAAGAAAATAAGACGTGGGACAATTGAGTTGGTTTAAGGAAAACCAAAGGTAAAAAAATCAACCTTTGGATGGGAAAAAACAACAAAAATAAGGATGTAAATATGAAAAGGAAATTTTATGTGTTTTCAATATAATAATACGTGTATATGAACTAGTAAAACTATAGGTAGAGATTAGAAAACGGATGTAGGACATGCGTTTCAAGAGGAAAATAGAACTGGGCTGTGTGTTTGATTCAGTAAAAAAACTGCTGCGGATGTTGTAAGACAAGATATAACTAACTTATTTGGCAGGCGAGGCCGATGAGATACCTGCCGGATCTTTGTGCCCCGTTATCGTCATGGGCTGGGCCTATTAAAAACAAAACCAACCCTGGGCAGTCTACAACCCAGCTTGAAACTTGCTCGACACGAAAAACAATATACGTGCTCAATAAGCGAGAAAATTCTGCAAGCCTGGTCGATAAGCTGGGATGCAACACGGATATTGTTTTTATATCATGATAATAAGTGCATGCACTTGTTTGAAAAAACTATAGAACTGGGAATTAACGGCGGGTGCTTATGCTACCCATCAAATAAAAATCAGGTGCACGAGAATTCGTTTGAAACAAATGATTCAGCTTTATATCCACGTCGACCCTCGGCATGATGGTTGGAAGCAAATGCAAGTTCATACCAAAAAGATCGTTAACAACAATACCAACTTCGGGACGACAACGTAGTACAACTACCAATACCAAACTAACTTATAATCTTTTTACTCCACGGCCCTAGTGTTCGTGCGGTAGAAAATCTTGCGAGAGGACCAGCTCCGCCTCCTTCTCTTGCTCCGGTCCCCGAGGTGGTATTGGTGCATCACCCAGCTTGGTCCTCTGGCGATCGAAGTTCTTGTTGGTGTGCAGCACGAGAACCTTTTTTTGCCCGTCTGGCCCGTTGACCATCACCGGCAAGGTATTGCCGGTCTGTACACATCGCGTGCATGTTGCACTCGGAATTTGTATCTTGCGACGCGTCCCACGTGCCTTTTGAACGCCTGGAATTGCACTGGAAGAAATGCTTCCTTAGGCCGATACCTGCAGTATTGTGGAGTACAGGTTTTAGTGTACCTAGTTGGCATTTTCATAACATCTTTGGCATGTTGCAGTCACTTGTTTCACTTTTTATTAACTGTCAAATTGTAGTTGCTTCACCAGGTCCACGTCTAAAAAGAAAAATAGAGCTATAAAGAAAGGAATATGTTTGTGCAAGTAGACGGCCGATCGGTGTCTTACCTGGAAGTTTCTCAGGTTGGGTGTAGCATATCTTTGTGCTTTCATTGTCGATGGTTGGTATGAACAAATCGATGAGAGACTGAAATCTCATGTTGTCAAGACTCACTTAGGCCTCAAGGTGCTCGATCAGCTCTCGATCCGTGGGATCGAACTTGACGCCAGCCGGCAAGACCGGCCAATCCTTCTTCGACTTGCATCGGTAATTCCGGTTATATGGTACTCAATGTATGATTAATCGATTGTTTTAAGTGAATGATGAAAGATTTGACAGATAAGTGGTACTCCAAATCAAGTCCAGAATACCCGAACACGTGAGGATTCTTGTGTCACCTCACGCCAGCTGTGTTGTCACGTCAATTCAATGTGTGGACATGATGAATAATTTGACCGACGATACTAGTACTGCTCTTGTACTACTTACTAGTCATGTTTAGTGTCACAATTTATACATAGGTTTAACTAACAAGTACGCACTTGAAGCCTAACTGATATATATATATATATATATATATATATATATATATATATATATATATATATATATATATATAGACACATACATAAACACTATCGTGATCACGGGATCATAATAATATTACGATCACAACATGAACTTCGAGTAACGCTACTCGACCTTCCCGAGTACTAGGTTGAACTTCAGCTAAAATGTGTCCAAATGAGGCTTGCGATATACCGTTGGAAAGCTATGGACACCAGTATCATGACCCAAATTAAATTGTTGGCAAAATGTAAGCGGTTTAAGAACAGTTTTGAAAACCGTTTTTTCTTCATACAAAAAACATGAATCATATTTTTGATCGCATTTCTAAACCGTTTATTGGAATGAGGTAAATAATATAGCTTTGGAAAGCTGCTGCAAAACCGCTCCTTCGACATGTTGAAAGTTTTCTCTAATTTCCTATGGATAAAGAGTAATTTTGAAAATCATAAAATTTCGCAAACCGAACAGCCGAGTTCGTATTTTCAATGTAATTTCTAAACGGCTAATCCATTTGAGGCAATTTATATGGAATTAGAAAGCTTGTGAAAATGCGCTACTTTCACATGTTAAAAGTTTTTCCTAATTTGGAACGGTTTAAAAGTAATTCATAAAACGGTACAAGTTCCACCGAGTTCGTATTTTTGAGCTAATGTCTTAACCGTACGTCCGAATGCAACAAATGATATGTTGTTGGAAAGCTTGAACAAATGAGAAACTTTTTTGTATATATTGTTTCTCCTAATTCCTTACAGTTTTAAGTCAAATTGGAACAGGCTAAAAACGTATTTTTGGCATAATTTCTACATACTTTATCGGAATGGGGCAAATAATATACCGCTGAAAAGCTACGGAAATGTGAAACTTTTTCATGTTTATGGTTTCTCTGATTCCTAGCCGTTTTCAAGTAATTGCGAAAATGGCAAGATTATTCGTTCTGCCTTTATCGCGGAATTGATTCTTCGAAAATGCACCGCGTGAAGAACCTAAACTTCTCGGCACGTGTACTTGAACTTCACTCTGTTTTTCACGTGCTTTTTTTTGCTCGTATATCTCTATCCACTGCTCCTAGCTCTTCATCCACTCACCAGAATTGAGCAAGTGATATACCGATGGAAAGCTGATGTAATAATGCAACTTTCCCGTGTTGATCATTTTTTCATACTCGCAACGATCTTAAGAGTTTTTCATCTGAAATTCATTCAGCGTAGTAGTTAATCTTCATGCTATTTTCATGTTGAACTTCTGTGACGTATTTTTGTTTGTACACGCACTTTGAACTTCCCTCTCGCATTTAACCCGACCTTGGGCTATCTTTTGCAACTGTGGCTTCCCCGCCGAATTATTCTGGTTAGTAGTGTTCTATATGATGTTAGTGTAATCTAGAAATGTTTTTTAGCAACTAAATACCGGTTTTAAATAGAAATCTCGCTCGCTGGCGGATTTTGCTCTCGGGTCGTGATGAAATTGCGTTTTTTGCAATTTTACTGTCTGAGTTATTCGACCTGAACAATTTTACTGTCTGAGTTATTCGACCTGAACATCCCCTACTGCCAGGTTGAACTTCCGTCAACATTGCCCAAATGGGGCTTGCGATATACCATTGGAAAGCTATGGACACCAGTATCATGACCCAACTTAAAATTTTGGCAAAATGTAAGTGGTTTAAGAGCAGTTTTGAAAACCGTTTTTTCTTCATACAAAAAACGTGAATCGTATTTTCGATCGCATTTCTAAACCGTTTATCGGAATGAGGCAAATAATATGGTGTTGGAAAACTGCTGTAAAACCGCTCCTTCCACATGCTGAAAGTTTTTTCTAATTCCCTATGGTTAAAGAGTAATGTGGAAAATCGTAAAAATTCGCAAACCGAATAACCGAGTTTGTATTTTCATTGCCATTTCTAAATGCCTAATCCAATTGAGACAAATGATATCGCGTTGGAAAGCTTCTGAAAATGCGCTTTTTTCTCATGTTGAAAGATTTTGCTAATTTTGAATGGTTTAAGAGTAATTTAGAAAATGATACAAGTTCTACCAAGTTTGTATTTTCGATATATTTTTTTAATCATACGTCCGAACATAGTAAATGATATAACGTTAGAAAGCCTGAACAAATGCGAAACTTTTTAGTATATATTGTTTCTCCAAATTCATTACGGTTTTAAGTTGATTTTGAAAATGGCTAAAAACGTATTTTTGCCGTAATTTCTACATACTTCATCGGAATGGGGCAAATAATATACTGTTGAAAAGCGATGAAAAATGCGAAACTTTTTCATGTTGATCGTTTTCTCTGAATCCCAGCCATTTACAAGTAATTTAAAAAACGGCGAGATCACTCGTTCTGCCTTTATCGCGAAACAGATTTGTCGAAAATGCATTGCCTGAAGTACGTGAACTTCGGTGGCAGTTCTGCCTGAACTTCACTCTGTTTTTCACGTGCTTTTTTTGCTCGTAGCTCTTCATTCACTCACCGGAATTAAGCAAGTGATATACCGATGGAAAGCTGCTATAAACACGCAACTTTTCCGTGTTGATCATTTTTCATACTCATGACGGTTTTAAAAGTTTTCTTGTGAAATTCATTCGATGTAGTAGTTGAACTTCCTGCTTGTTTTCACGTTGGACTTACGTGACATATTTTTTGTCCTGTAATTTCCCATCCATTTTAATTCTTTATTACACAAATGATATTCTTTTTGTACAAACCTCTCTCACAATATTTTTTTAGCTTTCTCCGACCGAGGACTTGAACTTACACAAATGATATTCCTGTCGTTTTGAAGTAAATTAGAAAATGACAAGATCATGATTTCTACCTTCATCGCGAATGGAAATGCATTGCATGAAGTAGTTGAACTTCTCGGGCATGTCTGTTTGAACTTCACTCTGTTTTTGACGTGCTATTTTTTGACATGTTGTTTTTCGCACTGCGTGAAGTAGTTGAACTTCTAGGGCATGTCTGTTCGAACTTCACTCTGTTTCATTTTATTGTATTTTTCTTATATGAAATACTCACCATGTAGTACGTGAACTTCTGGTTGTTATCACTTTGAACTTCTCTCAGGTTTGAGAAAATTATTTTAAAACACAAACACAACATATTTTTTTATGTATTTTGGACATCAAAATACACGGTGAACCTCTCTCACAAGAAGTGTTTGAACTTTTCCTTGTCAAGCACTTGAACTTCTAGCAACATTTTTTTTCGTTTATGAGTTGTTTTTAGAAGTGCAAAAAATGGTGTTGTGTTTTTAATTTTTTGAACAGGTAAATCCTAGGTTTTAATAAACTCCGAACTTCTCTGTTATTTCAATTTAAACTTCACCTTTTTATATTTTGAGTAAAGAATTGTATTCGATTTTTATACAAAAAAAATCGAACATGGAAATAGAAGGTGAACCTCTCGCGCAAGAATTTTGAACTTCCCCTGTCAGAGCACTTGAACTTCTAGCACCAAACTGTGTAAGCGTTTATTTTTCTATACTTTTTATTACGACTGAAATGCATTCCTTGCGGTACTTGAACTTCTCATTGTTTTCACTATGAACTTCTGTCACATTTTCGTGCATACATTGAGTTACATGCAATTGAAGGTCGGACGTCATGTTTTGCTATTTTCAAACATGTAATTGGAGGTCGGATGTCCATAATATTAATTTTGCACCGTGCACGGAGGACCACGTGAACTTCTTGCAACAAACCTTTTAAGCTTTTGGTTTTCTATTCTTATATTCTTATCTTAAACGCATTAGTGTAGTAGTTGAACGTCCATTGTTTCTACTTGAACTTCTGTCACATATTTTTGTTCAACATGTCTCACAAGAATTTTTAAACTTTCTCGAACCGAGCACTTGAACTTCTAGCAACAAAACTTTTAGCCTTTGCTTTTTCATTCTTTTTTTATACAAAATGCACATCGTATAGTACGTGAACTTCTCTCTATTTCGCTTTAGTAATTGAAAAAGTCCGAGGTTTTTTATAGACATCGAACCTCTCTAAGTTTTTTATTTGAATTTCTTTGTGTATTTGTTAAAAATGTGAAAATTGGAGTTTTGTTAGAAACATCAAAATTCTTCATTATTACGAATTGAACTTATTGTTTTTATTCTTTCGTAACCGGAAAAATCTGTGTTTTTGAAATAAATATCAAACTGCTCCACTTTTTTAAATTGAACTTCTTGGTTTGTCAATTCTTCGTGTGGGCCTAGTTTTGTTCTCACCTTGCTGTATGAGATCACAACACAAGGAGTTGCAGCTGAGCACCGCCATTTCTACAAAATGCAATCAACGAACAAATTTGAACTTTCAAAGTTACCATTTTTGGGTTTTCTTCTAGCTACATAAACATCGATTGTCTCGATTGATTTAATTTGACCTTCTTTTGGTTTTATTTATTTTTCCGTGTGTGTGTTTTAGTGTTATCCTTTTTCTTGAACTTTTCCTCTAACACTCATGCATGAACTTCTCTGTTCGTCACCCTGACCTTCCGAATTTCCTTTTTTCATATGCATGAACTTTCATGGGATGATCCTTGAACATTTGTTTATTTCTCTTAAAAGATGCATACATTTTTTGTCTTGTGTTTGCACAAAGGAAGCTATTACTTGTGTCCCAATTTAAAAAGTTAGTGAATTTCTCCCCCCCACACACATGTTTTTGTGAGCCTCACCATCACCACACACGTTTTCTGAACCTCAACCTCACCACCACACACACAGGCATACATGCTCCTTCTCTCCATTATATTTTTGACCTTTATGCGCACAACTCTACAGAAAAAACATCCTTTGTCAGAACACGGAAAGAGCATAACAAAGCTGCACTATGCAGCGACATCGAACTGAAGCGGTTGTCCAGGCCGAAATTCTCTAGATGAACTTCAGTGTGAATTTACATTTTTCTCTGGACATGAATTTCATATACAAACTTCTATTGTTTGTTACACAATATTGAATCTTTTCCATTTCTTATACGGAGTATTTGAACTTCTTTTATTTTTATACACAAAAAGAAACCAAAAAACTAGTTTTGCACTAAACAGACACAGAATGCACGCACACACAACCACACGCCACATCCACTTCATACACACAAAATGCACGTCTCCTTCTCTCTGCACAGACCACTAGTGGCAACGGCTGGAGAAAGTAGCAGCACCACTCGTACACATGGAGGTTGGCAGCGGACCACCCAGTAAGGGACGACCAGGCAAGAACATGCATCTGTTTTTAGCATCAAAACAGTAGTAACACATGAATTTGATGAATTTAAGAGAAAGAGAGAGAGAGAGACAGGGAACAAAATGGAATTCAGCCCCGACTGCCACCACATTCTCCTGGGCAAAGGCACACTGTGAGGATGCTGCTCCATTGCTCTACTTGCTGGCACCGCGAAGTAGAAGCAAATTTCTGCACTTCCCTACACGATGAACCATCACGCATCCAATTTTTGAACTTATTGACTTTAATAGCAGAAGTAGAGAGAGGAGAAGAAGTAGGGGATAGACCAGCACCGAGAGCACTGTACAAAGAGAAAATAGCAGCAGCACTGCTGCACATGGAAACCCGCGATGACTGGGAATGCACGGGAGGAGTCGAGGAGGTCATCAAGCACTTGTCAGTCCAGATCAAAAATTTCTGTCAGTTCAGGGTAAATTTATGTGAGTTGTGTGCACGGGAGGAATTGCCGATGAGTGTAATCTGAGAGGACCAGATCGGGGAGCGCGAACGAGAGTAGTAAGGAGTACCTGGTGTGGTCTTGCGCTCGTCGCCGGACATGAGGAAAAGGGGGCGGCCGGAGAGACATGGCTAAGCGAGGGGGCGATGGTTGTAACCTCCCCTACGTCTCCTGAAGGACGCGCCAGGTGGAGGCGCGCGATCGTTGCGCTCTGCATTTTGGCCCAGCTAGTTCGACCGTTGTGTCACGGTGGCGCTAGATCGAACGAGGTTGCGGGAGGAGGCCAGTAGTGCTTGATGAAGCGAGGCTGCTGGAGGAGGCCGGCAGAGGTGGATCGAGCGAGGCTGCGGGAGGAGGTCGGCGGCGCTGAAAAGGGGGCAGCTCCAGCATGGATAGAAGGCCACCGACAGCTGCCGCGGCCATGGGCGGAGCTGGGGAAGTTCACGGTGGCCCCTCTGGGAAGGTCACGGCGGCGCCCCGAGAAGGCCGCAACCCCTATCCGTGGCCAAGGGTGGCGCTGCTCGTCAGGTCTGGTGGGCGGCGGAGATCAGGCGGAGTGGCTGGGCGCCATGGGGCGGGCGGCCGAGGAACGGAGGCAGTGCACCAGAGGCGGGCGGCCTGGCTGGGAGGCCGGAGCTGGCAAGGCCATGGGGCGGGCTGACGGTGGCACGATTCGGGAGGGCGGCGACGGTGGTGGTCTAATTCGGGGATGGTAGCCGCCAATCGAGGGGGTGGGGGATTAGGGACGAGATCGAGGGGGTGGGGGTGGGGTTAGGAACGGGATTGAGGGATGCGGGTCTGGGAACGGATCGTGAGCGCACGGGTTTGGGAGTTCGGGAACATCTGCATCGGGCCCTATATAGCGCCGACCGTGATCCGAATAACTATTCTGATCACAGGATCGAGAATAGTGCTACTATATATATATATATATATATATATATATATATATATATATATATATATATATATATATATATATATATATATATCGCACAAGATCTCCATCATCATTATCAAGACATCCTAAACAGGGAGTTAGGATGCACTTGATCCCAGGAAGGTATCTATCCTTCAAACCAGAGGAGTGCTTCAAACTAACAACATTACATAATATCCAACAAAAGAGGGTCGTGCTACAGCAGAATACATGGCTCAGTCTAGATATCAGCACGAATCAAGTTGTGCATATTTGCTATTGGCATGAACCACATCGCCGCATGTCGGGTTTGCAAAAGCCATCCATCGCATGGAAGCTTGATGCCTTTCACACACTGAAGATTATCTGGCAACAAGCTGTGTCGACGAATCTCTGGATATGGTGATTCATGAAACCCATGGTATGATGTGTAAACACAGCCCCCCCCTCGCATGTGGTTTGATGTAATGGTTTGGTCAATTTAGTACGTGCGAATGAGCATCAAATGACCGCCGTCGGTGAACGAGCGATAAACCGGCACCATATCGGCTGGTATGATTCCAGTGTCCTGGAATCATGAAGGCTGCCGCATTCGCTCTGCTGCAACAATTCAAATTGGAGACCAAAAGGACAAAAATAAACAATCATGTTCAGAGTATGTGTGGAATTAAGATTATTATAACAGTGACACATATCATAGACAGAGAATTGCAATGCCATGGTCATAATCATACCCCGAGTTAAAAGAATAAGCCAGTGGCTTTCATATTCTAGCAACATGTCATGGTTCAAACATCATGTAACAATGAGAGGAAAACAGCTATGATAGCGCCTACTCATATTCTACCATAGCACTTACTACTACTATTCTCATATCAACCCTAAGCAATAACATGCGTTGTTATAAAAATCTTGTAAACGAGAGTAACATATAGCAATCATGATGTTATGCTCATAATATGTATTCTAACAACCATTAGATGCCAACTTTTCTCATATCAACTCTAACAATTGGCCGTATGCATCGCTCTGATCACGAGAGGTCGGGAGACCCTTTTCAAAAAGAAAAACTCTAACAATAACATGTGTGGTCATAAAAATCTAGGAAATGAGAGGAACATATAGCAATGATGTGGTTATAGACATGCTATGCATTCTAAATTTGTAACAATGAACAGGCAGTCGTATTCATAAGGTAAAGATGAGATGAGATAGAACAATTACACGACGATAGATTCCACCAGTATAGGCAGCCAATCTGTGCGTCGATCGCGTAAACGATGCCATCGTGCACTATAGCATCGATGCGAAATGTTGCCTCAACAGGATTGATGATGAGCCATAACCATGTATGGCGGCCGGATTCGAGATAGACTAATCCCATGTTGAACAAGGAAATGAGCTTGTAATCCATGTAGTCTTACGATGGTGTGGGCACTTTCGCACATTACAACTTTACGCAAGCGGAGGTCGAGCCAAAAGTTTGACGCGTCTCATGCGTAGTAGGCAGGAATGTCCGGCGGGCCACGAGGCTCGATGGCGGCGGTATCCAATGATGGAAGGGTGATCTCTCGCTGGGTGTAGATATCCACGAGACGCCACGGACTATCGGTGTGGTGGATGAGGACGATCCAGTTGGCCTTCATGCCCGCCTTGATGGTGTCCCGAGTGGCGGCGCGCATGAAGGACATGTGGATGGGTAGTGGTAGCATGTCGAGGGGCACCACGGCAACCTCCGTAGGATCATCAAGTCGGTGTGCGGGCCACTGCGAGGATCGAGCATCGCAAAGTGGTGTCTTGAAAAGAGCTGGCCGGTTGCGAGTTTAGGCAGTACAAAGACACCGAGCATGCGGCCAGACGGACGGTCTTGAGTAGGTCCATACGACTACAGATCTGCTCCAAGAGAACATCGGGAGGGAATTCAATCGCGGCTCTGCGTGTCGATCGGTTACGCCATTGGGGTTTTCGGTGCTGCGATCCAAATGGGAAGTGGATTCGGGCGAGCGAAGAAGCTTCTCCTCGTGTGGCCGAAAGAAAGTGAGCGGGGATATGGTACACGCGAGCTACCAAGGAAGATGGCACGGGCGGGCGAGCAGTGAGCGGGGGTAAATGGTGTGCGGCCGACGATGGGGAAGAGTGGAGGAAGAAGAGTGGAAGACGGGGAAGAAAGTGCATTAAATCTCAATTTTACTAGTACTACTACCAGGATATAGGCACCGTCCTTCGGAGTGTAAATAGTTACACCGATGACATGTGGGTCTACCACAAGAGGGCCCATATGTCGCTTAATGGAGGACAGAGGTGCGAGGGCGATTTGCGGAAGCGTGCTCATCTTGGCAAACATGATGGCGATCTTGGGTAAGGCTGATTTAGTAACACCAACACGCTGGTTCAGCTTATTAATTACGTGTCCCATCTGCTGCAGCGTGTATTGTCATTTCACTGCGAAGACTAGTTGAATAGTTCTCTCTGACCGAGATGGGGAAGAATGGATCACGAGGACTTCCTTTCTACAGTATCCCTATGCCTCTATGCTCACTTCACTCATTTTGCTCCATACCTAGTCACTTGTTGAAATCAGCAGAAAGACAAATACTCCGTATTTGGGAGCAGGAGGAGGCTTTTACTCCGTACTATTTGGGAACAGAGGGAGTATCACCATATGGAGGGAACAGAGGAAGCTTGAAATATGAACATGTCAATGGGAGGGAGTAAGCCCCACGCATGCATGCATGCATGCAACATGCAACACTCACACGTACTCCACATGGACGCACGCAACACTCACGCACCCATGCGGCACACAAAGACTGCACGCAACACACACGCTCACGCTCAAGTGCTCAACCTACTCCCTACATCCGTGAAAGACTGTGACATTTAGAGATTTACACATTGACCAGGGTATAATTAACGCCCAAAAGTAGCAGACTTATGTGTGCATGCGACCATTGAGATAAGAAAGATTAAATGAAAGGCGTTGCATCTTTGTAATTAAGGTAGACATGTAGCCTATACCTACAGCACAAGTTGGTGCATTAGTCAATCAATATTGATTTAGATTAAATGCTCAATGCATTGGAAGTGTAGATGTACATCATATACTACTACACTCTTTGTTTTATAGCCGATGTACACTCTTTGTTGGAACAAACAGGGAGGACACGTGCATGCACTCACATACACAGCCAGGGCGGTTCGGGTGCAAGGGTTGGACTCGTGTCGCGCCTGCGTAAAGTTCTGCCAACTGACAGGTGGGACCCAGAAACCAGGTGACAATTTAACCAGTCAAAAAAGTGCCACGCTGACTATGTGGCCGGTCAGTAGGGTGCAATACGATGCTCTACGATGAGCTAGTGATCGTATAATCGACGCAAAACTATATATAGTGACCGTAAAGAGCGTATTGTTACATACGTTGACCGCCTTGATGTATTTTCTCATTTCAAATTAAGCCATATTAGTCGGAAAGGACGCAGTATGGACTACTACTAGTACTAGTACTGCTTTGATGTGTCCCGTCAACTTGCCGAACGAGGAGAAGCTTGCTTACTACGCCTCTCCCTCGCCCACACGCGCGGTGGTTCGCAGGACAAGGAGAGGGTTTTGACTACAGCGCCCTCTCCCTCTCCCTGTCCCTCTCCCTGTCCCTCTCCCTCGCCCTCGCCCTCGCGGTGGACGTGCAGCAGTTCAATCGGTGTCAGATTGCCAGAAGCATATTGTACTGTAGTATCATCAGGCTGGTCATAGTGGGGAGTAACTTAGACTAGTAGCATGCATATGTTACTAGTCTATATTACTACCTCTACAGTGGGTAGTAACATATGTGTAGTGTCATGCATCACCTCATTTATTGCTTTGTAGACTCATTTTACATTGGGAACCGCTATGTGATGGTAATATATTATGTTACTCTATTTGTCTCTCTCTTCATTAATTATCTGACACATCATCTTTTTTATTTATATGGCATGTATGTTACTACCTATGTTACTCCCATTATGACCAGCCTCATTGTTGGACCTTAGAAGAGGCGAAGAGCCGGGTGCAAGGTTCACACAGTACGAACTATTGAACCTCCCGAAGAGGCAAAGAGCCAAGCGCAAAGTTTTATAGGAGTTGTCGTCCTAGTAGGAGTGTACTATAACTATAGCGAACGATGCTATTGTATGATGCCGCCACGTCACGTATATCCAAAAGGCTGTGCCACCTTTTTTTTTTCTCAAAGAGAAGCGTGTTGGAGCCCGTGCAACAACCACACAAGTTACGCGATACACATAACACATTTACTAGTAATAAATTCTAAAGGACAAATGCCGTTATGCCACACAAGTTCATCTCCAATTCATGTGATAACTTTGTGCACGACTAGTCTACATATATTCACAGCGCTACCGCTCACAATTACCGTACTCCACTTACACGTTATAGATGGGCTACATGTCCTCCTCCGTGTTCCAGTCCAGTGTTCTTCATGGATGGCACGATCCATAGCGGTGGGCGACGGGAATCATTGTCGCATGACTTTCTAGTCCGGTTCCACGATGAAGACTCATCCAAGCTGAGCGGCATAAATCGGGGATATCGTGGTCCCAAAGATGTCGCCCATCCATCTGGCGGTGCGCATCAAGACACAACCATGCTTCATGAACGGCAGGCCTTCCGTGTCGTGCGGAAGGTGGCATCCGCTTCACAATGGGGTAGCTGTCCCGGCGAAAAGCGAGTACTCTCCAAGAGTGTTCCTCGGCACCCACGTAGCATCACGGTCGAACTTCGGCGCCGTTCATCTGGTACACGCGGCATCCTAGATCTGGACACATGGTGGCGTACATAGTCAAGGTCCATGCATAATAATGTTGTGCTCAAATATGGCGGTCGATGTCTTGTGCAGCAAATAGTACTACTCCGGTATAGAGGAAGTAAAATAACCGGCTTATTATATATAGCCACTCTTGGCTACATGGATGAGATAGTAAGACATGGAAAAACAAAAATGGTGGAAGCTAGTGGGTTCAAGTCTTCAAGGGCCCAGCTAGCTATCTGGCGTCCTCCAAGGTAAAATTACTCCTACTAGTACTACTAAGTATACTACTAGTACAAGAATGAAAGAGAAGGCGAGAGGGTTAAAAAATGGAATACACAGGTAGATGGTGACGGGTCCGATCATGGTAGATTGTGTGACCATGTTGCACATCGGTGGTACCATGGGTAACGCATCGCTAAGATAGTTGATCCCAATATGCCAAAGTCAGCTACAAGGTTCCAGGTTAGACCAAATGCGGATGCAAATGCACATCCGGGATCGGCGATCTTATTGTTATCGGGGATGACCGGTCCTCGCAAAAATAATGGAGTACCGTTAGGGATGCAAATGATGGTTTGTGCATTCCGTTTGTAATCTCCGCATCAGTAGGATGGCAACCAGATGAAACAAGTCCTCGGCTTGTCACCGCGAAGATGCGGCCTAGATGGCGACGCGGCGTCTTGAACGCGATGTGGGGTACAAATCTGCCGCCGCCAACATGCGCGAGCCTCTGTCGTTATCGCCTCTTGCATTGATGGCAATCCTTATGTCGAACACCGCGATGAGATAGTAATCGTCGTAAGCCGGCGTCGCTTTGTCGGTGGTCCGCAATTGCTATCTTATTCAAACTCATGTAGGCATCATCATACGTATACAAGCCCACCACGGTCAGGAAGGCCGATCCCAATGGTGGAGAAGGGGTCTACCGGGCAGCCGCCTTCTGTGGATGTTGTGCAAAATGATGGTGGTATCCGGCCGAGGTATGCAAGCCAATCTTTGTTGGCATCGACCCGAACCTATATATAAGACGGTGGGCAGCGGAGAAATTACGGGGTGGAAATGGAATAACTAAGTACTACATGATCAAACTCCATTCTTGACCTGCTCATCGGACAAAAATCCGACTACTTCTCAACGTCGGCAACTCTAGCGGAGTCAACGTGCAACCATGGCGGGGAGGCGGTGGACTGTTTGAAGGATTGTCCCATAGAAGAACCTTCTCCTCGAGGATGCATGGAAGACCAACAAGCATGGCCTTTTCCCAAGCCTTGTTTAAGAAGCGTCTTGAAAAAGTTGGTGCAGGAAGCACCGGGTCTTCTTGGCGGTGAGGACGTCGAGCGGCGTGCGATTTCTCCCAGGAGGATCGTCCAAGGTCTCCCAGCCCCGACGAGGAGGAGAACCGCTGGCGAATCCATGGGAGCAGCGACGAAGCGCCTTTTCTTCGGGAGGGAGGAGGCTGGCGAGGAGGAGATAAGAGCGTAGTAAAGCAGGGCCTCGTCCCTTCCAACTGTAGATCGTTCCTCAGCGAAGGGGTGAGGCTATTATTTACTACTACTAAGTACTAGCATTATATTATACTGTAAATAATAGCACTAGTAAGAAATTTTTGGCACTAGGTAGTAGTTTTTGGCGTGGATTAAGAAATTTTGGGTATGTTTTTGCCATTTTTTGTACACGCCAACTAGTGTCAAAAATGTCTTACATTATGTGACGGAGGAGTACGTGCTCGTCTTTAAAGTGATTACTAGTACTACTTTTCTCAACTAGTAGTGCGATGTCTTGTACTTCTAGTCTAGTCTACTAGTAGTATAGTGCACCAGTTTTGAACTCTTGAATCTCGAGGGCCAAGGAGCTAAAGTTGGAAGTGGAGGGTACTCTTTGTTCTCTAGAACCATCGCTGTACTATCAATGCAGGGGAAGTACACCTGTGTAGTGGCCTAGTGGGTACTCTCAGTGCTCTATTCATCCGCTCCTCTCACGTAGCTGTCCTACTCAGCCGCTCCTCTCACGCACACACTAGCAGCCTGTTTATCAATACGGTTATCACAAGGTAACATTTGAGTTATTTGATACAGCGAGACTAGGCTTTTCGCTTCCATTTGTGGATGTGTAATGGATCTCGTCGAACTTTGTTAGTAGTTCCTTCTTTATGAATGAGATGAAGCAAAGCTTTTGCCTCCGTTTAAAAAAAACACATCAAGAGGAATTTCTTTTATAGTAGAGCCAATAATGGAGTGATGTCCATGCGCAACGCCACAAGCTCTGAGTAGTAGTAGAGCACTTTACATACCGAGCCATATTGCATAGTTCCCAATGCCCCGCTGTGCTTTTCCAGCTCCTCGGGCTTAATTGGGAGGCGCTAGTTTAAATATGCTACTAGGCGATGAGGAAGCTGCAAGCTAGGTGCGGCTAGGGCGAAACACCTTGAGCCACGGGATCTTGGGAAGGAAAACCCGTTCACGTGGCTGGGCTGTCCAAAGGCACCCAGATTAGGGGCCGCACGTCTGCTTGACTTCAAAACTCTAACTACCCGTGTAATATATGGCTCGCAGCGAAGTGTAGTAGTACTATTTTTTTTAAAAGGCCGCCATGCGTTCGGCCGGGATCGAACCCACAAAACGAGGTATACACTCCCGCGACCACTAGTAGTACTCGTTGGAGTACAGCGCAACCTAGAATCGCCTTTTTTCGCTAGTAGTACGTACATGTTCCTTACAAGAAACCCCTAATAATGCAAGAAACCACTAAAATGCCAAGAAACTACTACCACTTGCATACGTGGCAGACTTAAGATAAGTGTCGGTGTCAAAACCGGCGGATCTCGGGTAGGGGGTCCCGAACTGTGCGTCTAGGCGGATGGTAATAGGAGACAAGGGACACGATGTTTTTACCCAGGTTCGGGCCCTCGGTAAAACCCTACTCCTGCTTGCTTAATGTTGATGATATGGGTAGTACAAGAGTAGATCTACCACGAGATCAGAGAGGCTAAACCCTAGAAGCTAGCCTATGGTATGATTGTTGTTAGATCCTGGGACTAAAACCCTCCGGTTTATATAGACACCGGAGAGGGCTAGGGTTACACAGTCGGTTACAATGGGAGGAGATCTACATATCCGTGACGCCAAGCTTGCCTTCCACGCCAAGGAAAGTCCCATCCGGACACGGGACGAAGTCCTCAATCTTGTATGTTCATAGTCCAGAGTCCGGCCAAAGGTTATAGTCCGGCTATCCGGACACCCCTAATCCAGGGACTCTCTCGGTAGCCTCAGAACCAGGCTTCAATGGCGGCAGTCCGGCTGCAGATTGTCTTCGGCATTGCAAGGCGGGTTCCTCCTCCGAATACTTCATAGAAGATTTTGAACACAAGGATAGTGTCCGCTCGCAAAATAAGTTCCACATACCACCGTGAGAGAGAATAATATTTACACAAATCCAATCTGCACGACGTATTCCGCAGTCAAGTGATATCACACTACACTGGCCAAGCCTTTATTGAATCGCTTTTATCGTCCCCACCTCAAATAGCACTTAGCGAGGCGGTTTCCTTGGCACGCCTTGTTGAAGCAGTAGATCGTGTCCCCTTATTCCGGGATTCTCATCAATACGGGAATGGGTAACCCAACCGCGCCATTAATTATAAAGTGTTTGGGAGATAAGCCCGAGTTTTACCAGCTGGTGGGGCACATAGTTTCGTCGCCCATATAAGGGGATAAGGATCCACCTTTTTCATCTACGCCTTCTTCCTCCTTTTGCTTATCCATTTCACAAGACTTTCGAGCTCCAGCCACTAAGTCCGCACTTCCCACCTCAACCTTCTCCAGCCATGTCCGGAGCGGGAGGCAGGTGGATGGCTTCCTCCGTCCACGGAGGCACATCAAAAAGTTGAGGAAAGCCGGGATAATTGTCCAACGACATTGTGCAATCAAGGCTTCCTGCATTTCGAGGGGCAGTTTCATCCCCACCCCTGTGCCCCATGAGAGGGTGGTGTTCCTCCCCCATTTCCTCCGCGGACTGGGCTTCCCACTCCACCCATTTGCCCCGGGGCTCATGTTCTACTATGGCCTGGATTTCCACGATCTGGCCCCGAACTTCATCATCAACATCTCGGCGTTTATCGTCAGGTATGTAGGCCTTCCTCCGCATCAAGCCCCACTTCGGCTTATGGTGAAGACCTTCAATGTCAAGCCAAGGTAGTGGGCGGCCACAAGCGAGTCGCGGAGGGCGCCATGGTGGGCAAGATGCCCAACATTATATGGCTCGAGGGCTCAGCCGTGGAAACCATCAAAGGGTGGCAATCGGGGTGGTTCTACATCATCGAGCCGCGTGACCACTGAATGGGAAGCGGCCCCGACCAATCTGGCATCCCCACACGGCTCACCTCCTGGAAAGAGACGGGCTGTCGTCAGGGTAATTCGGAAGAGCCGACCGGACTCCAAACTGCGTCCAAAACCTGGTGGACAAGAAGGTTAAACTTGTCAACGTAGTCCAGTCATGCTCATCCGCCGGATCCTCCTGTGTCAACGACGGGCTTTTAACTTGTGGGAGTTCGACCCGGCCCAGCACCAAACTCTGACTAGGCTCTTCGACACAACGCACGAGGATGCCTGGAAGGTGCTATTCAAGGGCGCCGAGGTTCCCCCTCCCATTACCGAGGATCGCCGATTCTGTGCGAAGCTCCAAGTCAGCGTAGTAAGCTTGTTCTACCCTTTACGGGATACTTGTTTTTCATAGTTTGACTCTATGCGGGATCTAAGCTCCGTTCCTTTGACGAAATTTGGCGAGAAGAAGACCTGGACAGATTGTTGTCCGGCTCCTTTGTTCAAGGCCCAGCAGATGCCCTTTGGTGAAGGCTGCTTTGGTCCGGCACCTTATGTGGTGCCGGTGAATAAGGCAAAGAATAAGTCCAGGGTAAATCTAATTAGTTCCCGGCGCCTGGTGGTGTCGGACTCATCGTCCGATGACTCCGAGGCGGACTCCTCCCACGAACACGAGGAGGAGGAAAGAGAGGTCTCTCCCAGTGGAGAGAGAAGATAAGGAAGGCCGCCTAACTGGGGGCGGAGGAATCCAAGAAGGGAAGGACCCTTCCTCCGGACTACTCCACCAACGCCGACGATGGCGAAGAGGAGTGGCCAACCAGGGCCAAGCCCCTGGCCAAATCGTAAGTATCCGGATACCAGAATAACTCATGGCATTCCTTTATTGCACAAAGTATCTTCCGGACGCAATATAATCATGCGATGCCCCGAGCCCGGTCGGCGTGTCGTCGAGCGGCTCCTTAAGCTTCGTCGGATGTGAATAACACTTCACTTCCGGCCGCCTCCTCCCCGCCCTGCGGATGATGCCGAGGTGGGGTCCCAAAAGGGTCCAAGCCAGGAGGAGGTGGTCACGGAGGCGCCGCAAAAGCGACCTCCTGACTCCGGCGCAAAGGGGACAAAACCCCAAGGGCTCCAAGTCCGCCCGGGCAGGACACCGCACCGGAACCTTTCAGCGGTTCCGAGTCCGGCAGCGGCCCCTAGTAAGAAGGGCAAGCCCTCGACGCCGGTGACCTCCGGCCCAACCGGAGGCACCGGATAATTTGTTGGAGGTGCTTAATGGCGCCTCCATCGACGAGGAGCACCACACTATTATGGAGTGCGGTGATCCGGAAGGTTCGGTCCGCCAAGAGTGAAATTTGGCCCTCGTGCTGCCAGCCTTCTAATAGGCTTTGAGGTATGTATTTAAGATGTGTAAAAATATTACCGCATAGACAGTAGCCCCTGATGCTCAGTTTGGTGTTCGGAAAGAAAAGCCCAACTAAGGATCTAAGAGATATACGCAGGAGTCTAACATAAGTATGTCAATATGGGAATGCAAAGGCGCTCTTGCTAACATCTCGCCCAGACCGATCGCTGGAGGTCGATGCATTGAAGCAGAGCCTCGAGCCAGTGCGAGAACGAGCTCGGCCTTGCCAAGAAGCAGCTCGAGGACAAGGAAGGTAAGTTATACCTTATGTAAAAATATAAAAAAGATGTGGTTGCAAAAAATGACAGGACCAACATGAGTATTATAGGGGCCACAACCGAGGCGGCGACCCTGAAGAAAGCGTTGTCCAAGGCCGAAGACAATGCGGCCGTGGAGCGCACCGAGCGAGAAAAGCAGGAGGCGCGGGTGGTGGAGGTGCAGCAAGAGCTCCTGTGCTCAAGTGAAAAACACGAGAGTTTGGAGCTTGACTCAAAGACTCGAGAGTCCAGGCTCGCCTCGGCCCTTGAGAGCGCCTAAATCTGCCAAGGCCAAGCCCAAAAAGCCCTCCGGAAATTGAGGCGACGAAGAAGATAGCGGCGGGTAAGGCATTCTTTATGCAAAGCAAGCACGTGAAAGTGAATTACTTGTTACTTACCCGAGTGAGGGAGTCCTGGATTAGGGGGTGTCCGGATAGCCGAACTATCACCGTTGGCCGGACTCCTAGACTATGAAGATACAAGATTGAAGACTTCGTCCCGTGTCCGGATGGGACTTTCCTTGGCGTGGAAGGCAAGCTTGGCGATACGGATATGTAGATCTCCTACCATTGTAACCGACTCGTGTAACCCTAACCCTATCCGTGTCTATATAAACCGGAGGGTTTTAGTCCGTGGGACGAACAACAATCATACCATAGGCTAGCTTCTAGGGTTTAGCCTCTCCCGATCTCGTGGTAGATCTACTCTTGTACTACCCATATCATCAATATTAATCTGCGGGAGTAGGGTTTTACCTCCATCGAGAGGGCGAACACAGGTAAAAACATCGTCCCTTGTCTCCTGTTACCATCCGCCTAGACGCACAGTTGGGACCCCCTACCCGAGATCCGCGGTTTTGACACCGACATTGGTGCTTTCATTGAGAGTTCCTCTGTCGTCTCCTTTAGGCCCGATGGCTCCTTCCGATCATCAACAACGACACGGTCCAGGTGAGATTTTTCTCCCGGACAGATCTTCGTGATTCGGCGGCTTTGCATCGCGGGCAATTCACTTGGCCATCCGAGCAGATCGAAACCTCGCCCGCCATCGGGTCAGATTTGGGAGTTTGAACTACGGCCGACATCCACGGAGACTTGATCTTCGACGGATTCGAGCCACGCCAAGCGCGCCGCCTTTGTCTCGATGGGTATGATCTAGCTCGCCACGAATAAAGGTCCTCGAGGTACCGCACCAGCGTCTGCCTCCGACCCTTAGCTTCGGAGCCGAACCCGCCGTCGAGGACGAGTGGCTGGACACCGCCGGGCTACGATCTCACGGGCGATTGAGCGAACACCACCCCATCCTTTGCAAAGCCCGTGACTCGAGGTGCGGACTCCTCTCCGGACTCGAACCTCCAGCGCCCTGCCAATGAAATCCGATTGGCGCGGTTATGGAGTTCATCGCCGCGGACATTTTTTCAGCACTCGCCCTTTGGCGACATCCTGAATTCACTAAAGTCTCTCTCTTTATCGGAGAGCCCTGGCGGACTTTGGTCAGAAGGTTGGGATGCTGGACGACGAAGAAATTCAATGCCCACCCACCACCCACTTTGTAGCCACCGCCGAAAAGCTTAAGCAGCGTGCTCGATTTCGATTCAAGACATCGACGGTATGGACGACGATGTAGGGAGACAACCATGAACCCGTTACCTATAGGATAATCGGACAGCCACCTCATCCCACGATGTATACATTGTGGATACACCTAAAGGAAGTGATGACGAGGAACAACGGACGCCACGGCGATAAATCCCTCCAAAAGCAGTCAAAATGGCAACGTAAACGCGCGCATCAAGTCCCGCCGACAAAGACGGCAGCCACAGACCCAGCCATAGAGCAGGGCGAACCGACTGACGCATTTAACATGCCATTGAACAACCGTCCAACAGGACAACCTGGATAAACAACCCGTCCCGGCGAAGATAACTTGATCCGGACGATCTCACACCGGACAAGTTGTTGGAGCAGAAGAACCTCCACAAAGGCTCGCCGCCATCACAAGTAGCCTGAAAAAGAAGAAGCGGAAGCTCAAAACAGCACAAGATGCACTCAGAATCAGATGGAGCAAAGTACTCAACACCGCAGACAAATACGGCGACAGTCGTCAAACAAAGAGCTACCCGACGCGCAAACTACTGCCCGAATTCGATGAGGAGGCCTTAGAGCCCCCGCAATCAAAGACCAAAGAGGCCGCCCAGTCGGATAGACGACCACATGACAAGCATAGAGCGGCAAGCGGCACCGCACACAATCCGGCACGCGATCTGCATAAGGATTTGCACCAAAAGGATGACCCAGTTAGATCCATCTACGGGCCAAGAAAGCAAGCTCTTCTAAGAAATGCAACACGCCAAATATCCGGACATCACGGCACACCCAAATATAGGGGTGCCACACACCCCCTATGTTTCACCGATGAGGTGCCTTGGATCACAATTTCGGTAGGATTTAAACCCGTAAACATAGAGGCATCTGACGGGACAATGTACTCCGGAGTTCTGGATTGAGGATTACATCCTCCACATACACATGGCTAGAGGAGATGATCTCCACGCCATAAAATACTTACCCTCAAGCTCAAAGGGCCAAGACGGCAATCGCTTAAAAGCCTCTGAAAATACCATTGGAAGTTGGGAAGAGCTTGAGGATGCTTTTCGGCAAATTTTCAAGGGACTTATGTCCGCCCTCAGGATGCGCAGACGATTTAAGTCACATAACTCAACAACCCGGAGAGTCAGCCCGCAAATTCTGGAACATGTTCCTCACCAAAAGAACCAAATAGTCGATTGTCCGGACGCTTGAAGCCTTAGCAGCTTTCAAACACAACGTCTGAGGGCGAATGGCTCACAGCACCTTGGCCAAGAAAAGCCAAGAACAATGGCCGCACTAACAAGCCTCATGACCCGCTTTTGCGGGAGAGGATAGTTGGCTGGCAAGATGTAGTACCAGCGACCCAAGTACATCCGAAGTCGAGATGGAAGCAGGAAACCACGACGCAGCAAGGACCAGCGCCCGGACAAGGGAAGCAGCCCAAGAGCGCTGATACCAACGCCGGATTCAAAAGCTCTCGGCAGAATCATAAAAACTGCCCCTCAAGGATAACAGCCACGAAGCTATCCAACTTAAAAAAATCTTGGACAAAATATGCCAAATCCACAGCACCCCGGAAGCTCGCAAACCATACCCACAGAGATTGTTGGGTCTTCAAGCAGTCCGCAAACTCAATGCCGAACACAAGGGCTCGACACACCAAGCGAGGACGATGTGAACCCCACAAGCAGAAAGCACCGGAAAACAAAAAGAATTTCCCACAAGAAGTCAAAACAGTAAACTCACTTCAAGTGACAAAAGGAAAAATCAGAGCGCGCCCATAGAAATACGCTACCAAGACGGCCTATCCCAAATGAGTCCGACATTGGTTGTCAAAACCAATCACCTTTGATCATCGAGGATTACTCCGGAAGTATCCGGAACGCAGGATGGACTGCCTCGATATTAGATCCTATAATCGACGGACTCCAATTCACGTAAGTCCTAATGGACTGCGGTAGTGATCTAAACCTGCTATATCAGGACACAATCCGCAAAATGGGGATAGACTCAACCAAAATTCGCCACAGCAACACCTCCTTCAAGGGGGTAATGCCAGGCCTATACGCCCATTGTACGGGCTCCCTAATGCTAGAAGTTGTGTTCGGCTCGTCCGGCAACTTCCGCCGTGAAAAGTTAACCTTCCATATCGCCCCATTCAAAAGTAGTTATCAAGCACTATTGGGACGGGAAGCTTTCGCCCGCTTTAATGCAATACCGCATTATGCATCTCTTACACTTAAAATGCCCGGTCCACGCGGCATCATCTCATTAAAGGGAAGTATCAAGTGTTACTCTAGCACGGGAGAACGTGAGACTGCCTGGACAGTCACACACTAATCCGGCTCCGCTAAACCAAGCACCTGAACAGGTCATTCGGACCCCGGACACGGCTAGACGAGTCCGGCGTAAACATATAAAGGCTTCATTAACCGCACACCCCCATACAAGGGGCTGCATACATGTACAACAAGAGACAATAAGGCTCAATTTTATTAAGCTTTTTTCGAATGGTACTCCGTTTATTTAATATAAAGTACATTTTTCATACGATCTTTCTTCAACTAAGTTCTTCTCCTTACAGATGAACACCGTGCTACACCCATCCAGGATACGGCACAACAGACACAGCGCAGACGCGTGCGGTAAGAGGGACCCGCTGTAAGGATTCTTTCAGATTAAGACCCTGCATAAACCTTTCTTCTTGTCTCTTGTTGATACACATCCCCGGTTTCTTGCTATAACCGAGTAGGAGGTTTGGCGTTTGGCATCGGGCCATCGTAATTCTTTTATGCTGCACTGACACGGGGCTTAGGGCATTTTTCTCGCCTGCTTTCATAAAGACCGAATACCTTAGGGAGTGTTCAAGGCCTCGAGTTAGGCCTTATATGCATCAGCTCCGAATCATGTCTTTGGTCAAATGTTGGGTTTGCCTGGCTCCTGTGTTTTGCTGCCTTACGTTCCGTTCTATCGGCTAATTCGGCACCAGGAGAACTACTACGATTGTGCCCCGGTTCGGCCTGGTGAGTACCTCAGTAGAGAAAGCCGAAAACTGATCATTATGATGTAGCGGAGACTGGTCAACCACTCGATGACCCACCGGAATGTTTAAATTCCTCCGCATTAACGAAGCGACCGCTTTCGGTCAGGCACATACACGCCCGAATTCGGAGAGCGCTGGTGCCCCTAGGGGCTATATAGTAGCCCCACCATCGAACTCCTATGGCTAAGTGAAAGTGATAAAGCATTATAGTCCGGTGTTGCCTAGTTTGCTACGCTATCACCTCCTTTACAGAGACCAAGACGTTGATTAAGTGTGAAAATGCGCCTTTTGCAAAACCCCCGCACTATGTGCGTGGGGGCTGAAGCCAAGGACTGCATCTTTCAGGTTATATACACATATACATTAACGGCCGCACAAGAGGTATTTTACTACTTGAACGCACAAGTATAAAAATCCCTTATATTATATAGAAACATTGTTTCGCCAATAATACATGTCATTAGAACATAATATCCTTCGAGCACTGCTGCTCTCTATTAAACGAGCGCCATCAGGACTTCCTCAAAATAGTGCTTTCGGCGGTACTCGGCTTCGTCCGAATCTCGGATGCAACATCGGTGGCCTTCATCTCCGCCTCAAAGATGTCTTGACACGGGCAAGAGCCATCCGCGCACCCTCTATGCATGCTGACCGCTTCATTGCATTAATATGCGGCACCGCACCAAGGAACTGCTGCACCATGCCAAAATAACTCTTCGGCTTGGGCCTGTTCGGCCACAAATGAGTCATGACATCCTTCATGGCAAGTCCGGACAACCTATTCAGCTTTCAGCCCATTTGGCCAAACGATCGGCCAATGGAAGCGGACGCCGGACTATGGAACTGCGACCAAAAAGCTCTTCCATTCCGTGATCCTTTTGGCCTCGGAAGTGTTCGGACGCGTCTGCGGCACTTGCCGCCAAGTCCAGATAAGCATCCTCCGCACCCCACAGCTGGCCCAACTGAGTATACTTAGGATACGTGAATTTCCTCCGCAGCAGAAAAGGCTTTCCAGCCGCAATATCTTCGGCCTGACGTAGCTGCTCTTTCATAGCTCTCATTGCAGAGCGAGCATCCTTAGCCTCGATGAGTGGCCTTTTCCGGTGTCCTTCTTGTTCCATCGACCTTCCTTTTCAAGAAGCTCGCAACGGTCGGTAGCATTCTTCAACTTTACGGTCATCTCGGCCATTTCTTTCTTACTGGGCAAAGTTGAGCAGCCTGTTGCCTCTCAGCTCTTCGCCGCTTTTAAGGCAGCCACATCACTTTTTCGGCTTGCTCCTTGGCTCGAGCGAGTTCCGCCCGAAGGCTCTCCATGGCAGCGGCACCATCTGCGTCAAGCATACATGTTATAAGGCATAGACATTAAGCTACCTTACCGAGTGTCCACGGAGAAGCTGCATACCTTGTGACTCGTCAAGCCGCTTATTGACAAGCGCGATGTCAGCATCCGCCACGTCAAGTTGCCGCTTTAGTTCGGCAAATTCATCGGTCCGCTTGCCACCGGACGCTTCGCCACCTACATAGGAAGAGCGCATATTATACCTAGGATTATGATCCTTGGCGCGGCTGTCACTTTTTGACAACGCACCGGAGTCTCGTGGGCTACTATCTATACGAGGCGCATTCTATATGCAAAAGCGCCGGAAGGTACAACATTTGCGTACCTCAACACCCGTCGATAAACTTATGGCGGCTTCATGCAATCCGCTTTTAGCGGAAGAAATCACTTTCAATCACCGTACCCATTAACGCACGGTGATCTTAAAGATAGACGCCGCCTCGAAAGCAGATCTTTCAGCTCCTCCGACCCGTACACCGGGCCGGTGCCGGACTCGTCCGATGGCCTTTTTTCAAGGCCGGACGCGAAGGGCTTTGAGGGACATTCGACCGCCGGGCCCCGCCGGATTCGGAGAAACCCTCCGCGACGACACCTCAGGGTCGTCCGCCTCGCATGACGGTACGGCAGGCGGAGGCGTTTCGCTCTCCATCATCTCCGGATCAAGATCCCCTGAAGACGAGCTCTGCTGAGAAGGGCTGAGATCCGAACTACAAGGTAAACTTTCGGTTACCTTCAGAAATAAACAGGGATGTCTCTCTTTTTAAAACAAAAAACGCCCCCCCTTTACTTACGGCTCGCTGGAGGGCTGATCTCCTTGGGGAAATAGTGCGGCCGGGGCATCTCCCGGCGCAGGACCCTCTGGCGAAGATTTCTTCCCTCGCTTCGAGGTCTTGGTCTCCGGATCTTCAGAGGCGGTCCTCTTCTCCCCTTGGAGGGAGGGATTCTCGATCCCCCCTATCTTGATAGCCTCCTTCACGGAGGTAGTAGTTCCTTGTTCCCCCTTCGCTTCTTCAAAAGGCACCTCCTTTAGCATCTTGGTTAAAACAGGATCCGGCGTGGTCTCGGGGAGGGGCGGACACTGATGGTTTTGCTTTTGCTATCCACTCCTGTTTAAAGGATGGCTCTTTTAAGGGCAAGTTCCACGATAAATATGCCGGATAGCACGTCTGGCAGGTGGACTACTTACTTGAGTATCAAGGCGATTGCAGCTCGGACCTGCGTCCTCGGTTAAGTCCGGACACATTGCTTATGATCCGAAGAACAGTTGGTACATCTCCACGAGGCGTTGCGCCCATAAAATGTTGAGAGCTCGTGGTCCCTCCCGGATTAAACTCCCACAAAGTGAGGGGGCGGCGTTTGCCAGGTAAGGCAGGCGCCATTTAATCAGCATGACCTACGCTACTACGACCAGATTGATCTCTCTCTCTAGGAGGTCTCGAATACGGCCCTCGCAATGAGAGGTGCGTCCTTGGACGGTCCCAGTCGAGCCTTTATTGACCCATGACGCCAGCCGTGGTGGAGGACCCGAGCGAAGGCAGGTGGCGCCACCCATTTGGTGCCCACAGGAGCTGTGGATATAAAACCACCTCCTGTTGCACGAGACTGAGCTCCTCTTGAAAAGAGCCCTCGGGCCATGGAGGCGTCAGCATTCTTGCTTATAACAGCCCCTCCGCAGACTTCGCCGATGCCCTTGATCATCTTCGGCTCCACTTTGAAGGTCTTGAGCCACAATCTGAAGTGAGGGGTAATGCGGAGGAAGGCTTCACATACGGCAATGAACGATGAGATGTGGAGGATGGACTCCGGATCCAAGTCATGAAATTCCAGCCCATAATAAAACATGTGCCCCCTCACGAAGGGGTCCGTCCGGGAAGCCTAAACCCGAAGGAAGTGAGACCACGAACACCACGCTCTCACGGGCTCGAGTGGGAATAACCTGCCCGGCGAGGTAGCCTATGCGAAATTTCGCCGGTTAGATACCTGGCGTCTCTCAGCTTTTGGCACATCTTCTTCCGTGGACGGCGGAACACATCCACCGGCCGTGCAGGTCGGAGCGGACATCGTTGAAGGTGCAAGCGCTGAATCTGGAGCTTTGGGTGTTGGAACTTGAGGCGAGGCGGATTCGATTGATATTGAAAGAAAAGAGCGGGCCTTGGTCTCGTTATAAAGAGGTTGAATACCAAGAGCCCTCCCGTGACCGCTCGGGACTCGCTCGATGGAGGAGGCGTGCCATGAACGGGCACGGCATCGGGTCTACGCCCGTATTGATGAGAATCCCGGAATAAGGGGGACACGATCTCTGCTTTGACAAGACGTGCCAAGGAAACCGCCTCGCTAAACGCGCTGAGGTGGTACAGTAAAAACGATTCGAATAAAGACTTGGCCGTGGCGTGATGGCATGCGGCGGGTAAGGCATTCTTTATGCAAAGCAAGCACGTGAAAGTGAATTACTCGTTACTTACCCGAGTGAGGGAGTCCTGGATTAGGGGGTGTCCGGATAGCCGAGCTATCACCGTTGGCCGGACTCCTGGACTATGAAGATACACGATTGAAGACCTCGTCCCGTGTCCGGATGGGACTTTCCTTGGCGTGGAAGGCAAGCTTGGCGATCTGGATATGTAGATCTCCTACCATTGTAACCGACTGTGGTAACCCTAACCCTATCAGGTGTCTATATAAACCGGAGGGTTTTAGTCCGTGAGACGAACAACAATCATACCATAGGCTAGCTTCTAGGGTTTAGCCTCTACGATCTCGTGGTAGATCTACTCTTGTACTACCCATATCATCAATATTAATCAAGCGGGGAGTAGGGTTTTACCTCCATCGAGAGGGCCCGAACCTGGGTAAAAACATCGTGTCCCTTGTCTCCTGTTACCATCCGCCTAGACGCACAGTTCGGGACCCCCTACCCGAGATCACCCGGTTTTGACACCGACACCGAGTCCGGAGCTCTCCAGGAGCATTCGCAGATCTTCCCCGCAGTGTGTCCGATGCTGCCGCATTCTACCGAGCCGAGGAGGGAGCTCGGAGGAGAAGGTGTTACGTCCCAAGATGTTGAGGCGGACACCCGGTGCCCTTGAGCAACCCGGTGAAGCGGTGGTCGAGCTCCATATAGGTGGTGAACAGGCCATGAGGGGCCTGATAGTCCGGGGCTATGGCCTGGGAGTTCATGCACTGGAGCTACTTTGGGCTGGTGGTAATTTGGCGGATGCTTGTCCATGGCTTTAAGTCATCAAGCACTCCAGTATGCATCAGCGGCGCCGTAGGGCCCTTGCCCGTGTTAAAAGTGCTGCTGGGGCAAGATGGATGCTAAGAAGGCTGGTGAGCGGATGGGCCACACGAGGGCAAGGAGCATCGCATAAGCCCGAGATGCATTATGAGGGCGTCTGAAGGGGTGCCCGCCGTATGGTGGATGAATGTTCCAAGGATGTAATTTTGAGTAAACTTCGCTTCGTGTTATCTGTCGCTGAAAACTTGTTCATATCGCTAAGCAACGCTTTTGAATTTAAAATATTACCTTACATGCGGCTATTTATTAAATCCGAGAGAGATGGCGAGGTAAATTGACACGCCCCCATGCCATGAGTCTTTGAGGTGTTGAGATAAACACAGCGCTCTTGTTCCCATTCTTGGGTCCTTCGAGGAGGCGCCTGACAACGTAACAAGGCAATGGGACTATAATGCTTTATCACTCTCCTTAGCCATAGAATTCTATAATTTTAAATTTCGTGAAGCCCCTAGTATTCAGGAAGACCGAGTTCGGGGCGCTATCCACGCCTAGGCCGGACAAAGCCGGCTCCTCGCTCTAAGTGCCATAAGTCTTTAGGGACTCGAAACCTCTCGAACAGCGACCAACTCTCGCCCTATCATGACGGTCAGTTTTAGCTTTCTCTACTGAGGTGCTTAACCTAGCTCAACCGTGGCACAATCGCAGTAGTTCTCCCAGCGCTACCTTGGCCGATATAACGGAACGTGAGGTACCAAAACATGGGAGCCGGGCAAACCCAACTATTGACCCAAGACATGATTCGGAGCCGATGCATATAATGCTATAAGTTTGGGGTGCCGACTTTTCGTGAGAGTGTTCGGACTTCTCACACCATATTCTGGGGTACTTAAGCCCCTGGTGTATTGGTCGTACCAAAGTGTACGGTTGCTTAATGTCATAACTGAACATATTTACGTAAAAAAAGGAATGCAATAATAGACCAAAGCTATGTATTGTTTATTCAAAAAGGCTGCGGTAAAAGCAGAACGATACAAATAGTGCAATAAGCAAGAGATGGGACTATTTGGCATGTCCTCCTCCAGGGTCGAGCTGCGGGATGGTATGTAAGACGGGTATTTAGCTCGTTATAGAGACCACCTGGACATTCGACGTAGCTTTCTGCCTCCCTGGCTGTTGCATCGTGTGTTCGGCGATTGTACTGCCGGACAGGCCTTCCGGAGAGTGGAGTCCTGAAAATAAGAAAAAGAATGACAAAATCGGGAGCCCCTAGTGCGGTTGAGCCGCATTTTGGGCATGCCGTGGTCGTGCCCCTCCCCCTATGCCCATGGTATTTCCAGAGCGTAATTATGTACACGTAGTACTGGTTTCGCAATTTCGCGAGGGCTGGGGTTGGGGCCACATTGCTACGCTTTCTCGGAACGTGCCAGGCGGTCTTGTTGTAGGTTACTCCAGGCGCGCTTGACGGTGTCCGGACGTTTAATAGCCGGACTTTAGAATTGCCTTGAGAGGCTACTTTATACTTCCGCCGCGAGGGCCGCCGTATGCTCCTCCGTTAGGAGAGAGCGTTCGGTGTTTCCATTGACCGTAATGACTCCTCGAGGGCCTGGCATCTTGATCTTGAGATATGCGTAGTGCGGCACCGCATTGAACTTTACCGTCACGGTTCGTCCGAAGCGATCGTGATAGCCACTGCGGAGCGGGACTATGTCGAAGATTAACTCCTCGCCGGAAATTATCACGGGGATCCAAAGACCACCTCAAGTGTAGCGAGCTGTCTGATTGGCCTCTACACAGGATGATGCCTTTAAAGGTCGTCTTTGTGGGTTTTAATCCTTGAGGATCTATGCCCATTTTTCCGCGTATCCTGATAAAGCAGGTTCAAAGGTCGCCGCCGTCCATAAGGACTCTAGTGAGGTGAAATCCGTCAATGATTGGGTCTAGAACCAATGCGGTGAATCCGCCATGGCAGATGCTAGTGGGGTGGTCCTTCGATCAAAAGTGATGAGGCGGGGAGGACCACGGGTTGAACTTTTGGGGCGGCGGCTCCAACGCATATCGTCCTCGAGTGCACGCTTCCGCTCCCTTTTGGGGATGTGGGTTGCGTATATCATGTTCACCGTCCGCACTTGTGGGGAAGCCCTTACATCCCCTATTGTTCGGGCGGCCGGGGCTCCTCCTTGTCATCGCTATACAGCCCCTTGTCGCTGTTTTGACATTTAACTTGCACCTGCTTGAACACCCAACAATCCACATTGGTGTGATTGGCTGGTTTCGAGGGTGCCGTGTATGCAGCACGGCGATCGAGTATTCGGTCCAAATGGGCCGGGCCCAGAGTATTTCTTTTAAATGGCTTTTCCGTGGACCGGTTTAGAGCCTCACGAATCCGGCATTAGCTTGCCGTATCCTCGGCATTATGCGCCGTTAATCTGGCGCTTTGTGCTTGTTAGTAGCGACACGACGCCATTGCTGTCCTTGGTGTCCGAATTACCAGGGCTCTTAGTCATGTTATTACTACGAGCTAGCCAGCTGTCTTCTCCCACGCAAAAGCGGGTCATGAGTGTTGTGAGGGCTGCCATGGATTTCGGCTTTTCCTGTCCTAGGTGCCGGGCAAGCCACTCATCACAGATGTTATGTTTGAAGGCTGCAAGGGCCTCTGCATCCGAACAGTCGACTATTTGATTTTTCTTAGTTAGGAACCGTGTCTAGAATTGTCTAGCCGATTCCTCTGGCGGCTGAATTATGTGGCTTAGGTCATCGGCGTCTGGTGGTCGCACATAGGTGCCTGAAATTGTCGAGGAATGCGGCTTCCGGGTCCTCCCAACAACCAATTGACTCTGGCTGGCAAGCTGTTAAGCCAATGCCAAGCTGGTCCTTTAAGCTTAGGTGGGAGGTATTTGATGGCGTGTAGATCATCACCGCCATGGGCCATGTGGATATGAAGGAGACAACCCTCTCTCCATACCGCAGGATCTGTTGTGCCATCGTAGGATTTGATGTTTACGGGTTTGAAACCCTCGGGGATTTGATGATCCATTACTTCATCTGTGAAGGCCGCAAGGACTTCAGTCCATCGGTCGGCTAGCGAGTCTTGGTCAGCTCTAAGCTGTTGCTGTTTTTTCTTGAGGCTGCTCGCCGTGGCCATAAGCCTGCGTTTGAAACGCTCTTGTTCGACAGGATCCTCAGGCACGACAAATTCGTTGTCGTCGAGGCTTGCCTCGTCTTCGGAGGGAGGCATGTAATTATCGTCCTCTACTTCTTTGTCTGCCGCTCTTTCATGAGGGCTGGCTTCTCCATCCTCCTGTGCTGAATTCTGCTGGAGGGGGTTGTCTTCGGCACTATCCGGGGTGTTATTATCTCCCGTGCCGGAATCGCCGTTTTTGATTTGGCGGGATTTAGAGCGGCGCCGCTGACGCCGACGCTTAGGCTGCTTCTTGGAGGGGTCATCCTCCGTTGTTCCATCGCCGTTCCCTTCTTTTGGGGTGTCCACAATGTATGTGTCATACGACGAGGTGGCCTTCCAGTGCCCTATAGGTGTTGGTTCTTGGTCGTTTCCTGCATCGGCGTCCATACCGTCGATGTCTTCGGAGTCGAAGTTGAGCATGTCGGTTAAATCATCGACAGTGGCTACGTAGTGGGTGGCGGGTGGGCTTTGAATTTCTTCGTCGTCCGCATCCCAACCTTGCTGACCATAGTCCGGCCAGGGCTCTCCTGATAAAGAGAGAGACTTGAGTGAATTGAGAATGTCACCGAAGGCGAGTCTTTGAGAGATGTCGCGGCGGTGAACTCCATGATCGGCGCCTAATCGGATTCGATTGGCGGTAGCGGAGGTTCGGAGTCCGGAGAGGTCCGGCACCTTGAGTCCGCGAGGCTTCGCGGAAGGACACGGCTGGTGTTCGGCTCGATCGCCATAGAGATTGGAGCCCTCGAGGCGGTGTCCGGCCACCCGTCCTCGATCGGCGCAGTCGACGCCGAGCTAAGGGTCGGAGCGGACATGGGTGCTTCCTCCAGGGCACTGTTCGGCAGCAGAGCTAGATCATGCCCATCGTAACAGTGCGGCGCGCTCGGCTATGGCTCGAACCCGTCGAAGATCAAGTCTCCGCGGACGTTAGCCGTGTAGTTCAAACTCCCGGTCGACTGATGGCGGGGCGTAGCTTCGATCTGCTGCAGATGGCCAAGCGAATTGGCCGCAGTAGCAAAAGCCCGCCCGAATACGAAGATCTATCCGGAGAAAAGTCTCACCACTGGACTGCATCGTTGTTGATGATCGGAGGAGCCATCGGGCCTAAAGATGACGACAGAGGAACTCTCAATGAAAGCACCAATGTTGGTGTCAAAACCGGCGGATCTCGGGTGGGGGTCCCGAACTGTCGCGTCTAGGCGGATGGTAACGGGAGACAAGGGACACGATGTTTTTACCCAGGTTCGGGCCCTCTTGATGGAGGTAAAACCCTACTCCTGCTTGATTAATATTGATGATATGGGTAGTACAAGAGTAGATCTACCACGAGATTAGAGAGGCTAAACCCTAGAAGCTAGCCTATAGTATGATTGTTGTTCGTCCCTCTGGACTAAAACCCTCCGGTTTATATAAACACCGGAGTGGGTTAGGGTTACAGATAGTCGGTAACTATGGGAGGAGATCTACATATCCGTTTCGCCAAGCTTGACTTCCACGCCATGGAAAGTCCCATCTGGACACGGGACGAAGTCTTCAATCTTGTATCTTCATAGTCCAGGAGTCCGGCCAAAGGTTATAGTCCGGCTATCCGGACACCCCCTAATCCAGGACTCCCTTAATAAGACTACCTTATCAACCATTGTACATGCTCTTACCAACAAAAATCCTCGAGTGACCTCCTACCTCCGGCCCGTCCACCTAGTCATCCTCGGCCATGGGACGCCGCTACCGCCGCCCGTAACGGCGGGTCAAAACCGCGCCCGGCGGTCACGGAGCCCATGTTGCGGCAGCCGGATGCCCGGCTCCGTCCGGCGCTTCATGACCACTAGCTAGCCAAGATAGCTCCGTCCAGCTGCTTATGCGCAAGGTTTGCTAGCTAGATTAGCACGACGGTATGTGACGGCTTGCTTTCGTCTTGGCGCATCGCTAAAGGCCCGACCATCTGGCAGCTCGGCGAAGAGCCGGTAGGCGGCTTGCTTGCGCTAGTGGGTCACGCTCGGGCCTGCCAACCCGTGCGGAGGAAGAAGCGCTTGGGCGTCACGGCGCGTCCGGCGGAGCGGTGGCCAACTACGCTCATCACCGGCGCCCGATGACGAACACGCATCGATACTATTTAAAGTAATGTTCAGGAAAAATAATGATTTGAGGGGAATAACGAGGATAGAAGGTCGGATGTGGGTCCCTCGTGTCCAGCAGGTCCAAACAAAATGTGTTGGTTTAAGCGCCTCGTCAAGACCGCAGGCGTGTGGGGCCAACCTTCCAGTCATAAATGGGTTTAAGCGAACCTAATCGGGTAGGAGTACTAGGTAGTAGTTTTTGGCGTGGATTAAGAAATTTTGGGTATGTTTTTGCTATTTTTGTACAATAGATTCTTCCTAGGGCTGGTTGAAAGTGGTAGTTTTTGTTAAATACTCTACATATTGTAAGTAGGAGTGAAAGTTGAGCTTTGGAAGCCAATAAGCAAGGCTAGTTACATAGTGCATATGTGTACATGAGTGAAAGTAAATATCAACCATGAGTGACTAATATCTTGATGGAAAACTTCGAAACTATGGAATACTAGGAAAAAAATGCATGGTTGGAAATACTAGCAATGTTCATGTTCGTTTACAGCGAATCATAATTAGAATAATACTTATTCACAAACTTGGTACAAAACACCCTAATTTTGATATACATATGTCACTAGAGATATATTATGTTCCAATTAGAATATATTCCTTGTGCTGTTTTGGTGATGTCAGGGAGGGATGTGGTTGGTTTTAAGATACTAATTATGGGTTTTTCTGCAAATTGGTAGACAAGTGGGATGTTGGTGAGAAAAGGCAACAACTTACCTCACAATTGTTAGATGTAGATCTAATGGTCAGAAACGACGGATGGCAGACACACAAGCATCACCAACTTAGTCTTGTGTAGGAGTACTAGCAAGATCCGTGCATTGCACGGAACATCAAGATGCATTTTTTATAAAACACTTGTTGCGATTGACCCTTGCGGGAGTAATCCCATGTGTAAAAACTAATGATATCTCGAGAAATATGAGATAAGGTGAAGAGGAGTGGGGTGTGGTGGTGGTTGGTGGTGGAATGAGTGGAGGCATGGGGATTGTGACGGCTTGGCGGCCACTGTGATGCTTGTTCCAGAGGCTTCCTTTCTTAATTGCTCAACAATGAGGATTGTTGGAGATAAGGATGAATGAGGGGAGGCCTTGTCTACAAATATGGAGAGGGGTGCGGGTATCTTTTAGTTTAATTTCCATCCGTTAGATATAGATCGGACGATCTATATTGCAAGATGGCACACGTACCATCATCACCAACTCGGTTTTATAAGAGAAGAAATATAAGTATGGAGATACAAGCGTATTATCGATACTTGCTTCCGTGAACTAGCATCTACATTCTATTCAATGCCTCGGCATGTGGGGCCTTAGCACAATGACTTCTCGAGTCTCTAAAACAAAGATTTTCCCGTCGCCGACAAGGAGGGGGTGACGGCGGTGCGCTTTTTGGCTTGCTCTAGTCCTAGTAGTCATACTAGGTGGTCTAAGCTGCGATGTAGATTTGTTTTTTTCACGTCTCCTGCTCGCCCGTCTTGCCACATTTGTTGATGAATAGACGGTAAGTTATTCACGGGGAAACCCTTGTTGAGCGTGTTTGCGAGAGAGAGAGAGAGAGAGAGTGTGTGCGTGTGTGATATGTTAGAGACTGAGGCAATGATAACAGACTCTTTGTGTCTATGTGTGTGGAGGATAGAGAGAGACATGTACATGGGGCTTTGTGTTGTGTAACGTGGAGACACATATACATAATTAGAGAGTGAGTGTGTGAGACACACATGCGGACATGGGGAGAGATGAGGATCGGATAAATGGGTGTTTGTGCGTGTGCATGTGTGTTTGTGCACGCGTTTGTGTGTGACAGGAGAGAGTGTATGTGGAGTAGAGAGACCAGCGATGATGTAAACCTAGTATAAGGGAAGGGGAATGGTGTGACATGTGTAGTAGCGAGATAGCACTGGTGCGAGGCGGGGGAGCAGAACTATTTGGAAGTGACATCGAGGTGTGTGTGTGGGAGAGAGGGTGTGAGAGCAATAGAAAGAGAGAGATAGCGGAGAGAGAGAGAGAGGAAGTGAGGGGGGGCGGAGAGGGTCGTTTGTGTCCATAAATGGCGTATAGATAGGGAGACAATGTTGATGTTGTCGAAATTGGCCTATGAGCGGAGATGCAAGGGAAGCGAGTCATCGTGTGTGTGATAGGGACTTCATGAGAGATCTAGAATAGATGGTGTAGAGAACAATGTGCGAAATCGAGAATGATTATACATTAGGGAGCTATGCAAAGAATCACGACATATATGTATCTGAGGAAGGAGCTGGGCGGGTCCGCATGTGGGAGAGATAGAAAGAGGAGAGTGGTGCACAAGGAGACAAAGTGTGCTTGTTTGCGATGGGGGTGGTGTGTGAGGTGATTGCTGAGAACCACATAACTAGGGAGATAGGCGTTTGGGGGCGGCGTTCTGTGTGTATGGGAAATATACACTCTACATAGTGCGTGTGCTTGGGTAAGAGAGATAGCGGGAGACCTAGAGAGTGAGGGAAGAGATGTGTGCATGCCCGAGAGACAAAGTGATAGAGACCTATGTTGGGGTCTAGACTTTACAAGAGAGAGGGATGTTAATGTGCTCGTGTGTTGGTGTTTGGGGGAGAGGATGACTTCTCTATGTGTGTGTGTGTGTGTGGTGGTGGTGGGGGGGTTGACTTCAGATAAACGGTGAGGTGTCTATATTTGAGGGACTTTAAGCGTAATTGAGATATTGTGCACTCATGGTTGATCAATTTGTTTCACAGTTTGTACTATGAGATAACGATACTTTTGAACATCGTGATATACCTTGATGTACCAGAATTACAAACCTAAGATTGGAATTTTGGAATTGACTCCATCATTAGCTTTGTAATTCATTTAAACGGAGGTACATTTTTTAAGCCGGGATTTCGTGATTTCAAATTCATATATAAAACCTAGAGATATACACATACACGCATATTCAAACTTTATAATCATTCACTTTATTCATACACATACACATTTTTGCTTTTGTCATCATATTTAGGATAAACACATTTGGAATTTCATTTGAATTGGACCGTATGATGGTATTTGCTTGTAGTAGCTCAATGATCCATATTTGAATTGAATGGACAATCTAAGTTTCGAGTTGGAGACATTGATTTTCAAAACCTGCACATTTTTTTGCGTGCAAAACAAACAAATTGTCGGCCATGATATCATAGTCGGCCGTCTGAGAGCAGAATACTTATAATTTTAGGCGTAAAAGCTTTCAAACTTCCCGCTCACATCGAAATATCACGCGCCCGAAAGTTTAGCCTGCGACATTCCTGTTTTACCCACTGCCACATGAGCGGAAAAAGGGCTGCTTTGGTAACTCCATTGTTTTCCCTCTTTGCCCCAACATTCTTCCCCGAGTCCTCCCTTCCCTCCCCGACCCCCCAACCACGGCAAGCCGCCCGAATCCAGATCCTCATGCTTGGCAGTGGACCTCACACCTGTGGATCTACCTTCCGCACCTTGGAAGCCCCAATCGCCAACTCACCACTTCACCGGAGCCGCTTCAGCCGATCGGGCTTGTCCACCGCTTCCAGATCTCCTTGACCACCATCATTGTCCATCAAGCACCGGATCTGCTTAACCAAAGACCGCTGGCCCACCACAGCGTAGGCCCTTCATCGACTCCCTCGTCCGCCTCTTCACTGCCCTTCATACAAGCCCTCGTCCATGACAGCAGATCCGCCTCACCGAAAGAAGCGCTGGCGCCCGGCCAAGCCTTCGTCACTTGCATTGGACCCGCTCCACGGACGCCATATTCAACTTCACCGGCCCTGCTTTACCGGCCTTGCGCAGCCTCATCGAGTTATTTTGATTTGTACTCCTTGGTTTTCTCTTTATCGTTACAGCTGTTCACTTACCACAGAGATGAGCTTTCTTGTATGTCGACAAGCGCTGCTGCAACGTAGCACGGAGCCGCTTCAGCGGCAATGACTACCAGCCCAAACTCAACCGCAACACGAGCACCATCGACGCATCCTTAGCTATAAAGTATGACAACGATACCCATACGCCACCGAGAATCGGTACTATTATCCAACAGGCGGCGCTTACGTTCACTTTCCTAGCATAAGCACCGCACCTTTGAATTTCTTTAGGGCATCATTCAGTTTTCATGAGGCCGCGTTATTACGCTTACTGTGCAGGGCCATACTTACAGCGGTGAACATGTTACATGTGCTAAATTACATACCGGTGCACATATAGTTAATATGCTTTAGTTTTGTTACGATGCCACTGTTGGTTCCATTAGACTCGCTTAATGTTCTCTATGCTTAATTACACATCGACAAACTAGCATGTGGTTCCGCTGCTTTTTTTTTTGTTTTACCCTACATTTTCTGATGCTAGCTATTACATCACTGCTCCGAGCCTCTGTTCATTACTTTTTTGTGTGTTCTTGATCTTCCCAAGTTGCATGACTAATTTGATGCTTCTATTAATTATGGAGCTGCCAACCCCATCAAGCAAAAAATATTGTTCTTTTAGAGTGGCACCTCGAACAAGCATAAAAATAGAGGGAAGCAGATATATTGTCGTGTATGCACACACCCTTCTTTCATTAGTTTAGATGAACCATTGATGATCAATTCGGACCAAAGGTGCATGCGATTAAAATTAGTTTTACCTAAATAGATGGTGCAGAATAAACTACAACAACTAGATTTGCAACCACGGGATGCTCACGATATCTTCAAAGAACATTTGCAACAATGAGCTAGGGCTTCTGACAAAGAACATATGGTAAGCCGGTGTGTTTTAGTACATGTGAAATGTAATGCGAGTGGGCTGCTTTCTTGGCTTGTGCCCTGAGCGTGTAATCCTACCGAATTACAAATAGTTCGGTTGTATACGCTTTGTTGTATTGCTTGATTGAATGCTTGTTTGTTGTTACGCTTATACCGAGTTAGCTAATATGTCGTGATTAATACGCTGTACTAATGTAAAGAAATGCATGCCTATTTCATTTGAGTCCTTAACTTTTCCTCTCAACTTCATCACAAGACTGTCTTTGTAGTTTATATGAGGCCACACTGTTAAGTGCTTTCTCGAGATTATTTCAAGCGCTTAGATGCCTTGGCAACTTAAATATAGCGGTTGTACACTCCCTTTCAACTAGGGATGTCAACTAGGTCCCGTTTAATCCTGATTAAAGTCCGCTAGTGGTATGATAGTTCAAAAGAGTTTTTGTTTTATGAGGAAAATGAACTAGGGAGGTAGCAAAAACTAACTAGATGGGAATTTGGCGGATGTCGTTTATTTGCCACTTACATCCCTAGTTTCATATTACCATTTTAATTTCTTTTAAATTTGATCTTTGCTTGAACTATTTAAATATAGTTTGCCATGCTCGGCAATAATTCATCCGCCATTTACCATGTAAGCTTATCGCCTTTTGGATCATACGATAACTATCTCTTACTTATGTCGGTGAAACCTTTCAGGATGCCGTTCACACTAGGACACAATGTACAACCCAGAATCTATTTGTGGAAGCGGTCGCCATCCATGTTACCAGATGGTAGCGATTCGGAGGCAACACCGCCAGAGAGCAGTCTGAGCACAGATATTATAGTGCTTGAGGCTCTACTAGAGGCAAAAAGAGATGGTGTGGCTGCCATGAATGAGGTAATCTTTATCTTGAGGCTGGAAATTACGGAATTAGTGGCACGCATTATGCAAGCAACCCAAGAATTGGAGGAAGTAAGAATGTTGCATTTGAAGGCGGAGGAGGTCCTGCTTTGTTTACGCTGCTCTGAAGCGAAGGTAATCCGGTTCTTCTTTAGATACCAGTTGAAATTGTCATTAGATTCTTTGTACTTGCATGTTGTGTCATGTCTCGAATGGATTATGTTGCAAGACCCCTATGTTGTCCATGTGTTGTAATGATCCGAATTTTTTAGGCGAGGTAATCCTCGATTACTTGTATGATTGACATAAGGTGAACTGCTTTTTCGTGTGAGCATATTGTATTGGATGAAATAACTGTTTGAATCGAGTGTATCCAACCCATCTTTGAATTGAAGATCACGGCATTTCTAAATCATAATCATATATAAAGGTGGAATTAATCTTTGTTGTGGTTTGGAAGAAATAAATAAAAAGCATATAATTATCTTGTGGATATTCGTAATTGAATACAAATTGGATTTGAATTTAGTTTGCGGTCCTGGCAAACGTGAATGCTAATTCTCCCAAGTTTTGAACGAAGCGGCTAAACACCCACTATAATTTGTGGGTTGCCCGAAGCAAGTGTTCGCAAGATGGAAATTATTGTCTACCCCTGACACTTGACATCCTTATCGACCGAATTTACACTGCTATCGATAGGGGTAGACTAGTAACTTCAATCAGATGTGACACGACGGCCTCTGAGCCCATTCAGACAGTGGGCGTAAGCATTAACGGGCTGACAAAACACATTTAATTCAAGCTCGTCCGAAGACATGTGTCTCTTCCTCCATTTCCCCATTCATACACGGTGGGCGGCAAAACAAAGTCTCCTCGTCCGAAATCGATGTAGGCTAATATTTTTAAATAAGGCGGAATGTGTGTAACTTCCATCAGACGTGACACAACCGCCCTACCTGTCAGCCCCGTTCATACACCGTGGGCGCCAACCATGGGCGGCAAAACACCCTCTCCTCGCCCGAAATAGTTACCGGAAAATATTTGGGAGATGCGAGATTACCATCCTATCCCCAACCGACGCGATGTCTAAAATTTTAAACGGGGGATAAGTTCATAACTTTCCCCCATTTCAGATAAGCGTGTCCCAAAGTTTCAGATCCCCCTCCCCTCCATTTCCCCATTCATACACCGTCGGCGGCCAGCCTCCTCCATCCGCCACCCCATCCTCCACCTTGTCGGAGCCGCTACCCCTACCCCGTCGTCCACTGCAAGATATGGACGTCTCTCATCCACGACGCTGGACCAAGATCCTTTAATCGCCTCCTCTCGCTTAATCGGCGCCGTCGTCCACCTTAGTTGCCGCTCCCTCACGACCGCCTCGCCCACGGCAACAGGATATATCCCCGACCGGCCGTCTGCCGTCTAAAGACTTCTTCCCTTGGCCGACAAACCATCGCACCCATAACACACCCTCAACGTATCGGCATAGGCCTACACGGCGTCATAAGAGAGGTGGTACTCTTCCATATGTGCAAGTTATTGATCTCATCCGGAAAATAGATCGTAATTTGTTTCTTTATTACTTTTCTTGTCCGTACCAAATCATAGTGGCTAGTTGAAAGCAAACATTGGTTCTTGAAGTAGCTTTGTCCGGTTTGCACCTTCGTGATCCGCCATGGCACGGGCACTATACTCGTAAAGGCTTATGGTTTCCCCTTTATATTCACTACCATCATCGTAGGGTGCTTCATGTCGTGCTATGCTTGCTCCTCAAGACCTCAACCCAAAGCTTACGTGTTGAAATCTGAATCTGATATCATGCTCATATCACTAAAGCGGAGAATGTTTAGTTGGTTACCTAATGTTCCTATATTCATTTCAAAAGCATGTGCGCCCACCCATCAGTCCAGCTAGTTCCACTTTCCTGATTTTTCTCTTGATGCTTAGGGTCTTCCCCTTTTATCTACTCTACTATGATCTGCGTAGGTGCTTTATGTCGTACTAGCATTACTCCACCCTTCAAGCTAAACAACACAACACTCAGAGTTCGAAAGCTTAGTTGTTAAATATGATTGTGATATGATACTGATATTAGTGAACCGACACATTTAATTGGTTACCTAAAGGTCCCACTTGAGTTTCCAAATGCATGTCGCGACATATAGAGAGACAGCATAATTGCATTTCTTTGTCACTTGTTGACCGTACTTTCTTGTCCATACCAAATCTTAGTTGTTATTTCAAAGCAAACATCGGTTGCTAACTACCCTTTACTTGGCGGTTTGTGCCTTCGGATGTGCCATCTAACTCCCACGATCAACAACTGTACTCATCATGCTTATGTTTTCCCCATTTTATGATGACCACGATCGACCCTCGTGGTTAGGTGTCGTAATAGCACCGCTCCACCCATCAAGCTAAACAAGCTTAGTTGTACAAATTCATATCGATATTAGTAAAACTGAGAGATGTTTAATTGGTGAGCTAAATGTTGCTACTTTAGTTTGAAATGCATGTGAGCCACATATGGAGAGACAGAATGAATAGTATTTCTCTATTAATGCTCTACGGTTCATCATGGGTGGCCAACCGATATTGTATTGAAAGACTTGTAATATCTTCAATCTGCTTGCTCTTACGCTCTTCTTTATGATGATACTCTTCTCTTGCGGTCATTGCTCAGTCGAGTTGTTCTCCTTAGTATATTTTGAATCTGCCGGTCGGTCGACTTGTTCTTCTTTACTATATGTTGAAGCTATCATCTGTGAAGTGTCATCATACGGAGCTGTCATATTTTGAGTAGTAGGCCACATTATATTAATGCACACAACAAATTACAGCATGCATGGCATCTTTTAAAAGAATTGCAGAGATAGCACAAAGGGGTTTCACAGGAGGCAGTATTGGATTGGAATCATTTACGCATTACAAAGAAAATCTCACTTGTTTTTATGTTTTCATGCATGTCGGATATTGAACAAAATGAATATGAGAATGGGCATACGAGAGAGGAATATTGCGGAGCGATCCACTTTGGCTAACAAACTTGGCATGGTGGAGGATGGCCTATCTTATTCACCCATCAAGGTGCTTGCTCTAACTTTGCAAAGTTGTATTGGTCGCACATATTTTGCATCGACCTCTTGCATTACTTCTACTTTTTACACCATACCTTAGTTTAAGCATCATATATGATTATATGCCATACCTATCCATTTTCTCACCTATTCCATGTGTATGCGTCACACTATGTTTTCCGGTCAAATGTTGTTCTTTAGTAATAGATGTCCAAAAGGAAGAGGGTGAGTGCAGATCCTCAAGGAGTACAAACTAGGTATTTGGAAAAGGTAGTGATACTGTTAAATCGAGATAGATCGTGACCCACAGGAAAACACAGGCCCATGGTACACACTTTACCCCTACTCCGATTGGCCAAAACCCTATTAGAACTGGCTGGGAGCCCAATGTCAGTCTTGCCTATGATATCAATTCAAAATTTGAACTCCTAAATTTACTGCTTGTGCCTCACCTTGTCTCTTGTATGAAAACTAATTTCAGATGAATCTCCTTGCTCAAAGGATCATCACGATCTCAAAACAATAATGGGCTCTGCATTGCTCTTGTCGATTACCTCTCTCCCTTTTGCCTTGTAACGCTGTACTTAATTAATTTCTATTTGATTATGTATCATCAGTCTACACATGAGCTTCATTATCCTCTGTTTCTTCCAATATTATTTGATCTATATTTACTCTTTGCAAAATGTAGAATAATGGCAACGCTTATAAAGAATTTTCTTTGGGGAATTTATTGAATTATCCTTCCATGAAGATGGAGAAGGGCTTTGTCCAGCCCGTGTTAACATGTAATGTAAGTTCATCCTTCTAAAGCCTTCAAACTTTGTTCTAGTATAGATTTGGATAGGCATCATTTCCTCCACCGCTATTTGCTTTGCTCTTTACATCTGATTGGATGTTTGCTACAACTACCACTTTCAAATTGTAGTTGTAAAAACATGTTCCTTACGCAGAACAGATCAATTTATTTGCTTATATAATTGTGAAACCTGTTACGTGTCTCATTGTTTCTCTCTTCGAGTCGTATCTCTTACTCGAGGCAAAACTTTAGGGAAGATAGTGAGCCAAACCATCTTGAGGACAGCGAGATGACCCCAAGGTCTGTCTTGATGAAGACAGTGAGTTGAAGCTACTCACCGGCGGTGTGAGACAACCTCTGTGTGATGTTGCCTCAATCAGTTCGACTTCTTGATCTCAACTTAAAGCGGAAAGGCTTGCTTGACTAAGCTCCGACTTAAAGTCAAAGATGCAATGAAGATGTCGAGGGGCTGCCGTCGCACCATCATGCCTTAAATCTAGTGTTGATGCATCTATCATTGACAAAGCGAGGTCTACTCAGCTTCTTGTTTTGCTTGCGGGGCTAGAGCTTGCAGTGCCTAGTGCCTTGAAGTGCTCTCGATTTTGTATATTCTTTGTCGGTAGCGTTTATTTTACCTTTGGTGGCGAACTTTGATGCCAGATGGATGTAATATGTGATGGTAGTGATAGCCTAAGCGTAAGTTGCTTGCTTATTTATTTAGTTGTTGTCTTGTTTATTTGTTTGCTTGTAGTCATTGCGAGTTATTTTTCCTTGGTTTGCTAGTGGCTGCAATAACCTATTTTTAAAACTAGGCTACAATAACCATGGGCTAATATTCTTGTGGTGACCTTTGGGCCTCCTCTGGCCCGTAGAAGCGGTGGAGCCTTCTACGGGCCGTGAAACAATGGGCCTTCTACGGGCCATAGAAACAATGGGCCTTCTACGGGCATTATCATCAATGGGCCTTATCACGGGCGATTATGATAACATGGGCCAATAACGGGCGCATTATGGCCGTAAGCGGGCTAGAGTTGGAATCGTCCGTTCATTGGCCGACCATAACGGGCCATCGTTAATAGGCCGTATTTCATGACCCTATGAAAATGGCCCAGCGATTAACGGACCACAAGCGGGCCGATCAGAACCACATCTTTGAATTTGGCCTAAGCGAAAATAGCGAACGGGCCAGAAGTAAGCGAATCTTTGGAAATGAGCCCAAGAATAAATGGGCTCCGAGAAGGCCGAAAGATAACATGGGCTGGAAAGCATTAGCGGAATATGAGCCGTTAATGGGTATAAAGTGATACCTTTGTTCATTACGGGCCCGATTTCACCACGGCCGTTAATCGGTGTAAAGTGATACCTTTGTTCATTACGGGCGATTTCACCACGGGCCGTTAATAGGCCAAGAGTTACATAGGGCCTCATATGGGCTGAAAAGGCGTCATGGGCCATACATGGGCGAAGTAAAACGGGCTGGAATCATATTGGGTGGCCGGATGGCGCTCTTGGGCCCTAATTCGGATAGGGCGAAGCGGGCCTTGGGTTAGCGGGCTGTAAATGGGCTATATGCGAATAGGCCGTTAACGAGCTTTCCATGGGCGGCCCGCCACCTTTTGACCAAGTAAAGCGGGCGGCCTTTTCACGGGAATGGGCCTCTGTTGGGCCGTGCCGCATGTCGACGTATCATAGGCGCCTTCTGTCCAATGAGTGGATGACATCTGTCCCAACAATGAGCCGACACGTGTTTCCTCCAGCCAATGATGATTTTACACGTGGAAAATCCCCATTGGTCGGGGCTGTTAACGGGTTATCGGATCCAAAACCCGACCCGATAGCTTAACGGTGTTAAGATTACGGTGGATGCCGCGATGTCGGTCACCCTTGGCGAAAAGCACTTACGTGACGCGCGATTTATCGTCATGGAAGTGGACACTTCCGTGATGATAATTTTGGTAATGTCATGGAACACTTCTACGACAGCACATGTATGACTATCTTGATTCTGTCATAAATTATTCATGGATGTACATGCATGACAAAAAACGCGACCTACTGTGACAAACACGTATCATCACGGAAGTGTCTTTTTTTGTAGTGAGAGGAAGCTTGAAATATGAACATGTCAATGGGAGGGAGTAAGCCCCATGCATGCATGAATGCATGCAACATGCAACACTCACACGTACACATGGATGCACGCAACACTCACACACCCATGGGGCACACAGCACACTACGCAACACACACACTCACGCTCAAGTGCTCAACCTACTCCCTACGTCCGTGAAAGACTGTACATTTAGAGATTTACACATTGACCAGGGCATAATTAACGCCCAAAAGTAGCAGACTTATGTGTGCATGCGACCATTGAAGGTCGTTGCATGCTGTAATTAAGGATAGACATGTAGCCTATACCTAAAGCACAAGTTGGTGCATTAGTCAATCAATATCGATTTAGATTAAAGGCTAAATGCATTGGAAGTGTAGATGTACATCATGTACTACACTCTTTGTTTTATAGCGATGTACACTCTTTGTTGGAAGACCGAGGAGGACACGTGCATGCACTCACATACACAGCCAGGGCGGTTCGCAAGACAAGGGTTGGACTCGTGTCGCGCACTTTGTGTAAAGTTTTTGTTTAACTGATTTCTTTGCTCAACCTATGGCGGCGGTGGGACCCGAAACCAGGTGACAATTTAACGATCAACAAAGTGCCACGTCGACTATGTGTGGCGGTCGGTGAGGGTGCAATCTGGTGCTCTACGATGAGCTAGGATGGTGATTCGGTAATCTTTCGAGCAGAGGACAAGCGCCACGTTGAACCTGCACTTGGGTAATGCCACGGTATATCGGCATAAGATTTGCAATGTCACGCCACCAAAAGGAGCCACAATTGTCCGAAGCATGCGGGATGGAGTCAGCATAATATGTTTCCCAAATAAGCCGAACCCAAGGGACATCCATTCTATTGTAGAATTTGTGCAGGAATTTGAGCAAGAGAGCGTCATTCTGAATTTTAAGGTTAATGATGCCCAAACCACCACACTTCTTTGGTCGACAAACCATGTCCCAAGCCGCCAATGAATTACCTTATCCCCATCCATGATGCGTTTATTCCATAAGCGGTGTCTCTGGATTTTATCAAGTTGAGCGAGGATCTTGGGCGGCGATCGAGAGTCCCATTGGGTAGATAGCCAATGAGGTGATGAGCCGAGTTGACCAAAGCAAGCTTGCCCGCGTAGGACATTAGGGACATAGCAGCGGTGATCTTCCTTTACGCTTCTACGGACAAGCGGCGTCGAGGTCAAGGACCGAATGCCGGGTAGTGCCCAGGGGAAGACCGAGATAAGTAAAGGGCATGTTGGCCTGTGTACATCCAAAGAGACGGGCCAAGTCATCACATTTGGTCTGCGGCGTATTAATCGACACAAGCATGGATTTTTGAAAGTTGATCTTCAAGCCAATGGAGGTGGCATAATCTTCGAGGATGAGCTTGATCCTAGCTGCTTGGTCCATGCAGGGCGGAAGGGCGAGAATAGTATCGTCGAGTATTGGATTCTGAGGGTAGTTAAGCGTCACCCGTGGGAGGGATGGGATGTGCGATCAAGCCCTCACTGGAGTGCTGCGTTGATAGCACTTTGAAGTAGGTCAGCGCAAGCACAAAATCAGGGAAAAGCGGATCGCCTTGACGAGCGCCACATTTACACGAGCTGTCTCCTGGCACCCCATTAAGTAACACAGAGGATTTACCCGACGCGAAGATGCTCTCCATCCAGGCCAACCATTTGGGCGGGAAACCCATGTTCTTCAAAATTAGCAGCATGGCAGAATGCTCGATCGTGTCAAAGGCCTTCGCAAAGTCTAGTTTAAGGAGAACAATCTCTCTTTTGGAGGCACGACCTTTGGTGGATATATTCAAAAGCCCAGGCAAGGCAGTCATGAATCGATCGGCCACGAAGAAAACCATATTGATTTTGGTGCACAATGCTGAGAATAATTTTTTGGAGCCTATTCGCCAAGAGTTTGGTGATCAACTTTAAACAACAGTTAAGAAGAGTAATCCGACGGAAGTCATTAACACCTTCAGGCGAATTAACCTTGGGGATCAAAGTGATGAAACCTGCATTGATGCTTTCAAGATTGAGGCCGCCTTGATGGAACTCATCACATAGAAGATAAAAGTCATTTTTAATGATTGGCCAACATGCTTTTAAGAAAGCCCCATTGAAACCATCGGGGCGGTGCCCGATCTGGTGGCATTCGAGACCACATCATCAATTTCTTCTACGTGTGAAAGGGGCAATCAGGTCCGAGAAATCCACGTCCTTTTTCGATAAAGTTTTTAAGTTGAATTTCATGAAATTTGAGGATTTGCTTGACCCATTCTTCCTTTGAAGGCTTCAAAAGGATGGACTCTTTCCTAGCATGGTCACTTACAACCACTCCATCGGAAGTTTTGAGCGAACTAATGCAGTTCCTCCTGAAGCGCTCGGTTGCAATAGTTTGGAAGAATTTGGAATTCTCATCCCCAAATTGAATCCATCGAACCGTACATCTCTTATTCCAATAATCCTGTTGGTATTGCAGAAGAGCGTAGCAAATGTTTTTGAGAATCGTCTAAAGTTTCTTTCGGGTGTGGTCAGAGTCCGACGGTCCTCAATATTGTCAAGTTCCAAGAGAGCTTTGTTCGTGTTTTCAATGGCTGTTTTAAGGCGGGAGATGTTCTTACTCCATTGCTTGAGAGCATGGCGGACATGCTTGAGCTTTTGTCCGATTCTAGCCGCACAATTATGGCTTTTATTGAATCGTATAATCGCCGCAAAACTATATATAGTGACCATAAAGAGCGTATTGTTACATACCTTGACCGCCAGTGTATTTTTCTCGTTTCAAGTTAAACCATATTAATCGGAAAGGACGCAGTATGGACTACTACTACTAGTACTACTACTGCTTTGATGTGTCCGATCAACTCGCGAGCGAGGAGAAGCTTGCTTACGCCTCTCCCCATGCCTTGCAGCAGTGGTTCGGCAGGGGACGAGGAGAGGTTTTGACTGACGAGGGAGTCCCGGACTAGGGGGTGTCCGGATAGCCGGACTATCATCACGGCAGGACTCCAAGACTATGAAGATACAAGATTGAAGACTTCGTCCCGTGTCCGGATGGGACTTTCCCAGGGTGAGACTTTTCTCCCCGGACAGATCTTCGTGTTCGGCGGCTTTGCACTGCGGGCCAATTCGCTTGGCCATCTGGAGCAGATCGAAAGCTACGCCCCTGGCCATCAGGTCAGATTTGGGAGTTTAAACTATCACGGCGATATCCGGGGGACTTGATCTTGACGGCCAGTTCGAGCATGACCAAGCGATGCTGCTGCTTGTCTCGATGGGCATGATCTCGCTCTGCTGACGAGCGGTGCCTGGAGGCGCACGGTATCATCCGCTCCGACCCTTAATCCGGAGTCGGATTCCCCGATCGCGGACGAGTGGTTGGACACCGCCTCAGGGGCTACAATCTCTACGGTGATCGAGCCGAACTCCATCCCCGTCCTTTGCGAAAACCTCGACTCTAGGGTGCCGGACTCCTCTCCGGACTGCGAACCCTCCGCGCCTCTGCCAATCGAATCCGATTGGGTGCCGGTCATGGAGTTCCTTTGCGCGGACATCTTCGGCCCTTTTCGCCCTTTGGCGACATCCACGAATTCACTAAAGTCTCTCTGTTTATCCGGAGAGCCCTGGCGGACTACGGACAGGAAGGTTGAAATGTGAGACGGCGAAGAAATTCAACGCCCACCACCATCCACTTTGTAGCCCTTGTCGATGATTTAAGCGACATGCTAGACTATGACTTGAAGACATCGGCGGTATGGGACGGCGGCAGGAGAACAACCAAGACCCAGCGCCCACAGCGAGCGCTTTGGAAAACCAGCGTCATATGACATATACATGGTGGACATCCGAAAGATGGGAGCGACGATGGAACAACGGAGGATGACCTCCAAGAAACAGCAAGCGCCCGGCGTCGGTGGCGCGCTCTAAATCCGTCACAATAAAAATGGTGATTCCGGCACGGGAGATAATAGCACTCGAACGGTGCGAAGAAGAACCCCTGGCAGAGGACTCCAGCGGGGAGGAGGAGGAGAAGCAAGTCCGCCTGACGGTCTTGCGCAGAAAAAGAAGGTCGAGGGCGATAATTACGCGCCTCCCTCAGAAGATGAGGCAAGCCCTCAACGGCAACCAATTTAGCCGTGCCTAAGGATCCCGCCGAGCAGGGCGTTTCAAGCGCGGGCTTATAGCCACGACAAGCAGCCTCAAGAAAAGCGAAGCAGCTTAGAGCTGATCAAGACCTGCTAGGCGGCGGATGGACTGAAGTCCTTGCAGCCGAAGAGTATGAACTCGAGCGCCCTCCAAAAGCTACCCCAAACACAGGGCCGTTGCCTCGACTAGAGGAGGAAGCACCCAGAAGTCGCCAAGTGCGACATGGCGGACCGGCCACCCTCGTGACGCGGCATGACGGAGAAGCCTCGGCCCTCCGCTCAAGCTATACCCGGCACCGCTCAAAAGTACCAAGGCAAGGGAAAAGCGTGCGGACTTGCGAGATATATTGGAGGATAAGGAAAAACATACAAGGTCGATCTATGGATCGCGTGGGCACCAACAACACGGGATGATCACCGTCGCGCGGATCTGACAAAACCGGTAGGGCGAACTGAACACAGACAAAGCTCGTATGAGCTACATCATTACTATAGCCCGATCTGAGGTGCCGCACACCCACTATGCTTCACAGATGAAGTAATGGATCATCAAATCGAGAGGGCTTCAAGCCCGTAAACGCCGAATCATACGATGGTACCATAGATCCTATGATGCGGATCGAGGATTATCTCCTCCATATCCACATGGCCCTTGGTGATGATCTACATGCCATCAAATACCTCCCCTGAAGCTTAAAAGGACCAGCTAGGCATTGGCTCAATAGCTTGCCGTAGAATCAATTGGTTGTTGGGAGGACACGAAGCCGCATTCCTTGATAACTTCGAGGGCACATATATGCGACCACCGAACGTCGATGACCTTAGCCACATAATTCAGCAGCCGGAATAAATCGGCGGAACAATTACGGACTCGGTTCTAACAAAGAAAAATCAAATCGTTATTTGTCCGGGATCTGAGGCCCTTGCAGCTTTCAAACATAACATCCGTGATTTAGTGGCTTGCCCGGCACCTAGGGCGGGAAAAGCCGAAATCTATGGCAGCCCTCACAACCCTTATGACTCGCTTTTGTGCGGGAGAGGATAGCTGGCTAGCTCGAAGCAACAACTTGGCCAAACACCACGATAGTCCGGATACCAAGGACAGCAATGGCGGTCGGCGTCGCAACAAGAACAAAGCGCGCATTAACGGCGATAATCTGAAGACACGGCCGTCAATGCCGGATTCGGAGGCTCTAAACCGGTCGGCGGAAGAAGCCATTCAAAAGAAATACCGGGGCCCGTCAACTTGGACCGAATACTCGATCGCTTGTGCGGATACATGGCACCCCGAAAACCAGCCAATCACACCAACAGGACTGCTGGGTGTTCAAGCAAACAGGCAAGCTAGGTGCGAACTCAATAACAAGGGGCCGCATAAGCGATGATGAGGAAGAGCCCGGCCGCCAAGCAATAAAGGACGGAAGGGTTTTCCTACGCAAGTGCCAGACGGTGAACATGATATCATAACCCACATACCCAAAAGGGAGCGGAAGCATGCACTAAGGGACGTATATGCGATGGAGCGATGCGCCCAAAGTTCAACCCATGGTCTTCCTGCCCGATCACCTTCGATCGAAGGACCACCCACTAGCATCCGTCACGGCGGCCTCGCCGCATTGGTTCTTGACCCACCATCGACGGATTTCACCTCACTAGAGTCCTGATGGACGGCGGCGGCGAACCTGCTTTACCCGAGATAAAGTGCATAAAATGGGCATTGACCCCTCAAGGATTAAACCTACAAAAGCGACCTTTAAAAGGCGTCATGCGGTGTAGAGGCCAGTTATGCGAGGCTCCGTTACACTCGAAGTGGTCTTCGGATCTCCGGATAACTTCCGAAGCGAAGAGTTAATCTTGATATCGTCCCATTCAAGCGGCTATCACGCCTTGCCGGACGGACCGCATTGCCAAGTTCAATGCGGTACCGCTCGCATACCTCAAGCTCAAGATGCCAGGCCCTTGAGGAGTAATCACGGTCAATGGAACACCGAGCGCTCTCTCCGGACGGAGGAGCATCTGGCGGACCCTCATGGGCGGAGGTGCAAAGCAGCCTCTCACGGCAATTCTCGAGTCCGGCCACTAAGCGTCCGGACACGCTAAGCGCCGGGAGTAACCTGCAACAAGACCACATTCGCACGATTCAAGCATGAGTAGCAATCCGGCCCCAACCCCAGCCCTCGCGAAATTGCGAAACCAATATTATGCGTACATAAATACGCTCTGGAGATACCACGGGCATATGGGGAGGGGCAAGACAACGGCACGCCAAGAGTGCGGCTCGACTGCACCAGGGGCTACCGTTCGTGTCATTTCTTCTTTTTTTCTTTTTTCCTTTTTTCTTTTCTTTCAGGACTCCGTCTTCGAACAGTCCTGTCCGGCACTTGAATCGCCGAACTCACGATGCAACAGCCAGGGAAGCGGAAGACCACGTCAAGTGCTCAGGTGGTCTCTGTTATGAGCATTATACCTGTTTTACATACCATCCGGCAGTTTACCCCTGGAGGGGGACATGTTAGATAGTCCCATTCCTTGCTTACCGCACTATTTGTATCGCTTTCTGCTTCCATTGCGATTACCTTTTTGAATAAAACAATACATAGCTCTTGCTTATTATTGCTTTAATTCCTTTATATATATATATATATATATATATATATATATATAGATATGTTCATTCCGACATGTTGCAGCCGTACACTGGGTAATGCGGCCCGATACACCGAGGGCTCAAGTATCCCAAAATTATGGTGTGATAAAGTCCGAACACTTTCACAAGTGCGGCACCCGAACTTATAGCATTATATGAATTGGCTCGAATCATGTCTTGGGTCAATAGTTGGGTTTGCGGCTCCCGTGTTTTTGTACCTTACGTTCCGCTATATCGGCTAAGGTAGCACCGGAGAACCATTGCGATTGTGCCCCAGCTTATTCCTGCAGGTCGAGCACCACAGTGGAAAAGCTAAAACTGGCCGTCATGATAAGGCGAGAGCGAGACTTTATTCGAGAGGTTTTTTCGGTCCCTAAAGACTTATGCCGCTTAGAGCGAGGCAACCGGAATTATCCGGCCAAGGTGTGGATAAGCGCCCGAACTTCGGTCTTCCGAATACTAGGAGCTTCTCCGAAATTTAAAATTATAGAATTCTATGGCTAAGTGAGAGTGTTCAAGCATTATAAGTCTGGTTGCCTTGTTACATTTGTGTTGAGCACCTCCCTAGATGGACCCAAGAATGGGAACAAGAGTGCTCAAGTTTATCGAACACCCCGACACTTTTCGTGGCATGGGGCTGAAGCCAACGACTTGCCTTCTCTCAAATTTGATAAGCGGCCGCCTGAAGGTAATATTTTAAATTAATAGCGTTGCTTAGCGCATATGAACAAGTTTTCAGCGTCTGAGAATAACAAACGCTTGAGTCTATTCAAAAATTACATCCTTGGAGCACTCATCCGCTATTCGTGAGCACCCTTGAGGCCCTCATAATACATTTGAGTGATGCGATGCTTATGGCCCTTCGTGGACCGTCCGTCACAAGCTTCTCCGCATCTAGCTTGCCCGATGCACTTTAGCACAGGCAAGGGCCCGACGGACCCCTTCAATGCACGGAGCGCTTGATAACTTCAAGCCGCGGACGGGCATCCACCACCCGGCTGCACCACGCCAAGTAGCTCCGGGCATGACCTCCAATGGCCACAGTACCGCTCTATAAGGCCCCTCATGGCCTGTTCGGCGACCTTGTGGAGCTCGACCAGCTGCTTCAACTGGCCCAGTAAGCTTAGGGGCACCGGATGTCGGCCTCGACATCTTGAGACTAGAACACCTTCTCTGTGGAGCTCCGCTCTTGGGCATGGTAGTAGAACGGCGGCATCGGGCCTTTTCTGGGGAGCCGTCTACGAATGCTCCTCGAGAGCTCCGTATCCAGGTAAGTAATAGGTAATTGACTTTTACATTCTTGCTTTGCATAAAGAATGCCTTACCTGCCGCTATCTTCTTTAGTGCTTGATTTCTTGGAGGGCTTTTTGGGCCTCGGCCTTAGCAGCTTTGGCACTCTCAAGAGCCGAGGCAAGCTCGGACTCTCGGGTCTTGAGTCACGCTCCAAACCCTCGTGTTTTTCACGATAATCTGGAGCTCTTGCCGCACCTCCTTGTTGTGCCTCCCTTTCTCTCGCTCGGTCGCTCACTTTCACCAGCTTTGTTACCGGCCCACGGCCACCGCTTCCCTCGTGGTCTCCACCTTGTTAAATGGCCCCTGCGGTACCCATGTTATTCTTGTTATTTTTGCAACCAAAACCTTTTCCATAAGCTATTTCTTTATTAAGGTATTTCTTACCTTCCTTGTCCTCGAGCCGCTTCTTGGCTTGTCCGAGCTCGTTCTTGGAACGCTCGAGTTACGCTTCAATGTATTGACCTCCGCGGTCAAGGCGGCGAGAGGTCGATAGCGAGCTGCATTCCCATATTGACATACTTATATTAGACTCCTGCGTATATCTTTTTAGATCCTCGGTCGGCTTTTCTTTCCGAACACCGAACTAAGCATCGAGACTCTTGTCTATGCGGTAAAAATTTATATGTTTTAAACTCACCTCAAAGCACATTAGAAGGCTGATGCAGGCTTCGGTCAGTCCGCTCTTGGCGATCGAACTGTCGGATCACCGCACTCATAATAGTCTGGTGCTCCTCCTCGATGGAGGCACCGTTGGCGCCTCGATGGCTATCCGGTGCCTCGGTTGGGCGGAGGACACCGGCGTCTTACTTCTTGCGAAGGAATCGCTGTCAGGACTTTGGAACCGGCTGATGGTTCGGCATGGAGTCCGGACGGCGTCAGGCTTAGAAACCCTGAGGTCTTGCCTCGCACGCCTTTGGAGTCCGGGAGGTCGCCTTGTGGCGCCTCTGCGCTACCTCCTCTTGACCAAGCCCTCCTTGGGGCCCCACCATGATTTCGTCCCATGGCGTGAAAGCGAGAAGGAGGCGGAAGCGGGGCACTCTCCATTTAAGCGAGAGCCCGAGGGACCCGCTTGATGGTGGCGAGCTTCGCCCTTAGGCGCTGCATGATTAATCGACATTAGAGAACACTATACAATTATGAAAAACCATGGGTATCCAGGACACTTACGATCTACTTGAGGCTTGGTCCTTGTTGGCCATCCTCCTCGTCAAATGCGTCGGCGTTGGTGGAGAAGTCCGGAGGAAGGTTCTTCCTTCTTGGACCCTCCGGCCACCCCGTTGGGGCGGCCTTCCTTTTCTTCTCCTCCCTCACTAGGGGAGGAGCTTCTTCTTCTTCTTCCTCCTCGTCCTCAGGAGAAGATTATGCTTCAGAACCTGACAACACTTGGCGTCGGGAACTCCTTCGGGTTCCCGTGGCCTCCTTCTTGGCCTTCTTCTCCGGCACCACATGAGGCGCCGGAGCCAACAGCCCTGGCCAATCGAGGCGTCCTCCGGTCTTCCGCAAAGGAGCCGACAGTTAATCTATTCGGCCGTCTTCAGCCTGTCTGTCAAAAATTAGGGAGTTTTAGATCCGCGTAGAGTCAATCTATGAAAAAAGAGTCCCGTAAAGGGTAAAATAACTTACCTCGCCGGTTTGGGCGCCGTCTGCGCTGTACCCTTGATATTTGGTAGCGGATGTTGGGGCTTGGCGCCCTTGAGCGGCACCTTCTAGGCATCTTCGTTATGTAGTGTCGAAGAGCGGCTCAAGGTTCCGGTCTTTGTGCGGATCGAACTCCCACAAATTAAAGGCCCGTCGTTGGCGAGGAGAATCCGGCGGATGAGCATCACCTGGATTACGTCGACAAGCTTGAGATTCTTGTCCACCAGGTTTTGGGCGCATGTACGGAGTCCGGATAGCTCTTCCGAATCCCCACGTCAGGCCCGTTTCTTTCCATAGCGAGAGCCGTGTGGGAAGCCAGATCTGAATTCGGGGCGCTGCCCATTCAGGGGTCGCGTGGCTCGGTGATGTAGAACCACCACGATTGCCACCCTTTATTGTCTCCACAAAAGCGCCCTCGAGCCATAGGACCTTGGCCATCTTGCCAACCATGGCGCCTCACGCTCCTCTGTGACCGCCCACTACCTTGCCGGGACATTGAAGATCTTCAGCCATAAGCGAAGTGAAATTTGGATCTTGAAGGAAGGCCTCACACACTGACGATAAACGCCAAATGTTGAGGATGAAATTGAGGGCAGATCGTGGAAGTCCAGCCGTAGTAGAACATGAGCCCCGGACGAAAGGGTGAAGTGGAAAGCCTAGTTAGCGGAGGAAGTGGGGTAGAAACACTACCCTCTCATGGGGCCGGGGGTTGGAATGAGCTGCCCAGCTTGGCAGGCAGCCTTGCTGATGTTCTTGGGACAAGTATCCGGCCTCCTTGACTTGGTGATGTGCCCTTCCTTGACGGAGGAGGCCATCCACCTGCCTCCGCCTCGACATGGATGGAGAAAGGTCGAGGTGGGATGTGCGGACTTGGTGGCTGGAGCTCGAGTCTTGTGTGGAAATGGATAAGCAAAGGAGGAAGAAGGCGTGGGTGAAAAGGTGGATCCTTATCCCTTATATGGACGAAGTGACTATCGTCCCCACTAGCTGGTAAAACTTCGCTTATTCCCCAAGCGCCGTAATCAATGGCGCGGATGGGTTACCACGTCCGTATTGATGAGAATCCCGGAATAAGGGAGCACGATCTATGCTTTGATAAAAGCGATGCCAAGGAAACCGCCTCACTAAACACGCCGAGGTGGAGCGGTAAAAAACGATTCATGTAAAAGGCACGGCCGTGGTGTGATTTCACGCCCGCGGAATACGTCAGCAGATCTGTGCAAAAGTTATTCTCTCTACGGTGTTATGTGGACCTTGTTTTGCAGAGCCGGACACTATCCTTGTGTTCAAAATATTCTATGAAGTATTCGGAGGAGGAACCCGCCTTGCAATGCGAAGACAATATGCATACGGACTCATCGTCATTGAAGCCAGGTTCAGGAGACTCTTGAGGAGTCCGGACTAGGGGTGTCCGGATAGCGGACTATCGTCACGGCGGACTCCAAGACTATGAAGATACAAGATTGAAGACTTAGTCCCGTGTCCGGATGTGACTTTCCTTGGCGTGGAAGGCAAGCTTGGCGTCTGAGGATATGTAGATCTCCTGCCATTGTAACCGACTCTGTGTAACCCTAACCTATCCGGTGTCTATATAAACCGGAGGGTTTTAATCCGTAGGACACAACAACTTCAACATCAACAATCATACCATAGGCTAGCTTCTAGGGTTTAGCCTCCTTGATCTCGTGGTAGATCTACTCTTGTACTACCCATATCATCAATATTAATCAAGCAGGAGTAGGGTTTTACCTCCATCGAGAGGGCCCGAACCTAGGTAAAAACATTGTGTCCCTTGTCTCCTGTTACCATCCGCCTAGACGCATAGTTCGGGACCCCCTACCTGAGATCCGCCGGTTTTGACACCGACAAGCACCCTCTCCCTTTCCCTCTCCCTCTCCCTCTCCCTCGCCCTCGCCCTCGCGGTGGACGTGCAGCAGTTCAATCGGTGTTAGATTGCCAGAAGCATATTGTACTGTAGTATCATCATTGTTGGACCTTCCGAAGAGGCGAAGAGCCAAGTGCAAGGTTCACACGAGTACGAACTGTTGAACCTCCCGAAGAGGCAAAGAGCCAAGCGCAAGCTTTTAAAGGAGTTGTCGTCCTAGTAGGAGTGTACTACAACTATAGCGAATTATGCAACAACCACATAAGTTGCACATACACATAACACATTTACTAGTAATAAATTCTAAAGGACAAATGCCAGTATGCCACACAAGTTCATCTCCAATTCATGTGATAAATGTGTGCACGACTAGTCTACATATATTCACAAGCGCTACCGTTCACAATTACCGTACTCCACTTACATGTTATAGATGGGCTACATGTCCTCCTCCAGTTCCGGTCTAGGTGTTCTTCATGGATGGCACGATCCATAGCGGTGGGCAACGGAATCATTGTCGCAGCTTTCTAGTCCGGTTCCACACGATGGAGACTCATCCAAGTGAAGCGGCATAAATCAGGATAGCGTGTCCCAAAGATGTCGTTCATCCGGCAGTGCGCACTGAATACACAATCATGCTTCATGAATGGCAGGCCTTCCGTGTCATGCACGGAAGGTGGCATCCGCGTCACAATGGGGTTGCTGTCCCTGATGAAAAGCAAGTACTCTCCAAGAGTGTTCCTCGGCACCCACGTAGCATCACGGGGTCCGAACTTCGGCGCCGTTCATCCGGTACACGCGGCATCCCAGATCTGGACACATGGTGACGATACATAGTCAAGGTCCATGCATAATAATGTTGTGCTCAAATATGGCGGTCTGAATATCTTGTGCGACAAATAGTACTACTCGGTATAGAGGAAGTAAAATAACTTGGCTTATTATATATAGCCACTCTTGGCTACATGGATGAGATAGTAAGACATGGAAAAACAAAATGGTGGCAACTAGTGGGTTCATGTCTTCAAGGGCCTAGCTATCTATACGCTGGCGTCCTCCAAGGTAAAAGTACTCCTACTAGTACTACAAAGTATACTACTAGTACAACAATGAAAGAGAAGGCGAGAGGGTTAAAAATGGAATACCCGGGTAGATGGTGACGGTCCGATCGTGGTATATTGTGTGACCATGTTGCACATCGGTGGTACCATGGGTAACGATCGCTAAGATAGTTGATCCTAATATGCCAAAAGTCAGCTACAAGGTTCAGGGTTAGACCGAGTCGCGGATGCAAATGCACATCCACGATCGGGCGATCTTATTTTGATCGGGGATGGTGGTCCTGCAAAATAATGGAGTACCGTTAGGGATGCAAATGATGGTTTGTGCATTCCATTTGTAATCTCCGTACCATAGGATGGCAACCAGATGAAACAAGTCCTCGGCTTGTCACCGCGAAGATGCGGCCTAGATGGCGCCGGCGTCTTCCAACGCAGGGTACAAATCTGCCGCCGCCAACATGCGCCCGACCCTCTGCCATTCGCCTCTTGCATTGATGGCAATCCTTATGTCGAACACCGCGATGAGATAATGTCGTTGTAGCAGCGTCGCTTTGTCGGCGGGTCCGCAATTGCTATCTTCTTCAATCTCACGTGAGGCATCATCATACGTATTCAAGCCCAGCCGGTCGGAAGGCCGATCCCAAAGGTGGAGAAGGGTTCACCGGAACGGCCAGACCGCCTCTTGTGGATGTTGTGCAAGATGATGGTGGTATCCGTGGGAGGTAATGCAAGCCAATCTTTGTTGGCACCGACCTGCACCTATATATATAAGACGGTGGGCAGTGGAAAAATTACGGCATGGTAATGGAATAACTAAGTACTACATGATCAAACTCCATTACTGACCTGCTCATCGGACAAAATCCGACTACCTCTCAACGTCGGCAACTCTAGCGGAGTCAACGTGCAACCATGGCCAGGGAGCGGTGGACTATTCGAAGGATTGTCTATAAGAACCTTCTCCTCGAGGACGCATGGAAGACCAACAAGCATGGCCTTTTCCCAGGCCTGTTTAAGCAGCGTCTTGAAAAAGCCGGTGCAGGAAGCACCGAGTCTTGTCATCATATTTGGAATTTCATTTGAATTGGACCGTATGATGGTATTTGCTTGTAGTAGCTCAATGATCCATATTTGAATTGAATGGACAATCTAAGTTTCGAGTTGGAGACAATGATTTTCAAAACTTGCACATTTTTTGCGTGCAAAACAAACAAATTGTCGGCCATGATATCATAGTCGGCCGTACGAGAGCAGAATACTTATAATTTTAGGCGCCAAAAGCTTTCAAACTTCCCGCTCACATCGAAATATCACGCGCCCGAAAGTTTAGCCCTGCGATATTCTTGTTTTACCCCTGCCACATGAGCGAAAAAGGGCTGCTTTGGTAACTCCATTGTTTTCCCTCTTTGCCCCAACATTCTTCCCTAGAGCCCCTCCTTCCCTCCCGACCCCCCAACCACAAAGAAGTCAGCCAAATCTAGTCCTTCCGCAATGCAGCGGTGGACCTCACAGCCCACCGGATCTACCTTCCGCACCTAGGAACCCCCAGCGCCAACTCACCACTTCACCGAGCCGCTTGGATCGGTTTGTCCACCGCTCCAGATCTCCTTGACCGCCATCATGGTCCACCGCACCGGATCTGCTTAATCGGCGCCCTCGTCCACGACAGTGTAGGCCCTTCACTGACTCCCTCGTCCGCCCCTTCGCTGGCCCTTCATACAAGCTCTCGTCCACCGCAACAGATCCGCCTAGCACTGTACAACGCGCCCGCTGAAGCCTTCATCCACTACACTGGACCCGCTCCACGGATGCCATATTCAACTCCACCGGCCCTGCTTTACCGACGCCGCAGCCTCATCAGGTTATTTCGATTTGTACTCCTTCGGTTTTTCTCTTTATCGTGCAACTGTTCACTTACCACAGATGAGCTTTCTTGTATGTCGACAGGCGCCGCAACCATAGCACCGGAGCCGCTTAAGCAACGGCGACAGCCGGCCCAAACTCAACCGCAACACGAGCACCATCGACGATCCTTAGCTATCAAGTATGACAATAATACCCATACGCCGCCGAGAATAAGGTCCTATTATCCAACGGCCGGCGCCTACGTTCACTTTCCTAGCATAAGGACCACACCTTTGAATTTCTTCAGGGCATCATTCAGTTTTTCATGAGACGCGTTATTTTGCTTGCACCTGTAGGGCCATACTTCTGGCAGTGAACATGTTACATGTGCTAAATTACATACCATTGCACATATAGTTAATATGCTTTAGTTTTGTTCTGATGCCACCTGTTGGTTCCATCAGACTGCTTAATGTTCTCTATGCTTAATTACACATCAGCAAACTAGCATGTGGTTCCGCCGCTTTTTGTTCGTTTTACCCTACATTTTCTGATGCTAGCTATTACATCACTGCTCCGAGCCTCTGTTCATTACTTGTTTGTGTGTTCTTGATCTTCCCAAGTTGCATGACTAATTTGATGCTTCTATTAATTATGGAGCTGCCAACCCCATCAAGCAAAATATTTGTTCTTTTAATGGCACCTCGAACAAGCATAAAAATAGAGGGAAGCAGATATATTGTCGTGTATGCACACACCCTTCTTTCATTAGTTTAGATGAACCATTGATGATCAATTCGGACGATTGCATGCGATTAAAATTAATTTTACCTAAATAGATGGTGCGAGAATAAACTAGAACAACTAGATTTGCAACCACGGGATCTTGTGATATCTTCAAAGAACATTGCAACAGCAATGACTAGGCTTCACTGACAACATATGGTAAGCGATTGTGTTTTAGTACATGTGAAATGTAATGCGAGTGGGCTGCTTTCTTGGCTTGTGCCCTCAACGTGTAATCCTACCGAATTACAAATAGTTCATTGGTTCCGCTTTCTTTGTATTGCTTGATACGAATGCTTATTTGTTGTTACGCTATACCGAAGTTGGCCAATATGTCAAAGAAGGCTGTTGTACTAACGTAAATAAATGCATGCCTATTTCATTTGAGTCCTTAACTTTTCCTCTCAACTTCATCACAAGACTGTCTTCGTAGTTTATATGAGGCCACACTGTTAAGTCCTTTCACAGATTATTTCAACTGCTTAGATGCCTTGACAACTTAAATATAGCGGTTGTACACTCCCTTTTAACTAGGGATGTCAACTGGGTCCCGTTTAATCCCGATTAAAGTCCACTAGTGGTATGATAGTTCAAAAGAGTTTTTGTTTTTTGAGGAAAATGTACTAGGGGGTAGCAAAAACTAACTTGATGGAGATTTGGCGAGATGTCGTTTATTTGCCACTTACATCCCTAGTTTCATCTTACCATTTTAATTTCTTTTTCGGTGATCTTTGCTTGAACCATTTAAATATAGTTTGCCATGCTCGGCAATAATTCGTCTGTTGCTTACCATGTAAGCTTCTTGCGCCGGATCATACGATAACTATCTCTTACCGATGTCGGTGGAAACCTTTCAGGATGCCGTTCACACTAGGACACAATGTACAACCCCGTAATCTATTTGTGGAAGCGATGCATATCCATGTTACCAGATGGTAGCGATTCGGAGGCAACACCGTCGGAGAAAGCGATGCGACACCGGATATTATAGTGTTTGAGGCTCTACTAGAGGCGAAAAGAGATGGTGTGGCTGCCATGAATGAGGTAATCTTTATCTTGAGGCTGGAAATTACGGAATTAGCGTACGCATTATGCAAGCAACCCAAGAATTGGAGGAAGTAAGAATGTTGCATTTGAAGACGGAGAGGAGGTCCTGCTGTTTCTCGCTATCTCCGAAGCCCAAAGGTAATCCCGGTTCTTCTTTAGATACCAGTTGAAATTGTCATTAGATTATTGTACTTGCATGTTGTGTCATGTCTCCGAATGGATTATGTTGCGAGACCCCCTATGTTGTCCATGTGTTGTAATGATCCGAATTTTTTAGGCAAGGTAATCCTCGGTACTTGTATGATTGCCATAAGGTGAACTGTTTTTCGTGTGAGCATATTGTATTGGATGAAATAACTATTTGACTGAGAGTGTATCCAACCTACTGAATTCGAAGATCACGGCATTTCTAAATCATAATCATATATAAAGGTGGAATAAATCTTTGTTGTGTTTTTGAAGAAATAAATAACAAAACGTATAATTATCTTTGGATATTCGTAATCTAATACAAATTGGATTTGAATTAAGTTTGTCAGGTCCCAGGGCAAACATGAATGCTAATTCTCCCAAGTTTTGAACGAAGCGGCTAAACACCCACTATAATTTGTGGGCTGCCCAAAGCAAGTGTTTGCGAGATGGAAATTACTGTCTACCCCTGACACTTGACATCCTTATCAACCGGATTTACACCGCTTTGTCGATAGGGGTAGACTAGTAACTTCAATCAGGCGTGACACGGCGGCCTCCGAGCCCATTCAGACATGGTGGGCGTAAGCGTGGTGACAAAACACATTTGATTCAAGCTCGTCCGAAAGACATGTGTCTCTTCCTCCATTTCCCCATTCATACACGGTGGGCGGCAAAACAAACTCTCCTCGTCCGAAATCGATGTAGGCTAATATTTTAAATAGGATGTGTAACTTCCATCAGACGTGACACAACCGCCCTACCTGTCAGCCCCGTTCATACACCGTGGGCGCCAACCATGGGTGGCAAAACACCCTCTCCTCGCCCGAAAATATTTGGGAGATGCGAGATTACCGTCCTATCCCCAACCGACGCGATGTCCAAAATTTTAAACGGGGGATAAGTTCGTAACTTTCCCCCATTTGAAAGAAGCGCGTCCCAAAGTTTGAGATCCCTCCCTCCATTTCCCCATTCATACACCGTCGGCGACCACGACAACCTCCATGACTTTGGCTGCCTCCTCCGTCCGCCACCCCATCCTCCACCTTGCCGGAGCCGCTACCCCTACCCGTCGTCCACTTCAAGAGATGGGCGTCTCTCATCTACTGGCTGGACCGAGATCCTTTCATCGCCTCCTCTCTCTTCATCGGGCTTCGTTCACCTTGTCGTTGCCGCTAATACAACCGCTTCGTCCCACGGCAACAGGATATATCCCCGACCCGCCGGCCGTCTGCGTCTAAAGTCTTCTTCCCTCATTGCCGATAGCCATCGCACCGCATAACACCCTCAACGACAAGATAGGCCTACACAGCGTTGCAAGAGAGGTGGTACTCTTCCATATGTGCTTAAGTTATTGATCTCACCGAAAATAGATCGTAATTTGTTTACTGTACTTTTCTTGTCCGTACCAAATCGTAGTGGCTAGTTGAAAGCAAACATTGGTTGTGAAGTAGCTTTGTCCGGTTTGCACCTTTAGATCCGCCATGGCACAGGCACTATACTCGTAAAGCTTATTGTTTCCCCCCTTTATATTCACTACCGTCGTCAGAGGGTGCTTCGTGTCATGCTAGCATCGCTCCTCAAGACCTCAACCCAAAGCTTACGTGTTGAAATACGAATCTGATATGATGCTCATATCAAGAAACCGTAGAAACGTTTAATTGGTCACCTAATGTTCCTATATTCGTTTCGAAAAGCATGTGCGCCACCCTTTGGTCCAGCTAGTTCCACTTTCCCGATTTTTCTCTTGATGCTTAGGGCTTTCCCTTTTATCTAATCTACTATGATCTCGTAGTAGGTGCTTTACGTCGTACTAGCATTACTCCACCCTTCAAGCTAAACAACACAACACTCAGAATTGAAAGCTTAGTTGTTCAAATATGATTGTGATATAATCTTGATATTAGTTAACCGACACATTTAATTAGTTAGCTAAAGGTCCCACTTGAGTTTCCAAATGCATGTCGCGACGTATAGAGACTGACATAATTGCATTTCTTTGTCACTTGTTGGCCGTACTTTCTTGTCCATACCAAATCTTAGTTGTTATTTCAAAGCAAACATCGGTTGCTAACTACCCTTTATGCCGGTTTGCAGCCTTCAGATCTGCCATCCCATCGCCACGGTCAACATTGTACTCATCATGCTTATGTTTTCGCCATTTTATGATGACCACAATCAGCCTCACGTGGTTCGTGGTCGTAATAGCACCGCTTGCTCCACCCATCGAGCTAAACAAGCTTAGTTGTACAAATTCATATATGATATTATTGCTGATATTAGTAAAAGCGAGAGATGTTTAATTGGTTAGCTAAGTGTTCCTACTTTAGTTTTGAAATGCATGTGAGCCACATATGGAGAGACCGGAAAGAATAGTATTTCTCTGCGCTCACGGTTCATCATGGGTGGCCAACCGACATTGTATTGAAAGACTTGTAATATCTTCAAGCTTGCTCTTACGCTCTTCTTTAAGATGATACTCTTATCTTGCGATCATTGGTCGTGTCGAGTTGTTCTCCCTTAGTATATTTTGAATCACAGTCGGTCGACTTGTTCTTCTTTACTATATGTTGAAGCTATCATCTGTAAGTGTCATCACTTCGGAGCTCTCATATTTTGAGTAGTAGGCCACATTATATTAATGCACACAACAAATTACAGCATGCATGGCATCTTTTAAAAGAATTGGCAAGAGATAGCACAAAGGGGTTCTGAGGAGGCGATTGGATTAGAATCATTTTACTGCATTACAAAGAAAATCTCACTTGTTTCTATGTTTTCATGCATGTCGAGGATATTGAACATTATCAAAATGAATATGAGAATGGGCGACGAGAGGAATATTGCGGAGCGATCCTTTGGCTAACAAAGTTGGCATGGTGGAAGATGGCCTATCTTATACACCCATCAAGGTGCTTGCTCTAACTTTGCAAAGTTGTATTGGTGCTTTATATTTTGCATCGACCTCTTGCATTACTTCTACTTTGTTACACCATCTGCTTAGTTTAAGCATCATATATGAGTATATGCCATACCTATCCATTTTCATACCTATTCCATGTGTCGTCACACTATGTTTTTCCAGTCAAATGTTGTTCTTTTGTAATAGATGTCCAAAAGGAAGAGGGTGAGTGCAGATCCTCAAGGTGTACAAACTAGGTATTTGGAAAAGGTAGTGATACATTAAATCAGATAGATCGGCTGACCTCGAAAACACAGGCCCAACAAGACCACACTTTACCCCTACTCCGGTGGCCAAACCCTATTAGAACTGTTGGGGAGCCCAGTCAGTAATCTTGTCTATGATATCAATTCAAAATTTGAACTCCTAAATTTATGCTTGTGCTTTACCTTCTCTCTTGTATGAAAACTAATTTCAGATGAATCTCCTTGCTCAAAGGATCATACGATCTCAAAACAATGATGGGCTCTGCATTGCTCTTGTCAGTACCTCTCTCCCTTTTGCCTTGTAACGCCGTACTTAATTATTTGCTATTTGATTATGTATCATCGATGCACTTTTGAGCTTCATTATCCTCTGCTTTCTTCCAATATTATTTGATCTATATTTACTCTTTGCAAAATGTAGAATAATGGCAACGCTTATAAAGAATTTTCTTTGGGGAATTTATTGAATTATCCTTCCATGAATATGGAGAAAGGGCTTTGTCGACCGTGTTAACATCTAATGTAAGTTCGTCCTTCTCAAGCCTTCAAACTTTGTTCTAGTATAGATTTGGATAGGCATCATTTCTCCACTTGCTGTTTGCTTTGCTTTGTTTACATCTGATTGGATGTTTGCAACAACTACCGATTTCAAATTGTAGTTGTAAAAACATGTTCCTTATCTTGAAACAGATCCATTTATTTGCTTATATAATTGTGAAACCTGTTACGTGTCTCCTTGTTTCTCTTTCGGACTCAGATCTCTTATGCCGAGCAAAACTTTAGGGAAGATAGTGAGCCAAACCATCTTGAGGACAGCGAGATGACCCCAAGGTCCTATCTTGATGAAGACAGTGAGTTGAAGCTACTCACGGCGGGTGTGAGACAACCGGTTCGACTTCTTGATCTCAACTTAAAGCGAAAGGCTTGCTTGACTCAGCTCCGACTTGAAGTCAAAGATGCAATGAAGATGTTAGAGGGCTGCCGTGCGCACCATCATGCCTTAAATCTAGTGTTGATGCATCTATCATTGACACAACCGAGGTCTACTCAGCTTCTTGATTGTTTGGGGGCGACTGGCGGGCCTAGTGCCTATACAAGTGCTCTCGCTTTTGTATATTCTTTTGTCGGTAGCGTTTATTTGCCTTTGGTGGCGAACTTTGATGTGATGGATGTAATATGTGTGATAGCCGTGATAGCCTAGCGTAAGTTGCTTTCTTATTTATTTCCTTGTTGTCTTGTTTATTTGTTTGCTTGTAGTCATTGCAGTTCTTTTTCCACGATTTGCTAGTGGCTGCAATAACCTATTTTTTAAAACTAGGCCACAATAACCATGGACTAATATTTACTGTAGTGACACTGGGCCTCCTACGGGCCGTACAAACAGTGGGCCTTCTACGGGCCGTAGAAATAGCGGGCCTTCTACGGGCCATAGAAACAATGGGCCTTCTTTGGGCCGTAGAAACAATGGGCCTTCTACGGGTCATATCATCAATGGGCCTTATACGGGCAGTATGATCGATTGGCCAAACATGGGCCAATAACAGGCCGCATTATGGTCGTAAACGGGCTAGAGTCGGAATCGTCCATTCATGGGCCGACCATAACGGGCCATCGTTAATAGGCCGTGTTGATGACGCTATGGAAACGCCCAACGATTAACGGACCACAAACGGGCCGATCAGAACCACAGGGTGCATTTGGCCCACAAGCGAGAAAAATAGACGATGTGGGCCGTAAGTAAACGAATCTTGGAAATGAGCCCAAGAATAAATGGGCTCACGAGAAGGCCGAAAAGATAACATGGGCTGGAACGGCCCAACGGAGTAACGACAGTTAATGGGTATAAAGTGATACCTTTGTTCATTACGGGCGATTTCACCACGGGCCGTTAATGGGTGTAAAGTGACACACTTTGTTCATTACGGGCGTTAATAGGCCAAGAGTTACATAGGGCCTCATATGGGCGAAAGACGTCATGGGCCATACATGGGCGAAGTGAAAATTTGGAATCATATTGGGTGGCCAGATGGCGCTCTTGGGCCTAATTAGGATAAGTGTAACGGTCCTTGGGTTAGCGGGCTATAAATGGTCTATATGCGAACATGCCGTTGTGAGCTTTACATGGGCGGCCGCCACCTTTTGACCAAGTCGACGGGCGGCCTTTTCACTGAGAATGGGCCTCTGTTGGGCCGTTACCCACTGTCGACGTATCATAGGCGCCTATACATCCAATGAGTGGATGACATGTGTCCCAACGATGAGCCGACACGTTTTTCCTCTATCCAATGATTATTTTACACGTGGAAAATCCCCATTGGTAGTGGCTGTTAACGGGTTATCGGATCCAAAACCCGACCCGATAGCTTAACGGCGTTCCGTTACGGTGGATGGCACGTGTCGGTCACCCTTGACGAAAGCACTTCTATGACGCGGAATTTGTCATCATGGAAGTGGACACTTCCGTGATGATAATTTTGGTAATGTTATGGAACACTTCTACGACAGCACAGGTATGACTATCTTGATTCTGTCACAAAATCGTCATGGATGTACATGCATGACAGAAAATGCGACCTCTTTGTGACAAACACGTATCATCACGGAAGTGTATTTTTTGTAGTGGAAGCATATGGTGCGTCACAAAGCGTTTTGACTACTTGTGGAGCCAAAGCGGACTCCGTATGAGTCGAGATATCCATGTTTCGATTAACCTGCCAAAAAAGCGATTCGAACGGCGATTCTGAGACTAGTTCTTGTGTAGTTGCATTGGATTTTTTCCATTCTACTTCACTAAATATCTCCATATGAGATCCCATTACTTGTAGGGGAATGGAAGAGACCTCGGTTAACATGATGCACTAGGTCTAGCTGGGACTTTGTGTATGTTCTCGAAATGTGTTTGTCGAGTGCTCATTAAGAAAGTTTCTATACAAGTTTCTGAATGAACTCCTTAAGAAAAGCTCTCCAAAAGCTCCCTATATTGAAGCATCTGGTCGTCACGAACGTTTTGACTACTTGTGGAAGAAAAACGGCCTCCGTATGAGTCAGATATCCATGTTTCGGTTAACACTGCGCAAAACTAATTTCGAACAACAGTTACAGACTAGTTCTTGTGTAGTTGCATTCGAGTTTTTCCATTATACTTCACAGAACATCTCCATATGAGATCCAATTACTTGTAGGGAAATGCAAGAGACCTCGGTCATGATGATGCACTAGGTCCATAGCTGGGACTTTGTGTATTTTCTCGAAATGCGTTTGACGAGTACTCGTTAAGAAAGTTTCTATACAAGTTTCTGAACAAACTCCTTAAGAAAAGCTCTCCAAAAGTACCCTATAAAAGAATACTTTGAAGCATATGGTCGTCACAACCGTTTTGACTACTTGTGGAACCAAAACGGACTCCGTATGAGTCAGATATCCATGTTTGAGTTAACTGCATAAAACTGATTAGGCGACGATTACTGACTAGTTCTTGTGTAGTTGCACTCGAATTTTTCCATTCTACTTCACTAAACATCTCCATATGAGATCCAATTACTTGTAGGGAAATGCAAGAGACCTCGGTTATGATGATGCACTAGGTCCATAGCTGGGACTTTGTGTATGTTCTCAAAATGCGTTTGTCGAGTGCTCATTAAGAAAGTTTCTATACAAGTTTCTGAATGAACTCCTTAAGAAAAGTTCTCCAAAAGTTCCCTATGAAAGAATCCTTTGAAGCATCTGGTCGTCACAAACGTTTTGACTACTTGTGGAGCCAAAACGGACTCCGTATGAGTCAGATATCCATGTTTCAGTTAACCTTCGCATAAAACTGATTCGAGCAGCGATTACATACTAGTTCTTGTGTAGTTGCATTCGATTTTTTCCATTCTACTTCACTAAACATCTCCATATGAGATCCAATTACTTGTAGGGAAATGCAAGAGACCTCGGTTATGATGATGCACTAGGTCCATAGCTGGGACTTTGTGTATGTTCTCGAAATGCGTTTGTCGAGTGCTCATTAAGAAAGTTTCTATACAAGTTTCTGAACGAACTCCTTAAGAAAAGTTCTCCAAAAGTTCCCTATGAAAGAATCCTTTGAAGCATCTGGTCGTCACAAAAGTTTTGACTACTTGTGGAGCCAAAACGGACTCCGTATGAGTCAGATATCCATGTTTTAGTTAACACTACGCAAAACTGATTCCGAGCAGCGATTCTGATTAGTTCTTGTGTAGTTGCATTCGATTTTTCCATTCTACTTCACTAAACCTCTCCATATGAGATCCAATTACTTGTAGGGAAATGCAAGAGACCTCGGTTATGATGATGCACTAGGTCCATAGCTGGGGCTTTGTGTATGTTCTTGAAATACGTTTGTCGACTGCTCATTAAAAAAGTTTCTATACAAGTTTCTGAACGAACTCCTTAAGAAAAGTTCTCCAAAAGTTCCCTATGAAAGAATCCTTTGAAGCATCTGGTCGTCACAAACGTTTTGACTACTTGTGGAGCCAAAAGCGGACTCCGTATGAGTCGAGATATCCATGTTTCGATTAACCGCGCAAAAGCTGATTCCGAGCAGCGATTCTGAGACTAGTGCTTGTGTAGTTGCATTCGATTTTTTCCATTCTACTTTACTAAACATCTCCATATGAGATCCAATTACTTGTATGGAAATGTAAGAGACCTCGGTTATGATGATGCACTAGGTCCATAGCTGGGACTTTGTGTATGTTCTCGAAATGCGTTTGTTGAGTGCTCATTAAGAAAGTTTCTATACAAGTTTCTGAACGAACTCCTTAAGAAAAGTTCTCCAAAAGTTCCCTATGAAAGAATCCTTTGAAGCATCTGGTCGTCACAAAGGGTTTGACTACTTGTGGAGCCAAAACTGACTTTGTATGAGTCAGATATCCATGTTTCAGTTAACCTTTGCATAAGCGATTCGAGCAGCGATTCTGAGACTAGTTCTTGTGTAGTTGCATTCGATTTTTCCTTTCTACTTCACTAAACATCTCCATATGAGATCCAATTACTTGTAGGGAAATGCAAGAGACCTCGGTTATGATGATGCACTAGGTCCATAGCTGGGACTTTGTGTATGTTCTCGAAATGCGTTTGTCGAGTGCTCATTAAGAAAGTTTCTATACAAGTTTCTGAATGAACTCCTTAAGAAAAGTTCTCCAAAAGTTCCCTATGAAAGAATCCTTTGAAGCATCTGGTCGTCACAAACGTTTTGACTACTTGTGGAGCCAAAACGGACTCTGTATGAGTCAGATATCCATGTTTGATTAACTTGCATAAAACTGATTCCGAGCAGCGATTCTGAGACTAGTTCTTGTGTAGTTGCATTCGATTTTTTCCATTATACTTACTAAACATCTCCATATGAGATCCAATTACTTGTATCAAAATGCAAGAGACCTTGGTTATGATGATGCACTAGGTCCATAGCTGGGACTTTGTGTATGTTCTCGAAATGCGTTTGTCTAATGCTCATTAAGAAAGTTTCTATAAAAGTTTCTGAACAAACTCCTTAAGAAAAGTTCCCTAGAAGTTCCATATGAAAAGAATACTTTTAAGCATCTGGTCGTCACAAATGTTTTGACTACTTGTGGAGCCAGAACGGCCTCCGTATGAGTCAGATATCCATGTGTCAGTTAACACTGCATAAAACCCGATTCGAGCAGCGATTCTGAGACTAGTTCTTGTGTAGTTGCATTCGATTTTTCCATTCTACTTCACTAAACATCTCCATATGAGATCCAATTACTTGTAGGGAAATGCAAGAGACCTCGGTTATGATGATGCACTAGGTCCATAGCTGGGACTTTGTGTATGTTCTCGAAATGCGTTTGTCGAGTGCTCATTAAGAAAGTTTCTATACAAGTTTATGAACGAACTCCTTAAGAAAAGTTCTCCAAAAGTTCCCTATGAAAGAATCCTTTGAAGCATCTCGTTGTCATAAACGTTTTGACTACTTGTGGAGCCAAAACGGACTTCGTATGAGTCAGATATCCATGTTTGATTAACAACTGCATAAAATTGATTCGAGCGACGATTCTGAGACTAGTTCTTGTGTAGTTGCATTCGATTTTTCCATTCTACTTCACTAAACATCTCCATATGAGATCCAATTACTTGTAGGGAAATGCAAGAGACCTCGGTTATGATGATGCACTAGGTCCATAGCTGGGACTTTGTGTATGTTCTCGAAATGCGTTTGTCGAGTGCTCATTAAGAAAGTTTCTATACAAGTTTCTGAACGAACTCCTTAAGAAAAGTTCTCCAAAAGTTCCCTATGAAAGAATCCTTTGAAGCATCTGGTCGTCACAAACGTTTTGACTACTTGTGGAGCCAAAACGGACTCCGTATGAGTCAGATATCCATGTTTCAGTTAACCTTTGCAAAAACTGATTCGAGCAGCGATTCTGAGACTAGTTCTTGTGTAGTTGCATTCGATTTTTCCATTCTACTTCACTAAACATCTCCATATGAGATCCAATTACTTGTAGGAAATGCAAGAGACCTCGGTTATGATGATGCACTAGGTCCATATTGGGACTTTGTGTATGTTCTTCAAAGTCGTTTGTCGAGTGCTCATTAAGAAAGTTTCTATACAAGTTTCTGAATGAACTCCTTAAGAAAAGTTCTCCAAAAGTTCCCTATGAAAGAATCCTTTGAAGCATCTGGTCGTCACAAACGTTTTGACTACTTGTGGAGCCAAAACGGACTCCGTATGAGTCAGATATCCATGTTTGATTAACCTTTGCATAAAACTGATTCGAGCAGCGATTCTGAGACTAGTTCTTGTGTAGTTGCATTCGATTTTTCCATTCTACTTCACTAAACATCTCTACATGAGATCCAATTACTTGCAGGGAAATACAAGAGACCTCGGTTATGATGATGCACTAGGTCCATAGCTGGGACTTTGTGTATGTTCTCGAAATGCGTTTGTCGAGTGCTCATTAAGAAAGTTTCTATACAAGTTTCTGAACGAACTCCTTAAGAAAAGTTCTCCAAAAGTTCCCTATGAAAGAATCCTTTGAAGCATCTGGTGCGTCACAAATGTTTTGACTACTTGTGGAGCCAAAAGCGGACTCCGTATGAGTCGAGATATCCATGTTTGATTAACACTTTGCATAAAACTGATTCGAGCAGCGATTACGAGACTAGTTCTTGTGTAGTTGCATTCGATTTTTCCATTCTACTTCACTAAACATCTCCATATGAGATCCAATTACTTGTAGGAAATGCAAGAGACCTCGGTTATGATGATGCACTAGGTCCATAGCTGGGACTTTGTGTATGTTCTCGAAATGCGTTTGTCGAGTGCTCATTAAGAAAGTTTCTATACAAGTTTCTGAACGAACTCCTTAAGAAAAGTTCTCCAAAAGTTCCCTATGAAAGAATCCTTTGAAGCATCTGGTCGTCACAAACGTTTTGACTACTTCTGGAGCCAAAACGGACTTCGTATGAGTCAGATATCCATGTTTTGATTAACCTTTGCATAAAAGCTGATTCCGAGCAGCGATTCTGAGACTAGTTCTTGTGTAGTTGCATTCGATTTTTCCATTCTACTTCACTAAACATCTCCATATGAGATCCAATTACTTGTAGGGAAATGCAAGAGACCTCGGTTATGATGATGCACTAGGTCCATAGCTGGGACTTTGTGTATGTTCTCGAAATCGTTTGTCGAGTGCTCATTAAGAAAGTTTCTATACAAGTTTCTGAGCGAACTCCTTAAGAAAAGTTCTCCAAAAGTTCCCTATGAAAGAATCCTTTGAAGCATCTGGTCGTCACAAACGTTTTGACTACTTGTGGAGCCAAAAGCGGACTCCGTATGAGTCGAGATATCCATGTTTGATTAACCTTTGCGCAAACTGATTCGAGCAGCGATTCTGAGACTAGTTCTTGTGTAGTTGCATTCGATTTTTCCATTCTACTTCACTAAACATCTCCATATGAGATCCAATTACTTGTAGGGAAATGCAAGAGACCTCGGTTATGATGATGCACTAGGTCCATAGCTGGGACTTTGTGTATGTTCTCGAAATGCGTTTGTCGAGTGCTCATTAAGAAAGTTTCTATACAAGTTTCTGAACGAACTCCTTAAGAAAAGTTCTCCAAAAGTTCCCTATGAAAGAATCCTTTGAAGCATCTGGTTGTCACAAACGTTTTGACTACTTGTGGAGCCAAAACGGACTCCGTATGAGTCAGATATCTATGTTTCAGTTAACACTGCACAAAACTGATACCGAACGACAATTACAGACTTATTCTTGTGTAGTTGCATTCGATTTTTCCATTCTACTTCACTAAACATCTCCATATGAGGTCCAATTACTTGTAGGGAAATGCAAGAGACCTCGGTTATGATGATGCACTAGGTCCATAGCTGGGACTTTGTGTATGTTCTCGAAATGCGTTTGTCGAGTGCTCATTAAGAAAGTTTCTATACAAGTTTCTGAACGAACTCCTTAAGAAAAGTTCTCCAAAAGTTCCCTATGAAAGAATCCTTTGAAGCATCTGGTCGTCACAAACGTTTTGACTACTTGTGGAGCCAAAAGCGGACTCCGTATGAGTCGAGATATCCATGTTTGATTAACCTTTGCAAAAACTGATTCGAGCAGCGATTCTGAGACTAGTTCTTGTGTAGTTGCATTCGATTTTTTCCATTCTACTTCACTAAGCATCTCCAAAAGAGATCCAATTACTTGCAGGAAATGCAAGAGACCTTAGTTATGATGATGCACTAGGTCCATAGCTGGGACTTTGTGTATGTTCTCGAAATGCGTTTGTCGAGTGCTCATTAAGAAAGTTTCTATACAAGTTTCTGAACGAACTCCTTAAGAAAAGTTCTCCAAAAGTTCCCTATGAAAGAATCCTTTGAAGCATCTGGTCGTCACAAATGTTTTGACTACTTGTGGAGCCAAACGGACTCCGTATGAGTCGAGATATCCATGTTTGATTAACACGCATAAAACTGATTCGAGCAGCGATTCTGAGACTAGTTCTTGTGTAGTTGCATTCGATTTTTCCATTCTACTTCACTAAACATCTCCATATGAGATCCAATTACTTGTAGGGAAATGCAAGAGACCTCGGTTATGATGATGCACTAGGTCCATAGCTGGGACTTTGTGTATGTTCTCGAAATGCGTTTGTCGAGTGCTCATTAAGAAAGTTTCTATACAAGTTTCTGAACGAACTCCTTAAGAAAAGTTCTCCAAAAGTTCCCTATGAAAGAATCCTTTGAAGCATCTGGTCGTCACAAACGTTTTGACTACTTGTGGAGCCAAAAGCGGACTCCGTATGAGTCGAGATATCCATGTTTGATTAACACTGCGCAAAAGCGATTCCGAGCAGCGATTCTGAGACTAGTTCTTGTGTAGTTGCATTCGATTTTTCCATTCTACTTCACTAAACATCTCCATATGAGATCCAATTACTTGTAGGAAATGCCAGAGACCTCGGTTATGATGATGCACTAGGTCCATAGCTGGGACTTTGTGTATGTTCTCGAAATGCGTTTGTCGAGTGCTCATTAAGAAAGTTTCTATACAAGTTTCTGAACGAACTCCTTAAGAAAAGTTCTCCAAAAGTTCCCTATGAAAGAATCCTTTGAAGCATCTGGTCGTCACAAACGTTTTGACTACTTGTGGAGCCAAAAGCGGACTCCGTATGAGTCGAGATATCCATGTTTGATTAACACTTTGCAAAACTGATTCGAGCAGCGATTCTGAGACTAGTTCTTGTGTAGTTGCATTCAATTTTTCCATTCTACTTCACTGAACATCTCCATATGAGATCCAATTACTTGTAGGGAAATGCAAGAGACCTCGGTTATGATGATGCACTAGGTCCATAGCTGGGACTTTGTGTATGTTCTCGAAATGCGTTTGTCGAGTGCTCATTAAGAAAGTTTCTATACAAGTTTACGAGCGAACTCCTTAAGAAAAGTTCTCCAAAAGTTCCCTATGAAAGAATCCTTTGAAGCATCTGGTGCGTCACAAATGTTTTGACTACTTGTGGAGCCAAAAGCGGACTCCGTATGAGTCGATATCCATGTTTGATTAACACTTGCATAAACTGATTCGAGCGACGATTACGAGACTAGTTCTTGTGTATTTGCATTCGATTTTTCCATTCTACTTCACTAAACATCTCCATGTGAGATCCAATTACTTGTAGGAAATGCAAGAGACCTCGGTTATGATGATGCACTAGGTCCATAGCTGGGACTTTGTGTATGTTCTCGAAATACGTTTGTCGAGTGCTCATTAAGAAAGTTTCTATACAAGTTTCTGAACGAACTCCTTAAGAAAAGTTCTCCAAAAGTTCCCTATGAAAGAATCCTTTGAAGCATCTGGTCGTCCCAAACGTTTTGACTACTTGTGGAGCCAAAACGGACTCCGAATGAGTCGAGATATCCATGTTTGATTAACACTTGCAAAACTGATTCGAGCAGCGATTCTGAGACTAGTTCTTGTGTAGTTGCATTCGATTTTTTCCATTCTACTTCACTAAACTTCTCCATATGAGATCCAATTACTTGAAGGGAAATGAAAGAGACCTCGATTATGATGATGCACTAGGTCCATAGCTGGGACTTTGTGTGTGTTCTCGGAATGCGTTTGTCGTGTGCTCATTAAGAAAGTTTCTATACAAGTTTCCGAACTCCTTAAGAAAAGTTCTCCAAAAGTTCCCTATGAAAGAATCCTTTGAAGCATCTGGTCGTCACAAACGTTTTGACTACTTGTGGAGCCAAAATGGACTCCGTATGAGTCGAGATATCCATGTTTGATTAACACGGCATAAAAGCGATTCCGAGCAGCGATTCTGAGACTAGTTCTTGTGTAGTTGCATTCGATTTTTCCATTCTACTTCACTAAACATCTCCATATGAGATCCAATTACTTGTAGGGAAATGCAAGAGACCTCGGTTATGATGATGCACTAGGTCCATAGCTGGGACTTTGTGTATGTTCTCGAAATGCGTTTGTCGAGTGCTCATTAAGAAAGTTTCTATACAAGTTTCTGAACGAACTCCTTAAGAAAAGTTCTCCAAAAGTTCCCTATGAAAGAATCCTTTGAAGCATCTGGTCGTCACAAGCGTTTTGACTACTTGTGGTGCCAAAGCGGACTCCGTATGAGTCGATATCCATGTTTGATTAACACTTTGCGCAAAAGCGATTCGAGCGACGATTCTGAGACTAGTTCTTGTGTAGTTGCACTCGATTTTTTCCATTCTACTTCACTAAACATCTCCATATGAGATCCAATTACTTGTAGGGAAATGCAAGAGACCTCGGTAATGTTGATGCACTAGGTCCATAGCTGGGACTTTGTGTATGTTCTCGAAATGCGTTTGTCGAGTGCTCATTAAGAAAGTTTCTATACAAGTTTCTGAACGAACTCCTTAAGAAAAGTTCTCCAAAAGTTCCCTATGAAAGAATCCTTTGAAGCATCTGGTCGTCACAAACGTTTTGACTACTTGTGGAGCCAAAAGCGGACTCCGTATGAGTCGAGATATCCATGTTTGATTAACATGCAAAACTGATTCGAGCAGCGATTCTGAGACTAGTTCTTGTGTAGTTGCATTCGATTTTTCCATTCTACTTCACTAAACATCTCCATATGAGATCCAATTACTTGTAGGAAATGCAAGAGACCTCGGTTATGATGATGCACTAGGTCCATAGCTGGGACTTTGTGTATGTTCTCGAAATCGTTTGTCGAGTGCTCATTAAGAAAGTTTCTATACAAGTTTCTGAGCGAACTCCTTAAGAATAGTTCTCCAAAAGTTCCCTATGAAAGAATCCTTTGAAGCATCTGGTCGTCACAAATGTTTTGACTACTTGTGGAGCCAAAAGCGGACTCCGTATGAGTCGAGATATCCATGTTTCGATTAACACTTGCATAAAACTGATTCGAGCAGCGATTCTGAGACTAGTTCTTGTGTAGTTGCATTCGATTTTTCCATTCTACTTCACTAAACATCTCCATATGAGATCCAGTTACTTGTAGGAAATGCAAAAGACCTCGGTTATGATGATGCACTAGGTCCATAGCTGGGACTTTGTGTATGTTCTCGAAATGCGTTTGTCGAGTGCTCATTAAGAAAGTTTCTATACAAGTTTCTGAACGAACTCCTTAAGAAAAGTTCTCCAAAAGTTCCCTATGAAAGAATCCTTTGAAGCATCTGGTCGTCACGAACGTTTTGACTACTTGTGGAGCCAAAGTGGACTCCGCATGAGTCGAGATATCCATGTTTGATTAACACTGCGCATAAAAGCGATTCGAGCAGCGATTCTGAGACTAGTTCTTGTGTAGTTGCATTCGATTTTTTCCATTCTACTTCACTAAACATCTCCATATGAGGTCCAATTACTTGTAGGGAAATGCAAGAGACCTCGGTTATGATGATGCACTAGGTCCATAGCTGGGACTTTGTGTATGTTCTCGAAATGCGTTTGTCGAGTGCTCATTAAGAAAGTTTCTATACAACTTTCTGAGCAAACTCCTTAAGAAAAGTTCTCCAAAAGTTCCCTATGAAAGAATCCTTTGAAGCATCTGGTCGTCACAAACGTTTTGACTACTTGTGGAGCCAAAACGGACTCCGTATGAGTCAGATATCCATGTTTGATTAACCTTTGCAAAAACTGATTCGAGCAGCGATTCTGAGACTAGTTCTTGTGTAGTTGCATTCGATTTTTCCAGTCTACTTCACTAAACATCTCCATATGAGATCCAATTACTTGTAGGGAAATGCAAGCGACCTCGGTTATGATGATGCACTAGGTCCATAGCTGGGACTTTGTGTATGTTCTCGAAATGCGTTTGTCGAGTGCTCAGTAAGAAAGTTTCTATACAAGTTTACGAGCGAACTCCTTAAGAAAAGTTCTCCAAAAGTTCCCTATGAAAGAATCCTTTGAAGCATCTGGTCGTCACAAACGTTTTGACTACTTGTGGAGCCAAAGCGGACTCCGTATGAGTCGAGATATCCATGTTTGATTAACACTGCAAAAACTGATTCGAGCAGCGATTCTGAGACTAGTTCTTGTGTAGTTGCATTCGATTTTTCCATTCTACTTCACTAAACATCTCCATATGAGATCCAATTACTTGTAGGGAAATGCAAGAGACCTCGGTTATGATGATGCACTAGGTCCATAGCTGGGACTTTGTGTATGTTCTCGAAATGCGTTTGTCGAGTGCTCATTAAGAAAGTTTCTATACAAGTTTCTGAGCGAACTCCTTAATGAAAGTTCTCCAAAAGTTCCCTGTGAAAGAATCCTTTGAAGCACCTGGTCGTCACAAACATTTTGACTACTTGTGGAGCCAAAACGGACTCCGTATGATTCAGATATCCATGTTTGATTAACGCATAAAACTGATTCGAGCAGCGATTCTGAGACTAGTTCTTGTGTAGTTGCATTCGATTCTTTCTATTCTTCTTCACTAAACATCTCCATATGAGATCCAATTACTTGTAGGGAAATGCAAGAGACCTCGGTTATGATGATGCACTAGGTCCATAGCTGGGACTTTGTGTATGTTCTCGAAATGCGTTGGTCGAGTGCTCATTAAGAAAGTTTCTATACAAGTTTCTGAACGAACTCCTTAAGAAAAGTTCTCCAAAAGTTCCCTATGAAAGAATACTTTGAAGCATCTGGTCGTCACAATCGTTTGACTACCTGTGGAGCCAAAACGGACTCCGTATGAGTCAGATATCCATGTTTGATTAACCTGCGCATAAAACTGATTCGAGCAGCGATTCTGAGACTAGTTCTTGTGTAGTTGCATTCGATTTTTCCATTCTACTTCACTAAACATCTCCATATGAGATCCAATTACTTGTAGGAAATGCAAGAGACCTCGGTTATGATGATGCACTAGGTCCATAGCTGGGACTTTGTGTATGTTCTCGAAATCGTTTGTCGAGTGCTCATTAAGAAAGTTTCTATACAAGTTTCTGAGCGAACTCCTTAAGAAAAGTTCTCCAAAGTTCCCTATGAAAGAATCCTTTGAAGCATCTGGTCGTCACAAACGTTTTGACTACTTGTGGAGCCAAAAGCGGACTCCGTATGAGTCGAGATATCCATGTTTGATTAACCTTTGCAAAACTGATTCGAGCAGCGATTCTGAGACTAGTTCTTGTGTAGTTGCATTCGATTTTTCCATTCTACTTCACTAAACATCTCCATATGAGATCCAATTACTTGTAGGAAATGCAAGAGACCTCGGTTATGATGATGCACTAGGTCCATAGCTGGGACTTTGTGTATGTTCTCGAAATGCGTTTGTCGAGTGCTCATTAAGAAAGTTTCTATACAAGTTTACGAGCGAACTCCTTAAGAAAAGTTCTCCAAAAGTTCCCTATGAAAGAATCCTTTGAAGCATCTGGTCGTCACAAACGTTTTGACTACTTGTGGAGCCAAAGCGGACTCCGTATGAGTCGAGATATCCATGTTTGATTAACACTTTGCAAAAACTGATTCGAGCAGCGATTCTGAGACTAGTTCTTGTGTAGTTGCATTCGATTTTTCCATTCTACTTCACTAAACATCTCCATATGAGATCCAATTACTTGTAGGGAAATGCAAGAGACCTCGGTTATGATGATGCACTAGGTCCATAGCTGGGACTTTGTGTATGTTCTCGAAATGCGTTTGTCGAGTGCTCATTAAGAAAGTTTCTATACAAGTTTCTGAACGAACTCCTTAAGAAAAGTTCTCCAAAAGTTCCCTATGAAAGAATCCTTCGAAGCATCTGGTGCGTCACAAGCGTTTTGACTACTTGTGGAGCCAAAAGCGGACTCCGTATGAGTCGAGATATCCATGTTTCGATTAACACTGCATAAAACTGATTCGAGCAGCGATTCTGAGACTAGTTCTTGTGTAGTTGCATTCGATTTTTCCATTCTACTTCACTAAACATCTCCATATGAGATCCAATTACTTGTAGGGAAATGCAAGAGACCTCGGTTATGATGATGCACTAGGTCCATAGCTGGGACTTTGTGTATGTTCTCGAAATGCGTTTGTCGAGTGCTCATTAAAAAAGTTTCTATACAAGTTTCTGAGCGAACTCCTTAAGAAAAGTTCTCCAAAAGTTCCCTATGAAAGAATCCTTTGAAGCATCTGGTCGTCACAAACATTTTGACTACTTGAGGATCCAAAATGGACTCCGTATGAGTCAGATATCAATGTTTCAATTAACACTGCGCAAAAGTGATTCGAGCAGCGATTCTGAGACTAGTTCTTGTGTAGTTGCATTCGATTTTTCCATTCTACTTCACTAAACATCTCCATATGAGATCCAATTACTTGTAGGAAATGCAAGAGACCTCGGTTATGATGATGCACTAGGTCCATAGCTGGGACTTTGTGTATGTTCTCGAAATCGTTTGTCGAGTGCTCATTAAGAAAGTTTCTATACAAGTTTACGAACGAACTCCTTAAGAAAAGTTCTCCAAAAGTTCCCTATGAAAGAATCCTTTGAAGCATCTGGTGCGTCACAAACGTTTTGACTACTTGTGGAGCCAAAAGCGGACTCCGTATGAGTCGAGATATCCATGTTTGATTAACACTGCAAAACTGATTCCGAGCAGCGATTCTGAGACTAGTTCTTGTGTAGTTGCACTCGATTTTTTCCATTCTACTTCACTAAACATCTCCATATGAGATCCAATTACTTGTCGGGAAATGCAAGAGACCTCCGTTATGATGATGCACTAGGTCCATAGCTGGGACTTTGTGTATGTTCTCGTAATGCGTTTGTCGAGTGCTCATTAAGAAAGTTTCTATACAAGTTTACGAGCGAACTCCTTAAGAAAAGTTCTCCAAAAGTTCCCTATGAAAGAATCCTTTGAAGCATCTGGTGCGTCACAAATGTTTTGACTACTTGTGGAGCCAAAAGCGGACTCCGTATGAGTCGAGATATCCATGTTTGATTAACACTTGCAAAACTGATTCGAGCAGCGATTCTGAGACTAGTTCTTGTGTAGTTGCATTCGATTTTTCCATTCTACTTCACTAAACATCTCCATATGAGATCCAATTACTTGTAGGAAATGCAAGAGACCTCGGTTATGATGATGCACTAGGTCCATAGCTGGGACTTTGTGTATGTTCTCGAAATCGTTTGTCGAGTGCTCATTAAGAAAGTTTCTATACAAGTTTACGAGCGAACTCCTTAAGAAAAGTTCTCCAAAAGTTCCCTATGAAAGAATCCTTTGAAGCATCTGGTCGTCACAAACGTTTTGACTACTTGTGGAGCCAAAAGCGGACTCCGTATGAGTCAGATATCCATGTTTGATTAACAACTGCATAAACTGATTCGAGCAGCGATTACTGAGACTAGTTCTTGTGTAGTTGCATTCGATTTTTCCATTCTACTTCACTAAACATCTCCATATGAGATCCAATTACTTGTAGGGAAATGCAAGAGACCTCGGTTATGATGATGCACTAGGTCCATAGCTGGGACTTTGTGTATGTTCTCGAAATGCGTTTGTCGAGTGCTCATTAAGAAAGTTTCTATACAAGTTTGAACGAACTCCTTAAGAAAAGTTCTCCAAAAGTTCCCTATGAAAGAATCCTTTGAAGCATCTGGTCGTCACAAGCGTTTTGACTACTTGTGGAGCCAAAAGCGGACTCCGTATGAGTCGAGATATCCATGTTTCGATTAACACTTTGCAAAACTGATTCGAGCAGCGATTCTGAGACTAGTTCTTGTGTAGTTGAATTAGATTTTTCCATTCTACTTCACTAAACATCTCCATGTGAGTTCCAATTACTTGTAGGGTAATGCAAGAGACCTCGGTTTTGATGATGCACTAGGTCCATAGCTGGGACTTTGTGTATGTTCTCGAAATGCGTTTATCGAGTGCTCATTAAGAAAGTTTCTATACAACTATATCAGCGAACTCCTTAAGAAAAGTTCTCCAAAATTTCCCTATGAAAGAATACTTTTAAGCATCTGGTCGTCACAGACTACTTGTGGAGCCAAAACGGACTCCGTATGAGTCAGATATCCATGTTTCGATTAACCCGCATAAAACTGATTCGAGCAGCGATTCTGAGACTAGTTCTTGTGTAGTTGCATTCGATTTTTCCATTCTACTTCACTAAACATCTCCATATGAGATCCAATTACTTGTAGGGAAATGCAAGAGACCTCGGTTATGATGATGCACTAGGTCCATAGCTGGGACTTTGTGTATGTTCTCGAAATGCGTTTGTCGAGTGCTCATTAAGAAAGTTTCTATACAAGTTTACGAGCGAACTCCTTAAGAAAAGTTCTCCAAAAGTTCCTATGAAAGAATCCTTTGAAGCATCTGGTGCGTCACAAACGTTTTGACTACTTGTGGAGCCAAAAGCGGACTCCGTATGAGTCGAGATATCCATGTTTGATTAACACGCAAAACTGATTCGAGCAGCGATTCTGAGACTAGTTCTTGTGTAGTTGCATTCGATTTTTCCATTCTACTTCACTAAACATCTCCATATGAGATCCAATTACTTGTAGGAAATGCAAGAGACCTCGGTTATGATGATGCACTAGGTCCATAGCTGGGACTTTGTGTATGTTCTCGAAATCGTTTGTCGAGTGCTCATTAAGAAAGTTTCTATACAAGTTTACGAGCGAACTCCTTAAGAAAAGTTCTCCAAAAGTTCCCTATGAAAGAATCCTTTGAAGCATCTGGTCGTCACAAACGTTTTGACTACTTGTGGAGCCAAAGCGGACTCCGTATGAGTCGAGATATCCATGTTTGATTAACCTTTGCATAAAACTGATTCGAGCAGCGATTCTGAGACTAGTTCTTGTGTAGTTGCATTCGATTTTTCCATTCTACTTCACTAAACATCTCCATATGAGATCCAATTACTTGTAGGGAAATGCAAGAGACCTCGGTTATGATGATGCACTAGGTCCATAGCTGGGACTTTGTGTATGTTCTCGAAATGCGTTTGTCGAGTGCTCATTAAGAAAGTTTCTATACAAGTTTCTGAACGAACTCCTTAAGAAAAGTTCTCCAAAAGTTCCCTATGAAAGAATCCTTTGAAGTATCTGGTGCGTCACAAGCGTTTTGACTACTTGTGGAGCCAAAGCGGACTCCGTATGAGTCGAGATATCCATGTTTGATTAACCCGCAAAAACTGATTCGAGCAGCGATTCTGAGACTAGTTCTTGTGTAGTTGCATTCGATTTTTCCATTCTACTTCACTAAACATCTCCATATGAGATCCAATTACTTGTAGGGAAATGCAAGAGACCTCGGTTATGATGATGCACTAGGTCCATAGCTGGGACTTTGTGTATGTTCTCGAAATGCGTTAGTCGAGTGCTCATTAAGAAAGTTTCTATACAATTTTCTGAACGAACTCCTTAAGAAAAGTTCTCCAAAAGTTCCCTATGAAAGAATCCTTTGAAGCATCTGGTCGTCACAAACGTTTTGACTACTTGTGGACCCAAAACAGACTCCGTACGAGTCAGATATCCATGTTTGATTAACACTGCATAAAACTGATTCGAGCAGCGATTCTGAGACTAGTTCTTGTGTGGCTGCACTCGATTTTCTCCATTCTACTTCACTAAACATCTCCATATGAGATCCAATTATTTGTAGGGAAAAATCAAGAGACCTCAGTTATGATGATGCACTAGGTCCATAGCTGGGACTTTGTGTATGTTCTCGAAATGGTTGGTCGACTGCTCATTAAGAAAGTTTCTATACAAGTTTCTGAACGAACTCCTTAAGAAAAGTTCTCCAAAAGTTCCCTATGAAAGAATCATTTGAAGAGTCTGGTCGTCAAAAATCTTTTGACTACTTGTGGAGCCAAAACGGACTCCGTATGAGTCAGATATCCATGTTTATGTTAACACTGCGCAAAACTGATTCGAGCGACGATTCTGAGACTAGTTCTTGTGTAGTTGCATTCGATTTTTCCATTCTACTTCACTAAACATCTCCATATGAGATCCAATTACTTGTAGGAAATGCAAGAGACCTCGGTTATGATGATGCACTAGGTCCATAGCTGGGACTTTGTGTATGTTCTCGAAATCGTTTGTCGAGTGCTCATTAAGAAAGTTTCTATACAAGTTTCTGAGCGAACTCCTTAAGAAAAGTTCTCCAAAAGTTCCCTATGAAAGAATCCTTTGAAGCATCTGGTCGTCACAAACGTTTTGACTACTTGTGGAGCCAAAAGCGGACTCCGTATGAGTCGAGATATCCATGTTTGATTAACCTTTGCGCAAAACTGATTCCGAGCAGCGATTCTGAGACTAGTTCTTGTGTAGTTGCATTCGATTTTTCCATTCTACTTCACTAAACATCTCCATATGAGATCCAATTACTTGTAGGGAAATGCAAGAGACCTCGGTTATGATGATGCACTAGGTCCATAGCTGGGACTTTGTGTATGTTCTCGAAATCGTTTGTCGAGTGCTCATTAAGAAAGTTTCTATACAAGTTTACGAGCGAACTCCTTAAGAAAAGTTCTCCAAAAGTTCCCTATGAAAGAATCCTTTGAAGCATCTGGTGCGTCACAAACGTTTTGACTACTTGTGGAGCCAAAGCGGACTCCGTATGAGTCGAGATATCCATGTTTGATTAACACTGCATAAAACTGATTCGAGCAGCGATTCTGAGACTAGTTCTTGTGTAGTTGCATTCGATTTTTCCATGCTACTTCACTAAACATCTCCATATGAGATCCAATTACCTGTAGGAAAATGCAAGAGACCTCGGTTATGATGATGCACTAGGTCCATAGCTGGGACTTTGTGTATGTTCTCGAAATGCGTTTGTCGAGTGCTCATTAAGAAAGTTTCTATACAAGTTTCTGAACGAACTCCTTAAGAAGAGTTCTCCAAAAGTTCCCTATGAAAGAGTCCTTTGAAGCATCTGGTGCGTCACAAACGTTTTGACTACTTGTGGAGCCAAAAGCGGACTCCGTATGAGTCGAGATATCCATGTTTGATTAACACTGCATAAACTGATTCGAGCAGCGATTCTGAGACTAGTTCTTGTGTAGTTGCACTCTATTTTTGCCACTCTACTTCTCTAAACATCTCCCTATGAGATCCAATTACTTGTAGGGAAATTCAAGAGACCTCGGTTATGAGGTTGCACTAGGTCCATAGCTGGGACTTTGTGTATGTTCTCGAAATGCGTTTGTCGAGTGCTCATTAAGAAAGTTTCTATACAAGTTTCTGAGCGAACTCCTTAAGGAAAGTTCTCCAAAAGTTCCCTATGAAAGTATCTTTTGAAGCATCTGGTCGTCACAAGCGTTTTGACTACTTGTGGAGCCAAAGCGGACTCCGTATGAGTCGAGATATCCATGTTTGATTAACACTGCATAAAAGCGATTCGAGCAGCGATTCTGAGACTAGTTCTTGTGTAGTTGCATTCGAGTTTTTCAATTCTACTTCACCAAACATCTCCATATGAGATCCAATTACTTGTAGGGAAATGCAAGAGACCTCGGTTATGATGATGCACTAGGTCCATAGCTGGGACTTTGTGTATGTTCTCGAAATGCGTTTGTCGAGTGCTCATTAAGAAAGTTTCTATACAAGTTTCTGAACGAACTCCTTAAGAAAAGTTCTCCAAAAGTTCCCTATGAAAGAATCCTTTGAAGCATCTGGTCGTCACAAACGTTTTGAGTACTTGTGCAGCCAAAAGCGGACTCCGTATGAGTCGAGATATCCATGTTTGATTAACACTGCGCAAAACTGATTCGAGCAGCGATTCTGAGACTAATTCTTGTGTAGTTGCATTTGATTTTTTCCATTCTACTTACTAAACATATCCATATGAGATCCAATTACTTGTAGGAAATGCAAGAGATCTCGGTTATGATGATGCACTAGGTCCATAGCTGGGACTTTGTGTATGTTCTCGAAATGCGTTTGTCGAGTGCTCATTAAGAAAGTTTCTATACAAGTTTCTGAACGAACTCCGTAAGAAAAGTTCTCCAAAAGTTCCCTATGAAAGAATCCTTTGAAGCATCTGGTCGTCACAAATGTTTTGACTAGTAGTGGAGCCAAAATGGACTCCGTATGAGTCGAGATATCCATGTTTGATTAACACGGCAAAACTGATTCGAGCAGCGATTCTGAGACTAGTTCTTGTGTAGTTGCATTCGATTTTTCCATTCTACTTCACTAAACATCTCCATATGAGATCCAATTACTTGTAGGAAATGCAAGAGACCTCGGTTATGATGATGCACTAGGTCCATAGCTGGGACTTTGTGTATGTTCTCGAAATGCGTTTGTCGAGTGCTCATTAAGAAAGTTTCTATACAAGTTTCTGAACGAACTCCTTAAGAAAAGTTCTCCAAAAGTTCCCTATGAAAGAATCCTTTGAAGCATCTGGTCGTCACAAACGTTTTGACTACTTGTGGAGCCAAAAGCGGACTCCGTATGAGTCGAGATATCCATGTTTGATTAACCTTTGCATAAAACTGATTCGAGCAGCGATTCTGAGACTAGTTCTTGTGTAGTTGCATTCGATTTTTCCATTCTACTTTGCTAAACATCTCCATATGAGATCCAATTACTTGTAGGGAAATGCAAGAGACCTCGGTTATGATGATGCACTAGGTCCATAGCTGGGACTTTGTGTATGTTCTCGAAATGCGTTTGTCGAGTGCTCATTAAGAAAGTTTCTATACAAGTTTCTGAACGAACTCCTTAAGAAAAGTTCTCCAAAAGTTCCCTATGAAAGAATCCTTTGAAGCATCTGGTGCGTCACAAACGTTTTGACTACTTGTGGAGCCAAAAGCGGACTCCGTATGAGTCGAGATATCCATGTTTGATTAACACTGCATAAAACTGATTCGAGCAGCGATTCTGAGACTAGTTCTTGTGTAGTTGCATTCGATTTTTCCATTCTACTTCACTAAACATCTCCATATGAGATCCAATTACTTGTAGGGAAATGCAAGAGACCTCGGTTATGATGATGCACTAGGTCCATAGCTGGGACTTTGTGTATGTTCTCGAAATGCGTTTGTCGAGTGCTCATTAAGAAAGTTTCTATACAAGTTTCTGAACGAACTCCTTAAGAAAAGTTCTCCAAAAGTTCCCTATGAAAGAATCCTTTGAAGCATCTGGTGCGTCACAAACGTTTTGACTACTTGTGGAGCCAAAGCGGACTCCGTATGAGTCGAGATATCCATGTTTCGATTAACCTGCATAAAACTGATTCGAGCAGCGATTCTGAGACTAGTTCTTGTGTAGCTGCACTCGATTTTTTTCCATTCTACTTCACTAAACATCTCCATATGAGATCCAATTGTTTGTAGGGAACTGCAAGAGACCTCGGTTATGATGATGCACTAGGTCCATAGCTGGGACTTTGTGTATGTTGTCGAAATGGTTGGTCGAGTGTTCATTAAGAAAGTTTCTATACAAGTTTCTGAACGAACTCCCTAAGAAAAGTTCTCCAAAAGTTCCCTATGACAGAATCATTTGAAGCATATGGTCGTCACAAATGTTTTGACTACTTGTGGAGCCAAAACGGACTCAGTATGAGTCAGATATCCATGTTTGATTAACACTTGCAAAACTGATTCGAGCAGCGATTCTGAGACTAGTTCTTGTGTAGTTGCACTCGATTTTTTCAATTCTACTTCACTAAACATCTCCATATGAGATAAAATTACTTGTAGGAAATGCAAGAGACCTTGGTTATGATGATGCACTAGGTCCATAGCTGGGACTTTGTGTATGTTCTTGAAATGCGTTTGTCGAGTGCTCATTAAGAAAGTTTCTATACAAGTTTCTGAACGAACTCCTTAAGAAAAGTTCTCCAAAAGTTCCCTATGAAAGAATCCTTTTTAGCATCTGGTGGTCACAAACTTTTTGACTACTTGTGGAGCCAAAACGGACTCCGTGTTAGTCAGATATCCATGTTTCAGTTAACACTGCGCAAAACTGATTCGAGCAGCGATTCTGAGACTAGTTCTTGTGTAGTTGCATTCGATTTTTCCATTCTACTTCACTAAACATCTCCATATGAGATCCAATTACTTGTAGGGAAATGCAAGAGACCTCGGTTATGATGATGCACTAGGTCCATAGCTGGGACTTTGTGTATGTTCTCGAAATCGTTTGTCGAGTGCTCATTAAGAAAGTTTCTATACAAGTTTCTGAGCGAACTCCTTAAGAAAAGTTCTCCAAAAGTTCCCTATGAAAGAATCCTTTGAAGCATCTGGTCGTCACAAACGTTTTGACTACTTGTGGAGCCAAAAGCGGACTCCGTATGAGTCGAGATATCCATGTTTGATTAACCCGCATAAAACTGATTCGAGCAGCGATTCTGAGACTAGTTCTTATGTAGTTGCACTCGATTTTTTCCATTCTACTTCACTAAAGATATCCATATGAGATCCATTAACTTGTAGGGAAATGCAAGAGACCTCGGGTATGATGATGCACTATGTCCATAGCTGGGACTTTGTGTATGTTCTCAAAATGCGTTTGTCGAGTGCTCATTAAGAAAGTTTCTATAAGTTTCTGAATGAACTCCTTAAGAAATGTTCTCCAAAAGTTCCCTATGAAAGAATACTTTGAAGCATATGGTCGTCAAAAATGTTTTGACTACTTGTGGAGCCAAAACGGACTCCGTATGAGTCAGCTATCCATGTTTGATTAACCTGCATAAAACTGATTCGAGCAGCGATTACGAGACTAGTTCTTGTGTAGTTGCATTCGATTTTTCCATTCTACTTCACTAAACATCTCCATATGAGATCCAATTACTTGTAGGAAATGCAAGAGACCTCGGTTATGATGATGCACTAGGTCCATAGCTGGGACTTTGTGTATGTTCTCGAAATGCGTTTGTCGAGTGCTCATTAAGAAAGTTTCTATACAAGTTTACGAGCGAACTCCTTAAGAAAAGTTCTCCAAAAGTTCCCTATGAAAGAATCCTTTGAAGCATCTGGTCGTCACAAACGTTTTGACTACTTGTGGAGCCAAAGCGGACTCCGTATGAGTCGAGATATCCATGTTTGATTAACCTTTGCATAAAACTGATTCGAGCAGCGATTCTGAGACTAGTTCTTGTGTAGTTGCATTCGATTTTTCCATTCTACTTCACTAAACATATCCATATTAGATCCAATTACTTGTAGGGAAGTGCAAGAGACCTCGGTTATGATGATGCACTAGGTCCATAACTTGGACATTGTGTATGTTCTCGAAATGCGTTTGTCGAGTGCTCATTAAGAAAGTTTATATACAAGTTTCTGAACGAACTCCTTAAGAAAAGTTCTCCAAAAGTTCCCTATGAAAGAATCCTTTGAAGCATCTGGTGGTCACAAACGTTTTGACTACTTGTGGACCCAAAAGCGGACTCCGTATGAGTCGGATATCCATGTTTGATTAACCTTTGCATAAAACTGATTCGAGCAGCGATTCTGAGACTAGTTCTTGTGTAGTTGCATTCGATTTTTCCATTCTACTTCACTAAACATCTCCATATGAGATCCAATTACTTGTAGGAAATGCAAGAGACCTCGGTTATGATGATGCACTAGGTCCATAGCTGGGACTTTGTGTATGTTCTCGAAATCGTTTGTCGAGTGCTCATTAAGAAAGTTTCTATACAAGTTTACGAGCGAACTCCTTAAGAAAAGTTCTCCAAAAGTTCCCTATGAAAGAATCCTTTGAAGCATCTGGTGCGTCACAAACGTTTTGACTACTTGTGGAGCCAAAAGCGGACTCCGTATGAGTCAGATATCCATGTTTGATTAACACTGCAAAAACTGATTCGAGCAGCGATTCTGAGACTAGTTCTTGTGTAGTTGCATTCGATTTTTCCATTCTACTTCACTAAACATCTCCATATGAGATCCAATTACTTGTAGGGAAATGCAAGAGACCTCGGTTATGATGATGCACTAGGTCCATAGCTTTGGGACTTTGTGTATGTTCTCGAAATCGTTTGTCGAGTGCTCATTAAGAAAGTTTCTATACAAGTTTCTGAGCGAACTCCTTAAGAAAAGTTCTCCAAAAGTTCCCTATGAAAGAATCCTTTGAAGCATCTGGTGCGTCACAAACGTTTTGACTACTTGTGGAGCCAAAAGCGGACTCCGTATGAGTCGAGATATCCATGTTTGATTAACACTGCAAAAAGCTGATTCGAGCAGCGATTCTGAGACTAGTTCTTGTGTAGTTGCATTCGATTTTTCCATTCTACTTCACTAAACATCTCCATATGAGATCCAATTACTTGTAGGGAAATGCAAGAGACCTCGGTTATGATGATGCACTAGGTCCATAGCTGGGACTTTGTGTATGTTCTCGAAATGCGTTTGTCGAGTGCTCATTAAGAAAGTTTCTATACAAGTTTCTGAACGAACTCCTTAAGAAAAGTTCTCCAAAAGTTCCCTATGAAAGAATCCTTTGAAGCATCTGGTGCGTCACAAACGTTTTGACTACTTGTGGAGCCAAAGCGGACTCCGTATGAGTCGAGATATCCATGTTTGATTAACACGGCATAAAACTGATTCGAGCAGCGATTACGAGACTAGTTCTTGTGTAGTTGCATTCGATTTTTCCATTCTACTTCACTAAACATCTCCATATGAGATCCAATTACTTGTAGGAAATGCAAGAGACCTCGGTTATGATGATGCACTAGGTCCATAGCTGGGACTTTGTGTATGTTCTCGAAATCGTTTGTCGAGTGCTCATTAAGAAAGTTTCTATACAAGTTTACGAGCGAACTCCTTAAGAAAAGTTCTCCAAAAGTTCCCTATGAAAGAATCCTTTGAAGCATCTGGTCGTCACAAACGTTTTGACTACTTGTGGAGCCAAAAGCGGACTCCGTATGAGTCAGATATCCATGTTTGATTAACACCGCAAAACTGATTCGAGCAGCGATTCTGAGACTAGTTCTTGTGTAGTTGCATTCGATTTTTCCATTCTACTTCACTAAACATCTCCATATGAGATAAAATTACTTGTAGGAAATTCAACAGACCTCGGTTATGATGATGCACTAGGTCCATAGCTGGGACTTTGTGTATGTTCTCAAAATGCGTTTGTCGAGTGCTTATTAAGAAAGTTTCAATACAAGTTTCTGAGCGAACTCCTTAAGAAAAGTTCTCCAAAAGTTCCCTGTGAAAGAATCCTTTGAAGCATCTGGTCGTCACAAACGTTTTTCCTACTTGTGAAGCCAAAATGGACTCCGTATGAGCCAGATATCCATGTTTGATTAACCTGCGCAAAACTGATTCGAGCAGCGATTCTGAGACTAGTTCTTGTGTAGTTGCATTCGATTTTTCCATTCTACTTCACTAAACATCTCCATATGAGATCCAATTACTTGTAGGAAATGCAAGAGACCTCGGTTATGATGATGCACTAGGTCCATAGCTGGGACTTTGTGTATGTTCTCGAAATCGTTTGTCGAGTGCTCATTAAGAAAGTTTCTATACAAGTTTCTGAGCGAACTCCTTAAGAAAAGTTCTCCAAAAGTTCCCTATGAAAGAATCCTTTGAAGCATCTGGTGCGTCACAAACGTTTTGACTACTTGTGGAGCCAAAAGCGGACTCCGTATGAGTCGAGATATCCATGTTTGATTAACACTTGCATAAAACTGATTCGAGCAGCGATTCTGAGACTAGTTCTTGTGTAGTTGCATTCGAATTTTCCATTCTACTTCACTAAACATATCCATATGAGATCCAATTACTTGTAGGGAAATGAAAGAGACCTCGATTATTATGATGATGCACTAGGTCCATAGCTGGGACTTTGTGTGTGTTCTCGAAATGCGTTTGTCGTGTGCTCAGTGAGAAAGTTTCTATACAAGTTTCTGAACGAACTCCTTAAGAAAAGTTCTCCAAAAGTTCCCTATGAAAGAATCCTTTGAAGAATCTGGTCGTCACAAATGTTTTGACTACTTGTGGAGCCAAAAAAGACTCCGTATGAGCCAGATATCCATGTTTGATTAACACTTTGCAAAACTGATTCGAGCAGCGATTCTGAGACTAGTTCTTGTGTAGTTGCATTCGATTTTTCCATTCTACTTCACTAAACATCTCCATATGAGATCCAATTACTTGTAGGAAATGCAAGAGACCTCGGTTATGATGATGCACTAGGTCCATAGCTGGGACTTTGTGTATGTTCTCGAAATCGTTTGTCGAGTGCTCATTAAGAAAGTTTCTATACAAGTTTACGAGCGAACTCCTTAAGAAAAGTTCTCCAAAAGTTCCCTATGAAAGAATCCTTTGAAGCATCTGGTGCGTCACAAGCGTTTTGACTACTTGTGGAGCCAAAAGCGGACTCCGTATGAGTCGAGATATCCATGTTTGATTAACCTGCATAAAACCGATTCGAGCGACGATTCTGAGACTAGTTCTTGTGTAGTTGCATTCGATTTTTCCATTCCACTTACTAAACATCTCCATATGAGATCCAATTACTTGTAGGAAATGCAAGAGATCTCGGTTATGATGATGCACTAGGTCCATAGCTGGGACTTTGTCTATGTTCTCGAAATGCGTTTGTCGAGTGCTCATTAAGAAAGTTTCTATACAAGTTTACGAGCGAACTCCTTAAGAAAAGTTCTCCAAAAGTTCCCTATGAAAGAATCCTTTGAAGCATCTGGTGCGTCACAAACGTTTTGACTACTTGTGGAGCCAAAAGCGGACTCCGTATGAGTCGAGATATCCATGTTTGATTAACACTTGCATAAAACTGATTCGAGCAGCGATTCTGAGACTAGTTCTTGTGTAGTTGCACTCAATTTTTTGCATTCTACTTCCCTAAACATCTCCATATGAGATCCAATTACTTGTAGGGAAATGTAAGAGACCTCGGTTATGATGATGCACTAGGTTCATAACTGGGACTTTGTGTATGTTCTCGAAATGCGTTTGTCGAGTGCTCATTAAGAAAGTTTCTATACAAGTTTTTGAACGAACTCCTTAAGAAAAGTTCTCCAAAAGTTCCCTATGAAAGAATCCTTTGAAGCATCTGGTCGTCACAAACGTTTTGACTACTTGTGGAGCCAAAAGCGGACTCCGTATGAGTCGAGATATCCATGTTTGATTAACACTTGCAAAAACTGATTCGAGCAGCGATTCTGAGACTAGTTCTTGTGTAGTTGCATTCGATTTTTCCATTCTACTTCACTAAACATCTCCATATGAGATCCAATTACTTGTAGGGAAATGCAAGAGACCTCGGTTATGATGATGCACTAGGTCCATAGCTGGGACTTTGTGTATGTTCTCGAAATCGTTTGTCGAGTGCTCATTAAGAAAGTTTCTATACAAGTTTACGAGCGAACTCCTTAAGAAAAGTTCTCCAAAAGTTCCCTATGAAAGAATCCTTTGAAGCATCTGGTCGTCACAAACGTTTTGACTACTTGTGGAGCCAAAAGCGGACTCCGTATGAGTCGAGATATCCATGTTTGATTAACACTTTGCGCAAAAGCGATTCGAGCAGCGATTCTGAGACTAGTTCTTGTGTAGTTGCATTCGATTTTTCCATTCTACTTCACTAAACATCTCCATATGAGATCCAATTACTTGTAGGGAAATGCAAGAGACCTCGGTTATGATGATGCACTAGGTCCATAGCTGGGACTTTGTGTATGTTCTCGAAATCGTTTGTCGAGTGCTCATTAAGAAAGTTTCTATACAAGTTTCTGAGCGAACTCCTTAAGAAAAGTTCTCCAAAAGTTCCCTATGAAAGAATCCTTTGAAGCATCTGGTGCGTCACAAACGTTTTGACTACTTGTGGAGCCAAAAGCGGACTCCGTGTATGAGTCGAGATATCCATGTTTGATTAACACCGCAAAAACTGATTCGAGCAGCGATTCTGAGACTAGTTCTTGTGTAGTTGCATTCGATTTTTCCATTCTACTTCACTAAACATCTCCATAAGATATCCAACTACTTGAAGGAAAAAGCAAGAGACCTCGGTTAAGATGATGCACTAGGTCCATAGCTGGGACTTTGTGTATGTTCTCGAAATGCGTTTGTCGAGTGCTCATTAAGAAAGTTTCTATACAAGTTTCTGAACGAACTCCTTAAGAAAAGTTCTCCAAAAGTTCCCTATGAAAGAATCCTTTGAAGCATCTGGTGCGTCACAAACGTTTTGACTACTTGTGGAGCCAAAAGCGGACTCCGTATGAGTCGAGATATCCATGTTTGATTAACACTTGCATAAAACTGATTCGAGCAGCGATTCTGAGACTAGTTCTTGTGTAGTTGCATTCGATTTTTCCATTCTACTTCACTAAACATCTCCATATGAGATCAAATTACTTGTAGGGAAATGCAAGAGACCTCGGTTATGATGATGCACTAGGTCCATAGCTGGGACTTTGTGTATGTTCTCGAAATGCGTTTGTCGAGTGCTCATTAAGAAAGTTTCTATACAAGTTTTACGAACGAACTCCTTAAGAAAAGTTCTCCAAAAGTTCCCTATGAAAGAATCCTTTGAAGCATCTGGTCGTCACAAACGTTTTGACTACTTGTGGAGCCAAAGCGGACTCCGTATGAGTCGAGATATCCATGTTTGATTAACATGCATAAAAACTGATTCGAGCAGCGATTCTGAGACTAGTTCTTGTGTAGTTGCACTCGATTTTTTCCATTCTACTTCACTAAACATCTCCATATAAGATCCAATTAATTGTAGGGAAATGCAAGAGACCTCAGTTATGATGATGCACTAGGTCCATAGCTAGGACTTTGTGTATGTTCTCGAAATGCGTTTGTCGAGTGCTCATTAAGAAAGATTCTATACAAGTTTCTAAACGAACTCCTTAAGAAATGTTCTCCAAACGTTCCCTATGAATAAATCATTTGAAGCATCTGGTCGTCACAAGCGTTTTGACTACTTGTGGAGCCAAAACGGACTCCGTATGAGTCGAGATATCCATGTTTGATTAACACCGCATAAAACTGATTCGAGCAGCGATTCTGAGACTAGTTCTTGTGTAGTTGCACTCGATTTTTTCCATTCTACTTCACTAAACATCTCCATTTGAGATCCAATTAATTGTTGGGAAATTCAAGAGACTTCGGTTATGATGATGCACTAGGTCCATAGCTGGGACTTTGTGTATGTTCTCGAAATGCGTTTGTCGAGTGCTCATTAAGAAAGTTTCTATACAAGTTTCCGAACGAACTCCTTAAGAAAAGTTCTCCAAAAGTTCCCTATGAAAGAATCCTTTGAAGCATCTGGTCGTCACAAACGTTTTTACTACTTGTGGAGCCAAAAGCGGACTCCGTATGAGTCGGATATCCATGTTTGAGTTAACATAGCAAAACTGATTCGAGCAGCGATTCTGAGACTAGTTCTTGTGTAGTTGCATTCGATTTTTCCATTCTACTTCACTAAACATCTCCATATGAGATCCAATTACTTGTAGGGAAATGCAAGAGACCTCGGTTATGATGATGCACTAGGTCCATAGCTGGGACTTTGTGTATGTTCTCGAAATCGTTTGTCGAGTGCTCATTAAGAAAGTTTCTATACAAGTTTCTGAGCGAACTCCTTAAGAAAAGTTCTCCAAAAGTTCCCTATGAAAGAATCCTTTGAAGCATCTGGTCGTCACAAACGTTTTGACTACTTGTGGAGCCAAAAGCGGACTCCGTATGAGTCGAGATATCCATGTTTGATTAACACTTTGCAAAAACTGATTCGAGCAGCGATTCTGAGACTAGTTCTTGTGTAGTTGCATTCGATTTTTCCATTCTACTTCACTAAACATCTCCATATGAGATCCAATTACTTGTAGGAAATGCAAGAGACCTCGGTTATGATGATGCACTAGGTCCATAGCTGGGACTTTGTGTATGTTCTCGAAATGCGTTTGTCGAGTGCTCATTAAGAAAGTTTCTATACAAGTTTACGAGCGAACTCCTTAAGAAAAGTTCTCCAAAAGTTCCCTATGAAAGAATCCTTTGAAGCATCTGGTCGTCACAAACGTTTTGACTACTTGTGGAGCCAAAAGCGGACTCCGTATGAGTCGAGATATCCATGTTTGATTAACACTGCATAAAACTGATTCGAGCAGCGATTCTGAGACTAGTTCTTGTGTAGTTGCATTCGATTTTTTCCATTCTATTTCACTAAACATCTCCATATGAGATCCAATTACTTGTAGGGAAATGCAAGAGACCTCGGTTATGATGATGCACTAGGTCCATAGCTGGGACTTTGGGTATGTTCTCGAAATGCGTTTGTCGAGTGCTCATTAAGAAAGTTTCTATACAAGTTTCTGAACGAACTCCTTAAGAAAAGTTCTCCAAAAGGTCCCTATGAAAGAATCCTTAGAAGTGTCTGGTCGTCACAAATGTTTGTCCTACTTATGGAGCCAGAACGGACTCCGTATGAGTCAGATATCCATGTTTGATTAACACTGCAAAAGTGATTCGAGCAGCGATTCTGAGACTAGTTCTTGTGTAGTTGCACTCGATTTTTTGCATTCTACTTCACTAAACATCTTGATATGAGATCCAATTACTTGTAGGGAAATGCAAGAGACCTCGGTTATGATGATGCACTAGCTCCATAGCTGGGACTTTGTGTATGTTCTCGAAATGCGTTTGTCGAGTGCTCATTAAGAAAGTTTCTATACAAGTTGCTAAACGAATTCCTTAACAAAAGTTATCCAAAATTTCCCTACGAAAGAATCCTTTGAAGCATCTGGTCGTCAAAAATGTTTTGACTACTTGTGGAGCCAAAGCGGACTCCGTATGAGTCGAGATATCCATGTTTGATTAACACTTTGCAAAACTGATTCGAGCAGCGATTCTGAGACTAGTTCTTGTGTAGTTGCATTCGATTTTTCCATTCTACTTCACTAAACATCTCCATATGAGATCCAATTACTTGTAGGGAAATGCAAGAGACCTCGGTTATGATGATGCACTAGGTCCATAGCTGGGACTTTGTGTATGTTGTCGAAATGCGTTTGTCGAGTGCTCATTAAGAAAGTTTCTATACAAGTTTCTGAACGAACTCCTTAAGAAAAGTTCTCCAAAAGTTCCCTATGAAAGAATCCTTTGAAGCATCTGGTCGTCACAAACGTTTTTACTACTTGTGGAGCCAAAGCAGACTCCGTATGAGTCAGATATCCATGTTTCAGTTAACACTGCATAAAACTGATTCGAGCAGCGATTCTGAGACTAGTTCTTGTGTAGTTGCATTCGATTTTTCCATTCTACTTCACTAAACATCTCCATATGAGATCCAATTACTTGTAGGAAATGCAAGAGACCTCGGTTATGATGATGCACTAGGTCCATAGCTGGGACTTTGTGTATGTTCTCGAAATGCGTTTGTCGAGTGCTCATTAAGAAAGTTTCTATACAAGTTTATTAACGAACTCCTTAAGAAAAGTTCTCCAAAAGTTCCCTATGAAAGAATCCTTTGAAGCATCTGGTGCGTCACAAACGTTTTGACTACTTGTGGAGCCAAAGCGGACTCCGTATGAGTCGAGATATCCATGTTTGATTAACACTGCAAAAACTGATTCGAGCAGCGATTCTGAGACTAGTTCTTGTGTAGTTGCATTCGATTTTTCCATTCTACTTCACTAAACATCTCCATATGAGATGCAATTACTTGCGGCAAATGCAAGAGACCTCGGTTATGATGATGCACTAGGTCCATAGCTGGGACTTTGTGTATGTTCTCAAAATGCGTTTGTTGAGTTCTTATTAAGAAAGTTTCTATACAAGTTTCTGACCGAACTCCTTAAGAAAAGTTCTCCAAAAGTTCCCTAAGAAAGAATCCATTGAAGCATCTGGTCGTCACAGACGTTTTGACAACTTGTAGAGCCAAAACAGACTCCGTATGAGTCAGATATCCATGTTTGATTAACCTTTGCAAAACTGATTCGAGCAGCGATTCTGAGACTAGTTCTTGTGTAGTTGCATTCGATTTTTTCCATTTGACTTCACTAAACATCTCCATATGAGATCCAAGTACTTGTAGGGAAATGCAAGAGACCTCGGCTATGATGATGCACTAGGTCCATAGCTGGGACTTTGTGTATGTTCTCGAAATGCGTTTGTCGAGTGCTCATTAAGAAAGTTTCTATACAAGTTTCTGAACGAACTCCTTAAGAAAAGTTCTCCAAAAGTTCCCTATGAAAGAATCCTTTGAAGCATCTGGTCGTCACAAACGTTTTGACTACTTGTGGAGCCAAAAGCGGACTCCGTATGAGTCGAGATATCCATGTTTGATTAACCTTTGCATAAAACTGATTCGAGCAGCGATTCTGAGACTAGTTCTTGTGTAGTTGCATTCGATTTTTCCATTCTACTTCACTAAACATCTCCATGTGAGATCCAATTACTTGTAGGGAAATGCAAGAGACCTCGGTTATGATGATGCACTAGGTCCATAGCTGGGACTTTGTGTATGTTCTCGAAATCGTTTGTCGAGTGCTCATTAAGAAAGTTTCTATACAAGTTTACGAGCGAACTCCTTAAGAAAAGTTCTCCAAAAGTTCCCTATGAAAGAATCCTTTGAAGCATCTGGTGCGTCACAAACGTTTTGACTACTTGTGGAGCCAAAAGCGGACTCCGTATGAGTCGAGATATCCATGTTTGATTAACACTGCAAAACCGATTCGAGCAGCGATTCTGAGACTAGTTCTTGTGTAGTTGCATTCGATTTTTCCATTCTACTTCACTAAACATCTCCATATGAGATCCAATTACTTGTAGGGAAATGCAAGAGACCTCGGTTATGATGATGCACTAGGTCCATAGCTGGGACTTTGTGTATGTTCTCGAAATGCGTTTGTCGAGTGCTCATTAAGAAAGTTTCTATACAAGTTTCTGAACGAACTCCTTAAGAAAAGTTCTCCAAAAGTTCCCTATGAAAGAATCCTTTGAAGCATCTGGTCGTCACAAACGTTTTGACTACTTGTGGAGCCAAAAGCGGACTCCGTATGAGTCGAGATATCCATGTTTGATTAACACTTTGCGCAAAACTGATTCGAGCAGCGATTCTGAGACTAGTTCTTGTGTAGTTGCATTCGATTTTTCCATTCTACTTCACTAAACATCTCCATATGAGATCCAATTACTTGTAGGAAATGCAAGAGACCTCGGTTATGATGATGCACTAGGTCCATAGCTGGGACTTTCTGTATGTTCTCGAAATGCGTTTGTCGAGTGCTCATTAAGAAAGTTTCTATACAAGTTTCTGAGCGAACTCCTTAAGAAAAGTTCTCCAAAAGTTCCCTGTGAAAGAATCCTTTGAAGCACCTGGTCGTCACAAACGTTTTGACTACTTGTGGAGCCAAAACGGACTCCGTATGAGTCGAGATATCCATGTTTGATTAACACTGCATAAAACTGATTCGAGCGACGATTCTGAGACTAGTTCTTGTGTAGTTGCATTCGATTTTTCCATTCTACTTCACTAAACATCTCCATATGAGATCCAATTACTTGTAGGAAATGCAAGAGACCTCGGTTATGATGATGCACTAGGTCCATAGCTGGGACTTTGTGTATGTTCTCGAAATGCGTTTGTCGAGTGCTCATTAAGAAAGTTTCTATACAAGTTTCTGAACGAACTCCTTAAGAAAAGTTCTCCAAAAGTTCCCTATGAAAGAATCCTTTGAAGCATCTGGTCGTCACAAACGTTTTGACTACTTGTGGAGCCAAAATGGACTCCGTATGAGTCAGATATCCATGTTTGATTAACACTTGCAAAAACTGATTCGAGCAGCGATTCTGAGACTAGTTCTTGTGTAGTTGCACTCGATTGTTTCCATTCTACTTCACTAAACATCTCCATATGAGATCAAATTACTTGTAGGGAAATGCAAGAGACCTCGGTTATGATGATGCACTAGGTCCATAGCTGGGACTTTGTGTATGTTCTCGAAATGCGTTTGTCGAGTGCTCATTAAGAAAGTTTCTATACAATATTCTGAACGAACTCCTTAAGAAAAGTTCTCCAAAAGTTCCCTATGAAAGAATCCTTTGAAGCATCTGGTCGTCACAAACGTTTTGACTACTTGTGAAGCCAAAACGGACTCCGTATGAGTCAGATATCCATGTTTGATTAACACCGCAAAAGCGATTCGAGCAGCGATTCTGAGACTAGTTCTTGTGTAGTTGCATTCGATTTTTTCCATTCTACTTCACTAAACATCTCCATATGAGATCCAATTACTTGTAGGGAAATGCAAGAGACCTCGGTTATGATGATGCACTAGGTCCATAGCTGGGACTTTGTGTATGTTCTCGAAATGCGTTTGTCGAGTGCTCATTAAGAAAGTTTCTATACAAGTTTCTGAGCGAACTCCTTAAGAAAAGTTCTCCAAAAGTTCCCCATGAAAGAATCCTTTGAAGCATCTGGTGCGTCACAAACGTTTTGACTACTTGTGGAGCCAAAAGCGGACTCCGTATGAGTCGAGATATCCATGTTTGATTAACACTGCAAAAGCTGATTCGAGCAGCGATTCTGAGACTAGTTCTTGTGTAGTTGCATTCGATTTTTCCATTCTACTTCACTACACATCTCCATATGAGATCCAATTACTTGTAGGGAAATGCAAGAGACCTCGGTTATGATGATGCACTAGGTCCATAGCTGGGACTTTGTGTATGTTCTCGAAATGCGTTTGTCGAGTGCTCATTAAGAAAGTTTCTATACGAGTTTCTGAGCGAACTCCTTAAGAAAAGTTCTCCAAAAGTTCCCTATGAAAGAATCCTTTGAAGCATCTGGTGCGTCACAAACGTTTTGACTACTTGTGGAGCCAAAAGCGGACTCCGTATGAGTCGAGATATCCATGTTTGATTAACACTGCATAAAACTGATTCGAGCAGCGATTCTGAGACTAGTTCTTGTGTAGCTGCACTCGAATTTTGCCATTCTACTACACAAAACATCTCCATATGAGATCCAGTTACTTGTAAGGAAATGCAGGAGACCTCGTTTATGATGATGCACTAGGTCCATAGCTGGGACTTTGTGTATGTTCTCGAAATGCGTTTGTCGAGTGCTCACTAAGAAAGTTTCTATACAAGTTTCTGACCGAACTCCGTTAGAAATGTTCTCCAAAAGTTCCATATGAAAGAATCCTTTGAAGCATCTGGTCGTCACAAATGTTATGACTACTTGTGGAGCCAGAATGGACTCTGTATGAGTCAGATATCCATGTTTCAGTTAACACTGCGCAAAACTGATTCCGGTTACAGACTAGTTCTTGTGTAGTTGCACTCGATTTTTTCCATTCTACTTCACTAAACATCTCCATATGAGACCTCGGTTATGATGATGCACTAGGTCCATAGCTGGGACTTTGTGTATGTTCTCGAAATGCTTTTGTCGAGTGCTCATTAAGAAAGTTTCTATACAAGTTTCTGAGCGAACTCCTTAAGAAAAGTTCTCCAAAAGTTCCCTATGAAAGAATCCTTTGAAGCATCTGGTGCGTCACAAACGTTTTGACTACTTGTGGAGCCAAAGCGGACTCCGTATGAGTCGATATCCATGTTTGATTAACACGCATAAAACTGATTCGAGCAGCGATTCTGAGACTAGTTCTTGTGTAGTTGCATTCGATTTTTCCATTCTACTTCACTAAACATCTCCATATGAGATCCAATTACTTGTAGGGAAATGCAAGAGACCTCGGTTATGATGATGCACTAGGTCCATAGCTGGGACTTTGTGTATGTTCTCGAAATGCGTTTGTCGAGTGCTCATTAAGAAAGTTTCTATACAAGTTTCTGAACGAACTCCTTAAGAAAAGTTCTCCAAAAGTTCCCTATGAAAGAATCCTTTGAAGCATCTGGTCGTCACAAACGTTTTGACTACTTGTGGAGCCAAAAGGGACTCCGTATGAGTCAGATATCCATGTTTTGGTTAACACTGCATAAACTGATTCGAGCAGCGATTCTGAGACTAGTTCTTGTGTAGTTGCATTCGATTTTTCCATTCTACTTCACTAAACATCTCCATATGAGATCCAATTACTTGTAGGGAAATGCAAGAGACCTCGGTTATGATGATGCACTAGGTCCATAGCTGGGACTTTGTGTATGTTCTCGAAATGCGTTTGTCGAGTGCTCATTAAGAAAGTTTCTATACAAGTTTCTGAACGAACTCCTTAAGAAAAGTTCTCCAAAAGTTCCCTATGAAAGAATCGTTTGAAGCATCTGGTCGTCACAAATGTTGTGACTACTTGTGGAGCCAAAAGCGGACTCCGTATGAGTCGAGATATCCATGTTTGAGTTAACACCGCAAAACTGATTCGAGCGACGATTCTGAGACTAGTTCTTGTGTAGTTGCATTCGATTTTTCCATTCTACTTCACTAAACATCTCCATATGAGATCCAATTACTTGTAGGGAAATGCAAGAGACCTCGGTTATGATGATGCACTAGGTCCATAGCTGGGACTTTGTGTATGTTCTCGAAATGCGTTTGTCGAGTGCTCATTAAGAAAGTTTCTATACAAGTTTCTGAACGAACTCCTTAAGAAAAGTTCTCCAAAAGTTCCCTATGAAAGAATCCTTTGAAGCATCTGGTGGTCACAAACGTTTTGACTACTTGTGGACCCAAAACAGACTCCGTACGAGTCAGATATCCATGTTTCAGTTAGCACTGCGCAAAACTGATTCGAGCAGCGATTCTGAGACTTATTCTTGTGTAGTTGCACTCGATTATTTCCATTCTACTTCACTAAACATCTCCATATGAGATCCAATTACTTGTAGGGAAATGCAAGAGACCTCGGTTATGATGATGCACTAGGTCCATAGCTTTCACTTTGTGTATGTTCTCGAAATGCGTTTGTCGAGTGCTCATTAAGAAAGTTTCTATACAAGTTTACGAGCGAACTCCTTAAGAAAAGTTCTCCAAAAGTTCCCTATGAAAGAATCCTTTGAAGCATCTGGTGCGTCACAAACGTTTTGACTACTTGTGGAGCCAAAAGCGGACTCCGTATGAGTCGAGATATCCATGTTTGATTAACCTGCGCATAAAACTGATTCGAGCAGCGATTCTGAGACTAGTTCTTGTGTAGTTGCATTCGATTTTTTCCATTCTACTTCACTAAACATCTCCATATGAGATCCAATTACTTGTAGGCAAAAGCAAGAGACATCGGTTATGATGATGCACTAGGTCCATAGCTGGGGCTTTGTGTATGTTCTCGAAATGCATGTGTCGAGTGCTCATTAAGAAAGTTTCTATACAAGTTTCTGAACGAACTCCTTAAGAAAAGTTCTCCAAAAGTTCCCTATGAAAGAATCCTTTGAAGCATCTGGTCGTCACAAATGTTTTGACTACATGTGGAGCCAAAACGGACTCCGTATGAGTCAGATATCCATGTTTGATTAACACTGCATAAAACTGATTCGAGCAGCGATTCTGAGACTAGTTCTTGTGTAGTTGCATTCGATTTTTCCATTCTACTTCACTAAACATCACCATATGAGATCCAATTACTTGTAGGGAAATGCAAGAGACCTCGGTTATGACGATGCACTAGGTCCATAGCTGGGACTTTGTGTATGTTCTCGAAATGCGTTTGTCGAGTGCTCATTAAGAAAGTTTCTATACAAGTTTCTGAACGAACTCCTTAAGAAAAGTTCTCCAAAAGTTCCCTATGAAAAGATCCTTTGAAGCATCTGGTCGTCAAAAACGTTTTGACTACTTGTGGAGCCAAAACGGACTCCGGATGAGTCGGATATCCATGTTTCAGTTAACACTACGCAAAATTGATTCCGAGCAGCGATTCTGAGACTAGTTCTTGTGTAGTTGCATTCGATTTTTCCATTCTACTTCACTAAACATCTCCATATGAGATCCAATTACTTGTAGGAAATGCAAGAGACCTCGGTTATGATGATGCACTAGGTCCATAGCTGGGACTTTGTGTATGTTCTCGAAATGCGTTTGTCGAGTGCTCATTAAGAAAGTTTCTATACAAGTTTCTGAGCGAACTCCTTAAGAAAAGTTCTCCAAAAGTTCCCTATGAAAGAATCCTTTGAAGCATCTGGTGCGTCACAAACGTTTTGACTACTTGTGGAGCCAAAGCGGACTCCGTATGAGTCGAGATATCCATGTTTGAGTTAACACTTTGCATAAAAACTGATTCGAACGACGATTACTGACTAGTTCTTGTGTAGTTGCATTCGATTTTTCCATTCTACTTCACTAAACATCTCCATATGAGATCCAATTACTTGTAGGAAATGCAAGAGACCTCGGTTATGATGATGCACTAGGTCCATAGCTGGGACTTTGTGTATGTTCTCGAAATCGTTTGTCGAGTGCTCATTAAGAAAGTTTCTATACAAGTTTACGAACGAACTCCTTAAGAAAAGTTCTCCAAAAGTTCCCTATGAAAGAATCCTTTGAAGCATCTGGTGCGTCACAAATGTTTTGACTACTTGTGGAGCCAAAAGCGGACTCCGTATGAGTCGATATCCATGTTTGATTAACAGCATAAAACGATTCGAGCAGCGATTCTGAGACTAGTTCTTGTGTAGTTGCATTCGATTTTTCCATTCTACTTCACTAAACATCTCCATATGAGATCCAATTACTTGTAGGGAAATGCAAGAGACCTCGGTTATGATGATGCACTAGGTCCATAGCTGGGACTTTGTGTATGTTCTCGAAATGCGTTTGTCGAGTGCTCATTAAGAAAGTTTCTATACAAGTTTCCGAACGAACTCCTTAAGAAAAGTTCTCCAAAAGTTCCCTATGAAAGAATCCTTTGAAGCATCTGGTCGTCACAAATGTTTTGACTACTTGTGGAGCCAAAACGGACTCCGTATGAGTCGATATCCATGTTTGATTAACACTGCAAAAACTGATTCAACGAGCGATTACAGACTAGTTCTTGTGTAGTTGCATTCGATTTTTTCCATTCTACTTCACTAAACATCTCCATATGAGATCCAATTACTTGTAGGGAAATGCAAGAGACCTCGGGTATGATGATGCACTAGGTCCATAGCTGGGACTTTGTGTATGTTCTCGAAATGCGTTTGTCGAGTGCTCATTAAGATAGTTTCTATACAAGTTTCTGAACGAACTCCTTAAGAAAAGTTCTCCAAAAGTTCCCTATGAAATAATCCTTTGAAGCATCTGGTCTTCACAAACGTATTAACTACTTGTGGAGCCAAAACGGACTCCGTATGAGTCAGATATCCATGTTTCAGTTAACACTGCGCAAACCTGATTTCGAGCAGCGATTCTGAGACTAGTTCTTGTGTAGTTGCATTCGATTTTTCCATTCTACTTCACTAAACATCTCCATATGAGATCCAATTACTTGTAGGGAAATGCAAGAGACCTCGGTTATGATGATGCACTAGGTCCATAGCTGGGACTTTGTGTATGTTCTCGAAATGCGTTTGTCGAGTGCTCATTAACAATGTTTCTACAGAAGTTTCTGAACGAACTCCTTAAGAAAAGTTCTCCAAAAGTTCCCTGTGAAAGAATACTTTGAAGCATCTGGTCGTCAAGAACGTTTTTACTACTTGTGGAGCCAAAGTGGACTCCTTATGAGTCAGATACCCATGTTTGATTAACAACGCCAAAAGCGATTCAACGAGCGATTCTGAGACTAGTTCTTGTGTAGTTGCATTCGATTTTTCCATTCTACTTCACTAAACATATCCATATGAGATCCAATTACTTGTAGGAAATGCACGAGATCTCGGTTATGATGATGCACTAGGTCCATAGCTGGGACTTTGTGTATGTTCTCGAAATGCGTTTGTCGAGTGTTCATTAAAAAGTTTCTATACAAGTTTCTGAACAAACTCCTTGATAAAAAGTTCTCCAAAAGTTCCCTATGAAAGAATCCTTTGAAGCATCTAGTCGTCACAAACGTTTTGACTACTTGTGGAGCCAAAGCGGACTCCGTATGAGTCAGATATCCATGTTTCATTTAACACTGCGCAAAACTGATTCTGAGCAGCGATTCTGAGACTAGTTCTTGTGTAGTTGCATTCGATTTTTCCATTCTACTTCACTAAACATCTCCATATGAGATCCAATTACTTGTAGGGAAATGCAAGAGACCTCGGTTATGATGATGCACTAGGTCCATAGCTGGGACTTTGTGTATGTTCTCGAAATGCGTTTGTCGAGTGCTCATTAAGAAAGTTTCTATACAAGTTTCTGAACGAACTCCTTAAGAAAAGTTCTCCAAAAGTTCCCTATGAAAGAATCCTTTGAAGCATCTAGTCGTCACAAACGTTTTGACTACTTGTGGAGCCAAAGCGGACTCCGTATGAGTCAGATATCCATGTTTCATTTAACACTTCGCAAAACTGATTCGAGCAGCGATTCTGAGACTAGTTCTTGTGTAGTTGCATTCGATTTTTCCATTCTACTTCACTAAACATCTCCATATGAGATCCAATTACTTGTAGGGAAATGCAAGAGACCTCGGTTATGATGATGCACTAGGTCCATAGCTGGGACTTTGTGTATGTTCTCGAAATGCGTTTGTCGAGTGCTCATTAAGAAAGTTTCTATACAAGTTTCTGAACGAACTCCTTAAGAAAAGTTCTCCAAAAGTTCCCTATGAAAGAATCCTTTGAAGCATCTGGTCGTCACAAACGTTTTGACTACTTGTGGAGCCAAAAGCGGACTCCGTATGAGTCGAGATATCCATGTTTGATTAACCTGCTGCAAAAGCGATTCGAGCAGCGATTCTGAGACTAGTTCTTGTGTAGTTGCATTCGATTTTTCCATTCTACTTCACTAAACATCTCCATATGAGATCCAATTACTTGTAGGGAAATGCAAGAGACCTCAGTTATGATGATGCACTAGGTCCATAGCTGGGACTTTGTGTATGTTCTTGAAATGCGTTTATCGAGTGCTCATTAAGAAAGTTTCTATACAAGTTTCTGAACGAACTCCTTAAGACAAGTTATCCAAAAGTTCCCAATGAAAGAATAATTTGAAGAGTCTGGTCGTCACAAACGTTTTGCCTACTTGTGGAACCAAAGCGGACTCTGTATGAGTCAGATATCCATGTTTGAGTTAACACTGCGCAAAACTGATTCCGAGCAGCGATTCTGAGACTAGTTCTTGTGTAGTTGCATTCGATTTTTCCATTCTACTTCACTAAACATCTCCATATGAGATCCAATTACTTGTAGGGAAATGCAAGAGACCTCGGTTATGATGATGCACTAGGTCCATAGCTGGGACTTTGTGTATGTTCTCGAAATGCGTTTGTCGAGTGCTCATTAAGAAAGTTTCTATACAAGTTTCTGAACGAACTCCTTAAGAAAAGTTCTCCAAAAGTTCCCTATGAAAGAATCCTTTGAAGCATCTGGTCGTCACAAACGTTTTGACTACTTGTGGAGCCAAAAGCGGACTCCGTATGAGTCGATATCCATGTTTGATTAACCTACAAAACTGATTCGAGCAGCGATTACAGACTTATTCTTGTGTAGTTGCATTCGATTTTTCCATTCTACTTCACTAAACATCTCCATATGAGGTCCAATTACTTGTAGGGAAATGCAAGAGACCTCGGTTATGATGATGCACTAGGTCCATAGCTGGGACTTTGTGTATGTTCTCGAAATGCGTTTGTCGAGTGCTCATTAAGAAAGTTTCTATACAAGTTTCTGAGCGAACTCCTTAAGAAAAGTTCACCAAAAGTTCCATATGAAAGAATCCTTTGAAGCATCTGGTGCGTCACAAATGTTTTGACTACTTGTGGAGCCAAAGCGGACTCCGTATGAGTCGAGATATCCATGTTTGATTAACACTTTGCAAAAACTGATTCGAGCAGCGATTCTGAGACTAGTTCTTGTGTAGTTGCATTCGATTTTTCCATTCTACTTCACTAAACATCTCCATATGAGATCCAATTACTTGTAGGGAAATGCAAGAGACCTCAGTTATGATGATGCACTAGGTCCATAGCTGGGACTTTGTGTATGTTCTCGAAATGCGTTTGTCGAGTGCTCATTAAGAAAGTTTCTATACAAGTTTCTGAAAGAACTCCTTAAGAAAAGTTCTCCAAAAGTTCCCTATGAAAGAATCCTTTGATGCATCTGGTCATCACAAACATTTTGACTACTTGTGGAGCCAAAGCGGACTCCGTATGAGTCAGATATCCATGTTTGATTAACACCGCAAAAACTGATTCGAGCAGCGATTCTGACTAGTTCTTGTGTAGTTGCATTCGATTTTTCCATTCTACTTCACTAAACATCTCCATATGAGATCCAATTACTTGTAGGGAAATGCAAGAGACCTCGGTTATGATGATGCACTAGGTCCATAGCTGGGACTTTGTGTATGTTCTCGAAATGCGTTTGTCGAGTGCTCATTAAGAAAGTTTCTATACAAGTTTCTGAACGAACTCCTTAAGAAAAGTTCTCCAAAAGTTCCCTATGAAAGAATCCTTTGAAGCATCTGGTCGTCACAAACGTTTTGACTACTTGTGGAGCCAAAACGGACTCCGTATGAGTCAGATATCCATGTTTGAGTTAACACTGCGCAAAACTGATTCCGAGCAGCGATTCTGAGACTAGTTCTTGTGTAGTTGCATTCGATTTTTCCATTCTACTTCACTAAACATCTCCATATGAGATCCAATTACTTGTAGGGAAATGCAAGAGACCTCGGTTATGATGATGCACTAGGTCCATAGCTGGGACTTTGTGTATGTTCTCGAAATGCGTTTGTCGAGTGCTCATTAAGAAAGTTTCTATACAAGTTTCTGAACGAACTCCTTAAGAAAAGTTCTCCAAAAGTTCCCTATGAAAGAATCCTTTGAAGCATCTGTTCGTCACAAACGTTTTGACTACTTGTGGAGCGAAAACGGACTCCGTATGAGTCAGATATCCATGTTTGATTAACACTTGCGCAAAACTGATTCGAGCAGCGATTCTGAGACTAGTTCTTGTGTAGTTGCATTTGGATTTTTCCATTCTACTTCACTAAACATCTCCATATGAGATCCAATTACTTGTAGGGAAATGCAAGAGACCTCAGTTATGATGATGCACTAGGTCCATAGCTGGGACTTTGTGTATGTTCTCGAAATGCGTTTGTCGAGTGCTCATTAAGAAATTTTCTATACAAGTTTCCGAACGAACTCCTTAAGAAAAGTTCTCCAAAAGTTCCCTATGAAAGAATCCTTTGAAGCATCTGGTCGTCACGAACGTTTTTACTAGTTGTGGAGCCAAAAGGGACTCCGTATGAGTCAGATATCCGTGTTTGATTAACACTCGCATAAAACTGATTCGAGCAGCGATTCTGAGACTAGTTCTTGTGTAGTTGCATTCGATTTTTCCATTCTACTTCACTAAACATCTCCATATGAGATCCAATTACTTGTAGGGAAATGCAAGAGACCTCGGTTATGATGATGCACTAGGTCCATAGCTGGGACTTTGTGTATGTTCTCGAAATGCGTTTGTCGAGTGCTCATTAAGAAAGTTTCTATACAAGTTTCTGAACGAACTCCTTAAAGAAAGCTCTCCAAAAGTTCCCTATGAAAGAATCCTTTGAAGCATATGGTCGTCACAAACGTTTTGACTACTTGTGGAGCCAAAACGGACTCCGTATGAGTCAGATATCCATGTTTGATTAACCTTGCATAAAAGCGATTACCGAGCAACGATTCTGAGACTAGTTCTTGTGTAGTTGCATTCGATTTTTCCATTCTACTTCACTAAACATCTCCATATGAGATCCAATTACTTGTAGGGAAATGCAAGAGACCTCGGTTATGATGATGCACTAGGTCCATAGCTGGGACTTTGTGTATGTTCTCGAAATCGTTTGTCGAGTGCTCATTAAGAAAGTTTCTATACAAGTTTCTGAATGAACTCCTTAAGAAAAGTTCTCCAAAAGTTCCCTATGAAAGAATCCTTTGAAGCATCTGGTCGTCACAAATGTTTTGACTACTTGTGGAGCCAAAACGGACTCCGTATGAGTCAGATATCCATGTTTCAGTTAACACTGCGCAAAACTGATTCGAGCAGCGATTCTGAGACTAGTTCTTGTGTAGTTGCATTCGATTTTTCCATTCTACTTCACTAAACATCTCCATATGAGATCCAATTACTTGTAGGGAAATGCAAGAGACCTCGGTTATGATGATGCACTAGGTCCATAGCTGGGACTTTGTGTATGTTCTCGAAATGCGTTTGTCGAGTGCTCATTAAGAAAGTTTCTATACAAGTTTAAGAACGAAATCCATAAGAAAAGTTCTCCAAAAGTTCCCTACGAAAGAATCCTTTGAAGCATCTGGTCTTCAAAAATGTTTTGACTACTTGTGGAGCCAAAACGTACTTTGTATGAGTCAGATATCCATGTTTGATTAACCTTGCAAAACTGATTCGAACGACGATTCTGAGACTAGTTCTTGTGTAGTTGCATTCGATTTTTCCATTCTACTTCACTAAACATCTCCATATGAGATCCAATTACTTGTAGGGAAATGCAAGAGACCTCGGTTATGATGATGCACTAGGTCCATAGCTGGGACTTTGTGTATGTTCTCGAAATGCGTTTGTCGAGTGCTCATTAAGAAAGTTTCTATACAAGTTTCTGAACGAACTCCTTAAGAAAAGTTCTCCAAAAGTTCCCTATGAAAGAATCCTTTGAAGCATCTGGTCGTCACAAACGTTTTGACTACTTGTGGAGCCAAAAGGACTCCGTTATGAGTCGAGATATCCATGTTTGATTAACACTGCATAAAACTGATTCGAGCAGCGATTCTGAGACTAGTTCTTGTGTAGTTGCATTCGATTTTTCCATTCTACTTCACTAAACATCTCCATATGAGATCCAATTACTTGTAGGGAAATGCAAGAGACCTCGGTTATGATGATGCACTAGGTCCATAGCTGGGACTTTGTGTATGTTCTCGAAATGCGTTTGTCGAGTGCTCATTAAGAAAGTTTCTATACAAGTTTCTCAACGAACTCCTTAAGAAAAGTTCTCCAAAAGTTCCCTATGAAAGAATCCTTTGAAGCATCTGGTGATCAAAAACGTTTTGACTACTTGTGGAGCCAAAACGGACTCCGTATGAGTCGAGATATCCATGTTTGATTAACACTGCGCAAAACTGATTCCGAGCAGCGATTCTGAGACTAGTTCTTGTGTAGTTGCACTCGATTTTTTCCATTCTACTTCACTAAACATCTCTACATGAGATCCAATTACTTGTAGGGAAGTGCAAGAGACCTCGGGTATGATGATGCACTAGGTCCATAGCTGGGACTTTGTGTATGTTCTCGAAATGCGTTTGTCGAGTGCTCATTAAGAAAGTTTCTATACAAGTTTCTGAACGAACTCCTTAAGAAAAGTTCTCCAAAAGTTCCCTATGAAAGAATCCTTTGAAGCATCTGGTCGTCACAAATGTTTTGACTACTTGTGGAGCCAAAATGGACTCCGTATGAGTCAGATATCCATGTTTCGGTTAACACTGCGCAAAAAACTGATTCGAGCAACGATTCTGAGACTAGTTCTTGTGTAGTTGCATTCGATTTTTCCATTCTACTTCACTAAACATCTCCATATGAGATCCAATTACTTGTAGGGAAATGCAAGAGACCTCGGTTATGATGATGCACTAGGTCCATAGCTGGGACTTTGTGTATGTTCTCGAAATGCGTTTGTCGAGTGCTCATTAAGAAAGTTTCTATACAAGTTTCTGAACGAACTCCTTAAGAAAAGTTCTCCAAAAGTTCCCTATGAAAGAATCCTTTGAAGCATCTGGTCGTCACAAACGTTTTGACTACTTGTGGAGCCAAACGGACTCCGTATGAGTCAGATATCCATGTTTCAGTTAACAGCAAAACTGATTCGAACGACGATTCTGACTAGTTCTTGTGTAGTTGCATTCGATTTTTCCATTCTACTTCACTAAACATCTCCATATGAGATCCAATTACTTGTAGGGAAATGCAAGAGACCTCGGTTATGATGATGCACTAGGTCCATAGCTGGGACTTTGTGTATGTTCTCGAAATGCGTTTGTCGAGTGCTCATTAAGAAAGTTTCTATACAAGTTTCTGAACGAACTCCTTAAGAAAAGTTCTCCAAAAGTTCCCTATGAAAGAATCCTTTGAAGCATCTGGTCGTCACAAACGTTTTGACTACTTGTGGAGCCAAAGCGGACTCCGTATGAGTCAGATATCCATGTTTCAGTTAACACTGCGCAAAACTGATTCGAGCAGCGATTCTGAGACTAGTTCTTGTGTAGTTGCATTCGATTTTTTCCATTCTACTTCACTAAACATCTCCATATGAGATCCAATTACTTGTAGGGAAATGCAAGAGACCTCGGTTATGATGATGCACTAGGTCCATAGCTGGGACTTTGTGTATGTTCTCGAAATGCGTTTGTCGAGTGCTCATTAAGAAAGTTTCTATACAAGTTTACTGAACGAACTCCTTAAGAAAAGTTCTCCAAAAGTTCCCTATGAAAGAATCCTTTGAAGCATCTGGTCGTCACAAACGTTTTGACTACTTGTGGAGCCAAACGGACTCCGTATGAGTCGATATCCATGTTTGATTAACACTGCAAAACTGATTCGCAGCGATTCTGAGACTAGTTCTTGTGAAGTTGCGTTCGATTTATCCATTCTACTTCACTAAACATCTCCATATGAGATCCAATTACTTGTAGGGAAATGCAGGAGACCTCGGTTATGATGATGCACTAGGTCCATAGCTGGGACTTTGTGTATGTACTCGAACGCTTTTGTCAAGTGCTCATTAAGAAATTTTCTATACAAGTTTCTAAACGAACTCCTAAAGAAAAGTTCTCCAAAAGTTCCGTATGAAATAATCCTTTGAAGCATCTGGTCATCACAAATGTTTTGACTACTTGTGGAGCCAAAACAAACTCCGTATGAGTCAAATATCCATGTTTCAGTTAACACTGCGCAAAAACTGATTCCGAGCAGCGATTCTGAGACTAGTTCTTGTGTAGTTGCACTCGATTTTTCCATTCTACTTCACTAAACATCTCCATATGAGATCCAATTACTTGTAGGAAAATGCAAGAGACCTCGGTTATGATGATGCACTAGGTCCATAGCTGGGACTTTGTGTATGTTCTCGAAATGCGTTTGTCGAGTGCTCATTAAGAAAGTTTCTATACAAGTTTCTGAACGAACTCCTTAAGAAAAGCTCCCTATGAAAGAATCCTTTGAAGCATCTGGTCGTCACAAATGTTTGGCCTACTTGTGGAGCCAAAACGGACTCCGTATGAGTCAGATTTCCACGTTTCAGTTAACACTGCGCAAAACTGATTCGAGCAGCGATTCTGAGACTAGTTCTTGTGTAGTTGCATTCGATTTTTTCCATTCTACTTCACTAAACATCTCCATATGAGATCCAATTACTTGTAGGGAAATGCAAGAGACCTCGGTTATGATGATGCACTAGGTCCATAGCTGGGACTTTGTGTATGTTCTCGAAATGCGTTTGTCGAGTGCTCATTAAGAAAGTTTCTATACAAGTTTCGGTACGAACTCCTTAAGAAAAGTTCTCCAAAAGTTCCCTATGAAAGAATCCTTTGAAGCATCTGCTCGTCACAAACGTTCTGACTACTTGTGGAGCCAAAGCGGACTCCGTATGAGTCGATATCCATGTTTGATTAACACTGCATAAAACTGATTCCGAGCAGCGATTCTGAGACTAGTTCTGGTGTAGTTGCATTCGATTTTTTCCATTCTACTTCACTAAACATCTCCATATAAGATCCAATTACTTGTAGGGAAATGCAAGAGACCTCAGTTATGATGATGCACTAGGTCCATAGCTGGGACTTTGTGTATGTTCTCGAAATGCGTTTGTCGAGTGCTCATTAAGAAAGTTTCTATACAAGTTTCCGAACGAACTCCTTAAGAAAAGTTCTCCAAAAGTTCCCTATGAAAGAATCCTTTGAAGCATCTGGTCGTCACGAACGTTTTTACTAGTTGTGGAGCCAAAAGGGACTCCGTATGAGTCAGATATCCATGTTTCAGTTAACACTGCGCAAAACTGATTCGAGCAGCGATTCTGAGACTAGTTCTTGTGTAGTTGCATTCGATTTTTCCATTCTACTTCACTAAACATCTCCATATGAGATCCAATTACTTGTAGGAAATGCAAGAGACCTCGGTTATGATGATGCACTAGGTCCATAGCTGGGACTTTGTGTATGTTCTCGAAATGCGTTTGTCGAGTGCTCATTAAGAAAGTTTCTATACAAGTTTCTGAAGCGAACTCCTTAAGAAAAGTTCTCCAAAAGTTCCCTATGAAAGAATCCTTTGAAGCATCTGGTCGTCACAAACGTTTTGACTACTTGTGGAGCCAAAGCGGACTCCGTATGAGTCGAGATATCCATGTTTGATTAACACTTGCATAAAACTGATTCCGAGCAGCGATTCTGAGACTAGTTCTTGTGTAGTTGCATTCGATTTTTTCCATTCTACTTCACTAAACATCTCCATATGAGATCCAATTACTTGTAGGGAAATGCAAGAGACCTCGGTTATGATGATGCACTAGGTCCATAGCTGGGACTTTGTGTATGTTCTCGAAATGCGTTTGTCGAGTGCTCATTAAGAAAGTTTCTATACAAGTTTCTAAACGAACTCCTTAAGAAAAGTTCTCCAAAAGTTCCCTATGAAAGAATCCTTTGAAGCATCTGGTCGTCACAAACGTTTTGACTACTTGTGGAGCCAAAACGGACTCCGTATGAGTCAGATATCCATGTTTCAGTTAACACTGCACAAAATTGATTCCGAGCAGCGATTCAGACTAGTTCTTGTGTAGTTGCATTCGATTTTTTCCATTCTACTTCATTAAACATCTCCATATGAGATCCAATTACTTGTAGGGAAATGCAAGAGACCTCAGTTATGATGATGCACTAGGTCCAATATTGGGACTTTGTGTCTGTTCTCGAAATGCGTTTGTCGAGTGCTCATTAAGAAAGTTTCTATACAAGTTTCTGAACGAACTCCTTAAGAAAAGTTCTCCAAAAGTTCCCTATGAAAGAATCTTTTGAAGCATCTGGTTGTCACAAACGTTTTGACTACTTGTGGAGCCAAAACGGACTCCGTATGAATCAGATATCCATGTTTGATTAACACTGCGCATAAAACTGATTCGAGCAGCGATTACACACTAGTTCTTGTGTAGTTGCACTCGATTTTTTCCATTCTACTTCACTAAACATCTCCATATGAGATCCAATTACTTGTAGTGAAATGCAAGAGACCTCGGTTATGATGATGCACTAGGTCCATAGCTGGGACTTTGTGTATGTTCTCGAAATGCGTTTGTCGAGTGCTCATTAAGAAAGTTTCTATACAAGTTTCTGAATGAACTCCTTAAGAAAAGTTCTCCAAAAGTTCCCTATGAAAGAATCCTTTGAAGCATCTGGTCGTCACAAACATTTTGACTACTTGTGGAGCCAAAACGGATTGTGTATGAGTCACATATCCATGTTTCAGTTAACACTGCGCAAAACTAATTCCGAATGACAGTTACAGACTAGTTCTTGTGTAGTTGCATTTGATTTTTTCCATTCTACTTCACTAAACATCTCCATATGAGATCCAATTACTTGTAGGGAAATGCAAGAGACCTCGGTTATGATGATGCACTAGGTCCATAGCTGGGACTTTGTGTATGTTCTCGAAATGCGTTTGTCGAGTGCTCATTAAGAAAGTTTCTATACAAGTTTCTGAACGAACTCCTTAAGAAAAGTTCTCCAAAAGTTCCCTATGAAAGAATCCTTTGAAGCATCTGGTCGTCACAAACGTTTTGACTACTTGTGGACCCAAAACAAACTCCGTATGAGTCAGATATCCAAGTTTCAGTTAACACTGCGGAAAACTTATTCAGAACGACAGCTACAGACTAGTTCTTGTGTAGTTGCATTCAATTTTTTCCATTCTACTTCACTAAACATCTCCATATGAGATCCAATTACTTGTAGGGAAATGCAAGAGACCTCGGTTATGATGATGCACTAGGTCCATAGCTGGGACTTTGTGTATGTTCTCGAAATGCGTTTGTCGAGTGCTCATTAAGAAAGTTTCTATACAAGTTTCTGAACGAACTCCTTAAGAAAAGTTCTCCAAAAGTTCCCTATGAAAGAATCCTTTGAAGCATCTGGTTGTCACAAATGTTTTGACTACTTGTGGAGCCAGAACGGACTCCGTATGAGTCGAGATATCCATGTTTCGATTAACAGTGTGCAAAACTGATTCCGAGCAGCGATTCTGAGACTAGTTCTTGTGTAGTTGCATTCGATTTTTCCATTCTACTTCACTAAACATCTCCATATGAGATCCAATTACTTGTAGGGAAATGCAAGAGACCTCGGTTATGATGATGCACTAGGTCCATAGATGGGACTTTGTGTATGTTCTCGAAATGCGTTTGTCGAGTGCTCATTAAGAAAGTTTCTATACAAGTTTCTGAACGAACTCCTTAAGAAAAGTTCTCCAAAAGTTCCCTATGAAAGAATCCTTTGAAGCATCTGGTCGTCACAAACGTTTTGACTACTTGTGGAGCCAAAACGGACTCCGTATGAGTCAGATATCCATGTTTAGGTTAACACGACGCAAAACTGATTCGAGCAGCGATTCTGAGACTAGTTCTTGTGTAGTTGCATTCGATTTTTTCCATTCTACTTCACTAAGCATCTCCATATGAGATCCAATTACTTGCAGGAAATGCAAGAGACCTCGGTTATGATGATGCACTAGGTCCATAGCTGGGACTTTGTGTATGTTCTCGAAATGCGTTTGTCGAGTGCTCATTAAGAAAGTTTCTATACAAGTTTCTGAATGAACTCCTTAAGAAAAGTTCTCCAAAAGTTCCCTATGAAAGAATCCTTTGAAGCATCTGGTCGTCACAAACGTTTTGACTACTTGTGGAGCCAAAACGGACTCCGTATGAGGTAGATATCCATGTTTGATTAACATCATAAAACTGATTCCGAGCAGCGATTCTGAGACTAGTTCTTGTGTAGTTCCATTCGATTTTTCCATTCTATTTCACTAAACATCTCCATATGAGATCCAATTACTTGTAGGGAAATGCAAGAGACCTCGATTATGATGATGCACTAGGTCCATAGCTGGGACTTTGTGTATGTTCTCGAAATGCGTTTGTCGAGTGCTCATTAAGAAAGTTTCTATACAAGTTTCTGAACGAACTCCTTAAGAAAAGTTCTCCAAAAGTTACCTATGAAAGAATCCTTTGAAGCATCTGGTCGTCACAAACATTTTGACTACTTGTGGAGCCAAAACGGACTCCGTATGAGTCAGATATCCATGTTTGATTAACATTGCATGAAGCTGATTCGAGCTACGATTCTGAGACTAGTTCTTGTTTAGTTGCATTCGATTTTTTCCATTCTACTTCACTAAACATCTCCATATGAGATCCAATTACTTGTAGGGAAATGCAAGAGACCTTGGTTATGATGATGCACTAGGTCCATAGCTGGGACTTTGTGTATGTTCTCGAAATGCGTTTGTCGAGTGCTAATTAAGCAAGTTTCTATACAAGTTTCTGAACAAACTCCTTAAGAAAAGTTCTCCAAAAGTTCCATATGAAAGAATCCTTTGAAACATCTGGTCGTCACAAACATTTTGACTACTTGTGGAGCCAAAACAGACTTCGTATGCGTCAGATATCCATGTTTCAGTTAACACTGCACAAAACTGATTCGAGCAGCGATTCTGGACTAGTTCTTGTGTAGTTGCATTCGATTTTTTCCATTCTACTTCACTAAACATCTCCATATGAGATCCAATTACTTGTAGGTAAATGTAAGAGACCTCGGTTATGATCATGCACTGGGTCCATAGCTGGGACTTTGTGTATGTTCTCGAAATGCGTTTGTCGAGTGCTCATTAAGAAAGTTTCTATACAAGTTTCTGAACGAACTCCTTAAAGAAAGCTCTCCAAAAGTTCCCTATGAAAGAATCCTTTGAAGCATTTGGTCGTCACAAACGTTTTGACTACTTGTGGAGCCAAAACGTACTCCGTATGAGTCAGATATCCATCTTTCAGTTAACACTGCGCAAAACTGATTCTGAACGACAGTTACAGACTAGTTCTTGTGTAGTTGCATTCAATTTATTCATTCTACTTCTCTAAACATCTCGATATGAGATCCAATTACTTGTAGGGAAATGCAAGAGACCTCGGTTATGATCATGCACTAGGTCCATAGCTGGGACTTTGTGTATGTTCTCGAAATGCGTTTGTCGAGTGCTCATTAAGAAAGTTTCTATACAAGTTTCTGAACGAACTCCTTAAGAAAAGTTCTCCAAAAGTTCCCTATGAAAGAATCCTTTGAAGCATCTGGTGCGTCACAAATGTTTTGACTACTTGTGGAGCCAAAAGCGGACTCCGTATGAGTCAGATATCCATGTTTGATTAACGGTCTGCAAAGCGATTCGAGCAGCGATTCTGAGACTAGTTCTTGTGTAGTTGCATTCGATTTTTCCATTCTACTTCACTAAACATCTCCATATGAGATCCAATTACTTGTAGGGAAATGCAAGAGACCTCGGTTATGATGATGCACTAGGTCCATAGCTGGGACTTTGTGTATGTTCTCGAAATGCGTTTGTCGAGTGCTCATTAAGAAAGTTTCTATACAAGTTTCTGAACAAACTCCTTAAGAAAAGTTCTCCAAAAGTTCCCTATGAAAGAATCCTTTGAAGCATCTGGTCATCACAAACGTTTTGACTACTTGTGGAGCCAAAACGGACTCCGTATGAGTCAGATATCCATGTTTCAGTTAACACTATGCAAAACTGATTCGAGCAGCGATTCTGAGACTAGTTCTTGTGTAGTTGCATTCGATTTTTCCATTCTACTTCACTAAACATCTCCATATGAGATCCAATTACTTGTAGGGAAATGCAAGAGACCTCGGTTATGATGATGCACTAGGTCCATAGCTGGGACTTTGTGTATGTTCTTGAAATGCGTTTGTCGAGTGCTCATTAAGAAAGTTTCTATACAAGTTTCTGAACGAACTCCTTAAGAAAAGTTCTCCAAAAGTTCCCTATGAAAGAATCCTTCGAAGCATCTGGTCGTCACAAACTTTTTGACTACTTGTGGAGCCAAAACGGACTCCGTATGAGACACATATCCATGTTTCAGTTAACACTTTCATAAAAACTAATTCGAATAGCGATTCTGAGACTAGTTCTTGTGTAGTTGCATTCGATTTTTTCCATTCAACTTCACTAAATATCTCCATATTAGATCAAATTACTTGTACGTAAATGCAAGAGACCTTGGTTATGATGATGCACTAGGTCCATAGCTGGGACTTTGTGTATGTTCTCGAAATGCGTTTGTCGAGTGCTCATTAAGAAAGTTTCTATACAAGTTTTTGAACGAACTCCTTAAAGAAAGCTCTCCAAAAGTTCCCTATGAAAGAATCCATTGAAGCATTTGGTCGTCACAAACGTTTTGACTACTTGTGGAGCCAAAACGTACTCCGTGTGAGTCAGATATCCATCTTCGATTAACACTTTGCATAAAGCGATTACGAGCAGCGATTCTGAGACTGGTTCTTGTGTAGTTGCATTCAATTTATTCATTCTACTTCTCTAAACATCTCGATATGAGATCCAATTACTTTTAGGGAAATGCAAGAGACCTCGGTTATGATCATGCACTAGGTCCATAGCTGGGACTTTGTGTATGTTCTCGAAATGCGTTTGTCGAGTGCTCATTAAGAAAGTTTCTATACAAGTTTCTGAACGAACTCCTTAAGAAAAGTTCTCCAAAAGTTCCCTATGAAAGAATCCTTTGAAGCATCTGGTCGTCACAAATGTTTTGACTACTTGTGGAGCCAAAACGGACTCCGCATGAGTCAGATATCCATGTTTGATTAACTACAAAAACTGATTCGAGCAGCGATTCTGAGACTAGTTCTTGTGTAGTTGCATTCGATTTTTCCATTCTACTTCACTAAACATCTCCATGTGAGATCCCATTACTTGTAGGGAAATGCAAGAGACCTCGGTTATGGTGATGCACCAGGTCCATAGCTGGGACTTTGTGTATGTTCTCGAAGTGCGTTTGTCGAGTGCTTATTAAGAAAGTTTCTATACAAGTTTCTGAACGAACTCCTTAAGAAAAGTTCTCCAAAAGTTCCCTATGAAAGAATCCTTTGAAGCATCTGGTCGTCAAAAACGTTTTGACTACTTGTGGAGCCAAAACGGACTCCGTATGAGTCAGATATCCATGTTTCAGTTAACACTGCGCAAAACTGATTCCGAACGACAGTTACACACTAGTTCTTGTGTAGTTGCATTCGATTTTTTCCATTCTACTTCACTAAACATCTCCATATGAGATCCAATTACTTGTAGGGAAATGGAAGGGACCTCGGTTATGATCATGCACTAGGTCCATAGTTGGGACTTTGTGTATGTTCTCGAAATGCGTTTGTCGAGTGCTCATTAAGAAAGTTTTGATACAAGTTTCTTAATGAACTCCTTAAGAAAAGTTCTCCAAAAGTTCCCTATGAAAGAATCCTTTGAAGAATCTGGTCGTCACAAACGTTTTGACTACTTGTGGAGCCAAAACGGACTCTGTATGAGTCAGATATCCATGTGTTCAATTAACACTGCAAAAACCGATTCCGAGCAGCGATTCTGAGACTAGTTCTTGTGTAGTTGCATTCGATTTTTTCCATTCTACTTCACTAAACATATCCATATGAGATCTAATTACTTGTAGGTAAATGCAAGAGACCTCGGTTGTGATGATGCACTAGGTCCATAGCTGGGACTTTGTGTATATTCTCGAAATGCGTTTGTCGAGTGCTCATTAAGAAAGTTTCTATACAAGTTTCTGAACGAACTCCTTAAGAAAAGCTCTCCAAAAGTTCCTTGTGAAAGAATCCTTTAAAGCATCTGGTCATCACAAACTTTTTGACTACTTGTGCAGCCAAAACGGACTCCGTATGTATCAGATATCCATTTTTCAGTTAGCACTGTGCAAAACTGATTCCGAACGACAGTTACACACTAGTTCTTGTGTAGTTACATTCGATTTTTTCCATGCTACTTCTCTAAAGATCTCCATATGAGATCCAATTACTTGTAGGGAAATGCAAGAAACTTCGGTTATAATGATGCACTAGATCCATAGCTGGGACTTTGTGTATGTTCTCAAAATGCGTTTGTCGAGTGCTCATTAATAAAGTTTCTATACAAGTTTCTGAATAAACACTTTAAGAAAAGTTCTCCAAAAGTTCCCTATGAACGAATCCTTTGAAGCATCTGGTCGTCACAAATGTTTTGACTACTTGTGGAGCCAAAATGGACTCCGTATGAGTCAGATATCCATGTTTCAGTTTATCCTGCGCAAAACTAATTCCGAACGACAGTTCAGACTAGTTCTTGTGTAGTTGCATTCGATTTTTTCCATTCTACTTCACTAAACGTCTCCATATGAGATCCAAATTACTTGTTGGGAAATGCAAGAGACCTCGGTTATGATGATGCACTAGGTCCATAGCTGGGACTTTGTGTATGTTCTCGAAATGCGTTTGTCGAGTGCTCATTAAGAAAGTTACTATACAAGTTTTTGAACGAACACCTTAAGAGAAGTTCTCCAAAAGTTCCCTATGAAAGAATCCTTTGAAGAATCTGGTCGTCACAAACGTTTCGACTACTTGTGGAGCCAAAACGAAGTCCGTATGAGTCAGATATCCATGTTTGATTAACACAAGCATAAAAGCTGATTCGAGCAGCGATTATAGACTAGTTCTTGTGTAGTTGCATTCGATTTTTTCCATTCTACTTCACTAAACATCTCCATATGAGATCCGATTACTTGTAGGGAAATGCAAGAGACCTCGGTGATACGTGTCCAACGTATCTATAATTTTTGATTGCTCCATGCTATATTATCTACTGTTTTGGGCAATATTGGGCTTTATTATCCACTTTTATATTATTTTTGGGACTAACCTATTAAACGAAGGCCCAGCCTAGAATTGTTGTTTTTTTTGCCTATTTCAGTGTTTCGAAGAAAAGGAATATCAAACGGAGTCCAATTGACCTGAAACTCCACGAAACTTTTTTTTGGACCAAAAGAAGCCCAAGGAGTACCGGAAGCTCACCAGGGGAGTCCCGGGCTGCCCACGAGGGTGGGGGGCGCCCGCCTAGGGTGGACCCCCCTACCTCGTGGACAGCCCGGAGGTCCACCGATGTACTTCTTTCACCCATATATACCCACGTACCATAAAAACTTCGAAGACGAGAATAGATTGGGAGTTCCACTGCCGCAAGCCTCTGTAGCCACCAAAAACCAATCTGGACCCCTTTAGGCACCACTTGGGAGGGATCCATCTCCGTGGCCATCTTCATCATCGGCGTTCTCCATGATGAGGAGGAGTAGTTCACCCTCGGGGCTGAGGGTATGTACCCGATAGCTATGTGTTTGATCTCTCTCTCTCTCTCTCTCGTGTTCTTGATTTGGCACGATCTTGATGCATCATGAGCTTTGCTATTATAGTTGGATCTTATATTTCTTCTCCCCTCTTCTCCTTGTAATGGATTGAGTTTCCCCTTTGAAGTTATCTTATCAGATTGAGTCTTTAAAGATTTGAGAACACTTGATGTATGTCTTGCCGATGCGTATCTGTGGTGACAATGGGATATCACGTGATTCACTTGATGTATGTTTTGGTGATCAACTTGCGGGTTCCGCCCATGAACCTATGCATAGGGGTTGGCACACGTTTTAAATCGTGATTCTCTGGTAGAAACTTTGGGGCACTCTTTGAGGTTCTATGTGTTGGTTGAATAGATGAATCTGAGATTGTGTGATGCATATCGTATAATCATACCCACGGATACTTGAGGTGACATTGGAGTATCTAGGTGACATTAGGGTTTTGGTTGATTTGTGCCTTAAGGTGTTATTCTAGTACGAACTCTAGGGCTGTTTGTGACACTTATAGGAATAGCCCAACGGATTGATTGGAAAGAATAACTTTGAGGTGGTTTCGTACCCTACCATAATCTCTTCGTTTGTTCTCCACTATTAGTGACTTTGGAGTGACTCTTTGTTGCATGTTGAGGGATAGTTATGTGATCCAATTATGTTATTATTGTTGAGAGAACTTGCACTAGTGAAAGTATGAACCCTAGGCCTTGTTTCCTATCATTGCAATACCGTTTACGCTCACTTTTATCGCTTGTTACCTTGCTGCTTTTATATTTTTAGATTACAAAAACCTATATCTACCATCCATATTGCACTTTTATCACTATCTCTTCGCCGAACTAGTGCACCTATACAATTTACCATTGTATTGGGTGTGTTGGGGACACAAGAGACTCTTTGTTATTTGGTTGCAGGGTTGCTTGAGAAAGACCATCTTCAACCCTCGCCTCCTACGGATTGATAAACCTTAGGTCATCCACTTGAGGAAATTTGCTCTTGTCCTACAAACTGTGCACTTGCGAGGCCCAAGAACGTCTACAAGCGAGAAGGTTGTGTAGTAGACATCAAGCAGTTTAGGCGCCGTTCTTTGGGGAGGTGAGTGCTTGAAGGTATATATTTAGATCTTGCAATCGAATCTTTTGTTTCTTGTTTTATCACTAGTTTAGTTTATAAAAGAAAACTACAAAAAATGGAATTGAGTTTGTCTCATACGCTTCATCTTTTTAATATCTTTCGTGAGTATGATGGAAAGGAAAATTGTGCCAAAGTGTTAGAAGAAGAATGCATTAAAATATTTGGCACCAAATATTTGAATGATGAGCATGATTGCAATGTTTTTAGTATGAATTCCTTGAATATCCATGATGCTAATGATATGCAAAGCCACAAGCTTGGGGAAGCTATGTTTGATGAAGATGATATTTTTTGTCCCCCAAGCTTTGATGAGAAAATTTACTATGATGAAAGCATGCCTCTATCTATGATGATTATTGTGATGACACGTATGCTATAAAGAATAATGATAACCATGAAACTTGTCATCTTGATCTTAATTTTCAATCACATGATAGTTATTTTGTTGAGTTTGCTCCCACTACTGTTCATGAGAAGAATTTTGCTTACGTGCAGAGTATAAAAATTTCTATGGAAGTAGAACATGAAAGGAATGATTTAGGTGCTGGTTATATTGTTGAATTCATTCATGACGCTACTGAAAATTATTATGAGGGAGGAATATATGCTTGTAGGAATTGCAATAATATCAAGTTTCCTCTCTATGTGCTTAAAGTTTTAAGGTTATGCTTGTTTTGCCTTCCTATGCTTGTTGATTATTGTTCCCATAAGTTGTTTGCTCACAAAATCCCTATGCATAGGAAGTGGGTTAGACTTAAATGTGCTAGTCATATTCTTCATGATGCTCTCTTTATGTTTCAATTCTTATCTTTTTGTGAGCATCATTGAAATCATCATGCCTAGCTAGGGGCGTTAAACGATAGCGTTTGTTGGGAGGCAACCCAATTTATTTTAGTTTATTGCTTTTTGGTTCTGTTTAGGAATACATAATTCATCTAGCCTCTGGTTAGATGTGATTTTATGTTTTAATTAGTGTTTGTGCCAAGTAGAACCTTTGGGAAGACTTGGGTCAAGTCTTTATGATCATGCTGTAAAAAAACAGAAACTTTAGCGCTCACGAGATTAGCTTCAACTTTTTTACTGGAGAGTGCTATTTAGTTGATTCTTTTTGCAGATGATTACTAGAAAAATTCCTCAGGTCCACCAATTTATTTTAGAATTTTTGGAGTTCCAGAAGTTTGCGTTAGTTACAGATTACTACAGACTGTTTTGTTTTTGACAGATTCTGTTTTTCATGTGTGGTTTGCTTATTTTGATGAATCTATGGCTAGTAAAATAGTTTTCAAACCATAGAGAAGTTGGAATACATTAGGTTTAACACAAATATAAATAAATAATGAGTTCATTACAGTACCTTGAAGTGGTGTTTTGTTTTCTTTAGCAGAGCTTCTGAGTTTTCTGTTAAGTTTTGTGTTGTGAAGTTTTCAAGTTTTGGGTAAAGATTCGATGGACTATGGAATAAGGAGTGGCAAGAGCCTAAGCTTGGGGATGCCCAAGGCACCCCAAGTTAATATTCAAGGATAACCAAGGCCTAAGCTTGGGGATGCCGGAAGGCATCCCTCTTTAAATCTTCGTTCATTGGTAACTTTACTTGGAGCTATATTTTTATTCACCACATGATATGTGTTTTGCTTGGAGCGTCAATTTATTTTGCTAGTATTTGATTGCTGTCATTTATAATAATGTTTTTCATCTCAATTTTCAATAAAAATGTCAAGGATAGCTTTAGCCATGCTTATTTTGCAAGTATGCATGTTGTTGATTGAAAAACAGAAAGTTTACCGCTGTTCCAAAAATTCCCTAGAAAAGTCAGAATGTGATAAAATGTTGAAACCTTTTGCATAATAAGCTCTGATAAATTTACTACAGTGGGAATTTTCTTTCATAATTTTTGGAGTTAACGAAGTATGATGAATCTTGCATTCTTTACAGACTGTACTGTTTTGGCAGATTGCTGTTATGTTTGCATTGTTTGCATATGTTTGCTTGTTTAATGATTCTATTTGATGATAGGAGTATTAAATATGCAGAGGAATTTAGTATGCAATGTTGAATAATAATTGTAGTGATTTACTACAGTATAGTATGATAAGGTTTTTGCATTGGTTTATACTAACCTATCTCACGAGTTCTTGTTGAGTTTGGTGTGGAGGAAGCTTTCGAGATTTAGGAAATGCATTGATATGAGAGGAATTAAGGAGACACAAAAGCTCAAGCTTGGGGATGCCCAAGGCACCCCAAGATAATATTTCAAGAAGTCTCAAGCATCTAAGCTTGGGGATGCCCCGGTAGGCATCCCACCTTTCTTCTTCAACAATTATCAGTTAGTATCGGTTGAACCTAAGTTTTTGCTTCTTCACATGAGGTGTGCTATCCTTGAAATGTCATTTTATTTTCATTAGTTTTGCTTGCTGTTTGAATAAAATACCAAGATCTGAAATTCTTAAATGGGAGAGTCTTCACATAGTTGCATGATTATTCGGCTACTCATTAATCTTCACTTATATCTTTCGGAGTAGTTTGTTATTGCTCTAGTACTTCACTTATATCTTTTAGAGCACGGTGGTGGATTTGTTTTAAAGAAACTTTTGATCTCTCATGCTTCACTTAGATTATTTTGAGAGTCTTAAATAGCATCGTAATTTGCTTAAACAATCCTAATATGCTAGGTATACAAAAATAGTAAAAACTTTCTTATGAGTGTGTTGAATACTAAGAAAAGTTTGATGCATGATAATTGTTTTGAGATATGGAGGTGATAATATCAAAGTCGTGCTAGTTGAGTAGTTGTGAATTTGAGAAATGCTTGTGTTGAAGTTTGCAAGTCCGTAGCATGCACGTATGGTAAACGTTATGTAACAAATTTGAAACATGAGGTGTTCTTTGATTGTCCTCCTTATGAGTGGCGGTCGGGGGACGGCGATGGTCTTTTCCTACCAATCTATCCCCCTAGGAGCATCGCGTAGTACTTTGGTTTTGATGGCTTGTAGATTTTTGCAATAAGTATGTGAGTTCTTTATGACTAATGTTGAGTCCATGGATTATACGCACTCTCACCCTTCCATCATTGCTAGCCTCTTGATTGCGTGCATTGCCCTTTCTCACATTGAGAGTTGGTGCAAACTTCACGGGTGCATCCAAACCCGTGATATGATACGCTCTTTACATGGCGACCCGACCTCGACGGTCAAGTCTCTGTGTTTCCGTGTCATCCTGGATCGGTAATGTCTTGACACACCACGATTACTCGAAGGATTTATAACAGAGTAGCAATCACACACTTATTACATCGAATGTCTCAAAAGAGAACTTAATACAATAATATGGCTTAAGGCCATCTAATACGATAACAGCGGAAGGCTTGGAAGATAAAGTGAGTCCATCAACTCCAGCGGCATAGCCGAGCTGCTGACAGCGACCTATCGAACCTTACTCCTCAAATGCGAAAAGTGCGCAACATAATACGTTGCGGCCCGAGAAACAATTCGGCACATGGAATATCTTTGGCAATGTAACACAATAGAGCAATAACAGGATAATGCTATTACTACATGCATATTCGACTGGTGGAAAGCTCTACGGTTACAGTTTTGCGGAAAGCCAATTTTTCCCTATATCAAAGGAATATATTTTAATTTTAACTATCATGGTGGTTGAAACATCATTGAGAAGGTATAACCCCAACTCAATCCCAATTAAAGTAATTAACAAACCCAGCAATATTAATTTAGGGTGATGAGATACATGTGAATACTCAGGTACTAGATACTCAGAATTGTCCATAACCGGGACACGGCTAACCATGATTAGATTGTACACTCTGCGAGAGGTTTGCGCACTTTTCCCCACAAGACTCGATCGCCTCCGATGATTTCTCGCCTTTGCATGGTGTTTGAGAAGCGGATGACCGAGACACGATCTTTCGAAACATTAACTCTTTACTCCGGGTAGACCATACCAAACCTACAAACCCACTACCTGCTGATCTACCTCTTCAAGAGCTTCACGTAACTTACTCAACTATGCTAGAGCCCATAATATCTTGTGGCTGCACACGGAAGCTTCTAGCATGAATAATCTCAGTTCCCTTTGAGCCTGGGTGGCGGTCCATAGGAAGATCACACGGGTTCCGGGATTTCCAAAACAAGCAGACAACACTTTGGGTTCCCCGGTGCCTCAATCCACCCAGGATGTGTATTAAAGTTGCCACCTTAAGTTAACCATTAATTAGAAATCTCACATCTGTCATGGATAACTCTCAAACCCAATCCACGTCTCTGAGCATAGCATAGCAATATAAGCAACACGTAGAAGTAACTCCCAAGGTTTGAATGCAGGGGCAATAGGTTCTACCTCATCAACTACTTCCCAACCCACAAATTAATGATATCCGAATCATGTAATGGGTGAGGGTTGAGTCTAATGCATAAAACTGGGTATGAAAAGGGTATGATCAAAGTGTTACTTGCCTTGCTGACGATCCAGGAATCCTAGAGACTCGTAGTAACACGCTTCGCACTCCGGGAATTCTATCGCAAGCAAACAATACATACATAAGTAAACAAGCAAGATGCACAAACGAAACTTCAATCTGAAAGGGATTGGAGGAGAGTTCAACTTAAGAACTCCGGTTCACAAAAGAATCAAATCAAGCGGAACAACAAAACTCAAGCGGCGAAAGAAACAAGGTCCGTTTACTAATCTGAACTAGGGTCAAATTTTATAGAGTCAAAAACTTGTTTGAGTTGGCTATTCGGAAGAGAGGTTCGAGATGAAACTCAGGCGCTTGAATCGCCTGATTCCGATAAACGAGCGAAAAGTTAAACTAGAACGAAAATTGGATCAGAAATCGCGATCAGGAAAATCGCGGAATAAATCCGATAAAAAGAAAACGTCGAACGGATAAACGAACGAACACGTTCTTAAAAACGAACGAACGGGTGAATGCTCGCAACATAAATAAACCAAAAAAAAAACCGATCTATATAAAAAAACGAACTAGGGTTTTTTTCACAAAAACCGAAGGGTTTTCTTTTAAAAAAACCGGCGGCGGGGCTACCTCCATGAGGGCGGCTCGGGGGTCCGGGGTGGGCGGGGCTCGTGAGGCGGGGTGGCGCGGAGGCGGCTCGGGCTCGGCTCGGTTCCGAGGCTGAGGCGGGCAGTGGTGGTGGTGGTTTGGCGGCGGGGTATTTAGGAGGGAGGCGGGTGGCTTGGAAGAGGCGCCAGGAAGGAGTCGGCTCGGGCTCCCCTCGGCGTCCGTCTTGTGCAGCAGTGTGGCTGACAGCGAGGGGAAGGCGGCGGCTCGGGCCAGCCTGGGTGGGCCTTTAGCCCGATCAGTATGAGACCTTTTTTTAAAGCGTTTACTTGAATCTTATAAAAATCCTAGAAAAATAAATAAAAATCTAAAGTTGCCAAAACAAGTTTTCTTTGTCTAAATAAAATATTTAGAATAAGATGAACTTTTCTTGGCCCCTAAAAATGCAACTTTTAAAACATGCAAATTTTTTTAGGGCGAATGAAATTCCAAATAAAATCAAATAAAAACCAAATAATGATTTTAACATTTTTCCTCCGATATTTCAATTATTTTGGAGAAGTCATATTATCTCCCCTCATTTATTTATTTAAAAAGAAATATTTTACTGAGAGAAAATAATTAAAACAAAAATCCTCGTCTTCACTACTTGATAAAATCAAATATGAAAATCGAAAAAATCCCCAACTCTCTCCGAGGGTCCTTGAGTTGCTTAGGATTTCGAGGATTTCAAATGGAAATGCAATAAAATATGATATGCATGGATGACCTATGTATAACATGCCAAATTGAAAATTTGGGATGTTACAAACCTACCCCCCTTAAGATGAATCTAAGCCCTCGAGATTCGGGTTAACTAGAAAATAGGTGCGGATGGTCCTTGCGGATATCCTCTTCTCGCTCTGGTGGCTTCCTCCTCGGTATGGTGGCTCCACTTGAACTTTGCAAAATTTGATAACCTTCTTTGCGGTGACTCATTGTCAAATCAAGAATCTTTATTGGCTTCTCCTCATAGGTCGATTACTATCCGGTGAATCGCCTCTAAGGGCCTTTGTATCATTTAACGGTATATCGGCCATTTTAGCATGGCACTTCTTATTGTGATACGTGAAACACATCGTGAACTCGACAATCCTTGAGTAACTCCGGCTTGTAGGCAACTTCTCCCATCCGTTCCAAAACATGATCACGGTCCTACAAATCTTGGGGCTAACTTTCCCTTTACTCCAAAAGCGTTTCACTCCCCTCAAAGGGTGATACTTTCATGAGATAGGCTCTGTCTCCAACTTCATAGGTTACTTCCTTGCGTTTTGAATCAGCGTAACTCTTACATGCGGATTGAGCAATCTTTAGTCCATCTACGATCGGTTTAACCTTCTCCTCTGATTCCTTGATCAAATCTGGTCCAAACAAGCGACGGTCTCCAACCTCACCCCACATCAATGGTGTTCTACATCTCGTCCATCTGAGCTTGAGCGGTGCCATCTTCAAACTGGCACGATAGCTATTGTTGTATGAGAACTCAGCGTCTGACAAATTATCATCCCAACTAGATCCATAATCTAGCGCGAGGGCTCTCAACATGTCGTCCAAAATCCGATTGACTCTCTGTGTCTGTCCATCCGTCTGCGGGTGAAAGGCGGTACTGAACTCCAATCTGGTACCCAAGGTCTGGTGTAGCTGATGCCAAAACTTTGAAGTAAACTGCGTTCCTCTATCTGATATGATGCTCCTCGGAACTCCATGCAAACATACGATTCTGGTCATATATATCTTGGCCAACTTTGCACTTGTATAAGTTGTTTTAACTTGAATAAAATGGGCTACTTTGGTCAAACGATCCACAACTACCCATATTGAATCATATCCTGAATTGGTTCTGGGTAATCCTGTAATAAAGTCCATGCCAAGTTTGTCCCACTTCCATTCGGGTATTGGCATAGGCTGTAACAATCCTGGCAACTTCGATGCTCTGCTTTCACTCTCGACATACATCACATACGGCTACATACTCGGCAATATCCTTCTTCATACCGGTCCACGAAAATGTTCCTTCAAGTCCAAATACATTTTGGTGTTTCCGGGTGAATCGGGTATGGTGAGTCATGGGCCTCTGATATTAACTTCACGATCTCCGAATCGTTGGGCACATAAATCCGGTCCTCAAACCACAAGGTATCGTGCTCATCCTCACGAAAACCTTTGGCTTTTCCTTCGCCCATCTTCTCTCTTATCTCAGCAATCTCTTTATCCTCCTTACGAGCTTCTCGAATTTTGTTCAACAACGTAGATCGAACCTCCATTGTTGCAAGAAAACCTCTTGGAACAATCTCCAATCAGTTCCATGATTTCTGCGGCTAACTCCGTTGGCAATCCTTTGATTTCCGGGATATTAGCATAACTCTTTCGGCTCAAAGCGTGCGCTTTCGACGTTGGCCTTTCCTGGATGATAATGTAGCTTTATGTCGTAATCTTTTATAAGTTCCAGCCATCTCCTCTGCACGAGGTTTAACTCATACGTGTGAAAATGTACTTCAAACTTTTATGATCCGTGTACACATCTAGCGGTTTCCAATAAGGTAATGTCTCCGGTCTTCAACGCATGTACTACGGCTGCTAACTCCAAATCATGCGTGGCATAGTTCAACTCATGTGGCTTCGGTTGTCGTGAGGCATCTGAAACCACTTTTCGTCCTGCATAAGAACACATCCAAGTCCCAAGCGAGAGGCGTCACAATACACTTGAAACTCCTTATGTATATCTGACAATGTCAGCACTGGGGCTGTAGTCAACCGTCTCTTCAACTCCTGAAAACTTGCCTCGCAATCCTCTGTCCATTTGAACTTAGTTTCCTTCTTTAGCAATTCAGTCATTGGCTTTGCAATCTTGGAGAAATTCTCAATGAATCTCCGGTAATATCCTGCCAGTCCAAGGAAACTGCGGATCTCGCCAACTGAAGTGGGTGCCAACTGTCGGTGTACTAGAGTAGGGGTACCCTAGTATCCCGAACTTGTGCACGCAGACGATTCTGCAAAGACTGTAACAAGGCTTGCCGGGTGACCGCCAAGGTCCTCCGTGGTTCCTTTGGATCCATTCAAGAACAAAGTATTCAAGGAAAGGAGACAAGGCCCGGCAAGAGGAGCTTGCGGGAAGGCCAACCAAGGCATCTCAAGGAACTTGCCGCGACGCCACAGCGTCCCGGCGAGGCCGATGGCGACAAGCTTCGGACGCGACAAGACAACGACAGCGGCAAAGGCGCTTGCTGCGGCAAACTACCACTCTGTACCCGGCGCTCGGCACATCCACCAACGATGGTCGCATACAGGGCCTTTCGGTAGCAGCGTGGCAAGAGGCTGTGCGACCGGCCGGTCTTGTGATAACAGCGGCCGACAAGATTGCCATCGTGTAGCGGTGGCGTCCACAGACGGTCCTTTTTGCACTATTTGGGCGGCGTGAAGCGGGCATTTAATGCCTTTGTCCCCTGCCGTCTGGGTTAGGTATGATACCGTGCGGTAGTTGTACCAACCGCAATTCCTTTTCCATTTTTACCCTTGTCTACGTTGCCATCTGCCGGAGACCCTTTAGCATATAAAGGAGGCCCATGCATAGCGTAGAGGAGGGTTCCGGGCAGAAAAACACTCACGCTCGGTCTCGTTAGCAGCTAGTGTGTCTTTGTGCTTTTCAGTAGCTCCCGAGCAAGAACTCAATACACTTTCGGACATGTAGCGGTAGGAGTGTTATCTCTCCGGAGAGCTCGAAAGCTGGGTAAACTGCCGTGGTATTAACCCGCCTCGATCCGCTCTTCGTGCGATCTCCGCCCCCCGCCGAACCCAAAGGGGCTCGGTCCGCCGGTCCCATAGGTGTTCGTGGATCAGTTTCCCCGACACCAACCAATCAGTGACTGACTGAACCTTACTGGGATCTACTGCTATACCCTCTCCCGATATAACATGCCCAAAAAAATCCAACTTCCTTCAACCAAAACTCGCACTTGCTGAATTTGGCGTATAACTGGTGTTCCCTAAGTTTCTCGAGAACCAAACGCAAGTGTTCGCGTGCTCCTCTTCGTTCTTCGAGTATACCATAATATCATCAATAAACACCACAACAAACTTGTCCAAAACTCCATGAACACCTTGTTCATCATACTCATGAAATAAGCGGGGCGTTAGTGGGTCAAACGACATGACCGTATACTCATATAATCCATACCGTGTGGTAAATGTTGTCTTTGGTATATCCTTCTGCGGATCTTCAACTGATGGTATCGATCGTAGATCAATCTTGAAAACACCTTAGCTCCTTGCAAGCTGATCAAACAGATCATTAATCATCGGTAGGGGATACTTGTTCTTTACCGTTACTTCATTCGAGCTCGATAATCAACAACCATCCTCGGGGATTTATCCTTTTCTCCACTAAAAATCTTTGGGGCTCCCCAAGGTGATGAACTTCTACGGATGTAACCTTTCTCCAATAGCTCCTTAATCTGCTTCTTAATTTCCTCCAGATCATTTGCGGGCATCCGATAGGGTCTCTTGGATATTGGTCTGTGCACAGCAATAGCTCTATCAGAAACTCGATGTCTCGATCTGGTGGCATGCCTGGTAACTCCTCTGGGAAAACATCCGGGTAATCCTTTACTACAGGTACTTCCTCCTGTACAACTCCCGTGAGGGCATTCACTTGGCTCCTCCTAGGCACATGCCTAGATACATACTTAATCCTTTTTCCCTCCGGGGTGGTAAGATAAATTGATTTGCTAGCAGGTCAATACTTCCTCCATACTTTGACATCCAGTCCATACCTAATATCACATCCAATCCTTGCGACTTCAAGATAATTAGGTCGGATGGAAAAACATGCGTGCCAATGATTAGGGGTATCTGGGTGCACCATCTGCTAGCCATGTACTCTGCTCGAGCGAGTAGCTCACTAAAGAGGGGTTCTAAGGGTTTGGGTTGGTAACTTGAACTTATCCACAAATCCCTTGATATGTATGAATCGATGCACGATGTCGAAAAGAACAATAGCGGTAAATGGCTGAACCATAAACTTACCTATTACGCGTCGGCTGCTCTTCAACTTCCTCCACGTTAACGTGGTTCACTTGTCCTTTGTTGAATGGATTGGGCTTCTTCCCAGCGCTCCCATTTCCGTTCCATTCCTTCCTTGAGCGAGTCATTGGCATAATGCCCTGTTTTCCGCACTTAAAGCAAATAACTTGGCTTAAGTCCCTCTTGGCGGGTGTAGCTGGGTTAGAGCGATTACGATTATTGTTGACTCCATTCCCATTCCGTTCTTCGCACCATTTTGATGATGCGATCCTCCTCGATATGGTTATGGCCTCCATGGTTATGAACAAGTCCTCCCGAGTTCGGGGTTAAGCGAGGCTTCGATGAGCTCGAGAGTTATACTTCCCTTGTCCATACTTCCTCTTACGGTTCTCGATTTGCTGTTGCTTACTTTCAAGCATTAGGGCCTTATCCACAAACTCACGGTAGTTGTCGAAAGTTGCCACCATCAGCGCATACTCATCTCATCATTCAGCCCTTCCATAAACTTCTCACCGCTTAGCGGCATCTGTGGACACATCATCGGGGCATAACATGATAACTTGCTAAACTCATCCACGTCTTTGGGCCTGATGCGGTTCCCCTGGCGTAGGTTGCGAAACTCACGCTTCTTCATCACGCATGGCTCCGGTTGAGACATGGGCTGCGAAAAAGCTTGTTGGAACGGGTCCCAAGTTACATTGGCTATAGGGAAGGTAGCCGTGTAATTCTCCCACCATGCGGCTGCTGGTCCATCCAATTGATGTGCGGCAAAGCGCACCCTTTCAGCATCCGTGCATCCTGCGGTGGTTAACTCCCTTCCAATACGACGTAGCCAATCATCCGCAACTATTGGCTCGGTGCTACTGGAAAACACCGGCGGTTGTAACCTTAGGAAGCGGGCTAAGTTGTCCACTGGCGGTGGGTTATTGTTGTTGTTGTTGTTGCCACAGTTACGAACTAGCAATTGCATCAAGGTATTTTCTTCTTTGGATCAAGCGGGTGAGCTCCGATGGGAAAGCAAAACCGGTGTCACGTCTTAGAGGCATCTGAGGGTTTAGATGGAAGAGATTAGAATAGAAAGAGGTCTAGCGAGAAAACACTACCCATATGCATATGAGGCAAACACACATTCGTTCAATCAAGCAAGCAAGGGCATACAAAGCGGTCTAGGACTATCGCAAAAAGTGCTCATCTACTACTAGTTACATGGGGAAAATACTACTAATGTTTGGTGGTCATCTAGAAATTTTTGATCGGTGGAAGACTCCATGATGTCCGCTCGGCTTCGTCTTCATAGTCATCATCACTTGGATCTGAGTCGGTGTCGTCGATGATGATGTAGTTGTCCGGACAAGCGGGATCTTCTTCTTCTTCTTGCTCCTCTTCTTTGGGTGCTGGTCCTCCCATGAAGACTCCGATCTTCTTAACTAGGTCATCATTCTTCTCCAGTAGTGTCTTGATTTCTTCCTCATATCCGTCGCGTGTAAATTTAAGTTCTTACTCCAGTTCGATGATCCTAGTTTTCGCCTTCTTCAACTCCATCATGTACTGCACATCTGGTTCTCTGACGTCGAATGTGCTGGTTTAGCTCTGGATGTAAGCTGCAATGGATCTATCCTTCTTGGTGCTTTGATTACTTCCCATTGCTCGTCTCGGCGCCCACATATTTGATATATGGTGTCTTTAAGCTCTCTGTTGTAGACTTCTCCAATGTGTCCTATGGTAATGTGAGCTGCCATACTCTTGCCAAGGCTCCAGGTGGGTGCTTCAAAAGAAAACTCTATGGGCTTGGAAGTTGGCGAGAACGTCCTTCCTGGAACTTGTACTTGAATCATCCAGGGCTCTTCTTCCGGTAGAGTAGCGTTGTACGTCCCGGTGAACCTAAGTTTGGGGATAATATTATCCAAGGCACCCCAAGATAATATTTCAAGAAGTCTCAAGCATCTAAGCTTGGGGATGCCCCGGTAGGCATCCCACCTTTCTTCTTCGACAATTATCGGTTAGTATCGGTTGAACCTAAGTTTTTGCTTCTTCACATGAGGTGTGCTATCCTTGAAATGTCATTTTATTTTACTTAGTTTTGCTTGTTGTTTGAATAAAATACCAAGATCTGAAATTCTTAAATGGGAGAGTCTTCACATAGTTGCATGATTATTCGGCTACTCATTAATTTCACTTATATCTTTCGGAGTAGTTTGTTATTGCTCTAGTACTTCACTTATATCTTTTAGAGCACGGTGGTGGATTTGTTTTAAAGAAACTTTTGATCTCTCATGCTTCACTTAGATTATTTTGAGAGTCTTAAATAGCATCGTAATTTGCTTAAACAATCCTAATATGCTAGGGTATACAAAAATAGTAAAACTTTCTTATGAGTGTGTTGAATACTAAGAAAAGTTTGATGCTTGATAATTGTTTTGAGATATGGAGGTGATAATATCAAAGTCGTGCTAGTTGAGTAGTTGTGAATTTGAGAAATGCTTGTGTTGAAGTTTGCAAGTCCCATAGCATGCACGTATGGTACTCGTCATGTAACAAATTTGAAACATGAGGTGTTCTTTGATTGTCCTCCTTATGAGTGGCGGTCGGGGACGGCGATGGTCTTTTCTACCAATCTATCCCCTAGATGCATGGCGTAGTACTTTGGTTTTGATGGCTTGTAGATTTTTGCAATAAGTATGTGAGTTCTTTATGACTAATGTTGAGTCCATGGATTATACGCACTCTCACCCTTCCATCATTGCTAGCCTCTTGGTAAGATGCATTGCCCTTTCTCACATTGAGAGTTTGTGCAAACTTCACGGTGCATCCAAACCCGTGATATGATCGCTCTTTACGTAGCGACCCGACCTCGAACGGTCAAGTCTCTGTGTTCCGTGTCATCCTGGATCGATGTCTTGACACACACGATTACTCGAGCGATTTATAACGAGTAGCAATCACACACTTATTACATCGAATGTCTCAAAAGAGAACTTAATACAATAATATGGCTTAAGGCCATCTAATACGATAACGTGGAAGGCTTGGAAGATAAAGTGAGTCCATCAACTCCAACGGCATTTGAGCTGCGCAATGACGACCTATCGAACCTTACTCCTGCGTGCGAAAAGTACGCAACATAATACGTTGCAGCCGAGAAACGGGTCAAGACATGGAATATCTTTGGCAATGTAACACAATAGAGCAATAACAGGATAATGCTATTACTACATGCATATTTGGTGGTGGAAAGCTCTCTGATTCTGATTTCTTGCGGAAAGCCAATTTTCCCTATATCAAAGGAATATATTTTAATTTTAACTATCATGGTGGTTGAAACATCATTGAGAAGGTATAACCCCAACTCAATCCCAATTAAAGTAATTAACAAACCAGCAATATTAATTTAGGGGTGATGAGATACATGTGAATACTCGGTACTAGATACTCGAATTGTCCATAACCGGGGACATGGCTAACCATGATTAGATTGTACACTCTGCGAGAGGTTTGCGCACTTTCCCCACAAGACTTCGATCGCCTCGATGATTTCTCGCCTTTGCATGGTGTTTGAGAAGCGGATGACGAGACCACAGTCTTCGAAACATTAACTCTTTACTCGGGTAGACCATACCAAACCTACAAACCCACTACACCGCTGATCTACCTCTTCAAGAGCTTCACGTAACTTACTCAACTATGCTAGAGCCCATAATATCTTGTGGCTGCACACGGAAGTTTCTAGCATGAATAATCTCAGTTCCCTTTGAGCTGGGTGGCGGTCCTTAGGAAAGATCACACGGGTTCCCAAGGTTTCAAAACAAAAGCAGAACAACCTTTGGGTTCCCAGGTGCCTCAATCCACCGGATGTGTATTAAAGTTGCCACCTTAAGTTAACCATTAATTAGAAATCTCACATACATCATGGATAACTCTCAAACCCAATCCACGTCTACGAGCATAGCATAGCAATATAAGCAACACGTGAAGTAACTCCCAAGGTTTGAATGCAGGGCAATAGGTTCTACCTCATCAACTACTTCCCAACCCACAAATTAATGATATCCTAATCATGTAATGGGTGAGGTTGAATCTAATGCATAAAAACTGGGTATGAAAAGGGTATGATCAAAGTGTTACTTGCCTTCTTGACGATCAGGAATCCTAGAGACTCGTAGTAACACGCTTAGCACTCAGGAATTCTATCGCAAGCAAACAATACATACATAAGTAAACAAGCAAGATGCACAAGCGAAACTTCAAGCTGAAAGGGATTAGTAGGAGAGTTCAACTTAAGAACTCCGGTTCACAAAAAAGAATCAAATCAAGCGGAACAACAAAACTCAAGCGGCGAAAGAAACAAGGTCAGTTTACTAATCTGAACTAAGGTCAAATTTTATAGAGTCAAAAACTTGTTTGAGTTGGCTTTTTCGGAAAGAGGTTTGAGATGAAACTCCAGGCGCTTGAATCGCCTTGATTAGATAAACCAGCGAAAAGTTAAACTAGAGCGAAAATTGGATCAGAAATCGCGATCAGGAAAATCGCGGAATAAATCCGATAAAAAGAAAACGTCGAACGGCTAAAAGAACGAACACGTTCTTAAAAACGAACGAACGGGTGAATGCTCGCAACATAAATAAACCAAAAAAAAACCGATCTATATAAAAAAACGAACTAGGGTTTTTTTTTCACAAAAAAAAACCGAAGGGGTTTTCTTTTTAAAAAGAAACCAGGCGGCGGGGCTAGCTCCGGCGAGGTCGTCTGGTAGGCGGCTCAGTGAGGAGTCGGGGTGGGGCGGGGCTCGGCGGGCGGGAGTAAGCGAGGCTGACTAAGGGCGTGGCTCAGGCTCGGCTTCGATTCGGCCTTGGCAGGCGGCCAGCCGGTGGTGGTGGTGCTGGCGGCGGGGGGTATTTAAGGAGGGAGGCGGCGGTGGCTTGGGGAAGGCGCCTGGGAGGAGTCCACTCGGGCTCCCCTCGGCGTCCGTCTTGGCCTTGTGGCGACAGCAGGGAAAAGCGTGGCTCGGCTGGCACCTTTCAATTTGAGCTTTAGCCCAGTCAGGCCTATGAACCTTTTTACTAAGCGTTCGCTTGAATCTTATAAAAATCCTAGAAAAATAAATAAAAATCTAAAATTGCCAAAACAAGTTTTCTTTGTCTAAATAAAATATTTAGAATAAGATGAACTTTTCTTGGCCCCTAAAATCACAATTTTTAAAACATGCAAATTTTTCTAGAGTAGAATAAAATTCCAAATAAAATCAAATAAAACCAAATAATGATTTTAACATTTTTCCTCCGATATTTCAATTATTTTGGAGAAGTCATATTAACTCCCCTCATTTATTTATTTAAAATGAAATATTTTCAGGAGAAAATAATTAAAACCAAAATCCTCGTCTTCACTACTTGATAAAAATCAAATATGAAAATGAAAAAAAATCCCCAACTCTCTCAGGGTCCTTGAGTTGCTTAGGATTTCGAGGATTTCAAATGGAAATGCAATAAAATATGATATGCATGGATGACCTATGTATAACATGCCAAATTGAAAATTTGGGATGTTACACTTTCACACATAAACCTCCTTATATCTTCCTCAAAACAGCCACCATACCTACCTATTATGGCATTTCCATAGCCATTCCGAGATATATTGCCATGCAACTTTCCACCATACCGTTTATCATGACACATTCATCATTGTCATATTGCTTAGCATGATCATGTAGTTGACATAGTATTTGTGGCAAAGCCACCGTTCATAATTCTTTCATACATGTCACTCTTGGTTCATTGCATATCCTTGTACACCGCCGAAGGCATTCATATAGAGTCATACTTTGTTCTAGTATCGAGTTGTAATCATTGAGTTGTAAATAAATAGAAGTGTGATGATTATCATTTTCTAGAGCATTGTCCCAAGTGAGGAATAAAAAAAAGAAAGGCCATAAAAAAGAGAAGGCCCAAAAAAAGAGAAAGGCCATAAAAAAAGAGAAGGCCCAAAAAAAAGAGAAAGGCCATAAAAAAAGAGAAGGCCCAAAAAAATGAGAGAAAAAGAGAGAAGGGTGTAACATCCCAAATTTTGGAATGTTAATATAATTAATTGAATTGTTTGTTTTTTTGCTTGAGTGAATTAAACTTGAGTGAAATTTGAACCTTTTCAAAAACTTTTGAATGAGAGGGAATAAAATGACTTTCCCCTTCTCCGTAAATTCAAATTCATCCTATTAAAATCAATGAAAGAAGATGACATGACTTCTTCAACTATAAAGAATTTGAGCGGAGTTTTGCAATTTAATTCTTTCAAATATTTGCACTTGCTTCTCTATTTTTCTTCCCGAGAAATACCCGAAAAATAAATTCTTGCAAGCAAGAAGAGCGGAGGAAAATGACCCTCCAAAATCAGGGGCATTTTGAAAATATTTGAGCCAAGAAAAACCAAAGTTTTTATTTAAAAATTATTTGCAAAAAGAAATAAAGCCTTTAGGGATTTTCTGAAAACATTTTTTAAGTTTTTATTTTGGTAGTGGAATAATGCTCATCATCTACATTTTATTTTTCTGATAATTTTAGTATATAAAAACTCTTTATTCCGAATTGATTTGATTTCCTTTTTATTGTTTTAGTTTCCTAATTTTAAAAATAGGAATGGAATCGTTTTTATTAGGAAAAACCTGCTGGCCCATTAAGCACTTTCCTATTCTAGCCCAACAAGAGATCATCTCCTTCCTCTGTTTCCTCTCACGTTAGAAGCTTTCCATATCCATGGAGACGGGAATCTCCACCTTCCCGATCTCCCTCGTCTTTCCATCCCAGCGCCTCCCGAGACCGCCTATAAAACCCCCTCCCTCTCCTCGTTCCCGTTTCCCCGTCACCACGCCCCCTACCTGCCCGTAGCCTTCTAGCCACCGTCCTCCATTTCCTGCCTAGAAACGCTAACCAGGAGCTCTCCTGGAAAATACCCATCGCCCAGCGCCACCTCCCCAAGCCTTGACCCCTCCTCCGCCACCCCCACCTCATGGCCCGACCTCGCCCCCCTTGCGGAGCAGCCCTCCACATCGCCCGTCTCCTTCCTGCCATCTCTGCCTCACGTACAGGTAACTCCGTTTCGTTTTCAGATTTATTTCCGTAACAGATTTAGTTCCGTTCTTGTTTAGCTTATAACTTTTGATCTAGAAGTCCAATGATGCTGATTCTTTTTGCGTTAGATCACAATTTTCTTGTAGTTTCCAAAAATATATAATTTGTCCATGTTTGGATTTATAAAAATTGAGTTAGATCAGATTTGAATTAAATCTTGTTTTGCTTATTCAGGAGTTTCATAATAGATTTTTAATTGATTCTTTTTGCTCCTGGGCTCTAGGACCTTTGTTTATCCAGTAGTATTTAGTATCTTATTTCTAGGTTAATTTAAATTAGGTTTTTAGCAAAACAGTACTGTTTTATTATTAGTTCTGTTTTAGCTTTTTCTTTATTGTTTTTATTAGTTTTAAATTATTTCTTTTTGTCACTTTTGACAAAATTAGTTATGTTTCTGTTAGACCACAGGAAAAATTTTATTTTTATTTAAAAAAATTTTATTGTCCTTAGTTTTGTATGAAGCCTTCTATAGGTCATAGTTAGAGTTTTTTATTTGTTTCTTTTTGCAAATAAAATTTTATGGAAAAAAATACTTTCTGTTAAATTAGTTATTTTACATTTTATTTTCTGTTAATTTATTAGTTTAGTATTTTAATTGTTGTTAAGTTTTTACTTACTGCAAAACTATATTAGATGTTTTTAGCAAAGTCATAGATCTTCTTTAGTAGTTTTTCTTTGTAGATTTATTTGAAGTTTCTTTAGATTTTGTTTGAGTTTTATTATCGATTTTCCTTGCTGTTTTGATTGTTATTTGAGTGCTAAAATTGTTTGCTAGGATGTTTGCTTATGTGAATGCTATGTTTGACTATATAGATTTTCAACGGAGTGACGATTAGTTCTACCAAGTCATTTTCTCGATGTTGTTATCTTCATCAAGTATTACTGTGCAAGTTCACTTTGACCATGCTTTCATACCTATGTTTTATTGCATTTAGTGGCATCTTTGCAACCACCCTCGAGTGATATTGAATTCTTGTAGTTGAGTAGTATGCATGAGGTAGGAACCCATCACCACAATTGCCAAGCCCGGACGTTATTTATTTTAATGCTACGCTATAGTAGATGGGGTTTTGGTATGAGTGCACGAGTGGTGTGAAGAAGGAGGATTCTACGTCAATGACGACAACTCCATGATGGCATCTGCAAGGACTGCATCTTCAAGGCCTCAAGACTTCAAGACTCGAGACAAGAATTCAATACACACTACTGGGTGAAGGACGGTTGATGGGCACCCTGGAGAACCCAGTGGATGGCCGGGATGCATGGAGAAGTGCCATGACATCTTGCGGAAAGCTTCACCCAGACTCAAAGAGGCGGAAGAATACTTCATGCCCGAAGCTTACGGCAACCGCAAGTCATTATGGGCTCTGGCTTGGTTGACCTTAGTGGTGACTCTGGCTGGGGCCGGTACTAGCAGATGTAGAACTACGGTAGGATGGGATGAGTACGGACGGTGGTCGGAGGAACTCTTGAGGAAGACCATGTTTGATCGTCTTGTTCTCAAACGCATACGAAGTGCGAGAACGTAAAAGAGGGATCGAATCTTGTGGGTAAAGTGTACAAACCTCTGCAGAGGGTTAAAACCTAATCGATTAACCGTGTCCCGGATTCACGGACATTTTGAGCCTCTGGACTTGGATCTATCTCGGAACTCTCAACACCGGATTGATAACTTAATTGTGGGCAACATATGATGATTTTTGGGCTATGAGGCATCGGTTGGCGGAACCATGTCATGATAGAAAACTCCTTAGTACAGACTTCATTCTATTCCTTTGATGTAGGTAAAATAAAATCAGCTTTTACATAAACAAAACTTCGAATCTGAGCCATAAAGCCATATTGCATATAGTATAGTTTTATCATCTGCTTTTCTCATATTGTGATCTTGCTTGGTACATTCAATGTCGATTGACCTACTACAGCTGCAACGTATCATGTTGCGAATATTTCCTCGACGAGTAAGAGTTACGATCTGTGGTTACGGTCTACACTCAACTCCGCCGATGGCGTTGATGGGACTCCACGCCTGCTTGATTGTTTCCGCCGAGTATTATGAGGTATATATCGGTTTACGTTATTTATGCATGTGATTGCACTTTTGATATATACATTGATGTACCGTGTGCCAAAGACATCTTGATCCGAGGATGGCAGAACACGAAGGCTTGACCGTCTGAGGTCGGGTCGCTCTGAAGATGGTATCGAGCACATGTCGATTGGTAGGGACGTGACCCTAGAAACCGGAAAGCCCTTGGACAGGATATCTCAAAACTTTATTTTCAAAAAGACTCTTACTCCTCATCTTTCTGATTTTATCAAATAGACCCTCTCACCTCAAATAGTTAGGATATACCCTTTTCCCTTTTGACCACATGAAGGATCAATGAAGCCGCTCCAAGAAAGATGTCGGACGGTGATGACCCTTCAAAGTAACCAGGATTTTACCATGCATTAGAAGAGTTGAAGTCGCAACAATTGAAGACTACGAAGACTTGAAGAATTTGAAGTTCTGAAGAATTATTTGACCTTTAGAGACCAAACCCCACATTATACACTTACGTTAGATCTGACGATTTGTGAGCTGTCATTTGTTTGATGTTTTCCGAGCAGCCCCAAAATAAAACTTCGTTTCTTCAAAACTATTGTTTGTATTGTGTGTATCTCTCTATCCAACTCTCTCTTATCTCACCCTAAAACCCTTGGAGCCATAGATGATGAATGAAGAAGGACTGGTATTCTTCGGACCGATGACTTCCGGTTGGAGTCCGAGCTATGGATTCGTAACATGGAGGATCACTTCGAGAAGAAAATGATTGCAAGGAAGTATGAGGTTCAATATGCTCTTCAGTATTTTACCGAGAGTGCTGCAACCTGGTGGAAAATGCATCAAGCCATACAAGGATGCAACGAAGCAAAAACTTGGGAGGAATTCAAGAAGACTCTGACAAGATCTCGTCTTATCCGGAAGCAACATGATACACCAAGAAATAAACCTTGTGCCTGCAAGATTTGCGGAGAAATAGGACACACCTGGGAGGAACACAAGGATGGATGCCCTCATTGTGAGGAGAAACACCCGGTGAGGAATGCCCAACTAGTCGGGTGACTTGTTTCTTGTGTGAAGGAACCACCCACTACGACTCAAGGTCACATTTACTCCGTGGTGCAACAAACTATTCAGGGAGCAGGAAGAAGGAATGAAAGAAGCCCTCCGAGAAGTTATGCAAGAATACGTGATGAAGGAATGTGTTGAAGACCCGATGGTGAAGGCCTAAACAGATTTTTCGCCCAAGTCTGCTATTCATGTGGGGAAGAAGGACATTTTCAAGGTGTATTGCGAAAGGAATGCAAAGAGGATCTCGAGAGATTTCCCGACAGCGAAGTGAAGTTTGACCCTCGTGAAATAGAAGCTACGGTCATCACGGAGAAATCTAGGAAGAGAAAGCGAAGACATCCCAGAACAACCTAATTTCTGCAGAGAAGGACCTGAGTCACATCACTTGTTACAGTGTGCAAGGATTTAGGTCATTACGCTAGTAAATGTCCGGAAAAGAAGCCAAGAATCCAAGGAGCCTACATAATCACAAAGAAGCCCGAGACTTATCCAAAGTCTTTTGTTTTTTTTGCAAGGAAGCAGGACATTATGCTACTAAATGTCCCAACAAGATGAAAGCTGGAGTTGAGTAGTTGGAATTTTGATATTGGTAATAAGTGTAGTAGGGAAGCAATTGTTTCCATAAGGATATGGAGTTGAATTTATGTAATGAAAGTCTCGGATATTGTAATGAATTCATGAAATCAATAAAGTTAATGTGTCATGATTTCATACATGGATTTTTTGAGTTGTTACTCTACGAACAAAGATTTTGACCATTTTCGAGGATATGAGAAATATGGTCTATGGATGGATTTGTGAATTTCATTTTAAGGGTGGTAGTACCCTGTGAAGAGGACTAGACTAATGGATAAGAAAATATATATTCCACGGACTGTAGTTGAAGGAAAAAAAATTTGGAATTTTGCTTTTGATATGATGGTATGAAGAAACAGAGTACTACTGGATTTAAAGGAGGTGTAACATGAGAGTTACTCCAAGGAAGAGTTAAAGCTGCACTAGTGTTGAAGTGGGCCATAACCCACAGGCCCAGGATTTTGAAAAGGAACAGATGTAACCTTGATAAAGGAATAAATTTGGAAGAATCAGTGATCCAATCAGCATAAGTTTCGTAGGAGGTTACGCAAAAACCTGAGAGTGGTGAAGTAACGATAGATGTTTTGTTTGGCTTGCGAAACCATGGATTTATACGAACTCGGTTCGAGAACAAGAGAAATTCTGCAATGCTTGTGAGTATGCCCAAGTGTTAAAATACGTGATTCGATATTTACATATGTGGTAATGATTCAAATGCAGGATGGACTGGCCCCCATACCGAGAGACTTCTATCATGAACTATCATATGTTGATGGAAAATCGAGAGCCTTGAAAACCTTAGAAGAGTGTCGACGCGATAAGCCATAAAACCATAGAAGGGTAGGACGATGGAACCCTTTACGGGCAACCGTTGCCAATCGTAGGATATACGGTGAAGTTCAACCAGACCCGTTTTACGCAGGAGAAAACCATAAATTGTAGACCACCATGAGTGTTTCGATAGTTGTTTAGAATGGACATTGACCCATCGCCTAAGAAGATCCGGTCTCTTGATTTAACTTCAACTTTGACGAACCGACCCAAGCTTTTGAGGAAAACTCTATGCTTCGACAAAAGAGCTTTAATGAAGGAGCTATTGTAAGATATGTGAAGAGACATACATTGTCAGCCCTCCGGAGGAAATATCTGAGTTTATTGGAACCATGACCTTGTTTTTAAGTGTGGTAGCACCTGACCTTTCTCGACCAAGACATTTGCTAGAAGACCCCAACCCTAACCTTTTCTTGCTAGCCTCTTGAATCTCGAGGCGAGATTCATTCTAAGTGTGGTAGGTTTGTAACATCCAAAATGTTGGTATGTTTATATAATTTTTTGTTTTGTTTGTTTTTTGCTTGTGTTAATTTAAGTTGAGTTAAATTTGAACCTTTTCAAAATCTTTTGAATGAGAGGAATAAAATGACTTTCCCTTCTCCGTAAATTCAAATTCATCCTATTAAAATCAATGAAAGAAGATGACATGACTTCTTCAACTATAAAGAATTTGAGCGGAGTTTTGCAATTTAATTCTTTCAAATATTTGCACTTGCTTCTCTATTTTTCTTCCCGAGAAATACCCGAAAAATAAATTCTTGCAAGCAAGAAAGAGCGGAGGAAAATGACCCTCCAAAATCAGGGGCATTTTGAAAATATTTGAGCCAAGAAAAACCAAAGTTTTTATTTAAAAATTATTTGCAAAAAGAAATAAAGCCTTTAGGGATTTTCTGAAAAACATTTTTTAAGTTTTTATTTTGGTCAGGTGGAATAATGCTCATCATCTACATTTTATTTTTCTGATAATTTTAGTATATAAAAACTCTTTATTCGAATTGATTTGATTTCCTTTTTATTGTTTTAGTTTCCTAATTTTAAAAATAGGAATGGAATCGCTTTTATTAGGAAAACCTGCTGGCCCATTAAGCACTTTCCTATTCTAGCCCAACAAGAGATCATCTCCTTCCTCTGTTTCCTCTCACGTTAGAAGCTTTCCATATCCATGGAGACAGAATCTCCACCTTCCCGATCTCCCTCGTCTTTCCATCCCAGCGCCTCCCGAGACCGCCTATAAAACCCCCTCCTCTCCTCGTTCCATTTTTCCCATCACCACGCCTCCCTGCCCGTGAGCCTTCTCGCCACCGTCCTCCTTTTCCTGCCTAGAAAGCGCTCACCAGGAGCTCTCCTGGAACCTCCCATCGCCCAGCGCCACCTCCCCAGCGCCGACCCTCCTCCGCCACCCCCACCCTCGCCTTGGCGACCTCGCCCCTTGCCGAGCAGCCCTCCACATCGCCGTCTCCTCCTTCCTGCCATCTCTGCCTCACGTCTGGTAACTCCGTTTTCGTTTTCAGATTTATTTCCGTAACAGATTTAGTTCCGTTCTTGTTTAGCTTATAACTTTTGATCTAGAAGTCCAATGATGCTGATTCTTTTTGCGTTAGATCACAATTTTCTTGTAGTTTCCAAAAATATATAATTTGTCCATGTTTGGATTTATAAAAATTGAGTTAGATCAGATTTGAATTAAATCTTGTTTTGCTTATTGCGGGAGTTTAATAATAGGTTTTTAATTAATTCTTTTTGCTCCTGGTCTCTAGGACCTTTGTTTATCCAGTAGTATTTAGTATCTTATTTATAGGTTAATTTATATTAGGTTTTTAGCAAAACAGTACTGTTTTATTATTAGTTCTGTTTTAGCTTTTTCTTTATTGTTTTTATTAGTTTTAAATTATTTCTTTTTGTCACTTTTGACAAAATTAGTTATGTTTCTGTTAGACCACAGGAAAAATTTTATTTTTATTTAAAAAAATTTTATTGTCCTTAGTTTTGTATGAAGCCTTCTATAGGTCATAGTTAGAGTTTTTATTTGTTTCTTTTTGCAAATAAAATTTTATGGAAAAAAAATACTTTCTGTTAAATTAGTTATTTTACATTTTATTTTCTGTTAATTTATTAGTTTAGTATTTTAATTGTTGTTAAGTTTTTACTTACGGCAAAACTATATTAGATGTTTGTAGCAAAGTCATAGATCTTCGTTAGTAGTTTTTCTTTGTAGTTTTATTTGAAGTTTTTTTTGATTTTGTTTGAGTTTTATTATCGATTTTCCTTGCTGTTTTGATTGTTATTTGAGTGCTAAAATTGTTTGCTAGGATGTTTGCTTATGTGAATGCTATGTTTGACTATATAGATTTTCAACGGAGTGACGATTAGTTCTACCAAGTCATTTTCTGACGTTGTTATCTTCATCAAGTATTACCGAGCAAGTTCACTTTGACCATGCTTTCATACCTATGTTTTATTGCATTTAGTGGCATCTTTGCAACCACCCCTCAGTAGTGATATTGAATTCTTGTAGTTGAGTAGTATGCATGAGGTAGGAACCCATCACCCTGTTGCCAAGCCCGGGACGTTATTTATTTTAATGCTACGCTATAGTAGACGGGGTTTGGTATGAGTGCACGAGAGTGGTGTGAAGAAGGAGGATTCTCACGCCAATGGCGACAACTCCATGATGGCATCTGCAAGGACTGCATCTTCAAGGCCTCAAGACTTCAAGACTCGAGACAAGAATTCAATACACACTCTTTGGGTGAAGGACGGTTGATGGGCACCTGGAGAACCCGGTGGATGGCGGGATGCATGGAGAAGCGCCATGACATCTTGCGGAAAGCTTCACCAGGACTCAAAGAGACGGAAGAATACTTCATGCCGGAAGCTTACCTGCAACCGCAAGTCATTATGGGCTCGGCTTGGTTGACCTTAGTGGTGACTCTTGGGGCGGTACTAGCGGATGTAGAACTACGGTAGGATGGGATGAGTCTGCGGACGGTGGTCGGAGGAACTCTTGAGGAAGACCATGTTTGATCGTCTTGTTCTCAAAGCATACGAAGTGCGAGAGCGTAAAAAGAGGGATCGAATCTTGTGGGTAAAGTGTACAAACCTCTGCAGAGGGTTATAACCTAATCGATTAGCCGTGTCCCCGATTACGGACATTTTGAGCCTCACGGACTTGGATCTATCTGGAACTCTCAACACCGGATTGATAACTTAATTGTGGGCAACATATGATGATTTTGGGCTATGAGGCATCGGTTGGCGGAACCATGTCATGATAGAAAACTCCTTAGTACAGACTTCATTCTATTCCTTTGATGTAGGTAAAATAAAATCAGCTTTTACGCATAAACAAAACTCAGATCTGAGCCATAAAGCCATATTGCATATAGTATAGTTTTATCATCTGTTTTCTCATATTGTGATCTTGCCGGTACATTCAATGTACTTGACCTACACGGCTGCAACGTATCATGTTGCAGATATTTCCTCGACGAGTAAGAGTTACGATCTGAGGTTACGGTCTACACTCAACCTGCCGATGGCGTTGATGGGACTCCACGCCCGTTTGATTGTTTCCGCTGAGTATTATGAGGTATATATCAGTTTCGTTATTTATGCATGTGATTGCACTTTGATATATACATTGATGTACTGTGTGCCTGATATCTTGATCGAGGATGTACGAAACACGGAGGCTTGACTGCTCGAGGTCGGGTCGCTACAAAGGGACAATGTTACTATCCTTTGCCACACTTGTGCTTCAAAGTAGCACCGTAATCTTCATGATAGAGAGTCTCTTGTTTTGTCACTTTCATATACTAGTGGGAATTTTTCATTATAGAACTTGGCTTGTATATTCCAATGATGGGCCTCCTCAAGTTCCCTAGGTCTTCGTGAGCAAGCAAGTTGGATGCACACCCACTTAGTTTTCTTTTGTTGAGCTTTCATACATTTATAGCTCTAGTGCATCAGATTGCATGGCAATCCCTACTCCTCGCATCAACATCAATCGATGGGCATCTCCATAGCTCATTGATTAGCCTCGTTGGTGTGAGACTTTCTCCTTTTTGTCTTCTCCACATAACCCCCATCATCATATTCTATTCCACCCATAGTGCTATGTCCATGGCTCGCTCATGTATTGCATGAAAGTTTATAAGTTTGAGATTACTAAAGTATGAAACAATTGCTTGGCTTGTCATCGAGGTTGTGCATGAGAGCATTTTTGTGTGTGAAAATGGAGCATGACTAAACTATATGATTTTGTAGGGATCAACTTTCTTTGGCCATGTTATTTTGAGAGGACATAATTGCTTAGTTAGTATGCTTGAAGTATTATTATTTTTATGTCAATATGAACTTTTATCTTGAATCTTTCGAATCTAAATATTCATATCACAAATAAGAAGAATTACATTGAAATTATGCCAAGTAGCGCTCCGCATCAAAAATTCTGTTTTTATCATTGACCTACTCGAGGGGCGAGCAGGAATTAAGCTTGGGGATGCTTGATACGTCTCCAACGTATCTATAATTTTTGATTGCTCCATGCTATATTATCTACTGTTTTGGGCAATATTGGGCTTTATTATCCACTTTTATATTATTTCTGCGACTAACCTATTAACCGAAGGCGCAACCCAGAATTGTTGTTTTTTTGCCTATTTCAGTGTTTCGAAGAAAAGGAATATCAAACGGAGTCCAATTGACCTGAAACTCCACGGAACTTATTTTTGGACCAAAAGAAGCCCACGGAGTACCTAGGAAGCTCACCGGGAGTCGGGCTGCCCATGAGGGTGGGGGCGCCCCCCAGGGCGCGCCCCCTACCTCGTGGAGAGCCCGGAGGTCCACCGACGTACTTCTTTCACCCATATATACCCACGTACCCTAAAAACTTCGAAGACGAGAATAGATCGGGAGTTCCACCGCCTTGAAGCCTCAGAGCCACCAAAACTAACGGGACCCCTTTAAGCACCTGCACGAGGGGGGGATCCATCTCCGGTGGCCATCTTCATCATCCCGGTGTTCTCCATGACGAGGAGGGAGTAGTTCACCCTCGGGGAAATGCAAGAGACCTCGGTTATGATGATGCACTAGGTCCATAGCTGGGACTTTGTGTATGTTCTCGAAATGCATTTGTCGAGTGCTCATTAAGAAAGTTACTATACAAGTTTCTGAACTAACACCTTAAGAAAAGTTCTCCAAAAGTTACCTATGAAAGAATCCTTTGAAGCATCTGGTCGTCACAAACATTTTGACTACTTGTGGAGCCAAAACGGACTCCGTATGAGTCAGATATCCATGTTTCAGTTAACACTGCACAAAACTGATTCGAGCAGCACGGTTACATAGTAGTTCTTGTGTAGTTGCATTTGATTTTTTCCATTCCACTTCACTAAACATCTCCATGTGAGATCCAATTACTTGTAGGGAAATGCAAGAGACCTCGGTTATGGTGATGCACTAGGTCCATAGCTGGGACTTTGTGTATGTTCTCGAAAATCACGTTTGTCAGTGCTCATTAAGAAAGTTTCTATACAAGTTTCTGAATGAACTCCTTATTAAAAGCTCTCCAAGCTCCCTATAAAATAATCCTTTGAAGCATCTGGTGCGTCACAAAGCGTTTTGACTACTTGTGGGCCAAACGGACTCGTATGAATGAGATATCCATTTTTTCAGTTAACACTCCACAAAACCCGATTCGAGCAGCGGTTATAGACTAGTTCTTGTGTAGTTGCATTCAATTTTTTTCCATTCTCCTTCACTAAACATCTCCATAGGAGATCCAATTACTTTTAGGGAAATTCAAGAGACCTTAGTTATGATGATGCACTAGGTCCATAGCTGGGACTTTGTGTATGTTCTCGAAATGCGTTTGTCGAGTGCTCATTAAGAAAGTTTCTATACAAGTTTCTGAACGAACTCCTTAAGAAAAGCTCTCCAAAATTCCCTATGCAAGAATCCTTTGAAGCATCTCGTCGTCACAAACGTTTTGACTACTTGTGGAGCCAAAACAAACTCCGTATGAGTCAGATATCCATGTTTTAGTTAACAACTGCAAAAAGCGATGCGAGCAGCGATTACAAACTAGTTCTTGTGTAGTTGCATTCGATTTTTTCCATTCTACTTCACTAAACATCTCCATATGAGATCCAATTACTTTTAGGGAAATTCAATAGACCTCGGTTATATTGATGCACTAGGTCCATAGCTGGGACTTTGTGTATGTTTTGGAAATGCGTTTGTCGAGTGCTTATTAAGAAAGTTTCTATACAAGTTTCTGAACGAACTCCTTAAGAAAAGCTCTCCAAAATTTCCCTGTGAAAGAATCCTTCAAAGCATCTGGTCATCACAAACGTTTTGACTACTTGTGGAGCCAAAACGGACTCCGTATGAGTCTGATATCCATGTTTCAGTTAACACTGCACAAACTGATTCCGAACGAGAGTTACAGACTAGTTCTTGTGTAGCTGCATTCGATTTTTTCCGATTCTACTTCACTAAACATCTTCATATGAGATCCAATTACTTGTAGGGAAATGCAAGAGACCTCGGTTATGATGATGCACTAGGTCCATAGCTGGGACTTTGTGTATGTTCTCGAAATGCGTTTGTCGAGTGCTCATTAAGAAAGTTTCTATACAAGTTTCTGAATGAACTCCTTAAAGAAAGCTCTCCAGAAGTTCCCTATGAAAGAATACTTTGAAGCATATGGTAGTCACAAACGTTTTGACTACTTGTGGAGCCAAAACGGACTCCGTATGAGCCAGATATCCATGTTTCAGTTAACACTGCGCAAAACTGATTCCGAACGACAATTACAGACTAGTTCTTGTGTAGTTGCATTCGATTTTTTCCATTCAACTTGTCTAAACATCTCTATATGAGATGCAATTACTTGTAGGGAAATGCAAGAGACCTCAGTTATGATGATGCACTAGGTCCATAGCTGGGACTTTGTGTATGTTCTCGAAATGCGTTTGTCGAGTGCTCATTAAGAAATTTCTATACAATTTTCTGAATGAACTCCTTAAGAAAAGTTCTCCACAAGTACCTTATGAATGAATCCTTTGAAGCATCTGGTCATCACAAACGTTTTACTACTTGTGGAACCAAAGCGGACTCCGTATGAGTCGAGATATCCATGTTTCAGCTTAACCTCACAGAAAACTGATTCCGAGCAGCGACGATTCTGAGACTAGTTCTTATGTAGTTGCATTCGATTTTTTCATTCTAATTCACTAAACATCTCCATATGATATCCAATTACTTGTAGGGAAATGCATGAGACTTCGGTTATAATGATGCACTAGGTCCATAGCTGGGACTTTGTGTATGTTCTCGAAATGCGTTTGTCGAGTGCTCATTAAGAAAATTTCTATACAAGTTTCTGAACGAACTCCTTAAGAAAATTTCTCCAAAAGTTCCCTATGAAAGAATCCTTTGAAGCATCTGGTTGTTGCAAACATTTTGACTACTTTTGGAGCCAAAATGGACTCCGTATGAGTCAGATATCCATGTTTCAGTTAACACTGCGCAACCCGATTCAACGACGATTCTGAGACTAGTTCTTGTGTAGTTGCATTCGATTTTTTCCATTCTACTTCACTAAACATCTCCATATGAGATCTAATTGCTTGTAGGGAAATGTAAGAGACCTCGGCTATGATGATGCACTAGGTCCATAGCTGGGACTTTGTGTATGTTCTCGAAATGCGTTTGTCGAGTGCTCATTAAGAAAGTTACTATACAAGTTTCTGAATGAACTCCTTAAGAAAAGTTCTCCAAAAGTTCCCTGTGAAAGAATCCTTTGAAGCATCTGGTCGTCACGAATGTTTTGACTACTCTTGGAGCCAAAATGGACTCCGTATGAGTCAGATATCCATGTTTCGATTAATCACAAGAAAACCGATTCGAGCAGCGATTCTGAGACTAGTTCTTGTGTAGTTGCATTCGATTTTTCATTCTACTTCACTAAACATCTCCATATGAGATCCAATTGCTTGTAGGGAAATGCAAGAGACCTTGGTTATGATGATGCACTAGGTTGCATAGCTGGGACTTTGTGTATGTTCTCGAAATGCGTCTGTCGAGTGCTCATTAAGAAAGCTACTATACAGTTTTCTGAACGAACACCTTAAGAAACATTCTCCAAAAGTTCCCTATGAAAGAATCCTTTGAAGCATCTTGTCGTCACAAAAGTTTTGACTACTCGTGGAGCCAAAACGGACTCCGTATGAGTCAGATATCCATGTTTGATTAACCTTTGCTAAAACTCGATTCGAGCAGCGATTCTGAGACTAGTTCTTGTGTAGTTGCATTCGATTTTTTCCATTCTACTTCACTAAACATCTCAATATGAGATCCAATTACTTGTAGGGAAATGCAAGAGACCTCAGTTATGATTATGCACTAGGTCCATGGCTGGGACTTATTGTATGTTCTCGAAATGCATTTGTCGAGTGCTCATTAAGAAAGTTTCTATACAAGTTTCTGAATGAACTCCTTATTAAAAGCTCTCCAAAAGCTCGCTATAAAAGAATCCTTTGAAGCATCCGGTCGTCACAAATGATTTGACTACTTGTGGGGCCAAGACGGACTCCGTATGAATCAGATATCCATTTTTCGGTTAACACTCCACAAAACTGATTCCGAACGACAGTTATAGACTAGTTCTAGTAGTTGCATTCAATTTTTTCCATTTTACTTCACTAAATATCTCCATAGGAGATCCAATTACTTGTAGGGAAATGCAATAGACCTCAGTTATGATGATGCACTAGGTCCATTGCTGGGACTTTGTGTATGTTCTCGAAATGCGTTTGTCGAGTGCTCATTAATGAAGTTTCTATACAAGTTTCTGAACGAACTCCTTAAGAAAAGCTCTCCAAAATTCCCTATGAAAGAATCCTATGAAGCATCTCGTCGTCACAAACGTTTTGACTAGTTGTGGAGCCAAATCTGACTCCGTATGAGTCAGATATCCATGTTCGATTAACACTTTAAAAAAGCGATTCCGAGCTACGATTACAGACTGGTTCTTGTGTAGTTGCATTCGATTTTTCCATTATACTTCACTAAACATCTCCATATGAGATCCAATTACTTTTAGGGAAATTCAACAGACCTGAGTTATATGATGCACTAGGTCCATAGCTGGGACTTTGTGTATGTTCTCAAAATGCGTTTATCGAGTGCTCATTAAGAAAGTTTCTATACAAGTTTCTGAACGAACTCCTTAAGAAAAGCTCTCCAAAAGTTCCCTAAGAAAGAATCCTTTAAAGCATCTGGTCGTCACAAACGTCGTGACTACTTGTGGAGCCAAAACGGACTCCGTATGAGTCTGATATCCATGTTTCAGTTAACAGTGCACAAAACTGATTCCGAACTACAGTTACAGACTAGTTCTTGTGTAGTTGCATTCTCTTTTTTCCCATTCTACTTCACTAAACATCTCCATATGAGATCTAATTACTTGTAGGGAAATGCAAGAGACCTCGGTTATGATGATGCACTAGGTCCATTTGGGGACTTTGTGTATGTTCTCGAAATGCGTTTGTCGAGTGCTCATTAAGAAAGTTTCTATACAAGTTTCGAGCGAACTTCGTTAAGAAAGTTCTCCAAAAGTTCCCTATGAAAGAATGCTTTGAAGCATCTGGTCGTCACAAACGTTTTGACTACTTGTGGAGCCAAAACGGACTCCGTATGAGTCAAATATCCATGTTTCAGTTAACACTGCGCAAAACTGATTCCGAACGACAGTTACAGACTAGTTCTTGTGTAGTTGCATTCGATTTTTCCATTCTACTTCATTGAACATATCCATATGAGATCCATTTACTTGTAGGCAAATGCAAGAGACCTCGGTTATGATGATGCACTAGGTCCATAGCGGGGACTTTGTGTATGTTCTCCAAAAGCGTTTGTCGCGTGCATATTAAGAAAGTTTCTATACAAGTTTCTGAACGAACTCCTTAAGAAAAGCTCTCCAAAATTCCCTATGAAAGAATCCTTTGAAGCATCTGGTCGTCATAAACGTTTTGACTACTTGTGGAGCCAAAACGGAATCCGTATGAGTCACATATCCATGTTTCAGTTAAAACTGTGCAAAACTGATTCCAAACGATAGTTACAGACTAGTTCTTGTGTAGTTGCATTCGATTTTTTCCATTCCACTTCACTAAACATCTCCATATGAGATCCAATTACTTTTAGGGAAATTCAAGAGACCTCGGTTATATTGATGCACTAGGTCCATAGCTGGGACTTTGTGTATGTTCTCGAAATGCGTTTGTCGAGTGCTTATTAAGAAAGGTTCTATACAAGTTTCTGAATGAACTCCTTAAGAAAAGCTCTCCAAAAGTTCCCTATGAAAGAATCCTTTAAAGCATCTGGTCGTCACAAACGTCGTGACTACTTGTGGAGCCAAAACGGACTCCGTATGAGTCACGATATCCATGTTTGATTAACGATGCACAAAACTGATTCCGAACTACAGTTACAGACTAGTTCTTGTGTAGTTGCATTCTCTTTTTTCCCATTCTACTTCACTAAACATCTCCATATGAGATCTAATTACTTGTAGGGAAATGCAAGAGACCTCGGTTATGATGATGCACTAGGTCCATAGCTGGGACTTTGTGTATGTTCTCGAAATGCGTTTGTCGAGTGCTCATTAAGAAAGTTTCTATACAAGTTTCTGAACGAACTCGTTAAGAAAGTTCTCCACAAGTTCCCTATGAAAGAATCCTTTGAAGCATCTGGTCGTCACAAACGTTTTGACTACTTGTGGAGCCAAAACGGACTCCGTATGAGTCGAGGATATCCATGTTTGATTAACCTTTGCAAGAAAACTGATTCCGAGCAGCGATTCTGAGACTAGTTCTTGTGTAGTTGCATTCGATTTTTCCATTATACTTCATTGAACATATCCATATGAGATCCATTTACTTGTAGGCAAATGCAAGAGACCTCGGTTATGATGATGCACTAGGTCCATAGCGGGGACTTTGTGTATGTTCTCCAAAAGCGTTTGTCGCGTGCTCATTAAGAAAGTTTCTATACAAGTTTCTGAACGAACTCCTTAAGAAAAGCTCTCCAAAATTCCCTATGAAAGAATCCTTTGAAGCATCTGGTCGTCATAAACGTTTTGACTACTTGTGGAGCCAAAACGGAATCCGTATGAGTCACATATCCATGTTTGATTAAACTGCGCAAAAGCCCGATTCCAAACGATAGTTCTGCATCAGTTCTTGTGTAGTTGCATTCGATTTTTTCCATTCCACTTCACTAAAAATCTCCATATGAGATCCAATTACTTTTAGGGAAATTCAAGAGACCTCGGTTATAATGATGATCTAGTTGTTGGAAATATGCTCTAGAGGCAATAATAAATTAGTTATTATTATTATATTTCCCTGTTCATGATAATCGTTTATTATCCATGCTATAATTGTATTGATAGGAAACTCAGATACATGTGTGGGTACATAGACAACACCATGTCCCTAGTAAGCCTCTAGTTGACTAGCTCGTTGATCAATAGATGGTTACGGTTTCACGACCATGGACATTGGATGTTGTTGATAACGGGATCACATCATTAGGAGAATGATGTGATGGACAAGACCCAATCCTAAGCCTAGCACAAAGATCGTGTAGTTCAGAGTATGCTAAAGCTTTTCTAATGTCAAGTATCATTTCCTTAGACCATGAGATTGTGCAACTCCGGATACCGTAGGGAATGCTTTGGGTGTACAAAACTTCACAACGAATCGGGTGGCTATAAAGGTGCACTACGGTATCTCCGAAAGTGTCTGTTGGGTTGGCACGAATCGAGATCGGATTTGTCACTCCGTGTGACGGAAAGGTATCTCTGGGCCCACTCGGTAGGACATCATCATAATGTGCACAATGTGACCAAGGAGTTGATCACGGGATGATGTGTTATGGAATGAGTAAAGAGACTTGCTGGTAACGAGATTGAACAAGGTATCGGGATACCGACGATCGAATCTCGGGCAAGTACTATACCGGTAGACAAAGGGAATTGTATACGAGATTGATTGAATCCTTGACATCGTGGTTCATCCGATGAGATCATCGTGGAACATGTGGGAGCCAACATGGGTATCTAGGTCCCGCTGTTGGTTATTGGCCGGAGAGTTGTCTCGGTCATGTCTACATGGTTCCCGAACCCGTAGGGTCTACACACTTAAGGTTCGATGACGCTAGGCTTATAGGGAAAGTATGTACGCGGTTACCGAATGTTTTTCGGTGTCCGGGATGAGATCCCGGACGTCACGAGGAGTTCCGGAATGGTCCGGAGGTAAATAATAATATATAGGAAGTGAGGTTTTGGCCACCGGAAGTGTTTCGGGGGTCACCGGTAATGTACCGGGACCACCGGAAGAGTTCCGGTCCACCGAGGGGCCACCAGCCGGGAGGCTTGCATGGGCCTAGTGTGGAAAGGACCAGCCCCAGTGGGCTGGTGCGCCCCACCAAGGCCCAAGGCACAGCTAGGAGGGGAGAGGGGAAACCCTAGGCGCAGATGGGCCTAAAGGCCCACCCTAGGGCGCGCCCCCTCTCTCCCCCTCTTGGCCGCCCCCTCCAAGTCCCATCTAGGGCTGCCGCACCCCTAGGGTGGGAACCCTAGATGGGGCGCAGCCACCTCCCTCCTCCTATAAATAGTGGGGTTTTGGGGCTGCCATACACATGAGAACCTCTCCTCTTGGCGCAGCCCTACCCCTCTCCCTCCTCGTCTCTCGTAGTGCTTGGCAAAGCCCTCGCTGAGTCAGCTGCTCCTCCACCACCACCACGCCGTCGTGCTGCTGCTGGACGGAGTCTTCCCCAACCTCTCCTTCTCCCCTTGCTGGATCAAGGCGTGGGAGACGTCACCGGGCTGCATGTGTGTTGAACGCGGAGGCGCCGTGGTTCGGCGCTTAGATCGGAATCAACCGCGATCTGAATCGCTACAACTACGACCCCTTCATCCGTGTTCTCGCAACGTGTCGGGGATATACACCGCGGCGTAAACCGGCCGGAAGTATAACCCGGCCGGACTTGGCAGTTTACCTGAAGAACCCGCTGACACTTGGCGGTTCATCGGGCGACCAAGCGGTTTACGGTTCATTGGTAATCCGCAAAGCGGGTCGAGGAGCGACAAGACCGTGGTCTGACCCATGGTTCATGAAGGCCGGTTCAACTACGGTTGGCCGGTTTATAAGGAAAGGCATAAGGAATATTTGTCTTACAAGGAGTTAAGACTGGACTTGTATCCGGTTTGTATTAGAGATAGGTTAGTCCTAATCCTAGTAGGACTCCACATGTAACCCGCCCCTTCAACTTATATAAGGAGGGGCAGGGCTCCCCAAAGAGGGGAGGCTAGAAGCAACAAGAAACAATCTCTAGAGCTAGACATAACTAGAGGAGAGCCGGTTTACGGCGACTCCCTCGTGATGATAATGAGACCTAGCCACAAACAGCATGTAGGGCTATTACCGGATGATGTTTCCCGGGGCCCGAAGCTGTCTAATTCCTTGTCTTGTGTGTTGATCCGCCCTGCGTCTCTCGTCTCTCTCAACCCCTCTCAAGCTACCACATAGATGCGTTGGCCTCGCGACTAAGTCCTGACACTAAGGACATCTGCCGTGACAAAACCACGACAGTTGGCGCCCACCGTGGGGCTCGCGCACGGTGGTGTTGAGTTTTTGGAGGGATCTCATCTAGGGTTTCGAGAAGTACACAAGTTTCCGGATGAACAGGAGCCGGTTTGGAAATTCATCGGTTCGGGTCTCTCGGCAGACGACGAGTCAAGCAAAGAGCGGTCACACGTGTTCGTCCGGATCGTTTTACATCACAGAGGCGATAGGAATCTTTCCGCAGATTCAAAAACAAATCCGACAACTTCTGTTCTACTGGGAACACGTGACGCTGATTGTACCAAAGCCGAAGCATGCAGAATAATTGGAAACTATGCCTGCATATCATCCAAAGAGCAGCATAAGGAGAGGAGTCAAGCAAGTCAACGCAGGTCTCTTAACAGGGGCATGTATACGCCCAAGTCCCAAGCATGCGTACTAGCACAACAAAGCAATGTATACATGCATGTCCTCCAGGGCAAGTCAAATCAAAAAGGGAAAAGGACAAACCGGATACATCCACTCCACGTGGAAATCAAAAAGAAGGAAAAGAAGAGGATAGCTACTATACCGGTTTGGGCACTTGATCGGACGAGAGTTGATGAGCCAAGTCAACTACGACCCGTACTCTGCTACCGTGACTGCGCATCGCTGGGCTGCTTGCGCCTGAACCTACCTCGCTGCACAACGTTGGGAGACGCCTTTATCGCAAGGCCGGCGCCAAGTTGCTGCCACCGTGACTACGGAGACGAGCTACCTCGCCACGAGCCCAATCCGCTTTGGCCGTTTAATTCAGCTGCCTGGATCGCTGGTGTTGCTAGCCGCTTATGCCGACGGTTTTCTCTCCTCGCCGATTCGCTTCGGCCGTGCTCGACCTCCTCTGGCGGCTGTAGAATCTGCGTCACTTTGCCGCTTAAACCGGGCCGTTTTCCAAGCAGTTTCGAGTAACGGAGAGCCAACCTCGCCTCTGTCAAGTTAGCACTAGACTCTGTTGTCAAACTAAAATCACCTCCACATCGCCGCTGGGCCCTGCTAGGTCTCTCACGCCTGAGTCGCCTTTGTTTCCGTGAAGCCGTTAGCCTGTGTTGAACCGCCGGATCAATTCGACCCGGCCTCGCAGCTTTAAACCGACACCACTGGGCTGCGCCCACCTCCATGTCGCCATGACCGTGCTCCGCCCCGCCCGGGCGCCCTTCGCTTCCAGCCTTCAAGTTTCGGCTGGCGCTTCTCCGCAGCTGCCGAGCCAAGCCGTTCGCTTTGGTAATCTCCGAACACGGTTCAATAAAGTCACCGCCACGGCCGGATTAAATCCCGCTTTAGCCGGGTTGCCTCTGCCGCGGCGGCGCCCGGTTACGCCCTACCGGCTGCCGTCTGGACCTTGCCGTCTCGTCAGGATGCGTTACACTCGCCGCAATCGCCGCTATCATTGCCGGGTCTTGAATCCCCACGCCGACCTTCAGCGCCCTAAACCGCCGGTCTTGAATCGCCTCCGCCTCTGGCTGCGCTCTACCGGGCCTCCCCGCCTCATTGCTCCGCCTCCCAGGGCCGGCCTTTACCCCGCGCGCCTGCTTGGGTTGCGATCCCACTGCCGCCTTTGTGCTCCGGCACCCCATGATCGCGAGTCCTGGCGCATGCCACAAATTTCTTTGATCCGGCTGTTCTTAAAGAAAGAAAGCAGAGGATGTGCTCGGATGAAAAAAAAAGAAGAAGAAGAAAAATGAGCGATGACCAGAGTCGCATGTAAAAGGACAAAGTTCTTTGGCATGTTTTGACACTACATACACATTACGTGGAGCTGAAAGCTACCTCCGTCTCATAATTGGATGAAGCGATTGAGCCGGCGTAATTTCACGGAGAATCAAATAATAGCGCACTCATACTGCTGGTGCCTTCATATATGATTTTGGATTTGCGCGATGGTCCATCTGCGTTGTCAGCGGACAAATCAGGTGATATCCGTCTCAATCTGTTTTCATAGCAAATATTAATTTTGTGTGAACAATTACTACGTCTTTCAATATATTTTATATAGGACAAAGTCCACTACAAAAGGGCATCGTGCCATGGACGGGAGGCTCAAATGTTGTGGCCAATTCTCGCCTCTGCGTCGGCTTAAATGTCGTGGCCAACTCTCGCGCTGCGCCCATTGCCGCCAGCCGACTCGTCAAGACGTCGCGTGCCGCGCTGGTTTCCAACATCGCGGCCGATTCACCGGTCCGGGCTTACAATGCCGCGGCCGGCTCTCCCGTTCGTCTCTCGCGGCCTGGTCTACATCAGCATACCGGGCCGCACCTGTCTACATGAGCTGTTTATATTGGGTATGAGCAAGTCACAGCTTGGGTAGCCCGATTTTCTTTCAAATTGGAGGCACATTATCATCAACCGCCATTGTCGGGGGAAATCTGCACCACCACGGACACCTACGGGACCGGAGCCCCTTTTCGGTTCGGCAGGGGGAGGATGCACGAAGAGCGGATCGAGGCGATCACATCGAGCGGATTTACCCAGCTTTTGAGCTCTCCGGAGAGATAATACTCCTACTGCTGCTTGTCTGGTTGTATTGTGTTCTTGCTAGGGAGCGCAGGGAGCTACAAAAACCTAGCTCGAGAGTCTGTGGCCTCGTACGAGCTGAACCGAACGAGCCGAACCCTTTCTACGTTGCACTCGGGCCTCCTTTTATAGGCACAAAGGGGTCACCACAGGTGGCAAGTAGACAGGGGTAGAATAGGAAAAATAGAGGTTGGTACACCGCTTTATGCAAAGGTATGTCTGATGGCCTATACCTAACTCTGACGGCAAGGGACAAGAGCCATAAATGCCCGGCCTCGTCAGCCGAAAAGTGCAACTCGGACCGTCAAGTGCACCTCCGTTTGCCACGACGACAGCTTGTCGGGCCGCCGCTTGTCGCCGCTCACGCCGGGCTGCACAGCTCACGACACGCGGCGCTTTGGGGAAGCCCCATGGCGACACGCTGGTAGATGAGCCGAGCGGAGAGGAAGAGAGGTTACCTGCCGTGCAAGCGCCTTGCCGCGGCAAGGTTCTTGTCGCGCTTTGGGAGCTTGTCGCTCACCAAGCCTTCCCCGCAAGCTCCTCTTGCCGGGGCCTTGTTCCTTCATGCCTCAGTGGTCCTCCCGCAAGCTCTTTCTTGCCGGCCTTCTTATTGCCTAGAGTGGCCTTCCCGCAAGCTCCTCTTCTTGCCGGGTTACACTTCGTTCTTGAATGGCTCCCCGGCAAGCTCCTCTTGCCGGGTCTTGTTTTCAAGGGCTGCGGAGGGTCTTGGCGACGCCCGCAAGGCTTGCCAGGGACGCTGCGATCGCCCGTAGACAAGTTCGGGTACTAAGGTACCCCTACTTTAGTATTAATCGACAGGAGCCTCGGGTCCTGGGCTATACACTAAGCCGAATGCGCCATTTGTTGGGCTGTGCCCAAAACAGGCACGGCACGCAGCGGCTTGGGTCCAAACCAAACCCACCCCATATCGGGCGTTCCCCCATAGCGACGCGCGCGTCAATTCTTGGCGTCGTGGGGGAAGTGGGCGGCGTCTTGGGGTCGCAACACCCGTCGTTCGACTACGCATCCCCACCGCGTGGTTCCCATGCTCTCGGGGTCACGCAGACGGTGGAAGTGGGAAGTTGGGTCATTGACGGCAGAGGCAGCAGTCGGCCCCGATTCCTGCTCTTCCTATGCCCTGATTTGCCGAAAGCGGGCGGCGAGCCCCACCTTGCTTCTTTAAAAAGAGCGGAAGGGAGCGCAGGCCCGCACTCTCCCATCTCCTCCTTTCTTCAATCTTCTGCTCCCCTTTCTCTCATTCACATGGAGAAAGGGAACCTTGGTTCTTCATCGGTGGCGGCGAGGGTCGCCAGACAGACAGCCTCCTCCCAACCCCACGCCCGGGAGTAGAGCCAGCCACAAGAGGACGAGGGAGGGGCGAGGTCGTGACGAGGCCGAGGCGCTTGGGGAAGAGGCGGACGGGCGTGCAGGTTGCCTCCGCCTCCGCCGGGCGTGTTCTCCCTCGCGGCGGTCCATACAGAGGACGACCCTTTGCGAAGTTCTTCTTCGTCAAGCTGCGTCGGGCGCCTTCGTCGTCGCCTCCGGCTTCCAGCTCCGTTCGCTGGCGCGATGGAGTCGGATCCGCCCGAGACATTGAGATCGTGCACATGAGGGGCTGTGGAGATCGCCGCATGCGAGTCCGTGTTGTATTCCCAGCCCCTAATGTGATGTATCTTGATCGCGGGTGGAAGACGTTCACTCGCATCCACAGTCTGAGAGCGGGGTTCACCCTCCATTTTAAGTTAATGGAGGGTGATCTCCTCTCCGTCAAGGTCTTCGGGGATCTCGGCACTCGGGCGAAGTGCTGCGTGGATAGCTCCTCCGACAAAGAAAGATTCTCCCTTGAGCGAGAGTGACGAGGAGGAGAGCGACGGGCAACGAGGGTAGCGGGCCCGATTAGGTTGTCCGGGCGCCGCTTGCAAGGCCACTGGCGATCCCATCATCCGCCGCCGGGCTCCTTGAACTCCCCCGGTCGCGTCTCCTTGGGCGACCGGGCGTGGGAGGCTGTGGAAGGGAAGAGGGATGGCGACAAGGCCGCCAAGTCGGAGTACGAGGGCGCAGTGCCCTCGACAGCGTGCTGACGTCCTGCCGCCCCATCTTCGAGTCCCGCTTCCAGCGCTGCCATCTCCGTCAAGCCCTCGGGGAGCTCCCGGGATGTTCCTTTGGTGCCTTCTGGCAGCCAGCTCTCCTAGGCGCTTTGCCCTTCTCGCCTCCTTGACCTACCTCACGAAAAGAGGGACAGTGAAAGGATTACGGCATCTTATCTTTTTAATTTTTAAGCCTTCGGGCATTATCCGCATTTAAAACTTGTAATCCTCTCTTTCATGTTTTCATTCCCACGGATCGTATCCGAGCGTAATGTTTTTTAATGAAAGAGGGATGCTTGAAAAGGACGGCGGGCTTATCTGATATCCCAGCCCCGGCAACTCGACTTGTCAGAGCCCCGCGAACTCTGGCTTGCCGCAGACCGCAACTCGCCTTTTGCCGCAGACCTCCGGCAACTCGGCTTGCCGCAGCCCCGCAACTCCGGGCTTGTCGGGACTTGGGTGCCGGCGCGCCCTTCTTCTCCTCTTCGCTGTTATTTCAGTTCTGAGAGCAACTTAGCCCGTGCCGCAATAAGTTATTTTCGTAATATAACTTTATTCTGGGCAACATATGCCACGTTACTTCCTTTACTCGACTCTTGGCTTTGTATGTTATCGCCCCACGCTTTTCAGGAAACTTGCGGTGCAGCACCCTTGCATGAGCGCCGAGTCTTGGGAACTTCAGCGGCTTCTTTGGCGGGTCGCTACCGACAAGCAACCTTATCGCGGACTAGTCGCAGCTCACTTAAGTTGTTGGCGGACTCGAAACAAAGTAAGGGCGCGACTCAGTCACGATTCGGTTCCTTCGCGCATGGGTTTTTCATACAAAGCGCGGTCGCTCGAGAAAGATAACTTTAAAATTTAAAACTGATCGCTTAAACTTAGCTTAACTTAGCTTTTACGCTGCCCATTTCGGCAAGGCTGACAGTTCCTCGGCGACTACGTCTTCGAAGGAAATGAACAATCTGCCGCGCCCATCTTTGGAGCTTCACGGCTCGACAACAAGGACTAAAGGCACATCTATTGCTGCCGGAACATCAGCTTCTACGGCAAAAACCTGAGTTTCGCAGAGTTGACATTCCCGCAAGTTTGCCGGAGCAAAACTTGTCGGAGCGTTGCTTCAACGAAACAAACCCTAGGGCTTGTCGGAGCAGACTGCTCCCTCAAAGCACTCTCGGCGTTGACCTTGGAGACCTTCTTGGCGGCGGCTTGGGAAGCTTCTGCCGGAAAGTAGTCGCCAAAATCAACTTCCTCTTCTTATTCTGTCCTGTTGATGGTGTTACAATGGGTTGAGTCAGCTTGAGCACAAAGATCCCTGGTTCCATTGTGTAGCTTTGAGTGCAAGCGCACTTTCGATAAAGCCATCAGCAACATCATTCTGAGCTCTTGGAACATGTTCCATGATCTCTTCTGCTATGAATTCTTGGCGCTCCACTGCTTGCTTCCTGACCTTTTGCTTGACGGGTCGCGCGTGAGGACTGACGGCAAGGTGGTGCTCAATTACTTTCCTGGGAACACCGGGGATGTCAGACGGTTGCCATGCAAACACATCGACATTCGCCCGCAGGGAAATCAACGAAGCTGCTTTTCTATTTAGGGTCAAGCGTGGCACCGATGGTGAAGGTACCACCAAGTGCACGGTCCCTCCTTGGCGGACACCTTCTTGGTTCTTTGGCGGAGCTGCCATTGTCTTCTTCTTGCACTTGCTTGGGGTGGAGCTCGATGGAAAAGGCCCTCGACGGTAGCGCAGCACTCAAGAGGTGCGCTTGCCGGAGTGGGCATCGAGCTCTTGCCGGACTTGGTCTTCTTCTTCCCAGGGAGCTTGAGCGGCAAGTGTCTTGGTTGTCGCCACGCCATCGCTTCCCGCAGAGATCTTGTCGGCAGAGATAAGTCGTCCTTCTTGTCGCCAGGGGCGGAGATGACACTTATCGGGCCCGGCATCTTGAGCACATTGTAGGCGTAGTGAGAGGCTGCCATGAACTTGGCGAAGCTGACGGCCAAGTATCCCATTATAAGGCAACGGAAATCAGCAACATCGAACGTAACCCTCTCGAGACCTGAAGTTTAGCTTTCGCTGCCAAATGTCACCGCAGCGTTATCTTCCTCCGACTTGCTCCTTCCGGGTTGATCCCTTGGAATGTGCGGTCTCTTCGAGCTCATTGTCAGGGATTTGTAGCTTTGGAGCACTACGGAGGAGATCAGATTCAAGCCGGCCCGCCGGCCAACTAACATCTTGGTGACCTTGAGGTTGCGGATAGTTGGTGAGACCAACATCGGCAAGCATCCGACCGCAGTTATGCGATCGGGATGGTCCTCAATATCAAAAGATGATAGGCGTCTTGGACCACTTCAGAGGCTTGCGTGACTCTATGGATGGTTACTGCTGCATTTACTTCCGCATCCACTGCTTGAGTTGGCGGTGCGGCATGCATGCGAGAAGCACCGCCACAACGCAATGGACCTCTGTGGCTTTCAAACTCCCCGGTCGCTTGGCTTCATCGTCATCTATGTCTTCGTCATTTGTCTTCGTCTTCATTCTTGTCGCGGCCACGGGAGGTCTGTCTCCTTGCCGCTGCTTGGCCTTGTCGGGCGTCCCCGGCTAGGCGCTTCTTGCCAGCTCCTCCAAGACCTTCACTGGCTTTCTCCTTGTCTCGGGCCATTGTATTCAGCTCTTTGCTGTTCTACAAGCTGCTCAACCTTCTTACAGCTCTGGAGGTCGTGGCCCTTGGTGTGGTGGATCTTGCAATACTGTTTGTTCGAGCTGTCCTGCTTGTCGGCGACCACCACGGCTTGGTTGTTGGCGCCCCCGGCAACCTCCTTGCCGGAGCCGACAACCTTGGCGGCACCTCCGTTGCCGGACTGCTCGACCACTAGCACATCTTTGCCCTTCTTTTCTCGCTATTCCGCCTCGACCTTCCTTGCCGGAGCGGTCTCCTCCTTGTCAGACTCTGCTCCCACATTCTCTCCTCGGAGTCTTCTTCCCTTCTTCATAGCGTGCACACTTGTCCGGCTGTATGAGCTCATTGACGCCCTTCACTTTGCACATCGCCATCTTCTCTCATCATCCGCGGTTTCGTACATTCCGATGGAATGCACCGATCACCGCAGCAGGTGGACGTCGGGGATGTTGTAGTGCACTCGATCAATCTCTGGATGAACTTGTGCAGGGCTCTCCCTCTTCTCGGGCAAGCGGTGGAGATCACTCTCAGCCATGAGGCTTGTGGTCACCGTGAAGGCGCCAACAAACCGTGGTACAAATCTGCCCAAGAAGAAATAGAGCTATCCGGCAAGTGCATGAGCCAAGATCGGCGTTTGGCTTGAGCACCAAGGGAAAGTAGTTGGCGAGGATCTTGTCGTCTCGTCCCCCGCAGCTTGCACCGCGATGGTGTAGATGCTTTGAGGAACTCCGATGGGTGTGTCCCGCCATCATACTTTTCTCGGCACATCTGGTTTGAAGTTTTTTCTTGTCGGGCCACCGGACTTGCAGCAGCTCTCGAGTGAACGCAGGGACAACCCATCACAGACGGTAAGTCGCTGGTTCTCGGGCGCATGCATGTCGACGATGGGCCCGCTGGCGTCCGATTGATGGCTGGCGCTTCTCTTGGCGCTTCGTCACGGGTTGGCGTCTTCTTCTTGCCGTTCTCCGGAGAACTTGGCGCTGGTCGCGGCGAGCTCGCGGATCCGACGACGATGTGGAGTCATTTGTCGAGGTGGATCCGCGAGTCGGGCGATCTTGGTCTTCGGAAGGAGTGCACGGTGGCTGCACCCGCGAAGTCTGCCGCCATCACCGCGCTTTGTCGCCAAGGGCTTGCGCAGGCATTCGGTTGTTGCGGGGACGCCGCCGTTGGCGGCCGATGAGACTCACGGTGTGGCCCTCCATTCGTCGACCTTTATCGGCCGTTGGAGGGTAATCTAGAAGTAACGAGCTTCTAGCCAAGGCTTCACCGGTGTGGTTGGCGGCAACGGCATACGGAGCTTAAGAAGCGGGATGTGCTCGGACTCTAACCAAGTTAGAGGAGCAGCATCCCTTGAGCCGCACCGTACCTCAATTGTACCAGCATCTTTGCGGGTGCATGCGGTCTCGAGGGCCTCGGGATCCTCCAAATTGGCCTTGATCCAGCGAACGTATGGTGCCGCGAGCATCATGACGCTACGGGTCCCGCGCCTCCTGCGAAGAGGCGGCGCGGACTCGGACGCCGACGCCTGTGCTGCCTTGTCCTTGGATCCGGCGGTATTGTGGGCTCCTTCGACGACGCCGGTTCCTCCGCCTGCGTTTCCCCCACCACCTGACAGCTCCGGTGGTGGTGGGTTCGACGCGGACGGCTCTGCTGCTGCCGAAGGCTTCTTCTTGACGCCATGTTGACGAAGATGTTGATGAAGTTGCTCGTGTGAGCTCCGGATCGGGTTCACACAGCCGACGCGCTTCTACAGGGCGCGCCAAAGATGTCGGGGAAATCTGCACCACCACGGACACCTACGGGACCGGAGCCCCTTTTCGTTCGGGCAGGGGCGGAGGATGCACAAGAGCGGATCGAGGCGATCACACGAGCGGATTTACCCAGCTTCGGAGCTCTCCGAGAGATAATACTCCTACCGCTGCTTGTCCGTTGTATTGTGTTCTTGCTAGGGAGCCAGGAGCTACAAAAACCTAGCTCGAGAGTCTGTGGCCTCGCATTTAGCTGAACCGAACGAGCCGAACCCTTTCTACGTTGCACTCGGGCCTCCTTTATAGGCACAAAGGGGTCACCACAATTGGCAAGTAGACAGGGGTAGAATAGGAAAACAGAGGTTGGTACACCGCTTTGTACAGGTCACGATGGCCTATACCTAACTCTGACGGCAAGGGACAAGAGCCATAAATGCCCGCCTCGTCGCCGAAAAGTGCAACTCGGACCGTCAAGTGCACCTCCGCTTTGCCACGACGACAGCTGTCAGCCGCTTGTCGCCGCTTCTCCCTACCGCACAGCCACGACACGCGGCGCTTGGGGAAGCCCCATGGCGACACGTTGGTAGATGAGCCGGAGGAGAGGAAGAGAGGTTACTGCCGCGTAAGCGCCTTGTCGCGGCAAGCTTCTTGTCGCGCTTTGGGGAGCTTGTCGCCACTGAACCTTCCGGCAAGCTCCTCTTGCCGGGCCTTGTTTCCTTCATGCCTCAAGTGGTCCTCCCGGCAAGCTCTTCTTGCCGGGGCCTTCTTATTGGCTAGAGTGGCCTTCCCGGCAAGCTCCTCTTGCCGGGGTTTTGTCTCTTTGACTGATAACACTTCGTTCTTGAATGGCTCCCCGGCAAGCTCCTCTTGCCGGGTCTTGTTTTCTCAAGGGTCATGGAGGGTCTTGGCGACGCCTCGCAAGGCTTGCCACGGGACGCCTTGATCGCCTGCAGACAAGTTCGGGGTACTAAGGTACCCCTACTTTAGTATACACCGACAGCCATTTGCACTGGATGGCTCAATGGGCAAGCACACAAGTCGCCACCACTACAGTTTTGGTTAACTTCAAATCGCCAGTTGGAAGGAACCATTGGCCGAGTTGCTGACACGGCTCATACGGTATCATTTATAACCCGCCCTTCTATGGATTCACATCGTGTTATCAACACCAATGATATACAAGTTATGCTGGATTATATCACGGTCAAATATGGAGAATCTCAAGCCAACTCCTCGAGTCACCTTGAGACTCGGAGGCTACGATGACATGACTCAAAGAAATCTTGCGGTTTCAAAGAATTTAAGAACCTCGTGACGATGGAGGAAAAGATAACCCGGGTCCCGGAGGGTACTATTATATTAATGAAAATTTAAAGGTCATTTAAAATTTCCGGCTTAGAAAGTATATGACAGTTACAAAATCCCGGCTCAATAAAGAAGTTCCGGGTCATCAGAAAGAATTCCGGTTTAAAATCCGGCTCAAGGTAAATCTATTCTCCCACAAAGCTTTGAAGCGCTCAAATCCGGTTTAAAAATGTCCGGTTCAAAAAGGAACTAACTTCTCGCAAGTTCGAGTTTAAGGGCCGTCAGAAAATTTCCAGCTGAAAATGAAGATTCCGGTTTAAAATCCGGTTCAAGGGAAAGATGTCTCCCACAAAGCTTTGAAGCTCCTAATATCCGGTTCAAAATCCCGGTTCAAGAAAGATTTTATCTCTTGCAAAAAGTTAAAGGGTGCCAAAGAGGACCTGCTGCCATGATGCGCGGTTCAAACATGGGTATCATGCCTTATTGGCTTATCATATTATTGATCACTTGGGGGCTTGGTCGTATCGTAACCATAGCTACACCTCTTGATCGGCGCAATGCCATAATATCACTTGGGGGCTTGGTCGTGTCCAACCAATGCAACACCTTTTGATAGGCGAAAGCCACCAGATCACTTGGGGACATGGTCAAGTCTAGAACCGATCCACGCCTCTTGATCGGCCTAAGGCCATAGAGTCACTTGGGGCTTGGTAGAACCCGAACCATTGCCACGCCACTTGATCGGCATAATGCCACGGTTTCAGCTTGGGGACCTGGCTGACTTGAACCATAGCTACACCTTATAGGGAGCTTGGTCGGTTCCACCATGGTAACACCATCCGATCGGCTCAAGAAAGCCTTCTCATTTGCAAATGATTTATCTTTTGCCTTTGCTTGAATTATGTTCTTTTGCTAAAGACCTTTTACTTACATTGCGTTTTAAACCGACATTGTTAATCCGGTTCAACTGTCAATTACAAATTGGCGGAACACGGTCAAATCTTAATCCGGAGACTATCTGCCCGGTTTGATTTTATGTTACCATCTTATTATGGAGTAAACCGGCGTTCATTAACCCGGCTTGACTTTCAACTACAAGTTGTCAGTACATGACTAATTATAATCCGGCGATTATTAACCCGGTCTGGTTTCTACTATAAGTCGCCAGTATTATATATGGTTAATCTGGCGTTTATCACAACCCGGTACGGTTTATCATAAACTGGAACAATATGGAAGGAGTTATCAGTACTCAAAATTTGGGTTATTACCTTTACTACACAAGGTTGGTAAACCAACGATGTGATTCAATGTCACAGGTATGATATATTTCATAGTTGATTATTCTTAAGTGCAGCCTTGGTTATAAACCTGTGTTATATGTTGGGCATTATGACCCATCCGGCGGAAACCGCCAGAACACTTTAAACTTGTTGTATGCGTAAACAAAGTTGAATAAAGCATGATTATAAATCACCGGCGCTTCTTAAACCGGCCTGGTTTTCGACTATATGTCGCCAAAGATGATGATAAATTATCCGTGTTTATTAAACCGGCTCGACTTTAAGACGACAAGTCGCGGTATATGATGAGAAATTATCCTGTTTATTAAACCGGCCTGGCTTTTGATTATAAGTCGCCAATATATATTTGGATTGCGCCATTGGAATCATGCGCATATAAATCATTGGGTTATATAATTCAAATAGCCAAACTTGGCTGAATTTTCATTATGATATTGAATGAATAGGGTTTTCATACCGGATTATATTATCTTGAATAGCCAACATGGCTGGATTTTATTATGGTTATCAAAGAACCAAAGATTATGATGAAGGTTTTCAAAGTCGCTTTAGCACAATGGCTATTATTTTATCAGAGGATATGATTTATTCTATAATTGAAGGAATAGTCCCAAGTCGCTGCAGGCTTACAACCCGGCACTTGGGGGCTACATTATTCAACTTAAGATTATATCAAATATGCAAGTCTCATGTTGCTGCAAGCATGCACCATGACACTTGGGGGCTAATGCAAAGTCATTTTTATTAGACTTATTGAAGACCTGACTCATCACATCATAATGAGTCGGTCCTTGGGGGCTACCAATTGCTCCTATCAACAATTCAAGGTACAAAGATTTTTTTTCCATTATATTGAAGGATACATTGCTCAGTTGGTAAAGAACAAGGCTCTTAACCTTGTGGACGTGGATTCAAGCCCCATGATGGGGGGTTATATCATATGATGTTATTTTCATTGAAGTATATATCAAGTCCCAGGTTGCTGCAAGCATGACAACCCGGCACTTGGGGGCTACATATGTGGAATATTCAGTTGTGACTAGTGATTGAGATGAACAACCTGGATGTATTCAAGATTGTGATATTTATATTGAAGCAAGTCTAAAGTGGTTGCTATGCTACCTTCTTAAGACTTGGGGGCTACAAGTGATAGGTATATAAGAGGTATATTTTCAAGCTGGATGTTAACTACAAGTATGACCCGGTACCATCAATATTTATAAAACGGTGATCTTGGCAATGATAAACCGGCAAGTTCTACGTCCTTAAACTGGCTGAAGATTGAATGAGTATTTCAAGGACCGATATTGTTTTTAAGCATTGGGAGCTGAATCAAAGGAGTTATTCTTCACAATATATTTTCTATGAGAAACCAATGTTAGCAAGTTGATTATGAAGCTGGCGTATTAAACCGGATTTTCTAGAAGGAGGAAATGACAAGGATTTAAGGATGATCGATGCCGGTTTACAAGAATTCTTAACCCGGAGCATAATCTGGCCAAGTTTGTTCTTGTGTTTATTTCACAGGATCAGTTTAACATGGATAAATCCAAATTAAATCGGGGGCTAATGTCGGGGATATACGGCGCAGTAAACCGCCGGAAGTATAACCCGCCGGACTTGGCGATTTACCTTAAAGAACCCACGACACTTGGCGGTTCACTTTGGCGTAATTCGGCAGTTTACGGTTCATTGGTAATCCGCAGGGTGGGTCGAGGAGGCGACAAGACTCGGTGGTCTTAATCGGGCGGTTCATGAAGGCCGGTTCAACTACGGTGGGCGGTTTATAAGGAAAGGCATAAGGAATATTTGTCTTACAAGGAGTTAAGACCTGGACTTGTATCCGGTTTGTATTAGAGATAGGTTTGTCCTAATCCTAGTAGGACTCCACATGTAACCCGCCCCTTCAACTTATATAAGGAGGGGCAGGGCTCCCCAAAGAGGGGAGGCTAGAAGCAACAAGAAACAATCTCTAGAGCTAGACATAACTAGAGGAGAAATGTTCTGGGCCACTCCTCGTGATGATAATGAGACCTAGCCACAACAAAGCATGTAGGGCTATTACCGAGATGATGTTTCCGGGGCCGAAGGCTGTCTAAATCCTTGTCTTGTGTGTTGATTCATCAACCCTCAAGGACATACCACATGATCGTTGGCGATCAAATCTAAGGTTGTTGCGATTGGTAATTACTTCTTAATTTACTTGATTACATCTGATGGCCGAGTTACGTGATGATGCAGGGTCCGACTTTGTAGTTGCATAAAATTGGTGCCAGGTGTCTATCAAGCATGTTCTAAAAGATCATATGAAGAATAGTGCATGGTTTTTGTGTGGGTAATTCTTGCTAGAAACCCTGGCATGCAATTAGAAGGGCGTTTTGTTTTTGGATAATTACAGTCTTTAGATCTCCATGTGATGATAATACTAGAAATGAGACTTTTTTATGCACTTCATTAATTCTTGTAATTGTATTGATCTTGACGTGAGTCATTTCAGATTCTTGGTTCACTCACATGTGATTCCGGATTGAAGATCCTTTATAAAGCGGTCAATATCGTGGTGAATCATGGATGAAATGGGACCTGGTGATCCTAAATGCTTTTTATTGAGGAGATAGAATTTCTGTTTCATAGCTTTGAGAACAGTGAAATGTTTCTCAAAGTATGATGAACATGAAATGATATCCTATACTCTTTTGATGGAGCAAGAAAGGGATGTAAGGTTGTTGAACTGCTCAGTGCCCAAAGTGATGATAAAGAGACTGCGATGTGATAGTGATTGATGTATTGGATCAGCTGATATGTTTGAAAATGGACTCCTATGAATATTGAGACATGAAATCTAATAAGATGTTGAGAGGACGATGTTGATCACATTTGGCGTACAATCATTAAGACTAAATATTTGAGCGGCTCACTTGAGAAAAAGATCAGGAACAAAGTGATTGTTCAACTCCTTATGAACAAATGATAATGGTATTGGTATATCAATCTTAGCAGTGCATTGAAGAGATCATAAAACAAGGACAAATAGGATTGAGAAGTTGTGAGAAGGTTTAAAAAATTTGTATAAAAATTTTTAAGATTATAGTAAGCAATGGACTCAAATGAATCATCTAGTGACAAGTTTTTAAGGAGTCAAAACTTCGACAAAGACGTTTGTTGTGTATTATAACTCAAGAACTAAAGGGAAGTGAAATCAACCCTGATACTACCTATCTATGACTTTGATGTTCACTGATTTTTGCATGTTCAAGACAATATCAGTGATCTTAGAGTCGAAAACTAGAGGATGTGTTCTTGAGTGTAGTTCCTAAATTCTACATAAAGTAAAGCGATATTTGATGGTACATGGCGATTGATTGTTCATACATAACTGATGATCGTGAGAACTGTTATTAAAGAAATAGTTATAGGATGATCCTCGATACATCTTTTGTATTATCTCAAAGTGTCATTGGGTTGATCGAGGCTAGGTTTCTTGACCCAGTGACATCAGTAAATTTCTCAATGGTTGAACGAGTAAAGAATTCCTCTGAGATCTGTTCAGAAAACTCAAAAGGGACAAGGTGTATCTGAATGAGATCATACATGTGGTCACTCAGTATCTCGTCTTGAATACTTTGAACAGCCCCAGTGATGCCCAAATTTTGGTCAGCTATAGCCAGGAGCATGGGGTATCGATCCTTCAACTTATGGGATCAATTTGTTTGTAGGGATGAGAAAGGGCTCATGCGGTCAGGATAATATTGGCAATGTTGTCAACTCGATCAGAAACCCACAAGTACTTCAAATGCTCAGTGTATCAAAAGCCATGGTGATCCTGACTTTGTGTGTTTAAGTTCGTCCTCGTTTTGACTACTTGTGGAGCCAAGCGGACTCCCTGAGTCGAGATATCCATGTTTGATTAACCTTGATTCGAGCAGCATTCAGACTAGTTCTTGATCAATCCAACAATCCTGAAACATCAATGTATGCAATGCAAGACTCAAGCACGGACTCTTATTTTATATTTAGTGATAGATCACTAGTTTGAAAAAGATTAAGGAATATGTTCTTAATGAGTTTGCTCATGTGTTGTGAATGCTCTTCTAGCTAAAGATTTCTCAAGAACCCAAGTTTCACTGAAGTCCAAATTACTCACATTTTTCGGTAAATATAGGATATATGTGATTTCTACATTGCATTTTTTCTTCAGGATATTTGATTATTTTGTGTGCTTAAGCATTTGAGAACCAAAATCTTGTCGATTTTTCATGAAACCAAAAGGTTATCATAACACAGATTCTTGAATGTTGTCTCCTAATTCTATTCCTTCAAAAAATTATTACAATCCAGAAGAGATCCTTTAGATTCTTATGCCTTGTCCAATCTACAATCCATGTTATTGAAAGCGTTATAGATCAAGACTTTTACTTGATGTTCATTTCTAAGATAAACATCTCCATTATTGAAAAATTAGGTATGATCTATCATATTATGCACTTTCATTGTATTTCCAAATCTGTCATAGTTGGTTTACAACCTAAGATGAATCTCATCCTTTGGACTAAATTTCTCGACCTAGCTTTGACTTTGTGGAGCAAATTGATGGAGCGATATGATGCATGTTCAAACAGTAGACTTATTTGCGGACATTCTGATTAGATTCTTTGTTGCTCGATTACTTTGAAAATGACTATGGTTTGGAGGAAATGCATTGAGCAAATGATAGGTGGAAGAAACTATGGTTTCTGGTCTTTATGTTGTCATTGGGTTAAAAAATTTTGACTCAAATGGAAGTCAAAACAATGAAAGAAAGTTTCTTTGCTCTAAGGAAGTTGACAACTTGATTATATTTCAAGCATATCAAGGAAGCAGGAAGTCTTTGTTTGAGCATTACCATATTTGAAAGATTAACTTGTTTGATTCTACTTCCTTAAACACAACCTATGAGACCAATTACAAAGAGCAGGAAAGCAGAGATGATGAAGAACATAGGTCCGTTGATGGATTCCCAAATCGTGGTTACATTAAAGGATTATCAGAGAGTGGATCCAAGAAAAGTTCTTGAGTTCCTATGCTTCTGGGACGTTTTGTGAGAATCTTGTGTTGATCATTTAACCTCTACTCACGATGAGTCCATTGTTGTTTTGATTGTCTTATTTTTCTTCAATATGAACATTTGATCAAGTGCCGAACCTATGTGAGATCGGATTCTATGGTAAAACTTGTGATTCTCATGCATTCATTTATCTGATGTTCTAAGATCTGCATTAAATCCAGTTTTATGAATTTCTCGAGCTCTCGAAGGTTTGAAAATATGAGTGATCAAAATGCGTGAATCAGGATTCAAAATCTCCTTTGTGATGTATCCTGATGTGATGGGTTTGACTTGAGCTCCATCACGTGGGAATAACATGAGATCCCTCCATGAGAAAGAAAGGGAAGATCTGGATGTTCATCAAACACTCAAAGGACGATTCTCTTGAGGAAGAAAAGGAAAAGCAAAGACCTCGAGTTGATCTCTTGAAGGAAAATTTGAGAAGTGCATAAGAAGTTCTATAAGATCTTATCTAAGAAGGAAAAAGTCCCCGAAGAATATCCATGTTGATTCCACCAAAAGATTTGGCGAGCTTCTGACTATGATTTTGATACATAAAAGTTAAAACTATGAGTATTTCTTGTAGGGAGTCAAACTCCAATGATGAACATCATGGGTTCAGATGGCATGATGGCGTGGATGTGCAGTACAAAATTGTTGAGGAGTGAGCAAAGCCTTGATCATGCGAAGGAGAATGAAGATGACTGGATGTATGAGAAAATGGACCACAATTCCATAGCACACATGTACAAGGAGATCGAGACATAGCCATTGAGACATAAGTTTGGATCGGTCCACTTCAGACTGCCAAGAAAGCGCATCTTGGGCATACTAAAGTCTGTGACATGGTCTAGAGGGCATGCAATCAACATGTTGCATTGTTTGATGTACTCCCGCAATTCAAGTCATGAGCATATGGTTGAAACCATTGAAGGAATTGCAGCCAGAACCAGAGAAAGAAGTTGTGGATATGCCTCAGATCGGGAGTTGATTGCTCAAGATGAGGCACATGCAAATATCTGTGGATAAGACATTTCCACTTATCCGGACTTTGAGGTGTGAGGTTGTCATGAATGAGAATGATCCATCGTCAGGTTCAAACACAGAAGAAGGAGAAGGCAAAAGGAAGGAGAGGTGCCCGGGATGCCAACTCAAGAGGCATCTGAGGTGGCAGAACAAGCGAGGAGCAGCTGGATGAGGATTGAGAGGGATTGGCCACCTCAAAATCGGGAGAGCTTAGAAGAATCATGGGTTCAAGTTCTATGACTTTAGATGTAATGCTTGAAGATTGATCTGCTTTATTGAACAACCTCTGGGATGACATGCGAGGAGAGAAGGGCAAAACAATGATGCATTTGTGAGTGCCTAGGCAAAGGTCATGCCAGGTTCATAGGGGGAGAGTTTGGTGGTTTGTGAGCATTGATCAAATTTGGGGATTACCTTTGTCCCTGGGTGGTTTTGGTAATTCACAACAACATATAGCTCATTGAGCTAATGCTATTCCAAGATGAACATTTCAGGAAAGCTTCAATGAATGGCATGGCATGGATGATGAAAGTGGATCCCTCAAGATGCTAATGACAAAGGATTGGCTCAAGCTCAAAAGCTCAAGACTCTTCATTTTATATTTTAGTGATCCAAGATCACATTGAGTCTATAGGAAAAGCCAATACTATCAAGGAGGGATGAGGTGTTGCTTAATGAGCCTTTTGCTTCATGTGCTTAGTGATATGCTCAAAACCCTCAGCCTACTTTCTCACATCCACATATGACCTAAACCTAAAGCCAAAATCGGTCACACCCCATTCTTCCTATCCGCGCCACCGATTTCAAAAGTCATAGCCATCGCCACAAACCCTAGGCAAATCGGTTCTACCGATAGGGATCTCGGTCTCACCGAGATGGGATTGTAATCTCTCTGTTTCCTTTTCGTATATTTTCGGTCTCACCGAAAGAGCGGATCGGTCCCACCGAGATTGCAATGTAAACTCTCTGTTTCCCTTTCATAACGTTTCGGTCTCACCGAAAGAGCGAATCGGTCCCACCGAGTTTACCTGACCAACTCTCTGGTTAGCTAATTACCTAAATTAGTCTCACCGAGTTTGTGTCATCGGTCTCACCGAGATTACGTTACGCCCTAACCCTAACCATATCGGTCCTACCGAGATGCAAGTAAGTCCCACCGAAAACCCTAACGGTCACTAGGTTTACTAAAATCGGTCTGACCGAGTTTGTTGATTCGGTCCCACCGAGATTGGTAAATTGTGTGTAACGGTTAGATTTGTGTGGAGGCTATATATACCCCTCCACCTCCTCTTCTTCATTCGTGGAGAGAGCCATCGTAACAAACCTACACTTCCAACTTACCATTTCTGAGAGAGGGCCACCTACTCATGTGTTGAGACCAAGATATTCCATTCCTACCATATGAATCTTGATCTCTAGCCTCCCCATGTTGCTTTCCACTCAAATCTTCTTTCCACCAGATCCAAATCCTATGAGAGAGAGTTGAGTGTTGGGGAGACTATCATTTGAAGCACAAGAGCAAGGAGTTCATCATCATCAACACACCATTTGTTACTTCTTGGAGAGTGGTGTCTCCTAGATTGGCTAGGTGTCACTTGGGAGCCTCCGACAAGATTGTGTAGTTGAACCAAGGAGTTAGTAAGGCAAGGAGATCGCCTACTTCAGAAGATCTACCGCTAGTGAGGCAAGTCCTTCGTGGGCGACGGCCATGGTGGGATAGACAAGGTTGCTACTGTGGACCCTTCGTGGGTGGAGCCCTCCGGGACTCCTTAAAGGCAACTGCTAATTCTTCGTGGGTTGAAGTCTCCATCAACGTGGAGGTATCGATAGCACCACCTATCGGAACCACGCCAAAAACATCCATGTCTCCAATTGCGTTTGAATCCTCCAAACTCTTCCCCTTACTTTCTTGCAAGTTGGATGCTTTAATTTCCGCTGCTCATACACTCTTTGCATGCTTGCTTGAATTGTGTGATGATTGCTTGACTTGTCCTAAGATAGCTAAAATCTGCCAAACTCTAAAACCGGGAAAAGGTTAAGTTTTTATTGGTCAATTAGTCTAATCACCCCCCTCTAGACATACTTCAAGGTCCTACGGTCCATAGCTGGGACTTTGTGTATGTTCTCGAAATGCGTTTGTCGAGTGCTCATTAAGAAAGTTTATATACAAGTTTCTGAATGAACTCCTTAAGAAAAGCTTTCCAAAAGTTCCCTATAAAAAAATCCTTTGAAGCGTCTAGTCGTCACAAACGTTTTGACTACTTGTGGAACCAAAACGGACTTTGAGTCAGATATCCATGTTTCAGTTAACACTGTGCAAAACTGATTCCGAACGACAATTACATACTAGTTCTTGTGTAGTTGCATTGGATTTTCTCCATTCTACTTCTCTAAACATCTCCGTATGAGATCCGATTACTTGTAGGGAAATGCAAGAGACCTCAGTTATGATGATGCACTAGGTCCATAGCTGGGACTTTGTGTATGTTCTCGAAATGCATTTGTCGAGTGCTCATTAAGAAAGTTTCTATACAAGTTTCTGAACGAATCTTTAAGAAAAGTTCTCCACAAGTACCCTATGAAAGAATCTTTTGAAGTATCTGGTCGTCACAAACGTTTTTACTACTTGTGGAGCCAAAACGGACTCCGTATGAGTCAGATATCCATGTTTCAGCTTAACATCAAGAAAAGCTGATTCCGAATGACAGTTACAGACTAGTTCTTGTGTAGTTGCATTCGATTTTTTCCATTCTACTTCACTAAACATCTCCATATGAGATCCAATTACTTGTAGGGAAATGCAAGAGACTTCGGTTATAATGATGCACATGTCCATGGCTGGGACTTTGTGTATGTTCTCGAAATGCGTTTGTCGAGTGCTCATTAAGAAAGTTTCTATACAAGTTTCTGAACGAACTCCTTAAGAAAAGTTCTCTAAAAGTTCCCTATGAAAGAATCCTTTGAAGCATCTGGTCGTCACAAACGTATTGATTACTTTTGGAGCCAAAACAGACTCCATATGAGTCAGATATCAATGTTTCAGTTAACACTGCCAAGAAAACCGATTCGAGCAGCCATTCAACTAGTTCTTGTGTTGTTGAATTCGATTGTTTCCATTCTACTTCACTAAGCATCTCCATATGAGATCCAATTACTTGTAGGGAAATGTAAGATACCTCGGTTATAATGATGCACTAGGTCCATAGCTGGGACTTTACGTATGTTCTCGAAATGCGTTTGTCGAGTGCTCATTAAGAAAGTTTCTATACAAGTTTCTGAATGAACTCCTTAAGAAAATTTCTCCAACAGTTCCCTATGAAAGAATACTTTGAAGCATCTGGTCATCACAAATGTTTTGACTACTTGTGGAGCCAAAACGGACTCCGTATGAGTCAGATATCCATGTTTCAGTTAACACTGCGCAAAACTGATTCGAGCAGCGATTCTGCATCAGTTCTTGTGTAGTTGCATTTGATTTTTTTCCATTCTACTTCACTAAACATCTCCATATATGAGATCCAACTACTCGTAGGGAAATGCAAGAGACCTCGGATATGATGATGCACTAGGTCCCTAGGTGGGACTTTGTGTATGTTCCCGAAATGCGTTTGTCGAGTGCTCGTTAAGAAAGTTTCTATACAAGTTTCTGAACGAACTCCTTAAGAAAAGCTCTCCAAAAGTTCCCTATGAAAGAATCCTTTGAAGCATCTGGTCGTCACAAACGTTTTGACTACTTGTGGAGCCAAAACGGACTCCGTATGAGTCAGATATCCATGTTTCAGTTAACACTGCGCAAAACTGATTCGAACGACAGCGATTCTGCACTAGTTCTTGTGTAGTTGCATTCGATTTTTTCCATTCTACTTCACTAAACATCTCCATATGAAATCCAATTACTTGTAGGGAAATGTAAGAGACCTCGGTTATGATGATGCACTAGGTCCATAGGTGGGACTTTGTGTATGTTCTCGAAATGCGTTTGTCGAGTGCTCATTAAGAAAGTTTCTATACAAGTTTACGAATCGAACTCCTTAAGAAAATTTCTCCAAAAGTTCCCTATGAAAGAATCCTTTGAAGCATCCGGGTCGTCAGAAATTTTTGACTACTTGTGGAGCCAAACGAACTCCGTATGAGTCGAGATATCCATGTTTCATTTAACCTTGCGCCAAAAAGCCCGGTTCGAACGGCGATTCATGTACTACTTCTATACGTAGTTGCATTTGATTTTTTCCATTCTACTTCACTCAACATCTCCATATATGAGATCCAATTACTTGTAGGAAAATGCAAGAGACCTCAGTTATGATGATGCACTAGGTCCATAGTTGGGACATTGTGTATGTTCTCGAAATGCGTTTGTCGAGTGCTCATTAAGAAAGTTTCTATGCAAGTTTCTGAACGAACTCCTTAAGAAAAGTTCTCCAAAACTTCCCTATGAAAGAATCCTTTGAAGCATCTAGTCATCACAAACATTTTGACTACTTGTGGAGCCAAAACGGACTCCGTATGAGTCAGATATCCATGTTTCAGTTAACACTGCGCAAAACTGATTACGAACAGCGATGCTAAGACTAGTTCTTATGTAGTTGCATTTGATTTTTTCCATTCTACTTCACTAAACATCTCCATATGAAATCCAATTACATGTAGGGAAATGTAAGAGACCTCGGTTATGATCATGCACTAGGTCCATAGGTGGGACTTTGTGTATGTACTCGAAATGTGTTTGTCGAGTGCTCATTAAGAAAGTTTATATACAAATTTCTGAACGAACTCCTTAAGAAAAGTTCCTTATGAAAGAATCCTTTGAAGCATCCGGTCGTCACAAACGTTTTGACTACTTGTGGAGCCAAAACGGACTCCGTATGAGTCAGATATACATGTTTCGCTTAACACTATGCAAAACTCGATTCTAACGAGCAGCTATTCTGAGACTAGTTCTTGTGTAGTTGCATTCGATTTTTTCCATTCTACTTCACTAAACATCTCCATATGAAATCCAATTACTTGTAGGGAAATGTAAGAGACCTCGGTTCTGATGATGCACTAGGTCCATAGGTGGGACTTTGTGTATGTTCTTGAAATGCGTTTGTCGAGTGCTCATTAAGAAAGTTTCTATACAAGTTTCTGAACGAACTCCTTAAGAACATTTCCCCAAAAGTTCCCTATGAAAGAATCCTTTGAAGCATCTCGTCGTCAGAAATTTTTTGACTACTTGTGGAGCCAAAACGAACTCCGTATGAGTCAGATATCCATGTTTCATTTAACTGCATCAAGAAAAACTCGATTCGAACGCAGCGATTCTGAGACTCACTTCTTACGTAGTTGCATTTGAGTTTTTCCATTCTACTTCACTCAACATCTCCATATATGAGATCCAATTACTTGTAGGAAAATGCAAGAGACCTCGGTTATGATGATGCATTAGGTCCATAGCTGGGACTTTGTGTATGTTCTCTAAATGCGTTTGTCGAGTGCTCATTATGAAAGTTTCTACACAAGTTTCTGAACGAACTCCTTAAGAAAGCTCTCCAAAAGTTCCCTATGAAAGAATAATTTGAAGCATCTAGTCGTCACAAACATTTTGACTACTTGTGGAGCCAAAACGGACTCCGTATGAGTCAGATATCCATGTTTCAGGCTTAACATCACAAGAAAAGCGATTCCTAACGATTCTGAGACTAGTTCTTGTGTAGTTGCAATCGATTTTTTCCATTCTACTTCACTAAACATCTCCATATGAAATCCAATTACTTGTAGGGAAATGTAAGACACCTCGGTTATGATCATGCACTAGGTCCATAGGTGGGACTTTGTGTATGTACTCGAAATGTGTTTGTCGAGTGCTCATTAAGAAAGTTTCTATACAAATTTCTGAACGAACTCCTTAAGAAAAGTTCCTTATGAAAGAATCATTTGAAGCATCTGGTCGTCACAAACATTTTGACTACTTGTGGAGCCAAAACGGACTCCGTATGAGTCAGATATCCATGTTTCAGTTAACACTGTGCAAAACTGATTCCAAGCAGCGATTCTGAGACTAGTTCTTGTGTAGTTGCATTCGATTTTTTCCATTCTACTCCACTAAACATCTCCATATGAAATCCAATTACTTTTAGGGAAATGTAAGAGACCTCGGTAATGATGATGCACTAGGTCCATAGGTGGGACTTTGTGTATGTTCTCGAAATGCGTTTGTCGAGTGCTCATTAAGAAAGTTTCTATACAAGTTTCTGAACGAACTCCTTAAGAAAATTTCTCCAAAAGTTCCCTATGAAAGAATCCTTTGAAGCATCTGGTCGTCAGAAATTTTTTGACTACTTGTGGAGCCAAAACGAACTCCGTATGAGTCAGATATCCATGTTTCATTTAACACTGCGCAAAACTGATTCGGAACGACAGTTACAGACTACTTCTTCTGTAGTTGCATTTGATTTTTTTCCATTCTACTTCACTCAACATCTCCATATATGAGATCCAATTACTTGTAGGAAAATGCAAGAGACCTCGGTTATGATAATGCACTAGGTCCATATATGGGACTTTGTGTATGTTCTCGAAATGCCTTTGTCGAGCGCTCATTAAGAAAGTTTCTATACAAGTTTCTAAACGAACTACTTAAGAAAAGCTCTCCAAAAGTTCCCTATGAAAGAATCCTTTGAAGCATCTAGTCGTCACAAACATTTTGACTACTTGTGGAGCTAAAACGGACTCCGTATGAGTCAGATAACCCTGTTTCAGCTTAACATCACCAAGAAAACCGATTCTGAGCAGCGATTCTGAGCTAGTTCTTATGTAGTTGCATTTGATTTTTTCTATTCTACTTCACTAAACATCTTCATATGAAATCCAATTACTTATAGGGAAATGTAAGAGACCTCGGTTATGATCATGCACTAGGTCCATAGGTGGGACTTTGTGTATGTACTCGAAATGTGTTTGTCGAGTGCTCATTAAGAAAGTTTCTATACAAATTTCTGAACGAACTCCTTAAGAAAAGTTCCCTATGAAAGAATCCTTTGAAGCATCTGGTCGTCACAAACGTTTTGACTACTTGTGGAGCCAAAACGGACTCCGTATGAGTCAGATATACATGTTCCAGTTAACACTGTGCAAAATCGATTACGAGCAGCGATTCTGAGACTAGTTCTTGTGTAGTTGCATTCGATTTTTTCCATTCTACTTCACTAAACATCTCCATATGAGATCCAATTACTTGTAGGGAAATGCAAGAGACCTTGTTTATGATGATGCACTAGGTCTATAGCTGGGACTTTGTGTATGTTCTCGAAATGCGTTTGTCGAGTGCTCATTAAGAAAGTTTCTATACAAGTTTGAGCGAACTCCTTAAGAAAACTTCTCCAAAAGTTCCCTATGAAAGAATCCTTTGAAGCATCTGGTCGTCACAAACGCTTTTGATTACTTTTGGAGCCAAAACAGACTCCGTATGAGTCGATATCAATGTTTCGATTAACACTGCATAAACTGATTCCTAACGACAAGCGATTCTGAGTTAGTTCTTGTGTAGTTGCATTCGATTGTGTCCATTCTACTTCACTAAACATCTCCATATGACATCCAATTACTTGTAGGGAAATGTAAGATACCTCGGTTATGATGGTGCACTAGGTCCATAGCTGGGACTTTGTGTATGTTCTCAAAATGCGTTTGTCGAGTGCTCATTAAGAAAGTTTCTATACAAGATAATGAAAGAACTCATTAAGAAAATTTCTCCAACAGTTACCTATGAAAGAATCCTTTGAAGCATCTGGTCATCACAAATGTTTTGACTACTTGTGGAGCCAAAACAGACTCCTATGAGTCAGATATCCATGTTTCAGTTAGCACTGCACAAAACTGATTCCGAACGATAGTTACAGACTAGTTCTTGTGTAGTTGCATTTGATTTTTTTTCATTCTACTTCACTAAACATCTCCATATATGAGATCCAACTACTTGTAGGGAAATGCAAGAGACCCCGGTTATGATGATGCACTAGGTCCATAGCTGGGACTTTGTGTATGTTCTCGAAATGCGTTTGTCGAGTGCTCGTTAAGAAAGTTTCTTTACAAGTTTCGGAATGAACTCCTTAAGAAAAGCTCTCCAAAAGTTCCCTATGAAAGAATCCTTTGAAGCATCTGGTTGTCACAAACGTTTTGACTACTTGTGGAGCCAAAACGGACTCCGTATGAGTCAGATATCCATGTTTTAGTTAACACTACGCAAAAGCGATTCGAGCAGCGATTCTGGACTAGTTCTTGTGTAGTTGCATTCGATTTTTCCATTCTACTTCACTAAACATCTCCATATGAAATCCAGTTACTTGTAGGGAAATGTATGAGACCTCGGTTATGATGATGCACTAGGTCCATAGGTGGGACTTTGTGTATGTTCTCGAAATGCGTTTGTCGAGTGCTCATTAAGAAAGTTTCTATACAAGTTTCTGAACGAACTCCTTAAGAAAACTTCTCCAAAAGTTCCCTATGAAAGAATCATTTGAAGCATCTCGTCGTCACAAACGTTTTGATTACTTTTGGAGCCAAAACAGACTCCGTATGAGTCGAGGATATCAATGTTTCAGCTTAACCTCAAGCCATTAGAAACTGATTCCGATTCAAGCTACAGACTAGTTCTTTTGTAGTTGCATTCGATTGTTTCCATTCTACTCCACTAAACATCTCCATTTGAGATCCGGTTACTTGTAGGGAAATAAAAGACACCTCGGTTATGATGATGCACTAGGTCCATAGCTGGGACTTTGTGTATGTTCTCAAAATGCGTTTGTCGAGTGCTCATTAAGAAAGTTTCTATACAAGTTTCTGAACGAACTCCTTAAGAAAATTTCTCCAAAAGTTCCCTATGAAAGAATCCTTTGAAGCATCTGGTCGTCAGAAATTTTTTGACTACTTGTGGAGCCAAAACGAACTCCGTATGAGTCAGATATCCATGTTTTATTTAACAACTGCGCCCGATTGAACAGCGATTCTGAGACTACTTCTTCTGTAGTTGCATTTGATTTTTTTCCATTCTACTTCACTCAACATCTCCATATATGAGATCCAATTACTTGTAGGAAAATGCAAGAGACCTCGGTTATGATGATGCATTAGGTCCATAGCTGGGACTTTGTGTATGTTCTTTGAATGCGTTTGTCGAGTGCTCATTATGAAAGTTTCTACACAAGTGTCTGAACGAACTCCTTAAGAAAAGTTCTCCAAAAGTTCCCTATGAAAGAATCCTTTGAAGCATCTAGTCGTCACAAACATTTTGACTACTTGTGGAGCCAAAACGGACTCCGTATGAGTCAGATATCCATGTTTCAGTTAACACTGCGCAAAACTGATTCCGAACGACAGTTACAGACTAGTTCTTATGTAGTTGCATTTGATTTTTTCTATTCTACTTCACTAAACATCTTCATATGAAATCCAATTACTTGTAGGGAAATGTAAGAGACCTCGGTTATGATCATGCACTAGGTCCATAGGTGGGACTTTGTGTATGTACTCGAAATGTGTTTGTCGAGTGCTCATTAAGAAAGTTTCTATACAAATTTCTGAACGAACTCCTTAAGAAAAGTTCCCTATGGCAGAATCCTTTGAAGCATCTGGTCGTCACAAACGTTTTGACTACTTGTGGAGCCAAAACGGACTCCGTATGAGTCAGATATCCATGTTTCAGTTAACACTATGCAAAACTGATTACGAGCAGCGATTCTGAGACTAGTTCTTGTGTAGTTGCATTCGATTTTTTCCATTCTACTTCACCAAACATCTCCATATGAGATCCAATTACTTGTAGGGAAATGCAAGAGACCTCGTTTATGATGATGCACTAGGTCTATAGCTGGGACTTTGTGTATGTTCTCGAAATGCGTTTGTCGAGTGCTCATTAAGAAAGTTTCTATACAAGTTTCTGAACGAACTCCTTAAGAAAACTTCTCCAAAAGTTCCCTATGAAAGAATCCTTTGAAGCATCTGGTCGTCACAAACGTTTTGATTACTTTTGGAGCCAAAACAGACTCCGTATGAGTCAGATATCAATGTTTCAGTTAACACTGCGCAAACTGATTCCGAACGACAGTTACAGACTAGTTCTTGTGTAGTTGCATTCGATTGTTTCCATTCTACTTCACTAAACATCTCCATATGAGATCCAATTACTTGTAGGGAAATGTAAGATACCTCGGTTATGATGATGCACTAGGTCCATAGCTGGGACTTTGTGTATGTTCTCGAAATGCGTTTGTCGAGTGCTCATTAAGAAAGTTTCTATACAAGTTTCTGAACGAACTCCGTAAGAAAATTTCTCCAACAGTTCCCTATGAAAGAATCCTTTGAAGCATTTGGTCATCACAAATGTTTTGACTACTTGTGGAGCCAAAACAGACTCCTATGAGTCAGATATCCATGTTTCAGTTAACACTGCACAAAACTGATTCCGAACAATAGTTACAGACTAGTTCTTGTGTAGTTGCATTTGATTTTTTTTTCATTCTACTTCACTAAACATCTCCATATATGAGATCCAACTACTAGTAGGGAAATTCAAGAGACCCCGGTTATGATGATGCACTAGGTCCATAGCTGGGACTTTGTGTATGTTCCCGAAATGCGTTTGTCGAGTGCTCGTTAAGAAAGTTTCTTTACAAGTTTCGGAACGAACTCCTTAAGAAAAGCTCTCCAAAAGTTCCCTATGAAAGAATCCTTTGAAGCATCTGGTTGTCACAAACTTTTTGACTACTTGTGGAGCCAAAATGGACTCCGTATGAGTACGATATCCATGTTTTAGTTAACACTACGCAAAACTGATTCCGAACGACAGTTACAGACTAGTTCTTGTGTAGTTGCATTCGATTTTTTCCATTCTACTTCACTAAACATCTCCATATGAAATCCAGTTACTTGTAGGGAAATGTATGAGACCTCGGTTATGATGATGCACTAGGTCCATAGGTGGGACTTTGTGTATGTTCTCAAAATGCGTTTGTCGAGTGCTCATTAAGAAAAGTTTTTATACAAGTTTGTGAACGAACTCCTTAAGAAAACTTCTCCAAAAGTTCCCTATGAAAGAATCATTTGAAGCATCTGGTCGTCACAAACGTTTTGATTACTTTTGGAGCCAAAATAGACTCCGTATGAGTCAGATATCAATGTTTCGATTAACCTTTGCAAAAACTGATTCCGAGCAGCGATTCTGAGACTAGTTCTTATGTAGTTGCATTTGAGTCTTTTCCATTCTACTTCACTAAACATCTCCATATGAGATCCAATTACTTGTAGGGAAATGTAAGTGAACTCAGTTATGATGATGCACTAGGTCCATAGCTGGGACTTTGTGTATATTGTAAGATGCATTTGTCGAGTTCTCATTTAAAAAAGTTTCTATACAAGTTTCTGAAAGAACTCCTTAAGAAAAGTTCTCCAAAAGTTCCCTATGAGAGAATCCTTTGAAGCATCTGATCGTCACAAATGATTTGACTACTTGTGGAGCCAAAATGGACTCCGTATGAGTCGAGATATCCATGTTTGATTAACATCACAAGAAAACCGATTCGAGCAGCGATTCTGGACTAGTTCTTGTGTAGTTGCACTTGATTTTTTTTTTCATTCTACTTCACGAAACATCTCCATATATGAGATCCAACTACTTGTAGGGAAATGCATGAGACCCCGGTTATGATGATGCACTAGGTCCATAGCTGGGACTTTGTGTATGTTCTCGAAATGCGTTTGTCGAGTGCTCGTTAAGAAAGTTTCTTTACAAGTTTCGGAACGAACTTCTTAAGAAAATCTCTCCAAAAGTTCCCTATGAAAGAATCCTTTGAAGCATCTGGTTGTCACAAACGTTTTGTCTACTTGTGGATCCAAAACGTACTCCGTATTAGTCAGATATCCATGTTTCAGTTAACACTACGCAAAACTGATTCCGAACGACAGTTACAGACTAGTTCTTGTGTAGTTGCATTCGATTTTTTCCATTCTACTTCACTAAACATCTCCATATGAAATCCAGTTACTTGTAGGGAAATGTATGAGACCTCGGTTATGATGATGCACTAGGTCCATAGGTGGGACTTTGTGTATGTTCTCGAAATGCGCTTTGTCGAGTGCTCATTAAGAAAGTTTCTATACAAGTTCGAACGAACTCCTTAAGAAAATTTCTCCAAAAGTTCCCTATGAAAGAATCCTTTGAAGCATCTGGTCGTCAGAAATTTTTTGACTACTTGTGGAGCCAAAACGAACACCGTATGAGTCAGATATCCATGTTTCAGTTAACACTCATAAAAACTGATTCGAATCTACGATTCTGAGACTACTTCTTCTGTAGTTGCATTTGATTTTTTTTCATTCTACTTCACTCAACATCTCCATATATGAGATCCAATTACTTGTAGGAAAATGCAAGAGACCTCGGTTATGATGATGCATTAGGTCCATAGCTGGGACTTTGTGTATGTTCTCTGAATGCGTTTGTCGAGTGCTCATTATGAAAGTTTCTATACAAGTTTCTGAAAGAACTCCTTAAGAAAAGCTCTCCAAAAGTTCCCTATGAAAGAATCCTTTGAAGCATCTAGTCGTCACAAACGTTTTGATTACTTGTGGAGCCAAAACGTACTCCGTATGAGTCAGATATCCATGTTTGATTAACATCACAAGAAAAACTGATTCCTAAATCTACGATTACAGACTAGTTCTTGTGTAGTTGCAATCGATTTTTTCCATTCTACTTCACTAAACATCTCCATATGAAATCCAATTACTTGTAGGGAAATTTAAGAGACCTCTGTTATGATCATGCACGAGGTCCATAGGTGGGACTTTGTGTATGTTCTCGAAATGTGTTTGTCGAGTGCTCATTAAGAAAGTTTCTATAGAAGTTTCTGAACGAACTCCTTAAGAAAAGTTCCCTAAAAGTTCCCTATGAAAGAATCCTTTGAAGCATCTGGTCGTCACAAATATTTTGACTACTTGTGGAGCCAAAACGGACTCCGGATGAGTCAGATATCCATGTTTCAGTTAACACTATGCAAAACTGATTCCGAGCAGCGATTACAGACTAGTTCTTGTGTAGTTGCATTCGATTTTTTCCATTCTACTTAACTAAACATCTCCATATGAGATCCAATTACTTGTAGGGAAATGCAAGAGACCTCGTTTATGATGATGCACTAGGTCCATAGCTGGGACTTTGTGTATGTTCTCAAAATGCGTTTGTCGAGTGCTCATTAAGAAAGTTTCTATACAAGTTTCTGAACGAACTCCTTAAGAAAATATCTCCAAAAGTTCTGTATGAAAGAATCCTTTGAAGCACCTGGTCTTCACAAACGTTTTGACTACTTGTGGAGCCAAAACGGACTCCGTATGAGTCAGATATCCATGTTTCAGTTAACACTGCGCAAAACTGATTCCGAACGACAGTTACAAACTAGTTCTTGTGTAGTTGCATTCGATTTTTTTCCATTCTACTTCACTAAACATGTCCATATGAGATCCAATTACTTGTAGGGAAATGCAAGAGACCTCGGTTATGATGATGCACTAGGTCTATGGCTGGGACTTTGTGTATGTTCTCGAAATGCGTTTGTTGAGTGCTCATTAAGAAAGTTCCTATACAAATTTCTGAACGAACTCCTTAAGAAAAGCTCTCCAAATGCTCCCTATAAAAGAATCCTTTGAAGCATCTGGTTGTCACAAACGTTTTGAGTACTTGCGGAGCCAGAACAGACTCCATATGAGTCAGAAATCCATGTTTCAGTTAACACTACGCAAAACTGATTCCGAACGACAGTTACACACTAGTTCTTGTGTAGTTGCATTTGATTTTTTCCATTCTACTTCACTAAACATCTCCATATGAGATCCAATTACTTGTAGGAAAATTCAAGAGACCTCGGTTATGATGATGCACTAGGTCCATATCTGGGACATTGTGTATGTTGTCGAAATGCATTTGTCGAGTGCTGATTAAGAAAGTTTCTATACAAGTTTATGAACGAACTCCTTAAGACCAGTTCTCCATAAGTTCCCTATGAAAGAATCCTTTGAAGCATCTGGTCGTCACAAACGTTTTGACTACTTGTGGAGCCAAAACGGTCTCCGTATGAGTCAGATATCCATGTTTTGATTAACCTTTGCAAAAAGCAGATTCGAATAGCGATTCTGAGACTAGTTCTTGTGTAGTTGCATTCGATTTTTTCCATTCTACTTCACTAAACATCTCCATATGAGATCCAATTACTTGTAGGGAAATGCAAGAGACCTCGGTTATGATGATGGACTAGGTCCATAGTTGGGACTTTGTGTATGTTCTCGAAATGCGTTTGTCGAGTGCTCATTAAGAAAGTTTCTATACAAGTTTTTGAACGAACTCCTTAAGAAAAGTTCACTAAAAGTTCCGTATGAAAGAATCCTTTGAAGCATCTAGTCGTCACAAATGTTTAGACTACTTGTGGAGCCAAAACGGACTCCGTATGAGTCAGAAATCCATGTTTCAGTTAACACTATGCGTAATCGATTCGAACAACGATTCTGAGACTAGTTCTTGTGTAGTTGCATTCGATTTTTTCCATTCTACTTCACTAAATATCTCCATATGAGATCCACTTACTTGTAGAGAAATGCAAGAGACCTCGTTTATGATGATGCACTAGGTCTATAGCTGTGACTTTGTGTATGTTCTCGAAGTGCGTTTGTCGAGTGCTCATTAAGAAAGTTTCTATACAAGTTTCTGAACGAACTCCTTAAGAAAATTTCTCCAAAAGTTCCCTATGAAAGAATCCTTTGAAGCATCTGGTCGTCAGAAATTTTTTGACTACTTGTGGAGCCAAAACGAACTCCATATGAGTCAGATATCCATGTTTCATTTAACATCACATAAAACTGATTGAACGATAGTTCTGAGACTACTTCCTGTAGTTGCATTTGATTTTTCCATTCTACTTCACTCAACATCTCCATATATGAGATCCAATTACTTGTAGGAAAATGCAAGAGACCTCGGTTATGATGATGCATTAGGTCCATAGCTGGGACTTTGTGTATGTTCTCTGAATGCGTTTGTCGAGTGCTCATTATGAAAGTTTCTACACAAGTTTCTTAACGAACTCCTTAAGAAAAGCTCTCCAAAAGTTCCCTATGAAAGAATCCTTTGAAGCATCTAGTCGTCACAAACGTTTTGAATACTTGTGGAGCCAAAACGGACTCCGTATGAGTCAGATATCCATGTTTGATTAACACTGCAAAAGCCCGATTCCGAGCGATAATTCACAGACTAGTTCTTATGTAGTTGCATTTGCTTTTTTCCATTCTACTTCACTAAACATCTCCATATGAGATCCAATTACTTGTAGGGAAATGTAAGAGACCTCGGTTATGATCATGCACTAGGTCCATAGGTGGGACTTTGTGTATGTTCTCGAAATGTGTTTGTCGAGTGCTCATTAAGAAAGTTTCTATACAAGTTTCTGAACGAACTCCTTAAGAAAAGTTCCCAACGAAAGAATCCTTTGAAGCATCTGGTCGTCACAAACGTTTTGACTACTTGTGGAGCCAAAAGCGGACTCCGTATGAGTCGAGATATCAATGTTTCGATTAACGCTGCATAAAACTTATTCCGAGCAGCGATTCTGAGACTAGTTCTTGTGTAGTTGCATTTGATTTTTTCCATTCTACTTCACTAAACATCTCCATATGAGATCAAATTACTTGTAGGGAAATGCAAGAGACCTCGTTTATGATGATGCACTAGGTCTATAGCTGGGACTTTGTGTATGTTCTCGAAATGCGTTTGTCGAGTGCTCATTAAGAAAGTTTCTATACAAGTTACTGAACGAACTCCTTAAGAAAACTTCTCCAAAAGTTCCCTATGAAAGAATCCTTTGAAGCATCTGGTCGTCACAAACGTTTTGACTACTTGTGGAGCCAAAACGGACTCCGTGTGAGTCGAGATATCCATGTTTGATTAACACTGCATAAAGCTGATTCGAGCAGCGATTTACAGACTAGTTCTTGTGTAGTTGCATTCGATTTTTTACATTCTACTTCACTAAACATCTCCATATGAGATCCAATTACTTGTAGGGAAATGTAAGATACGTCGGTTACGATGATGGACTAGGTCCATAGCTGGGACTTTGTGTATGTTCTCGAAATGCGTTTGTCGAGTGCTCATTAGGAAAGTTTCTATACAAGTTTTTCAACCAACTCCTTAAGAAAAGTTCTCCAAGAGTTCCCTATGAAAGAATCCTTTGAAGCATTTGGTCTTCACAAACGTTTTGATTGCTTGTGGAGCCAAGCGGAATCCGTATGAGTCGGATATCCATGTTTCGATTAACCTTTGCATAAAACCCGATTCCGAGCAGCCGATTCTGAGGCGAGTTCTTGTGTAGTTGCATTTGATTTTTTTTCCATTCTAATTCACTAAACATCTCCATATATGAGATCCAACTACTTGTAGGGAAATGCAAGAGACCTCGGTTATGATGATGCACTAGGTCCATAGCTGGGACTTTGTGTATGTTCTCGAAATGCGTTTGTCGAGTGCTCGTTAAGAAAGTTTCTTTACAAGTTTACGAGCGAACTCCTTTAGAAAAGTTCTCCAAAAGTTCCCTATGAAAGAATCCTTTGAAGCATCTGAGTCGTCACAAACGTTTTGACTACTTGTGGAGCCAAAGCGGACTCCGTATGAGTCGAGATATCCATGTTTGATTAACACTCACGCAAACCCGATTCGAGCAGCGATTCTGAGACTAGTTCTTGTGTAGTTGCATTCGATTTTTTCCATTCTACTTCACTAAACATCTCCATATGAAATCCAGTTACTTGTAGGGAAATGTATGAGACCTCGGTTACGATCATGCACTAGGTCCATAGGTGGGACTTTGTGTATGTTCTCGAAATGCGTTTGTCGAGTGCTCATTAAGAAAATTTCTATACAAGTTTCTGAACGAACTCCTTAAGAAAAGTTCCCTATGAAAGAATCCTTTGAAGCATTTGGTCTTCACAAACGTTTTGATTGCTTGTGGAGCCAAAACAGACTCCATATGAGCAGCTATACATGTTTCAATTAACACAGCGCAAAACTGATTCCACACGAGAGTTACAGACTAGTTCTTGTGTAGTTGAAGTCAATTTTTTCCATTCTACTTCACTAAACATCTCCATATGAGATCCAAATACTTGTAGGGAAATGCAAGAGACCTCGGTTATGATGATGCACTAGGTCCATGGTTGGGACTTTGTGTATGTTCCCGAAATGCGTTTGTCGAGTGCTCATTAAGAAAGTTTCTATACAAGTTACTGAACGAACTCCTTAAGAAAACTTCTCCAAAAGTTCCCTATTAAAGAATCCTTTGAAGCATCTGGTCGTCACAAACATTTTGATTACTTTTGGAGCCAAAACAGACTCCGTATGAGTCAGATATCAATATTTCAGATAACATCTAGCAAACTAATTCGAGCAGCGATTCTGAGACTAGTTCTTGTGTAGTTGCATTCGATTGTTTCCATTCTACTTCACTAAACATCTCCATATGAGATCCAATTACTTGTAGGGAAATATAAGATACCTCGGTTAAAATGATGCACTAGGTCCATAGCTGGGACTTTGTGTATGTTCTCGAAATGCGTTTGTCGAGTGCTCATTAAGAAAGTTTCTATACAAGTTTCTGAACGAACTCCTTAAGAAAATTTCTCCAACAGTTCCCTATGAAAGAATACTTTGAAGCATCTGGTCATCACAAATGTTTTGACTACTTGTGGAGCCAAAACGGAATCCGTATGAGTCAGATATCAATGTTTGATTAACCTGCATAACCGATTCTCGAACGAGCAGCGATTCTGACGAGTTCTTGTGTAGTTGCATTTGATTTTTTTCCATTCTACTTCACTAAACATCTCCATATGAGATCCAACTACTTGTAGGGAAATGCAAAGAGACCTCGGTTATGATGATGCACTAGGTCCATTTTGGGACTTTGTGTATGTTCTCGAAATGCGCTTTGTCGAGTGCTCGTTAAGAAAGTTTCTTTAGAAGTTTCGAACGAACTCCTTAAGGAAAGCTCTCCAAAAGTTCCCTATGAAAGAATACTTTGAAGCATATAGTGGTCACAAACGTTTTGACTACTTGTGGAGCCAAAATGGAGTCCGTATGAGTCAGATATCCATGTTTCGATTAACTTTTCATGGCCCGATTCGAGCAGCGATTCTGAGACTAGTTCTTGTGTAGTTGCATTCGATTTTTTCCATTCTACTTCACTAAACATCTCCATATGAAATCCAGTTACTTGTAGGGAAATGTATGAGACCTCGGTTACGATCATGCACTAGGTCCATAGGTGGGACTTTGTGTATGTTCTCGAAATCGTTTGTCGAGTGCTCATTAAGAAAGTTTCTATACAAGTTTACGAGCGAACTCCTTAAGAAAAGTTCCCTATGAAAGAATCCTTTGAAGCATCTGGTGCGTCACAAACGCTTTTGACTACTTGTGGAGCCAAAGCGGTCTCCGTATGAGTCGAGATATCCATGTTTTGAGTTAACACTGCATAAACCCGATTCCGAGCGAGGAGTTACAGACTAGTTCTTGTGTAGTTGCATTCAATTTTTTCCATTCTACTTCACTAAACATCTCCATATGAGATCCAATTACTTGTAGGGAAATGCAAGAGACCTCGGTTATGATGATGGACTAGGTCCATAGTTGGGACTTTGTGTATGTTCCCGAAATGCGTTAGTCGAGTGCTCATTAAAAAAGTTTCTATACAAGTTTCTGAACGAACTCCTTAAGAAAAGTTCACTAAAAGTTCCCTATGAAAGAATCCTTTGAAGCATCTAGTCGTCACAAATGTTTTGACTACTTGTGGAGCCAAAACGGACTCCGTATGAGTCAGAAATCCATGTTTCAGTTAACACTATGCAAAACTGATTCCGAACAACACTTACAGACTAGTTCTTGTGTAGTTGCATTCGATTTTTTCCAATCTACTTCACTAAACATCTCCATATGAGATCCACTTACTTGTAAGGAAATGCAAGAGACCTCATTTATGATGATGCACTAGGTCTATAAATTTGGGACTTTGTGTATGTTCTCGAAATGCGTTTGTCGAGTGCTCATTAAGAAAGTTTCTATACAAGTTTACGAACGAACTCCTTAAGAAAACTTATCCAAAAGTTCCTATGAAAGAAACCTTTGAAGCATCTGGTGCGTCAAAAGCGTTTTGACCACTTGTGGTGCCAAAGCGGACTCGTATGAGTCGAGATATCCATGTTTGATTAACATTGCATAAAAACCCGATTCGAGCAGCGATTCTGATTAGTTCTTGTGTAGATTCATTCGATTTTTTTCCATTCTACTTCACTAAAAATCTCCATATGAGATCCAATTACTTGTAGGGAAATGCAAGAGACCTTGGTTATGATGATGCACTAGGTCCATAGCTGGGACTTGGTGTATGTTCTCGAAACGCGTTTGTCGAAAGTGCTCATTAAGATAGTTTCTATACAAGTTTCTGAACGAACTCCTTAAGAAAAGTTCTCCAAAAGTTCCCTATGAAAGAATCCTTTGAAGCATCTGGTCGTCACAAATGTTTTGACTACTTGTGGAGCCAAAAGCGAACTTCGATATGAGTCGATATCCGTGTTTGATTAACACTTTGTGCAAAACTGATTACGAGCAGCGATTACAAACTAGTTCTTGTGTAGTTGCATTCGATTTTTTCCATTCTACTTCACTAAACATCTCCATATGAGATCCAATTACTTGTAGGGAAATGCAAGAGACCTCGGTTATGATGATGCACTAGGTCTATGGCTGGGATTTTGTGTATGTTCTCGAAATGTGTTTGTCGAGTGCTCATTAAGAAAGTTTCTATACAAGTTTTTGAACGAACTCCTTAAGAAAAGCTCTCCAAAAGCTCCCTATAAAAGAATCCTTTGAAGCATCTAGTTGTCACAAACGTTTTTACTATATGCGGAGCCAAAACCCACTCCGTATGTGTCAGATATCCATGTTTTAGTTAACACTATGCAAAACAGATTCGAGCAGCGATTCTGAGACTAGTTCTTGTGTAGTTGCATTCGATTTTTTCCATTCTAATTCACTAAACATCTCCATATGAGATCCAATTACTTGTAGGGAAATGCAAGAGCCCTCGGTTATGATGATGCACTAGGTCCATGGCTGGGACTTTGTGTATGTTCTCGAAATGCGTTTGTCGAGTGCTCATTAAGAAAGTTTCTATACAAGTTTCTGATCGAACTCCTTAAGAAAAGCTCTCCAAAAGCTCCCTATAAAAGAATCCTTTGAAGCATCTGGTCGTCACAAACGTTTTGACTAATAGTGGATCCAAAACGGACTCCGTATGAGTCAGATATCCATGTTTCAGCTTAACAACTGCATAAAACTAATTACGAATAGCGATTCTGAGACTAGTTCTTGTGTAGTTGCATTCGATTTTTTTTCATTCTATTTCACTAAACATCTCCATATGAGATCCAATTACTTGTAGGTAAATGCAAGAGACCTCGGTTAAGATGATACACTAGGTCCATAGCTGGGACTTTGTGTATGTTCTCGAAATGCGTTTGTCGAGTGCCCATTAAGAACGTTTCTATACAAGTTTCTAAACGAACACCTTAAGAAAAGTTCTCTAAAATTTCCCTATCAAAGAATCTTTTGAAGCATCTGGTCGTCACAAATGTTTTGACTACTTGTGGAGCCAAAACAGACTCCGTATGAGTCAGATATCAATGTTTGATTAACTGCAAGAAAACTTATTCCGAGCAGCGATTCTGAGACTAGTTCTTGTGTAGTTGCATTTGATTTTTTCCATTCTACTTCACTAAACATCCATATGAGATCCAATTACTTGTAGGGAAATGCAAGAGACCTCGGTTATGATGATGCACTAGGTCCATGGCTGGGACTTTGTGTTTGTTCTCGAAATGCGTTTGTCGAGTGCTCATTAAGAAAGTTTCTATACAAGTTTCTGAACGAACTCCTTAAGAAAAGCTCTCCAAAAGCTCCCTATAAAAGAATCCTTTGAAGCATCTGGTCGTCACAAACGTTTTGACTACTTGTCGAGCCAAAACAGACTCCGTATGAGTCAGATATCCATGTTTCGGTTAACACTGCGCAAAAGCGATTCGAGCAGCGATTCTGAGACTAGTTCTTGTGTAGTTGCATTCGATATTTTCCATTCTACTTCACTAAACATCTCCATATGAGAACCAATTACTTGTAGGGAAAGGCAAGAGACCTCAGTTATGATGATGCACTAGGTCCATGGCTGGGGCTTTGTGTATGTTCTCGAAATGCGTTTGTCGAGTGCTCATTAAGAAAGTTTCTACACAAGTTTCTGAATGAAATCCTTATGAAAAGCTCTCCAAAAGCTCCCATAAAATAATCCTTTGAAGCATCTGGTCGTCACAAATGTTTCGACTACTTGCGGGGCCAAAACGGACTCCGTATGAGTCAGATATCCATGTTTCAGTTGACATTGCTCAAAACTGATTAGAACTACTGATTCTGAGACTAGTTCTTGTGTAGTTGCATTCGATTTTTTCCATTCTACTTCACTAAACATCTCCATATGAGATCCAGTTACTTGTAGGGAAATGCAAGAGACCTCGGTTATGATGATGCATGTAACATCCCAAATTTTCAATTTGGAATGTTATATATAGATCATCATGCATATCATATTTTTATTGCATAGTTGGCTTGATCCTAGAAAATTCTACACAACTCAAGGACCCACGGGGAGAGTTGGGGATTTTCGTTATTTTCATATTTGAGTTTTCTCAAATTTTGAAAATAGGATCACTGATTTTATTTATTTTATCTTCAATTATTTCTACTATCAAAATATGAGAGAGGGAATAAAATGAATTTCCCAAAATAAAGAAATAATGAAGATTTAATAAAAAAATCAAATAAGATTTTATTTTGGAGTTTTTCGCTTTTTATTTGGATTAGGAAAAAATATGCGCGTTTTTCAAAATTGCATTTAGGCCCCAAATAAATGTTCATCTAGTCCGCTTTGATTTTAGAAGCCGGGAAATTTATTCGGGATTTTTGAGTCCGCTTAGTAATCTTTTTGTTTTTTTTCTGGTCGTAATTATTAAAAAAAACGGAACCGACCTAACAGGCGTGCGGCGGGACACCGCTTCAGGCGCTAAATAAGCGCCGCCCGGCCCCAGGCCGCCCCCGCTTGACCAGCGCCGCCCGCCCGCCACCGCCCAAGCCGCTCGCCTGCCCACTACGCCTTGAACCCTAACCCTAATCCCGCGCGCCGCCCACCGCCCGATCCGCCGCGCCGCCGCCACGCCGCCGTCGGACCCTTGAACCCCGCCGGACTTTACGCCGCCGCCGCCGAGGTTCGCCGCCGCCTCGTAAACCGTGGGCGGTTTTTTATATAAACCGGCGTTTTTCTTCGGTTTATTTTTCATTTTTTGTTTTCGGTTTTTTTTCGGTTTAGGTTAATTAGCGGGCGTTCGTCCGTTAATTCGTTTAAACGAACGCGTTCGTCAGATTAGTTTAGTTAACTAACGTTCGGTCGTTAGCTCGTTCGTCGTTTTTCTTTTTCTCGAATTAATCCGCGATTTTTTACGATCGCGATTTACGATCCGATTTTTGTTTTAGTATATCTTTTCGCATTGCTTTATCGGAATCAGCGATTCAGCGCTCGAGTTTCGTCTCGAAACCCTCTTTCCAATTAACTAACTTGAACAAGTTTTGCTACAGTAAAATTTGACCTAGATCCAGATTAGTAATACGGAGTTGTTTTCTTCCGCCGTTTGACTTTCGTTGCTTCGTTTGATTTGATTCTTTTTGCAAACCGGAGTTCTTAAGTTGAACAATCTGGTTAGATCTATTTGAGTTTTACCTGTGCATTAGATGAGTACTTATTGTATGCTTGTTTGTTTATGCGATAGATCATCCTGAGATGCGCCACCACATTTTGCCGAATCTATAGGTTTCATGGATCATCGACAAGGCAAGTAACACTTTGATCATACCTTTCCTACTACCCAGTTTTTATGCATTAGATCTATCCTCAAACATTGCATTGATTAGGGATCTAATTAAATTGTGGGATGGGAAGTAGTTGAGGTAGTACCTACACTGCTTTTTATTTTCAAACCCTTGGGAGTTATGCTTATGCCATGCTATGATAGTAGACGTGGATTGGGTGAGTGAATTCCATTACAGATGTGAGATTGTTAATTAATGGTTTATTTAAGGTGGCAACTTAAACACACATCTGGGTGGATTGAGGCACCTGGTTTCTATCGAGGACTTACTGTATTTCTTGGACCGCCACCTGTGCTCAAAGGGATCACGAGATTATTCAAACTAGAAACTTACGTGTGCACCACAAGCCATTATGGGCTCTGGCATAGTTGATTAAGTTGTGCGAACTCTTACGGGTAGACTAGCGGATGTAGGGGAAAGTAGGTGTCTGGGTCTAGCCACATGTAAGGTGCTAAGCGCTTACGAAAGACTATGTCTCGGCCATCCGTTTCTCAAACACCATGTAGTGCGAGAAATCAAGCGGAGGCGATCGATTTTTGTGGGGAAAAGTTCAATAACCTCTGCAGAGTGTATAACCTAATCATGATTAGCCGTGTTCAAGGTGATGGAAATTCTTGAGTATCTAGTACTTTTATCTCGTGTGAATCACAACATGTTACTTCTAATTAATATTGTTGGGTTTGTTAATGAGTATTTTTAATTGGGATTGAGAATCTTGTCAACCATTCTCAATGTTTAAAAACCACCATGATAGTTAAATAAATTTATTCCTTTGCGTAGGGGAAAAATTGGCTTTACATAAAAGCGTAACCATAGAGCTTTCCACCAGCCAAATATGCATGTAGTATAGCTTATTCTTTCATTATTCTCTATGTATTACATTGCCAGCATATTCCATGTGCTGATCCGTTTTCGGGCTGCAACGTTTCATGTTGCAGACTTCTCAGACGACGAGTAAGGTGATTAGGTCGTGGTTCTATACTCAGTGATGCCATTGGAGTTGATGGACTCGCTTATCTTCCAAGCCTTCCGCTGTTATCGTATTTAGATGACCTTAAGCCATATTTATTTTATTCAGTTCTCTCTTGAGACATTCGATTGTAATAAGTGTGTGATTGCTACTCTGTTATAAATCCTCCGAGTACTGTGTGGTGTCAGCATTACTGATCCAGGGATGACACTTTGATACGTAGATCGGTGGTTGAGGTCTCGCAGTGTATAAACTAATCATGGTTAGCCGTGTCCCCGGTTATGGACATCTTGAGTATCTAGTACCTGGATATCATGTGAATCTCAACATGTTACTTCTAATTAATATTGTTGGGTTTGTTAATGAGTATTTTTAATTGGGATTGAGAATGCTGTCAACCATTCTCAATGTTTCACAACCACCATGATAGTTAAATAAATTTATTCCTTTGCAGTAGGGAAAAATTGGCTTTTACATAAAATCGTAACCATAGAGCTTTCCACCAGCCAAATATGCATGTAGTATAGCTTATTCTTTCATTATTCTCTATGTGTTACATTGCGGCATATTCCATGTCTTTGACCCGTTTTTCGGGCTGCTACGTTTCATGTTGCAGACTTCTCAGACGACGAGTAAGGTGATTAGGTCGTGGTTCTATACTCAGTGCTCATTAAGAAAGTTTCTATACAAGTTTCTGAATGAACTCCTTATGAAAAGCTCTCCAAAAGCTCCCTATAAAAGAATCCTTTGAAGCATCTGGTCGTCACAAACGTTTTGACTACTAGCGGGGCGAAAACGGACTCCGTATGAGTCAGATATCCATGTTTCGGTTAACATTGCGCAAAACTGATTCCGAACGATAGTTACAGACTAGTTCTTGTGTAGTTGCATTCAATTTTTTCCATTCTACTTCACTAAACATCTCCATATGAGATCCAATTACTTGTAGGGAAAAGTAACATACCTCGGTTACGATGATGGACTAGGTCCATAGGCTGGACTTTGCGTATGTTCTTGAAATGCGTTTGTCGAGTGCTCATTAAGAAAGTTTCTATACTAGTTTCTGAACGAACTCCTTGAGAAAAGCTCTCCAAAAGCTCCCTATAAAAGAATCCTTTGAAGCATCTGGTTGTCACAAACGTTTTGACTACTTGTGGAGCCAAAGCATTACTCCGTATGAGTTAGATATCCATGTTTGGTTAACCTTTGCATAAAACCCGATTCTCGAATAACGATTCTGAGAGTAGTTCTCGTGTAGTTGCATTCAATTTTTTCCATTCTACTACACTAAGCATCTCCATATGAGATCCAATTACTTGTAGGGAAATGTAAGAGACCTTGGTTATGATTATGCACTAGGTCCATAGCTGGGACTTTGTGTATGTTCTCGAAATGCGTTTGTCGAGTGCTCATTAAGAAAGTTTCTATACAAGTTTCTGAACGAACACCTTAAGAAAAGTTCTCCAAAAATTCCCTATAAAATAATCCTTTGAAGCACCTTGTCATCACAAACGTTTTGACTACTTGTGGAGCCAAAACAGACTCCGTATGAGTCAGATATCCATGTTTCAGTTAACACTGCGCAAAACTTATTCGAGCAGCGATTCTGACTAGTTCTTGTGTAGTTGCATTCGATTTTTTTCGATTCTACTTGCTAAACATCTCCATATGAGATCAAATTACTTGTAGGGAAATGCAATAGACCTCAGTTATGATGATGCACTAGGTCCATGGCTGGGGCTTTGTGTATGTTCTCGAAATGCGTTTGTCGAGTGCTCGTTAAGAAAGTTTCTATACAAGTTTCTGAATGAAATCCTGATGAAAAGCTCTGCAAAAGCTCCCTATAAAATAATCCTTTGAAGCATCTGGTCGTCAGAAACGTTTTGACTACTTGCGGGGCCAAAACGGACTCCGTATGAGTCAGATATCCATGTTTCGGTTAACACTGCGCAAAACTAATTCCAAACGACAGTTACAGACTAGTTCTTGTGTAGTTGCATTCGATTTTTTCCATTCTACTTCACTAAACATCTCCATATGAGATCAAATTACTTGTAGGGAAATGCAAGAGACCTCGGTTATGATGATGCACTAGGTCCATAGCTTGGACTTTGTGTATGTTCTCGAAATGCGTTTGTCGAGTGCTCATTAAGAAAGTTTCTATACAAGTTTCTGAACGAACACCTTAAGAAAAGTTCCCTATAAAAGAATCATTTGAAGCATCTGTTTGTCACAAACGTTTTGACTACTTGTGGAGCCAAAACGGACTCCGTATGAGTCAGATATCCATGTTTCAGTTTACACTGCGCAAAACTGGTTCCGAGCGACAGTTACAGACTAGTTCTTGTGTAGTTGCATTCGTTTTTTTTTCATTCTACTTCACTAAACATCTCCATATGAGATCCAATTAATTGTAGGGAAATTCAATAGACCTCGGTTATGATGATACACTATGTCCATAGCTGGGACATTGTGTATGTTCTCGAAAGGCGTTTGATGAGTGCTCATTAAGAAAGTTTCTATACAAATTTCTGAACTAACTCCTTAAGAAAATTTCTCCGAAAGTTCCCTATGAAAGAATCCTTTGAAGCATCTGGTCTTCACAAATGTTTTATCTACTTGTGGAGCCAAAATGGACTACGTATGAGTCAGATATCCATGTTTCAGTTTACACTGCGCAAAACTAATTCCGAACGACAGTTACAGACTAGTTCTTGTGTAGTTGCATTCGATTTTTTCCATTCTACTTCACTAAACATCTCCATATGCGATCTAATTGCTTGTAGGGAAATGCAAGAGATTTCGGTTATGATGATGCACTTGGTCCATAGCTGGGACTTTGTGTATGTTCTCGAAATGCGTTTGTCGAGCCCTCATTAAGAAAGTTACTATACTAGTTTCTGAACGAACACCTTAAGAAAAGTTCTCCAAAAGTTCCCTATGAAAGAATCCTTTGAAGTATCTGGTCGTCACAACCGTTTTGACTACTTGTGGAGCCAAAACGGATTCCGTATGAGTCAAATATCCATGTTTCAGTTAACACTGCAAAAGCCCGATTAGAGCAGCGATTCAGACTAGTTCTTGTGTAGTTGCATTCGATTTTTTCCATTCTACTTCACTAAACATATCCATATGAGATCCAATTACTTGTAGGGAAATGCAAGAGACCTTAGTAATGATAATGCACTAGGTCCATGGCTGGGACTTTATGTATGTTCTCGAAATGCGTTTGTCGAGTGCTCATTAAGAAAGTTTCTATACAAGTTTCTGAATGAACTCCTTATTAAAAGCTCTCCAAGCTCCCTATAAAATAATCCTTTGAAGCATCTGGTCGTCACAAACGTTTTGACTACTTGCGGGGCCAAAACGGACTCCGTATGAATCAGATATCCATTTTTCGGTTAACACTCCAAAACCGATTCGAGCAGCGATTATAGACTAGTTCTTGTGTAGTTGCATTCGATTTTTTCCATACTACTTCAATAAACATCTCCATAGGAGATCCAATTACTTGTAGGGAAATGCAAGAGACCTCAGTTATGATGATGCACTAGGTCCGTAGCTGGGACTTTGTGTATGTTCTCGAAATGCGTTTGTCGATTGCTCATTAAGAAAGTTTCTATAAAAGTTTCTGAACGAACTCCTTAAGAAAAGCTCTCCAAAAGTTCCCTATAAAAGAATCCTTTGAAGCATCTGGTCGAAACAAACGTTTTGACTACTTGTGGAGGAAAAACAGACTCCGTATGAGTCAGATATCCAAGTAACAGTTAACACTGCGCAAAACTGATAACTACAGTTACAAACTAGTCCTTGTGTAGTTGCATTCGATTTTTTCCATTCTACTTCACTAAACATCTTGTTACTTGTAGGGAAATGCAAGAGACCTCGGTTATGATGATGCACTAGGTCCATAGGTTGGACTTTGTGTATGTTCTCGAAATGCGTTTGTCGAGTGCTAAATAAGAAAGTTTATATACAAGTTTCTGAACGAACTCCTTAAGAAAAGCTCTCCAAAATTCCCTATGAAAGAATCCTTTGAAGCATCTCTTCGTCACAAACGTTTTGACTACTTGTGGAGCCAAAATGGACTCCGTATGAGTCAGATATCCATGTTTGATTAACATCGCAAGAAAACTGATTCGAACGACGATTACAAACTAGTTCTTGTGTAGTTGTATTCGATTTTTTCCATTCTACTTCACTAAACATCTCCATATGAGATCCAGTTACTTTTAGGGAAATTCAAGAGACCTCGGTTATATTGATGCACTAGGTCAATAGCTGGGACTTTGTGTATGTTCTTGAAATTCGTTTGTCGAGTGCTTATTAAGAAAGTTTCTATACAAGTTTCTGAACGAACTCCTTAAGAAAAGCTGTCCAAAAGTTCCGTATGAAATAATCCTTTAAAGCATCTGGTCTTTACAAATGTTTTGACTACTTGTGGAGCCAAAACGGACTCCGTATGAGTCTGATATCCATGTTTCAGTTAACACTGCACAAAACTGATTCTCGAATCTACGCTGATGCACTAGTTCTTGTGTAGTTGCATTCGATTTTTTCCCATTCTACTTCACAAAACATCTTCATATGAGATCCAATTACTTGTAGGGAAATGCAAGAGACCTCGTTTATGATGATGAACTAGGTCCATAGCTGGGACTTTGTGTATGTTCTCGAAATGCGTTTGTCGAGTTCTCATTAAGAAAGTTTCTATACAAGTTTCTGAATGAACTCCTTAAAGAAAGCTCTCCAGAAGTTCCCTATGAAAGAATACATTGAAGCATATGGTCGTCACAAACGTTTTGACTACTTGTGGAGCCAAAACGGACTCCGTATGAGTCAGATATCCATGTTTCAGTTAACACTGCGCAAAACTGATTCCGAACGACAGTTACAGACTAGTTCTTGTGTAGTTGCATTCGATTTTTTCCATTCTACTTCTCTAAACATCTCCATATGAGATCCAATTACTTGTAGGGAAATGCAAGAGACTTCGGTTATAATGATGCACTAGGTCCATAGCTGGGACTTTGTGTATGTTCTCGAAATGCGTTTGTCGAGTGCTCATTAAGAAAGTTTCGATACAAGTTTCTGAACGAACTCCTTAAGAAAATTTTCTCCACAAGTACCTTATGAATGAACATCTGGTCGTCACAAACGTTTTGACTACTTGTGGAGCCAAAACGGACTCCGTATGAGTCAGATATGCATGTTTCAGTTAACACTGCGCAAAACTGATTCCGAACGACAGTTACAGACTAGTTCTTGTGTAGTTGCATTCGATTTTTTCATTCTACTTCACTAAACATCTCCATATGATATCCAATTACTTGTAGGGAAATGCATGAATCTTTGGTTATAATGGTGCACTAGGTCCATAGCTGGGACTTTGTGTATGTTCTCAAAATGCGTTTGTCGAGTGCTCATTAAGAAAATTTCTATACAAGTTTCTGAACGAGCTCCTTAAGAAAAGTTCTCCAAAAGTTCCCTATGAAAGAATCCTTTGAAGCATCTGGTTATCACAAACGTTTTGACTACTTTTGGAGCCAAAATGGACTCCGTATGAGTCAGATATCCATGTTTCAGTTAGCACTGCGCAAACTGATTCCGAACGACAGTTACACACTAGTTCTTGTGTAGTTGCATTCGATTTTTTCCATTCTACTTCACTAAACATCTCCATATGAGATCCAATTACTTGTAGCGAAATGTAAGAGACCTCGGTTATGATGATGCACTAGGTCCATAGCTGGGACTTTGTGTATGTTCTCAAAATGCGTTTGTCGAGTGCTCATGAAGAAAGTTTCTATAAAAGTTTCTAAATGAACTCTATATGAAAAGATCTACAAAAGCTCCCTATAAAAGAATCCTTTGAAGCATCTGGTCGTCAAAAACGTTTTGACTACTTGTGGAGCCAAAACGGACTCCGTATGAGTCAGTTATCCATGTTTCAGTTAACATCACAAGAAAACCCGATTCCTAAATCTACAGCTACGCATGCACTAGTTCTTGTTTAGTTGCATTTGATTTTTTCCATTCTACTTCACTATACATCTCCATATGAGATCCAATTTCTTGTAGGGAATGCAAGAGGCCTCGGTTACGATGATGCACTAGGTCCATAGCTGGGACTTTGTGTATGTTCTCGAAATGCATTTGTCGAGTGCTCATTAAGAAAGTTACTATACAAGTTTCTGAACGAACACCTTAAGAAAAGTTCTCCAAAAGTTCCCTATGAAAGATTCCTTTGAAGCATTTGGTCGTCACAAATGTTTGGACTACTTATGGAGCCAAAAGCGGACTCAGATGAGTCGTGTATCCATGTTTCGATTAACCTTGCACAAACCGATTCTGAACGACAGTTAAAGACTAGTTCTTGTGTAGTTGCATTCGATTTTTTCTATTCTACTTCACTAAAATATCCATATGAAATCCATTTACTTGTAGGGAAATGCAAGAGACCTCGGTTATGATGATGCACTAGGTCCATGGCTGGGACTTTGTGTTTGTTCTCGAAATGCGTTTATCGAGTGCTCATTAAGAAAGTTTCTATACAAGTTTCTGAATGAACTCCTTATTAAAATCCCTCCAAAAGCTCCCTATAAAAGAATCCTTTGAAGCATCTAGTCGTCACAAACGTTTTGACTACTTGCGGGGCCAAAACGGACTCCGTATGAATCAGATATCCATTTTTCGGTCAACACTCCGCAAAACTGATTCCGAACGACAGTTATAGACTAGTTCTTGTGTAGTTGCATTCAATTTTTTCCATTCTACTTCACTAAACATCTCCATAGGAGATCCAATTACTTGTAGGGAAATGCAAGAGACCTTAGTTATGATGATGCACGAGGTCCATAGCTGGGACTTTGTGTATGTTCTCGAAATGCGTTTGTCGAGTGCTCATTAAGAAAGTTTCTATGCAAGTTTCTGAACGAACTCCTTACGAAAAGCTCTCCAAATTCCCTATGAAAGAATCCTTTGAAGCATCTCGTCGTCACAAACGTTTTGACTACTTGTGGAGCCAAAACGGACTCCGTATGAGTCAGATATCCATGTTTCAGTTAACACTTAGCAAAACTAATTCTGAACGACAGTTACAAACTAGTTCTTGTGTAGTTGTATTCGATTTTTTCCATTCTACTTCACTAAACATCTCCATATGAGATCCAGTTACTTTTAGGGAAATTCAAGAGACCTCGGTTATATTGATGCACTAGGTCCATAGCTGGGACTTTGTGTATGTTCTCGAAATGCGTTTGTCGAGTGCTTATTAAGAAAGTTTCTATACAAGTTTCTGAACAAACTCCTTAAGAAAAGCTCTCCAAAAGTTCCCTATGAAAGAATCCTTTAAAGCATCTGGTCGTCACAAACGTTTTGACTACTTCGAGCCAAAACGGACTCGTATGAGTCGATATCCATGTTTGATTAACACTTTGCACAAAACTGATTACGAGCAGCGATTCTGAGACTAGTTCTTGTGTAGTTGCATTCGATTTTTTCCCATTCTTCTTCACTAAACATCTTCATATGAGATCCAATTACTTGTAGGGAAATGCAAGAGACCTCGGTTATGATGATGCACTAGGTCCATAGCTGGGACTTTGTGTATGTTCTCGAAATGCGTTTGTCGAGAGCTCATTAAGATAGTTTCTATACAAGTTTCTGAATGAAATCCTTAAAGAAAGCTCTCCAGAAGTTCCCTATGAAAGAATACATTGAAGCATATGGTCATCACAAACGTTTTGACTACTTGTGGAGCCAAAACGGACTCGTATGAGTCAGATATGCATGTTCGATTAACCTTTGAAAACTGATTCCGAACGACAGTTACAGACTAGTTCTTGTGTAGTTGCATTCGATTTTTTCCATTCTACTTCACTAAACATCTCCATATGAGATCCAATTACTTGTAGGGAAATGTAAGAGACCTCGGTTATGATGATGCACTAGGTCCATAGCTGGGACTTTGTGTATGTTCTCAAAATGCGTTTGTCGAGTGCTCACGAAGAAAGTTTCTATACAAGTTTCTAAATGAACTCTATATGAAAAGCTCTACAAAAGCTCCCTATAAAAGAATCCTTTGAAGCATCTGGTCGTCAAAAACGTTTTGACTACTTGTGGAGCCAAAACGGACTCTGTATGAGTCAGTTATCCATGTTTCAGTTAACACTGCGCAAAACTGATTCAAAGCGACAGTTACGTACAGACTAGTTCTTGTGTAGTTGCATTTGACTTTTTCCATTCTACTTCACTAAACATCTCCATATGAGATCCAATTTCTTGTAGGGAGGTGCAACAGACCTCGGTTATGATGATGCACTAGGTCCATAGCTGGGACTTTGTGTATGTTCTTGAAATGCATTTGTCGAGTGCTCATTAAGAAAGTTACTATACAAGTTTCTCGAATCTAACACCTTAAGAAAAGTTCTCCAAAAGTTCCCTATGAAAGAATCCTTTGAAGCTTCTGGTCGTCACAAATGTTTGACTACTTGTGGAGCCAAACGGACTCCGTATGAGTCGATATCCATGTTTCAGCTTAACACCGCACAAACTGATTCCGATTCAACGACACTTACAGACTAGTTCTTGTGTAGTTGCATTAGATTTTTTTCCATTCTACTTCACTAAACATCTCCATATGAGATCCAATTACTTGTAGGGAAATGCAAGAGACCTCAGTTATGATGATGCACAAGGTCCATGGCTGGGACTTTGTGTATGTTCTCGAAATGCGTTTGTCGAGTGCTCATTAAGAAAGTTTCTATACAAGTTTCTGAATGAACTCCTTATGAAAAGCTCTCTAAAAGCTCCCTATAAAAGAATCCTTTGAAGCATCTGGTCGTCACAAACGTTTTGCCTACCTTTAGAGCCAAAACGGACTCTGTATGAGTCAGATATCCATGTTTCAGTTAACACTACGCAAACTGATTCCGAACTTCAGTTACAGACTAGTTCTTGTGTAGTTGCATTCGATTTTTTCCATTCTACTTCACTAAACATCTCCATAGGAGATCCAATTACTTGTAGGGAAATGCAAGAGACCTTAGTTATGATGATGCACTAGGTGCATAGCTGGGACTTTGTGTATGTTTTCGAAATGCGTTTGTCGAGTGCTCATTAAGAAAGTTTCTATGCAAGTTTCTGAACGAACTCCTTAAGAAAAGCTCTCCAAATTCCCAATGAAAGAATCCTTTGAAGAATCTCTTCGTCACAAACGTTTTGACTACTTGTGGAGCCAAAACGGACTCCGTATGAGTCTGGTATCCATGTTTCAGTTAACACTGCGCAAAACTGATTCTGAACGACAGTTACAAACTAGTTCTTGTGTAGTTGTATTCGTTTTTTTCCATTCTACTTCACTAAACATCTCCATATGAGATCCAGTTACTTTTAGGGAATTTCAAGAGACCTCGGTTATATTGATGCACTAGGTCCATAGCTAGGACTTTGTGTATGTTCTTGAAATTCGTTTGTCGAGTGCTTATTAAGAAAGTTTCTATACAAGTTTCTGAACGAACACCTTAACAAAAGCTCTCCAAAAGTTCCCTATGAAGGAATCCTTTAAAGCATCTGGTTGTCACAAACATTTTGACTACTTGTGGAGCCAAAACGGACTCCGTATGAGTCTGATATCCATGTTTCAGTTAACACTGCACAAAACTGATTCTGAACGACAGTTACAGACTAGTTCTTGTGTAGTTGCATTCGATTTTTTCCCATTCTACTTCACTAAACATCTTCATATGAGATCCTATTACTTGTAGGCAAATTCAAGAGACCTCGGTTATGATGATGCACTAGGTCCATAGCTGGGACTTTGTGTATGTTCTCGAAATGCGTTTGTCGAGTTCTCATTAAGAAAGTTTCTACACAAGTTTCTTAATGAACTCCTTAAAGAAAGCTCTCCAGAAGTTCCCTATGAAAGAATACATTGAAGCATATGGTCGTCACAAACGCTTTTGACTACTTGTGGAGCCAAACGGACTCAGATGAGAAAGATATCCATGTTTCAGCTTAACCTTTGCAAGAAACCGATTCAACGACAATTCTGACTAGTTCTTGTTTAGTTGCATTCGATTTTTTCCATTCTATTTCACTAAACATCTCCATATGAAGTCCAATTACTTGTAGGGAAATGCAAGAGACCTTGGTTATGATGATGCACTAGGTCCATAGCTGGGACTTTGTGTATGTTCTCGAAATGCGTTTGTCGAGTGCTCATTAAGAAAGAATCTATACAAGTTTCTGAACGAACTCCTTAAGAAAATTTCACCAAAAGTTCCCTATGAAAGAATCCTTTGAAGCATCTGGTCGTCAGAAATTTTTTGACTACTTGTGGAGCCAAAACGGACTCCGTATGAGTTAGATATCCATGTTTCAGCTTAACATGGCAAAACTGATTCGGAGCTTACCCATAAACTACTTCTTCTGTAGTTGCATTTGATTTTCTTCCATTCTACTTCACTAAACATCTCCATATATGAGATCCAATTACTTGTAGGAAAATGCAAGAGACCTCGGTTATGATGATGCACTAGGTCCATAGCTGGGACTTTGTGTATGTTCTCGAAATGTGTTTGTCGAGTGCTCATTAAGAAAGTTTATATACAAGTTTCTGAATGAACTACTTAAATAAAGCTCTCCAAAAGTTCCCTATGAAAGAATCCTTTGAAGCATCTGGTTATCAGAAACGTTTTGACTACTTTTGGAGCCAAAATGGACTCCGTATGAGTCAGATATCCATGTTTCAGTTAACACTGCTTAAAACTGATTCCGAGCAGCGATTCTGAGACTATTTCTTGTGTAGTTGCATTCGATTTTTTCCATTCTACTTCACTAAACATCTCCATATGATATCCAATTACTTGTAGGGAAATGTAAGAGACCTCGGTTATGATGATGCACTAGGTCCACAGCTGGGACTTTGTGTATGTTCTCAAAATGCGTTTGTCGAGTGCTCATGAAGAAAGTTTCTATACAAGTTTCTAAATGAACTCTATATGAAAAGATCTACAAAAGCTCCCTATAAAAGAATCCTTTGAAGCATCTGGTTGTCAAAAACGTTTTGACTACTTGTGGAGCCAAAACGGACTCCGTATGAGTCAGTTATCCATGTTTCGATTAACCTGCAAAAACCGATTCGGACAGCGATTACGTGAGAGACTAGTTCTTTGTAGTTGCATTTGATTTTTTCCATTCTACTTCACTAAACATCTCCATATGAGATCCAATTTCTTGTAGGGAAATGCAGGAGACCTCGGTTATGATGATGCACTAGGTCCATAGCTGGGACTTTGTGTATGTTCTCGAAATGCGTTTGTCGAGTGCTCATTAAGAAAGTTTCTATACAAGTTTCTGAACGAACTCCTTAAGAAAAGTTTCTCCAAAAGTTCTCTATGAAAGAATCCTTTGAAGCATCTAGTCGTCACAAACGTTTTGACTACTTGTGGAGCCATAACGGACTCCGCATGAGTCAGATATCCATATTTCAGTTAACACTCCGCAAAACTGATTCCGAACGACAGTTACAGACTAGTTCTTGTGAAGTTGCATTCGATCTTTTCCATTCTACTTCACTAAACATATCCATATGAGATCCATTTACTTGTATGCAAATGCAAGAGACCTCGGTTATGATGATGCACTAGGTCCATAGCTGGGACTTTGTGTATGTTCTCCAAATGCGTTTGTCGAGTGCTCATTAAGAAAGTTTCTATACAAGTTTCTGAACGAACTCCTTAAGAAAAGCTCTCCAATATTCCCTATGAAAGAATCCTTTAAAGCATCTGGTCGTCACAAACGTTTTGACTACTTGTGGAGCCAAAACGGACTCCGTATGAGTCAGATATCCATGTTTCAGTTAACACTGCGCAAAACTGATTCCGAATGACAGTTAAAGACTAGTTCTTGTGTAGTTGCATTCGATTTTTCTTCATTCTACTTCACTAAACATCTCCGTATGAGATCCAATTACTTCTAGGGAAATGCAAGAGACCTCAGTTATGATGATGCACTAGGTCCATAGCTGGGACTTTGTGTATGTTCTCGAAATGCGTTTGTCGAGTGCTCATTAAGAAAGTTTCTATAAAAGTTTCTGAACGAACTCCTTAAGAAAAGCTTTCTAAAAGCTCCCTACAAAAGAATCCTTTGAAGCATCAAGTCGTTACAAACGTTTTTACTACCTGCGGAACCAAAACGGACACCGTATGTCTCAGATATCCATGTTTCAGTTAACACTGCGCAAAACTGATTCCGAACGACAATTAGATACTAGTTCTTGTGTGGTTGCATTCGATTTTCTCCATTCTACTTCTCTAAAAATCTCCATATGAGATCCAATAACTTGTAGGAAAATGCAAGAGACCTCAGTTATGATGATGCACTAGGTCCATAGCTGGGACTTTGTGTATGTTCTCGAAATGCGTTTGTTGAGTGCTCATTATGAAAGTTTCTATACAAGTTTCTGAACGAACTCCTTAAGAAAAGCTCTCCAAAAGTTCCCTATGAAAGAATGCTTTGAAGCATCTGGTCGTCACAAACTTTTTGACTACTTGTGGAGCCAAAACGGACTCCGTATGAGTCAGATATCCATGTTTCAGTTAACACTACGCTTAAAACCCATTCTCGAACGAGCAGCCATACAGACTAGTTCTTGTGTAGTTGCATTCGATTTTTTCCATTCTACTTCACTAAACATCTCCATATGAGATCCAATTACTTGTAGGGAAATGTAAGAGACCTCGGTTATGATCATGCACTAGGTCCATAGCTGGGACTTTGTGTACGTTCTTGAAATGTGTCTGTCAAGTGCTCATTAAGAACGTTTCTATACAAGTTTCTAAACGATCTCCTTAAGAAAAGTTCACTAAAAGTTCCCTATGAAAGAATCCTTTGAACCATCTGGTCGTCACAAATATTTTGACTACTTGTGGAGCCAAAGCGGACTCTGTATGAGTTCGATATATCCATGTTTGATTAACACTATGCAAAACCCGATTCAACTACGATTCTGAGACTAGTTCTTGTGTAGTTGCATTCGATTTTTTCCATTCTACTTCACTAAACATCTCCATATGAGATCCAATTACTTGTAGGGAAATGCAAGATACCTCGTTTATGATGATGCACTAGGTCTATAGCTGGGACTTTGTGTATGTTCTCGGAATGCGTTTGTCGAGTGCTCATTAAGAAAGTTTATATACAAGTTTCTGAACGAACTCCTTAAGAAAAGTTCTCCAAAAGTTCGCTATTAAAGAATCCTTTGAAGCATCTGGTCGTTACAAACATTTTGACCACTTGTGGAGCCAAAACGGACTCCGTATGAGTCGAGATATCCATGTTTGAGCTTAACACTACATAAAACCGATTCGAACGACAGCGATTCTGATTAGTTATTGTGTAGTTTCATTCGATTTTTTCCATTCTACTTCACTAAAAATCTCTGAGGGAGTCCTGGATTAGGGGGTGTCCGGATTTTTTCCATTCTACTTCACTAAGAATCGATTTTTTCCATTCTACCTTTGGCCGGACTCCTGGACTATGAAGATACAAGATTGAAGACTTCGTCCCGTGTCCGGATGGGACTTTCCTTGGCGTGGAAGGCAAGCTTGGCGATACGGATATGTAGATCTCCTTCCGTTGTAACCGACTGCGTGTAACCCTAACCCTCTCCGGTGTCTATATAAACCGGAGGGTTTTAGTCCAGAGGATCTAACAACAATCATACCATAGGCTAGCTTCTAGGGTTTTAGCCTCTCGATCTCGTGGTAGATCTACTCTTGTACTATCCATATCATCAATATTAATCAAGCGGAGTAGGGTTTTACCTCCATCGAGAGGGCCCGAACCTGGTAAAAACATCGTGTCCCTTGTCTCCTGTTACCATCCGCCTAGACGCCGATTCGGGACCCCCTACCAGAGATCCGCCGGTTTTGACACCGACATTGGTGCTTTCATTGAGAGTTCCTCTGTGTCGTCGTCTTTAGGCCCGATGGCTCCTCCGATCATCAACAACGATGTGCTCCAGGGTGAGACTTTTCTCCCTGGACATATCTTCGTATTCGGCGGCTTTGCACTACGGGCCAATTCGTTTGGCCACCTGGAACAGGTTGAAAGCTACGCCCCTGGCCATCAGGTCAGATTTGGAAGTTTGAACTACACAGCCGACGTCCGCGGAGACTCGATCTTCGATGGGTTCGAGCCACAGCCAAGCGCGCCGCACTGTTACGATGGGCATGATCTAGCTCTGCCGCGAGCGTTGTCACGGAGGCCAGCGCCCGATGTCCGCTCCGACCCTTAGCTCGGAGCCGATCGCGCTTATCGAGGACGGTGGTCGGACACCGCCTGGGGCTACGGTCTATACGGGCGATCGAGCGAACACCATACCTGTCCTCTTCAAGGCTCGTGACTCCAAGGTGCCGATTTTTCTCGGACTGAGCCTTCGCGCCCCGCCAATCGAATCCGGTGGGCGCCGATCATGGAATTCATCGCGCGGACATCTTTCAAAGACTTCGCCCTTTGGCGACATCCACGAATTCACTAAAGTCTCTCTCTTTATCGGAGAGCCCCGCCGGATTATGGTCAGGAAGGTTGTGTTGGGGAACGTAGAAGAAATTCAAAATTTTCCTACGTGTCACCAAGATCTATCTATGGAGAAACCAGCAACGAGGGGAAGGAGGGTGCATCTACATACCCTTGTAGATCGCTAAGCGGAAGCGTTCAAGTGAACGGGGTTGATGGAGTCGTACTCGTCGTGATACAAATCACCGATGATCCTAGTGCCGAACGGACAGCACCTCCGCGTTCAACACACGTACGGAGCGGATGACGTCTCCTCCTTCTTGATCCAGCAAGGAGAGAGGGAGAGGTTGAGGAAGACTCCATCCAGCAGAGCAAAGACAACGGGCGTGGTGGTGGTGGAGGAGCGTGGCAATCCTGCAGGCTTCGCCAAGCACCTCATGGAGAGGAGGAGGTGTCACGCGGGAGGGAGGAGGTGCCAGGGACTCAGGTGTGGCTTCCCTCCCTCCCTCCACTATATATAGGTGCAAGAGAGGGGGGAGGCAGCCTGCCCCTTCCTCCAAGGAAGGGTGCGGCCAAGAGGGGAGGAGTCCATCCTCCCCAAGGCACCCTGGAGGTGCCTTCCACCCTTGGACTCTTCCCTCCCCAAGTCTCCTTGGCGCATGGGCCTCTTGGGGCTGGTGCCCTTGGCTCATATGGGCCAAGGCGCACCCCTACAGCCCATGTGCCCCCGGCAGGTGGACCCCAGGACCCCGGACCCCTTTCGGCACTCCCGGTAACACCGATAATGCGCGAAACTTTTCCTACGACCAAAATAAGACTTCCTATATATAAATCTTTACCTCAGGACCATTCCGGAAGTCCTCGTGACGTCCGGGATCTCATCCGGACTCCGAACAACATTCGGTAACCACATACAAACTTCCTTTATAACCCTAGCGCCATCGAACCTTAAGTGTGTAGACCCTACGGGTTCGGGAACCATGCAACATAACCGTAGACGCGTTCTCCGTCCAATAACCAACAGCGGATTTGGATACCCATTTTGGCTCCCACATGTTCCACGATGATCTCATCGGATGAACCACGATGTCAAGGACTCAATCGATCCCGTATACAATTCCCTTTGTCTAGCGGCATTGTACTTGCCCGAGATTCGATCGTCGGTATCCCGATACCTTGTTCAATCTCGTTACGGCAAGTCTCTTTACTCATTCCCGTAACATCATCCCGTGATCAACCCCTTGGTCACATTGTGCACATTATGATGATGTCCTACTGAGTGGGCCCAGAGATACCTCTCCGTTTACACGGAGTGACAAATCCCAGTCTCGATTCGTGCCAACCCAACAGACACTTTCGGAGATACCTGTGTAACATCCCAAATTTTGGAATGTTAATATAATTAATTGAATTGTTTGTTTGTTTGCTTGAGTGAATTAAACTTGAGTGAAATTTGAACCTTTTCAAAAACTTTTGAATGAGAGGGAATAAAATGACTTTCCCCTTCTCCGGTAAATTCAAATTCATCCTATTAAAATCAATGAGAGAAGATGACATGACTTCTTCAACTATAAAGAATTTGAACGGAGTTTTGCAATTTAATTCTTTCAAATATTTGCACTTGCTTCTCTATTTTTCTTCCCTGAGAAATACCCCGAAAAATAAATTCTTGCAAGCAAGAAAGAGCGGAGGAAAATGACCCTCAAAAATCAGGGCATTTTTGAAAATATTTGAGCCAAGAAAACCAAAGTTTTATTTAAAATTATTTGCAAAAGAAATAAAGCCTTTAGGGATTTTCTGAAAAACATTTTTTAAGTTTTTATTTTGGCCGTGGAATAATGCTCATCATCTACATTTTATTTTTCTGATAATTTTAGTATATAAAAACTCTTTATTCCGAATTGATTTGATTTCCTTTTTATTGTTTTAGTTTCCTAATTTTAAAAATAGGAATGGAATCGTTTTATTAGGAAAAACCTGCTGGCTCATTAAGCACTTTCCTATTCTAGCCCAACAAGAGATCATCTCCTTCCTTTGTTTCCTCTCACATTATGAAGCTTTCCATATCCATGGAGACAGAATCTCCACCTTCCCGATCTCCCTCGTCTTTCCATCCCAGCGCCTCCCGAGACCGCCTATAAAACCCCCTCCTCTCCTCGTTCCATTTTTCCCATCACCACGCCCCTCCTGCCCGTGAGCCTTCTCGCCACCGTCCTCCTTTTCCTGCCTAGAACGCTCACCGGGAGCTCTCCTGGAACCTCCCCATCGCCCAGGCGCCACCTCCCTAGCGCCGACCCTCCTCCGCCACCCCCACCCTGCCGGCGACCTCGCCTCGCCGAGCAGCCCTCCACATCGCTGCCTCCTTCCTACCATCTCTGCCTCACGTCTGGTAACTCCGTTTTCGTTTTCAGATTTATTTCCGTAACAGATTTAGTTCCGTTCTTGTTTAGCTTATAACTTTTGATCTAGAAGTCCAATGATGCTGATTCTTTTTGCGTTAGATCACAATTTTCTTGTAGTTTCAAAAATATATAATTTGTCTATGTTTGGATTTATAAAAATTGAGTTAGATCAGATTTGAATTAAAGCTTGTTTTGCTTATTCCGGGAGTTTAAAAATAGGTTTTTAATTAATTCTTTTTTGCTCCTGGTCTCTAGGACCTTTGTTTATCCAGTAGTATTTAGTATTTTATTTCTAGGTTGATTTAAATTAGGTTTTTAGCAAAACAGTACTGTTTTATTATTAGTTCTGTTTTAGCTTTTTCTTTATTGTTTTTATTAGTTTTAAATTATTTCTTTTTGTCACTTTTGACAAAATTAGTTGTGTTTCTGTTAGACAACAGGAAAAAATTTTATTTTTATTTAAAAAATTTATTTTCCTTAGTTTTGTATGAAACCTTCTATAGGTCATAGTTAGAGTTTTATAAAAGCTTTTTATTTGTTTCTTTTTGCAAATAAAATTTTATGGAAAAAATACTTTCTGTTAAATTAGTTATTTTACATTTTTTTGTTAATTTATTAGTTTAGTATTTTAATTGTAGTTAATTTATTACTTACTGCAAAACTAAATTAGATTTATGTAGAAAATTAATATAACTTCGTTAGTAGAATTTATTATTAGTTTTATTTGAAGTTTGTTTTTAGTTTGTTTGATTTTTATTATAGATTTTCCTTGCTGTTTTTATTGTTATTTCGAGTGCTAAAATTGTTTGCTAGGATGTTTGCTTATGTGTATGCTATGTTTGACTATATAGATTTTCAACGGAGTGACGATTAGTTCTACCAAGTCATTTTCTCCTCGACAGCGTTGTTATCTTCATCAAGTATTACTGTGCAAGTTCACTTTGACCATGCTTTCATACCTATGTTTTATTGCATTTAGTGGCCTCTTTGCAACCACCCCTCAAGAGTGTTATTGAATCCTTGTAGTTGAGTAGTATGCATGAGGCAGGAACCCCTCACCCTGTTACCAAGCCCGGGACGTTATTTATTTTAATGCTACGCTATAGTAGACGGGGTTTGGTATGAGTGCACGAGAGTGGTGTGAGAATGCAGGATCTACGTCAATGACGACAACTCCATGATGGCATCTCGCAAGGACTGCATTTTCAAGGCCTCAAGACTTCAAGACTCAAGACAAGAATTCAATACACACTCTTTGGGTGAAGGATGGTTGACGGGCACCTGGAGAAACCGGTGGATGGCCGGGATGCATGGAGAAGCGCCATGACATCTTGCGGAAAGCTTCACCCAGACTCAAAGAGGCGGAAGAATACTTCACGCCGGAAGCTTACCTGTGCAACCGCAAGTCATTATGGGCTCGCTTGGTTGACCCTAGTAGTGACTTTGGCTGGGACGGTACTAGCGAGATGTAGAACTACGGTAGGATGGGATGAGTGCAGACGGTGGTCGAGGAACTCTTGGAAGACCATGTTTCGGTCGTCTTGTTCTCAAACGCCTCAAGTGCGAACGTAAAAAGAGGGATCGAATCTTGTGGGTAAAGTGTACAAACCTCTGCAGAGGGTTATAACCTAATCGATTAGCCGTGTCCCCGTTACGGACAATTTGAGCCTCTGGACTTGGATCTATCTCTGAACTCTCAACAATCGGATTGATAACTTAATTGTGGGCAACATATGATGATTTTGGGCTATGAGGCATCGGTTGGCGGAACCATGTCATGATAGAAAACTCCTTAGTACAGACTTCATTCTATTCCTTTGATGTAGGTAAAATAAAATCAGCTTTTACGCATAAACAAAACTCGTATACTGAGCCATAAAGCCATATTGCATATAGTATAGTTTTATCATCTGCTTTTCTCATATTGTGATCTTGCCAAGACATTCAATGTACTGACCTACACGGCTGCAACGTATCATGTTGCAGATATTTCCTCGACGCAGTAAGAGTTACGATACAGGGTTACGGTCTACACACTCAACCCGCCGATGGCGTTGATGGGACTCCACACCCGTTTGATTGTTTCGGCGAGAGTATTATGAGGTATATATCAGTTTACGTTATTTATGCATGTGATTGCACTTTGATATATACATTGATGTACTTTGTGTGCCAAAGACATCTTGATCCAGGATGGCATGTAAACACGTAGGCTTGACTGCTTGAGGTCGGGTCGCCATGCATATGGTATCGAGCACATGTTGGTCAGAGAACGTAACCCTAGAAAATGACTTAGTAATATGAAGACCCCAATAGGAATGACCTTGTTTTGTACTACTCTCGTAACACCTGATTCCTTTCTTTGAACCCTCCTTATTTGAACTATAGATGGAGAGCTACATTCTAACAAAAGAGAACACTACGAGAAGGTTCTTGGAGGCCCTTCCTTGTGGAGCTAGTCAGTGCTGAAGTTACCGATACGAGATCAAGGCAACTAAGAGGACGCCCAGATCGTGGGGAGTCAAGGCCCAAGTTTTTGGTCGTAAAGAAGCCCCAAGACCGCAGACATCAGCCGGAACTATAAATGGTGATCGTGATATGGGCATCAACATCGCCGTCCATGATGCTATTGCACGCTTATGCTATCGACATCGTCTTTGCACTAAACCCACACTTCTTTGGAAGGATTGGATGGCGTAAGTCCGATGGAGCAACTATTGCCTTGACGGAAGCTTACGTAAGATGAAGTTTTCTCCACTTTTAGTGTACAATCAGGATCTGGAACAATACGTCAAAAATCTTTCAGATGGACCTCCTGGAAGCCCTGTTCGACAATGAAGCACTACGAGAGGAGGTCAAGACTCGTAGACTGAAGGTAAACAAGCTGGAGGAGGAGAACCTCGAGATCTCGAGAATGCGTCAGAATCAAGAACAGCAGGACCATGTCTCATGCAAAGGACGTTGAAATCCAGAAGCTCAAGGAACAACTTCAGGACATACAGGCTCGTCACAAGAAACTCCGAGTCGACAGGGAAAATCTAGCAGAAGAACTGGAAGAGATCAAGTCCACACAGAAGAGACCCCAGTAAATTAGTAGTATTCCACCATGAGAGAAATAAAGATGAACGCCATCTCGATTTAAGTATCTGACCATACCAACTTATGTGGGTGGCGATACTGTAGTATTGATTGAATAAATGAATGCTTGGTTGCTATTATTTTGTGTGTTCATTGAATGGTTGGATAGATGCGATATTCAGAGGTTTGTATTTATTTCAACCATGAGAGACGTAAGTTACGGAAGAATGGTAGAAGGCCTTCATATGGGAACAAAGATCGAGAATTGGAAACTCCCGAGCATTGAAGACCTGAAGAAATGAGGACTTAGAAACGAAACCATAGTAGAACGGCCCATTACAAACGATAATTTTGTTGATGAGTGGGTAATTGCTTTCTCTTTCTATCTCAACTGCACTTCAAATCTTGAACCCATGGACAACTGAACACCAAACTTTTCGGAGACAATTGCAATTTCCCCATGGAGATACATTCCTTGTTCGAGCACCTCTTACCCTACACATGCAGATGACAACCCTTTACGAGTCTTTCCTTAAGGGCCTCAAACGATCATCACCTCGACAAGTGATCATGATTACCCAAGATCCTGAAGGACATAATGAAGCATATTCACCTTGAAGGAGATGCACGGTCTACAAAGGCTACCCTTTCATGCAAAAGGGAGTGGAACTTTGGTACGTGGAGGTACACCTCCACCGCTCAAAGGAGTTTTCCCAAAGATGATAGGGCATTACTTTTTCATCTCACGTGTGCCACAAGCAACTTTCTTCGATGCCGCTCGTGAAGCAGCCATGGAAGCCATCGCCAGATCGGAGAAATACTTGAAGCAAGACTTCGTTATACTCGTGAATACCTAAGCGAAGTGCATGCAGAGATGATGAAGGTGAAGCTCAAGACCACCATGATGAAACAGAAGATTGAAGATTTCAAGGCTCATGTCGCACAATTCCAGTGGGACTGAAGAATTCTCGAGGAGGATAAATAAATAAAGTTGGAAATAATGTCTGACCATACCAAACCATGTGGGTGGCAACATTTGTAACGAAGTACTTTTTGGAATTTGGATTTACGAAAATGGTTAAGGATGTAATGAAAGATTGATATGAGAATAATGAGATTTATGGATAAACTAGTGCATTTTCATTGATGTCGTTGTACTCCGTAAAGCCACAGGATCAATGAAGAAAGAAATGTGTTATTCATGATGGTCCATAGAAGGAAGCTGAACAAAATAAGTTGGAGTTTTGTTTTGATATGATGGTATGAAGAAACAGAGTACTACTGGATTTAAGGAGGTGTAACAAGAGAGTTACTCCAAGGATGAGTTAAAGCTGCACTAGTGTTGAAGTGGGCCATAACCCACGTGCCCGTGGATTTTGAGAAGGAACCGTTGTAACCTTGATAAAGGAATAAATTTGGAAGAATCTGTGATCCAATCAGCCCTACGTTTAGCGCAGGAGCTTACGCATAAAAACCTGAGAGTGGAGAAGTAACGGTAGATGTTTTGTTTGGCTTGCGTAAACCATGGATTTATACGAACTCAGTTCACAACAAGAGAAAAATCTGCAATGCTTGTGAGTATGCCCAAGTGTTAGAATACGTGATTCGATATTTACGTATGTGGTAATGATTCAAGTACGGGATGGATTGGCCCCATACCGGAGACTTCTATCATGAACTATCATATGTTGATGGAAAATAAGAGAGCCTTGAAAAACTTAGAAGAGTATCGACGCGATAAGCCAAAAAACCATAAAATGGTAGTACGATGGAACACTTTACAGGCAACCGTAGCCAAACGTAGGATAAACGGTGAAGTTCAACCTGCACCCGTTTCTCGCAGGAGAAAACCATAAATTGTAGACCACCATGAGTGTTTCGATAGTTGTTTAGAATGGACACAGACTCTATCAGCCTAAGAAGATCCAGCCTCTGACGAACTTCAACTTTGACACACCGACCCAAGATTTTGAGGAAAACTCTATGCTTCGATGTAAGAGTTTAATGAAGGAGCTATTGTAAGATATGTGAAGAGACATACATTGTCAGCCCTCCAGAGGAAATATCTGAGTTTATTGGAACCATGAGCTTGTTTTTAAGTGTGGTAGCACCCCTGACCTTTCTGACCAAGACATTTGCTAGAAGACCCCAACCCCTAACCTTTTCTTGCTAGTTTCTTGAATCTCGAGGACTAGATTCATTTTAAGTGTGGTAGGTTTGTAACATCCCAAATTTTGGAATGTTAATATAATTAATTGAATTGTTTGTTTGTTTGCTTGAGTGAATTAAACTTGAGTGAAATTTGAACCTTTTCAAAAACTTTTGAATGAGAGGGAATAAAATGACTTTCCCTTCTCCGTAAATTCAAATTCATCCTATTAAAATCAATGAGAGAAGATGACATGACTTCTTCAACTATAAAGAATTTGAACGGAGTTTTGCAATTTAATTCTTTCAAATATTTGCACTTGCTTCTCTATTTTTCTTCCCGAGAAATACCGAAAATAAATTCTTGCAAGCAAGAAAGAGCGGAGGAAAATGACCCTCCAAAATCAGGGGCATTTTTGAAAATATTTGAGCCAAGAAAACCAAAGTTTTTATTTAAAAATTATTTGCAAAAAGAAATAAAGCCTTTAGGGATTTTCTGAAAAACATTTTTTTTAAGTTTTTATTTTGGCCGTGGAATAATGCTCATCATCTACATTTTATTTTTCTGATAATTTTAGTATATAAAAACTCTTTATTCAATTGATTTGATTTCCTTTTTTATTGTTTTAGTTTCCTAATTTTAAAAATAGGAATGGAATCGTTTTTATTAGGAAAAACCTGCTGGCTCATTAAGCACTTTCCTATTCTAGCCCAACAAGAGATCATCTCCTTCCTTTGTTTCCTCTCACATTACAGAAGCTTTCCATATCCATGGAGACAGGAATCTCCACCTTCCCGATCTCCCTCGTCTTTCCATCCCAGCGCCTCCCGAGACCGCCTATAAAACCCCTCCTCTCCTCGCTCCATTTTTCCCATCACCACGCCTCCCTGCCCGTAGCCTTCTCGCCACCGTCCTCCTTTTCCTGCCTTAGAACGCCACCAGGAGCTCTCCTGAACCTCCCCATCGCCCAGCGCCCACCTCCCTAGCCGACCCCTCCTCCGCCACCCCACCTCGGCGACCTCGCCTCGGCCCGGAGCAGCCCTCCACATCGCCGCCTCCTTCCTACCATCTCTGCCTCACGTACAGGTAACTCCGTTTTCGTTTTCAGATTTATTTCCGTAACAGATTTAGTTCCGTTCTTGTTTAGCTTATAACTTTTGATCTAGAAGTCCAATGATGCTGATTCTTTTTGCGTTAGATCACAATTTTCTTGTAGTTTCCAAAAATATATAATTTGTCTATGTTTGGATTTATAAAAATTGAGTTAGATCAGATTTGAATTAAAGCTTGTTTTGCTTATACCGGGAGTTTAAAAATAGGTTTTTAATTAATTCTTTTTGCTCCTGGTCTCTAGGACCTTTGTTTATCCAGTAGTATTTAGTATTTTATTTCTAGGTTGATTTAAATTAGGTTTTTAGCAAAACAGTACTGTTTTATTATTAGTTCTGTTTTAGCTTTTTCTTTATTGTTTTTATTAGTTTTAAATTATTTCTTTTTGTCACTTTTGACAAAATTAGTTGTGTTTCTGTTAGACAACAGGAAAAATTTTATTTTATTTAAAAAATTTATTTTCCTTAGTTTTGTATGAAACCTTCTATAGGTCATAGTTAGAGTTTTATAAAAGCTTTTTATTTGTTTCTTTTTGCAAATAAAATTTTATGGAAAAAATACTTTCTGTTAAATTAGTTATTTTACATTTTTTTTTGTTAATTTATTAGTTTAGTATTTTAATTGTTGTTAAGTTTTTACTTACGGCAAAACTATATTAGATGTTTGTAGCAAAGTCATAGATCTTCGTTAGTAGTTTTTCTTTGTAGTTTTATTTGAAGTTTCTTTTGATTTTGTTTGAGTTTTATTATCGATTTTCCTTGCTGTTTTGATTGTTATTTCGAGTGCTAAAATTGTTTGCTAGGATGTTTGCTTATGTGAATGCTATGTTTGACTATATAGATTTTCAGCGGAGTGACGATTAGTTCTACCAAGTCATTTTCTCGACAAATCAGTTGTTATCTTCATCAAGTATTACCAGGCAAGTTCACGTTGACCATGCTTTCATACCTATGTTTTATTGCATTTAGTGGCATCTTTGCAACCACCCCTCAGTAGTGTTATTGAATCCTTGTAGTTGAGTAGTATGCATGAGGCAGGAACCCATCACCCTGTTACCAAGCCCGGGACGTTATTTATTTTAATGCTACGCTATAGTAGACGGGGTTTGGTATGAGTGCACGAGAGTGGTGTGAGAATGTGAGGATCTACGCCAATGACGACAACTCCATGATGGCATCTGCAAGGACTGCATTTTCAAGGCCTCAAGACTTCAAGACTCAAGACAAGAATTCAATACACACTTTGGGTGAAGGATGGTTGTGGGCACCTGGAGAAACCAAAGGATGGCGGGATGCATGGAGAAGCGCCATGACATCTTGCGGAAAGCTTCACCCAGACTCAAAGAGACGGAAGAATACTTCACGCTTAGGAAGCTTACCTCGGCAACCGCAAGTCATTATGGGCTCTGGCTTGGTTGACCCTAGTAGTGACTTTGGCTGGGACGGTACTAGCGAGATGTAGAACTACGGTAGAGATGGGATGAGTAACGACGGTGGTCGAGGAACTCTTGGAAGACCATGTTTGGTCGTCTTGTTCTCAAACGCATACGAAGTGCGAGAACGTAAAAAGAGGGATCGAATCTTGTGGGTAAAGTGTACAAACCTCTGCAGAGGGTTATAACCTAATCGATTAGCCGTGTCCCGGTTACGAGACAATTTGAGCCTCCGGACTTGGATCTATCTCGGAACTCTCAACACCGGATTGATAACTTAATTGTGGGCAACATATGATGATTTTGGGCTATGAGGCATCGGTTGGCGGAACCATGTCATGATAGAAAACTCCTTAGTACAGACTTCATTCTATTCCTTTGATGTAGGTAAAATAAAATCAGCTTTTACGCTAAACAAAACTCGATATCTGAGCCATAAAGCCATATTGCATATAGTATAGTTTTATCATCTGTTTTCTCATATTGTGATCTTGCCAAGTACATTCAATGTAATCGATTTACACGGCTGCAACGTATCATGTTGCAGATATTTCCTCGACGAGTAAGAGTTACGATACGAGGTTACGGTCTACACTCAACCTGCCGATGGCGTTGATGGGACTCCACACCCGCTTGATTGTTTCACTGAGTATTATGAGGTATATATCAGTTTTACGTTATTTATGCATGTGATTGCACTTTGATATATACATTGATGTCTTTGTGTGTGCCGACATACTTGATCGAGGGATGGCACAGAAACCACGAGGCTTGACCGTCACGAGGTCGGGTCGCTAACCTGTAATGCACCTTTATAGCCACCCGATTACGTTGTGACGTTTGGTACACCCAAAGCATTCCTACGGTATCCTGGAGTTGCACAATCTCATGGTCTAAGGAAATGATACTTGACATTTAGAAAAGCTTTAGCATACTGAACTACGATCGATGCGTGCTAGGCTTAGGATTTGGTCTTGTCCATCACATCATTCTCCTAATGATGTGATCCCGTTATCAATGACATCCAATGTCCATGGTCGGAAACCGTAACCATCTATTGATTAACGAGCTAGTCAACTAGAGGCTTACTAGGGACATGGTGTTGTCTATGTACCCACACATGTATCTCGAGTTTCCTATCAATAAATTATAGCATGGATAATAAACGATTATCATGAACAAGGAAATATAATAATAACTAATTTATTATTGCCTCTAGGGCATATTTCCAACTCGCCTCCCACTTGCACTAGAGTCAATAATCTAGTTCACATCGCCATGTGATTAACACTCACAGGTCACATCGCCATGTGACCAACATCCAAAGAGTTTACTAGTGTCATTAAACTAGTTCACATCATCGGTGATTAAGACTCAATGAGTTACGGGGTTTGATCATGTTTTGCTTGTGAGAGAGGTTTTAGTCAACGGATCCAACCTTTCGGATCCGTGTGTGCTTCACAATTCTCTATGTCATATTGTAAATCTTGCTTCCACGCTCCACTTGAAGCTTATTCCAAATGTTTGCTCCACTATACGTATCCGGTTTGCTACTCAGAGTCACTTTCGGATAGGTGTTAAAGCTTGCATCGACGTAACCCTTTACGCGAACTCTTTATCACCTCCATAATCGAGAAACATGTCCTTATTTACTCCAAGGACAATTTTGACCGTTGTCCAATGATCCCCATTCTGGATCATTCTTGTACCCCTTGATCGACTCATGGCAAGGCACACTTCCTAGCGGTACACAAAGATAGCATACTATAGAGCCTACGTCTAAAGCATAGGGACGACCTTCGTCCTTTCTCTCTTTCTGCCGTGGTCGAGCTTTAAGTCTTAACTTCATACCTTACATCTCGTGCAAGAACTCCTTCTTTGGTCGATCCATCTTGAACACCTTCAAGATCATGTCAAGGTATATGCTCATTTGAAAGTATCATTTAGCGTTTCCGATCTATTCTCATAGAGCTTGATGCTCAATGTTTAAGCAGCTTAATCCAGGTTTTCACTTGAAAAACACTTTTCAAATAACCCTATATGCTTCTGTAGAAAATTCTTCATCATTTCTGATCATCAATATGTCAACGACATATACTCATCAGAAATTCTATAGTGCTCCCACTCACTTCTTTGGAAATACAAGTTTCTCATAAACTTTGTATAGACCCAAAATCATCAAAGCGTACATTCCAACTCCGAGATGCTTACTCCAGTCCTTAGAAGGATAGTTGGAGCTTTGCATACTTGTTAGCGTCTTCGGGATTGTCAAAACCTTACGGTTGTATCACATACAACCTTTCCTCAAGAAAACTGTTAAGGAAACAATGTTTTGACATCCTATATGCAAAATTTCATAAATAATACAAGAATCGCTAATCCAATTCCAACAGACTCTTAGCATCGCTTCAAAGTGAGAAAGCCTCACCGTAGTCAACTCCTTGAACTTGTCGAAAAACATCTTTAACGACAAGTTGAGCTTTCTTAATGGTGATATTTACCATCATTGTCTGTCTTCCTTTTAAAATCCATCTTTACCCAACGTCCTTACGACCATCAAGTATTTCTTCCAAAGTCATGGATCCTCTCTCGGATGTTATGGCCTCGAGCCATTAAATCGAGGAATCCGGGCCTACCATCGCTTCTCCATAGCTCGTAGGTTCATTGTTGTCTAGCAACATGACCTCCAAGACAGGATTACGATTACCACTCAAGCAAGACCTGGCGTCCTTGTCGTCCCACGAGGTTCGGTAGTGACTTGATCCAAGTTTCATGATCACTATCATAAGCTTCTACTTAAATTGGTGTAGGTGCCACAGGAACAACTTCACAGTTCTCGCTACACACTAGTTGAAGTGATGGTTCAATAACCTCATCAAGTCTCCACCATCCTCCCACTCAATTCTTTCGAGAGAAACTTTTCCTCGAGAAAGGACCCGCTTTCTAGAAACAATTACTTTTGCTTCCTGGATCTGAGATAGGAGGTATACCCAACCATTTTGGGTATCCTATGAAGATGTATTTATCCGCTTTGGGTTCGAGCTTATTATGATGAAACTTTTTTCATAAGCGTAGCAGCCCCAAACTTTCAAGAAACGACATAACTTAGGTTTCTTCAAACCATAGTTCAAACGGGCGTCGTCTTCAACGGAATTAGGTGGTTCCCTATTTAAAGTGAGTGCGGTTGTCTCTAATGCCTAACCCATGAACGATAGTGGTAATTCGATAAGAGACATCACGGCATCGCATACCATATCCAATAGGGTGCAACTATGATGTCCTGGACTCACCATCACACTATGGTGTTCCAAAGGTATTGATTGTGAAACAATTTCCACAATGTCTTAATTGCGTGCCAAAGCTAGTAACTCAGATACTCATCTCTATGATCATATCATAGACATTTTATCCTCTTGTCACGATGATCTTCAACTTCACTCTGAAATTACTTGAACCATTCAATAATTCAGACTTGTGTTTCATCAAGTAAATATACAACATCTAATTCAATCATTTTGTGAAGTAAGAACATAACGATATTCATTTGCATGCCTCAAAGCACTCATTGGACTGCACACATCAAAATGTGTTACTTCAACAAGTTGCTATCTTGTTCCATCTTACTGAAATCGAGGCTTTTCAGTCATCTTGCCCATGTGGTATGATTTGCATATCTCAAGTGATTCAAAATCAAGTGAGTCCAAACGATCAATCTGCATGGAGTTCTTCATGCGTATACACCAATAGACATGGTTCGCATGTCTCAAACTTTTCAAAAACGAGTGAGTCCAAAGATCCATCAATATGGAGCTTCTTCATGCGTTTTTTATACCAATATGACTTACATGGCGATGCCACATGTTTGTGGTACTATAATTTCTTTCTTATATCTTGTGGCATGAATATGTGTATCACTAAGATCGAGATTCACTAAACCATTCTTTTAGGTGCAAGACCATTGTCGGTATTTATTCAATTAAATAGATTAACCTTTATTCTCCTTAAATGAATAATCAGACATGCGATAGACATAATCCAATCATGTCTATGCTCAACGCATAAACACCAAATAATAATTATTTAGTTTTAACACCAATCTCGAAGGAAGAGGGATCGTGCGATGCTTGATCATATCAACCTAGGAAACACTACCAACACGTATCGTCAGCTCACCTTTAGTTAGTCTCCGTTTATTAAGAAGCTTTTGTTTCTAGTTACTAACATTTATCAACCGAACCGGTATCTAATACCACCGTGCTACTAGGAGTACTAGTAAAGTACATATTAACATAATGTATATCCAATATACTTCTTATCGACCTTGCCGACCTTCTTATCTACCAAGTATCTAGGGTAATTTCGCTCCGATGGCTGTTCCCCTTATTACGAAGCACTTAGTCTCGGGTTTGGGTTCAACCTTGGGTTTCTTCACCGGAGCAAAGAACTGATTTGCCGTTTCATGAAGTGTCCCTTCTTGCCCTTGCCCTTCTTGAAACTAGTGGTTTCACCAACCATCAACAACCGATGCTCCTTCTTGATTTCTACTTTCGCGGTGTCAAACATCGTGAATACCTCAAGGATCATCATATCTATCCCCGACATGTTATAGTTCATCACGAAGCTCTAGCGACTTGGTGGCAATGACCTTGGAGAAACATCACTATCTCATCCGGAAGATCAACTCCCACTCGATTCAAGTGATTGTTGCACTCACACAATCTGAGCACAAGCTCAATGATTGAGCTTTTCTCCTTAGTTTGCGAGGCTAAGAAAATCGTCGGAGGTCTTATACCTCTTGACGTGGGCACGAGCCTGAAATCCCAATTTCAGCCCTCGAAACATCTCATATGTTCATGACGTTTGAAAACGCCTTTGGTGCCTCAACTCTAAACCGCTTAAGCTGAACTATCACGTATTTATCAAAACGTGTATGTCCGATGTTCGTAACATCCACAAACGACGTTTGGGGTTCAAAGACAATCGAAGCGGTGCATTAAGGACATAAGCTTTCATCTTGTCCGCATAATCGCCATCACAACTTTCAACTATATTTTCTAGGAACATATCTAAACGGTGGAACTAAAGCGCGAGCTTATGACATAATTTGCAAAAGATCTTTTGACTATGTTCAGGATAATTAAGTTCATCTCATGAACTCCCACTCGGATAGACATCCCTCTAGTCATCTAAGTGATTACATGATCCGAGTCAACTAGGCCGTGTCCGATCATCACGTGAGACGGACTAGTCATCATCGGTGAACATCTTCATGTTGATCGTATCTACTATCGACTCATGCTCGACCTTTCGGTCTCTTGTGTTCCGAGGCCATGTCTGCATACATGCTAGGCTCGTCAAGCTAACCTAAGTGTTCTGCGTGTGTAAATCTGGCTTACACCCGTTGTATGTGAATGTAAGAATCTATCACACCCGATCATCACGTGGTGCTTCGAAACGACAAACTTTCGCAACGGTGCAGTACGCTTAGGGGAACACCTTCTTGAAATTTTAATGAGGGATCATCTTATTTACTACCGTCGTTCTAAGCAAATAAGATGCATAAACATGATAAACATCACATGCAATCAAATAGTGACATGATATGGCCAATATCATTTTGCTCCTTTTGATCTCCATCTTGGGCTCCATGATCATCATCGTCACCGCATGACACCATGATCTCCATCATCATGATCTCCATCATCGTGTCTTCATGAAGTTGTCTCGCCAACTATTACTTCTACTACTATGGCTACAGGTTAGCAATAAAGTAAAGTAATTACATGGCGTTGTATAATGACACTTAGGTCAGACAATAAATAAAGACAACTCCTATGGCTCCTGCCGGTTGTCATACTCATCGACATGCAAGTCGTGATTCCTATTACAAGAACATGATCAATCTCATACATCACATATCATTCATCACATTCTTCTTGGCCATATCACATCACATAGCATACCACAAAAAACAAGTTAGAGCGTCCTCTAATTGTTGTTTGCATGTTTTACGATCCTCTAATTCCTCTCAGTTAAATCGTCTTTAGGCCCGATGGCTCCTCCGATCATCAACAACGATGTGCTCCGGGGTGAGACTTTTCTCCACTGGACATATCTTCGTGATTCGGCGGCTTTGCATCGCGGGCCAATTCGCTTAGCCACCGAACAGGTTGAAAGTTACGCCCGGCCCATCAGGTCAGATTTGGAAGTTTGAACTACCCCGACGCCCGCGGAGACTCGATCTTCGATGGGTTCGAGCCACCAAGCGCGCCGCGACCGTTATTCGATGGGCATGATCTAGCTCGTCACGAATAAAGGTCTCCGAGGCCGCGCCGGTGTCCGCCTCCGACCCTTAGCTCGAGCCGATCAAGCGCTTATCGAGGACGGGTGGCTGGACACCTCCTCGGGGGCTACGGTCTATACGGCGATCGAGCCGAACACCATACCTGTCCTCTGCGAAGCTCGTGACTCCAAGGTGCCGGACTTTTCTCCGGACTCCGAGCCTTCCGCGCCCCCGCCAATCGAATCCGACTGGGCGCCGATCATGGAATTCACTGCCGCGGACATCTTTCAGCACTCGCCCTTTGGCGACATCCTGAATTCACTAAAGTCTCTCTCTTTATCAGGAGAGCCCTGGCCGGATTATGGTCAGGAAGGTTGTGTTGGGGAACGTAGCAGAAATTCAAAATTTTCCTACGTGTCACCAAGATCTATCTATGGAAAAACCATCAACGAGGGGAAGGAGAGTGCATCTACATACCCTTGTAGATCGCTAAGCGGAAGCGTTCAAGTGAACGGGTTGATGGAGTCGTACTCGTCGTGATTCAAATCACCGATGATCCTAGTGCCGAGCAGATGACACCTCCGCTGCTCAACACACGACGAAAGGCGGATGACGCCTCCTCCTTCTTGATCCAGCAAGGAGAGAGGGAGAGGTTGAGGAAGACTCCATCCAGCAGCAGCACAATGGCGTGGTGGTGGTGGAGGAGCGTGGCAATCTGCAGGCTTCGCCAAGCACCTGCGGGAGAGGAGGAGGTGTCACAGGAGGGAGGGAGGTGCCAGGGACTCAGGTGTGGCTTCCCCTCCCTCCCCTCCACTATATATAGGTGCAAGAGAGGGGGAGGGCGCAGCCTTGCCCCTTCCTCCAAGGAAGGGGTGCGGCCAAGAGGGGAGGAGTCCATCCTCCCCAAGGCACCCTCGGAGGTGCCTTCCCCTTTGGACTCTTCCCTCCCCAAGTCTCCTTGGCGCATGGGCCTCTTGGGGCTGGTGCCCTTGGCCCATATGGGCCAAGGCGCACTTCTACAGCCCATGTGCCCCCGGGCAGGTGGACCCCAGTGGACCCGGACCCCTTCGGCACTCCGTTACAATACCGATAATGCGTGAAACTTTTCCGCTAATTAAAAAATAAGACTTCCTATATATAAATCTTTACCTCCGGACCATTCCGGAACTCCTCGTGACGTCCGGGATCTCATCCGGACTCCGAACAACATTCGGTAACCACATACAAACTTCCTTTATAACCCTAGCGCCATCGAACCTTATGTGTAGACCCTACGGGTTCGGGAACCATGAGACATGACCGGGGCGTTCTCCGGTGAATAACAAACAGCGGGATCTGGATACCCATGTTGGCTCCCACATGTTCCACGATGATCTCATCGGATGAACCACGATGTCAAGGACTCAATCGATCCCGTATACAATTCCCTTTGTCTAGCGGCATTGTACTTGCTCGAGATTCGATCGTCTTATCCCGATACCTTGTTCAATCTCGCTATCGGAAGTCTCTTTACTCGTCCGTAACACATCATCCCGTGATCAACCCCTTGGTCACATTGTGCACATTATGATGATGTCCTACCGAGTGGGCCCAGAGATACCTCTCCGTTTACACGGAGTGACAAATCCGGCCTCGATTCGTGCCAACCCAATGACACTTTCGGAGATACCGTAATGCACCTTTATAGCCACCCAGTTACGTTGTGGCGTTTGGTACACCCAAAGCATTCCCTACGGTATCCGGAGTTGCACAATCGCATGGACAAGGGAAATGATACATGACATTAGAAAAGCTGTAGCATACGAACTACACGAGCTGTGCTAGCCTTAGCATTGGGTCTTGTCCATCACATCATTCTCCTAATGATGTGATCCCGGTATCAATGACAACCAATGTCCATGGTCGAAACCGTAACCATCTATTGATTAACGAGCTAGTCAACTAGAGGCTTGCTAGGGACATGGTGTTGTCTATGTACCCACACATGTATCTGAGTTTCCTATCAATGCAATTATAGCATGGATAATAAACGATTATCATGAACAAGGAAATATAATAATAACTAATTTATTATTGCCTCTAGGGCATATTTCCAACAGGTTGGGATGCGGACGACGAAGAAATTCAAAGCCCACCCACCACCCACTTTCGTAGCCATGCCGATGATTTAACCGACATGCTCGACTTCGACTCCGAAGACATCGACGGTATGGACGACGATGCGAGAGGCGACCAAGGACCAGCGCCCACGTGGCCTTTGGAAGGACACCTCGTCATACGACATATACATGGTGGACATCCCAAAAGATGGGAATGGCGATGGAACAAATGGAGGATGACCCCTCCAAGAAACAACCTAAGCGCCGGCGTCAGCGGCGTCGCTCTAAATCCCGCCACAGCAAAAACGGTGATTCCGGCACGGGAGACAATAACACCCCGGAAAGTGCCGAAGACAACCCCCTCCAGCAGGATTCAACACAGGATGATGGAGAAGCCAGCCCTCATGAGAGAGCGGCAGAAAGAGAGGTAGAGGACGATAATTACATGCCTCCCTCTGAAGATGAGGCAAGCCTCGACGACGACGAATTCGTCGTGCCCGAGGATCCCGTCGAACAAAAGCGTTTCAAACGCAGGCTTATGGCCACGGCAAGCAGCCTCAAGAAAAAGCAAGAATGCGCTTAGAGCGTACTCAAGACTTGCTAGGCGACGGATGGATCAAGTCCTTGCGGCCGAAGAGTATGAACTCGGCGCCCTCCAAGAGCTACCTAAAACGCAGGCTGCTACCCGATTAGAGGAGGAAGCACACAAACCTACATCACCAGCGATGATAATCTGACCGGGCCACCTCGTGGCAGCGATAGAGAACCTCTCGGCCCTCAACTAAAGCCGCACTTGGGCTGCTCAAAAAATACCAAGGCGTGGGGAAATGCGCCAGACCTGTGAGATATATTGGAGGACAAGGCAAGGCAAACAAGATCGATCTATGGATCGCGTGGGCGCCCCATGACATGTGACGATAACCGTCACGCCGGATATGGCAACTCCGGCCGGGCCGAACACAGTAGACAAAGCTCATTCGAGCTGCGTCGTGATGTAGCCCAATACTGAGGCGCCAAGACACCCACTATGCTTCATAGATGAAGTGATGGATCATCAAATCCCTAAGGGTTTCAAACCCGTAAACATTGAATCATACGACGGCACAACAGACCTTGCAGTTTGGATCGAGGACTATCTCCTTCACATCCACATGGCCCGCGGTGATGATCTACACGCCATCAAATACCTCCCACTCAAGCTTAAAGGACCAGCCCGGCACTGGCTTAACAGCTTGCCAGCAGAGTCAATTGGTTGTTGGGAAGACACGGAAGACGCATTCCTCGACAATTTCCGGAGGCACATATGTGCGACCACCGACGCCGGACACGACCTAAGCCACATAATCCAGCAGCCAGAGGAATCGGCCGGACAATTCGACACGGTTCCTAACCAAGAAAAAATCAAATCGTCGATCGTCTCGGATGCAAAGAGGGCCCTTGCAGCCTTCAAACACAACATCCATGACGAGTGGCTTGCCCGGCACCTAGGATAGGAAAAGCCGAAATCCATGGCAGTCCTCACAACACTCATGACTCGCTTTTGCGCTGGGGAGGACAGGCGGCTAGCTTCGTAGTAACAACATGACCAAGAGCCACAGTAATTCGGATACCAAGGACAACAATGGCAGTCACGTCAAGAATAAGCACAAGCGCTGCATTAACGGGCGATAATCTTTGAGGATCTGGCCGATCAATCTTTGAATTCGGAGGCTCTAAACCCGGTCGTTGAGGAAAAAGCCATTTAAAAAGAAATACTCGGGACTGTCAATTTGGACCCGAATACTCGATCGCTTCGTGCGGATACATGGCACTTCGAAAAACCAATAACCACACCAGCGAGGATTGTTGGGTGTTCAAGCAAGCGAGCAAGTTAAATGCGAAAACAATGACAAGGGCTGCATAAGCGATGGCGAGGAGGAGCCCGACCACCGAACAATAGAGGACGAAGGGCTTCCCCACAAGTGCGGACGGTGAACATGATATATGCAACCCACATACCCAAAAGGGAGCGGAAGCGTGCACTAAGGTACGTATATGCGATGGAGCCAGTCGCCCCAAAATTCAACCCGTGGTCTTCCTGCCCGATCACTTTTAATCGAAGGGACCACCCCACTAGCATCCGCCATGGCGGATTCGCCCCATTGGTTCTAGACCCAATCATTGACGGATTTCACCTCACTAGAGTCCTAATGGAATGGCGGCGGCTGAACCTGCTCTATCGAGATACGGTGTGCAAAATGGGCATAGACCCATCAAGGATTAAACCCATAAAGCGACCTTTAAAGGCGTCATACCAGTGTAGAGGCCAAGCTATGCAGGCTCGATTACACTTGAAGTGGTCTTGGATCCCGGATAACTTCCAAGTGAGGAGTTAATCTTTGACATAGTCCCGTTCATGATGGCTATCACGCCCTGCTCGGACGAACCACATTCGCAAAGTTCAAGGTGGTGCCGCACTACGCATACCTCAAGCTCAAGATGCCGGGCCCTCGAGGAGTCATTACGGTCAATGGAAACACCGAACGCTCTCTCCGGACGGAGGAGCATACGGCGGCCCTCGCGGCGGAGGTACATGTAACATCCCAAAATTCTAAATTGTGGAATGTTATAAACAAATAGATAGTTTTGATTGATTGTCTGATTGATTGACTGAAAGTGAGTGAATTTGAAACTTTTGAAAGTTAAATGAGAGGGAATAAAAGGACTTTCCCAAACTTTCATTTTGCTTTTATGATCTTCGTGAATTCAAATTCTTTTCACCACAAAACCACGGAGAGAAGATGACATGACTTCTTCCATTTATTTAAATGACAAGGGGTGTTGAAAATATTTGAATTTCATTTGGAAAATATTTCCAATTCTGAAACTTTATGCAACTCAATGATTTTCACGGCGAAGATAAAATGACTTCTTCAAAACATATGAAATATGAGTTGGGAGTTTCAAATAATTAAATTCAAAGTTCTTTTGAATTTATTTTCAATTTGGAGTTATTTGAGTTTTATTCAAATTATTTTTCTCCAAAAATAAAATATATGGAAAATAGGGTAACATGATTCCCTACATCAGAAAAATGGAGAGAAATAAATTTGAATTAATTTTGGTATTTTAAAAATGATTTTCAGTGGATTTTATTAGAGCAGCAGCACTCTTTGTTTTATTTGATTTTGTGTGGATTTTATTTGGCATTATAATAATGTTCATGTTGTAGAAAATATTTTTCTGTAAATTTTGATATATTATATGCCTATATAATATTTCTATTTCTTTTGTTTTTTCTTATTTTTGTTTGTCTGTTTAAAAAAAAAATTCTCCGCCGAATGGGCAGCCCTGGCAGAAGCGTTGCCAAAGGCCAGCCTCGCCGCCTCCCTCCGTCTCCCCGATCGGGACTCCTCCCGAGTCCGTGCCCGCCACCGCCCGCCTCCCCTTGCCCTCCCCACGCCACCTTGCCCTGGCCCCTTAAATACCGCGGCCGGCCGCTCTCTCCTCCGCCGAGTCGCCGCCGCCTTGAGCTCCGCGGCGAGATCCGGGCCGCCCCACTCCTTGCCGCCGGAGCCACCGCCGACGCCAACCTCCTCGCCTCGCCGTGCGCCTCCCTCCGGTGCTCCTCGCCACGCCGGAGACTCCACGAGCCGCCTCGGCCGGGACCAGATGACCGCCGTCTGTCACGCTTGGAAACACGCCACGTGTCCGAACTTGTGAGCCGTAATAAGCACTTGGGTTACCGGTTTTCTTTTGGTTTTCGTTTAAAACCCGTTTTTTTATTTAGTTAGTTTAAATAGTGAGCGTTCGCTAGTTCAGGTTAAGCGAGCGAATTCATTAGATTAGGTTTTGTAAGCTAACGCATTATTTAGTCTTTTTTTTCTGCCAGGGACCTAGTTGTAGTTGTTTTATTTTACAGATTAGTCCCCAATTTTCAAACGACCATAACTTTTCACTCGTTAGTCCAAATGCAACGAAACCAACGCCCACTTCTTCATTATGATCCCCTCTATCCAGTAATCCAACTCAAACATGTTTTTGAAAGTTTAAAATTTGAATTAGATCAGATTTGAATTTGAACTTTGTTTGATCATAACTTGAGTTTCGTAACTCCGATTTAGTTGATTCTTTTTGCAAATTAAAGCTCTTGACATAAACTTTCTGATAAGGCCAAATTCACATAGTTTTGGTACTGTTAGAAATTGTTTTATGTTGCAAGAATTATTTGCTTGGTTTTGATGTTTTCGAGATCGTTTTCTTCGTTCTTTCCGATCTTTTGAGTGATTGCTTATGTGTGGTTACTATTGATTGCTCACGATAGATTGGCCGGAGTGTGAAGGTAGAACTATCAAGAGTTTTGAGTGCGAATCATCTTCATCAACATTGCAGGCAAGTAACACTTTGATCATACCTTTCCTACTACCGGTTTTTTATGCATTAGATCAATCCTCAAACATTGCATTGATTAGGATCTAATTAAATTGTGGGATGGGAAGTAGTTGAGGTAGTACCTATTACCTGTTTTATTTATGAAACCCTTGGGAGTTATTTCTCGTTTGCTTATTATGCCATGCTATGCTAGTAGGCGTGGATTGGGTGAGTGAAGTCCATTACGGATGTGAGATTGTTAAATTAATGGTTTATTTAAGGTGGCAACTTAAACACACATCTGGGTGGACTGAGGCACCTGGTTTCTATCAGGATTTGGCTGTATTTCCTCGGACCGCCACCCAGGCTCAAAGGGATCATAAGATTATTCATGCTAGAAACTTCCGTGTGCAGCCACAAGCCATTATGGGCTCTGGCATAGTTGATTAAGTTGTGCGAACTCTTATAGTGGTGGACTAGCGAGATGTAGGGGAAAGTAGGTGTGGTCTACCCATCATGTAAGGTGCTAAGCGCTTACGAAAGACTATGTCTCGGTCATCCGTTTCTCAAACATCATGTAGTGCGAGAAATAAAAAAGAGGCGATCGAGTCTTGAGGGGAAAATTGCGCAACCCTCTGCGCAGAGTGTATAAACTAATCATGATTAGCCGTGTCCCGGTCATGGACATCTTGAGTATCTAGTTCTTGAATTATCATGTTGATCTCATCATGTTACTTAATATAATTTGTTTGGGTTTTAATGAGTACTTTTAATTGGGATTGAGAATGTCAACCATTCTCAATGTTTAACAACCACCATGATAGTTAATAAATTTATTCCTTTGCAAGAGGGAAAAATTGGCTTTTGCAAAAACTTTAACCATAGAGCTTTCCACCAGCCATATATGCATGTAGTATAGGCTATTTCATTCCATTATTCTCTATGTGTTACATTGCGGCATATTCCATGTCTTGACCCGTTTTGAACTGCAACGTTTCATGTTGCAGACTTTTCAGAACGACAGTAAGTGATACGTTAGGGTTACGGTTTCTATACTCAACTTTCCCGTTGGTGTTGATGGGAATCCACAACCTTGTTACTTCCGCTATATTTTGGATTGAGGTAATTGTATTTACGTTATTTTATACATGTGATTTACCTCTGTTATAAATCCTCGAAATCTTGTGTGTGTCAAGATACCGATCCGAGGATGACACTTAAGCACGTAGACTTGATCCATTCGAGGTCGGGGTTACAAGATGGTATCGTGAGCACATGTTGACTGTAGGACGTGACCCCCAGAAACTGGCAAGCCCATAGGAAAGATTTTTCTCTACAACATCATTTTCAAAAGGATCTTTTACCTCTCTTCTCTTTTGAGCTTATTCAAATATTCCCTTTTAGTGAGACCATACCCTTTTTTCCCCTTTTGACCACTCGAAGATTCGACCTATGAGACCACTCCAAGGAGACAAGATATCGGACAACTAAGACCATTTGGAATGAAGAGGATTTTACCATACATTATGATAATGGAAACTACAAGCTGTTGAACACTCGAAGGCTAGGAGAATTTTGAAGGCTCAAGAATTTCCAGATTTGGTATGACCTAAGAAGGTTACGCTTATGGAATTTGACGGACTATGGAAGTTATCAATACGAGATCAAGGTGTATTGGAGAAAGACCGAACATGGAGAGTTAAAAACTCAAAGTTTTTGTCAAGGAAAACCCGAAGACAGGAGATATCAACTATGGAGAGATAGCTCATGGAAATAACAAGAGCAGAAACACGGCTATCCATGGTGTTATCGCCCGTTTATGCTATTGTCACCGTCTTTGGAGCTAAGCATGCGGATGCACGGAAGAATTTGATGGTAGAAAGGCGATGGAGCACCTATCATCAAGATGAAGTGTTAACGTGGGCGGTGTATTCACCAGGATCTGGAATATTACATCAAGAAGTTTAAGATGGACCTACAAGCGGTATTTGATAAGGAAGCGTTTCGTGAAGAACTCGGGAACCGAAGCTGAAAGTAGCCAAGCTGGAGGAGCAAAACCTTGAGACATCAAAGATTTGTCGAGGCGAAGGATAGTAGGATCATGGATCATGTCAAGGATGTTGAAACCGGAAGTTTGGAATGCAACTCCAGAATATTAAAGGACGCCATGAGAGATTTCGCGTCAACAGAGATGATCTAGCAAAAGAATTTTAGAAGGACAAGCATGATCGGAAGAAGCCATCGGAGACATGAACAAGACTTGAAGAGTTTGATGGCGTTGAGATCTATTGACCTTTAGAAGACCAAACCCCAGTTATATACCTACGTTAGATGCGACGATTGTGAGCTGTCATATGTTTGATGTTTTTCTGATAGCCACAATAAAATCTGTATTTTCAAAACTTTGTTTGTATTGTGTGCATCCCTCTCTATCTCTCTTATCCCACCCCAAACCCATGGACCCAATAGAGGATGAATGGAGATGAGCTTATATTTTCTGGACCGATGAGTCAATTGGATATGGACCAATGGATTGAACATGGAGGATCATATGGAGAATAACACTATAGCCGGAAAGGATATGCCCCAACATGCTCTTCAGTGCTTTGAAAGAGGTGTTGCTACTTGGTGGAGGATGTACCAAACCATGCAAGGAGTAACCACTTGGAAGGAATTTAAGTTGACCTTGCCAAAGTCTCGGTTTGTGTCCCAAAGAATGAAGTCTTATGGAAAGGATATGAAGAAACCTTGTGCATGCAAGCTTTGTAGAGAAATAGGACACAACCATAAAGAAAACAAGGGATGAATACCCTCATAATCGGAGGATTATCAAAGGAGTTAGCCGAGGATCTCGTGGAACTTCGGTTGGAGATTGTTCCCAAAGGTTTTGTTGCAGCAATGGAAGTTCAGTCTACATTGTTGGGAAAGATCCGTGAAGCTTAGAAAGATGACAAAGAGATTGCTGAGGTAAAAGAAAAGGAAGAGCAAAGGAAAGGCCAAAGGTTTTCGTAAAGATGAGCACGACATCTTATGGTTCGAGGATCGTGTATATGTGCCTAATAATGTAAAGGTCAGGAAGTTAATACTTCACGAGGCTCATGACTCACCATACTCGATTCACCCTAGAAACACCAAGATGTATTTGGATTTGAAGAAGTGTTTACGGTGGTGGTATGAAGAAGGATATTACGAGTATGTAGTCGTAGGTGATGTATGCGAGAGAGTAAGCGAACATCATAAGCGGCCGGGATTACTACTGACCTATGCCGATACCGAATGGAAGTGGGATAATCTTGGCATGGATTTCATTACGGATTTCCCGAGAACCCGATCGAGATATGATTCTATCTGGGTAGTAGTTGATTTGCTTGACCAAAGTGGCTCACTTTATCCCGGTGAAAACCACTTATACAAGTGCGAAGTTGGCCAAGATATATTTGACAAGGATCATATGTACGCATGGAGTTAGAGGACCATCGTAGAGGAACACGGTTTACCTCAAAGTTTTGGAATCAGCTGCACGGACTTTGGGTACTAGGCTAGAGTTCAAGACAGCCTTTCATCCGCAGAGATGGATAAATCGAGAGAGTCAATCGATTCTAGGAGGACATGTTGAGAGCATGTGCTCTAGATTATGGATCTAGTAAGGGATGATAAATCTACCTTCTGTTGAGTCCTCATACAACAACGATTACCAAGCTAGTTTGAAGATGGCCTTTAAAGATTTGTATGGGAGAAGGAGCGAGACACCATTGATGTGGGATGAAGTTGGAGACCGTCGATTGTTTGGACTAAATATAATCAAGGATTCGAAGAGAATGTTAAGTTGATCCGAGATAGGTGAAGGTAGCTCAGTCCGAGCGAGGCGTAAGAGTTATGCATACTCAAAAACGCAAGGAGGTAGTCTATGAAATTGGAGATAGAGCATATCTTTGTGTGCCACCTCTGCGAGGAGTTAAGCGATTTGGAGTTAAAGGAAAGTTAGCCCGAGATTTGTAGGATCATACCTAGTTTTGGAGCATATGGGAGAAGTTGCCAACAAGTTGGAGTCACCCGAAGGACTGTCGGGAGTTCATGATGTGTTTCACGTTTCCCGATTGAAGAAGTGCCATGCGAGATGGCCAATATTTCCTTGTAAGGACGCTTGACCTGGAAAGAATAATGATGTTCCACGAAGTCTAGTATGGACTTCATAAGTATAAGTTTTATCACGATGTATGTGGGACATCCCACGAGGATGAAGAGATGAATTGTACTATTGGATATAATGGAGTTGTGATGTTGGAAATAAGGATCAATGGAAATTCCATGATGAGTCCGAGTAATCATGTCCTAGTTTGGTGCCAAATAGAAGGAAGGAAGACAATACAATTGGATGGATTTTAAGAATCTTTGGAAGTTGAAGGTTGGAATAAGGATTAGTTGCCCCGATGATGAATTCAAGGTTTGCAAGTGATGAGATGGGCCATAACCCACAGGCCCAGGACCTGCCAAGAAACAAGCACATTCTTGCTGAAGGAAAACCCTGGAAGAAGTTACGATTTTATCGACAGACGATCTTATAGGAGTAACGCAAAACCTGAGAGTTGTGAAGGATCGATAGTTGTTTGTTTGGCTTGCGAGAATCAATGGATTTATCCGAACTTGGTTCGTCGACAAGAGAAAATTCTACAATGCTTGTGAGGATGACCGAGAGTGTTAGAATGCGAGATTTGCTAAACCATGTACAAGGTAATGATTTGGAGTGCGGGATGGATTGATCACCATACCGACTTACTCTTATTATTCGCCTTGCTATGTGGGATGGTAAATTTGGAGTGACTTACCTATAGTAGAGTGATGACGATATTAAACCTTTGTTGAAACCTTAGAATGGTATAGAAATATTTTTCCCTTGTACCACGGCAGGTTGTTGCCAATCGTAGGTCATACGGTGAGGTTCAACCGGACCCATTTCTGCGGGACAAACCATAAATTGTTGACCACCATGAGATATCGATAGTTGTTTAGTATTGGCGCGGACCTATCAGCTATGAAGACCCGATCTCGGAATAACCTTACCAAGAGGAATGGACAAAAGTATTGATGAAAAGGTTATGCCACTACGGAAGAGCCGGAGAAGGAAATTATCCAAGAATCGAGAAGACCGACACGCCAACAATAAGGATGGAGTATATGAGTTTTGATGGAACCTTAACAATGCTTCTAAGGGTGGTAGCACCGAGAACCCCGGAGATGATCGATGGATTTTGAAGAAGACCCCAAACCCTAACCTATTTCTTGCTAGCCTCTACGAATCTCGAGGGGCGAGATTCATTTTAAGGGTAGTAGTTTTGTAACATCCCAAAATTCTAAATTGTGGAATTTTATAAAGAAATAGATAGTTGTGTGTGGTTGTTTGTTTGATTGAGTGAAAGTGAGTGAATGTGAAACTTTTTGAAAGTTAAATGAGAGGGAATAAAGGACTTTCCCAAACTTTCATTTTGCTTTTATGATCTTCTTGAATTCAAATTCTTTTCATCACAAAACCACGGAGAGAAGATGACATGACTTCTTCCATTTATTTAAATGACAAGGGGTGTTGAAAATATTTGAATTTCATTTGGAAAATATTTCCAATTACGAAACTTTATGCAACTCAATGATTTTCACGGCGAAGATAAAATGACTTCTTCAAATTATATGAAATATGAGTTGTTATTTTCAAATAATTAAAATTCAAAGTTCTTTTGAATTTATTTTCAATTTGGAGTTATTTGAGTTTTATTCAAATTATTTTTCTCCAAAAATAAAATATATGGAAAATAGGGTAACATGATTCCCTACATCAGAAAAATGGAGAGAAATAAATTTGAATTCATTTTGGTATTTTAAAAAAGATTTTTTATTGGATTTTATTGGACCAGCAGCACTCTTTGTTTTATTTGAATTTGTGTGGATTTTATTTGATGCATTATAATAATGTTCATCATGTAGAAAATATTTTTCTGAAAATTTTGATATATTATATGCCTATATAATATTTTTATTTCTTTAGTTTTCTTATTTTTATTTTGTCTCTGTTAAAAAAAAAAGGTTCTCCGTTGGGCGGCCCGATAGCCAGCCTGACAGCCATGACCCATCCGCCGTCCCGAGCTCCGGGCGGGACTCCTGCCGCGCCGCCCGCCATGGCCGTCGTGCGATCCGGCCTCCTCTTTCCCCTCATCCCAAGCAGCCTGCCCTTATAAATCTGCAGACCCGGCCCGTTTCCCCTCTCTCCCCTCGCCTCGCTCGTCGCCCCGCCAAGTCGCCTTGTGAGATCCACCATGTGCATGCTTAAAACCGCCGCCCATGCCATACCCAGCGTCGTCGCCACCGCGCACCATGCGCCCTGGCCGCCCTCTCGTCGCCTCGCCGATCTCTCAAACGACCGGGCTGACCTGCACTGCCGCCGCCTCGCGGTTCATGAGGTCAACCGCCCATGCGGGTTTCCCCTCTCCGAACCGGTACATCCCCAAAAAAAAACCGATCCGGTTTTCTTTCAATCTCGGTTTTATTTTAAAAGCCCGGTTTTTATTTTAATCTAGTTTAAATAGTGAGTGTTCGCTGGTTAGGTTAAGCGAGCGAATTCATTAGATTAGATTTTCCTTTTATTTTAGATTTCGGCCAGGACCTAGTGAATATTTTTCTTCTGATTAGTCCCTGATTTTCAAACCATCATAACTTTTCACTCGTTAGTCCAAATTCAACGAAACCAACGCCCACTTCTTCGTTTATGATCTCCTCTATCCAGTAATCCAACTTAAACATGTTTTTGAAATTTTAAAATTTGAATTAGATCAGTTTTGAATTCAAACTTCGTTTGATCGTAACTTGAGTTTCGTAACTCTGTTTGAGTTGATTCTTTTTGCTAATTAAAGCTCTTGACCTGAACTTTCTGATAAGGCCAAATTCATATAATTTTGGTACTGTTAGAAATTGTTTTATGTTGCAAGAGTTATTTGCTTGGTTTTGATGTTTTCCGAATCGTTTTCTTCGTTCTTCCCGATCTTTTGAGTGATTGCTTATGTGTGGTTACTATTGCTTGCTCACGATAGATTGACCGGAGTGTGAAGAGTAGAACTATCAGGAGTTTTGAGTGCGAATCATCTTCATCAACATTGCAGGCAAGTAACACTTGATCATACCTTTTTCTACTACCCAGTTTTTTATGCATTAGATCAATCTTCAAACACTTGCATGATTAGGATCTAAATAAATTGTGGGATGGGAAGTAGATTGAGGTAGAACCTATTACCTGTTTTACTTATCAAACCCTTGGGAGTTACTTCTCGTTTGCTTATTATGCCATGCTATGCTAGTAGGCGTGGATTGGGTGAGTGTATTCCATGACGGATGTGAGATTGTTAAATTAATGGTTTATTTAAGGTGGCAACTTAAACACACATCTGGGTGGATTGAGGCACCTGGTTTCCATCGAGGACTTACTGTTTTTTTTGGACCGCCACCCGGGCTCAAAGGGATCATGAGATTATTCAAACTAGTAACTTCCGTGCGTACCACAAGCCATTATGGGCTCTGGCATAGTTGATTAAGTCGTGCGAACTCTTATAGTGGTGGACTAGCGAGATGTAGGGGATGTAGGTGTGCGGTCTACCCATCAAGTAAGGTGCTAAGCGCTTACGAAAGACTATGTCTCGGTCATCCATTTCTCAAACACCATGTAGTGCGAGAAAACAAACCAGGCGATGGAGTCTTGTGGGAAAAAGTCGCTAACCTCTGCAGAGTGTATAAACTAATCATGATTAGCCGTGTCCCTGGTTATGGACATCTTGAGTATCTAGTACTTGGATTATCATGTTGATCTCGTCATGTTACTTAATATAATTTGTTTGGGTTTTAAAGAGTACTTTTAATTGGGATTGAGGATGCTGTCAACCATTCTCAATGTTTAACAACCACCAGGATAGTTAAACAAATTTATTCCTTTGTAGTAGGGAAAAATTGGCTTTTTGCAAAAACTGTAACCATAGAGCTTTCCACCAGCCATATATGCATGTAGTGTAGCTTATTCTTTCATTACTCTCTATGTGTTACATTGCCATCATATTCCATGTCTCAATTGACCCGTTTCGGGCTGCAACTTTTCATGTTGCGAGACTTTTAGCATTTGACGAGTAAGTGATACGTTAGGTTACGATTTCCTATACTCAACTTTGCCGTTGGTGTTGATGGGAATCCACAACCTTGTTGCTTCCGCTATATTTTGGATTGAGGTAATAGTATTTACGTTACTTTATACATGTGATTTACCTCTGTTATAAATCCTTCGAGTACTGTGTGTGTCAGCATACCGATCCAGGGATGACACGAAAGCACAAAGACTTGATCCATTCGGGTCAGGTCGCTACAATGCACTAGGTCCATAGCTGGGACTTTGTGTATGTTCTCGAAATGTGTTTGTCGAGTGGTCATTAAGAAAGTTTCTATACAAGTTTCTGAGTCAACTCCTTAAGAAAAGTTCTCCAAATTTTCCCTATGTGAAGCATCTGGTCGTCACAAAAATTTTGACTACTTGTGGAGCCAAAACGGACTCCGTATGAGTTAGATATCCATGTTTGATTAACCGCATAAAACTGATTCCGAGCAGCGATTCTGAGACTAGTTCTTGTGTAGTTGCACTCGATTTTTTCCATTCTACTTCTCTAAACATCTCCATATGAGATCCAATTACTTGTAGGAAATGCAAGAGACCTCGGTTATGATGATGCACTAGGTCCATACCTGGGACTTTGTGTATGTTCTCGAAATGCGTTTGTCGAGTGCTCATTAAGAAAGTTTCTATACAAGTTTACGAGCGAACTCCTTAAGAAAAGTTCTCCAAAAGTTCCCTATGAAAGAATCCTTTGAAGCATCTGGTGCGTCACAAGCGTTTTGACTACTTGTGGAGCCAAAAGCGGACTCCGTATGAGTCGAGATATCCATGTTTGATTAACCTGCAAAAGCTGATTCGAGCAGCGATTCTGAGACTAGTTCTTGTGTAGTTGCATTCGATTTTTCCATTCTACTTCACTAAACATCTCCATATGAGATCCAATTACTTGTAGGGAAATGCAAGAGACCTCGGTTATGATGATGCACTAGGTCCATAGCTGGGACTTTGTGTATGTTCTCGAAATCGTTTGTCGAGTGCTCATTAAGAAAGTTTCTATACAAGTTTACGAGCGAACTCCTTAAGAAAAGTTCTCCAAAAGTTCCCTATGAAAGAATCCTTTGAAGCATCTGGTGCGTCACAAGCGTTTTGACTACTTGTGGAGCCAAAGCGGACTCCGTATGAGTCGAGATATCCATGTTTGATTAACCTTTGCATGGCGATTCGAGCAGCGATTCTGAGACTAGTTCTTGTGTAGTTGCATTCGATTTTTCCATTCTACTTCACTAAACATCTCCATATGAGATCCAATTACTTGTAGGGAAATGCAAGAGACCTCGGTTATGATGATGCACTAGGTCCATAGCTGGGACTTTGTGTATGTTCTCGAAATCGTTTGTCGAGTGCTCATTAAGAAAGTTTCTATACAAGTTTCTGAGCGAACTCCTTAAGAAAAGTTCTCCAAAAGTTCCCTATGAAAGAATCCTTTGAAGCATCTGGTGCGTCACAAGCGTTTTGACTACTTGTGGAGCCAAAAGCGGACTCCGTATGAGTCGGATATCCATGTTTGATTAACACTGCATAAAACTGATTCGAGCAGCGATTCTGAGACTAGTTCTTGTGTAGTTACACTCGATTTTTCCATTCTACTTCACTAAACATCTCCATATGAGATCCAATTACTTGTAGGGAAATGCAAGAGACCTCGGTTATGATGATGCACTAGGTCCATAGCTGGGACTTTGTGTATGTTCTCGAAATGCGTTTGTCGAGTGCTCATTAAGAAAGTTTCTATACAAGTTTACGAGCGAACTCCTTAAGAAAAGTTCTCCAAAAGTTCCCTATGAAAGAATCCTTTGAAGCATCTGGTCGTCACAAGCGTTTTGACTACTTGTGGAGCCAAAGCGGACTCCGTATGAGTCGAGATATCCATGTTTGATTAACCTTTGCATAAAGCGATTCGAGCAGCGATTCTGAGACTAGTTCTTGTGTAGTTGCATTCGATTTTTCCATTCTACTTCACTAAACATCTCCATATGAGATCCAATTACTTGTAGGGAAATGCAAGAGACCTCGGTTATGATGATGCACTAGGTCCATAGCTGGGACTTTGTGTATGTTCTCGAAATCGTTTGTCGAGTGCTCATTAAGAAAGTTTCTATACAAGTTTCTGAGCGAACTCCTTAAGAAAAGTTCTCCAAAAGTTCCCTATGAAAGAATCCTTTGAAGCATCTGGTGCGTCACAAGCGTTTTGACTACTTGTGGAGCCAAAAGCGGACTCCGTATGAGTCGAGATATCCATGTTTGATTAACCTTTGCGCAAAAGCGATTCGAGCAGCGATTCTGAGACTAGTTCTTGTGTAGTTGCATTCGATTTTTCCATTCTACTTCACTAAACATCTCCATATGAGATCCAATTACTTGTAGGGAAATGCAAGAGACCTCGGTTATGATGATGCACTAGGTCCATAGCTGGGACTTTGTGTATGTTCTCGAAATCGTTTGTCGAGTGCTCATTAAGAAAGTTTCTATACAAGTTTACGAGCGAACTCCTTAAGAAAAGTTCTCCAAAGTTCCCTATGAAAGAATCCTTTGAAGCATCTGGTGCGTCACAAGCGTTTTGACTACTTGTGGAGCCAAAGCGGACTCCGTATGAGTCGGATATCCATGTTTGATTAACCTTTGCATAAAGCGATTCGAGCAGCGATTCTGAGACTAGTTCTTGTGTAGTTGCATTCGATTTTTCCATTCTACTTCACTAAACATCTCCATATGAGATCCAATTACTTGTAGGAAATGCAAGAGACCTCGGTTATGATGATGCACTAGGTCCATAAATTTGGGACTTTGTGTATGTTCTCGAAATGCGTTTGTCGAGTGCTCATTAAGAAAGTTTCTATACAAGTTTACGAGCGAACTCCTTAAGAAAAGTTCTCCAAAAGTTCCCTATGAAAGAATCCTTTGAAGCATCTGGTGCGTCACAAGCGTTTTGACTACTTGTGGAGCCAAAAGCGGACTCCGTATGAGTCGGATATCCATGTTTGATTAACCTTTGCATAAAGCTGATTCGAGCAGCGATTCTGAGACTAGTTCTTGTGTAGTTGCATTCGATTTTTCCATTCTACTTCACTAAACATCTCCATATGAGATCCAATTACTTGTAGGAAATGCAAGAGACCTCGGTTATGATGATGCACTAGGTCCATAGCTGGGACTTTGTGTATGTTCTCGAAATGCGTTTGTCGAGTGCTCATTAAGAAAGTTTCTATACAAGTTTACGAGCGAACTCCTTAAGAAAAGTTCTCCAAAAGTTCCCTATGAAAGAATCCTTTGAAGCATCTGGTGCGTCACAAGCGTTTTGACTACTTGTGGAGCCAAAAGCGGACTCCGTATGAGTCGAGATATCCATGTTTGATTAACCTTTGCAAAACTGATTCGAGCAGCGATTCTGAGACTAGTTCTTGTGTAGTTGCATTCGATTTTTCCATTCTACTTCACTAAACATCTCCATATGAGATCCAATTACTTGTAGGAAATGCAAGAGACCTCGGTTATGATGATGCACTAGGTCCATAGCTGGGACTTTGTGTATGTTCTCGAAATGCGTTTGTCGAGTGCTCATTAAGAAAGTTTCTATACAAGTTTACGAGCGAACTCCTTAAGAAAAGTTCTCCAAAAGTTCCCTATGAAAGAATCCTTTGAAGCATCTGGTCGTCACAAACGTTTTGACTACTTGTGGAGCCAAAAGCGGACTCCGTATGAGTCGAGATATCCATGTTTGATTAACCTTTGCATAAAAGCGATTCGAGCAGCGATTCTGAGACTAGTTCTTGTGTAGTTGCATTCGATTTTTCCATTCTACTTCACTAAACATCTCCATATGAGATCCAATTACTTGTAGGGAAATGCAAGAGACCTCGGTTATGATGATGCACTAGGTCCATAGCTGGGACTTTGTGTATGTTCTCGAAATCGTTTGTCGAGTGCTCATTAAGAAAGTTTCTATACAAGTTTACGAGCGAACTCCTTAAGAAAAGTTCTCCAAAAGTTCCCTATGAAAGAATCCTTTGAAGCATCTGGTGCGTCACAAGCGTTTTGACTACTTGTGGAGCCAAAAGCGGACTCCGTATGAGTCGAGATATCCATGTTTGATTAACACTGCATAAAGCTGATTCGAGCAGCGATTCTGAGACTAGTTCTTGTGTAGTTGCATTCGATTTTTCCATTCTACTTCACTAAACATCTCCATATGAGATCCAATTACTTGTAGGGAAATGCAAGAGACCTCGGTTATGATGATGCACTAGGTCCATAGCTGGGACTTTGTGTATGTTCTCGAAATCGTTTGTCGAGTGCTCATTAAGAAAGTTTCTATACAAGTTTCTGAGCGAACTCCTTAAGAAAAGTTCTCCAAAAGTTCCCTATGAAAGAATCCTTTGAAGCATCTGGTGCGTCACAAGCGTTTTGACTACTTGTGGAGCCAAAAGCGGACTCCGTATGAGTCGAGATATCCATGTTTGATTAACCTGCGCAAAACTGATTCGAGCAGCGATTCTGAGACTAGTTCTTGTGTAGTTGCATTCGATTTTTCCATTCTACTTCACTAAACATCTCCATATGAGATCCAATTACTTGTAGGGAAATGCAAGAGACCTCGGTTATGATGATGCACTAGGTCCATAGCTTGGGACTTTGTGTATGTTCTCGAAATCGTTTGTCGAGTGCTCATTAAGAAAGTTTCTATACAAGTTTACGAGCGAACTCCTTAAGAAAAGTTCTCCAAAGTTCCCTATGAAAGAATCCTTTGAAGCATCTGGTGCGTCACAAGCGTTTTGACTACTTGTGGAGCCAAAGCGGACTCCGTATGAGTCGGATATCCATGTTTGATTAACCTTTGCCAAAACTGATTCGAGCAGCGATTCTGAGACTAGTTCTTGTGTAGTTGCATTCGATTTTTCCATTCTACTTCACTAAACATCTCCATATGAGATCCAATTACTTGTAGGAAATGCAAGAGACCTCGGTTATGATGATGCACTAGGTCCATATTTGGGACTTTGTGTATGTTCTCGAAATCGTTTGTCGAGTGCTCATTAAGAAAGTTTCTATACAAGTTTACGAGCGAACTCCTTAAGAAAAGTTCTCCAAAAGTTCCCTATGAAAGAATCCTTTGAAGCATCTGGTGCGTCACAAGCGTTTTGACTACTTGTGGAGCCAAAAGCGGACTCCGTATGAGTCGAGATATCCATGTTTGATTAACCTTTGCATAAAAGCTGATTCGAGCAGCGATTCTGAGACTAGTTCTTGTGTAGTTGCATTCGATTTTTCCATTCTACTTCACTAAACATCTCCATATGAGATCCAATTACTTGTAGGGAAATGCAAGAGACCTCGGTTATGATGATGCACTAGGTCCATAGCTGGGACTTTGTGTATGTTCTCGAAATCGTTTGTCGAGTGCTCATTAAGAAAGTTTCTATACAAGTTTCTGAGCGAACTCCTTAAGAAAAGTTCTCCAAAAGTTCCCTATGAAAGAATCCTTTGAAGCATCTGGTGCGTCACAAGCGTTTTGACTACTTGTGGAGCCAAAAGCGGACTCCGTATGAGTCGAGATATCCATGTTTGATTAACACTGCATAAAACTGATTCGAGCAGCGATTCTGAGACTAGTTCTTGTGTAGTTGCATTCGATTTTTCCATTCTACTTCACTAAACATCTCCATATGAGATCCAATTACTTGTAGGGAAATGCAAGAGACCTCGGTTATGATGATGCACTAGGTCCATAGCTGGGACTTTGTGTATGTTCTCGAAATCGTTTGTCGAGTGCTCATTAAGAAAGTTTCTATACAAGTTTACGAGCGAACTCCTTAAGAAAAGTTCTCCAAAAGTTCCCTATGAAAGAATCCTTTGAAGCATCTGGTGCGTCACAAGCGTTTTGACTACTTGTGGAGCCAAAGCGGACTCCGTATGAGTCGAGATATCCATGTTTGATTAACCTTTGCATAAAACTGATTCGAGCAGCGATTCTGAGACTAGTTCTTGTGTAGTTGCATTCGATTTTTCCATTCTACTTCACTAAACATCTCCATATGAGATCCAATTACTTGTAGGGAAATGCAAGAGACCTCGGTTATGATGATGCACTAGGTCCATAGCTGGGACTTTGTGTATGTTCTCGAAATCGTTTGTCGAGTGCTCATTAAGAAAGTTTCTATACAAGTTTACGAGCGAACTCCTTAAGAAAAGTTCTCCAAAAGTTCCCTATGAAAGAATCCTTTGAAGCATCTGGTGCGTCACAAGCGTTTTGACTACTTGTGGAGCCAAAAGCGGACTCCGTATGAGTCGAGATATCCATGTTTGATTAACCTTTGCATGGCGATTCGAGCAGCGATTCTGAGACTAGTTCTTGTGTAGTTGCATTCGATTTTTCCATTCTACTTCACTAAACATCTCCATATGAGATCCAATTACTTGTAGGGAAATGCAAGAGACCTCGGTTATGATGATGCACTAGGTCCATAGCTTTGGGACTTTGTGTATGTTCTCGAAATCGTTTGTCGAGTGCTCATTAAGAAAGTTTCTATACAAGTTTACGAGCGAACTCCTTAAGAAAAGTTCTCCAAAAGTTCCCTATGAAAGAATCCTTTGAAGCATCTGGTGCGTCACAAGCGTTTTGACTACTTGTGGAGCCAAAGCGGACTCCGTATGAGTCGAGATATCCATGTTTGATTAACCTTTGCGCAAAAGCGATTCGAGCAGCGATTCTGAGACTAGTTCTTGTGTAGTTGCATTCGATTTTTCCATTCTACTTCACTAAACATCTCCATATGAGATCCAATTACTTGTAGGAAATGCAAGAGACCTCGGTTATGATGATGCACTAGGTCCATAAATTTGGGACTTTGTGTATGTTCTCGAAATCGTTTGTCGAGTGCTCATTAAGAAAGTTTCTATACAAGTTTCTGAGCGAACTCCTTAAGAAAAGTTCTCCAAAAGTTCCCTATGAAAGAATCCTTTGAAGCATCTGGTGCGTCACAAGCGTTTTGACTACTTGTGGAGCCAAAAGCGGACTCCGTATGAGTCGAGATATCCATGTTTGATTAACCTTTGCATAAAACTGATTCGAGCAGCGATTCTGAGACTAGTTCTTGTGTAGTTGCATTCGATTTTTCCATTCTACTTCACTAAACATCTCCATATGAGATCCAATTACTTGTAGGAAATGCAAGAGACCTCGGTTATGATGATGCACTAGGTCCATAATTTGGGACTTTGTGTATGTTCTCGAAATCGTTTGTCGAGTGCTCATTAAGAAAGTTTCTATACAAGTTTACGAGCGAACTCCTTAAGAAAAGTTCTCCAAAAGTTCCCTATGAAAGAATCCTTTGAAGCATCTGGTGCGTCACAAGCGTTTTGACTACTTGTGGAGCCAAAAGCGGACTCCGTATGAGTCGAGATATCCATGTTTGATTAACCTTTGCTAAAACTGATTCGAGCAGCGATTCTGAGACTAGTTCTTGTGTAGTTGCATTCGATTTTTCCATTCTACTTCACTAAACATCTCCATATGAGATCCAATTACTTGTAGGGAAATGCAAGAGACCTCGGTTATGATGATGCACTAGGTCCATAGCTGGGACTTTGTGTATGTTCTCGAAATCGTTTGTCGAGTGCTCATTAAGAAAGTTTCTATACAAGTTTCTGAGCGAACTCCTTAAGAAAAGTTCTCCAAAAGTTCCCTATGAAAGAATCCTTTGAAGCATCTGGTGCGTCACAAGCGTTTTGACTACTTGTGGAGCCAAAGCGGACTCCGTATGAGTCGAGATATCCATGTTTGATTAACCTTTGCATAAGCGATTCGAGCAGCGATTCTGAGACTAGTTCTTGTGTAGTTGCATTCGATTTTTCCATTCTACTTCACTAAACATCTCCATATGAGATCCAATTACTTGTAGGAAATGCAAGAGACCTCGGTTATGATGATGCACTAGGTCCATAAATTTGGGACTTTGTGTATGTTCTCGAAATCGTTTGTCGAGTGCTCATTAAGAAAGTTTCTATACAAGTTTACGAGCGAACTCCTTAAGAAAAGTTCTCCAAAAGTTCCCTATGAAAGAATCCTTTGAAGCATCTGGTGCGTCACAAGCGTTTTGACTACTTGTGGAGCCAAAAGCGGACTCCGTATGAGTCGGATATCCATGTTTGATTAACCTTTGCAAAACTGATTCGAGCAGCGATTCTGAGACTAGTTCTTGTGTAGTTGCATTCGATTTTTCCATTCTACTTCACTAAACATCTCCATATGAGATCCAATTACTTGTAGGAAATGCAAGAGACCTCGGTTATGATGATGCACTAGGTCCATATTTGGGACTTTGTGTATGTTCTCGAAATCGTTTGTCGAGTGCTCATTAAGAAAGTTTCTATACAAGTTTACGAGCGAACTCCTTAAGAAAAGTTCTCCAAAAGTTCCCTATGAAAGAATCCTTTGAAGCATCTGGTGCGTCACAAGCGTTTTGACTACTTGTGGAGCCAAAGCGGACTCCGTATGAGTCGAGATATCCATGTTTGATTAACACTTGCCAAAGCTGATTCGAGCAGCGATTCTGAGACTAGTTCTTGTGTAGTTGCATTCGATTTTTCCATTCTACTTCACTAAACATCTCCATATGAGATCCAATTACTTGTAGGAAATGCAAGAGACCTCGGTTATGATGATGCACTAGGTCCATAGCTGGGGACTTTGTGTATGTTCTCGAAATCGTTTGTCGAGTGCTCATTAAGAAAGTTTCTATACAAGTTTCGAGCGAACTCCTTAAGAAAAGTTCTCCAAAAGTTCCCTATGAAAGAATCCTTTGAAGCATCTGGTCGTCACAAGCGTTTTGACTACTTGTGGAGCCAAAAGCGGACTCCGTATGAGTCGAGATATCCATGTTTGATTAACCTTTGCATAAAAGCTGATTCGAGCAGCGATTCTGAGACTAGTTCTTGTGTAGTTGCATTCGATTTTTCCATTCTACTTCACTAAACATCTCCATATGAGATCCAATTACTTGTAGGAAATGCAAGAGACCTCGGTTATGATGATGCACTAGGTCCGCCATTTGGGACTTTGTGTATGTTCTCGAAATCGTTTGTCGAGTGCTCATTAAGAAAGTTTCTATACAAGTTTACGAGCGAACTCCTTAAGAAAAGTTCTCCAAAAGTTCCCTATGAAAGAATCCTTTGAAGCATCTGGTGCGTCACAAGCGTTTTGACTACTTGTGGAGCCAAAGCGGACTCCGTATGAGTCGAGATATCCATGTTTGATTAACCTTTGCATAAAACTGATTCGAGCAGCGATTCTGAGACTAGTTCTTGTGTAGTTGCATTCGATTTTTCCATTCTACTTCACTAAACATCTCCATATGAGATCCAATTACTTGTAGGGAAATGCAAGAGACCTCGGTTATGATGATGCACTAGGTCCATAATTTGGGACTTTGTGTATGTTCTCGAAATGCGTTTGTCGAGTGCTCATTAAGAAAGTTTCTATACAAGTTTCTGAGCGAACTCCTTAAGAAAAGTTCTCTAGAAGTTCCCTATGAAAGAATCCTTTGAAGCATCTGGTGCGTCACAAGCGTTTTGACTACTTGTGGAGCCAAAAGCGGACTCCGTATGAGTCGAGATATCCATGTTTGATTAACCTTTGCAAAGGCGATTCGAGCAGCGATTCTGAGACTAGTTCTTGTGTAGTTGCATTCGATTTTTCCATTCTACTTCACTAAACATCTCCATATGAGATCCAATTACTTGTAGGGAAATGCAAGAGACCTCGGTTATGATGATGCACTAGGTCCATAGCTGGGACTTTGTGTATGTTCTCGAAATCGTTTGTCGAGTGCTCATTAAGAAAGTTTCTATACAAGTTTACGAGCGAACTCCTTAAGAAAAGTTCTCCAAAAGTTCCCTATGAAAGAATCCTTTGAAGCATCTGGTGCGTCACAAGCGTTTTGACTACTTGTGGAGCCAAAAGCGGACTCCGTATGAGTCGGATATCCATGTTTGATTAACACTTGCGCAAAAGCGATTCGAGCAGCGATTCTGAGACTAGTTCTTGTGTAGTTGCATTCGATTTTTCCATTCTACTTCACTAAACATCTCCATATGAGATCCAATTACTTGTAGGAAATGCAAGAGACCTCGGTTATGATGATGCACTAGGTCCATAGCTGGGACTTTGTGTATGTTCTCGAAATCGTTTGTCGAGTGCTCATTAAGAAAGTTTCTATACAAGTTTACGAGCGAACTCCTTAAGAAAAGTTCTCCAAAAGTTCCCTATGAAAGAATCCTTTGAAGCATCTGGTGCGTCACAAGCGTTTTGACTACTTGTGGAGCCAAAGCGGACTCCGTATGAGTCGAGATATCCATGTTTGATTAACCTTTGCATAAAACTGATTCGAGCAGCGATTCTGAGACTAGTTCTTGTGTAGTTGCATTCGATTTTTCCATTCTACTTCACTAAACATCTCCATATGAGATCCAATTACTTGTAGGGAAATGCAAGAGACCTCGGTTATGATGATGCACTAGGTCCGCCATTTGGGACTTTGTGTATGTTCTCGAAATCGTTTGTCGAGTGCTCATTAAGAAAGTTTCTATACAAGTTTACGAGCGAACTCCTTAAGAAAAGTTCTCCAAAAGTTCCCTATGAAAGAATCCTTTGAAGCATCTGGTGCGTCACAAGCGTTTTGACTACTTGTGGAGCCAAAAGCGGACTCCGTATGAGTCGAGATATCCATGTTTGATTAACCTGCAAAAGCTGATTCGAGCAGCGATTCTGAGACTAGTTCTTGTGTAGTTGCATTCGATTTTTCCATTCTACTTCACTTAACTTCTCCATATGAGATCCAATTCCTTCTAGGGACATGCAAGAGACCTCGGTTATGATGATTTACTAGGTCCATAGCTGGGACTTTGTGTATGTTCTCGAAATGCGTTTGTCGAGTGCTCATTAAGAAAGTTTCTATACAATATTCTGAACGAACTCCTTAAGAAAAGTTCTCCAAAAGTTCCCTATGAAAGAATCCTTTGAAGCATCTGGTGCGTCACAAGCGTTTTGACTACTTGTGGAGCCAAAAGCGGACTCCGTATGAGTCGAGATATCCATGTTTGATTAACCTTTGCATAAGCTGATTCGAGCAGCGATTCTGAGACTAGTTCTTGTGTAGTTGCATTCGATTTTTCCATTCTACTTCACTAAACATCTCCATATGAGATCCAATTACTTGTAGGGAAATGCAAGAGACCTCGGTTATGATGATGCACTAGGTCCATATTTGGGACTTTGTGTATGTTCTCGAAATCGTTTGTCGAGTGCTCATTAAGAAAGTTTCTATACAAGTTTACGAGCGAACTCCTTAAGAAAAGTTCTCCAAAAGTTCCCTATGAAAGAATCCTTTGAAGCATCTGGTGCGTCACAAGCGTTTTGACTACTTGTGGAGCCAAAAGCGGACTCCGTATGAGTCGAGATATCCATGTTTGATTAACCTTTGCATAAAAGCTGATTCGAGCAGCGATTCTGAGACTAGTTCTTGTGTAGTTGCATTCGATTTTTCCATTCTACTTCACTAAACATCTCCATATGAGATCCAATTACTTGTAGGGAAATGCAAGAGACCTCGGTTATGATGATGCACTAGGTCCATATTGGGACTTTGTGTATGTTCTCGAAATCGTTTGTCGAGTGCTCATTAAGAAAGTTTCTATACAAGTTTACGAGCGAACTCCTTAAGAAAAGTTCTCCAAAAGTTCCCTATGAAAGAATCCTTTGAAGCATCTGGTGCGTCACAAGCGTTTTGACTACTTGTGGAGCCAAAAGCGGACTCCGTATGAGTCGAGATATCCATGTTTGATTAACCTTTGCATAAAACTGATTCGAGCAGCGATTCTGAGACTAGTTCTTGTGTAGTTGCATTCGATTTTTCCATTCTACTTCACTAAACATCTCCATATGAGATCCAATTACTTGTAGGGAAATGCAAGAGACCTCGGTTATGATGATGCACTAGGTCCATAGCTGGGACTTTGTGTATGTTCTCGAAATCGTTTGTCGAGTGCTCATTAAGAAAGTTTCTATACAAGTTTACGAGCGAACTCCTTAAGAAAAGTTCTCCAAAAGTTCCCTATGAAAGAATCCTTTGAAGCATCTGGTGCGTCACAAGCGTTTTGACTACTTGTGGAGCCAAAAGCGGACTCCGTATGAGTCGAGATATCCATGTTTGATTAACCTTTGCAAAAAGCTGATTCCGAGCAGCGATTCTGAGACTAGTTCTTGTGTAGTTGCATTCGATTTTTCCATTCTACTTCACTAAACATCTCCATATGAGATCCAATTACTTGTAGGAAATGCAAGAGACCTCGGTTATGATGATGCACTAGGTCCATAGCTGGGACTTTGTGTATGTTCTCGAAATCGTTTGTCGAGTGCTCATTAAGAAAGTTTCTATACAAGTTTACGAGCGAACTCCTTAAGAAAAGTTCTCCAAAAGTTCCCTATGAAAGAATCCTTTGAAGCATCTGGTGCGTCACAAGCGTTTTGACTACTTGTGGAGCCAAAGCGGACTCCGTATGAGTCGAGATATCCATGTTTGATTAACCTTTGCCAAAGCTGATTCGAGCAGCGATTCTGAGACTAGTTCTTGTGTAGTTGCATTCGATTTTTCCATTCTACTTCACTAAACATCTCCATATGAGATCCAATTACTTGTAGGAAATGCAAGAGACCTCGGTTATGATGATGCACTAGGTCCATAGCTGGGACTTTGTGTATGTTCTCGAAATCGTTTGTCGAGTGCTCATTAAGAAAGTTTCTATACAAGTTTACGAGCGAACTCCTTAAGAAAAGTTCTCCAAAAGTTCCCTATGAAAGAATCCTTTGAAGCATCTGGTCGTCACAAGCGTTTTGACTACTTGTGGAGCCAAAAGCGGACTCCGTATGAGTCGAGATATCCATGTTTGATTAACCTGCGCAAAGCTGATTCGAGCAGCGATTCTGAGACTAGTTCTTGTGTAGTTGCATTCGATTTTTCCATTCTACTTCACTAAACATCTCCATATGAGATCCAATTACTTGTAGGGAAATGCAAGAGACCTCGGTTATGATGATGCACTAGGTCCATAGCTGGGACTTTGTGTATGTTCTCGAAATCGTTTGTCGAGTGCTCATTAAGAAAGTTTCTATACAAGTTTACGAGCGAACTCCTTAAGAAAAGTTCTCCAAAAGTTCCCTATGAAAGAATCCTTTGAAGCATCTGGTGCGTCACAAGCGTTTTGACTACTTGTGGAGCCAAAGCGGACTCCGTATGAGTCGAGATATCCATGTTTGATTAACCTTTGCATAAAACTGATTCGAGCAGCGATTCTGAGACTAGTTCTTGTGTAGTTGCATTCGATTTTTCCATTCTACTTCACTAAACATCTCCATATGAGATCCAATTACTTGTAGGGAAATGCAAGAGACCTCGGTTATGATGATGCACTAGGTCCATTTGGGACTTTGTGTATGTTCTCGAAATCGTTTGTCGAGTGCTCATTAAGAAAGTTTCTATACAAGTTTCTGAGCGAACTCCTTAAGAAAAGTTCTCCAAAGTTCCCTATGAAAGAATCCTTTGAAGCATCTGGTGCGTCACAAGCGTTTTGACTACTTGTGGAGCCAAAAGCGGACTCCATTATGAGTCGAGATATCCATGTTTGATTAACCTTTGCATAAAGCTGATTCGAGCAGCGATTCTGAGACTAGTTCTTGTGTAGTTGCATTCGATTTTTCCATTCTACTTCACTAAACATCTCCATATGAGATCCAATTACTTGTAGGAAATGCAAGAGACCTCGGTTATGATGATGCACTAGGTCCATAGCTGGGACTTTGTGTATGTTCTCGAAATCGTTTGTCGAGTGCTCATTAAGAAAGTTTCTATACAAGTTTCTGAGCGAACTCCTTAAGAAAAGTTCTCCAAAAGTTCCCTATGAAAGAATCCTTTGAAGCATCTGGTGCGTCACAAGCGTTTTGACTACTTGTGGAGCCAAAAGCGGACTCCGTATGAGTCGAGATATCCATGTTTGATTAACCTTTGCATAAAACTGATTCGAGCAGCGATTCTGAGACTAGTTCTTGTGTAGTTGCATTCGATTTTTCCATTCTACTTCACTAAACATCTCCATATGAGATCCAATTACTTGTAGGGAAATGCAAGAGACCTCGGTTATGATGATGCACTAGGTCCATAATTTGGGACTTTGTGTATGTTCTCGAAATCGTTTGTCGAGTGCTCATTAAGAAAGTTTCTATACAAGTTTCTGAGCGAACTCCTTAAGAAAAGTTCTCCAAAAGTTCCCTATGAAAGAATCCTTTGAAGCATCTGGTGCGTCACAAGCGTTTTGACTACTTGTGGAGCCAAAAGCGGACTCCGTATGAGTCGGATATCCATGTTTGATTAACCTTTGCAAAACTGATTCGAGCAGCGATTCTGAGACTAGTTCTTGTGTAGTTGCATTCGATTTTTCCATTCTACTTCACTAAACATCTCCATATGAGATCCAATTACTTGTAGGGAAATGCAAGAGACCTCGGTTATGATGATGCACTAGGTCCATAGCTGGGACTTTGTGTATGTTCTCGAAATCGTTTGTCGAGTGCTCATTAAGAAAGTTTCTATACAAGTTTCTGAGCGAACTCCTTAAGAAAAGTTCTCCAAAAGTTCCCTATGAAAGAATCCTTTGAAGCATCTGGTGCGTCACAAGCGTTTTGACTACTTGTGGAGCCAAAAGCGGACTCCGTATGAGTCGGATATCCATGTTTGATTAACCTTTGCAAAACTGATTCGAGCAGCGATTCTGAGACTAGTTCTTGTGTAGTTGCATTCGATTTTTCCATTCTACTTCACTAAACATCTCCATATGAGATCCAATTACTTGTAGGGAAATGCAAGAGACCTCGGTTATGATGATGCACTAGGTCCATAGCTGGGACTTTGTGTATGTTCTCGAAATCGTTTGTCGAGTGCTCATTAAGAAAGTTTCTATACAAGTTTACGAGCGAACTCCTTAAGAAAAGTTCTCCAAAAGTTCCCTATGAAAGAATCCTTTGAAGCATCTGGTGCGTCACAAGCGTTTTGACTACTTGTGGAGCCAAAAGCGGACTCCGTATGAGTCGAGATATCCATGTTTGATTAACCTTTGCATAAAGCTGATTCGAGCAGCGATTCTGGACTAGTTCTTGTGTAGTTGCATTCGATTTTTCCATTCTACTTCACTAAACATCTCCATATGAGATCCAATTACTTGTAGGGAAATGCAAGAGACCTCGGTTATGATGATGCACTAGGTCCATAGCTGGGACTTTGTGTATGTTCTCGAAATCGTTTGTCGAGTGCTCATTAAGAAAGTTTCTATACAAGTTTCTGAGCGAACTCCTTAAGAAAAGTTCTCCAAAGTTCCCTATGAAAGAATCCTTTGAAGCATCTGGTGCGTCACAAGCGTTTTGACTACTTGTGGAGCCAAAGCGGACTCCGTATGAGTCGAGATATCCATGTTTGATTAACCTTTGCATAAAACTGATTCGAGCAGCGATTCTGAGACTAGTTCTTGTGTAGTTGCATTCGATTTTTCCATTCTACTTCACTAAACATCTCCATATGAGATCCAATTACTTGTAGGGAAATGCAAGAGACCTCGGTTATGATGATGCACTAGGTCCATAGCTGGGACTTTGTGTATGTTCTCGAAATCGTTTGTCGAGTGCTCATTAAGAAAGTTTCTATACAAGTTTCTGAGCGAACTCCTTAAGAAAAGTTCTCCAAAAGTTCCCTATGAAAGAATCCTTTGAAGCATCTGGTGCGTCACAAGCGTTTTGACTACTTGTGGAGCCAAAGCGGACTCCGTATGAGTCGAGATATCCATGTTTGATTAACCTTTGCAAAAGCGATTCGAGCAGCGATTCTGAGACTAGTTCTTGTGTAGTTGCATTCGATTTTTCCATTCTACTTCACTAAACATCTCCATATGAGATCCAATTACTTGTAGGGAAATGCAAGAGACCTCGGTTATGATGATGCACTAGGTCCATATTTGGGACTTTGTGTATGTTCTCGAAATCGTTTGTCGAGTGCTCATTAAGAAAGTTTCTATACAAGTTTACGAGCGAACTCCTTAAGAAAAGTTCTCCAAAAGTTCCCTATGAAAGAATCCTTTGAAGCATCTGGTGCGTCACAAGCGTTTTGACTACTTGTGGAGCCAAAAGCGGACTCCGTATGAGTCGAGATATCCATGTTTGATTAACCTTTGCATAAAACTGATTCGAGCAGCGATTCTGAGACTAGTTCTTGTGTAGTTGCATTTGATTTTTTCCATTCTACTTACTAAACATATCCATATGAGATCCAATTACTTGTAGGAAATGCAAGAGATCTCGGTTATGATGATGCACTAGGTCCATAGCTGGGACTTTGTGTATGTTCTCGAAATGCGTTTGTCGAGTGCTCATTAAGAAAGTTTCTATACATGTTTACGAGCGAACTCCTTAAGAAAAGTTCTCCAAAAGTTCCCTATGAAAGAATCCTTTGAAGCATCTGGTCGTCACAAGCGTTTTGACTACTTGTGGAGCCAAAGCGGACTCCGTATGAGTCGAGATATCCATGTTTGATTAACCTTTGCATAAAAGCGATTCGAGCAGCGATTCTGAGACTAGTTCTTGTGTAGTTGCATTCGATTTTTCCATTCTACTTCACTAAACATCTCCATATGAGATCCAATTACTTGTAGGGAAATGCAAGAGACCTCGGTTATGATGATGCACTAGGTCCATAGCTGGGACTTTGTGTATGTTCTCGAAATGCGTTTGTCGAGTGCTCATTAAGAAAGTTTCTATACAAGTTTACGAGCGAACTCCTTAAGAAAAGTTCTCCAAAGTTCCCTATGAAAGAATCCTTTGAAGCATCTGGTGCGTCACAAGCGTTTTGACTACTTGTGGAGCCAAAAGCGGACTCCGTATGAGTCGAGATATCCATGTTTGATTAACCTTGCAAAAGCTGATTCGAGCAGCGATTCTGAGACTAGTTCTTGTGTAGTTGCATTCGATTTTTCCATTCTACTTCACTAAACATCTCCATATGAGATCCAATTACTTGTAGGGAAATGCAAGAGACCTCGGTTATGATGATGCACTAGGTCCATAGCTGGGACTTTGTGTATGTTCTCGAAATCGTTTGTCGAGTGCTCATTAAGAAAGTTTCTATACAAGTTTCTGAGCGAACTCCTTAAGAAAAGTTCTCCAAAAGTTCCCTATGAAAGAATCCTTTGAAGCATCTGGTGCGTCACAAGCGTTTTGACTACTTGTGGAGCCAAAGCGGACTCCGTATGAGTCGAGATATCCATGTTTGATTAACCTTGCATAAAGCTGATTCGAGCAGCGATTCTGAGACTAGTTCTTGTGTAGTTGCATTCGATTTTTCCATTCTACTTCACTAAACATCTCCATATGAGATCCAATTACTTGTAGGGAAATGCAAGAGACCTCGGTTATGATGATGCACTAGGTCCATAGCTGGGACTTTGTGTATGTTCTCGAAATCGTTTGTCGAGTGCTCATTAAGAAAGTTTCTATACAAGTTTACGAGCGAACTCCTTAAGAAAAGTTCTCCAAAAGTTCCCTATGAAAGAATCCTTTGAAGCATCTGGTGCGTCACAAGCGTTTTGACTACTTGTGGAGCCAAAAGCGGACTCCGTATGAGTCGAGATATCCATGTTTGATTAACACTGCATAAAACTGATTCGAGCAGCGATTCTGAGACTAGTTCTTGTGTAGTTGCATTCGATTTTTCCATTCTACTTCACTAAACATCTCCATATGAGATCCAATTACTTGTAGGGAAATGCAAGAGACCTCGGTTATGATGATGCACTAGGTCCATAGCTGGGACTTTGTGTATGTTCTCGAAATCGTTTGTCGAGTGCTCATTAAGAAAGTTTCTATACAAGTTTACGAGCGAACTCCTTAAGAAAAGTTCTCCAAAAGTTCCCTATGAAAGAATCCTTTGAAGCATCTGGTGCGTCACAAGCGTTTTGACTACTTGTGGAGCCAAAAGCGGACTCCGTATGAGTCGAGATATCCATGTTTGATTAACCTTTGCAAAAGCTGATTCGAGCAGCGATTCTGAGACTAGTTCTTGTGTAGTTGCATTCGATTTTTCCATTCTACTTCACTAAACATCTCCATATGAGATCCAATTACTTGTAGGGAAATGCAAGAGACCTCGGTTATGATGATGCACTAGGTCCATATTTGGGACTTTGTGTATGTTCTCGAAATCGTTTGTCGAGTGCTCATTAAGAAAGTTTCTATACAAGTTTACGAGCGAACTCCTTAAGAAAAGTTCTCCAAAAGTTCCCTATGAAAGAATCCTTTGAAGCATCTGGTGCGTCACAAGCGTTTTGACTACTTGTGGAGCCAAAAGCGGACTCCGTATGAGTCGAGATATCCATGTTTGATTAACCTTTGCATAAAGCTGATTCGAGCAGCGATTCTGAGACTAGTTCTTGTGTAGTTGCACTCGATTTTTTCCATTCTACTTCACTAAACATCTCCATATGAGATCCAGTTACTTGCATGAAAATGCAAGAGACCTCGATTATGATGATGCACTAGGTCCACAGCTGGGACTTTGTGTATGTTCTCGAAATGCGTTTGTCGAGTGCTCATTAAGAAAGTTTCTATTCAAGTTTATGAACGAAATCCTTAAGAAAAGTTCTCCAAAGTTCCCTATGAAAGAATCCTTTCAAGCATCTGGTTGCCACAAACGTTTTGACGACTTGTGGAGCCAGAACGGACTCTGTATGAGTCAGATAACCATGTTTGATTAACACTTTGCATAAAACTGATTCGAGCAGCGATTCTGAGACTAGTTCTTGTGTAGTTGCATTCGATTTTTCCATTCTACTTCACTAAACATCTCCATATGAGATCCAATTACTTGTAGGGAAATGCAAGAGACCTCGGTTATGATGATGCACTAGGTCCATAGCTGGGACTTTGTGTATGTTCTCGAAATCGTTTGTCGAGTGCTCATTAAGAAAGTTTCTATACAAGTTTACGAGCGAACTCCTTAAGAAAAGTTCTCCAAAGTTCCCTATGAAAGAATCCTTTGAAGCATCTGGTCGTCACAAGCGTTTTGACTACTTGTGGAGCCAAAGCGGACTCCGTATGAGTCGAGATATCCATGTTTGATTAACCTTGCGCAAAACTGATTCGAGCAGCGATTCTGAGACTAGTTCTTGTGTAGTTGCATTCGATTTTTCCATTCTACTTCACTAAACATCTCCATATGAGATCCAATTACTTGTAGGAAATGCAAGAGACCTCGGTTATGATGATGCACTAGGTCCATATTGGGACTTTGTGTATGTTCTCGAAATCGTTTGTCGAGTGCTCATTAAGAAAGTTTCTATACAAGTTTACGAGCGAACTCCTTAAGAAAAGTTCTCCAAAAGTTCCCTATGAAAGAATCCTTTGAAGCATCTGGTGCGTCACAAGCGTTTTGACTACTTGTGGAGCCAAAAGCGGACTCCGTATGAGTCGAGATATCCATGTTTGATTAACACTGCGCAAAAGCGATTCGAGCAGCGATTCTGAGACTAGTTCTTGTGTAGTTGCATTCGATTTTTCCATTCTACTTCACTAAACATCTCCATATGAGATCCAATTACTTGTAGGGAAATGCAAGAGACCTCGGTTATGATGATGCACTAGGTCCATAGCTGGGACTTTGTGTATGTTCTCGAAATCGTTTGTCGAGTGCTCATTAAGAAAGTTTCTATACAAGTTTACGAGCGAACTCCTTAAGAAAAGTTCTCCAAAAGTTCCCTATGAAAGAATCCTTTGAAGCATCTGGTGCGTCACAAGCGTTTTGACTACTTGTGGAGCCAAAGCGGACTCCGTATGAGTCGGATATCCATGTTTGATTAACCTTTGCATAAAGCGATTCGAGCAGCGATTCTGAGACTAGTTCTTGTGTAGTTGCATTCGATTTTTCCATTCTACTTCACTAAACATCTCCATATGAGATCCAATTACTTGTAGGAAATGCAAGAGACCTCGGTTATGATGATGCACTAGGTCCATAATTTGGGACTTTGTGTATGTTCTCGAAATCGTTTGTCGAGTGCTCATTAAGAAAGTTTCTATACAAGTTTCTGAGCGAACTCCTTAAGAAAAGTTCTCCAAAAGTTCCCTATGAAAGAATCCTTTGAAGCATCTGGTGCGTCACAAGCGTTTTGACTACTTGTGGAGCCAAAGCGGACTCCGTATGAGTCGAGATATCCATGTTTGATTAACCTTTGCATAAAACTGATTCGAGCAGCGATTCTGAGACTAGTTCTTGTGTAGTTGCATTCGATTTTTCCATTCTACTTCACTAAACATCTCCATATGAGATCCAATTACTTGTAGGAAATGCAAGAGACCTCGGTTATGATGATGCACTAGGTCCATAGCTGGGACTTTGTGTATGTTCTCGAAATCGTTTGTCGAGTGCTCATTAAGAAAGTTTCTATACAAGTTTACGAGCGAACTCCTTAAGAAAAGTTCTCCAAAAGTTCCCTATGAAAGAATCCTTTGAAGCATCTGGTGCGTCACAAGCGTTTTGACTACTTGTGGAGCCAAAGCGGACTCCGTATGAGTCGAGATATCCATGTTTGATTAACCTTTGCCAAAACTGATTCGAGCAGCGATTCTGAGACTAGTTCTTGTGTAGTTGCATTCGATTTTTCCATTCTACTTCACTAAACATCTCCATATGAGATCCAATTACTTGTAGGGAAATGCAAGAGACCTCGGTTATGATGATGCACTAGGTCCATATTTGGGACTTTGTGTATGTTCTCGAAATCGTTTGTCGAGTGCTCATTAAGAAAGTTTCTATACAAGTTTACGAGCGAACTCCTTAAGAAAAGTTCTCCAAAAGTTCCCTATGAAAGAATCCTTTGAAGCATCTGGTCGTCACAAGCGTTTTGACTACTTGTGGAGCCAAAAGCGGACTCCGTATGAGTCGAGATATCCATGTTTGATTAACACTGCATAAAACTGATTCGAGCAGCGATTCTGAGACTAGTTCTTGTGTAGTTGCATTCGATTTTTCCATTCTACTTCACTAAACATCTCCATATGAGATCCAATTACTTGTAGGGAAATGCAAGAGACCTCGGTTATGATGATGCACTAGGTCCATAGCTGGGACTTTGTGTATGTTCTCGAAATCGTTTGTCGAGTGCTCATTAAGAAAGTTTCTATACAAGTTTACGAGCGAACTCCTTAAGAAAAGTTCTCCAAAAGTTCCCTATGAAAGAATCCTTTGAAGCATCTGGTGCGTCACAAGCGTTTTGACTACTTGTGGAGCCAAAAGCGGACTCCGTATGAGTCGAGATATCCATGTTTGATTAACCTTTGCATAAAACTGATTCGAGCAGCGATTCTGAGACTAGTTCTTGTGTAGTTGCATTCGATTTTTCCATTCTACTTCACTAAACATCTCCATATGAGATCCAATTACTTGTAGGAAATGCAAGAGACCTCGGTTATGATGATGCACTAGGTCCATAGCTGGGACTTTGTGTATGTTCTCGAAATCGTTTGTCGAGTGCTCATTAAGAAAGTTTCTATACAAGTTTCTGAGCGAACTCCTTAAGAAAAGTTCTCCAAAAGTTCCCTATGAAAGAATCCTTTGAAGCATCTGGTGCGTCACAAGCGTTTTGACTACTTGTGGAGCCAAAAGCGGACTCCGTATGAGTCGAGATATCCATGTTTGATTAACACTGCATAAACTGATTCGAGCAGCGATTCTGAGACTAGTTCTTGTGTAGTTGCATTCGATTTTTCCATTCTACTTCACTAAACATCTCCATATGAGATCCAATTACTTGTAGGGAAATGCAAGAGACCTCGGTTATGATGATGCACTAGGTCCGCCATAAATTTGGGACTTTGTGTATGTTCTCGAAATCGTTTGTCGAGTGCTCATTAAGAAAGTTTCTATACAAGTTTACGAGCGAACTCCTTAAGAAAAGTTCTCCAAAAGTTCCCTATGAAAGAATCCTTTGAAGCATCTGGTGCGTCACAAGCGTTTTGACTACTTGTGGAGCCAAAAGCGGACTCCGTATGAGTCGAGATATCCATGTTTGATTAACCTTTGCATAAAACTGATTCGAGCAGCGATTCTGAGACTAGTTCTTGTGTAGTTGCATTCGATTTTTCCATTCTACTTCACTAAACATCTCCATATGAGATCCAATTACTTGTAGGGAAATGCAAGAGACCTCGGTTATGATGATGCACTAGGTCCATAGCTGGGACTTTGTGTATGTTCTCGAAATCGTTTGTCGAGTGCTCATTAAGAAAGATTCTATACAAGTTTCTAAACGAACTCCTTAAGAAATGTTCTCCAAACGTTCCCTATGAATAAATCATTTGAAGCATCTGGTCGTCACAAGCGTTTTGACTACTTGTGGAGCCAAAACGGACTCCGTATGAGTCGAGATATCCATGTTTGATTAACCATGCATAAAACTGATTCGAGCAGCGATTCTGAGACTAGTTCTTGTGTAGTTGCATTCGATTTTTCCATTCTACTTCACTAAACATCTCCATATGAGATCCAATTACTTGTAGGAAATGCAAGAGACCTCGGTTATGATGATGCACTAGGTCCATAGCTGGGACTTTGTGTATGTTCTCGAAATGCGTTTGTCGAGTGCTCATTAAGAAAGTTTCTATACAAGTTTACGAGCGAACTCCTTAAGAAAAGTTCTCCAAAAGTTCCCTATGAAAGAATCCTTTGAAGCATCTGGTGCGTCACAAGCGTTTTGACTACTTGTGGAGCCAAAGCGGACTCCGTATGAGTCGGATATCCATGTTTGATTAACACTGCAAAACTGATTCGAGCAGCGATTCTGAGACTAGTTCTTGTGTAGTTGCATTCGATTTTTCCATTCTACTTCACTAAACATCTCCATATGAGATCCAATTACTTGTAGGGAAATGCAAGAGACCTCGGTTATGATGATGCACTAGGTCCATAGCTGGGACTTTGTGTATGTTCTCGAAATGCGTTTGTCGAGTGCTCATTAAGAAACTTTCTATACAAGTTTCTGAACGAACTCCTTAAGAAAAGTTCTCCAAAAGTTCCCTATGAAAGAATCCTTTGAAGCATCTGGTGCGTCACAAGCGTTTTGACTACTTGTGGAGCCAAAAGCGGACTCCGTATGAGTCGAGATATCCATGTTTGATTAACCTTTGCATAAAGCTGATTCGAGCAGCGATTCTGAGACTAGTTCTTGTGTAGTTGCATTCGATTTTTCCATTCTACTTCACTAAACATCTCCATATGAGATCCAATTACTTGTAGGAAATGCAAGAGACCTCGGTTATGATGATGCACTAGGTCCATAGCTGGGACTTTGTGTATGTTCTCGAAATGCGGTTGTCGAGTGGTCATTAAGAAAGTTTCTATACAAGTTTCTGAGCGAACTCCTTAAGAAAAGTTCTCCAAAGTTCCCTATGAAAGAATCCTTTGAAGCATCTGGTGCGTCACAAGCGTTTTGACTACTTGTGGAGCCAAAAGCGGACTCCGTATGAGTCGAGATATCCATGTTTGATTAACACTGCATAAAACTGATTCGAGCAGCGATTCTGAGACTAGTTCTTGTGTAGTTGCATTCGATTTTTCCATTCTACTTCACTAAACATCTCCATATGAGATCCAATTATTTGTAGGGAAATGCAAGAGACCTCGGTTATGATGATGCACTAGGTCCATAGCTGGGACTTTGTGTATGTTCTCGAAATGCGTTTGTCGAGTGCTCATTAAGCAAGTTTCTATACAAGTTTACGAGCGAACTCCTTAAGAAAAGTTCTCCAAAAGTTCCCTATGAAAGAATCCTTTGAAGCATCTGGTGCGTCACAAGCGTTTTGACTACTTGTGGAGCCAAAAGCGGACTCCGTATGAGTCGAGATATCCATGTTTGATTAACACATGCCAAAAGTGATTCGAGCAGCGATTCTGAGACTAGTTCTTGTGTAGTTGCATTCGATTTTTCCATTCTACTTCACTAAACATCTCCATATGAGATCCAATTACTTGTAGGAAATGCAAGAGACCTCGGTTATGATGATGCACTAGGTCCATAGCTGGGACTTTGTGTATGTTCTCGAAATCGTTTGTCGAGTGCTCATTAAGAAAGTTTCTATACAAGTTTACGAGCGAACTCCTTAAGAAAAGTTCTCCAAAAGTTCCCTATGAAAGAATCCTTTGAAGCATCTGGTGCGTCACAAGCGTTTTGACTACTTGTGGAGCCAAAAGCGGACTCCGTATGAGTCGAGATATCCATGTTTGATTAACACTTTGCATAAGCTGATTCGAGCAGCGATTCTGAGACTAGTTCTTGTGTAGTTGCACTCGATTTTTTCCATTCTACTTCACTAAACATCTCCACATGAGATCCAATTACTTTTAGGGAAATGCAAGAGACCTCGGTTATGATGATGCACTAGGTCCATCGATGGGACTTTGTGTATGTTCTCGAAATGCGTTTATCGAGTGCTCATTAAGAAAGTTTCTATACAACTATATCAGCGAACTCCTTAAGAAAAGTTCTCCAAAATTTCCCTATGAAAGAATACTTTTAAGCATCTGGTGCGTCACAAGCGTTTTGACTACTTGTGGAGCCAAAAGCGGACTCCGTATGAGTCAGATATCCATGTTTGATTAACACTGCAAAAGCGATTCGAGCAGCGATTCTGAGACTAGTTCTTGTGTAGTTGCATTCGATTTTTCCATTCTACTTCACTAAACATCTCCATATGAGATCCAATTACTTGTAGGGAAATGCAAGAGACCTCGGTTATGATGATGCACTAGGTCCATAGCTGGGACTTTGTGTATGTTCTCGAAATCGTTTGTCGAGTGCTCATTAAGAAAGTTTCTATACAAGTTTCTGAGCGAACTCCTTAAGAAAAGTTCTCCAAAGTTCCCTATGAAAGAATCCTTTGAAGCATCTGGTGCGTCACAAGCGTTTTGACTACTTGTGGAGCCAAAAGCGGACTCCGTATGAGTCGAGATATCCATGTTTGATTAACACTGCATAAAACTGATTCGAGCAGCGATTCTGAGACTAGTTCTTGTGTAGTTGCATTCGATTTTTCCATTCTACTTCACTAAACATCTCCATATGAGATCCAATTACTTGTAGGAAATGCAAGAGACCTCGGTTATGATGATGCACTAGGTCCATAGCTGGGACTTTGTGTATGTTCTCGAAATCGTTTGTCGAGTGCTCATTAAGAAAGTTTCTATACAAGTTTACGAGCGAACTCCTTAAGAAAAGTTCTCCAAAAGTTCCCTATGAAAGAATCCTTTGAAGCATCTGGTGCGTCACAAGCGTTTTGACTACTTGTGGAGCCAAAGCGGACTCCGTATGAGTCGAGATATCCATGTTTGATTAACCTTTGCAAAAGCTGATTCGAGCAGCGATTCTGAGACTAGTTCTTGTGTAGTTGCATTCGATTTTTCCATTCTACTTCACTAAACATCTCCATATGAGATCCAATTACTTGTAGGAAATGCAAGAGACCTCGGTTATGATGATGCACTAGGTCCGCCATTTTGGGACTTTGTGTATGTTCTCGAAATGCGTTTGTCGAGTGCTCATTAAGAAAGTTTCTATACAAGTTTACGAGCGAACTCCTTAAGAAATGTTCTCCAAACGTTCCCTATGAATAAATCATTTGAAGCATCTGGTCGTCACAAGCGTTTTGACTACTTGTGGAGCCAAAACGGACTCCGTATGAGTCAGATATCCATGTTTGATTAACCTTGCGCAAAAGCTGATTCGAGCAGCGATTCTGAGACTAGTTCTTGTGTAGTTGCATTCGATTTTTCCATTCTACTTCACTGTACATCTCCATATGAGATCCAATTACTTGTAGGGAAATGCAAGAGACCTCCGTTATGATGATGCACTAGGTCCATAGCTGGGACTTTGTGTATGTTCTCGAAATGCGTTGGTCGAGTGCTCATTAAGAAAGTTTCTATACAAGTTTCTGAAAGAACTCCTTAAGAAAAGTTCTCCAAAAGTTCCGTGTGAAAGAATCCTTTGAAGCATAATGAAATCCTTAAGAAAAGTTCTCCAAAAGTTCCCTGTGCAAGAATCCTTTGAAGCATAACGAACTCCTTAAGAAAAGTTCTCCAAAAGTTCACATGAAAGAATCCTTTGAAACATCTGAGTGCGTCACAACCGTTTTGACTACTTGTGGAGCCAAAAGCGGACTCCGTATGAGTCGAGATATCCATGTTTGATTAACCTTTGCATAAAACTGATTCGAGCAGCGATTCTGAGACTAGTTCTTGTGTAGTTTCATTCGATTTTTTCCATTCTACTTCACTAAACATCTCCATATGAGATCCAATTACTTGTAGGGAAATGCAAGAGACCTCGGATATGATGATGCACTAGGTCCATAGCTGGGACTTTGTGTATGTTCTCGAAATCGTTTGTCGAGTGCTCATTAAGAAAGTTTCTATACAAGTTTACGAGCGAACTCCTTAAGAAAAGTTCTCCAAAAGTTCCCTATGAAAGAATCCTTTGAAGCATCTGGTGCGTCACAAGCGTTTTGACTACTTGTGGAGCCAAAAGCGGACTCCATATGAGTCGAGATATCCATGTTTGATTAACACTTGCATAAAACTGATTCGAGCAGCGATTCTGAGACTAGTTCTTGTGTAGTTGCATTCGATTTTTCCATTCTACTTCACTAAACATCTCCATATGAGATCCAATTACTTGTAGGAAATGCAAGAGACCTCGGTTATGATGATGCACTAGGTCCATAGCTGGGACTTTGTGTATGTTCTCGAAATCGTTTGTCGAGTGCTCATTAAGAAAGTTTCTATACAAGTTTACGAGCGAACTCCTTAAGAAAAGTTCTCCAAAAGTTCCCTATGAAAGAATCCTTTGAAGCATCTGGTGCGTCACAAGCGTTTTGACTACTTGTGGAGCCAAAAGCGGACTCCGTATGAGTCGAGATATCCATGTTTGAGTTAACACTTTGCAAAAGCGATTCGAGCAGCGATTCTGAGACTAGTTCTTGTGTAGTTGCATTCGATTTTTCCATTCTACTTCACTAAACATCTCCATATGAGATCCAATTACTTGTAGGGAAATGCAAGAGACCTCGGTTATGATGATGCACTAGGTCCATTTGGGACTTTGTGTATGTTCTCGAAATCGTTTGTCGAGTGCTCATTAAGAAAGTTTCTATACAAGTTTCTGAGCGAACTCCTTAAGAAAAGTTCTCCAAAAGTTCCCTATGAAAGAATCCTTTGAAGCATCTGGTGCGTCACAAACGTTTTGACTACTTGTGGAGCCAAAAGCGGACTCCGTATGAGTCGAGATATCCATGTTTGATTAACCTTTGCATAAAACGATTCCGAGCAGCGATTCTGAGACTAGTTCTTGTGTAGTTGCATTCGATTTTTCCATTCTACTTCACTAAACATCTCCATATGAGATCCAATTACTTGTAGGAAATGCAAGAGACCTCGGTTATGATGATGCACTAGGTCCATAGTTGGGACTTTGTGTATGTTCTCGAAATGCGTTTGTCGAGTGCTCATTAAGAAAGTTTCTATACAAGTTTACGAGCGAACTCCTTAAGAAAAGTTCTCCAAAAGTTCCCTATGAAAGAATCCTTTGAAGCATCTGGTCGTCACAATCATTTTGACTACTTGTGGAGCCAAAGCGGACTCCGTATGAGTCGAGATATCCATGTTTGATTAACACTTGGGAAAAGCGATTCGAGCAGCGATTCTGAGACTAGTTCTTGTGTAGTTGCATTCGATTTTTCCATTCTACTTCACTAAACATCTCCATATGAGATCCAATTACTTGTAGGGAAATGCAAGAGACCTCGGTTATGATGATGCACTAGGTCCATAGCTGGGACTTTGTGTATGTTCTCGAAATCGTTTGTCGAGTGCTCATTAAGAAAGTTTCTATACAAGTTTACGAACGAACTCCTTAAGAAAAGTTCTCCAAAAGTTCCCTATGAAAGAATCCTTTGAAGCATCTGGTGCGTCACAAGCGTTTTGACTACTTGTGGAGCCAAAAGCGGACTCCGTATGAGTCGAGATATCCATGTTTGATTAACACAGCATAAAAGCGATTCGAGCAGCGATTCTGAGACTTGTTCTTGTGTAGTTGCATTCGATTTTTTCCATTCTACTTCACTAAACATCTCCATATGAGATCCAATTACTTGTAGGGAAATGCAAGAGATCTCGGTTATGATGATGCACTAGGTCCATAGCTGGGACTTTGTGTATGTTCTTAAAATCTGCTTGTCGAGTGCTCATTAAGAAAGTTTCTATACAAGTTTCTGAACGAACTCCTTAAGGAAAGTTCAATAAAAGTTCCCTATGAAAGAATCCTTTGAAGCATCTGGTGCGTCACAAGCGTTTTGACTACTTGTGGAGCCAAAAGCGGACTCCGTATGAGTCGAGATATCCATGTTTGATTAACACTTGGGAAAGCTGATTCGAGCAGCGATTCTGAGACTAGTTCTTGTGTAGTTGCATTCGATTTTTCCATTCTACTTCACTAAACATCTCCATATGAGATCCAATTACTTGTAGGGAAATGCAAGAGACCTCGGTTATGATGATGCACTAGGTCCATAGCTGGGACTTTGTGTATGTTCTCGAAATGCGTTTGTCGAGTGCTCATTAAGAAAGTTTCTATACAAGTTTACGAGCGAACTCCTTAAGAAAAGTTCTCCATAAGTTCCCTATGAAAGAATCCTTTGAAGCATCTGGTGCGTCACAAGCGTTTTGACTACTTGTGGAGCCAAAATGGACTCCGTATGATTAAGATATCCATGTTTGATTAACCTTTGCAAAGCCTGATTCGAGCAGCGATTCTGAGACTAGTTCTTGTGTAGTTGCATTCGATTTTATCCATTCTACTTCACTAAACATCTCCATATGAGATCCAATTACTTGTAGGGAAATGCAAGAGACCTCAGTTATGATGATGCACTAGGTCCATAGCTGGGACTTTGTGTATGTTCTCGAAATGCGTTTGTCGAGTGCTCATTAAGAAAGTTTCTATACAAGTTTCCGAATGAACTCCTTAAGAAAAGTTCTCCAAAAGTTCCCTGTGAAAGAATCCTTTGAAGCATCTGGTCATCTCAAATGTTTTGACTACTTGTGGAGCCAAAAGCGGACTCCGTATGAGTCGAGATATCCATGTTTGATTAACCTTTGCGCAAAAAGCTGATTCCGAGCAGCGATTCTGAGACTAGTTCTTGTGTAGTTGCATTCGAATTTTTTCCATTCTACTTCACTAAACATCTCCATATGAGATCAAATATCTTGTAGGGAAATGCAAGAGACCTCGATTATGATGATGCACTAGGTCCATATTTGGGACTTTGTGTATGTTCTCAAAATGCGTTTATCGAGTGCTCATTAAGAAAGTTTCTATACAACTATATCAGCGAACTCCTGAAGGAAAGTTCTCCAAAATTTCCCTATGAAAGAATCCTTTGAAGCATCTGGTCGTCAAAAATGTTTTTACTACTTGTGGAGCCAAATCGGACTCCGTATGAGCCAGATATCCACGTTTCAGTGAATACTTGGCACCAAAACTGATTCCGAGCAGCGATTCTGAGACTAGTTCTTGTGTAGTTGCATTCGGTTTTTTCCATTCTACTTCACTAAACATCTCCATATGAGATCCAATTACTTGTAGGGAAATGAAAGAGACCTCGGTTATGATGATGCACTAGGTCCATAGCTGGGACTTTGTGTATGTTCTCGAAATGCGTTTGTCGAGTGCTCATTAAGAAAGTTTCTATACAAGTTTCTGGAAGAACTCCTTAAGAAAAGTTCTCCAAAAGTTCCGTGTGAAAGAATCCTTTGAAGCATAATGAAATCCTTAAGAAAAGTTCTCCAAAAGTTCCTTGTGCAATAATCCTTTGAAGCATAACGAACTCCTTAAGAAAAGTTCTCCAAAAGTTCCCTATGAAAGAATCCTTTGAAGCATCTGGTCGTCACAAATGTTTTGACTACTTGTGGAGCCAAAACGGACTCCATATGAGTCAGATATCCATATTCTAGTTAACACTTGCATAAAAGCGATTAGAGCAGCGATTCTGAGACTAGTTCTTGTGTAGTTGCATTTGATTTTTCCATTCCACTTCACTAAACATCTCCATATGCGATCCAATTACTTGTAGGGAAATGCAAGAGACCTCAGTTTTGATGATGCACTACGTCCATAACTGGGACTTTGTGTCTGTTCTCGAAATGCGTTTGTCGAGTGCTCATTAAGAAAGTTTCTATACAAGTTTCTTAATGAAATCCTTATGAAAAGTTCTCCAAAAGTTCCCTGTGAAAGAATCCTTTGAAGCATCTGGTCGTCACAAACGTTTTGACTACTTGTGGAGCCAAAACGGACTCCGTATGAGTCAGATATCCATGTTTCAGTTAACACTGCGCAAAACTGATTCCAAACTGATTCCGATTTTTTCCATTCTACTTCACTAAACATCTCCATATGAGATCCAATTACTTGTAGAGAAATGCAAGAGACCTCAGTTATGATGATGCACTAGGTCCATAGCTGGGACTTTGTGTATGTTCTCGAAATGCGTTTGTCGAGTGCTCATTAAGAATGTTTCTATACAAGTTTTCTGAATGAACTCCCTAAGAAAAGTTCTCCAAAAGTTCCCTATGAAAGAATTCCTTGAAGCATCTGGTCGTCACAAACGTTTTTAATACTTGTGGTGCCAAAACGGACTCCGTATGAGCCAGATATCCATGTTTCAGTTAGCACTTGCCAAAACTGATTCCGAACGACAGTTATAGACTAGTTCTTGTGTAGTTGCATTCGATTTCTTCCATTCTAATTCACTTAACATCTCCATGTGAGATCCAATTACTTGTAGTGAAATGCAAGAGACCTCAGTTATGATGATGCACTAGGTCCATAGCTGGGACTTTGTGTATGTTCTCAAAATGCGTTTGTCGAGTGCTTATTAAGAAAGTTTCTATACTAGTTTCTGAACGAACTCCTTAAGAAATGTTCTCCAAAAGTTCCCTGTGCAAGAATCCTTTGAAGCATAACGAACTCCTTAAGAAAATGTCTCCAAAAGTTCCCTGTGCAAGAATTCTTTGAAGCATCTGGTCGTCACAAACGTTTTGACTACTTGTGCAGCCAAAACGGACTCCATATGAGTCAGATATCCATGTTTGATTAACAACTGCTTGTGGCCCGATTCGAAGGATAATTCTGAGACTAGTTCTTATGTAGTTGCATTCGATATTTTCCATTCCACTTCACTAAACATCTCCATATGAGATCCAATTACTTGTAGGATGATGCAAGAGACCTCAAATTTGATGATGCACTAGGTCCATAGCTGGGACTACTTTTGATGACGTCTGTTCTCGAAATGCGTTTGTCGAGTGCTCATTAAGAAAGTTTGTATACAATTTTCTGAATGAACTCCTTAAGAAAATTTCTCCAAAAGTTCCCTGTGAAAGAATCCTTTGAAGCATCTGGTCATCACAAACGTTTTGACTACTTTTGGAGCCAAAACGGACTCCGTATGATTCAGATATCCATGTTTGATTAACAACTGCATAAAAGCCCGATTCCGAGCAGCGATTCTGAGACTAGTTCTTGTGTAGTTGCATTCGATTTTTTCCATTCTACTTCACTAAACATCTCCATAAGAGATCAAATTACTTGTAGGGAAATGCAAGAGACCACAGTTATGATGATGCACTAGGTCCATAGCCGGGACTTTGTGTATGTTCTCAAAATGCATTTGTCGAGTGCTCATTAAGAAAGTTTCTATAAAAGTTTCTGAACGAACTCCTTAAGAAAATTTCTCCAAAAGTTCCCTATGAAAGAATCCTTTGAAGCACCTGGTCATCACAAATGTCTTTACTACTTGTGGAGCCCAAATGGACTCCTATGAGCTAGATATCCATGTTTCAGTTAACACTTGGCAAAACTGATTCCGAACGACAGTTATAGACTAGTTCTTGTGTAGTTGCATCCGATTTTTTCCATTCTACTTCACTAAACATGTCCATATGAGATCCAGTTACTTGTAGGGAAATGCAAGAGACCTCAGTTATGATGATGCACTAGGTCCATAGCTGGGACTTTGTGTATGTTCTCAAAATGCGTTTGTCGAGTGCTCATTAAGAAAGTTTCTATACAAGTTTCTGAATCAACTCCTTAAGAAATGTTCTCCAAAAGTTCCCTGTGCAAGAATCCGTTGAAGCATAACGAACTCATTAAGAAAATGTCTCCAAAAGTTCCCTGTGCAAAAATTCTTTGAAGCATCTGGTCGTCATAAACGTTTTGACTACTTGTGGAGCCAAAAGGGACTCCGTATGAGTCAGATATCCATGTTTCAGTTAACACTACGCAAAACTGATTCCGAACGACAGTTAAAGACTAGTTCTTGTGTAGTTGCATTCGATTTTTTCCATTCTGCTTCACTAAAAATCTCCATATGAGATCCAATTACTTGTAGGGAAATGCAAGAGACCTTAGTTATGATGATGCACTAGGTCCATAGCTGGGACTTTGTGTATGTTCTCGAAATGAGTTTGTCGAATGCAAACTAAGAAAGTTTCTATACAAGTTTCCGAATGAACTCCTTAAGAAAAGTTCTCCAAAAGTTCCCTATGAAAGAATCCTTTGAAGCATCTGGTCGTCACAAACGTTTTTACTACTTGTGGAGCCAAAACGGACTCCGTATGAGTCAGATATCCATGTTTCGATTAACATGCGCAAAAACTGATACACCGAGCAGCGATTCTGAGACTAGTTCTTGTGTAGTTGCATTGGATTTTTCCATTCTACTTCACTAAAGATCTCCATATGAGATCCAATTACTTGTAGGAAATGCAAGAGACCTCGATTATGATGATGCACTCGGTCCATAGCTGGGACTTTGTGTATGTTCTCGAAATGCGTTTGTCGACTGCTCATTAAGAAAGTTTCTATACAAGTTTCCGAACGAACTCCTTAAGAAAAGTTCTCTAAATGTTCCCTATGAAAGAATCCTTCGAAGCACCTGGCCGTCACAAACGTTTTGACTACTTGTGGAGCCAAAAAGGACTCCGTATCATTCAGATATCCATGTTTGATTAACACTTTGCATAAAACCGATTCGAGCAGCGATTCTGAGACTAGTTCTTGTGTAGTTGCATTCGATTTTTCCATTCTACTTCACTAAACATCTCCATATGAGATCCAATTACTTGTAGGGAAATGCAAGAGACCTCAGTTATGATGATGCACTAGGTCCATAGCTGGGACTTTGTGTATGTTCTCGAAATGCGTTTGTCGAGTGCTCATTAAGAAAGTTTCTATACAAGTTTCCGAACGAACTCCTTAAGAAAAGTTCTCTAAATGTTCCCTATGAAAGAATCCTTCGAAGCATCTGTTCGTCACAAACGTTTTTACTACTTGTGGAGCCAAAACGGACTCCGTATGAGTCAGATATCCATGTTTTGATTAACCTTTGCATAAAACTGATTCCGGACGCTAGTTTACAGACTAGTTCTTGTGTAGTTGCATTCGATTTTTTCCATTCTACTTCACTAAACATCTCCATATGAGATCCAATTACTTGTAGGCAAATTCAAGAGACCTCAGTTATGATGATGCACTAGGTCCATAGCTGGGACTTTGTGTATGTTCTCGAAATGCGTTTGTCGAGTGCTCATCAAGAAAGTTTCTATACAAGTTTCTGAACGAACTCCTTAAGAAAAGTTCTCCAAAAGTTCCCTGTGAAAGAATCCTTTGAAGCATCTGGTCGTCACAAACGTTTTGACTACTTGTGGATCCAAAACGGAATCCGTATGATTCAGATATCCATGTTTTAGTTAACACTGCGCAAAACTGATTCCGAACGACAGTTACAGACTAGTTCTTGTGTAGTTGCATTCGATTTTTCCATTCCACTTCACTAAACATCTCCATATGAGATCCAATTACTTGTAGGGAGATGCAAGAGACCTCAGTTTTGATGATGCACTAGGTCCATAGCTGGGACTTTGTGTCTGTTCTCGAAATGCGTTTGTCGAGTGCTCATTAAGAAAGTTTCTAGACAAGTTTCTGAATGAACTCCTTAAGAAAAGTTCTCCAAAAGTTCCCTGTGAAAGAATCCTTTGAAGAGTCTGGTCGTCCCGAACGTTTTGACTACTTGTGGAGCCAAAACGGACTCCGTATGAGTCAGATATCCATTTTTCAGTTAACACTGCGCAAAACTTATTCCGAGCAGCGATTCTGAGACTAGTCCTTGTGTAGTTGCATTCGATTTTCCATTCTACTTAACTAAACATCTCCATATGAGATCCAATTACTTGTAGGAAATGCAAGAGACCTCGGTTATGATGATGCACTAGGTCCATAGCTGGGACTTTGTGTATGTTCTCAAAATGCGTTTGTCGAGTGCTCATTAAGAAAGTTTCTATGCAAGTTTCTGAACGAACTCCTTAAGAAAAGTTCTCCAAAAGTTCCCTATGAAAGAATACTTTGAAGCATCTGGTCGTCACAAACGGTTTTACTACTTGTGGAGCCCAAACGGACTCCGTATGAGCCAGATATCCATGTTTCAGTTAACACTTGGCAAAGCTGATAGCGAACGACAGTTACAGACTAGTTCTTGTGTAGTTGCATGTAGCGACCAGACCCGAATGGATCAAGTCTCTGTGCTCAGGTGTCATCCCTGGATCAGTAATGCTGACACCACACAGTACTTTGAAGGATTTATAGCAGAGTAGCAATCACACACTTATTACATCGATTGTCCGAAAGAGGACTTAATACAATAAATATGGCTTATGGCCATCTAATAACGATAACAATGGAAAACTTGGAAGATAAGTGAGTCCATCAACTCCGCCGCATCACCTTTGAGTATAGAACCACGACCTAAACACCTTACTCGTCGTTGCGAAAAGTGCGCAACATGAAAGTTGCAGCCCGAACGGGTCATGTAGGCGACTGCACCCGAATGGATCAAGTCTCTGCTCAGGTGTCATCCACTGGATCAAGAATGTCGACACCACACAGTACTTCAAAGGATTTATAGCAGAGTAGCAATCACACACTTATTACATCGATTGTCCAGAAGAGGACTTATTACAATAAGTATGGCTTAATGCCATCTAATACCGATAACAGCGGAAGGCTTGGAAGATAAGTGAGTCCATCAACTCCATCGGCATCACTGAGTATAGAACCACAACCTAAACACCTTACTCTCGTCTGAAAAGTCTGCAACATGAAAGTTGCAGCCCGAAAACGGGTCAGCACATGGAATATGCTGGCAATGTAACACATAGAGAGTATTGAAGCAACAAGCCTATACTACATGCATATTTGGCTGGTGGTAAGGCTCTACGGTTACATTTGCATAAAGCTGATTTTTCCCTACACCAAAGGAATAATTTTGTTTAACTATCATGGTGGTTGTTAAACATTGAGAATGGTTGACAACATCCTCAATCCCAATTAAAAAGTACTCATTAAAACCCAATAACTTTTATTAGTAGTAACATGTTGAGATTCACATGATATTCAATTACCAGATACTCAAAACGTCCATAACCGGGGACTCGGCTAATCATGATTAGTTTATACACTCTGCAGAGGTTTGCGCACTTTTCCCCACAAGACTCGATCGCCTCCGCTTGGTTCTCGCACTACATGGTGTTTGAGAGACGGATGACCGAGACATAGTCTTTCGAAGCGCTTAGCACCTTACATGTGGGTAGACCGTACCAACCTACATCCCCTACATCAGCTAGCCTACCCGTAAGAGTTCATACGACTTAGTTAACCACGCCAGAGCCCATAATTGGCTTGTGGCTGCACACGGAAGTTTCCGGTTTGAATAATCTTATGATCCCTTAGAGCACGGGTGGCGGTCCGAAGAAATCTGAGCAAGTCCTGATAGAAACCAGGTGCCTCAATCCACCCAGATGTGTGTTTAAGTTGCCACCTTAGATAAACCATTAATTAACAATCTCACATCTGTCATGGATATTCACTCACCCAATCCACGCCTACTAGCATAGCATAGCATAATAATCAAAAGTAGAAGTAACTCCCAAGGTTTCATAAGTAAACAGGTAATAGGTACTACCTCAATCTACTTCCCAATCCCACAATTTAATTAGATCCTAAACATGCAAGTGTTTGAGGGTTTGATCTAATGCATAAAACTGGGTAGTAGAAAAGGTATGATCAAGTGTTACTTGCCTTGCTGATGATCCATGAGACCTAGAGATTCAAGTAACAAGCGGCGCACTCCGGGTGATCTAACGCAGACAAACAACAAGCATACAATAAGTACTCATCTAATGCACAGGAAATCTCGAATAAAAGATCTAACCGGAAAGTTCAACTTAAGAACCACAGTTTGCAAAAAGAATCGAATCAAATAAAGCATCGAAAGTCGAAACTCGAGAGAGAACGTCTCGGTTTAGCAATCTGAAACTAGGTCAAAATTTCATAGTAGCAAAACTCTGTGTAAGTAGGTTAATCGGAACGAAGGTTTCGTAAGAAACTCCAGGCGCTTGAATCACCTGATTCCGATAAACGAGCAAGAAATAAAACAGATTTGAAAATCGGATCAGAAATCGAATCAGAAAAATAACGGATTAAATCCGATTAAAAGAAAACGACGAACGGTTTAAATAGCGGGCGTTCGTTAACAGGACTAATCCAACGAACACATTCATTGAAACGAACAGTTCGGTGAACGTTCGTTAATTAAGAAAACCGAAAAAAAATAAAACCAATCTAGGGTTTTCTCTTTTTTTTTTTAAAAAAACCGAACATCTTTTTTTTTTTAAACCGGATCGGAACGACGGGGCGGCGGCTACCTCCGGCGGCTCGCCGGCGGGGCTCGGGGGGGGGGGCGTGGGGTCGGGGGGGGTGGGGTGGGGCGGCGAGGTCGGCGGGCTCGGCGTCGGCGAGGAACGGCGTGTGAGGCTCAGCTGGGCTCGGGTTGGGGGCGGCTCCGGTGAGAGAGAGGGGGGGCGGGTTATGGGAGGGTGGCGGCCGGCTTAGGGAAGGCACGGGGCGGGCGTGGTCGGAGGCGGACTCGGGCGGGCGGGGGCGATGGCGTGGCGGGGGCTCCTTTCAAGGCGGGCGTCTTGTGAGGAGAGAAGGGAGGCGGGGCCGGGTCGGGGCGCGGGCTGGTTGGCCGGGCCTTGGCCAGTGGAAGGCGCTGTTTTTTTTTTAAAAAACAAAACAAAACGGATTTAAAAAAATACCAAACGAACTCCGAATTTAATGAAATAAATTTACCCCGACTCCTAAAAATGAGTCGAACAAAATGAACTTTAAAAACGGCAAACATGCATAAATTTTTAAAATGCTCATTTTTGCCTAAGCAAAATAAATCTTCCAAAAGCCAAATTTGATTTATTTATAATACCTTCGTTTTTCTTAAATGTTGGGAAAGTCATATTATTCCCTCTCTTAATTTTTTTATAGGAAAAACTTTATGAAGATAATTAAATAAATCCAATGATCCTTTATTTTCAAAATTTGAGAAATCCCAAATATGAAATAATGAAACTTCCAACTCTCTCCGAGGGTCCTTGAGTTGCGTGAAATTTTATAGGATCGGAAAAATGCGAGAAAATATGGTATGCATGATGACCTAATGTATAACATTCCAAATTGAAAATTTGGGATGTTACAAACCTACCCCCTTAAGATGAATCTCGCCCTCGAGATTCGGGTTGGCTAGAAAATAGGTGAGGGTGGCCCTTGAGCAAAACTTCCTCTCTTTCCTGTGTGGCTTACGTCCTCGGTGTGGTGGCTCCAATCGAACTTTGCAAAACTTGATAACCTTGCTGCGGGTAACTCTGCGACATAATCGAGAATCTTAACGGTTTTTCCTCATATGTCAAGTCATCCTTCAATCAATTTCTTCCGGTGGTACTGTATCTCTTAACGGTACCTCTGCTATCTCTAGGTGACATTTCTTCAATCGAGAAACATGGAATACATCATGAACTCCTCGACAGTCCTGCTTTGGCAATTCCAACTTATAAGCAACTTCTCCCATGCGTTGCAAAATCTTATACTGATCCAACGAAACGGGTGCTAACTTTCCTTTAACTCCAAAACGCTTAACTCCTCAAGCGGGGATACTACGAGATATACTGTCTCCAACTTCATACTCAATCGCCACGCTTTGAATCGGCATAGCTCTTACATGCAGGATCGGGCTACCTTGAGCCTGTCTCGAATCAATTTAACTTTCTGTTCAGACTCCTTAATCAAATCTGGTCCAAACAACTGACGATCTCCAGTTTCGTCCCATGACAACGGTGTCCTGCACCTTCTTCCAAACAGAGCCTCGAAAGGTGCCATCTTCAAGCTGGTTTGGTAACTGTTGTTATAGGAAAATTCTGCATACGGCAAATTATCATCCCAGCTAGATCCATAATCTAGTGCACAAGCTCTCAAAGATATCCTCCAAAATCTGATTGACTCTCTTAGTCCGTCCATCGATTACGTGGGTGGAAAGTCAGATCGAATCCAATCTAGTTCCCAATGTTTCGTGCAAGCTGGTTCCAAAATTTCGAGGTAAACTGGGTTCCTCTATCGTCACGATGCTCCTCGAACTCCGTGTAAACACACAATTCTGGTCATGTATATCTTTGCCAACTTAGCACTGCTATAGGTAGTCTTGACCGGAATGAAATGAGCTACCTTGGTCAAACGGTCGACTATAACCCAAATCGAGTCATATCCTCGAACGGGTCTTTGGTAAACCTGTGATGAAATCCATGCCTAGTTTATCCCACTTCCATTCGGTATCGGCAATGGTTGTAACAATCCTGCTGGCTTACGATGCTCGCTTTTACTTTCTCGACATACATCGCAAATTGCTACATACTCCGCAATATCTTTTTTCATTCCGGTCCACCAGAAAGTATTCTACAAATCCAAATACATCTTGGTATTTCCTGGGTGACTCGAATAGGGTGAATCATGGGCTTCCTGTAAAATCAACTTCCTGATCTCGGGGTCATTGGGCACATAATCACGATCTTCAAACCAGAGGGTATCGTGGCTCATCCTCACGAAATCCTTTAGCTTTTCCTTTGCTCATTTTCTCTTTTATAGAGGCAACTTCCTTATCTCGCCTTTTGGGCTTCTCTCGATTTTGTCCATCGCTGTCGTTGAATCTCCAATGTTGCTACATAGCCTCTCGAACTATTTCTAAACATAGCTCTCGAAGGTCCTCGGCTAACTCATTGGGTATTCCTCCCATCATTAGGGTATTGACGTGGCTCTTACGGCTCAATGCGCCTTTCTGACATTAGCCTTTCCGGGTGATAATGCAATCTCATATCATAATCCTTGATAAGTTCTAACCATCTCCTTTGTCCGAGATTCAATTCCTTCGTGTGAAGATGTACTTGAAACTCTTGTGATCCGTATATACTTCACAATGATTTCCAATGAGAAAATGTCTCCACGTCTTCAAAGGCATGCACAACGGCTGCTAACTCCAAATCATGAGTGGCATAATTCAACTCATGGGGCTTAAGTTGTCGGAAGCGTCACGAAACAACTCTTCCTTCCTGCATAAGCACTGCTCCAAGTCCTCGGCGTGAAGCGTCGTAATACACCTCATAATCCTTAGTCTGATCTCGCAATATCAAAACTGGTGAGGTAACCAATCTTTTCTTCAACTCCACGAAAACTTGCCTCACGGTCCTCGGTCCATATGAATTTGTTATCCTTCTTCAACAATTCAGTCATAGGCTTTGCAATCCTTGAGAAATTTTCAATGAATCTTCGGTAGTATCCTGCGAGTCCAAGGAAACTCCGAATCTCTCCAACTATCGTTGGTGCTTCCCATTTGGTTACGGTCTCAACCTTTGTGGGGTCAACTGCTATTCCTTCTCCGGATATAACATGTCCGAGAAATCCAACTTCCTTTAACCAAAATTCACATTTGCTGAATTTGGCATACAAGCTGGTGTTCTCTTAGCTTCTCCAAAACCAATCGCAAATGTTCCTTATGTTCCTCTTCATTCTTCGAGAAAATCAAAATGTCATCAATGAACACCACGACGAACTTATCCAAAAACTCCATAAACACTTTGTTCATCAGGTTCATGAAATAGGCTGGTGCGTTAGTCAGTCCAAATGACATAACGGTATACTCGTACAGTCCATATCTCGTGGTAAATGCTGTCTTGGGTATGTCCTGCTCCCGAATCTTCAACTGATGGTACCCTGATCGCAAGTCGATCTTGGAAAACACCTTAGCTCCTTGCAAACGATCAAATAGATCATTTATCATAGGTAGTGGGTACTTGTTCTTGATGGTTACTGCATTCAATTCACGATAATCAACAACCATTCTCAAAGATCCATCCTTCTTCTCCACTAACAAAACGGGTGATCCCCAAGGTGAAGAGCTTGGGCGTATATAACCTTTATCCAATAGCTCCTTAATCTGCTTCTTGATTTCCGCCAAATCTTGTCTTTGGCATCTGTATGGTCATTTCGATATCGGGCCTGTTCTGGCAATAGTTCAATCAAAACTCAATGTCTCTATCCGGTGGCATTCCCCGGCAACTCTTAGGAAATACATCAGGAAAATCCTTCACCTTGGTACTTCTTCCCGCACCACTCCTGTTAAGCAATTTATTTGTGCTCTCCTCGGCTCGCGTGATACATACTTAATCCTTCTTCCTACGGTGTGGTGAGCAAAATTGATCTAGTGGAGCAATCAATGTTTCCTCCATACTTTGATAACCAATCCATTCCTAATATCACATCCAATCCTTGGGATTCCAGAACTATTAGGTCTGAGGGGAAAACATAGTGTCCAATCCTTAATGGCAGTCGATCACACCATTTACTAGCCATGTACTTTGCTCCGGGTGAGGTTACTAGCATGGGTGACCTAAGGGCTTGGGTTGGTAACTTGTACTTATCCACAAATCCCCTTGATATGTATGAATGCGATGCACCGATGTCGAAAAGAACTAGTGCAGTATATGACTTAATCAAAAACTTACCGATTCGCATCGGGCTGATCTTCAACCTCCTCCACATCTATGTGGTTCACATCCTCTGTTGAAAGGGTTGGGCTTCTTTCCAGAGCTTCCATTGCCATTTCCATTCTGGCCTTACGGACAGGTCATTTGCATAATGTCCGGCTTGGAACACTTGTAACAGGTGACATGACTCAAGTCTTTCTTGGCTGGGGTTGTTGGTGTAGTCCGGTTCGACCATTGCTTCCTCCATTCCCATTACCATTCTTGTGGCCATTATGGTTGTCTGAACTACTTCTTCCATGGGTATCTTTGGCCCGAACTCTGATTTAGGGGTATAACGAGGCTTGATGAGCTCCAGAGTTATACTTCCCTTGTCCATACTTCCGCTTATGTTCTCAATTCTTCTTGCTTTCCTTCAATCATGAGGGCTCGGTCTACCAACTCCTGGTAGTTGTTGAAACTTGCTACCATCAACGGCATCTTGAACTCATCATTCAGTCCTTCTAGAAACTTCTCTGTTTAATTGCATCGGTAGCAACGTCATCAGGGCATAATGTGCTAATTTGCTAAAATCATCTACGTCTTGCCAATGATCCTTCCTCCTTGGCGTAAGTTGCGAAACTCACGCTTCTTCATGGCCATGGCTCCTGCTGAAACATGGGCGGCGGAAAGCTTCTTGAAATTGATCCCATGTGATGTTGTTCACCGGGTAAGTGGCTGTGAAATTCTCCCACCATGCTGCGGGTCCTTCAAGCTGATGTGCTGCAAACTTCACTCTTTCACCATCTGTGCATCCTGCAGTGGTCAGCTCCCTTCCTATCTTGCGGAGCCAGTCATCTGCTACAATCGGCTCGGTGCTACTGGAATACACCGGCGGATTTAGTCTAAGGAAACGAGTCAAATGATCCGCAGGTGGTGGTGGTGGGTTGTTGTTGTTGTTGTTGTTGTTGCCACAGTTACGCACCAATGTTTGAATCGGGGTATTCTCTTTGGATCAGTTGGGTGATCTCACGGCGGAAAAGCGAATCCGAACTGGCGTCTCGGAGGCATCTGATGGGTTTAGAAAAGAAGAGAAATTAAGAATAGAATGAGGTCTAAGGGAATCACTACCCAAATGCTCATGAGCAAATGCACACAAAATCACTTCATTCAATCAAACAAGGGCTTACAACGATCTAACTATCGCAAAAAGTGCGTGTACTATAATGTTTACATGGAGGGAATACTACTAATATGTGGGGGACTTCTACTAATTTGAACCGGTGGAAGACTCCATGATGTCCGCCTCCAGCTTCGTCTTCAAAATCGGGTTCACTTGGATCCGAATCGGGTCGTCGATGTTGATGTAGTCGCTTGGGTAATTGACATACCGGTCTTCATTCACGAAAGTGCCAACTTCTTCTTGAGTTCTTCAATCTCGCATTTAAGATCGTTATTGTGTCTTGCTAGAGCTACGATCTCGTCCATGTAGTCCTTGCGTGTAGACTTTAGTTCTTCTTCCGGTTCGATGATCCTTCCCTTTGCATTACGCAACTCCAACATATCATTGCACATCTGGTTCTCCTGGCGTCGAATGTCTTTGGTTTAACTCTGGATAAAAGCTGCAATGGATCTATCCTTCTTGGTGCCGACTATGTCCCATTTGTCATCTCGGCGTCCGCAAATCTGGTAGATGGTGTCCTTGAGGTCTTCTTGATAAACTTCTCCAATGCGTCCCATGGTGATGTGAGCTGCCATACTCTTTCCCAGACTCCAAGTGGGTGCACTGAAAACACTATCTATAGGCTTGGTGATTGGGGCGAATGTCCTTCCTGGAACGTGAGCGTGAATCTTCCAAGCTCCTCTTCGTGCAAGAGTGGCGTTGAAAGTTCCGGTGAAACTTGGTAGTCCAATGTTCGGTGCATTGGTAACTTCCTTCAAGTGAAATCCAAAAGGTGTGCCTTCATCCGGTTGGGTGTACTTGATCTTGGCGTCAAATCATCCTAAAGAGTAGAAAAGATGAGGAGTTAGAAAATGAGAAGAGAGTAGTGATCTATGGCTTTAACTTAGTTGTCGTGTCCTCTACGATCGGCGTGTGCTCGATACCATCTCTGTAGCGACCAGACCCGAATGGATCAAGTCTACGTGCTCAGTGTCATCCACTGGATCGATAATCTTGACCCACACGATTACTTGAAGGATTTATAGCAGAGTAGCAATCACACACTTATTACATCGATTGTCCAGAAGAGGACTTATTACAATAAATATGGCTTAATGCCATCTAATACCGATAACAGCGGAAGGCTTGGAAGATAAGTGAGTCCATCAACTCCATCGGCATCACTGAGTATAGAACCACGACCTAAACACCTTACTCGTCGTAAATGCGAAAAGTCTACGCAACATGAAAGTTGCAGCCCGAAAACAATTGACACATGGAATATCTTGGCAATGTAACACATAGAGAGTATTGAAGCAACAAGCCTATACTACATGCATATTTGGCTGGTGGTAAGGCTCTCTGATTACATTTGCATAAAGCTGATTTTCCCTACACCAAAGGAATAATTTTGTTTAACTATCATGGTGGTTGTTAAACATTGAGAATGGTTGACAATGACATCCTCAATCCCAATTAAAAGTACTCATTAAAACCCAATAACTTTTATTAGTAGTAACATGTTGAGATTCACATGATATTGAATTACCAGATACTCAAAACGTCCATAACCGGGGACTCGGCTAATCATGATTAGTTTATACACTCTGCAGAGGTTTGCGCACTTTTCCCCACAAGACTCGATCGCCTCCGCTTGGTTCTCGCACTACATGGTGTTTGAGAGACGGATGACCGAGACATAGTCTTTCGAAGCGCTTAGCACCTTACATGTGGGTAGACCGTACCAACCTACATCCCTACATCAGCTAGCCTACCCGTAAGAGTTCGCACGACTTAGTCAACTACGCCAGAGCCCATAATTGGCTTGTGGCGGCACACGGAAGTTTCCAGTTTGAATAATCTTATGATCCCTTAGAGCACAGGTGGCGGTCCGAAGAAATATGAGCAAGTCACGATAGAAACCAGTGCCTTAATCCACCCAGATGTGTGTTTAAGTTGCCACCTTAGATAAACCATTAATTAACAATCTCACATCTGTCATGGATATTCACTCACCCAATCCACGTCTACTAGCATAGCATAGCATAATAAGCAAACGTAGAAGTAACTCCCAAGGTTTCATAAGTAAGCAGTAATAGGTACTACCTCAATCTACTTCCCAATCCCACAATTTAATTAGATCCTAAACATGCAAGTGTTTGAGGGTTTGATCTAATGCATAAAACTGGGTAGTAGAAAAGGTATGATCAAGTGTTACTTGCCTTGTCGATGATCCGCGAGACCTAGAGATTCGAAGTAACAAGCGGCGCACTCCGGGTGATCTAACGCAGACAAACAACAAGCATACAATAAGTACTCATCTAATGCACAGGGAAATCTCAAAAAAAAAAATCCAACCAGAGAGTTCAACTTAAGAACCCTGGTTGCAAAAAGAATCGAATCAAATAAAGCATCGAAAGTCGAAACTCGAGAGAGAACGTCTCGGTTTAGCAATCTGAAACTAGGTCAAAATTTCATAGTAGCAAAACTCTGTGTAAGTAGGTTAATTGGAACGGCGGTTTCGTAACGAAACTCCAGGCGCTTGAATCACCTGATTCCGATAAACGAGCAAGAAATAAAACAGATTTGAAAATCGGATCAAAAATCGAATTAGAAAAATAACGGATTAAATCCGATTAAAAGAAAACGCATTTAACGGTTTAAATAGCGGACGTCATAATGTAACTAATCCAACGAACACATTCATTGAAACGAACGGTTCGGTGAACGTTCGTTAATTAAGCAACTCGAAAAAAATTATAACCAAGATAGGGTGTTCTCTTTTTTTTTAAACAAAACCGAACTTCTTTTTTTTTTTAAAAACCGGATCGGAACGACGGGGCGGCGGCTACCTCCGGCGGCTCGCCGGCGGGGCTCCGGGCGGGCGAGGGTCGGCGGGTCGGGAGGCGGCGAGGTCGGCTGGGCTCGGCGTCGGGCGAGGAACGGCGGCGGCGGGCGCCCACGGCGGGCGTGGCCTTCAGCTGGCTCGGGTTGGGGGCGGCTCCCATGGGTGAGAGAGGGGGGGGGGCGGCGATTTATGGGAGGGGTGGCGCGGCTTGGGGAAGGGGCCAGGGGCGGGTCGAGGCGGAGGACAAGGGCGGGCGACGTATGTGGGGCTCACGTGGCGGCGGCTGGCGAGAGGAGGAGGCGGTCCGGGCGCTGGGCGCCACTGGTTGGGCTACTGGGCCTTGGCCTGTGGGGGGTGCTGTTTTTTTTAAAACAAAACAAAACGGATTAAAAAAATACCAAACGAACTCCGAATTTAATGAAATAAATTTACCCCAACTCCTAAAAATGAGTCGAACAAAATGAACTTTAAAAATGGCAAACATGCATAAATTTTTAAAATGCTCAGTTTTGCCTAAGCAAAATAAATCTTCCAAAAGCCAAATTTGATTTATTTATAATACCTTCGTTTTTCTTAAATGTTGGGAAAGTCATATTATTCCCTCTCTTAATTTTTTTATAGGAAAAACTTTATGAAGATAATTAAATAAATCCAATGATCCTTTATTTTCAAAATTTGAGAAATCCCAAATATGAAAATAATGAAACTTCCAACTCTCTCCGAGGGTCCTTGAGTTGCGTGAAATTTTCTAGGATCGGAAAAATGCGAGAAAATATGGTATGCATGATGACCTAATGTATAACATTCCAAATTGAAAATTTGGGATGTTACAGGTCAGCACATGGAATATGCTGGCAATGTAACACATAGAGAACAATGAAACAATAAGCCTATACTACATGCATATTTGGCTGGTGGAAAGCTCTATGGTTACAGTTTTGCGAAAAGCCAATTTTGCCCTACAACAAAGGAATAATTTTATTTAACTATCATGGTGGTTGTTAAACATTGAGAATGGTTGACAGCATCCTCAATCCCAATTAAATGTACTCATTAAAACCCAAACAAATTATATTAAGTAATGTGATGAGATCAACAGGATATCCAGTACTAGATACTCAAAATTGTCCATAACCGGGGACACGGCTAACCATGATTAGTTTGTACACTCTGCAGAGGTTTCATGACTTTTCCCCACAAGACTCGATCGCCTCCGCTTGGTTTCTCGTGACTGCATGGTGTTTGAGAGACGGATGACCGAGACACAGTCTTTCGTAAGCGCTAGCCCTTACGATGGGTGGACGGTACACCTACATCCCCTACATCTGCTAGTCCACCGCTATAAGAGTTCGCACGACTTAGTCAACTATGCGAGCCCATAGTGGCTTGTGGCTGCACACGTAAGTTATTAGTATGAATTATCTTATGATCCCTTTGAGCACGGGTGGCGGTCCCAAAAAAAAAAGCAGGCAAGTCCTGCTTGAAAACAGGTGCCTCAATCCACCCAGGATGTGTGTTTAAGTTGCCACCTTAGATAAACCATTAATTATCAATCTCACATACATCATGGATATTCACTCACCCAATCCACGTCTACTAGCATAGCATAGCATAATAAGCAAACGTAGAAGTAACTCCCAAAGGTTTCATAAGTAACACAGGTAATAGGTACTACCTCATCTACTTCCCATCCCACAATTTAATTAGATCCTATTCATGCAAGTGTTTGAGGATTGATCTAATGCATAAACTGGGTATGAGGAAGTATGATCAAAGTGTTACTTGCCTTCTTTGACGATCCATGAAACCTAGAGACTCAAGTAACAAGCGGCGACTCGGGTGATCTAACGCAGACAAACAATAAGCATACAATAAGTACTCATCTAATGCAGTGGAAATCTCGAACAAAAGATCTAACCGTAAAGTTCAACTTAAGAACCCTGGTTGCAAAAGAATCGAATCAAATAAAGCATCGAAAGTCGAAACTCGAGAGAGAACGACTCGGTTTAGCAATCTGAAACTAAGTCAAAATTTTACAGTAGCAAAACTCTGTGTAAGTAGATTAGTCGAACGGCGGTTTCAGAATCTAAACTCTGCGCTTGAATCACACTGATTACGATAAACGAGCGAGAAATTAAACAGATTTGAAAATTGAATCAAATCAAAATCGAGAAAATAACGGATTAAATCCGATTAAAAAGAAAACGACGAACAATTAAACAGCGGTCGCTCGTTTAACAGAACTAATCCAACGAACACGTTTCATTGAAGCGAGCGGGTCGGTGAACGTTCACTAAATAAGAAAACCGAAGAAAATAAAACCATCTAGGGTTTTTAAAAACCGAACAACGCTAAAAAACCGGATCGGGTCTTTTTAAAAGAAACCGGATCGGGATCGGGGTTGTGGCGGTTACCTCTGGTCGCTGGCGGGGTCTGCCTCCGCATGGTGGTTGTGGGCCGGGCGAGGGGCGGTGAGGGGCCTGGGGGGGCGAGGGAGGGCGAGTGGCTCCGGGCGACGGCGGTTGGCAAGGCCTTCTAAGGCGGGCGCGGCTCGGGTGGAGGGGCGGTCAAGGCTCGAGGTGAGGGAGAGGAGGGGTGGCGGCGGTATAAATAGGAGGGGGTCGGTGCCTTGGGGAGGGCAAGCTGTGGGCGGCGGCGGTGGTCAGCCGGACTCAGTCACAAGCATGGGCCTTGTCTCCTCATGGGCGCGCGAGGGGAGGGGAGATGGGCATGTGGGGCTGGGTTAGCCCAAAGTGGTAAGGCCAGGGGGTTTTTTTTAAACAAACTTAAACGGAATAAAAATAAACCAAACGAACCTCCAAATTAAATAAAATTAATTTTCCCCGACATCTAAAAATGAGTCGAATAAAATGAACTTTAAAACGGGTCAAATATGCATATGTATTTTTTTTAAATGCTCATTTTTTTGCCTAAAGCAAATAAATCCTCAAAACCAAAATTTGATTTATTTTTAATATCTTCATTTTTCCTAAATGTTGGGAAAGTCATATTATTCCCTCCCTAAAAAATTTTATATCGGAAAAACTTATGAAGATAATTAAATAAATCCAATGATCCTATATTTTCAAAATTTGAGAAATCCCAAATATGAAAATAATGAAATCTCCAACTCTCTCCGAGGGTCCTTGAGTTGCGTGTAATTTTCTAGGATCTGAAAAATGCGAGACAATATGATATGCATGATGACCTTATGTATCACATTCCAAATGGAAAATTTGGGATGTTACAAACCTACCTCTTAAGATGAATCTCGCCCTCGAGATTCGGGTTGGTTAGAAAATAGGTGAGGTGGTCCTTAAGCAAAACTTCCTCTCTTTCCCGTGTGGCTTCATCTTGATGTGGTGGCTCCAATTTGAACTTTGCAAAACTTGATAACTTTCTTTGCGAGTAACTCTGCTGGCATAATCGAGAATCTTGACCGGTTTTTCCTCATACGTTAAATCATCCTTCAACTGAATTTCTTCAAGCGGCCTTGTGTCTCTTAATCGGTTCTTCCGCCATCTCGGCGTGACATTTCTTCAACTGAGAAATACGGAATACATCATGAACTCCTGACAGTCCTTCTGGCAATTCCAACTTATAAGCAACTTCTCCCATGCGTTGCAAAATCCTATATGGTCCAACGAAACGGGGTGCTAATTTTCCTTTAACTCCAAAACGCTTAACTCCTCGAAGCGGGGATACTCTAAGATATACTTTGTCTCCAACTTCATACTCAATCGCTTTGCGCTTTGGATCGGCATAGCTCTTTTATGCAGGACTGGGCTACCTTGAGCACATCTCGAATCAACTTAACCTTCATGCTCGCACTCCTTAATCAAATCTGGTCCAAAAAAGCGGCGATCTCCAGTTTCGTCCCATGAAAACGGTGTCCTGCACCTTCTTCCATACAGAGCCTTAAAAGGTGCCATCTTCAAGCTGGTTTGGTAACTGTTGTTGTAGGAAAATTCTGCATACAGCAAATTATCATCCCAACTAGATCCATAATCTAGTGCACAAGCTCTCAGCATATCCTCCAAAATCTGATTGACTCTCTCGGTCCATCCCATCTATGCGTGGGTGGAAAGCATCTTGAATTCCAATCTAGTCCCCAATGTTTCGCGTAACTGCTGGTTCCAAAATTTCGAGGTAAATTGGGTTCCTCTATCCGATACGATACTCCTCGAACTCCGTGTAAACACACAATTCTGGTCATGTATATCTTTGCCAACTTAGCACCGCTATAGGTAGTCTTGACTGGGATGAAATGAGCTACCTTTGTCAAGCGATCGACTATAACCCAAATCGAGTCATATCACCTTGCGGGTCTTTGGCAAACACATGATGAAATCCATGCCTAGTTTATCCCACTTCCATTCGGGTATCGGCAATGGTTGTAACAATCCTGCTTTGGCTTCGATGTTCTCGCTTTACTCTCGACATACATCGCAAAATTGCTACATACTCCGCAATATCCTTCTTCATTCGGTCCACAGAATGTTTCCTTCAAATCCAAATACATCTTGGTATTTCCTGGGTGAATCGAATAGGGTGAATCATGTGCCTCTTGCAAAATCAACTTCCTGATCTCCGGGTTGTTGGGCACATAAACACGGTCTTCAAACCATAGGGTATCGTGCTCATCCTCACGAAATCCTTTAGCCTTTCCTTTGCTCATTTTCTCCTTTATAGAGGCAACTTCCTTATCTGCCTTTTGGGCTTCTCTGATTTTGTCCATCGATGTTTGAATCTCCAATCTTTGCTACATAGCCTCACGAGAACTATTTCCAAACATAGCTCTCGAAGGTCTTGGTTAACTCATTGGGTATTCCTCCCATCATTAGGGTATTGACATGGCTCTTACGGCTCAAGTAAATGCGCTTTCGACATTAGCCTTTCCGGTGATAATGCAATCTCATATCATAATCCTTAATAAGTTCCAACCATCTCCTCTGCCCGAGATTTAATTCCTTCTGTGTGAAGATGTACTTCAAACTCTTGTGATCCGTGTATACTTCACAATGGTTTCCAATGAGAAAATGTCTCCATGTCTTCAAGGCATGCACAACGACTGCTAACTCCAAATCATGTGTGGCATAATTCAACTCGTGAGGCTTAAGTTGCCGTGAAGCATACGAAACAACTCTTCCTTCCTGCATAAGCATCGCTCCAAGTCCTCGGCGTGAAGCGCCACAATACACCTCATAATCCTTAGTCTCGATCCGGCAATATCAAACTGGTGAGGTAACCAATCTTTTCTTCAACTCCACGAAAACTTGCCTCACAGTCCTCGGTCCATATGAATTTGTTATCCTTCTTCAACAGTTCATCATAGGCTTGGCAATCCTTGAGAAATTCTCAATGAATCTTGGTAGTATCCTGCGAGCCCAAGGAAACTCGAATCTCTCCAAATGTCGTTGGCGCTTCCCATTTGGTTACGGTCTCAACCTTCATGGGGTCATTGCTATTCCTTCTCCGGATATAACATGTCCAAGAAATCCAACTTCTTTTAGCCAAAACTCACATTTCTTTGAACTTGGCATACAACTGGTGTTCCCTTAGTTTCTCCAAAACCAATCGCAAATGTTCCTTGTGTTCCTCTTCATTCTTCGAGAAAATCAAAATGTCATCAATGAACACCACGACGAACTTATCCAAAAACTCCATAAACACTTTATTCATCAGGTTCATGAAATAGGCTGGTGCGTTAGTCAGTCCAAATGACATAACGGTATATTCATACAGTCCATATCTTGTGGTAAATGCTGTCTTAGGTATGTCCTGTTCCCTCATCTTCAATCGATGGTACCACGATCGCATAAGTCGATCTTGGAAAACACTTTAGCTCCTTGCAAGCGATCAAAGGATCATTTATCATTGGTAGTGGGTACTTGTTCTTGATTGTTACTGCATTCAATCCACGATAATCAACAACCATTCTCAAAGATCCATCCTTCTTCTCCACTAACAAAACGGGTGATCCCCAAGGTGAAGAACTTGGGTGTATATAACCTTTATCCAACAGCTCCTTAATCTACTTCTTGATTTCCGCCAAATCTTGTGCGGGCATCCTGTATGGTCGTTTTGATATCGGGCCTGTTCCTGGCAACAGCTCAATCAAAAACTCAAAGTCTCTAACCGGTGGCATTCTGGCAACTCTTCCGGAAATACATCAGGAAAATCCTTCACCATCGGTACTTCTTCCCGCACAACTCCGAGCAAGCGCTTTTCTTGCACTCTCCTCGCTCAAATGCGAAGATACGATTTGATCCTTCTTCCTTCCGGAGTGGTGAGCAAAATCGTCTTACTTGCGCAATCGATGTTTCCTCCATACATCGACTGACCAATCCATACCTAGAATCACATCAAATCCTTGGGATTCCAAAATGATCAAATCATTGGAACTCATGCCTTCCTATACTTAGTGGCACTTGAAAACATCCTTGTCTCGCCATATACTCCGCTCTGGGTCAGCTTACTAGCATAGGGGTTTTAAGAGTCCGAGTAGGTAGGCTATACTTTCTACAAATCCCTTGATATGTATGAATGCGATGCACCAAAGATCGAAAAGAACAACCGCAAGAAATGACTTAACCAAAACTTACCGACATCGCATCGGCCGATCTTCAACCTCCTCCACATCAATGTGGTTCACCTGCCCTCTGTTGAAAGGGTTGGGCTTCTTTCCAGAGCTTCCATTGCCATTTCCATTCTGGCCTTCTGGGCAGTCATTTGCATAATGTCCGGGCTTGGAACACTTGTAACAGGTGACATGACTCAAGTCTTTCTTGGCTGGGGTTGTTGGTGTAGTCCGGTTCTGTACCAATGTTTGAATCAGGGTATTCTGCTGCTGGATCAATTGGGTGATCTCTGGCGGGAAAACGAATCCGGGGTCGCGTCTCGGAGGCATCTGAGGGGTTTAGAAAAGAAGAGAATTTAGAATAGATTGAGGTCTAAGGGGAAATCACTACCCAATGCACATGAGCAAATGCACACAAAATCACTTCATTCAATCAAACAAAGGCTTACAACGATCTAACTATCACAAAAGTGCGTGTACTATAATGTTTACATGGAGGGAATACTACTAATATGTGGGGGACTTCTACTAATTTGAACCGGTGGAAGCCTCCATGATGTCTGCTCCAGCTTCATCTTCAAAGTCGGGTTCACTTGGATCCGAATCGGTGTCGTCGATGTCGATGTAGTCGCTTGGACAACCGACATACCGGGTCTTCATTCTCGAGCGCCAATTTCTTCTTGAGTTCTTCAATCTCGCATTACTTAAGATCGTTATTGTGTCTCGCTAGAGCTACGATCTCGTCCATGTAGTCCTTGCATGTAGACTTTAGTTCTTCTTCAAGTTCGATGATCCTTCCCTTTGCATTCTCGCAACTCCAACATATCATCGCACATCCGGTTCTCCCGACATCGAATGTGCTGGTTTAACTCTGGATAAAAGCTGCAATGGATCTATCCTTCTTGGTGCCGACTATGTCCCATTTGTCATCTCGGCGTCCATAAAATCTGGTAGACGGTGTCTTTGAGGTCTTCTTGATAAACTTCTCCAATGCGTCCCATGGTAATGTGAGCTGCCATGCTCTTTCCTGCACTCCATGTTGGTGCACCGAAAACACTATCTATAGGCTTGGTGATTGGGGCTAATGTCCTTCCTGAACGTGAGCTTGAATCTTCCAGCCCTCCTCTTGAGCAGTGGCGTTGAAAGTTCTTGAAACTTGGTAGTCCAATGTTCAAGTACTTGGTGACTTCCTTCAAGTGAAATCCAAAAGGTGTGCCTTCATCCGGTTGGGTGTACTTGATCTTGGCGTCCTTCATCCTAAAGAGTAGAAAAGATGAGGAGTTAGAAAATGAGAAGAGAGTAGTGATCTATGGCTTTAACTTAGTGGTCGTGGTCTCACAGCGTGTGCTCGATACCATCTCTCAGCGACTGCATTCGAATGGATCAAGTCTACGTGCTCAGTGTCATCCTGGATCAAGAATGTCGACACCACACAAGATTTTGAAGGATTTATAGCAGAGTAGCAATCACACACTTATTACATCGATTGTCCGAAGAGGACTTAATACAATAAATATGGCTTAAGGCCATCTAATAACGATAAATGCGGAAAACTTGGAAGATAAGTGAGTCCATCAACTCCGGCATCATCCGAGTATAGAACCACGACCTAAACACCTTACTGTAAATGCGAAAAGTCTGCAACATGAAAGTTGCAGCCAAAACGGGTCAATTGACATGGAATATGCTGGCAATGTAACACATAGAGAACAATGAAACAATAAGCCTATACTACATGCATATTTGGCTGGTGGAAAGCTCTATGGTTACAGTTTTGCGAAAAGCCAATTTTGCCCTACAACAAAGGAATAATTTTATTTAACTATCATGGTGGTTGTTAAACATTGAGAATGGTTGACAGCATCCTCAATCCCAATTAAATGTACTCATTAAAACCCAAACAAATTATATTAAGTAATGTGATGAGATCAACAGGATATCCAGGTACTAGATACTCAAAATTGTCCATAACCGAGGACACGGCTAATCATGATTAGTTTGTACACTCTGCAGAGGTTTGGCACTTTTCCCCACAAGACTCGATCGCCTCCGCTTGGTTTCTCGTGACCGCATGGTGTTTGAGAGACGGATGACCGAGACACAGTCTTCTTGAAGCGCTAGCCCTTACGATGGGTGGACGGTACACCTACATCCCCTACATACGCTAGTCCACCGCTATAAGAGTTCGCATGACTTAGTCAACTATGCCAGAGCCCATAGTGGCTTGTGGCTGCACACGTAAGTTATTAGTATGAATTATCTTATGATCCCTTTGAGCCTGGGTGGCGGTCCCAAAAAAAAAACAGGCAAGTCCTGCTTGAAAACAGGTGCCTCAATCCACCCAGATGTGTGTTTAAGTTGCCACCTTAGATAAACCATTAATTATCAATCTCACATAAGTCATGGATAATCACTCAACCAATCCACGTCTACTAGCATAGCATAGCATAATAAGCAAATGTAGAAGTAACTCCCAAAGGTTTCATAAGTAACACAGGTAATAGGTACTACCTCATCTACTTCCCATCCCACAATTTAATTAGATCCTATTCATGCAAGTGTTTGAGGATTGATCTAATGCATAAAACTGGGTATGAGGAAGTATGATCAAAGTGTTACTTGCCTTCTTTGACGATCCATGAAACCTAGAGACTCGAAGTAACAAGCGGGCGACTCGGGTGATCTAACGCAGACAAACAACAAGCATACAATATGTACTAATCTAATGCACAGTGAAATCTCTAATAAAATATCTAACCATAAAGTTCAACTTAAGAACCCTGGTTGCAAAAGAATCGAATCAAATAAAGCATCGAAAGTCGAAACTCGAGAGAGAACGACTCGGTTTAGCAATCTGAAACTAAGTCAAAATTTTACAGTAGCAAAACTCTGTGTAAGTAGATTAGTCGGAACGGCGGTTTCGTAACGAAACTCCAGGCGCTTGAATCACCTGATTCCGATAAACGAGCGAGAAATTAAACAGATTTGAAAATTGAATCAGAAATCAAAATCAGAAAATAACGGATTAAATCCGATTAAAAGAAAAACGACGAACAATTAAACAGCGGTCGTTCGTTTAACAGAACTAATCCAACGAACACGTTCATTGAAGCGAACACGTTCATTGAAGCGAATGGGGGCGAGGGGCGGCGAGTGGCTCCGGGCGACGGTGGCGTTATATGGCCTTGGGCAAGAGCATGGCGGCTCGGTGGGAGGAAGGCTGGCGGCTCGAGGTGAGGGAGAGGAGGGGGCGGCGGTATAAATAGGAGGGGGGTCGGTGCCTTGGGGAGGGGCAAGCCAGGCGGGCGGCGTCATGGTCCGAGCGGACTCGGTCATGGCGCTTGTGGTCTCCTCCTGGCCAGGTGAGGGGGAGATGGGCCAGCATGGTGGTGGGCTGGTTGGCCCAAAGTGACGGTTTTTTTTAAAACAAACTTAAGCGAAATAAAATAAACCAAACGAACTCCAAATTAAATAAAATTAATTTTCCCGACTCCTAAAAATGAGTCGAACAAAATGAACTTTAAAACAGGGCAAATATGCATATATATATATATTTTTAAATGCTCATTTTTTTTGCCTAAAGCAAATAAATCCTCAAAACCAAAATTTGATTTATTTTGAATATCTTCATTTTTCCTAAATGTTGGGAAAGTCATATTATTCCCTCTCTTAAAATTTTTATATCGGAAAAACTTATGAAGATAATTAAATAAATCCAATGATCCTATATTTTCAAAATTTGAGAAATCCCAAATATGAAAATAATGAAATCTCCAACTCTCTCCGAGGGTCCTTGAGTTGCGTGAAATTTTTCTAGGATCGGAAAAATGCGAGAAAATATGATATGCATGATGACCTAATGTATAACATTCCAAATTGAAAATTTGGGATGTTACATTGCATTTGATTATTTCCATTCTACTTCACTAAACATCTCCATACGAGATCCAATTACTTGTAGGGAAATGTAAGAGACCTCGCTTATGATGATGCACTAGGTCCATAAATTTGGGACTTTGTGTATGTTCTCAAAATGCGTTTGTCGAGTGCTCATTAAGAAAAGTTTCTATACAAGTTTCGAGTTTAACTCCTTAAGAAAAGTTCTCCAAAAGTTCTCGTGGAAAGAATACTTTGAAGCACCTGGTCGTCACAAACGTTTTGACTACTTGTGGAGCCAAAACGGACTCCGTATGATTCAGCTATCCATGTTTCAGTTAACACTGCGCAAAACTGATTCCGAACTACAGTTACAGACTAGTTCTTGTGTAGTTGCACTCGATTTTGTCCACTCTACTTCACTAAACATCTCCATATGAGATCCAATTACTTGTAGGGATATGCAAGAGACCTCAGTTATGATGATGCACTAGGTCCATAGCTGGGACGTTGTGTATGTTCTCGAAATGTGTTTGTCGAGTGCTCATTAAGAAAGTTTCTATACAAGTTTCCGAACGAACTCCTTAAGAAAAGTTCTCCAAAAGTTCCCTATGAAAGAATCGTTCGAAGCATCTGGTCGTCACAAACGTTTTTACTACATGTGGAGCCAAAACGGACTTCGTATGACTCAGATATCCATGTTTCAGTTAACACTGTGCAAAACTGATTCCGAACGACAGTTACAGACTAGTTCTTGTGTAGTTGCACTCGATTTTTTCCATTCTACTTCACTTAAACATCTCCATATGAGATGCAATTACTTGTAGGGAAATGCAAGAGACCTCAGTTATGATGATGCACTAGGTCCATAGCTGGGACTTTGTGTATGTTCTCAAAATGCGTTTGTCGAGTGCTCATTAAGAAAGTTTCTATACAAGTTTCTGAGTGAACTCCTTAAGAAAAGTTCTCCAAAAGTTCCCTGTGAAAGAATACTTTGAAGCACTTGGTCGTCACAAACGTTTTGACTCCATGTGGAGCCAAAACGGACTCCGTATGAGCCAGATATCCATGTTTGATTAACAACTGCATAAAACTGTTTCCGAATAGCGATTCTGAGACTAGTTCTTGTGTAGTTGCATTGGATTTTTTCCATTCTACTTCACTAAACATCTCCATATGAGATCCAATTACTTGTAGGGAAATGCAAGAGACCTGAGTTATGATGATGCACTAGGTCCATAGCTGGGACTTTGTGTTTGTTCTCGAAATGCGTTTGTCGAGTGCTCATTAAGAAAGTTTCTATACTAGTTTCCGAACGAACTCCTGAAGAAAAGTTCTCAAAAAGTTCCCTGTGAAAGAATCCTTTGAAGCACCTGGTCATCACAAATGTTTCGACTACTTGTGGAGCCAAAACGGACTCCGTATGATTCAGATATCCATGTTTCAGTTAACACTGCGCAAAACTTATTCCGAATGACAGTTACAGACTAGTTCTTCTGTGGTTGCATTTGATTTTTTCCATTCTACTACACTAAACATCTCCATATGAGGTCAAATTACTTGTAGGGAAATGCAAGAGACCTCAGTTATGATGATGCACTAGGTCCATAGCTGGGACCTTGTGTATGTTCTCGAAATGTGTTTGTCGAGTGCTCATTAAGAAAGTTTCTATACAAGTTTCTGTGAACTCCTTAAGAAAAGTTCTCGAAAAGTTCCCTGTGAAAGAATACTTTGAAGCACGTGATCGTCACATACGTTTTGACTACTTGTGGAGCCAAAATAGACTCCGTATGATTCAGCTATCCATGTTTCAGTTAACACTGCGCAAAACTGATTCCGAACGACAGTTACAGACTAGTTCTTGTGTAGTTGCACTCGATTTTGTCCATTCTACTTCACTAAACATCTCCATATGAGATCCAATTACTTGTAGGGAGATGCAAGAGACCTCAGTTATGATGATGCACTAGGTCCATAGCTGGGACTTTGTGTCTGTTCTCGAAATGCGTTTGTCGAGTGCTCATTAAGAATACTATACAAGTTTCTGAATGAACTCCTTAAGAAAAGTTCTCCAAAAGTTCCCTGTGAAAGAATTCTTTGAAGCATCTGGTCGTCACAAACGTTTTGACTACTTGTGGAGCCAAAACGGACTCCGTATGAGCCAGATATCCATGTTTCAGCTTAACAACTGCAAAAACCGATTCAACGAGCAGCGATTCTGAGTAGTTCTTGTGTAGTTGCATTCGATTTTTTCCATTCTACTTCACTAAACATCTCCATATGAGATCCAATTACTTGTAGGGAAATGCAAGAGACCTCAGTTATGATGATACACTAGGTCCATAGCTGGGACTTTGTGTATGTTCTCGAAATGCGTTTGTTGAGTGCTCATTAAGAAAGTTTCTATACGACTTTCCGAACGAACTCCTTAAGAAAAGTTCTCCAAAAGTTCCCAATGAAAGAATCCTTTGAAGCATCTGGTCGTCACAAACGTTTTTACTACTTGTGGAGCCAAAACGGACTCCGTATGAGCCAGATATCCATGTTTCAGTTAACACTTGGCAAAACTGATTCCGAACGACAGTTACAGACTAGTCCTTGTGTAGTTGCATCCAATTTTTTCCATTATACTTCACTAAACATCTCCATATGAGATCCAATTACTTGTAGGGAAATGCAAGGGACCTCAGTTATGATGATGCACTAGGTCCATAGCTGGGACTTTGTGTATGTTCTCGAAATGCGTTTGTCGAGTGCTCATCAAGAAAGTTTCTATACAAGTTTCTGAACGAACTCCTAAAGAAAAGTTCTCCAAAAGTTCCCTGTGAAAGAATCCTTTGAAGCATCTGGTCATCACAAACATTTTGACTACTTGTGGAGCCAAAAGGGACTCCGTATGAGTCAGATATCCATGTTTCAGTTAACACTGCGCAAAACTGATTCCGAACGACAGTTACAGACTAGTTCTTGTGTAGATGCATTCGATTTTTTCCATTCTACTTCACTAAACATCTCCATATGAGATCCAATTACTTGTAGGGAAATGCAAGAGACCTCAGTTATGATGATGCACTAGGTCCATAGCTGGGACGTTGTGTATGTTCTCGAAATGCGTTTGTCGAGTGCTCATTAAGAAAGTTTCTATACAAGTTTCCGAACGAACTCCTTAAGAAAAGTTCTCCAAAAGTTCCCTATGAAAGAATCCTTTGAAGCATCTGGTCGTCACAAACGTTTTTACTACTTGTGGAGCCAAAACGGACTTCGTATGAGCCAGATATCCATGTTTCAGTTAACACTGCGCAAAACTGATACCGAAATACAGTTACAGACTAGTTCTTGCGTAGTTGCATTTGATTTTTTCCATTCTACTTCACTAAACATCTCCATATGAGATCCACGTACTTGTAGGGAAATGCAAGAGACCTCAGTTATGATGATGCACTAGGTCCATAGCTGGGACTTTGTGTATGTTCTCAAAATGCGTTTGTCGAGTGCTCATTAAGAAAGTTTCTATACAAGTTTCTGAGCAAACTCCTTAAGAAAAGTTCTCCAAAAGTTCCCTGTGAAAGAATCCTTTGAAGCACCTGGTCGTCACAAACGTTTTGACTACTTGTGGAGCCAAAACGGACTCCGTATGATTCAGATATCCATGTTTCAGTTAACACTGCGCAAAACTGATTCCGAACGACAGTTACAGACTAGTTCTTGTGTAGTTGCACTCGATTTTTTCCATTATACTTCACTAAACATCTCCATATGAGATTCAATTACTTGTAGGGAGATGCAAGAGACCTCAGTTGTGATGATGCACTAGGTCCATAGCTGGGACTTTGTGTCTGTTCTCGAAATGCGTTTGTCGAGTGCTCATTAAGAAAGTTTCTATACAAGTTCTGAATGAACTCCTTAAGAAAAGTTCTCCAAAAGTTCCCTATGAAAGAATCCTTTGAAGCATCTGGTCGTCACAAACGTTTTGACTACTTGTGGAGCCAAACGGACTCAGATGAGCCAGGATATCCATGTTTCGATTAACATCACAGAATCGATTCGAGCAGCGATTCTGAGACTAGTTCTTGTGTAGTTGCATTCGATTTTTTTTCCATTCTACTTCACTAAACATCTCCATATGAGATCCTATTACTTGTAGGGAAATGCAAGAGACCTCAGTTATGATGATGCACTAGGTCCATAGCTGGGACTTTGTGTATGTTCTCGAAATGAGTTTGTCGAGTGCTCATTAAGAAAGTTTCTATACAAGTTTCCGAACGAAATCCTTAAGAAAATTTCTCCAAAAGTTCCCTATGAAAGAATCCTTTGAAGCATCTGGTCGTCACAAACATTTTTTCTACTTGTGGAGCCAAAACGGACTCCGTATGAGTCAGATATCAATGTTCCAGTAAACACTTGGCAAACCGATAATGAATCTACGCGATTCTGCACTAGTTCTTGTGTAGTTGCATTCGATTTTTCCATTCTACTTCACTAAACATCTCCATATGAGATCCAATTACTTGTAGGGAAATGCAAGAGACCTCGCTTATGATGATGCACTAGGTCCATAGCTGGGACTTTGCGTATGTTCTTGAAATGCGCTTTGTCGAGTGGTCATTAAGAAAGTTTCTATACAAGTTTCGGCGAATTCCTTAAGAAAAGTTCTCCAAAAGTTCCTGTGAATCCTTTGAAGCACCTGGTCGTCACAAACGCTTTTGACTACTTGTGGAGCCAAAGCGGACTCCGTATTGTTCAGATATCCATGTTTCAGCTTAACATCACAAGAAAACTGATTCGAACGAGCGATTCTGAGACTAGTTCTTGTGTAGTTGCATTCGATTTTTTCCATTCCACTTCACTAAACATCTCCATATGAGATCCAATTATTTGTAAGGAGATGCAAGAGACCTCAGTTTTGGTGATGCGCTAGGTCCATAGCTGGGACTTTGCGTCTGTTCTCGAAATGCGTTTGTCGAGTGCTCATTAAGAAAGTTTCTATACAAGTTTCCGAATGAACTCCTTAAGAAAAGTTCTCCAAAAGTTCCCTGTGAAAGAATCCTTTGAAGCATCTGGTCATCACAAATGTTTTGACTACTTGTGGAGCAAAAAGGGACTTCGTATGAGTCAGATATCCATGTTTCAGTTAACACTGCGCAAAACTGATTCCGAACAGCGATTCTGAGACTAGTTATTGTGTAGTTGCACTCGATTTTTTCCATTCTACTTCACTAAACATCTCCATATGAGATCCATTTACTTGTAGGGAAATGCAAGAGATCTCGGTTATGATGATGCACTAGGTCCATAGCTGGGACTTTGTGTATGTTCTCGAAATGTGTTTGTCGAGTGCTCATTAAGAAAGTTTCTATACAAGTTTCTGAGCGAACTCCTTAAGAAAAGTTCTCAAAATGTTCCCTGTGAAAGAATCCTTTGAAGCACCTGGTCGTCACAAACGTTTCGACTACTTGTGGAGCCAAAACGGACTCCGTATGATTCAGATATCCATGTTTCAGTCAACACTTCGCAAAACTGATTCCGAACGACAGTTACAGACTAGTTCTTGTGTAGTTGCATTGGATTTTTTCCATTCTACTTCACTAAACATCTCCATATGAGATCCAATTACTTGCAGTGGAAATGCAAGAGACCTCCATTATGATGATGCACTAGGTCCATAGCTGGGACTTTGTGTATGTTCTCGAAATGCGTTTGTCGAGTGCTCATTAAGAAAGTTTCTATACAAGTTTCTGAACGAACTCCTTAAGAAAAGTTCTCCAAAAGTTCCCTGAGAAAGAATCCTTTGAAGCATCGGGTCGTCACAAAGGTTTTGACTACTTGTGGAGCCAAAACGGACTCCGTATGATTCAGATATCCATGTTTTAGCTAACATCGCAAAAACTGATTCGAACGACAGCGATTCTGAGACTAGTTCTTGTGTAGTTGGATTCGATTTTTTCCATTCTACTTCACCAAACATGTCCATATGAGATCCAATTACTTGTAGGGAAATGCAAGAGACCTCAGTTATGATGATACACTAGGTCCATAGTTGGGACTTTGTGTCTGTTCTCGAAATGCATTTGTCGAGTGCTCATTAAGAAAGTTTCTATACAAGTTTCTGAACGAACTCCTTAAGGAAAGTTCTCCAAAAGTTCCCTATGAAAGAATCCTTTGAAGCATCTGGTCGTCACAATCGTTTTTACTACTTGTGGAGCCAAAACGGACTCTGTATGAGCCAGATATCCATGTTTCAGTTAACACTTGGGAAAACTGATTCCGAACGACAGTGACAGACTAGTTCTTGTGTAGTTGCATTCGATATTTTCCATTCTACTTCACTAAACATCTCCATATGAGATCCAATTACTTGTAGGGAAATGCAAGAGACCTCAGTTATGATGATGCACTAGGTCCATAACTGGGACTTTGTGTCTGTTCTCGAAATGCGTTTGTCGAGTGCTCATTAAGAAAGTTTCTATACAAGTTTCTGAACGAACTCCTTAAGAAATGTTGTCCAAAAGTTCCCTGTGAAAGAATCATTTGAAGCATCTGGCGTCACAAACGTTTTGACTACTTGTGGAGCCAAAACAGACTCCGTATGAGTCAGATATCCGTGTTGATTAACCTGCGCAAAAGCGATTCGAGCAGCGATTCTGAGACTAGTTCTTGTGTAGTTGCATTCCATTTTTTCCATACCACTTCACTAAACATCTCCATATGAGATCCAATTACTTGTAGGGAAATGCAAGAGACCTCAGTTTTGATGATGCACTAGGTCCATAGCTGGGACTTTGTGCTTGTTCTCGAAATGCATTTGTCGAGTGCTCATTAAGAAAGTTTCTATACAAGTTTCTGAACGAACTCGTTTAGGAAAGTTCTCCAAAAGTTCCCTATGAAAGAATCCTTTGAAGCATCTGGTCGTCACAAACGTTTTTCCTACTTGTGGAGCCAAAACGGACTCCGTATGAGCCAGATATCCATGTTTCAGTTAACACTTGGGAAAACTGATTCCGAACGACAGTTACAGACTAGTTCTTGTGTAGTTGCATTCGATTTTTTCCATTCTACTTCACTAAACATCTCCATATGATATCCAATTACTTGTAGGGAAATGCAAGAGACCTCAGTTATGATGATGCACTAGGTCCATAGCTGAACTTTGTGTACGTTCTCGAAATGCGTTTGTCGAGTGCTCATTAAGAAAGTTCCTATACAAGTTTCTGAACGAACTCCTTAAGAAAAGTTCTCCATAAGTTCCCTCTGAAATAATCCTTTGAATCATCTGGTCGTCACAAAAGTTTTGACTACTTGTGGAGCCAAAATGGATTCCGTATGATTCAGATATCCATGTTTCAGTTAACACTGGCAAAAGCGATTCGAGCAGCGATTCTGAGACTAGTTCTTGTGTAGTTGCATTTGATTTTTTTCCATTCCACTTCACTAAATATCTCCATATGAGATCCAATTACTTGTAGGGAGATGCAAGAGACCTCAGTTTTGATGATGCACTAGGTCCATAGCTGGGACTTTGTGTCTGTTCTCGAAATGCGTTTGTCGAGTGCTCATTAAGAAAGTTTCTATACAAGTTTCTGAATGAACTCCTTAAGAAAAGTTCTCCAAAAGTTCCCCGTGAAAGAATCCTTTGAAGGATCTGGTTATCACAAACGTTTTGACTACTTGTGGAGCCAAAACGGACTCCGTATGAGTCAGATATCCATGTTTCAGTTAACACCGCGCAAAACTGATTCCGAGCATTATTCTGAGACTAGTTCTTGTGTAGTTGCATTCGAATTTTTCCATTCTACTTCACTAAACATCTCCATATGAGATCAAATATCTTGTAGGGAAATGCAAGAGACCACAGTTATGATGATGCACTAGGTCCATAGCTGGGACTTTGTGTATGTTCTCAAAATGCGTTTGTCGAGTCCTCATTAAGAAAGTTTCTATTAAAGTTTCTGAACGAACTCCTTAAGAAAAGTTCTCCAAAATTTCCCTATGAAAGAATCCTTTGAAGCATCTGGTCGTCAAAAATGTTTTTACTACTTGTGGAGCCAAAACGGACTACGTATGAGCCAGATATCCATGTTTCAGTTAACACTTGGCAAAATTGATTCGGAACGACAGTTACAGACTAGTTCTTGTGTAGTTGCATTCGATTTTTTCCATTCTACTTCACTAAAAATCTCCATATGAGATCCAATTACTTGTAGGGGAATGAAAGAGACCTCAGTTTTGATGATGCATTAGGTCCATAGCCGGGACTTTGTGTACGTTCTCGAAATGCGTTGGTCGAGTGCTCATTAAGAAAGTTTCTATACAAGTTTCCGAACGAATTCCTTAAGAAAAGTTCTCCAAAAGTTCCGTGTGAAAGAATCCTTTGAAGCATAACGAAATCCTTAAGAAAAGTTCTCCAAAACTTCCCTGTGCAAGAATCCTTTGAAGCATCTGGTCGTCACAAACGTTATGATTACTTGTGGTGCCAAAACGGACTCCGGATGAGCCAGATATCCATGTTTCAGTAAACACTTGGCAAAACTGATTCCGAACGAGAGTTACAGACTAGTTCTTGTGTAGTTGCATTCAATTTTTCCATTCTACTTCACTAAACATCTCCATATGAGATCCGATTACTTGTAGGGAAATGCAAGAGACCTCGGTTATGATGATGCACTAGGTCCACAGCTGGGACTTTGTGTATGTTCTCGAAATGCGTTTGTCGAGTGCTCATTACGAAAGTTTCTATACAAGTTTCTGAATGAACTCCTTAGGAAAAGTTCTCCAAAAGTTCCCTATGAAAGAATCCTTTGAAGCATCTGGTCGTCACAAACGTTTTGACTACTTGTGGAGCCAAAACGGACTCCCTATGAGTCAAATATCCATGTTTCAGTTAACACTGCGCAAAACTGATTCCGAACGACAGTTACAGACTAGTTCTTATGTAGTTGACTCCGATTGTTTCCATTCTACTTCACTAAACATCTCCATATGAGATCCAATTACTTGTAGAGAAATGCAAGAGACCTAAGTTATGATGATGCACTAGGTCCATAGGTGGGACTTTGTGTATGTTCTCGAAATGCGTTTGTCGAGTGCTCATTAAGAAAGTTTCTATACAAGTTTTCTGAATGAACTCCTTAAGAAAAGTTCTCCAAAAGTTCCCTATGAAAGAATCCCTTGAAGCATCTGGTCGTCACAAACGTTTTTAATACTTGTGGTGCCAAAACGGACTCCGTATGAGCCAGATATCCATGTTTCAGTTAACACTTGGCAAAATTGATTCCGAACGACAGTTATAGACTAGTTCTTGTGTAGTTGCATTCGATTTTTTCCATTCTACTTCAATAAACATCTACATATGAGATCCAGTTAGTTGTAGGGAAATGCAAGAGACCTAAGTTATGATGATGCACTAGGTCCAAAGCTAGGACTTTGTGTATGTTCTCAAAATACGTTTGTCGAGTGCTCATTAAGAAAGTTTCTATACTAGTTTCTAAACGAACTCCTTAAGGAATGTTCTTCAAAAGTTCCCTATGAAAGAATCCTTTGAAGCATAACGAACTCCTTAAGAAAATGTCTCCAAAAGTTCCTGTGCAAGAATTCTTTGAAGCATCTGGTGCGTCACAAACGTTTTGACTACTTGTGGAGCCAAAAGCGGACTCCGTATGAGTCGAGATATCCATGTTTGATTAACACGGTATAAGCTGATTCGAGCAGCGATTCTGAGACTAGTTCTTGTGTAGTTGCATTCGATATTTTCCATTCCACTTCACTAAACATCTCCATATGAGATCCAATTACTTGTAGGATGATGCAAGAGACCTCAAATTTGATGATGCACTAGGTCCATAGCTGGGACTTTGTGTCTGTTCTCGAAATGCGTTTGTCGAGTGCTCATTAAGAAAGTTTCTATACAATTTTCTGAATGAACTCCTTAAGAAAATTTCTCCAAAAGTTCCCTGTGAAAGAATCCTTTGAAGCATCTGGTCGTCACAAACGTTTTGACTACTTTTGGAGCCAAAATGGACTCCGTATGATTCAGATATCCATGTTTCGATTAAACCTTGCGTAAAACTGATTCGAGCAGCGATTCTGAGACTAGTTCTTGTGTAGTTGCATTTGATTTTTTCCATTCTACTTCACTAAACATCTCCATATGAGATCCAATTACTTGTAGGGAAATGCAAGAGACCTCAGTTATGATGATTCACTAGGTCCATAGTTGGGACTTTGTGTATGTTCTCAAAATGCATTTGTCGAGTGCTCATTAAGAAAGTTTCTATAGAAGTTTCTGAACGAACTCCTTGAGAAAAGTTCTCCAAAAGTTCCCTATGAAAGAATCCTTTGAAGCATCTGGTCATCACAAATGTCTTTACTACTTGTGGAGCCAAAACGGACTCCTATGAGCTAGATATCCATGTTTCAGTTAACACTTGGCAAAACTGATTCCGAACGACAGTTATAGACTAGTTCTTGTGTAGTTGCATCCGATTTTTTCCATTCTACTTCACTAAACATGTCCATATGAGATCCAGTTACTTGTAGGGAAATGCAAGAGACCTCAGTTATGATGATGCACTAGGTCCATAGCTGGGACTTTGTGTATGTTCTCAAAATGCGATTGTCGAGTGCTCATAAAAAAGTTTCTAGACTAGTTTCTGAATGAACTCCTTAAGAAATGTTCTCCAAAAGTTCCCTATGCAAGAATCCTTTGAAGCATAACGAACTCCTTAAGAAAATGTCTCCAAAAGTTCCCTGTGCAAGAATTCTTTGAAGCATCTGGTCGTCACAAACGTTTTGACTACTTGTGGAGCCAAAACGGACTCCGTATGAGTCAGATATCCATGTTTGATTAACCTTTGCATAAAACCGATTCGAGCAGCGATTCTGAGACTAGTTATTGTGTAGTTGCATTCGATTTTTTCCATTCCACTTCACTAAACATCTCCATATGAGATCCAATTACTTGTAGGGAAATGCAAGAGACCTTAGTTTTGATGATGCACTAGGTCCATAGCTGGGACTTTGCGTATGTTCTCGAAATGCGTTTTTCGAGTGCTCATTAAGAAAGTTTCTATACAAGTTTCTGAACGAACTCCTTAAGAAAAGTTCTCCAAAAGTTCACTGTGCAAGAATCCTTTGAAGCATAACGAACTCCTTAAGAAAAGTTCTCCAAAAGTTCCCTGTGCAAGAATCCTTTGAAGCATCTGGTCGTCACAAACGTTTTGACTACTTGTGGAGCCAAAACGGACTCCGTATGAGTCAGATATCCATGTTTCAGTTAACACTGCGCAAAACTAATTCCGAACGACAGTTATAGACTAGTTCTTGTGTAGTTGCATTCGATTTTTTCCATTCTACTTCACTAAACATCTCCATATGAGATCCAATTACTTGTAGGGAAATGCAAGAGACCTCAGTTTTGATGATGCATTAGGTCCATAGCTGGGACTTTGTGTATGTTCTCGAAATGCGTTTGTCGAGTGCTCATTAAGAAAGTTTCTATACAAGTTTCTGAACGAACTCCTTAAGAAAAGTTCTCCAAAAGTTCCTTGTGCAAGAATCTTTTGAAGCATAACGAACTCCTTAAGAAAAGTTCTCCAAAAGTTCCCTCTGCAAGAATCCTTTGAAGCATAAGGAACTCCTTAAGAAAAGTTCTCCAAAAGTTCCCTGTGCAAGAATCCTTTGAAGCATATGGTCGTCACAAACGTTTTGACTACTTTTGGAACCAAAACGGACTCCTTATGAGTCAGATATCCATGTTTCGATTAACATCACAGAAAATTGATTCGAGCAGCGATTCTGAGACTAGTTCTTGTGTAGTTGCATTTGATTTTTCCATTTCACTTCACTAAACATCTCCATATGAGATCCAATTACTTGTAGGGAAATGAAAGAGACCTCGATTTTGATGATGCACTAGGTCCATAAGCGGGACTTTGTGTCATTTTTGAAATGCGTTAGTCGAGTGCTCATTAAGAAAGTTTCTATACAAGTTTTAATGAACTCCTTAAGAAAAGTTCTCCAAAAGTTCCCTGTGAAAGAATCCTTTGAAGCATCTTTCGTCACAAACGTTTTGACTACTTGTGGAGCCAAAACGGACTCAATATGAGTCAGATATCCATGTTTGATTAATATCACATAAAACTGATTCGAGCAGCGATTCTGAGACTAGTTCTCGTGTAGTTGCATTCGATTTTTCCATTCTACTTCACTAAACATCTCCATATGAGATCCAATTACTTGTGGGGAAATGCAAGAGACCTCAGTTATGATGATGCACTAGGTCCATACCTGGGACTTTGTGTATGTTCTCGAAATGCGTTTGTCGACTGCTCATTAAGAAAGTTTCTATACAAGTTTATGAATGAACTCCTTAAGAAAAGTTCTCCAAAAGTTCCTTGTGCAAGAATCCTTTGAAGCATAACGAACTCCTTAAGAAAAGTTCTCCAAAAGTTCCCTGTGCAAGAATCCTTTCAAGCATAATGAACTCCTTAAGAAAAGTTCTCCAAAAGTTCCACTGCAAGAATCCTTTGAAGCATCTGCGTCACAAACGTTTTGACTACTTGTGGAGCCAAAGCGGACTTTGTATGAGTCGATATCCATGTTTGATTAACCTGCAAAAAGCAGATTCGAGCAGCGATTCTGAGACTAGTTCTTGTGTAGTTGCATTTGATTTTTCCATTCCACTTCACTAAACATCTTCATATGAGATCCAATTACTTGTAGGGAAATGCAAGAGACCTCAGTTATGATGATGCACTAGGTCCATAGCTTGGACTTTGTGTATGTTCTCGAAATGCATTTGTCGAGTGCTCATAAAGAAAGTTTCTATACAAGTTTATGAACGAACTCCTTAAGAAAAGTTCTCCAAATGTTCCCTATGAAAGAATCCTTTGAAGCATCTGGTCGTGACAAACATTTCTAATACTTGTGGTGCCAAAACGGACTCATTATGAGCCAGATATCCATGTTTCAAGAACACTTGGCAAAACTGATTCGAGCAGCGATTCTGAGACTAGTTCTTGTGTAGTTGCATTTGATTTTTTCCATTCTACTTCACTAAACATCTCCATATGAGATCCAATTACTTGTAGGGAAATGCAAGAGACCTCAGTTATGATGATGCACTAGGTCCATAGCTGGGATTTTGTGTATATTCTCGAAATGCGTTTGTCGAGTGCTCATTAAGAAAGTTTCTATACAAGTTTCTGAACGAAATCCTTAAGAAAAGTTCTCCAAATTTTCCCTATGCAAGAATCCTTTGAAGCATCTGGTCGTCACAAACGTTTTTACTACTTGTGGAGCCAAAATGGACTGCGTATGAGCCAGATATCCATGTTTCAGTTAACACTTGGCGGAAGCGATTCCGAATTACGATTCTGAGACTAGTTCTTGTTTAGTTGCATTCGATTTTTTCCATTCTACTTCACTAAACATCTCCATATGAGATCCAATTACTTGTAGTGAAATGCAACAGACCTCAGTTATGATGATGCACTAGGTCCATAGCTGGGACTTTGTGTATGTTCTCGAAATGCGTTTGTCGAGTGATCATTAAGAAAGTTTCTATACACGTTTCTGAAAGAACTCCTTAAGAAAAGTTCTCCAAAAGTTCCATGTGAAAGAATCCTTTGAAGAATCTGGTCGTCACAAACGTTTTGACTACTTGTGGAGCCAAAACGGACTCCGTATGATTCAGATATCCATGTTTCAGTTAACACTGCGCGAAACTGATTCCGAACGACAGTTACAGACTAGTTCTTGTGTAGTTGCATTCAATTTTTTCCATTCCACTTCACTAAACATCTCCATATGAGATCCAATTAATTGTAGGGAGATGCAAGAGACCTCAGTGTTGATGATGCACTAGGTCCATAGCTGGGACTTTGTGTCTGTTCTCGAAATGCGTTTGTCGAGTGCTCTAAGAAAGTTTCTATACAAGTTTCTGAATGAACTCCTTAAGATAGGTTCTCCAAAATTCCCTGTGCAAGAATCCTTTGAAGCATAACGAACTCCTTAAGAAAAGTTCTCCAAAAGTTCCTCGTGCAAGAATCCTTTGAAGCATAACGAACTCCTTAAGAAAAGTTCTCCAAAAGTTCCCTGTGCAGGAATCCTATGAAGCATCTGGTCGTCACAAATGTTTTGACTACTTGTGGTGACAAAACGGACTTCGTATGAGTCAGATATCCATGTTTCAGTTAACACTGCCCAAAAAGCCCGATTCGAGCAGCGATTCTGAGACTAGTTCTTGTGTAGTTGCATTCCATTTTTCCATTCCACTTCACAAAACATCTCCATGTGAGATCCAATTACTTGTAGGGAAATGCAAGAGACCACGATTATGATGATGCACTAGGTCCATAGCTGGGACTTTGTGTATGTTCTCAAAATGCGTTTGTCGAGTGGTCATTAAGAAAGTTTCTATACAAGTTTACTGAGCGAACTCCTTAAGAAAAGTTCTCCAAAAGTTCCCTATGAAAGAATCCTTTGAAGCATCTGAGTGCGTCACAAACGTTTTGCCTACTTGTGGAGCCAAAAGCGGACTTCGTATGAGTCGAGATATCCATGTTTCGATTAACAACTGCATGGCCCGATTCGAGCAGCGATTCTGAGACTAGTTCTTGTGTAGTTGAATTTGATTTTTCCATTCCACTTCACTAAACATCTCCATATGAGATCCAATTACTTGTAGGGAAATGCAAGAGACCTCAGTTATGATGATGCACTAGGTCCATAGCTTGGACTTTGTGTATGTTCTCGAAATGCATTTGTCGAGTGCTCATAAAGAAAGTTTCTATACAAGTTTATGAACGAACTCCTTAAGAAAAGTTCTCCAAATGTTCCCTATGAAAGAATCCTTTGAAGCATCTGGTCGTGACAAACATTTTTAATACTTGTGGTGCCAAAAGCGGACTCATTATGAGCCAGATATCCATGTTTGATAAACACTTGGCAAAACTGATTCCGAGCAGCGATTCTGAGACTAGTTCTTGTGTAGTTGCATTGATTTTTCCATTCTACTTCACTAAACATCTCCATATGAGATCCAGTTACTTGTAGGGAAATGCAAGAGACCTCAGTTATGATGAGGCACTAGGTCCATAGCTGGGATTTTGTGTATATTCTCGAAATGCGTTTGTCGAGTGCTCATTAAGAAAGTTTCTATACAAGTTTCTGAACGAACTCCTTAAGAAAAGTTCTCCAAAAGTTCCCTATGCAAGAATCCTTTGAAGCATCTCGTCGTCACAAACGTTTTTAATACTTGTGGAGCCAAAACGGACTGCGTATGAGCCAGAAATCCATGTTTCAGTTAACACTTGGCAAAACTGATTCCGAATTACAGTTACAGACTAGTTCTTGTTTAGTTGCATTCGATTTTTTCCATTCTACTTCACTAAACATCTCCATATGAGAACCAATTACTTGTAGTGAAATGCAACAGACCTCACTTATGATGATGCACTAGGTCCATAGCTGGGACTTTGTGTATGTTCTCGAAATGCGTTTGTCAAGTGCTCATTAAGAAAGTTTCTATACAAGTTTCTGAACGAACTCCTTAAGAAAAGTTCTCCAAAAGTTCCATGTGAAAGAATCCTTTGAAGAATCTGGTCGTCACAAACGTTTTGACTACTTGTGGAGCCAAAACGGACTCCGTATGATTCAGATATCCATGTTTCAGTTAACACTGCATGGCCCGATTCGAGCAGCGATTCTGAGACTAGTTCTTGTGTAGTTGCATTCAATTTTTTCCATTCCACTTCACTAAACATCTCCATATGAGATCCAATTAATTGTAGGGAGATGCAAGAGACCTCAGTTTTGATGATTCACTAGGTCCATAGCTGGGACTTTGTGTCTGTTCTCGAAATGCGTTTGTCGAGTGCTCATTAAGAAAGTTTCTATACAAGTTTCTGAATGAACTCCTTAAGATAGGTTCTCCAAAATTCCTGTGCAAGAATCCTTTGAAGCATAACGAACTCCTTAAGAAAAGTTCTCCAAAAGTTCCCTGTGCAAGAATCCTTTGAAGCATAATGAACTCCTTAAGAAAAGTTCTCCGAAAGTTCCCTGTGCAGGAATCCTTTGAAGCATCCCCGAGTCGTCACAAATGTTTTGACTACTTGTGGAGACAAGCGGACTTCGTATGAGTGAGATATCCATGTTTCAGTTAACACTGCCCAAAACTGATTCCGAACGACAGTTATAGACTAGTTCTTGTGTAGTTGCATTCCATTTTTTCCATTCCACTTCACAAAACATCTCCATGTGAGATCCAATTACTTGTAAGGAAATGCAAGAGACCACAGTTATGATGATGCACTAGGTCCATAGCTGGGTCTTTGTGTATGTTCTCAAAATGCGTTTGTTGAGTGCTCATTAAGAAAGTTTCTATACAAGTTTCTGAACAAACTCCATAAGAAAAGTTCTCCAAAAGCTCCCTATGAAAGAATACATTGAAGCATCTGGTCGTCACAATTGTTTTGACTAGTTGTGGAGCCAAAACGGACTCCGTATTAGTCAGATATCCATGTTTCAGATTAAAGCTGCATAAACCCGATTCGAGCAGCGATTCTGAGACTAGTTCTTGTGTAGTTGAATTTGATTTTTCCATTCCACTTCACTAAACATCTCCATATGAGATCCAATTACTTGTAGGGAAATGCAAGAGACCTCAGTTATGATGATGCACTAGGTCCATAGCTTGGACTTTGTGTATGTTCTCGAAATGCATTTGTCGAGTGCTCATAAAGAAAGTTTCTATACAAGTTTATGAACGAACTCCTTAAGAAAAGTTCTCCAAATGTTCCCTATGAAAGAATCCTGTGAAGCATCTGGTCATGACAAACATTTTTAATACTTGTGGTGCCAAAACGGACTCCGTATGAGCCAGATATCCATGTTTCAGTAAACACTTGGCAAAACTGATTCCGAACGACAGTTACAGACTAGTTCTTGTGTAGTTGCATTCGATTTTTTCCATTCTACTTCACTAAACATCTCCATATGAGATCCAGTTACTTGTAGGGAAATGCAAGAGACCTCAGTTATGATGATGCACTAGGTCCATAGCTGGGATTTTGTGTATATTCTCGAAATGCGTTTGTCGAGTGCTCATTAAGAAAGTTTCTATACAAGTTTCTTAATGAACTCCTTAGGAAAAGTTCTCCAAAAGTTCCCTGTGAAAGAATCCTTTGAAGCATCTGGTCGTCACAAACGTTTTGACTACTTGTGGAGCCAAAACGGACTGCCTATGAGTCAAATATCCATGTTTGATTAACCTTTGCATAAAACTGATTCGAGCAGCGATTCTGAGACTAGTTCTTATGTAGTTGCCTCCGATTGTTTCCATTCTACTTCACTAAACATCTCCATATGAGATCCAATTACTTGTAGAGAAATGCAAGAGACCTAAGTTATGATGATGCACTAGGTCCATAGCTGGGACTTTGTGTATGTTCTCGAAATGCGTTTGTCGAGTGCTCATTAAGAAAGTTTCTATACAAGTTTTTGAATGAACTCCTTAAGAAAAGTTCTCCAAAAGTTCCCTATGAAAGAATCCCTTGAAGCATCTGGTCGTCACAAACGTTTTTAATACTTGTGGTGCCAAAACGGACTCCGTATGAGCCAGATATCCATGTTTCAGTTAACACTTGGCAAAATTGATTCCGAACGACAGTTATAGACTAGTTCTCGTGTAGTTGCATTCGATTTTTTCCATGCTACTTCACTAAACATCTCCATGTGAGATCCAATTACTTGTAGTTAAATGCAAGAGACCTCAGTTATGATGATGCACTAGGTCCATAGCTGGGACTTTGTGTATGTTCTCAAAATGCGTTTGTCGAGTGCTCATTAAGAAAGTTTCTATACTAGTTTCTGAACGAACTCCTTAAGAAATGTTCTCCAAAAGTTCCCTGTGCAAGAATCCTTTGAAGCATAACGAACTCCTTAAGAAAATGTCTCCAAAAGTTCCCTGTGCAAGAATTCTTTGAAGCATCTGAGTGCGTCACAAACGTTTGACTACTTGTGGAGCCAAACGGACTCGTATGAGTCGGATATCCATGTTTGATTAACAACTGCATAAAACTGATTCGAGCAGCGATTCTGAGACTAGTTCTTGTGTAGTTGCATTCGATATTTTCCATTCCACTTCACTAAACATCTCCATATGAGATCCAATTACTTGTAGGATGATGCAAGAGACCTCAAATTTGATGATGCACTAGTCCATAGCTGGGACTTTGTGTCTCTTCTCGAAATGCGTTTGTCGAGTGCTCATTAAGAAAGTTTCTATACAATTTTCTGAATGAACTACTTAAGAAAATTTCTCCAAAAGTTCCTGTGAAAGAATCCTTTGAAGCATCTGGTCGTCACAAGCGTTTTGACTACTTTTGGAGCCAAAATGGACTCCATTATGATTCAGATATCCATGTTTGAGTTAACCTTTGCGTAAAAACTGATTCGAGCAGCGATTCTGAGACTAGTTCTTGTGTAGTTGCATTCGATTTTTCCATTCTACTTCACTAAACATCTCCATAAGAGATCAAATTACTTGTAGGAAATGTAAGAGACCATGATTATGATGATGCACTAGGTCCATAGCTGGGACTTTGTGTATGTTCTCAAAATGCATTTGTCGAGTGCTCATTAAGAAAGTTTCTATACAAGTTTCTGAACGAACTCCTTAAGACAAGTTCTCCAAAAGTTCCCTATGAAAGAATCCTTTGAAGCATCTGGTCATCACAAATGTCTTTACTACTTGTGGAGCCAAAACGGACTCCTATGAGCTAGATATCCATGTTTGATTAACACTTGGCAAACCGATTCGACTACGATTATAGACTAGTTCTTGTATAGTTGCACCCGTTTTTTTCCATTCTACTTCACTAAACATGTCCATATGAGATCCAGTTACTTGTAGGGAAATGCAAGAGACCTCGGTTATGATGATGCACTAGGCCCATAGCTGGGACTTTGTGTATGTTCTCAAAATGCGATTGTCGAGTGCTCATTAAGAAAGTTTCTATACAAGTTTCTGAATGAACTCCTTAAGAAATGTTCTCCAAAAGTTCCCTATGCAAGAATCCTTTGAAGCATAACGAACTCCTTAAGAAAATGTCTCCAAAAGTTCCCTGTGCAAGAATTCTTTGAAGCATCTGGTCATCACAAACATTTTGACTACTTGTGGAGCCAAAACGGACTCCGTATGAGTCAGATATCCATGTTTCGATTAACCTTTGCATAAAACCGATTCGAGCAGCGATTCTGAGACTAGTTATTGTGTAGTTGCATTCGATTTTTTCCAATCCACTTCACTAAACATCTCCATATGACATCCAATTACTTGTAGGGAAATGCAAGAGACCTCAGTTTTGATGATGCACTAGGTCCATAGCTGCGACTTTGCGTATGTTCTCGAAATGCGTTTGTCGAGTGCTCATTAAGAAAGTTTCTATACAAGTTTCTGAACGAACTACTTAAGAAAAGTTCTCCAAAAGTTCCCTGTGCAAGAATCCTTTGAAGCATAACGAACTCCTTAAGAAAAGTTCTCCAAAAGTTCCCTGTGCAAGAATCCTTTGAAGCATCTGGTCGTCACAAACGTTTTGACTACTTGTGGAGCCAAAACGGACTCCGTATGAGTCAGATATCCATGTTTCAGTTAACACTGGGCAAAACTAATTCCGAACGACAGTTACATGCTAGTTCTTGTGTAGTTGCATTCAATTTTTTCCATTCCACTTCACTAAACATCTCCATATGAGATCCAATTACTTGTAGGGAAATGCAAGAGACCTCAGTTTTGATGATGCATTAGGTCCATAGCTGGGACTTTGTGTATGTTCTCGAAATGCGTTTCTCGAGTGCTCATTAAGAAAGTTTCTATACAAGTTTCTGAATGAACTCCTTAAGAAAAGTTCTCCAAAAGTTCCTTGTGCAAGAATCTTTTGAAGCATAACGAACTCCTTAAGAAAAGTTCTCCAAAAGTTCCCTGTGCAAGAATCCTTTGAAGCATAAGGAACTCCTTAAGAAAAGTTCTCCAATAGTTCCCTGTGCAAGAATCCTTTGAAGCATATGGTCGTCACAAACGTTTTGACTACTTGTGGAGCCAAAACGGACTCCTTATGAGTCAGATATCCATGTTTCCAGTTAACCTTTGCATAAAATTGATTCGAGCAGCGATTCTGGACTAGTTCTTGTGTAGTTGCATTTGATTTTTTCCATTTCACTTCACTAAACATCTCCATATGAGATCCAATTACTTGTAGGGAAATGAAAGAGACCTCAGTTTTGATGATGCACTAGGTCCATAACTGGGACTTTGTGTCTGTTTTCGAAATGCGTTCGTCGAGTGCTCATTAAGAAAGTTTCTATACAAGTTTTTAATGAACTCCTTAAGAAAAGTTCTCCAAAAGTTCCCTGTGAAAGAATCCTTTGAAGCATCTTTCGTCACAAACGTTTTGACTACTTGTGGAGCCAAAACGGACTCAATATGAGTCGAGATATCCATGTTTCGATTAACAACTGCGCCAAAAGCGATTCGAGCAGCGATTCTGAGACTAGTTCTCGTGTAGTTGCATTTGATTTTTTCCATTCTACTTCACTAAACATCTCCATATGAGATCCAATTACTTGTGGGGAAATGCAAGAGACCTCAGTTATGATGATGCACTAGGTCCATACCTGGGACTTTGTGTATGTTCTCGAAATGCGTTTGTCGACTGCTCATTAAGAAAGTTTCTATACAAGTTTATGAACGAACTCCTTAAGAAAAGTTCTCCAAAAGTTCCTTGTGCAAGAATCCTTTGAAGCATAACGAACTCCTTAAGAAAAGTTCTCCAAAAGTTCCCTGTGCAAGAATCCTTTCAAGCATAATGAACTCCTTAAGAAAAGTTCTCCAAAAGTTCCCTGTGCAAGAATCCTTTGAAGCATCACGGTGCGTCACAAGCGTTTTGACTACTTGTGGAGCCAAAACGGACTTTGTATGAGTCGGATATCCATGTTTGATTAACACTGCATAAAACTGATTCCGAGCAGCGATTCTGACTAGTTCTTGTGTAGTTGCATTTGATTTTTTCCATTCCACTTCACTAAACATCTCCATATGAGATCCAATTACTTGTAGGGAAATGCAAGAGACCTCAGTTATGATGATGCACTAGGTCCATAGCTTGGACTTTGTGTATGTTCTCGAAATGCATTTGTCGAGTGCTCACAAAGAAAGTTTCTATACAAGTTTATGAACGAACTCCTTAAGGAAAGTTCTCCAAATGTTCCCTATGAAAGAATCCTTTGAAGCATCTGGTCGTGACAAACATTTCTAATACTTGTGGTGCCAAAACGGACTCCGTATGAGCCAGATATCCATGTTTCAGTAAACACTTGGCAAAACTGATTCCGAACGACAGTTACAGACTAGTTCTTGTGTAGTTGCATTCGATTTTTTCCATTCTACTTCACTAAACATCTCCATATGAGATCCAATTACTTGTAGGGAAATGCAAGAGACCTCGGTTATGATGATGCACTAGGTCCATAGCTGGGATTTTGTGTATATTCTCGAAATGCGTTTGTCGAGTGCTCATTAAGAAAGTTTCTATACAAGTTTCTGAACGAAATCCTTAAGAAAAGTTCTCCAAATTTTCCCTATGCAAGAATACTTTGAAGCATCTGGTCGTCACAAAAGTTTTTACTACTTGTGGAGCCAAAACGGACTGCGTATGAGCCAGATATCCATGTTTCAGTTAACACTTGGCAGAACTCATTCCGAATTACAGTTACAGACTAGTTCTTGTTTAGTTGCATTCGATTTTTTCCATTCTACTTCACTAAACATCTCCATATGAGATCCAATTACTTGTAGTGAAATGCAACAGACCTCAGTTATGATGATGCACTAGGTCCATTTGGGACTTTGTGTATGTTCTCGAAAACGCGTTTGTCGAGTGATCATTAAGAAAGTTTCTATACACGTTTCTGAACGAACTCCTTAAGAAAAGTTCTCCAAAAGTTCCATGTGAAAGAATCCTTTGAAGAATCTGGTCGTCACAAACGTTTTGACTACTTCTGGAGCCAAAAGCGGACTCGTTATGATTCAGATATCCATGTTTCAGATTAACCGCTGTGGCGATTCCGAGCAGCGATTACAGACTAGTTCTTGTGTAGTTGCATTCAACTTTTTCCATTCCACTTCACTAAACATCTCCATATGAGATCCAATTAATTGTAGGGAGATGCAAGAGACCTTAGTGTTGATGATGCACTAGGTCCATAGCTGGGACTTTGTGTCTGTTCTCGAAATGCGTTTGTCGAGTGCTCATTAAGAAAGTTTCTATACAAGTTTCTGAATGAACTCCTTAAGATAGGTTCTCCAAAATTCCCTGTGCAAGTATCCTTTGAAGCATAACGAACTCCTTAAGAAAAGTTCTCCAAAAGTTCCCTGTGCAAGAATCCTTTGAAGCATAACGAACTCCTTAAGAAAAGTTCTCCAAAAGTTCCCTGTGCAGGAATCCTTTGAAGCATCTGGTCGTCACAAATGTTTTGACTACTTGTGGAGCCGAAACGGACTTCGTATGAGTCAGATATCCATGTTTCAGTTAACACTGCCCAAAACTGATTCCGAACGACAGTTACAGACTAGTTCTTGTGTAGTTGCATTCCATTTTTTCCATTCCACTTCACAAAACATCTCCATGTGAGATCCAATTACTTGTAGGGAAATGCAAGAGACCACAGTTATGATGATGCACTAGGTCCATAGCTGGGACTTTGTGTATGTTCTCAAAATGCGTTTGTCGAGTGCTCATTAAGAAAGTTTCTATACAAGTATCTTAACGAACTCCTTAAGAAAAGTTCTCCAAAAGTTCCCTATGAAAGAATCCTTTGAAGCATCTGGTCATCACAAACGTTTTGCCTACTTACGGAGCCAAAAGCGGACTTCAGATGAGTCGAGATATCCATGTTTCGATTAACACTGCATAAAACTGATTCGAACGAGAGTTCTGAGACTAGTTCTTGTGTAGTTGAATTTGATTTTTCCATTCCACTTCACTAAACATCTCCATATGAGATCCAATTACTTGTAGGGAAATGCAAGAGACCTCAGTTATGATGATGCACTAGGTCCATAGCTTGGACTTTGTGTATGTTCTCGAAATGCATTTGTCGAGTGCTCCTAAAGAAAGTTTCTATACAAGTTTATGAACGAACTCCTTAAGAAAAGTTCTCCAAATGTTCCCTATGAAAGAATCCTTTGAAGCATCTGGTCGTGACAAACATTTTTAATACTTGTGGTGCCAAAACGGACTCCGTATGAGCCAGATATCCATGTTTCAGTAAACACTTGGCAAAACTGATTCCGAACGACAGTTACTGACTAGTTCTTGTGTAGTTGCATTCGATTTTTTCCATTCTACTTCACTAAACATCTCCATATGAGATCCAATTACTTGTAGGGAAATGCAAGAGACCTCAGTTATGATGATGCACTAGGTCCATAGCTGGGATTTTGTGTATATTCTCGAAATGCGTTTGTCGAGTGCTCATTAAGAAAGTTTCTATACAAGTTTCTGAACGAACTCCTTAAGAAAAGTTCTCAAAAAGTTCCCTATGCAAGAATCCTTTGAAGCATCTCGTCGTCACAAACGTTTTTAATACTTGTGGAGCCAAAACGGATTGCGTATGAGCCAGAAATCCATGTTTCAGTTAACACTTGGCAAAACTGATTCCGAATTACGATTCTGAGACTAGTTCTTGTTTAGTTGCATTCGATTTTTTCCATTCTACTTCACTAAACATCTCCATATGAGAACCAATTACTTGTAGTGAAATGCAACAGACCTCACTTATGATGATGCACTAGGTCCATAGCTGGGACTTTGTGTATGTTCTCCAAATGCGTTTGTCGAGTACTCATTAAGAAAGTTTCTATACAAGTTTCTGAACGAACTCCTTAAGAAGAGTTCTCCAAAAGTTCCATGTGAAAGAATCCTTTGAAGAATCTGGTCGTCACAAACGTTTTGACTACTTGTGGACCCAAAACGGACTCCGTATGATTCAGATATCCATGTTTGATTAACAACGCTGTAAACCGATTCGAGCAGCGATTCTGAGACTAGTTCTTGTGTAGTTGCATTCAATTTTTTCCATTCCACTTCACTAAACATCCCCATATGAGATCCAATTAATTGTAGGGAGATGCAAGAGACCTCAGTTTTGATGATTCACTAGGTCCATAGCTGGGACTTTGTGTCTGTTCTCGAAATGCGTTTGTCGAGTGCTCATTAAGAAAGTTTCTATACAAGTTTCTGAATGAACTCCTTAAGATAGGTTCTCCAAAATTCCCTGTGCAAGAATCCTTTGAAGCATAACGAACTCCTTAAGAAAAGTTCTCCAAAAGTTCCCTGTGCAAGAATCCTTTGAAGCATAACGAACTCCTTAAGAAAAGTTCTCCAAAAGTTCCCTGTGCAGGAATCCTTTGAAGCATCTAGTCGTCACAAATGTTTTGACTACTTGTGGAGCCAAAACGGACTTCGTATGAGTCAGATATCCATGTTTCAGTTAACACTGCGCAAAACTGATTCCGAACGACAGTTACAGACTAGTTCTTGTGTAGTTGCATTCCATTTTTTCCATTCTACTTCACTAAACATCTCCATATGAGATCCAATTACTTGTAGGGAAATGCAAGAGACCACAGTTATGATGATGCACTAGGTCCATAGCTGGGACTTTGTGTATGTTCTCAAAATGCGTTTGTCGAGTGCTCATTAAGAAAGTTTCTATACAAGTTTCTGAACGAACTCCTTAAGAAAAGTTCTCCAAAAGTTCCCTATGAAAGAATCCTTTGAAGACTCTGGTCGTCACAAATGTTTTGACTACTTGTGGAGCCAAAACGGACTCCGTATGAGTCAGATATCCATGTTTCGATTAACACTGCTAAGAAAATCGTGATTCTGATCGACACATGCATCAGTTCTTGTGTAGTTGCATTCGATTTTTCCATTCTACTTCACTAAACATCTCCATATGAGATCCAATTACTTTTAGGGAAATGCAAGAGACCGCGGTTATGATGATGCACTAGGTCTTTAGGTGGGACTTTGTGTATGTTCTCGAAATTCGTTTGTCGAGTGCTCATTAAGAAAGTTTCTATACAAGTTTCTGAACGAACTCCTTAAGAAAAGTTCTCCAAAAGTTCCCTATGAAAGAATCCTTTGAAGCATCTGGTCGTCACAAACGTTTTTAATACTTGTGGTGCCAAAACGGACTCCGTATGAGCCAGATATCCATGTTTCAGTTAACACTTGGCAAAACTGATTCTGGACGACAGTTATAGACTAGTTCTTGTGTAGTTGCATTTGATTTTTTCCATTCTACTTCACTAAACATCTCCATATGAGATCCAATTACTTGTAGGTGTTGACACCGATTTTGGCCAAAATGAAACACGGTGCTTAGATATTATTGAAATAAAATCATTTACATAAAATAAAAAAATGTTGAGTTGCCGAGTACACGGATAAAAATAGCATGATGAATTTATGCTGTGCCACTCAATATAAAATAACAGACCCGGAAATAGAAGGGAAGGAGCAATATCATCGCATAAATTAGTGGACATATGACTTTCATAGTCATACACCATCATCAACGGCGAAATTCCAACGTTGACACAAATTCAAAGTTTCATAGACGACCTGATACTGCCAAAAAATTATATCATATCTAAGAGCATTATTTGTCACCGCAATAAAATATTGGCACAATAATGTTCTTGTAAAATAATATAACGCGTGACGATATATAAAGAAAATATCAAACCGTCGTATAAATATCAATGAAAAAATGATTTCCCATGTCACTACAATTAATTTGGCCTAGCTATGCATGGTGCAAGTACTACCAACGTGCATGCATGTGTTATGTCTAGATTAATTATGCGGCAAGATTAAGAAGTAATGGACTAATTACCCGACCCATGGCCCAAAAACACATCTGGCCTCCCTGTGCTGCTAACCCATGCAAAGAGAATTAATAGCCCAATTTAGCTACTTTAATCAAATAGATATTAAGAAATCCACCGAGGAGACTTGGCATACAATCAGCCACCACGCCCACACCCCCACTTCCCTGCACACGATCTCCAGTACGTGCATGCGTTCGTCTCAGGCGCTGGCCGCCTATAAAAAGGCCAGCACACAACGTTTCCAAGGCTAAACAATTCATCCATCCATCATTCACGCACATACGTACGCTGCAACACCGCTCGTCATGGTCGTCGCCGGCCGATCCGCTCACCGTCGTCCCCGCCGGCCGTTCGTCTCGTCGTCGTCGTCGCCGCCATCGTCGTCGTCGCCACCGTCGCCGTCGCGCTGCTCCTCATTGGCCACACACATCGCCGACCGCTCGTCGCCCGCATCACTTCCTCACACGCAAGGTGAGAATACATGGCTACCTCCTTGCTCCCTTCTTGATGTATGCCTGTTGAACCATATGCCTCACATAGTATGGGTGTTCTTCGTCACTTCACATTCACATAGCACAACTTGTTTGGTCTCATGGGATCTAGCATCCCTTGTTGATACAAACCAAGGTTAGATTAATTAGGCTGCTCTTGTTTTGGTCTCATGGTGATTGTCGGTGTCAAAACCGGCGGATCTCGGGTAGGGGGTCCCGAACTATGCGTCTAGGCGGATGGTAACAGGAGACAAGGGACACAATGTTTTTACCCAGGTTCGGGCCCTCTCGATGGAGGTAATACCCTACTCCTGCTTGATTAATATTGATGATATGGGTAGTACAAGAGTAGATCTACCACGAGATCAAGGAGGCTAAACCCTCGAAGCTAGCCTATGGTATGATTGTTGTTCGTCCTACGGACTAAAACCCTCCGGTTTATATAGACACCGGATAGGTTAGGGTTACATAGAGTCGATTACAAAGGTAGGAGATCTACATATCCAAATCGCCCAGCTTGCCATCCACGCCCAGGAAACTCCCAACCGGACACCGGACGAAATCTTCAATCATTTATATTCATAGTCTTGGAGTCCGGCCGTGGCGATAGTCCGGCTATCCGGACACCCTTCTAGTCCGGGACTCCTCAAGAGCCTCTCGAACCAGGCTTCAACAACGACGAGTCCGGGCAAGCATATTGTCTTGACATTGCAAGGCGGGTTCCTCCTCGAATACTTCATAGAAGGTTTTGAACACAAGGATAGTGTCCGGCTCTGCAAAACAAGTTCCACATAACACCATAGAGAATAATTTTGCACAGATCTGCTGGCGATTCTCGCGGCGTGACATCACACCACGGCCGAGCCTTTACGAATCGTTTTCTTGTTCCACCTCGGCGTGTTTAGCGAGGCGGTTTCCTTTGGCACGCCTTATCAAAGCATAGATCGTGCCCCTTATTCCGGGATTCTCATCAATACGGACGTAGGTAACCCATCCGCGCCATTGATTACGGCGCTTGGGAAATAAGCGAGTTTTACCAGGGCTGGTGGGGGCGATAAGCCGTCCGTCCATATAAGGGATAAGGATCCACCTTTTCATCCACGCCCTCTTCCTCCTTTGCTTATCCATTTCACAAGACTTTTCGAGCTCCAGCGCCCAAGTCCGCACATCCCACCTCGACCTTCCTCCAACCATGTCAGGAGGCGGGAGGCGGTGGATGGCCTCCTCCGTCAAGGAGGGCACATCACAAAATGCTGGAGGCCGGATACTTGTCCGCAACATCACAGACAGCTGCCCGATGCGGGCAGCTCATTCCAACCCGGGCCCCATGAGAGGTAGTGTTCCTATCCCACTTCCTCCATGGACTAGGTTTTCCACTTCACCCATTTATCCGGGGGCTCATGTTCTACTACGGCCTGGACTTCCATGACCTGGCCCCGAATTTCATCCTCAACATCTCGGCGTTTATTGTCGGTATGCGAGGCCTTCCTACGCATCCGGCCCCACTCGGCTTATGGCTGAAGATCTTCAACGTCGGCCGAAGGTAGTGGGCTGTCGTCAAGCGGAGTCTTGAGGCGCCATGGTTGGCAAGATGGCCAAGGTCCTATGGCTCGGCGAGCGCGTGCGGAGACAATAAAGGGGTGGAAATCGGGTGGTTCTACATCACGAGCCATGCGACCCCGAATGGGTGGCGGCCCCAATTCAGATCTGGCTTCCCCACACGGCTCTCGTCATGGAAAGAGACGGGCACGGCGTGGGGGATTCGAAGAGCTATCCGGACTCGGACATGCGTCCAAAACCTGGTGGACAAGAATCTCGGGCTTGTCGGCGTAATCCAGTGATGCTCATCCGCCGGATTCTCCCATGCCAACAACGGGCCTTCAATGCAGGGAGTTTGATCGGCACAGCACCAAACCTTGAGCCGCTCTTCGACACTACGTGCGAAGATGCACGGAAGGTGTTGTTCAAGGTGCTGAAGCCCGACATCCGCTACCAAAGATCGCTGGTACAGCTCGCGGCGTCCAGTACGGCGAGGTAAGTTATTTTACCTTTACGGGACTCTTTTTCCATAGATTGACTCTCTGGGATCTAAAACTCCCTAATTTTTTGACAGATCTGGTGAAGACGCTCAGACAGATTAAGCTGTCCGGCTCCTTTGCCGAAGACCCGGAGGACGCCGATTGAAGGGGCTGGCTCCCGGCGCCCCATGTGGTCTTTGGAGAAGAAGGCTAAGAAGGAGCCAGCGGGGAACTTCGAAGGAGCTCCCGATGCAGTCTTGTCGGTCCGATCTGAGAATCTTCTCCCGAGGACGAGGAGGAAGAAGAAGAAGCTCCTCCCCGGTGGGGAGGAGAAGAAAAGGAAGGCCGCCTAACGGGGAGGCCGGAGGGTCCAAGAAGAGAAGAACCCTTCCTCGGACTTCTCCACCAACGTCGGCAGCGAGGAGGACTGGCCAACAAGGGCCAAGCCCTGGCGAGATCGTAAGTGTCCGGATACCCATGGTTTTCATAATTGCATAGAGTTCTCTAATGCCGAACAATCATGCAGCCCGCCCAAGGGCGAAGCTCGCCAATTCATCGGCGGGTCCACAGGTTCGTCGGAAATGGAGAGTACCTCGCTTCCGGCCGCCTCCTCGCCTCACGCTGCGGACGACGCCGCGGTGGGGCCCCAAGGGGGGCTTGGTCAAGAGGAAGTAGCGCAGGAGGCGCCACAAGGCGACCTCCCGGACTCCAGGCGCGCGGGGGGCAAGACCCCCAGGGGCTCTAAGCCCGACCCTCGTCCGGACTCCATGCCGGAACCATCAGCGGTTCCGAAGTCCGGACAGCGGATCCTTCGCAAGAAGGGTAAGACGCCGGTGTCCTCCGTCCAACCGGAGGCACCGGATAGCTTACTGGAGGCGCTCAACGGCGCCTCCATCAAGGAGGAGCACCGTACTGTTATGAGTGCGGTGATCCGGACAGTTCAGTCCGCCAAGAGCGGACTGACCGAAGCCTGTACCAGCCTTCTAACAGGCTTTGAGGTAAGTTTAAAACATATAAAAATATTACCGCATAGGCGGTAGCCTCGATGCTTAGTTGATTGTTAGGAAAGAAAAGCCGGACTAAGGATCTAAAAAGATATACGCAGGAGTCTAACATAAGTATGTCAATATGGGAATGTAGGCTGCCATTGCTGACCTCTGCCAGACTTGATTGGCGGAGGTCAATACATTGAAGCGTAACTCGAGCGGTCCGAGAACGAGCTCGGACAAGCCGAGAAGCAGCTCGAGGACAAGGAAGGTAAGAAATACCTTATTAAAGAAATACCTTATGGAAAAGGTTTTGGTTGCAAAAAATAATAGGAATAACATGGGTACCGCAGGGGCCACGAACGAGGTGGCGACCCTGAAGGAAGTGGTGTCCGTGGCCGAAAACAAAGCGGCCGCGGAACGCACCGAGCGAGAGAAAGGGGAGGCGCAGCTGGCGGAGGTGCGGCAAGAGCTCCAGATTCTCGTGAAAAAACACGAGGGTTTGGAGCGTGAGTCGAAGACCCGAGAGTCCGAGCTTGCCTCGGCTCTTGAGAGTGCCAAAGCTACTAAGGCCGAGGCCCAAAAAGCCCTCCAAGAAATCGAAGCACTAAAGAAGATAGCGGCAGGTAAGGCATTCTTTATGCAAAGCAAGAATGTAAAAGTCAATTACCTATTACTTACGGATTCGGAGCTCTCCAGAGCATTCGCAGATTTGCCCGTAGTGCGTCCCGATGGTGCCGCATTCTACCGCGCCCGGAGGGGAGCTCCAGGGCGAAGGTGTTATGGTCTCAGTATGCTGAGGCCTGACATCCGGTGCCCCTAAGCTACCAGCTGTAGAAGCTAGTCGAGCTCCACAAGGTCGCCGAACAGGCCATGAGGGGCCTTATAGAGCGGTGTGGCCATTGGAGGCCATGCCCGGAGCTACTTCGGCTTGGTGCGATTGGCTGGTGGATGCTGTCCAGCGGCTTGAAGTTATCAAGCGCTCCGTCTGCATTGAAGGGGTCCGTCGGGCCCTTGCCCGTGCTAAAGTGCACCGGGCAAAATTTGGATGCAGAAGCTTGTATGGACAGACCCAGACCCACTTAGAAGGGCCATGAGCATCGCACGCCCGAAATGTACTATGAGGGCCTCCTGAAGGGTGCTCTTAGAATAGCGGATGAGTGCTCCAAGGATGTAATTTTTGAATAGGCTCGCATTTGTTATCCTGTACGCTGAAAACTTGTTCATATGCGCTAAGCAATGCTTATTAATTTAAAATATTACCTTACAGGCGGCCGTTTATCAAATTTGAGAGAGGGCAAGTCGTTATTTCAGCCCCCATGCCACAGTCTTTGGGTGTTCGGATAAACTTGAGCACTCTTGTTCCCATTCTTGGGTCCATCAAGGGAGGCGCTCAACACCACGAACAAGGCAACAGGACTTATAGTGCTTGAACACTCTCACTTAGCCATAGAATTCTATAATTTTAAATTTCGTGAAGCCCCTAACATTCGAAGACCGAGTTCGGGCGCTTATCCAGGCCTTGGCGGACAATTCCAGTTCCTCGCTCTAAGCGGCATAAGTCTTTAGGGACCCGAAAAACCTCTCGAACAGCGACCGGCTCTCGCCTTATCATGACGGTCAGTTTTAGCTTTCTCCATCGAGGTGCTCGGCCCGAATAACCGGGCACAGTCATGATGGTTCTCCGGTGCTACCTTAGCCGATATAGCGGAATGTAAGGTACCAAAACACGGAGCCGGGCAAACCCAACTATTGACCCAAGACATGATTCGAGCCAATTCATATAATGCTATAAGTTCGGGGTGCCGCACTTGTGGAAGTGTTAGGACTTTATCACACCATAATTTTGGGATCGTAAGCCCTCGGTGTATTGGCCGTACCAAAGTGTACGGTTGCAACATATCGTGAAATGAACATATGTATATATAAAGGAAGTAGAGCAATAATAAGCAAAAGCTATGTATGGTTTATTCAAAAAGGTACTGCAATGGAAGCAGAACGATACAAATAGTGCGATAAGCAAAGGATGGGACTATCTAACATGTCCCCCCCCCCCAGGGGTAAGCTGCGGGATGGTATGTAAAACAGGTATAATGCTCAGAAATGAGACCACGAACACTTGACGTGGCTTTCCGCTTCTCGGCTGTTGCATCGTGAGTTCGGTGATTCAAGTGCGGACAGGGACTTCTCAAGACGGAGTCCTGAAAGTAAAAAGAAAAGAAAAAAGAAAAAGAAATGACACAAACGGAGCCCACAGTGCGGTCGAGCCGCATTCTTGGCGTGCCGTTGTCTTGCCCCTCCCCATATGCCCATGGTATCTCCAGAGCGTAATTATATGCAGCGTAATACTAGTTTCGCAATTTCGCGAGGGCTGGGGTTGGGGCCGGATTGCTACCGTGCTTGAATCGTGCTGTGTGGTCTTGTTGCAGGTTACTCCGGGCGCGCTTGGCGATGTCCGGACGCTTAGTGGCTGGACTCGAGAATTGCCGTGAGAGGCTGCTTTGCACCTCCGCCGCGAGGGCCGCCAGATGCTCCTCCGTTCGAGAGAGCGTTCGTGTTTCCATTGAACGTGATTACTCCTCGAGGGCTGGCATCTTGAGCTTGAGGTATGTGAAAGCGGCACCGCATTGAACTTGGCAAATGCGGTTCGTCTGAAAGCAAAGGTATGATAGCCGCCATGAATGGGACGATGTCAAAGATTAACTCTTAACCCGGAAGTTATCCGGGATCCAAGACCACTTCGAGTGTAATCGAGCCCGCATAACGGCCTCTACACGGCATGGCGCCTTTAAAGGTCGTCTTTGTAGGTTTAATCCTTGAGGGTCAATGCCCATTTTATGACCGTATCCCGATAAAGCAGGTTCAGTTGCTGCCGCCGATCCATCGTGACTGGGTGAGGTGAAATCCGTCGATAATTGGGTCAAGAACCAATGCGCGAAGCCGCCGTGACGGATGCTAGTGGGTGGTCCCTTTGATCAAAGGTGATCGGGCGGGAAGACCATGGGTTGAACTGGGCGTGGCTCCATCGCATATACGTCCCTTTAGTGCACGCTTCCGCTCCTTTTGGGTATGTTGGTTGCGTACATCATGTTCATCGTCCGCACTTGTGTAGGAAAACCCTTACATCCTTTATTGTTCGGGCGGCCGGGCTCTTCCTCGTCATCGCTATGCAGCCCTTGTCATTGAATTCGCACTTAACTTGCTCGCTTGCTTGAACACCCAACAGTCCATGTTGGTGTGATTGGCTAGTTTTTCGGGGCTGCCATGTATCCGCACAAGCGATCGAGTATTCGGTCCAAGTTGGATTGTCACTGGGTATTTCTTTTGAATGGCTTCTTCCGCTGACCGGGTTTAGAGCCTCTGAATCCGGCATTGACGGCCGTATCTTCAGTATTATCGCCATAAATGCGGCGCTTGTTCTTGTTGCGACGCGACCTGCCATTGCTGCCCTTGGTATCCGGACTATCAGGATGTTTGGCCAAGTTGCTGCTTCGAGCTAGCCAGCTGTCCTCTCCCGCACAAAAGCGAGTCATGAGGGTTGTGAGGGCTGCCATAGATTTCGGCTTTTCCTGTCCTAGGTGCCGGGCAAGCCACTAATCACGGATGTTATGTTTGAAGGCTGCAAGGGCCTCTGATCCGGACGATCAACGATTTGATTTTTCTTTGTTAGGAACCGAGTCCGAATTATGCGGCCGATTCTTCCGGCTGCTGAATTATGTGGCTAAGGTCATCGGTGTACGGTGGTCGCACATATGTGCCTGGAAGTTATCAAGGAATGCGGCTTCGGGTCCTCCCAACAACCAATTGATTCTGGCAAGCTGTTGAGCCAATGCCGAGCTGGTCCTTTAAGCTTCAGGGGAGGTACTTGATGGCATGTAGATCATCACCATGGGCCATGTGGATATGGAGGAGATAATCTCGATCCGCACCGTAGGATCTGTGGTACCATCGTATGATTCGATGTTTACGGGCTTAAAGCCCTCGGGGATTTGATGATCCATTACTCGTTCGTGAAGCATAGTGGGTGTCGGCGCCTACATCGGGCTATATCACGGCGTAGCTCATATGAGCTTTGTCTCTTGTGTTCGGCCCGGCGGTTTTGCTGTATCCCGGTATGACGGTAATCATCCCGTGTTGCTGGGCGCCCACACGATTCAGAGATCGATCTTGTATGTTTTGCCTTATCCTCCAATATATCTACTTAAGTCCGCACGTTTACCCTTCCTTGGTACTTTTTGAGCGCGGCGTCGGGGTGTGGCTTGAGCGGACGGCCTAGAGGCTTCTACATCGCGGCCGCAGGGTGGCCGGTCTGCCATGTCGTCTTGTTGGCGACTTGGGTGCTTCCTCCTCTAGTCGAGGCAACGGCCCGCGTTTTGGGTAGCTTTTGGAGGCGTTGAGTTCATACTCTTGGCTGCAAGGACTTCAGTCCATCTGTCACTAGCAGGTCTTGATCAGCTCTGTTGTTCTCGCTTTTCTTGAGGCTGCTTGTCGTGGCTATAAGCCTGCGTTTGATACGCGCTCCTGTTCGGCGGGATCCTCGAGCACGACAAATTAAGTCGTCGTCGAGGCTTGCCTCATCTTCGGAGGGCGCATAATTATCGTCCCTCGACCTCTCTTTCTACCGTGACCGTCGAGCGGACTTGCTTATCCCTCCTCCTGGCCGAGTCCTCGCCGGAGGGGTTCTCTTCGCACCGTCTCGGCGTGTTATTATCTCCGTGCGGAATCACTGTTTTTATTGTGGCGGGATTTAGAGCGCGCTTGACGTCGGCGCTTGGCTGTTTCTTGAGGGGTCATCCTCCGTTGTTCCCTCGTCGTTCCCATCTTCGGGATGTCCACCATGTATATGTCATATGACGGTGGCCTTCCGATGCCCTATAGGCGCTGGTCTTGGTAAATCTCCGGCGTCCGCTGCTCATACCGTCGATGTCTTGAGTCGTAGTCTAGCATGTCGGTTAAATCATCGACAATGGCTACAAAGTGGGTGGTGGGTGGGCGTTGAATTTCTTCGCCGTCCGCATCCCAACCTTCCTGACCGTAGTCGGCCGAGGCTCTCCGGATAAAGAGAGAGACTTTAGTGAATTCAAGATGTCGCCAAAGGGCGAGTCTTTGAAAGATGTCATGGCGGTGAACTCCATGACCCGGCGCCCAATCGGATTCGATCGGCGGTAGCGGAGGGTTCGAGTCCGGAGAGGAGTCCGGCACCGGAGTCAAGGTCTTCGCAGCGACGGGGATGGAGTTCGGCTCGATCGCCGTAGAGAGATTGTAGCCCCGAGGCGGTGTCCAACCACTCGTCCTCGATCGGGGAATCCGGCTCCGGAATAGGGGTCCGGGCGGATCTTGGTGCGGCCTCGAGCTTGTTCGGCTTGAGAGCTAGATCATGCCCATCGAGACAAGGCGCACGCTTCGCTGCGGCTCGAATCTGTCAAAGATCAAGTCTCCGTGGATATCGGCCGTATAGTTCAAACTTCCAAATCTGACCTGATGGCCAGGGTGTAGCTTTCGATCTGCTCCAGATGGCTGCCGAATTGGCCAAGATGCAAAGCCGCCGAACACGAAGATCTGTCCGGGAGAAAAGTCTCAACCTGGACCGTGGTCGTTGTTGATGATCGAAGGAGCCATCGGGCCTATCGGTGACGACATTGAGGAACTCTCAATGAAAGAACCAATGTCGGTGTCAAAACCGGCGGATCTCGGTAGGGGTCCCGAACTATGCGTCTAGGCGGATGGTAACAGGAGACAAGGGACACAATGTTTTTACCTGTGTTCGGTCCTCTCGATGGAGGTAATACCCTACTCCGCTTGATTAATATTGATGATATGGGTAGTACAAGAGTACATCTACCACGAGATCAAGGAGGCTAAACCCTAGAAGCTAGCCTATGGTATGATTGTTGTTACGTCCTACGGACTAAAACCCTCCGGTTTATATAGACACCGGATAGGTTAGGGTTACACAGTCGGTTACAATGGTAGGAGATCTACATATCCGTATCGCCAAGCTTGCCTTCCACGCCAAGGAAAGTCCCATCCGGACACGGGACGAAGTCTTCAATCTTGTATCTTCATAGTCTTGGAGTCCGGCCGTGACGATAGTCCGGCTATCCGGACACCCCCTAGTCCGGGACTCCCTCAGTGATGTTGTATCCCATGTTGATACAATTCAAGACTAAAATATATCCATCGATGATGCTACCATTTCACCGTACACATCATATATGTTCGGTGCTGCCCAATTAATTCTCTCTTGGTTCGGTCTCATGGTGATCTTGATCCCATGTTGACACAAATCAAGATGATAAATGGAATGCTGGCTCTAGTCATATATTGATCCTCAATCCTATAATGATGCAAACTAAGTGCACATGATGCAACTAAAATACTTCTTGTTTTGGTCTCATGGTGATCTTGCATCTCCATGTTGATACAAGACAAGACCAAAAATTATGCTCATCTTGTTTTGGTCTCATGGCGATCTTGCATCCCATGTTGATACAATTCATGAATAAAAATATGTCCATCTTGATTTGGTCTCATGGTGATCTTGCATCCCATGTTGATACAGATCAAGGATAGAAATAGAAATAAAGCTCATATTGATTTGGTTTCATAAAGTCCTATTTTGTTGGAAATTCACACATGTTTCTTCCATATAATTTATAGTCTGGCTAGACCCCTAAACGCATCAAGTATAGGGTGTAAACTTGGAGCATACGGCTATATGTTCATTAGTCTCAAGAAGCAGCATTATACGCCGGATTTTGTACTAGTGAAAACCCATGCGAAACAAAGCCATGACAACTCAATATCCATGACTTTTTGCTCTTCATAGTTTAGGGTGATATATCTAGACTTTGAGAATTGTCATATACTTCATCATGTCCATGCAAAATATAAACTGATGTATACTTACATTTGGTTACACTACTGAGCATATAGTTTGTGCTACGTTGGTGATAATACAAGCAAGAAGAAATCAACATACTTCACTTGGTTATGCTACGCATGGGCACAATGTTTCTACATGATGTTAGTACTAATACAAGTGAAGTGAAACTTCATAAAATATTCTCATGCACCGCAAATCTGAAGTCATATAAATATTTGACTAAATTCACTTAGTCACATGCCCATATATGATATGTTTGAGACTAGCAAAACTAGTATTTAAGCATAACTCATATGTCATAAAAGAATCCCTCATACAGATTAAAATTAAATCATGCATTCCTCTCATATAGGAGAATGCATCCACAAAACTAAAAGATAATTAGGGTCATATCCTATGTTGATTGCACTAAACATGGCAAAGTGCAATTGAATATGTCATCACCAAATTTCATATAGCCCTCGCATATGATGGCTCGGTGTAATGCTATATACGTTGCTATAAAGTAAATCAAATATTCCGCCATTTCAGGCATGCACATAGAAATCACATGCATGTCAAAATTAACTCATAAAAAGAGTTATGCCCCATATTTCACATACGCACGTTAGCCCTGCTAGTTAACCATTAAATAGATCTTCATATGACTAAAAATACAACCACTACATATTTGCGATGGTTAATGATCTAGGCATGAACGTGCTATATAAATGAACATTGTCAAATCATGAATATTATGCAACACATATGTTAGCATAGACGAAATTCAAGGCTCTCCGAGTGCAGCAGAAGCGTCGAAGGCAGTGAGGAGGATTTTTATTTCTACATTTTGTAGTCTTCTTTGATGTCTGCATTTTGTAGTACTCTTGTGATGCAATTCTATGTAATAGGATAGTTGGAATTCTTAATCAGGGGTTTTCTCTACGGAGATGTAATTAACAGATCTTTTATGTAAATGTAAGAGTTCTGGAAATAAAGTACCTGCAATGTTTGATCCTATTTTTATTCTATGCATTTAAATTATTCATTTTGTATCAATGACGTGGACGCGTATTTTCACGCCTGCCATTTTCCCGTCATCAGATTCTGGCACGCCCGGTGGGACATATTTCTCCCCTCATCTTTGAATTCCAACATAGGATTGCAACATATGAATTCCCATAGTACATAAAGCATAAAACATTATGCCCCCATATACAAAAAAAATCATCAAAGAAAACTAATATATGGTTTTCTTTATTTTGAAGGTATGGAGGGCCAAGTGCAGCAGTTTGTGACCCTTCGCTTCAGTGACCTTTGGCTTAATGTGCCAATTGGTCCTATCGTGACCTTGCTAAGTGAAAGTTGGAAGACTACTACTGCATCTCCAGTTGTACCAGATCAAGAAGAAGTCACTTCTCCACCAATGGAGGGGTTCACACCTGTTTTGTCCAAGTCTGCAAAGAGGAAAATAAGGGCTGCTAGAAAGAGGGTTGCTCAGAGTTCTGCAGGAAGGGTTGCTGATGCTCCAAAGGTCGATAATGAAAGGAAAGATAGTTGAAGCGAACCATCCGACCGCCAAAGAATCCAAGGACAAGGGAAAGAAAGTGGTGTTTGAGAAATCCGAGTTCTGCCACTTGTTTACAAGGGAAAAGAGAAGATGGTAGAGACACTCAACTCCAAGCTACCTGAGAAAAGAGGCGGCGTTGCGGTCATATAGCCGTCAGCATCATCTTCAACAGGAAGGCCCACCAACGCTCGGAATATACTTTGAGCTGATGCTCCTGAGTTCGTCCCCTCACTGGCCCATAAACCTAGTGAGGAACACTTGGGAATAATGCAAAAACGTTCCGTGGAATGGAAGGGAGTGTGCCTTACATCTGGTGACCTCAAAACACGCCACATAAATCCAGCATCTGCACCATCAGTTCCTCTGTTTGAAGAAGCACCCATCTTACGAGAGTCCTTTGAAGGTTCGTTTGATCCAAAGGCGACATCACGCGGACAGAGAAATGTCCGTCGATCTTGGATTGATCTGCCAGCCGCCGTAGATCAAGAGGCGGCGAGCCGACACCGTTCTCATGTGAGCAAGTCCGTCAAGGGGAGATGGAAAAACATTCATCCAAAGATCTAAATTCGGAATCCAGATGACTCATATGTTGTTAAATGCATATGTCAAGCAATAAGGTCACAGCTTCCCGGTGCATCCACATCACAAAATGATGAGGGTGGTGCCATCATGCGACTAGCGGAGGCCCTGGCCCAACAGCCTGAGTACCAAGAATTCATTCAGCAACATCCTGAACATCAAGAGTATGTGAACCAAGCTGCTCATGTTCGTTCAAGAAGGGCGGCGTCAGACAAGACCAGCAAAACATCCTCCACATCAATACATTTCAAGAGGAAGAAGGCACGCAAAACTGTCGTAGAAGGTCCTCGTCACAAGACACGAAGCCAAAAGGGTTCAGATTATGAAGAACTTGGGTCCAGCTATGGTGGGTCTTATAATCCCCTATCGGACAGTACCCCTTATCCTTTTGAAAATGAGATAGAACTCCGCCATAGTGCAGAGCATACATAACAAGTCGTAGCCGCGAATGAAACTTGTTCAGTTGAAGAGCAATTAGCCAACCTTACAGCAACACTTCAGCAAAAGGAAGACAAGCTCGCAGCCCTTCGAGTTCAGATGAGCAATAACCAAAACAAAGGAAATGAAGGGGATGGTGGCGCAAGTGCTAGCAGCCAACATGGAGGAGCATGGCAACCTTGAGGCGATCCAAAGAATGATCGTCAAGGGGTAAAGTCGTGATTGATGCAAACTCGATTACTCGATCACGGCGAGGTATGTTAAGCCGTACCCACCTGATGTGGACCTTGTTCCTTTCCCAACAAATTACAGGCAACCGCAGTTTAGTAAGTTCAACGGGAGTGGATCTCCCCATGAGCACATAGCACACTTCCTTGTCAATGGAGCACTTCTCCTCAGGCAGTTTGTACAGACATTGTCTGGGCCTGCCTTCACTTGGTACAGCAAGCTACCTCCAAGCTCCATAAAAACGTGAGAACAAATGCAAAACTCATTCCTCGAGCGGTTTTATAGCACGCAGAGGACGGTGGGCATAACTGAGTTGACCCAAACCGAACAGGGTTCAACGAGAGGGCAGCTGATTTCATAAATAGATGGAGAAACCTAAGTCTTCACTGCCCACAACCAATTACTGAGCCAGAAGCAGTGCGCATGTGCATGAACAATCTCCGCTCAGAAGTGGCCGTCCAGTTACAAGGAGTGAGCCCCCTCACGTTTGAAGAGTTAACTTCAAATCCACGGATATAGAAAATTTTATGCAGCTTGTCGCTCGTCGAACAAAAATGACGCTCAACAAGCCTACAGACAAAGGTGGTCAGCGTGAAAAGTTGCCAATGAAACCCAAGTCTGCACAAGCCATGGAGACACGGTAAAACCTCGGTTTCAGCCCGGAAGAGCACCTATAGGGAACCAAGGACAGCGAGATGCACAGGTTGGTAGGAGGCCAACTCTAAGCGAACGACAAAACAGGGAGTACTCTTTTCCTGTAGAAGAAATTGATGACCTTTTCACTGGTTTAAAGGAGTTGAGTCTGATAGAACTTCCCAAGCCCAAAAGGCCGGAAGAAGCTTCAAAATTTTATGGTCCAAATTTTTGTCACTACCATCGCATTTTGGGCCATACACTCAAAGATTGCTTTGTTGTGAAGAATATCATCCAGAAAATGATCGATGAGGGGACCATTGATGTGGATCTCCTCAAAAGCATGATAAAGGGAAATAAAAAGGCTTCAGCAAATGTCGCCACCCTCCAAGATGATGCGGTGAGTTCTGCGTCTTCAAATATAAAAGGTACTTATGAAGATGCAGTACTGTTTTCCAAATATGGATGTTCTCCTATGATAATTCCAGGCCTTGCCAAATCGCAAGATCAGCATAAAGGAGAGGCTTACGTTCCCTTCTGTAATGGTGCAACCCAAGATTAGGGGCCGTGGCGGTTTAAATGCCGTGTACTACCCCCAGTGATGGAAGAAGCTCCTCCTCTGCGCTTCACACCGAAGATATATCAGCACACCATGAAGCGCATGAGAATACCAAGTGAAGAATTCAATGTTCTCACTATCGGTATGTTCGAGGATGATGGCGAGTCTCTATGCTTCCCTGAAGAAGAACCATTAGAAGTTGACCAGGTTCATCTTAGATCAGGTCGTCAATTAGCAGACCCTCATCCCCCATCTAGAAAGGAACCAAAAAGTAAGGATGTTGTTCCGACTGATTCGATTGAACCCTGCACAGAGGGTGCCAGTCAAATATGATGTAATCGCACATTTGAAGAAAATACCAGCCATGCTTTCTGTGTATGATGCTTTGTGTCTTTCATCTGATATGCGTAAAGCTCTTTTCACAGCACTCACGTTTCCGTAAGACTACAGTAGAAGTATCTCAAACGAGGTAGAAGAATCTGAAGTCCTAAATATGACGTTCATGTATGAGGATATGTTGTTAGGCCCCAAGAAGCACAACACACCTCTTCTCATGTTTGGCGAAATTGATGTATTGCCGATAAACCGCATAATGATAGATGGTGGGTCAGCCATAAATTTGCTACCATTGCGTACACTCAAAAGGATTGGATATTCCAAGGGAGATTTGAGCAAGTCTAATGTGGTTATACATGGATTTAACCAATCAGGACAAGAAGCTATGGGTACCATTTCGTTGATTTTAAAATTGGATACACTATCCACATATGTGAAGTTTCACGTGATTGATGCGGCCGCATCATATAATGCATTGCTTGGACGCCCATGGTTACATGAGAATCAAGTTGTGCCATCCACATTACATCAGTGTATCAAATATATAGATCGGACAGGTGATACAGTCAGAATATTTGCTGATAAGAAGCCATTCACAATAGCTGAATCTTTCTATGCCGATGCAAAGTTCTACTTCGAGCCTGTTGATAAGGTGCAAAAGCCAAAATCCTGGAAAATACCCAAGTCAAATGGGCTAGAAAAGGAGGCCGCAGAATCCTCATCAAAGAAAAAGACCTATCAGTATATACCAAGCAACCAAAGGAAGAAGGGTGACCCAATATTTCGTGTCATAGACAAATCCCATGATATGAAAGGTACTAATTTCCCTACGCCTTTACCTCCTTTGGTACAATATAGAATCAAACAATCCCAAAAAGAGCCGTGTCGTTCAATCGTTGGTGAAAGTGAAGATAAAAACACAACACAAGTATCTGTGTTTAACAAAGATGATGAATCTTTACCAATTTCTCTGTATGATAACAGGGTCTTGTACATGATGCAGCAAATGGGTTATGACATCGCCACTGGCCCGTCCCTAGGTGATGGCCGGGGACAACTAGCACCATTCGAGAAGGTATTATCTCAAGAACAACTTAAAGCTCTGCACGAAGACCATGTTTTAAAAGAAATGAAGCATGGGTTAGGATATGAGGTTTGTATGGCTTCGGCTGATTATACGGACATGACGGAAGCATCTCCACAAATGGAGGATGGCAACCAATGTACCGTGGATGACTTGGAAGAAATAAATATTGGTACGAGTGATGATCCTCGTCCAATTTTTATTAGCAAACATTTGTCTAAAGAAAATAAACTAAAATATCATGAGTTCCTGCGTGCAAATAGAGACGTATTCGCTTGGACTTATGAAGAAATGCCTGGGTTGGACCCAAACATAGCTGTCCATCGCCTTGCTGTGCGAGATGACGCCACACCAGTGAAGCAAGCTCAAAGAAAGTATCGGCCTGAAATACTTCTGCAAATAGAAGCCGAGGTCGACAAACTCATAGCCGTGGGGTTTATTAGGGAAGTCAAATATCCCACATGGGTCTCTAGTATTGTACCAGTTAAAAAGAAGAATGGTCAAACACGCATATGTGTAGATTTCAGGGATATGAATAAAGCATGTCCCAAAGATGATTTCCCAATACCCATCTCTGAAATACTAGTCGATGCTACTATGGGGCATGAAATATTTTCTTTCATGGATGGTTGTTCCGGCTATAATCAAATTAAAATGGCACTTGAAGATGAATAGTTAACAGCATTCCGCACACCTAAAGGCATATATTGTTATAAAGTAATGCCTTTCGGATTAAAAAATGCTGGGGCGACATATCAACGAGCAATGACAATCATCTTAGACGGGTTGTTATATGTGATCGTTGAATGCTATATAGATGACATAGTTGTGAAATCAAAGCACGAACAAGACCACTTGAAACACCTTGAAATGGTTTTTGAGCGTCTTAGGCAACATAATCTTAAAATGAACCCCATGAAGTGCACGTTCGGAGTTTCCTCTGGAAAATTTCTCGGTTTTGTGGTTACAAAAAATGGTATTCAGATCGATCCAAGTAAAATAAAGGCGATTGTTAAGATGCCACCACCCAATAACTTACATGAACTGAAGAGTTTCCAAGGCCACCTAGCATATATTAGGAGGTTTATCTCAAATTTGTCTGGGAGATGCAAACCTTTATCACGACTTATGAAGAAAGGAGTCCCTTTTGAATGGGATCAAGCATGCCAAAACGCATTCCTAGAAATTAAGAAATATTTGATAAATCCTCCTGTTTTAGGCGCACCGATTAAAGACCGACCATTAATTCTCTATACTGCTACAATGCCTACTTCACTAGGTGCACTCCTGGCGCAAAATAATGATGTAGGAAAGGAAACGTCCCTGTATTATCTTAGCCGCACCTTGGTAGGGGCCGAGTGCAACTATCCAGACATGGAAAAAATATGTCTCGCACTGGTGTTCGCTGCACAAAAATTGCGACACTACATGTTAGAACACACTGTACATTTAGTCTCAAGAGCATACCCACTCAGATATATCTTAAGTAAAATGGTACTCTCAGGGAGACTAGCTAAATGGGCGATGCTTTTGTCACAATTTGACATCACGTATATACCGCAAAAGGCCGTAAAAGGCCAAGCTTTGGCTAACTTCCTTGCGGCACATCCGATCCCAGATGATTTTCCTATAGATGATGACTTACCAGATGAGGACGTATTCGCCACGACGATTACAAAATCAACGTGGCAAATGTACTTCGTTGGCGCTTGCCGGCAATCTGGGTCAGGCGCCGGAGTCGTTTTCATTACGCCTAACGAAGGGGTGATCCCATACTCATTTACCCTAACTTCGGCGGTGTCAAATAATTCGGCCGAATATGAAGCTCTTATTATTGGGCTTGAAATAGCAATAAACATGGGGCTCGATACGCTCTCTGTTTATGGGGACTCACAATTAGTGATTAATCAACTGATGGGGACTCACAATTAGTGATTAATCAACTGATGGGGACCTACATGGTAAAGAAACAAGAATTGTTGCCATATTTCGAAAGGGCAAAAGAGCTCCTAGCTATGTTCAAAGATCTAAATTTTCAGCACATAGTTAGAAATCAAAAGCGAAAAGGTCGACGCCTTTAGCCGGTTTAGCTGCAAGTATGTCACTAGACTCACATGAAATGATGGATGTACACATAGAAGAACGAAGGTTATTGCCAATATTTGTTGAAGAAGAAGATATGGTAATATCTTCTACAATGACAGCTGATGTATGTGAAATCGAGGTAGGGGATTGGCGAGCACCATTCCTAGAATATCTGATTCACGGATACCTACCTCTTGATGCTAGAGAAATATCTAGAATCCGCAAAAGGTCAATTCATTACACATGCATCAACGACATACTCTATAGGCGTTCTCATGATGGCATCTTATTGTGCTGCATTGCTGGAAATGAAATTATGGAGGCCTTAAACGAGGTGCATGCTGGAATATGTGACTCGCACCAATCAGGTCCTAAATTGCACTACCAATTAAGGCGTCTAGGTTGCTACTGGCCCACAATGTTTGAAGATGCAACTAAATTTGCAAAGAAATGCCATGAATCTCAAGTGCATGCTGACTTCATACATCAGCCGCACGAACCACTCCATGCGACAAATATGTCTTGGCCTTTTGAAATGTGGGAAATGGATATAGTTGGTCCAATCCATCCACCGTCCTCCAAAGGTGACAAATTCATTTTAGCAGCAACAGACTATTTCTCCAAGTGGGCTGAACTTACACCACTAAAGGAAGACAAAGCGGAGAATGTAGAACATTTTATAAGAACACAACTCATTTATCGCTTTGGCGTTCCTTCTCGGATTATGTCTGATAATGGAACTCCTTTTAAAAACAAACAAGTGGAGAAATTATGCTCAAAATTTAAGATAGACCATCATTATTCCACGGCATATAATCCAGCCGCCAATGGACAAGCAGAAGCTTTCAACAAAACTCTTTGCAAGTTACTAAAGAAAGTTGTATCAAAAAATAAGCGTGACTGGCATGAAAAGCTTCTCAAGCCTTGTGGTCTTATAGAACCACAACACGCATACGCCAGGAATGACACCTTATTCCTTAGTATTTGGAGGAGAAGCCGTTCTACCTTTAGAGGTACAGATAACGTCACTGAGAGTCCCTACACATGAAAATTTGTCGGAGGAAATATCAGTACAATTACGCCTCGATGAATTGGAAAGACTAGAAGGAAGACGACTTCAAGCTTTGCAAAATCTTGAGGCATACCAAACTAGGATGTCGTGAGCATTCAACAAACGAGTCAAAAGAAGGTCGTTCAAACAAGGCGACCTAGTACTCGCAGTCATTCGTCCCATGAATATCACGCGGCGGATGAAAGGAAAATTTGAACCAAAATGGGAAGGCCCTTTCGTCATAAAAGAGGTTTATTCTAGCGGCGCGTATAGGATCATATCACCAGATGGGAAATACTCGCCGGCACCGGTAAATGGTAAATTCCTTAAGCGTTATTATGCATAAAAAAATACACTCCATACCCTCACGAGTCTAAACTGGGGCACATAAAGAAAAAACTTACTCCATACCCTCACGAGTCTAAACTGGTGCACAAAAAATATTACTCCAACGACTTACGAGTATAAAGTGTGATACAAAAAAAATCATCGAGCATACTCCATACCCTCACTAGTCTAAACTGGGTCGCATAAGAAAAAATACTCCATACCCTCACGAGTCTAAACTGGGTCGCATAAGAAAAATACTCCATACCCTCACAAGTCTAAATTGGGACACAAAAAAAATTACTCCAACGACTTACGAGTATAAACTGTGATGCAAAGAAAATAAATCATCGAGGGCACTCCATACCCTCATGAGTATAAACCGGGGCACACCAAAATCACTCCAATAAACTTACGAGTCTAAATTGTGGCACTTAGGATAAAGTAAATAAATTTCACTCCAATAAACTTACGAGTCTAAACTGTGGCACTTAGAATAAAACAAATAAATTTCACTCCAACAACTTATGAGTATAAACTGTGATGTCAAAAAAAGATCATCCAAAATACTCCACACCCCTACGAGTATAAACTGGGACACACAATAAAAACCCAATGACTTACGAGTACAAACTGTGACGTCAAAAAAAGGGGTAATAAAAAAATAAAAATAATAATAAACATCAAGCAGGCGCCATACTTCATAAGCTTAAACCGTCGTTCAAAAAAATTGTACGTACATGCATTTATAAAATCAAAATAGAATAAAATAAATAAGGCTTCAGGCCATACACAACGATAGTGTAAATAAATAAGGATGCTTCAACGTCAAAGCTGGCGTACTAGCACATCATGCATACAATTTGGAGTTCGCACGTGAAAAAACAAAGTACTGCTACATTTGAAGTAAAACTGAGTACTGAACATAAAATGATTCAAAGGGAAATGATGAATTGAAATGGCAAAAAAAAAATGAAGTCTACGCCCTCTCAAAGAGCTCGCCAGTTCTGCAGGTTGTTCAGTAGCTGACTTGCTTCGGTCTTTAAATCTGTTGTCTTTTGTTTAAATTCAGCAAGCCTTGTACGTTTGCCAGCATTAGTATCCTGTAGACTCTTCACCAACTCCTTCTGATCAGATTGATGGGCATCATGTGCTTGTCGGCACTGTTCCATTTCCAATTTAAGCTTGTGCAAAGTAGCAGTAACCTCTTCAAGCTGGGCCTTCAGCTCTGCTTCCCGTGCCTCCATTTCAGTGCACTTCTTTTCTACGGCAGATACGTCCTCAATTATGGCCTTGGAAACCTCATGGCCAGACTTAATCTTAAGTTCTTCTTTGGCAACAACATGTTCATCTCGCTCGGATCCCCTCGTGAATTCGGTCTGGCCACCCTCCCACTTCTTGGAAAGGTCAATAAGCCCGACCAAAATGGCCTGCACCTTCGCTACCTCAGGCACTTGCGTGGGCAGCATTTGAGAAACACTCTCAAGCATGATGCGTCTCTTGCGATCACCAAGGGTAGAGTCTTCCAGTCCTTCGAGGGCTTGTTTCACTACGAAATCCGTAGCATCCATAAACGTGTCCTTGACGAAACTGCAGTCCATCTGTGCGCCTTTCCCTGATACAACCATCACCTCAGGGTCTTGTGAGGGGTGAATTTCTTGGTCGCAACCTAAAAAAGAGGAAGAGTCGTGAGAATTTGATGATAATGATGGTTTGTAGACACGACCAATTAAATAAGTATCTATAGGTAAATAAACTACCAGATAAAGTTGACAAGAAATCAAGAGCACTAGGTGGATGGGGCACAACTTCAGTCACACCCGGGCTGGAAGGTGGATGACTTGTGCCACGCTCGCCAATGGTATAATCCTCGACGGATAAATTGACGAGGTCACCAAGGCCATGGTCCTTTTCTCCCGTGAGAACATGGCCAAAATCTTCATCATTAACAATGCTACTGAGTTCAACATCTAATGACGGACCATCCAAGGTTATTGGTTCAGAAAAATCATATTCTTGGGACAAATCAAGTTTGCGCTTGAGGAGGAGCCTCTCTTCCTCATCAGCATGAATGGGCGATAAATTTTTACGCTTCTGTCCGCCGGTGGCCGGGCCAGTTTTCGGAAGATCATCACTACGCACTAGCAATGGATAAGCAGAGGAAGAACCAACTTCAACAACAGACTTTGGTACGCCACTTTGCTGCAGCCACATATATAAAAGGATGATATTATTAGCACTGATTAGTACAACAAAGAAATGAACAAGTTGTATGCAAACCATTAACTCACCTCTTTAGATTTCATGGGTTGAGTAGCAACAGCATCCTTAACCTTTCGCTTCTTCTATTAAAAGGAGATATAAAAGAAAAATGAGATAAAGAAAGGAGCGAACGAACCATGGTAGTACCAAATATATAGAGGTATATATCTTACCTTTTTAGAGTTGATTAACGGTTCATCATTTGAGAGAAATTCACACAAAATGGGACGCCAGTGGTCCATAATTCTCTTTCCATTCAATTTGATGGCTGCAATATGTTCCTCCTTACCCCTGGCGGAGACTTCCTTGATAACAACAAAATCATTCACTGAAAGCTTGCGAGGAACTATGTACTCCTCTCCGCGTTTCAGAAAATTACGTTCTCGCGGATTATAATTCGGACCATTCGAGATGCCCGGATGAAGAGTATTGAATATGTTGTTAAATGGTTTCATAAATCCCACCCACCAGTTGTTCCAGGCCACAGACCTCATGCGCATCATTAAGAAGGTACTAGAACTCTCCTTGGTCCGAAAGCGTAATAAATGCCATTAATACGCTGTGATGCAACACCAGTATCCTCCTTTGTGTACACAATCGACCAACAGAGCATAGGGCACTTGTTGTCTCAAAGTAAGTTGTCGTGCAACTCGATCAGGATGATATGGCTCCGCTTATGCAAAGATCATCAACATCAGTAGCACGCCCATGGAAGCATACCCGATGTGAAGAAATGGTGAAGGACCTTTGCAACTGATCCACCCCGACTAAGTTCTTTGGAGTATACGGATTCCAAAATATATTGGCTCGGTCATCAAAGAAAATGCGTGCCCTAGCAGGACTGAAAGTTATGGGAACCCGAAACATAGTTTTAACCATGGTTGGTTGCATTGGCAATTGCTTAACATCGGGAAGATGTTTCCCTTTCACTTTATCCTTAAATGGTTTTCTTAGATAAAGACCCATCCACCCCGCTATATAATGCACTGGCCAAATCCTTTCCTCATAAGAGGGAGCAAATGGGTGCATCTGATCCTTCAAGAGAATAATACAATGAACAAAGTGCCGAGGGAGCCAAAGAGATCTTAAGTAATTCAAACGATCCAAGAGGCCATAAGAAGGACACCGATTTAATATAAGGCCCCCACCAACAACCATGTAAGAGCAAAGCCGTTGGGCTATAAAAGCCGCAATGTACATGTGTTGTTCTGAAGGAGGTGAAAGACGAAAGTGTGGTCGCGTTTGTTATGGAAATGGTCACACCAAACTTGAAAAGTCACACTCCCATTTTCAAGGGCCGTGAGGTAGAATTCTTCTAAAAGGTCAGATAAGAAATTTGGGAACATAAACTTTGAAGGTTGGTCATCTATAGAGGGAACATATTCCTCGTATGGATCTCCAACTAAAGGGAGACCCGACACTAGAAGCATGTCAAGCAGAGTTACGGTACGTTCACCAGATGAAAAAAGAAAAGTATTTGTTTTTGGATCCCATCTTTCCAGTAGTGACCTCAGTAACAAATCTGAAACTTCATATTCATCGAGGGAGCAGTAAATGGCCCTGTATATGTAATCGGTGTTCTCTGCTTCTCCTTTCAAACAAAACGAGTGGTTATTCAATATAGAGATGCCCCACTCAACATAGCCTTTGGGTTGCGGAACATACTGATCATTGTGACCATCCCAACCTAGACCTTTTGCTACCATCCTGGTCCCTAGGGTGTAGGCTTCTTGATCTGGTTTAGGATAAGGTGCTAGTGGATGAAAAGAATAGTCACTAAGAGTAGACCCCACATTCCAACCATGAGGATGGCGCGTCAAATCCGCATGTGCGAGCACCTGCTGTTTGATCACTGGATTAACTTCTTCACTAGTATTAGGCTCGTATAGATGCCGCTCGGCTAACTGACAAATTGATAGTTCATTGGAAGGAACAGACCCTTCACCATGCGCCATCTATATGCAAAAAGGCATAAAATGAACACGCATGTGTAAAAGAAACGCCTTGTTAGAAAAAAGAAGGGAACGTCACGGTGTGTTACCTAGCTTTATTAGCAACTATCTTCAGCCAACAATTTAAATACTTTTCCTGGAAAGCAAAAAAAAAGGGGGAACACTCGAGTAAATAAAAGACATCAGACCCAAGCATATGATGTATATGTTATGATATGCTTGTTGCAAAAAAGAGAACATATTTTTGAAATAATATATATGTGACGCTTATAATCGTCTCCACGGTCGTACGACAGACCAAGCCCACATAGGGACTTGCCGGAACGCCGACCGTGAGAAAAAACATATTGCTAACATAATATATATACATGGCATTTGTAATCATCTCCGCGGTTGTACGACGGACCAAGCCCCCATAAGGACTTGCCGGAACGCCAGCCGGAGAGAAATCCTATTTTCGACACACATGCTAGGCTTGTTGTTCTCAATGGTCATACGACGGACCAACCCCATATAGGGACTTGCCGGGACGCCAACCGTGGGAAAAATAAAATTTTGACATAATATGTATGTGGCGCTAATAATTGCCTCCATGGTCGTACGTCGGACCAGGCCTACATAGGAACTTGCCGGGACGCCAACCGTAAAAAAAATTCGACATAATATATATGTGGTGGTTATAATCATCTCCACGGTCGCATTTGACGGACCAAGCCCACATAGGGACTTGCCGAACGCCGACTGTGAGAAGAAATATATATATATATATATATATATATATATATATATATATATATATATATATATATATATATATGGCATTTGTAATCATCTCCGTAGAGTTGCACGACGGACCAAGCCCCCATAAGGACTTGCCGGAACGCCAACCGGAAAGAAATACTATTTTCGACATACATGCTATGCTTGTTGTTCTCAACAGTCATACAACGGACCAAGCCCATATAAAAAAAGTTGCTGAACGAAATTCGTGAGGAAATTGTGCGTAGGTTATATGAAAGAAAATCAATTAAAAATTTAAGAAATACTAGCATACGTCGGTCTTCATGGCCGTACGACGGACCAAGTTTGTACAAACTTGCCGGCACGCCAACCGTGAGAAAGATGTAAGTCTGTATCTTAAAGAGAGCATCTTAGATCTAAAAAAATGATCTTGACAACAGTAAGTTCGTATATAGCTTGCCGGCACGTCAGTAAAAAAATTGTTTTGCACACGTATGGTACAAGATGCACATTTGTTAATGGCCCAAAGGTAGACTACATGCATGGATCCATCTGCAGACTATTTATCTAATATATGAGACTGGTACATGCATAAAGGAAAAGAAAACCTAATTAGAGAACAGGTATACGTCCGTAGATTATGTGCACGGATCCATCTAGAGACTATTTATCTAATCTGAGGCTGGTACATGCATAAGGGAAAAAAGCATGGGGTGTAGTACCTAATCAGGGAACAGGTATACGTCCGAAATCAAATATGATTGTTTAGCCAGATCATACCCCAACCTTCCTACAGTATTAGAGAAAAGAAATAAAGGGGCAAGTAGAGTACACAAATCATGTATGTGCTTGTAGTATATATGAGTGAATTAATCACAAACTTACCAGCACCTCGGTTTAAAAGTTCAGATCTGTACTCCAGCGAAAGCACATCTCACGAGGGATTAAGAAAGTAATCTAGCACAAAGGGAATAGTGGACTAATCAATCAAACAAATTTAGATGCAAGAATGCAAGGAAACGGAAAGGTAAATCTTAATGCGTACGGGGTTATGGGCTGGAGGGCAGAGGGAGGTAAGCCAAGCCTCGTCTCCGTTGTCGTCTAGTAGGGCTAATAGAATATCGTGGATGACTGTTTAAAAAGATAGTCGAGGAAGGCACGGGTGGAGTTTGTTAGCCGGATGAGGTTGTTGGCCGGATAATCTCAAACAGGGCCTGCCTTTTAGCTTCAACGGCGGCAGGATAAATTAGCGCCGTGGAGATAAAAAAAATAGTAGAAGTGCATGACCATACGTAACTGGCACACAACTAACTAAAAGTCGTGAGCCCATATACTCACGTGATATACTTTGTGAACCAAAAAATAACATGTATAACCAAGTTTCGAGCTCTGGGCCTGACTCAAAAAAAAAACTTCTCTTCAAACGCAGACCTCGAGGGGCATCTGTTGACACCGATTTTGGCTAAAATGAAACACGGTGCTTAGATATTATTAAAATAAAATCATTTACATAAAATACAAAAATGCTGAGTTGCCGAGTACACGGATAAAAAGAGCATGATGAATTTATGCTGCGCCGCTCAATATAAAATAACAGACCCGGAAATAGAAGGGAAGGAGCAATATCGTCGCATAAATTAGTGGACATATGACTTTCATACACATACAACATCATCAACGGCGAAATTCCAACGTTGACACAAATTCAAAGTTTCATAGACGACCTGATACTGCCAAAAAATTATATCATATCTAAGAGCATTATTTGTCACCACAATAAAATATTGGCACAATAATGTTCTTGTAAAATAATATAACGCGCGACGATATATAAAGAAAATATCAAACCGTCGTATAAATATCAATGAAAAAATGATTTCCCATGTCACTACAATTAATTTGGCCTAGCTATGCATGGTGCAAGTACTACCAACGTGCATGCATGTGTTATGTCTAAATTAATTATGCGGCAAGATTAAGAAGTAATGGACTAATTACCCAGCCCATGACCCAAAACACATACGGGTGTCTCCCGGACTACTAACCCATGCAAAGAGAACTAATAGCCCAATTTAGCTACTTTAATCAAATAGCTATTAAGAAATCCACCGAGGAGACTTGGCGTACAATCAGCCACCACGCCCACACTCCCACGTCCCTCCACACGATCTCCAGTACATGCATGCGTTCGTCTCAGGCGCTGACCGCCTATATAAAGGCCAGCACACAACGTTGCCAAGGCTGAACAATTCATCCATCCATCATTCACGCACATACGTACGCTACAACACCGCTCGTCGTGGTCGTCGCCGGCCGATCCGCTCACCGTCGTCGCCGCCGGCCGTTGGTCTCGTCGTCGTCCTCGTCTCCGGCCGCTCGTCGTCGCCGCCGCCGTCGCCGTCGCGCTGCTCCTTGTTGGCCACACACATCGCCAACTGCTCGTCGCCCGCATCACTTCGTCACACGCAAGGTGAGAATACATGGCTACCTCCTTGCTCCCTTCTTGATGTATCCCTGTTGAACCATATGCCTCAAATAGTATGGGTGTTCTTCGTCACTTCACATTCACATAGCACAACTTGTTTGGTCTCATGGGATCTAGCATCCCTTGTTGATACAAACCAAGGTTAGATTAATTAGGCTGCTCTTGTTTTGGTCTCATGGTGATGTTGTATCCCATGTTGATACAATTCAAGACTAAAATATATCCATCGATGATGCTACCATTTCACCGTACACATCATATATGTTCGGTGCTGCCCAATTAATTCTCTCTTGGTTCGGTCTCATGGTGATCTTGATCCCATGTTGACACAAATCAAGATGATAAATGGAATGTTGGGTCTAGTCATATATTGATCCTCAATCCTATAATGATGCAAACTAAGTGCACATGATGCAACTAAAATTCTTCTTGTTTTGGTCTCATGGTGATCTTGCATCTCCATGTTGATACAAGACAAGACCAAAAATTATGCTCATCTTGTTTTGGTCTCATGGCGATCTTGCATCCCATGTTGATACAATTCATGAATAAAAATGTGTCCATCTTGATTTGGTCTCATGGTGATCTTGCATCCCATGTTGATACAGATCAAGGATAGAAATAGAAATAAAGCTCATATTGATTTGGTTTCATAAAGTCCTATTTTGTTGGAAATTCACACATGTTTCTTCCATATAATTTATAGTCTGGCTAGACCCCTAAATGCATCAGTATAGGGTGTAAACGTGGAGCATACGGCTATATGTTCATTAGTCTCAAGAAGCAGCATTATACGCTCGGATTTTGTACTAGTGAAAACCCATGCGAAACAAAGTCATGACAACTCAATATCCATGACTTTTGCTCTTCATAGTTTAGGGTGATATATCTAGACTTTGAGAATTGTCATATACTTCATCATGTCCATGCAAAATATAAACTGATGTATACTTCTGTTTGGTTACACTACGAGCATACATTTTGTGCTACGTTGGTGATAATACAAGCAAGAAGAAATCAACATACTTCACTTGGTTATGCTACGCATGGGCACAATGTTTCTACATGATGTTAGTACTAATACAAGTGAAGTGAAACTTCATAAAATATTCTCATGCACCGAAATCCAAGTCATATAAATATTTGACTAGATTCACTTAGTCACATGCCCATATATGATATGTTTGAGACTAGCAAAACTAGTATTTAAGCATAACTCATATGTCATAAAAGAATCCTCATACAGATTAAAATTAAATCATGCATTCCTCTCATATAGGCGAATGCGTCCACAAAACTAAAAGATAATTAGGGTCATATCCTATGTTGATAGCACTAAACATGGCATAGTGCAATTGAATATGTCATCACCAAATTTCATATAGCCCTCGCATATGATGGCTCCGTGCAACGCTATATACGTTTCTATAAAGTAAATCAAATATTCCGCCATTTCAGGCATGCACATAGAAATCACATGCATGTCAAAATTAACTCATAAAAAGAGTTATGCCCCATATTGCACATACGCACGTTAGCCCTGCTAGTTAACCATTAAATAGATCTTCATATGACTAAAAATATAACCACTACATATTTGTGATGGTTAATGATCTAGGCATGAACGTGCTATATAAATGAACATTGTCAAATCATGAATGTTATGCAACACATATGTTAGGATAGACGAAATTCAAGGCTCTCCGAGTACGCCGACGTCGAAGACAGCGAGGAGGATTTTTATTTCTACATATTGTAGTCTTCTTTTATTTCTGCATTTTGTAGTACTCGTGTGATGCAATTCTATGTAATAGGATAGTTGGAATTCTTAATCAGGGGTTTTCCCTGCGAAGATGTAATTAACAGATCTTTTATGTAAATGTAGGAGTTCTGGAAATAAAGTACCTGCAATGTTTGATCCTATTTTTATTCTATGCATTTAAATTATTCATTCTGTATCAATGACGTGGACGCGTATTTTCACGCCCTCCATTTTCCCGTTATCAGTAGGCAAATGAAAGAGACCTCAGTTATGATGATGCACTAGGTCCATAGCTGGGACCTTGTATATGTTCTCGAAATGCGTTTGTCGAGTGCTCATTAAGACAGTTTCTATACAAGTTTCTGAACGAACTCCTTAAGAAAAGTTCTCCAAAAGTTCCCTGTGCAAGAATCCTTTGAAGCATAACGAACTCCTTAAGAAAAGTTCTCCAAAAGTTCCCTGTGCAAGAATTCTTTGAAGCATCTGGTCGTCACAAACGTTTTGACTACTTGTGGAGCCAAAACGGACTCCGCATGAGTCAGATATCCATGTTTCGATTAACCTGCATGCTAACCGATTACGAGCAGCGATTCTGAGACTAGTTCTTGTGTAGTTGCATTCGATTTTTTCCATTCGACTTCACTAAACATCTCCATATGAGATCCAATTACTTGTAGGGAAATGCAAGAGACCTCAGTTTTGATGATGCACTAGGTCCATAGCTGGGACTTTGTGTATGTTCTCGAAATGCGTTTGTCGAGTGCTCATTAAGAAAGTTTCTATACAAGTTTATGAACGAACTCCTTAAGAAAAGTTCTCCAAAAGTTCCCTGTGCAAGAATCCTTTGAAGCATAATGAACTCCTTAAGAAAAGTTCTTCAAAAGGTCCCTGTGCAAGAATCCTTTGAAGCATATGGTCGTCACAAACGTTTTGACTACTTGTGGAGCCAAAACGGACTCCATATGAATCAAATATCCATGTTTGAGTTAACACTGCGCAAAACTGATTCCGAACGACAGTTACAGACTTGTTCTTGTGTAGTTGCATTTGATATTTTCTATTCCACTTCACTAAACATCTCCATATGAGATCCAATTACTTGTAGGGAAATTCAAGAGACCTCAGTTTTGATGATGCACTAGGTCCATAACCGGGACTTTGTGTATGTTCTTGAAATGCGTTTGTCGAGTGCTCATTAAGAAAGTTTCTATACAAGTTTCTGAACGAACTCCTTAAGAAAAGTTCTCCAAAAGTTCCCTATGAAAGAATCCTTTGTAGCATCTGGTCGTCACAAACGTTTTATCTACTCGCGGAGCCAAAACGGACTCCGTATGAGTCAGATATCCATGTTTCAGTTAACACTGTGCAAAACTGATTCCGAATGACAGTTACAGACTAGTTCTTGTGTAGTTGCATTCGATTTTTTCCATTCTACTTCACTAAACATCTCCATATGAGATCCAATTACTTGTAGGGAAATGCAAGAGACCTCAGTTATGATGATGCACTAGGTCCATAGTTGGCACTTTGTGTATGTTCTCGAAATGCGTTCGTCGAGTGCTCATTAAGAAAGTTTCTATACAAGTTTCTGAATTAACTCCTTAAGAAAAGTTCTCCAAAAGTTCCCTATGAAAGAATCCTTTGAAGCATCTGGTCGTCACAAACGTTTTTACTACTTGTGGAGCCAAAACGGACTCCGTATGAGCCAGATATCCATGTTTCAGTTAACACTTGGCAAAACTGACTCGAGCAGCGATTCTGAGACTAGTTATCGTGGTAGTTGCATTCGATTTTTTCCATTCTACTTCACTAAACATCTCCATATGAGATCCGATTACTTGTAGGGAAATGCTAGAGACCTCGATTATGATTATGCACTAGGTCCATAGCTGGGACTTTGTGTATATTCTCGAAATGCGCTTTTGTCGAATGCTCATTAAGAAAGTTTCTATACAAGTTTACGAACGAACTACTTAAGAAAAGTTCTCCAAAAGTTCCCATGCAAGAATCCTTTGAAGCATAACGAACTCCTTAAGAAAAGTTCTCCAAAAGTTCCTCGTATAACAATACTTTGAAGCATCTGGTGCGTCACGAATGTTTTGACTACTTGTGGAGCCAAACGGACTCCGTATGAGTCGGATATCCATGTTTGAGCTTAACACTTTGCCCAAAACTGATTCGAGCAGCGATTCTGAGACTAGTTCTTGTGTAGTTGCATTCCATTTTTTCCATTCCACTTCACTAAACATCTCCATATGAGATCCAATTACTTGTAGGGAAATGCAAGAGACCACAGTTATGATGATGCACTAGGTCCATAGCTGGGACTTTGTGTATGTTTTCAAAATGCGTTTGTCAAGTGCTCATTAAGAAAGTTTCTATACAAGTTTCTGAACAAACTCCTTAAGGAAAGTTCTCCAAAAGTTCCCTATGAAAGAATCCTTTGAAGCATCTGGTCGTCACAAATGTTTTTACTACTTGTGGAGACAAAACGGACTCCGCATGAGCCAGATATCCATGTTTCAGTTAACACATGGCAAAACTGATTCCGAACGAGAGTTATAGACTAGTTCTTGTGTAGTTGCATTCGATTTTTTCCATTCTACTTCACTAAACATCTCCATATGAGATCTAATTACTTGTAGGGAAATGCAAGAGACCTTAGTTATGATGATGCACTAGGTCCATAGCTGGGACTTTGTGTATGTTCTCGAAATGCATTTGTCGAGTGCTCATTAAGAAAGTTTCTATACAAGTTTCTGAACGAGCTCCTTAAGAAAAGTTCTCCAAAAGTTCCCTTTGCAAGAATCCTTTGAAGCATAACGAAATCCTTAAGAAAAGTTCTCCAAAAGTTCTCTATGCAAGAATTCTTTGAATCATCTGGTCGTCACAAACGTTTTGACTACTTGTGGAGCCAAAACGGACTCTGTATGAGTCAGATATCCATGTTTCGATTAACCTTCGCAAAAACTGATTCGAGCAGCGATTCTGAGACTAGTTCTTGTGTAGTTGCATTCGATTTATTCCATTCCACTTCACTAAACATCTCCATATGAGATCCAATTACTTGTAGGGAGATGCAAGAGACCTCAGTTTTGATGATGCACTGGGTCCATAGCTGGGACTTTGTGTCTGTTCTCGAAATGCGTTTGTCGAGTGCACATTAAGAAAGATTCTATACAAGTTTCTGAACGAACTCCTTAAGAAAAGTTCTCCAAAAGTTCCCTGTGCAAGAATCCTTTGAAGCATAACGAACTCCTTAAGAAAAGTTCTCCAAAAGTTCCCTGTGCAAGAATCCTTTGCAGCATCTAGTCGTCATAAACGATTTGACTACTTGTGGAGCCAAAAAGGACTCCATATGAGTCAGATATCCATGTTTCAGTTAACACTGCGCAAAACTGATTCCGAACGACAGTTACAGACTAGTTCTTGTGTAGTTGCATTCCATTTTTTCCATTCTACTTCACTAAACATCTCCATATGAGATCCAATTACTAGTAGGGAAATGCAAGAGACCTCAGTTATGATGATGCACTAGGTCCATAGCTGGGACTTTGTGTATGTTCTCGAAATGCGTTTGTCAAGTGCTCATTAAGAAAGTTTCTATACAAGTTTCTGAACAAACTCCTTACGAAAAGTTCTCCAAAATTTCCCTATGAAAGAATCCTTTGAAGTATCTGGTCGTCACAAATGTTTTTACTACTTGTGGAGACAAAACGGACTCCGTATGAGCCAGATATCCATGTTTCAGTTAACACATGGCAAAACTGATTCCGAACGAGAGTTATAGACTAGTTCTTGTGTAGTTGCATTCGATTTTTTCCATTCTACTTCACTAAACATCTCCATATGAGATCCAATTACTTGTAGGGAAATGCAAGAGACCTCAGTTATGATGATGCACTAGGTCCATAGCTGGGACTTTGTGTATGTTCTCGAAATGCATTTGTCGAGTGCTCATTAAGAAAGTTTCTATACAAGTTTCTGAACGAGCTCCTTAAGAAAAGTTCTCCAAAAGTTCCCTGTGCAAGAATCCTTTGAAGCATAACGAACTCCTTAAGAAAAGTTCTCCAAAAGTTCTCTATGCAAGAATTCTTTGGATCATCTGGTCGTCACAAACGTTTTGACTACTTGTGGAGCCAAAACGGACTCTGTATGAGTCAGATATCCATGTTTCAGTTAACCCTGCGCAAAACTGATTCCGAACGACAGTTACAGACTACTTCTTGTGTAGTTGCCTTTGATTTTTTCCATTCCACTTCACTAAACATCTCCATATGAGATCCAATTACTTGTAGGGAAATGCAAGAGACCTCAGTTTTGATGATGCACTAGGTCCATAGCTGGGACTTTGTGTATGTTCTCGAAATGCGTTTGTCGAGTGCTCATTAAGAAAGTTTCTATACAAGTTTTTGAACGAACTCCTTAAGAAAAGTTCTCCAAAAGTTCCCTGTGCAAGAATCCTTTGAAGCATAACGAACTCCTTAAGAAAAGTTCTCCAAAAGTTCCCTGTGCAGGAATCCTTTGAAGCATCTAGTCGTCATAGACGATTTGACTACTTGTGGAGCCAAAAAGGACTCCATATGAGTCAGATATCCATGTTTCAGTTAACACTGCCCAAAACTGATTCCGAACGACAGTTACAGACAAGTTCTTGTGTAGTTGCATTCCATTTTTTCCATTCCACTTCACTAAACATCTCCATATGAGATCCAATTACTTGTAGGGAAATGCAAGTGACCTGGGTTATGATGATGCACTAGGTCCATAGCTGGGACTTTGTGTATGTTCTCAAAATGCGTTTGTCAAGTGCTCATTAAGAAAGTTTCTATACAAGTTTCTGAACGAACTCCTTAAGAAAAGTTCTCCAAAAGTTCCCTATGAAAGAATCCTTTGAAGCATCTCGTCGTCACAAATGTTTTTACTACTTGTGGAGACAAAACGGACTCCGTATGAGCCAGATATCCATGTTTCAGTTAACACATGGCAAAACTGATTCCGAACGAGAGTTATAGACTAGTTCTTGTGTAGTTGCATTCGATTTTTTCCATTACTTCACTAAATATCTCCATATGAGATCCAATTACTTGTAGGGAAATGCAAGAGACCTCAGTTATGATGATGCACTAGGTCCATAGCTGGGCCTTTGTGTATGTTCTTGAAATGCATTTGTCGAGTGCTCATTAAGAAAGTTTCTATACAAGTTTCTGAGCGAGCTCCTTAAGAAAAGTTCTCCAGAAGTTCCCTTTGCAAGAATCCTTTGAAGCATAACGAACTCCTTAAGAAAAGTTCTCCAAAAGTTCTCTATGCAAGAATTCTTTGAATCATCTGGTCGTCACAAACGTTTTGACTACTTGGGGAGCCAAAACGGACTCTGTATGAGTCAGATATCCATGTTTCAGTTAACACTGTGCAAAACTGATTCCGAACGATAGTTAGAGACTACTTCTTGTGTAGTTGCCTTCGAATTTTTCCATTCCACTTCACTACACATCTCCATATGAGATCCAATTACTTGTAGGGAAATGCAAGAGACCTCAGTTTTGATGATGCACTAGGTCCATAGCTGGGACTTTGTGTATGTTCTCGAAATCACGTTTGTCAGTGCTCATTAAGAAAGTTTCTATACAAGTTTCTGAACGAACTCCTTAAGAAAAGTTCTCCAAAAGTTCCCTGTGCAAGAATCCTTTGAAGCATAACAAACTCCTTAAGAAATGTTCTCCAAAAGTTCCCTGTGCAAGAATCCTTTGAAGCATCTAGTCGCCATAAACGATTTGACTACTTGTGGAGCCAAAAAGGACTCAGATGTAGTCGGATATCCGTGTTTGATTAACACCATAAAACCGATTCCGAACAACGATTCTGAGACTAGTTCTTGTGTACTTGCATTTGATTTTTTCCATTCAACTTCACTAAACATCCCCATATGAGATCCAATTACTTGTAGGGAAATGCAAGAGACCTCAGTTTTGATGATGCACAATGTCTGAAGGAGTCCCGGACTAGGGGTTGTCCGGATAGCCGAACTATCATCGTTGGTCGGACTCCTGGACTATGAAGATACAAGATTGAAGACTTCGTCCCGTGTCCGGATGGGACTTTACTTGGTGTGGAAGGCAAGCTTGGCAATACGGATATGTAGATCTCCTACCATTGTAACCGACTGCACGTAACCCTAACCCTATCTGGTGCCTATATAAACCGGAGGGTTTTAGTCCCAGAGGATTTAACAACAATCATACCATAGGCTAGCTTCTAGGGTTTAGTCTCTCCGATCTCGTGGTAGATCTACTCTTGTACTACCCATATCATCAATATTAATCAAGCAGGAGTAGGGTTTTACCTACACCAAGAGGGCCCGAACACTGGTAAAAACATCGTGTCCTTGTCTCCTATTACCATCCGCCTAGACGCACAGTTCGGGACCCCCTACCGAGATCCGCCGGTTTGACACCGACATTGGTGCCTTCATTGGGAGTTCCTCTGCGTCACCGTCAGGAAGGATGCCTCATCCCGTCTTTAAAGACGACATTATCGCTAGAGGAGCCTTGGCCGCCGGCCAGACTCTTCGGCTAGGTGGTTTCCTTATGACCACCAGTTCGGCCGTCGCGCCGACGATGACTTCTCGGGCCATCGAAACCAATCTTCGTGTTAACTCGGAACTTGCCGAGCAGCTAGATCCGATCGAGCTCTACTCCGTGAACGAGCTCTTGGATCGCATCGCCGCCCTGGGAGTCGCCACTGACTACGATCAGATCGGGCCTAAAACCGATATGAGAGAGATTAACTCTCCCCAGGCTACCCACCATCTTGCTGTGGTAGAGGAACAATGCGGCGAATCTTCTTCTATCTTAAGGACTAGCTACGTCCAGTTCCGACCCCTCCATGCGGATTCCAGCGGAGGGACGGACGACGATCAAATCCTGAACCTAAAGTCGGCGGCGGGTTGGATTCGATGGATAACACCCAAAACCCAAACCTCCGAAGTTCGAAACTTCTCCGCCTGAGTCTTAGATTAGGCGGGGTTCCGGATTTAGTTCCACCCGCCACCCAAACATTAGCGATCTATCCTGAATTCGGCAAGAGCCCGCTGAAAAGATTACATCATTATCGGGCCAGATTCCTCTGGTTATGGACAGGATAAAGGACTGCCGAGAGGAGGACACAATCTCACTCTTACGCAATAATTGCAGGACGAAGGAATCCTAAACGCCATAAGTCGTCGTGGAAATTACACGCTTTACCGACTTGGTAACCATAGTACAAAAGTACTGTGCGATGTAGAGTGCTTGGAAAACCGAAAGTAAATTTTGGGATAGTCCGGCCCCGAACACAGCCCTAGTCCGAAATAAAAGGGTGTATTATCACAAACCACCTGGGTTAAATACCAAAAAACAAAGACCCCTAAAGGGCATGGAACCGTACTGGAGGGATGGCTCAACGGACCCTGCAAAATTCATAGCGCAGGGGACGCCACTCCAACTCATAGCCTTCGAGCATGTTGGATACTACGACAGGTGGCCAAAAGTGGCGAAGAGCTTCTAGCTTCAGAATCTCAGCCCAACAACACCAGTACGGTATTAACAATCTTCGAGACTTTCGCATCAAATAACAAGCGGAATCGAACACTCCGCAACCTTGCCGAAGTCTACCAAGTAGCAACAATAAATCCATGGAGGACACGGCTATTACCTTTAATGCGATGGCGAAACCCAAATTCGAACACAAAGCACCGCCAATGACGGCCCTCAGTCCAATTGTGGGCGGCTTTCGCCTTACTAAGGTACTCATGGATGGCGGCAATGATTAAACATCATCTATGAGGAAACCCTCCAAAAAATGGAAATAGACTGGAGCCGCATTGAGCGAAGCAGCACAACCTTTAGAGGAATAATCCCTACCCGGGAAGCATGCTGCACAGGAAAAATCACATTGGACGTAGTGTTCGGCTCACCGGACAATTACAGGTCCGAGGAGGTCACCTTTCAAGTGGCCCCGTTCAGCAGCGGATATCACGCTGTATTAGGGCGAGAGGCATTCACAATTTTCAAGCTATACCCCATTATGGGTACATGAAGCTTAAAATGCCCGGACCTAACGGAATCATCACTCTCGCTAGTGATCCGAACATAGCGCTCCGCGCCAAAAAACAAGACAACCACACTAGCCCTCGAGGCACTATCCAAAGCCCTAGCGGCCGAGGAACTAACTGCGATCGCTCCACGGTGAAGCAGAGACGATGTGATACTTGATAAAAGATCCAAGTCCACCTCTTTTAAACCAGCGGATGAAATAGAAAATTCCAAGTCCACCCAGCGGACCTGCAAAGACGGCCTCCATTGGGGAGCACGCAGTTAAACTCGATGTAGAAGCGCGACTCACGAGAATTTCTATGAGAAAACTGGGACATTTTTGCTCTGCACCCTTCGGACATGCCAGAATCCCACGCCGTCGGTGGCCGCATAGCCTAAATATCCTAAAAGGATTTAAGCTACCAAGCAAGCTCTTGACATTTTTCCTAACCCAAGAGACAGGCCATGGGAGAGGAGCTAGCCAAACTGGAAGGCTTGATTCCTCGAGAGATATAAAACATCCGGACTGGCTAGCAAATCTGGTGATGGTACCAAAGAAGGACAAATCCACAGGCGCCTATGTGTTGATTTCAAAGACCTTAATAAGGCTTGCCCAAAGGATCCCTTCCTCCCTCGCATTGATCAAATTATCGACGCCACAAAGGACACGATTCATTGTGTTTCCTCGGCGCATACTCCGGCTTACCACCAAATTAAGATGGCGGAGCCAGACCAAGCCATAACGGCATTCATTACTCCATACGGCCCATTCTGCTTCAACATAATGCCCTTTGGGCTCAAAAGCATGGCGCAACATATCGGTGCATGATTAGGACATGTCCGGCAAACCAGATCGGCAAAGCAAAGGAGGCATATGTAGATGACGTGGTGCGTCAAATCCAAGCATGTCGAAACTCTAGTAGACGACTACTTGAGGCTCACATCCGACAATCTACGCAAATATGACATCAAGCTCAATCCGGAAAAATCGTCTTGGCGTTCCAAATTAGAAAGCTCTTGGGCCTCATTGTGTCCTAGAGGAATTGAAGCAAACCCACCCAAGATCCGAGCTCTGTCACAATTGGATATTCCAAAAGACCTCAAACAAATACAAAATTATTTGGATGCATAGCGGCTCTAAGCCGCTCTATTTCCGTTTGGGAGAAAAGGCGTTACCCTTTACCGCCTCCTTGGCGCACCGAACACTTCGAGTGGACGGATGCCGCCACGCCGGACTTCGAAGAAATAAAAGCCATATTGGCAACAAATCCGTCTGGCCGCGCCAACACGGCGAACCAATGTTATTATATATCGCCGCAACACATCAAGTTGTTAGCGGCGGTGCTCGTCGTCGAGCGAGAAGCGGACGGACACGAGTTCCCTCTTCAAAAACCAGTTTATTACGTGTCCACTGTCCTAACTCCATGCATGTCCCGGTACCCACATTATCAGAAGATAGCATACACGGTGTTCATGGCATCCCGGAAGCTACGACACTACTTTCAAGAGTGTTCGATTACAGTAGCCTCCGAAGTACCTCTTAATGACATTATAAACAACCGCGACGCGACAGGCCGGATTGCCGAATGGGCCATCGAGCTCCTCCCGTTCGACATAACCTATAAACCACGACGAGCTATTAAGTCACAAGTGTTGGCCGATTTCATTGCCGAATGGACCGAAGCCGAACTCCCTAAAGAGTACGGCGCGATATTCCAATGGATCATGCACTGACGGCTCCAAAATGCTGGCGGCGCTGGGGCTGGCGTCGTCCTGACGTCCCCAACCGGGGACACATTCCAATACGTCCTTCAGATAATGTACACGGACTCCAACAACGCAGCCGAATACGAGGCCCTTCTGCACGGCCTCCGGATGGCAGTCTCCATGGGCATTAAATGCCTAGAGGTGCGCGGGGATTCAAACCTCGCGATATCTCAAATAAACGGAGACTTTGACGCCAAAGATCCGAAAATGGCAGCATACCGCAACACGGTTCTAAAAATGTTAGCACGGTTCGAAGGGCTCGAATTTCATCATATAGCCCGGGATAACAACCAGGCAGCGGACGTATTGGCACGCATCGGTGCAAAACGCGATGCCGTCCCGCCCAACATCTTCCTGGAACGGTTGTTCAAGCCATACGCAGTACTATGGGAAGGGAGTCCGAAATAACAATCCGGAGCCAACCGCCTTGCTCGACACGAACACTTTCGAGCACAATCGGAGGCTCACGCCAACGAAATAACACCCTCCGCCCACGAAATAATGGCAGTTATTGCCCGTGGATGGAGCCCTACCTAGCCTACCTAACTAGGCGGGAACTCCCGAAGACCAAAATGAGGCTCATTTGCATAGTGCGGCGATCCCAAGCCTATAAAGTCCATGAGGGAGAGCTTTATAAGAAAAGCACAACATGAGTCCTTCAAAGGTGTATCTCCGAAGAGGAAGGGCGAAACCTCCTGGCTGAAATTCATGTGGGCACCACGCCGCAGCCCGGGCCCTTGTAGGCAAGGCCTTCCGTACAGGATTTATTGGCCGACGGCCCGAGCAGATGCGCACGATTTAGTCCAACGATGCGGCGGATGCCAGCTTTTTGCTAACCAAAGCCACATGCCACCCAATCGCCCTCAAAACTATACACCCATCACCTGGCCGTTCGCGGCCCTGGGAGCTTGATATGGTTGGACCCCTTAAGGGAGGAACCACAAGCAAAAATACCTATTGGTCATGGTGGATAAATTCACCAAATGGATAGAGGCCAAGCCTCGTTAAAAGCGGCGAATCCGGACCGGTGATAGACTTCATATCAGGGGTAGTGCACCGTTCACGGTGTCCCCCACAGTATCATCGCGATAGCGGCACCAACTTCACAGGTGATGAGGTCAAATTATGGTGCAAAACATGGGCATTAAGCTCGACACGCCTCGGTCTATCACCCTCAAACTAACGGTCAAGTCGGCGGGCAAACGGTCTAATCATGAGCGGCATTAAACGCCAGACTAGTGCGGTCCCTTAAGGAATCTAATATACCTTTGGGTAGAGGAGCTCGACTCCATTACTCACGGGGGCTGCGGACCACGCCAAACCGCACTACGGATTCACACCATTTTTATGGTGTCTGGCGCAATCTTGATTTTGCCTCGTGACATAATTCATGACTCACCTCGCGTGCGCATGTATGAAGAAAGAGAAGCCGAACTTGATCGGCAGGACAGTCTGGACGCCTTGGAGGAGGAGCACGACGTGGCAAAAGCTCGTTCCGCATTTTATCAACAGCAGGCTCGAAGATATCAAAGCAGAGAAGTACGGGCCAAAGCTTACAACGTTGGCGAACTAGTTCTATGCCTGCCGGACAAGAAAAAGGACAAACTCAAGCCCAAATGGGACGGTCCCTTCATCATCAACCAGGTCCTGACCGGCGGGGCATACCGTCATGCGAAGCGACGGATAACCGACTCGAGCCAAACCCATGGAACGCAGCCCGTCTACGAAGATTCTACGCCTAGTCTTGGGACTACGGGTTCATCTCCTTCCTCCGTCCCAAAATTTATACTTTAGCTGTCTTTTATTTCTCTCCTTCCTCCTTCCTTTTCTTGAAGCCTTTAGAGGCTCACTTGCGCTTTGTTCGCACATACTTGACACGCCACTCAAGGCCATTATACTGGTGGCTTCTTTTAATGAAGCTTATTTATACGGGTTTTATGCCCAACACATGTGTCAAACTTCCGCATGTACCTTTTTATTCACCATTATATGCATCGATATGACTTAAGTTCTGGCCAAAAGCTGGGTTGCCTGGCTCACTGTGCTTACCCCTACGTTCCCGATTGTTCGGCTAGGGCGGTAAAGGGAGCACCTTCTGCGATTGTTACTGCCGGTCAGCCGGATGTGTACCTCGTAATGGGTGAAGCCGAAAGCTAAGCGTTCTTAAGGGAATATTCGGTCGGTGAACTGAAAGATGATTTTTAAACTATTTATCCATCTGCCCCCAGATGATTTTCTGCTTTCTTAGAAGTTCGGACATGCACTTTAGGGCATGCCTCCCATGGAAAGGAACCCTAAACGGAACTATTCTCCACGGAAGATGTTTCTTACTATCCATGTAATATAACATAACTAGTTGGGCACTTGTCCGACACAAAGCAATAATGACCCTCACGCCTTATCTCCATGCATTCCCGGTTCTTACATAACTTGAGGGTATTCGGACACACTCGGACTATTGGGTCCCGAGGTTGAAGCGAAAAGGTCCGCTTCGACAAACGATCTACAATCCGGCTAGAAGGCATTTTACATGTCACTTTAAATTACATAGTCAACTTTGATCGATCGTATTCCTCTTCAATACCATCTAATAGGCTGTCTAGTTTACGGTCTTGCTTTGGGAATACTATGCGGCCAATTCTACTTGGCGTACACTAAGCTTACAGGATCTCCTTCCCATCAATTTACAGGTCCGACCTCGGCCATGTGGTTTGGTCGACAACCGTGTACTGCGTCTTTACCATGGCCCAGCCTCCACGGCGCCTTTGACGGCATGCCGATATCTTCCATAGCCTAAGCGCCGCCGTGCTCCTTGAAGCCGCTCTGCCAGCTCCCCAATGCCTTGGTAGGGAGATAGATGGCCACAAGGCCTCGGCGGCGCCCTTCATCACTGCTTGAACTTCGTTCATGCACGGTAGCCTTGGTCGGGAAGAAGATCGCCGAAGAACTGGGCATCTCCTCCTTAGGGACGACACTGTGAGCAAACCTACATACATGTTTACGTTAGTCGCCTTTCCTCGCCGAACTCTTCCAAAGTTCGTTTAAGCACTTCTTGAAAATGCCGCGATTAAGACGTCGATTCTCCTTCTGAGTCGGACAACCTGAGCACGAACATCCTTTAGTTCCCCTCCCGGTTGGGTGTTGGCGTCTTCTTGCAGGTTATTTTTCTCTGCCGCACCCCTTTGTAAGCACGCTCTCGCTGACCTTTAGGCTGGCGCGAGGAGCTGTTGCTTATGCGGATCGATCGGCGCCATCTGCAATATCATTGTCGAGACTTATACACACGCAGACTTCACAAACTACTTATTTTTCAAAGTATATATTACGGAGGGTTTACATGGCTCCCCCTGTGGCGGCTAGTGCGGCCTCAAGCTGGGCCTTGCACTCTTCAAGCTCCTGGGATAGTCGGGTATTCTTTTCCATAAGATCCTGCATAACAAATGATCCTTAAATCAGTTATCCTAACTATTTTAAGTCTCGGGGGCTACTGGCATATACAACTGTCAAAATTTCTTACCCGTATGTCCTTTACATATCGCCTCCGTGGCTCTGGCTAGACCATCTTGAGTGGCAGGGAGGTGCGCGTCTCCAATTGAAGGCATTCAATGCCTCTGGGAGAAACATGTGTCACGAAGAACTGTCCGTGGCGCTTTGTGATTCATGGCACTCTCCACCTCGAGTTGGTGGAGGACAATCTGTCGGCATCCTCTCGTCGGAGGAGCATCCGACGACGCCTCGTGCTTACCTCCGCTTCCGGACCGGCGTTGGAGCCTGGCTGGCGGAGGCTCGATTGTAATCTCCCGGACCGCGGTCCGTGGCGCTCTTTCACGAAAAGAGCACTGGTGTTAATACGCCTTCAGGGAATCAATCCCGGGATATGGTGGCACGCCTTACCGTTGCGGCGGTGTTTCAATCCTAACCGCACTTCTTTTTAGCCTGCGTGGCCGCGCTGCCCCTTGTTGGTCAGCCGTCGCGGGCTCGGCCTCCTGCCTCGAAGGAACCCCCTGAGAAACACCATCAAATATGCGGTGGTTAGAAATAAAGCACGGGTGGGTCATGGGATCCGGACTTCGGTCACGGTTACAGGAGGCCGGAAATAATCCGGGGTAGTCGGCCGTGATGGCAACCAATGCATTGTCGATGCTAAGTTGATGGAACACCCCGTCGATCAGCTCCACCTTTATATCCGGGTCCTCTTCGGAGGCCGGATCGAGGGACCGTCCCGGATCCTCGGGTTGTGGAGGCGGGCTGCGTATCTTCTCCACGGCCCGGTGCAGTTCCTGCGTAGAAACCATAAAATGAGATATTTAACCACGGGAACATGGATCGGACAGGCCGCAAAGATATTCGCTTACCCAACTTCGAGGATTAATCGAAGAAAACCCGCTCAGCGGACTGACGCGGAGAAAATCCTCCTCTTCTCCTTTGTACATAGCGGACAAGGTCTTCACCAGTTCGGTGACCGATCCCGGCCCTCTGCGGCCGTGGCGGGTGGCATCATCCTCCCCGTTGAAATCCCACATGGGGTGGCCCCTATATTGGAGCCAATTTGAACTCCCGCATTATGCATGTGGCCATGACACCAATCATAGTCAGTCTGGAATGAGCCAACAATCTTATTCGGCTCATTAGGTAAAGGACGTCCCCCTGGGGGCTCCGCGGGCGCCAACTCAGGCGTTTCCTCAAAGGAGCATTGCTGAACTCCGGGAGACCGATCCAAACAGGATCCGGCAGCGGGACGTCTTCTATATAAAACCATTCCGAAGCCGGTCTTGGACGCCTTCTTCGGGGAGTTCCGGATAGATATCCGGTCCCGGCGATGCGCCATACGATTCGCTCCGCCCACTTGATATATTGACCCCTCACGAGAACGGGGCACAAGGCGAACAATCTCTTCCACAGATCGAAATGGGCCTCAACACCAGTGAACAGCTACGCAAAGGGCCTCAAAGCCCGCTTATATGCAAGATGGAGGCAGGCGTAAGGTTGTGCGGTGAGGCCGTAGAGAACTCGAAGCCCGGAGAAACGGATGGTGGAAATCCGAGTCCTCTCATTAGATGAGAGACGAAGCATACCCGCTCTCCCTTAGAGGGATCAGGAACGCTCTTCGCTTGCTTCCCGCCCTTACAAGTGGCGAGTCCGGAACGCACCGGAACCAGGAAGGCCGGGGGAAGGAATCCCTTGGTTTGAAGCGCCACCAATTCATTGTGCGGGACTGACCATCTCCCCCAATCTCCGGGCTGAGGGCTGGGAGCGCGAGAGGAGGAGCCGCGTCAACTGTCCATGGTGGAATGGATTTTTTGTCGAAGGCGCTCTAATGACGGCTCACGAGGGGAGGATGGTGCGATCCGGATCTGGATCCCCGTCTCTTTTATAGACGACTCTTTTGCACAGCAAGGGGGTAAATGTAAAGATACCCTGACTTCTCACATTCGTTCGACACGTGGAAGATCGCCATTATTGGGCGTAGGGGGATACTGAGGGAGTCCCGGACTAGGGGGTGTCTGGATAGCCGAGCTATCATCGTTGGCCGGACTCCTGGACTATGAAGATACAAGATTGAAGACTTCGTCCCGTGTCCGGATGGGACTTTCCTTGGAGTGGAAGGCAAGCTTGGCAATACAGATATGTAGATCTCCTACCATTGTAACCGACTCTGTGTAACCCTAACCGGAGGGTTTTAGTCCGTAGGGTTTTAGTCCGTAGGACGAACAACAATCATACCATAGGCTAGCTTCTAGGGTTTAGCCTCTCTGATCTCGTGGTAGATCTACTCTTGTACTACCCATATCATAAATATTAATCAAGCAGGAGTAGGGTTTTACCTCCACCGAGAGGGCCCGAACCTGGGTAAAAACATCGTGTCCCTTGTCTCCTATTACCATCCGCCTAGACGCACAGTTCGGGACCCCCTACCCGAGATCCACCGGTTTTGACACCGACAATGTCCATAGCTGGGACTTTGTGTATGTTCTCGAAATGCGTTTGTCGAGTGCTCATTAAGAAAGTTTCTATACAAGTTTCTGAACGAACTCCTTAAGAAAAGTTCTCCAAAAGTTCCTGATGAAAGAATCCTTTGTATCATCTGGTCGTCACAAACGTTTTGACTACTTGTGGAGCCAAAACGGACTTCGTATGAGCCGACTATCCATGTTTGATTAACACTTGGCAAAACTGATTCCGAGCAGCGATTCTGAGACTAGTTCTTGTGTAGTTGCATTCAATTTTTTACATTCTACTTCACTAACCATCTCCATATGAGATCCAGTTACTTGTAGGGAAATGCAAGAGACCTCAGTTATGATGATGCACTAGGTCCATAGCTGGGATTTCGTGTATAGTCTTGAAATGTGTTTGTCGAGTGCTCCTTAAGAAAGTTTCTATACAAGTTTCTGAACGAACAACTTAAGAAAAGTTCTCCAAAAGTTCCCTGTGCAAGAATCCTTTGAAGCATAACGAATTCCTTAAGAAAAGTTCTCCAAAAGTTCCCCGTGCAAGAATCCTTTGAAGCATCTGGTCGTCACAAACGTTTTGACTACTTGTGGAGCCAAAATGGACTCCGTATGAGTCAGATATCTTCAATTAACACTGCCCAAAACTGATTCCGAACGACAGTTACAGACTAGTTCTTGTGTAGTTGCATTCCATTTTCTCCATTCCACTTAACTAAACATCTCCATATGAGATCCAATTACTTGTAGGGAAATGCAAGAGACCTCAATTTTGCTGATGCATTAGGTTTATAGCTGGGACTTTGTGTATGTTCTCAAAATTTGTTTGTCGAGTGCTCATTGCGAAAGTTTCTATACAAGTTTCTGAACGAACTCCTGAAGAAAAGTTCTCCAAAAGTTCCCTGTGCAAGAATCCTTTGAAGCATAATGAACACCTTAAGAAAAGTTCTCCAAAAGTTCCCTGTGCAAGTATCCTTTGAAGGATCTGGTCGTCATAGACGTTTTGACTACTTGTGGAGCCAATACGGACTCCGTATGAGTCAGATATCCATGTTTCAGTTAACACTGCACAAAACTGATTCCGAACAATAGTTACAGACTAGTTCTTGTGTAGTTGCATTCGATTTTGTCCATTCCACTTCACTAAACATCTCCATATGAGATCCAATTACTTGTAGGGAAATGCAAGAGACCTCAGTTATGAAGATGACTAGGTCCATAGCTGGGACTTTGTGTATGTTCTCCAAATGCGTTTTTCGAGTGCTCATTAAGAAAGTTTCTATACAAGTTTCTGAACGAACTCCTTAAGAAAAGTTCTCCAAAAGTTCCCTGTGAAAGAATCCTTTGAAGCATCTGGTCGTCAAAAATGTTTTGACTACTTGTGGAGCAAAAACTGACTCCGTATGAGTCAGATGTCCATGTTTAAGTTAACACTTCGCAAAACTGATTCCAAACGATAGTTACAGAATAGTTCTTGTGTAGTTGCATTCGATTTTTTCCATTCTACTTCACTAAAAATCTCCATATGAGATCCAATTACTTGTAGGGAAATGCAAGAGACCTCAGTTATGATGATGAACTAGGTCCATAGCTAGGACTTTGTGTATGTTCTGGAAATGCGTTTGTCGAGAGCTCATTAAAAAAGTTTCTATACAAGTTTCTGAACGAACTCCTTAAGAAAAGTTCTCCAAAAGTTCCCTATGAAAGAATCCTTTGAAGCATCTGGTCGTCACAAACTTTTTTACTACTTGTGGAGCCAAAACGGACTCCGTATGAGTCAGATATCCATGTTTCAGTTAACACTTGCAAAACCGATCCGAACGACAGTTACAGACTAGTTCTTGTGTAGTTGCATTAAATCTTTTCCATTCTACTTCACTAAACATCTCCATATGAGATCCAATTACTTGTAGGGAAATGCAAGAGACCTCAGTTATGATGATGCACTAGGTCCATAGTTGGCACTTCGTGTATGTTCTCGAAATGCGTTTGTCGAGTGCTCATTAAGAAAGTTTCTATACACGTTTCTGAACGAACTCCTTAAGAAAAGTTCTCCAAAAGTTCCCTATGAAAGAATCCTTTGAAGCATCTGGTCGTCACAAACGTTTTTACTACCTGTGGAGCCAAAACGGACTCCGTATGAGCCAGATATCCATGTTTCAGTTAACACTTGGCAAAACTGATTCGAGCAACGATTCTGAGACTAGGTCTTGTGTAGTTGCATTCGATTTTTTCCATTCTTCTTCACTAAACATCTCCATATGAGATCCAGTTACTTGTAGGGAAATGCAAGAGACCTCAGTTATTTTGTGTATATTCTCGAAATGCGTTTGTCGAGTGCTCATTAAGAAAGTTTCTATACAAGTTTCTTAACGAACTCCTTAAGAAATGTTCTCCAAAAGTTCCCTGTGCAAGAATCCTTTGAAGCATAACGAACTCCTTAAGAAAAGTTCTCCAAAAGTTACCTGTGGAAGAATCGTTTGAAGCATCTGGTCGTCACAAACGTTTTGACTACTTGTGAAGCCAAAACAGACTCCATATGAGTCAGATATCTTCAGTTAACACTACCCAAAACTGATTCCGAACAACAGTTACAGACTAGTTCTTGTGTAGTTGCATTCCATTTTTCCATTCCACTTCACTAAACATCTCCATATGAGATCAATTACTTGTAGGGAAATGCAAGAGACCTCAACTTTTATGATGCACTAGGTTTATAGCTAGGACTTTGTGTATGTTCTCGAAATGCGTTTGTCGAGTGCTCATTAAGAAAGTTTCTATACAAGTTTCTGAACGAACTCCTTAAGAAAAGTTCTCCAAAAGTTCCGTGTGCAAGAATCCTTTGAAGCATAATGAACTCCTTAAGAAAAGTTCTCCAAAAGTTCCCTGTGCAAGTATCCTTTGAAGCATCTGGTCGCCATAAACGTTTTGACTACTTGTGGAGCCAATACGGAGTCCGTGTGAGTCAGATATCCATGTTTCAGTTAACACTACGCAAAACTGATTCCGAACGGGAGTTACAGACTAAATCTTGTGTAGTTGCACTAGATTTTTTCCATTCCACTTCACTAAACATCTCCATATGAGATCCAATTACTTGTAGGGAAATGAAATAGACCTCAGTTATGATGATGCACTAGGTCCATAGCTGGGACTTTGTGTATGTTCTCGAAATGCGTTTTTTGAGTGCTCATTAAGAAAGTTTCTATACAAGTTTCTGAACGAACTCCTTAAGAAAAGTTCTCCAAAAGTTCCCTGTGAAAGAATCCTTTGAAGCATCTGGTCGTCACAAATGTTTTGACTACTTGTGGAGCCAAACGGACTCCGTATGAGTCAGATATCCAAGTTTCGATTAACACTGCATAAACCGATTCGAGCAGCGATTCTGAGACTTGTTCTTGTGTAGTTGCATTCGATTTTTTCCATTCCACTGCACTAAACATGTCCATATGAGATCCAATTACTTGTAGGGAAATGCAAGAGACCTCAGTTATGATGATGACTGGGTCCATAGCTGGGACTTTATGTATGTTCTTGAAATGCGTTTTTTGAGTGCTCATTAAGAAAGTTTCTATACAAGTTTCTGAACGAACTCCTTAAGAAAAGTTTTCCAAAAGTTCCCTGTGAAAGAATCCTTGAAGCATCTGGTCGTCACAAATGTTTTGACTACTTGTGGAGCAAAAACTGACTCCGTATGAGTCTCATATCCATGTTTAAGTTAACATCGCAAAAGCCCGATTCGAGCGATGGTTACTGAGACTAGTTCTTGTGTAGTTGCATTCGATTTTTGCATTCTCTGCACTAAACATCTCCATATGAGATCCAATTACTTGTAGGGAAATGCAAGAGACCTCAATTATGATGATGAACTAGGTCCATAGCTGGGACTTTGTGTATGTTCTCGAAATGCGTTTGTCGAGTGCTCATTAAGAAAGTTTCTATACAAGTTTCTGAACGAACTCCTTAAGAAAAGTTCTCCAAAAGTTCCGTGTGCAAGAATCCTTTGAAGCATAATGAACTCCTTAAGAAAAGTTCTCCAAAAGTTCCCTGTGCAAGTATCCTTTGAAGCATCTGGTCTTCATAAACGTTTTGACTACTTGTGGAGCCAATACGGAGTCCGTGTGAGTCAGATATCCATGTTTTAGTTAACACTACGCAAAACTGATTCCGAACGAGAGTTACAGACTAAATCTTGTGTAGTTGCACTAGATTTTTTCCTTTCCACTTCACTAAACATCTCCATATGAGATCCAATTACTTGTAGGGAAATGAAATAGACCTCAGTTATGTTGATGCACTAGGTATATAGCTGGGACTTTGTGTATGTTCTCGAAATGCGTTTGTCGAGTGCTAATTAAGAAAGTTTCTATACAAGTTTCGAACGAACTCCTTAAGAAAAAGTTCTCCAAAAGTTCCTGTGAAAGAATCCTTTGAAGCATCTGGTGCGTCACAAATGTTTTGACTACTTGTGGAGCCAAAAGCGGACTCCGTATGAGTCAGATATCCATGTTTCGATTAACAACTGCATGGCCCGATTCGAGCGAGAGTTACAGACTAAATCTTGTGTAGTTGCATTCGATTTTTTCCATTCCACTTCACTAAACATCTCCATATGAGATCCAATTACTTGTAGGGAAATGGAAGAGACCTCAGTTATGATGATGACTAGGTCCATAGCTGGGACTTTGTGTATGTTCTTGAAATGCGTTTTTTGAGTGCTCATTAAGAAAGTTTCTATACAAGATTCTGAACGAACTCCTTAAGAAAAGTTTTCCAAAAGTTCCCTGTGAAAGAATCCTTGAAGCATCTGGTCGTCACAAATGTTTTGACTACTTGTGGAGCAAAAACTGACTCCGTATGAGTCAGATATCCATGTTTAAGTTAACCTGCATAAAACCCGATTCGAGCGATATTCTGAGACTAGTTCTTGTGTAGTTGCATTCGATTTTTCTGTTCTACTTCACTAAACATCTCCATATGAGATCCAATTACTTGTAGGAAATGCAAGAGACCTCGGTTATGATGATGAACTAGGTCCATAGCTGGGACTTTGTGTATGTTCTCGAAAATCGTTTGTCGAAAGTGCTCATTAAAAGTTTCTATACAAGTTTTACGAGCGAACTCCTTAAGAAAAGTTCTCCAAAAGTTCCCTATGAAAGAATCCTTTGAAGCATCTGGTCGTCACAAATGTTTTTACTACTTGTGGAGCCAAAACGGACTCCGTATGAGTTAGATATCCATGTTTCAGTTAACACTTGGCAAAACCAATCCGAATGACAGTTACAGAGTAGTTCTCTTGTAGTTGCGTTCAATATTTTCCATTCTACTTCACTAAACATCTCCATATGAAATCCAATTACTTGTAGGGAAATGCAAGAGACGTCAGTTATGATGATGCACAATGTCCATAGCTGGGACTTTGTGTATGTTCTCGGAATGCGTTTGTCGAGTGCTCATTAAGAAAGTTTATATACAAGTTTCTGAACGAACTCCTTAAGAAAAGTTCTCCATAAGTTCCCTATGAAAGAATCCTTTGAAGCATCTGGTCGTCACAAACGTTTTTAGTACTTGTGGAGCCAAAACGGACTCCATATGAGCCAGATATCCATGTTTCAATTAACACTTGGCAGAGCTGATTCCGAACGACAGTTACAGACTAGTTCTTGTGTAGTTGCATTCAATTTTTTCCATTCTTCTTCACTAAACATCTCCATATGAGATCCAGTTACTTGTAGGGAAATGCAAGAGACCTCAGTTATGATGTTGCACTAGGTCGATAGCTGGGATTTTGTGTATATTCTCGAAATGCGTTTGTCGAGTGCTCATTAAGAAAGTTTCTATACAAGTTTCTGAACAAACTCCTTAAGAAAAGTTCTCCAAAAGTTCCCTGTACAAGAATCCTTTGAAGCATAACGAACTCCTTAAGAAAAGTTCTCCAAAATTTACCTGTGCAAGAATCACTTGAAGCATCTGGTCGTCACAAACGTTTTGACTACTTGTGAAGCCAAAACGGACTCCGTATGAGTCAGATATCTTCAGTTAACACTGGCCAAAACTGATTTGAGCAGCGATTCTGAGACTAGTTCTTGTGTAGTTGCATTCCATTTTTTCCATTCCACTTCACTAAACATCTCCATATGAGATCCAATTACTTGTAGTGAAATGCAAGAGACCTCAGTTTATATGATGCACTAGGTTTATAGCTGCGACTTTGTGTATGTTCTCGAAATGCGTTTGTCGAGTGCTCATTAAGAAAGTTTCTATACAAGTTTCTGAACGAACTCCTTAAGAAAAGTTCTCCAAAAGTTCCGTGTGCAAGAATCCTTTGAAGCATAATGAACTCCTCAAGGAAAGTTCCCCAAAAGTTCCCTGTGCAAGTATCCTTTGAAGCATCTGGTCGTCATAAACGTTTTGACTACTTGTGGAGCCAATACGGACTCCGTATGAGTCAGATATCCATGTTTCAGTTAACACTGCGCAAAACAGATTCCGAACGAGAGTTACAGAGTAGTTCTTGTGTAGTTGTATTAGATTTTTTTCCATTCTACTTCACTAAACATCTCCATATGAGATGCAATTACTTGTAGGGAAATGCAAGAGACCTCAGTTATGATGATGCACTAGGTCCCTAGCTGGGACTTTGAGTATGTTCTCGAAATGCGTTTGTCGAGTGCTCATTAAAAAAGTTTGTATACAAGTTTCTCAATGAACTCCTTAAGAAAAGTTCTCCAAAATTTCCCTATGAAAGAATCCTTCGAAGCATCTGGTCCTCACAAACGTTTTCACTACTTGTGGAGCCAAAACAGACTCCGTATGAGTCAGATATCCATGTTTCAGTTAACACTTGGCAAAACTGATCCGAACGACATTTACATACTAGTTCTTGTGTAGTTGCATTCGATTTTTTCCATTCTACTTCACTAAACATCTCCATATGAGATCCAATTACTTGTAGGGAAATGAAAGAGACCTGAGTTATGATGATGCATTAGGTCCATAGCTAGGACTTTGTGTATGTTCTCGAAATGCGTTTGTCGAGTGCTCATTAAGAAAGTTTCCATACAAGTTTCTGAACGAACTCCTTAAGAAAAGTTCTCCAAAATTTCCCTGTGCAAGAATCCTTTGAAACATAACGAACACCTTAAGAAAAGTTCTCCAAAATTTCCGTGTGCAAGAATCCTTTGAAGCATCTGGTCGTCACAAACGTTTTGACTACTTGTGGAGCCAAAACGGACTCCGTATGAGTCAGATATCCATGTTTGATTAACACTGCATAAAGCTGATTCCGAGCAGCGATTCTGAGACTAGTTCATGTGTAGTTGCATTCGATTTTTTCTATTCCACTTCACTAAACATCTCCATATGAGATGCAATTACTTGTAGGGAACTGCAAGAGACCTCAGTTATGATGATGCACTAGGTCGATAGCTGGGACTTTGTGTATGTTCTTAAAATGCGTTTGTCGACAGGGGCGGGCCCACCTCAATTCAAGGGTATTCAGTTGAATACCCATGATTTTTGCCAAAAGAAACTATGTATATGTTGTATATATACTGTGTACGTATAAGGAAAAATGAAACTGATACGCAACACATGGTAGATGGCATTTCAGCCCAAAAACAGAGGCTAACCCACCCTCTATTTTCCCTCAACAGCACAACTTGGCCCATTGGCCCAAATGGATGTAGCTCACAGCCCACACACGTCCATCATCGCCCAGAAAACCTGTCCATCGATCAGACGCAGCAGGATAACCGGTACCCTTCGCACGCGAGCCGCCAGGTGGTTGACATCGCCGATCGGGCGATCGCGCCTAACGGCGGCGGCGCCGAACGGCTCAACAAATCCATCCCTTGCCCCATTGATTCTGATCCCTGCGAGTCCGCATAGCGGACATCGAGCATCGATGCAATTTCCACTCCACAACCCACATATTCAGGTACAATTGCTAATTAGATATATTAATCCTTCGCCTTCTGAAATTGGGATTTCTCCTCTCATGCCGATTCTTATTTCTTAGTTGAACTGAATTCATTTATCGTTGCAGGCAGGGGCAATGTTTTCTTCTCGTACTGTCCAGCGGGGTGCAGTATAGACGTACAAGAGTAATTAATTTAGTTTGACCACTTGTCTTTCTATTTAATTATAGTGATACTCGAGAGTTGTTTGCAGTCAATTATGAGTTGGTTAGACATGAGAATTTGCAACTTTCCATTTGAATTCGTAACATGAGAATATTTATAAATTTTGAATTCGTTAAACTGAGCATTATCTAAATATTAGTCACTGAAAGAGAATTCTTCTTGCAAGTTAAGGAGGAGGACATCATCAATCATCTTCTAAGGATCAGAGGTCGCAAATTTGTCATGCAATTTGTAAGCTTTTTTATTATTGGCTATTTCTATCCTCTATATATCTTAGATTTTGTACGCTTATGTTGAACAATTATTACATCTATATGTTGGAAAAATTCCAAGTTATGGTCAATTTTTGTGAATATAATATATTATGCAATATTCTTTATATATTTTATGACCATTGCAATATGATTCTATAATCGGTTATACGCGTCAAAAGGAAAACCATAGGCTTCCAAAAAAACTTTTCAAATTTTGAATACACAAGCTTCAATTCCTGGGCCCGCCCCTGTTTATCGAGTGCTCATTAAGAAAGTTTCTATACAAGTTTCTGAACGATCTCCTTAAGAAAAGTTCTCCAAAAGTTCCCTGTGAAAGAATCCTTTGAAGCATCCGGTGCGTCACAAATGTTTTGACTACTTACGGAGCCAAAAGCGGACTCCGTATGAGTCAAATATCCATGTTTCGATTAACCTGCATAATCACGATTCGAACGATAATTCTGAGACTAGTTCTTGTGTAGTTGCATTCGATTTTTTCCATTCTACTTCACTAAACATCTCCATATGAGATCTAATTACTTGTAGGGAAATGCAAGGGACCTCAGTTATGATCATGCACTAGGTCCATAGCTGGGACTTTGTGTATGTTCTCGAAATGCGTTTCTCGAGTGTTCATTAAGAAAGTTTCTATACAAGTTTCTGAACGAACTCCTTAAGAAAAGTTCTCCAAAAGTTCCCTGTGCAAGAATCCTTTGAAGCATAATGAACTCCTTAAGAAAAGTTTTCCAAAAGTTCCCTGTGCAAGTATCCTTTGAAGCATCTGGTCGTCACAAATGTTTTGACTACTTGTGGAGCCAATACGGACTCCGTATGAGTCAGATATCCATGTTTCAGCTTAACCTGCAAAAACCCGATTCGAGCAGCGATTCAGACTAGTTCTTGTGTAGTTGCATTCGATTTTTCCATTCCACTTCACCACACATCTCCATATGAGATCCAATTAATTGTAGGGAAATGCAAGAGACCTCGATTATGATGATGCACTAGGTCCATAGCTGGGACTTTGTGTATGCATTCTCGAAAATGCGTTTGTCGAGTGCTCATTAAGAAAGTTTCTATACAAGTTTCTTAATGAACTCCTTAAGAAAAGTTCTCCAAAAGTTCCCCGTGAAAGAATCCTTTGAAGCATCTGGTCATCACAAACGTTTTGACTACTTGTGGAGCCAAAACGGACTCGTATGAGTCGGATATCCATGTTTCAGTTGAACCTGCAAGAAAACCCGATTCCAACGACAAATCTGAGACTAGTTCTTTCGTAGTTGCACTCGATTTTTTCCATTCTACTTCACTAAACATCTCCATATGAGATGCAATTACTTGCGGCAAATGCAAGAGACCTCAGTTATGATGATGCACTAGGTCCATAGCTGGGACTTTGTGTATGTTCTCGAAATGCGTTTGTCGAGTGCTCATTAAGAAAGTTTCTATAAAAGTTTCTTAACGAACTCCTTAAGGAAAGTTCTCCAAAAGTTCCCTATGAAAGAATCCTTTGAAGTATCTAGTCGTCACAAATGTTTTTACTACTTGTGGAGCCAAAACAGACTCCGTATGAGCCAGATATCCATGTTTCAGTTAACACTTGGCAAACCGATTCGAGCAGCGATTCTGAGACTAGTTCTTGTGTAGTTGCATTCGATTTTTTCCATTCTACTTCACTAAACATCTCCATATGAGATCCAATTACTTGTAGGGAAATGCAAGAGACCTCAGTTATGATGATGCACTAGGTCCATAGCTGGGACTTTGTGTATATTCTCGAAATGCGTTTGTCGAGTGCTCATTAAGAAAGTTTCTATACAAGTTTCTGAACGAACTCCTTAAGAAAAGTTCTCCAAAACTTCTTTGTGCAAGAATCCTTTGAAGCATCTGGTCGTCACAAACATTTTAACTACTTGTGGAGCCAAAATGGACTCCGTATGAGTCAGATATCCATGTTTGATTAACATCACAAGAAAGCCCGATTACGAGCAGCGATTCTGAGACTAGTTCTTGTGTAGTTGCATTCTATTTTTCCATTCTACTTCACTAAACATCTCCATACGAGATCCAATTATTTGTAGGGAAATGCAAGAGACCTCAGTTATATTGATGCACTAGGTCCATAGCTGGGACTTTGTGTATGTTCTCGAAATGCGTTTGTCGAGTGCTCATTAAGAAAGTTTCTATACAAGTTTCTGAACGAACTCCTTAAGAAAAGTTCTCCAAAACTTCCTGTGAAAGAATCCTATGAAGCATCCGGTGCGTCACAAATGTTTTGCCTACTTGTGGAGCCAAAGCAGACTCCGTATGAGTCGAGATATCCATGTTTGATTAACAACTGCATAAAAGCTGATTCGAACGATAGTTACAGACTACTTCTTGTGTAGTTGCATTTGATTTTTTCCATTCCACTTCACTAAACATCTCCATATGAGATCCAATTACTTTTAGGGAAATGCAAGAGACCTCAGTTATGATGATGCACTAGATCCATAGCTGGGACTTTGTGTATGTTCTCGAAATGCATTTGTCGAGTGCTCATTAAGAAAGTTTCTATACAAGTTTCTGAACGAACTCCTTAAGAAAAGTTCTCCAAAAGTTCCCTGTGCAAGAATCCTTTGAAACATAACGAACTCCTTAAGAAAAGTTCTCCAAAATTTCCCTGTGCAAGAATCCTTTGAAGCATCTAGTCGTCGCAAACGTTTTGACTACTTGTGGAGCCAAAAGCGGACTCCATTATGAGTTAGATATCCATGTTTCGATTAACATCACAAGAAAACTGATTCCGAACAACAGTTAGAGACTAGTTCCTGTGTAGTTGCATTCGGTTTTTTTCCATTCCTCTTCACTAAACATCTCCATATGAGATCCAATTACTTGTAGGGAAATGCAAGAGACCTCAGTTATGATGATGCACTACGTCCATAGTTGGGACTTTGTGTATGTTCTCGAAATGCGTTTGTCGACAGGGGCGGGCCCACCTCAATTCAAGGTTATTTAGTTGAATACCCCTGATTTTTGCCAAAAGAAACTATGTATATGTTGTATATATATCCTGTATGCATTATAAGGAAAAACGAAAGCGTCATAACACATGGTAGATGGCATTTCAGCCCAAAAACAGAGGCTAACCCACCCTCTATTTTCGCTCAACACCACGACTTGGCCCATTGGCCCAAATGGCTGTAGCTCACAGCCCACACACGTCCATCATCGCCCAAAAAACCTGTCCATCGATCAGACGCAGCAGGATAACCGGTACCCTTCGTGACGCTTAGCCGCGGTGGTTGACATCGCTTGATCGTGATCGGCGCCTGCGTCTTGTGGCGCAATCGGCTCAAAAAATCCATCCCTTGCCCCATTGATTCTGATCCCTGCAGTCCGCAATGAACATCAGGCATCGATGCAATTTCCACTCCACAACCCACGTATTCAGGTACAATTGCTAATTAGATATATTAATCCTTCGCCTCTCATGCCGATTCTTATTTCTTAGTTGAACTAAGTTCATTTATCGTTGCTGGCAGGGGCAATGTTTTCTTCTTGTACTGTCCAGCAGGCTGCAGTACAGACGTACAAGACTAAGTAAGTAAGTTTGACCACTTGTCTTTCTATTTAATTATAGTGATACTGGAGAGTTGTTTGCAGTCAATTATGAGTTGTTTATACATGAGAATTTGCAACTTTCCATTTGAATTCGTAACATGAGAATATTTATAAATTTTGAATTCGTTAAAATGAGCATTATCTAAATATTAATCACTGAAAGAGAATTCTTCTTGCAAGTTAAGGATGAGGACACCATCAATCATCTTCTAAGGATCAGGGGTCGCAAATTTATCATGCAATTTGTAAGCTTTTTTATTATTGGCTATTTCTATCCTCTATATATCTTAGATTTTGGCACGCTATGTTGAACAATTATTACATCTATATGTTGGAAAAATTCCAAGTTATGGTCAATTTTTATGAATATAATATATTATGCAATATTATTTATATATTTTACAATCATTGCGATATGCTGCTATAATCGGTTATACGCGTCAAAAGGAAAACCATAGGCTTCCAAAAACACTTTTCATATTTTGAATACACAAGCTTCAATTCCTGGGCCGCCCCTGTTTATTGAGTGCTCCTTAAGAAAGTTTCTATACAAGTTTCTGAACGAACTCCTTAAGAAAAGTTCTCCAAAAGTTCCCTGTGAAAGAATACTTTGAAGCATCACGGTCGTCACAAACGCTTTTGACTACTTGTGGAGCCAAAACCGTCTCCGTATGAGTCGAGATATCCATGTTTGAGCTTAACAATGCACAAAACTGATTCGAGCTACGATTCTGAGACTAGTTCTTGTCTAGTTGCATTCAATTTTTTCCATTCTAGTTGACTAAAAATCTCCATATGAGATCTAATTACTTGTAGGGAAATGCAACAGACCTCAGTTATGATGATGCACTAGGTCCATAGCTGGGACTTTGTGTATGTTCTCAAAGTGCGTTTGTCGAGTGCTCATTAAGAAAGTTTCTATACAAGTTTCTGAACGAACTCCTTAAGAAAAGTTCTCCAGAAGTTCCTTATGAAAGAATCCTTTGAAGCATCTGGTTGTCACTAAAGTTTTTACTACTTGTGGAGCCAAAACGGACTCCATATGAGTCAGATATCCATGTTTCAGTCAACAATTGGCAAAACTGATTCCGAACGACAGTTACAGACTAGTTCTTGTGTAGTTGCATTCGATTTTTTCCATTCTACTTCACTAAACATCTCCATATGAGATCCAATTACTTGTAGGGAAATGCAAGAGACCTCATTTATGATGATGCACTAGGTCCATAGTTGGGACTTTGTGTATATTCTCGAAATACGTTTGTCGAGTGCTCATTAAGAAAGTTTCTATACAAGTTTCTGAACAAACTCCTTAAGAAAAGTTCTGCAAAAGTTCCATGTGCAAGAATCCTTTGAAGCATAACGAACTCCTTAAGAAAAGTTCTCCAAAAGTTCCCCGTGCAAGAATCCTTTGAAGCATCTGGTCGTCACAAACATTTTGACTACTTGTGGAGCTAACTCCGTATGATTCAGATATCCAAGTTTCAGTTAACACCGCGCAAAACTGATTCCGAATGACAGTTACAGACTAGTTCTTGTGTAGTCGCATTTGGATTTTTCCATTCTTTCACTAAACATCTCCAGATGAGATCCAATTACTTGTAGGGAAATTCAAGAGACCTCAGTTATGATGATGCACTGGGTCCATAGCCGGGACTTTGTGTATGTTCTCGAAATGCGTTCGTTGAGTGCTCATTAAGAAAGTTTCTATACAAGTTTCTGAACAAACTCCTTAAGAAAAGTTCTCCAAAATATCCCTTTGCAAGAATCCTTTGAAGCATAACGAACTCCTTAAGAAAAGTTCTCCAAAAGTTCCCTATGCAAGAATTCTTTGAAGCATCTGGTCGTCACAAACGTTTTGACTACTTGTGGAGCCAAAACGGACTCCGTATGAGTAAGATATCCATGTTTCAGTTAACACCGCGCAAAACTGATTCCGAACGACAGTTATAGACTAGTTCTTGTGTGGTTGCATTCGATTTTTTCTATTCCACTTCACTAAACATCTCCGTATGAGATCCAATTACTTGTACGTAAATGCAAAAGACCTCAGTTTTGATGATGCACTAGGTCCATAGCTGGGAATTTGTGTATGTTCTAGAAATGCGTTTGTCGATGCTCATAAAGAAAGTTTCTATACAAGTTTCTGAACGAACTCCTTAAGAAAGTTCTCCAAAAGTTCCCTGTGCAAGAATCCTTTGAAACATAATGAACTCCTTAAGAAAAGTGCTCCAAAAGTTCCCTATGCAAGTATCCTTTGAAGCATCTGGTCGTCACAAACATTTTGACTACTTGTGGAGCCAACACGGACTCCGTATGAGTCGAGATATCCATGTTTGATTAACACTGCAAAACCCGATTCGAGCAGCGATTCTGAGACTAGTTCTTGTGTAGTTGCATTCGGTTTTTTCCATTCCACTTCACTAAACATCTCCATATGAGATCCAATTACTTGTAGGAAAATGCAAGAGACCTCAGTTATGATGATGCACTAGGTCCATAGCTGGGTCTTTGTGTATGTTCTCGAAATGCGTTTTTCGAGTGCTCATTAAGAAAGTTTCTATACAAGCTTCTGAACGAACTCCTTAAAAAAAGTTCTCCAAAAGTTCGCTGCGATAGATTCCTTTGAAGCATCTGGTTGTCACAAATGTTTTGACTACTTGTGGAGCCAAAACGGGCTCCGTATGAGTCAGATATCCATGTTTCGGTTAACACTGCGCAAAACTGATTCTGAACGACAGTTACACACTAGTTCTTGTGTAGTTGCATTCGATTTTTTCCATTCTACTTCACTAAACATCTCCATATGAGATCCAATTACTTGTAGGGAAATGCAAGAGACCTCAGTTATGATGATGCACTAGGTACATAGCTGGGACTTTGTGTATGTTCTCGAAATGCGTTTATCGAGTGCTCATTAAAAAAGTTTCTATACAAGTTTCTGAACGAACTCCTTAAGAAAAGTTCTCCAGAAGTTCCCTATGAAAGAATCCTTTGAAGAATCCGCTCGTCACAAATGTTTTTACTACTTGTGGAGCCAAAACGGACTCCGTATGAGTCGGATATCCATGTTTCAGTTAACACTTGGCAAAACTGATTCGAGCAGCGATTCTGAGACTAGTTCTTGTGTAGTTGCAATCAATTTTTTCCATTCTACTTCACTAAACATCTCCATATGAGATACAATTACTTGTAGGGAAATGCAAGAGACCTCAGTTATGATGATGCACTATGTCCATAGGTGGGACTTTGTGTATATTCTCGAAATGCGTTTGTCGAGTGCTCATTAAGGAAGTTTCTATACAAGTTTCTGAACGAACTCGTTAAGAAAGGTTCTCCAAAAGTCCCTATGAAAGAATCCTTTGAAGCAGATGGTCGTCACAAAAGTTTTTACAACTTGTGGAGCCAAAACGGACTCCGTATGAGCCAGATATCCATGTTTCAGTTAACACTTGGCAAAACTGATTCGAGCGACGATTCTGAGACTAGTTCTTGTGTAGTTGCATTCGATTTTTTCCATTCTACTTCACTATACATCTCCATATGAGATCCAATTACTTGTAGGGAAATGCAAGAGACCTCAGTTTTGATGATGCACTAGGTCCATAGCTGGGACTTTGTGTATATTCTCGAAATGCGTTTGTGGAGTGCTGATTAAGAAAGTTTCTATACAAGTTTCTAAACGAACTCCTTAAGAAAAGTTCTCCAAAAGTTCCCTGTGCAAGTATCCTTTGAAGCATCTGGTCAACACAAACGCTTTGACTACTTGTGAAGCCAATACGGACTCCGTATGAGTCAGATATCCATATTTCAGTTAACGGTCATAAAAACTGATTCCGAGCAGCGATTCTGAGACTAGTTCTTGTGTAGTTGCATTCGATTTTTTCCATTTCACTTCACTAAACATCTCCATATGAGATCCAATTACTTGTAGATAAATGCAAGAGACCTAAGTTATGATGATGCACTAGGTCCATAGCTGGGACTTTGGGTATGTTCTCGAAATGCGTTTTTCGAGTGCTCATTAAGAAAGTTTCTATCCAAGTTTCTGAACGAACTCCTTAAGAAAAGTTCTCCAAAAGTTCCATGCTAAAGAATCTTTTGAATCATCTGGTCGTCACAAATGTTTTGCCTACTTGTGGAGCCAAAACGGACTCCGTATGAGTCAGATATCCATGTTTCAGTTAACACTGCGCAAAACTGATTCCGAACGATATTTTAAACTAGTTCTTGTGTAGTTGCATTCGATTTTTTCCATTGTACTTCACTAAACATCTCCATAGGAGATCGAATTACTTGTAGGGAATGGCAAGAGACCTCAGTTATGATTATGCCCTAGGTCCATAGCTTTGACTTTGTGTATGTTCTCGAAATGCGTTTGTCGATTGCTCATTAAAAAAGTTTCTATACAAGTTTCTGAACGAACTCCTTAAGAAAAGTTCTCCAAAAGTTCCCTGTGAAAGAATCCTTCGAAGCATCTGGTCGTCACAAATGTTTTTGCTACTTGTGGAGCCAAAACAGACTCCCTATGAGTCAAATATCCACGTTTTGGTTAACACTTGGCAAAACTCATTCCGAACGACAGTTACAGACTAGTTCTTGTGTAGTTGCATTCGATTTTTTCCATTCTACTTCACTAAACATCTCCATATGAGATTCAGTTACTTGTAGGGAAATGCAAGAGACCTTAGTTATGATGATACACTAGGTCCATAGCTGGGACTTTGTGTATATTCTCGAAATGCGTTTGTTGAGTGCTCATTAAGAAAGTTTCTATACAAGTATCTGAACGAACTCCTTAAGAAAAGTTCTCCAAAAGTTCCCTACGAAAGAATCCTTTGAAGCATCTGGTCGTCACAAATTTTTTACTACTTGTGGAGTCAAAACGGGCTCCGTATGAGCCAGATATCCATGTTTTAGTTAACAATTGGCAAAACTGATTCCGAACGACAGTTACAGACTAGTTCTTGTGTAGTTGCATTCGATTTTTTCCATTCTACTTCACTAAACATATCCATATGAGATCCAATTACTTGTAGGGAAATGCAAGAGACCTCGGTTATGATGATGCACTAGGTCCACAGCTGAGACTTTGTGTATATTCTCAAAATGCGTTTGTTGAGTGGTCATTAAAAAGTTTCTATACAAGTTTCTGAACGAACTCCTTAAGAAAAGTTCTCCAAAAGTTCCCTATGAAAGAATCCTTTGAAGCATCTGGTCGTCACAAACGTTTTTACTACTTGTGGAGCCAAAACGGACTTCGTATGAGCCAGATATCCATGTTTCAGTTAACACTTGGCAAAACTGATACCGAACGACAGTTACAGACTAGTTCTTGTGTAGTTGCATTTGATTTTTTCCATTCTACTTCACTAAACATCTCCATATGAGATCCAATTACTTGTAGGGAAATGCAAGAGACCTCAGTTTTGATGATGCACTAGGTCCATAGCTGGGACTTTGTGTATATTCTCGAAATGCGTTTGTCGAGTGCTGATTAAGAAAGTTTCTATACAAGTTTCTGAACGAACTCCTTCAGAAAAGTTCTCCAAAAGTTCCCTGTGCAAGTATCCTTTGAAGCATCTGGTCATCACAAACGTTTTGACTACTTGTGGAGCCAATATGGACTCCGTATGAGTCAGATATCCATATTTCAGTTAACACTTGGCAAAACTGATTCCGAACGACGCTATGCATTCTGGACTAGTTCTTGTGTAGTTGCATTCGATTTTTTCCATTCCACTTCACTAAACATCTCCATATGAGATCCAATTACTTGTAGATAAAATGAAGAGACCTAAGTTATGATGATGCACTAGGTCCATAGCTGGGAATTTGTGTATGTTCTCGAAATGCGTTTTTCGAGTGCTCATTAAGAAAGTTTCTATCCAAGTTTCTGAACGAACTCCTTAAGAAAAGTTCTACAAAAGTTCCCTGTTAAAGAATCTTTTGAAGCATCTGGTCGTCACAAATGTTTTGACTACTTGTGGAGCCAAAACGGACTCCGTATGATTCAGATATCCATGTTTCAGTTAACACTGCGCAAAACTGATTCCAAACGATAGTTATAGACTAGTTCTTGTGTAGTTGCATTCGATATTTTCCATTATACTTCACAAAACATCTCCATATGAGATCCAATTACTTGTAAGGAAATGCAAGAGACCTCAGTTATGATTATGCCCTAGGTCCATAGCTTTGACTTTGTGTATGTTCACGAAATGCGTTTGTCGAGTGCTCATTAAAAAAGTTTCTATACAAGTTTCTAAACGAACTCCTTAAGAAAAGTTCTCCAAAAGTTCCCTATGAAAAGATCCATTGAAGCATCTGGTCGTCAAAAACGTTTTGACTAGTTGTGGAGCCAAAACAGACTCCGGATGAGTCAAATATCCACGTTTCTGTAAACACTTAGCAAAACTGATTTCGAACGACAGTTACAGACTAGTTCTGGTGTAGTTGCATTCAATTTTTTCCATTCTACTTCACTAAACATCTCCATATGAGATTCAATTACTTGTAGGGAAATGCAAGAGACCTCGCTTATGATGATGCACTAGGTCCATAGTCGGGACTTTGTGTATGTTCTCGAAATGGGTTTGTCGAGTGCTCATTAAGAAAGTTTCTATACAAGTTTCTGAACGAACTCCTTAAGAAAAGTTCTCCAAAAGTTCGCTATGAAAGAATCCTTTGAAGCATCTGGTCGTCACAAATGTTTTTACTACTTTTGGAGCCAAAACGGACTCCGTATGAGTCAGATATCCATGTTTGATTAACACTTGGCAAACCGATTACGAGCAGCGATTCTGAGACTAGTTCTTCTGTAGTTGCATTCGATTTTTTCCATTCTACTTCACTAAACATCTGCATATGAGATCCAATTACTTGTAGGGAAATGCAAGAGACCTCAGTTATGATGACGCACTAGGTACATAGCTCGGACTTTGTGTATAATCTTGAAATGCGTTTGTTGAGTGCTCATTAAGAAATTTTCTATACAAGTTTCCAAACGAACTCCTTAAGAAAAATTCTCCAAAAGTTCCCTATGAAAGAATCCTTTGAAGCATCTGGTCGTCACAAACGTTTTTACTACTTGTGGAGCCAAAACGTACTCAGATGAGCCGGATATCCATGTTTTAGTTAACAATTGGCAAACCGATTCCGAACAACGATTCTGAGACTAGTTCTTGTGTAGGTGCATTCGATGTTTTCCATTCTACATCACTAAACATCTCCATATGAGATCCAATTACTTCTAGGGAAATGCAAGAGACCTCAGTTGTGATGATGCACTAGGTCCATAGCTGGGACTTTGTGTATGTTCTCGAAATGCATTTATCGAGTGCTCATTAAAAAAGTTTCTATACAAGTTTCTGAACGAACTCCTTAAGAAAAGTTCTCCAGAGTTTCCCTATGAAAGAATCCTTTGAAGCATCTGGTCGTCACAAATGTTTTTACTTCTTTTGGAGCCAAAACGGACTCCGTATGAGTCAGATATCCATGTTTCAGTTAACACTTGGCAAACCGATTCGAGCGACGATTCTGAGACTAGTTCTTGTGTAGTTGCATTCGATTTTTTCCATTCTACTTCACTAAACATCTCCATATGAGATCCAATTACTTGTAGGGAAATGCAAGAGACCTCAGTTATGATGATGCACTAGGTCCATAGCTGGGACTTTGTGTATATTCTCGAAATGTGTTTGTTGAATGCTCATTAAGAAAGTTTCTATACAAGTTTCTGAACGAACTCCGTATGAAAATTTCGCGAAAAGTTCCCTATGAAAGAATCCTTTGAAACATCTGGCCGTCACAAACGTTTTTACTACTTGTGGAGCCAAAACGGACTCCGTATGAGCCAGATATCCATGTTTTAGTTAATAATTGGCAAACCGATTAGAACAACGATTCTGAGACTAGTTCTTGTGTAGTTGCATTCGAAGTTTTTCCATTCTACTTCACTAAACATCTCCATATGAGATCCAATTACTTGTAGGGAAATGCAAGAGACCTCAGTTATGATGATGCACTAGGTCCATAGCTGGGACTTTGTGTATGTTCTCGAAATGCGTTTATCGTGTGCTCATTAAAAAAGTTTCTATACAAGTTTCTGAACGAACTCCTTAAGAAAAGTTCTCCAAAATTTCCCTATGAAAGAATACTTTGAAGCATCTGGTCGTCACAAATGTTTTTACTACTTTTGGAGCCAAAACGGACTCCGTATGAGTCAGATATCCATGTTTCAGTTAACACATGGCAAAACTGATTCCGAACGACAGTTACAGACTAGTTCTTGTGTAGTTGCATTCGATTTTTTCCATTCTACTTCACTATACATCTCCATATAAGATCCAATTACTTGTAGGGAAATCCAAGAGACCTCAGTTTTGATGATGCACTAGGTCCATAGCTGGGACTTTGTGTATATTCTCGAAATGCGTTTGTTGAGTGCTGATTAAGAAAGTTTCTATACAAGTTTCTGAACGAACTCCTTAAGAAACGTTCTCCAGAAGTTCCCTGTGCAAGTATCCTTTGAAGCATCTGGTCGTCACAAACGTTTTGACTACTTGTGGAGCCAATACGGAGTCCGTATGAGTCAGATATCCATATTTCAGATTAACATCACAAGAAAACTAATTCGAGCAGCGATTCACAGAGACTAGTTCTTGTGTAGTTGCACTCGATATTTCCATTCTACTTCACTAAACATCACCATATGAGATCCAATTACTTGTAGGGAAATCCAAGAGACCTCGGTTATGATGATGCACTAGTTCCATAGCTGGGACTTTGTGTATGTTCTCGAAATGCGTTTTCGAGTGCTCATTAAGAAAGTTTCTATACAAGTTTCTGAACGAACTCCTTCAGAAAAGTTCTCCAAAAGTTCCCTGTTAAAGAATCTTTTGAAGCATCTGGTCGTCACAAATGTTTTGACTACTTGTGGAGCCAAAGCGGACTCCATATGAGTCGAGATATCCATGTTTCAGCTTAACCTTTGCAAGAAACTGATTCCGAACGATAGTTATAGACTAGTTCTTGTGTAGTTGCATACGATTTTTTCCATTGTACTTCACTAAACATCTCCATATGAGATCCAATTACTTGTAGGGAAATGCAAGAGACCTCAGTTATGATTATGCCCTAGGTCCATAGCTTTGACTTTGTGTATGTTCTCGAAATGCGTTTATCGAGTGCTCATTAAAAAAGTTTCTATACAAGTTTCTGAACGAACTCCTTAAGAAAAGTTCTCCAAAAGTTCCCTATGAAAGAATCCTTTGAAGCATCTGGTCATCACAAATGTTTTTGCTACTTGTGGAGCCAAAAGAGACTCCCTATGAGTCAAATATCCACGTTTTGGTTAACACTTGGCAAAACCGATTCGAGCAACGATTACGCTGAGACTAGTTCTTGTGTAGTTGGATTCGATTTTTTGCATTCTACTTCACTAAACATCTCCATATGAGATTCAGTTACTTGTAGGGAAATGCAAGAGACCTCAGTTATGATGATACACTAGGTCCATAGCTGGGACTTTGTGTATATTCTCGAAATGCGTTTGTTGAGTGCTCATTAAGAAAGTTTCTATACAAGTTTCTGAACGAACTCCTTAAGAAAAGTTCTCCAAAAGTTCCCTATGAAAGAATCCTTTGAAGCATCTGGTCATCACAAATGTTTTTGCTACTTGTGGAGCCAAAAGAGACTCTATGAGTCAAATATCCACGTTTTGGTTAACACTTGGCAAAACTGATTCCGAACGACAGTTACAGACTAGTTCATGTGTAGTTGCATTCGATTTTTTGCATTCCACTTCACTAAACATCTCCATATGAGATCCAATTACTTGTAGGTAAATGCAAGAGACCTCAGTTATGATGATACACTAGGTCCATAGCTGGGACTTTGTGTATATTCTCGAAATGCGTTTGTTGAGTGCTCATTAACAAAGTTTCTATACAAGTTTCTGAACGAACTCCGTATGAAAATTTCTCGAAAAGTTCCCTATGAAAGAATCCTTTGAAGCATCTGGCCATCACAAACGTTTTTACTACTTGTGGAGCCAAAACGGACTCCGTATGAGCCAGATATCCATGTTTTAGTTAATAATTGGCAAAACTGATTCCGAACGACAGTTACAGACTAGTTCATGTGTAGTTGCATTCAATTTTTTCCATTCTACTTCACTAAACATCTTCATATGAGATCCAATTACTTGTAGGGAAATGCAAGAGACCTCAGTTATGATGATGCACTAGGTCCATAGCTGGGACTTTGTGTATGTTCTCGAAATGCGTTTATCGTGTGCTCATTAAAAAGTTTCTATACAAGTTTCTGACCGAACTACTTAAGTAAAGTTGTGCAAAATTTCCCAATGTAAGAATACTTTGAAGCATGTGGTCGTCGTCACAAATGTTTTTACTACTTTTGGAGCCAAAACGGACTCGTATGAGTCGGATATCCATGTTTCAGTTAACACATGGCAAAACCGATTCGAGCAGCGATTACATGAGACTAGTTCTTGTGTAGTTGCATTCGATTTTTTCCATTCTACTTCACTATACATCTCCATATAAGATCCAATTACTTGTAGGGAAATCCAAGAGACCTCAGTTTTGATGATGCACTAGGTCCATAGCTGGGACTTTGTGTATATTCTCGAAATGCGTTTGTTGAGTGCTGATTAAGAAAGTTTCTATACAAGTTTCTGAACGAACTCCTTAAGAAACGTTCTCCGTAAGTTCCTCGTGCAAGTATCCTTTGAAGCATCTGGTGCGTCACAAACGCTTTTGACTACTTGTGGAGCCAATACGGAGTCCGTATGAGTCGGATATCCATATTTGATTAACAACTGCATGAAAACTAATTCGAGCAGCGATTCTGAGACTAGTTCTTGTGTAGTTGCATTCGATTTTTTCCATTTCACTTCACTAAAAATATCCATATGAGACCCAATTACTTGTAGGGAAATGCAAGAGACCTCAGTTATGATGATGCACTAGGTCCATAGCTGGAACTTTGTGTATGCTCTCGGAATGCGTTTTTCGAGTGCTCATTAAGAAAGTTTCTATCCAAGTTTCTGAACTAACTCCTTAAGAAAAGTTCTCCAAAAGTTCCCTGTTAAAGAATCTTTTGAAGCATCTGGTCGTCACAAATGTTTTGACTACTTGTGGAGCCAAAACGGACTCCATATGAGTCAGATATCCATGTTTCAGTTAACACTGCGCAAAACTGATTCCGAACGATAGTTATAGACTAGTTCTTGTGTAGTTGCATACGATTTTTTCCATTGTACTTCACTAAACATCTCCATATGAGATCCAATTACTTGTAGGGAAATGCAAGAGACCTCAGTTATGATTATGCCCTAGGTCCATAGCTTTGACTTTGTGTATGTTCTCGAAATGCGTTTGTCGAGTGCTCATTAAAAAGTTTCTATACAAGTTTTACGAGCGAACTCCTTAAGAAAAGTTCTCCAAAAGTTCCCTATGAAAGAATCCTTTGAAGCATCTGGTCATCACAAATGTTTTTGCTACTTGTGGAGCCAAAAGAGACTCCCTATGAGTCAAATATCCACGTTTTGGTTAACACTTGGCAAAACTGATTCCGAACGACAGTTACAGACTAGTTCTTGTGTAGTTGCATTCGATTTTTTCCATTCTACTTCACTAAACATCTCCATATGAGATCCAATTACTTGCAGGGAAATGCAAGAGACCTCAGTTATGATGATGCAGTAGGTCCATAGCCGGGACTTTGTGTATGTTCTCAAAATGCGTTTGTTGAGTTCTCATTAAAAAAGTTTCTATTCAAGTTTCTGAACTAACTCCGAAAGAAAATTTCTCCAAAAGTTCCTATGAAAGAATCCTTTGAAGCATCTGGTCGTCACAAATGTTTTGACTACTTGTGGAGCCAAGACGGACTCCGTATGAGTCAGATATCCATGTTTCAGTTAACACTTGGCAAAACTGATTCCGAACGACAGTTACAGACTAGTTCTTGTGTAGTTGCATTCAATTTTTTCCATTCTACTTCACTAAACATCTCCATATGAGATCCAATTACTTGTAGGGAAATGCAAGAGACCTCAGTTATGATGATGCACTAGGTCCATAGCTGCGACTTTGTGTATATTCTCGAAATGCGTTTGTCGAGTGCTCATTAAGAAAGTTTCTATACAAGTTTCTGAACGAACTCCTTAAGAAAGGTTCTCCAAAAGTTCCCTATGAAAGCATCCTTTGAAGAAGCTGGTCGTCACAAACGTTTTTACTACTTGTGGAGCCAAAACGGACTCCGTATGAGCCAGATATCCATGTTTCAGTTAACACTTGGCAAAACTGATTCCGAGCAGCGATTCTGAGACTAGTTCTTGTGTAGTTGCACTCGATTTTTCCATTCTACTTCACTATACATCTCCATATGAGATCCAATTACTTGTAGGGAAATGCAAAGAGACCTCGCTTTTGATGATGCACTAGGTCGTGTATATTCTCGAAATGCGTTTGTCGAGTGCTGATTAAGAAAGTTTCTATAGAAGTTGTTGAACGAACTCCTTCAGAAAAGTTCTCCAAAAGTTCCCTGTGCAAGTATCCTTTGAAGCATCTATTCGTCACAAATGTTTTGACTACTTGTGGAGCCAAAACGGACTCCGTATGAGTCAGATATCCATGTTTCAGTTAACACTGTGCAAAACTGATTCCGAACGACAGTTACAGACTAGTTCTTGTGTAGTTGCATTCGATTTTTTTCATTCCAGTTCACTAAACATCTCCATATGAGATCCAATTACTTGTAGAGAAATGCAAGAGACCTCAGTTATGATGATGCACTAGGTCCATAGCTGGGAATTTGTGTATGTTCTCGAAATGCGATTTTCGAGTGCTCATTAAGAAAGTTTCTATCCAAGTTTCTGAACGAACTCCTTAAGAAAAGTTCTACAAAAGTTCCCTGTTAAAGAATCTATTGAAGCATCTGGTCGTCACAAATGTTTTGAATACTTGTGGAGCCAAAACGGACTCCGTATGATTCAGATATCCATGTTTTGATTAACATCGCCAAAAAAACGATTCGAACGATTGTTATAGACTAGTTCTTGTGTAGTTGCATTCGATTTTTTCAATTGTACTTCACTAAACATCTCCATATGAGATCCAATTACTTGTAGGGAAATGCAAGAGACCTCAGTTATGTTTATGCCCTAGGTCCATAGCTTTGGCTTTGTGTATGTTCTCGAAATGCGTTTGTCGAGTGCTCATTAAAAAAGTTTCTATACAAGTTTCTGAACGAACTCCTTAAGAAAAGTTCTCCAAAAGTTCCCTATGAAAGAATCCTTTGAAGAATCTGGTCGTCACAAATGTTTTTACTACTTGTGGAGCCAAAATAGACTCCGTATGTGTCAAATATCCACGTTTCTGTTAAATCTTGGCAAAACTGATTCCGAACGATAGTTACAGACTAGTTCTTCTGTAGTTGCATTCAATTTTTTCCATTCTACTTCACTAAACATCTCCATATGAGATTCAGTTACTTGTAGGGAAATGCAAGAGACCTCAGTTATGATGATGCACTAGGTCCATACCTGGGACTTTGTGTATGTTCTCAAAATGGGTTTGTCGAGTGCTCATTAAGAAAGTTTCTGTACAAGTTTCTGAATGAACTCCTTAAGAAAAGTTCTCCAAAAGTTCCCTGTGCAAGAATCCTTTGAAGCGTAACGAACTCCTTAAGAAAAGTTCTCCAAAATTTCTCTATGCAAGAATACTTTGAAGCATCTGGTCGTCACAAAGATTTTGACTTCTTGTGGAGCCAAACGGACTCAGTATGAGTCGAGATATCCATGTTTCGCTTAATCGCATAAACTGATTCCGAGCAGCGATTCTGAGACTAGTTCTTGTGTAGTTGCATTCAATTTTTTCCATTCCACTTCACTAAACATCTCCATATGAGATCCAATTACTAGTAGGGAAATGCAAGAGACCTCAGTTACGATGATGCACTAGGTCCATAGCTCGGACTTTGTGTATGTTCTCGAAATGCGTTTGTCGAGTGCTCATTAAGAAAGTTTCTATACATGTTTCGAATCGAACTCCTTAAGAAAAGTTCTCCAAAATTTCCCTATGAAAGAATCCTTTGAAGCATCTGGTCGTCACAAATGTTTCTACTACTTTTGGAGCCAAAACGGACTCCGTATGAGTCAGATATCCATGTTTCAGTTAACACTTGGCAAAACTGATTCCGAACGACAGTTACACACTAGTTCTTGTGTAGTTGCATTCGATTTTTTCCATTCTACTTCACTAAACATCTCCATATGAGATCCAATTACTTGTAGGGAAATGCAAGAGACCTCAGTTATGATGATGCACTAGGTCCATAGCTGGGACGTTGTGTATATTCTCGAACTGCGTTTGTTGAGTGCTCATTATGAAAGTTTCTATACAAGTTTCTGAATGAACTCCTTAAGAAAATTTCTCCAAAAGTTCCCTATGAAAGAATCCTTTGAAGCATCTGGTCATCACAAACGGTTTTACTACTTGTGGAGCCAAAACGGACTCCGTATGAGCCAGATATCCATGTTTCAGTTAACACTTGGCAAAACTGATACCGAACGACAGTTACAGACTAGTTCTTGTGTAGTTGCATTCGATTTTTTCCATTCTACTTCACTAAACATCTCCATATGAGATCCAATTACTTGTAGGGAAATGCAAGAGACCTCAGTTATGATGATGCACTAGGTCCATAGCTGGGACTTTGTGTATGTTCTCGAAATGCGTTTATCGAGTGCTCATTAAAAAGTTTCTACACAAGTTTCCGAACGAACTCCTTAAGAAAAGTTCTCCAAAAGTTCCCTATGAAAGAATCCTTTGAAGCATCTCATCGTCACAAACATTTTGACTACTTGTGGAGCCAAACGGACTCGTATGAGTCGAGATATCCATGTTTGATTAACACTTGGCAAACCGATTCGAGCAGCGATTCTGAGACTAGTTCTTGTGTAGTTGCATTCGATTTTTTCCATTCTACTTCACTAAACATCTCCATATGAGATCCAATTACTTGTAGGGAAATGCAAGAGACCTCCGTTATGATGATGTACTAGGTCCATAGCAGGGACTTTGTGTATATTCTCGAAATGCGTTTGTTGAGTGCTCATTAAGAAAGATTCTATACAAGTTTCTGAACGAACTCCTTAAGAAAAGTTCTCCAAAATTTCCCTGTGCAAGTATCCTTTGAAGCATCTGGTCATCACAAACGTTTTGACTACTTGTGGAGCCAATATCAAGACCATTATGAGTCAGATATCCATATTTCGCTTAACATCATGGAAAACTAATTCAAGCAGCGATTCTGAGACTAGTTCTTGTGTAGTTGCATTTGATTTTTTCCATTCCACTTCACTAAACATCTCCATATGAGATCCAATTATTTGTAGGGAAATGCAAGAGACCTAAGTAATGATGATGCACTACGTCCATAGCTGGGACTTTGTGTATGTTCTCGAAATGCGTTTTTCGAGTGCTCATTAAGAAAGTTTCTATCCAAGTTTCTGAACTAACTCCTTAAGAAACGTTCTCCAAAAGTTCCCTGTTAAAGAATCTTTTGAAGCATCTGGTCGTCACGAACGTTTTGACTACTTGTGGAAGAAAAACGGCCTCCGTATGAGTCAGATATCCATGTTTCGGTTAACACTGCGCAAAACTGATTCCGAACGACAGTTACAGACTAGTTCTTGTGTAGTTGCATTCGATTTTTTCCATTCTAATTCACTAAACATCTCCATATGAGATCCAATTACTTGTAGGGAAATGCAAGAGACCTCAGTTATGATGATGCACTAGGTCCATAGCTTTGACTTTGTGTATGTTCTCGAAATGCGTTTATCGAAAGTGCTCATTAAGAAAGTTTCTATACAAGTTTCTGAACGAACTCCTTAAGAAAAGTTCTCCAAAAGTTCCCTATGAAAGAATCCTTTGAAGCATCTGGTCATCACAAATGTTTTTGCTACTTGTGGAGCCAAAAGAGACTCCCTATGAGTCAAATATCCACGTTTTGGTTAACACTTGGCAAAACTGATTCCGAACGACAGTTACAGACTAGTTCTTGTGTAGTTGCATTCGATTTTTTGCATTCTACTTCACTAAACATCTCCATATGAGATTCAGTTACTTGTAGGGAAATGCAAGAGACCTCAGTTATGATGATACACTAGGTCCATAGCTGGGACTCTGTGTATTTTCTCGAAATGCGCTTTGTTGAGTGCTCATTAAGAAAGTTTCTATACAAGTTTCTGAACGAACTCCTTAAGGAAAGTTCTCCAAAAGTTCCCTATGAAAGAATCCTTTGAAGCATCTGGTCGTCACAAACGTTTTTACTACTTGTGGAGCCAAAACGGACTCCGTATGAGCCAGATATCCATGTTTCAGTTAACACTTGGCAAAACTGATTCCGAACGACAGTTACAGACTAGTTCTTGTGTAGTTGCATTCGATTTTTTCCATTCTACTTCACTAAACATCTCCATATGAGATCCAATTACTTGTAGGAAACGAAAGAGACCTTGGTTATGATGATGCACTAGGTCCATAGCTGGGACTGTGTGTATGTTCTCAAAATGCGTTTGTCGAGTGCTCATTAAGAAAGTTTCTATACAAGTTTCTGAACGAACTCCTTAAGAAAGGTTCTCCAAAAGTTCCCTATGAAAGCATCCTTTTAAGAAGCTGGTCGTCACAAACGTTTTTACTACTTGTGGAGCCAAAATGGACTCCGTATGAGCCAGATATCCATGTTTCAGTTAACACTTGGCAAAATTGATTCCGAACGACAGTTACAGACTAGTTCTTGTGTAGTTGCACTCGATTTTTTCCATTCTACTTCACTATACATCTCCATATGAGATCCAATTACTTGTAGGGAAATGCAAGAGACCTCAGTTTTGATGATGCACTAGGTCCGTGTATATTCTCGAAATGCGTTTGTCGAGTGCTGATTAAGAAAGTTTCTATACAAGTTTTTGAACGAACTCCTTCAGAAAAGTTCTCCAAAAGTTCCCTGTGCAAGTATCCTTTGAAGCATCTATTCGTCACAAATGTTTTGACTACTTGTGGAGCCAATACGGACTCCGTATGAGTCAGATATCCATGTTTCAGTTAACACTGCGCAAAACTGATTCCGAACGACAGTTACAGACTAGTTCTTGTGTAGTTGCATTCGATTTTTTCCATTCCACTTCACTAAACATCTCCATATGAGATCCAATTACTTGTAGATAAATGCAAGAGACCTAAGTTATGATGATGCACTAGGTCCATAGCTGGGAATTTGTGTATGTTCTCGAAATGCGTTTTTCGAGTGCTCATTAAGAAAGTTTCTATCCAAGTTTGAATCGAACTCCTTAAGAAAAGTTCTACAAAAGTTCCCTGTTAAAGAATCTTTTGAAGCATCTGGTCGTCACAAATGTTTTGACTACTTGTGGAGCCAAAACGGACTCCGTATGATTCAGATATCCATGTTTCAGTTAACACTGCGCAAAACTGATTCCGAACGATTGTTATAGACTAGTTCTTGGGTAGTTGCATTCGATTTTTTCCATTGTACTTCACTAAACATCTCCACATGAGATCCAATTACTTGTAGGCAAATGCAAGAGACCTCAGTTATGTTTATGCCCTAGGTCCATAGCTGGGACTTTGTGTATGTTCTCGAAATGCGTTTGTCGAGTGCTCATTAAAAAAGTTTCTATACAAGTTTCTGAACGAACTCCTTAAGAAACGTTCTCCAAAAGTTCCCTGTGAAAAATCCTTTGAAGTATCTGGTCGTCACAAACGTTTTGACTACTTGTGGAGCCAAAACAGACTCCGTATGAGTCAGATATCCACGTTTACGGTAACACTTGGCAAACCGATTACGAACGATAGTTACAGACTAGTTCTTGTGTAGTTGCATTCAATTTTTTCCATTCTACTTCACTAAACATCTCCATATGAGATTCAGTTACTTGTAGGGAAATGCAAGAGACCTCAGTTATGATGATGCACTAGGTCCATACCTGGGACTTTGTGTATGTTCTCAAAATGGGTTTGTCGAGTGCTCATTAAGAAAGTTTCTGTACAAGTTTCTGAATGAACTCCTTAAGAAAAGTTCTCCAAAAGTTCCCTGTGCAAGAATCCTTTGAAGCATAACGAACTCCTTAAGAAAAGTTCTCCAAAATTTCTCTATGCAAGAATACTTTGAAGCATCTGGTCGTCACAAAGATTTTGACTTCTTGTGGAGCCAAAACGGACTCCGTATGAGTCAGATATCCATGTTTCAGTTAACTGCGCAAAACTGATTCCAAACGACAGTTACAGACTAGTTCTTGTGAAGTTGCACTCGATTTTTTCCATTCTATTTCACTAAACATCTCCGTATGAGATCCAATTACTTGTAGGTAAATGCACGAGACCTTGGTTATGATGATGCACTAGGTCCATAGCTGGGACTTTGTGTATGTTCTCAAAATGCGTTTGTTGAGTGCTCATTAAAAAGTTTATATACAAGTTTCGGAACGAACTCCTTAAGAAAAGTTCTCCAAAATTTCCCTATGAAAGAATCCTTTGAAGTATCTCATCGTCACAAACATTTTTACTACTTGTGGTGTCAAAACGGACTCCGTATGAGTCTGATATCCATGTTTCAGTTAACACTTGGCAAAACTGATTGAATCTACGCTACACACTAGTTCTTGTGTAGTTGCATTCGATTTTTTCCATTCTACTTCACTAAACATCTCCATATGAGATCCAATTACTTGTAGGGAAATGCAAGAGACCTCAGTTATGATGATGCACTAGGTCCATAGCTGGGACGTTGTGTATATTCTCGAACTGCGTTTGTTGAGTGCTCATTAAGAAAGTTTCTATACAAGTTTCTGAACGAACTCCTTAAGAAAATTTCTCCAAAAGTTCCCTATGAAAGAATCCTTTGAAGCATCTGGTCGTCACAAACGTTTTTACTACTTGTGGAGCCAAAACGGACTCCGTATGAGCCAGATATCCATGTTTTAGTTAACAATTGGCAAAACTGATTCCGAACAACAGTTACAGACTAGTTCTTGTGTAGTTGCATTCGATTTTTTCCATTCTACTTCACTAAACATCTCCATATGAGATCCAATTACTTGTAGGGAAATGCAAGAGACCTTAGTTATGATGATGCACTAGGTCCATAGCTGGGACTTTGTGTATGTTCTCGAAATGCGTTTATCGAGTGCTCATTAAAAAAGTTTCTATACAAGTTTCTGAACGAACTCCTTAAGAAAAGTTCTCCAAAAGTTCCCTATGAACGAATCCTTTGAAGCATCTGGTGGTCACAAATGGTTTTACTACTTTTGGAGCCAAAACGGACTCCGTATGAGTCAGATATCCATGTTTCAGTTAACACTTGGCAAACCGATTCCAAAGCAGCGATTCATGAGACTAGTTCTTGTGTAGTTGCATTCGATTTTTTTCCATTCTACTTCACTAAACATCTCCATATGAGATCCAATTACTTGTAGGGAAATGCAAGAGACCTCCGTTATGATGATGTACTAGGTCCATAGCAGGGACTTTGTGTATATTCTCGAAATGCGTTTGTTGAGTGCTCATTAAGAAAGATTCCATACAAGTTTCTGAACGAACTCCTTAAGAAAAGTTCTCCAAAATTTCCGTGTGCAAGTATCCTTTGAAGCATCTGGTCATCACAAACGTTTTGACTACTTGTGGAGCCAATACGCACTCCGTATGAGTCAGATATCCATATTTCAGTTAACATCATGGAAAACTAATTCCGAATCTACGATTCTGAGACTAGTTCTTGTGTAGTTGCATTTGATTTTTCCATTCCACTTCACTAAACATCTCCATATGAGATCCAATTATTTGTAGGGAAATGCAAGAGACCTAAGTAATGATGATGCACTACGTCCATAGCTGGGACTTTGTGTATGTTCTCGAAATGCGTTTTTCGTGTGCTCATTAAGAAAGTTTCTATCCAAGTTTCTGAACTAACTCCTTAAGAAACGTTCTCCAAAAGTTCCCTGTTAAAGAAGCTTTTGAAGCATCTGGTCGTCACAAATGTTTTGACTACTTGTGGAGCCAAAACGGACTCCGTATGAGTCAGATATCCATGTTTCAGTTAACACTGCGCAAAACTGATTCCGAACGACAGTTACAGACTAGTTCTTGTGTAGTTGCATTCGATTTTTTCCATTGTACTTCACTAAACATCTCCATATGAGATCCAATTACTTGTAGGGAAATGCAAGAGACCTCAGTTATGATGATGCATTAGGTCCATAGCTGGGACTTTGTGTATGTTCTCGAAATGCGTTTGTCGAGTGCTCATTAAAAAGTTTCTATACAAGTTTCTGAACGAACTCCTTAAGAAAAGTTCTCCAAAAGTTCCCTATGAAAGAATCCTTTGAAGCATCTGGTCGTCACAAATGTTTTTACTACTTGTGCAGCCAAAACAGACTCTGTATGAGTCAAATATCCACGTTTCAGTTAACACTTGGCAAAACTGATTCAACTACGCGATTCTGAGACTAGTTCTTGTGTAGTTGCATTCGATTTTTTCCATTCTACTTCACTAAACATCTCCATATCAGATTAATTTACTTGTAGGGAAATGCAAGAGACCTCAGTTATGATGATGCACTAGGTCCATAGCTGGGACTTTATGTATGTTCTCAAAATGGGTTTGTCGAGTGCTCATTAAGAAAGTTTCTATACAAGTTTCTGAACGAACTCCTTGAGAAAAATTCTCCAAAAGTTCCATGTGCAAGAATCCTTTGAAGCATAACGAACTCCTTAAGAAAAGTTCTCCAAAAAATTTCTGTGCAATAATCCTTTGAAGCATCTGGTCCTCACAAACGTTTTGACTTCTTGTGGAGCCAAAACGGACTCCGTATGAGTCAGATATCCATGTTTCAGTTAACACTGGGCAAAACTAATTCCGAATGACAGTTACAGACTAGTTCATGTGTAGTTGCATTTGATTTTTCCATTCCACCTCACTAAACATCTCCATATGAGATCCAATTACTTGTAGGGAAATGCAAGAGAGCTCAGTTATGATGATGCACTAGGTCCATAGCTGGGACTTTGCGTATGTTCTCGAAATGCGTTTGTCGAGTGCTTATTACGAAAGTTTCTATACAAGTTTATGAACGAACACCTTAAGAAAAGTTCTCCAAAAGTTCCATGTGAAATAATACTTTCAAGCATCTGGTCGTCACAAACGTTTTGACTACTTGTGGAGCCAAAACGGACTCCGTATGAGTCAGATATCCATGTTTCGATTAACTTAACTGCAAGAAACCTGATTCAAGCGATAGTTACAGACTAGTTCTTGTGTAGTTGCATTCAATTTTCTCCATTCTACTTCACTAAACATCTCCATATGATATCCAATTACTTGTAGGGAAATGCAAGAGAGCTCAGTTATGATGATGCACTAGGTCCATAGCTGGGACTTTGTGTATGTTCTCGAAATGCGTTTATCGAGTGCCCATTAAGAAAGTTTCTATACAAGTTTCTGAACGAACTCCTTAAGAAAAGTTCTACAAAAGTTCCCTGTAAAAGAATCCTTTGAAGCATCTGGTCGTCACAAACGTTTTAACTACTTGTGGAGCCAAAACGGACTCCGTATGAGTCAGATATCCATGTTTGATTAACATCGCATAAAAACCCGATTCCGAATCCAGCTTACACACTAGTTCTTGTGTAGTTGCATTTGATTTTTTCCATTCTAATTCACTAAACGTCTCCATATGAGATCTAATTACTTGTAGGGAAATGCAAAAGACCTCAGTTATGATGATGCGCTAGGTCCATAGCTGGGACTTTGTGTATGTTGTCGAAATGCGTTTGTCGAGTGCTCATTAAGTAAGTTTCTTGACAAGTTTCTGAACGAACTCCTTAAGAAAAGTTCTCCAAAAGTTCCCTATGAAAGAATCCTTTGAAGCATCTAGTCGTCACAAACGCTTTTGACTACTGAGCCAAACGGACTCCGTATGAGTCGAGATATCCATGTTTCAGCTTAACATCACAAGAAAAACCGATTCGAACGCATGCCATACTGAGACTAGTTCTTGTGTAGTTGCATTTGATTTTTTCCATTCTACTTCACTAAACATCTCCATATGAGATCCAATTACTTATAGGCAAATGCAAGAGACATAAGTTATGATGATGCATGATGTCTACTACGCAACCTTCTTCTTGTAGACGTTGTTGGGCCTGCAAGTGCACAGGTTTGTAGAACAGTAGCAATTTTCCCTCAAGTGGATGACCTAAGGTTTATCAATCCGTGGGAGGCGTAGGATGAAGATTGTCTCTCCCAAGCAACCCTGCAACCAAATAACAAAGAGTCTCTTGTGTCCCCAACACACCCAATACAATGGTAAATTGTATAGGTGCACTAGTTCGGCGAAGAGATGGTGATACAAGTGCAATATGGATGGTAGATATAGGTATTTGTAATCTGAAATAATAAAAACAGCAAGGTAACTAATTATAAAAGTGAGCGTGAAAGCGGTATTGCAAATGATAGGAAACAAGGCCTAGGGTTCATACTTTCACTAGTGCAAGTTCTCTCAACAATAATAACATAGATGATCATATAACATCCCTCAACATGCAACAAAGAGTCACTCCAAAGCCACTAATAGCGGAGAACAAACGAGAGATTATGGTAGGGTACGAAAACCACCTCAAAGTTATTCTTTTGGATCGATCTATTCAAGAGTTCGTACTAGAATAACACCTTAAGGTACAAATCAACCAAAACCCTAATGTCACCTAGATACTCCATTGTCACCTCAAGTATCCGTGGGCATGATTATACGATATGCATCACAGAATCTCAGATTCATCCAACCAACACAAAGTACTTCAAAGAGTGCCCCAAAGTTTCTACCGGAGAGTCAAGAAAACGTGTGCCAACCCCTATGCATAGGTTCATGGGTGGAACCGCAAGTTGGTTACCAAAACATACATCAAGTGGCACGTGATATCCCATTGTCACCACAGATAAACACGGCAAGACATACATCAAGTGTTCTCAAATAAAGACTCAATCCGATAAGTTAACTTCAAGAGGGAAACTCAATTCATCAGAAGAGAGTAGAGGGGGAGAAACATCATAAGATCCAACTATAATAGCAAAGCTCGCGATACATCAAGATCGTGCCATCGAGGGAACACGAGAGAGAGAGAGAGAGAGAGAGATCAAACACATAGCTACTGGTACATACCCTCAGCCTCGAGGGTGAACTACTCCCTCCTCGTCATGGATAGCGCCGGGATGATGAAGACGGCCATTGGTGATGGGTTCCCCTCCCATAGGTGCTTGAACGGACTCCGAGAGGTTTTGGTGGCTACAGAGGCTTGCGGCGGAACTCCCGATCTATCTTCATATTCGATGTTTTTAGGCACGTAGGCTTATATAGGCGAAAGAAGTCGGCTGGAGGTGCTAGAGCGGCCCACGAGATGTGGGGCGCGCCAGAGGGGGGCGCGCCCTCCTATCTCGTGGCTGCCTCGAGGATCTTCTGACGTGAACTCCAAGTCTCCAGGATCATATTCTTACAAAAAATCACGCTACCGAAGGTTTCCTTCTGTTTGGACTTCGTTTGATATTCCTTTTCCTCGAAATACTGAAACAGGCAATAAAACAACAATATGGGTTGGGCCTCCGGTTAATAGGTTAGTCCCAAAAGTAATATAAAAGTGTATAATAAAGCCCATAATCATTCAAAATAGATAATAAAATAGCATGAATGCTTCATAAATTATAGATACGTTGGAGACGTATCAAGCATCTAGCTTAATTCCTACTCGTCCTCGAGTAGGTAAATTATAAAAGAAAGAATTTATGAAGTGTGCATGCTAGAAGGTGCACTAGTTTGATCAATGATAATTTCAATCACCTTTTCTAGCATGGTAATATGTCATAACAGTAGTTCATCTCATGAAATTTCTCACGGTAAAGTAACAAGCAATTCACATGTCAAAGCATAGACCATAAACTTTCTTGAAAACTAGCAAACTTCATTCTTAGTCATTGAAACAATTGCAATTCATCTTATTTTCAGGAATATCTAACTCCACATACTCAACTATCATATACTCTTCTACAATTGCTAACACTCACGCAATACTAATGGTTATGGAGTTTCAATCAGACACTGAGAAAGATAGGGGCTTATAGTGTTGCCTCCCAACGTATTCACCTTTGGGTGATGTCAACAATAATAGTTCATGCTAACTTACATTCAATTGGATATGTATATCAGGATATTCCCAACACGAGGAGCTTGCCAAAGGATAAAATGAAAAAGGGAAAGGTGAAGATCACCTTGACTCTTGCATAAAGTAAAATACATAAAGTAAAAGATAGGCCCTTCGCAGAGGGAAGGAGAGGTTGTCATGCGCTTATAGGGTTGGACGCACAAAATCTTAATGCGAAAGAACGTCACTATATATTGCCCCATGTATATGGACCTTTATTATGCAGTCAAAATCGCTTTTATTGCTTCCATAACAAGATCGTATAAAGCTTATTTTCTCCGCACTAATAAGTCATGCATATTTAGAGAGCAATTTTTATTGCTTGCACCGATGACAACTTACTTGAAGGATCTTACTCAATCCATAGGTAGGTATGGTGGACTCTCGTGGCAAAACTGAGTTTAAGGATATTTGGAAGCACAAGTAGTATCTCTACTTGGTGCAAGGAATTTTTGGCTAGCATGAGGGGGAAAGGCAAGCTCAACATGTTTGAATGATCCATGACAATATACTTTAACTGAGATGTCGGAAAACATAACCCATTACGTTGTCTTCCTTATCCAACATTAACTCTTTAGCATGTCATACTTAATGAGTGCTCCCAACTATAAAAGATGTCTAGGATAGTATATTCATATGTGAAATCTCTCTTCCTTCAATATTCTTTCATGAATTGTTCAAATGACCAATACAACGCTTGCTAACCTTCAATAAATTTACAACCTCTACTTCTTAGACGTGAAGTCATTACTCCCCATGCGATAAGCAAATGAGGCATATATAATTTCAGATTTATGACAATCAACTCATTCAACCATTTACTCATACGATATAAGTGAAGCACACGAGTAAATGACAAACTACTCCAAAAAGATATAAGTGAAGATCAATGAGTAGCTAATTAATTATGTAACTATGCGAAGACTCTCTCTCATTTAATAATTTCAGATCTTGATATTGTATTCAAACAGCAAGCAAAACAAAATAAAATGACGCTCCAAGCAAAACACATATCATGTGGCGAATAAAAATATAGCTCCAAGTAAAGTTACCGATGAACGAAGACGAAGGAGGGGATGCCATCCGGGGCATCCCCAAGCTTAGGATCTTGGTTATCCTTGAATATTACCTTGGTGTGCCTTGGGCATACCCAATCTCAGGCTGTTGCCACCCCTTATTCCATAGTCCATCGAATCTTTACCCAAAACTTGAAAACTTCACAACACAAAACTTAATAGAAAACTTCGAAGCTCCGTTAGCGAAAAGAAAACAAAACACCACTTCAAAGTACTGTAATGAACTCATTCTTTATTTATATTGGTGTTAAACCTACTGTATTCCAACTTCTCTATGGTTTGTAAACTATTTTACTAGCCATAGAGTCATCAAAATAAGCAATCAACACAATGAAAACAGAATCTGTCAAAAACAGAACAGTCTGTAGTAATCTGTAACTAACGGAAACTTCTAGAACTCCAAAAATTCTAAAATAAATTGGTGGACCTGAGGAATTTGTCTAGTAATCATCTTCAAAAAGAATCAACTAAATATCACTCTCCAGTAAGAAGTTGAAGCTAATCTCGTGAGCGCTAAAGTTTCTGTTTTTTACAGCACGATCATAAAGACTTCACCCAAGTCTTCCCAAAGGTTCTACTTGGAACAAACACTAATTAAAACATAAAACCACATCTAAACAGAATCTAGATAAATTATTTATTCCTAAACATAACCAAAAAGCAAGAAACTAAAATAAAATTGGGTTGCCTCCCAACAAACGCTATCGTTTAACGCCCCTAGCTAGGCATGATGATTTCAATTATGCTCACATAAAAGATAGGAATTGAAACATAAAGAGAGCATCATGAAGAATATGACTAGCACATTTAAGTCTAACCCACTTCCTATGCACAGGGATTTTGTGAGAAAACAACTTATGGGAACAATAATCAACTAGCATAGGAGGGTAACACAAGCATAGCTTCAAGATTTTCAACACATAGAGAGGAAACTTGACATTATTGCAATTCCTACAAGCATATATTCCTCCCTCATGATAATTTTCAGTAGCATCATGAATGAATTCAACAATATAACCAGCACCTAAAGCATTCTTTTCATGATCTACAAGCATAGAAAATTTACTACTCTCCACATAAGCAAAATTCTTCTCATTCGGAATAGTGGGAGTATCATAAGAGACATGAACACTAAAAATTGTTTCCACACTAAAAGAGTAATGTTCAGAAAAAGGGTAATCATAATCATGACAAGATTTTTAAATATAATCATCACTACTTTTATAGCATAAGTTTCATCACAATAATCATCATAAGTAGCAACTTCGTTCTCATCATAATCGATTGAAACCTCTCCCAAGATAGTGGAATCACTAAATAAAGTTGACACTCTTCCAAATCCACTTTCATGTTCATTACAATAAGATTCAACATCCTCCAAAATAGTGGGATCACTACTTCCTAAAGTTGACACTCTTCCAAACCCACTTTCATCAATATAATCATCATACGTAGGAGGCATGCTATCATCATAACAACTTTGCATATCAAAACTTGGGATGCTAAAAATATCATCTTCATTAAACATAGCATCCCCAAGCTTGGGACAAACATTAATTTCAGCAAATATATTCTCAAATATTTCGTCCTCATCAAACATAGCTTCCCCAAGCTTGGGCCCTTTCATATCATAAGCATAATCACTCTCATCATTAAAAATATGGATAGCACCAATAGTAAAGCAATTATCATCATCACAATGAGTAGTAGGAGCAACATCATTTGGGAGGGATACTTTTCTACCTTTGTTGCTCCTTCTTTTCTTTTTCTTCTTCATATTATGTGTGGGTTCAACCTTCCTCTTTGAGCTCCTTATTGATGAGATTGGTTGAATAGAAAGCTCCTCCTCGTTAGCACGATTCATCATAAGAAATAATAGGAGGAGATTGGGAAGTCTCTTCCCTTGCATTAGTATTCTCTTCATCTTCTATTTGCTTCCTTTTCTTTAGGTAATTGGCAATATAAGGATTTTCAATGCAATTTTTCACACAAAACATATAAACCTTCTCTAGATCAAAATCAAGAAATCTATCAAGATTAAATTTTGGAATACCTTCAGTTATACGTTTCATTTCTTCATACCCCAAAAGCAAACTAAGTTCATTATGATGCGCAAGGGAAATCAAATCATCACAATTTTTGGACACGATTCGATCATGAAACAATTTGCATAGGAGATGTAAATGACCACGTTCATTGCAAAGTTCACAAGTACGGCAAAGGAAATTCAAATTTTCAGCACTCACATTTAGCCTTTCTTGCAACCATTTAGTTTATAAATGCTTATGCCTCTTGCAATATATATCTTCTCTATTTGCTGTGTTCATGCTAACATGCACTCCACAAAAGTTGACATGCTTATAAGAGATATTTTCGTCATGACTAGAGCAATCATCATTAGTACTATGGATATTCAAGGAGTTTATACTAACAACATTGCAATCATGCTCATCATTCAAAGATTCAGTACCAAGCATTTTAATGCACTCTTCTTCTAGCACTTGAGCACAATTTTCCTTTCCATCAAACTCACGAAAGATATTAAAAAGATGAAGCGTATGAGACAAGCTTAACTCCATTTTTTTGTATTTTTCTTTTATAAACTAAACTAGTGATAAAACAAGAAACAAAAAGATTTGATTGCAAGATCTAAGGATATACCTTCAAGCACTCACCTCCCCGGGAACGGCGCCAGAAAAGAGCTTGATGTCTACTACGCAACCTTCTTCTTGTAGACGCGTTGTTGGGCCCGCAAGTGCAGGTTTGTAGGACAGTAGCAAATTTCCCTCAAGTGGATAACCTAAGGTTTATCAATCCGTGGAGGCATAGGATGAAGATGGTCTCTCTCAAGCAACCCTGCAACCAAATAACAAAGAGTCTCTTGCGTCCCCAACACACCCAATACAATGGTAAATTGTATAGGTGCACTAGTTCGCCAAGAAGATGGTGATACAAGTGCAATATGGATGGTAGATATAGGTATTTGTAATCTGAAATAATAAAAACAGCAAGGTAACTAATGATAAAAGTGAGCGTAAACGGTATTGCAATGATGATAGGAAACAAGGCCTAGGGTTCATACTTTCACTAGTGCAAGTTCCCTCAACAATAATAACATAGACCGGATCATATAACAATCCCTCAACATGCAACAAAGAGTCACTCCAAAGCCACTAATAGCGAGAGAACAAACGTAGAGATTATGGTAGATGCGAAACCACCTCAAAGTTATTCTTTCGGATCGATCTATTAAAGAGTTCGTACTAGAATAACACCTTAAGACACAAATCAACCAAAACCCTAATGTCACCTAGATACTCCATTCTCACCTCAAGTATCAGTGGGCATGATTATACGATATGCATCACACAATCTATGATTCATCCAACCAACACAAAGTACTTCAAAGAGTGCCCCAAAGTTTCTACCGGAGAGTCAAGAAAACGTGTGCCAACCCCTATGCATAGGTTCATGGGCGGAACCCGCAAGTTGGTTACCAAAACATACATCAAGTGGCACGTGATATCCCATTGTCAGCACAGATAAACACGGCAAGACATACATCAAGTGTTCTCAAATAAAGACTCAATCCGATAAGATAACTTCAAGAGGGAAACTCCATTCATCACAAGAGAGTAGAGGGGGAGAAACATCATAAGATCCAACTATAATAGCAAAGCTCACGATACATCAAGATCGTGCCATAGAGAGAGAACACGAGAGAGAGAGATCAAACACATAGCTACTTTGGTACATACCCTCGGCCTCGAGGGTGAACTACTCCCTCCTCGTCATGGATAGCGCCGGGATGATGAAGATGGCCACGGTGATGGGTTCCCCCTCCTCGGCAAGGTGCGGAACAGACACTCGAGAGGTTTTGGTGGCTACAGAGGCTTGCGGCGGCGAAACTCCCGATCTATCTTCATATTTGATGTTTTTAGGGTACGTAGGCTTATATAGGCGAAAGAAGTCGGTCGGGAGGTATTCGAGGGGCCCACGAGACAGGGGGCGCGCCCAGTAGGCGGGGGCGCCCTCCTATCCTGTGGCTTCCTCGAGGATCTTCTGACGTGAACTCCAAGTCTTCAGGATCATATTCTTCCAAAAAATCACGCTACCGAAAGTTTCATTCCGTTTGGACTCCGTTTGATATTCCTTTTCCTCGAAATATTGAAACAGGCACTAAAACAACAATATGGGCTGGGCCTCCGGTTAATAGGTTAGTCCCAAAAGTAATATAAAAGTGTATAATAAAGCCCATAATCATTCAAAAAAGATAATAAAATAGCATGAATGCTTCATAAATTATAGATACGTTGGAGACGTATCAATGCACTAGGTCCATAGCTGGGACTTTGTGTATGTTCTCGAAATGCGGTTGTTGAGTGCTCATTAAGAAAGTTTCTATACAAGTTTCTGAACGAACTCCTTAAGAAAAGTTCTCCAACAGTTCACTGTGCAAGAATCCTTTGAAGCATCTAGTCGTCACAAACATTTTGACTACTTGTGGAGCCAAAACGGACTCCGTATGAGTCAGATATCCATGTTTCAGTTAACACTGCGCAAAACTGATTCCGAACGACAGTTGCAGACTAGTTCTTGTGTAGTTGCATTCGATTTTTTCCATTCTACTTCACTAAACATCTCCATATGAGATCCAATTACTAGTAGGAAAATGCAAGATACATCAGCTATGATGATGCACTAGGTCCATAGCTGGGACTTTGTGTCACTTCTCGAAACGCCTTTGTCGAGTGCTCATTAAGAAAGTTTCTATACAAGTTTCTGAATGAACTCCTTGAGAAAAGTTCTCCAAAAGGTCCCTGTGAAAGAATCCTTTGAAGCATCTGGTCGTCACAAACGTTTTGACTACTTGTGGAGCCAAAACGGACTCCGTATGAGTCGATATCCATGTTTTAGTTAACACTGCAAAAGCTGATTCCGATCGACGATTCTGAGACTAGTTCTTGTGTAGTTGCATTCGATTTTTCCATTCTACTTCACTAAACATCTCCATATGAGATCCAATTACTTGTAGGGAAATGCAAGAGACCTCAGTTATGATGATGCACTAGGTCCATAGTTGGGACTTTGTGTATGTTCTCGAAATGCGTTTGTCGAGTGCTCATTAAGAAAGTTTCTATACAAGTTTCTGAACGAACTCCTTAAGAAAAGTTCTCCAGAAGTTCCCTATGAAAGAATCCTTAGAAGCATCTGGTCGTCACCAACGCTTTTACTACTTGTGGATCCAAAACGGACTCCGCATGAGTCAGATATCCATGTTTCAGTTAACACTTGCCAAAACTGATTTCGACCGACGGTTACAGAATAGTTCTTGTGTAGTTGCATTCAATTTTTTCCATTATACTTCACTAAACATCTCCATATGAGATCCAATTACTTGTGGGAAAATGCAAGAGACCTCAGTTATGATGGTGCACTAGGTCCATAGCTGAGTTTGTGTATGTTCTCGAAAAGCGTTTGTCGAGTGCTCATTAAGAAAGTTTCTATACAAGCTTCTGAACAAACTGCTTAAGAAAAGTTCTCCAAAAGTGCCCTATGAAAGAATCCTTTGAATCATCTGGTCGTCACAAACGTTTTGACTACTTATGGAGCCAAAACGGACTCCGTATGAGTCAGATATCCATGTTTCGATTAACATGCGCAAAAACTGATTCCGAGCAGCGATTACGGACTAGTTCCTCGTAGTAGTTGCATTCCATTTTTTCCATTGTAATTCACTAAACATCTCCATATGAGATCCAATTACTTGTAGGAAAATGCAAGAGACCTCGGTTATGATGATGCACTAGGTCCATAGCTGGGACTTTGTGTATGTTCTCGAAATGCGTTTGTCGAGTGCTCATTAAGAAAGTTTCTATACAAGTTTCTGAACGAACTCCTTAAGAAAAGTTCTCCTAAAGTTCCCTGTGAAAGAATCCTTTGAAGCATATGGTTGTCACAAACGTTTTGGCTACTTGTGGAGCCAAAACGGACTCTGTACGAGTCAGATATCCATGTTTCAGTTAACACCGTGCAAAACTGATTCGGAACGACAGTTACAGACTAGTTCTTGCGTAGTTGCACTCGATTTTTCCATTCTACTTCACTAAACATCTCCATATGAGGTCCAATTACTTGTAGGAAAATGCAAGAGCCTCGGTTATGATGATGCACTAGGTCCATAGCTGGGACTTTGTGTATGTTCTCGAAACGCGTTTGTCGAGTGCTCATTAAGAAAGTTTCTATACAAGTTTCTGAACGAACTCCTTAAGAAAAGTTCTCCAAGAGTTCACTATGAAAGAATCCTTTGAAGCATCTAGTCGTCACAAACGTTTTGACTACTTGTGGAGCCAAAACGGACTCTGTATGAGTCAGATATCCATGTTTGATTAACAACTGCATAAAACTGATTCCGAGCAGCGATTCTGAGACTAGTTCTTGTGTAGTTGCACTCGATTTTTTCCATTCTACTTCACCAAACATCTCCTTATGAGGTCCAATTACTTGTAGGGAAATGCAAGAGACCTCGGTTATGATGATCCACTAGGTACATAGCTGGGACTTTGTGTATGTTCTCGAAATGCGCTTGTCGAGTGGTCATTAAGAAAGTTTCTATACAAGTTTCTGAAGGAACTCCATAATAAAAGTTCTCCGAAAGTTCCCTATGAAAGAATCCTTTGAAGCATCTGGTCATCACTAACGTTTTGACTGCTTGTGGAGACAAAACGGACTCCGTATGAGTCAGGTATCCATGTTTCAGTTAACACTGCATAAAACCGATTCGAGCAGCGATTCTGAGACTAGTTCTTGTGTAGTTGCACTCGATTTCTTCCATTCTACTTCACTAAACATGTCCATATGAGATCAAATTACTTGTAGGGAAATGCAAGAGACCTCGGTTATGATGATGCACTAGGTCCATAGCTGGGACTTTGTGTATGTTCTCGAAATGCGTTTGTCGAGTGCTCAATAAGAAAGTTTCTATACAAGTTTCTGAATGAACTCCTTCAGAAAAGTTCTCCAAGAGTTGCCTATGAAAGAATCCTTTGAAGCATCTAGTCGTCACAAACGTTTTGACTACTTGTGGAGCCAAAACGGACTCAAGATGAGTCGAGATATCCATGTTTCAGCTTAACCTGCCAACAAAACTGATTCGAGCAGCGATTCAGACTAGTTCTTCTGTAGTTGCACTCGATTTTTTTGCATTCTACTTCACTAAACATCTCCATATGAGACCCAATTACTCGTAGGCAAATGCAAGAGACCTCGGTTATGATGATGCACTAGGTCCATAGCTGGGACTTTGTGTATGTTCTCGAAATGCGTTTGTCGAGTGCTCATTAAGAAAGTTTCTATACAAGTTTCTGAACGAACTCCATAAGAAAAGTTCTCCAAGAGTTCCCTATGAAAGAATCCTTTGAAGCATATGGTCATCACAAACGTTTTGACTACTTGTGGAGCCAAAACGGACTCCGTCACGAAGTCGAGATATCCTTGTTTGATTAACACAGCAAAAAACTGATTCCAAGCAGCGATTACAGACTAGTTCTTGTGTAGTTGCACTCGATTTTTTCCATTCTAATTCACTAAACATGTCCGTATGAGATCAAATTACTTGTAGGAAAATACAAGAGACCTCGCTTATGATGATGCACTAGGTCGATAGCTGGGACTTTGTGTATGTTCTTGGAATGCGTTTGTCGAGTGCTCATTAAGAAAGTTTCTATACATGTTTCTGAACGAACTCCTAAAGAAAAGTTCTCCCATAGTTCCCTATGAAAGAATCCTTTGAAGCATCTGGTTGTCACAAACGTTTTGACTATTTGTGGAGCCAAAATGGACTCCGTATGAGTCAGATATCCATGTTTCAGCTTAACATCACAAGAAACCGATTCCGAGCAGCCATTCTGGACTAGTTCTTGTGTAGTTGCACTCGATTTTTTCCATTCTACTTCACTAAACATCTCCATATGAGATACAGTTACTTGTAGGGAAATGCAAGAGCCATCGGTTATGATGATGCACTAGGTATATAGCTGGGACTTTGTGTATGTTCTGGAAATGCGTTTGTTGAGTGCTCATTAAGAAAGTTTCTATACAAGTTTTTGAACGAACTCCTTAAGAAAAGTTCTCCAAAAGTTCCCTATGAAAGAATCCTTTGAAGCATCTGGTCGTCAGAAACGTTTTGACTACTTGTGGAGCTAAAACGGACTCCGTATGAGTCAGATATCCATGTTTCAGTTAACACTGCGCAAAACTGATTCTGAACGACAGTTACAGACTAGTTCTTGTGTAGTTGCACTCGATTTCTTCCATTCTACTTCACTAAACATGTCCATATGAGATCAAATTACTTGTAGGGAAATGCAAGAGACCTCGGTTATGATGATGCACTAGGTCCATAGCTGGGACTTTGTGTATGTTCTCGAAATGCCTTTGTCGAGTGCTCATTAAGAAAGTTTATATACAAGTTTCTGAACGAACTCCTTAAGAAAAGTTCTCCAAAAGTTCCCTATGAAAGAATCCTTTGAAGCATCTGGTCATCAGAAACGTTTTTACTACTTGTGGAGCCAAAACGGACTCCGTATGAGTCAGATATCCATGTTTCAGTTAACACTACGCAAAACTGATTCCGAACGACAGTAACAGACTAGTTCTTGTGTAGTTGCACTCGATTTTTTCCATTCTACTTCACTAAACATCTCCATATGAGATCCAGTTATTTTTAGGGAAATGCAAGAGACCTCGGTTATGATGATGCACTAGGTCCATAGCTGGGACTTTGTGTATGTTCTCGAAATGCGTTTGTCGAGTGCTCATTAAGAAAGTTTCTACAGAAGTTTCTGAACGAACTCCTTAAGAAAAGTTCTCCAAGAGTTCCCTATGAAAGAATCCTTTGAAGCATCTGGTCCTCACAAACATTTTGACTACTTGTGGAGCCAAAACGGACTCAGTATGAGTCAGATGTCCATGTTTGATTAACATAACAAGAAAACCGATTAGAGCGATAGTTCTGGACTAGTTCTTGTGTAGTTGCACTCGATTTTTGCATTCTACTTCACTAAACATCACCATATGAGATCCAATTACTTGTAGGAAATGCAAGAGACCTCGGTTATGTAATGATGCATTAGGTCCATAAATTTGGGACTACGTGTATGTTCTCGAAATGCGTTTGTCGAGTGCTCATTAAGAAAGTTTCTACACAAGTTTCTAAACGAACTCCTTAAGAAAAGTTCTCCAAAAGTTCCCTATGAAAGAATCCTTTGAAGCATCTCGTCGTCAAAAATGTTTTGACCACTTGTGGAGCCAAAACGGACTCCGTATGAGTCAGATATCCATGTTTAAGTTAACACTTCGCAAAACTGATTCCGAACGACAGTTACAGACTTGTTCTTGTGTAGTTGCACTCGTTTTTTTTCATTCTACTTCACTAAACATCTCCATATGAGATCCAGTTACTTGTAGGGAAATGCAAGAGACCTCAGTTATGATGATCCACTAGGTACATAGCTGGGACTTTGTGTATGTTCACGAAATGCGTTTGTCGAGTGCTCATTAAGAAAGTTTCTATACAAGTTTCTGAACGAACTCCTTAAGAATCCTTTGAAGCATCTGGTCGTCACAAACATTTTGACTACTTGTGGAGCCAAAATGCACTCCGTATGAGTCAGATATCCACGTTTTAGTTAACAATGCGCAAAACTGATTCTGAACGACAGTTACAGACTAGTTCTTGTGTAGTTGTAGTTGATTTTTTCCATTCTACTTCACCAAACATCTCCATATGAGTTCCAGTTACTTGTACGGAAATGCAAGAGACCTCTGTTACGATGATGCACTAGGTCCATAGCTGGGACTTTGGGTATGTTCTCGAAATGCGTTTGTCGCGTGCTCATTAAGAAAGTTTCTATACAAGTTGCTGAACGAACTCCTTAAGAAAAGTTCTCCAAGAGTTCCCCATGAAAGAATCCTTTGAAGCATCTGGTCGGCAGAAACATTTTGACTACTTGTGGAGCCAAAATGGACTTCGTATGAGTCAGATATCCATGTTTCAGTTAATTAACACTGCGCAAAACTGATTCCGAACGACAGTTACAGACTAGTTCTTGTGTAGTTGCACTCGATTTTTTCCATTCTACTTCACTAAACATCTCCATATGAGATCCAGTTACTTGTAGGTAAATGCAAGAGACCTCGGTTATGATGATGCACTAGAGACATAGCTGGGACTTTGTGTATGTTCTCGAAATGCGTTTGTCGAGTGCTCATTAAGAAAGTTTCTATACAAGTTTCTGAACGAACTCCTTAAGAAAAGTTCTCCAAAAGTTCCCTATGAAAGAATACTTTGGAAGCATCACAGTGCGTCAAAAATGTTTTGACTACTGGTGGAGCCAAAATGGACTCCGTATGAGTCGAGATATCCATGTTTCAGTTAACACTGCACAAAACTGATTCCGAACGACAGTTACAGACTAGTTCTTGTGTAGTTGCACTCGATTTTTTCCATTCTACTTCACCAAACATCTCCATATGAGGTCCAATTACTTGTAGGGAAATGCAAGAGACCTCGGTTATGATGATCCACTAGGTACATAGCTGGGACTTTGTGTATGTTCTCGAAATGCGCTTGTCGAGTGGTCATTAAGAAAGTTTCTATACAAGTTTCTGAAGGAACTCCATAATAAAAGTTCTCCAAAAGTTCCCTATGAAAGAATCCTTTGAAGCATCTGGTCGTCACAAACGTTTTGACTGCTTGTGGAGACAAAACGGACTCCGTATGAGTCAGATATCCATGTTTCAGTTAACCACAAGAAAAGCGATTCGAACGATCGTTGCTACAGACTAGTTCTTGTGTAGTTGCACTCGATGTTTTCCATTGTACTTCCCTAAATATCTCCATATGATATCAAATTACTTGTTGGGAAATGCAAGAGATCTCGGTTATGATGATGCACTAGGTCCATAGCTGGGACTTTGTGTATGTTCTTGAAATGCGTTTGTCGAGTGCTCATTAAGAAAGTTTCTATACAAGTTTACGAGCGAACTCCTTAAGAAAAGTTCCCAAGAGTTCCTATGAAAGAATCCTTTGAAGCACCTGAGTCGTCACAAACGTTTTGACTACTTGTGGAGCCAAAAGCGGACTCCGTATGAGTCGAGATATCCATGTTTGATTAACTTGTGCAGGCAAAAACCGATTCGAATCTACGATACAGACTAGTTCTAGTATAGTTGCACTCGATTTTTTCCATTCTACTTCACTAAACATCTCCGTATGAGATCCAATTACTTGTAGGGAAATGCAAGAGACCACGGCTATGATGCTGCACTAGGTCCATAGCTGGGTCTTTGTGTATGTTCTCGAAATGCTTTTGTCAAGTGCTCATTAATAATGTTTCTATACAAGTTTCTGAACAAACTCCTTAAGAAAACTTCTCCAAGAGTTACCTATGAAAGAATCCTTTGAAGCATCTGGTCGTCACAAACATTTTGACTACTTGTGGAGCCAAAACGCACTCCGTATGAGTCAGATATCCACGTTTCAGTTAACAATGCGCAAAACTGATTCTGAACGACAGTTACAGACTAGTTCTTTTGTAGTTGCACTTGATTTTTTCCATTCTACTTCACTAAAAATCTCCATATGAGTTCCAATTACTTGTACGGAAATGCAAGAGACCTCGGTTACGATGATGCACTAGGTCCATAGCTGGGACTTTGTGTATGTTCTCGAAATGCGTTTGTCGCATGCTCATTAAGAAAGTTTCTACACAAATTGCTGAACGAACTCCTTAAGAAAAGTTCTCCAAGAGTTCCCTATGAAAGAATACTTTGAAGCATCTGGTCGTCAGAAACATTTTGACTACTTGTGGAGCCAAAATGGACTCTATATGAGTCAGATATCCATGTTTCAGATAATTAACACTGCGCAAAACTGATTCCGAACGACAGTTACACACTAGTTCTTGTGTAGTTGCACTCGATTTTTTCCACTATACTTCACTAAACATCTCCATATGAGATCTAGTTACTTGTAGGTAAATGCAAGAGACCTCGGTTATGATGATGCACTAGGTACATAGCTGGGACTTTGTGTATGTCCTCGAAATACGTTTGTCGAGTGCTCATTAAGAAAGTTTCTATACAAGTTTCTGAACGAACTCCTTAAGAAAATTTCTCCAAAAGTTCCCTATGAAAGAATACTTTGAAGCATCTGGTCATCAAAAATGTTTTGACTACTTGTGGAGCCAAAACGGACTCAGTATGAGTCAGATATCCATGTTTCAGTTAACACTGCGCAAAACTGATTCGAGCAGCGATTCTGATTAGTTCTTGTGTAGTTGCACTTGTTTTTTTCCATTCTACTTCACTAAACATCTCCATATGAGATCCAGTTACTTGTAGGGAAATGCAAGAGACCTCGGTTATGATGATCCACTAGGTACATAGCTGGGACTTTGTGTATGTTCTCGAAATGCGTTTGTCGAGTGCTCATTAAGAAAGTTTCTATACAAGTTTCGGAAGGAACTCCTTCAGAAAAGTTCTCCAAAAGTTCCCTGTGAACGAATCAGTTGAAGCATCTGGTCGTCACAAACGTTTTGACTACTTGTGGAGACAAAACGGACTCCGTATGTGTCAGATATCCATGTTTGATTAACCTTTGCAGAAAGCGATTCCGAGCGATAATTCTGAGACTAGTTCTTGTGTAGTTGCACTCGATGTTTTCCATTCTACTTCACTAAATATCTACATATGATATCCAATTACTTGTAGGGAAATGCAACAGATCTCGGCTATGATGATGCAATAGGTCCATAGCTGGAACTTTGTGTATGTTCTCGAAATGCGTTTGTTGAGTGCTCATTAAGAAAGTTTCTATACAAGTTTTTGAACGAACTCCTTAAGAAAAGTTCTCCAAAAGTTCCCTATGAAAAGATCCTTTGAAGCATCTGAGTGCGTCACAGACGTTTAGACTACTTGTGGAGCCAAAATGGACTCCGTGTGAGTCGAATATCCATGTTTGATTAACACTACATAAGCGATTCCGAACTACTGATTCTGAGACTAGTTCTTGTGTAGTTGCACTCGATTTTTTCCATTCTACTTCACTAAACATCTCCATATGAGATCCAGTTATTTGTAGGGAAATGCAAGAGACCTCGGTTATGATGATGCACTAGGTCCGTAGCTGGGACTTTGTGTATGTTCTCAAAATGCGTTTGTCGAGTGCTCATTAGGAAAGTTTTTACATAAGTTTCTGAACAAACTCCTTAAGAAAAGTATGACGCCCGGATAATTAGACTACAGTAATCCCAAGCTAATGATGCCACGTCACCTCCATTATTGTGATTAAACTCACGTTGATTCGAACCCGATTCAAATTCAAATTTAAAACATAGGCAAACAACAAAAGTTTCCAAACTTTAAAACTAAAATGTTCGGAGTGAACTAAATAATGCATAGGTAATTATGGTGGAGAAATCAAACTTTGATAAAGTGTTTAAAGGCTTTAAGATAATTAAAACAGTAGTTAAAACAATTAAATACATGCCTATTGAATTTTATAAAATATTAAACTATTTTATTTTAGGTTGAGAATTAAGGTGGCATTAGTATATTTATAAATACAAATTTAGGTGCTAGTGTTTTTATAAAACTGTAATAAAAGGGAACTTAAAATAAAACAGAAGAGAAAATAAATAAAAGAAAAGAAAATACAAAAGAGAAAAACTAAACTAACAAAAAAAAAGAGAAGAAGCCCCCCTCCCTATTTGGACATGGCCAGTGGCCATCGAACCAACCAGGCCGGCCCAGGTCCGCCCCCACGTCCTCTCCCTTATCCACTCCTCCCCCACTCCCACCGACAGCCCCCCACTTCAAATATCCCCTCTCCCCGATCTGGATCGGAGGAGACCACCGCCACCACCCCCGAACCACCCAGCAGGCGCTCCGCCCCCACTGATCGCCGCCGTCGCCTCGCCCGTCGCCCAACCCCGAGGTCGCCGGATCGATCCGCCCGCCCTCATGATTAGGCGCCCGCCGCTGAAAGCCAGTGACCAACCACCGCGGCGTCGTCCTCGTCCTCTCCCTCATCGAACCCCAGGCAGTCCCAGGCCAGGTTGCCCTACTCCCCAGGCTCCGCCTCTCCCTTCTCCATCCACCGTGGTACCCGCCCCCACCGCGTTCTGTTGCCGCCCGCAAGTGGGCCCATGCCTTGTGGCAGCGCCCTGGCACGTCTTGTGCCTGCCATCCCAGCTCACCGTGGCCCTCGGCGCCCGTGGCGCGCCCTCTTCCCACCCCTACTCCCGTGGCCGCCACGATGCCTGCGGTGGCGCCGCCGTCCGCCGTTCAGCTCGTTGCCCCGCTCGACCCGACCACCTCCTCATTGTGGCTCCCCGTCTGCGGCGACAGGCGCCAGCGCCCTGCTCCTCCCATTTTCCCGCAGTGGCCTCGCCCTTGCAGCGCCGTGAACCCCCCCCCTCTCTCGTCGTGGCCCGGTTGGTTGCATCCAGGTCTGGCGCCCATTGCGCCAGCGCACCTCGCCCGCCAACCCGTTGCCCAGCGCCTCCTTTGGCTGGGCGGCGCCATCCCTCACGCCACTTGACGCCCGAGCCATGAGCCTCTGTGCCTTAGACAAACGGGGCCCACCCCCTGTGAACGAAAATGAAATAAGAAATAATAATAATAATAATAATAATAAAATGGTTTAAAAAAATAAAAATAAAATAATAATAATAAAAATAATAAATAAATTAATAAATATATAAGTAAAACAAATAATAAAATGAATTTAATTAATTAATTAATTAATTAACTAAATTAATTAAGTTAATTAATCTGTTTAAATTAATCTAATTAGATAATTAAATTAGCAAGCAGTGATAGTTAATTAGGTACTTGACCCACGGCAGGTGGGACCCACCTGTCAGGTTGACCAGGTCAACGGTCAACGTTGACTGCTGACGTCAGCATGACATCATGCTGATGTCATAAATCCATTTTCGAATTAAATTAAATAATTAATTAAATTCCAGAAATTAATAAAATCTTTAGAAAATCATATCTTTTAATCCGTAACTCGGATTAAAATATTTTCAACACGAAAGTTGCTTTCGAGCAGCCAGAGGCGAATCCGGATACGCAGGTCTATTTGTCCGCCATACACCCCTAACCTATCGAGACTCGCAACTTTCCCCTCACGGCTCCTGCAAAAACATGAAACAAGGGGATCTTTTCCCGGATGTTTCCCCCCCTTAACCGGTACCACCTCATACCACGTTAGGGCCCGCCTAGCATCGTTACTTGTCATGTCATGCATCGATATGCATATGTTTACATGGTATTCATTGTTTCTTCCCCCTCTTCTCTCCGGTAGACTACGAGACCGATCTTTGCTTCTTTGCCCAGTTCGACTACGAGTTGGCGACCCCTCTCTTGCCAGAGCAACCAGGCAAGCCCCCCCCTTGATCACGAGATATCACCTATTCTACTCTATCTTGCTTGCATTAGAGTAGTGTAGCATATTCTTGCTTTCCGTTATACCTATCACGATGAATAGCACTTTGTCCTTGCTACTCTTTGTTGTTACCTTTGCTGCAATCCTACATGCTTAGTATAGGATGCTAGTATTTCCATCTGTGGCCCTACATTCTTGTCCGTCTGTTTGTGCTATACTATCGGTAGTGATCACTCGGGAGGTGATCACGGGTATATACTATATACTTTATACATGATACATGTGGAGACTAAAAGTCGAATTAAATTTGGTGGAGCACCGAGTGGATCCTTGTGGCGAGCAACAGGCAGGTTGAGACCGCCTAGGAGAGAGGTGGGCCTGGCCCTGTTACGGCGTTCGCGGATACTTAACACGCAACGAGATCTTGGTATTTGATCTGAGTCGACTCTGAGCCTATCACGCACTAACCATCTACGTGGGAGTAGTTATGGGTATCCGGCGTCGTGGTATCGGTAGAAGGGCCGTGGCGTCGTGACCGGCGGCGTAGCCGGATTAACTTTGGGCAACGCCACTAGGCTAGGTACGCTTCGGCCCGGCGTCACGCAGCGTCTTGGGTGTGCTTTCGAGGCGATGGGCCCGGACCCTGCGGCGCTTAGGTTTTAGACGGCGTGCCGGCCTCTCTGTTGAGCCTAGGTGGGGCTGCGACGTGTTGATCTTCCGCGGCCGCGCATGACCCAGGAAAGTGTGTCCGGCCAAATGGGATCAAGCGTGTTGGGTAAGTTGGTGCACCCCTACAGGGAAGTTTAATCTATTTGAATAGCCGTGATCTTGATAGCAGGACGACTTGGAGTTGTACCTTGACCTTATGACAACTAGAACCGGATTCTTAATAAAACACACCCTTCCAAGTGCGGATCTGACAACCCGGTGGTCGCTCTCTCGGGGTTCTACGAGGAGGGATCGTAGAGTGGGATTATTGCTATGTGATGCTACTTGGAGGACTTCAACCTACCCTCTTCTACTGTTGCAAGGCGGAGGTGACCCGAGAAGTGTAGTCTTCGATAAGACTAGCTATCCCCTCTTATTACGGCATTCTGCAGGTTCAGTCCTTGTTATGGCCCTTTACACATATATCCATGCATATGTAGTGTAGCTCCTTGCTTGCGCAGTACTTTGGATGAGTACTCACGGTTGCCTTGTTCCCCTTTTCCCCTATCTCTACTCGATTGCTGCGACCCAGACGATGGAGCCCAGAGCGAGCGCCACCCGGTCGATGACTACTACTACTGCTGGAGGTGCCTACTACTACGTGTAGCAGGCCGGCTGGCGACGAGGAGTAGTTAGGAGGATCGGCGGAGGCTGCGGCCTCTTCGATCTGTATCGGTTTGTGCTAGCCTTCTTAAGGCAAACTTGTTTAACTTATGTACGTACTCGAGATATTGTTGCTTCCTGACTTCGTCTATGATCGAGCACTTGTATTCGAGCCCTCGAGGCCCTGGCTTGTATTATGATGCTTGTATGACTTATTTATGTTTTAGAGTTGTGTTGTGATATCTTCCGGTGAGTCCACGATCTTGATCGTACACATTTTGCGTGCATGATTAGTGTGCGATTGAATCGAAGGCGTCTGAAGATGGTATGTCGAGCCATTTGCTGTAGGAATCCCCTTTCCAACTCCTTGGCCGAAGTCGAGTCTAGTCATTGCAAAACTTTTACTAACATGGCTGTGTGCCTTATGGGCCCACGTCGTCATTGGGTGGTATTAGGATCTTTTACTCCTCGATCTTTACTCTGGGACTCTGAGCTCTCTTCTATTCGGGTTAAATGAATTTTACTAAATCTAACATTAGGATCTCGTTATCACTTTCACCCGGAGAGGCCCCTTAATGCGATGATCGTCTGCTTTGCACGGAGAAGACCACGAAGATGCTCTCCATTTGTTAACTTCGAGAACTTGTGTTCATCGTGTTTACAATTCCCTTCCACGTAAACCCTTATGGATAACTACTTGCGGTTGTTATTCTTACCTTCATCCCAGTTGGTCTTGGTATTACAAGATACCACTGAAAAACTTCGTCGTTGTTTGATAATCCTTTGAGCTTCTTGCATTGTTGTTCTTTGTCACTGAATACCCCTACGGTTAATTCTCGCACTTATCGAGTATCCGCTCATCCCCGATTGTTCATGTGTTACACAAAAGTCTTGAAATACCATTCGATATTAGAAAATCCTCGGCAACCAATTGCTCTGGAATTTCTTGTTTGCTTTCATTATGATTAATCCCATAAGTATAGTAATCATATTGGCATCCTTTGTCACCATCATTTTTGAGTCCGTTGATTCAATACGATGCGAATGCACGCAATCATCGATTGATCCTTTTAAATTATCTTTCCGGCTCGGTGAGCTGGTTCTCGACCAAACTATCGTAAATCGATTGTGCCTCCGGTATATTCAATTGATCCATCCTTGATCGAGCGTGCGCCACGATCCTTTTTTCAAATCATAATTCCTTTGCATTTAAGCTTTGAATTATTCAGATGATCCCATAACCTGTTGCATTTGCATTCCTTCCTCTTACGGTTGAGTATCGATACTCACATCCAGATCCTTTGTGGACCACCAAGTCCTTTGTTGGATTGTTATCCAAGCGGTGTCCTTCACATTTGATCACTTTGTGAGTTCTTCCCCGATACATAATGCCTTTGTTAAGTTGTATCCTCTGCTTGACCAACCATGCTCTGCTTTCGGGCTTGTGTTATTTACTCTTGAAACTTGTGGTATATGTTTCTAAGAAGCCCCTATGGGTTGAACATATGCCTTCTCTAAACCGTGTGAACCCGAAAGTTTTCACGAATAATACTCTTCTGGTGCTTCGCCAGATAAAATTTCAACACTGCAACTTCATCGAGCGTGAGAAGTGAATGAAAGTTTATGCATTGGAGAAGTGGGAGTCGACCTTGAACTTGTGTTCATGCCCATGGACACGATGTAGATCTTATCATTAGAGCTTCTCTTAAATTAATTATTCCTTTGGTATAAGTTCTTCTTATATCAGGGATCTGGCCTTTTGCAACCGTGGTTCCGACCATGATTGTTCTTCTTTGATTCCATTTCTCGGACAAGTTAAACAATTGTCTTCTATGGATCAATACACCAGTCCAACCTTTACTTTGATCTTACATCGAGTATTACCCCACGGTATCTCGAGATTATCATGGAACTGCATAACTTTTATGAGTTCATCAAGTACTACCTTCCCACTCGATTCCAATTTCTCACGGGCTCACGAGTTATTAAACACTCAAAGACACCGAATAACCGAACCGAGTCCGCACTACGGTTCAACAACTCTTCGAAGGCTTCTATAACTACGAAGTTTGTACCCGATCACGCCATTCCTAGCCTGTTTGGCTATATCAATGTCGTGGACGATTCTAACCGGCTACACGGGTCCTTCTTCTCGGAGCACAATTTTCGACGATGAACTAACCTTACGTCGATCCTCATCGTCATATCATTTCGCCTTTGAACAACAAGCTTGGTTTCGAAGTTTGTGTCGTACCCTTGGTTCCAATAACCTTTTCACTTCATCATTACTTTGAATTGATGTCGCCACCGACCGATTACATCTTCATGAACTCTCGCGACAAAGGTGTCGTGATCATCAACGATACGAGCTCATCCAGGATATCAATTGAATTCATGATGAGAAATACCATCCTTGCCCTCGATGAATTGTATTATCATCGACCACTTTATTGCCTTCCCACCAACACAAACTTGTTCGTGTTTTGAGTTATACCTTGAGATCCCTACTATCCAGCATTTGTTCTTTCTTACCTTGGAGTATTACCATCTTTTAGTATCAAGGATGTTGTGAGGACTGCTCCACCTCTTAAAGAGTTCTTGGTATAGTGATACTACTCACCATCACCACTCTTTCATGGTCCTCGTGTTGATTCCAACTGGGGTACAAACAAGTGAACGGTCTTTGTTTGGATCACCGCACTTCTAGCAACCCTATTGCTTTGAAGTTAATAGTCGGCCGTTCATTCTTAGTCTATTGATTATTGAATCACCATTCCGACATTGGTCGTGCAACCCAACCCGTATTTGGTAGCACCGTTCAACCAATGTTTAATTATGTATGTTTTCCTCGAGCATATCCCATTATATCGTTTAATCGGCGGATGTTATCCCTTTATCCACATAATTGTGGAGATCCATCTTTTGGATACCTCGTTGAATTATCGCTGAGTCCATCGGCCACCTCATCATCCTCTCCTTGGGTTAATGATGAACTCTTGTTAGCGGAAATCACTTCTTAGTTCATTTCCGAGAATCTTACTGATGTCATCCCGTCAATTTGTGTTGCACCTTTCTTCTCGGGCATCCACGAGGCACGAGGTATCTGACACCCATCATATCTGAATCTCCATCAGATATGATGATTGGAATATATTTTCAAGAGTTATAACATTGGTCCTTTGATGACCCGGTAACATGATGTCATGCCTAGCACCCTTCTCGGTGGAGGACCTATTATTGTAGTATCCTTTTAGCAAGTTTAGCCATTCTTCCACGAGGAAATTGTAAGACTTATCCTACAAGTTGTTCCTAATGGGTCCTTCCTATATCCAAAGTCGACCTTTTGCTTGAAGACCATGTCAATGCTATCTCGAAGCATGTCTATGGTACTCAATTTTCAACAAGAACATTTGAAGCCCAATGTTAAATGTTTCCTGCTCAATTATCCAAACACATTTGTATGGGTAATGTCATGAAATTTCTCTCCCCTACCTAAGGAGTTTTCTACATAATATCTGTCATGGATATCATGCTCTGCTTGTCCTTGGGAAGGATATACCCCTGATATACGTGTTTAAGCACATTTTCCTTCCCGTTGTTTTGTTCAAACTTTCTTGTAAACTACTTAACCGAGCAGTGGTAATCCCCTGCTTAGGTAAACACCTCGGTGTACCTTCACATCTGGTGTAACCCTATTTCTCTGTTGATGACTTAGCACGCGATGGGCCGAGAAGCTGTGCCTATTAGTCCGCCTCATTCAACGAAAGCGGGAAAATGGTTCTCTTCGTCCCTCGCCCTTGGTAAAATGCAAACATTGTTGACAACAAAACCAACGAGCTATCCTCTCGACATACCTTGTTATCTTGACCGTGCAAATATTAGCGCCTTTCCTCCTTTTAACCCACATGGTGGGCCCATAACCCACAGTTCCCACAGATCGAAACACGACTCTCCTGTACACCCTGTTGTCAGAGTTATCCCTCGTGCTTGACTTTGTATGTAATTCACGGGCCACTTGCCTCTTGATCTATTCTGGTATCGGACACAATACTTATTCTCATTGCTCTGAACCCCTTTTGCACTCTGCTTCAGGCAATGAACGATTGCCTATCCGCTTGAAACCTCTTATTACACCGTCTTACTTTGCTCTCGATGTGTGTCATTTGTTCAACTCGAGAGATACTCATATGTTTATTCACGGGATACCCCGGATGAATTTCCTTATAACATCCTATCATTATAGAGCTGCCCCTACCTATCAAGAGATCCACTCGCTCCCCAAGAAGAAAGGGCGACAACTTCATCATGATGCTTTGGGATAAAGAATTGAAGAGCATCAACGAAAGGGATTAACTTCTTCAAGAAGATCCATTAGAATAACCGTAACCCCCCCCTTACTCCCTCTTAAATCTAAGGGGACGAGATTTCTTGTAGTGGAGGAGAATTATGGCCTTGGGATAATTAGACTACGGTAATCCCAAGCTAATGATGCCACGTCACCTCCATTCTTTGTGACTAAACTCACGTTGATTGAACCCGATTCAAATTCAAATTTAAAACATAGGCAAACAACAAAAGTTTCCAAACATTAAAACTAAAATGTTCGAGTGAACTAAATAATGCATAGGTAATTATGGTGGAGAAACCAAACTTTGATAAAGTGTTTAAAGGCTCTAAGATAATTAAAACGATAGTTAAAACAATTAAATACATGCCTATTGAATTTTATAAAATATTAAACTATTTTATTTTAGGTTGAGAATTAAGGTGGCGATTAGTATATTTATAAATACAAATTTAGGTGCTAGTGTTTTTATAAAACTGTAATAAAAGGGAACTTAAAATAAAGCAGAAAATAAAACAAATAAAAGAAAAGAAAATACAAAAGAGAAAAACTAAACTAACAAAAAAAGAGAAGAAGCCCCCTCAATGGGACCAGGCCCAAATCAACATCGGCCAACCGTGCCCTGTGTCGGCCCCCATGTCCTCTCCCTTATCCACTCCTCCTCCCCCACTCCCAATCGACAGCCCCTCTACTTCTCCCGAAATATCCCCGATCTGGATCGGAGGAGAGACCACCGTCCCGAACCACCCAACTCGGCGCTCGGCCCCCTCCCACTTGTCGCCGCCCGTCGCCTCGCCCGTCCACCAACCCCGAGGTCGCCCGGGATCGATCCGCGCCGCCCCTCATGGATTAGGCGCTGCCGCCCGGCTTAGAACCACCGCCACGTCGTCCTCGTCCTCTCCCTCATCGGACCCCGTAGTCCCCGAGCCCACTGCGTTGCCCTACTCCCAGTGAGCTCCCTCCTCTCCCTTCTCCGTCACCGGCGTGCCCACCCCCAGATTCTGTGAATTCTTGCTTCGCCCGCCATGGGCCCGCAGCGGCAGCATACGCACCGGTCTTGCGCCTTGCCGTGCTCAAGTGGCCCTCGCGCATGGTAGCGCCCTCTTCCCACATTCCCGTGGGCCCACGATGCTGCGGTGGCATGCATCGTCCGTAGATTAGCTCGTGCTCGCTTGGCTCCGACGACCACCTCCTCATTGTGGCTCCCCGTCAGACAAGGCGACCAGCGCCTGCTCCTCCCATTTTCCAGTTGGCCTCGCGCCTTTGCCAGCGGCGACCCCTACCTCTCTCGTCGGGTCTGATTGGTTTGCATCTGGTCGCGAGCACTTCATCAGACCTTCTCATAGCCCCGTTGCCCAGTAGCCTCCTTTGGCTCGGGCAGTATCTGGTGGCGCCCGCTTCTCGCCCAAGACGCTTGACCCATGCAAGGCCTCTGTGCCTCAGACAAACGGGGCCCACCCCCTGTGAACGAAAATGAAATAAGAAATAATAATAATAATAATAATAATAATAATAATAATAATAAAATGGTTTAAAAAAATAAAAATAAAATAAAAATAATAAAAATAATAAATAAATTAATAAATATATAAGTAAAACAAATAATAAAAATGAATTTAATTAATTAATTAATTAATTAACTAAATTAATTAAGTTAATTAATCCTGTTTAAATTAATCTAATTAGATAATTAAATTAACGTAAGCGATGAGTAGTTAATTAGAGTACTTGACCCACGGCGGTGGGACCCACTGACAGGTTGACCAATCGGCAGTCGGCGTTGATGGCGGCGTCGGCATGACATCATCTTTGATGTCATAAATCCATTTTCGAATTAAATTAAATAATTAATTAAATTCCGTAAATTAATAAAATCTTTAGAAAATCATATCTTTTAACTGTAACTCGGATTAAAATATTTTCAACACGAAAGTTGCTCGAGCGGCGAGGCGAATCCGGATCACGCATGATCCGTTTGTCCGCCACACACCCCTAACCTATCGAACTTCATAACTTTCCCCCTCGGCTCCTTTGTCCGAAAACCACGAAACACCGGGATCTTTTCCCGGATGTTTCCCATAACCGCAGTACCACCTCATACCACGTTAGGGCACGCCTAGCATCCTTACTTGTCATGTCATGCATCGATATGCATATGTTTACATGGTATTCATTGTTTCTTCCCCTCTTCTCTCCCAGGTGAACTTCTGAGGCCAAATGACTGCTTTGCCCTAGTTCGACTATGGAGTTGTGACCCTCTCTCTTGCCAGAGCAACCAGTAAGCCCCCCCCCTTGATCACCAGATATCACCTATTCTACTCTATCTTGCTTGCATTAGAGTAGTGTAACATATTCTTGCTTTCCGTTATACCTATCTGAGTGCATAGCTTTGTCCTTGCTACTCTGTTGTTACCTTTTGCCTGCAATCCTACATGCTTAGTATAGGATGCTAGTATTTCCATCTGTGGCCCTACATTCTTGTCAAAATCTGTGTGCTATACTATCGGGCCGTGATCACTCGGGAGGTGATCACGGGTATATACTATATACTTTATACATGATACATGTGGAGACTAAAAGTCGGGTCGGCTGGTGGAGCACCCGCGAGTGGATCCTTGTGGCGGAAGCGGACAGGCAGGTTGAGACCGCCTAGGAGAGAGGTGGGCCTGGCCCTGTTCGGTGTTCGTGGATACTTAACACGCTTAACGAGATCTTGGTATTTGATCTGAGTCGGCTACGAGCCTATACGCACTAACCATCTACGTGGGAGTAGTTATGGGTATCCCGACGTCGTGGTATCAGCCGAAGCACTTCGTGACGTCGTGACCAGAAGCGGCGCGGATTAATTTGAGCAGCCACTAGGCTAGGTCTGCCTTCCGCGTGCATAACATGCAGGTGTGCTTTGGGCGATGGGCCCGGAACCCCTGCGGCAGCTTAGGTTTAGACCCCGGTCTTGGCCTCTCTGTTGAGCCTAGGTGGGGCTGCGACATGTTGATCTTCCGCGGCCGGGCATGACCCAGGAAAGTGTGTCCGGCCAAATGGGATCAAGCGTGTTGGGTAAGTTGGTGCACCCCTGCAGGGAAGTTTAATCTATTCGAAGAGCCGTGATCTTCGGTAACAGGACGACTTGGAGTTGTACCTTGACCTTATGACAACTAGAACCGGATACTTAATAAAACACACCCTTCCAAGTGCCAGATACAACCGGTGGTCGCTCTCTCTCAGGGATACGAGGAGGGGATCGCGAATTAGGATTATTGCTATGTGATGCTACTTGGAGGACTTCAACCTACCCTCTTCTACCTGTTGCAAGGCCGAGGTGACCAGAGCGTAGTCTTCGATAAGACTAGCTATCCCCTCTTATTACGGCATTCTTAGTTCATTCCCTTTGTTATGGCCCTTTACACATATATCCATGCATATGTAGTGTAGCTCCTTGCTTGCGAGTACTTTGGATGAGTACTCACGGTTGCCTTGTTCCCCCTTTTCCCTCTATCTCTACTCGGTTGCTGCGACCAGACGATGGAGCCCAGGGCGACGCCACTGCCGATGGCGACTACTGCTGGAGGTGCCTACTACTACGTGCAGCCCGGCCGACGACCGAGAGTAGTTAGGAGGATCCTGTGCAGGAGGCCTGCGCCTCTTTCGATCATGTATCCCAGTTTGTGCTAGCCTTCTTAAGGCAAACTTGTTTAACTTATATACGTACTCGAGATATCGTTGCTTCCGCTGACTCGTCTATGATCGAGCACTTGTATTCGAGCCCTCTAGTCACCTGGCTTGTATTATGATGCTTGTATGACTTATTTATGTTTTAGAGTTGTGTTGTGTTATCTTCCCGTGAGTCCACGATCTTGATCGCATACGTTTATGCGTGCATGATTAGTGTACGATTGAATCGGGGCGTCTACAAAAGTTCCACAAGAGTTCCCTATGAAAGAATCCTTTTGAAGCATCTGGTGCGTCACAAACGCTTTTGACTATTTGTGGAGCCAAAACGGACTTCGTATGAGTCGATATCCATGTTTTAGTTAACCTGCTGCAAAACCGATTCGAGCAGCGATTCTGAGACTAGTTCTTGTGTAGTTGCATTCGATTTTATTCATTCTACTTCACTAAACATATCCATATGAGATCCAATTACTTGTAGGGAAATGCAAGAGACCTCAGTTATGATGACGCACTAGGTCCATAGCTGGTACTTTGTGTATGTTTTCGAAATGCGTTTGTCGAGTGCTCATTAAGAAAGTTTCTATACAAGTTTCTGAACGAACTCCTTAAGAAAAGTTCTCCAAAAGTTCCATATGAAAGAATCCTTTGAAGCGGCTGGTCTTCTCAAACGTTTTGACTACTTGTAGAGCCAAAACTGACTCCGTACGAGTCAGATATCCATGTTTTAGTTAACACTGCGCAAACTGATTCCGAACGATAGTTGCAGACTAGTTCTTGTGTAGTTGCATTCGATTTTTTCCATTCTACTTCACTAACATCTCCATATAAGATTCAATTACTTGTAGGGGAAAGCAAGTCACCTCAATTATGATGATGCACTAGGTCCATAGCTGGGACTTTGTGTATGTTCTCGAAATGCGTTTGTCGAGTGCTCATTAAGAAAGTTTCTATACAAGTTTCTGAACGAACTCCTGAAAAAAAGTTCTCCAAAAGTTCCCTATGAAAGAATCCTTTGAAGCATCTGGTTGACACAAATGTTTTAACTACTTGTCGAGCCAAAACGGACTCCGTATGAGTCAAATATCCATGTTTCATTTAACACTGCGCAAAACTGATTCCGAACGACAGTTACAGACTAGTACTTGTGTAGTTACATTCGATTTTTTCCATTCTACTTCACTAAACATCTCCACATGATATCCAACTACTTGTAGGGAAATGCAAGACACCTCAGTTATGATGATGCACTAGGTTCACAGCTGGGACTTTGTGTATGTTCTCCGAATGCGTTTGTCGAGTGCTCATTAAGAAAGTTTCTATACAAGTTTCTGAAAGAACTCCTGAAGAAAATTTCTCCAAAAGTTCCCTATGAAAGAATCCTTTGAAGCACCTGGTCTTCACAAAGGTTTTGACTACTTGTAGAGCCAAAACGGACTCCGTATTAGTCACATTTCCATGTTTCGATTAACCTTTGCGCATAAAAGCAGTTTCTAAGCAGCGATTATAGAGTATCTAGTTCTTGTGTAGTTGCTTTCAATTTTTTCCATTCTACTTCACTAAATATCTCCATATTAGATCCAATTACTTGCAGGGAAGTGCAAGAGACCTCAGTGATGATGATGCACTAGGTCCATAGCTGGGACTTTGTGTATGTTCTCAAAATGCCTTTGTCGAGTTCTCATTAAAAAAATCTATACAAGTTTCTGAATGAACTCCTTAATAAGAGTTCTCCAAAAGTTCCCTATGAAAGAATCCTTGGAAGCATCTGGTCGTCACAAACGTTTTAACTACTTGTGGAGCCAAAACGGACTCTGTATGAGCCAGATATCCATGTTTCAGTTAACACTGCGCAAAACTGATTCGAACGATACGATTCTGAGACTAGTACTTGTGTAGTTGCATTCGATTTTTTCCATTCTACTTCACTAAACATCTCCAGATGATATCCAATTACTTGTAGGGAAATGCAAGACACCTCAGTTATGATGATGCACTAGGTCCACAATTGGGACTTTGTGTATGTTCTCCGAATGTGTTTGTCGAGTGCTCATTAAGAAAGTTTCAATACAAGTTTCTGAACGAACTCCTTAAGAAAATTTCTCCAAAAGTTCCCTCTGAAAGAATCCTTTGAAGCACCAGGTCTTCACAAAGGTTTTGACTACTTGTAGAGCCAAAACGGACTCCGTATGAGTCACATATCCATGTTTCAGTTAACACTGCGCAAAACGGATACCGAACGACAGTTGCACTTGTGTAGTTGCATTCGATTTTTTTCCATTCTACTTCACTAAATATCTCCATATTAAATCCGATTACTTGCAGGGAAGTGCAAGAGACCTCAGTGATGATGATGCACTAGGTCCATAGCTGGGACTTTGTGTATGTTCTCGAAAAGCGTTTGTTGAGTGCTCATTAAGAAAGTTTCTATACAAGTTTCTAAACGAACACCTTATGAAAAGTTCTCCAAAAGTTCCCTATGAAAGAATCCTTTGAAGAATCTGGTCGTCACAAACATTTTGACTACTTGTGGAGCCAAAACGGACTCCGTATGAGTTAGATATCCATGTTTCAGTTAACACTGCGCAAAACTTATTCCAAACGACAGTTACACACTAGTTCTTTTGTAGTTGCATTCGATTTTTTCCATTCTACTTCACTAAACATCTCCATATGAGATCCAATTACATGTAGGGAAATGCAAGATACCTCAGTTATGATGATGCACTAGGTCCATAGCTGGGACTTTGTGTATGTTCTCGGAATGCGTTTGTCGAGTGCTCATTAAGAAAGTTTCTATACAAGTTACTGAACGAACTCCTAAAGGAAAGTTCTCCAAAAGTTCCCTATAAAAGAATCCTTTGAAGCATCTGGTCTTCACAAATGTTTTGACTACTTGTGGAGCCAAAACGGACTCCGTATGAGTCAGATATCCATGTTTCAGTTAACACTTCAAGAAAACCGATTCAACGAGCAGCGATTCTGAGACTAGTTCTTGTGTAGTTGCATTCGATTTTTTCCATTCTACTTCACTAAACATCTCCATATGAGATCCAATTACTTGTAGGGAAATGCAAGAGACCTCAATTATGATGATGCACTAGGTCCATAGCTGGGAGTTTGTGTATGTTCTCGAAATGCGTTTGTCGAGTACTCATTAAGAAAGTTTCTATACAAGTTTCTGAACGAACTCCTTAAGAAAAGTTCTCCAAAAGTTCCCTATGAAAGAATCCTTTGAAGCATCTGGTCGTCACAAACGTATTGACTACTTGTGGAGCCAAAACGGACTCTGTATGAGTCAGATATCCTTGTTTCAGTTAACATCGCAAAAACTAATTCGAGCGACGATTCTGAGACTAGTTCTTGTGTAGTTGCATTCCATTTTTTTCCATTCTACTTCACTAAACATCTCCATATGAGATTGAATTACTTGTAGGGGAATGCAAGAGACCTCTGTTATGATGATACACCAGGTCCTTAGCTGGGACTTTGTGTATGTTCTCGAAATGCGTTTGTCGAGTGCCCATTAAGAAAGTTTCTATAAAAGTTTCTAAACAAACTCCTTAAGAAAAGTTCTCCAAAAGTTCCCTATGAAAGAATTCTTTAAAGCATCTGGTCGTCACAAAAATTTTGACTACTTGTGGAGCCAAAACATACTCCGTATTAGTCAGATATCCATGTTTCAGTTAACACTGCGCAAAACCGATTCCGAACGACAGTTACAGACTAGTTCTTGTGTAGTTGCATTCTATTTTTTCCATTCTACTTCACTAAACATCTCCATATGAGATCCAATTACTTGTATTTAAATACAAAAGACCTCAGTTATAATAATGCACTAGGTCCATAGCTAGGACTTTGTGTATGTTTTCGAAATGCGTTTGTCGAGTGCTCATTAAGAAAGTTTCTATACAAGTTTCTGAACGAACTCCTTAGAAAAGTTCTCCAAAAGTTCCCTATGAAAGTATCCTTTGAAGCATCTGGTCATCAAAAACGTTTTGACTACTTCTGGAGCCAAAATGGACTCCATATCAGTCAGATATCCATGTTTCCGTTAACACTGCGCAAAACTGATTCCGAACGACAGTTAGAGACTAGTTCTTGTGTAGTTGCATTAAATTTTTTTCCATTCTACTTCACTAAACACCTCCATATGAGATCCAATAACTTCTAGGGAAATGCAAGAGACCTCAGTTATGATGATGCACTAGGTCCATAGCTGGGACTTTGTGTATGTTCTCGAAATGCGTTTGTCCATTGCTCATTAAGAAAGTTTCTATAAAAGTTTCTGAACTAACTCCTTAAGAAAAGTTCTCCAAAAGTTCCCTATGAAAGAATCCTTTGAAGCATCTGGTCGTCACAAACGTTTTGACCACTTGTGGAGCCTAAACGGACTCTGTATGAGTCAGATATCCATGTTTTAGTTAACATTGCGCAAAACTGATTCCGAACGACAATTACACACTAGCTCTTGTGTAGTTGCATTCGATTTTTTACATTCTACATCACTAAACATCTCCATATGAGATCCAATTACTTGTAGGGAAACGCAAGAGACCTCAGTTATGATGATGCACTAGGTCCATAGCTGGGATTTTGTGTATGTTCTCGAAATGCGTTTGTCGAGTGCTCATTAAGAAAGTTCCTATACAAGTTTCTGAACGAACTCCTTAAGAAAAGTTCTCCAAAGTTCCCTATGAAAGTATTCTTCAAAGCATCTGAGTCGTCACAAAGGTTTTGACCACTTGTGGAGCCAAAATGGACTCCATATGAGTCAGATATAAATGTTTGATTAACATCATGCCAAAACTGATTCCGAACGAAAGTTAAAGACTAGCTCCTGTGTAGTTTCATTCGATTTTTTCCATTCTACTTCACTAAACAACCCCATATGAGATCCAATTAGTTGTAGGGAAATGCAAGAGACCTCTATTATGATGATGCACTAGGTCCATAGCTGGGACTTCGTGTATGTTCTCGAAATGCGTTTGTCGAGTGGTCATTAAGAAAGTTTCTATACAAGTTTCTGAATAAACTCCTTAAGAAAAGTTCCCCAAAAGTTCCCTATGAAAGAATCCTTTAAAGCATCTGGTCATCACACAAATTTTGACCCCTTGTGGAGCCAAAACTGACTCTGTATGAGTCAGATATCCGTGTTTCAGCTAACATTGCGCAAAACTGATTCCGAACGATAGTTACAGACTAGCTCTTGTATAGTTGCATTCGATTTTTTCCATTCTACTTCACTAAACATGTCCATATGAGATCCAATTACTTGTAGGGAAATGCAAGAGACCTGAGTTATGATGATGCACTAGGTCCATAGGTGGGACTTTGTGTATGTTCTTGAAATGCGTTTGTCGAGTGCTCATTAAAAAGTTTCTATCCAAGTTTCTGAACGAACTCCTTAAGACAATTTCTCCAAAAGTTCCGCGTGAAAGAATCCTTTCAGGAATCTGTTCGTCTCAACGTTTTGACTATTTGTGGAGCCAAAACGGACTTCGTATGAGTCAGATATCCATGTTTTAGTTAACATCACGCAAAAACTGATTTGAGCAGCGATTCTGAGACTAGTTCTTGTGTAGTTGCATTCGATTTTATTCATTCTACTTCACTAAACATATCCATATGAGATCCAATTTCTTTTAGGGAAATGCAAGAGACCTCAGTTATGATGACGCACTAGGTCCATAGCTGGGACTTTGTGTATGTTTTCGAAATGCGTTTGTCGAGTGCTCATTAAGAAAGTTTCTATACAAGTTTCTGAACGAACTCCTTAAGAAAAGTTCTCCAAAAGTTCCATATGAAAGAATCCTTTGAAGCGGCTGGTCTTCACAAACGTTTTGACTACTTGTAGAGCCAAAACTGACTCCGTACGAGTCAGATATCCATGTTTTAGTTAACACTGCGCAAACTGATTCCGAACGATAGTTGCAGACTAGTTCTTGTGTAGTTGCATTCGATTTTTTCCATTCTACTTCACTAACATCTCCATATAAGATTCAATTACTTGTAGGGAAAGCAAGACACCTCGGTTATGATGAAGCACTAGGTCCATAGCTGGGACTTTGTGTATGTTCTCGAAATGCGTTTGTCGAGTGCTCATTAAGAAAGTCTCTATACAAGTTTCTGAACGAACTCCTTAAAAAAAGTACTCCAAAAGTTCCCTATGAAAGAATCCTTTGAAGCATCTGGTCGTCACAAATGTTTTAACTACTTGTCGAGCCAAAACAGACTCCGTATGAGTTAGATATCCATGTTTCATTTAACATGCATAAAACTGATTCCGAGCAGCGATTCTGAGACTAGTACTTGTGTAGTTACATTCGATTTTTTCCATTCTACTTCACTAAACATCTCCACATGATATCCAACTACTTGTAGGGAAATGCAAGACACCTCAGTTATGATGATGCACTAGGTTCACAGCTGGGACTTTGTGTATGTTCTCCGAATGCGTTTGTCGAGTGCTCATTAAGAAAGTTTCTATACAAGTTTCTGAAAGAACTCCTGAAGAAAATTTCTCCAAAAGTTCGCTATGAAAGAATCCTTTGAAGCACCTGGTCTTGACAAAGGTTTTGACTACTTGTAGAGCCAAAACGGACTCCGTATTAGTCACATGTCCATGTTTCAGTTAACACTGCGCAAAACGGATTCCGAACGACAGTTGTAGACTAGTTCTTGTGTAGTTGCATTCAATTTTTTCCATTCTACTTCACTAAATATGTCCATATGAGATCCAATTACTTGTAGGGGAAATGCAAGACACCTCAGTTATGATGATGCACTAGGTCCATAGCTGGGACCTTGTGTATGTTCTCGAAATGCGTTTGTCGAGTGCTCATTAAGAAAGTTTCTATACAAGTTTCTTAACGAACTCCTGAAAAAAAGTTCTCCAAAAGTTCCCTATGAAAGAATCCTTTGAAGCATCTGGTCGTCACAAATGTTTTAACGACTTGTCGAGCCAAAAGGACTACGTATGAGTCGGATATCCATGTTTCATTTAACACGCACAAAACTGATTCGAGCAGCGATTCTGAGACTAGTACTTGTGTAGTTGCATTCGATTTTTTCCATTCTACTTCACTAAACATCTCCAGATGATATCCAATTACTTGTAGGGAAATGCAAGACACCTCAGTTATGATGATGCACTAGGTCCACAGCTGGGACTTTGTGTATGTTCTCCGAATGTGTTTGTCGAGTGCTCATTAAGAAAGTTTCAATACAAGTTTCTGAACGAACTCCTTAAGAAAATTTCTCCAAAAGTTCCCTCTGAAAGAATCCTTTGAAGCACCAGGTCTTCGCAAAGGTTTTGACTACTTGTAGAGCCAAAACGGACTCCGTATGAGTCACATATCCATGTTTCAGTTAACACTGCGCAAAACGGATTCCGAACGACAGTTGCACTTGTGTAGTTGCATTCGATTTTTTTCCATTCTACTTCACTAAATATCTCCATATGAGATCCAATTACTTGTAGGGGAAATGCAAGACACCTCAGTTATGATGATGCACTAGGTCCATAGCTGGGACTTTGTGTATGTTCTCGAAATGCGTTTGTCGAGTGCTCATTAAGAAAGTTTCTATACAAGTTTCTAAACGAACTCCTTAAAAAAAGTTCTCCAAAAGTTCCCTATGAAAGAATCCTTTGAAGCATATGGTCGTCACAAATATTTTGACTACTTGTCGAGCCAAAATGGACTCCGTATGAGTTAGATATCCATGTTTCAGTTAACACTGCGCAAAACTTATTCCAAACGACAGTTACACACTAGTTCTTGTGTAGTTGCATTCGATTTTTTCCATTCTACTTCATTAAACATCTCCATATGAGATCCAATTACTTGTAGGGAAATGCAAGAGACCTCGGTTATGATGATGCACTAGGTCCGCCATTTGGGACTTTGTGTATGTTCTCGGAATGCGTTTGTCGAGTGCTCATTAAGAAAGTTTCTATACAAGTTACTGAACGAACTCCTAAAGGAAAGTTCTCCAAAAGTTCCCTATAAAAGAATCCTTTGAAGCATATGGTCTTCACAAATGTTTTGACTACTTATGGAGCCAAAACGGACTCCGTATGAGTCAGATATCCATGTTTCAGTTAACACTGCGCAAAACTGATTCGAGCAGCGATTCTGAGACTAGTTCTTGTGTAGTTGCACTCGATTTTTTCCATTCTACTTCGCTAAACATCTCCATATGAGATACGATTACTAGCAGGGAAATGCAAGAGACCTCAGTTATGATGATGCAGTATGTCCATAGCTAGGACTTTGTGTATGTTCTGGAAATGCATTTTCCAGTTCTCATGAAAAAAGTTTCTATACAAGTTTCTAAACGAACTCCTTAAGAAAAGTTCTCCAAAAGTTTACTATGAAAGAATCCTTTGAAGCATCTGGTCATCACAAACGTTTTGACAACTTGTGGAGCCAAAATGGACTCCGTATGAGTCAGATATCCATGTTTGCGTTAACACTGCGCAAAACTGATTCCGCACGACAGTTACAGACTAGTTCTTGTGTAGTTGCATTCAATTTTGTCCATTCTACTTCGCTAAACACCTCTATATGAGATCCAATAACTTGTAGGGAAATGCAAGAAACCTCAGTTATGATGATGCACTAGGTCCATAGCTTGGACTTTGTGTATGTTCTCGAAATGCGTTTGTCGAGTGCTCATTAAGAAAGTTTCTATAAAAGTTTCTGAACAAACTCCTTAAGAAAAGTTCTCCAAAAGTTCCCTATGAAAGAATCCTTTGAAGCATATGGTCGTCACAAACTTTTTGACCACTTGTGTAGCCAAAACGGACTGTGTATGACTCAGATATCCATGTTTCAGTTAACACTGCGCAAAACTGATTCCGAACGACAATTACACACTAGCTCTTGCGTAGTTGCATTCGATTTTTCACATTCTACATCACTAAACATCTCCATATGAGAGCCAATTAATTGTAGGGAAATGCAAGAGACCTCATTTATGATGATGCACTAGGTCCATAGCTGGGACTTTGTGTATGTTGTCGAATGCTCATTAAGAAAGTTTCTATACAAGTTTACGAACGAACTCCTTCAGAAAAGTTCTCCAAAATTTCCTATGAAAGAATCCTTTGAAGAATCTGGTCGTCACAAATGTTTTGACTACTTGTGGAGCCAAAACGGACTCCGTATGAGTCAGAGATCCATGTTTCAGTAACACTGCGCAAAACTGATTTCGAACGACAGTTACAGACTAGGTCTTGTGTAGTTGCATTCGATTTTTTCCATTCTACTTCACTAAACATATGCATATGAGATCCAATTACTTGTAGGGAAATGCAAGAGACCTCAGTTATGATGATGCACTAGGTCCATAGCTGGGACTTTGTGTATGTTTTCGAAATGCGTTTGTCGAGTGCTCATTAAGAAAGTTTCTATACAAGTTTCTTAACGAACTCCTTAAGAAAAGCTCTCCAATAGTTCCCTATGGAAGAATACTTTGAAGCGTCTGGTCGTCACAAACGTATTGACTACTTGTGGATCCAAATCGGACTCCGTATGAGTCAGATATCCATGTTTCAGTTAACACTGCGCAAAACTGATTCCGAGCAGCGATTCTGAGACTAGTTCTTGTGTAGTTGCATTCGATTTTTTCCATTCTACTTCACTAAACATCTCCATATAAGAACGAATTACTTGTAGGGAAATGCAAGAGACCTTAGTTATGATGATGCATCAGGTCCATAGCTGGGACTTTGTGTATGTTCTCGAAATGCGTTTGTTGAGTGCCCATTAAGAAAGTTTCTATAAAAGTTTACGAACAAACTCCTTAAGAAAAGTTCTCCAAAAGTTCCCTATGAGATAATTCTTTAAAGCATCTGGTGCGTCACAAGCGTTTTGACTACTTGTGGAGCCAAAACATAATCCGTATTAGTCAGATATCCATGTTTCAGTTAACACTGCGCAAAACTGATTCCGAACGACATTTACTGACTAGTTCTTGTGTAGTTGCAATCATATTTTTCCGTTCTACTTCAGTAAACATCTCCATATGAGATCCAGTTACTTGTAGGGAAATGCAAGAGACCTCAGTTATGATGATGAACTAGGTCCATAGTTGGGACTTTGTGTATATTCTCGAAATGCATTTGTCGAGTGCTTATTAAGAAAGTTTCTATACAAGTTTCTGAACGAACTCCTGAAGAAAAGTTCTCCAAAAGTTCCCTATGAAAGTATCCTTTGAAGCATCTGGTCATCAAAAACGTTTTGACTACTTCTGGAGCCAAAATGGACTCCATATCAGTCAGATATCCATGTTTCCGTTAACACTGCGCAAAAACCGATTCGAGCTACGATTAGAGACTAGTTCTTGTGTAGTTGCATTAAATTTTTCCATTCTACTTCACTAAACACCTCCATATGAGATCCAATAACTTCAAGGGAAATGCAAGAGACCTCAGTTATGATGATGCACTAGGTCCATAGCTGGGACTTTGTGTATGTTCTCGAAATGCGTTTGTCCATTGCTCATTAAGAAAGTTTCTATAAAAGTTTCTGAACTAACTCCTTAAAAAAAGTTCTCCAAAAGTTCCCTATGAAAGAATCCTTTGAAGCATCTGGTCGTCACAAACGTTTTGACCACTTGTGGAGCCTAAACGGACTCTGTATGAGTCAGATATCCATGTTTTAGTTAACATTGCGCAAAACTGATTCCGAACGACAATTACACACTAGCTCTTGTGTAGTTGCATTCGATTTTTTACATTCTACATCACTAAACATCTCCATATGAGATCCAATTACTTGTAGGGAAACGCAAGAGACCTCAGTTATGATGATGCACTAGGTCCATAGCTGGGATTTTGTGTATGTTCTCGAAATGCGTTTGTCGAGTGCTCATTAACAAAGTTCCTATACAAGTTTCTGAACGAACTCCTTAAGAAAAGTTCTCCGAAAGTTCCCTATGAAAGTATTCTTCAAAGCATCTGGTCGTCACAAAGGTTTTGACCACTTGTGGAGCCAAAATGGACTCCATATGAGTCAGATATAAATGTTTCAGTTAACACTGCGCAAAACTGATTCCGAACGACAGTTAAAGACTAGCTCCTGTGTAGTTTCATTCGATTTTTTCCATTCTACTTCACTAAACAACCCCATATGAGATCCAGTTAGTTGTAGGGAAATGCAAGAGACCTCTATTATGATGATGCACTAGGTCCATAGCTGAGACTTCGTGTATGTTCTCGAAATGCGTTTGTCGAGTGGTCATTAAGAAAGTTTCTATACAAGTTTCTGAATAAACTCCTTAAGAAAAGTTCCCCAAAAGTTCCCTATGAAAGAATCCTTTAAAGCATCTGGTCATCACACAAATTTTGACCCCTTGTGGAGCCAAAACTGACTCTGTATGAGTCAGATATCCGTGTTTCAGCTAACATTGCGCAAAACTGATTCCGAACGATAGTTACAGACTAGCTCTTGTATAGTTGCATTCGATTTTTTCCATTCTACTTCACTAAACATGTCCATATGAGATCCAATTACTTGTAGGGAAATGCAAGAGACCTGAGTTATGATGATGCACTAGGTCCATAGGTGGGACTTTGTGTATGTTCTTGAAATGCGTTTGTCGAGTGCTCATTAAAAAGTTTCTATCCAAGTTTCTGAACGAACTCCTTAAGACAATTTCCCCAAAAGTTCCGCGTGAAAGAATCCTTTCAGGAATCTGTTCGTCTCAAACGTTTTGACTATTTGTGGAGCCAAAACGGACTTCGTATGAGTCAGATATCCATGTTTTAGTTAACACTGCGCAAAACTGATTTCGAACGACAGTTACAGACTAGTTCTTGTGTAGTTGCATTCGATTTTATTCATTCTACTTCACTAAACATATCCATATGAGATCCAATTTCTTTTAGGGAAATGCAAGAGACCTCAGTTATGATGACGCACTAGGTCCATAGCTGGGACTTTGTGTATGTTTTCGAAATGCGTTTGTCGAGTGCTCATTAAGAAAGTTTCTATACAAGTTTCTGAACGAACTCCTTAAGAAAAGTTCTCCAAAAGTTCCATATGAAAGAATCCTTTGAAGCGGCTGGTCTTCACAAACGTTTTGACTACTTGTAGAGCCAAAACTGACTCCGTACGAGTCAGATATCCATGTTTTAGTTAACACTGCGCAAACTGATTCCGAACGATAGTTGCAGACTAGTTCTTGTGTAGTTGCATTCGATTTTTTCCATTCTACTTCACTAACATCTCCATATAAGATTCAATTACTTGTAGGGGAAAGCAAGACACCTCAGTTATGATGATGCACTAGGTCCATAGCTGGGACTTTGTGCATGTTCTCGAAATGCGTTTGTCGAGTGCTCATTAAGAAAGTTTCTATACAAGTTTCTGAACGAACTCCTGAAAAAAAGTTCTCCAAAAGTTCCCTATGAAAGAATCCTTTGAAGCATCTGGTTGACACAAATGTTTTAACTACTTGTCGAGCCAAAACGGACTCCGTATGAGTCAAATATCCATGTTTCATTTAACCTTTGCAAAAGCCCGATTCGAGCAGCGATTCTGAGACTAGTACTTGTGTAGTTACATTCGATTTTTCCATTCTACTTCACTAAACATCTCCACATGATATCCAACTACTTGTAGGGAAATGCAAGACACCTCAGTTATGATGATGCACTAGGTTCACAATTTGGGACTTTGTGTATGTTCTCCGAATGCGTTTGTCGAGTGCTCATTAAGAAAGTTTCTATACAAGTTTACGAAAGAACTCCTGAAGAAAATTTCTCCAAAAGTTCGCTATGAAAGAATCCTTTGAAGCACCTGGTCTTGACAAAGGTTTTGACTACTTGTAGAGCCAAAACGGACTCCGTATTAGTCACATGTCCATGTTTCAGTTAACACTGCGCAAAACGGATTCCGAACGACAGTTGTAGACTAGTTCTTGTGTAGTTGCATTCAATTTTTTCCATTCTACTTCACTAAATATGTCCATATGAGATCCAATTACTTGTAGGGGAAATGCAAGACACCTCAGTTATGATGATGCACTAGGTCCATAGCTGGGACCTTGTGTATGTTCTCGAAATGCGTTTGTCGAGTGCTCATTAAGAAAGTTTCTATACAAGTTTCTTAACGAACTCCTGAAAAAAAGTTCTCCAAAAGTTCCCTATGAAAGAATCCTTTGAAGCATCTGGTCGTCACAAATGTTTTAACGACTTGTCGAGCCAAAAAGGACTACGTATGAGTCAGATATCCATGTTTCATTTAACACTGCACAAAACTGATTCCGAACGACAGTTACAGACTAGTACTTGTGTAGTTGCATTCGATTTTTTCCATTCTACTTCACTAAACATCTCCAGATGATATCCAATTACTTGTAGGGAAATGCAAGACACCTCAGTTATGATGATGCACTAGGTCCACAGCTGGGACTTTGTGTATGTTCTCCGAATGTGTTTGTCGAGTGCTCATTAAGAAAGTTTCAATACAAGTTTACGAGCGAACTCCTTAAGAAAATTTCTCCAAAAGTTCCCTCTGAAAGAATCCTTTGAAGCACCAGGTCTTCGCAAAGGTTTTGACTACTTGTGAAGCCAAAACGGACTCCGTATGAGTCAGATATCCATGTTTCAGTTAACACTGCGCAAAACTGATTCCGAACGACAGTTACAAACTAGTTCTTGTATAGTTGCATTCGAATGTTTCCATTCTACTTCACTAAAGATCTCCATATGAGATCCAATTACTTGTAGGGAAATGCAAGACACCTCAGTTATGATGATGCACTAGGTCCATAGCTGGGACTTTGTGTATGTTCTCGAAATGCGTTTGTCGAGTGCTCATTAAGAAAGTTTCTATACAAGTTTCTAAACGAACTCCTTAAAAAAAGTTCTCCAAAAGTTCCCTATGAAAGAATCCTTTGAAGCATATGGTCGTCACAAATATTTTGACTACTTGTCGAGCCAAAATGGACTCCGTATGAGTTAGATATCCATGTTTCAGTTAACACTGCGCAAAACTTATTCCAAACGACAGTTACACACTAGTTCTTGTGTAGTTGCATTCGATTTTTTCCATTCTACTTCACTAAACATCTCCATATGAGATCCAATTACTTGTAGGGAAATGCAAGATACCTCAGTTATGATGATGCACTAGGTCCATAGCTGGGACTTTGTGTATGTTCTCGGAATGCGTTTGTCGAGTGCTCATTAAGAAAGTTTCTATACAAGTTACTGAACGAACTCCTAAAGGAAAGTTCTCCAAAAGTTCCCTATAAAAGAATCCTTTGAAGCATATGGTCTTCACAAATGTTTTGACTACTTATGGAGCCAAAAGCGGACTCCGTATGAGTCGAGATATCCATGTTTGAGTTAACATCACAAAACCGATTCGAGCAGCGATTCTGAGACTAGTTCTTGTGTAGTTGCATTCGATTTTTTCCATTCTACTTCACTAAACATCTCCATATGAGATCCAGTTACTTGTAGGGAAATGCAAGAGACCTCAGTTATGATGATGCACTAGGTCCATAGCTGGGACTTTGTGTATGTTCTCGAAATGCATTTGTCGAGTACTCATTAAGAAAGTTTCTAAAAGAGTTTCTGAACGAACTCCTCAAGAAAAGTTCTCCAAAAGTTCCCTATGAAAGTATCCTTTGAAGCATCTGGTCATCACAAACGTTTTGACAACTTGTGGAGCCAAAATGGACTCCGTATGAGTCAGATATCCATGTTTGCGTTAACACTGCAAAAACTGATTCCGCATACGACGATTCTGAGACTAGTTCTTGTGTAGTTGCATTCAATTTTGTCCATTCTACTTCGCTAAACACCTCTATATGAGATCCAATAACTTGTAGGGAAATGCAAGAAACCTCAGTTATGATGATGCACTAGGTCCATAGCTTGGACTTTGTGTATCTTCTCGAAATCGTTTGTCGAGTGCTCATTAAGAAAGTTTCTATAAAAGTTTCGAACAAACTCCTTAAGAAAAGTTCTCCAAAAGTTCCCTATGAAAGAATCCTTTGAAGCATATGGTCGTCACAAACTTTTTGACCACTTGTGTAGCCAAACGGACTGTGTATGACTCGAGATATCCATGTTTCAGCTTAACATCACAAGAAAACCCGATTCCGAACGACAATTACACACTAGCTCTTGCGTAGTTGCATTCGATTTTTCACATTCTACATCACTAAACATCTCCATATGAGAGCCAATTAATTGTAGGGAAATGCAAGAGACCTCATTTATGATGATGCACTAGGTCCATAGCTGGGACTTTGTGTATGTTGTCGAATGCTCATTAAGAAAGTTTCTATACAAGTTTCTGAACGAACTCCTTCAGAAAAGTTCTCCAAAATTTCCTATGAAAGAATCCTTTGAAGAATCTGGTCGTCACAAATGTTTTGACTACTTGTGGAGCCAAAACGGACTCCGTATGAGTCAGAGATCCATGTTTCAGTAACTGCATGGCTGATTTGAGCAGCGATTCTGAGACTAGTTCTTGTGTAGTTGCACACGATTATTTACATTCTACCTCACTAAACATCTCCACATGAGATCCAATTACTTGTAGGGAAATGCAAGAGACCTCGGTTATGTTGATGCACTAGGTCCATAGCTGGGACTTTGTGTATGTTCTCGAAATGCGTTTGTCGAGTGCTCATTAAGAAAGTTTCTATACAAGTTTCTGAACGAACTCCTTAAGAAAAGCTCTCCAATAGTTCCCTATGGAAGAATACTTTGAAGCGTCTGGTCGTCACAAACGTATTGACTACTTGTGGATCCAAATCGGACTCCGTATGAGTCAGATATCCATGTTTCAGTTAACACTGCGCAAAACTGATTCGAGCAGCGATTACAGACTAGTTCTTGTGTAGTTGCATTCGATTTTTTCCATTCTACTTCACTAAACATCTCCATATAAGAACGAATTACTTGTAGGGAAATGCAAGAGACCTTAGTTATGATGATGCATCAGGTCCATAGCTGGGACTTTGTGTATGTTCTCGAAATGCGTTTGTTGAGTGCCCATTAAGAAAGTTTCTATAAAAGTTTCTGAACAAACTCCTTAAGAAAAGTTCTCCAAAAGTTCCCTATGAGATAATTCTTTAAAGCATCTGGTCGTCACAAACGTTTTGACTACTTGTGGAGCCAAAACATAATCCGTATTAGTCAGATATCCATGTTTCAGTTAACACTGCGCAAAACTGATTCCGAACGACAGTTACTGACTAGTTCTTGTGTAGTTGCATTCATATTTTTCCATTCTACTTGATAAACATCTCCATATGAGATCCGATTACTTGTAGGGAAATGCAAGAGACCTCAGTTATGATGATGAACTAGGTCCATAGTTGGGACTTTGTGTATATTCTCGAAATGCATTTGTCGAGTGCTTATTAAGAAAGTTTCTATACAAGTTTCTGAACGAACTCCTGAAGAAAAGTTCTCCAAAAGTTCCCTATGAAAGTATCCTTTGAAGCATCTGGTCATCAAAAACGTTTTGACTACTTGTGTAGCCAAAATGAACTCCGTATGAGTCAGATGTCCATGTTTCCGTTAACACTCCGCAAAACTTATTCCGAACGACAATTACAGACTAGTTCTTGTGTAGTTGCATTCAATTTTTTTCCATTCTACTTCACTAAACACCTCCATATGAGATCCAATTACTTGTAGGGAAATGCAAGAGACCTCAGTTATGATGATGCACTTGGTCCATAGCTGGGACTTTGTGTATGTTCTCGAAATGCGTTTGTCGAGTGCTCATTAAGAAAGTTTCTATAAAAGTTTCTGAACTAACTCCTTAAGAAATTTTCTCCAGAAGTTCCCTATGAAAGAATCCTTTGAAGCATCTGGTCGTCACAAACGTTTTGACCACTTGTGGAGCCAAAACAGACTCCGTATGAGTCAGATATCCATGTTTCAGTTAACACTTCGCAAAACTGATTCCGAACGACAATTACACACTAGCTCTTGTGTAGTTGCATTCGATTTTTTACATTCTACATCACTAAACATCTCCATATGAGATCCAATTACTTGTAGGGAAATGCAAGAGACCTCAGTTATGATGATGCACTAGGTCCATAGCTGGGACTTTGTGTATGTTCTCGAAATGCGTTTGTCGAGTGCTCATTAAGAAAGTTTCTATACAAGTTTCTGAACTAACTCCTTAAGAAAATTTCTCCAAAAGTTCCATATGAGAGAATCCTTTGCAACATCTGGTCGTCACAAACGTTTTGACCACTTGTGGGGCCAAAACGGACTCAGATCGATCGATATCCATGTTTGATTAACCTGCATAAAACCCGATTACGAGCAGCGATTCTGGACTAGCTCTTGTGTAGTTGCATTAGATTTTTTCCATTCTACTTCACTAAACATCTCTATATGAGATCCAATTACTTGTAGGGAAATGCAAGAGAACTCAGTTATGATTATGCACTAAGTCCATAGCTGGGACTTTGTGTATGTTCTCGAACTGCGTTTGTCGAGTGCTCATTAAGAAAGTTTCTATACAAGTTTATGAACGAAATCCTTAAGAAAATTTCTCCAAAAGTTCCCCATAAAATAATCCTTTGAAGCATCTGGTCGTCATAACCATTTTGGCCACTTGTGGTGCCAAAATGGACTCCGTATGAGTCAGATATCCATGTTCCAGTTAACACTTCGCAAAACTGATTCCGAACGACAATTACACACTAGCTCTTGTGTAGTTGCATTCGATTTTTTTACATTCTACATCACTAAACATCTCCATATGAGATCCAATTACTTGTAGGGAAATGCAAGAGACCTAAGTTATGATGATGCACTAGGTCCATAGCTAGGACTTTGTGTATGTTTTCGAAATGCGTTTGTCGAGTCCTCATTAAGAAAGTTTCTATACAAGTTTCAGAACGAACTCCTTAAGAAAAGTTCTCCGAATGTTCCCTATGAAAGTATTCTTCAAAGCATCTGGTCGTCACAAACATTTTGACCACTTGTGGAGCAAAAATGGACTCCGTATGAGTCAGATATCCATGTTTCCGTTAACGCTGCGCAAAACTGATTCCGAACGACAGTTAAAGACTAGCTCTTGTGTAGTTTCATTCGATTTTTTCAATTCTACTTCACTAAACATCCCCATATGAGATCCAGTTATTTGTAGGGAAATGCAAGAGACCTCTGTTATGATGATGCAGTAGGTCCATAGCTGGGCTTTCTGTATGTTCTCGAAATGCGTTTGTCGAGTGCTCATTAAGAAATTTTCTATACAAGTTTCTGAACGAACTCCTTAAGAAAAGTTCTCCAAAAGTTCCCTATGAAAGAATCCTTTAAAGCATCTGGTCATCACAAAAAATTTGACCCCTTGTGGAGCCAAAACTGACTCCGTATGAGTCAGATATCCATTTTACAGCTAAGACTGCGCAAAACTGATTCCGAACGACAGTTACAGACTAGTTCTTGTGTAGTTGCATTGGATTTTTTACATTCTACTTGACTAAACATCTCCATATGAGATCCAATTACTTGTGGGGAAATGCAAGATACCTCAGTTATGATGATGCACGAGGTCCATAGCTGGGACTTTGTGTATGTTCTCGGAATGCGTTTGTCGAGTGCTCAATAAGAAAGTTTCTATACAAGTTTCTGAACGAACTCCTTAAGAAAAGTTCTCCAAAAGTTCCCTATAAAAGATTCCTTTGAAGCATCTGGTCGTCACAAAAGTTTTAACCACTTGTGGAGCCAAAATGGACTCCGTATGAGTCAGATATCCATGTTTTAGTCAACACTGCGCAAAACTGATTCCGAACGACAATTACACACTAGCTCTTGTGTAGTTGCATTTGATTTTTTCCATTCTACATCACTAAACATCTCCATATGAGATCCAATTACTTGTAGGGAAATGCAAGAGACCTCAGTTATGATGATGCACTAGGTCTATAGCTGGGACTTTGTGTATGTTCTCGAAATGCGTTTGTCAAATGCTCATTAAGAAAGTTTCTATACAAGTTTCTGAACGAACTCCTTAAGAAAAGTTCTCCAAAAGTTCCTTATGAAAGAATCCTTTGAATCATATGGTCATCACAAACGTTTTGACCACTTGTGGAGCCAAAACGGACTAAATATGTGTCAGATATCCATGTTTCAGTTAACACTATGCAAAACTGATTCCGAACGACACTTATAGACTAGCTCTTGTGTAGTTGCATTCGATTTTTTTTCCATTCTACTTCACTAGACATCTCCATATGAGATCCAATTACTTGTAGTGAAATGCAAGAGACCTCAGTTATGATGATGCACTAGGTCCATAGCTGGGACTTTGTGTATGTTCTCGAAATGCGTTTGTCGAGTGCTCATTAAGAAAGTTTCTATACAAGTTTCTGAACTAACTCCTTAAGAAAATTTCTCCAAAAGTTCCATATGAGAGAATCCTTTGCAACATCTGGTCGTCACAAACGTTTTGACCACTTGTGGGGCCAAACGGACTCAGATCGATCGATATCCATGTTTCAGCTTAACATCACAAGAAAACTGATTCTCGAACGACGCATAAATTCAGCTCTTGTGTAGTTGCATTAGATTTTTTCCATTCTACTTCACTAAACATCTCTATATGAGATCCAATTACTTGTAGGGAAATGCAAGAGAACTCAGTTATGATTATGCACTAGGTCCATAGCTGGGACTTTGTGTATGTTCTCGAACTGTGTTTGTCGAGTGCTCATTAAGAAAGTTTCTATACAAGTTTATGAACGAAATCCTTAAGAAAATTTCTCCAAAAGTTCCCTATAAAATAATCCTTTGAAGCATCTGGTCGTCATAACCATTTTGGCCACTTGTGGTGCCAAAACGGACTCCGTATGAGTCAGATATCCATGTTTGATTAACATCGCAAAAACTGATTCCGAACGACAGTTACACACTAGCTCTTGGGTAGTTGCGTTCGATTTTTTCCATTCTACGTCACTAAACATCTCCATATGAGATCCAATTACTTGTAGGGAAATGCAATAGACCTCAATTATGATGATGCACTAGGTCCATAGCTGGGACTTTGTGTATGTTCTCGAAATGCGTTTGTCGAGTGCTCATTAAGAAAGTTTCTATACAAGTTTCAGAACGAACTCCTTAAGAAAAGTTATCCAAAAGTTACCTATGAAAGAATCATTTAAAGCATTTGCTCGTCACAAACATTTTGACCACTTGTGGAGCATAAACGAACTCCGTATGAGTCAGATATCCAAGTTTCACTAACATCACTGCAAAACCGATTCGAGCAACGATTCTGAGACTAGCTCTTGTGTAGTTGCATTTGATCTTTTCCATTCTACTTCACTAACATCTCCATATGAGATCCAATTATTTGTAGGGAAATGCAATAGACCTCAGTTATGATGATGCACTAGGTCCATAGCTGCTACTTTGTGTATGTTCTCGAAATGCGTTTGTCGAGTGCTCATTAAGAAAGTTTCTATACAAGTTTCTGAACGAACTCCTTAAGAAAAGTTCTCCCAAAGTTACCTATGAAAGAATCCTTTGAAGAATCTGGTCGTCACAAACGTTTTGACTACTTGTGGAGCCAAAACGGACTCCGTATGAGTCAGAGATCCATGTTTCAAGAACATCAAGAAACTGATTTGAGCAGCGATTCTGAGACTAGGTCTTGTGTAGTTGCATTCGATTTTTTCCATTCTACTTCACTAAACATATGCATATGAGATCCAATTACTTGTAGGGAAATGCAAGAGACCTCAGTTATGATGATGCACTAGGTCCATAGCTGGGACTTTGTGTATGTTTTCGAAATGCGTTTGTCGAGTGCTCATTAAGAAAGTTTATATACAAGTTTCTTAACGAACTCCTTAAGAAAAGTTCTCCAAAAGTTCCCTATGGAAGAATCCTTTGAAGCGTCTGGTCGTCACAAACGTATTGACTACTTGTGGATCCAAAATGGACTCCGTATGAGTCAGATATCAATGTTTGATTAACATGCATAAAACTGATTCCTAACGCCATGATTCTGAGACTAGTTCTTGTGTAGTTGCATTCGATTTTTTCCATTCTACTTCACTAAACATCTCCATATAAGAACGAATTACTTGTAGGGAAATGCAAGAGACCTTAGTTATGATGATCCAGCAGGTCCATAGTCGGGACTTTGTGTATGTTCTCGAAATGCGTTTGTTGAGTCCCCATTAAGAAAGTTTCTATAAAAGTTACTGAACAAACTCCTTAAGAAAAGTTCTCCAAAAGTTCCCTATGAGAGAATTCTTTAAAGCATCTGGTCGTCACAAACGTTTTGACTACTTGTGGAGCCAAAACATAATCCGTATTAGTCAGATATCCATGTTTCAGTTAACATCACAAGAAAAACCGATTCCGAGCAGCGATTCTTGACTAGTTCTTGTGTAGTTGCATTCATATTTTTCCATTCTACTTCACTAAACATCTCCATATGAGATCCAGTTACTTGTAGGGAAATGCAAGAGACCTCAGTTATGATGATGAACTAGGTCCATAGTTGGGACTTTGTGTATATTCTCGAAATGCATTTGTCGAGTGCTTATTAAGAAAGTTTCTATACAAGTTTCTCAACGAACTCCTGAAGAAAAGTTCTCCAAAAGTTCCCTATGAAAGTATCCTTTGAAGCATCTGGTCATCAACAACGTTTTGACTACTTGTGGAGCCAAAATGAACTCCGTATGAGTCACATGTCCATGTTTCCGTTAACACTCCGCAAAACTTATTCCGAACGACAGTTACAGACTAGTTCTTGTGTAGTTGCATTCAATTTTTTTCCATTCTACATCACTAAACACCTCCATATGAGATCCAATTACTTGTAGGGAAATGCAAGAGACCTCAGTTATGATGAAGCACTAGGTCCATAGCTGGGACTTTGTGTATGTTCTCGAAATGCGTTTGTCGAGTGCTCATTAAGAAAGTTTCTATAAAAGTTTCTGAACTAACTCCTTAAGAAAATTTCTCTAGAAGTTCCCTATGAAAGAATCCTTTGAAGCATCTGGTCGTCACAAACGTTTTGACCACTTGTGGAGCCAAAACGGACTCTGTATGAGTCAGATATCCATGTTTCAGTTAACACTTCGCAAAACTGATTCCGAACGACAATTACACACTAGCTCTTGTGTAGTTGCATTCGATTTTTTACATTCTACATCACTAAACATCTCCATATGAGATCCAATTACTTGTAGGGAAATGCAAGAGACCTCAGTTATGATGATGCACTAGGTCCATAGCTGGGACTTTGTGTATGTTTTCGAAATGCGTTTGTCGAGTCCTCATTAAGAAAGTTTCTATACAAGTTTTGGAACGAACTCCTTAAGAAAAGTTCTCCGAATGTTCCCTATGAAAGTATTCTTCAAATCATCTGGTCGTCACAAACGTTTTGACCACTTGTGGAGCAAAAATGGACTCCGTATGAGTCAGATATCCATGTTTCAGTTAACACTGCGCAAAACTGATTCCGAACGACAGTTAAAGACTAGCTGTCGTGTAGTTTCATTCGATTTTTTCAATTCTACTTCACTAAACATCCCCATATGAGATCCAGTTATTTGTAGGGAAATGCAAGAGACCTCTGTTATGATGATGATGCAAGAGGTCCATAGCTGGGCTTTCTGTATGTTCTCGAAATGCGTTTGTCGAGTGCTCATTAAGAAATTTTCTATACAAGTTTCTGAACGAACTCCTTAAGAAAAGTTCTCCAAAAGTTCCCTATGAAAGAATCCTTTAAAGCATCTGGTCATCACAAAAAATTTGACCCCTTGTGGAGCCAAAACTGACTCCGTATGAGTCAGATATCCATTTTACAGCTAAGACTGCGCAAAACTGATTCCGAACGACAATTACACACTAGCTCTTGTGTAGTTGCATTCGATATTTTACATTCTACTTGACTAAACATCTCCATATGAGATCCAATTACTTGTAAGGAAATGCAAGAGACCTCAGTTATGATGATGCACTAGGTCCATAGCTGGGACTTTGTGTATGTTCTCGAAATGCGTTTGTCAAATCCTCATTAAGAAAGTTTCTATACAAGTTTCTTAACGAACTCCTTAAGAAAAGTTCTCCAAAAGTTCCCTATGAAAGAATCCTTTGAAGCATATGGTCGTCACAAAAGTTTTGACCACTTGTGGAGCCAAAACAGACTAAATATGTGTCAGATATCCATGTTTCAGTTAACACTACGCAAAACTGATTCCGAACGACACTTATAGACTAGCTCTTGTGTAGTTTCATTCGATTTTTTCCATTCTACTTCACTAAACATCTCCATATGAGATCCAATTACTTGTAGGGAAATGCAAGAGACCTCAGTTATGATGATGCACTAGGTCCATAGCCGGGACCTTGTCTATTTTCTCGAAATGCGTTTGTCGAGTTCTCATTAAAAAAGTTTCTATACAAGTTTCTGAACTAACTCCGAAAGAAAAGTTCGCCAAAAGTTCCATATGAGAGAATCCTTTGCAACATCTGGTCGTCACAAACGTTTTGACCACTTGTGGGGCCAAAACGGACTCCGTATCAGTCTGATATCCATGTTTCAGTTAACACTGCGCAAAACTGATTCTGAACGACAGTTACAGACTAGCTCTTGTGTAGTTGCATTAGATTTTTTCCATTCTACTTCACTAAACATCTCTATATGAGATCCAATTACTTGTAGGGAAATGCAAGAGAAACAGTTATGATTATGCACTAGGTCCATAGCTGGGACTTTGTGTATGTTCTCGAAATGCGTTTGTCGAATGCTCATTAAGAAAGTTTCTATACAAGTTTATGAACGAACTCCTTAAGAAAACTTCTCCAAAAGTTCCCTATAAAATAATCCTTTGAAGCATCTGGTCGTCATAACCATTTTGGCCACTTGTGGTGCCAAAACGGACTCCGTATGAGTCAGATATCCATGTTTTAGTTAACACTGCGCAAAAATGATTCCGAACGACAGTTACACACTAGCTCTTGGGTAGTTGCATTCGATTTTTTCCATTCTACTTCACTAAACATCTCCATATGAGATCCAATTACTTGTAGGGAAATGCAATAGACCTCAGTTATGGTGATGCACTAGGTCCATAGCTGGGACTTTGTGTATGTTCTCGAAATGCGTTTGTCGAGTGCTCATTAAGAAAGTTTCTATACAAGTTTCAGAACGAACTCCTTAAGAAAAGTTATCCAAAAGTTACCTATGAAAGAATCATTGAAAGCATTTGCTCGTCACAAACATTTTTACCACTTGTGGAGCATAAACGTACTCCGTATGAGTCAGATATCCAAGTTTCAGCTAACACTGCCCAAAACTGATTCCGAACGACAGTTACAAACTAGCTCTTGTGTAGTTGCATTTGATTTTTTCCATTCTACTTCACTAAGCATCTCCATATTTGATCCAATTACTTGTAGGGAAATGCAATATACCTCAGTTATGATGATGCACTAGGTCCATAGCTGCGACTTTGTGTATGTTCTCGAAATGCGTTTGTCGAGTGCTCATTAAGAAAGGTTCTATACAAGTTTCAGAACGAACTCCTTAAGAAAAGTTCTCCCAAAGTTACCTATGAAAGAATCCTTTAAAGCATCTGCTCGTCACAAACATTTTGACCACTTGTGGAGCATAAACAGACTCCGTATGAGTCAGATATCCAAGTTTCAGATAACACTGCGCAAAACTGATTCCGAACGAGAGTTACAGACTAGCTCTTGTGTAGTTGTATTCGATTATTTCCATTCTACTTCACTACACGTCTCCGTATGAGATCCAATTATCTGTAGGGAATGCAAGAGATGTCAGTCATGATGATGCACTAGGTCCATAGCTGCGACTTTCTGAACGAACTCCCTAAGAAAAGTTTGCCAAAAGTTCCCTATGTAAGAATCCTTTGAAGCATCCGGTCATCACAAACATTTTAACTACTTGTGGAGCCAAAATGGACTCCGTATGAGTCAGATATCCATGTTTGAGTTAACACTGCGCAAAACTGATTCCGAGCGACAGCTACAGACTAGTTCTTGTTTAGTTGCATTCGATTTTTTCCATTCTACTTCACTAAACATCTCCATATGAGATCCAATTACTTGTAGGGAAATGCAAGAGACCTCAGTTATGATGACGCACTAGGTCCATAGGTGGGACTTTGTGTATGTTCTCGAAATGCGTTTGTCGAGTGCTCATTAAGAAAGTTTCTATACAAGTTTCTGAACAAACTCCTTAAGAAAAGTTCTCCAAAAGTTCCATATGAAATAATCCTTTGAAGAATCTGGTCGTCACAAACGTATTGACTACTTGTGGAGCCAAAACGGACTACGTATGAGTCAGATATCCATGTTTTAGTTAACACTGCGCAAAACTGATTCGAACGAGCAGCCATTCTGAGTAGCTCTTGTGTAGTTGCATTTGATTTTTTCCATTCTACTTCACTAAACATCTCCATATGAGATCCAATTACTTGTAGGGATATGCAAGAGACCTCAGTTATGATGATGCACTAGGTCCATAGCTGCGACTTTGTGTATGTTCTTGAAATGCGTTTGTCGAGTACTCATTAAAAAAGTTTCTATACAAGTTTCTGAGCGAACTCCTTAAGAAAAGTTCTCCAAAAGTTCCCTATGAAAGAATCCTTTGAAGCATCTGGTCATCACAAACATTTTTACTACTTGTTTAGCCAAAACAGACTCCATATGAGTCAGATATCCATGTTTCAGTTAACACTTCACAAAACTGATTCCGGAAGACACTTATGGACTAGCTCTTGTGTAGTTGCATTCGATTTTTTCCATGCTACTTCACTAAACATCTCCATATGAGATCCAATTATTTGTAGGGAAATGCAAGAGATCTGAGTTATGATGATGCACTAGGTCCATAGCTGGGACTTTGTGTATGTTCTCGAAATGCGTTTGTCGTGTGCTCACTAAGAAATTTCTATACAAGTTTCTGAACGAAATCCTTAAGAAAATTTCTCCAAAAGTACCCTATGAGAGAATCCTTTGAAGCATCTGGTTGTCACAAACGTTTTGACCACTTGTGGAGCCAAAACGGACTCCATATGAGTCAGATATCCATGTTTCAGTTAACACACCGCAAAACTGATTCCGAACGACATTTACAGACTAGCTCTTGTGTAGTTGCATTCAATTTTTTACATTCTACTTCACTAAACATATCCATATGAGATCCAATTATTTATAGGGATTGCAAGAGAGGCTAGTTATGATGATGCACTAGGTCCATAGCTGGGACTTTGTGTATGTTCTCGAAATGCGTTTGTCGAGTGCTCATTAAGAAAGTTTCTATACCAGTTTCTGAACGAACTCCTTAAGAAAAGTTCTCCAAAAGTTCCCTATGTAAGAATCCTTTGAAGCATCCGGTCATCAAAAACATTTTAACTACTTGTGGAGCCAGAATGGACTCCGTATGAGTCAGATATCCATGTTTCAGTTAATACTGCGCAAATCTGATTCCGAACGACGGTTACAGACTAGCTCTTGTGTAGTTGCATTTGATTTTTTACATTCTACTTCACTAAACATCTCCACATGAGATCCAATTACTTGTAGGGAAATGCAAGAGACCTCAGTTATGATGATGCTCTAGGTCCATAGCTGGGACTTTGTGTATGTTCATGAAATGCGTTTGTCGAGTGCTCATTAAGAAAGTTTCTATAACAGTTTCTGAACGAACTCCTTAAGTAAAGTTCTCCAGAAGTTCCCTATGAAAGAATCCTTTGAAGCACCTGGTCGTCACAAACGTTTTGACAACTTGTAGAGCCAAAACGGGCTCCGTATGAGTCAGATATTCTTGTTTCAGTTAACACTGCGCAAAACTGATTCCGAACGACAGTTACAGACTAGCTCTTGTGTAGTTGCATTTGACTTTTTCCATTCTACTTCACTAAACATCTCCATACGAGATCCAATTACTTGTAGGGATATGCAAGAGACCTCGGTTATGATGATGCACTAGGTCCATAGCTGCGAATTTGTGTATGTTCACGAAATGCGTTTGTCGAGTGCTCATTAAAAAAGTTTCTATACAAGTTTCTGAACGAACTCCTTAAGAAAAGTTCTCCAAAAGTTCCCTATGAAAGAATCCTTTCAAGCATCTAGTCATCACAAACGTTTTTACTACTTGTGTAGCCAAAACGGACTCCATATGAGGTAGATATCCATGTTTCAGTTAACACTTCACAAAACTGATTCCGAAAGACACTTATAGACTAGCTCTTGTGTAGTTGCATTCTATTTTTTCCATTCTACTTCACTAAACATCTCCATATGAGATCCAATTACTTGTAGGGAAATGCAAGAGACCTGAGTTATGATGATGCACTAGGTCCATAGCTGGGACTTTGTGTATGTTCTCGAAATGCGTTTGTCGAGTGCTCATTAAGAAAGTTTCTATACAAGTTTCTGAAAGAACTCCTTAAGAAAATTTCTCCAAAAGTACCCTATGAGAGAATCCTTTGAAGCATCTGGTCGTCACAAACGTTTTGACCACTTGTGGAGCCAAAACGGACTCCATATGAGTCAGATATCCATGTTTCAGTGAACACTCCATAAAACCCGATTCGAACGACATTCTGAGACTAGCTCTTGTGTAGTTGCATTCGATTTTTTACATTCTACTTCACTAAACATCTCCATATGAGATCCAATTACTTGTAGGGAAATGCAAGAGACCTCAGTTATGATGATGCACTAGGTCCATAGCTGAGACTTTGTGTATGTTCTCGAAATGCATTTGTCGAGTGCTCATTATGAAAGTTTCTATACAAGTTTCTGAACGAACTCCTTAAGAAAAGTTCTCAAAAAGTTCCCTATGAAAGAATCGTGTGAAGCATATGGTTATCACAAACGTTTTGACTACTTGTGTAGCCAAAACTGACTCCATATGAGTCAGATATCCATGTTTCAGCTAACACTACGCAAAACTGATTCCGAACGACAGTTACCGACTAGCTCTTGTGTAGTTGCATTTAATTTTTTCCATTCTACTTCACTAAACATCTCCATATGAGATCCAATTACTTGTAGGGAAATGCAATAGACCTCAGTTATGATGATGCACTAGGTCCATAGCTGGGACTTTGTGTATGTTCTCGAAATGCGTTTGTCGACTGCTCATTAATAAAGTTTCTATACAAGTTTCTGAACGAACTCCTTCAGAAGATTTCTCCAAATTTTCCTATGAAATAATCCTTTGAAGAATCTGGTCGTCACAAACGTTTTGACTACTTGTGGAGCCAAAACGGACTCCGCATGAGTCAGATATCCATGTTTGAGTTAACACTGCGCAAAACTGATTCCGAACTGCAGCTACTGACTAGTTCTTGTGTAGTTGCATTCAATTTTTTCTATTCTACTTCAGGAAACATCTCCATATGAGATCCAATTATGTGTAGGGAAATGCAAGAGACCTTAGTTATGATGACGCACTAGGTTCATAGGTGGGACTTTGTGTATGTTCTTGAAATGTGTTTGTCGAGTGCTCATTAAGAAAGTTTCTATACAAGTTTCTGAACGAACTCCTTAAGAAAAGTTCTCCAAAAGTTCCCTATGAAAGAATACTTTGAAGAATCTGATCATCACAAACGTTTTGACTACTTGTGGAGCCAAAATGGACTTCGTATGAGTCAGATATCCATGTTTTAGTTAACACTGCGCAAAACTGATTCCGGACGACAGTTACAGACTAGTTCTTGTGTAGTTGCATTCGATTTTTTCCATTCTACTTCAATAAACACCTTCATATGAGAGCCAATATCTTGTAGGGAAATGCAAGAGACCTCAGTTATGATGATGCACCATGTCCATAGCTGGGACTTTGTGTATGTTCTTGAAATGCGTTTGTCGAGTGCTCATTAAGAAAGTTTCTATAAAAGTTTCTGAACAAACTCCTTAAGAAAAGTTCTCCAAAAGTTTCCTATGAAAGAATTCTTCAAAGCATCTGGTCGTCAAAAAAATTTTGACTACTTGTGGAGCCAAAACATACTCCGTATTAGTCAGATATCCATGTTTCAGTTAACACTGCGCAAAACTGATTCCGAACGACAGTAACTGACTAGTTCTTGTGTAGTTGCATTCATATTTTTCCATTCTACTTCACTAAACATCTCCATATGAGATCCAGTTACTTGTAGGGAAATGCAAGAGACCTCAGTTATGATGATGAACTAGGTCCATAGTTGGGACTTTGTGTATATTCTCGAAATGCATTTGTCGAGTGCTTATTAAGAAAGTTTCTATACAAGTTTCTGACCGAACTCCTGAAGAAAAGTTCTCCAAAAGTTCCCTATGAAAGTATCCTTTGAAGCATCTGGTCATCAAAAACGTTTTGACTACTTGTGGAGACGAAATGAACTCCGTATGAGTCAGATGTCCATGTTTCCGTTAACACTCCGCAAAATTTATTCCGAACGATAGTTACAGACTAGTTCTTGTGTAGTTGCATTCAATTTTTTTCCATTCTACTTCACTAAACACCTCCATATGAGATCCAAATACTTGTAGAGAAATGCAAGAGACCTCAGTTATGATGATGCACTAGGTCCATAGCTGGGACTTTGTGTATGTTCTCGAAATGCGTTTGTCGAGTGCTCATTAAGAAAGTTCCTATAAAAGTTTCTGAACTAACTCCTTAAGAAAATTTCTCCAGAAGTTCCCTATGAAAGAATCCTTTGAAGCATCTGGTCGTCACAAACATTTTGACCACTTGTGGAGCCAAAACGGACTCTGTATGAGGCAGATATCCATGTTTCAGTTAACACTGCGCAAAACTGATTCCGAACGACAATTACACATTAGCTCTTGTGTAGTTGCATTCGATTTTTTACATTCTACATCACTAAACATCTCCATATGAGATCCAATTACTTGTAGGGAAATGCAAGAGACCTGAGTTATGATGATGCACTAGGTCCTTAGCTGGGACTTTGTGTATGTTTTCGAAATGCGTTTGTCGAGTCCTCATTAAGAAAGTTTCTATACAAGTTTCAGAACGAACTCCTTAAGAAAAGTTCTCCGAATGTTCCCTATGAAAGTATTCTTCAAAGCATCTGGTCCTCACAAACGTTTTGACCACTTGTGGAGCAAAAATGGACTCCGTATGAGTCAGATATCCATGTTTCAGTTAACACTGCGCAAAACTGATTCCGAACGACAGTTAAAGACTAGCTCTTGTGTAGTTTCATTCGATTTTTTAAATTCTACTTCAGTAAACATCCCCATATGAGATCCAGTTATTTGTAGGGAAATGCAAGAGACCTCTGTTATGATGATGCACTAGGTCCATAGCTGGGCTTTGTGTATGTTCTCGAAATGCGTTTGTCGAGTTCTCATTAAGAAATTTTCTATACAAGTTTCTGAACAAACTCCTTAAGAAAAGTTCTCCAAAAGTTCCCTATGAAAGAATACTTTAAAGCATCTGGTCATCACAAAAAATTTGACCCCTTGTGGAGCCAAAACTGACTCCGTATGAGTCAGATATCCAAGTTTCAACTAACACTTCACAAAACTGATTCCGAACGACAGTTACAGACTAGCTCTTGTGTAGTTGCATTCGATTTTTTCCATTCTACTTGACTAAACATCTCCATATGAGATCCAATTACTTGTAGGGAAATGCAAGAGACCTGAGTTATGATGATGCACTAGGTCCATAGCTGCCACTTTGTGTATGTTCTCGAAATGCGTTTGTCGAATACTCATTAAGAAAGTTTCGATACAAGTTTCAGAACGAACTCCTTAAGAAAAGTTCTCCCAAAGCTACCTATGAAAGAATCCTTTAAAGCATCTGCTCGTCACAAACATTTTGACCACTTGTGGAGCATAAACAGACTCCGTATGAGTCAGATATCCAAGTTTCACTAACATCACAAGAAATCGATTCACTAAACGTCTCCATATGAGAGTTACAGACTAGCTCTTGTGTAGTTGTATTCGATTATTTCCATTCTACTTCACTAAACGTCTCCATATGAGATCCAATTATCTGTAGGGAATGCAAGAGATGTCAGTCATGATGATGCACTAGGTCCATAGCTGGGACTTTGTGTATGTTCTCGAAATGCGTTTGTGGAGTGCTCATTAAGAAAGTTTCTATACGAGTTTCTAAACGAACTCCTTAAGAAAAGTTTGGCAAAAGTTCCCTATGTAAGAATCCTTTGAAGCATCCGGTCATCACAAACATTTTAACTACTTGTGGAGCCAATACGGACTCCGTATGAGTCAGATATCCATGTTTCAGTTAACACTGCGCAAATCTGATTCCGAACGACAGTTACAGACTAGCTCTTGTGTAGTTGCATTTGTTTTTTTACATTCTAGTTCACTAAACATCCATATATGAGATCCAATTACTTGTAGGGAAATACAAGAGACCTCAGTTATGATGATGCACTAGGTCCATAGCTGGGACTTTGTGTATGTTCTTGAAATGCGTTTGTCGAGTGCTCATTAGGAAAGTTTCTATAACAGTTTCTGAATGAACTCCTTAAGTAAAGTTCTCCAAAAGTTCCCTATGAAAGAATCCTTTGAAGCACCTGGTCGTCACAAACGTTTTGACAACTTGTAGAGCCAAAACGGACTCCGTATGAGTCAGATATCCATGTTTCAGTTAACACTACGCAAAACTGATTCCGAACGACAGTTACAGACTAGCTCTTGTGTAGTTGCATTTGATTTTTTCCATTCTACTTCACTAAACATCTCCATATGAGATCCAATTACTTGTAGGGATATGCAAGAGACCTCAGTTATGATGATGCACTAGGTCCATAGCTGGGACTTTGTGTATGTTCTCGAAATGCGTTTGTCGAGTACTCATTAAAAAAGTTTCTATACAAGTTTCTAAACAAACTCCTTAAGAAAAGTTCTCCAAAAGTTCCCTATGAAAGAATCCTTTGAAACATCTGGTCATCACAAACGTTTTTACTACTTGTGTAGCCAAAACAGACTCCATATGAGTCAGATATCCATGTTTCAGTTAACACTTCACAAAACTGATTCCGAAAGACACTTATAGACTAGCTCTTGTGTAGTTGCATTCGATTTTTTCCATTCTACTTCACTAAATATCTCCATATGAGATCCAATTATTTGTAGGGAAATGCAAGAGACCTGAGTTATGATGATGCACTAGGTCCATAGCTGGGACTTTGTGTATGTTCTCGAAATGCGTTTGTGGAGTGCTCATTAAGAAAGTTTCTATATGAGTTTCTGAACGAACTCCTTAAGAAAAGTTTGGCAAATGTTCCCTATGTAAGAATCCTTTGAAGCATCCGGTCATCACAAACATTTTAACTACTTGTGGAGCCAAAACGGACTCCGTATGAGTCAGATATCCATGTTTCAGTTAACATCACAAAATCTGATTCGAGCAGCGATTCTGAGACTAGCTCTTGTGTAGTTGCATTTGTTTTTTTACATTCTAGTTCACTAAACATCCATATATGAGATCCAATTACTTGTAGGGAAATACAAGAGACCTCAGTTATGATGATGCACTAGGTCCATAGCTAGGACTTTGTGTATGTTCTTGAAATGCGTTTGTCGAGTGCTCATTAGGAAAGTTTCTATAACAGTTTCTGAATGAACTCCTTAAGAAAACTTCTCCAAAAGTTCCCTATGTAAGAATCCTTTGAAGCATCCGGTCATCCCAAACATTTTAACTACTTGTGGAGCCAGAACGGACTCCGTATGAGTCAGATATCCATGTTTCAGTTAACACTGCGCAAATCTGATTCCGAACGACAGTTACACACTAGCTCTTGTGTAGTTGCATTTGATTTTTTACATTCTACTTCACTAAACATCTCCATATGAGATCCAATTACTTGTAGGGAAATGCAAGGGACCTCAGTTATGATGATGCACTAGGTCCATAGCTGGGACTTTGTGTATGTTCTAGAAATGCGTTTGTCGAGTGCTCATCAAGAAAGTTTCTATAACAGTTTCCGAACGAACTCTTTAAGTAAAGTTCTCCAAAAGTTCCCTATGAAAGAATCCTTTGAAGCACCTGGTCGTCACAAACGTTTTGACAACTTGTAGAGCCAAAACGGACTCCGTGTGAGTCAGATATCCATGTTTCAGTTAACACTGCGCAAAACTGATTCCGAACGAAAGTTACAGACTAGCTCTTGTGTAGTTGCATTTGATTTTTTCCATTCTACTTCACTAAACATCTCCATATGAGATCCAATTACATGTAGGGATATGCAGAGACCTCAGTTATGATGATGCACTAGGTCCATAGCTGCGACTTTGTGTATGTTCTCGAAATGCGTTTGTCGAGTGCTCATTAAAAAAGTTTCTATACAAGTTTCTGAACGAACTCCTTAAGAAGAGTTCTCCAAAAGTTCCCTATGAGAGAATCGTTTGAAGGATCTAGTCGTCACAAATGTTTTGACCACTTGTGGAGCCAAAACGGACTCCATATGAGTCAGATATCCATGTTTCAGTGAATACTCCGCAAAACTGATTCCGAACGACATTTACAGACTAGCTCTTGTGTAGTTGCATTCGATTTTTTACATTCTACTTCACTAAACATCTCCATATGAGATCCAATTACTTGTAGGGAAATGCAAGAGACCTCAGTTATGATGATGCACTAGGTCCATAGCTGGGACTTTGTGTATGTTTTCGAAATGCGTTTGTCGAGTCCTCATTAAGAATGTTTCTATACAAGTTTCAGAACGAACTCCTTAAGAAAAGTTCTCCGAATGTTCCCTATGAAAGTATTCTTCAAAGCATCTGGTCCTCACAAACGTTTTGACCACTTGTGGAGCAAAAATGGACTCCGTATGAGTCAGATATCCATGTTTCAGTTAACACTGCGCAAAACTGATTCCGAACGACAGTTAAAGACTAGCTCTTGTGTAGTTTCATTTGATTTTTTAAATTCTACTTCACTAAACATCCCCATATGAGATCCAGTTATTTGTAGGGAAATGCAAGAGACCTCTGTTATGATGATGCACTAGGTCCATAGCTGGGCTTTGTGTATGTTCTCGAAATGCGTTTGTCGAGTTCTCATTAAGAAATTTTCTATACAAGTTTCTTAACAAACTCCTTAAGAAAAGTTCTCCAAAAGTTCCCTATGAAAGAATACTTTAAAGCATCTGGTCATCACAAAAAATTTGACCCCTTGTGGAGCCAAAACTGACTCCGTATGAGTCAGATATCCATGTTTCAGCTAACACTGGGCAAAACTGATTCCGAACAACAGTTACAGACTAGCTCTTGTGTAGTTGCATTCGATTTTTTCCATTCTACTTGACTAAACATCTCCATATGAGATCCAATTACTTGTAGGGAAATGCAAGATACCTCAGTTATGATGATGCACGAGGTCCATAGCTGGGACTTTGTGTATGTTCTCGGAATGCGTTTGTCGAGTGCTCAATAAGAAAATTTCTATACAAGTTTCTGAACGAACTCCTTAAGAAAAGTTCTCCAAAAGTTCCCTATAAAAGATTCCTTTGAAGCATCTGGTCGTCATAAACGTGTTAACCACTTGTGGAGCCAAAATGGACTCCGTATGAGTCAGATATCCATGTTTTAGTCAACACTGCGCAAAACTGATTCCGAACGACAATTACATACTAGCCCTTGTGTAGTTGCATTCGATTTTTTCCATTCTACATCACTAAACATCTCCATATGAGATCCAATTACTTGTAGGGAAATGCAAGAGACCTCAGTTATGACGATGCACTAGGTCTATAGCTGGGACTTTGTGTATGTTCTCGAAATGCGTTTGTCAAATGCTCATTAAGAAAGTTTCTATACAAGTTTCTGAACGAACTCCTTAAGAAAAGTTCTCCAAAAGTTCCCTATGAAAGAATCCTTTGAAGCATATGGTTGCCACAAACGTTTTGACCACTTGTGGAGCCAAAACGGACTAAATATGTGTGAGATATCCATGTTTCAGTTAACACTACGCAAAGCTGATTCCGAACGACACTTATAGACTAGCTCTTGTGTAGTTGCATTCGATTTTTTTTCCATTCTACTTCACTAGACATCTCCATATGAGATCCAATTACTTGTAGGGAAATGCAAGAGACCTCAGTTATGATGATGCACTAGGTCCATAGCTGGGACTTTGTGTATGTTCTCGAAATGCGTTTGTCGAGTGCACATTAAGAAAGTTTCTATACAAGTTTCTGAACTAACTCCTTAAGAAAATTTCTCCAAAAGTTCCATATGAGAGAATCCTTTGCAACATCTGGTCGTCACAAACGTTTTGACCACTTGTGGGGCCAAAACGGACTCCGTATCAGTCTGATATCCATGTTTCAGTTAACACTTAAAACCGATTACGAGCAGCGATTCTGAGACTAGCTCTTGTGTAGTTGCATTAGATTTTTTCCATTCTACTTCACTAAACATCTCTATACGAGATCCAATTACCTGTAGGGAAATGCAAGAGAACTCAGTTATGATTATGCACCAGGTCCATAGCTGGGACTTTCTGTATGTTCTCGAAATGCGTTTGTCGAGTGCTCATTAAGAAAGTTTCTATACAAGTTTATGAACGAACTCCTTAAGTAAAGTTCTCCAAAAGTTCCCTATGAAAGAATCCTTTGAAGCACCTGGTCGTCACAAACGTTTTGACAACTTGTGGAGCCAAAACGGACTCCGTATGAGTCAGATATCCATGTTTCAGTTAACGCTACGCAAAACTGATTCCGAACGACAGTTACAGACTAGCTCTTGTGTAGTTGCATTTGATTTTTTCCATTCTACTTCACTAAACATCTCCATATGAGATCCAATTACTTGTAGGGATATGCAAGAGACCTCAGTTATGATGATGCACTAGGTCCATAGCTGGGACTTTGTGTATGTTCTCGAAATGCGTTTGTCGAGTCCTCATTAAAAAAGTTTCTATACAAGTTTCAGAACGAACTCCTTAAGAAAAGTTCTCCAAAAGTTCCCTATGAAAGAATCCTTTAAAGCATCTGGTCGTCACAAACATTTTGACCACTTGTGGAGCAAAAACGGACTCCGTATGAGTCAGATATCCAAGTTTCAGCTAACACTTCACAAAACTGATTCCGAAAGACACTTATAGACTAGCTCTTGTGTAGTTGCATTCGATTTTTTCCATTCTACTTCACTAAATATCTCCATATGAGATCCAATTACTTGTAGGGAAATGCAAGAGACCTGAGTTATGATGATGCACTAGGTCCATAGCTGCCACTTTGTGTATGTTCTCGAAATGCGTTTGTCGAATACTCATTAAGAAAGTTTCGATACAAGTTTCAGAACGAACTCCTTAAGAAAAGTTCTCCCAAAGTTACCTATGAAAGAATCCTTTAAAGCATCTGCTCGTCACAAACATTTTGACCACTTGTGGAGCATAAACAGACTCCGTATGAGTCAGATATCCAAGTTTCAGCTAACACTGCGCAAAACTGATTCACAAAACGTCTCCATATGAGAGTTACAGACTAGCTCTTGTGTAGTTGTATTCGATTATTTCCATTCTACTTCACTAAACGTCTCCATATGAGATCCAATTATCTGTAGGGAATGCAAGAGATGTCAGTCATGATGATGCACTAGGTCCATAGCTGGGACTTTGTGTATATTCTCGAAATGCGTTTGTGGAGTGCTCATTAAGAAAGTTTCTATCTGAAGTTTACGAACGAACTCCTTAAGAAAAGTTTGGCAAAAGTTCCCTATGTAAGAATCCTTTGAAGCATCCGGTCATCACAAACATTTTAACTACTTGTGGAGCCAATACGGACTCCGTATGAGTCAGATCTCCATGTTTCAGATAACACTGCGCAAATCTGATTCCGAACGACAGTTACAGACTAGCTCTTGTGTAGTTGCATTTGTTTTTTTACATTCTAGTTCACTAACATCCATATATGAGATCCAATTACTTGTAGGGAAATACAAGAGACCTCAGTTATGATGATGCACTAGGTCCATAGCTGGGACTTTGTGTATGTTCTTGAAATGCGTTTGTCGAGTGCTCATTAGGAAAGTTTCTATAACAGTTTCTGAATGAACTCCTTAAGTAAAGTTCTCCAAAAGTTCCCTATGAAAGAATCCTTTGAAGCACCTGGTCGTCACAAACGTTTTGACAACTTGTAGAGCCAAAACGGACTCCGTATGAGTCAGATATCCATGTTTGATTAACACTACGCAAAACCGATTCGAGCAGCGATTCTGAGACTAGCTCTTGTGTAGTTGCATTTGATTTTTTCCATTCTACTTCACTAAACATCTCCATATGAGATCCAATTACTTGTAGGGATATGCAAGAGACCTCAGTTATGATGATGCACTAGGTCCATAGCTGGGACTTTGTGTATGTTCTCGAAATGCGTTTGTCGAGTGCTCATTAAGAAAGTTTCTATACAAGTTTCTGAACTAACTCCTTAAGAAAATTTCTTCAAAAGTTCCATATGAGAGAATCCTTTGCAACATCTGGTCGTCACAAACATTTTGACCACTTGTGGGGCCAAAACAGACTCCGTATGAGTCTGATATCCATGTTTCAGTTAACACTTCACAAAACTGATTCCGAAAGACACTTATAGACTAGCTCTTGTGTAGTTGCATTCGATTTTTTCCATTCTACTTCACTAAATATCTCCATATGAGATCCAATTATTTGTAGGGAAATGCAAGAGACCTGAGTTATGATGATGCACTAGGTCCATAGCTGGGACTTTGTGTATGTTCTCGAAATGCGTTTGTGGAGTACTCATTAAGAAAGTTTCTATACGAGTTTCTGAACGAACTCCTTAAGAAAAGTTTGGCAAAAGTTCCCTATGTAAGAATCCTTTGAAGCATCCGGTCATCACAAACATTTTAACTACTTGTGGAGCCAAAACGGACTCCGTATGAGTCAGATATCCATGCTTCAGTTAACACTGCGCAAATCTGATTCCGAACGACAGTTACAGACTAGCTTTTGTGTAGTTGCATTTGTTTTTTTACATTCTAGTTCACTAAACATCCATATATGAGATCCAATTACTTGTAGGGAAATACAAGAGACCTCAGTTATGATGATGCACTAGGTCCATAGCTGGGACTTTGTGTATGTTCTTGAAATGCGTTTGTCGAGTGCTCATTAGGAAAGTTTCTATAACAGTTTCTGAATGAACTCCTTAAGAAAAGTTCTCCAAAAGTTCCCTATGTAAGAATCCTTTGAAGCATCCGGTCATCACAAACATTTTAACTACTTGTGGAGCCAGAACGGACTCCGTACGAGTCAGATATCCATGTTTCAGTTAACACTGCGCAAATCTGATTCCGAACGACAGTTACACACTAGCTCTTGTGTAGTTCCATTTGATTTTTTACATTCTACTTCACTAAACATCTCCATATGAGATCCAATTACTTGTAGGGAAATGCAAGGGACCTCAGTTATGATGATGCACTAGGTCCATAGCTGGGACTTTGTGTATGTTCTTGAAATGCGTTTGTCGAGTGCTCATTAAGAAAGTTTCTATAACAGTTTCTGAACGAACTCTTTAAGTAAAGTTCTCCAAAAGTTCCCTATGAAAGAATCCTTTGAAGCACCTGGTCGTCACAAACGTTTTGACAACTTGTAGAGCCAAAACGGACTCCGTGTGAGTCAGATATCCATGTTTCAGTTAACACTGCGCAAAAACTGATTCCGAACGAAAGTTACAGACTAGCTCTTGTGTAGTTGCATTTGATTTTTTCCATTCTACTTCACTAAACATCTCCATATGAGATCCAATTACATGTAGGGATATGCAGAGACCTCAGTTATGATGATGCACTAGGTCCATAGCTGCGACTTTGTGTATGTTCTCGAAATGCGTTTGTAAGTTTCTATACAAGTTTCTGAACGAACTCCTTAAGAAAAGTTCTCCAAAAGTTCCCTATGAGAGAATCGTTTGAAGGATCTAGTCGTCACAAATGTTTTGACCACTTGTGGAGCCAAAACGGACTCCATATGAGTCAGATATCCATGTTTGATGAATACTCCATAAAACTGATTCAACGACATTCTGAGACTAGCTCTTGTGTAGTTGCATTCGATTTTTTCCATTCTACTTCACTAAACATCTCCATATGAGATCCAATTACTTGTAGGGAAATGCAAGAGACCTCAGTTATGATGATGCACTAGGTCCATAGCTGGGACTTTGTGTATGTTCTTGAAATGCGTTTGTCGAGTGCTCATTAAGAAAGTTTCTATACAAGTTTCAGAACGAACTCCTTAAGAAAAGTTCTCCCAAATTTCCCTATGAAAGAATCGTTTGAAGCATCTGGTCGTCACAAATGTTATGACTACTTGTGGAGCCAAAACAGACTCTGTATGAGTCAGATATCCATGTTTCAGTTAACACTACGCAAAACTGATTCCGAGCGACAGTTAAAGACTAGCTCTTGTGTAGTTGCATTTGATTTTTCCCATTCTAATTCACTAAACATCTCCATATGAGATCCGATTACTTCTAGGGATATGCAAGAGACATCAGTTATGATGATGCACTAGGTCCATAGCTGGGACTTTGTGTGTGTTCTCGAAATGCGTTTGTCAAGTGCTCATTAAGAAAGTTTCTATACAAGTTTCTGAACGAACTCCTTAAGGAAAGTTCTCAAAAAGTTCCCTATGAAAGAATCGTTTGAAGCATCTGGTCATCACAAATGTTTTGACTACTTGTGTAGCCAAAACTGACTCCATATGAGTCAGATATCCATGTTTCAGTTAACACTGCACAAAACTGATTCCGAACGACAGTTACAGACTAGCTCTTGTGTAGTTGCATTCGATTTTTTCCATTCTACTTCACTAAACATCTCCATATGAGATCCAATTACTTGTAGGGAAGTGCAAAAGACCTTAGTTATGATAATGCACTAGGTCCATAGCTGGGACTTTGTGTATGTTCTCGAAATTCGTTTGGCAAGTGCTCATTATGAAAAGTTTCTATACAAGTTTTTGAATGAACTCCTTAAGAAAATTTCTCCAAAAGTTCCCTATGAGAGAATACTTTGAAGCATCTGGTCGTCACAAACATATTGACCACTTGTGGAGCCAAAACGGATTCCGTATGAGTCAGATATCCATGTTTCAGTTAACACTACACAAAACTGATTCCGAACGACAGTTACCGACTAGTTCTTGAGTAGCTGCATTCAATTTTTTCCATTCTACTTCACTAAACATCTCCATATCAGATCCAATTACTCGTAGGGAAATGCAATAGACCTCAGTTATGATGATGCACTAGGTCCATAGCTGGGATTTTGTGTATGTTCTCGAAATGCGTTTGTCGAGTGCTCATTAAGAAAGTTTCTATACAAGTTTCAGAACGAACTCCTTAAGAAAAGTTCTCCAAAAGTTCCCTATGAAAGAATCCTTTGAAGAATCTGGTCGTCACAAACGTTTTGACCACTTATGGAGCCAAAACGGACTCCGTATGAGTCAGATATCCATATTTTAGTTAACACTGCACAAAACTGATTCCGAACGACAGTTACAGACTACATCTTGTGTAGTTGCATACGATTTTTTCCATTCTACTTCCCTAAACATCTCCATATGAGATCCAATTACTTGTAGGGAAATGCAAGAGACCTCAATTATGATGATGCACTAGGTCCATAGCTGGGACTTTGTGTATGTTCTCGAAATACGTTTGTCGAGTGCTCATTAAGAAAGTTTCCATACAAGTTTCTGAACGAACTCTTTAAGAAAAGTTGTCCAAAATTTCCCTGTGAAACAATCCTTTGAAGCATCTTGTCGTCACAAATGATTTGACTACTTGTGGAGCCAAAACGAACTCCATATGAGTCCGATATCCATGTTTGATTAACCTTGCATAAACCGATTACTGAGCAGCGATTCTGAGACTAGCTCTTGTGTAGTTGCATTCGATTTTTTCCATTCTACTTCACTAAACATCTCCATATGAGATCCAATTACTTTTAGGGATATGCAAGAGACCTTTGTTATGATGATGCACTAGGTCCATAGCTGGGACTTTGTGTATGTTCTCGAAATGCGTTTGTCGAGTGCTCATTAAGAAAGTTTCTATACAAGTTTCTGAACGAACTCCTTCAGAAGATTTCACCAAATTTTCCTATGAAATAATCCTTTGAAGAATCTGGTCGTCACAAACGTTTTGGCTACTTGTGGAGCCAAAACAGACTCCGTATGAGTCAGATATCCATGTTTGAGTGAACACTGCGCAAAACTGATTCCGAACGGCAGCTACAGACTAGTTCTTGTGTAGTTGCATTCAATTTTTTCCATTCTACTTCAGGAAACATCTCCATATGAGATCCAATTACGTGTAGGGAAATGCAAGAGACCTTAGTTATGATGACACACTAGGTCCATAGGTGGGACTTTGTGTATGTTTTTGAAATGCGTTTGTCGAGTGCTCATTAAGAAAGTTTCTATACAAGTTTCTGAACGAACTCCTTAAGAAAAGTTCTCCAAAAGTTCCCTATGAAAGAATCCTTTGAAGAATCTTGTCATCACAAACATTTTGACTACTTGTGGAGCCAAAACGGACTCCGTATGAGTCAGATATCCATGTTTCAGTTAACACTACGCAAAACTGATTCTGAACGATATTTACAGACTAGTTCTTGTGTAGTTGCATTCAATTTTTCCATTCTACTTCACTAAACATATCCATATGAGATCCAATTACTTGTAGGGAAATGCAACAGACCTCAGTTATGATGATGCACTAGGTCCATAGCTGGGGCTTTGTGTATGTTCTCAAAATGCATTTGTTGAGTGGTCATTAAGAAAGTTTCTATACAAGTTTCTGAACGAACTCCTTAAGAAAAGTTCTCCAGAAGTTCCCTATGAAAGTATCTTTTGAAGCATATGGTCATCACAAACGTTTTGACTACTTGTGGAGCCAAAATGGACTTCGTATGAGTCATATATCCATGTTTCAGTTAACACTGCATAAAGCCCGATTCGAGCAGCGATTCTGAGACTAGTTCTTGTGTAGTTGCATTCGTTTTTTTCCGTTCTACTTCAATAAACACCTCCATATGAGATCCAATATCTTGTAGGGAAATGCAAGAGACCTCAGTTATGATGATGTACCAGGTCCGTAGCTGGGACTTTGTGTATTTTCTTGAAATGCGTTTGTCGAGTGCTCATTAAGAAAGTTTCTATAAAAGTTTCTGAACAAACTCCTTAAGAAAAGTTCTCCTAAAGTTCCCTATGGAAGAAACCTTTGAAGCATCTGGTCGTCACAAACGTTTTGACTACTTGTGGAGCCAAAACGGACTCCGTATTAGTCAAATATCCATGTTTCAGTTAACACTGCGCAAAACTAATTCCGAACAACAGTTACACACTAGTTCTTGTGTAGTTGCATTCAATTTTTTCCATTCTACTTCACTAAACATCTCCATATGAGATCCAATTACTTGTAGGGAAATGCAAGAGACCTCAGTTATGATGATGCACTAGGTCCATAGCTGGGACTTTGTGTATGTTCTCAGAATGCGTTTGTCGAGTGCTCATTAAGAAAGTTTCTATAGAAGTTTCCGAACGAACTCCTTAAGAAAAGTTCTCCAAAAGTTCCCTATGAAAGAATCCTTTGAAGCATCTGGTCATCAGAAAAGTTTTGACCACTTGTGGGGGCAAAACGGACTCCTTATGAGTCAGATATGTCGGATTTCGGGTTCCGGCAGACCCTTGAGGTTCGAACACTGGGGTGCGCGCGGAGATCCAACCCTCCACCGTCTTGCACCTCGCCAAATCGCTAGGACCTAAACTACTAAACGGAACAGCACAAGAGACACGAGATTTATCTTTGGTTCGAGCCACCATTGTGGTGTAATACCCTACACCAGTGTGTGGTGTGGTGGATTGCCTCTTGGGCTGATGAGGAACAATACAAGGAAGAACAGCCTCGCGAGGGTCTGTTCTTGGCGGGTGTGATGAACTGCTAAGCGGTGTTCAGTTGCTCTAGCTACTGGTTTCTTGATGAGGATCCGGATCCCGGATCCCTCCTCTCGATCTTCTCCCTCTGCGAACCCCTAGCTCTGAGTGTGGCTACTCCTATTTATAGGCGAAGGCCCTGGGCCTCTTCCCAAATATTGAGCGGGAAGGGCGCCAACAATTGGCCATTTTGAAGGGGAACAACGGGTACACTTATCCTGACTAAAGTTGGTCCTCGCTTTGCCAAAGACTCTGGTGATGACGCTTGCTTGGGCTCCATGATGACTCCCTTCCGGCCGTTGGGGCTGGTCTTGGTCTTGTTGCAATCAAACGGATGCATTTGCTTGATGCTCTCGCTGCGCTTGCTCCCTTTGCACCAAAGAGGAAAGGAGGACTCTGCTGGTCGGGCGCCGGCTGGGCGCCCTTGGTAAATCATGGCTTGCATCATGGGCACCTCGCGAGGTACCCTGCCTTGAACTCTCCGCCTCCTCATGAGCCAGCCTGACGAGGCCGTTCTCGAGGAAGCTCCTTGTCGTCCGCCTCATGCAATCTGGCCCCTCGCGAGGGTCTTGAGCTTGCGTTGATGAAGATGGGCTGTCCTGGGCCTCCTTTGAGCCACGCCGCAGCCGCAGGCGAGCAAGTCTGGGGACCCCCATTCCCGTAACGCCGACAAGAGCCCTGGCCCACGGGCGCACCAACTTGGCCGAGCAGAGAGGCGAAAGGGCAAGTGCGCGTCAAGGGCCCTAACAGCTCATGACCTTGAGCGTCGCGTGGCGGTTGATTGACGCTGCGCGCACTGCTTCCCCATGATGCCTCGGTAACCACCCGGATTCGACAAGTCCCTGCATGCAGAGTCGGTCATGATTACCGGTGATCGCGGAGGCCGACGGTTGGCCTTCGCCGGCTATAAGTATGGAACGGCGCGCGCCCTTCCAGTCTATCCTTCTGGTTCTCCTCCTCCTCGTTTCGTCTGGTTGCCATGGCTACGATCCACCGGTTCTCCACGGAAGAGAAGGGAAAGGCTCCTCAAGAGGATCCTGACCTGCTCTCCCCAAGGAAGCTACTAGCTCTCTGGTGTCAGGGCAGGAGCGCTCGCCAGGAGGCGCCCATGCCCTGGTGCGTGCGGCCGCCACCAGGGTTTTCTCTTCCCTTGTACGCGAACGTTGGCGGCTCTGAAGGAGGCGACCCCGGGCGCCACGAGCGGCGCCGCCGCCGACGCCGGCGGGTCACGAAGGTGTGCGTCTTCCCCTCTGGAGTCCACGCCGATGGCTCCTGCCGGGAGTTCGTGCTTCACATCGCCGCGCCTCCTAAGTCTTGGATTCGTCTTCCTTCTTTCTTCGCCTCCGTCGTCCGGCAGGGGAACCTCAGGACTCTGGCTGCAAAGACGCTGGGCTGCGGCACCCTCGCGACAGGGGCAGAGGTTGCGGTAGTTGCCCCGGGCGAGGTCTTCATGACTCAAGGCTGGGGCGAGGTCGCCCGGGTCTGTAGGACGAGGGGCACCCTCACGATCCACATGGAGTACGATGGTGCTTCGGTGGTGTCCTTCAAGGTCTTCGACGCGGAGGGTCGCCGGCTAGAGTGCTGCCCCAGGAGAGGTGGTCGGGGTCTTGCTGCGGTGAGACAGAGGACGACCGACCACTCCCTTGGCAGCACCTTAGGCGACGAGGGCGCCGGAGGGTCCAGCGACTCCGCCGAGCTCTTTGCGACGCCGGAGACGAGCGACGACAGCTACGAGCCCCCAAGCCCGCGCTGCTCCCGGAGCAGGGCGGGCTCGTCAGTCGCCGCCGGATCTGGATGGGGTTGGCACGGACCGGTGGCCCACTGCTGACGACGATGGCGTCTGCGCGGTGGTCCCCTGTAGGTAGGACTCCTTAGGATTCGCGTCTTTTGTTCTGCGAGGAGCCAAGAATGTACCCAGGGGGCTTGTAAGATGTTTGTAGCCGTTTGTCAATATGATCCTTATTGTGAGGCGGTGCGAGATGCTCATTCTGTTCTAGCTCGATTTCCTCCTTCGGTCCTCACGAGGGCACGATGCTCTGCCGACAGGTCCCAGTCCCAAAGCGGCTTGGCCGTCGCTGGTATGCCAGGTCGTGATGCCGTGGTCAAGGCCAGGAGGTGAGCGGCCCGAGGTCCGATAAGAGCCTCTGAGTCGTGATGATCAGGAGGTCCCCCTTGGCGCTCAAGCAGCCATCATTCGGTGAGAAAGGAGAGCGACGTTGCTAACACGGGGTTGCATTGAGTGTGGGGATGGTGTTGCGATAACTAGTGTGTCCGGAGGGTGACTTATCTCGAGGGTCAGGGCAATGCCTCCTGGTGCGGCGCTAGGTCCGTGCCTTGGCCGGCGAGAGATTGCGTGGCGAGGTCGTTTGCGTGCTCCTTGGAGGGACCTGCAGGTTCACCACAAAATGAACAAGAGCTCGCCGTGGCGATCGTTAGTCCTGCCATTAGTTGCTTTGGAGAGGTGCGAGAGGCCTCGCGAGGTGTGTTGGGGCACCCGTGAGCCAGCGCTCGACTCACGGGGCCCTACCTCAAGGCGGGTTGCGCCTGGCTCTGGGCCTTATCTTGGAGTGTGTTCCTGCAAATTTGGCCAGATGCCGGTGCTCTATGTCTTCGGGTCAAGGCTCTCGGGCTGGTCTCAGCCGTCGCTGGCAAGCCAGGTCGCGATGCCATGGACAAGACTAGAGGGTGAGGGCCGGAGAGCCGGTAGGATCCCTGAGTCGCGATGCTCAGGCACCCCCCTTTAACGCGCAAGCTGGGTTAGATGCAGCAACCCTGCGTCCTCGGGTCCCGGCTCTCGGGCTGGTCTCAGCCTTCGCTAGCAAGCCAGGTCGGGATGCCATGGACAAGACCAGAGGGTGAGGGCCGGAGAGCCGGTAGGAGCCCTGAGTCGCAATGCTCAGGCACCCCCTCTTTAACGTGTAAGATTCCGTTGCCCAGGAACAGGCACCAAATAACAAGCATGGTGGAGCGAGAGCATAATCCTAAGGAAAACGTAGGAAGGATACATGCCGCTGGGACAGGCCCGAGCGGCTTCGGGATGATGCAGCCCGAGGCGCCCTAACAGGATAAGCTAATGACATGACATAAAAGGGATACATGCCGCAGGACGGACCCACGCGGCACAGGAATAATCTGACCTGAAGGCGCTCCCGGCTGAAACAAAACTTAAAGATGTCACTGGTGATGTTGGGGACGAAGGGGTGTTGGTGTAGCAGCCTCGGTGGGCTGCGGAGCCGACCACGAGCCCCAGTGCCCGAGGCCTCGGGAGGATCGAAAGGCGCTGGCGGCTCCTCATGAGCCATCTCCATCTCCGCCTTGGCTGCGGCGCGCTGACCTCTTGAGCCTCGGGATGGCCCTCATGAGACGCAGTGCGCTGCCCGTTTTGGCGAGCCATAAGGCATGCTTGCGTGGCTGTGGGAGGACCTCGCAACGTCCCACTCCACGAAGGCCAGGCTCTCTTGAGAGCGGCTCGGTTGAGCCCTCGGTATGTCGATGCAGACGCCAGCCCACCATCCTTGCTGGATGGGGGCCACAACAGTGCGGCGGCTGCCCCTCATGACCCTTGACTCCTGTAGCTCCTGAATGGCCTTGCTGACGAACTCCTGAGGGTTCGGCCCTCCTTGCCTTGCTCCTGCTTGCGGGAAACGTGCTTCGAAGCACGCCTCCACATTGTGCCCAACCGCCTCCCTCGTGACCTTGGCGAGGTCGACGGCCCTCGAAGGGAGAGCCCCCGAGCTCGCACGAGGAGCGCGGCCAGCGCTTTCCTATCGCGATGGAGGGAGGTTCTCCCCCCAGCCAAGGGCCACGAGGGGCCTGCCTCTTGAGGAGCCGGGCTGGTCGGTGTCTTCTTCTTCTTGGGTGCGGCCTCGGGAGGCCTCCTGCTGCTTGATGCAGGTCTTCTAGCGATGCGGCTGAAAGGCTCGCTCAGTGGAGCACTGCGTCTCTCTCTTCACAAGGCACCGTGATGACCCCGCCGCTTCCTGGCATCTTGAGGCCATTGTAGCCATGGTGGGTTACGGCCATGAATTTGGCCAACGCTGGGTACCCGAGGATGGCGTTGTACGGCAGGCGAATGTGGGCGACGTCGAAGTCGATGAGCTCGGTGCGGTAGTTGTCGTGAGCCCCGAAGGTGACAGGAAGGCGGACCTGCCCGATCGGGACCGTGGAGCCGGCGGTGACTCGAGAAAGGCTTGGTTGGCTGAAAGTGGTAAGGCACTTGAAGATTGTTGAATGTTTCCACGGACGGGACGTTGAGCCCTGCTCCGCCGTCGATGAGGGTCTTGGTGACTAGCACATTGCTGATGATTGGGGAACAAAGCATCGAGAACTCCGGCTGTGGCGCGCCAAGACTTGAGCTGATCCGCCGAGTTGAACGTGATGGCGCACGCCAACCACCGAGAGGGCGCGTGGCCTCGAGCTTGGGGAGGACTGCATTCACTTCATGGGAACTGCTTGAAGATGCGTTGAGAGGCTGGGGCTTGAGCTCCGCCAGGATGCGAGGCGATCGCACGCGCTTCTGGAAGCCCCAGCCCCTCGCCCCGATGACGGTCTTCAATTCTCCTTGGCGGCGGCGGCATGAGGGAGGCCTGCATTCCCCTGCGGGCGATCCTCGTGAGGCTGATCCCTCCAGCCTCCCTCGCGAGGTGGGTCTCGCCAGCGGTCCTCGCGAGGTTGGTCGCGCCACCCTTGGCGCGGGCCGCGGTCTTCCCAGCGTCCTGCATTCCTTCCTCCTCCTCGGCCGTAGCCCCGGTAGCTGCGCTCGGGGCGTCTGCCGACCCTTCCTTCGCGGACGGCCTGGAGATCTTGGCATTCATTGGTGTTGTGGGTGTGGAGGTCGTGGTACACGCCGTACCGACTGCCCTTGGAGGACTCGGGCTGATCTACCGCCTCGCTTGGTATCTGGTTCGACCAGCACGGCAGCCCCCTTGCGCTTCACGTCCTTGGCCTTGGACTTCTTTTCTTCGGGATACGCGGCAGGCAGCTCGAGGAGGGAGAGGCGCCCCTCCTCAGCCCTGGCGCACTTGGTCGCCAAGTTGAACAGCTCCAAGGAGGTGCCCATATCTTCATGCATCACCAGGCTCCTCCTTCATCTTGACGTTGCGCCTGTTGTCGGAGAAGGCGGAGATGATGGCCTCCTCCGTTACCACAGGGATCTTGAGGCGCGTTGTTGAAGCGCTGGATGTACTTTTGCAGGGTTTCCCATCGCTTGATTCGGCGCATGTCGCTTCGGCGGGTGGCCGGTCATGAGTACCTTGGAAGTTGGCGATGAAGCGGGTGCGCATCTCGGCCCAGGAAGAGATCGTGCACAGTGCGGATTCGAGAGCAGTGCGGGCTTCGTCCTTGAGCGCCATGGGAAACCAGTTTGCCATGACCTTTTCATCCCCGTTGGCAGCCTCGACGCCCAGCTCGTAGAGCTGGAGGAACTCCGTAGGGTCAGTTGTGCCGTCGTAGCGAGGAGGCAGGTCCGGCTTGAACTTGGCGGGCCACGCGACGCTGCGCAGCTCGGTGGTGAAGGCGCGGCAGCCCGCCGGGGCTGCAGGGGGCCTCGGACGACAGAGAGCTTGGTCTTGTGGGCCTCCCTGCACCGTGGCTAGGGGCAGCGCAGGGTCCTGCCGTGCTGGAGCGGGCAGCGCTCGGGCAACTTCTTGTGGGCAAGGAACTTCTTGACAGCTCTGCTCTTGCCGCGTCGGCGCCTGGCGGAGCGGGTTCCGCCAGGCCCAGCGCCTTGGGGCCAGTGGCGCCTTCTTGAGGAGGCGGCTGAGGCGCCCAGGAGCTTCATCGCCAGCCTTGTGGCGGTGCGATCTGGCAGGCCAGACGGTGCGGGGCGCGCCTCTGCAGCGCTGACGAGCTTCGGCGACTCGGTCGAGCCATTCTTCGTAGACGTCAGAGACGGTCGTAGCGCAGGAGAGCTCGTTGCCGCGATGAAGTGCCGCCCGGGCCTCCATGGCGCAAGGCGCGCGTGGACGAAGAACCAGCGGGTGAGCGAAAGCGTGGCGGTGCGGCTGTCCCGCCTCATGGACGGTCTTTGGATGATGCTTGCTGCTCTTTCCCGCCGGGCGGTGGCGGCGTTGACGAGTGACGAGTAACGACGAGGCGCCCGCCAGCAGGGAGCTGTCTGGGCGACATGGGAAGCGAGGGCGGCTCGGCGCTCGGCGCGGGCCCGACGGGCATCAGACATGGTTGTGGTGGTCGAGGAAGAACGAGGCGAAGAAAGGAAGATGCGAGCACCCTACAGCGGCGCCAAATGTCGGATTCGGGTTCGCGAGACCCTTGAGGTTCGAACACTGGGGTGCGCGCGGAGATCCAACCCTCCACCGTCTCGCACCTCGCCGAATCTCTAGGACCTAAACTGCTAAACGGAACAGCACAAGAGACACGAGATTTATACTGGTTCAGGCCATCATTGTGGTGTCATACCCTACTCCAGTGTGTGGTGTGGTGGATTGCCTCTTGGGCTGATGAGGAACAATACAAGGAAGAACAGCCTCGCGAGGGTCTGTTCTTGGCGGGTGTGATGAACTGCTAAGCGGTGTTCAGTTGCTCTAGCTACTGGTTTCTTGATGAGGATCTGGATCCCGGATCCCTCCTCTCGATCCTCTCCCTCTGCGAACCCCTAGCTCTGAGTGTGGCTACTCCTATTTATAGGCGAAGGCCCTGGGCCTCTTCCCAAATATTGAGCGGGAAGGGCGCCAACAATTGGCCATTTGAAGGGGAACAGCGGGTACACTTATCCTGACTAAAGTTTGTCCTCTCCTGCCAAAGGCTCTGGTGATGAAGCCTGCTTTGGCTCCACGATGACTCCCATCCGGCCGTTGGGGCTGGTCATGGTCTTGTTGCAATCAAGCGGATGCCTTTGCTTGATGCTCTCGCCTGCGCTTGCTCCCTTTGCACCAAAGAGGAAAGGAGGACACTGCGCGGGCTGGCGCCCGACTGGCGCCCTTGGTCGCCATGGCTTGCGTCATGGGCACCTCGCGAGGTACCCTGCCTTGAACTCTCCGCCTCCTCATGAGCCAGCCTGACGAGGCCGTGCCTGAGGAAGCTCCTTGTCGTCCGCCCCGCGAGGCTTGGCCCCTCGCGAGGGTCTTGAGCTTGCATTGATGAAGATGGGTTGTCCTGGGCCTCCTTTGAGCCACGCCGCAGGCCGCAGGCAGGCAAGTCTAGGGACCCCCGTTCCCAGAACGCCGACAAGATATCCATGTTTCAGTTAACACTGCGCAAAACTGATTCCGAACAACAATTACATACTAGCTCTTGTGTAGTTGCAATTGATTTTTTTCCATTCTACTTCACTAAACATCTCCATATGAGATCCAATTATTTGTAGGGAAATGCAAGAGACCTCAGTTATGATGATGCACTAGGTCCATAGCTAGGACTTTGTGTATGTTCGCGAAATGCATTTGTTGAATGCTCATTAAGAAAGTTTCTATACAAGTTTCTGAATGAACTCCTTAAGAAAATTTCTCCAAAAGTTTCCTATGAAAGAATCCTTTGAAGCATCTGGTAGTCACAAACGTTTTGACCACTTGTGGAGCCAAAACGGACTCAATATGAGTCAGATATCCATGTTTCAGTTAACACTGCACAAAACTGATTCCTAACGACAGTTACAGACTAGCTCTTGTGTAGTTGCATTAAATGTTTTCCATTCTACTTCACTAGACATCTCCATATGAGATCCAATTACTTGTAGGGAAATGCAAGAGACCTCATTTATGATGATGCACTAGGGCCATAGCTAGGACTTTGTGTATGTTCTCGAAATGCGTTTGTCGAGTGCTCATTAAGAAAGTTTCTATACAAGTTTCTGAATGAACTCCTTAAGAAAATTTCTCCAGAAGTTCCATATGGGAGAATCCTTTGTAGCATCTAGTCATCACAGACATTTTGACCACTTGTGGAGCCAAAACGGACTCTGTATGAATCAGATATCCATGTTTCAGTTAACACTGCTATAAGCGCATCTAGTGCCACCCCTAGTTGGTTTTGGAGTATTGACGACAAATGTGGTTGAGGGACTAATGCATTTGTGAGAATTGCAGGATAACGCAGGTAGTGTCCCTCATTGATTTGGTTTACCTACCGGAGACGACCCCTAAAAATGTATGAAGACATTGAATACAATGGTGGTATGTGAAGATATTCACATTGAAGACTATGACATGAGAAGTCATTGAGTGAAGACTATGGAGCGCGAAGACTATGTTGTTTCGTTGTTTCCTTTTTCTTCTTTGTTGAGTCATAGGAACCACCGTACTGTTAAGTGGGGTCCAAGTGATCAATTGTCAGAATAACTGAAGTGATGCTCAACCCAAATCCTATGTCTTCGAGCGAAGACAATGAGAGCAAAACTTATCCAGAGCTGGATGAGTCAGCTTTGATTGTAGCCCAAGTAAAGTTGTAGTGTGTTTTTGAAATCGACCGTTGGAACACGTGTCAGTTCCTTAGTGACCCAGGGTCATTTCGGACATATCAGGTCGGGTTGCCTAGTGGCTATAAATAGCCCACCCCCTACACCATAAATTGGTGGCTGCTCAGAGTTAGTGCATGACTTTTGTCGTTTGAGAGCAACCCACCTCGAAGCCTTTGAGAGAGAGAAATCCTTGCAAGGACAAAGCCCATAACACCCAGAGCCAAAGAGTGTTAGGCCTCACTGAAGTTTTCCTGTTTGTGTGACATGAAGACTTATTACACTTGAGGACTGTGAATCCTCCAGCCGGTTAGGCGTCGCGTTCTGAGCATCCAAGAGTCATTGTGGATTGCCGGTGAACGTCGTCTGTGAAGGTTCGGAAGTCTACCTTGAAGACTTACCAGAGTGATTGGGAGAGGACTGTGTGTCCTTCGCTCAAGGGGAATAAGGTGAAGACGCGGTCTTCTGAGTTGAATTTCAGCCTCCCTAACGGATGTCTGATTGTCACATCAAGCGAACTGGTCCAACAAATCTGTGTCTTCAACTAGTGACTGGTTCTATCGCTTCCCTCCTTTACCTTAAGTTTGTCTTTGTGAAGTCATTGCTTATATGTCTTATCTGTTTGACTTCCTTTGCACGACTTCTCTTGTTGTTTGGCTTCATACTATCTTCCATCCTGATCCTTACTACATAGCTGCTATTAGTCGTGTCCGTTCACATTATTGCATACTTGACTATGGCTTGCTTGTTTTAGTTATCTTCCGCTGCATATCAACTAGGTCATTTCTATTGTTTGTCTTCGGAACATCCGTGTTTTGAAGACTTCCATAAAAATGACCTATTCACCCTCCCCTCTAGTCGATAACTAGCACTTTCAATTGATATCAGAGCAAGGTACTCCCTTGTTCTGTGTGATTCGGTTTAACCACCTGGAGTTTTAGCTATGTCGACTGCAGGGATAATCAAGGTCTCCGCTGCTTGTCCGTGTTTGATGGAACTGACTATCCCTCTTTGGAAGAATAAGATGCGCATGCATCTTGAAGCCATTGATGTCAACCTACGGTATGTCGTCAAGAACGGCGTTCCTAAATCTGGTGAAGGTGTCACCCCTACTGATGTCAAGAAGTTCATTCAAATGGACTCCACTGCAAAGAACATCATCTGTGGTCATCTGACCAAAGGACAGTATGGCCGTGTGAGTGCTCTGGAAACGTCGAAGCTAGTCTGGGACTGGCTATCCAAGGTCAACGAAGGCGTCTCAACCCAGAGAGATCAAAGGATCAGTTTTCTTTGCAACCTCTTCAACCGCTTTAAGAGAAACGACAATGGAAATGTCCAGCTCACGTTTGATCGCCTCACTGACATCACAAATGAGCTTCATGCTCTCAGCGCCACTGAGATTACCAAGCATGAAATCGTCAAGACACTACTGAGATCACTTGACAGCTCCTTTGACACCCTTGCCCTCATGATACAAGAACGCCCTGACTTCAAGATATTCGATCCATCTGATATACTTGAGAGGCTCAACACACATGAGTTCTAGCTTTCTGAGAAAATAGATATATATGGCCCTAACTATGGCCGACCTCGCGCTTTGAAGGCAAAAGTTGTTTCCTCATCTGAAGAAGAATCATTGCGGTTACGATGATCACGAAGACATTGGAAAGGAACTTGCTATGCTTGTGAAGAAGTTCGGAAGTTCACTAGGAAGAAAGGCTTGAGAAAGTCTTCACGATCCAGCTCAAGAAATGATGAAGCTTCCACTCATGACTACAAGAAGAGAACATGTCACAAGTGCAAGAAAACTGGACACTATATCTCTGAGTGTCCACAGTGGGACAATGAGAAGAAGAAGAAGAAGAGCAAGGAATATGATTCTGATGACAAGAAAAAGAAGAAATCTTCAAAGTCTTCTTCCAAGTCTTCATCAAAGTCTTCATCGCATAAGAAGAGCTCATCTGGCAAGGCTCGTGCTTTTTTTGGCAAGGAAATGGATTCAGGAGGAGGAGTCTGCATACGAGGAATTGGAGGTGGAATCTGAAGAGGAGTCTGACCCGGGCGTTGCAAGTCTGGCTTTAGCCACAGCCTATGTTGCCAAGTCCATCTTCAACACTGAAGACAATGACTTCCACACCAACGCTAAAGCTGATGACAAGGATGACCCTGCTCCCACCCTCTTGCTTCATGGCACGCGGTGCCAAGGTAAAATCACGTGATGCCTACTTTCAAACATCAAGTGAAGATGACTCTGATTGTGAATCCAAACCCAGCTACAAAACACTTGCTAAAATTGCAACTGAATAACAAAGAGCTATGGAACATACTCAAAAACTGTTAGACAAAAGCGATGACCTGTTGGACGCGGAAATGACACGTTCACAGTCCTTAGTTGAAGACATTAAAAATCTTCATGATAAGTACCAAGAACTTGAAAGTCGTCATGAAATGCTATCAACTACTCATGAAAGGCTCTCCTATGATTATCTTCAAAGGAAGCAAGAGCTTGAGAAATTGAGAGCGGCTCATGAAGATCTTCAAAAAGAGAATGAGTCACTTCGCGCTCAACAGATCAGTTCCGCTCAGGATGAATTTGAACTGCTGCTACTGTTGCATTGAGCGTGATATAGCTACCTCTGTTGCTGAATGTTCAACTGCTGCTACTGTTGCATTGTCTTCAACTACCAATGTGGTAACTAACCCCTCTGCGGAGGATACCACTACCATTGCTGATGAAAATGCTAGGTTGAAGACATTTCTTGAAACAGGGATGTATAAAAGTCTGAAAGGGCATCAGACACTTTGCGATGTCCTCAAAAGGCAGATTCTGAACCGAAACCCTAGGAAAGAGGGTGTTGGGTTCGAGAGGAAAATGAATGTTGATGGTTCCTCTTTGGAAGCACGAGCGGTATCCCAAAACCACATGGGTTGCTGCAAAGGGACCTTCGGTGCATCCATCCACCTTATCTGGCTTTACCTGTGCTAACCCTATTATCATTGATGAATCCTTTGATGCAAACTATAAGCTGTTCAAGAATCAGAATGGTGAAGTGTTTGGCAGGTATATTGGTACTAACTGCAGGAATGCACCGCCTATGAAGAAGATCGGGGTTCCCAAAAGCTGTCTTGAGAATCTTCCAGTGAATGTCATCATGACACCACCTGGGAAGAAGACAAACCCCAGACCAAAGGCATCATATGGTCCAAAGGCTTCATACAGACAGAGGACTCACTTGAGTCACCCTAACGCCAATGTTTTGCAGGGAAACAGTACTCAAATTTATGAATATGAGCGTGTGTCTTCAAACCGCTATGTTCATAGAACTAAGAACTTTTCTGCTTATTCACATGAGTATCATTCATCTCCTGCAAGGATATTTGCTAGGGCTCCAAAGCCGAAATTCTCAGATGCTGCACTTAGACTCATTGCTTCTAAGCCACCCCTGAAGATGTGGGTGGTTAAGAAGAATTAACTCTCTTTTGCAGGAAAGGGTCTCCAACCGAAAATCAAAGGTGTCTGATGCTATTGCTGGGGACCAAAAACATCTTGTAGGGCACAAGATCAAATGCCCAAATGGTCTCACTATGTATTTTGTTCCTGAAGCGTTTGCCATTCATCCTATCAGTCCTAATCTTGATTTAAGCTTCAATAATCCACTTGCCCGTCAAATGTTTATGCTTCACAATGCTCTTGGTGAAGCCTATCCCCCTAACTGTACTGTAGGGTATGACACCTCATGCTTCAGAATGGATTATGGACAGTGGATGCACTAATCATATGACTGGTGATCGAAGTCTTCTCATGGACTCAACCTTACGTCCATCAGACAAGAGTCACATCACATTTGCTGACACTGGTAAAAGCAAGGTATTGGGTCTAGGAAGAGTTGCAATATCAAAAGATCAACACATGGACAAAGTGATGCTTGTTGAATCCCTTGGTTTCAACAATATACATCTCAATGCTTTGTGACTTGAACATGATTGTGATATTCGGAAAATATCGTTGCCTTGTACTAATGGAATCTGACAAGTCTCTAGTCTTTGAAGGGTATAGGAAAGATGATCTATACATGGTAGATTTCTCAGCAGGACCACAACTTGTCGTATGTCTTCTTGCAAAAGCTTGAATCTTGGCTCTGGCATCGGAGGTGGGGCATCTTTGGAATGAGGAACTTACACACTCGCCAAGAAGAAGCATGTCATAGGCATCGAAGGTGTGAAGTTCAAGAAGGATCATTTTTGTGGTGCCTGTGAAGCTGGAAAGATGACTAGGGCAAAGCACCCCTCGAAGACAATCATGACGACATCTCAACCCTTCGAGCTGCTTCACATGGGTTTGTTTGGCCCTACTCATTACTCTACCCTCACAACAACTGCTTGTCTCTATGGCTTCGTCATTGTTGATGACTACTCAAGATACACATGGGTGCACATAATTCTCTACAAGACTAAAGTGCAAGATGTCTTCAGACGATTCGCCAATCGAGCAATGAACAATTATGGCGTCAAGATCAAGCATATCAGAAGTGATAACAACACTGAATTCAAGAACACCGGACTTGATCTTTATCTGGATACCATGGGAATCACTCATGAGTTCTCTGCTCCAAACACACCCCAAAAATGGCATCGTGGAGCGCAAGAACAGAACCCTCATTGAGATGGCTCGAACAATGCTCGGCGAGTACAAGACACCAAGAAAGTTACGGCACGAAGCCATTGATACGACTTGTCACGTCATCAACCGTGTTTATATCCATAAGCTTCGAACAAAACAACCTATGAGCACCTTCTTGGCAAGAAGCCAAATGTCGATTACTTGAGTATTTGGGGCTAAGTGCTTGGATCAAGGATCCCCATCACAAGTCAAAATTTGAACCCAAAGCTCACGAAGGCTTCATGCTCGGTTATGGAAAGGACTCACACTCCTACAGAGTCTTCAATCTTTATCTCTACAAAATCGTCAAAACTGTAGATGTGCGGTTTGATGAAACCAATGGTTCACAAAGAGAGTTCCTGCCAAGCACACTAGACGAAGCTCCACCCAGCGAATCTATCAAGCTAATGGGAACTGGTAAAATCATGCCAAATGAAGCACAGCCTAAAGAGGAAGTTATCATTTCTGCACCTAACCAACCTAAAGACAATGCTCAGCCTGAAGACAATCCTTCCAATGACGACAACGATCAGCATGAGCAAAGTCTTCGTCCAATTCATCCTCGAGTTGCAAATGAAGTACAGATTGAGAAGATAATCGATAGCATCAACGCACCTGGTCTGCTTACTCGCTCAAGAGCAACACAGCTAGCAAATTTCTGTGGGCACTTTTCCTTTGTATCAATATCAGAACCCAAGAAAGTTCTTTGAAGCTTTTATGGAACGAGAATGGATTCAAGCTATGCAAGAAGAACTTCAGCAGTTCAAGCTGAATAATGTTTGGGAACTTGTCAAGCGTCTGACCCTACAAGCATAACATTATTGGCACCAAATGGATATATCGAAACAAGCAAGATGAGCATGGTCAAGTAAATGAAACAAAGCAAGGCTTGTGGCTCAAGGATATACTCAAGTTGAAGGAATTGACTTCGATGAAACATTTGCTCCTGTAGCTAGGCTTGAAGCTATTCGCATACTACTAGCCTATGCTAACCACCACAACATCTTGCTCTATCAAATGGATGTGAAGAGTGCATTTCTCAACGGCAAGATTGAAGAAGAAGTATATGTCGCTCAACCACGTAGCTTTGAAGATCCAAAACATCCTGATATGGTGTACAAGCTAAATAAAACCTTGTATGGCCTCAAACAAGCTCCTCGCGCTTTGGTATGATACAATCAAAGACTTCACGAAGAGCAAAGGCTTCAAACCTGGATCCGTTGATCCCACACTCTTCACGAAGACATATGATGGTGAACTGTTTGTATGCCAAATATATGTGGATGACATTATCTTCGGCTGCACCAACTAGAAGTATAGTGATGAGTTTGGATACATGATGCAAGAGCAATATCAGATGTCCATGATGGGAGAGCTCAAGTTCTTCCTTGGTCTTCAAATTCGTCAGCAAAGAAATGGCATCTTTATATCTCAAGAAAAATACCTCCAAGATTGTCTGAAGAAGTTTGGAATGCAAGAATGCAAAGGATACACGACGCCGATGCCAGCCAAACACCACTTGGGTCCCGACGACAATGGTAAAGAGTTCGATCAAAAGGTATACCGCTCCATGATTGGTTACTTACTTTACCTATGTGCATGTAGGCCAGATATTATGCTTAGTGTTTGCATGTGTGCTCGATTCCAAGCGGCACCAAAGGAATCGCATAACTTAGCTGTGAAGCGAATTCTTCGATGTTTAGCTCACACCCCAACACTCGGATTATGGTATCCAAAGGGCTCAAAATTTGATTTAGTTGGATTTTCGGATGCTAATTATGCTGGTGACAAAGTGGATCGCAAGTCTACATCAGGCACATGTCACTTTCTGGGACGATCACTCGTTTGTTGGTCTTCAAAGAAGCAGAACTGTGTGTCACTCTCAACTGCAGAATCTGAATACATTGCTGCTGGATCCTGCTGTGCTCAGCTTCTATGGATGAAGCAAACTCGCAAGGACTATGGAATCAATTTGACACAAGTACCTCTTTTCTACGACAACGAAAGCGCCATCAAGATTGCCAACAATCCAGTCCAGCAATCGAAGACAAAGCACATTGAAATTCGTCATCATTTTCTCAGGGATCATGTCCTGAAGAAAGATATTGACATCATTCACGTCAACACTGAAGAGCAACTGGCAGATATCTTCACAAAGCCCTTGGATGAGAAAAGGTTTTGCAAGTTACGGTGTGAGCTAAATATCTTGGAATCCTCAAATGTCCTGTGATCAAGCACACATCCTAACACTTATGCATGTTGATGACTTAGATGTGCAACACACGAAGTAACGTATATCTTCAATCAGTGAATACTTACATTCTGTGTGTGAATACATTAATGTGGAATTTGACTTCGGAGCGCCACGATAATTGTGCGCCGTGTCTAGGTCTAATACTTCCTATACGGTGGGTAACGCCACCACCAAATTTCCTTGTTTGAAGTGTTTCACTCATGGCGTTATTTCTTGAAGCTATTCTCATTTGATTTGACTTCAACTTCAACCTATTTTCATGATTTTCTTCACTATGATGATTTGGTTCTTTGTCGATATATATATATATATATATATATTTACATCCTCTGACATTCACTTATAGCTATGCCTTCAAGTTGAATCTTTTGAACTAAGTGAATGTGATCGGATCCCAATCTCTCTATGCTTTCTATCTCAAACTCTATCTGTCCAAATCATATGCATTCTATTGAAACTGTCGAATGTCTTCTCTGCGTCCTTGTCAGCAGAAGACACAGAGACAAACTTTAAGTCTATTTTAAATGATTCATACTTCCTGTTGAACTCGAGAAGCTTGAAGCGACCATCCGACAAACCGGGCGGGCGTGGGAACGTGGGACATCTCGGTGTATGTTGCATGTGTGCCACGTGCCCCTCGAGATGTGAACCGCCAGGGCACACGAGTAATTGCGCTGCGCCGCACACCTCGTTATAAATACCTGTCCCTGCGGTAAAGAAAATCTTCTTCCACCTCTCCACCTCGTCAAAACCCTAGCACCACCGCTAGCTCTCGGCAGCGCCGACAACGGCGCTTAGCTGCCGCGACTTCTCCGACGCCGTCCTCACGCCCGACGCGAACATCTTCATCTCCGCCGCCGCCGTAGGTGTCATCCATCGCCAAGTTAGGGCACGGTGGACTGAACTGCTCGGCCTCCTTTCCTTCCGTCTAGCAGTTCTTCGAAGCGGTAAATATATCTCGATTTTTACCATCTTTTTGATCTTCAAGATTCATCCTACTTGCAAAAATGGTTTACGCCCATACAAAGTTAGATCTATTACATGCGCATCTCGTATCGCTAAGTATATTCACTTAAGCTTCACAACTAGTTAGATTCCTCACTTGTACTTATTCACGGATTCATACAAATCTGGAACCAACTCCCAAACAGATAAGTGAATGTCTTGGCGTCATGAGGTCAATGTCTTCAAACCGATTTATCTTCAAAATCTTACGAGAATGCATATGACCTCTTCCCTTCCCTCGCATCTCTAATGCTGTCACAGGTACATGTCCGTGGGAGAATCCCTTGGTTCTCATAGTCTGCATTCGTTTGCAGAATTCTTACAGCATCAAACCAACTCTCCCGAAGCCAGTTCCTGTTTGTCAAGCAAACGCAAACCTTTGAAGCCTTTAATTGTGAAGCCATTCAGTTTGAAGCTCATGGCTACAGATAAGTCAGTCAGGAAGAGGCGGCGAGCAGCGTAGTGAGGAACCTCAAAAGATGCACGATGACCTCGCAGAGTGTATAAGACAGATCACGAAGAGACATATAACCAGCGCAAGACACGAATACAATGGATTCGACGCTATTGGGCTGAACAGTGGTTCAAGTACAATTTCGTCACACAAGAATATGCCGAGAAGAATGCCATCAGAAGCCCTTGGGGTGATATTCTGTTTCGAGGCCTTCCTCCCAAGAACATGGCTGAAGCTATTGCACAAGGTTTCTATCCTTGCATGGTCCATGGACCTCAGCCTAAAAACGCCGACCCGACGTCTTTACTCTGGTGTCGCGATGACAATCTCTTCAAGCGCAACTTCCAAAGACGCAAAGGCTTCGCAAAGGAAAACAAGAAGTCATTGGGATTAGACTTCAACCCTGGTCCCTCTGCTCCCCGTCTTGGCCGGCTCTGTTATGTGACGACTGACCCAACATCGGTCAAGTCTACGTATGCATACCATCCCAAGATCATCTTTGGTACTCACAGTACATCGATAAAGTAATCAAAGTTCAATCACACCTGAATTTTATTACACGATTCTCATATAGAGTCTTTATTACAAGGGAATAAATTCGGCTCAAGGCCAACTCATGAGAAAGTAAACTACTAATGCTGCGGAAGCGTCGAAGGTAAGCGAGTCCATCCGACTCCAAAGGGCAATCGCCGAGCGTGGGCGTAGCCTCACTCTGATCGGAATATATCTACGCAACATAATACGTTGCAGCCATGTAGGTCAGCTTTTGGAATAAGGCGGCAAGTCATGAAGAATAACAATAATAAAGTTACTACACTATATGCATTTGGTCATGGAGCTCTAAGTTTCATCATTTTGCGAAAAGCCAATTTTATCCCATCTGCGGTGGACTTATTTGCAAAATACTACAAATTGTTGGTAGTTATTGAGATGGTTCCGCCAACCAATATCTCGTTCCCAATTATTAAGTCATAAACCCTCAAATTAATTCATTAGTTTTAGTGTTGAGATATCCGAATACTTCCAAGTTCCAGAGGCTCAAATGTAGAATCAGGGACACGGCTAATGGATTAGGTTATAACTTCTGCAGAGGTTTGCGCACTTTCCCATAAGAATCATTCCCTCCTTTAGAGTCTTCGCACTTCATGGTGTTTGAAGGCGGGACGAATGATAAACAGGTCTTCCAAAGAGTTCTTACGGCCACTGCCGGTACCCATCCAATCCTACCGTTCGTCTACTTCTCGTAGTACCGCCCAGCGTCACTACTAGGGTCAACCCAGCCAGAGCCCATAATGGCTTGCGGCTGCACTGAGTAAGCTTCGGTCATGGGGCATCCATCCTTCTCTTCGTGGCTGGGTGAAGCTTTCCGCAGGATGTCATGGCGCTTCTCCATGCATCCCGGCCACCACTGGGTGCTCAGGGTGCCCGTCAGCAATCCTCCACCCAGTAGTGATTTTCCAAGTCCATCTTGATCATTGTAGTTCATGGGGTTATCATCATCATTGACTCTCACATCTTGCTTATGAATATCACTCATACCAAATCCGTCTACGAGCATAGCAAAATAACTACTACGTCCCGGGTCATGGTAACAAGGGGTTGGTTCATCCTACCACATGATACTACTCAAGTTTAATGACTTCAAGATTTCACTACTGCATGCATGGTGGGGTGGTGGCAACTACTAATGCACAAAAACATAGGTATAGAAATAACATGATCAAAACTTGCCTTGCTGATGATCCTCGTAAGCTAAAGAGTCGTAGTAGCAGGCTTCGCACTCCGGAAACTCTACCGAGACAAACAATAACACAATAAGCATAAAGCAAGAGGATCACACAAGATAACAATGGTAACATAGCACAACAAAACAATCAAAACCAAATCAAAAAGAAAAACTCAAAGAAACCAATTCAAAGTTTTTCCCTACTCCAAACAATAGCAAAAAATAGTTTTTATATAACAAAAATTCCTTGGTTTAACCTAATCATGGTTTTAAGTTAACTTAACAGAAAAGGATTCACTAAGCAATTAGGAGCAAAAAGAATTAATTAAAAAGCTATTATAAAACTCTTTTTAGGCCTAATCCAATTTCTATTAAGAAAAATAATTTAAAACTTTTATTAATTATAAATAAAAGTTCATCTACTAGAATGACAGAAACTAACCTAGAATAACTAATCACAAGTTAAAAATAAATTCATTTACTAATTATTTAATTAGGAAAACAGGAACTAGTCAATTAATTAGGATTAATAGGATTCTGCCTAGAATTAATTATTTATTAATCCTAAAATACCAAAGTTAATTTCTAGGGTTTGGCAATATCAAAATAAAGTGATGGCAAAAAGGAATCATGCAAAAATAATTTTTCTAACTAAAACTATAGTAGATTTGCTATTCTGACTAAAACAATATTAAAGCATTTTTAATTATTTTTAACATAGCTAAATATATGTTTTTCAGAAACTACATAAAATTTGCAATCCAACAAAAAAAGAATCACTCAAAATATTAAACAGAATAAAAGATATACATTTTGAAAATTGAAACTATTCGGCTAAAACAGAAAATCAAATTAAAAGAAAAAGCCCAATGGGCCTATCACATGCACTAGGCGTAGTTTAGTCTAAACGGGCTTAGGGTTAACTAAAACGAACCGGCCTAAACAAATAAACCTAACTAAAAATAAACCGCTGGGCCGTCCGGTTTTCTAATAAAAACATACCCCTTGGGGTTCTAATCGAGCCGTCGATCTAAGATCGAGCAGGGGAGGCTTCCGGTGACTTACCGGCGTCCACGGCGGTGGCGGCGATAGTCTGCGGCGAGGAGCTCGGGCGTCGGGAGGTCGGGAGTAAGTAGGCGGGTGCAGACGAGGTCGGGAGGGGTTTGGTGGAGTCGATGGGGTCGGGGTGGCTAGGGCGGCGGCAGCGGCGACAATGGCGGCGGAGAGAGCTTGAACTCGGCGTGCATAAGCAGGGAGGAAGAGGTCTGGCGGGCTCTCGGGGAATGGGGTGCGGGGGCTCGGCCTTTATAGCCACAGGGTCGGGCTCGCTCGGAAGGGCATCGGAGGCGATCGGGATCCGGATCCTTGGGATCCGGTGGATCTCGGCGAGCTGCGTGGCTTGGGCGAGGGAAAGAAGACGGGCGGGGCCCGCGGGTCGATGAGAGGAGAGGGGAGGGTTGGTCGGTGGCCAAGTTTAGGGAAATCGGGCGAGGGGCGAGGCCGGTCGGTGGAGCTGGGCTGGCTGGCTCGACTGGGCTGGCCTCGTGGCCGGCCGGGCCAGCGCTGGGTGCGGAGGGTGCGGCACTGGCTGGGCCTGGGGTGGTTTAGCTGGCGCCGAGGGGGTTTTTTCTTTATTTTTTAATAAAACTAAAACAAAAATAAAACCAAATCTAGAAATAATTTATATAGGGTATATATATACCAAAATGATCAGGGAATATTCCTATCATTTGAACATTTTTCCAAAGACAAAATCCAAACTTTATAAAACTCCATTTTTTTCAAATTCAAATAAAATTCAGATTTGAATCCAAATCTTTTGGCATTGTTTCTTCTGATATTTTTGGAGTGTCATGTTTGCTCCTCTCATACTTTTGATCAAGTATCTATCAGGCTTAGTTTTTTAAATGTTTCCCACATGCCAAAGTTTGAAATTCAAATTCAAAACTCAAATTGCTCTGAAACTTCAAATGACAATCAAATTCAAACAGAATGCATAGGATGCTTATCTATAATTGTAAAACATTCCAAATAGGAAATTTGGGATGTTACAAACCTACCCACCTTAAGATGAATCTCGCCCTCTAGATTCGGGTTGGCTAGCAAATAGGTGCGGATGGTCTCGACGAAGATCTTCTTTGCGTTCCCAGGTGGCTTCTTCCTCGGTGTGGTGACTCCACAACACCTTGCAAAACTTGATGACCTTGCTGCGGGTGACTCTGCTTGCGGTCTCGAGAATTTTGACGGGTTTCTCCTTGTAAGTCGAGATCCTTTGTCAAAGCTGTATGGCCTCTAGGGAGCCTTGTGTCTCTCAACGGAACATCGGCCATGTCGGCATGACACTTCTTCAGCTGAGAAACATGGAAGACATCATGAACTCCGGACAATCCTTCCGGCAATTCCAACTTGTAAGCAACTTCTCCACGGTGTTCGAGGATTTTGTAGGGGCCAATGAATCGGGGTGCTAACTTTCCCTTGACTCCAAACCTCTTGATTCATCCAAGGTCTGGGTTTCCAACACTATGAGGTAATGCGTTGCACCAGAATCAAAGAGAACCAAAACTGAACGTGAATTTAATAAAAACTTACCAACCACAGTGTCTGGCTGATCATAGACGTCCTCCACGTCGATGTGGTTCACCTGAGCACGAGGGAACGGATTGGGCTTCTTGGCTGAGCCTCCATTGCCATTACCATTCCTCTGCTTGGCCTCCGGGCAGTCGGTGGCGTAGTGCCTGTCTTACGGCACTTGAAGCGGTGATGTGGCTCAGATCCTTCGTGAGCCGGGCAGAACGGTCGATCGCCATTACCGTTGCCATTGCCATTGCCATGGCCTGACTTGTTGTCCTGGCTGCGGTTGTTCCCATTTCCTCCATGGTTATGGCCTCCATGGTTATGATGGGTGTGCCCTCCACGATGCGATTGCATAGCAGGGGCTTCTGCTGAGCTCCCGAGTTGTGCTTCCCTGGCTGTACTTCCGCTTCCGGCTTTCTATCTGCTGCTGCTTGCCTTCAAGAATGGTGGCCTTGTCTACCAGCTCTGGTAGTTGTTGAAAGTAGCCACAATAAGCTGCATGCTCAGTTCATCATTGAGTCCCTCAAGGAACTTCTCTGCTTGGCGGCATCTGTGGCCACATCATCGGGGCATAGCGAGCAAGCTTGCTGAATTCATCCACGTCTTGTGCCACGATGCGATTCCCGGGCGCAAGTTGGAACTCACGCTTCTTCGGACTCATGGCTCCAATTTGGGACATGAGCGGCGAAAGGCCTGCTGGAATTGGTCCCATGTGATGCCACCCATGGGAAAAGTGGCGGTGTAATTCTCCCACCAAGAAGCTGCAGGTCCATCTAGTTGATGCGCGGCAAAGCGCACCTTCTCAGCATCAGTGCATCCAACGGTGACTAGCTCCCTTCCGATCTTGCGGAGCCAATCATCACCACAATCGGCTCGGTGCTACTAGAGAACAACTGGCGGATTCAACCTCGTAAATCGAGTCAAGTTGTCCACGATTGGGTGGTGGCGGTGGATTGTTGGCGGTGTTGTTCGATTCTGAATAAGGAGTTGCATCGATTGCATTCTGCTGCTTTGGAGCAGGTGGGTGAGCTCGGCGGAAACCGGTGTCACGTCTCGGAGGCATCTGGTGTTTTTGGAGTGGGTGAGAAAATTAGAATAGAACAATGGTCTATAAGGAATAACACTACCCACATGAATGCACAATCATAACACACCAATCATTTATTCATTCCACTCAAACATGGTTCAAACTCGATTACAAAAGCTCATGACTAATCGAAGGAAAAACATCGGCCTAACTGATCGACGAAAAAATAAAAGATAACATGGTGGTCGACTAAAAAGTCTTCATCAGTGGCGCCTCCTCTTGGGGTTTCCTTCAGTGGTACTCCCTTCAAAATCCCGATCATTGCTCACGAGGGGTGCTTCGTCTCCACTCGGGTAAAGGTCCTCTCCCAAGTCCATCTTTTCCTCTATCGCGGCAAGCTTCATCTTCAGATCGTCGACTATCTCCATGAAGTCCGTGATTTCTTCCTCATGGCCAAGGAAGTCTGCGCATGCCTTCTCCTCCAGTTCCAATTCTCGAAACAAAAGCCTCCGGTGTGTCTTCGAGTTACGGCGAGTCTGAATCTCCCGTTTCCTGAGAAGACACTCCAAGTCCTGGATGTAAGAGAGGGTGGAATCGTCCTCGATGGTACGGATGATATCTCCATTCCTTGCCCTGCGAGAAACCATGGCGAGGTCTGAGTGATCGAGCTCGGCCCTGTACTCCTCTCGGAGATGTCCAAGTGCTCGATAGATCGCCACGTCCCTTCCGATGATCCAGTTGAACTCGGTGAACTCAAAGTTGATAGGCTCCGTGTGTCCTCCAAAGGTCCTTCCTGGGATATGCACCTCAATCCTGTAGCGGGTGTCCGTCGGAAGTGCATTAGTGGGTTTCCCAAAGGATCGAGGGCGTAGCAATCTTCAGCAGCTTCACCATCTGGACCAGCTTTCTTCCAAAGGGCATCGTCTCATCGGGCTGGCAGAACTCCGGTAGCAAAACTGGGGTGAACTCGACGGCCGTCTAGAATGTTGCAAAGGGGAGAAGAGTCAGAATAGAACAGGGAAGAAATATAGAATGAAAAGGGTTCAAAGTAAATGGTCTCTGCTTATGGCTTTCCGATCCTAGGGGTTACGATCCTACGGTCAGCGTGTGCTCTGATACCATCTCTGTAGCGACCTGACCCAACATCGGTCAAGTCTCTGTGTCTGTACCATCCCAAGATCATGCTGGTACTCACAGTACATCGATAAAGTAATCAAAGTTCAATCACACCTGAATTTTATTACACGATTCTCATATAGAGTCTTTATTACAAGGGAATAAATTCGGCTCAAGGCCAACTCATGAGAAAGTAAACTACTAATGCTGCGGAAGCGTCGAAGGTAAGCGAGTCCATCCGACTCAAAGGGCAATCGCCCGGTGAGCGTAGCCTCACTCTGATCGGAATATATCTACGCAACATAATACGTTGCAGCCATGTAGGTCAGCTTTTGGAATAAGCTGGCAAGTCATGAAGAATAACAATAATAAAGTTACTACACTATATGCATTTGGCTGTGGAGCTCTAAGTTTCATCATTTTGCGAAAAGCCAATTTTATCCTACTGCAGTGGACTTATTTGCAAAATACTACAAATTGTTGGTAGTTATTGAGATGGTTCCGCCAACCAATATCTCGTTCCCAATTATTAAGTCATAAACCCTCAAATTAATTCATTAGTTTTAGTGTTGAGATATCCGAATACTTCCAAGTTCGAGGCTCAAATGTCCGTGAATCGGGGACACGGCTAATCGATTAGGTTATAACTTTCTGCAGAGGTTTGCGCACTTTCCCATAAGAATCATTCCTCCTTTAGAGTCTTCGCACTTCATGGTGTTTGAAGGCGGGACCAGATGAAACAGGGTCTTCCAAAGAGTTCTTCGCCACCTTTGCCGGTACCCATCCAATCCTACCGTTCGTCTACTTCTCGTAGTACCGTCCGGCCAGCGTCACTACTAGGGTCAACCCAGCCAGAGCCCATAATGGCTTGCGGCTGCAGTAAGCTTCCGGTCATGGGGCATCAATCCTTCTCTTCGTGGCTGGGTGAATCTTTCCGCAGGATGTCATGGCGCTTCTCCATGCATCCAGGCCACCACTGGGTGCTACAGGGAGCCCGACAACCGTCCTCCACCCAGTAGTGATATTCCGAAGTCCATCTTGATCATAGTAGTTCATGGGGTTGTCATCATCATTGACTCTCACATCTTGCTTATGAATATCACTCATACCAAATCCCGTCTCTGAGCATAGCAAAATAACTACTACGTCCCGGGGTCATGGTAACAAGGGGGTTGGTTCATCCTACCACATGATACTACTCAAGTTTAATGACTTCAAGATTTCACTACTGCATGCATGGTGGGGTGGTGGCAACTACTAATGCACAAAAACATAGGTATAGAAATAACATGATCAAAACTTGCCTTGCTGATGATCCTCGTAAGCTAAAGAGTCGTAGTAGCAGGCTTCGCACTCAGGAAACTCTACCGAGACAAACAATAACACAATAAGCATAAAGCAAGAGGATCACACAAGATAACAATGGTAACATAGCACAACAAAACAATCAAAACCAAATCAAAAAGAAAAACTCAAAGAAACCAATTCAAAGTTTTTCCCTACTCCAAACAATAGCAAAAAATAGTTTTTATATAACAAAAATTCCTTGGTTTAACCTAATCATGGTTTTAAGTTAACTTAACAGAAAAGGATTCACTAAGCAATTAGGAGCAAAAAGAATTAATTAAAAAGCTATTATAAAACTCTTTTTAGGCCTAATCCAATTTCTATTAAGAAAAATAATTTAAAACTTTTATTAATTATAAATAAAAGTTCATCTACTAGAATGACAGAAACTAACCTAGAATAACTAATCACAAGTTAAAAATAAATTCATTTACTAATTATTTAATTAGGAAAACATGAACTAGTCAATTAATTAGGATTAATAGGATTCTGCCTAGAATTAATTATTTATTAATCCTAAAATACCAAAGTTAATTTCTAGGGTTTGGCAATATCAAAATAAAGTGATGGCAAAAAGGAATCATGCAAAAATAATTTTTCTAACTAAAACTATAGTAGATTTGCTATTCTGACTAAAACAATATTAAAGCATTTTTAATTATTTTTAACATAGCTAAATATATGTTTTTCAGAAACTACATAAAATTTGCAATCCAACAAAAAAAGAATCACTCAAAAATATTAAACAGAATAAAAGATATACATTTTTGAAAATTGAAACTATTCGGCTAAAACAGAAAATCAAATTAAAAGAAAAAGCCCAATGGGCCTATACTGCACTAGGCGTAGTTTAGTCTAAACGGGCTTAGGGTTAACTAAAACGAACTGGCCTAAACAAATAAACCTAACTAAAATAAACCGCTCGGGCCGTCCGGTTTTCTAATAAAACATACTTCTGGGGTTCTAATCGAGCCGTCGATCTAAGATCGAACGGGAGGGCTTCGGTGACTTATCAAGGCCCCGACGGCGGCGGCGGGCGTGGCGATGAGTGCGGCGAGGGCTCCGGGCGTCGGGGAGGTCGGGGGAGTAGCCGGGCGGGTGCGGACGAGGTCGGGGAGGGGTTTGGTGGAGTCGATGGGGTCGGGGGTGGCTAGGGCGGCGACGGCGACGACAATGGCGGCGGAGAGAGCTCCCGGCGGCGCATAACGGGAGGAAGAGGGTGCAGCGGGCTCGGGGAATGGGGTCGGGGGCTCGGCCTTTATAGCCCTGGGGTCGGGCTCGCTCCGGAAGGGCATCGGAGGCGATCGGGGATCCCGGATCCTTCGGGATCCGGTGGATCTCCGGCGAGCTGCGTGGCTTGGGCGAGGGGGAAAGAAGACGGGGCGGGGCCCGCGGGTCAGTGAGAGGGAGAGGGGGAGGGTTCGGTCGGGTGGCCGACGCCTAGGGAAATCGGGCGAGGGGCGAGGCCGGTGAGCTGGGCCGGCTGGCTCGACTGGCTGGCAGTGGCCGCCGGGCCAAAGCTGGGTGCGGAGGGTGCGGGGCTGGCTGGGCCTGGGGTGGCCTAGCTGGCGCCCGAGGGGGTTTTTCTTTATTTTTTTAATAAAACTAAAACAAAAATAAAACCAAATCTAGAAATAATTTATATAGGGTATATATATACCAAAATGATCAGGGGAATATTCCCTATCATTTGAACATTTTTCCAAAGACAAAATCCAAACTTTATAAAACTCCATTTTTTTCAAATTCAAATAAAATTCAGATTTGAATCCAAATCTTTTGGCATTGTTTCTTCTGATATTTTTGGAGTGTCATGTTTGCTCCTCTCATACTTTTGATCAAGTATCTATCAGGCTTAGTTTTTTAAATGTTTCCCACATGCCAAAGTTTGAAATTCAAATTCAAAACTCAAATTGCTCTGAAACTTCAAATGACAATCAAATTCAAACAGAATGCATAGGATGCTTATCTATAATTGTAAAACATTCCAAATAGGAAATTTGGGATGTTACACACGCGATGCTTAACCCAATGTCATCAGTCCCTTTTCGAACCTTGATGGCCTCATCACTTATATTTTGGTCCAAGGTGCCAAAGTGGATCACTCTGATGACGAGGCTGATTCTGATGAAGCCCCAGCTCCTGCTCCTGCTCCAAAGCCGCAGAAGCTTAAGAAAGTCAAGGCTCCAAAGTCAGCTGCTCCTCCAAAAGCTTCACGTGTGAAGCCACTGGCCACTGCACCTCCTGAAGCCAGTGCACAGTCTGAGGATCAATCCCGCATCTCCAAGAAGACGGAGAAGAGAAAGAAAAGTGTCAAGAATACTGAACTGACACTGACTCCTGCTGCAATTCTGCGTGAAGAGCACATTGATCTGTCAAGTGATGACGATCTTGCAGATGATGCTCTTGAGCAGCTTATCAAGAGCAAAGAAGAAGCAGAAATCTTCAACAACTTGCCTCTCTTTGATGTGGCAATCATCCATCACTTCATTGATGAGTGGTTTGACACACCAAACATCAGCTTTGAAGATCTGCAACTTCCAATTGGCCTCAGCGTCTCTTTCAACGGCGCCATTGCTTCTGAGCTAGCTCTAGCTCAGTGGATTGTTGAACTGAAGCACAAAATTGACTATGAGAAGGCTCAGTTCAAGAAGCATATGGCTGCACTCGCAGTGCAAGACGTCAAAAACTTCAAGGTCATGCTGCACGACCTCAAAGAAAACTTTGTCAAGAAGCGTGAAGAAGCGAGGCTCTCGTGAGTGCGTGAAGGCTCTGGCCGACAAGTGTGTGCTTGCCTAGAATGAGGCCGAGAAGCGCCAAGGCACTTGGCCGTCTGGCATCGACCCGGGATGGCTACAAAGAAAAGAAGTCTTCAGCTGACCAAGCTGCACCTTCAAGGCAGGAAGAGCCCCGCATTGTCTTCCCAAGCAGCATGGTGGCTCGAAGCCAAAGGTCCGGTCAACCGCTTCGAGCGAAGAAGGCGAGGGCTGCAGAGGCTGAAGCGGAAAAAGGAAAAATCCTGACGCCTCTGATGCTGCTCCCTCCAAGAAGAAGCTTAAGACCAAGAAGAATCGGGCTGCTCCCACAGAGCCCTTGATTGTTGAACCCATTTCTGTGGTTCGTCCCGTGTCTGCAACACAAGAACTTCGCATGACTATTCATGAGCCTGCTTCCACAGAGGCTCCTGAAGCTGAAGATATTCCAGCAGATGATCCCATCACTGCTGAAGACATTGGTCACCATGACAATGTTGAAGATGATCAAGTTCTTCCTCAAATTGAATACAATGTGGTATCATCGCCTGTTCGTACGAACAGCGAACTCATCAGCATTGGTCGTGCTCTGACGCCAATTGCACAAGATGCTTCATGGGCTGATCGCCCGCAACAACAAGACTTCCCCAGTACTCTCCAACAACAAGTCACTCCCCAACAGCAACACCAAGAAGAAGAGGAAGACTTTGAGGCCCAGGCAACCCCATCTCCAAAGGCGTCGCCAAGATTTCAGAGGGCTTCGCAAAGGTCAAAGGCCTCAAGTGCCTCTTCCGAGCGTTCCAGAAGGAGAAGTGCATCACCAACCTGTTGCACGTCAAGTGTTTTCATAAGCCACTCCAACTGTGAACATCTCTGAGTCTGAAGCTAAAGCTGCTGAAGACAATCCGGCTGCATCAGCCGCTGACACCCAACAAGAAGAAGAGGAACGTGTTCCTACACCCCTAGTACTTGAAGAAGTGATCCCTGATATCAACGTGCCAGTGCCCGACCCTCCAGCTCCTCAAGTGGAGGTTGAAAACAATGAGGCTGCCACCTCCAACACCAATGAAGCCAATGACGTGGTCATGACTGAAGCCAATGAAGGAACTGTGCCTGAAGCCAATGAGGCAACTGCTCCCGAAGCATCTGCTGAGCAGCCTGAAGCCTCGATTCTTGCCTTTGCTCGATTCCGCCACCAAGGCCCTACACAATCGAGCAAGCATACGACTATGGAGAGCTAGTCACAGTAAGATGGCCCGTTCTGATCCCTCCGCCTCATGCCTCTGGTCCTCAATTCGACTATCATATTGCGCATAGGCCTCCGGTCCAGAAGCCGAAGCCAAGACTGCCAAGGTTTCCAGGCACTGCCACCTCAGTTGGTTCTTTCAATGCAAATGGCTTCAAAGCCCACAATACTTTCTTTGACAGTGCAAAGAACCCCTACAAAAGGCCAAGGATCTCATCTGACCGGTTCTGGAGCTATCAGCAAAGAAGCTATTACTCCTGTGTTCTGTATGACCAAGGCTGCATTTTCCCTCATATGCGCCTCGACACTGAAGCCATTGCCGGACTGTCGTGCTTAGAAGAAGCACTTGATTGCTTTCATGATGCAGGTCTGCTTGGCCGTAATGCATAAAGAGCCTTTGGAATGAAGAATTAGTGCTTCAATTCTATGCCACACTCCACATCCGCGGCTACAACAGAGATACGAAGACATGGGTTCTCGAGTGGATGACTGGCAATGTCCATCATGAAGCCAAAGCTCTTGACATAATTGAGCTCACAGGCCTACCCACTCCCGGAGAGCTGTTTGAACCTGGATGTCAACTCCACCGTGATGCCTTGGAGAGCATATTTCATAAGCCAGAACTAGACATGAGTCAGATGCTGAGCATGATGAAGCCACTGCCACATGACACTGAATACCCTCAGCACTTCTTTGTTGATGACCTCGAGTATCTGCCTCGCACAATATATCACATCATCAGGCGAACTCTATGGCCAATCAAAGGGCATTCATCGTCTGCAAAGCTCGAAGGAGCAATGAAGACATTGGTCTTCTACATTCTCAATGGCATCAGCTTCAACACGCAAGATTTCTTCATCAGGCAATTAGCTACATCTGGATCTGATCTGTTTGGTCTGAAGTTCTATGCTCCATGGGTCATGCGCCTCATCAAGATGCACTCTGCTATCAACTATCAACCCTCTGCTCGCAATCATCTGATTTCCTACCAGAGGTTGATATGTCTGTTGAAGCCATATACCCAGAGCCTGCCAAAACGCCTCTAAGTCTTCAGAACGCAGATCACCACAGCTTCTCTCAACCCATAGAAGGCGTCCAAGCGGTATATCGTGTCTATCCCCTTGCCAGGAACACCCGTCTGCCTCATCGTGCACGGACTGAAGCCACTGAGAGCACGATTGGCCAAAGGCCTCGGAAGCGCTCTCGAGTCCTCAATGATCGAGAACTTCTTGTGGCGCTGCATCAAAAGCAAGATAAGCATCACTCTGGCTAAAGCGTCAAATGCAAAGCCTCTTGGTGGACGTCAATCGCATTCGCAACCTTGCCACCAAGAATGCTTTTGTCACTCACGAGACCTGTCGGCGATCATGGAAGAGTTTGACTCTGCTCAGTGCTGAAGCTGATCTTCAAGACTATGGCTTCACTGAATGTTTCAAGTTTGACTCCACTCCTCCACGGAATGCAGTCCTACAGCGAACTCCATCTCTTGAAGACTCTTACTATTCTTCCTCCGCGGCAACGGTCAATGCCAGAGTGATAGATGATGAAGCTGATGCTACTTCACCGCCCCCTACTTCTGCACGAATCGACACTGCGCCAAGCTCGTCTGCACCGCCAACCAACAACGACAACCCTGCTGCATCATCTTCTTCAGAAGAGGACGAGTAGATGCTCTATGTCTTCAAACCTTTTGGTCCTTCTTGACAAAAGGGGAGAAGCATTTGAGTTGATAGTCTTCAAGCGGGTTCATAAGGGCGGTTGCACTATATTTTGCCTAGTGTTTACAACTCTCGTTTTGATACATTTGGTCCTTTGAGTTGTAACACTTAAACTCGATGGTCGTCTGCTACTTATTTGCTTTACCCTGGTGTGATGATAAATTCCGCTTGTGTGACGATAACTTCCGCACTTAGATCATTCTGCAGACGTCCATTTTTCATTATGCATGTCATTCTCTTAGCTATATCATTTCATGCATGATGAATTATCTTCATAAGTTGAAGAGGATCTCCACAAGTACAACCTGTCATGTGCATTTGCATTCCAAAAGCAAACTACTTATATGCACATCTTCAGGGGGAGCCTTTGCCACTTATGAAGACAATTCCCTATCCTTTACAATTTCACATATTTTATCCCCGTTGAAAACTTCAACCGGTTTGTCATCAATCACCAAAAAGGGGGAGATTGTAAGTGCATCTAGTGCCACCCCTAGTTGGTTTTGGAGTATTGACGACAAATGTGGTTGAGGGACTAATGCGTTTGTGAGAATTGCAGGATAACACAGGTAGTGTCCCTCATTGATTCGGTTTACCTACCGGAGACGACCCCTAAAAATGTATGAAGACATTGCAGACAATGGTGGTATGTGAAGATATTCACATTGAAGACTATGACATGAGAAGACATTGAGTGAAGACTATGGAGCGCGAAGACTGTGTTGTTTTGTTGTTTCCTTTTTCTTCTTTGTTGAGTCATAGGAACCACCGTACTGTTAAGTGGGGTCCAAGTGATCATAGTCAGAATGACTGAATTGATGCTCAACCCAAATCCTATGTCTTCGAGCGAAGACAATGAGAGCAAAACTTATCCAGAGCTGGATGAGTCAGCTTTGCTTGTAGCCCAAGTAAAGTTGCCGCGTGTGTTTGAAATATGACCGTTGGAACACGTGTCAGTTCCTTAGTGACCCAGGGTCATTTCGGACATAACAGGTCGGGTCGCCTAGTGGCTATAAATAGCCCACCTCCTACACCATAAATTGGTGGCTGCTCAGAGTTAGTGCACGGCTTTTGTCGTTTGAGAGCAACCCACCTCGAAGCCTTTGAGAGAGAGAAATCCTTGCGAGGACAAAGCCCAAAACACCCAGAGCCAAAGAGTGTTAGACATCACTGAAGTTTTCCTGTTTGTGTGACCTGAAGAATTATTACACTTGAGGACTGTCAATCCTCCAGCCGGTTAGGCATCGCGTTCTGAGCATCCAAGAGTCATTGTGGATTGCCGGTGAACGTCGTCTGTGAAGGTTCGGAAGTCTACCTTGAAGACTTACCAGAGTGATTGGGCGAGGATTGTGTGTCCTTCGCTCAAGGGGAATAAGGTGAAGACAGGGTCTTCTGAGTTGAATCTCAGCCTCCCTAACCAGATGTACAGTTGTCACAAAAACTGGAACTGGTCCAACAAATCATGTGTCTTCAACTAGTGACTGGTTCTATCGCTTCCCTCCTTTACCTTAAGTTTGTCTTCGTGAAGTCATTGCTTATATGTCTTATCTGTTTGACTTCACTTTGCTGACTTCTCTTGTTGTTTGGCTTCATACTATCTTCCATCCTGATCCTTACTACATAGCTGCTATTAGTCTTGTCGGTTCACATTATTGCATACTTGACTATGGCTTGCTTGTTGTAGTTATCTTCCGCAGCATATCAACTAGGTCATTTCTATTGTTTGTCTTTGAAACATCCGTGTTTTGAAGACTTTCATAAAAATCGCCTATTCACCCCCCCTCTAGTCGATAACTAGCACTTTAAGCTGCGCAAAAATGATTCCGAACAACAGTTGCACACTAGCTCTTGCCTAGTTGCATTCGATTTTTTCCATTCTACATCACTAAACATCTCTACGTGAGATCCAATTACTTGTAGGGAAATGCAAGAGACCTCAGTTCTGATGATGCACTACGTCCATAGCTGGGACTTTGTGTATGTTCTCGAAATGCCTTTGTCGAGTGCTCAGTAAGAAAGTATCTATACAAGTTTTTGAACGAACTCTTTCAGAAAACTTCTCCAAAATTTCCTATGAAATAATCCTTTGAAGCATCTGGTCATCACAAACGGTTTGAATACTTGTGGAGCCAAAACGGACTCCATATGAGTCAGATATCCATGTTTCAGCTTAACCTTTGCAAAAGCTGATTCGACGACAATTACACACTAGCTCTTGTGTAGTTGCATTCGATTTTTTCCATCTACTTCACGAAACATCTCCATATGAGATCTAATTACTTGTAGCGAAATGCAACACACCTTAGTTATGATGACGCACTAGGTCCATAGGTGGGATTTTGTGTATGTTCTTGAAATACGTTTGTCGAGTGCTCATTAAGAAAGTTTCTACACAAGTTTCTGAACGAACTCCTTAAGAAAAGTTCTCCAAAAGTTCCCTATGAAAGAATCCTTTTGCAGAATCTGGTCGGCATAAACGTTTTGACTACTTGTGGGGCCAAAACGGACTCTGTATGAGTCAAATATCCATGTTTCAGTTAACACTGCACAAAACTGATTCCGAACGACAGTTACAGACTAGCTCTTGTGTAGTTGCATTCGATTTTTTCCATTCTACTTCACTAGACATCTCCATATGAGATCCAATTACTTGTAGCAAAATGCAAGAGACCTCAGTTATGATGATGCACTAGGGCCATAGCTAGGACTTTGTGTATGTTCTCGAAATGCGTTTGTCGAGTGCTCATTAAGAAAGTTTCTATACAAGTTTCTGAATGAACTCCTTAAGAAAAATTTCTCCAAAAGTTCCATATGAGAGAATCCTTTGAAGCATCTAGTCGTCACAGACATTTTCACCACTTTTGGAGCCAAAACGGACTCCGTATGAGTCAGATATCCATGTTTCAGTTAACACTGCGCAAAACTGATTCCGAACGACAGTTGCAGACTAGCTCTTGCGTAGTTGCATTCAATTTTTTCCATTCTACTTCACTAAACATATGCATGTGAGATCCAATTACTTGTAGGGAAATGCAAGAGACCTCAGTTATGATGATGCACTACGTCCATAGCTGGGACTTTGTGTATGTTCTCGAAATGTGTTTGTCGTATGCTCATTAAGAAAGTTTCTATACAAGTTCTCCAAAATTTCCTATGAAATAATCCTTTGAAGCATCTAGCCGTCACAAATGTTTTGACTACTTGTGGAGCCAAAACGGAATCCGTATGAGTCAGATATCCATGTTTGAGTTAACACTGCGCAAAACTGATTCCGAACGACTGCTACAGACTAGTTCTTGTGTAGTTGCATTCGGTTTTTTACATTCTACATCACTAAATATCTCCATATGAGATCCAACTACTTGTAGGGAAATGCAAGAGACCTCAGTTATGATGATGCACAAGGTCCATAGCTGGGACTTTGTGTATGTTCTTGAAATGCGTTTGTCGAGCGCTCATTAAGAAAATTTCTATACAAGTTTTTGAACGAACTCCTTAAGAAAAGTTCTCCGAAAGTTCCCTATTAAAGTATTCTTCAAAGCATCTGGTAGTCACAAACGTTTCGACCACTTGCAGAGCCAAAATGGACCCCGTATGAATCAGATATCCATGTTTCAGTTAACACTGCACAAAACTGATTCCGGACGACAGTTAAAGACTAGCTCTTGAGTAGTTGCATTTGATTTTTTCCATTCTACTTCACTAAACATCCCCATATGAGATCCAATTACTTGTAGGGAAATGCAAAAGATCTCAGTTATGATCATGCACTAGGTCCATAGCTGGGACTTTGTGTATGTTCTCGAAATGCGTTTATCGAGTGTTCATTAAGAAAGTTTCCGAACGAACTCCTTAAGAAAAGTTCTCCAAAAGTTCCCTATAAAAGAGTCCTTTGAAGCATCTGGTCGTCACAAAAGTTTTAACCACTTGTGGAGCCAAAATGGACTCCGTATGAGTCAGATATCCATGTTTCAGTTAACACTGCGCAAAACTAATTCCGAACAACAATTACACACTAGCTCTTGTGTAGTGGCATTCGATTTTTTCCATTCTACATCACTAATCATATCCATATGAAATCCAATTACTTGTAGGGAAATGAAAGATACCTCAGTTATGATGATGCACTTGGTCCATAGCTGGGACTTTGTGTATGTTCTCGGAATGTGTTTGTCGAGTGCTCAATAAGAAAGTTTCAATACAAGTTTCTGAACGAACTCCTTAAGAAAAGTTCTCCAAAAGTTCCCTATAAAAGAATGCTTTGAAGCATCTGGTCATCACAAATGTTTTGACTACTTGTGGAGCCAAAACAGACTCTGTATGAGTCAGATATCCATGTTTCAGTTAACACTGCGCAAAACTGATTCCCAACGACAATTACACACTAGCTCTTGTGTAGTTGCATTCGATTTTTTCAATTCTACTTCACTAAACATCTCCATATGATATCCAGTTACTTGTAGGGAAATGCAAGAGACCTCAGTTATGATGATGCACTAGGTCCATAGCTGGGACTTTGTGTATGTTCTCGAAATGCATTTGTCGAGTGCTCATTAAGAAAGTTCCTATAGAAGTTTCTGAACAAACTCCTGAAGAAAAGTTCTCCAAAAGTTCCCTATGAAAGAATCCTTTGAAGCATCTGGTCGTCACAATCATTTTGACCACTTGCGGAGCCAAAACGGACTCTGTATGAGTCAGATATCCATGTTTCAGTTAACACTACGCAAAACTGATTCCGAACGACAATTACACAATAGCTCTTGTGTAGTTACATTCGATTTTTTACATTCTACGTCACTAAACATCTCCATATAAGATCCAATTACTTGTAGGGAAATGCAAGAGACCTCATTTATGATGATGCACTAGGTCCATAGCTGGGACTTTGTGTATGTTGTCGAATGCTCATTAAGAAAGTTTCTATACAAGTTTCTGAACGAACTCCTTCAAAAAAGTTCTCCAAAATTTCCTATGAAATAATCCTTTGAAGCATCTAGCCGTCACAAATGTTTTGACTACTTGTGGAGCCTAAACCGAATCCGTATGAGTCAGATATCCATGTTTGAGTTAACACTGCGCAAAACTGATTCCGAACGACTACTACAGACTAGCTCTTGTGTAGTTGCATTCATTTTTTTACATTCTACATCACTAAATATCTCCATATGAGATCCAATTACTTGTAGGGAAATGCAAGAGACCTCAGTTATGATGATGCACTAGGTCCATAGCTGGGAATTTGTGTATGTTCTTGAAATGCGTTTGTCGAGTGCTCATTAAAAAAGTTTCTATAACAGTTTCTGAACGAACTCCTTAAGTAAGTTCAACAAAATTTCCCTACAAAAGAATCCTTTGAAGCTCCTGGTCGTCACACACGTTTTCCAAAACGGACTCCGTATGAGTCAGATATCCATGTTTCAGTTAACACTGCGCAAAACTGATTCCGAACGACAGTTATAGACTAGCTCTTGTGTAGTTGCATTTGATTTTTCCCATTCTACTTCACTAAACATCTCCATATAAGATCCAATTACTTGTAGGGATATGCAAGAGACCTCCGTTATGATGATGCACTAGGTCCATAGCTGTGACTTTGTGTATGTTCTCGAAATGCGTTTGTCGAGTGCTCATTAAAAAAGTTTCTATACAAGTTTCTGAATGAACTCCTTAAGAAAAGTTCTCCAAAAGTTCCCTATGAAAGAATCCTTTGAAGCATCTGGTCATCACAAACGTTTTTACTACTTGTGTAGCCAAAACGGACTCCATATGAGTCAGATATCCATGTTTCAGTTAACACTTCATAAAACTGATTCCGAAAGACACTTACAGACTAGCTCTTGTGTAGTTGTATTCAATTTTTTCCATTCTACTTCACTAAACATCTCCATATGAGATCCAATTACATGTAGGGAAATGCAAGAGACCTGAGTTATGATGATGCACTAGGTCCATAGCTGGGACTTTGTGTATGTTCTCGAAATGCGTTTGTCGAGTGCTCATTAAGAAAGTTTCTATACAAGTTTCTGAAAGAACTCCTTAAGAAAATTTCTCCAAAAGTTCCCTATGAGAGAATCCTTTGAAGCATCTGGTCGTCACAAACGTTTTTACCACTTGTGGAGCCAAAACGGACTCCATATGAGTCAGATATCCATGTTTCAGTTAACACTCCATAAAAACCCGATTCGAATCGACATTTACAGACTATGTCTTGTGTAGTTTCATTCGATTTTAACATTCTACTTCACTAAACACCTCCTTATGAGATCCAATTACTTGTAGGGAAATGCAAGAGACCTCAGTTATGATGATGCACTAGGTCCATAGCTGGGACTTTGTGTATGTTCTTGAAATCCGTTTGTCGAGTGCTCATTAAGAAAGTTTCTATACAAGTTTCGTAATCTAACTCCTTAAGAAAAGTTCTCCAAAAGTTCCCTATGAAAGAATCCTTTGAAGCATCTGGTCATCACAAACGTTTTGACTACTTGTGTAGCCAAAACAGACTCCATATGAGTCAGATATCCATGTTTCAGTTAACACTTCACAAAACTGATTCGAAAGACACTTATGTGGCTAGCTCTTGTGTAGTTGGATTCAATTTTTTCATTCTACTTCACTAAACATCTCCATATGAGATACAATTACTTGTATGGAAATGCAAGAGACCTCAATTATGATGATGCACTAGGTCCATAGCTGGGAGTTTGTGTATGTTCCCAAAATGCGTTTGTCGAGTGCTCATTAAGAAAGTATATATACAAGTTTCTGAAAGAACTACTTAAGAAAATTTCTCCTAAAGTTCCCTATGAGAGAATCCTTTGAAGCATCTGGTCGTCACAAACGTTTTTACCACTTGTGGAGCCAAAACGGACTCCGTATGAGTCAGATATCCATGTTTCAGTTAACACTCCGCAAAACTGATTCCGAACGACATTTACAGACTAGCTCTTGTGTAGTTGCATTCGATTTTTTACATTCTACTTCACTAAACATCTCCATATGAGATCCAATTACTTGTAGGGAAATGCAAGAGACCTCAGTTATGATGATGCACTAGGTCCATAGCTGGGACTTTGTGTATGTTCTTGAAATGCGTTTGTCGAGTGCTCATTAAGAAAGTTTCTATACAAGTTTTAGAACGAACTCCTTAAGAGAAGTTATCCAAAAGTTCCCTATGAAAGAATCCTTTGAAGCATTTGGTCGTCACAAATGGTTTGAATACTTGTGGAGCCAAAATGGACTCCGTATGAGTCAGATATCCATGTTTCAGTTAACACTACGCAAAACTTATTCCGAACGACAGTTACAGACTAGCTCTTGTGTAGTTGCATTTGATTTTTTCCATTCTACTTCACTCAACATCTCCATATGAGATCCAATTACTTGTAGGGATATGCAAGAGACCTCAGTTATGATGATGCACAAGGTCCATAGCTGGGACTTTGTGTATGTTCTCGAAATGCGTTTGTCGAGTGCTCATGAAGAAAGTTTCTATACAAGTTTCTGAACGAACTCCTTAAGAAAAGTTCTCCAAAAGTTCCCTATGAAAGAATACTGTGAAACATATGGTCATCACAAACGTTTTTACTACTTGTGTAGCCAAAACAGACTCCATATGAGTCAGATATCCATGTTTCATTTAAGACTGCACAAAACTGATTACGAAAGACACTTATAGACTAGCTCTTGTGTAGTTGCATTCGATTTTTTCCATTCTACTTGACTAAACATCTCCATATGAGATCCAATTACTTGTAGGGATATGCAAGAGACCTCAGTTATGATGATGCACTAGGTCCATAGCTGGGACTTTGTGTATGTTCTCGAAATGCGTTTGTCGAGTGCTCATGAAGAAAGTTTCTATACAAGTTTCTGAACGAACTCCTTAAGAAAATTTCTCCAAAAGTTCCCTATGAGAGAATCCTTTGAAGCATCTGGTCGCCAAAAACGTTTCAACCACTTGTGGAGCCAAAACGGTTTCGTATGAGTCGATATCCATGTTTCAGCTTAAGACCGCACAAAACCGATTCGAGCAGCGATTCTGGACTAGCTCTTGTGTAGTTGCATTCGATTTTTTCCATTCTACTTGACCAAACATCTCCATATGAGATCCAATTACTTGTAGGGAAATGCAAGAGACCTCAGTTATGATGATGCACTAGGTCCATAGCTGGGACTTTGTGTATGTTCTCGAATTGCGTTTGTCGAGTGCTCATTAAGAAAGTTTCTATACAAGTTTCTGAATGAACTCCGTAAGAAAATTTCTCCAAAGGTTCCCTATGAGAGAATCCTTTGAAGCATCTGGTCCTCACAAACATTTTGACCACTTGTGGAGCCAAAACGGATTCCGTATGAGTCAGATATCCATGTTTTAGTTAACACTACGCAAAACTGATTCCGAACGACAGTTACCGACTAGCTCTTGTGTAGTTGCATTCAATTTTTTCCATTCTACTTCACTAAACATCTCCATATGAGTTCCAATTACTTGTAGGGAAATGCAATAGACCTCAATTATGATGGTGCACTAGGTCCATAGCTAGGACTTTGTTTATGTTCTTGAAATGCGTTTGTCGAGTGCTCATTAAGAAAGTTTCTATACAAGTTTCTGAACGAACTCCTTAAGAAAAGTTCTCCAAAAGTTCCCTATGAGAGAATCCTTTGAAGCATCTGGTCATCAGAAACGTTTTGACTACTTGTGTAGCCAAAACGGACTCAATATGAGTCAGATATCGATGTTTCAGTTAACACTGCACAAAACTGATTCCAAAAGACACTTACAGACTAGCTCTTGTGTAGTTGCATTCGATTTTTTCCATTCTACTTCACTAAACATCTCCATATGAGATCCAATTACTTGTAGGGAAATGCAAGAGACCTCACTTATGATGATGCACTAGGTCCATAGCTGGGACTTTGTGTATGTTCTCGAAATGCGTTTGTCGAGTGCTCATTAAGAAAGTTTCTATACAAGTTTCTGAACGAACTCCTTACGAAAACTTTTCCAAAAGTTCCCTATGAAAGAATCCTTTGAAGCATCAGGTTGTCACAAACGTTTTGACTACTTGTGTAGCCAAAGCGGACTCCGTACGTGTCAGATATCCATGTTTCAGTTAACACTGCGCAAAACTGATTCCGAACGACAGTTAAAGACTAGCTCTTGTGTAGCTGCATTCGATTTTTTCCATTCTACTTCACTAGACGTCTCCATATTAGATCCAATTACTTGTAGGGAAATGCAAAAGACCTCAGTTATGATGATGCACTAGGTCCATAGCTGGGACTTTGTGTATGTTCTCGAAATGCGTTTGTTGAGTGCTCATTAAGAAAGTTTCTATACAAGTTTCTGAACGAACTCCTTAAGAAAATTTCTCCAAAAGTTCCCTATGAGAGAATCCTTTGAAGCATCTGGTCGTCAAAAACGTTTCAACCACTTGTGGAGCCAAAACGGATTCCGTATGAGTCAGATATCCATGTTTCAGTTAACACTACGCAAAATTTATTCCGAACGACAGTTATAGACTAGCTCTTGTGTAGTTGCATTCGATTTTTTCCATTCTACTTCACTAAACATCTCCATATGAGATCCAATTACTTGCAGGGAAATGCAATAGACCTCAGTTACGATGATGCACTAGGTCCATAGCTGGGACTTTGTGTATGTTCTCGAAATGCGTTTGTCGAGTGCTCATTAAGAAAGTTTCTATACAAGTTTCAGAACGAACTCCTTAAGAAAAGTTCTCCAAAATTTACCTATGAAAGAATCCTTTAGAGCATCTGCTCGTCACAAACATTTTGACCACTTGTGGAGCATAAACGGACTCCGTATGAGTCAGATATCCAAGTTTCAGCTAACATCATAAAACCGATTCGAACGACACTTACAGACTAGCTCTTGTGTAGTTGCATTCGATTTTTTCCTTTCTACTGCACTAAACATCTCCATATGAGATCCAATTATTTGTAGGGAATGCAAGAGATGTCAGTTATGATGATGCACTTGGTCCATAACTGGGACTTTGTGTATGTTCTCGAATCGTGTTTGTAGAGTGCTCATTAAGAAAGTTTCTATACCAGTTTATGAACGAACTCCTAAAGAAAAGTTCTCCAAAAGTTCCCTATGTAAGAATCCTTTGAAGCATCCGGTCATCACAAATGTTTTAACTACCCGTGGAGCCAAAATGGACTCCATATGAGTCAGATATCCATGTTTCATTAACATCAAAAACTGATTCGAACTACGATTCTGAGACTAGCTCTTGTGTAGTTGCATTCGATTTTTTACATTCTACTACACTAAACATCTCCATATGAGATCCAATTATTTGTAGGGAATGCAAGAGATGTCAGTTATGATGATGCACTAGGTCCATAGCTGGGATTTTGTGTATGTTCTCGAAATGCGTTTGTCGAGTGCTCATTAAGAAAGTTTCTATACCAGTTTCTGAACGAACTCCTTAAGAAAAGTTCTCCAAAAGTTCCCTATGTAAGCATACTTTGAAGCATCCGATCATCACAAACATTTTCACTACTTGTGGAGCCAAAACGGACTCAGTATAAGTCGGTATCCATGTTTGATTAACATCGCAAATCTGATTCCGAGCAGCGATTCTGAGACTAGCTCTTCTGAAGTTGCATTCGATTTTTTACACTCTACTTCACTAAACATCTCCATATGAGATCCAGTTACTTGTAGGGAAATGCAAGAGACCTCATTTATGATGATGCACTAGGTCCATAGCTGGGAATTTGTGTATGTTCTTGAAATGCGTTTGTCGAGTGCTCATTAAAAAAGTTTCTATAACAGTTTCTGAACGAACTCCTTAAGTAAGTTCTCCAAAAGTTCCCTACGAAAGAATCCTTTGAAGCACCTGGTCGTCACAAACGTTTTCCGAAACGGACTCCGTATGAGTCAGATATCCTTGTTTCAGTTAACACTGCGCAAAACTGATTCCGAACGACAGTTACAAACTAGCTCTTGTGTAGTTGTATTCAATTTTTTCCATTCTACTTCACTAAACATCTCCATATGAGATCTAATTACATGTAGGGAAATGCAAGAGACCTGAGTTATGATGATTCACTAGGTCCATAGCTGGGACTTTGTGTATGTTCTCGAAATGCGTTTGTCGAGTGCTCATTAAGAAAGTTTCTATACAAGTTTCTGAAAGAACTCCTTAAGAAAATTTCTCCAAAAGTTCCCTATGAGAGAATCCTTTGAAGCATCTGGTCGTCACAAACGTTTTGACCACTTGTGGAGCCAAAACGGACTCCATATGAGTCAGATATCAATGTTTCAGTTAACACTCCGCAAAACTGATTCCGAACGACATTTACAGACTAGCTCTTGTGTAGTTGCATTCGATTTTTCCATTGTACTTCACTAAACATCTCCATATGAGATCCAATTACTTGTAGGGAAATGCAAGAGACCTCAGTTATGATGATGCACTAGGTCCATAGCTGGGACTTTGTGTATGTTCTTAAAATGCGTTTGTCGAGTGCTCATTAAAAAAGTTTCTATACATGTTTCAGAACGAACTCCTTAAGAAAAGTTCTCCAAAAGTTCCCTATGAAAGAATCCTTTGAAGCATCTGGTCATCACAAACGTTTTGACTACTTGTGTAGCCAAAACAGACTCCATATGAGTCAGATATCCATGTTTCAGTTAACACTTCACAAAACTGATTCCGAACGACAGTTACAGACTAGTTCTTGTGTAGTTGCACTCAATTTTTTCCATTCTACTTCACTAAACATCTCCATATGACATCCAATTACTTGTATGGAAATGCAAGAGACCTCATTTATGATGATGCACTAGGTCCATAGCTGGGACTTTGTGTATGTTCCCGAAATGCGTTTGTCGAGTGCTCATTCAGAAAGTTTCTATACAAGTTTCTGAAAGAACTCATTAAGAAAATTTCTCCTAAAGTTCCCTATGAGAGAATCCTTTGAAGCATCTGGTCGTCACAAATGTTTTGACCACTTGTGGAGCCAAAACGGACTCCGTATGAGTCAGATATCCATGTTTCAGTTAACACTCCGCAAAACTGATTAGAACGACATTTCTGAGACTAGCTCTTGTGTAGTTGCATTCGATTTTTTACATTCCACTTCACTAAACATCTCCATATGAGATCCAATTACTTGTAGGGAAATGCAAGAGACCTCAGTTATGATGATGCACTAGGTCCATAGCTGGGACTTTGTGTATGTTCTTGAAATGCGTCTGTCGAGTGCTCATTAAGAAAGTTTCTATACAAGTTTCAGAACGAACTCCTTAAGAAAAGTTATCCAAAAGTTCCCTATGAAAGAATCCTTTGAAGCATCTGGTCGTCACAAATGGTTTGAATACTTGTGGAGCCAAACGGACTCCGTATGAGTCGATATCCATGTTTGATTAACACTACATAAAACTTATTCCGAGCAGCGATTCTGAGACTAGCTCTTGTGTAGTTGCATTTGATTTTTCCATTCTACTTCACTCAACATCTCCATATGAGATCCAATTACTTGTAGGGATATGCAAGAGACCTCAGTTATGATTATGCACAAGGTCCATAGCTGGGACTTTCTGTATGTTCTCGAAATGCGCGTTTGTCGAGTGCTCATGAAGAAAGTTTCTATACAAGTTTCTGAACGAACTCCTTAAGAAAAGTTCTCCAAAAGTTCCCTATGAGAGAATCCTTTGAAGCATCTGGTCGTCAAAAACGCTTTCAACCACTTGTGGAGCCAAAACGGTTTCTGTATGAGTCAGATATCCATGTTTCAGTTAAGACTGCACAAAACTGATTCCGAACGACAGTTACAGACTAGCTCTTGTGTAGTTGCATTCGATTTTTTCCATTCTACTTGACCAAACATCTCCATATGAGATCCAATTACTTGTAGGGAAATGCAAGAGACCTCAGTTATGATGATGCACTAGGTCCATAGCTGGGACTTTGTGTATGTTCTCGAATTGCGTTTGCCGAGTGCTCATTAAGAAAGTTTCTATACAAGTTTCTGAATGAACTCCGTAAGAAAATTTCTCCAAAGGTTCCCTATGAGAGAATCCTTTGAAGCATCTGGTCCTTACAAACATTTTGACCACTTGTGGAGCCAAAACAGATTCCGTATGAGTCAGATATCCATGTTTTAGTTAACACTACGCAAAACTGATTCCGAACGACAGTTACCGACTAGCTCTTGTGTAGTTGCATTCAACTTTTTCCATTCTACTTCACTAAACATCTCCATATGAGTTCCAATTACTTGTAGGGAAATGCAATAGACCTCAATTATGATGGTGCACTAGGTCCATAGCTAGGACTTTGTTTATGTTCTTGAAATGCGTTTGTCGAGTGCTCATTAAGAAAGTTTCTATACAAGTTTCAGAACGAACTCCTTAAGAAAAGTTCTCCAAAAGTTCCCTATGAAAGAATCCTTTGAAGCATCTGGTCATCACAAACGTTTTGACTACTTGTGTAGCCAAAACGGACTCAATATGAGTCAGATATCGATGTTTCAGTTAACACTGCACAAAACTGATTCGAAAGACACTTACAGACTAGCTCTTGTGTAGTTGCATTCGATTTTTTCCATTCTACTTCACTAAACATCTCCATATGAGATCCAATTACTTGTAGGGAAATGCAAGAGACCTCAGTTATGATGATGCACTAGGTCCATAGCTGGGACTTTGTGTATGTTCTTGAAATGCGTCTGTCGAAAGTGCTCATTAAGAAAGTTTCTATACAAGTTTGAGAACTCCTTAAGAAAAGTTATCCAAAAGTTCCCTATGAAAGAATCCTTTGAAGCATCTGGTCGTCACAAATGGTTTGAATACTTGTGGAGCCAAAACGGACTCCGTATGAGTCAGATATCCATGTTTCAGTTAACACTACGCAAAACTTATTCCCAACGACAGTTACAGACTAGCTCTTGTGTAGTTGCATTTGATTTTTTCCATTCTACTTCACTCAACATCTCCGTATGAGATCCAATTACTTGTAGGGATATGCAAGAGACCTCAGTTATGATGATGCACAATGTCCATAGCTGGGACTTTGTGTATGTTCTCGAAATGCGTTTGTCGAGTGCTCATGAAGAAAGTTTCTATACAAGTTTCTGAACGAACTCCTTAAGAAAAGTTCTCCAAAAGTTCCCTATGAGAGAATCCTTTGAAGCATCTGGTCGTCAAAAACGTTTCAACCACTTGTGGAGCCAAAACGGTTTCTGTATGAGTCAGATATCCATGTTTCAGTTAAGACTGCACAAAACTGATTCCGAACGACAGTTACAGACTAGCTCTTGTGTAGTTGCATTCGATTTTTTCCATTCTACATCACTAAACATCTCCATATGAGATCCAATTACTTGTAGGTAAATGCGAGAGACCTCACTTATGATGATGCACTAGGTCCATAGCTGGGACTTTGTGTATGTTCTCGAAATGCGTTTGTCGAGTGCTCATTAAGAAAGTTTCTATATAAGTTTCTGAACGAACTCCTTACGAAAACTTTTCCAAAAGTTCCCTATGAAAGAATCCTTTGAAGCATCAGGTTTTCACAAACGTTTTGACTACTTGTGTAGCCAAAGCGGACTCCGTACGTGTCAGATATCCATGTTTGATTAACATCGCAAGAAAACTGATTCCGAACGACAGTTAAAGACTAGCTCTTGTGTAGCTGCATTCGATTTTTTCCATTCTACTTCACTAGACGTCTCCATATTAGATCCAATTACTTGTAGGGAAATGCAAAAGACCTCAGTTATGATGATGCACTAGGTCCATAGCTGGGACTTTGTGTATGTTCTCGAAATGCGTTTGTTGAGTGCTCATTAAGAAAGTTTCTATACAAGTTTACGAGCGAACTCCTTAAGAAAATTTCTCCAAAAGTTCCCTATGAGAGAATCCTTTGAAGCATCTGGTCGTCAAAAACGCTTTCAACCACTTGTGGAGCCAAACGGATTCCGTATGAGTCGATATCCATGTTTGATTAACACTACGCAAAATTTATTCCGAGCAGCGATTATAGACTAGCTCTTGTGTAGTTGCATTCGATTTTTCCATTCTACTTCACTAAACATCTCCATATGAGATCCAATTACTTGCGAGGAAATGCAATAGACCTCAGTTACGATGATGCACTAGGTCCATAGCTGGGACTTTGTGTATGTTCTCGAAATGCGTTTGTCGAGTGCTCATTAAGAAAGTTTCTATACAAGTTTCAGAACGAACTCCTTAAGAAAAGTTCTCCAAAAGTTACCTATGAAAGAATCCTTTAGAGCATCTGCTCGTCACAAACATTTTGACCACTTGTGGAGCATAAACGGACTCCGTATGAGTCAGATATCCAAGTTTCAGCTAACACTGCGCAAAACTGATTCCGAACGACACTTACAGACTAGCTCTTGTGTAGTTGCATTCGATTTTTTCCATTCTACTGCACTAAACATCTCCATATGAGATCCAATTATTTGTAGGGAATGCAAGAGATGTCAGTTATGATGAGCACTTGGTCAATAACTGGGACTTTGTGTATGTTCTCGAATCGCGTTTGTAGAGTGCTCATTAAGAAAGTTTCTATACCAGTTTCTGAACGAACTCCTAAAGAAAAGTTCTCCAAAAGTTCCCTATGTAAGAATCCTTTGAAGCATCCGGTCATCACAAATGTTTTAACTACCCGTGGAGCCAAAATGGACTCCGTATGAGTCAGATATCCATGTTTCGATTAACATCATAAAACTGATTCCGAGCAGCGATTCTGAGACTAGCTCTTGTGTAGTTGCATTCGATTTTTACATTCTACTACACTAAACATCTCCATATGAGATCCAATTATTTGTAGGGAATGCAAGAGATGTCAGTTATGATGATGCACTAGGTCCATAGCTGGGATTTTGTGTATGTTCTCGAAATGCGTTTGTCGAGTGCTCATTAAGAAAGTTTCTATACCAGTTTCTGAACGAACTCCTTAAGAAAAGTTCTCCAAAAGTTCCCTATGTAAGCATACTTTGAAGCATCCGATCATCACAAACATTTTCACTACTTGTGGAGCCAAAACGGACTCAGTATAAGTCAGGTATCCATGTTTCAGTTAACACTGCGCAAATCTGATTCCGAACGACAGTTACAGACTAGCTCTTCTGAAGTTGCATTCGATTTTTTACACTCTACTTCACTAAACATCTCCATATGAGATCCAATTACTTGTAGGGAAATGCAAGAGACCTCATTTATGATGATGCACTAGGTCCATAGCTGGGAATTGGTGTATGTTCTTGAAATGCGTTTGTCGAGTGCTCATTAAAAAAGTTTCTATAACAGTTTCTGAACGAACTCCTTAAGTAAGTTCTCCAAAAGTTCCCTCTGAAAGAATCCTTTGAAGCACCTGTCGTCACAAACGTTTCCGAAACGGACTCCGTATGAGTCGATATCCTTGTTTGATTAACAACTGCATAAAACTGATTCGAGCAGCGATTACAAACTAGCTCTTGTGTAGTTGTATTCAATTTTTTCCATTCTACTTCACTAAACATCTCCATATGAGATCCAATTACATGTAGGGAAATGCAAGAGACCTGAGTTATGATGATTCACTAGGTCCATAGCTGGGACTTTGTGTATGTTCTCGAAATGCGTTTGTCGAGTGCTCATTAAGAAAGTTTCTATACAAGTTTCTGAAAGAACTCCTTAAGAAAATTTCTCCAAAAGTTCCCTATGAGAGAATCCTTTGAAGCATCTGGTCGTCACAAACGTTTTGACCACTTGTGGAGCCAAAACGGACTCCATATGAGTCAGATATCCATGTTTCAGTGAACACTCCGCAAAACTGATTCCGAACGACATTTATGAGACTAGCTCTTGTGTAGTTGCATTCGATTTTAACATTCTACTTCACTAAACACCTCCGTATGAGATCCAAATACTTGTAGGGAAATGCAAGAGACCTCAGTTATGATGATGCACTACGTCCATAGCTGGGACTTTGTGTATGTTCTTAAAATGCGTTTGTCGCAGTGCTCATTAAAAAGTTTCTATACATGTTTGTAAGCGAACTCCTTAAGAAAATTTCTCCAAAAGTTCCCTATGAAAGAATCCTTTGAAGCATCTGGTCATCACAAACGTTTTGACTACTTGTGTAGCCAAAACAGACTCCATATGAGTCAGATATCCATGTTTCAGTTAACACTTCACAAAACTGATTCCGAAAGACACTTACAGGCTAGCTCTTGTGTAGTTGGATTCAATTTTTTCATTCTACTTCACTAAACATCTCCATATGAGATCCAATTACTTGTATGGAAATGCAAGAGACCTCAATTATGATGATGCACTAGGTCCATAGCTGGGACTTTGTGTATGTTCCCGAAATGCGTTTGTCGAGTACTCATTAAGAAAGTATCTATACAAGTTTCTGAAAGAACTCATTAAGAAAATTTCTCCTAAAGTTCCCTATGAGAGAATCCTTTGAAGCATCTGGTCGTCACAAACGTTTTGACCACTTGTGGAGCCAAAACGGACTCCGTATGAGTCGATATCCATGTTTGATTAACACTCCAAAAGCGATTCTGAGCGACAGTTACAGACTAGCTCCTGTGTAGTTGCATTCGATTTTTTCCAGTCCACTTCACTAAACATCTCCATATGAGATCCATTTACTAGTAGGGAAATGCAAGAAACCTCAGTTATGACGATGCACTAGGTTCATACCTGGGGTTTTGCGTATGTTCTCGAAATGCGTTTGTCGAGTGCTCATTAAGAATGTTTCTATACAAGTTTCAGAACGAACTCCTTAAGAAAAGTTATCCAAAAGTTCCCTATGAAAGAATCCTTTGAAGCATCTGGTCGTCACAAATGGTTTGAATACTTGTGGAGCCAAAACGGACTCCGTATGAGTCAGATATCCATGTTGATTAACACTACACAAAACTTATTCCAAACGACAGTTACAGACTAGCTCTTGTGTAGTTGCATTTGATTTTTTCCATTCTACTTCACTCAACATCTCCATATGAGATCCAATTACTTGTAGGGATATGCGAGAGACCTCAGTTATGATGATGCACAAGGTCCATAGCTGGGACTTTGTGTATGTTCTCGAAATGCGTTTGTCGAGTGCTCATGAAGAAAGTTTCTATACAAGTTTCTGAACGAACTCCTTAAGAAAAGTTCTCCAAAAGTTCCCTATGAGAGAATCCTTTGAAGCATCTGGTCGTCAAAAACGTTTCAACCACTTGTGGAGCCAAAACGGTTTCTGTATGAGTAGGATATCCATGTTTCAGTTAAGACTGCACAAAACTGATTCGAGCAGCGATTCTGAGACTAGCTCTTGTGTAGTTGCATTCGATTTTTTCCATTCTACTTGACCAAACATCTCCATATGAGATCCAATTACTTGTAGGGAAATGCAAGAGACCTCACTTATGATGATGCACTAGGTCCATAGCTGGGACTTTGTGTATGTTCTCGAAATGCATTTGTCGAGTGCTCATTAAGAAAGTTTCTATACAAGTTTCTGAATGAACTCCTTAAGAAAATTTCTTCAAAAGTTCCCTATGAGAGAATCCTTTGAAGCATCTGGTCATCACAAACATTTTGACCACTTGTGGAGCCAAAACAGATTCCGTAGGAGTCAGATATCCATGTTTCAGTTAGCACTACGCAAAACTGATTCCTAACGACAGTTACCGACTAGCTCTTGTGTAGTTGTATTCAATTTTTTCCATTCTACTTCACTAAACATCTCCATATGAGATCCAATTACTTGTAGGGAAATGCAATAGACCTCAGTTAAGATGATGCACTAGGTCCATAGCTGGGACTTTGTGTATGTTCTTGAAATGCGTTTGTCGAGTGCTCATTAAGAAAATTTCTATACAAGTTTCAGAACGAACTCCTGAAGAAAAATTCTCCAAAAGTTCCCTATAAAAGAATCCTTTGAAGAATCTGGTCGTCACAAATGTTTTGACCACTTATGGAGCCAAAACGGACTCCGCATGAGTCAAATATCCATGTTTTAGTTAACACTGCGCAAAACTGATTCCGAACGACCGTTACAGACTAGCTCTTGTGTAGTTGCATTCGATTTTTTCCATTCTACTTCCCTAAACATCTCCATATTAGATCCAATTACTTGTAAGGAAATGCAATAGACCTCAATTATGATGATGCACTAGGTCCATAGCTGGGACTTTGTGTATGTTCTCGAAATGCATTTGTCGAGTGCTCATTAAGAAAGTTTCTATACAAGTTTCCGAACGAACTCCTTAAGTAAAGTTCTCCAAAAGTTCCCTCTGAAAGAATCCTTTGAAGCATATGGTCCTCACAAATTTTTTGACTACTTGTGGAGCCAAAACGAACTCCATATGAGTCTGATATCCATGTTTCAGTTAACACTGCGCAAAACTTATTCCGAACGACAGTTATAGACTAGCTCTTGTGTAGTTGCATTCAATTTTTTCCATTCTACTCCACTAAACATCTCCATATGAGATCCAATTACTTGTAGGGATATGCAAGAGACCTCATTTATGATGATGCACTAGGTCCATAGCTGGGACTTTGTGTTTGTTCTCGAAATGTGTTTGTCGAGTGCTCATTAAGAAAGTTTCTATACAAGTTTCTGAATGAACTCCTTAAGAAAATTTCTCCAAAAGTTCCCTATGAGAGAATCCTTTCAAGCATCTGGTCGTCACAAACATTTTGACCACTTGTGGAGCCAAAACCGATTCCGTATAAGTCAGATATCCATGTTTCAGTTAACACTACGCAAAACTGATTCCGAGCAGCGATTACCGACTATCTCTTGTGTAGTTGCATTCAATTTTTTCTATTCTACTTCACTAAACATCTCCATATGAGATCCAATTACTTGTATGGAAATGCAATAGACCTCAGTTATGATGATGCACTAGGTCCATAGCTGGGACTTTGTGTATGTTCTCGAAATGCGTTTGTCGAGTGCTCATTAAGAAAGTTTCTATACAAGATTCAGAACGAACTCCTTAAGAAAAGTTCTCCAAAAGTTCCCTATGAAAGAATCCTCTGAAGAATCTTGTCGTCATAAACGTTTTGACCACTTATGGTGCCAAAACGGACTCCGTATGAGTCAGATATCCATGTTTTAGTTAACACTGCACAAAACTGATTCTGAACGACAGTTACACACTAGCTCTTGTGTAGCTGCATTTGATTTTTTCCATTCTATTTCGCTAGACATCTCCATGTGAGATCCAATTACTTGTAGGGAAATGAAAGAGACCTCAATTATGATGATGCACTAGGTCCATAGCTGGGACTTTGTTTATGTCCTCGAAATGCGTTTGTCGAGTGCTCATTAAGAAAGTTTCTATACAAGTTTCTGAACGAACTCGTTAAGAAAAGTTCTCCAAAAGTTCCCTGTGAAAGAATCCTTTGGAGCACCTGGTCGTCACAAATGTTTTTACTACTTGTGGAGCCGAAACAAACTCCATATGATTCTGATATCCATGTTTGATTAACACTGCATAAAACCGATTCGAGCAGCGATTCTGAGACTAGTTCTTGTGTAGTTGCATTCGATTTTTTCCATTATACTTCACTAAACATCTCCATAAGAGATCCAATTATTTCTAGGGAATGCAAGACATGTCAGTTATGATGATGCACTAGGTCCATAGCTGCGAGTTCGTGTATGTTCTCGAAATGCGTTTGTCGGGTGCTCATTAAGAAAGTTTCTATACCAGTTTCTGAACGAAGTCCTTAAGAAAAGTTCTCCAAAAGTTCCCTATATAAGAATCCTTTGAAGAATCCGGTCATCACAAACGTTTTAAATACTTGTGGAGCCAAAACGGACTCCGTATGAGTCAGATATCCATGTTTACATTAACAACTGCGCGGTCGATTCGAGCAGCGATTTACAAACTAGCTCTTGTGTAGTTGCATTTGATTTTTTTACATTCTACTTCACTAAACATCTCCATATGAGATCCAATTACTTGTAGGGAAATGCAGGAGACCTCAGTTATGATGATGCACTAGGTCCATAGTTGGGACTTTGTGTATGTTCTCGAAATGCGTTTGTCGAGTGCTCATTAAAAAAGTTTCTATACAAGTTTCTGAATGAACTCCTTAAGAAAATTTCTCCAAAAGTTCCCTATGAGAGAATCCTTTGAAGCATCTGGTCGTCACAAACATTTTGACCACTTGTGGAGCCAAAATGGATTCCGTATGAGTCAGATATCCATGTTTCAGTTAACACTACGCAAAACTGAATCCGAACGACAATTACCGACTAGCTCTTGTGTAGTTGCATTCAATTTTTTCCATTCTACTTCACTAAACATCTCCATATGAGATCCAATTACTTGTAGGGAAATGCAATAGACCGCAGTTATGATGATGCACTAGGTCCATAGCTGGGACTTTGTGTATGTTCTCGAAATGCGTTTGTCAAGTGCTCATTAAGAAAGTTTCTATACAAGTTTCAGAACGAACTGCTTAAGAAAAGTTCTCTAAAAGTTCCCTATGAAAGAATCCTTTGAAGAACCTGGTCGTCAAAACGTTTTGACCACTTATGGAGCCAAAACGGACTCCGTATGAGTAAGATATCCATGTTTTAGTTAACACTGCGCAAAACTGATTCCGAACGACAGTTACAGACTAGCTCTTGTGTAGTTGCATTCGATTTTTTCCATTCTACTTCACTAAACATCTCCATATGAGATCCAATTACTTGTAGGGAAATGCAAGAGACCTCAATTATGATGATGCACTAGGTCCATAGCTGGGACTTTGTGTATGTTCTCGAAATGCGTTTGTCGAGTGCTCATTAAGAAAGTTTCTATACAAGTTTCTGAACGAACTCCTTGAGAAAAGTTCTCCAAAAGTTCCCTGTGAAAGAATCCTTTGAAGCATCTGGTCCTCACAAATGTTTTGACTACTTGTGGAGCCAAAACGAACTCCATATGAGTCCGATATCCATGTTTCAGTTAACACTGCGCAAAACTGATTCCGAACGACAGTTACAGACTAGCTCTTATGTAGTTGCATTCAAATTTTTCCATTATACTTCACTAAACATCTCCATATGAGATCCAATTACTTGTAGGGAAATGCAAGGGACCACAGTTATGATGATGCACTAGGTCCATAGCTGGGACTTTGTGTATGTTCTCGAAATGCGTTTGTCGAGTGCTCATTACACTACAAAAAAATACACTTCCGTGATGATACGTGTTTGTCACAATAGGTCGCGTTTTTTGTCATGCATGTACATCCATGACGATTTTATGGAAGAATCAAGATATTCATACATGTGCTGTCGTAGAAGTGTTCCATGACATTACCAAAATTATCATCACGGAAGTGTCCACTTCCATGACAATAAATCGCACGTCACAGAAGTGCTTTCATCAAGGGTGACCGACACGTGGCATCCACCGTAACGGAACGCCGTTAAGCTACCGGGTCCGGTTTTGGATCCGATAACCCATTAATAGCCCGGACAAATGGGGATTTTCCACATGTAAAATCATCATTGGCCGCAGGAAACACGTGTTGCCTCACCGTTGGGACAGATATCATCCACTCATTGGACATGAGGCGCCTATGATAGGTCGACACGTGGGATGACCCAACAGTGGCCCATTCCGGTGAAAAAGGTCGGCCCAGTAAAAATTAGCAGGCCTGCCCATATTAGGCCTACTTGTGTCAGGTCCATTTAGGCCCACGACCCATACGAGATGTGCCAATTCGGCCCGTCAACGGCTCGTTAAAGATTTGACACCATTGCAGCCCATCGTCAGTTCGAGCCCGTTAACAGGCCGCTATATATTTGGGCTCAATATTGGCCCGATGAGATTTCGGCCTGTTAACGACCCATTTAATGGATGGGCCAATTTTCAGGATGTACATCTTTCGGCCTTTTAGCGACCCATTTAAATGTTGGGCTAATTTCCGGCCCAGTATGTCTTTCAGCCTATTGACGGCCCATAAATCTGATGGGCTATTTGTAATCGGACCTGAGTTTTGGCCTTTTAGCGGCCCATTTAAGTGTTGGGAAAATTTCTGGCCGGGTGTCACTTTCAGCTTGTTGACGGCCCATAAATCAGTTGGGCCATTTGTAGTCGGACCTAATTTTTGGCCTTTTAGCGACCCATTTAAGTGTTGGGCCAGTTCCCGTCCCTGTGTGACTTTCGGCCTGTTAACGGACCATAAATGAGTTGGGCCATTTGTAGCCGGACCTTAGTTTTGGCCTTTTAACGGCCCATGCCCTTCATGGTCCAATACCAGCCCTGTTTCTCTTTCGGCCTGCTAAAGGCCCACAACACAGTTGGGTCGTTTACGATACGACCTGACTTTCGGCCTCTTAGCGGCCCATGCTCTTCATGGTCCAGTACAAGCCAGCTGTCTCTTTCGGCATGCTAAAGGCCTACAGTATAGTCAGGCCATATGTAGCCCAAACTTAGTAAGGGCATGTTAACGACCCATGAAATAAATTGGGGCCACCTGTTGCCCTCTTCGATGTCGGCCTGTTAACGACCCGGGAGGTAAGAGGGCCGACCATTAACTTTTGGCCTAGTAACGGCCCATTAACTTAATGGGCCCACTAAAGTTCGTTCATGTCTTTAGGCCAAATTAGATAATTTGAGCCCATTACGACGAGCAATTATGCACAGGACCAAAACCGATCAAGCAAAGGTACGGCATACAGGGAATAACGTTGCACATCCAGCATATATTACAGGAAATTACATCCACTAGGCAATCAAAGATTGTTGCCAGTGCAAATAAATGAGCAGAACCTAACCATCTACAACGTCACAATCTGCAACCTCAGCACATATGACGCCCATAACCATGTGGGCAAGTTCTTGCTACTTTGCTACACTGTCTCTGAAAACATTGATCAATTGTTGTGTCGCACGACTGCACCTCTCGATTCATCCACCATTTCCATCATTGCTTCAGCCATTAATTGGTTCACAAACATACATTTATTACATTGCATTCGAGATAGAGGATCTTGAATAGATTCGGATGGCGATTTTGGCGGGCTTGTATTAATGATAGTGGAGAGTGTCTCACCACTACATCATAACATAAATTAGGACGGGAACCAAGCAGATTAATCATGAGTTATTGCCATATTACGGCCTAGATTTCTACCGGAAAGAAACAATGGGGTTGCCTTGCTGTTTTCAGAGTTTGTCTTCTTATCTTCAGCAGCCTGCACCAAATTAACACACTAGCATTGCTATCATTGGCCAGGTCAGATAATAGGAAAGCAACATTGACACAACGAATGTTTGGGCAACTAGACTACACCAAATTAACACAATATGGCACAACTATCATCAGCCAGGTAAGGTAATATGAAAGCAACATTGACACAACGAATGAATGGGCAACTAGAGAAGCACTACAATTCAGTAATGTGCGTGATATGAGATAGTACATTCATGCAGCTTAGTATGCAAAACAACCAGGCAGTTTTCCTTACAAAAATCAGCATTGGCGCCTTTAACATTTTGCTACAACTAATTTTAGATCAGATAAAGGTTAGATTCATGCCGATTAACAAAATACATGCTGATGTAAAAATATAGTGATATACAACAGTGTACTTACATCAGCATTGGAGAACGAGAGAATTCCATAAGATATTTTCCTCGAATACGATCCCAATGGAGGAAGTCTTGTATCGTTTAACCTTATTATCTAAAAGAGAGATGGGTAAGAAACATGTAGAAAATATGATCAGAATGCTAGAAAATTTCATGATGCGAGGATACGCACACGCTTCTTAGAATGGAGTTGACATTCTTTTGCTGGATTGGAGCGGACTAGTTCTTTGGCCATTGGAATCTGCATATTATCAGTGGGAGTTGGGTTTCTCTATGCTGGAGCAGTATCTGTGAAAAATGGAATTGGTTTATTATCTCCTGGCGTTTGGATCTTTTGCAAAGACCTGGTTTGTAACCCTTCAGATTCTAAGATAGTCGTCTTCCCCTTGCATGCCTTATATAGAAGAATGGTGATTCAGTTATAAAACATGCTACAACGGAGATGGAATAGGTGCTTGAAGAATAGAAAGGCATGACATATTGACATGTATTCCCTCCATCCAGAAAAAAATGGATGGGTCTAGGCGTATTTCAGTTCTAGATACATCCAGTTTTATCCATTTCTGCGACATTTAATCCGGACGGAGGGAGTATGATGTAAGAGCTAGGGATACGACAAGACAACACAGTAAAAAAAACACTGAAAAACCCACTGCAGAACCAAAGTATTCAAACCCACTGATATGAGATAGTACACTCATGCATCTCAGGATGCAAAACTACCAGGCAGTTTTCCTTGCAAAAATCAACATTGTGGCCTTTAATCATACATTTTGCTACAACTAAATTTAGATCAGATAAAGGTTGGATTCACGCCGATTAACAAAATACATGCTGATGTAAAAATATAGTGATATACAACAGGTACTTACATCTACATTGGAGCACGTAGAATTCTGCAAGATTCTTTCCTCATAAACGATACCATTGTAGAAATTCTTCTATCATAAGCTTATTTTCTAAAAGAGAGATGGGTAAGAAACATGTAGAAAATATGATCAGCATGCTATAAAATTTCATGATGCAAGGATACGCACACGCTTCTTAGAATTGAGTTGACATATTTTTGCTGGACTGGAGCAGACTAGTTCTTTGGCCACTGGAATCTGCTTATTATCAGTAGGAGTTGGGTTTCTCTGTGCTGGAGCAGTATCTATAAAAACTGGAGTTGGTTTATTATCTCCTGGCGTTTGGATCTTTTGCAAAGGCCTTGTTTGTAACCCTTCAGATTCTAACATAGTCGTCTTCCCCTTGCATGCCTTGTATAGAAGAATGGTGCTTTAATTATAAAACATGCATAAAAGAGAGAGATGGAATAGGTCTTGAAGAATAGAAAGGCATGACATATTGACATGTATTCCTCCATCTAGAAAAATGGATGGGTCTAGGCGTATTTCTGTTCTAGATACATCCTTTTTTATCCATTTCGACAACATGTAATCCGGACGGAGGGAGTATGGTGTAAGAGCTAGGGATCTGACAGACAACACAAAGAAAAAACACTAGTTGAATGTAAAACTGTATGCTAGCGGAATACATACAGAAATAACTAAGGCAACATACACGTGTATGAGTGCCTGTAGGAGACGACATAAATAGTAGGACTGGGGTTAACTAGCAGCAACTGTTCTCATAAACTAAAGGGAGAACATAGATGAAAGCTACAGAATATGTACCGTTTGTACTCGAGATTAACTAGATGGCACACAAAAGTATTAAAGAACAACATAGGTAATACTAGAAGTGGTATAATACTATAATCACCAGCCTGTGGGATAGCATTGGCTGATGGATGATAACTATGGAACAGTGTTACCTAAAGAACAAGTATCTTAGCTGAACTATGGAACAGCGTTAACTCCTGAACAAGACTCGTAAGAGACCAACATTAATATACAGTGACATGTGATGATCTATTTTCCATGCTTAGATGAATAACAAAGCCATAAATGTTGCACATAAGTAAGATGAGGGCACAACCTATCTGGCTACCATCCATAGGAGTGAGCATCATGTGCTGACTTGTCGATGGCCCTGCAGTAGTTGTGGCTGTCCATGTCGGGCACACGCATTCGATGCAGGGAACTGTTGAGTGGGGACTATAGCTCCCTTCTGGTGTATGCTTCCCTTGTTGGAGCAGCTGCGGTGAGTCGGAAGACGGTGTGTCTGAAGATGCAGATAATGCGTAATGTCAAGAACGACATATCTCTTTGATCTGAAGAAATACACTAAGAGATCAACAAAGAAGGTACAAGAGTGGTCACACGTCATTGTTGAAGACTAAATTGGGGTCACACGATTTTATTTTATTTTGGTACTGTCTGATCTAAGCCGGATGGCTGGCCGTCAGACAGCCTCCCGGTGACATCGCTCAGAATCTTCCCGAAGAGCGGCGACCAACGGCAGAGCAGCCTCGCCATCCGTGGCCCGGCCAAAACCTCGCTCCCGCACCACCACCTGCCGTGGTTGCACCGCCCGGCCAATCCACAAAGACTCCCGTCATCCAGATCCGGCGGCAGTACCTTCAACCCACGCAACTCTAAAAGATAGCCATCTAAGCGCTGCTTCCGCGGCGAACTTGCGACCCTGCACCCTTACGTTAGACACCAGCCAACCGGCAGCCTAGGAGCTCCGCCGCCTCGAGGGGTGCTGCTTCCCATTGGGAATCGATTGGCCCAGAATAAAAATTCAGACAACTGACGCCTAAATAAAGTGATTTGTGATGAGGGTGCGACCTATCTGGCGGCATGGTGAAGTAGGAAGGTCCAACTGCCGAGTCGGTGAGGCCCGCGCGGTTGCGGTGGCGACCGGCGGCAGGGAAACAGTGATGTCGCGACGGTCGACGGCTACGCGGAAGCAGCGCCAGGACTCTAGACGGATCCGAAGTTGGAGCCGCTCCGTCATCGTGAACAACGACGGGGGTGAATCGGCTCCGGTATGGTTCACGCGGCTGTCATCGAGGCAGCACCAGCAGCATGGAGTAAGAGGCACACGGCCCAGTGCACGACGGCAAATGGACAACGTCTCTGGCATTAGGGAGGAGGGCGGCTGTGAAATTGGTGCGGTGGGAGGCGCCATGGAGGTGGGGGGCTGAGGTTTCGCGGCTCAGGAGAAGGGAGCTTCCCGGGGAGAAGGTGATTTGGCGCCCATGAGATATGAATGGGGGCGAGTAGGGGGAATTGGGAGGGGAGTGGAACCATGTCTTACAGACGCATTTGTCTGAAATGTGAGGGGGAGTTACAATTCTACCCTTTCCTATAGGCTTCTCCACTTGGGTCTGTGTACTGAGGGTCCGGGATAGTAGAGTAACTTTGCTTCTCCCCAAATAGTGGGCGGGAGCGATTTCGGGCGAGGAGGGCATGTTTTGAACTATAGTGGGCGCGAGCGATTTCGAGCGAGGAGAGCGTGTTTTGAAATAGTGGGCGCGAGCTATTTCGGGCGAGGACAGCGTGTTTTGCCGACCATGGTTTATGAATTATTCGGCACATGTCATTTCGGCGAGGAGAAGGCGCGCTTGGATGAATTTACAAACCTACCCTCGATGTACAACGGGCCAATTGATGCGTGTCCCACATAGGATGGTAATTTCGCATCTCCCATTTATTTGCTCGGGCGAATTCCACCGAGTCAACCTGGCAGTCGGGTCGGGTTTGGTCGGGTCGACCTCTACCAAACCCATGCCCTATAAGTAAATGGGTCTACCCCTTCACCCACGACCCTACCCATGGGCATAGGAGCAGACCCACGCCCATACCCATCAGGTAACCCGACCCAATGGGTTACCCATCCGGCGCAAGATACTATTTGCAATATAATTTACTTATATTCTGCCAAAACTCTTGGTAAACGATTCCTATTGTTGCGAACAGGATTTGGTGCTGTCTAACCCCAACCACACAAGCAAGCAGCGTGCAGCAGCTATGTTTTATAGGCTCGCTGGTGGTTCCTTTCCCATAGCTGGGCGAGGTGGTACTAAACTATACCATTGCATGCACCAGCAACGAGTGTATTGTATGGGCCACTTGCTAAATCTTGTTGGGCATGCATTCTTGAAACGTGAAAGAAGCGAACATGAAGTTGGTTGTTTGGTGCCTAGGTTGGGGCCGGCTGCTTCTCTTTTGCCAACGAGAAACCCATAGCCTTGGTTCCATTTTGTTGGTATTGACCGGTCCATAGCCTTTTGCAAACTCTGAGTGATGCCCAGGTTGGGGCTGACGATACATGGACGCTTCACACAAAATAATTAGTGCACAAAAATTAGACCACTGTATGTACGTGTATATGTCTATATGGCCCACATGTCATGCTAATCGGGTTGCCCATCGAGTAACCCATGGGCATAGACCTGCACCCATGCCCTACCCACCACTAATCGGGTTGCCCATGGGTCGTGCCCATGGGCGAACATGACGACCCATACCCTACCCATTCGGGTCGGGTGCCCATGGGCGCACGTGCCCATGGGTAGGATTGCTAGGTTGACCACCGAGCAGAGAGGATGTTTAACGGTTCATTCATATTTTGGGAGAACGAGCATCCACGACTACCTTACCAAGTCGATTCGGATAAAATTTTGAAATATTAGCTTGCCACTTCTTTTATAGATGGAGAGATGATGCTCGGGAGTAATGTGTTTTTACATGCTCGTTGCTAGCGATTTACTATATGACAAATAGTTGACCCACTCAAAAACACGAATTAAACCCAAAATGAAATATCTCGATTCAATGAAAGAGCTCGCTCAAGAGGGTCAAAATAGTGAACTAAATCCAAAATTGAACACCTCAATCGAGTAGCATGTTGCACAAGATTATAGTACTCCATGAACATGTTGAAAGTCAAATTAATGAACTTGTTTGATATACGCATATATCCGTTCATGTGTGGATTGCGCATAACATGTTCTCCAATTTAAATATTTGAATGCAAGTTTATATCGAAACATGGTTTATATCAGTCTTTGATGCATAAAACGCGACCTCACCCTCTCCCGGACTCCTGTTCTCTCTCTCTCTCTCTCTCTCTCTCTCTCTCTCTCTCTCTCTCTCTCTCTCCGACAATCTTCAATTCTGTCGCACGCATCCGACACAAAAACCGTGTTGGTCTCTCTCCCTTTCTCTCCATCTCTCTCTCTCTCTCTCTCTCTCTTTGTGTGTGTGTGGGGGGGGTCTTTCTAGTGCGCATGCATATATACACCATCTATAGGTCTCTCTCGCACACTATGTATGATACTCTAGCTAGTCCAAGCTAGATATCTTGGGTGCACTCATCGTACGCACACAAATTCCTTGGCTCTTTGCCTATAACTCTCTCACGCACCACTATATTGTCTCGGAGCTCTTCCCCCCTCTCTCAAACTCTCCATCCACCTGGGTCACACATACACATGCATATCTCACTCGCTCTCGATAGGCCCACCTAAAACTCTATCTCTCCCCCTCATTCTCTCTCTCTCTCTCTCTCTCTCTCTCTCTCTCTCCGGCAATCTTCAATTCTGTCGCACGCATCCGACACAAAAACCGTGTTGGTCCCTCTCCCTTTCTCTCCAGCTCTCTCTCTCTCTCTCTCTCTCTCTCTCTCTCTCTCTCTTTGTGTGTGTGTTGGGGGGGTCTTTCTAGTTCGCATGCATATATACACCATCTATAGGTCTCTTTCGCACACTATGTATGAAACTCTAGCTAGTCCAAGCTAGATATCTTGGGTGCACTCATCGTACGCACACAAATTCCTTGGCTCTTTGCCTATAACTCTCTCACGCACCACTATATTGTCTCGGAGCTCTTCCCCCCTCTCTCAAACTCTCCATCCACAGGTCACACATACACATGCATATCTCACTGCACTTGATAGGCCCACCTAAAACTCTATCTCTCCCCTCATTCTCTCTCCATCTCACACGCCAAGACACACACAATCTCATGCCCAGCTAGCCAAGTATGATGGTCTCTCACTCAATTGTAGGCACACGCAGTCCCCCCTATATGTATATGACTAGCTAATCGTAGTCTCCATCACAAACATGTGCATGGTCTATCTCGATTTCTCCCGGGGCATCTTTCTATCACAAGACGCACTCCCTCGATCTCCCACCCATATAGTCCCCTCACAATCTCGACGGGATCTCTCTATCACAAACACACCCTCTCTCCCTCCCCATGCGTCCATGCCATCCATGTGCCCCTCTCGACCTTTGTTCCTTGTTGGCCAGACCTCTATTGGACATGTGCTACAGGGGTGTCTCTCTCCGTTGCAAACAATCACACACTAGCTATCTTCGTGTATCTCCTTGCCTCGCTTTTCCATCTTGGAGATGCATGCGTGATATGTTCACATAGAAACGAAAAAACACACTCTCTCTGAAAGTGCAACTATCCCTGGGTGGTTTTGGTAATTCATAACAACATATAGCTCATTGAGCTAATGCTATTCCAAGACAAATATTTCAGGAAAGCTCAATGAATGGAATGGCACGGATGATGAAAGTGGATCCCTCAAAATATTAAGGACAAAGGATTGGCTCAAGCTCAAAAGCTCAAGACTCTACATTTTACATTTTAGTGATCCAAGATCACATTGAGTCTATAGGAAAAGCCAACACTATCAAGGAGGGATGAGGTGTTGCTTAATGAGCCTCTTGCTTCATGTGCTTAGTAATATGCTCCAAAACCCTCCACTACTTTCTCACATCCACATATGACCTAAAGCTAAAGTCAAACTCGGCCCCACCGATTCTTTATGTCCGGTGCCACCGAGTTCAAATGTCATAGCCACTGCCACAAACCCTAGGCAAATCGGTTTCACCGATAGGGATCTCGGTCTCACCGAGATGGGATTGTAATCTCTCAGTTTCCCTTCGTAACGTTTCGGTCCTAACTGAATCGAAGCGATCGGTCCCACCGAGATTGCAATGTAAACTCTCTATTTCCTTTTCGTAACTTTTCGGTCTCATCGAAAGAGCGAATCGGTCCCACCGAGTTTACCTGACCAACTCTCTGGTTATCTAATTACCAAAATCGGTCTCACCGAGTTTGTGTAATCGGTCTCACCGAGATTACGTTATGCCCCAAACCCTAACCATCTCGGTCCTACCGAGTTGCATGTCAGTCCCACCGAAAATCCTAACGCTCACTAGGTTTACTGAATCGGTCCGACCGAGTTTGTTGATTCGGTCCCATCGAGTTTGGTAAATTGTGTGTAACGGTTAGATTTTGTGTGGAGGCTATATATACCCCTCCACCTCCTCTTCATTCGTTGAGAGAGCCATCAGAACAAACCTACACTTCCAACTTACCAGTTCTAAGAGAGAACCACCTACTCATGTGTTGAGGCCAAGATATTCCATTCCAACCACATGAATCTTGATCTCTAGCCTTCCCCAAGTTGCTTTCCACTCAAATCTTCTTTCCACCAAATCCAAATCCTGTGAGAGAGAGTTGAGTGTTGGGGAGACTATCATTTGAAGCACAAGAGCAAGGAGTTCATCATCAACACACCATTTGTTACTTCTTGGAGAGTGGTGTATCCTAGATTGGCTAGGTGTCACTTGGGAGCCTCCGACAAGATTGTGGAGTTGAACCAAGGAGTTTGTAAGGGCAAGGAGATCGCCTACTTCATGAAGATCTACCGCTAGTGAGGCAAGTCCTTCGTGGCCGACGGCCATGGTGGGATAGACAAGGTTGCTTCTTCATGGACCCTTCATGGGTGGAGCCTTCCGTGGACTCGCGCAACCATTACCCTTCGTGGGTTGAAGTCTCCATCAACGTGGATGTACGATAGCACCACCTACCGGAACCACGACAAAAACATCTGTGTCTCCAATTGCGTTTGAATCCTCCAAACCCTTCCCTTTACATTATTGCAAGTTGCATGCTTTAATTTCCGCTGCCTATATACTCTTTGCATGCTTGCTTGAATTGTATGAAGATTGCTTGACTTGTTCAAAGATAGCTAAAATCTGCCAAAGTCTAAAATTGGGAAAAGGTTAGGTTTTTAATCGGTCAAGTAGTCTAATCACCCCCCTCTAGACATACTTCAAGGTCCTACAAGTGGTATCAGAGCTTCGGTCTCCATTTGCTTTGATTTCCATAGCTTTTGGTGGTCATAGCCTTGGTTTCACAACCTAGGAGAGTATGGCGTCTAGCGAGGAAAATTATCACCGTAGAGGTCCTTACTTTGATGGCACTAATTTTGCTAGTTGGAAGCATAAGATGAAAATGCATATTCTTGGACATAACCCCACCATTTGGGCTATTCTGTGTATTGGCTTGCAAGGTGAATTCTTTGATGGGAGAGAACCGAACCGTGAAGCTAGCGCGGAAGAGTTGAAGATGCTGCAATACAACGCTCAAGCTTGTGATATCCTCTTCAATGGCTTGTGCCCCGAAGAGTTCAACAAAATCAGTCGTCTTGAGAATGCAAAGGAAATTTGGGATACTTTGATTGATATGCATGAAGGTACCGACTCCGTCAAGGAATCCAAGTTGGATTTGCTCCAAAGTCAGCTTGACAAGTTTAAAATGAAGGATGGTGAAGGTGTCGCTGAAATGTACTCTAGGCTTGCTCTTATCACAAATGAGATTGCCGGCTTAGGAAGTGAAGAGATGACCGACAGATTCATCATCAAGAAGATCTTAAGAGCATTGGATGGAAAATATGATACCATGTGCACATTGATCCAAATGATGCCAAATTACAAAGATCTCAAGCCAACGGAAGTCATTGGAAGAATTGTTGCTCATGAGATGTCACTCAAGGATAAGGAGGAACTTCACAACAAGTCAAGTGGTGCTTACAAAGCCTCATGTGAAGCCCCCACATCATAAAGTGAGAAACAAACCTTCAATGAAGAATTGAGCTTAATGGTGAAGAACTTCAACAAATTCTACAAGAGTAGAAGCAAAGAAAGAAGCTCTAAGTCAAGGTCCTACAATGACAAAAGATCTTTTAGTCGAGAGTGCAATTGCTACAATTGTGGGAGACCCGGACACTATTCCAATGAGTGTACATCACCCTACAAAAGAAGAGAAGATTCTCCCAAGAGAAGAAGTAGAAGAGAAGAATCACCACCAAGAGAGAGAAGGAGTAGAGATGATCGTTATGAATGAAGACCCTCACGGAGAAGCAAGGATTCGGAAAGGAAGGACAAGTCATCAAAGAGCTACACAAAACGAAGACATCAAGCTCAAGTTGGTGAATGGGTATCCGGTTCCGACTCCGACAATCACTCCGAGAGAATCTATCACTCCGACTCCGAATACACTCAAGATGAAGGTGTTGTCGGCCTAGCACTTGTGTCAACCGACTCCTACGACATATTTGATTCACCAAATGAAGGAATTGGAAGATGCATCATGGCCAAAGGTCCTAAGGTAACACACCCCGAGTATGTTGATTTTAATAGTGATGAAGATGACTTGTTAGGTGATGATGATTTACTTGTTGACAACTCTAGTGATGAATACTATGATGAAACGTCAATTAATCATGCTAATCAAGATGAAACGAATGACAATGATAAGGAGAAGATTGAGCTTCTAACTAAAGAACTAAACACTCTTAAGTTAGCTCATGAAACTATCTTGAAGATCATCGAGAAATTTTAAGGGCTCATGAGAAGTTACGCTTTGAAAAGCTCAATCTTGAGCAAGAGCATGAGTTCCTAAAAGCAATCAATGATGATCTCCGTAAGAAAAGTTCTTCTTACATTGCCAAGCGTTTACTCTTATCTACTTACATGCCGCAAGTCAAGTCTAGTAACAAGAACAAGAAAGATTCTTTCTCTAGTAGTAACAATAACAATGCAAAATCCAATATTGTTGCTTCTAGTAGCTCTATTGATTCCACTAATGATTCTCTTAGCCAAGTTACACTTGAGCAAGAAAACAACTTATTGAAGGGAATTATAGAGAAAGGTGTATACAAGAGCCTTGCCGGGAGTAAGCAATTCGAGGAAATTGTACGCAAGCAAGGAAGGCATCGGAAGAATCAAGGTGTTGGTTTTGAACGAAAGTTCAATGCCAATGGAATTAAGTGGGAAGAAGATCAATACCCCAAGACGAAGTTTGTTCCTCAACAAGAGAAGTATGATCCTACTTCCTTCAAGGGAACACAAGCACAAGATGATCTTCCACCACAAGACCACAAGAACAAAGGCAAGGACAAGCTTCAAGAGGACATTGATGCATTTGAAGAAGCACCTAAGGCCTTGGTCAAGTGGGTTCCCAAGAGTACGTCAAGTTCTACTTCATCAAGTATAACTACTACACCAAGGATTCCCATCAAGATGATGTGGATCCCGAAGAAGAAGAACTAGAGAGTTCTTGAGGATGACTCCGCCAACATTCTTCACTCATATCATTATGGCAAGGACAAGTGCAACCATCTTCCATATCTTGCACTAGTTCAAGGAGTCACAAACCCTCATGTTGGTAAGGCAAGGGACAAGGTAACCTAATGTTTTCATGTACATCATTTTGTGAATGCATCACTCTATGTCTATGGATATTCTTGTTTGTTCCTTGTGGGACTAACCCATGTAGGTATTGAAAGTGCAACTCACTCCAAAGGTTTGCTCCAAAAAGATCTACATCAACATTGAGCATCCACATCTTCAACCCCTACATGAAGTCATCATCGACAAAACCCAAGGTTAGTTTATCCCTCTAAGGGGGGATCTCACATCTATGGGGAGCTTAACTCTAAGAATTGAGTCAAAGCAACTCTAATGATGTGAACACATAAATGCTTTATGTAAAAGTGGTAACCCCACTTGAGCTTAAACGATGAGTATGACCTATGATCAAATGTTCTCATTTGACTCCTAAGTCAATATACTCATATATAGATGACCTAGTCATCGCCAATTGTTTGATAGATGCTAGAATTGGTTGTGCATGCTTTGTCACGTATTTTATTTGTCATTTTATTGAGTGAGCATGTTGGTTGCATATTTTACTCATTCGAGGACATCCACTTGTTGTTTTGATTGATTGGTTTCTTCTTCTTTGGCCAAGTGGATGGACAAGAATGCCTAAGAACCTTCTCTAGCTATCTATGCTTTTCTCGTCTCAAACTCTATTCATGCTACATCACAAAATTTGATCAAGTCAGATTCGAACCACTCTGTGTGAGGAGCACTGAGAGTCCCCGATTCTTCATAGACTTAAACTTCCAAAACTTCTTTGTGATTTTCGGTCTGACCGATTCATCCATTTCGGTCATACCGAGATCACTAAGTCGATCTAGGTTTTCATCTCGGTGCAACCGATTTGAACTTTTCGGTCACACCGAGTTGCTGTAACTATTAAAAGTTATGCATCTCGGTGCCACCGAGTTGTTCCACTCGGTCACACCGACAGTGCGGGCTATATATTCTCGCGAGCAAATTTTGGAAAACTTTCTCCGAAACTCTTCGCCTGCGCATAGCTCGCTCTGCCAACTAGGTCTCCGGATCATCGACTTCGCCTTGACCGCCTCTGTCATTTGGTCTCCGCCACGTCAATGGATTTCATCTCCGTCGTTGCCGCCGTAGCGAGTTCACCGCCGAACTAGGGTATGAACTCGATCAAAGTTCTATCCTCGTCTGATTCTCAGCACATTGTGTTCATAATGCTTCTTGCCACAATTGAAACACCTCTATCCAGTCAAAATAATCCTTAGAATAGATGTGATTCGGAAATTTAGGGTTAGGTTTCCGCTGAAACCATCTCGGACCCACTGAGTTGAAAAACTCGGTCCCACTGATTTGGCTAACGCCATTGCACTAGTAACTCTTGGTCTGACCGAGAATTACAAATCGGTGTGACCGATTTTAAAACTTTGTGAAACCCTAGCAGTCTCGGTGCCACCGAACTGTGACTCGGTCTGACCGAGTTCACTAGCTTAGGTTCCAAAACTGCTTCGGTATCACCGAGTTTGAAAATCGGTAGATCCAAAATGCTTTCTGTGAAAACTATAACTATGTTTTTTGAATCATTCTTTTGCAAAAATCTCTGCATTTTGTGATGCTCATCCACTCTACCTCATCTATAACTATTCACAGGGTCAGCAGTCAGTGTGTGCAGCATGTCAGACCAAAGTGACAGCCAGAACAAGTCAGAAGAGCAGATTCACATGAGTGAGGGCACTAGTCCCTCTAGCAGCTCAGATGAGGGGAGCAGAAGCACTCCCAGCAATTTGCCCAAAGCTGCCACTAGGACAAGGAAGAAGAAAACCTTAGAGTCTGAGGATGAGGATTATGTGGCGGTTGAGGATGAGTCTATTTCAAAGAAGAAAGTGCTCAAGAAGGAGTATAGCTCAACTGCAGTAAAGCCAGGGATGAAGATCAAAAGGCCTGCAGGAAGACAACCAATGTCCAAAGCCAGAGTCTCCACTCAAGCTTCTTTGGAATCCCAACCCAAAGAGCCTACTGCAGAAGGAAATAAAAGGAAGGAAAGGGTCAAGAAGACCATGGCCAGAGTAATAGAAAGCCTTCCATGATGGAAGAAGAGGAAGAAGAAGAGGTTGCTGCACCAGCACCCAAGGCACAAAAGCTGATGGGTGATGCTATAAAGTCAGGGGCTGCAACTTCAAAGCCCAAAGAAGCACCCAAAGCTGCCTCCAAGCCCAAGATTGCACCTAAGAGGAATACCAGGAGTATACCAGCTGCTGAAAAGAACAAGGCCCCAGTGCTTGATGTTGCTGCTGAGGAAGAAGATGAAGGGCAAGTCCTAAGGAAGCTCAAACCCAAGATTCCAGACCACAATGATGCTCATCCTGTGGCTGAAAACACGAAGATCAGGATAGACTTAGGGTTGAGGCTATGGAGAGAGTCAGATCCATATGCCACCAGAAGACGGACTACTGTAGATTACAGGTTCCACACCAAGGAGTAGCAGGACTTCTATGACACCATCTTGTTGGACAAGAAGCCCATAGTGTGTGATATGAGGTGGGTCGACCGGACCTACATACAGGAAAATGAAGAACACTATCCTGGAGTGTATGACAGCTTCAGTGCGTGTGGAGTTGCAGATTTTGTTGTGCAGAAGCTCACAAACTGGAATGACGAGCTCATTATGCAATTCTACTCCACAACACATTTCTATCTAGATGGCAGGATAGTTTGGATGTCTGAAGGAACGAGATACCAATCAACCATTGAGGAATGGGAAAGTCTGATCAATGCCCCAAAGGAGAGTGAAGATGACTTGGACGTTTATGCCAAGAATAAGATGGATCATAACTCTATGTCACAAATGTACAAGGAGATCCCAGATGAAGCTCTTGAGACTTTCAAGTTTGGATCAGTTCATTTTCTTCTGTCAGGGCTGTCAACGATCAACTGGATCCTAAGGCATACTCTGTTGTCGAAATCAGGTGACCACAACATGATCAGAGGGCATGCAATTAATTTGCTACACATATTTGATGTGCCCCAGAAATTCAAGGTTATGAGCCTCATAGTTGAAACTATCAAGAGGACAGCAACAGACCAAAAGAGAAGCTGTGGATATGCCCCACAAATTCATGAGTTGATTAACTCAAAGATGAGCCTGTGGAAGTATCTCATTGGATAAGGAACACTTAGTTCTCTATCCTGACTTTGAGGACAATCAAGTTGTCACGACTGAGAATGAACCATCCTCAGTACAAGCTCAAGAGAACAAGGAGAAAGCAAGGAAAGAGAAGGCTGCCAAGATGCCAACTCTAGCAGAGGCATCTGAGTACTTTTTGAAGAACAAGCAGGACCAGCTTGGTTACTTGATAGCATCAACTCTGCGGATTGAGAAGGGGTTGGCCACCCTAACTCAAAACCAGGAGAGCCTGGAAAGAATCATGGAACAAAAATTCTATGATCTTGATGTCAAAGTAACTGAGATCCAGTCAGTTGTGGAGCAGCTACATGATGACATGCAGGAGAGGAAGGGCAGGACAACAACTGATGCATTTGCCAGAGTGCCTCGAGCTCAGAAATCAGCTGCAGAGCCAGTACCAGACACCAGAGTCACTTCATCTGCTCCAGCTACAGCTCCAGCGCAACCAGCTCCAGCACCAACTCCTTCAGCTCCTTCCACATCAACTGAAGTCTTCGTCCAAGGAGCCATCTCTATGCCACCAGCTGAAGACCAAGCCTGAGAGACGATATAGTCCTATGCATTTTCTAGGAACTTTTTGTTAACTTGTTGCCAAAGGGGGAGAAAAATGTATAGATCATAGGGCTTCGAGAGAGAGAGAGTTTGCTTTTGTTCTCTCTTGTCTTCTTTGTTGAATTTTGTTTGCTTTTGATTGCTTGAGATACTATGCTATTACCTGTGAGACATTGATGATCATGTGTTTGATCATAAGCTACACTAATGCTTGTTATGATATTACCGATCATTCACTTTACTTGGTGATGAGTGCATGTATTCAATCTTTATTATTTTGAGCGCTCCACCAAGATGTATGTGACATGGAAGAGTAACCCGTTAGCCTAAGTCCTTGTGCATTTGCAGTCCAAAGCAAATCTTAAAATATGCACAAATTTAGGGGGAGCTCTTGCTTATCACATACTTCTCAAAGCGACAATGTTTTTCAATCTTATTATCATTTGTCGAAGCTTTGATCTATATGTTGTCATCAATTACCAAAAAGGGGGCGATTGAAAGTGCAACTATCCCTAGGTGGTTTTGGTAATTCATAACAACATATAGCTCATTGAGCTAATGCTATTCCAAGACAAATATTTCAGGAAAGATCAATGAATGGCATGGCATGGATGATGAAAGTGGATCCCTCAAAATATTAAGGACAAAGGATTGGCTCAAGCTCAAAAGTTCAAGACTCTACATTTTACATTTTAATGATCCAAGATCAGATTGAGTCTATAGGAAAAGCTAATACTATCAAGGAGGGATGAGGTGTTGCTTAATGAGCCTCTTGCTTCATGTGCTTAGTGATATGCTCCAAAACCCTCCACTACTTTCTCGCATCCACATATGACCTAAACCTAAAGTCAAACTCGGCCCCACCGATTCTTTCTATCCGGCGCCACCGAGTTCAAATGTCATAGCCACTACCACAAACCCTAGGCAAATCGGTTTCACCGATAGGGATCTCAGTCTCACCGAGATGAGATTGTAATCTCTTTGTTTCCCTTCGTAACGTTTCGGTCTAACCGAAGTGAGCGATCGGTCCCACCGAGATTGCAATGTAAACTCTCTGTTTCCCTTTCGTAACTTTTCGGTCTCATCGAAAGAGCGAATCGGTCCCACCGAGTTTACCTGACCAACTCTCTGGTTAGCTAATTACCAAAATCGATCTCACCAAGTTTGTGTAATCGGTCTCACCGAGATTAGTTATGCCCCAAACCCTAACCATATCGATCCTACCGAGTTGCATGTCAGTCCCACCGGAAATCCTAACAGTCACTAGGTTTACTGATTCGGTCGGACCGAGTTTGTTCATTCGGTCCCACCGAGTTTGGTAAATTGTGTGTATGTTAGATTTTGTGTGGAGGCTATATATACCCCTCCACCTCCTCTTCATTCGTTGAGAGAGCCATCAGAACAAACCTACACTTCCAACTTACCAGTTCTAAGGGAGAACCACCTACTCATGTGTTGAGGCCAAGATATTCCATTCCAACCACATGAATCTTGATCTCTAGCCTTCCCCAAGTTGCTTTCCACTCAAATCTTCTTTCCACCAAATCCAAATCCTGCGAGAGAGAGTTGAGTGTTGGGGAGACTATCATTTGAAGCACAAGAGCAATGAGTTCATCATCAACACACCATTTGTTACTTCTTGGAGAGTGGTGTCTCCTAGATTGGCTAGGTGTCACTTGGGAGCCTCCGACAAGATTGTGGAGTTGAACCAAGGAGTTTGTAAGGGCAAGGAGATCGCCTACTTCGTGAAGATCTACCGCTAGTGAGGCAAGTCCTTCGTGGGCGACGGCCATGGTGGGATAGACAAGGTTGCTTCTTCGTGGACCCTTCGTGGGTGGAGCCCTCCGTGGAATCGCGCAACCGTTACCCTTCGTGGGTTGAAGTCTCCATCAACGTGGATGTACGATAGCAGCACCTATCGGAACCACGACAAAAACATCCGTGTCTCCAATTGCGTTCGAATCCTCCAAACCATTCCCTTTACATTCTTGCAAGTTGCATGCTTTAATTTCCGCTGCCTATATACTCTTTGCATGCTTGCTTGAATTGTGTGAAGATTGCTTGACTTGTTCAAAGATAGCTAAAATCTGCCAAAGTCTAAAATTGTGAAAAGTTAGGTTTTTAATCGGTCAAGTAGTCTAATCACCCCCCCCCCCTCTAGACATACTTCAAGGTCCTACACTCTCTCTAATTTATCATTTGTTGTCACTTTCTCTTTCACACACATACTCTTTTTGCACACTTACTCATTCTCCTTCACACGCACTTGATCTGTCTCGACTGAGGCACTCTCCTCTGTCCGTAGCATATAGATTTATTGAAACGTCAAACATCACAAAGTTTGACCATGTACGTGGAGAAAAAGAATTACATCTAGTACGCAAACATATACCATTAGATTCACCATGAGATGTAGTTTTGTATTATGTATCTTTGGTATTTTAGATATAAATAACATTTGCGTAAACCTGATCAAAGTTTGTCTTCTAAACAATTTACATGCACTGCATTATCGAGCGGATGGAATATCTCTTTCCCCCTCTCAGCTATCTGACGCACCACTAAGCCTTATCGGGGCTCCTCAATCTCTCTCAAACTTTATTGGTCAGTTTGGTTCGTGACCTGACCGTCATGCCTTGATGGTCGGTACTGCCTGGTGTGGATGTGAGATGTAAAATATTTCTGCCTGGCCAGGCTTGTGTGGTGCTGAAGCGTTTGGTTCATGCCCGGGCCAGGCAAAGCATCAACGTCCCATCAATCAATCCATGCATCAATTATTTAATGCTAATATCCATCCATGTTGCTGTTAGCCTCATGGCCACACGACCAGGCACGGCCAGGCGTTCGAAATCGGTCGCCTGGGCCAGGCTACTTGCAGTGTCTGGAGTTCAGCCAGGCTAATTAAAGTGCAAGGGAACCCAGGCCAGGCGGGCTTTCTTTTTCACAGGGTAGCAACCAAACAAGTGTGCATGAAATCCAGCCACAACCCCAGGCCAGGCAAAAGATGCTCAGGACGCAAGCCAAACTGGCCTTATATCTCCCTGGTTCACACATACACATGTCTCTCTCGCGCTATACATATAGACCCATCCAACACTCTCCGCCCTTGTTCTCTCTCCATGTGACATGCACCCCCCTAAGTACAATAATCCCTCACTCCATCATAGGCGCAAGCACTCCCCCCTCCTAAGTATGATTATCTCTTACTAGCCATCAGGAACACACGTATTGTCTCGTTCCATCCATACGTCTATCTCTATATCTCTCGGGGCATCTTCTATCGCGCACACACCTTGTCACTCAATCTCCCACCCATGTAGTCCCATCACGATCTACAGGGGATCTCTCTATGACAAACATACACTCTCTCCTCCCCATGTCTGCATTTTCTCCGTACGTCTCTCTCGACCTCTCTCCCTTGTTTGTCAGACCCCTCTTGGCCACGTGCTAGGGGTCTTGCTCTCTCGGTTCCAAACAACCACACACGGTCTCCTCACCTTGCCTCCGTTGTCGAAGATGCATGTGTGATATGTTTGCATAAGACACGCACGCTTTTTCTCTACTTTTATCATGTGTTGTCCATGTCTCTTTCACACACGCACACACACTTTTTTCACTCATTCTCTCTCTCTCTAGTTAGGGATTCTGTCACGTCCATAAGCATATGGATGTTTTGAAAAGTCAAACCTCAGAAAAGTTTGACTAGGTATATGTGGAGAAAAACATTTACATCTGGAACGATCATTAGATTCATCACAACATGTACTTACTTCATACTATCATTTATCTTTGGTATTGTAGATATAAGTAATTTCTTTATAAACCTGGTCAAAGTTTCATAAGTTTGACTTAAAAAATAGTTGGATCTACATTATCGAACGGAGGGAGTAGCTCTTTCTCTCTCTCTCTGCTATCTCTCACGGGCCTCCCCTCTCACTCGAACTCTCTATACCGACGGATTATACGCTCCTTTGTGTCAGCGTATAGCTCCGTATATTGTTTAGTTTACCGGTCAACCCATCCACATGCTGCCTTGTCAGCTCGTGTTCTGTATCTTCGTGTGCTGGCCCATGTGGCAGTGGGTGAAAATAAGTAAACTAGAGGCCCATCTGACACGGGTGAAGTAAACAAAGTTGAAACCACTCGGGGTAGCACCCCGCATGCTAGTAAATTGAGGGCACATTGAGGACAAACTTCTTCCGCATGAAGGACGCACTCGCGCACAATTCACCACTGCGCGGCGGCATGCACAGAAGGACGCACTCGCGCACACCCAGCTCACAACACACCAGCACACGTGTACATCGGCGTCACCGCTGGTTGAGATGGATGGCGAGGCAGCCAACAAGCGGAGGCAGCTCGATCCAAAACCGCATCCGGCGAGCCTGGACTTCATCAGCAGCCTCCCCGACGACATGCTGCTCGTCATCATCGGCCTCCTCCCCACCAAATCTGCCGTGCAGACCGCCCTGCTCTCCCGGCGGTGGCGCCCCCTCTGGCGCTGCGTCTCCATCAATCTCACTGTCGACAGCTGCCTCTGCAACGGGGATTGCAAACGCATGGTCACAGTCTCCTAGATCCTTTCATCGCACCCTGGGCCAGCCAGACGCCTTGACATCCGCATGTTCAGTACCAACTGCAAGGTCCAACCCAAGTTTGACGAGTGGTTCTTATCCCCCGCCCTAGATCAGCTCGAGGAGCTCAGCTTTGAAGCTGGACGATGTCGCTCTCGCCTCCGTCCGCGCCTCCGCCTCACGCCAACGCTGCGCGCGCCAACTTCAGCTCTCGCTATCTTCCCCAGATTAATGCCGCGCCCCCCTTCTTCTCCCTCAACTCAAGCAGCTCGACCTCTTCGACGTTGTCATCTCGAAGAAGGCTATGGAGCACCTGCTCCGCAGCTGTACTGTGCTCGAGTACCTTCGTCTTGAGCAGATCCATGGGTTCATTAGCCTCCACGTCGCCTCGACGAATCTCCGATGGATTTATGTGTCTTGCTGGCCCCACAACAAGACATCAGTTGGGAAGAGATCACTCCAGCTGTTCCATGTTATGGTCACTGAGAATGCACCTTTCCTTGAGAGATTTCTTGTATCGGATCTAGAAGGTCCAACAAAAATTAGGGTCATTGACGCGCCGAAATTGACAGAGTTGGTGTACTCGTCTGCCAAATTCTCTGAACTCTTTATTGGATCTGTAATCGTTCAGGTACAACACTCATCCTCTTCTCCATCTTCTTGAAATTCACATTTTTAAATTTCTTCTTGATGTATTTACGACCGTCTTCTAGAAAATGATTCCCACAAGCTTGACCCAGTCCATGCGCACAGTGAAGACCTTAGCACTAAAATCTATCGGCCCCAATCTGGATCAAGTTGTTGGATTCCTTACATGCTTTCCGTTCACGGAGAAGCTACTCATCGAGGTGAAAGGTGAAACTTCTTTTCTATAAGTAAACGGTAATCACAACGTAGCTCAATTTTTTCGTAATTTTCCCAAATTACGATGACAAGTGTAGTGTTCAAAACTGCATTTACGCACTGCATCGAAAGAAATGTTTTTAGTATTTTTTCTCACGTGATCACCTGCATCGTTTTTATGCTGTACTACTATAGTAGCCTAGGCTAGTCATAGTGGAAAGTAACTTAGACTACTCCAGTAACTCTATGGTTACCCTAAGAGCAAGTGCTACCTCCGTCCTGGTTTATTCTTCCAATTCTGTAGTATCAAAATTTGACCATAGATTTAACTGACAAAATGTTAATGCATGTCACTAAGAACTATATCGTTGGATTCGTATTTGAACATAATTTCACATGGTGTAATTTTTAGTGACATGCATTGGAATTTTCTTAGGTAAATCTATGGTCAAAATTTTATACTAAATACGAGGTAGTATTCCCTCAGTCCCATAATTCTTCTCTTACATTTGTTTAGATACGGATGTATCTAACACTAAAATGTAACTAGATACATCCGTATTTAGAAAAATTTAAGACAAGAATTTTGGGACGGAGGGAGTACAAAAGTGGGCTATGTAGGCCAAAACATGTGCCAAATTCACTTGTGATGCATTTGGCATCGATGCACCTCCATTGCTCACCTGGTGCCCCAATCTGGATCACCTACTTTGCTCCGGTGCCAAATTAACTCACGCAATAAAAAAACACTGCGTGGGAGAGAGAGAGGACTGAGGCAATAACAAAACACTTGTTTGGGAGAGTGAGAGGTTGGTGTAGTTGGTTTGATTGATTTTTTTATACATGTGGGTCTGTGTGCACAGCGGTGCCAACAATCTCACATCGCGAGAGCGGTGCCAAAATCTTTTGATTTGACATCGATGTGTATTATGTGGCATACTTTTGCAAAATATGGCATCAGCCACATAGTGGAAGGAAACAAATGCCCAAGCTCTTCACGTGCTCCTAGTTAAATGAGAGGAAACAGAAAGAGAGAGAGAGAGAGAGAGAGAGAGAGAGAGAGAGAGAGAGAGAGAGAGAGAGAGAGAGAGTGAAAAAATATCACTAGCCAGCCAACCCTATCATATGAGCGAATGATATTGGTATGTAACATCCCAAATTTTGGAATGTTAATATAATTAATTGAATTGTTTGTTTGTTTTCTTGAGTGAATTAAACTTGAGTGAAATTTGAACCTTTTCAAAAACTTTTGAATGAGAGGGAATAAAATGACTTTCCCCTTCTCCGTAAATTCAAATTCATCCTATTAAAATCAATGAGAGAAGATGACATGACTTCTTCAACTATAAATAATTGAACGGAGTTTTGCAATTTAATTCTTTCAAATATTTGCACTTGCTTCTCTATTTTTCTTCCCGAGAAATACCCGAAAAATAAATTCTTGCAAGCAAGAAAGAGCGGAGGAAAATGACCCTCCAAAATCAGGGGCATTTTTGAAAATATTTGAGCCAAGAAAAACCAAAGTTTTTATTTAAAAATTATTTGCAAAAAGAAATAAAGCCTTTAGGGATTTTCTGAAAAACATTTTTTTAAGTTTTTATTTTGGCCGTGGAATAATGCTCATCATCTACAATTTATTTTTCTGATAATATAAGTATATAAAAACTCTTTATTCGAATTGATTTGATTTCCTTTTTATTGTTTTAGTTTCCTAATTTTAAAAATAGGAATGGAATCGTTTTATTAGGAAAAACCTGCTGGCCCATTAAGCACTTTCCTATTCTAGCCCAACAAGAGATCATCTCCTTCCTCTGTTTCCTCTCACGTTACAGAAGCTTTCCATATCCATGGAGACAGGAATCTCCACCTTCCCGATCTCCCTCGTCTTTCCATCCCAGCGCCTCCCGAGACCGCCTATAAAACCCCCTCCCTCTCCTCGTTCCATTTTTCCCATCACCACGCCTCCTGCCCGTAGCCTCCTCGCCACCGTCCTCCTTTTCCTGCCTAGAACGCTCACCAGGAGCTCTCCTGGAACCTCCCAAGCGCCGACCCTCCTCCGCCACCCCACCCTCGTGGCGACCTCGCCCCCTCGCCGGAGCAGCCCTCCACATCGCCGTCTCCTTCCTGCCATCTCTGCCTCACGTACAGGTAACTCCCTTGTTGTTGTTTTTTCGTTTTCAGATTTATTTCCGTAACAGATTTAGTTCCGTTCTTGTTTAGCTTATAACTTTTGATCTAGAAGTCCAATGATGCTGATTCTTTTTGCGTTAGATCACAATTTTCTTGTAGTTTCCAAAAATATATAATTTGTCTATGTTTGGATTTATAAAAATTGAGTTAGATCAGATTTGAATTAGAGCTTGTTTAGCTTATTCCGGGAGTTTAAAAATAGGTTTTTAATTAATTCTTTTTGCTCCTGGTCTCTAGGACCTTTGTTTATCCAGTAGTATTTAGTATTTTATTTCTAGGTTAATTTAAATTAGGTTTTTAGCAAAACAGTACTGTTTTATTATTAGTTCTGTTTTAGCTTTTTCTTTATTGTTTTTATTAGTTTTAAATTATTTCTTTTTGTCACTTTTGACAAAATTAGTTGTGTTTCTGTTAGACAACAGGAAAAATTTTATTTCTATTTAAAAAAAAAATTATTTTCCTTAGTTTTGTATGAAACCTTCTATAGGTCATAGTTAGAGTTTTATAAAAGCTTTTTATTTGTTTCTTTTTGCAAATAAAATTTTATGGAAAAAAATACTTTCTGTTAAATTAGTTATTTTAAATTTTATTTTCTGTTAATTTATTAGTTTAGTATTTTAATTGTTGTTAAGTTTTTACTTACGGCAAAACTATATTAGATGTTTGTAGCAAAGTCATAGATCTTCGTTAGTAGTTTTTCTTTGTAGTTTTATTTGAAGTTTCTTTTGATTTTGTTTGAGTTTTATTATTGATTTTCCTTGCTGTTTTGATTGTTATTTCGAGTGCTAAAATTTTTTGCTAGGATGTTTGCTTATGTGAATGCTATGTTTGACTATATAGATTTTCAATGGAGTGACGATTAGTTCTACCAAGTCATTTTCTGACAGCGTTGTTATCTTCATCAAGTATTACCGTGCAAGTTCACTTTGATCATTGCTTTCATACCTATGTTTTTATTGCATTTAGTGGCATCCTTGCAACCACCCCTCGATGGCGTTATTGTATCCTTGTAGTTGATTAGTTTGCATGAGGTAGGAACCCATCAGCCTGTTACCAAGCCCGGGACGTTATTTATTTTAATGCTACGCTATAGTAGACGGGGTTTGGTATGAGTGCTCAGGAGTGGTGTGAGAATGAAGGATCTACGTCAATGACGACAACACCATGATGAAAGCTGCAAGGACTGCATCTTAAAGGCCTCAAGACTTCAAGACTCGAGACAAGAATTCAATACACACTCTTTGGGTGAAGGGCGGTTGACGGGCACCTGGAGAAACCAGTGGTTGGCGGGATGCATGGAGAAGCGCCATGACATCTTGCGGAAAGCTTCACCCAGACTCAAAGAGACGGAAGAATACTTCATGCCCGAAGCTTACCTGCAACCGCAAGTCATTATGGGCTCTGGCTTGGTTGACCTTAGTAGTGACTCTGGCTGGGACGGTACTAGCAGATGTAGAACTACGGTAGGATGGGATGAGTACCGGACGGTGGTCGGAGGAACTCTTTGGAAGACCATGTTTGGTCATCTTGTTCTCAAACACCACGAAGTGCGAGAACGTAAAGAGAGGGATCGAATCTTGCGGGTAAAGTGTACAAACCTCTGCAGAGGGTTTAAAACCTAATCGATTAGCCGTGTCCCGATTCACGGACAATTTGAGCATCTGGACTTGGATCTATCTGGAACTCTCAACACCGGATTGATAACTTAATTGTGGGCAACATATGATGAATTTTGGGCTATGAGACATCGGTTGGCGGAACCATGTCATGATAGAAAACTCCATAGTACAGACTTCATTTATTCCTTTGATGTAGGGAAAATAAAACCAGCTTTTACGCAAACAAAACTCGAATCTGAGCCATAAAGCCATATTGCATATAGTATAGTTTTATTATCTGTTTTCTCTTATTGTGATCTTGCCGGTACATTCAATGTAATCGACCTACGGCTGTAACGTATCATGTTGCGTATACTCTCTTCCGACGAGTAAGAGTATGCAGTGGTTACGGTCTACACTCAACTCGCCGATGGCGTTGATGGGACTCCACACCCGACTATTTGTTTCATTGTGACTTATGAGGTATATATCAGTTTTACGTTAATTATACATGTGATTGCACTTTGATATATACATTGATGTCTTGTGTGTGCAAGACATCTTGATCCAGGGATGGCACAGCAACACAGAGGCTTGACCGTCTGAGGTCGGGTCGCTACAGAGATGGTATCAGAGCACATGTTGACTGTAGGATGTGACCCTAGAAACCGGGAAGCCTACGACAGGATATCTCAAAAAGACTTTATTTACAAAAAGACTCTTACTTCTCACCTTTTATGATAGACACTCTCATCCTCAAATAGTTAGAATACACCATATCCTTTGATCACTCGGAGGATCAACTGAAGACACTCCAAGAAGGATTAGATATCGGAGAACTGATGACCACTTCAGAGTAAAGAGGATTTCACCATATATTAGAAGAATTGAAGTACAACAGTTGAAGACTCCGATGACTTGAAAGATCTCAAGAATTAATTGACCTTTAGAAGACCAAACCCCTGTTATACACCTACGTTAGATGCGATGATTTGTGAGCTGTCACTTGTTTGATGTTTTCCGACAGCCCCAAAATAAAACATGTTTCTTCAAAAAAAAACTATTGTTTGTATTGTGTGTATATCCCTCCCCATCTCTCTCTCATCTCACCCTAAAACCCTTGAACCCCATAGATGATGAATGAAGTTGGACTGATATTCTCTGGATCAAGACTTCGGTAGGAGGCAGAGCTGTGGATGCGAACATGGAGAATCACTTCGGAACAATTTGGTTTCAAGGAAGTATGAGGTCCAATACGCTCTTGATTACTTTACGTAAAGTGCTGCAACCTCGTGGAGAATGCATCAAGCCATACAAGGATTTAAAGGAGCAAGAACTTGGGAGGAATTCAAGAAGACCACGATGAGATCACGTCTTATCCGAAGCACAATGATACACCAAGAAGTAAACCTTATGCCTGCAAGATTTGCGGGGAAATAGGACACACCCAGGAGGAACACAAAGATGGATGCCCTCATTGTGAGGAGAAACACCCAACTGAGGAATGCCCAACTAGTCAGGTGACTTGCTTCCTGTGTGAAGGAACCACCCACTACCCGGTGCAATGTCACATTTACTCCACGGTGCAACAAACTATTCAAGCGGGAAGATGGAATGAAAGAAGCCCTCAAGGAAGATCAAGAAGAACCAGTAATGAATGAAAGTGTTGAAGACCTGGATGGAGAAGGTCTCAACAGATTTTACTCCAATGCACGCTATTCATGTGGAGAAGAAGGACATTATTCATGATTGCCCCAAGGGAAGAAAAGAGTATCCAGGATATTTCCCGACAGCAGAAGTGAAGTTTGACCCTCTGGAGATAGAAACTCCGATCATTACAGAGAATTCCAGGAAGAGAAAAAGAAGGCAACCCGAGAACAACGCAATTTTTGCAAAGAAGGACCTAAGTCATATCACTTGTTACAGGTGCAAGGATTTAGGTCATTTCGCTAGTAAATGCCCGTAAAAGAAGCCAAGAATCCAAGGAGCCCGCATAATCACAAAGAAGCCCGAGACATGTCGGAAGTCATTTTTTTTCATGCAAGGAGGCAGGACATTATGCTATTAAATGTCCCGACAAGATGAAAGCTGAAGTTGAGTAGTTGGAATCAAGGTAGTCGTAATCACGATTACATTGTTATACGATTCTCGACTTTAAGATCCAAACTAACCCCTATGATTCTACGATTTTAGTTCATAGAATCTACGTTTCTACGATCCTGATAGTGAAGATTCTACGGTTTGCGATCCTGCCATCGGAGCTCCGATCCGATTCAAAATCACGATTCTGACAACCTTGGTTGGAATTTTGATATGGATAATAAGAGTAGTAGAAAGCAATTTCATTTTCATAAGCTCAATGAGTTGAGTTATGTAATAGATTACCCTGAGATTGTAATAGTTCATGACTCAATAAAGTTGAAATGTCACATGCTGAAAAGCTTTAAGGAGTTGTCATATTTTATCTTGGAAATTAATATTCTTGATGAACATGGAAGAAGGTGAGTTGTGATGCATAAACAGGAAATTGGAAATTGAGTTTGAAGTTTTGTTTGGATGATATGAATGTGTGCCCCAGGAGATAAGTACCTTACTCGAGCATCATTTCTGTTTCTAAAGCTGCAGAGGACGACACTCACGAGTCTTTCCTTAAAGGTCACAAAGCGATCATGACCACGACAAGTGATCATGATTACCGAAGATCCTGAAGGACATGATGAAGCATATTCACCTTGAAGGAGATGCAGTCTACAAAGGCTACCCCTTCATGCAAAAGGGAGTGGAACTTTGGTATGTGGAGGTACACCTCCACCGTTTGAAGGGAGTTTGCCCAAAGAGGATGGGGCATTACTTTTTCATCTCACGTGTGCCACAAGGAACTTTCTTCGATGCTGTTCGTGAAGCAGCCATGGAAGCCATACGCCAGATCGGAGAAATACTTGAAGCAAGACTCCGTTATACTCAGGAATACCTAAGCGAAGTGCATGCAGAGATGATGTTGACGAAGCTCAAGACCACCATGATGAAAAGAAGATTGAAAATTTCAAGGCTCATGTCGCACAATTCCAGTGGGACTGAAGAATCCTCGAGGAGGATAAATAAATAAAGTTGGAAGTAATGTCTGACCATACCAAACCATGTGGGTGGCAGCATTTGTAACAAAGTACTTTTGGAATTTGGATCTACGAAAATGGTTAAGGATGTAATGAAAGATTGATATGAGAATAATGAGATTTTATGGATAAACTTGTGCATTCTTTTTGGTCATAGTACTCTGTAAAGCCACAAGATCAATGAAGAAAGAAATGTGTTATTCACGACGGTCCATAGGAGGGAGCTGGACAAAATAAGTTGGAGTTTTGTTTTTGACATGATGGTATGAAGAAACAGAGTACTATCGATTTAAAGGAGGTGTAACAAGAGAGTTACTCCAAAGATGAGTTAAAGCTGCACTAGTGTTGAAGTGGGCCATAACCCACGGGCCTGTGATTTTGAGAAGGAACAGATGTAACCTTGATAAAGGAATAAATTTGGAAGAATCGGTGATCCAATCAGCATAAGTTTCAGAGGAGGTCACGCAAAACACGAGAGTGGTGAAATAACGATAGATGTTTGTTCAGCTTGCAGAAACCATGGATTTACTCGAAACCAGTTCGAGAACAAGAGAAATTTTTGCAATGCTTGTGAGTATGCCCAAGTGTTAGAATACGTGATTCGATATTTACGTATGTGGTAATGATTCAAGTACGGGATGGATTGGCCCCCATACCGAAGACTTCTATCATGAACTATCATATGTTGATGGAAAATCGAGAGAGCCTCGAAAACCTTCAAGAGTGTCGACACGATAAGCCATAAAACCATAGAATGGTAGTACGATGGAACCCTTTACAGGCAACCGTTGCCAATCGTAGGATATACGGTGAAGTTCAACCCAGACCCGTTTTCTGCAGGAGAAAACCATAAATTGTAGACCACCATGAGTGTTTCGATAGTTGTTTAGAATGGACACAGACCTATCAGCTAAGAAGATCCAGCCTCGGACGAACTTCAACTTTGACACACCGACCCAAGATTTTGAGGAAAACTCTATGCTTCTGATAGAAGAGTTAATGAAGGAGCTATTGTAAGATATGTGAAGAGACATACATTGTCAGCCCTCCAGAGGAAATATCTGAGTTTATTGGAACCATGACCTTGTTTTTAAGTGTGGTAGCACCCACGACCTTCGACCAAGACATTTGCTAGAAGACCCCAACCCCTAACCTTTTCTTGTTAGCCTCTTGAATCTCGAGGACGAGATTCATTTTAAGTGTGTAGGTTTGTAACATCCCAAATTTTGGAATGTTAATATAATTAATTGAATTGTTTGTTTGTTTTCTTTAGTGAATTAAACTTGAGTGAAATTTGAACCTTTTCAAAAAATTTTGAATGAGATGGAATAAAATGACTTTCCCCTTCTCCGGTAAATTCAAATTCATCCTATTAAAATCAATGAGAGAAGATGACATGACTTCTTCAACTATAAATAATTTGAACGGAGTTTTGCAATTTAATTCTTTCAAATATTTGCACTTGCTTCTCTATTTTTCTTCCCGAGAAATACCCGAAAAATAAATTCTTGCAAGCAAGAAAGAGCGGAGGAAAATGACCCTCCAAAATCAGGGGCATTTTTGAAAATATTTGAGCCAAGAAAAACCAAAGTTTTTATTTAAAAATTATTTGCAAAAAGAAATAAAGCCTTTAGGGATTTTCTGAAAAACATTTTTTTAAGTTTTTATTTTGGCCGTGGAATAATGCTCATCATCTACATTTTATTTTTCTGATAATTTTAGTATATAAAAACTCTTTATTCCGAATTGATTTGATTTCCTTTTATTGTTTTAGTTTCCTAATTTTAAAAATAGGAATGGAATCGTTTTATTAGGAAAAACCTGCTGGCCCATTAAGCACTTTCCTATTCTAGCCCAACAAGAGATCATCTCCTTCCTCTGTTTCCTCTCACGTTACAGAAGCTTTCCATATCCATGGAGACAGGAATCTCCACCTTCCCGATCTCCCTCGTCTTTCCATCCCAGCGCCTCCCGAGACCGCATATAAAACCCCTCCCTCTCCTCGCTCCATTTTTCCCATCACCACGCCCCCTCCTGCCCGTAGCCTCCTCGCCACCGTCCTCCTTTTCCTGCCTAGAACGCTCACCAGGAGCTCTCCTGGAACCTCCCAAGCGCCGACCCCCTCCTCCGCCACCCCCACCCTCGCCGGCGACCTCGCCCCCTCGCCGGAGCAGCCCTCCACATCGCCGTCTCCTTCCTGCCATCTCTGCCTCACGTACAGGTAACTCCCTTGTTGTTTTTTTTTTCGTTTTCAGATTTATTTCCGTAACAGATTTAGTTCCGTTCTTGTTTAGCTTATAACTTTTGATCTAGAAGTCCAATGATGCTGATTCTTTTTTTCGTTAGATCACAATTTTCTTGTAGTTTCCAAAATATATAATTTGTCTATGTTTGGATTTATAAAAATTGAGTTAGATCAGATTTGAATTAGAGCTTGTTTAGCTTATTCCGGGAGTTTAAAAATAGGTTTTTAATTAATTCTTTTTGCTCCTGGTCTCTAGGACCTTTGTTTATCCAGTAGTATTTAGTATTTTATTTCTAGGTTAATTTAAATTAGGTTTTTAGCAAAACAGTACTGTTTTATTATTAGTTCTGTTTTAGCTTTTTCTTTATTGTTTTTATTAGTTTTAAATTATTTATTTTTGTCACTTTTGACAAAATTAGTTGTGTTTCTGTTAGACAACAGGAAAAATTTTATTTCTATTTAAAAAATTTATTTTCCTTAGTTTTGTATGAAACCTTCTATAGGTCATAGTTAGAGTTTTATAAAAGCTTTTTATTTGTTTCTTTTTGCAAATAAAATTTTATGGAAAAAAATACTTTCTGTTAAATTAGTTATTTTAAATTTTATTTTCTGTTAATTTATTAGTTTAGTATTTTAATTGTTGTTAAGTTTTTACTTACGGCAAAACTATATTAGATGTTTGTAGCAAAGTCATAGATCTTCGTTAGTAGTTTTTCTTTGTAGTTTTATTTGAAGTTTCTTTTGATTTTGTTTGAGTTTTATTATCGATTTTCCTTGCTGTTTTGATTGTTATTTCGAGTGCTAAAATTTTTGCTAGGATGTTTGCTTATGTGAATGCTATGTTTGACTATATAGATTTTCAATGGAGTGACGATTAGTTCTACCAAGTCATTTTCCGACAGCGTTGTTATCTTCATCAAGTATTACCGTGCAAGTTCACTTTGATCATTGCTTTCATACCTATGTTTTTATTGCATTTAGTGGCATCCTTGCAACCACCCCTCAGTAGTGTTATTGAATCCTTGTAGTTGAGTAGTATGCATGAGGTAGGAACCCATCACCCTGTTACCAAGCCCGGACGTTATTTATTTTAATGCTACGCTATAGTAGACGGGGTTTGGTATGAGTGCTCGTGGAGTGGTGTGAGAATGAAGGATCTACGCCAATGACGACAACACCATGATGAAAGCTGCAAGGACTGCATCTTCAAGGCCTCAAGACTTCAAGATTCGAGACAAGAATTCAATACACACTCTTTGGGTGAAGGACGGTTGACGGGCACCTGGAGAAACCAGTGGTTGGCGGGATGCATGGAGAAGCGCCATGACATCTTGCGGAAAGCTTCACCCAGACTCAAAGAGACGGAAGAATACTTCATGCCCGAAGCTTACCGTGCAACCGCAAGTCATTATGGGCTCGCTTGGTTGACCTTAGTAGTGACTGGCTGGGACGGTACTAGCAGATGTAGAACTACGGTAGGATGGGATGAGTACCGGACAGTGGTCAGAGGAACTCTTTGGAAGACCATGTTTCGGTCATCTTGTTCTCAAACACCCTGAAGTGCGAGAACGTAAAGAGAGGGATCGAATCTTGCGGGTAAAGTGTACAAACCTCTGCAGAGGGTTTAAAACCTAATCGATTAGCCGTGTCCCCGGTTACGGACAATTTGAGCATCTGGACTTGGATCTATCTCGGAACTCTCAACACCGGATTGATAACTTAATTGTGGGCAACATATGATGAATTTTGGGCTATGAGACATCGGTTGGCGGAACCATGTCATGATAGAAAACTCCATAGTACAGACTTCATTTATTCCTTTGATGTAGGGAAAATAAAACCAGCTTTTACGCAAACAAAACTCAGAAACAGAGAAATAAAGACATATTGCATATAGAATAGTTTTATTATCTGTTTTCTCTTATTGTGATCTTGCCGGTACATTCAATGTACTGACCTACACGGCTGCAACGTATCATGTTGCGTATACTCTCTTCATTTAGTAAGAGTACTGATGACAGGTTACGGGTCTACACTCAACCTGCCGATGGCGTTGATGGGACTCCACACCCGACTATTTGTTTCATTGTGACTTATGAGGTATATATCAGTTTTACGTTAATTATACATGTGATTGCACTTTGATATATACATTGATGTACTGTGTGCCAAAGATCTTGATCTGTGGATGGCACAAAGAACACAGAGGCTTGACCGTCTGAGGTCGGGTCGCTACATGGTACCTCTTGATGACACGGCAATCTTATGCAGCCAGCTGCTCTAATATGTTCTCTTCTTTTGCAGACAAAAAAAGACCCGAAAGTGAAAAATGTGCTGCACTATAACAATCTCATCGAATGCCTTGATCGACTACCGAGGCAGCACATCTGAGATTAAATTGGCCAGGTTCTTTGTTCTGGAGGCAAGTGTGCTCAAGGTAATGAGGTTTGGCGTTCTCTGGCGCAACAATGAATGGCGTGCTGATCACCGCAAGCGTCTAAGCCTAAATGACAAAGTCTCCGCAGAAGCTGAATTTGTTTTTGAAACATCAAGTGGCCAGAGACTCAAAAACTGATTTGCCCATTACTGACTTGTCAGGGCGGTGGATTTTAGTTTGTATGATAATGCTATGCATCCACCTAAAGTAACGGAAGTTCTTACGTAAACTTCATAGTAATTCCCTCTTCGTAGGTGCAGCATTACTCCTAACATTTGTAATATCAGTTTGAAACTTGTAATATTGCCGTGTCCTATTCCTGCGTTTTCAAAATCCTGCGAATCAAACAGGTCCTGAGTTGGTGATGATGTTGTGCCTCCCATCTTTCACCAATAGCCGTCGGATCTAGATCTGACACATACAAACCAAGCTTCTCCATTTTTGCAAAAATATGCCCGCACTTGTTCCCTATTTACAAACAACTCCTTGTCTCTCACAATCAGCCTTATCTCCTCCCCACCACATCTAGAAGGCCGTGGAAAAATTTGGTGCGATGGCCGCTGCCAGAGCCGTCCACCCCCAATCTTGGTGTTCCGTGCAATGCACAGGCATTACGCATGGGAAATTATGTCGAACAGGGCTAGTTGTAAGCAGACTAGCTCTACAGCCATGATGATAGTGATTGCAGACGGTGAGGTTGACTATGGTATGCCGATCACGGCGCCTATACTCAGGTGTCATCTCTGGTGCAGGGTCTTGTTACTTCACTATGAGGAGCGGCACATAATAATTTGACCAACGGGTAGTACAATGCTAGTACTCCTTGAAAGTGCTAGTTGTCGACTAGAGGGGGGGTGAATAGGTGATTTTTAGGAAAGTCTTCAAAACATGGAAGTTTCAAAGACACACAATAGAAATGACCTAATTGATATGCAGTGGAAGATAAACTACAACAAGCAAACCATAGTCAAGTATGCAATAACATGAAAGTACAAGACTAATAGCAGCTTGGTAGTAAGGATCAAGATCGAAGATAGTGAGAAGCCAATCAACAAAACTAGTCAAGCAATGAAGTCAAACAGGTATGAAACATAGGCAATGACTTCACGAAGACAAACTCTAAGTAAGGAGAGGGAGAAGATAGAACCAGCCACTTGTTGAAGACACAAGATTTGTTGGACCCGGTTCGATTCTTTGTGACAAGCGTACATCCGGTTAGGGAGGCTGAGATTCAACTCAGAAGACCGCGTCTTCACCTTATTCCCCTTGAGCTAAGGACACACAGTCCTCGCCCAATCACTCTGGTAAGTCTTCAAGGTAGACTTCCGAACCTTCACAGGCTGCGTTCACCCGGCAATCCACAATGACTCTTGGATGCTCAGAACGCGACGCCTAACCGGCTGGAGGATTCACAGTCCTCAAGTGTAATAAGTATTCAGTCACGCAGTGACGAGAAAGACTTGATGATGCCTAACACTCTTTGGCTCTGGGTGTTTGGGCTTTGTCCTCGCAAGGATTTCTCTCTCTCAAAGGCTTCGAGGTGGGTTGCTCTCAAACGACAAAAGCCGTGCACTAACTTTGAGCAGCCACCAATTTATGGTGTAGGGGGTGGGCTATTTATAGCCACTAGGCAACCCGACCTGATATGTCTTAAATGACCCTGGGTCACTAAGGAACTGACACGTGTTCCAACGGTCAGATTTCAAACACACACGGCAACTTTACTTGGGCTACAAGCAAAGCCGACTCATCCAGCTCTGGATAAGATTTGCTCTCATTGTCTTCGCTCGAAGACATAGGATTTGGGTTGAGCATCACTTCAGTCATTCTGACTTTGTTCACTTGGACCCCACTTAACAGTACGATGGTTCCTATGACTCAACTAAGAAGAAAAGGAAACAACAAAACAACACAGTCTTCGCGTTTCAAAGTCTTCACTCAATGTCTTCTCATGTCATAGTCTTCAATATGAATATCTTCATATGCCACATTGTCGTCAATGTCTTCATACATTTTTAGGGGTCATCTCCGGTAGGTAAACCGAATCAATGAGGGACACTACCTGTGTTATCCTGCAATTCTCACAAACACATTAGTCCCTCAACCAAATTTGTCGTCAATACTCCAAAACCAACTAGGGGTGGCACTAGATGCACTGACAATCTCCCCCTTTTTGGTGATTGGTGACAAACTGGTTGAAGTTTTCAACGGGGATAAAATATGTGAAATTGTAAAGGATAGGGTATTGTCTTCATAAGTGGCAAGGGCTCCCCCTAAAGATGTGCATATAAGTAGTTTGCTTTTGGAATGCAAATGCACATGGCAGGTTGTACTTGTGGAGATCCTCTTCAACTTATGAAGATAATTCATCATGCATGAAATGATATAACTAAGAAAATGATATGCATAATGAAAAATGGACGTCTGCAGAATGATCAAAGTGCGGAAGTTATCATCGCACATGCGGAATTTATCATCGCATCACAGTAAAGCAAATAAGTAGCAGACGACCATCGAGTTTAAGTGTTACAACTCAAAGAACCAAATATATCGAAAAACCAGAGTTGTAAACAGTAGGCAAAACATAAAGGAACCGCCCATATGAACCCGCTTGAAGACTATCAAACTCATATGCTTCTCCCCCTTTTGTCAGTAAGGACCAAAAAGGTTTGAAGACATAGAGCATCTACTCGCTTTCATCAGGAGAAGGTGAAGCGGCAGGGATGTCGTTGTTGTTTGGCGGTGTAGACGAACTTGGTGCAGTGTCGATGCGTGCAGAAGTAGGGGGCGGTGAAGTAGCATCGTCTTCATCATCGATCACTCTGGCATTCACCGTTGCCGCGGAGGAAGAACAGTCAGAGTCTTCAAGTGACGGAGTTCGACGTAGGACAGCATTCCATGGAGGAGCGGAGTCAAACTTGAAGCGTTCAGTGAAGCCATCGTCTTGAAGATCTGCTTCAGCACTAAGCAGCGTCAAACTCTTCCATGATCGACGACAGGTCTCCTGAGTGACAAAAGCATTTTTGGTGGCAAGATTTCGAATGCGATTGACGTCCACCAATAGGCTTTGCATCTGTCGCTTGAGCCAGTTGTGATGCTTATCTTGTTTCTGATGCAGTGCCACAAGAAGTTCTCGATCATTTAGGACGCGAGAGCGCTTCCGAGGCCTTTGTGCAATTGTGCTCTCAGTAGCTTCAGTTTGCGCACGGTGAGGCAGACGAGTGTTCCCAGCGGAGGATAGACACGAGTTCTCGCTTGGACGCCTTCCATGGGTTGAGTGAAGCTATGGTGATCCGCATTTTGAAGACAAAGAGGCTTCTTGGCAGGCTCAGGGTATATGGCTTCAACTGACATATCAACCTCTGGTAGAAAGATCATATGATTGCGAGCAGAGGGCTGATAGTTGATAGCAGAGTGTAGCTTGATGAGGTGCATGACCCATGGAGCATAGAATTTCAGACAAAAAAGATCAGATCCAGACGCAGCCAATTGCCGGATGAAGAAATCTTGCGTATTGAAGCTGATTCCATTGAGGATGTAAAAGACCAATGTCTTCATGGCTCCTTCAAGTTTTGCAGATGATGAATGCCCTTTGATAGGCCATAGAGTTCGCCTGATGATGTGATATATTATGCGAGGCGGATACTCAAGGTCATCAACAAAGAATTCTGAGGGTATTCAACGTCATGTGGCGAGGCTTCATCATGCTCAACATCTGACTCATGTTGGGCTCTGGCTTATGGAAGATGCTCTCCAGTGCATCGCGGTGGAGTTGACAACCAGGTTCAAACAGCTCTCCGGGAGTGGGTAGGCCTGTGAGCTTAATGACGTCAAGAGCTTTGGTTTCATGACGAACATTTCCTGTCATCCACTCGAGAACCCATGTCTTTGTATCTCTGTAGCAGCCGCGGATGTGGAGGGTAGCATAGAATTGAAGCAAAAGTTCTTCATTCCAATGTTCTTTGTCTATCACAAAGCCGAGCAGACCAGCATCACGAAAGCAATCAAGTGCTTCTTCTAAGCAGGGCAGCCCAGCAATGGCTTCAGTGTCGAGGTGCATATGAGGGAAAATGCGCCCTTGATCATATAGAACGCAGGAGTAATAGCTTCGTTGATGATAGCTCCAGAACTGATCAGATGATATCCTTGGCCTTGAATAGGGGTTCTTTGCTCTGCCAAAGAAAGTGTTGTGGGCTTTGAAGCCATTTGCATTGAAGGACCCTGTAGAGGTGGCAGTACCTGGGAACCTTGGCAGTCGTGGCTTTGGTTTCTGGACCTGAGGCCGATGCTCAACTATGATCAGTGATTAGCTGACCATAGTTGTATGCTTGCTCAATTGTATGAGGCCTTGGTGGCAGAATAGGAGCAGTGGCAACAACAGAGGATTCAGGCTGCACAGCAGATGCTTCAGGAGCAGTTGCCTCATTGGCTTTAGGCACATTTGCTTCATTGGCTTCAGGAGCTGTTGGTGCAGGCTCCACATTTGCTTCAGCCATGACTACGTCATAGGCTTCATTGGTGTTGGTGGTGGCAGCCTCAAGATTGTAAACCTCCACTTGCTGAGCTGTAGGGTCGGGCACTGGCACGTTCACATCAGGAACAACTTCTTCAATAAGAGGGGAAGTAGGGACTCGTTCTTCTTCTTCTTCTTAGGTGTCTTCGGCTGATGCAGCCGGATTGTCTTCAGCAGCTTTGGCTTCAGACTCGGAGACATTCACAGTTGGAGTGGCTTCTGAAAACACTTGACGTGCAACAGGTTGGTGGTGCACTTCTCCTTCTGGAACGCTCGAGAGAGGGACTTGAGGCCTTTGTCCTTTGCGAAGCCTGCGTAATGCTGGCGACGCCTTTGGAGATGGGGTTGGCTGAGCCTCAAAGTCTTCCTCTTGTTGTTGTTGTTGTTTTTGTTGGGGAGTGACTTGTTGTTGGGGAGTGCTAGGGGAGTCTTCTGGTTGTGGGTGATCAGCCCATGATGCATCATGAGCAATTGGTGTCAGAGGACGACCAATGCTGATGAGTTCATTGTTAAATCGAGCGGCGGTGATCTGAGTTGTGTTCGATACGACGAAGAACTACATCATCTTCAACATTGTCATAGTGAACAATGTCTTCAGCAGCGATGGGATCAACTGCTGGAATGTCTTCAGCTTCATGAGCCTCTGTGGAAGCAGGCTCATGAACTATCATCCGTCGTTCTTGGATTTCAGATGCAGGGCGAATCACAGAAATAGGTTCAACAACCAAGGGCTGTGTGGCAGTAGCCCGATTCTTCTTGCTTTTGTGTTTCTTCTTGGAGGGAGCACCATCAGAGGCTTCAGGATTTTTCCTTTTTCTGGCTTCAGCCTCAGCAGCCCTCATCTTCTTACATTGAGCGGTTGACCTGACCTTTGGCTTTGAGCCAGTCATGCTGCTTGGGAAGACTATGCGAGGTTCTTCCTGCCTTGAAGGTGCAGATTGGTCAGTTGATAGCTTCTTCTTCTTTGCAGCCATTCTAGGGTCAATGCCAGGACGGCCAAGAGCCTTGCGCTTCTCAGCCTCATTGTAGGCTAGCACACACTTGTCAGCCAGACTCTTCATGCGCTCACGAGAGCCTCTAGCTTCTTCATGCTTCTTGAGAAAAGCTTCTTTGGGCTCGTGCAGCATGATCTTGAAGTTTTTGACATCTTGCACGCCGAGCGCAGCCATATGCTTCTTGACCTGAGCCTTCTCATATTTGATCTTGTGCTTCAGTTCAACGATGCGCTGAGCAAGAGCTAGCTCAGAAGCAATGGCGCCATTGAAAGAGACGCTGAGGCCAATAGGAAGTTGCATATCTTCAAAGCTAATGTTTGGGGTGTCAAACCACTCATCAATGAAGTGATGGATGACTGCCACATCAAAGAGAGGCGAATTATTGAAAATCTCTGCTTCTTCTTTGCTCTTGATAAGTTGCTCAAGGGCATCATCTGCAAGATCTTCATCCTTTGGACAGATCAATGTGCTCTTCTCGCAGAATGGCAGCAGGAGTCAGTGTCAGTTCAGTATTCTTGACAATTTTCTTTTTCTTCTCCGTCTTCTTGGAGATACGGGATTGATCTTCAGACTGCACACTGGCTTCAGGAGGTGCAGTGGCCAGTGGCTTCACACGTGAAGCTTTTGGAGGAGCAGCTGACTTTGAAGCCTTAGCCTTCTTTGGCTTCAACGACTTTGGGGGAGGAGCTGGGGCTTCATCAGTGTCAGAATCATCATCTGAATGATCCACTTGGGCACCTTGGACCGCGATGTGAGTGATGAGGCCATTAAGGTTGTAGAAGGGACCGATGACATTGGGTTCAGCATCACGTGAGCCATCAGCACGGGGAGCAGAGGGACCTGGGTTGAAGTCTAATCCCAACGACTGCTTGTTTTCCTTGGCCGAAGCCTTTGCGTGCTGGAAGTTGCGCTTGAAGAGATTATCGTCACAACACCAGAGCAATGACATTGGGTCGGCATCTTCAGGCTGAGGTCCACGGACCATACACGGATAGAAACTCTGTGCAATAGCTTCAGCCCTGTTCTTGGGTGGAAGGCCTCGAAAGAGAATATTACCCCAAGGGCTTTTGATTGCATTCTTCTCAGCGTATTCCTGGGTCACGAACTTCTACTTGAACCATTGTTCAGCCCAATATCGACGAATCCATTAGATTCACGTCTTGCGCTGATTGTAATTCTCTTCGGTATCTGTCTTGTAAAGCTCTGCAAGGTCATCAGGCAGATCTTTTGAGTTCCCCCATGATGCTGTCTGCCGCCCTTCCTAACTGATTTCTCTGCAACCATGAACTTCAAACTGAATGGCTTCAATACGTTCAAAGGCTTCAAAGACTTGCGTTTGCTGGACAAACAGGAACTGGCTTCGGGAGAGTTAATTTTATCTTTGTAAGGATTACGCAAGCGAATGCGGACTATGAGAACCAAGGGATTCTCCCACGGACATGTACCTGTGACAGCATTAGAGATGCGAGGGAAGGGGAAGAGGTCATATGCATTCTCAGAAGATTTTGAAGATAAATCAGTTTGAAGACATTGACCTTATGATGCGAAGACATTCACTTATACGTTGAGAGTTGGTTCCAGATTTGTACGAATCCGTGAATAAGTACAAGTGAGGAATCTAACTAGTTGTGAAGCTTAAGTGAATATACTAGGTGGTATGAGATGCAGACATAATAGATCTAACATTGTATAGGTAGAAACCAATTTTGGTAAGTAGGATGAATCTTTGAGGATAAAAAAGATGGTAAAAATAGCGTTATATTTACCACTCGAAGAACTGCCAGACGGGAAGAATAGGAGACCGAGAAGTTCAATCCACCGTGCCCTAACTTGGTGACGGAGGACACCTACGGCGGCTGCGGAGAGGACGATGCCCGCGGCCGGCGTGAGGACGGCGTCGGAGAAGTCGTGACAGCTAAGTGCTTCGACGCCGGCGTCGTCGAGAGTTAGCGGTGGCGCTAGGATTTTGACGAGGTGTAGAGGTGGAAGAAGGTTTTTCTTTACCGCAGGGAACATGTATTTATAAGGAGGTGTGCGGCACAGCACAATTATGCAGGTGCCCCTGGCGGTTCACTTCTGAGGGGCACGTGGCAAGCATGCAACATACTCTGAGTTGTCCCACGTTCCCACGCCCGCCAGGTTTGTCGGATGGTCGTTCCGGCTTCTCGGATTTCAACAATAAGGATGAATCATTTAAAACATACTTAAGGTTTGTCTACGTGTCTTCTGGCGACAAGGACGCAGAGAAGACATTCGACGATTTCAATAGAATGCATATGATTTGGATGAGATAGAGTTTGACATAGAAAGCATAGAGAGATTAGGGTCCGATCACATTCACTTAGTTCAAAAGATTCAACTAGGAAGACATAGCTATAAGTGAATACTGTAGAGGACAGAACAGTATATATATATATATATATATATATATATATATATATATATATATCAGAAAGCAACCAAATCAACATAGTGAAGAAAATCATGAAGATTGGTTGAAGTTGAAGACAAATCAAATGCGAAGATATTGCAGAAATAACGCCATGAGTGAAACACTTCAAACAAAAAAAATTGGTGGTGGCGTTACCCACCGTATAGGAAGTATTAGACCCAGACACGGCGCACAATTATCGTGGTGCTCCGAAGTCAAATTCCACGTTAATGTATTCACACTCAGAATGTAAGTCTTCATTGACTGAAGATATACTTTACTTCGTGTGTTGCACATCTAAGTCATCAGCATGCATAAGTGTTAGGATGTGTGCTTGATCACAGGACATTTGAGGATTCCAAGATATTTAGCTCACACTGTAACTTGCAAAACCTTTTCTCATCCAAGGGCTTTGTGAAGATATCTGCCAGTTGCTCTTCAAAGGTTGACGTGAATGATGTCAATATCTTTCTTCATGACATGATCCCTGAGAAAATGATGACGAATTTCAATGTGCTTTGTCTTCGAGTGCTGGACTGGATTGTTGGCAATCTTGATGGCGCTTTCATTGTCACAGAAGAGAGGTACTTGTTTCAGATTGATGCCATAGTCCTTGAGAGTTTGCTTCATCCATAGAAGCTGAGCATAGCAAGATCCAAAGACAATGTATTCAGATTCAGCGGTTGAGAGTGATACGATTACGCTTCTTTGAAGACCAACAGACAAGTGATCGTCCCAGAAAGTGACATGCGCCTGATGTAGACTTACGATCCACCTTGTCACCAGCATAATCAGCATCCGAAAATCCAACCAAATCAAATTTTGAGCCCTTTGGATACCATAATTGTAGCGACCCGACCTCACACGGTCAAGCCTCGTGTATCATGCCATCCTCGGATCGGTATCTTTGGCACACACGGTACATCAATGTATATATCAAAGTGCAATCACATGTATAAATAACGTAAAATGATATATACCTCATAATACTCAGCGGAAACAATCAAGCGGGTGTGGAGTCCCATCAACGCCATCGGCGAGTTGAGTGTAGACCGTAACCTGTATCGTAACTCTTACTCGTCGAAGAAAATCCTGCAACATGATACGTTGCAGCCGTGTAGGTCAGTACATTGAATGTACCGCAAGATCACAACATGAATAAACAGATGGTAAAACTATTCTATATTCAATTTGGCTTTGTGGCTCTGTATCTGAGTTTTGTTTGCGTAAAAGCTAATTTTATTTTCCCTACATCAAAGGAATAAATGAAGTCTGTACTATGGAGTTTTCTATCATGACATGGTTCCGCCAACCGATGTCTCATAGCCCAAAATCATCATATGTTGCCCACAATTAAGTTATCAATCCGGTGTTGAGAGTTCCGAGATAGATCCAAGTCCAGATGCTCAAATTGTCCGTAAAATGGGGACACGGCTAATCGATTAGGTTTTAACCCTGCATAGGTTTGTACACTTTACCCGCAAGATTCTATCCCTCTTTTACGTTCTCGCACTTCGTGGTGTTTGAGAACAAGATGACCGAAACATGGTCTTCGAAGAGTTCCTCGACCACCGTCCGGTGCTCATCCAATCCTACCGTAGTTCTACATCTGCTAGCACCGTCCCAGCCAGAGTCACAACTAAGGTCAACTAAGCCAGAGCCCATATTGACTTGCGGTTGCACAGGTAAGCTTCCGGGCATGAAGTATTCTTCCGTCTCTTTGAGTCTGGGTGAAGCTTTCCGCAAGATGTCATGGCACTTCTCCATGCATCCCGGCCAACCACTGGGTTCTCCAGGGTGCCCGTCAACCGTCCTTCACCCAGTAGTGTGTATTGAATTCTTGTCTCGAGTCTTGAAGTCTTGAGGCCTTGAAGATGCAGTCCTTGCAGATTTCATCATGGTGTTGTCGTCATTGACGTGGATCCTCCATTCTCACACCACTCCACGAGCACTCATACCAAACCCGTCTACTATAGCGTAGCAATAAAATATCGTCCGGGCTTGGTAACAGGGTGATGGGTTCCTACCTCATGCATACTACTCAACTACAAGAATTTCAATATCACTCTTGGAGGGATTTGTTGCGAAGATGGCACTAGATGCAATAAAACACATAGGAATGAAAAACATGGTCAAAGTGAACTTGCCTTGCTGACGATCTTCGAAAACTAGGGACTCGTGGTAGCAAGCTTCGCACTCCGGAAATTCTACCGAGACATACAACAATCATAATAAGCATACAACATATGACCACTTAACATAATAGCATGCTAACATAACACACAAAGCACTTGAACCAAAACCCAAAGAAAAACTCAAAGAAATCCAACTCAAAGTTTTCCCATATCCAACAACAATCAAGAAATAGTTTTGCACTACAAAATTTTTCTTAACAGAACCTAAGCATGGGTTTATGCTACCTAACAGAAAAGAATTCATCAAGCAACTAGGAGCAAAAAGAATCACCTTAAAATTTATTATAAAACTCCTATTAGGCCTAGAGCAAATTCTAGTAAGAAAAATAAAATAAAAGTTTTATTTATTATAAATAAAAGTTCATGCTCTAAAGTTATAGAAACTAACCTAGAATAATCTATCTCTCATGAAAAATAAATTTATTTGCTAAGTAAAACAATAGGAAAACAGTAGCTAGTTAATTAATTAAGAATAACATGATTCTGATTTAAACTATTTTTTATTAATCCTAAAATTGCCCAAATAAATTCCAACGGTTAGGAAATGTCAAAACAAAGTTGTGACAAAAAGAATCACTAGAAAATAATATTCCTAACTCCTTTTATAGCAGATTTACTATTCTGTCTAAATCTAAAATAAAGCAATTTTAAATAATTTTAACATGCCTAATTATATTTTCTACAGAAACTCTAAGAAATTTGCAAACCAACAAAAAAAGAATCACTTAAAAATATTAAGTAGATTAAAAGATATGAATTTTTCAAATCTGAAACTATTCTGCTAAAACAGAAAATGAAAAATAAAGAAAAACGGGCTAATGGGCCTATATAACACTTCGGCGTTAAATAACTAAACTACGCCCTAGGGTTTAAAACGAATCGGCCGGTTTAAATAAAAACCTAACTAAACAAAATAAACCGGACCGGTTTATTAGAAATAACCTACCCCTTCGGGGGATCTAATCCTAACCGTACACCTAGATCCAACGGCGGGGAGGGGTCCGGCGAGTTACCGAGGCGGCGACAGCGGCTCCGGCGGCGAGTGCTCCGGCGACTCCGGTGGTCGGGGCATCGGCGGAGACCTCGGCGGAGTTCGGACAGGCGAGGGTTGGTTTGGTGGGGTTGATGGAGCTCGGCGATGACCGGGGCGACGGGCGCGGCGTTAATGGCGGCGGCGGCGCTCGCGTGCTCCGGCGGGGTTTTGCGGGGAGGCAAGGGCGTCGGGTGAGGGGCGAGGGGGGGGAATGAGGTGAGGGGTTGTTTATAGGGGTAGGGCATGGCTTGGAAGAGGGGCAATCGGGAGGGATTTGCGGTGAATCCCGGATCCCGCGGATCCGAGGCGGCGGCGGGCGTGGTGGCGTGGCGCGAGGGGGAAGAAGGGGCGGTCCACCCGTCACGAGTGAGGGGAGAGGGGCTCGGTTGATCGGCCGACCCGAGTCGGTTCGGGCGAGGGTGGCCGGCTCACTGGGCCGCCTGGTCAAGGCGTGGCTGGGTTCTGGGCACGCCCAGTGATGGCTGGGCCAGTCGGCCTGGCTGGCGCCTGGGTATTTTTCTTTTTCTAATTTTTTTTTGAAAATAAAAACAGAGAGGAAATATATAAAATATAAATATTTTATATAGGACATATATATATATATCAAAATGATCAGGGGAATATTCCTATCATTTGAACATTTTTCCGAGGCAAAATCCAAACTTTATAAAAATTCATTTTTTCAAAATTCCAAATAAAACTCAAATTTGAAAGGGGATTTCAAGGCACTTTCAAATGACTTTCAATTTGATTCTTTTAACTTCCAACTCATATTTCTTATAATTGAAGAAGTCATTTTTATCTTCCCTCATGTAAATCATTGAGTTTCATAAAGCTTTGAATTTGAAATATTCTCAAATGAAATTCAAATCTTTTCAAAACCCTTTTCATTTCAAATGGAAGAAGTCATTTCATCTTCACTCTAGGGTTTTGGTGTTGGAATGGAATTGAATTCATTGAGATCCAAAAAAGGGCAAAGGGGATAGTTTTGGGAAAGTCATTTTATTCCCTCTCATCCAACTTTCAAAAGTTTCAAATTCCACTCAATTTCACTCAATCAATCAAACAAACAATCAGACAACAAGCATAGTTATTTATCTAATATAACATTCCAAAATTTAGAGTTTTGGGATGTTACAAACCTACCACACTTAAAATGAATCTCGTCCTCGAGATTCGAAGAGGCTAGCAAGAAAGGGTTAGGGGTTGGGGTCTGCTAGCAAATGTTTGGTCGGAAGGTCAGGGGTGCTACCACACTTAAAACAAGGTTACGGTTCCAATAAACTCAGATATTTCCTCTGGAGTGCCGACAATGTATGTCTCTTCACATATCTTACAATAGCTCCTTCATTAGCGCTCTTCTGTCAGAAGCATAGAGTTTTCCTCAAAATCTTGGGTCGGTTCGTCAAAGTTGAAGTTAAATCGAGGCTGGATCTTCTTAGTTGATAGGTTCGTGTCCATTCTAGACAACTTATCGAAATACTCATGGTGGTCTACCATTAATGGTTTCTCCTGCAGAAAAACGGGTCTGGGTTGAATCTCACCGTATGATCTACAATTGGCAACGGTTGCCTGTAAAGGGTTCCATCGTCCTACCATTCTATGGTTTTATGGCTTATCGCGTCGACACTCTTCTAAGGTTTTCAAGTCTCTCTGATTTTCCATCAACATATGATAGTTCATGATAGAAGTCTCCGGTATGGGAGCCAATCCATCCCGTACTTGAATCATTACCACATATGTAAATATCGAATCACGTATTCTAACACTTGGGCATACTCACAAGCATTGCAGATTTCTCTTGTCGACGAACCAAGTTCGTATAAATCCATGGTTTCTGCAAGCTGAACAAGACACCTATCGTTCTTCACAATCCTCGGGTTTTGCGTAACTCCTATAGAATCGTCGGTTGATCAAATCGTAGTCTATTCCCAAAATTTCTTTCTCCAGTGGGTACTTGATCCTTATTAATTCTTGGGCCTGTGGGTTATGGCCCACTTCAACACTAGTGCAGCTTTAACTCATCCTTGGGGTAACTCTCTTGTTCCATATTACACACCCTTTAAATCCAAAGAGTACTCTGTTTCTTCATACCATCATATCAAAAGCAAAACTTCAACTTTTTTTTTCCTTGAACTACAAAATCCGTGGAATATATATTTTCTTATCCATTAGTCTAGTCTTCTTCACAGTGTACTACCACCCTAAAAATGAAATTCACAAATCCATCCATATACCATATTTCTCATATCCTCGAAAATGGTCAAAATCTTTGTTCACAGAGTAACAACTCCTACAATTAAACATATGAAAACATGTCACCTTAACTTTATTGATTTCATGAATCCATTACAAACTCTGAGCACACATTACATAACTCACTTATTGTACTCATAAACATGAAATTGCTTTCTATTACTCTTGTTTCCAATATCAAAATTCCAACTACTCAACTCCGACTTTTCATCTTGTTGGGACATTTAGTAGCATAATGTCCTGCTTCCTTGCAGCGAAAACAAAAGACTTCCGACATGTCTCGGGCTTCTTTGTGATTATGTAGGCTCCTTGGATTCATGGCTTCTTTTACGGACATTTACTAGCGTAATGACCTAAATCCTTGCACCTGTAACAAGTGATATGACTCAGGTCCTTCTCTGCGAAAATTGTGTTGTTCAGGGTTGCCTTCTTTTCTCTTCCTGGATTTCTCTGTAATGAACAGAGCTTCTAATTCTCGATGGTCAAACTTCACTTCTGCTGTCGGGCAATATCCCAGATACTCATGTCTTTCCGTGGAGCAATACTGCGAAAAAGGTCCTTCTTCTCCACATGAATAGCAGGCATAGGAGTAAAATCTGTTGAGGCCTTCTCCATCGGGGTCTTCAACACATTCCTTCATCACGTGTTCTTTCATAACTTCTCGGAGGGCTTCTTTCATTCCTTCTTCCTGCTCCTGAATAGTTTGTTGCACCATGGGGTAAATGTGACACTGGGTCGGGTAGTGGGTGGTTCCTTCACACAAGAAACAAGTCACGTGACTAGTTGGGCCTTCCTCAGCTGGGTGTTTCTCCTCACAATGAGGGCATCCATCCTTGTGTTCCTCCTGGTGTGTCCTATTTCTCCATAAATCTTGCAGGCACAAGGTTTATTTCTTGGTGTATCATGGTGCTTCCGGGTAAGACGGGACCTCAAGAGAGTCTTCTTGAATTCTTCCCAAGTCTTTGCTCCATTCCATCCTGTATAGCTTGATGCATCTGCCACCATGTTGCAACACTTCCTTCAAAGTCTTGAAGAGCGTCACGATACTTCATTCTTCCTTGAAACCAAATTGCTCCTCAAGTGATTCTCCATGTTCGAATCCATAGCTCTGCCTAACTGAAGTCTTGATCCAGAGAATATCAGTCCAACTTCATTCATCATCTATGGGGTCCAAAAGTTTTGGGATGAGATATGAGAGAGGCGGGGAGGGATACACACAATACAAGCGATAGTTTTTGAAGAAACAAGTTTTACTTTGTGGCTGTCGGGAAACATCAAACAAATGACAGCTCACAAATCGTCGCATCTAACTTAGGTGTATAACAGGTTTTGGTCTCTAAAGGTCAAATAATTCTTCAGGAACTTCAAATTCTTCAAGTCTTGAGTCTTCAATTGTTGCAGCTGCAATTCTTCCAACGCATGGTGAAATCCTCTTTACTCTGAAATGGCCATCGGTTGTCCGATATCTTTTATCCTTGGAGCGACTTGATTGATCTTCCGTGGTCAAAAGGAAAGGTGTATATTCTAACTATTTGAGGTGAGAGTGTCTATTTGATAAAATCAGAAAAGATGAGGAGTAAGAGTCTTTTGAAAATAAAGTTTTGAGATATCCTGTCCAAGGGCTTTCCGATTTCTAGGGTCACGTACTATAGTCAACATGTGCTCGATACCATATCTCAGAGCGACCCGACCTCAGACGGTCAAGCCTTGTATCTGTGCCATCCTCGGATCAGATATCTTTGGCACACAGTACATCAATGTATATATCAAAGTGCAATCACATGTATAAATAACGTAAAATGATATATACCTCATAATACTAATCGGAAACAATCAAACGGGTGTGGAGTCCCATCAACGCCAACGGCATGTTGAGAGTATACCGTAACCCTATATCGTAAATCTTAATCGTCGAAGAAAATACTGAAACATGATACGTTGCAGCCGTAGGTCAGTACATTGAATGTACCGCAAGATCACAACATGAATAAACAGATGGTAAAACTATACTATATGCAATTTGGCTTTGTGGCTCAGATTCGAGTTTTGTTTGCGTAAAAGCTAATTTTATTTTCCCTACATCAAAGGAATAAATGAAGTCTGTACTATGGAGTTTTCTATCATGACATGGTTCCGCCAACCGATGTCTCATAGCCCAAAATCATCATATGTTGCCCACAATTAAGTTATCAATCCGGTGTTGAGAGTTCCGAGATAGATCCAAGTCCAGATGCTCAAATTGTCCGTAACCAGGGACACGGCTAATCGATTAGGTTTTAACCCTCTGCATAGGTTTGTACACTTTACCCGCAAGATTCTATCCCTCTTTTACGTTCTCGCACTTCGTGGTGTTTGAGAACAAGATGACCAAACATGGTCTTCGAAGAGTTCCTCGACCACCGTCCGGTGCTCATCCAATCCTACCGTAGTTCTACATCTGCTAGCACCGTCCCCAGCCAGAGTCACAACTAAGGTCAATCTAAGCCAGAGCCCATATTGACTTGCGGTTGCACGGGTAAGCTTCCGGGCATGAAGTATTCTTCCGTCTCTTTGAGTCTGGGTGAAGCTTTCCGCAAGATGTCATGGCACTTCTCCATGCATCCCGCCAACCACTGGTTTCTCCAGGTGCCCGTCAACCGCCCTTCACCCGATGAGTGTGTATTGAATTCTTGTCTAGAGTCTTGAAGTCTTGAGGCCTTGAAGATGCAGTCCTTGCAGATTTCATCATGGTGTTGTCGTCATTGACGTGGATCCTCCATTCTCACACCACTCCTGAGCACTCATACCAAACCCCGTCTACTATAGCGTAGCAATAAAATATCGTCCCGGGCTTGGTAACAGGGTGATGGGTTCCTACCTCATGCATACTACTCAACTACAAGAATTTCAATATCACTACTGGAGGGATTTGTTGCGAAGATGGCACTAGATGCAATAAAACACATAGGAATGAAAAACATGGTCAAAGTGAACTTGCCTTGCTGACGATCTTCGAAAACTAGGGACTCGTGGTAGCAAGCTTCGCACTCGGAAATTCTACCGAGACATACAACAATCATAATAAGCATACAACATATGACCACTTAACATAATAGCATGCTAACATAACACACAAAGCACTTGAACCAAAACCCAAAGAGAAACTCAAAGAAATCCAACTCAAAGTTTTCCCATATCCAACAACAATCAAGAAATAGTTTTGCACTACAAAATTTTTCTTAACAGAACCTAAGCATGGGTTTATGCTACCTAACAGAAAAGAATTCATCAAGCAACTAGGAGCAAAAAGAATCACCTTAAAATCTATTATAAAACTCATATTAGGCCTAGAGCAAATTCTAGTAAGAAAAATAAAATAAAAGTTTTATTTATTATAAATAAAAGTTCATGCTCTAAAGTTACAGAAACTAACCTAGAATAATCTATCTCTCATGAAAAATAAATTTATTTGCTAAGTAAAACAATAGGAAAACAGTAGCTAGTTAATTAATTAACAATAACATGATTCTGATTAAAACTATTTTTTTTATTAATCCTAAAATTGCCCAAATAAATTCCTACGGTTATGAAATGTCAAAACAAAGTTGTGACAAAAAGAATCACTAGAAAATAATATTCCTAACTCCTTTTATAGCAGATTTACTATTCTGTCTAAATCTAAAATAAAGCAATTTTAAATAATTTTAACATGCCTAATTATATTTTCTTCAGAAACTCTAAGAAATTTGCAAACCAATAAAAAAAGAATCACTTAAAAATATTAAGCAGATTAAAAGATATGAATTTTTCAAATCTGAAACTATTCTGCTAAAACAGAAAATGAAAAATAAAGAAAAACGGGCTAATGGGCCTATATAACGCTTCGGCGTTAAATAACTAAACTACGCCCTAGGGTTTAAAACGAATCGGCCGGTTTAAATAAAAACCTAACTAAACAAAATAAACCGGACCGGTTTATTAGAATAACCTACCCCTTCGGGGATCTAATCCTAACCGTACACCTAGATCCAACGGCGGGAGGGGTCCGGCGAAGTTACCGAGGCCGCGACGGCGACGGGCGGCTCGGGCGGCGAGTGCTCGGCGACTCGGTGGTCGGGAGCGTCATGAGACCTCCAGTGGTTCGGACGGGCGAGGGGTTGGTTTGGTGGGGTTGATGGAGCTCGGGGATGACCGGGCGACGGGCGCCAAGCATTAATGGCGTGGGCGCGGGTGCTCGCGGGTTTTATGGGAGGAAGGGCGTCGGGTGAGGGGCGAGGGGGGGAATGAGGTGAGGGGGGGTATTTATAGGGGTAGGGCACGGCTTGGACGAGGGGGCAATCGGGGGGAGGGATTTGCGGTGAATCCCGGATCCTGCGGGATCCGTGGCGGGCGCGGGCGGGTGGCGCGAGGGGGAAGAAGGGGGCGGGTCCACCCATCAGCGAGTGAGGGGAGAGGGGTTCGGTCGGTCGGCCGACCCGGAGTCGGTTCGGGCGAGGGGTCAGCGCTGGGTCGCGCTGGCATCAAGGGGCCGGTTCGGTTCGCCCAGTCTGGCCGGGCTACTGGCTGGCCGGGCGCTGGGTATTTTCTTTTCTAATTTTTTGAAAATAAAACAGAGAGGAAATATATAAAATATAAATATTTTATATAGGACATATATATATCAAAATGATCAGGGAATATTCCTATCATTTGAACATTTTTCCAGAGGCAAAATCCAAACTTTATAAAAATTCATTTTTTCAAAAATTCCAAATAAAACTCAAATTTGAAAGGGATTTCAAGGCACTTTCAAATGACATTCAATTTGATTCTTTTAACTTCCAACTCATATTTCATATAATTGAAGAAGTCATTTTTATCTTCCCTCATGAAAATCATTGAGTTGCATAAAGCTTTGAATTTGAAATATTCTCAAATGAAATTCAAATCTTTTCAAAACCCTTTTCATTTCAAATGGAAGAAGTCATTTCATCTTCACTCTAGGGTTTTGGTGTTGGAATGGAATTGAATTCATTGAGATCCAAAAAGGGCAAAGGGGATAGTTTTGGGAAAAAGTCATTTTATTCCCTCTCATCCAACTTTCAAAAGTTTCTAATTCCACTCAATTTCACTCAATCAATCAAACAAACAATCAGACAACAAGCATAGTTATTTATCTAATATAACATTCCAAAAATTTAGAATTTTGGGATGTTACAATAATCCGAGTGTTGGGGTGTGAGCCAAATATCGAAGAATTCGCTTCACAGCTAAGTGATGCGATTCCTTTGGTGCCGCTTGGAATCGAGCACACATGCAAACACTAAGCATAATATCTGGCCTAGATGCACATAGGTAAAGTAAGGAACCAATCATGGAGCGGTATACCTTTTGATCGAACTCTTTACCATTGTCGTCGGGACCCGGATGGTGTTTGGTCGGCATTGGCATCGTGTAACCTTTGCAATCTTGCATTCCAAACTTCTTTAGACAATCTTGGAGGTATTTTTCTTGAGATATAAAGATGCCATTCCTTTCTTGTGAATTTGAAGACCAAGGAAGAACTTGAGCTCTCCCATCATGGACATCTGATATTGCTCTTGCATCATGTATCCAAATTCATCACTATACTTACGGTTGGTGCAGCCGAAGATAATGTCATCCACATATATTTGGCATACAAACAGTTCACCATCATATGTCTTCGTGAAGAGTGTGGGATCAAGGGATCCAGGTTTGAAGCCTTTGCTCTTCGTGAAGTCTTTGATAAATATCATACCAAGCCTTGAGGAGCTTGTTTGAGGCCATATAGTGCTTTATTTAGCTTGTACACCATATCGTGGATGTTTTGGATCTTCAAAGCCAGGTGGTTGAGCGACGTATACTTCTTCTTCAATCTTGTCGTTGAGAAATGCACTCTTCACATCCATTTTATATAGCAAGATGTTGTGGTGGTTAGGATAGGCTAGCAGTATGTGAATAGCTTCAAGCCTAGCTACAGGAGCAAATGTTTCATCGAAGTCAATTCCTTCAACTTGAGTATATCCTTGAGCCACAAGACGTGCTTTGTTTCTGACGACTTGATGTAACATCCCAAATTTTCAATTTGGAATGTTATACATTAGGTCATCATGCATATCATATTTTTCTCGCATTTTCCGATCCTAGAAAATTTCACGCAACTCAAGGACCCTCGGAGAGAGTTGGAAGTTTCATTATTTTCATATTTGGGATTTCTCAAATCTTGAAAATAGGATCATTGGATTTATTTAATTATCTTCATAAAGTTTTTCCTATAAAAAAACTTAAGAGAGGGAATAATATGACTTTCCCAATATTTAGGAAAAATGGAGATATTATAAATAAATCAAATTTGGTTTTGGAAGATTTATTTTGCTTAGGCAAAAATGAGCATTTTAAAAATTTATGCATGTTTGCTGCTTTTTAAAGTTCATTTTGTTCGACTCATTTTTAGGAGTCGGGAAAATTAATTTTATAAAAATCGGAGTTCGTTTGGTATTTTTTTAATCCGTTTTGTTTTGTTTTGTTTTAAATAAAAACGCGCTTCGGGCTAAGGCCAGTGGCCCAACAGCCAGGGGCCCAACCGCCCGCCCGCCCGCCTCCCCTCTCTCCTCCCGGTCTCCCAGACGCCGGCCGCCCGGAGTCCGCCTCCACCAGCGCCCGTTGCCCCCTTCCCAAGCCACCGGACCCCTCCTATTTATACCCCGCCGCCTCCTCTCCCCTCAACCCGCGTCGCCGCCCTCCACCCGAGCCGCCCGCTCAAGGCCGCCCGTCATCTCGCCGCCCCTCATTGTCGCGGACCCCGGAGCCCTCGCCGCCCCTCCCGGCCGACCCCGGAGCCCTTGAGCCCGGCGAAGACCACGGAGGTAGCCGCCGCCCCGATCCGATCCGGTTTTTGTTAAAAGACCGATCCGGTTTTTTTTGCGATGTTCGGTTTTTTTTCAAAAAAACCTAGATGGTTTTTATTTTTTTCGGTTTTCTTATTTAGTGAACGTGTTCGTTGGATTAGTTCTGTTAACGAACGTCCGTTATTTAATCTGTTCGTCGTTTTCTTTTAAATCGGATTTAATCCATTATTTTCAGATTCGATTTCTGATCCGATTTTCAAATCTGTTTTATTTCTTGCTCGTTTATTGGAATCAGGTGATTCAAGCGCCTGGAGTTTCGTTATGAAACCGCCGTTCCGACTAACCTACTTACACAGAGTTTTGCTACTGTAAAATTTTGACTTAATTTCAGATTGCTAAACCGAGTCGTTCTCTCTCGAGTTCCGACTTTCGATGCTTTATTTGATTCGATTCTTTTGCAACCAGGGTTCTTAAGTTGAACCATCTGGTTAGATCTTTTATTCGAGATTTCCCCGTGCATTAGATGAGTACTTATTGTATGCTTGTTGTTTGTCTGCGTTAGATCACCCGGAGTTCGCCGCTTGTTACTTCGAATCTCTAGGACTCGCGGATCATCTGCTTGGCAAGTAACTCTTTGATCTTACCTTTTCTACTACCCAGTTTTATGCATTAGATCAACCCTCAAACACTTGCATGTTTAGGATCTAATTAAATTGTGGGATGGGAAGTAGATTGAGGTAGTACCTATTACTGCTTTTACTTATGAAACCTTGGGAGTTACTTCTACGTTTGCTTAATTATGCCATGCTATGCTAGTAGACGTGGATTGGGTGAGTGAATATCCATGACAGATGTGAGATTGTTAATTAATGGTTTATTTAAGGTGGCAACCTAAACACACATCTGGGTGGATTGAGGCACCTGGTTTCTATCAGACTTACTCAGTATTTCTTGGACCGCCACCCAGGGCTCTAAGGGATCATAAGATTATTCAAACTGGAAACTTCCGTGTGCAGCCACAAGCCAATTATGGGCTCTGGCGTAGTTGACTAAGTTGTGCGAACTCTTACGGGTAGGCTAGCTGATGTAGGGGATGTAGGTTGGTACGGTCTACCCACATGTAGGGTGCTAGCGCTCGAAAGACTATGTCTCGGTCATCCGTCTCTCAAACACCATGTAGTGCGAGAACCAAACGGAGGCGATCGAGTCTTGTGGGGAAAAGTGCGCAAACCTCTGCAGAGTGTATAAACTAATCATGATTATCCGTGTCCCCGGTTATGGACAAATCTTGAGTATTAGTACTTGAATATCATGTGAATCTCAACATGTTACTTCTAATAATAAAGTTATTGGGTTTTAATGAGTAATTTTTAATTGGGATTGAGGATCTTTGTCAACCATTCTCAATGTTTGACAACCACCATGATAGTTAAATAAAATTATTCCTTTGATGTAGGGAAAAACCAGCTTTATGCAAAAATGTAAATCAGAGAGCCTTACCACCAGCCATATATGCATGTAGTATAGGCTTGTTGCTTCATTGTTCTCTATGTGTTACATTGCCAAAGATATTCCATGTCTTGACCCGTTTTGGGCTGCAACTTTTCACGCTATGAGACTTTTCGCATTTACAGTAAGGTGTTAGGTCGTGGTTCTATACTCGGTGATGCCGATGGAGTTGATGGACTCACTTGTCTTCCAAGCCTTCATTGTTATCTTTAGATGGCCTTAAGCCATATTATTGTATTAAGTTCCCTTGTGGACAACGATGTAATAAGTGTGTGATTGCTACTCGCTATAAATCCTTGAAGTACTATGTGGTGTCGACATTCTTGATCCGAGGATGACACGAACACGAGCACTAGATCCATTCGGGTCTGGTCGCCACTGAGAGAATGGTATCGAGCACACGACTGTAGAGACACGACCACTAAGATAAAGCCATAAATCACTATTCTCTTCCCATTTTCTAACTCCTCATCTTTTCTACTCTCTTTAGGATGAAGGACGCGAAGATCAAGTACACCCAACCGGACGAAGGCACACCTTTTGGATTTCACTTGAAGGAAGTTACCAAGCACGAACATTGGACTACCAAGCTTCACGGACTTTCAACGCCACTCTGCTCAAGAGGAGCGCTGGAAGATTCACGCTCACGTTCCAGGAAGGACATTCGCCCCAATCACCAAACCTATAGATAGTGTTTTCAGTGCACCAACTTGGAGTCTGGGAAAGAGCATGGCAGCTCACATCACCATGGGACGCATTGGAGAAGTTTATCAAGAAGACCTTAAGGACACAATCTACCAGATTTATGGACGCCGAGATGACAAATGGGACGTCGTCAGCACCAAGAAGGATAGATCCATTGCAGCGTTTATCCAGGAGTTAAACCAGCATATTCGACGCCAGGAGAACCAGATGTGCAATGATATGTTGGAGTTGCAGAATGCAAAGGGAAGGATCATCGAACTTGAAGAAGAACTAAAGACAACTCGCAAGGACTATATGGACGAGATCGTAGCCCTAGGAAGACACAATAACGATCTTAAGTACGAGATTGAAGAACTGAAGAAGAAGAAGTTGGCGCCAGGAATGAAGACCAGTATGTCGATTGCCCAAGCGACTACATCAACATCGACGACACCGATTCGGATCCAAGTGAACCCGACTTTGAAGACGAAGTCGAGCAGACATTATGGAGTCTTCCACGGTTCAAATTAGTAGAAGTCCCCACATATTAGTAGTATTCCCTCCATGTAAACATTATAGTACACGCACTTTTGTGATAGTTAGATCGTTGTAAGCCTTTGTTTGATTGAATGAAGTGATTTTGTGTGTATTTGCTCATGTGCATTGGGTAGTGATTCCCCTTAGACCTCATTCTATTCTAAATTCTCATCTTTTCTAAACCCATCAGATGCCTCCGAGACACGACCCCGGATTCGCTTTTCCGCCAGAGATCACCCAACTGATCCAAAGCGAGAATACCACGATTCAAACATTGGTGCGTAACTGTGGCAACAACAACAACAACAACCCACCACCACCACCACTGCGGATCATCCGACTCGCTTCCTTAGACTAAACCCGCGGTGTATTCCAAGAGCACCGAGCCAATTGTAGCAGATGACCGGCTCCGCAAGATAGGAAGGAGCTGACCAACTGCAGGATGCACGGATGGAGAAAGAGTGAAGTTTGCAGCACATCAGCTTGAAGGACCCGCAGCAGCATGGTGGGAGAATTTCACAACCACTTACCACAGTAGACACCGCCACGTGGGATCAATTTCAGCAAGCTTTTCAGACCGCCCATGTTTCAAAGAGGAGCTATGGCCATGAAGAAGCGTGAGTTTCGTAATTTACGCCAAGGAGGAAGGACTGTTGGCACAAGACGTGGATGACTTTAGTAAACTAGCACGTTATGCCCCGGATAGCGTTGCTGCGATGCAGCCTAAACAGGAGAAGTTTCTAGAAGGGTGAATGATGAGTTCAGCATGCCGTTGATGGTAGCCAGTTTCAATAACTACCGTGAGTTAGTAGACCGAGCCCTCATGATTGAAGGAAAGCAAGAAGAATTGAGAACTGCAAGCGGAAGTATGGGCAAGGGAAGTATAACTCGAGCTCAGCAGAAACCTCGTTATACCCCTAAATCAGGAATTCGGTTTCAACATACCCATGGAGGAGGTAATTCGCATAACCATAATAGCACCAAGAATGGGAACGGGAATGGAGGAAGTAATGGATGTAATCGCACCAACCCGTCAACACCATCCAAAGTAGACTGAGTCATATTACTTGCTTTAAGTGCCGCATAAGACTGGGCATTATGCCAATGATCGCCCGAAGGCGAATGGAAATGGAAATGGAAGCTCTGGAAAGAAGCCTAACCCTTTCAACAGGGGACAGGTGAACCACATTGAAGTGGAGGAGGTTGAAGATCAGCCCGATGCAGTAATCGGTAAGTTTTTGGTTAAGTCATTTACTGCAGTTGTTCTTTTCGATACTGGTGCATCGCATTCATACATATCAAGGGGATTTGTGGATAAGTACAAGTTACCAACCCAAGCCCTTAGGTCACCCATGCTAGTAACCTCACCCGAGGCCAGTACATGGCTAGTAAATGGTGTGATCGACCGCCATTAAGGATTGGACACTATGTTTTCCCCTCGAGACCTAATAGTTACGGAATCCTGTGGATTGGATGTGATATTAGGTATGGATTGGTTATCAAGGTATGGAGGAAACATAGATTGCACCACAAAGTCAATTTTGCTCACCACACCAGAAGGAAGAAGGATTAAGTATGTATCACGGCATCAGCCGAGAAGAGCGCAAGTTAATTGCCTATCAGGAGTGGTGCAGGAAGAAGTACCAGTGGTGAAGGATTTTCTTGATGTATTTCCGGAAGAGTTGCCAGGAATGCCACCGGATAGAGACATTGAGTTTTTGATAGAACTTTTGCCGTGAACAGGCCCAATATCGAAGCGACCATATAGGATGCCAAAGACAGGATTTGGCGGAAATCAAGAAGCGATTAAGGAACTTTTGGATAAAGGTTTTATACGCCCAAGTTCTTCACCTTGGGGATCACCCGTTTTGCTAGTGGAGAAGAAGGATGGATCGTTAAGAATGGTTGTTGATTATCGTGGATTGAATGAAGTAACAATCAAGAACAAGTACCCACTACCTATGATAAATGATCTGTTTGATCGCTTGCAAGGAGCCAAGGTGTTTTCCAAGATCGACTTGCGATCGTGGTACCATCGATTGAAGATTCGGGAGCAGGACATACCCAAGACAGCATTTACCACGAGATATGGACTATACGAGTATACCGTTATGTCATTTGGATCGACTAACGCACCAGCCTATTTCATGAACAGGATGAACAAAGTGCTTATGGAGTTTTTGGATAAGTTCGTCGTGGTGTTCATTGATGACATTTTGATTTTCTCGAAGAATGAAGAGGAACACAAGGAACATTTGCGATTGGTTTTGGAGAAACTGAGGGAACACCAGTTGTATGTCAAGTTCAGCAAATGTGAGTTTTGGCTAAAGGAAGTTGGATTTCTCGGACATGTTATATCCGGAGAAGGGATAGCAGTTGATCCCACAAAAGTTGAGACCGTAACCAAATGGGAAGCACCAACGACAGTTGGAGAGATTCGGAGTTTCCTTGGACTCGCAGGATACTACCGAAGGTTCATTGAGAATTTCTCAAGGATTGCTAAGCCTATGACAGAATTGTTGAAGAAGGAAAACAAATTCATATGGACTGAGGACTGTGAGGCAAGTTTTCAGGAGTTGAAGAAAAGATTGGTTACCTCACAAGTTTTGATATTGCGGAAAGGCAGACTAAGGATTATGAGGTGTATTGCGGCGCTTCACGCCGAGGACTTGGAGCAAAGGTGCTTATGCAGGAAGGAAGAGTTGTTTCGTATGCTTCACGACAACTTAAGCCCCATGAGTTGAATTATGCCACTCATGATTTGGAGTTAGCAGCCGTTGTGCATGCCACGAAGACGTGGAGACATTTTCTCATTGGAAATCATTGTGAAGTATATACGGATCACAAGAGTTTGAAGTACATTTTCACACGTATGAATTGAATCTCGGACAAAGGAGATGGTTAGAGCTTATCAAGGATTATGACATGAGATTGCATTATCACCCGGGAAGGCTAATGCCAGAGTAGCATTTATTGAGCCGTAAGAGCCACGTCAATACCCTAATGATGGGAGGAATACCCAATGAGTTAGCCGAGGACCTTGAGAGCTATGTTTGGAAATAGTTCCGAGAGGCTATGTAGCAGCATTGGAGATTCAACAACACCGATGGATAAAATCGGAGAAGCCCAAAAGGCAGATAAGGAAGTTGCCTCTATAAAGGAGAAAATGAGCAAAGGAAAAGCTAAAGGATTTCGTGAGGATGAGCACGATACCCTATGGTTTGAAGACCGTGTTTTTGTGCCCAATGACCCAGAGATCAGGAAGTTGATTTTACAAGAAGCTCATGATTCACCCTATTCGATTCACCCATGAAATACCAAGATGTACTTGGATTTGAAGAATACTTTCTGGTGGACCGGAATGAAGAAGGATATTGCGGAGTATGTAGCAGTTTGCGATGTATGTCAGAAAGTAAAGGCAGAACATCAGAAGCCAGCGGGATTGTTACAACCATTGCCGATACCCGAATGGAAGTGGGATAAACTGGCATGGATTTTATCACAGGATTGCCAAAGACTCGTTCAGGATATGACTCGATTTGGGTTATAGTCGACCGTTTAACAAAGGTAGCTCATTTTATTCCAGTCAAGACCACCTATAGCAGTGCTAAGTTGGCAAAGATATACATGACCAGAATTGTGTGCTTACTCGGACTTCCGAGGAGCATCGTATCGGATAGAGGAACCCGGTTTACCTCAAAATTTTGGAACCAGTTGCATGAAACATTGGGAACCCGATTGGAATTGATACAGCTTTCCACCTGCAGACCGATGGATGGACCGAGAGAGTCAATCAGATTTTGGAGGACATCTTTGAGAGCTTGTGCCCTAGATTATGGATCTAGCTGGGATGACAATTTGCCGTATGCAGAATTTTCCTACAACAACAGTTACCAAACCAGCTTGAAGATGGCACTTTCGAGGCTTTGTATGGAAGAAGGTGCAGGACACCGTTGTTATGGGACGAAACTGGAGATCGTCAGTTGTTTGGTCCTGATTTGATTAAGGAGTCTGAACAGAAAGTTAAGTTGATTCGAGACAGGCTCAAGGTAGCCCAGTCCGGACAAAAAAGAGCTATGCCGATTCAAAGCGCAGCGATTGAGTATGAAGTTGGAGACAGTATATCTTAGAGTATCCCCGCTTGAGGAGTTAAGCGTTTTGGAGTTAAAGGAAAGTTAGCACCACGTTTACGTTGGACCGTATAAGATTTTGCAACGCATGGGAGAAGTTGCTTATAAGTTGGAATTACGGAAGGACTGTCGAGGAGTTCATGATGTATTCCATGTTTCTCAGTTGAAGAAATGTCATCCCGAGATAGCAGAGGTACCGTTAAGAGACACAGTGCCACTGGAAGCAATTCAGTTGAAGGATGATCTGACATATGAGGAAAAACCGGTTAAGATTCTCGATTATGCCAGCAGAGTTACCCGCAGCAAGGTTATCAAGTTTTGCAAAGTTTAGTGGAGCCACCACACTGAGGATGAAGCCACCTGGGAAAGAGAGGAAGTTTTGCTCAAGGACCACCCTCACCAATTTTCTAACCAACCCGAATCTCGAGGGCGAGATTCATCTTAAGGGGGTAGGTTTGTAACATCCCAAATTTTCAATTTGGAATGTTATACATTAGGTCATCATGCATATCATATTTTTCTCGCATTTTCCGATCCTAGAAAATTTCACGCAACTCAAGGACCCTCGGAGAGAGTTGGAAGTTTCATTATTTTCATATTTGGGATTTCTCAAATCTTGAAAATAGGATCATTGGATTTATTTAATTATCTTCATAAAGTTTTTCCTATAAAAAAACTTAAGAGAGGGAATAATATGACTTTCCCAATATTTAGGAAAAATGGAGATATTATAAATAAATCAAAATTTGGTTTTGGAAGATTTATTTTGCTTAGGAAAAAATGAGCATTTTAAAAATTTATGCATGTTTGCCGTTTTTAAAGTTCATTTTGTTCGACTCATTTTTAGGAGTCGGGGAAAATTAATTTTATAAAAATCGGAGTTCGTTTGGTATTTTTTTTAATCCGTTTTGTTTTGTTTTGTTTTAAATAAAAAAAACGCGCGCGCCCCCCCCTGGGCCAAGGCCCAGCCGGCCCAGCCAGCCAGGCCCCGGCCCAACCGCCCCGGCCCGCCTCCCCCTCTCCCTCGCGCGGTCTCCCGCCGCCGCCGCCCGCCGCCCGAGTCCGCCTCGACCAGCGCCCGTTGCCCCCTTCCCAAGCCACCGGACCCCCCCTCCTATTTATACCCGCCGCCGCCTCCTCTCCCCTCAACCCGCCCGTCGCCGCCCTCCACGAGCCGCCGCCCGCCCACTTGAGCCGCCGCCCGTCGCCCTCGCCGCCTCGCCGTCATGGACCCCGGAGCCCCTCGCCGCCCTCCCGACCTCGCCGACCCGAGCCCGCCAGAGCCTGCCGGCGAAGACCCGCCGGAGGTAGCCGCCGCCCCGATCCGATCCGGTTTTTGTTAAAAGACCGATCCGGTTTTTTTTGCGATGTTCGGTTTTTTTTCAAAAAAACCTAGATGGTTTTTATTTTTTTTCGGTTTTCTTATTTAGTGAACGTGTTCGTTAGATTAGTTCTGTTAACGAACGTCCGTTATTTAATCCGTTCGTCGTTTTCTTTTAAATCGGATTTAATCCATTATTTTTCAGATTCGATTTCTGATCCGATTTTCAAATCTATTTTATTTCTTGCTCGTTTATCGGAATCAGGTGATTCAAGCGCCTGGAGTTTCGTTATGAAACCGCCGTTTCGACTAACCTACTTACACAGAGTTTTGCTACTGTAAAATTTTGACTTAATTTCAGATTGCTAAACCGAGTCGTTCTCTCTCGAGTTCCGACTTTCGATGCTTTAATTGATTCGATTCTTTTGCAACCAGGGTTCTTAAGTTGAACCATCTGGTTAGATCTTTTATTCGAGATTTCCCCGTGCATTAGATGAGTACTTATTGTATGCTTGTTGTTTGTCTGCGTTAGATCACCCGGAGTGCGCCGCTTGTTACTTGAATCTCTAGGACTCGCGGATCATCGACAAGGCAAGTAACACTTTGATCATACCTTTTCTACTACCCAGTTTATGCATTAGATCAACCCTCAAACACTTGCATGTTTAGGATCTAATTAAATTGTGGGATGGGAAGTAGATTGAGGTAGTACCTATTACTGTTTTACTTATGAAACCTTGGGAGTTACTTCACGTTTGCTTAATTATGCCATGCTATGCTAGTAGGCGTGGATTGGGTGAGTGAATATCCATGACAGATGTGAGATTGTTAATTAATGGTTTATTTAAGGTGGCAACCTAAACACACATCTGGGTGGATTGAGGCACCTGGTTTCTATCGAGGACTTGCTGTATTTCTTGGACCGCCACCCGTGCTCTAAGGGATCATAAGATTATTCAAGCTGGAAACTTCCGTGTGCAGCCACAAGCAAATTATGGGCTCGCATAGTTGACTAAGTTGTGCGAACTCTTACGGGTAGGCTAGCTGATGTAGGGGATGTAGGTTGGTACGGTCTACCCACATGTAAGATGCTAGCGCCACGAAAGACTATGTCTCGGTCATCCGTCTCTCAAACACCATGTAGTGCGAGAGAACCAAGCGGAGGCGATCGAGTCTTGTGGGGAAAAGTGCATAAACCTCTGCAGAGTGTATAAACTAATCATGATTAGCCGTGTCCCCGGTTATGGACAAATCTTGAGTATCTAGTACTTGAATATCATGTGAATCTCAACATGTTACTTCTAATAATAAAGTTATTGGGTTTTAATGAGTACTTTTAATTGGGATTGAGGATCTTTGTCAACCATTCTCAATGTTTAACAACCACCATGATAGTTAAATAAAATTATTCCTTTGATGTAGGGAAAAACCAGCTTTATGCAAAAATGTAACGTGAGAGCCTTACCACCAGCCATATATGCATGTAGTATAGGCTTGTTGCTTCATTGTTCTCTATGTGTTACATTGCGGCATATTCCATGTCTTGACCCGTTTTCGGGCTGCAACTTTTCACGTTGCGAGACTTTTTGCATGACAGTAAGGTGTTAGGTCGTGGTTCTATACTCAGTGATGCCGATGGAGTTGATGGACTCACTTGTCTTCCAAGCCTTTCGCTGTTATCTTTAGATGGCCTTAAGCCATATTATTGTATTAAGTTCCCTTGTGGACAACGATGTAATAAGTGTGTGATTGCTACTCTGCTATAAATCCTTCGAAGTACTGTGTGGTGTCAGCATTACTGATCCAGGGATGACACTGAGCACAGAGCACTAGATCCATTCGGGTCTGGTCGCTACACTTGACCATGCTCATCTTGCTTGTTTCGATATATCCATTTTGTGCCGATTATGTTATGCTTGCGAGGATCAGGACGCTTGACAAGTTCCCAAACATTGTTTAGCTTGAACTGTTGAAGTTCTTCTTGCATAGCTTGTATCCATTCTGGTTCCATAAAAGCTTCAGCAACTTTCTTGGGTTCTGATATTGACCCAAAAGAAAAGTGCCCACAGAAATTTGCTAGCTGTGTTGCTCTTGAGCGAGTAAGCGGACCAAGTGCATTGATGCTATCGATTATCTTCTCAATATGTACTTCATTTGCAACTCGAGGATGTCTTTGGGCGAAGACTTTGCTCTTGCTGATCATTGTCATCATTGGAAGGATTGTCTACAGACTGAGCATTGTCTTCAGGTTGGTTAGGTGCAGAAATGATAAGTTCTTCTTCAGGCTGTGCTTCAGAAGGCATGATTTCACTAGTTCCCATTAGCTTGATAGATTCGCTAGGCGTAGCTTCGTCTAGTGTACTTGGCAGCAGCTCTCTTTGTGAACCATTGGTTTCATCAAATCGCACGTCCACAGTTTTGACGATTTTGTAGTGATAGAGGTTGAAGACTCTGTAGGAGTGCGAGTCCTTTCCGAAACCGAGCATGAAGCCTTCGTGAGCTTTGGGTTAAAATTTTGATTTGTGATGGGGATCCTTGATCCAGCACTTAGCTCCAAATACTCTGAAGTAGCTGACACTTGGCTTCTTGCCAGTAAGGAGCTCATAGGATGTTTTGTTCAGAAGCTTATGGATGTAAACACGGTTGTTGACGTGACATGTTGTATCAATAGCTTCAGGCCAGAACTTTCTTGGTGTCTTGTACTTGTCGAGCATTGTTCGAGCCATCTCAATGAGGGTTCTGTTCTTGCGCTCTCTGATGCCATTTCTTTGAGGTGTGTATGGAGCAGAGAACTCATGAGTGATTCCCATTGTATCCAGATAAAGATCAAGTCCGGTGTTCTTGAATTCAAAGGTCCGTTGTCACTTCTGATATGCTTGATCTGGACGCCATAATTGTTCATGGCTCGATTGGCGAAGCGTCTGAAGACATCTTGCACTTCAGTCTTGTAGAGAATTATGTGCACCCATGTGTATCTTGAGTAGTCATCAACAATGACGAAGCCATAGAGACAAGCAGTTGTTGTGAGGGTAGAGTAGTGAGTAGGGCCAAACAAATCCATGTGTAACAGCTCGAAGGGTTGAGATGTCGTCATGATTGTCTTCGAGGGTGCTTTGCCCTAGTCATCTTTCCAGCAGCAGCACCACCCAAATGATCCTTCTTGAACTTGACACCTTTGATGCCTATGACATGCTTCTTCTTGGCGAGTGTGTGTAAGTTCCTCATGCCAAGATGCCCAGTCGTCCGATGCGAGCCAAGATTAAAGCTTTTGCAAGAAGACATACGGAAAGCTGTGGACCTGCTGAGAAATCTACCATGTATAGATCATCTTTCCTATACCCTTCAAGGACTAGAGACTTGTCAGATTCCATTAGTACAAGGCAATGATATTTTCCGAATATCACAATCATGTTCAAGTCACAAAGCATTGAGACAGACATCAAGTTGAAACCAAGGGATTCAACAAGCATCACTTTATCCATGTGTTGATCCTTTGAGATTGCAACTCTACCTAGACCCAATACCTTGCTTTTACCAGTGTCAGCAAATGTGATGTGACTCTTGTCCGATGGGCGTAAGGTTGAGTCCATGAGAAGACTTCGATCACCGGTCATATGATTAGTGCATCCGCTGTCCATAATCCATTCTGAAGCATGAGGTGTCATACCCTACAGTACAGTTAGGGGGATAGGCTTCACCAAGAGTATTGTGAAGCATAAACATTTGACAGACAAGAGGATTATTGAAGCTCAGATCAAGATTAGGACAGATAGGATGAATGGCAAACGATTCAGGAACAAAATACATAGTGAGACCATTTGGGCATTTGATCTTGCGTCCTACAAGATGTTTTAGGTCCCCAGCAATAGCATCACACGCCTTTGATTTTTGGCTGGAGACCCTTTCCTGCAAAAGAGAGTTAATTCTTCTTAACCACCCACATCTTTAGGGGTGGCTTAGAAGCAATGAGTCTAAGTGCAGCATCTGAGAACTTGACTTTGGAGCCCTAGCAAATAGCCTTGCAGGAGATGAATGATACTCATATGAATAAGCAGAAAAGTTCTTAGTTCTATGAACATAGCGGTTTGAAGACACACGCTCATATTCATAAGATTGAGTACAGTTTCCCTGCAAAACATTTGTGTTAGGGTGACTAAGGTGAGTCCTCTGTCTGTATGAAGCCTTTGGACCATATGACGCCTTAGGTCTGGGGTTTGTCTTCTTCCCAGGTGGTGTCATGATGACATTCACTGGAAGATTCTCAAGACAGCTTTTGGGAACCCGGATCTTCTTCATAGGTGGTCCATTCCTGCAGTTAGTACCAATATACCTGGCAACCACTTCACCATTCTGATTCTTGAACAGCTTATAGTTTGCATCAAAGGATTCATCAATGATAATAGGGTTAGGACAGGTAAAGCCAGATAAGGTGGATGGATCCACTAAAGGTCCCTTTGGAGCAACCCATGTGGTTTTGGGATACTGCTCAGGCTTCCAGTAGGAACCATCAACGTTCATTTTCCTCTCGAACCCAACACCCTCTTTCCTAGGGTTTCGGTTCAGAATCTGCTTTTTGAGGACATCGCAGTGTCGATGTCCTTTCAGACTTTATACATCCTCGTTTCAAGCAATGTCTTCAACCTGGCATTTTCATCAGCAATAGCAGTGGTATCCTCCGCAGAGGGGTTAGTTACCACATCATTAGTTGAAGACAATGCAGCAGTAGCAGCAGTTGAACATTCAGCAACAGAGGTAGCGATATCACACTCAAGGCATTTTAGACATGGTGGTTCAAATCCATCCTGAGCGGAACTGATCTGTTGAGCGCGAAGTGACTCATTCTCTTTTTGAAGATCTTCATGAGCCGCTCTCAATTTCTCAAGCTCTTGCTTCCTTTGAAGATAATCATAGGAGAGCTTTTCATGAGTGGTTGAGAGCGATTCATGACGACTTTCAAGTTCTTGGTACTTAGCATGAAGATTTTTTATGTCTTCAACTAAGGACTGTGAACATGCCATTTCCGCGTCCAACAGGTCATCGCTTTTGTCTAACAGTTTTTGAGTATGTTCCATAGCTCTTTGTTGTTTGGTTGCAATTTTAGCAAGTGTTTTGAAGTTGGGTTTGGATTCACAATCAGAGTCATCTTCACTTGATGTTTGAAAGTAAGCATCACGTGATTTTACCTTGGCACCACGTGCCATGAAGCAGTAGGTGGGAGCAGGGTCGTCCTTGTCATCAGCTTCAGTGTTGGTGTGGAAGTCATTGTCTTCAGTGTTGAAGATGGACTTGGCAACATAGGCTGTGGCTAGAGCCAGACTTGCAACGCCAGCGTCGGACTCCTCTTGGACTCCACCTCCGCCTCCTCGAAGCGAGACTCCTCCTAATCCATTTCCATGCCAACAAAAGCACGAGCCTTGCGGATGAGCTCTTCTTATGAGATGAAGACTTTGATGAGGACTTGGAAGAATACTTTGAAGATTTCTTCTTCTTCTTGTCATCAGAATCAGATTCCTTGCTCTTCTTCTTCTTCTTCTTCTCATTGTCCCACTGCGGACACTCAGATATATAGTGTCCAGTTTTCTTGCACTTGTGACATGTTCTCTTCTTGTAGTCATGAGTGGAAGCTTCATCATTTCTTGAGCTGGATCGTGAAGACTTTACGAAGCCTTTCTTCCTAGTGAACTTCGGAACTTCTTCACAAGCATAGCAAGTTCCTTTCCAATGTCTTGGGATCATCAGAACCGCATGATGATTCTTCTTGGATGAGGAAACAACTTTTGCCTTCAAAGCGCGAGTTCGGCCATAGTTAGGGCCATAGATATCTATTTTCTCAGAAAGCTAGAACTCATGTGTGTTGAGCCTCTCAAGTATATCAGACGGATCGAATGTCTTGAAGTCAGGGCGTTCTTGTATCATGAGGGCAAGGGTGTCAAAGGAGCTGTCAAGTGATCTCAGTAGTGTCTTGATGATTTCATGCTTGGTAATCTCAGTGGCGCTGAGAGCATGAAGCTCATTTGTGATGTCAGTGAGGCGATCAAACGTGAGCTGGACATTTCCATTGTCGTTTCTCTTGAAGCGGTTGAAGAGGTTGCGAAGAACACTGATCCTTTGATCTCTACGGGTTGAGACGCCTTCGTTGACCTTGGATAGCCGGTCCCAGACTAGCTTCGGCGTTTCGAGCACTCACTCGGCCATACTGTCCTTTGGTCAGATGACCACAGATGATGTTCTTTGTAGTAGAGTCCAGTTGAATGAACTTCTTGACATCAGCAGGGGTGACACCTTCACCAGTTTTGGGAACGCCGTTCTTGATGACATACCAGAGGTCGACATCAATGGCTTCAAGATGCAAGCACATCTTATTCTTCCAATAGGGATATTCAGTTCCATCGAACACGGGGCAAGCAGCGGATACTTTGATTGTCCCTGCAGTCGACATAGCTAAAACTCCAGGTGGTTAAACCGAATCACACAGAACAAGGGAGTACCTTGCTCTGATACCAATTGAAAGTGCTAGTTATCGACTAGAGGGGGGTGAATAGGCAATTTTTAGGAAAGTCTTCAAAACATGGAAGTTTCGAAGACACACAATAGAAATGACCTAATTGATATGCAGCGGAAGATAAACTACAACAAGAAAACCATAGTCAAGTATGCAATAATGTGAAAGTACAAGACTAATAGCAGCTTGGTAGTAAGGATCAAGATGGAAGATAGTGAGAAGCTAATCAACAAAAGTAGTCAAGCAATGAAGTCAAACAGGTATGACACATAGGCAATGAGTTCACAAAGACAAACTCTAAGTAAGGAGAGGGAGAAGATAGAACCAGTCACTTGTTGAAGACACAGGATTTGTTGGACCAGTTCGATTCAGTGACAACTGTACATCTGCTTAGGGAGGCTGAGATTCAACTCAGAAGACCACGTCTTCACCTTATTCCCCTTGATCTAAGAACACACAGTCCTCGCCCAATCACTCTGGTAAGTGTTCAAGGTAGACTTCCGGACCTTCACAGACTGCGTTCACCGGCAATCCATAATGACTCTTGGATGCTCAGAACGCGACGCCTAACCGGCTGGAGGATTCACAGTCCTCAAGTGTAATAAGTCTTCAGGTCACGCAGATGTAAAGACTTGATGATGCCTAACACTCTTTGGCTCTGGGTGTTTGGGCTTTGTCCTCGCAAGGATTTCTCTCTCTCAAAGGCTTCGAGGTGGGTTGCTCTCAAACGACAAAAGCCGTGCACTAACTTTGAGCAGCCACCAATTTATGGTGTAGGGGGTGGGCTATTTATAGCCACTAGGCAACCCGACCTGATATGTCTTAAATGACCCTGGGAAACTAAGGAACTGACACGTGTTCCAACGGTCAGATTTCAAACACACACGTCAACTTTACTTGGGCTACAAGCAAAGCCGACTCATCCAGCTCTGGATAAGATTTGCTCTCATTGTCTTCGCTCGAAGACATAGGATTTGGGTTGAGCATCACTTGATCATTACGACTTTGTTCACTTGGACCCCACTTAACAAAGACGGTGGTTCCTATGACTCAACAAAGAAGAAAAGGAAACAACGAAACAACACAGTCTTCGCGCTTCGAAGTCTTCACTCAATGTCTTCTCATGTCATAGTCTTCAATATGAATATCTTCATATGCCACCATTGTCGTCAATGTCTTCATACATTTTTAGGGGTCATCTCCGGTAGGTAAACCGAATCAATGAGGGACACTACCTGTGTTATCCTGCAATTCTCACAAACACATTAGTCCCTCAACCAAATTTGTCATCAATACTCCAAAACCAACTAGGGGTTGCACTAGATGCACTTACACTCCTACTACTACCTTGGTAGTACTACTACTAGTACTAGTAGCACCACCGTCTAGATTTAGGAGTACTACCACGTCCATCTGGATTTTAGTATTTGACTAGCAATATCTAGTAATGCATGTCACAAAAAATGTACTACTCCCTCTGTAAATAAATACATGGTGTTTTATTTCTATTGGCGAGAGAACTTAATGTTTTTTGCTAATTAGAGTACTAATAGGATTACATGCAATGAACTAAACACTGCATGCCATTTTTGGTAGTCTCAAGTCATTGAAAGCATGCACGGCCCACATCTCTCATTGGTTGATATGTCGCGAAATAAGAAACAAGGAGGGAGTTAATGCACCGTGCCTAAGTATTTTGGGATTATTTGGTTTTCGTAAGGTGACTTACACAACATTTTTGTTTACATGCATTAACATTTTATTAGTTAAATCAAAGGTCAAAACTTGGCGCCAAAATGCAAAGGGACCAATAAACCAAGAACATCAAACTTCTCTCGTTTGGCCCCAACTAGAGGTCTGGTGAGATGACTATACTGCACCGGCACGGAGGGGGACGCAGCTTCATTGACTTACGACAACTGCCTTTGGGTGAATGATACGTGGGCCCAGGGGGTGGCTGGCCCACCTATAATACAGCCAAAGGAATGTGCAGAAGAGGGCCGAGGAGTAGTACGAAATCCTACGCACCTACGCACGCTAACCAAGGGCAAGAGTGATCACTCGAATCGCAAGATCAGTTGACTAGAAGCTAAGCTAGACCCATGAAGGCGATGAGCGCGAGCATCAGCCGGCTATGCCGGATGGTCCACGACGCCGGCCTGAGGCCGCCAGGGCGGGGGGTCGCTTGGACGACAACTTCGTCTCCTTGTTCGACGAGGTCCTCGTCGGTTTCCTCGACAAGTTCACTCTCATCAAGAAGCTTGCGGACGACTTTGACGTAAGCCTCCAGCCGACGCGCCTAAGCTCTGCGATGCCCGCTACCCTCAACGGCCACTATGGTGATAACCTCTTCGACGCACTGGTGGCCCTGCGACTGCCCGCCGTCGCACCGGAGAATGTCCACCTCGAGGTCGCGCTCGCCGCGCAGCGCCTGGCGCAGCAAGACACCATCGACATAATCACCCACGTCTACACGCAAATCATCCACAAGGACTACTACATGCAAGAGGCGGACGATAGGACGCTGGCCTTCTTGGACCGCATGGCAACCTTGGACGACACTGTTCAAAAGCACGTTGAGCTCGCCGCCAACACCGCTGCTCCTCACACGTCAGTTGGTGACCCGGCGCACTAGAGCGTGAGGATGTTGTTGATGGATCCGTATGTATTTTTATCTTTCCGTCAAATCCATGTAGTAGTATATGACACTACAGTAATTATCTTACCTTTCGCATCAACTTCATAATTTTCGTACGTACTCCATGCATGAACGGGCGGCGTAACCAAACTTCTCATTACTCTAGGCAATATCGTTATTTTCTATCTATCGGTCGCGCCATGGAGCAGAACCAAATTTTACAAGTTACGAGTTCAAAAGGAAAAGCCTGCCGTGTTCGCGTCGCACCCCCACATGGTTGGCCCGGCATGCCGCTCAAGCGAGAATGCGTGCGGTGTTGCATTTTCACTTACAAGACCGCAGTTGAGCAAACCGACTATCGGCAAACCCCCACCCCGCCCACCGCGCGATGGCTGAGAAAACGGGAGGGAGAAGAGATGGCTGTAGCACGGACTCCAAGAAAATTGGTGTCGGATGGGACTCGTGTGGGTGGCGTGTGCCATACTTCTAGACGTGAATGCTAGTTATGGCCCATGCCACCCCACTATATCGAGCCTATATCGAGGTACGTAGAACAAATTTCCTGTAGTCCGTGCTCAGCCCTCCTCTATCTCTCTTCTCAGCCAACCTTGGACGCTTGGAGCCCATCGTCTGTTTGCTCACATGCGGCCCCACATGTCGGTGAAAACGCAAGAGGACCCAATCGAACTCCGCACATCTTTCACCTCAACGTGCTGGTGATGAAAAACAAATCCAATAAAGATCTTTGGTGGCTGCTTTTGGAGTTACTCAAGTGTAGTAAGATTCTATTAACAGTTTAACCCAAGATGCAATCTCGTGGCTTCAACTACCACTCTATTTTCTTTCATGACACGACCTGGATGCTGGATGTCTCACGTGTCGGCAAAAGGAGGAAGAACCCGACCAATTCTTCGGTTGTGCTCTCGGATTAGACTAGTTGTGCTAACATAAAAAATTTATTGTGTACTCCCTCCGTTCCAAAACACTTGACTTCCATTTGTCCAAAAATGGATGTACCTATATACTAAAACATGTCTAGATACATATATATTTTGACAAATAGAAGGCATGTATTGTGCAACGGAGGGAGTAGAATGGATGCAAGTTTTTGTATTGGGAAGAAGAGTACATCCATATATTGATAGAGCGCAATTTAGTAGATGTTCTATCACTTTTAGGTAGCACAGAGGCTAGAGATGAGATTAGTGCACTTGTTGATAATCCTACTAGAATAGAGGCTAGACATGAGACTAGATGCGAGGAAGCAACGTCTACTTCTTTACACTAAAAGAAGAAAGAAGCACGCAAGATCGAGCCTCCGCAGATCAATAATGAATGCATCGAGAAGGCACTAATCCAACTTACAGGAGTAGTAAAATGTATTCTTGTGGTTCTTGTTTTCTTTGGTCTTGCTTTTCTAGTCAAAATTATCATTGGAGTTCGTGCCAAACGGAGGTCCGTTTGGGGTTGTGCGTTGGAGTTGGCCTTACAAGTGGGACCATAGTTAAGGAAACTGACTATCGGGAAACCCCCACCTCGCCCGCCATGTGATGGCTGAAGTTAGAGAAATGACGAGGTTGAAGAGATTGCTCTAGCACGGACTCCAAGAAATAATATGGTGTCAGATGGATGTCGTGGTGGTGGCGTGTGCTGTACTCCTGGACGTGAATGCTTGTTCTGGCCCATGCCATCCTACTACTCCTACTACTTACTCCTACTATATAGTACTGCTAGTATCGAGGATTCGAGGTGCTGGTTACGTATAGCGAACACATTAACATATGGCTAGAGTAAAAACACCCGCCTGATGCGCGAAGCATGTGAAGCTAGTACAAATAGTGTACTACTATTGTTGATTGGCCTCATCCGATAACCTGTTGCAATGCACGTACAATTATGTATTCGGAAAATATATTTTTGCCTCGGCGCACCACTCACTCAGAGAAGCGACTCGAAAGCCATTCATAAATTTAGTAAGTTTATCACAGGCATATCATTTTATTACATACAATAGGTCATCAACCCACATCAACAACGAGGATACATTATAAATACTAAACTTTTCACCACACAACAAATAACAAGCTATGAAATGAACTTCAACTCAACCATTCCTCGGTGTTGGAAACGCTTGCTTTGAACCACAAGTGATTCTACGGACGGGCCATCCATTGTCGATTTGGAGACCAACGCAGGACTGATCATCCAGTGAAGCGGCCTACTATATCGATGCCGGTGAGGAACCACCCAAATGTCCGAGGTATAGACATAGTTGCTTCTCATAAATGGTACTAGTAACGTTGTATCAATAGCGATGGGATCGCCTTTCACCATCATCGGATAGTTTTGTCCAAGGAAGAGCGAAGTTTTCTCCAAGACTATCAATTACATACAGGAGAAGGAGTTGGCGCTAGAACACTAGTATCCATCCCGAATACCATGCAACGAGTGTTGGAATAGGTCCGGAGAGTACGACCATGGGAGACTACAGCTGCTTCCTTAGCAGTAACATCATCAGTGGGCTGTATACACACAAGAAGAGGTGATCCATCGGAATTAGTTGCCAGGCGCCACATAGTATATGGGCGCTGCTCGTCCTCATGCTCGTGATCATCACCATCGTCATCTCCCCTTGGTTATAAATTTTTCAAGTATAGGTGGTGGGATGTTCACGGGACCTTGGAAACACAAGAAGAAGGTTAATTAGTAAAGGGAAACTTGCTAACCCGCATGCATGTGGATGAAACAATTATAATTACGATGAAAGACAAACGCATCAAACTATGAGGATCCCATGCAAAAAGCGATTGCCACAGTGGTGGCAGCAAACACAAGGCCCTCGTATTGAATTGCATCACAGTACTCATCCGTGTACATAAACTAATTTTTGAGCAATATCCATCGAGTCAAACCACCAAGGACGGAAACAAGCTTGTCGAAGATAGCAACAACTTCATAGTTGTTGTAATTCCAAGAGCGGTTGGGAACTCGACAAATTGCTATCTTCTGTAGAAGACAATCACCATGATCGTATTTGAATGTGCGTACAATACCGGTGTGCTCAACCTCTGGGTAGTCTGCTGAGATTTTTGGAAGTGGAACATGGTCACGAGTGTACACATTCACAAGTTCCCACTCGCAGTTGGACCCAATGTAAACAACCCAATCTCCATTTGCGCCCGCCCAAGCCTTGCCCTCAAGCAATGGCATCTTAACATCAGACGTATCATTATCAAGCGGCATCAACTTGCACAGGGCAAGGCCTCCGTCGTGCCGGCGCCAGTCATCAGGGTCACGGCGAAGAAGATAGGGGAGATCAAACCGCTCCTTGACTCTTGGGTTCCTTGTAATGATGTTATTAGTTGAGTCGAGAATGGGCTTGAACGAACCTACCATGCGAGCCGAGGTGATGATGTCGCACCGATCAATGAGTTCCTCCACCACGTCATCTTTCAGATCGGGGCAGGAATAACAGGGTCGTTTCCGCCCTGTTCCCTCCATGGAGAAGACGATCGAACAATGGCAGAAGAAAGGGTGAAGGGCTGAAGGAAAATGGAGGAGGGAGAGGAAGAGCGTGCGATAGCAGTTCCAAATCGAGAGGGAAAGGCGAAGAGTCGATGGACGGTTGCGAGTTTGCCATAGTTCACGAAGAGGCGCCCCGGCCTACACGTCCGTTCGGAAATACTCCTACTACTCGCCGTCTTCTCACTGATATGTTGGAACGGGACCACATGTCAACGAAACATGGTGTGTAATTTCTCGTGCAAAATGCGATCTGGCCGCGTTGGCCCGAGGTGCCGCATTAGTTATCGACCTTTATTTTTTTAATGGCGTGCCAGTTTTGAAGCACGACTAACTGGTACTGTACACAGAGAAAATATAAACTACTCTACCACTACTCCACCTCCAGTACTAGTAGTATAAAAATGATATATAGGCTGGAGCTTCAGCGCTTTCTTGCTAAGGGCCACCTACTTGCTTCTCACACTACCACCCTCTCTCCAGATCTAAAAAAGACGTCCCGTCTCTCCCTCCTCACCAGTGGTCACAGATCCGCTGGGGAAGAAAAGGACGTGCATCATTGACGACTTTTCGTCATCGGCGAAGCAAGGTCACGACCGGCGACAAGGCCGTCCTCTCGGACCTAAGCGCCCAGCTGGATGGCCTCATCCCAAGCTTCATTGCCGTAGTAGTGTGTGCGGAGGATGGCGACCACGAGCGAAGCCACTTCCCGCCGACCCTCAGGTATGCTACCTCTTTTCGAACCATACCCTTGTTCTATTGCCCCATCTGGCACGTCGTTGCATGTGGATCTTTTCCCACTCCACCATCTTCCCAATTTGCTATCCTTTGGTCTGCTGGCCATGCAGACGAAAACCATAATTTGCACTATTAAAGGAAACCCTACTTCATGCAGACTAATCCATATGCAGGTTGAATAAGGAAAGGAAGGGAGACTGTACTGTCCAAGAGAGTAGGCATCGAACCCGCATCTAGGTTGAAAAGGGGAAAATCAGTAGCTAAGGAACGAGTCTCATGTCTCTTGGTTGAAGAAGGGTAGAAAGGCATGAGAACGCAATAGAGAATGACCAGGTCGATCGGTTTGTTGTCCTCGCATAGGAAAAAGGTGGCTAAAGAGAACAAAAATGGTCCGTAATCCACATATGCTGCTTGGATATGTGTTGCTCTGGCAACCATACCTCCCTCACCACTCTGCGTCCGTGGAGGTACATCGTACTGGTGCGCCCACTGTCCGAATGGGCCTCCCATGCTCTTATTGCCACTTTTTTGCTGTTAGTATAACACCAGCAGTTAAGTCAAGCAATGCTACTGCTAAAGTGATGCCACATTTAACTAATGCCTCTCTCAGTCTAATGCCACCGATAAATTTAAGCAATGCCATTTAATGTCACTGGATTATTTCAGGGTTAGCTGTTGATTGTGGATGTATTAAAGATTTTTCAGCTAAGGCATTCTAATGTTGTTGCATAGCCAGTATACCAACGATGAAACTTGTTACTACCTTCAGATTTTTGCACTGTTAATGCTTATAGATTACATACCTCACTTTCATGAGATAAGTTAATTTTCTGTACAGTGTCACCAAAATGCCAAGGCACTGATGTCATTTTATTTTGGTTAAACTGCACAGACAATTATGAAGACAAGAGGAAAGGTCAAGAGTGGACACCTCCTCCTCCGGCTGTTCTCTTGATTCGTTCGATCAAGTTTTTATGTTTGATCGATTATCAAGATTGGGATAGCAATTTTTAAGGTCCCCCCGAGTTCGAAATGATATTTACCTTGGAGGTACATGGTTTGCAATTTTTTATACTATCATTGGTTAATAATGCTAGTTACCTTCAGACTTTTGTATTTGGTTTAATGCTCATGCACAGCTAGTATACCAATGCTGAAACTTGTTACCTTTACATTTTGTATTGTTAATTCTTATAGAAACCTTCCAGTGCTAGAGTTTATTGAAATTTGTTCAGTAAAACCATTGTACTGTACCCTGTAATAAACTAACTACTCTACTGTTGCACTAGCCACTGGATTAGTGTATATTCGTAGTACTCGAAGGGTGTTGCATTAGCGTATGGACATAAATAAAGTGTGGCAAGCTTTCCTAGATATGTGCTCAAGAAAACTACTACCTGTTTTTCTAAATACTAGATGTTTGGGTACTTCAAATTGAACTACGAAAACGTCTTATATTAAGGAACAAAGGGTGTAGAGTTCACTCAAATTATCCCGGTAAAGCTAGTCACACCTTTGTTAAAATTAATGTTCATTATGTTATCGGAGGAGGTCTGTATGTTTGTCTCTAATGCCTGTCGACTACATACCTGACATCATGATGTAATGTTAAGTCATTTCCTTTTGTACGGTGTCACTGAATTGTCAAGGCGGTGATGGCATTTTATTTTAGTATAACTGCACAAAATTTGCTTAAAAGAAGAGGAAAGGCCAGGAATGGCTCAGTTTTTTAGAAAAAACTATGTATGTCTTCCTGGCATCAGCCGTTGTTGCTTTATCTATTCCTTCAAACAGGTGGTTAGAAACAGTCTTGCTACCTTTTCCCGTTAAGAAATTGGAATGCTTATATTTGTGAGTCTATGCTTCAACTAGTGCCACTTTTAGAGTAACCACACTTTCAATATCTATGCAAACAGGGATGCTCGATTTTAGTGGAACTGCACAAAAAGTCCAACTGGTTCAACATTAGGAGCATCTTTTTTTCCAAACCTTTATATCCAATTGGTGGCACTATGAGCCGTTCATTACGAAGGTACATGGTTTGCTACTATCTTTCTACTCTTTTTGTACTGTCATTAGATAGTAATACTAGTGGTTTGCATGTGAATTTATTGGCAGGGTGGACCCACATTGGAGGTGCAGGACAGGATTCAATGATTGGATGCTCAATTTCGGTTGTATCGATTTCACCTCTTCCATCAATGCGAACATGGATATCCTTGGTCTGATGAAGAATAGGCGCTATATTTCTGCTCTGAACCAGCAAATCAATTCAGTATGAAATTGTCCAGGGCAAAACATAACTATATCAAATTGTCCAGTGCAGAACATGACAGATGCTAAGCGGAAGACACTTGCTTAAACCGAAAATACAAGGTGTGGTATATGTTTACTAGCTACTTGATATTTGTGCAGACAGAGATATCTGCCCGTTGCTATTTGGCAAACAGACAAAGTGTCCGCAATTTTTGTTGAACTGCACAAGAGAATAGTATAGTCACTGCATGCGGTGCCATTTGAAAATAGACACAGAAAGATTGGATAGTCACTTCATGGACTGTAGAAAAGTAGTACTGTACTATTTATTGGCCAACACTAGGTGCTTCATTGCTTTGGTCTGATTATACAATGGGCATCATTTTGCCTAAGTTAAAGTTTGTATTCGAAAATTGTCTCAAGAAAGGTGATCGAGAGAAGACAAAATCATATTGCAGTGGATGTTCCTCCATCATGTGTGGTTCATTCTCATGGTTCCAGCTGTTGGTGAAACCACTTACGTTTGCAAGGGTAATTGTAGACTTCACCAAAAAATTTGTCTTTCGATGCATCTTGAATGTTGGCCAAGAGAAGCATCCATGTTAGTAGGAAGAACAGATGTTTTTTCTAGATCTTTGCTTTTGGAGCTACATATTTGTATATGATCTATGAATCATTGAGATGCATTAACATGTTGATCTTATGTATGGGAATCGTACTAGTTAGTTTTAGTTGCAACGCAAGATCCAAAGTGGCTGATCTTTGCTTTTGGAGCTACATATTTGTATATGATCTGTGAATCATTGAGATGCATTAACAGTTACTTATTTCTATTCGCTTAGTGTTTACAAGTTACTGATCGATCACTAGCTAGCCTACAAATGCGCTCCTGGCAGTTTTATTTGCGACGAAGATGCGAAGTGGCAGTTTTTGAATAAAAATGCCTACCTCTGAAAACCGACAAGCTACACTATCGATCCTACACGGATAAAAATGCCTACCTCTGAAGAAGCGGCAAGCTACACTATCGATCCTACACGGATAAATAGCGGATCATGCACGTACTACCTCCTTTACGGTTTGCGGTGGCTCAATTCAAGAAACGACCTACTCGAGCCTACACGAATAAATAGCGGATCACGCGCGTACTAGTACCTCCTTTCCGGTTTGCGGGCTTAATTCAAACCTCTCACCAACCAAGGTACTCCCTTAAATGCAGGTTTATTAGTCCTGTGAGCAAAGTAGCAAGACCAAGGCATGGCAATAATTAACGGCATGCAGAAGTTTAAGCCTAATTAATTCCAGCGATTTAAGTGGCTGCATGCGTGCCTCTTTGCGACTTCGTTGCATCTTTGCCGCCAGCGTCGCCTGCGGCGATTACGAGTGCCCGCATGCAGCCGGCCATAATTAAAGGCGATTAATCGATGCGAAAAAGATACGCTTTAATTGTTGCGGGCTATTTAAATCCGTGGAATCATTATTGACAAGGAGGGAGATGATTCGAGTGCCTGCATGCGACGCAGACGGGATGGGACGGCACAATCATAATTTCAGTTTCTCTAGTTTTCCACGGCAAGCTGGCGCGCTAAGCCATTATGCATTGAATTCCGATGACCATCGCGCTACCTTCCGCCTATAAGTACTGTTTCCCGGCCTTCTCCGGTGCCACCGTGACCCAACTCGCCATATCCTCATAAGCCCCCACCGGCCCGACGTCGCTCGCCACGTCCACCATGCCCCCGCCCGTCCGCGGTAGGCGACGCCAGAGGCGGTCACCGCCAGAACTAGTGTTCGGGTTTTCACCGGAAGGCAGACGGAGGGAGGAGGCATTATATTTGTCTTTAGATGGCAATGTGGAGATCGAGGAGTTGTTGGAGCGCGACCGCCTGGCGGAGGAGCAGCGTATCACCGATTTGCGCCGCCAGCGGGACATGGAGCAGCAGCGCACCGACGCTCTGAGTCGCGAGCAGAGCACCCACAACTGGGCCAGCTACGTGGACGCCGACGCCCGACAAATAGCCATGGAGGCTGTCGGGCACGCACGCGTTCGCGACACCGATTTTTACTACCAGCTCATCAAGTGGGTTTCCCGCTTGGAAGCCGAAGCTTCGGTGGACCACGCCGGCATGGAAAGGGCCAACGCGCGCGAGCAACGCGCCCTATTGCACCTCTTGCAAGTCCGAGGCGAGGCGCACGATGCCGGTGCCGGCGTTTAGCGTGTACCACAGATGGCGGCCATCATCGTCTAGTTAGATAAGAGTAAGTTAGTACTTGTACGCTACTAGAGTATTAGTGGGAGTAGATAGTTAACTTGGCTATGATGGTTGTCAACGTGGAAGTTCAAGATTACTCTATATGTGGATCGGACTGTGACTTTGCTCTGAATGTTGAACTTTCCGTTTGAACGTATGGAATGGGCTGTTATTTTTTTAAATGGGTTGTATTTGTCCTCCACGGGTTTAGAGGCTGACTTATGGGCCTAGCAAGTTGATGCGTACACAATCAGGAGATGATTGTACGTGGAGAGGATGACAGCAGGGACCCGCCAAGGTCATGGCAGTACACAAGCAAGTGTCTCCTTATTTCAAGCCAATAAAAAAATGGCTCCTCCTAGTGGATTTCTGACATCTGGGTCCCATGCCATTGTCAACGTAGTCAATAAACGAGAGAATTACAACGAGCGGCCGACACCGGGACCCAAAGAGCTCGCCCAGTTATTTTTGTTTTGGGTTAATTTGATAAATGCCACTCCAAATCTGGTGTATCCAGAAATGCCATCGCAATTTCCAAACTTTGAAAATGCCATGCCATTTCATGCCATTTCTAGTGGCATTTTTCAAGTCCGAGTGGCGTTTTTCAAAGTTTGCAAAGCTAGTATGGCGTTTTTCAAAGTTTGCAAAAATTGCAGTGGCATTTTTCAAAGTTTGGAAATTGTAGTGGCATTTTTATGAATCGCCATAATTGGAGTGGCATTTATCTAATTTGTTTTTGAGACGGAAGCAGGGTGTCAACTAGGTTGTGCGGGACACTATGGCCTGTCTAGACAGCCTTTTTCTTTTATGTTTACCACAGACCAGCCCAGTGATTTTTTTTCTTTCTGAAAATGGCTAGCCCAGTTTTTTGTGATTTGTCAAGTAAGTCGCTTTATCAGGCCTATTGGGCTGCAAATCTTTCAAGACGAGGAGAGCTTCACTCGGCTGGCCGAGAAAATGGCCTATCAGTAATGAGAAATGAGTTGTACATTTTTAAAACACATCAAACCGGCAATTAGTTTCAAATATATTTTTTCATTTCGAGATTTTAAATTGCATTTATTTTTATGCGTGGACAATTTATTGTATTTCATATTGATATACATTTATTTTTAAAGTCAGTCTGAATGTGACTCGAAATTTCGGGATTAAAAACAGTTCAGACCGCACCGACATATGCAAAATTTAGTATAATTTTTTAACCGTGGCCACAATATGGGTTGTAATGCTAACAAAAATAATATGGGCTCCAAAAAAATCCGTAAGAATTAGCAAATGGGCTGTCAGCTCGGACCCCTGCTGTCAGCTCGGACCCACTGGAAGTGCCTCCTTATTACGCATAGAAAAATGAATACCCCCTGCTAGCTGGGACGCACCTTGGTGGGAGGATGACTTGTGGGCCTACTAAGTTGACAGGGATGGAGGGCTTTGTCATCTTAGTCAATATAAACGATTCTAGCTCCAGTGACCGTACGATGTCCATCCAACAGCCATAGTGCTTCTTCAACCTCTGGTCTTCTTGCTCCAGCCGCCCAAAGCAGCGCTGGTCGTGTCAAGATGCTCCTGCCTCCCGTGGCCGGATGTGCTGCCGCGGAGGCCTCACCGCCCCCTACTATTCCCACTGCTGGCCAGACCCTGCGGCGACGGCAGCCTCACACCGCAGCCGAACCATTGAACCCTCGTACTCCTCTCCACGCGGGCTTCCACTGCCGCGTCTTCCCCAGCTCCATGTCGTCCCCTTCCTAAGCCTCGCCGTCGTCCACCGCCCTAGTGCTCTCGGCACGGCGTGGTCAACGTGGTCAAGGAACGACTTCCATCGGATGTGGGTATGCGTGGAGATCTTGTGGCTGGGTCCACGGCCGCAGCAAGGAAGTGCCTCCTTATTACGTGGAAAATAATGATTCCTCCACCTGATAGCTGGGACCCACCGGATGGGCCACTGTATTTCGCGAAACAAAATGTTTCCCCCTGACTGCTGGGACCCACCAGCTACATCTTCGCACGCAAGGAAGTACGTCCGGGCAAAAGAAATGATTCGCCCCCTGACTGCTGGGACCCACCAGCTACATCTTCACATGCAAGGAAGTGCGGCCGGCAAAAAAAATGATTCGCCCCCCTAACTGCTGGGACCCACCAGCTACATCTTCGCACGCAAGGAAGTGCCTGACAGTCGGGACCCACCTGGTCGAAGCGTACATAGCGTTGTCATTCTGGTCACGAACGTGTAAGTACATATATACTGGTGGATGTAGAGGCACGCACGTAGCATGTAAACGTACGTACATCGGTCTGGGTGCAAGAAAGAAAATATGGCCACGTATGTGTACATACGGGCGGGGTCTCGAATGCCTACACGCGCATATATACGGCGAGGGCTCGTGTACATGGCTGGGTCAGAACGGAGAAACGGCGTCGTCATCGTGTTCATGGGGAGGCAACGGAATGCGTCGTGTTCATGGGGAGGCAACGGAATGCATCGTGTTCATGGGGAGGCAACGGAATGCGTCGTGTTCATGGGGAGGCAACGGAATGCGTCGTGTTCATCGGGAGGCAACGGAACGCATGGGAGCCAACCGGCTGGCTCGGAATGGAATGCGTGGTCGTGTTCATCGGGAGGGCTTGGACGGAACAGGCGATGGAAACGAGGCCTGGCGTACTTCATAACGGAGGAAACGGACCTCCTACGTTCAGAACGGGGTCCTGTTGATCGGGAGGGGTGTGGCGTACCGCAAAACAGAGGAAATGGACCTCCTACGGTTGAAACGGGGGTCATGTTGAACGGGAGGGGTGTGGCATACCGCAAAACGGACGAAACAGACCTCCTATGGTCGAAATGGGGGTCCTGTTGATCGGGAGGGGTGTAGCGTACCGCAAAACGGACGAAACGGACTTCCTACGGTCAAAACAGGGGTCCTGTTCATCGGGAGGGGTGTGGCGTACCGCAAAACGGGACTCCAAGGGTTACTATTCATCTCCACCGCCGAACTCCTCCAGCCTCCACGGGCTCCTATTCATCCAGCCTCCACCGTGCGCTACTCCACCGACTACTGTTCAACCACCCCTCCACCGTCTACTGTTCATCCAGCCCTCCACACCACATGGACCTGTTCAACCACCCCTCCACGGGCACCCCTCCACCGTCTACTGTTCATCCAGCCCTCCACACCACGGGGTCCTGTTCATCCAGAGGCAACGCCACCGCCTCGCTCATCCAACCCCCCACCCCCGCAACACTCACTGTTCATCCCAGAGGCAGCATCGATCGGCTTCAGTTAGCAACAGTAGCGAAGGAATCGCTTGATCGGGTTCAGTTAACAGCCATCGATCGATCACACGGGTTCAGTGACGCATAGCCTGCAGTGCAATTTCTCGGGTTCAGTTAGATCCCAACGCCTCGCTCGGGTTCAGTTAGAGCCAACGCCTCGCACCTGCAGCAGCGTATGTGTACGAGAAAGCAGCGTATCGCTTGGCCCCCGACCTCCCACCATAACCGGAAACTCCCCGAAATTTTCCTCCCCCTCGCTTCTACCACGGTTTTTTCCGTCATGGACGGCCCAAACAATGTCATGCAGCTGCGTCTCCGGCCCGTCCAGGACGAAAAGCCCATTTTTGTCATGATTTTTTGTCATAGAAGTAGGATCCCACCACATCAATGAAGATACCGGGTTTTGTCACAATTATCGTCATAGAAGTGTCATCTGTATGACAGAAAAAAAATTCGTTCGGCCCAAAATGTCACGGATGTGTCTTTTTTTTAGTGTTAAGAAAGTTTCTATATAAGTTTCTGAACGAACTGCTTAAGAAAAGTTCTCCAAAAGTTCCCTATGAAAGAATCCTTTGAAGCATCTGGTCGTCACAAACGTTTTGACCACTTGTGGAGCCAAAATAGACTCTGTATGAGTTGGATATCCATGTTTCAGTTAACACTGCACAAAACTGATTCCGAACGACAGTTACATACTAGCTCTTGTGTAGTTGCATTCGATTATTTCCATTCTACTTCACTAAACATATCCATATGAGATCCAATTACTTGTAGGGAAATGCAAGAGACCTCAGTTATCATGATGCACTAGGTCCATAGCTGGGACTTTGTGTATGTTCTCGAAATACGTTTGTCGAGTGCTCATTAACGAAGTTTCTATACAAGTTTCTGAACGAACTCCTTAAGAAAAGTTCTCCAAAAGTTCCCTATGAAAGAATCCTTTGAAGCATCTGGTCGTCACAAATGTTTTGAATACTTATGGAGCCAAAACTGACTCTGTATGAGTCAGATATCCATGTTTTAGTTAACACTGCGCAAAACTGATTCCGAACGACAGTTAAAGACTAGCTCTTGTGTAGTTGCATTCGATTTTTCCATTCTACTTCACTAAACATCTCCTTCTGGGATCCAACTACTTGTAGGGAAATGCAAGAGATCTTAGTTATGATGATGCACTAGGTCCATAGCAGGGACTTTGTGTATGTTCTTAATATGCGTGTGTCGAGTGCTCTTTAAGAAATTTTCTATACAAGTTTCTGAACGAACTCCTTCAGTAAAATTCTCCAAAAGTTACCTATGAAAGAATCCTTTGAAACACCTGGTGGTCACAAACGTTTTGACTACTTGTGGAGCCACAACGCACTCCGTATGAGTCAGATATCCATGTTTCAGTTAACACTGCGCAAAACTGATTCCGAACGACAGTTACAGACTAGCTCTTGTGTAGTTGCATTAGACTTTTTTCCAATCTACTTCACTAGACATATCCATATGAGATCCAATTACTTGTAGGGAAATGTAAGAGACCTTAGTTATGATGATGCACTAGGTACATAGCTGGGACTTTGTGTCTGTTCTCGAAATGCGTTTGTCGAGTGCTCATTAGGAAAGTTTTTATACAAGTTTCTGAACGAACTCCTTAAGTAAATTTCTCCAAAAGTTCCCTATGAGAGAATCCTTTATAGAATCTGGTCGTCACAAACGTTTTGACCACTCGTGGAGCCAAAACGGACTCCGTATGAGTCAGATATCCATGTTTTAGTTAACACTGCGCAAAAATGATTCCGAACGACAGTTACAGACTAGCTCTTGTGTAGTTGCATTTGATTTTTTTCCATTCTACTTCACTAAACATCTCCATATGAGATCCATTTACTTGTACGGAAATGCAAGAGACCTCAATTATGATGATGCACTAGGTCCATAGCTGGGACTTTGTGTATGTTCTCGAAATGCGTTTGTCGAGTGCTCATTAAAAAAGTTTCTATACATGTTTCTGAACGAACTCCTTCAGAAAAGTTCTCCAAAAGTTCTCTATGAAAGAATCCTTTGAAGATTCTGGTCATCACAAATGTTTTGACTACTTGTGGAGCCAAAATGGTCTCCATATGAATCAGATATCCATGTTTCAGTTAAGACTTCGCAAAACTGATTCCGAACGACAGTTACAGACTAGCTATTGTGAAGTTGCATTCGAATTTTTCCATTCTACTTCACTAAACATCTCCATATGAGATCCAATTACTTGTAGGGAAATGCAAGAGACCACAGTTTTGATGATGCACTAGGTCCATAGCTGGGACTTTCTGTATGTTCTCGAAATGCGTTTGTCGAGTGCTCAGTAAGAAAGTTTTTATACAAGTTTCTGAACGAACTCCTTAAGAAAAGTTCTCCAAAAGTTCCCTATGAAAGAATCCTTTGAAGAATCCGGTCGTCAAAAAAGTTTTGACCACTTGTGGAGCCAAAATGGACTCCGTATGAGTCGGATATCCTTGTTACAGTTAACATTGCGCAAAACTGATTCCGAACGACAGTTACAGACTAGCTCTTGTGTAGTTGCATTTGATTTTTTCCATTCTACTTCACTAAACATCTCCATATGAGATCCAACTACTTGTAGGTAAATGCAAGAGACCACAGTTATGATGATGCACTAGGTCCATAGCTGGGACTTTGTGTATGTTCTCGAAATGCGTCTGTCGAGTGCCCATTAAGAAAGTTTGTATACAAGTTTCTGAACGAACTCCTTAAGAAAAGTTCTCCAAAAGTTCCCTATGAAAGAATCCTTTGAAGCATCTGGTCATCACAAACGTTTTGACCACTTGTGGAGCCAAAACTGACTCCATATGATTCGGATATCCATTTTTCAGTTAACACTGCGCAAAACTGATTCCGAACGAAAGTTATAGACTAGCTCTTGTGTAGTTGCATTTGATTTTTTCCATTCTACTTCACTAAACATCTCCATATGAGATCCAACTACCTGTAGGTAAATGCAAGAGACCACAGTTATGATGATGCACTAGGTCCATAGCTGGGACTTTGTGTATGTTCTCGAAATGCGTCTGTCGAGTGCCCATTAAGAAAGTTTGTATACAAGTTTCTGAACGAACTCCTTAAGGAAATTTCTCCAAAAGCTCCCTATGATAGAATACTTTGAAGCATCTGGTCGCCAAAAATGTTTTGACTACTTGTGGAGCAAAAACGGCTCCATATGAGTCAGATATCCATGTTTCAGTTAACACTGCCGAAAATTGATTTCGAACGACAATTACAGACTAGCTCTTGTGTAGTTGCATTCGATTTTTTTCCATTCTACTTCACTAAACATCTCCATATGAGATCCAATTACTTGTAGGGAAATGCAAGAGACCACAGTTTTGATGATGCACTAGGTCCATAGCTGGGACTTTGTGTATGTTCTCGAAATGCGTGTGTCGACTGCTCATTAAGAAAGTTTTTATACAAGTTTCTGAACGAACTCCTTAAGGAAATTTCTCCAAAAGTTCCCTATGAAATAATCCTTTGAAGCATCTAGTCGTCACAAACGTTTTGATCACTTGTGGAGCCAAAACGGACTCCGTATGAGTCGGATATCCATGTTTCAGTTTACACTGTGCAAAATTGGTTCCGAACGACAGTTACAGACTAGCTCTTGTGTAGTTGCATTCGATTTTTTCATTCTACTTCACTAAAGATCTCCATATGAGATCCAATCAGTTGTAGGGAAATGTAAGAGACCTCAGTTATGATGATGCACAAGGTCCATAGCTGGGACTTTGTGAGTGTTCTCGAAATGCGTTTGTCGAGCGCTCATTAAGAAATTTTCTATACAAGTTTCTGAATGAACTCCTTAAGAAAAGTTCTCCAAAATTTCCCTATGAAAGAATCTATTGAAGCATCTGGTCGTCACAATCGTTTTGACCACTTGTGGAGCCAAAACGGACTCCGTATGAGTCAGATATCCATGTTTCAGTTAACACTGCGCAAACCTGATTCCGAGCAGCGATTCTGAGACTAGTTCTTGTGTAGTTGCATTTGATTTTTTCCATTCTACTTCACTAAACATCTCCATATGAGATCCAATTACTTGTAGGGATATGCAAGAGACCTCACTTAGGATGATGCACTAGGTCCATAGCTGGGACTTTGTGTATGTTCTCGAAATGCGTTTGTCGAGTGCTCATTAAGAAAGTTTCTATACAAGTTTCTGAACGAACTCCTTAAGAAAAGTTCTCCAAAAGTTCCCTATGTATGAATCCTTTGAAGCATCTAGTCGTCACAAATGTTTGAACTACTTGTGGAGCCAAAACGGACTCCGTATGAGTCAGATATCCATGTTTCAGTTAACACTGTGCAAAATCGATTCGAGCAACGATTACACACTAGCTCTTGTGTAGTTGCATTCGATTTTTTTTTCCATTCTACTTCACTAAACATCTCCATATGAGATCCAATTACTTGTACGGAAATGCAAGATACCTCAGTTAGGATGATGCACTAGGTCCATAGCTGGGACTTTGTGTATGTTCTCGAAATGCGTTTGTTGAGTGCTAATTAAGAAAGTTTCTATGCAAGTTTCTGAACGAACTCCTTAAGAAAACTTCTCCAAAAGTTCCCTATGTACGAATACTTTGAAGCATCTAGTCGGCACAAATGTTTTAACTACTTGTGGAGCCAAAACGGACTCCGTATGAGTCAGATATCCATGTTTCAGTTAACACTGCGCAAAACTGATTCCGAACGAAAGTTACATACTAGCTCTTGTGTAGTTGCATTCGATTTTTTTCCATTCTACTTCACTAATCATCTCCTTATGGGATCCAATTACTTGTAGGGAAATGCAAGGTATCTTAGTTATGATGATGCACAAGGTCCATAGCTGGGACTTTGTGTATGTTCTCGAAATGCGTTTGTCAAGTGCTCATTAAGAAAGTTTCTATACAAGTTTCTGACCGAACTCCTTAAGAAAAATTCTCCAAAATTTCCCTATGAAAGAATCCTTTGAAGCACCTGGTGGTCACAAACGTTTTGACTACTTGTGGAGCCACAACGGACTCCGTATGAGTCAGATATCTATGTTTCAGTTAACACTGCGCAAAACTGATTCCGAACGACAATTACAGACTAGCTCTTGTGTAGTTGCATTTGATTTCTTCCATTCTACTTCACTAAACATCTCCATATGAGATCCAGTTACTTGTAGGGAAATGTAAGATACCTCAGTTATGATGATGCACAAGGTCCATAGCTGGGACTTTGTGTATGTTCTCGAAATGCATTTGTCGAGTGCTCATTAAGAAAGTTTCGATACATGTTTCTGAACGAACTCCTTAAGAACATTTCTCCAAAAGTTCCATATGAGAGAATCCTTTGAAGAATCTGGTCGTCACAAACGTTTTGACCACTTGTGGAGCCAAAACGGACTCCGTATAAGTCAGATATCCATGTTTCAGTTAACCTTGCAAAAACCGATTCGAATGATGCGATGCAGACTAGCCCTTGTCTAGTTGCATTCGACTTTTTCCATTCTACTTCACTAAACATCTCCATATGAGATCCAATTATTTGTAGGCAAATGCAAGAGACCTCAGTTATGATGATGCACTAGGTCCATAGCTGGGAATTTGTGTATGTTCTCGAAATGCGTTTGTCGAGTGCTCATTAAGAAAGTTTCGTTACAAGTCTCTGAACAAACTCCTAAAGAAAAGTTCTCCAAAAGTTCCCTATGAAAGAATCCTTTGAAGCATCTGGTTGTGACAAACGTTTTGACCACTCGTGGAGCCAAAACGGACTCCGTATGAGTCACATATCCATGTTTTAGTTAACACTTCGCAAAACTGATTCCGAACGATAATTACAGACTAGCTCTTGTGTAGTTGCATTCAATTTTTTCCATTCTACTTCACTAAACATCTCCACATGAGATCCAATTACATGAATGGAAATGCAAGAGACTTCAGTTATGATGATGCACTAGGTCCATAGCTGGGACTTTGTGGATGTTCTCGAAATGCGTTTGTCGAGTGCTCATTAAGAAAGTTTCTATACAAGTTTCTGAACGAACTCCTTAAGAAAAGTTCTCCAAATGTTCCCTATGTAAGAATCCTTTGAAGCATCTGGTCGTCACAAACGTTTTAACTACTTGTGGAGCCAAAACGGACTCCGTATGAGTCAGATATCCATGTTTCAGTTAACACTACGCAAAAAATATTCCGAACAACAGTTACAGACTAGCTCTTGTGTAGTTGCATTCGATTTTTTTCATTCTACTTCACTAAACATCTCCATATGAGATCCAATTACTTGTAGGGAAATACAATAGTCCTCAGTTTTGAATATGCACTAGGTCCATAGCTAGGACTTTGTGTATGTTCTTGAAATGCGTTTGTCGAGTGCTCATTAAGAAAGTTTCTATACAAGTTTCTGAACGAACTCCTTAAGAAAAGTTCTCCAAAAGTTCCCTATGAAAGAATCCTTTGAAGCACCTGGTCGTCACAAATGTTTTGACTACTTGTGGAGCCAAAACGGACTCCGCATGAGTCAGATATCCATGCTTCAGTTAACACTGCGCAAAACTGATTCCAAATGACAGTTACAGACTAGCTCTTGTGTATTTGCATTCTATTTTTTCCATTATACTTCACTAAACATCTCCATATGAGATCCAATTACTTGTAGGGAAATGCAAGATACCTCAGTTATGATGATGCACTAGGTCCATAGCTGGGACTTTCTGTATGTTCTCGAAATGCGTTTGTCGAGTGCTCATTAAGAAAGTTTCTATACAAGTTTCTAAACGAACTCCTTAAGAAAATTTCTCCAAAAGTTCCCTATGAGAGAATCCTTTGAAGAATCTGGTCGTCACAAACGTTTTGACCACTTGTGGAGCCAAAACAAACTCCGTATGACTCAGATATCCATGTTTGATTAACATCACAAGCAAAAACCGATTCAACGAGAGTTATAGACTAGCTCTTGTGAAGTTGCATTCGATTTTTTCCATTCTACTTCACTAAACATCTCCATATGAGATCCAATTACTTGTAGGGAAATGCAAGAGATCATAGATTTGATGATGCACTAGGTCGATAGCTGGGACTTTGTGTATGTTCTCGGAATGCGTTTGTCGAGTGCTCATTAAGAAAGTTTTTATACAAGTTTCTGAACGAACTCCTTAAAAAAAGTTCTCCAAAAGTTCCCTATGAAAGAATCATTTGAAGCACCCGGTCGTCAAAAACATGTTGACCACTTGTGGAGCCAAAACTGAATCCGGATGATTCGGATATCCATGTTTGATTAACATCAAGAAAACTGATTCGAGCAGCGATTCTGAGACTAGCTCTTCTGTAGTTACTTTTTTTTCCATTCTACTTTACTAAACATCTCCATATGAGATCCAACTACTTGTAGAGAAATGCAAGAGACCTCAGTTATGATGATGCACTAGGTCCATAGCTGGGACTTTGTGTATGTTCTCGAAATGCGTCTGTCGAGTGCTCATTGAGAAAGTTTCTATACAAGTTTTTGAACGAACTCCTTAAGAAAAGTTCTCCAAAAGTTCCCTTTGAAGCCTCTGGTCGTCACGAAAGTTTTGACCAGTTGTGGAGCCAAAACAGACTCTGTATGAGTCAGATATCCTTGTTTCAGTTAACACTTCGCAAAACTGATTCCGAACGACAGTTACAGACTAGCTCTTGTGTAGTTGCATTCGATTTTTTCCATTCTACTTCACTAAAGATCTCCATATGAGATCCAATTACTTGTAGGGAAATCCAAGAGACCTCAATTATGATTGTGCACTAGGTCCATATCTTGGACTTTGTGTATTTTCTTGAAATTCGTTTGTCGAGTGCTCATTAAGAAAGTTTCTATACAAGTTTCTGAACGAACTCCTTAAGAAAATTTCTCCAAAAGTTCCCTATGAAAGAATCCTTTGAAGCATCTGGTTGCCACAAATGTTTTGACTACTTGTGGAGCAAAAACGGACTCCATATGAGTCAGATATCCATGTTTCAGTTAACACTGCTGAATATTGATTCCGAACGACAGTTACAGACCAGCTCTTGTGTACTTGCATTCAATTTTTTCCATTCTACTTCACTAAACATCTCCATATGAGATCCAATTACTTGTAGGGAAATGCAAGAGACCACTGTTATGATGATGCACTAGGTCCATAGCTGGGACTTTGTGTATGTTCTCGAAATGCGTTTGTCGAGTGCTCATTAAGAAAGTTTCTATACAAGTTTCTGAACGAACTCCTTAGGAAAAGTTCTCCAAAATTTCCCTATGAAAGAATCCTTTGAAGCATCTGGTCCTCACAAACATTTTGACCACTTGTGTAGCCAAAACGGACTCCGCATGAGTCAGATATCCATGTTTCAGTTAACACTGCAAAAACCCGATTCGAGCATGATTCTGAGACTAGCTCTTGTGTAGTTGTATTTGATTTTTTCCATTCTACTTCACTAAACATCTCCATATGAGATCCATTTACTTGTAGGGATATGCAAGAGAGCTCAGTTAGGATGATGCACTAGGTCCATAGATGGGATTTTGTGTATGTTCTCGAAATGCGTTTGTCGAGTGCTCATTAAGAAAGTTTCTATACAAGTTTCTGAACGAATTCCTTAAGAAAAGTTCTCCAAAAGTTCCCTATGTATGAATCCTTTGAAGCATCTAGTCGTCAAAAAAATTTAACTACTTGTGGAGCCAAAACGGACTCCATATGAGTCAGATATCCATGTTTCAGTTAACACTGCATAAAACTGATTCCGAACGACAGTTACAGACTAGCTCTTGTGTAGTTGCATTTGATTTTTCCATTCTACTTCCTTAAACATCTCCATTTGAGATCCAATTACTTGTACGGAAATGAAAGAGACCTCAGTTAGGATGATGCACTAGGTCCATAGCTGGGACTTTGTGTATGTTCTCGAAATGCATTTGTCGAGTGCTCATTAAGAAAGTTTCTATACAAGTTTCTGAACAAACTCCTTAAGAAAACTTCTCCAAAAGGTCCCTAAGTACGAATCCTTTGAAGAATCTAGTCGGCACAAATGTTTTAACTACTTGTGGAGCCAAAACGGATTCTTTCATAGTTAACTGATTCCGAACGAAAGTTACATACTAGCTCTTGTGTAGTTGAATTCGATTTTTTCCATTCTACTTCACTAAACATCTCCTTATGGGATCCAATTACTTGTAGGGAAATGCAAGAGATCTTAGTTATGATGATGCACTTGGTCCATAGCTGGGACTTTGTGTATGTTCTTGAAATGCGTTTGTTGAGTGCTCATTAAGAAAGTTTCTATACAAGTTTGCGAACTCCTTAAGAAAAATTCTCCAAAAGTTCCCTATGAAAGAATCCTTTGAAGCACCTGGTGGTCACAAATGTTTTGACTACTTGTGGAGCCACAACGGACTCTGTATGAGTCAGATATCCATGTTTCAGTTATCACTGCGCAAAACTGATTCCTAACGACAAATACAGACTAGCTCTTGTGTAGTTGCATTAGATTTTTTCCATTCTACTTCACTAAACATCTCCATATGATATCCAATTACTTGTAGGGAAATGTAAGAGACCTCAGTTATGATGATGCACTAGGTCCATAGCTGGGACTTTGTGTATGTTCTCGAAATGCGTTCGTCGAGTGCTCATTAAGAAAGTTTCTATACAAGTTTCTGAACGAACTCCTTAAGAAGTTTCTCCAAAAGTTCCCTATGAGAGAATCCTTTGAAGAATCTGGTCGTCACAAACGTTTTGACCACTTGTGGAGCCAAAACAAACTCCGTATGACTCAGATATCCATGTTTCAGTTAACACTGCGCAAAACTGATTCCGAACGAGAGTTATAGACTAGCTCTTGTGAAGTTGCATTCGATTTTTTCCATTCTACTTCACTAAACATCTCCATATGAGATCCAATTACTTGTAGGGAAATGCAAGAGATCATAGATTTGATGATGCACTAGGTCGATAGCTGGGACTTTGTGTATGTTCTCGGAATGCGTTTGTCGAGTGCTCATTAAGAAAGTTTTTATACAAGTTTCTGAACGAACTCCTTAAAAAAAGTTCTCCAAAAGTTCCCTATGAAAGAATCATTTGAAGCACCCGGTCGTCAAAAACATGTTGACCACTTGTGGAGCCAAAACTGAATCCGGATGATTCGGATATCCATGTTTCAGTTAACACTGCGCAAAACTGATTCCGAACAACAGTTACAGACTAGCTCTTCTGTAGTTACTTTTTTTTCCATTCTACTTTACTAAACATCTCCATATGAGATCCAACTACTTGTAGAGAAATGCAAGAGACCTCAGTTATGATGATGCACTAGGTCCATAGCTGGGACTTTGTGTATGTTCTCGAAATGCGTCTGTCGAGTGCTCATTGAGAAAGTTTCTATACAAGTTTTTGAACGAACTCCTTAAGAAAAGTTCTCCAAAAGTTCCCTTTGAAGCCTCTGGTCGTCACGAAAGTTTTGACCAGTTGTGGAGCCAAAACAGACTCTGTATGAGTCGATATCCTTGTTTGATTAACACTTCGCAAAAACTGATTCCGAGCAGCGATTCTGAGACTAGCTCTTGTGTAGTTGCATTCGATTTTTTCCATTCTACTTCACTAAAGATCTCCATATGAGATCCAATTACTTGTAGGGAAATCCAAGAGACCTCAATTATGATTGTGCACTAGGTCCATATCTTGGACTTTGTGTATGTTCTCGAAACGCGTTTGTCGAGTGCTTATTAAGAAAGTTTCTACACAAGTTTGCGAACGAACTCCTTAAGAAAATTTCTCCAAAAGTTCACTATGAAAGAATCCCTTGAAGCATCTGGTTGTCACAAATGTTTTGAATACTTGTGGAGCCAAAACGGACTCCATATGGGTCAGATATCCATGTTTCAGTTAACACAGCTGAATATTGATTCCGAGCAGCGATTCTGCACCAGCTCTTGTGTAGTTGCACTCAATTTTTTCAATTCTACTTCACTAAACATCTCCATATCAGATCCATTTACTTACAGAGAAATGCAAGAGACCTCTGTTATGATGATGCACTAGGTCCATAGCTGGGACTTTGTGTATTTTCTTGAAATTCGTTTGTCAAGTGCTCATTAGGGAAGTTTCTATACAAGTTTACGAGCGAACTCCTTAGGAAAAGTTCTCCAAAATTTCCCTATGAAAGAATCCTTTGAAGCATCTGGTCCTCACAAACATTTTGACCACTTGTGTAGCCAAAACGGACTCCGCATGAGTCGATATCCATGTTTCGATTAACCCGCATAAAACCGATTCGAGCAGCGATTCTGAGACTAGCTCTTGTGTAGTTGTATTTGATTTTTTCCATTCTACTTCACTAAACATCTCCATATGAGATCCATTTACTTGTAGGGATATGCAAGAGAGCTCAGTTAGGATGATGCACTAGGTCCTTAGATGGGACTTTGTGTATGTTCTCGAAATGCGTTTGTCGAGTGCTCATTAAGAAAGTTTCTATACAAGTTTCTGAACGAATTCCTTAAGAAAAGTTCTCCAAAAGTTCCCTATGTATGAATCCTTTGAAGCATCTAGTCGTCAAAAAAATTTAACTACTTGTGGAGCCAAAACGGACTCCATATGAGTCAGATATCCATGTTTGATTAACCTTTGCATAAAACTGATTCGAGCAGCGATTCTGAGACTAGCTCTTGTGTAGTTGCATTTGATTTTTCCATTCTACTTCCTTAAACATCTCCATTTGAGATCCAATTACTTGTACGGAAATGAAAGAGACCTCAGTTAGGATGATGCACTAGGTCCATATTGGGACTTTGTGTATGTTCTCGAAATGCATTTGTCGAGTGCTCATTAAGAAAGTTTCTATACAAGTTTCTGAACAAACTCCTTAAGAAAACTTCTCCAAAAGGTCCCTAAGTACGAATCCTTTGAAGAATCTAGTCGGCACAAATGTTTTAACTACTTGTGGAGCCAAAACGGATTCTTTCATAGTTAACTGATTCCGAACGAAAGTTACATACTAGCTCTTGTGTAGTTGAATTCGATTTTTTCCATTCTACTTCACTAAACATCTCCTTATGGGATCCAATTACTTGTAGGGAAATGCAAGAGATCTTAGTTATGATGATGCACTTGGTCCATAGCTGGGACTTTGTGTATGTTCTTGAAATGCGTTTGTTGAGTGCTCATTAAGAAAGTTTCTATACAAGTTTCTGAGCGAACTCCTTAAGAAAAATTCTCCAAAAGTTCCCTATGAAAGAATCCTTTGAAGCACCTGGTGGTCACAAATGTTTTGACTACTTGTGGAGCCACAACGGACTCTGTATGAGTCAGATATCCATGTTTCAGTTATCACTGCGCAAAACTGATTCCTAACGACAAATCTGAGACTAGCTCTTGTGTAGTTGCATTAGATTTTTTCCATTCTACTTCACTAAACATCTCCATATGATATCCAATTACTTGTAGGGAAATGTAAGAGACCTCAGTTATGATGATGCACTAGGTCCATAGCTGGGACTTTGTGTATGTTCTCGAAATGCGTTCGTCGAGTGCTCATTAAGAAAGTTTCTATACAAGTTTCTGAACGAACTCCTTAAGAAGTTTCTCCAAAAGTTCCCTATGAGAGAATCCTTTGACCAATATAGCCGTCACAAACGTTTTGACCACTTGTGGAGCCAAAACGGACTTCGTATGAGTCAGATATTCATGTTTCACTTAACACTAAGCAAAACTGATTCCGAACGACAGTTACAGACTAGCTCTTGTGTAGTTGCATTCGACTTTTTCCATTCTACTTCACTAAACATCTCCATATGAGATCCAATTACTTGTAGGGAAATGCAAGAGACCTCAGTTATGATAATGCACTAGGTCCATAGCTGGGACTTGGTGTATGTCCTCGAAATGTGTTTGTCGAGTGCTCATTAAGAAAGTTTCGATACAAGTTTCTGAACAAACTCCTTAAGAAAAGTTCTCCAAAAGTTCCCTATGAAAGAATCCTTTGTAGCATCTGGTCGTCACAAATGTTTTGACCACTTGTGGAGCCAAAACGGACTCCGTATGAGTCACATATCCATGTTTTAGTTAACACTAGGCAAAACTGATTCCGAACGACAGTTACAGACTAGCTCTTGTGTAGTTGCATTCGATTTTTTCCATTCTACTTCACTAAACATATCCACATGAGATCCAATTACTTGAATGGAAATGCAAGAGACCTCAGTTATGATGATGCACTAGGTCCATAGCTGGGACTTTGTGTATGTTCTCGAAATGCGTTTGTCGAGTGCTCATTAAGAAAGGTTCTATACAAGTTTCTAAACGAACTCCTTAAGAAAAGTTCTCCAAATGTTCCCTATGTAAGAATCCTTAGTAGAATCTGGTCGTCACAAACGTTTTAACTACTTATGGAGCCAAAACGGACTCCGTATGAGTCAGATATCCATGTTTCAGTTAACACTACGCAAAATTGGTTCCGAACAACAGTTACAGACTAGCTCTTGTGTAGTTGCATTCGATTTTTTCCATTCTACTTCACTAAACATCTCCATATGAGATCCAATTACTTGTAGGGAAATACAATAGACCTCAGTTATGATGATGCACTAGGTCCATAGCTAGAACTTTGTGTATGTTCCTGAAATGCGTTTGTCGAGTGCTCATTAAGAAAGTTTGTATACAAGTTTCTGAACGAACTCCTTAAGAGAAGTTCTCCAAAAGTTCACTATGAAAGAATCCTTTGAAGCACCTGGTCATCACAAATGTTTTGACTACTTGTGGTGCCAAAACGGACTCCCTACGAGTCAGATATCCATGTTTCAGTTAACACTTCGCAAAACTGATTCCAAATGACAGTTACAGACTAGCTCTTGTGTAGTTGCATTCATTTTTTTCCATTCTACTTCACTAAACATCTCCATATGAGATCCAATTACTTGTAGGGAAATGCGAGAGACCTCAGTTATGATGATGCACTAGGTCCATAGCCGGGACTTTGTGTATGTTCTCGAAATGCGTTTGTCGTGTGCTCATTAAGAAAGTTTCTATACAAGTTTCTGAACGAACTCCTTAAGAAAATTTCTCCAAAAGTTCCCTATGAGAGAATCCTTTGAAGCATCTAGTCGTCACAAACGTTTTGACCACTTCTGGAGCCAAAACAGACTCCGTATGAGTCAGATATCCATGCTTCAGTTAACACTACGCAAAATTGATTCAGAACAACAGTTACACACTAGCTCTTGTGTAGTTGCATTCGACTTTTTCCATTCTACTTCACTAAACATCTCCATATGAGATCCAATTACTTGTAGAGAAATGCAAGAGACCTCAGTTATGACGATGCACTAGGTCCACAGCTGGGACTTTGTGTATGTTCTCGAAATGCGTTTGTCGAGTGTTCATTAAGAAAGTTCCTATACAAGTTTCACAATGTACTCCTTAAGAAAAGTTCTCCAAAAGTTCCGTATGAAAGAATCCTTTGAAGAATCTGGTCTTCACAAATGTTTTGACCACATGTGGAGACAAAACGTATTCCTTATGAGTCAGATATCAATGTTTCAGTTAACACTGCGCAAAACCGATTCCGAACGACAGTTACAGACTAGCTCTTGTGTAGTTGCATTCGACTTTTTCCATTCTACTTCACTAAACATCTCCATATGAGATCCAATTACTTTTAGGGAAATGCAATAGACCTCAGTTATGATGATGCACTAGGTCCATAGCTGGGACTTTGTGTATGTCCTCGAAATGCATTTGTCAAGTGCTGATTAAGAAAGTTTCGATACAAGTTTCTGAACAAACTCCTTAAGAAAAGTTCTCCAAAAGTTCCCTATGAGAGAATCCTTTGAAGCATCTGGTTGTCACAAACGTTTTGACCACTTGTGGAGCCAAAACGGACTCCGTATGAGTCACATATCCATGCTTTAGTTAACACTGCGCAAAACTGATTCCGAACGACAGTTACAGACTAGCTCTTGTGTAGTTGCATTCGATTTTTCCCATTCTACTTCACTAAACATATCCACATGAGATCCAATTAATTGAATGGAAATGCAAGAGACGTCAGTTATGATGATGCACTAGGTCCATAGCTGGGACTTTGTGTATGTTCTCGAAATGCGTTTGTCGAGTGCTCATTAAGAAAGTTTCTATACAAGTTTCTGAATGAACTCCTTAAGAAAATTCAACAAATGTTACCTATGTAAGAATCCTTTGAAGCATCTGGTCGTCACAAACGTTTTAACTACTTGTGGAGCCAAAACGGACTCCGTATGAGTCAGATATCCATGTTTGATTAACACAACAAAAGCGATTCGAACAGCGATTCTGAGACTAGCTCTTGTGTAGTTGCATTCGATTTTTTCCATTCTACTTCACTAAACATCTCCATATGAGATCCAATTACTTGTTGGGAAATACAATAGACCTTAGTTATGATGATGCACTAGGTCCATAGCTAGGACTTTGTGTATGTTCCTGAAATGCGTTTGTCGAGTGCTCATTAAGAAAGTTTCTGTACAAGTTTCTGAACGAACTCCTTAAGAAAAGTTCCCAAAAGTTCCCTATGAAAGAATCCTTTGAAGCACCTGGTCATCACAAATGTTTTGACTACTTGTGGAGCCAAAACGGTCTCCGTACGAGTCAGATATCCATGTTTGATTAACCTGCTAAAAATTGATTCCAAATAGCGATTCTGAGACTAGCTCTTGTGTAGTTGCATTCGATTTTTTCCATTCTACTTCACTAAACATCTCCATATGCGATCCAATTACTTGTATGGAAATGCAAGAGACCTCAGTTATGATGATGCACTATGTCCATAGCTGGGACTTTGTGTATGTTCTCGAAATGCGTTTGTCGAGTGCTCATTAAGAAAGTTTCTATACAAGTTTCTGAACGAACTCCTTAAGAAAATTTCTCCAAAAGTTCCCAATCAGAGAATCCTTTGAAGCATCTAGTCCTCACAAACGTTTTGACCACTTCTGGAGCCAAAACGGGCTCCGTATGAGTCAGATATCCATGTTTCAGTTAACACTACGCAAAATTGATTCCGAACAACAGTTACAGACTAGCTCTTGTGTAGTTGCATTCGATTTTTTCCATTCTAATTCACTAAACATCTCCATATGAGATCCAATTACTTGTAGGGAAATACAATAGACCTCAGTTATGATGATGCACTAGGTCCACAGCTAGGACTTTGTGTATGTTCCTGAAATGCGTTTGTCGAGTGCTCATTAAGAAAGTTTACAGACAAGTTTACGAACGAACTCCTTAAGAAAAGTTCCCAAAAGTTCCCTATGAAAGAATCCTTTGAAGCACCTGGTCATCACAAATGTTTTGACTACTTGTGGAGCCAAAAGCGGTCTCCGTCTGAGTCGATATCCATGTTTGATTAACCTGCATAAAAACTGATTCCAAATAGCGATTCTGAGACTAGCTCTTGTGTAGTTGCATTCGCTTTTTTCCATTCTACTTCACTAAACATCTCCATATGAGATCCAATTACTTTTAGGGAAATGAAAGAGACCTCAATTATGATGATGCACTAGGTCCATAGCTGGGACTTTGTGTATGTTCTCGAAATGCGTTTGACGAGTGCTTATTAAGAAAGTTTCTATACAAGTTTCTGAACGAAATCCTTAAGAAAATTTCTCCAAAAGTTCCCTATGAGAGAATCCTTTGAAGCATCTAGTCGTCACAAACGTTTTGACCAATTCTGGAGCCAAAACAGACTCCGTATGAGTCAGATATCCATGTTTCAGTTAACACTACGCAAAACTGATTTAGAACAACAGTTACACACTAGCTCTTGTGTAGTTGCATTCCACTTTTTCCATTCTACTTCACTAAACATCTCCATATGAGATCCAATTACTTGTAGGGAAATGCAAGAGACCTCAGTTATGACGATGCACTAGGTCCATAGCTGGGACTTTGTGTACGTTCTCGAAATGCGTTTGTCGAGTGTTCATTAAGAAAGTTTGTATACAAGTTTCAGAATGTACTCCTTAAGAAAAGTTCTCCAAAAGTTCCGTATGAAAGAATCCTTTGAAGAATCTGGTCGTCACAAACATTTTGACCACTTGTGGAGACAAAACGTACTCCTTATGAGTCAGATATCCATGTTTCAGTTAACACTAGGCAAAAGCCCGATTCCGAGCAGCGATTCTGAGACTAGCTCTTGTGTAGTTGCATTCGACTTTTTCCATTCTACTTCACTAAACATCTCTATGAGATCCAATTACTTGTAGGGAAATGCAATAGACCTCAGTTATTATGATGCACTAGGTCCATAGCTGGAATTTGTGTATGTCCTCGAAATGCATTTGTCAAGTGCCGATTAAGAAAGTTTCGATACAAGTTTCTGAACAAACTCCTTAAGAAAAGTTCTCCAAAAGTTCCCTATGAAAGAATCCTTTGAAGAATCTGGTTGTCACAAACGTTTTGACCACCTGTGGAGCCAAAACGGACTCTGTATGAGTCACATATCCATGTTTTAGTTAACACTAGGCAAAACTGATTCCGAACGACAGTTACAGACTAGCTCTTGTGTAGTTGCATTCGATTTTTTCCATTCTACTTCACTAAAAATATCCACATGAGATCCCATTACTTGAATGGAAATGCAAGAGAGCTCAGTTATGATAATGCACTAGGTCCATAGTTGGGACTTTGTGTATGTTCCCGAAATGCGTTTGTCGAGTGCTCATTAAGAAAGTTTCTATACAAGTTTCTGAATGAACTCCTTAAGAAAAGTTCAACGAATGTTCCCTATGTAAGAATCCTTTGAAGAATCTGGTCGTCACAAACGTTTTAACTACTTATGGAGCCAAAACAGACTCCGTATGAGTCAGATATCCATGTTTCAGTTAACACTACACAAAACTGATTCCGAACAACAGTTACAGACTAGCTCTTGTGTAGTTGCATTCGATTTTTCCATTCTACTTCACTAAACATCTCCATATGAGATCCAATTACTTGTAGGGAAATAGAATAGATCTCAGTTATGATGATGCACTAGGTCCATAGCTAGGACTTTGTGTATGTTCCTGAAATGCGTTTGTGGAGTGCTCATTAAGAAAGTTTCTATACAAGTTTTTGAACGAACTCCTTAAGGAAAGTTTTCCAAAAGTTCCCTATGAAACAATCCTTTGAAGCACCTGGTCATCACAAATGTTTTGACTACTTGTGGAGCCAAAACGGACTCCGTACGAGTCAGATATCCATGTTTCAGTTAACACTCCGCAAAACTAATTCCAAATGACAGTTACAGACTAGCTCTTGTGTAGTTGCATTCGTTTGTTTCCATTCTACTTCACTAAACATCTCCATGTAGAGAAATGCAAGAGACCTCAGTTATGACGATGCACTAGGTCCACAGCTGGGACTTTGTGTATGTTCTCGAAATGCGTTTGTCGAGTGTTCATTAAGAAAGTTTCTATACAAGTTTCACAATGTACTCCTTAAGAAAAGTTCTCCAAAAGTTCCCTATGAGAGAATCCTTTGAAGAATCTAGTCGTCACAAACGTTTTGACCACTTCTGGAGCCAAAACAGACTCCGTATGAGTCAGATATCCATGTTTCAGTTAACACTACGCAAAACTGATTCAGAACAACAGTTACACACTAGCTCTTGTGTAGTTGCATTCGACTTTTCCATTCTACTTCACTAAACATCTCCATATGAGATCCAATTACTTGTAGGGAAATGCAAGAGACCTCAGTTATGACGATGCACTAGGTCCACAGCTGGGACTTTGTGTATGTTCTCGAAATGCGTTTGTCGAGTGTTCATTAAGAACGTTTCTATACAAGTTTCAGTATGTACTCCTTAAGAAAAGTTCTCCAAATGTTCCGTATGAAAGAATCCTTTGAAGAATCTGGTCATCACAAATGTTTTGACCACTTGTGGAGACAAAACGTACTCCTTATGAGTCAGATATCCATGTTTCAGTTAACACTGCGCAAAACTGATTCCGAGCAGCGATTCTGAGACTAGCTCTTGTGTAGTTGCATTCGACTTTTTCCATTCTACTTCACTAAACATCTCCATATGAGATCCAATTAATTGTAGGGAAATGCAATAGACCTCAGTTATGATGATGCACTAGGTCCATAGCTGGGACTTTGTGTATGTCCTCGAAATGCATTTGTCAAGTGCTGATTAAGAAAGTTTCGATACAAGTTTCTGAACAAACTCCTTAAGAAAAGTTCTCCAAAAGTTCCCTATGAACGAATCCTTTGAAGCATCTGGTTGTCACAAACGTTTTGACCACTTGTGGATCCAAAACGGACTCCGTATGAGTCACATATCCATGCTTTAGTTAACAACTGCATAAACCCGATTCGAGCAGCGATTCTGAGACTAGCTCTTGTGTAGTTGCATTCGATTTTTTCCATTCTACTTCACTAAACATCTCCATATGAGATTCAATTAATTGTTGGGAAATACAATAGACCTCAGTTATGATGATGCACTAGGTCCATAGCTAGGACTTTGTCTATGTTCCTGAAATGCGTTTGTCGAGTGCTCATTAAGAAAGTTTCTATACAAGTTTCTGAACGAACTCCTTAAGAAAATTTCTCCAAAAGTTCCCTATGAAAGAATCCTTTGAAGCACCTGGTCATCACAAATGTTTTGACTACTTGTGGAGCCAAAACAGACTCCGTACGAGTCAGATATCCATGTTTCAGTTAACACTGCGCAAAACTGATTCCAAATGACAGTTACAGACTAGCTCTTGTGTAGTTGCATTCGATTTTTTCCATTCTACTTCACTAAACATCTCCATATGAGATCCAATTACTTGTATGGAAATGCAAGAGACCTCAGTTATGATGATGCACTATGTCCATAGCTGGGACTTTGTGTATGTTCTCGAAATGCATTTGTCGAGTGCTCATTAAGAAAGTTTCTATACAAGTTTCTGAACGAACTCCTTAAGAAAATTTCTCCAAAAGTTCCCTATTAGAGAATCCTTTGAAGCATCTAGTCGTCACAAATGTTTTGACCACTTCTGGAGCCAAAATGGACTCCGTATGAGTCAGATATCCATGTTTCAGTTAACACTACGCAAAGCTGATTCAGAACGAAAGTTACACACTAGTTCTTGTGTAGTTGCATTCGACCTTTTCCATTCTACTTCACTAAACATCTCCATATGAGATGCAATTACTTGTAGGGAAATGCAAGAGACCTTAGTTATGACGATGCACTACATCCATAGCTGGGACTTTGTGTATGTTATCTAAATGCCTTTGTCGAGTGTTCATTAAGAAAGTTTCTATACAAGTTTCAGAATGAACTCCTTAAGTAAAGTTCTCCAAAAGTTCCCTATGAAAGAATCCTTTGAAGCATCTGGTGCGTCACAAACGTTTTGACCACTTGTGGAGCCAAAAGCGGACTCCGTATGAGTCGAGATATCCATGTTTGATTAACCTTTGCGCAAAAGTGATTCGAGCAGCGATTCTGAGACTAGCTTTTGTGTAGTTGCATTTGATTTTTTCCATTCTACTTCACTAAACATCTCCATATGAGATCTTTTTTACTTGTAGGGAAATGCAAGAGACCTCAGTTATGATGATGCACTAGGTCAATAGTTGGGACTTTGTGTATGTTCTCGAGATGCGTTTGTCGAGTGCTCATTAAGAAAGTTTCTATACAAATTTCTGAACGAACTCATTAAGAAAATATCTCCAAAAGTCCCCTATGAGAGAATACTTTGAAGCATCTGGTCCTCACAAACGTTTTGACCACTTGTGGAGCCAGAACGGACCCCGTATGAGTCTGGTATCCATGTTTCAGTTAACACTACGCAAAACTGATTCTGAACGATAGTTACAGACTAGCTCTTGTGTAGTTGCATTCGACTTTTTCCATTCTACTTCACTAAACATCTCCATATGAGATCCAATTACTTGTAGGGAAATGCAAGAGACCTCAGTTATGATGATGCACTAGGTCCATAGCAGGGACTTTGTGTATGTTCTCGAAATGCGTTTGTCGAGTGCTCATTAAGAAAGTTTCTATACAAGTTTCTGAACAAACTCCTTAAGAAAAATCTCCAAAAGTTCCCTATGAAAGAATCCTTTGAAGAATCTTGTTATCACAAACGTTTTGACCAATTGTGGAGCCAAAACGCACTCCGTATTAGTCACATATCCATGTTTTAGTTAACACTGCGCAAAACTGATTCCGAACGACAGTTATAGACTAGCTCTTGTGTAGTTGCATTCGATTTTTTCCATTCTACTTCACTAAACATCTCCACATGAGAACCAATTACTTGAATGGAAATGCAAGAGACCTTAGTTATGATGATGCACTAGGTCCACAGCTGGGACTTTGTGTATGTTCTCGGAATGCGTTTGTCGAGTGCTCCTTAAGAACAGTTCTCCAAATGTTCCCTATGTAAGAATACTTTGAAGCATCTGGTCGTCACAAATGTTTTAACTACTTGTGGAGCCAAAACGGACTCCGTATGAGTCAGATATCCATGTTTCAATTAACACTCATAAAACCGATTCGAGCAGCGATTCTGAGACTAGCTCTTGTGTAGTTGCATTCGATTTTTTCCATTCTACTTCACTAAACATCTGCATATGAAATCCAATTAATTTTAGGGAAATACAATAGACCTGAGTTATGATGATGCACTAGGTCCATAGCTAGGACTTTGTGTATGTTCTATAAATGCGTTTGTCGAGTTCTCATTAAGAAAGTTTCTATAGAAGTTTCTGAACGAACTCCTTAAGAAAAGTTCTCCAAAAGTTCCCTATGAAAGAATCCTTGGAAGCACCTGGTCATCACAAATGTTTTGACTACTTTTGGAGCCAAAATGGACTCCGTACGAGTCAGATATCCATGTATAGTTAACACTGCGCAAAACTGATTCCGAACGACAGTTATAGACTAGCTCTTGTGTAGTTGCATTCGACTTTTTCCATTCTACTTCACTAAAGACCTCCATATGAGATCCAATTACTTGTAGGGAAATGCAAGAGACCTCAGTTATGACGATGCTCTAGGTCCATAGCTGGGACTTTGTGTATGTTCTCGAAATGCGTTTGTCGAGTGTTCATTAAGAAAGTTTCTATACAAGTTTCAGAATGAACTCCTTAAGAAAAGTTCTCCAAAAGTTCCCTATGAAAGAATCCTTTGAAGCATCTGGTCGTCACAAACGTTTTGACCACTTGTGGAGACAAAACGGACTCCGTATGAGTCGAGATATCCATGTTTGATTAACCTGCGCAAGTAAAAGTGATTCCGAGCAGCGATTCTGAGACTTGCTTTTGTGTAGTTGCATTTGATTATTTCCATTCTACTTCACTAAACATCTCCATATGAGATCTTTTTACTTGTAGGAAATGCAAGAGACCTCAGTTATGATGATGCACTATGTCCATAGCTGGGACTTTGTGTATGTTCTCGAAATGCATTTGTCGAGTGCTCATTAAGAAAGTTTCTATACAAGTTTCTGAACGAACTCCTTAAGAAAATTTCTCCAAAAGTTCCTATTAGAGAATCCTTTGAAGCATCTAGTCGTCACAAATGTTTTGACCATACGGAGCCAAAATGGACTCCGTATGAGTCGAGATATCCATGTTTGATTAACACTACATAAAGCTGATTCGAGCAGAAAGTTACACACTAGTTCTTGTGTAGTTGCATTCGACTTTTTCCATTCTACTTCACTAAACATCTCCATATGAGATGCAATTACTTGTAGGAAATGCAAGAGACCTCAGTTATGACGATGCACTACATCCATAGCTGGGACTTTGTGTATGTTATCTAAATGCCTTTGTCGAGTGTTCATTAAGAAAGTTTCTATACAAGTTTCAGAATGAACTCCTTAAGTAAAGTTCTCCAAAAGTTCCCTATGAAAGAATCCTTTGAAGCATCTGGTCGTCACAAACGTTTTGACCACTTGTGGAGCCAAAATGGACTCCGTATGAGTCAGATATCCATGTTTGATTAACCTTTGCGCAAAAGTGATTCGAGCAGCGATTCTGAGACTAGCTTTTGTGTAGTTGCATTTGATTTTTTCCATTCTACTTCACTAAACATCTCCATATGAGATCTTTTTACTTGTAGGGAAATGCAAGAGACCTCAGTTATGATGATGCACTAGGTCAATAGCTGGGACTTTGTGTATGTTCTCGAGATGCGTTTGTCGAGTGCTCATTAAGAAAGTTTCTATACAAATTTCTGAACGAACTCCTTAAGAAAATCTCTCCAAAAGTCCCCTATGAGAGAATACTTTGAAGCATCTGGTCCTCACAAACGTTTTGACCACTTGTGGAGCCAGAACGGACCCCGTATGAGTCAGATATACATGTTTGATTAACACTAAAACCGATTACGAGCGATAATTCTGAGACTAGCTCTTGTGTAGTTGCATTCGACTTTTTCCATTCTACTTCACTAAACATCTCCATATGAGATCCAATTACTTGTAGGGAAATGCAAGAGACCTCAGTTATGATGATGCACTAGGTCCATAGCAGGAACTTTGTGTATGTTCTCGAAATGCGTTTGTCAAGTGCTCATTAAGAAAGTTTCTATACAAGTTTCTGAACAAACTCCTTAAGAAAAATCTCCAAAAGTTCCCTATGAAAGAATCCTTTGAAGAATCTGGTTATCACAAACGTTTTCACCAATTGTGGAGCCAAAACGGACTCCGTATTAGTCACATATCCATGTTTTAGTTAACCTTTGCATAAAAGCCCGATTCGAGCAGCGATTATAGACTAGCTTTTGTGTAGTTGCATTCGATTTTTTCCATTCTACTTCACTAAACATCTCCACATGAGAACCAATTACTTGAATGGAAATGCAAGAGACCTCAGTTATGATGATGCACTAGGTCCACAGCTGGGACTTTGTGTATGTTCTCGGAATGCGTCTGTCGAGTGCTCCTTAAGAAAAGTTCTCCAAATGTTCCCTATGTAAGAATCCTTTGAAGCATCTGGTCGTCACAAATGTTTTAACTACTTGTGGAGCCAAAACGGACTCCGTATGAGTCAGATATCCATGTTTCAATTAACACTACGCAAAACTGATTCCGAACGACAGTTACAGACTAGCTCTTGTGTAGTTGCATTCGATTTTTTCCATTCTACTTCACTAAACATCTGCATATGGAATCCAATTAATTTTAGGGAAATACAATAGACCTGAGTTATGATGATGCACTAGGTCCATAGCTAGGACTTTGTGTATGTTCTATAAATGCGTTTGTCGAGTTCTCATTAAGAAAGTTTCTATAGAAGTTTCTGAACGAACTCCTTAAGAAAAGTTCTCCAAAAGTTCCCTATGAAAGAATCCTTGGAAGCACCTGGTCATCACAAATGTTTTGACTACTTTTGGAGCCAAAACGGACTCCGTACGAGTCAGATATCCATGTATAGTTAACCTTTGCATAAAAACTGATTCGAGCAGCGATTTATAGACTAGCTCTTGTGTAGTTGCATTCGACTTTTTCCATTCTACTTCACTAAAGACCTCCATATGAGATCCAATTACTTGTAGGGAAATGCAAGAGACCTCAGTTATGACGATGCTCTAGGTCCATAGCTGGGACTTTGTGTATGTTCTCGAAATGCGTTTGTCGAGTGTTCATTAAGAAAGTTTCTATACAAGTTTCAGAATGAACTCCTTAAGAAAAGTTCTCCAAAAGTTCCCTATGAAAGAATCCTTTGAAGCATCTGGTCGTCACAAACGTTTTGACCACTTGTGGAGACAAAACGGACTCCGTATGAGTCAGATATCCATGTTTCAGTTAACACTGCGCAAAAGTGATTCCGAACGACAGTTACAGACTTGCTTTTGTGTAGTTGCATTTGATTATTTCCATTCTACTTCACTAAACATCTCCATATGAGATCTTTTTACTTGTAGGGAAATGCAAGAGACCTCAGTTATGATGATGCACTATGTCCATAGCTGGGACTTTGTGTATGTTCTCGAAATGCATTTGTCGAGTGCTCATTAAGAAAGTTTCTATACAAGTTTCTGAACGAACTCCTTAAGAAAATTTCTCCAAAAGTTCCCTATTAGAGAATCCTTTGAAGCATCTAGTCGTCACAAATGTTTTGACCACTTCTGGAGCCAAAATGGACTCCGTATGAGTCAGATATCCATGTTTCAGTTAACACTCATAAAGTCGATTGAGCGAAAGTTACACACTAGTTCTTGTGTAGTTGCATTCGACTTTTTCCATTCTACTTCACTAAACATCTCCATATGAGATGCAATTACTTGTAGGGAAATGCAAGAGACCTCAGTTATGACGATGCACTACATCCATAGCTGGGACTTTGTGTATGTTATCTAAATGCCTTTGTCGAGTGTTCATTAAGAAAGTTTCTATACAAGTTTCAGAATGAACTCCTTAAGTAAAGTTCTCCAAAAGTTCCCTATGAAAGAATCCTTTGAAGCATCTGGTGCGTCACAAGCGTTTTGACCACTTGTGGAGCCAAAATGGACTCCGTATGAGTCGATATCCATGTTTGATTAACAACTGCGCAAAAAGTGATTCGAGCAGCGATTCTGAGACTAGCTTTTGTGTAGTTGCATTTGATTTTTCCATTCTACTTCACTAAACATCTCCATATGAGATCTTTTTACTTGTAGGGAAATGCAAGAGACCTCAGTTATGATGATGCACTAGGTCAATAGCTGGGACTTTGTGTATGTTCTCGAGATGCGTTTGTCGAGTGCTCATTAAGAAAGTTTCTATACAAATTTCTGAACGAACTCCTTAAGAAAATCTCTCCAAAAGTCCCCTATGAGAGAATACTTTGAAGCATCTGGTCCTCACAAACGTTTTGACCACTTGTGGAGCCAGAACGGACCCCGTATGAGTCAGGTATACATGTTTCAGTTAACACTTCATAAGCCCGATTACGAGCGATAATTCTGAGACTAGCTCTTGTGTATTTGCATTCGACTTTTTCCATTCTACTTCACTAAACATCTCCATATGAGATCCAATTACTTGTAGGGAAATGCAAGAGACCTCAGTTATGATGATGCACTAGGTCCATAGCAGGAACTTTGTGTATGTTCTCGAAATGCGTTTGTCAAGTGCTCATTAAGAAAGTTTCTATACAAGTTTCTGAACAAACTCCTTAAGAAAAATCTCCAAAAGTTCCCTATGAAAGAATCCTTTGAAGAATATGGTTATCACAAACGTTTTCACCAATTGTGGAGCCAAAACGGACTCCGTATTAGTCACATATCCATGTTTTAGTTAACACTGCGCAAAACTGATTCCGAACGACAGTTATAGACTAGCTTTTGTGTAGTTGCATTCGATTTTTTCCATTCTACTTCACTAAACATCTCCACATGAGAACCAATTACTTGAATGGAAATGCAAGAGACCTCAGTTATGATGATGCACTAGGTCCACAATTTGGGACATTGTGTATGTTCTCGGAATGCGTCTGTCGAGTGCTCCTTAAGAAAAGTTCTCCAAATGTTCCCTATGTAAGAATCCTTTGAAGCATCTGGTCGTCACAAATGTTTTAACTACTTGTGGAGCCAAAACGGACTCCGTATGAGTCAGATATCCATGTTTCAATTAACACTACGCAAAACTGATTCGAGCAGCGATTCTGAGACTAGCTCTTGTGTAGTTGCATTCGATTTTTCCATTCTACTTCACTAAACATCTGCATATGAGATCCAATTAATTTTAGGGAAATACAATAGACCTGAGTTATGATGATGCACTAGGTCCATAGCTAGGACTTTGTGTATGTTCTATAAATGCGTTTGTCGAGTTCTCATTAAGAAAGTTTCTATAGAAGTTTCTGAACGAACTCCTTAAGAAAAGTTCTCCAAAAGTTCCCTATGAAAGAATCCTTTGAAGCACCTGGTCATCACAAATGTTTTGAATACTTTTGGAGCCAAAACGGACTCCGTACGAGTTAGATATCCATGTATAGTTAACACTGCGCAAAACTGATTCCGAACGATAGTTATAGACTAGCTCTTGTGTAGTTGCATTCGACTTTTTCCATTCTACTTCACTAAAGACCTCCATATGAGATCCAATTACTTGTAGGGAAATGCAAGAGACCTCAGTTATGACGATGCTCTAGGTCCATAGCTGGGACTTTGTGTATGTTCTCGAAATGCGTTTGTCAGTGTTCATTCAGAAAGTTTCTATACAAGTTTCAGAATGAACTCCTTAAGAAAAGTTCTCCAAAAGTTCCCTATGAAAGAATCCTTTGAAGCATCTGGTCGTCACAAACGTTTTGACCACTTGTGGAGACAAAACGGACTCTGTATGAGTCAGATATCCATTTTTCAGTTAACACTGCGCAAAAGTGATTCCGAACGACAGTTACAGACTTGCTTTTGTGTAGTTGCATTTGATTTTTTCCATTCTTACTTCACTAAACTTCTCCATATGAGATCTTTTTACTTGTAGGGAAATGCAAGAGACCTCGGTTATGATGACGTACTAGGTCCATAGCTGGGACTTTGTGTATGTTCTCGAAATGTGTTTGTCGAGTGCTCATTAAGAAAGTTTCTATACAAGTTTCTGAACGAAATCCTTAAGAAAATTTCTCCAAAAGTTCCCTATGAGAGAATCCTTTGAAGCATCTGGTCGTCACAAACGTTTTGACTACTTGTGGAGCCAAACCGGACTCCGAATGAGTCAGATATCCATGTTTCAGTTAACACTGCGCAGAACCCGATTCGAGCTACGCAGTTAGAGACTAGCTCTTGTGTAGTTGCATTCGACTTTTTCCATTCTACTTCACTAAACATCTCCATATGAGATAAAATTACTTGTAGCTAAATGCAAGAGACCTCAGTTATGATGATGCACTAGGTCCATAGCTGGGACTTTGTGTATGTTCTCGAAATGCGTTTGTCGAGTGCTCATTAAGAAAGTTTCTATACAAGTTTCTTAACGAACTCCTTAAGAAAAATCTCCAACAGTTCCCTATGAAAGAATCCTTTGATGCATCTGGTTGTCACAAACGTTTTGACCACTTGTGAAGCCAAAACAGACTCTGTATTAGTCACATATCCATGTTTTAGTTAACACTGCGCAAAACTGATTCCGAACGACAGTTACAGACTAGCTGTTGTGTAGTTGCTTTTGATTTTTTCCATTCTACTTCACTAAACATCAACATATGAGATCCAACTACTTGTAGGGAAATGCAAGAGACCTCAGTTATGATGATGCACTAGGTCAATATCTGGGACTTTGTGTATGTTCTCGAAATGCGTTTGTCGAGTCCTCATTAAGAAAGTTTCTATACAAGTTTCTGAACTAACTCCTTAAGAAAATTTCTCCAAATGTTCCCTATGAGAGAATCCTTTGAAGCATCTTGTTGTCAAAAACGTTTTTACCACTTGTGGAGCCAAAACGGACCCCATATGAGTCAGATATCCATGTTTAAGTTAACACTGCGCAAAACTAATTCAGAGCGACAGTTACACACTAGCTCTTGTGTAGTTGCATTCGACTTTTTCCATTCTACTTCACTAAACTTCTCCATATGAGATCCAATTACTTGTAGGGAAATTCAAGAGACCTCAGTTATGATGATGCACTAGGTCCATAGCTGGGACTTTGTGTATGTTCTCGAAATGCGTTTGTTGAGTGCTCGTTAAGAAAGTTTCTATACAAGTTTCTGAACGAACTCCTTAAGAAAAATTCTCCAAAAGTTCCCTATGAAAGAATCCTTTGAAGCATATGGTTGTCACAAATGTTTATACCACTTGTGGAGCCAAAACGGACTCCGTATGAGTCACATATCCATGTTTGATTTACCTTTGCATAAACTGATTCGAGCAGCGATTCTGAGACTAGCTCTTGTGTAGTTGCATTTGATTATTTCCATTCTACTGCACTAAACATATCCATATGAGATCCAATTACTTGTAGGGAAATGCAAGAGACCTCAGTTATGATGATGGACTAGGTCCATAGCTGGGACTTTGTCTATGTTCTCGAAATGCGTTTGTCGAGTGCTCATTAAGAAAGTGTCTATACAAGTTTCTGAACGAAATCCTTAAGAAAATTTCTCCAAAAGTTCCCTATGAAAGAAACCATTGAAGCACCTCATCGTCACAAATATTTTGACTACTTGTGGAACCAAAAGGGACTCCGTATGAGTCAGATATCCATGTTTGATTAACCTTGCAAAAGCGGTTAGAGACGATAATTCTGAGACTAGCTCTTGTGTAGTTGCATTCGATTTTTTCCATTCTACTTCACTAAACATCTCCATATGAGATCCAATTACTTGTAGGGAAATGCAAGAGACCTCAGTTATGAAGATGCACTAGGTCCATAGCTAGGACTTTGTGTATGTTGTTGAAATGTGTTTGTCGAGTGCTCATTAAGAAAGTTTCTATGCAAGTTTATGAATGAACTCCTTAAGAAAAGTTCTCCAAAAGTTCAGTATGAAAGAATACTTTGAAGCACCTAGTCCTCACAAACGTTTTGACTACTTGTGGAGCCCAAACATACTCCGTATGAGTCGGATATCCATGTTCCAGTTAACACTGCGCAAAACTGATTCCGAACGACAGTTCAGACTAGCTCTTGTGTAGTTGCATTCAATTTTTTCCATGCTACTTCACAAAACATCTCTATATGAGATCCAATTACTTGTATGGAAATGCAAGAGACGTCAGTTATGATGATGCACTAGGTCCATTGCTGGGAGTTTGTGTATGTTCTTGAAATGCGTTTGTCGAGTGCTCATTAAGAAAGTTTCTATACAAGTTTCTGAACGAACTCCTTAAGAAAATTTCTCCAAATGTTCCCTATGAGAGAATCCTTTGAAGCATCTTGTTTTCAAAAACGTTTTTACCACTTGTGGAGCCAAAACAGACTCCGTATGAGTCAAATATCCATGTTTCAGTTAACACTGCACAAAACTAATTCAGAACGACAGTTACACACTAGCTCTTGTGTAGTTGCATTCGACTTTGTCCATTCTACTTCACTAAACATCTCCATATGAGATCCAATTACTTGCAGGGAAATTCAAGAGACCTCAGTTATGATGATGCACTAGGTCCATAGCTGGGACTTTGTGTATGTTCTCGAAATGCGTTTGTCGGGTGCTCATTAAGAAAGTTTTTATACAAGTTTCTGAACGAACTCCTTAAGAAAAGATCTCCAAAAGTTCCCTATGAAAGAATCCTTTGAAGCATCTGGTTGTCAGAAACGTTTTTACCACTTTTAGAGCCAAAACGGACTCCATATGAGTCAGATATCCATGTTTCAGTTAACACTGCGCAAATATGGTTCCGGACGACAGTTACAGACTAGCTCTTGTGTAGTTGCATTCGATTTTTTCCATTCTACTTCACTAAACATCACCATATGAGATCCAATTACTTTTAGGGAAATGCAAGAGACCTCAGTTATGAAGATGCACTAGGTCCATAGCTGGGACTTTGTGTATGTTATCGAAATGCGTTTGTCGAGTGCTCATTAAGAAAGTTTCTATACAAGTTTCTGAATGAACTCCTTAAGAAAAGTTCTGCAAATGTTCCCTATGTAAGAATCCTTTGAAGCATCTGGTCGTCACAAACGTTTTAACTACTTGTGGAGCCAAAACAGAATCCGTATGCGTCAGATATCTGTGACACTCCAAAAATATTCTTTTGGTTTTCTTCAAAAAATTTGTTGGATTTGAAGAAGGTCTTCTAAACTCTTCCAAAAATCTCTCTCAAAAACTTTTTCCCTCTAGCAAGGATTTTATTTTGGCATCTCCTTCAACACTGGTGTTTGGTTTTTTAGCTTTTCCACTGATTGCCCTCTTCTCAAAATTTCAAAACTTTGGATTCTAATTTTTCTTTAAAAAAAAAGAAACTCAAGGAGTTTTGCACCTTCTCCAATATTGAAACCACTCATGATTTTTACCATGCACCACATGGTAAAATCTTCCCTAAAATCTCTCCTTGCACTTTGGGCAATCCAAACATTTTGTCTCAACAAGTTCAACCCTTTTCTGAATTTTATTTCATTTATTTCTCCTCCCAAATCTTTTACATCCATTATTTTGAGCCTAGGTGATTTGCAAAGCAAGTACCTAAATGCATTTGAGTTTTGACCTCAAACCAACTCCCCTGGATAGTCCTTGGTACCCACAACCTAGAACAATCAAGATCCACTCTTCTTCTTTTCAAATATTTCAAATTTCAGTCTCTGCAAGTTTGGACCAGATTTGTCAAATTTGGTGAAATTCATATCTTCTCTGCTCCAAAAATTCCACAAAAATTCAGGCAGCCTCTAGATGCAATGAGAGGCCCCTGTACCAAAAATCACCTCAAGCGGAGCCTCCCACATACCAAAATCATTACAGCCGAACACACGACCTACCTTTGTTTCATTGCACTTTCAGAGATTCAGAGAAGTTCAGAGTTCAGTGTCGCTTCTCTTCGTCAGATTTCGGTCACGCGGCCACGGTGCGCTCTGGCACATTGCACACGGCCTCTTCCCCCTGGCCAGCACCCCGCACGCACGCTTGGCCGATTCCTGGCGTCGGTGGCGACGAGCCTCGCCGGCGTTGGAAGTTTCTGCGGTGGCCGCGCCACCCGTGGCGGCCAGAGAGGGCCCGAGCCCGCTCGCCACGCCACCCTGCGCCGCCCATCGCCCCTTGGCTTTCCGCGTGTCCCTGCCATGCCAGCGCACGCCCGTGGCACCGTCGCCGTGGCACGGAAGGCACAGAGCGTGCTCCCTGCCGCCGACGGGCCCGCGCCGCCCCGTTCCGTCGATCACGCCCAAAGCACCCAATCCTGGCTCGTTTAGCACCTAAACGGAACCAGTGAACCCACGCAACGGCGCTCAACCCCTGAACCTCCCCGATCAATGCACTGCGCCGCCGTAAACTTCGCCGGAGAACCCCGTTCTCGGCAACCGCCTCGGGCCGGCTATATATAGCACCCCGGCGGCGCCCTCGCCTGCACACCTCCACCACCTCACTAGTCCTCGCCAAGCCTGGAAGGGCCTCGAGGCTCTTCTTCCTCGACTCCGGCCGCCCCGTTCCGCCTTGGCCTCCACCTCGATTCACTCGGTGAGGTCTCCCCGGCGCCCAAATCCCGTCGGCTACCCTCTCATGCTACCACAAGCCTAACCCTCCTCAATTTCTCCTCCATGGCACTCTCCCGTGAGACCCACGACCACCCGAACCGCCATCCGCCGGAGCAGGAGCCGCCCGTCGGCGTGGTGCTCGCTTGGCGACCACCACCACCACCAACCCGGCGCGAATGACGCCCTGAACACGGAGGTACCCTACGATCTTCTGCCTCGCCGTGGATCGCCGTCGGCGACTCCCATGACTCTCGGGCGCCGACGAGCCCCGTCTCTCTCGTTTGAAAATTCAAACCTGACGGGTGGGGCCCGCCCGTCAGCCTCTCTGATGTTCTTTTTGAATCGTTTTCTGAAAGCTTACTTTGGCATATATGCTTTCTACTCTGAGCCGCTTTTTACGCACTTCGCTTAGGGCCCCGAGGGTTTTCTGTTTCATTACAGATGGGTCCTTGGACCAAAACCCTTATAACTTTTTAACAGAAAGGAATTTTTGAGTGATTCTTTTTATGACCTCTTCAAAATTTTGTCTAGTTTTTTTATCATATTTATTTGAAAAATATTTGGATTACTTTTCTGTACCCCACGGTATTTATGTTAGCGCATGTGTTTTGTGTATCGTAGATACGTATGAGGTAATGGAACCGCGAACTTCACCGAGCTAGACCCCGACTACTCCGAACCAGGCAAGCAATGTTTGAACTTCTGATATGATGAGTGTTTGGGCATGTTTGTATTATTTTTGTATCATGGCACGTTCATGAGCATTTCGATGATAGTTTATCTCGTAAGAGTTGAGGCAAGTGAGTTTCGGAAAAAATCCATGAGTTGTTGGAAACACGTTGCATGGCCATGAGTTGGCATGAGTATGGGTAAGATGGCAGTGTTGTAGCATGCGGGCTTATGCGGATCGTTGACCTAGTGTCAAATTAAATCAGTCGATTCGGTCCGTCTCCCCTTCGTACTACCACTGTTTCCGCAAGGGAATACGACTTAATAAGTTGCAAACCACTTCCTGGTACACACCAAATCGAGAGGCGGGATGAGGGTTCCATGGCCCTGGATTAAAGCCTTTCATCCGGTCGGGGCATGGGTGTTTCGGTTGGGACCGAGAGGGGGCACCCTTAGAGCGTAGCGTAAATAAATTTGATCCCATGCTATTCGAGATTGTGATCTCCCCGTCTCAAAGTTTTTCTTAAACGCTGTCTAGGGTGATTCCTGGCAACGTGAGGTTTCATGGGTGTGTACTAGTTAGCTGTTTTCCTCCGAAATACCGTAAACGGAACTAGTCCTTCGTGACTACAGAAATACGTTGGCTGTGGACAATTTTGGTACAAACTCTGAGAGTCAAAATTCTTGAATTCATCTTATTCATGTCCGAGTACCGTGTTCACCTTATCTTGTCAAATGTCAGTCTCGGTGACAGAAACTCCTGATAACCATATGAGTGTTAAATGTTTATTTCCCTGTGAATGGACTAACCACTTATTGTCTTGTGAGGAATATTTTCCGTGAGCACCATTTCTTGTCAGTTGTGAATAATGAATTATAAGCCCTTTCTGCGATGTCGCTCAGACGTCCGACTGCGGCATTGTTATTATTTACTTTTGTTATAAGCACTTTCTGCGATGTCGCTCAGACGTCCAACTACGGCATTGTTATTATTTACTTTTGTTATAAGCCCTTTCTGCGATGTCGCTCAGACGTGCGACTGCGGCATTGTTATTATTTACTTTTATTATAAGCCCTTTCTGTGATGTCGCTCCGACGTCCGATTGCGGCACGCATGTATTTTCTTTCAATATAATCCCTTTTTGAGGTGTCGCTTAGACGCCCGACTGTGGCATGTTTTACTTATTTGTTCACCCTTCGAGGCGTCGCTTCAGACACCCGATCGGTTTTTGAGTTTACCTTCTTTGGGTTTTCGAGCGGACTATCGCCGATTCCCTTTTTACTTACCTTGCTATACTGATTAAATTGCGCATTGTTAAAATTAATCACGACGCATTCATGCGTACATTTGTTATATCTTTTGTCCGAACTGTCTTGCGAGTACTTTCAAAGTACTCACCTGGCTTGTTGATTTGGCGAGATCTTGTGAAAGCGATCTCATGGATGAAGAGTTCGATAGCGAGTCCGACGCCTAGAGGAATCCCGGTCGGTCTCGTGCGACCCTGGATTAGTCATCATGATATATTCGCTTCCGCTACCCAAATAAATTCACCGAGCCTCACCTTGACGCTCGATGAGCCGCCAGTGTTGGAGTCATATCACCCACTCCACTGTGTCATTCCACTACTTTACCTCGAGTCAGTAGTATGCCACCACTCCATTGTGTCATATCCGCCATCATGTATAATTATCGGCGTGTTTGTAATAATTTGTTGGGCATCTTCAGTCCGACCCTGTAATATTTTCATGCTACTGGCTTATTGTATCAAAGTTTTGTCTACCGGTATGGAGGATTTTCCTCACACTGGAATTTATAGGTCGGTTTCTCAATAAATATTTTTATTGAAAAAAAGGTCGTGACAAGCTTGGTACCAGAGCCAGGCTGACTGTAGGAAGCCACTAGGTGCGATCGCTAATCGGTTATTAGCAGAATAGAGCTGTTTATTATTTTTACAAATGTAGTCAATTTACGACGATCGACATAAATTTATGATTTGACTACTCAGGATTTTTGCCTACTTTTTGTAGATGGTCGCAACGATTGCGAGTTGCAGATGTTCGCCAACATGCCCGATGGGTTCGTCAAGCTTCTCTCCTTCATCGTCCAAGTCGCGATGGGGCCATTTGTCTTGATCTTCTCACTCTCTCAGCACAAGGTCAATGACCGTCTAACCATGCACCAAGCCGCGGTGCAATTCAAGGGAGGGCGAGTTGAGCATTACCGGTTCTTGGGGAGAGCCATGCCCACAGAGAAGCATGCACTGCAGATGGCAGCCCGTGAGGCGATAGCTCGTCTCAGGGATATCCTTCCTTCGACGAAGACTCGTCGCTACCGCTACATGCCATGTCACGTGCCATATACCTGCCACTACGCGTTCTCTTGCCCCCATGGAGAACGGGACGAAGCTTTTGAGATGCTCATCGAGTATCTCCGAGCTTTGGAGGCAGCCTTCGACAACCTGGTGGACGACTTTGTAACTGCCCGCATGGACTCAGTCCATGGCTGTGCCGCCAGCGGAGGGAGCTCTGCGCGCCGCACCGCCAGCGACTTTCGTCCTCGTCATCAGCATCGTTTGCTCCCTCTTGCTCTCACCGCTACTCGTCGCCTGCCTACCACGGAGGAGTTCAACCATGTCATTGCGCCTACTCCGGTTAGATTCTGCAACCCCTCGTGCCCGCTCATGTTCGAGTTGTCCCAAGACGGGCACCTGCTTCACCAACTCAGCCTTGAGAACCTCACGTCTGGAGCCTATCACCGAAGAGGAGGTTGAGTCCCCAGCCTCACTGCGCCTCACCCTTGGCAGGCCAAGGGAAATCCTTACCATCTCCGACTAAGTACGCTTAGCCGCCATGCGATGTACCGACTTTTACGATATGTTTATATGTACATAGGCTGTGAAAAGTAGCTTGTTTGCGCATCATGTATGATCTGGAGGAGTGCACTAGCCTAAATAACATGTCAGGAAATATGTACGCATATCCTGAGTGATGTATTGTATAATTACTGCTTGCGTGTAAGATATGTAATGAACAGTCCTTCTCCGTGCGCAAACGTTTATTCTCTTGAAAAATCTTGGAGCATTTGCGATTTTTTTTTCGTCTTCTTGAATTTATTGATTTTTGCGGCTCAATTTCTTCTCTTATGAGTGTTTCAAAATATATGCCCAGAGTGAACTATGTCTCGTCCTTGGACGCGCTCCATGCCAACTCCGACAGAGGAAAATTATGGCACACCCCAGGCAACAATTTCACACAGGGGCAGACAAGTCAACAGGACAGTGAAACGGCACTTTCCCAAATGTGTCGTCTGTATGAACCAAGTCATCAATATGGGGAATCACCGTGGACAGTATCAGCAGCAATCAAAGTTATCTGAGCTACAGAAGACACGTCCCCAAACATTTTCTCACACTAACAAACCTCTTGAAGCCGAGGACTGGCTTCGAGACATGAAAAGAAAATTAATCATTGCCCAGTGTTCAGATCTTGAAAAAGTGCTCTATGCTCCGCACTATCTCACTGGAGCAGCGGCATCATGGTGGGAAAATTTCCTACACATGCACCCCAACGAAAATAATATAACATGGGAGGAATTTAAAGAAGGTTTTCATGGGGCACATATTCCTAAGAGTCTTATGAAGATCAAAAAGAGAGAATTTGATGACCTCAAGCAAAGGACAATGACGGTGTCAGAATACAACAGTCAGTTTACTCTGTTGTCTCGCTACGCCAGGGAGGCGTATGTCGGAAAACAAAAAGATGGAGAAATTCCTAGGCGATTACGACACCCGGCTTAAATGCCAATTGGTCGTACACACCTTTCCAGATTTTAAGGCGGCTGGTGGATAAGGCCATTACCTTGGAAAATGAGAGACACGGCTTAGAAGATTTCCATAAGCGGAAGAGGGACCAGACTAATCACGCTCGCAACCACCGCAGCAAGGCGGATGTTCAGAAAACTGGACACCCAAACCCACGACAAGCGTCTCACGCCCAATCAAGAATTTCCATGCAAGGGACAAGGAGTTCACATACCGCCCGGGCCTTACCTGTTACACTTGTGGAGAAGAAGGGCACTATGCCAAGCGGTGCCCCAAGCCAAGGAACTTCGACCCCAAAGGCGAACAACGGAGGCAATAATTGGCGTAAAGCGCAACAATTTCAACCCAAATAACAACCACAGGAAGGGTCATCTGAACCACGTGACCAAAGAGGAAGCACAAAATGCCCTAGATATCGTACTCGGTACGTTTCCTGTCAACACAATACCTGCCATGGTTTTGTTTGATTCTGGAGCTTCTCACTCATTCGTTTCGAAAAGTTTTGCTTTGCAAAATAATTTTTCGATGCTTCCCTTGGAAAAATCTATGATCGTCAAGTCCCCTGGAATTAAGCAAGTTACCCAGAATTATTGCCAGGGTGTGATTATCGAGTTTGAAGGGTTGAAGTTTCACACAAATCTTATCGTGTTGGAAAATAAAGGACGGGATGTCATCTTAGGGATGGATTGGTTAACCACCAACAAAGGTTTTATTGACTGCTTCAACAGGACCGTAATTCTCACCCACCATCACGGGAAGACCATAAAGGTTTCAGCCAAGGAAAGAAAAATATCCCGGCAACCGAGATTGAACAAGGTGGATATTTACGAATTGAGCAAGGTTCGATGGTGTGTGAGTTTCGGATGTATTTCGAAGAGCTACGGGCATGCCACCAGACCGAGAGATAGAATTCAACATTGAGCTAGCACCCGGAACCGCTCCCGTATACAAGAAACCATACAGAATGGCACCATCCGAATTGGTAAAACTGAAGAAGAAAATAAAGGAATTATTGGAAAAAGGGTATATACGAGCCAGTTCCTCACCTTGGGGTTCACCAATTTTATTTGCCAAAAAGAAGGATGGAACACTAAGATTGTGCATAGACTATCGAGCGCTAAACATGGTCACAATCAAGAACAAATATCCGATGCCACGAATAAATGATTTATTCGATCAACTCGCTTCGAGCCAAGGTGTTCTCAAAGATTGACTTTAGGTCGGGATACCATCAACTGAAAGTGCGAACCGAAGATATTCCCAAGACAGCTTTCACCTCCAGATACGGATTGTATGAGTTCACCGTAATGCCATTCGGACTAACAAACGCTCCCGCATATTTTGTTCACCTCATGAACAAAGTATTCATGAAGTTTATGGACAAGTTTGTTGTGGTATTTATCGATGATATTCTGGTATACTCCAAAACACCAGAAGAGCACGCTGAACATCTCCGAATTGTACTAGGAGAACTCAGGAAACATCAATTGTACGCTAAATTCAGTAAGTGTGAATTTTGGCTAAAGCAAGTAGGTTTTCTGGGCCACGTACCGACCCAAGAAGGTATCGCCGTAGACCCGGAAAAAGTCAAGGCCGTACTTGGCTGGAAGCCACCAGCGAGCGTGACGGATGTACAAAGTTTCTTGGGGATGGCAGGATACTACCGGAGATTTATTGAAGGAGTCTCCACCATAGCAAAGCCAATGACGCAACTACTCAAGAAAGACAGGAAGTTTGAATGGACGGAAGCTTGCGAGAAAATTTTCCAAGAACTGAAGAGGAAACTGATGACAGCACCAGTATTAATTGTGCCAGATATACACAAAAATTTTGAGATATTTTGTGACGCATCTCGAAAGGGCCTCGGGTGCGTATTAATGCAAGAAGGCAAGGTTGTCGCATATGTTTCCAGACAACTTCGCAAGCATGAGGAAAATTATCCTACTCATGACTTGGAATTAGCAGTAGTTATTCATGCACTCAAGGAATGGAGACACTTCTTACTTGGAAATCATTGTGAAATATACCCGGACCACAAAAGCCTCAAGTATATTTTCACACAACCAGAACTAAATTTACGGCAGCGACGCTGGTTGGAATTAGTAAAGGATTATGATGTTGGAATCCACTACCACCCAGGCCAAGCAAATGTTGTAGCAGATGCTCTGAGTCGGAATCGATCCGAACAACGACTGACATGCCAAACTTGAGACCTGAATTCCAGCAGGAATTTGCTAAGCTCAATCGATGGTAGTCACCGAAGGCGATGTGTCGAACTTAGAGTTACTGACCTACCACGATAGAGAAGGTTAAAGAGGCTCAACGTGGACACCCCAACATTGAAGGCATAAAGCGGAAGATGAATTTGGGCAAGGCCTCAGAATTCGTTATCGATGAGCAAGGAATATTGTGGTACGGGAATAGACTTTGCGTACCAAATATCCATGACCTTAAACAGCAAATCTTGGCTGAAGGACACACCGCTCCGTATTCAATCCATCCTGGAGGAACAAAAATGTACAAAGATCTTCAGGAAACATTTTGGTGGCATGGTATAAAAAGAGACATAGCCACGTTTATTGCATGTTGTGACTCTTGTCAACGCATCAAGGCCGAGCACCGAAACCGGCGGGCTATTGCAACCAAGTAAGATACCCGAGTGGAAATGGGGCGAGATTGGAATGGATTTTGTTGTTGGACTACCTCGGTCACGACACGGACATGATGCCATATGGGTCATCACTGATAGACTGACTAAAGTAGCACACTTCATCCCCGTGAAGACAACCCACACCACTCAGAAGCTTGCTAGTCTCTACCTTTCCCGTATCGTTTGCTTACATGGAGTCCCAAGGAAAATAATCTCGGACAGAGGCACTCAATTCGTCTCCCGATTTTGGGATCACTTACAACAAGCTCTGGGAACTCAGCTGGCATTCGATTACGCATACCATCCCAGACGGATGGGCGGTGGCGAGTAAACTAGATTCTAGAAGATATGATGAGAGCATGTGTCCTCACCTATGGGACCAGTTGGGAAGAGAGCTTACCATACGCAGAATTCGCATATAACAACGATTATCGATCCGGCTGCAAATGGCACCATTTGAAGCTACAGACGGGCGAAGATGTCGTGCCCGCTAAATTGGTCGAAACGGAGACAGCCATATCTTCGCCCGGACCTGCTCAAAGAGGTGAAGATAAGGTCAAGGTGATTAAGGACCGACTCAAGACAGCCCAAAGCCGACAAAAGAGTTATTACGATCAGAAGCATTGTGGAGTCAATTTTGAACCCGGTGAATTTGTGTACCTACGAGTATCCCCTATGAGAGGCCTGCATCGATTCAGGATTAAAGGGAAGCTAGCACCAAGATTCATCGGACCATTCTGCATAGTGGAACGAAGAGGCACGGTAGCCTACCGATTAGACTTACCAGAAGAATTATCCGACATCCACGGCGTATTCCACGTCTCCCAATTGAGGAAGTGCGTAAGCAACCCGGAGAAACAAGTACCCCATAAAAACATTGACGTGCAGCCAGACCTTACATATTGGGAGCATCCAATAAAAATCTTGGAAGAGTGCGAAAGGAGAACCCGACAGAAAACCATCAAGTTCTTCAAAGTTCGATTGGAGCAACCACACGAAAGTGAAGCCACTTGGGAAAGAGAGGATTTCCTTGAGCAGAGCACCCACATTTATTTGAGGATCAATTTGGAATCTCGAGGACGAGATTTTTCCTAAGGGGGTAGGTGTTGTGACACTCCAAAAATATTCTTTTGGTTTTCTTTAAAAAATTTGTTGGATTTGAAGAAGGTCTTCTAAACCCTTCCAACAATCTCTCTCAAAAACATTTTCCCTCTAGCAAGGATTTTATTTTGGCATCTCCTTCAACTCTGGTGTTTGGTTTTTAAGCTTTTCCTCTGATTGCCCTCTTCTCAAAATTTCAAAACTTTTGGATTCTAATTTTTCTTTAAAAAAAGAAACTCTAGGAGTTTTGCATCTTCTCCAATATTGAAACCACTCATGATTTTTACCATGCACCACATGGTAAAATCTTCCCTAAAATCTCTCCTTCCACTTTGGGCAATCCAAACATTCTGTCTCAACAAGTTCAACCCTTTTCTGAATTTTATTTCATTTATTTCTCCTGCCAAATCTTTTCTGTCCATTATTTTGAGCCTAGGTGATTTGCAAAGCAAGTACCTAAATGCATTTGAGTTTTGACCTCAAACCAACTCCCCTGGATAGTCCTTGGTACCCACAACCTAGAACAATCAAGATCCACTCTTCTTCTTTTCAAATATTTCCAATTCCAGTCTCTGCAAGTTTGGACCAGATTTGTCAAATTTGGTGAAATTCATATCTTCTCTGCTCCAAAAATTCCACAAAAATTCAGGCAGCCTCTAGATGCAATGAGAGGCCCCTCCACCAAAAATCAGCTCAAGCGGAGCCTCCCACATACCAAAATCATTACGTCAGACACCTAACCTACAACTTTGTTTCATTGCACTTTCAGAGATTGAGAGAAGTTCGAGTTCAGTGTCGCTTCTCTTCGTCGATTTCGGTCCACGCAGCCTGATGCGCCTGGCAGCACGTTACTGCAGCCTCTTCCCTGGCCCAGCACCCGACGCACGCTTGGCCAATCCTGGCGTCGGTGGCGATGAGCCTCGCCGGCGTTGGAAGTTTCTGTGGTGGCCGCGCCACCCGTGGAGGCCAGAGAGGGCCCGAGCCCGCTCGCCACGCCACTCGGCGCTGCCAATCGCCTCCTGGCTCTCCGCGTGTCCCTGCCATGCCAGCGCACGCCCGTGGCACCGTCGCCGTGTACGCGGCGAGCATAGAGCGTGCTCCTGCCGCCCGGCAGCCCGCCGCCCGTTACATCGATCACGCCCAAAGCACCCAATCACGCTCGTTTAGCACCTAAACGGAACCAGTGAACCCCCACAACGGCGCTCAACCCCTGAACCTCCCCGATCAATGCCCTGCGCCACCGTAAACTTCGCCGGAGAACCCCGTTCTCGGCAACCGCCTCGGGCCGGCTATATATAGCACCCGGCGGCGCCCTCGCCCCCGCACACCTCCACCACCTCACTAGTCCTCGCCAAGCCCCTGGAAGGGCCTCGAGGGGCTCTTCTTCCTCGACTCCGGCCGCCCCGTTCCGCCTTGGCCTCCACCTCGATTCACTCCGGTGAGGTCGCCCCCGGCGTCCAAATCCCGTCAGCTACCCTCTCATGCTACCACAAGCCTAACCCCCTCCTCAATTTCTCATCCGCAACACTCTCCGACGAGACCCACGACCACCCGAACCGCCGTCCGCCGGAGCAGGAGCCGTCGTCGACGTGGTGCTCGCCGGCGACCACCACCCCCACCAACCCGCGCGGAATGACGCCCAGAACACGGAGGTACCCACCGATCTTACTGCCTCGCCGTGGATCGCCCGGCGACCACCATGACTCTCGGCGCCTGGCAGAGCCCCGTCTCTCTCGTTTGAAAATTCAAACCTGACGGGTGGGACCCGCCCGTCAGCCTCTCTGTTGTTCTTTTTGAATCGTTTTCTGAAAGCGTACTTTGGCAAATACGCTTTCTACTCTGAACCGTTTTTCTGCACTTTTCTGCTTAGGCCCCTGAGGGTTTTTTGTTTCATTACAGATGGGTCCTTGGACCAAAACCCTTATAACTTTTTAACAGAAAGGAAGTTTTGAGTGATTCTTTTTATGTCCTCTTCAAAATTTTGTCTAGTTTTTTTATCATATTTATTTGAAAAATATTTGGATTACTTTTTTGTACCCCACGGTATTTACGTTAGCCTGTGTGTTTTGTGTACCATAGATACCGAAGGAGGTGACGGAACCGCGAACTTCACCGAGCTAGACCCCGACTACTACGAACCAGGCAAGCAATGTTTGAACTTCTGATATGATGAGTGTTTGGGCATGTTTGCGTTATTTTTGTATCATGGCACGTTCATGAGCATTTCGATGATAGTTTATCTCGTAAGAGTTGAGGCAAGTGAGTTTCGGAAAAAATCCATGAGTTGTTGGAAACACGTTGCATGGCCATGAGTTGGCATGAGTATGGGTAAGATGGCAGTGTTGTAGCATGCCATGCTTATGCCAGATCGTTGACTTAGTGTCAACTTAAATCAGTCAGATTCCGGTCCGTCTCCCCTTTCGTACTACCACCTGTTTCCCGCAAGGGATACGGCTTAGTAAGTTGCAATCCACTTCCTGGTACACACCAAATCGAGAGGCCGGGATGAGGGTTCCATGGCCCTAGATTAAAGCCTTTCATCCGGTCAGGGCGCATGGGTGTTTCCGGTTGGGGGGGGGGCACCCCTTAGAGCGCGTGTAAATAAATTTGATCCCATGCTATTCGAGATTGTGATCTCCCCGTCTCAAAAATTTTCTTGAACGTTGTCTAGGGTGATTCCTAGCAACGTGAGGTATGATGGGTGTGTACTGGCTAGCTGTGTTTCCTCCGAAATACCGTAAACGGAACTAGCCCTTCGTGACTACGGAAATCCGTTGGCTGTGGACAATTTTGGTACAAACTCTGCAGAGTCAAAATTCTTGAATTCATCTTATTCATGTCCGAATACCGTGTTCACCTTATCTTGTCAAATGTCAGTCTCAAGCCATGTAAACTCCTGATAACCATATGAGTGTTAAATGTTTATTTCCCTGTGAATGGACTAAACACTTATTGTCTTGTGAGGAATATTTTCCGTGAGCACCATTTCTTGTCAGTTATGAATAATGAATTATAAGCCCTTTCTGCGATGTCACTTAGACGTCCGACTGCGGCATTGTTATTATTTACTTACATTATAAGCCCTTTCGCGATGTCGCCAGACGTCCATTGCGGCATTGTTAATATATACTTTTGTTATAAGCCCTTTACTGCGATGTCGCTCAGACGTCCGACTTGACATTGTTATTATTTACTTTTGTTATAAGCCCTTTACTGCGATGTCGCTCGGGCGTCGACTACGACATTGTTATTATTTACTTTTATTATAAGCCCTTTACGTGATGTCGCTCCGGCGTCCATCAACACGCATGTATTTTCTTTCAATATAAGCCCTTTTGAGGTGTCGCTTAGACGCTTCGATCGTGGCATGTTTTACTTATTTGTTCACCCTTCGATAAGCCGCTTGGACACCGATCGGTTTTGAGTTTACCTTCTTTGGGTTTCGAGCAGACTACCGCCGATTCCTTTTTACTTACCTTGCTATCTTGATTTAATTGCGCATTGTTAAAATTAATCACGGCGCATTCATGCATACATTTGTTATATCTTTTGTCCGAACTGTCTTGCAGTACTTTGAAGTACTCACCGGCTTGTTGATTTGGCGGAATCTTTGTCGACGAAGCGATCTCATGGATGAAGAGTTCGATAGCGAGTCCGGCGCCTAGAGGAATCGGTCGGTCTCGTCGACCCTCGGATTAGTCACTGTGATATATTCGCTTCCGCTACCCAAATAAATTCACCGAGCCTCACCTCGACGCTCGATGAGCCGCCAGTGTTGGAGTCATATCACCCACTCCACTCTGTCATTCCACTACTTTTCCTCGAGTCAGTAGTATGCCACCACTCCATTGTGTCATATCCGCCATCATGTATAATTATCGGCGTGTTTGTAATAATTTGTTGGGCATCTTCAGTCCGACCCTGTAATATTTTCATGCTACTGGCTTATTGTATCAAAGTTTTGTCTACCGGTATGGAGGATTTTCCTCACACTTTGGAATTTATAGGTCGGTTTCTCAATAAATATTTTTATTGAAAAAAAGGTCGTGACAAGCTTGGTACCAGAGCCAGGCTGACTGTAGGAAGCCACTAGGTGCGATCGCTAATCGGTTATTAGCAGAATAGAGTTGTTTATTATTTTTACAAATGTAGTCAATTTCGGCTACCAAAGATAAATTTATGATTTGACTACTCAGGATTTTTGCCTACTTTTGTAGATGGTCGCAACGATTGCGAGTTGCAGATGTTCGCCAACATGCCCGATGGGTTCGTCAAGCTTCTCTCCTTCATCGTCCAAGTCGCGATGGGGCCAGCTGTGCGCCCAGTCTTCTCACTCTCTCAGCACAAGGTCAATGACCGTCTAACCATGCACCAATTCGCGGTTTCACAATAAATATTTTTATTGAAAAACCGGTCGTGACAATATCCATGTTTCAGTTAACACTGCGCAAAACTAATTCCGAACGACAGTTACAGACTAGCTCTTGTGTAGTTGCATTCATTTTTTTTCCATTGTACTTCACTAAAGATCTCCATATGAGATCCAATTACTTGTAGGGAAATGCAAGATACCTCAGTTATGATGATGCACTGGGTCCATTGCTGGGACGTTGTGTATGTTCTCAAAATGCGTTTGTCGATTGCTCATTAAGAAAGTTTCTATACAAGTTTCTGAAAGTACTCCTTAAGAAAATTTCTCCAAAAGTTCCCTATGAGAGAATCCTTTGAAGCATCTAGTCTTCACAACTTGTGGAGCCAGAACAGACTCTGTATGAGTCAGATATCCATCTTTTAGTTAACATTGCGCAAAACTGATTCCGAACGACAGTTACAGACTAGCTCTTGTGTAGTTCCATTCGATTATTTCCATTCTATTTCACTAAACATCTCCTTATGAGATCCAATTACTTGTAGGGAAATGCAAGAGATATCAGTTATGATGATGCACTAGGTCCATAGCTGGGAGTTTGTGTATGTTCTTGAAATGCGTTTGTCGAGAACTCATTAAGAAAGTTTCTATACAAGTTTCTGAACGAACTCCTTAAGAAAAGTTCTCCAAAAGTTCCCTATGAAAGGATCCTTTGAAGCACCTGGTCGTAACAAACGTTTTGACTACTTGTGGAGCCAAAATGGAATCCGTATGAGTCAGATATCCATGTTTCAGTGAACCTTTGCACAAAAGCGATTACGAGCAGCGATTCTGAGACTAGCTCTTGTGTAGTTGCATTAGATGTTTTCCATTCTACTTCACTAAACATCTCCATCTAATATCCAATTACTTGTAGGGAAATGCAAGAGAGCTCAGTTATGATGATGCACTAGGTCCATAGCTGGGACTTTGTGTATGTTCTCGAAATGCGTTTGTCGAGTGCGCATTAAGAAAGTTTCTATACATGTTACCTATGAGAGAATCCTTTGAAGCATCTGGTCGTCACAAACGTTTTGACCACTTGTGGAGCCAAAACGGACTCCGTATGAGTCAGATATCCATGTTTCGATTAACACCGCTAAAGCCCGATTCGAAAGACGATTCTGAGACTAGCTCTTGTGTAGTTGCATTCGACTTTTTCCATTCTACTTCACTAATTGGATCTCCATATGAGATCCAATTACTTGTAGGGAAATTCAAGAGACCTCAGTTATGATGATGCACTAGGTCCATTTATGGTACTTTGTGTATGTTCTCGAAATGCGTTTGACGATTGCTCATTAAGAAAGTTTCTATACAAGTTTCTGACCGAACTCCTTAAGAAAATTTCTGCAAAAGTTCCCTATGAGAGAATCCTTTGAAGCATCTAGTCGTCACAAACGTTTTGACCACTTGTGGAGCCAAAACGGACTATGTATGAGTCAGATATTCATGTTTCAGTTAACACTGCGCAAAACTAATTCTGAACGACAGTTACAGACTAGCTCTTGTGTAGTTGCATTCGATTTTTCCCATTCTACATCACTAAACATCTTCATATGAGATCCAATTACTTGTAGGGAAATGCAAGAGACCTCAGTTATGATGATGCACTAGGTCCATAGCTGGGACTTTGTGTATGTTCCCGAAATGCGTTTGTCGAGTGCTCATTAAAAAAGTTTCTATACAAGTTTCTAAACGAACTCATTAAGAAAAGTTCTCCAAATGTTCCCTATGTAAGAATCCTTTGAAGCATCTAGTCTTCACAAACGTTTTAACTACTTGTAGAGCCAAAACGGACTCCGTATGAGTCATATACCCATGTTTCAGTTAACACTGCTTAAAACCTGATTACAAGCAGCGATTCTGAGACTAGTTCTTGTGTAGTTGCATTCGATTTTTTCCATTCTACTTCACTAAACATCTCCATATGATATCCAATTACTTGTAGGGAAATGCAAGAGACCTCAGTTATGATGATGCACTAGGTCCATAGCTAGGACTTTGTGTATGTTCTTGAAATGCGTTTGTCGAGTGCTCATTAAGAAAGTTTCTATACAAGTTTACGAGAGCGAACTCCTTAAGAAAAGTTCTCCAAAAGTTCCCTACGAAAGAATCCTTTGAAGCACCTGGTCGTCACAAATGTTTTGACTACTTGTGGAGCCAAAACGGACTCTGTATGAGTCAGATATCCATGTTTCAGTTAACACGGCGCAAAACTGATTCCGAACGACAGTTACGGACTAGCTCTTGTGTAGTTGCATTCGATTTTTTCCATTCTACTTCACTAAACATCTCCATATGAGATCCAATTACTTGTAGGGAAATGCAAGAGATCTCAGTTATGATGATGCACTAGGTCCATAGCTGGGACTTTGTGTATGTTCTTGAAATGCATTTGTCGAGTGCTCATTAAGAAAGTTTCTATACAAGTTTCTGAACGAACTCCTTAAGAAAAGTTCTCCAAAAGTTCCCTATGAAAGAATCCTTTGAAGCACCTGGTCGTCACAAACGTTTTGACTACCTGTGGAGCCAAAACGGACTCTGTATGAGTCAGATATCTATGTTTCAGTTAACACTGCACAAAACTGATTCCGAAAGACAGTGACAGACTAGCTCTTGTGTAGTTGCATTAGATGTTTTACATTCTACTTCACTAAACATCTCCATCTGAGATCCAATTACTTGTAGGGAAATGCAAGAGACCTCAGTTATGATGATGCACTAGGTCCATAGCTGGGACTTTGTGTATGTTCTCGAAATACGTTTGTCGGGTGCTCATTAAGAAAGTTTCTATACAAGTTTCTGAACGAACTCCTTAAGAAAATATATCCAAACGTTCCCTATGAGAGAATCCTTTGAAGCATCTGGTCGTCACAAACGTTTTGATCACTTGTGGAGCCAAGACGGACTCCGTATGAGTCAGATATCCATGTTTCAGTTAAGACTTCGCAAAACTGATTCCGAACGACAGTTACAGACTAGCTCTTGTGTAGTTGCATTCGACTTTTTCCATTCTACTTCACTATACATATCCATATGAGATCCAATTACTTGTAGGGAAATGCAAGAGACCTCTGTCGGATTTAGGGTCCCGGCTGACCCTTGAGGTTCGAACACTGGGGTGCGCGCGGAGATCTCTCCCCTACCGATCTACGTCCGAACCCCTCGTGAGATCTAGGCTAAGCGATGAACAACACGAGGAACACTAGATTTATACTGGTTCGGGCAACCGATGCGGTGTAATACCCTACTCCAGTGTGTCGTGTGGTGGGTTGCCTCAGGGGATGATGATGAACAGTACAAGGGAGGAACTGCCTCGCGAGGGGTGTTCTTGAGGTGGTGCGATGAACTGCTGGGGTGAGTTCGATCGCTTCTCTCTCTCTGATCTGATATCCTCCCCTTTCCTACAGTGGTGGCTAGCTCTATTTATAATGGCCCCGGTCCTCTTCCCAAATATCGAGCGGGAATGGTGCCAACAACGGCCATTTTGAAGGGGAACATCTAGTACGAGTTATCCTGACTAAAGTTGTTCTTCGGCTGCCAAAAGCACTGGTGATGACGCCGTCTTGGGCTCCACGGTGACCTCCATCCTGCCGCTCCGCTGGTCTTGGTCTCGTTGCACCGAAATGGCAACCTTTGCCTGATGCCTCGGTACTCCACGTCTGAGCTTGCCCCCTTTGCACTAAAGGGGAAACAAGGACACTGCGCAGGCCGGCGCCCGCCTGGTCTCGATCATCACGGCTTGCGTCATGAGCATCTCGCGAGGTACCCTGCTTTGATCTCTCCGCCTCCTCGCGAGCCTGCCTGGCGAGGCCGCTCCTGCTGAAGTCTTGTGTCGTCCACCCTGCGAGGTTTGGCCGCTCGCGAGGGTCTTGAGTCTTGTGCTGATGAAGATGGGCCGCACTGGGCCACCACTTGAGCCACGCCAGAAGCGCGGGCGAGCAAGTCCGGGACCCCGTTCCCAGAATGCCGATAGTAGCCCCCGGGCCCAAGGCGCGCTCGGACTTGGCTTAGCGGAGAAGCGAAGCGGCAAGTGCGGAGCGCCGCGGGCCCCATCAGCCTGCGGCCTTGGGTGCCATGTGGCGGTTGATTGGACGTGGGCGTATCCGCTTCCCCACGCTGCCTCGGCAACTGCTCGAGTTGACAAGTCCCTGCATGCTGAAATGGGTCATGATTACCTGTGATCGTGGAGGTCGACGGTTGGCTTCCCCCGGTTATAAATGCGGAAGGGCGCGAGCCCCTGTCGTTCATCTTCCTTCTTGCCCCTTTCTTTGTCCCCATCTCAGCATCTCGTCGTTTCCCATGGCGCCACCAAAGAGGTTCTTGGCCGCAGAGAAGGGGAAGGTCCATCGGGAAGGGCCCGACTCTCCACCACCCAAACGCGGCCGAGTTCGTCGACACAAGCATCCGGTGGCCTCCGCAGCGGCTTCCCGCGGTCGCGGGGGTGATCCCCTGCGCGGTGATGGGTGCTTGGTCACTGAGGGAAGGCACGCCGTGGCTGTGCGGCCTCCCAGGCCGCGCTTCCACTCGGCGGAGGTGCTATCGGAGTTCGTCGTGTGGTCGGCGGACCCTACCAGCACCTGGCTCCAGCTTCCTCGCTTCTTGGCAGGTGAACTTCTGGCCGGCGCTCCGGGCGGCCTTTGGCTTCAAGCGGAAGGCTGCTGCAGCCGGGCCTCCTGGGCTTCGCTGGAGGTCTCCGCCGCCGGGAATATGGCCCTGACACGCGGCTGGCAAACGTTTGCCGGCGCGCGCGGCCTGAGCCAGCGGTGCACCCTTCACTTCAAGTTTGATGGCGACGCCACCTCTACCTGGGTGTGTTCGGCGAAGACGGTCGCCGCGCTGGGTCCTGCCCCGAAGGCGACGATCGGGATGAAGACGGTGGCAGGCGCGTGATTGGCGGCGTTCGTGGCTCGCCAAGCTTCTGCGGCTCTCCTTCGGACAGCAGCTCCTCCAGCGGTGGCCGTGAGCATCCTCCGCATCGTCACGCTCGCCTTGAGGGAGGCAGCGGGTCAGTCCACCGTCGCGCCTCGGTGAAGCGCGAGGAGGAGTCCGGCTGAGCTCTGGAGGCAGTACGAGCCCTCGCCGCGAGTTGGTGCCGAGCAATCCTCGCCTATTTTGCTTTTCCCCTTTTCCTGCATAAAGAGAAAGTAGCGTAGGGCCCTGTGGGGGCATGCTGGACTGTTGTTGTTAATTATCATGCTATTTCTGCTATTTTTGTGCTATGTTTTGGCGCCGCATGCCCGCGCGCAGGAATTACTTAGCTCGGGGGAACTTGCCGCAGTCTTCGCTTCCCGAGGCTGTGGCCTCACTGTCCGCTTCATGTCCTGCAAGGATTAGTCAGGAGTAGTAATTTTCGGTCTCAGTCGTGAAGGCGACCGATTCCGGTCCTGTGTTCGTGTCGTGATGCCCGTGAGGCATGGACTGAGAGGGTGCTCCCGTAGTGGACTTGGATAGGGAAACCTCACATGACTGGGGCAAAAAACACTCGCGAGGGCGCCCTGTAGGATCGAAAGTATGTCTAGAGGGGGGTGATTGGACTACTTGACCGATTAAAAACCTAACCTTTTCCCAATTTCAGACTTTGGCAGATTTTAGCTATCTTTGAACAAGTCAAGCAATCTTCACACAATTCAAGCAAGCATGCAAAAAGTATATAGGCAGCGGAAATTAAAGCATGCAACTTGCAAGAATGTAAAGGGAAGGGTTTGGAGGATTCAAACGCAATTGGAGACACGTATGTTTTTGTCGTGGTTCCGATAGGTGGTGCTATCGTACATCCACGTTGATGGAGACCTCAACCCATGAAGGGTAGCAGTTCTTGTGAGTCCACGGAGGGCTCCACCCACGAAGGGTCCACGAAGAAGCAACCTTGTCTATCCCACCATGGCCGTCGCCCACGAAGGACTTGCCTCACTAGCGGTAGATCTTCACGAAGTAGGCGGTCTCCTTGCCCTTGCAAACTCCTTGGTTCAACTCCACAATCTTGTCGGAGGCTCCCAAGTGACACCTAGCCAATCTAGGAGACACCACTCTCCAAGAAGTAACAAATGGTGTGTTGATGATGAACTCCTTGCTCTTGTGCTTCAAATGATTGTCTCCCCAACACTCAACTCTCTCTCTCACATGATTTGGATTTGGTGGAAAGAAGATTTGAGTGGAAAGCAACTTGGGGAAGGCTAGAGATCAAGATTCATATGGTAGGAATGGAATATCTTGGCCTCAACACATGAGTAGGTGGTTCTCTCTCAGAAAATGTGTATTGGAAGTATAGGTTCGTTTTGATGGCTCTCTCCATGAATGAAGAGTGGGTGGAGGGGTATATATAGCCTCCACACAAAAACTAATCGTTACACACAATTTACCAATCTCGGTGAGACCGAATTGAGAAACTCGGTCGGACCGATTTAGCAAATCTAGTGACCGTTAGGATTTTCGGTGGGACTGACATGCAACTCGGTAGGACCGATATGGTTACGGTTAGGGCATAACGTAATCTCGGTGAGACCGATTACACAAAATCGGTGGGATCGATTTTGGTAATAAGCTAACCAGAGAGTTGGTCAGGTAAACTCGGTGGGACCAATTCGCTCATTTCAGTGAGACCGAAATGTTACAAAAAGGAAATAGAGAGTTTACATTGCAATCTCGGTGGGACCGATCGCTCATCTCGGTGGGACCGAAACGTTACGAAGGGAATCAGAGAGATTACAATCCCATCTCGGCGAGACCGAGATCCCTATCAGTGAAACCGATTTGCCTAGGGTTTGTGGCAGTGGCTATGACATCTAAACTCAGTGGCGCCGGATAGAAAGAATCGGTGGGGCCGAGTTTGACTTTTGGTTTAGGTCAAATGTGGATGTGGGAAGGTAGTTGTGGGTTTTGGAGCATATCACTAAGCACTATGAATGAATAACCTCATTAAGCAACACCTCATCCCTCCTTGATAGTATTGGCTTTTCCTATAGACTCAGTGTGATCTTAGATCACTAAAATATAAAATGTAGAGTCTTGAGCTTTGAGCCTTAGCCAATCCTTTTGTCCTTAGTATTTTGAGGGGTCCACTTTCCTCATCCATGCCATGCCATTCATTGAGCTTTTCCTGAAATATTAATCTTGGAATAATGTTAGCTCAATGAGCTATATGTTGTTAGGAATTACCAAAACCACCCAGGAATAGTTGCACTTTCACGCCCGCGTAGCCCCCCTCACGAGACTTGTGCGAGAGAAAACGGGGCAAGTAGGCGAAAAAGGCAGAGAGTCACAAGTCAAGGACGACAACAATTCCAATAAAAATTCAAATAGGGACGAACAAACCAACTGCAGAAAGCAAATGAAAAAGCCACGTCCGGCACCTAGTCTAGTCTTCGACATCTTCTCACCAGCGCGGAGCTAAGTGCTGCCACTGGGCGTGGGCAAGAGCCCCCGAGGCCCGAGGGCGGCTCTCCGGAGACTCCGGGGCGTGTACAGCCCCAACTCATTATTACGTGAGAGTGTCATGGGCGGCGAGCTTCACCGGCATTGGCCTTCTTCACAGGCTCCGAGCCTTTCTCAGGGGAATGAGCTTCACATGCATTGGCCTTCTTCACAGGCACCGGGCCTTTTTCAGGGGTAGAACTTCCGGAGGTGCTGGATGTTCCACGCGTTCGGGATGGGCACCCCCTCCTGAGTCTCCAAGCATGCGGCGCCAGGCCTAGAAACGTGAACAACCTTGACCGGGCCCTCCCACATGGGAGAGAGCTTGTGCAGTCCCTCCCGGGAGAGCACCCGTCTGAGCACGAGATCACCTACCGCGGGGGTCCTGGGGCAGATGGTGCGACAATGGTACCGCCGTAGTGCTTGCTGGTATCTCGCAGCCCGAAGCGCAGCCTCCCGCTGGTGTTCCTCCCCAAGCACGAGATCCATCCCCTGCATGGCGTCCTGATGCGCTTCGTCGAAAGCCAGGACCCGCGTGGAGTGTTGCCTGACCTCATGAGGGAGGACCGCCTCAGCACCATAGACGAGGAACAATGAGGTTTCGCTAGTCGACTTGGTAGCGGTTGTACGGATGGACCATAGCACGGACTGAAGTTTGTCGTGTCAGCCCCTGCTGCAGGCCTCTAGCTTCTTCTTGAAGGTTCAAGTTTTGAGGCCTTTCAAGACCTCCGCGTTGGCACGCTCAGCTTGGCCATTGCTTCGAGGGTGTGCCACCGAAGCATAGCATATCTGCGTTCCAAGGTTAGCACAATATGTTTTGAAGAGATTGTTGGTGAACTGCGAACCGTTGTCGGTGATGATGCGATTGGGTACCCCAAACCGGCTCACGAGGCCCTTGATGAACTTGACTGTCGAGCCAGCCGGGATGGTGCGGACAGCTTCTACCTCTGCCCACTTGGTGAATTTGTCAATGGCGACGTAAAGGTAGCGGTAGCCCCCTGACGCCCGAGGAAACGGGCCAAGGATGTCCAGTCCCCAAACAACGAATGGCCACGAGAGGGGAATTGTCTGAAGGCCCTAAGCTGGCTGGTGAATCTGCTTGGCGTGGAATTGGCAGGCTTCACAAGCCTTCACCAGCTCGATTGCATCGCTGAGTGCTGTTGGCCAATAGAAACCGCTACGAAATGCCTTGCCGACAAGCGTGCGCGAAGACGAGTGGTGCCCGCAGTCTCTGCTGTGAATGTCTGCTAGTAGCTCTTTTCCTTGCTCCCTGGATATGCAGCGTAGAGTAACATCGTTCGGCCGCTTCCAGTAGAGCTCTCCGTCTTGGATGCAGTAGGCCGTGGCCTGCCGCGCCACCCTTTCCGCGTCCTCCTCCTTTTCTGGCAGAGTTCCTTGCACCAAGTAATCCTTGAACTCCGCGGTCCAACACCCCTCCTGAGGCTCCAGCGCCAGGAGCGGGCGTGCTCCTGAGGTCGGGCCACATGTCGGGGCTCCCAAGGCAGGCGGTTGAGGGAGCTCCTCCCGAGGTTGTGCTGTGCTTGATAATGATGGTGCCGCTGAAGGTTTAAAGAGTCATTCTTCGAAGACGCCAGGCTCCTAGGGCAACCGCCTGGCCACCCTTTTGGCGATGTCATCAGCCTCTTGATTGGTGCCGCGAGGCACGTGCTGCAACGCCAGCCCACAAAACCGTTTCTCCATCCTGCAGACCTCCGCGAGATATGCTTCCATGTGTTCATCCTTTGGCTCGTATACCTTGTTGGAGAAGTTGATGAGGAGTTGTGAATCGCCCTTGATGGTGAGGCGCTTTACCCCCAAGGCAACTACGGCTTTCAAGCCTGCTATCAGGCCCTGATATACTGCTATGTTGTTAGAGACCTTTTCTTCGTGCTGGAAGCAAAGTTGGACGGCGTATAGAGCTTGCCCTGAGTAGGAGATATGAGCACGGCGCCAGCCCTCGTGCCCTGTCGGGAGAACGCCCCGTCAAAGTACATGATCCAACCGTCTGGTGCTTCACTTCCCAGGGAAAGTGACCGGTCCTCGCCCGCTTTGAGCCCCGAGGCCTCCGCCCACTCTGCCATGAAATCTGCAAGTGCGGCTCCTTTGATGACCCTAGTTGTGCTGAACTCCAGCTAAGACGCTTGCAACTCGATGTTCCATTCAGCAACTCTTCCAGCTGAGTTGGGGCTCCGGAGCACCCTTTCCAAGGGGTATGCGGAGACGACCTTGATGGAGTGGCCTTGGAAGTAGTGCCGCAGCTTGCGTGAGGCCACCAATAGTGCGAGGAGGAGATTTTGGGGCATGGGGTACCGCGCCTTCGCGTCCCGTAGCACCGTGCTGACGAAGTACACAGGGTGCTCAACAAGGTTGAGGGTGCTAGCGCAGCCCGCACCTTCCGGAGGTTGAGGCGCCTCTTGAGGTGACGGGGGACCCAGCGCTTGATCGCCTGGCGAGGCTTCCTCTACTCGGGGTACGTCCCCCTGCCAGTGCTGATCCTTTTCTGCTGTGGCCGTGGTCCTCGCGAGGCTTTCTTGGCCTTGTTGTGCTTCGACCGGGGCGGCGGCTGGCACGGCCTTGGCCCGACGCTCCTCTCTAACAGACACCAGGGCTGCGCGGGCGGAGTAGGGGGTGGCCGCAAGGTAAAGCACCAAGGGCTCCTAAGGGCGCGGAGCTACCATCACCGGAGGGCTGGTAATGTACTTCTTGAGGTCCTGGAATGCCTTGTCGGCCTCTTCAGTCCATTCGAACAGGCCCTTTTTCTTCATCAGCTTGAAGAAGGGCAGTGCCCGTTCCCCTAGCTTGGAGATGAAGCGTCCCAGTGCGGTTACACGCCCGGTGATCTTCTGCATTTCTCTAAGGGTCTTTGGCGGACTCATGTCTTCGACTGCCTTTACCTTCTCTGGGTTAGCCTCGATGCCCCTGTGAGACACGAGGAAGCCCAAGAGCTTGCCCGAGGGGACCCCGAACACACACTTCTCCGGATTGAGCCACAGAGCTACTTCACGGAGGCTCGCGAAGGTTTCTTCCAGGTCCTGTATCAAGGTTTTTGCATCTCGAGATTTCACCACAATGTCATCGACGTAAGCTTCAGCGTTCCTCCCGAGCTGCCGGCCCAGGGTGATGTGCATCAGCCGCTGAAAGGTCGCACCTGCATTGCGTAACCCAAACGGCATGCAGGTATAGCAGTATACTCCACACGAAGTCAGGAAGGCCATTTTCTCCACGTCTTCTACCACCATCTTGATCTGCTGAAAACCCGAGAAGGCATCCAAGAAGCACAATAGGTCGCATTCGGCAGTAGAGTCGACGATTTAGTCGATGGGAGGGAGCGGGAATGGATCCTGCGGGCAGACCTTGTTGAGGTTGGTGAACTCGATGCACATGCGTTCCTTCCCTCCCTTCTTCGGCACGACAACAGGGTTGGCCAGTGAGGGAGTCCCGGATTAGGGGGTGTCCGGATGGCCGGACTACCAGCCTCGGCCGGACTATCATCGGCCGGACTATCATCATCGACCGGACTCCAAGACTATGAAGATACAAGATTGAAGACTTCGCCCCGTGTCCGGATGGGACTTTCCTTGGCGTGGAAGGCAAGCTTGGCGTCTGGATATGTAGATCTCCTACCATTGTAACCGACTCTATGTAACCCTAGCCCTCTCCGGTGTCTATATAAACCGGATGGCTCTAGTCCGTAGGACACAACAACCCTTACAATCATACCATAGGCTAGCTTCTAGGGTTTAGCCTCCTTGATCTCGTGGTAGATCCACTCTTGTAAACATCCACAATATCAATATCAATCAAGCAGGACGTATGGTTTTACCTCCATCAAGAGGGCCCGAACCTGGGTAAAACATCGTGTCCCTCGTCTCCTGTTACCATCCGCCAAGACGCACAGATCGGGACCCCTACCCGAGATCCGCCGGTTTGACACCAACATTGGTGCTTTCATTGAGAGTTCCTCTGTGCCATCACCGATAGGAAGGATGCCTCCTCCCATCTTCAAGGGCGGTATTTTCGCCAAAAGGAGCCTTGGCGCCCGGCCAAACTATCCGGCTAGGTGGTTTTCTTATGATCACTTTGTCCGCCATCGCTCGACAATGACCTCTCAAGTCGTCAAAAGCAATTTTCGTGTCAGCTCGGAATTCGCCGAGCGGCTGGATCCAATAGAGCTCTCGTCCGTAAACGAGCTCTTGGATCGCATCACCGCCCTGGGAGTCGCTACAGACTACGATCAGATTAGGCTTAAAACCGATCTGAGAGAGATTAACTCTCCCCAGGTCACCCACCATGTTGCAGTGGTAGAGGAACAATGCGGCGACGCTTCTCCTGTATTGAAAACTAGTCATGTCCGGGCTCCCGAACCCCCCATGCCGGATTCCCGCGGATGGACGGGCTTCGATCAAGCACTAAACTTAAAGTCAGGCATCGGACCAGACTCGTTGGACAACGTCTAGAAATCCAAGCTTCCAGAGTTGGAAACTTCTCGGCCTTCGAGCCTTGAGATGGGTAGGGTTCCGGACTTAGTTCCACCCACCCGCCCAGACATATGCGATCTATCTCTAATTCGGCAAGAGCCCGGCCGAGACAAGATGCAGCACTCTTGGGCGATTCCTCCTGGTTATGGACAGGATAAAGGACTGCCGAGAGGAAAACGCAATCTCAATTTTTGCAATAATTGCACGCAGACGAGGAATCTTGAGCATACGTCGGCCGTCATAAAATTACATGCTTCGCCGACCTAGCGTCCATAGTAATGCGAAAATCTTGTGCGATGGAGAGTTTCGGACAACCGAAAATAAATTTTGGGACAATCCATTTGAATACAACCCTTGTCCGCCACTAATGGGTGCATTACACTCAGGCACCAGACACAAAAACCAAAAAGCAAAGACCCCATAAAGGGCACGGAACTGTACTAGAGGGATGGCTTAGCGGACCCTGCAAAATTCACAGTACAGAAGGCGCCGTCCCAACACATAGCCTTCGAGCATGTTGGATATTACGGCAGGTGGCCAAAAGTGGAGAGGAGCTTCTAGCCCGGAAAACCACTCCAACAACATCGATGCGGTATCAACAGTCTTGAGACTTTCGTATCAAATAATTGCGAAAGCGAACAATCCATGACCTCGCGAAGTCTACCAAGTAGCAACAACCAATCCATGGAGCGACACAGCCATCACCTTCAACGCCAGCGATGAACCTAAATTCGAACAAGCGCGAGCTCGGCTACCGGTACTTAGTCCAATAGTGAACAGCTTCCGACTTACAAAAGTCCTCATGGATGGCGGCAATGATTAAACCTCATCTACTAGGAAACCCTTCAAAAATGGAAATAGATCGAACCGTATTGAGCGAAGCAGCACAACCTTTAGAGGAATAATCCCTAGCCGGAGGCGCTGCACAGGAAAAAAAAATCACACTCGATGTGGTATTCGGCTCACCGGACAATTACAGATCCGAAGAAGTCACGTTCAAGTGGCCCTGCTCAACAAATGACGGATATCACGCTATATTAGGACGAGAGGCATTCACAATTTGTCAAGCCGCACCCCATTACGGGTACATGTAGCTCAAAATGCCTGGGCGCGGCGGAATAATCACTCTCGTTAGTGATCCGGACATAGCACTCCGCGCCGAAAACAAGACAGCCGCATTAGCCTTAGGGGCACTATCCGAAGCCCTAGCGGCAGAGGAACTCACCACTGCGCTCTCACGGTGAATAGGGGCGATGTGATACTCGATAAGAGATCAACGTCCACCTCCTTTAAACCAGCAGATGAAATAGTAAACTATCAGGTCCACCCAACGGACCCGACAAAGACGGCCTCCATCGGGGCACAATTGAACCCTGATGTAGACGCCGCACTGCGAGAATTCCTTCGGGAAAATTGGGACATTTTTGCCTGGCACCCCTCGGATATGACCAGAATCCCACGCAGATTGGCGAAACACAGCCTAAACATCCTAAAAGGATTCAAGCCAGTCAAACAGGCTCTTCGACGATTTTCCGAACTCAAAAGACAGGCAATGGGAGAAGAGCTAGCGAAACTATTGGAAGCCGGATTCATCAGAGACATCAAGCATCCGGATTGGCTAGCAAACCTGGTAATGGTACCAAAGAAGGACAAATCCTGGCGCCTATGTGTCGATTTCAAAGACCTAAATAATGCCTGCCCAAAGGATCCCTTCCTCCCCCAGATCGACCAAATCATCGATGCCACCGCAGGCACGCGATTCATTGTGCTTCTTGGACGCATACTCGGCTATCATCAAATCAAGATGGCGAAGCGGATCAAGCCGCAACGGCATTCATTACTCCATATGGACCATTCTGCTTCAACACGTTGCCCTTCGGACATAAAAGCGCCCGGTGCAACATATCAGCGCATGATTCGTATACATGTCCGCTACCCAGATCGGCAAAACAGTAGAGGCATACGTGAGCGGCGTAGTCGTCAAAACTAAACACGTCGAAACTCTAGTAGGCGACTTGAGGCTCACATTCGACAACCTCGTGAGCATATGACATCAAGCTGAATCCGGAAAAATGCGTTTTCGGCGTACCAGCTGGAAAGCTGCTGGGCTTCATCGTATCCGGTAGAGGAATTGAAGCAAACCCAGCCAAGATCCGAGCTCTGTCACAGCTAGATATCCCAAAAGACCTCAAGCAAATACAAAAATTGACTGGATGCATGGCGGCTCTAAGCCGCTTTATCTCCCGTCTAGGAGAAAAGGCATTACCCCTCTATCGCCTCCTTAGGCGCACCGAACACTTCGAGTGGACGGATGCTGCCACCGCCGGACTCGAAGAAATAAAAGCCATATTGGCAACAAATCCGGTCCAGGCCGCGCCCAACCTGGGCGAACCAATGTTGTTATACATCACAGCTACGCATCAAGTTGTAAGCGTGGTACTCGTCGTCGGACGAGAAAAAGAAGGGCATAAATTCCCTATTCAAAAACCAGTATACTACGTATCCACTGTGTTAACCCCACAAGTCCGTTACCGCACTATCGAGAAGATAGCATACGCGGTGTTCATGGCATCCCGGAAGCTCGACACTACTTTCAAGAGTGTTCGATATGATGGCCTCTGAAGTACCACTTAACGACATTATAAACAACCGCGACGCGACGGGCAGGATTGCAAAATGGTCCATTGAGCTCATACCATTTGATATATCTTACAAACCTCGGCGAGCTATAAAGTCACAAGTTTTGGCTGACTTTGTCGCTGAATGGACCGAAGCCGAACTCCCTAAAGAATACGGCGCATACTCCAATTGGATTATGCACTTTGACGGCTCCAAAATGTTAGCCGGATTGAAAGGCGTCGTATTAGCGTCCCCGACACAGGACACGATCCAATACGCATGCCGAGATAATGTACGGGGACTCCAACAACGCAGCGAATCTGAGGCCCTTTTACATGGTCTCCGGATGGCAATCTCCATGGGCATTCAACGCCTAGAGGTGCGGCGAGGATTCAAACCTCGCAATATCCCAATATCGCAACGCTGTCCTAAAAATGTCGGCCGGTTCAAGGACTTGAATTCCATCACGTGGCAGGGATAATAACCAAGCAGCCGACGTCTGGCACGCATTGGCGCAAAACGCGACGCTGTCCCTCCTAACATCTTCTGGAACGGCTCTTCAAGCCATCCGTTACTATGGGAAGAGGAGTCCGAACTAACAAACCGGAACAAGCCGCACCAACCGGCGATTCAGCCGATGACATAACACCTTCCGCCCACGACATAATGGCAGTAATTGCCCCATGGACAGAACCATTCCTCGCCTACTTGCTTAGGCAGGAGCTTCCCGAAGACCAAAATGAGGCCCGCTGCATTGTCCGGCGATCTAAAGCCTACAAGGTCTATGAGGGAGAACTTTATAAGTAAAGCACAACCGGAGTCCTTTAAAGGTGTATCTCCGAAGAGGAAGGGCGAACCCTCCTGGCTGAAATTCATGCCGGACTAGGCGGACACCACGCCGCAGCTCGGGCCCTTGTAGGAAAGGTATTCCGTACGGGATTTTACTGGCCGACGGCCCGAGCAGATGCTCAGGACTTAGTCCAAAGATGCGTCGGTTGTCAGCTCTTTGCTAATCAGAGCCATATGCCACCCACCGCCCTCAAAACTATACCCATTACCTGGCCGTCGCGGTGCAGGGGCTTGATATGGTTGGACCACTTAAAGGGGGAACCCACAAGCAAAGGTACCTATTGGTCATGTTGGATAAATTCACCAAATGGATAGAGGCCAAGCCAGTTAAAACGGCGAGTCCGGACCCAGTGATAGACTTTATATCCGGGTAGTACACCGTTATGGTGTCCCCACAGCATCATCACCGATAACGGCACGAACTTCACCGCCGGTGAGGTTAAATCATGGTGCAAAAATATGGGCATCAAGCTCGATTACGCTTCAGTCTATCATCCTCAAACCAACGGTCAAGTGGAACGAGCAAATGGTCTAATAATGAGCGGCATCAAACCCAGACTAGTGCGGTCCCTTACGAAATCTGACACACCTTTGGGTAGAAGAGCTCGACTCAGTACTACGGGGCTGCGGACAACGCCTAACCGTACTACCGGATTCACACCATTTTTTATGGTATACGGCGCGAAGCAGTTTTGCCCTGCGACATCATTCATGACTCACCTCGAGTGCGCGTATGCGAAGAAAGAGAAGCCGAGTTGGATCGGCAGGACAGCTTGGACGCATTGGAGGAAGAGCGCGGCGTCGCCAAGGCTCGTTCCGCATTCTATCGGCAAAGAGCTCGAAGATATCAAAGCAGAGAAGTACGGGCCAAGACTTACAACGTTGGCGAACTGGTTCTAAGCCTACCGGACAAGAAAAAGGACAAGCTCAAGCCCAAATGGGAAGGCCCCTTCATCATCGATCAAGTCCTGACCGGTGGAGCGTACCGTCTACGAAATGCATCGGATAACCGACTCGAGCCGAACCCGTGGAGCATAGCCCGCCTCAAGCGATTCTATGCCTAGCGCCGGACTAAGAGTTCGTCCCTTTCCCCCCGTCCAAATTCTTTTTTTTTCAGCTGCCTTCTGTTTATCTCTTTCTTCTCAACCCTATTCATCCAAGCCTTAAAGGGCCTACTTGCGCAACGTTCGCGCGCAATTGATGTGCTATCCGCACTCATTATACACAGGGGCTTCTTTACGGAAAGCTTAATTATCTGGGCTTCACCCAGCACATGTGTCAAGCCTCCACATGTACCTTTTATTCACCATTATATGCATCGATATGACTTAAGTTTTGGACAAGCTGGGTTTGCACGGCTCTGTGCTTACCCCTACATTCCCGATTGTTCAGCTAGGAGGTAAAGGGAGCACCTCTGCGATTATTCTTGCCGGGTCAGCCGGATGTGTACCTCAAGGGCGAAAGCTAGCGTGCTTGAGGGAATATTCGGTCGGTGACTTAAAAGATGATTTTTATCCACTTATTTATCTGCCCCAGATGTTTTTTCTGCTTTTTCGCAGTCCGGACATGCACTTTAGGGCATGCCACCCCGATGGAAAGGAACCCTTAACGGAACTATTCTCCCTCGAAGATGTTTCTTACTACCCATGTAATATAACATAACTAGTTGGGCACTTGTCTGATAAAGCACTGATGACCCCTACGCCTGGTCTCCATGCATACCCCGGTTGTTTCATAACCGAGAAGGTATTCGGACACACTCAGGACTCTAGGGTCCCGAGGTCGAAGCGAAAAGGTCGGCAAAGACAAACGATCTACAATCCGGCTAGAAGGCATTTTGTATGTCATTTTATAATACATTGTCAAATCGGTGATTGTATTCTTCCTCAATCCCGTCTAACAGGTTGTCTAATTTGCTGATCTGTTGGGAAAATTTAGCGACCAACTCCACTTGGCGGTATACTAAACTCACAGGGGATCTCCTTCCCATCGGGCCCCACAGGTCCGACTTCGCCATGTGGTTGGGATCCGCCTTCTTGTACCGCGTCTTTACCATGGCCTGTGCCTCCACAGCACCTTCGCGGCAGGCCGAAATCTTCCATAAATGGAAGCGCTGCCGCACTCCCTGCAGCTTCTCCGCAAGCTCCCCAAGACCCTCGGGTAAGGAGAAGGCTGGCCATAACGCCCGGATGGCGCCGCTCATTGCCTGCCGAACTCGTTCGATCAGTTGCAACAATTCGGGAAGTTGATCACCCGTTGGTACGGGCATATCCTCCGCAGGGCGACCTGTGAGCATACCTGCAGACATATTCTGTCAAATTGACTTCCCGCCGAACTCTTCTTTTCAAAAGAGTTCGCTCAAGCACTTACTATATATGCCGCAATGAAGCCGCTGATTCTCCTTAACGGAGCCCGACAGCTCGGCCCGAACGCCTTTCAGCTCTTCTCCAAGCTGGGCATGGGCATCCTGGAGCTTGTTCCTTTCATGCTACACCTTATGCAGCACCCTCTCGCCGACCTTTAGTTGGCGCAGAAGTTCTTGCCTGTCCGGATCTTGTTCGGCAAAGACTCGCAACGTCATTTTTCTTTCAGACTTGCGACAGTGCCAAACGCTACTTATCTTTCTAAAATAATGCGTTACCAGGAGAGGTCCCTGCGTTTCCTCCTGCGCCAGAGAGTGCGGCCTCAAGTTTGGCCTTGCACTCTTGCAGCTCCTGAGACAGTTGGGTATTCTTCTCGGTAATATCCTACGTTTCATATGATCCTTAAATCAGTTAATATAACTACTTTAAGTCTCGGGAGCTACTGTCATATATAACTATTAAATTCTCTTACCCGTATGTCTTTTACATACTGCTCCGTGGCTCTGGTAAAACCATCTTGAGCAGCACGAAGGTGCGCGTCCCCCGTGTTAAAGGCATTCAACGCCTCGGGGGAGAAGCACGCGTCACGAAATACTGTCTGGCGGCGCCTGTGATTCAGGGAGCTCTCCACCTCAGACTTGGTGGCGGACAGTCTGGCGGCATCCTCCGTCGGAGGAACATCCGACTCGCGCCTTGCGCTCGCCTCCCCCTCCTGACCAGGTGCGGGAGCCCGGCTGGTAGAGGTTGGATTGGCAACCTCCACGCCCGCAGTCCGGCGGACACTTTTTTCCCTATAAAAGTCATGAGCACTCAAACGTTTCCTAGGAACGTTGCTCTAAAATAATGAATTGTGAGCTACACCTTTGCGGCGACGTTTCAGTCGCCGCGCTCCTCTTCCGCCATCGGGTCCGAATCGGCCCTTGTTGGTCAACCACCATGGTTCGGCTTCTCGCCTAGGGGCGCCTCCTGCAGCGCCATCATATACGGTGGTCGAGAAATAAGCAGGGAAGGAATGACGGTGTCGAGGACTTCGCCATAATCACTGGGAAGCCGGATATAGTCCGGGATAGTCGGCCGTGATGGTGACTAAAGCATTGTCCATGCTGAGCTGGTGGAACACCCCGTCGATTAGTTCCACCTTTATGTATGGATCCTCTTCGGAGGCCGGATCCCGGGATCTCTCTGGATCCTCGGGCTGCGGAGCCGGACTTAGCATGCCCTCCACGGTCCGGCGCAATTCCTGCATCGAAAGAAGAACACAATATAAGAAACTTAAGTTTCGAAAGGCACGGGTCGGACACGCAGAGTGTTCGCTTACCCAAGGCCGGGGATTATCCATGGAGAACCCATTTAACGGGTTCATCCGAAGGAAATCCTCCTTCTCCCCCTTATACAGGCCGGACGGGATCGTCACCAGATCTTCGGCCGAATCCGGCCCTGTGCGGCCATGACGGGTGGCATCGTCCTCCCGTTGAAATCCCACATGGGGTGGCCTTGTATTGTAGTGGCTGCACCCCTCGCATAATGCATGTTACCATGACTCCAATCATGGTCAACCCGGCATGGGCCAGTAACCTTATTCGGCCCATCAAATAATGGACGCTCTTGTCTTCCTCCAGATGGGGGCTCCGCGGACGCCAACTAAGGCGTTTCTTTAGAGGAGCATTGCTGAACTCCGGGAGGCCGATTCGAAAAGGGTCCGGCAGCGGAGCGTCTTCTATATAAAACCATTCCGAAGGCCAGTCTTCGGGCGCCTTCTTAGGGGTTCCGGATGGATATCCGGTCCCGGCAATGCGCCATATTTCGACGCCGCCCACTTGATATATGGACCCCTCGTGAGAGCGGGTACAAGGCAGAACAACCTCTTCCACAGCGAAGTGGGGCTCGACGCCCAGGAATAGCTCGCAAAGAGCTACGTAACCCGCAATATGCAGGGATTGAGGCGGGCGTGAGGTGATGGAGCTGAGTCCGTAGAACTCAGGAGCCAGCGGAGGAATGGATGTACAGGAAATCGAGCCCCTTATCGGATAGGGGGGAAGCATACCCGCTCCCCTTTGTTGGGATTTTGGGTAACCTCCGCTTGCTTCCCACCTTTGTAGGTGGCCAGCCCGGCTCGAACCGGAACCATGAAGGCCGGAGGGAGATATCCCCCCACTTGGAGCTTCACCAGCTCGTTGTGCGGAACAGAGCATCTCCTCCAATCTCCTAGCAAAGGGCTGGGAGCGCGAGAAGAGGAGTTGCATTGACGGTCCATGATGGAATGGATTCTTGGTCAAAAACGCCCCGATGAGTATTTGCGGGAGGAAGATGGTGATTTGGATCTGGATTCTTGCCTCCCTTATAGGAAGATTATTCGCGCAACTAGGGGGTAAAACATAAAAGACACCCTGGCTTTTCACGTTCGCGCGGTGCGTGGAAGAAGGCCATTATTGGGCGTGGAAGCCAAGACGCGCAACATTAATGAGGAAGCTGGACACTGTTCGGCAGGTACGTAGAACTTGAAGGAGAACCCGCCTTGCAACGCCGAAGACTACACGCGTGCTGGACTTATCGTCATTGAAGCCTGGTTCGGGGGCTACTTAGGGAGTCCCGGATTAGGGGGTGTCCAGATGGCCGGACTACCAGCATCGGCCGGACTATCATCGGCCGGACTATCATCATCGACCAGACTCCAAGACTATGAAGATACAAGATTGAAGACTTCGCCTCGTGTCCGGATGGGACTTTCCTTGGCGTGGAAGGCAAGCTTGGCGATACGGATATGTAGATCTCCTACCATTGTAACCGACTCTATGTAACCCTAGCCCTCTCCGGTGTCTATATAAACCGGATGGCTCTAGTCCGTAGGACACAACAACCCTTATAATCATACCATAGGCTAGCTTCTAGGGTTTAGCCTCCTTGATCTCGTGGTAGATCCACTCTTGTAAACATCCACAATATCAATATCAATCAAGCAGGATGTAGGGTTTTACCTCCATCAAGAGGGCCCGAACCTGGGTAAAACATCGTGTCCCTCGTCTTCTGTTACCATCCGCCTAGACGCACAGTTCAGGAACCCCTACCCGAGATCTGCCGGTTTTGACACCGACAGCCAGCCATTCAGGATAGTGGACCTCGCGAATGACGCCCGCTGCATCTAGTTTGCGGGTTTCTTGGACGATGAAGGCCTGCTTCTTAGTGGACTGTCGCCTTGCCTTCTGCTTCACGGGGCGCACGTTGGGGCACACGTTGAGATGATGCTCAATCACATTTCTGGGGACCCCTGCCAGTTGATCTGCTTCCCACGCAAACACCTCCTTGTTTGCACGCAGGAATTTCACCAAGGCCTCCTCCTGCTCAGGGTCGAGATTGGCGCCTATGGTGAAGGCGGCGACCGTGGGCTTACCCTCATCGACCGGTACCTGCTTGGTCTCCGCCTTGTCTTGGGTGAATAGCTGCTTCTTCTTAGCCGGCGCAGCCCCCTTGGGCTCGAGGGCATCTGCGCTGACGGGCTGGGCTGCCGCGGCCATCTTGAAAGCAAGCTTTAGCGCCTGCAGTGCATCCCGTGTGTCTCCGGGCACGGTTAGGACGCCGCTACTCCCGGGCATATTCATGAGGTTGTACGCCGGGTGAGTCGCCGCCATGAACTAGGCCAAGGCTGGGTAGCCGAGGATGGCATTGTACGGGAGGCCGATGGGGGCGATGTCGAAGTCGATCAGCTCCGTGCGGAAGTTGTCGTGGGTGCCGAAGGTCACCGGGAGGCGGATCTTCCCCAGGGAGCTGGTGGAACCACCTCCGACGCCCGAGAAGGGCTTGCTGGGTTGAAGCCGCCCTAGCGGCACGTGGAGGAGGCTGAAGGCCTCCACCGAGAGCACGTTGAGGCCGGCACCACCGTCGATGAGGGTCCTAGTGATGACCACCTGGCAGATGGTGGGGGTGCATAGCATCGGGAGTGCACCCGAACTGGCGATGTTGGAGGGGTGATCATCTGAGCTGAAGGTCAGGTCGGCTTTGGGTACCACCCAGCTCGGGGGGGTTCCGCGGCGCTTGAGGACGGCACCGATCTGGCGGACGAACGGCTTGATGTGGCGGCTCGCAGGTGGTGCCTGCGATCCGCCTAGGATGGCCGCGACGACCGGGGGTGCCGGTGCGACATGATGGACGAGGAAGAGGTTGCACAACTCCTCCTAGGAGGCCATGGAAGACGCTGGCAGGTGGAGCAGCCACATGCGCGGGACGCCGGTGAGGGCCATGGGCAGCCAGTTTGCCATGACCTTGTCATCGCCTTCGGCCTTGAGGACGGCTTCTTCATATGCCAGTAGGAAGGCTAGCGGGTCGGCCGTGCTGTCATAGCGCGGCGGCATGTCGGGCTTGAACTTGTTCAGCCACCGCATCTGTCACAAGGCGGGGGCCAGGGCTCGGAGCCCCCTGGTTCCCGCGCAAGCGTCGACAGCTAGAGCGGGCAGCGCGCTGCTCGCCATGGGGGCGGAGCGTGGTTCTGATGGAGAACGGGCTGATGGAAGGGAGAGCTCCGGCGCACCCCTACCTGGCGCACCCCTACCTGGCGCACCAAATGTCGGATTTAGGGTTCCGGCAGACCCTTGAGGTTCGAACACTGGGGTGCGTGCGGAGATCTCTCCCCTACCGATCTATGTCCGAGCCCCTCGTGAGATCTAGGCTAAGCGATGAACAACACGAGGAACACAAGATTTACACTGGTTCGGCCACCGATGTGGTGTAATACCCTACTACAGTGTGTGGTGTGGTGGATTGCCTCAGGGGCTGATGATGAACGGTACAAGGGAGGAACTGCCTCGCGAGAGGTGTTCTTGAGCTGGTGCGATGAACTGCTGGGGTGAGTTCGATCGCTTCTCTCTCTCTCTCTGATCTGATATCCTCCCCTTTCCTATGGTGGTGGCAAGCTCGATTTATAGTGGCCCTGGTCCTCTTCCCAAATATCGAGCGGGAAGGGTGCCAACAACGGCCATTTTGAAGGGGAACATCTAGTACGAGTTATCCTGACTAAAGTTGGTCTTCGGCTGCCAAAAGCACTGGTGATGACGCCGTCTTGGGCTCCATTGTGACCTCCATCCTACCGCTCCACTGGTCTTGGTCTTGTTGCACTGAAGTGGCAACCTTTGCCTAATGCCTCGGTACTCCACGTCTGAGCTTTCCCCCTTTGCACTAAAGGGGAAACAAGGACAGTTCGCAGGCCGGCGCCCGCCTGGTGCCCGCCTGGTCTCGATCGTCATGGCTTGCGTCACGAGCACCTCGCGAGGTACCCTGCCTTGATCTCTCCGCCTCCTCGCAAGCCTGCATGGCGAGGCCGCTCCTCAGGAAGTCTTGTGTCGTCCGCCCCGTGAGGCTTGGCCCATTGAGAGGGTCTTGAGTCTTGTGCTGATGAAGATGGGCCGCAATGGGCCACCACTTGAGCCACGCCGCAGGCCGCAGGCAGGCAAGTATGGGGACCCCCGTTCCCAGAACGCCGACAACCTCAGTTATGACGATGCACTAGGTCCATAGCTGGGACTTTGTGTATGTTCTCAAAATGCGTTTGTCGAGTGCTCATTAAGAAAGTTTCTCTACAAGTTTCTGAACGAACTCCTTAAGAAAAGTTCTCCAAATGTTCCCTATGTAAGAATCCTTTGAAGCATCTGGTCGTCACAAACATTTTAACTACTTGTGGAGCCAAAACGGACTCCGTATGAGTCAGATATCCATGTTTCAGTTAACACTGCGCAAAACTGATTCCGAGCAGCGATTCTGAGACTAGCTCTTGTGTAGTTGCATTCAACTTTTTCCATTCTACTTCACTAAACATCTACATATGATATCCAACTACTTGTAGGGAAATGCAAGAGACCTCAGTTATGATGATGCACTAGGTCCATAGGTAGGACTTTGTGTATGTTCTTGCAATGTGTTTGTCGAGTGCTCATTAAGAAAGTTTTATACAAGTTTCTGAACGAACTCCTTAAGAAAAGTTCTCCAAAAGTTCCCTATGAAAGAATCCGTTGAAGCACCTGGTCGTCACAAATATTTTGACTACTTGTGGAGCCAAAAGGGACTCCGTATGAGTCAGATATCCATGTTTCAGTTAACATCACAAGAAAATTGATTCCGAGCAGCGATTCTGAGACTAGCTCTTGTGTAGTTGCATTCGATTTTTTCCATTCTACTTCACTAAACATCTCCATATGAGATCCAATTACTTGTAGGGAAATGCAAGAGACCTCAGTTATGATGATGCACTAGGTCCATAGCTGGGACTTTGTGTATGTTCTCGAAATGCGTTTGTCAAGTTCTCATTAAGAAAGTTTCTGTACAAGTTTATGAACGAACTCGTTAAGAAAATTTCTCCAAAAGTTCCCTATGAGAGAATGTTTTGAAGCATCTGGTCGTCACAAACGTTTTGACCACTTTTGGAGCCAAAACAGACTCCGTGTGAGTCAGATATCCATGTTTCAGTTAACACTACGCAAAACGGATTCTGAAAGACGGTTACAGACTAGCTCTTGTGTAGTTGCACTCGATTTTTTCCATTCTACATCTCCATATGAGATCCAAGTACTTGTAGGGAAATGCAAGAGACCTCAGTTATGATGATGCACTAGGTCCATAGCTGGAAATTTGTTTATGTTCTCGAAATGCGTTTGTCGAGTGCTCATTAAGAAAGTTTCTATACAAGTTTCTGAACAAACTCCTTAAGAAAACTTCTCCAAAAGTTCCCTATGAAAGAATCCTTTGCAGCATCTGGTCATCACAAACGTTTTGACTACTTGTGGAGCCAAAATGGACTCCGTGAGAGTCGGATATCCATGTTTCAGTTAACACTACGCAAAACTCATTCCGAACGATAGTTACAGACTAGCTCTTGTGTAGTTGCATTAAATTTTTTCCATTCTACTTCACTAAACATCTCCATATGAGATCCAATTACTTGTAGGGAAATGCAAGAGACCTCAGTTATGATGATGCACTAGGTCCATAGCTGGGACTTTGTGTATGTTCTCGAAATGCATTTGTCGAGTGCTCATTAAGAAAGTTTCTATACAAGTTTCTGAACGAACTCCTAAATAAAAGTTGTCCAAAAGTTCCCTATGAAAGAATCCATTGAAGCATCTGGTTGTCACAAATGTTTTTACCACTTGTGGAGCCAAAACGGACTCCGTATGAGTCAGATATCCATGTTTGATTAACCTTTGCACAAAGTTGATTCGAGCTACGCGATTCTGAGACTAGCTCTATTGTAGTTGCATTTGATTTTTTCCATTCTACTTCACTAAACATCTCCGTATGAGATCCAATAAATTGTAGGGAAATGAAGGAGGCCCCAGTTATGATGATGCACTAGGTCCATAGCTGGGACTTTGTGTATGTTCTCGAAATGCGTTTGTCGAATGCTCATTATGAAAGTTTCTATACAAGTTTCAGAACGAACTCCTGAAGAAAATTTCTCCAAAAGTTCCCTATGAGAGAATGCTTTGAAGCATCTGGTCGTCACAAACGTTTTGACCACTTTTGGAGCCAAAACGGACTCGTATGAGTCGAGATATCCATGTTTGATTAACACTGCATGGCCTGATTCGAAAAGGCGATTCTGAGACTAGCTCTTGCGTAGTTGCATTCGATTTTTTCCATTCTACTTCACTAAACATCTCCATGTGAGATCCAATTACTTCTAGGGAAATGCAAAAGACCTCAGTTATGATGATGCACTAGGTCCATAGCTGGGACTTTGTGTATGTTCTTGAAATGCGTTTGTCGAGTACTCATTAAGAAAGATCTATACAAGTTTCTGAACGAACTCCTAAAGAAAAGATCTCCAAAAGTTCCCTATGAAAGAATCCATTGAAGCATCTGGTTGTCAAAATTTTTTTTACCACTTGTGGAGCCAAAACGGACTCCGTATGAGTCGGATATCCATGTTTCAGTTAACACTGCACAAAGTTGATTCCGAACGACAGTTACAGATTAGCTCTTTTGTAGTTGCATTCGATTTTTTCCATTCTACATCACTAAACATCTCCGTATGAGATCCAATAAATTGTAGGGAAATGCAAGAGGCCCCAGTTATGATGATGCACTAGGTCCATAGCTGGACTTTGTGTATGTTCTCGAAATGCGTTCGTCGAGTGCTCATTATGAAAGTTTCTATACAAGTTTCAGAACGAACTCCTGAAGAAAATTTCTCCAAAAGTTCCCTATGAGAGAATGCTTTGAAGCATCTGGTCGTCACAAACGTTTTGACCACTTTTGGAGCCAAAGCAGACTCCGTATGAGTCAGATATCCATGTTTCAGTGAACACTGCGCAAAACTGATTCCGAAACACAGTTACAGACTAGCTCTTGCGTAGTTGCATTCGATTTTTTCCATTCTACTTCACTAAACATCTCCATATGAGATCCAATTACTTCTAGGGAAATGCAAAAGACCTCAGTTATGATGATGCACTAGGTCCATAGCTGGGACTTTGTGTATGTTCTTGAAATGCGTTTGTCGAGTACTCATTAAGAAAGTTTCTATACAAGTTTCTGAATGAACTCCTTAAGAGAAGTTCTCCAAAAGTTACCTATGAAAGAATCCATTGAAGCACCTGGTCGTCACAAATATTTTGACTACTTGTGGAGCCAACAGGGACTCCGTATGAGTCGGATATCCATCTTTCAGTTAACACTGCAAAACCTGATTCGAGCAGCGATTCTGAGACTAGCTCTTGTGTAGTTGCATTCGATTTTTTTCCATTCTACTTCAATAAACATCTCCATATGAGATCCAATTACTTGTAGGGAAATTCAAGAGATCTCAGTTATGATGATGCATTAGGTCCATAGCTGGGACTTTGTGTATGTTCTCGAAATGCATTTGTCGAGTGCTCATTAAGAAAGTTTCTATACAAGTTTCTGAACGAACTGCTTAAGAAAATTTCTCCAAAAGTTACCTATGAGAGAATGCTTTGAAGCATCTGGTCGTCAAAAATGTTTTGACCACTTTTGGAGCCAAAACGGACTCCGTATGAGTCCAATATCCATGTTTCAGTTAACACTGCGCAAAACTGATTCCCAAAGACAGTTACAGACTAGCTCTTGTGTCGTTGCATTCGATTTTTTCCATTCTACTTCATTTAACATCTCCGTATGAGATCCAATTATTTGTAGGTAAATGCAAGAGACCTCAGTTATGATGATGCACTAGGTCCATAGCTGGGACTTTGTGTATGTTCTTGAAATGCGTTTGTCGAGTGCTCATTAAGAAAGTTTCTATACTAGTTTCTGAATGAATTCCTTAAGAAAAGTTCTCCAAAAGTTCCCTATGAAAGAATCCTTTGAAGCATCTGGTCTTCACAAACGTTTTGACTACTTGTGGAGCCAAAACGGACTCCGTATCAGTCGGATATCCATGTTTGATTAACACTACATGGCGATTACGAGCAGCGATTCTGAGACTAGCTCTTGTGTAGTTGCATTCGATTTTTTCCATTGTACTTCACTAAACATATCCATATGAGATCCAATTACTTGTAGGGAAATGCAAGAGACCTCAGTTATGATGATGCACTAGGTCCATAGCTGGGACTTTGTGTATGTTCTCGAAATGCATTTGTCGAGTGCTCATTAAGAAAGTTTCTATACAATTTTCTGAACGAACTCCTAAAGAAAAGTTCTCCAAAAGTTCCCTATGAAAGAATCCTTTGAAGCATCTGGTCGTCACAAAGTTTTGACCACTTATGGAGCCAAAACGGACTCCGTATGAGTCGGATATCCATGTTTCAGTTAACAATGCGCAAAGCTGATTCCGAACGACAGTTACAGACTAGCTCTTGTTTAGTTGCATTCGATTTTTTCCATTCTACTTCACTAAACATCTCCGTATGAGATCCAATAACTTGTAGGGAAATGCAAGAGGCCCCAGTTCTGATGATGCACTAAGTCCATAGCTGGGACTTTGTGTATGTTCTCGAATTGCGTTTGTCAAGTGCTCATTATGAAAGTTTCTATACAAGTTTCTGAACGAACTCCTTAAGAAAAGTTCTCCAAAATTTCCCTGTGAAAGGATCCTTTGAAGCATCTCGTCGTCACAAACGTTTTGACTACTTGTAGAGCCAAAACGGACTCCGTATGAGTCAGATATCCATGTTTCAGTTAACATCGCAAAAACTGATTCGAGCGATAGTTCTGAGACTAGTTCTTGTGTAGTTGCATTCAATTTTTTCCATTCTACTTCACTAAACATCTCCATATGAGATCCAATTACTTGTAAGGAAATGCAAGAGACCTCAGTTATGATGATGCATGATGTCTATTACGCAACCTTCTTCATGTAGACGTTGTTGGGCCTCCAAGTGCAGAGGTTTGTAGGACAGTAGCAAATTTCCCTCAAGTGGATGACCTAAGGTTTATCAATCCATGGGAGGCATAGGTTGAAGATGGTCTCTCTCAAACAACCCTGCAACCAAAAAACAAAGAGTCTCTTGTGTCCCCAACACACCCAAAACAATGGTAAATTTTATAGGTTGACTAGTTCGGCGAAGAGATGATGATACAAGTGCAATATGGGTGGTAGATATATGTTTTTGTAATCTGAAATTATAAAAACAGCAAGTTAATTAATGATAAAAGTGAGCACAAACGGTATTGCAATGCTAGGAAACAAGGCCTAGGGTTCATACTTCCACTAGTGCATGTTCTCTCAACAATGATAACATAAATGGATCATACAACTATCCCTCAATATGCAACAAAGAGTCACTCCAAAGTCACTAATAGCGGAGAACAAACGAAGAGATTATGGTAGGGTACGAAACCACCTCAAAGTTATTCTTTCCAATCAATCCGTTGGGCTATTCCTATAAGTGTCACAAACAGCCCTAGAGTTCGTACTATAATAACACCTTAAGACACAAATCAACCAAAACCCTAATGTCACCTAGATATTCCAATGTCACCTCAAGTATCCGTGGGTATGATTATACGATATGCATCACACAATCTCAGATTCATCTATTCAACCAACACATAAAACCTCAAAGAGTGTCCCAAAGTTTCAACCGGAGAATCAAGACGAAAACGTGTGCCAACCCCTATGCATAGGTTCATGGGCGGAACCATAAGTTGATCACCAAAACATACAACAAGTGAATCGCGTGATATCCCATTGTCACCACAGATACGCACGGCAAGACATACATCAAGTGTTCTCAAATCATTAAAGACTCAATCCGATAAGATTGGAAAACTCAATCCATTACAAGAGAGTAGAGGGGGAGAAGCAACATAAGATCCAACTATAATAGCAAAGCTCGCGATACATCAAGATCGTGCCAAATCAAGAACACGAGAGAGAGAGATCAAACACATAGCTCGGGTACATACCCTCAGCCCCGAGGGTGAACTACTCCCTCCTCGTCATGGAGAGCGCCGGGATGATGAAGATGGCCACCGGTGAGGGTTCCCCCCCCCCCTCCGGCAGGGTGCCGGAACGGGCTCCGAGAGGTTTTTGGTGGCTAGAGAGGCTTGCGGCGGCGGAACTCCCGATCTATATGTTCCCCGAAGTTTGTAGGGTATATGGATATATATAGGCGGAAGAAATACGTCAGGGGAGCCACGAGGGGCCCACGGTGGTGGAGGGCGCGCCCTAGGGTGGAGGGCGCGCCCCCCTACCTCGTGGCTCCCTTGTTTCTTTCCTGACATGCACTCCAAGTCTATCAGGTTGCTTTCCTTCCAAAAATAACTTCTCCAGAAGGTTTCATTCCGTTTCGACTCCGTTTGATATTCCTTTTGTTCGAAACACTGAAACAAGGGAAAAACAGAATCGAGGCACTGGGCTTTGGGTCAATAGGTTAGTCCCAAAAATAATATAAAAGTGAATAATAAAGCCCAATAAACATCCAAGATGGATAATATAATACCATGGAACAATAAAAAATTATAGATACGTTGGAGACGTATCAGCATCCCCAAGCTTAATTCCTGCTCGTCCTTGAGTAGGTAAATGATAAAAACATAATTTTTGATGTGGAATGATACTAGGTATAATCTCAATGTAATTCTTCTTAATTGCGGTATGAATATTCAGATCCGAAAGATTCAAGATAAAATTTCATATTGACATAAAAGTAATAATACTTCAAGCATACTAACTAAGCAATTATGTCCTCTCAAAATAACATGGCCAAACAAAGTTCATCCCTACAAAATCATATAGGTTAGTCATGCTCCATTTTCATCACACAAGAATGCTCTCATCATGCACAACCCCGATGACAAGCCAAGCAATTGTTTCATACTTTAGTAATCTCAAACCTATAAACTTTCACGCAATACATGAGCACGAGCCATGGACATAGCACTATGGGTGGAATAGAGTATGATGATGGGGGTTATGTGGAGAAGACAAAAAGGAGAAAGTCTCACATCAACGAGGCTAATCAATGAGCTATGGAGATGCCCATCGATTGATGTTAATGCAAGGAGTAGGGATTGACATGCAACGGATGCACTAGAGCTATACATGTATGAAAGCTCAACAAAGGAAACTAAGTGGGTGTGCATCCAACTTGCTTGCCCACAAAGACCTAGGGCACTTGAGGAGGCCCATTGTTGGAATATACAAGCCAAGTTCTATAAGGAAAAATTCCCACCAGTATATGAAAGTGACAAAACAAGAGACTCTCTATCGTGAAGATTATGGTGCTACTTTGAAGCACAAGTGTGGCTAAGGATAGTAGCACTGCCCCTTTTTATTTCTCTTTTTTTGGGCCTTCTTTTTATTGGCCTTTCTCTTTTTTTTGGGACAATGCTCTATTAAATGATGATCACCACACTTTTATTTATTTACAACTCAATGATTACAACTCGATACTAGAACAAAGTATGACTCTATATGAATGCCTCCGGTGGTGTATCGGGATATGCAATGAACCAAGAGTGACATGTATGAAAGAATTATGAACGGTGGCTTTGCCACAAATACTATGTCAACTACATGATCATGCTAAGCAATATGACAATGATGAACATGTCATGATAAACGGAATGGTGGAAAGTTGCATGGCAATATATCTCGGGATGGCTATGGAAGTGCCATAATAGGTAGGTATGTGGCTGTTTTGAGGAAGATATAAGGAGGTTTATGTGTGAAAGAGTGTATCATATCACGGGGTTTGGATGCACCGGCGAAGTTTGCACCAACTCTCAATGTGAGAAAGGGCAATGCACGGTACCGAAGAGGCTAGTAATGATGGAAGGGTGAGAGTGCATATAATCCATGGACTCAACATTAGTCATAAAGAACTCACATACTTATTGAAAAAATCTACAAGTCATCAAAAACCAAGCACTAAGCGCATGCTTCTAGGGGGATAGATTGGTAGGAAAAGACCATCGCTCATCCCCGAACGCCACTCATAAGGAGGACAATCAAAGAACACCTCATGTTTCAAATTTGTTACATAACGTTTTGTTGGGGAACGTAGTAATTTCAAAAAAAAATCCTACGCACACGCAAGGATCATGGTGATGCATAGCAACGAGCGGGGAGAGTATTGTCCACGTACCCTCGTAGACCGTAAGCGGAAGCGTTATCACAACGCAGTTGATGTAGTCGTACGTCTTCACGATCCGACCGATCCAAGTACCGAACGTACGGCACCTCCGAGTTCAGCACACGTTCAGCTCGATGGCGATCCCGGACTCGATCTAGCAAAGTGTCGGGGATGAGTTCCGTCGACCTGACGGCATGGTGACAATGATGATGCTCTCTGGCGCAGGCTTCGCCCTAAACTCCGCGACGATATGACCGAGGTGGAATATGGTGGAAGGGGCACCGCACGGCTAAGGAACGACCCGTAGATCAACTTGTGTGTCCATGGTGTGCCCCCTGACCCCGTATATAAATGAGTGGAGGAGGGGAGGGCCGGCCCGCGCTATTGCGCGCCCTAGTGGAGTCCAACTCCCATCGGGAGTAGTATTCCCTTTCCTAGTCCAACTAGGAACCCTTCCATGTAGTAGGAGTAGGAGAGAAGGAAAGGGAAGAGAAGGAGAAGGAAGGAAGGGTGCGCCTCCCTAGTCCAATTCGGACTAGTCCAAGGGAGGGTGCGGCCACTCTTTGGCCCTTTCTCTCCTTTCCCGTATGGCCCAAAGAGGCCCAATACAATTCCGTAACTCTCGGTACTCCCAAAAATACCGAATCACTCGGAACCTTTCCGTACTCGAATATAGTTGTCCAATATATCGATCTTTACGTCTCGACCATTTCGAGACTCCTCGTCATGTCCCGATTTATTCCGGGACTCAACTCCTTCGGTACATCAAAAACTCATAAACTCATAATATAAGCATCATCGAAACCTTAAGCGTGCGGACCCTACGGGTTCGAGAACTATGTAGACATGACCTAGAACTATTCTCGGTCAATAACCAATAGCGGAACCTGGATGCTCATATTGGCTCCTACATATTCTACGAAGATCTTTATCGGTCAAACCGCATAACAACATCCGTTGTTCCCTTTGTCATCGGTATGTTACTTGCCCGAGATTCGATCGTCGGTATCCAATACCTAGTTCAATCTCGTTACCGGCAAGTCTCTTTACTCGTTCCGTAATGCATCATTCCGTAACTAACTCATTAGCTACATTGCTTGCAAGGCTTATAGTGATGTGCATTACCGAGAGGGCTCAGAGATACCTCTCCGAGCAATCGGAGTGACAAAACCTAATCTCGAAATACGCCAACCCAACATGTACCTTTGGAGACACCTGTAGTACTCCTTTATAATCACCCAGTTATGTTGTGACGTTTGGTAGCACCCAAAGTGTTCCTCCGGTGGCAGGAGTTGCATAATCTCATAGTTACGGGAACATGTATAAGTCATGAAGAAAGCAATAGCAACATACTAAGCGATCAAGTGCTAGGCTAACGGAATGGGTCATGTCAATCACATCATTCTCCTAATGATGTGATCCCATTAATCAAATAACAACACATGTCTATGGTTAGGAAACATAACCATCTTTGATTAATGAGCTAGTCAAGTAGAGGCATACTAGTGACTATATGTTTGTCTATGTATTCACACATGTATCATGTTTCCGGTTGATACAATTCTAGCATGAATAATAAACATCTATCATGTTATAACGAAATAAATAATAACTTTATTATTGCCTCTAGGGCATATTTCCTTCACGTTTACCATACGTGCATGCTACGGGACTTGCAAACTTCAACACAAGCATTTCTCAAATTCACAACTACTCAACTAGCACGACTTTGATATTATTACCTCCATATCTCAAAACAATCATCAAGAATCAAACTTCTCTTAGTATTCAAAACACTCATAAGAAAGTTTTTACTAATCTTGAATACCTAGCATAAAGGATTATTTAAGCAAATTACCATGCTATTTAAGACTTCCAAAATAATCTAAGTGAAGCATGAGAGATCAATAGTTTCTATAAAACAAATCCACCACCGTGCTCTAAAAGATATAAGTGAAGTACTAGAGCAAAATTATATAACTCAAAAGATATAAGTGAAGCACATAGAGTATTCTAATAAATTCCAAATCATGTATGACTCTCTCAAAAGGTGTGTACAGCAAGGTTGATTGTGGTGAACTAAAAAGCAAAGACTCAAATCATACAAGATGCTCCAAGCAAAACACATATCATGTGTTGAATAAAAATATAGCTCCAACACTACAAAAAAAGACACATCCGTGATATTTTGGGCCGAACGAAATTTTCTCTGTCATACATATGACACTTCTATGACGATAATTGTGACAAAACCCGGTATCATCATAGATGTGGTGGGCCCCTACTTCTATGACAAAAAATCATGACAGAAAATGGGCTTTTTTTCCAGGGCGGGCTGGAGACGCAGCTGCATGACATTCTTTGGGTCGTCCATGACGGAAAAACCGTGGTAGAAGCGAGGCGAGGAAAATTTGGCGAGTTCCAGTTACGGTGGAGGTCGGGGCTGAGCGATGCGCTTTCTCTCATACACGACGCTGCTGCGTGTAGGCGCGGCGTTAGCTCTAACAGAACTTCGGCGAGGCGTTGGGCTCTAATCGAACCCGGCGACAGACCGCAGTTACGCTACATCGAACCCGAGCGATCGATCGATGGCTCTTAATTGAACCCGATCGGCGATTCGCCGCTCTTGATGCTAAGCTGAAGCCGATCGATGCTGCCTCTGGGATGAGCGATGGCGTTGCGGGGAGGGGGTTGGATGAGCGATGGCGGTGGCGTTGCCTCCGGATGAACAAGACCCGAGGTGTGGTGGAGGGCTGGATGAGCGATGAAGCGGTGGAGGGGTGCCCGTGGAGGGTGGTTGAACAGGGACCCGTGGTGTGGAGGGCTGGATGAGCGATGAAGCGGTGGAGGGTGCCCGTGGAGGGTGGTTGAACAAGAGCGATGGAGTAAGCGCAGCGGTGGAGGCTGGATGAACAGTGGCCGTGGAGGCCGGAGGAGGTCGACAGTGGAGATGAACAGTATCCCGTGGAGTCCCGTTTTGCGGTACGCCACACCCCTCCCGATGAACAGGACCCCCGTTTCGACCATAGGAGGTCCGTTTCGTCCGTTTTTACTATACGTCTCCCGATCAACAGGACCCCCGTTTCGACCGTAGGAGGTCCGTTTCGTCCGTTTTGCGGTACGCCACACCCCTCCCGATCAACAGGACCCCCGTCTCGACCGTAGGAGGTCCGTTTCCTCCGTTTTGCGGTACGCCACACCCCTCCCGATCAACAGGACCCCGTTCCGAACGTATGAGGTTCGTTTCCTCTGTTGTGCGGTACGCCAGGCCTCATTTCCATCGCCTGTTCCGTCCAAGCCCTCCCGATGAACACGACCACACATTCCGTTCGACCCAGCCGGTTGGCTCCCACGCGTTCCGTTGCCTCCGGATGAACACGAAGCATTCCGTTGCCTCCCCATGAACACGACGCATTCCCTTGCCTCCCCATGAACACGACGACGACGTTGTTTCTCCTTTCCGACCCAGCCATATACACGAGCCCTGGCCGTACGTATGCGCGAGTAGGCGTTCGAGACCCCACCCGTATGTACACATACGTGGCCATATTTTCTTTCTTGCACCCTGGCCGCTGTACATACGTGTACATGCTACATGCGCGCCTCTACTACGACACGTACGCGCCTCTACTACGACACGTGCGCGCCTCTACATCCACCAAGATATATATGCGTACCGTTCACGGAATGACAACGCCACGTACACGCCCGACCAGGTGGGTCGGCTGTCAGGCACTTCCTTGCCTGTGAAGATGTAGCTGGTGGGTTCCAGCAGTCAGGGGGGCGAATCGTTTTGTTTTGCCCGGACGCACTTCCTTGCGTGCGAAGATGTAGTTGGTGGGTCCCAGCAGTCAGGGGCAAACGTTTTTTTCACGAAATACGGTGGCCCGTCCGGTGGGTCCCTGTTGTCAGGTGGAGGAATAATTATTTGGCACGTAATAAGGAGGCACTTCCTTGCTGCGGCCGTGGACCCAGCTGTCAGCTTCTCCACGTACAGTACTCTTCCGATGGAAGTCGTTCATTGACCACATTGACCGCGCCGCACCGAGATCACCAAGGCGGTGGACGACGGCGAGGCCTAGGAAGGGGACGACGCGGAGCCGGGGAAGACGCGGCATTGGATGCCCACGCGAAGAAGAGTACGAGGGTTCACTGGTTCGGCTGCGGTGTGAGGTTGCCGTCGCTGCAGAATAACAGGGGGTGTGGGTGAGTAGAGGGATACCCTGGGCCAGCGGTGGGAGTAGTAGGGGGCGGTGAGGCCTCCACGGCATCACAGCCGGCCACGAGAGGCAGGAGCACGCAACACGACCGGCGCTGCTTTGGGTGGCTGGAGCAAGAAGACCAGAGGTTGAAGAAGCACTATGGCCGTTGGATGGACATCGATGCAGTCCTTTGGAGCTAGAATCGTTCATATTGACTAAGTTGACAAAGCCCTCCGTCCTCGTCTACTTAGTAGGCCCACAAGTCAGCCACCCACTATGGTGGGTCCCAGCTAGCTGGGGGTATTCATTTTTTGGTGCGTAATAAGGAGGCACTTCCTTGCGTGCGAAGATATAGCTGGTGGGTCCGACCTGTTAGCGGGGGGAACGTTTTTTTGTGAAATACAGAAGCCCTTCCCACGTATAGTGCACGTACAGTGCGTAACAAGGAGGAACTTTCCTTGCGCGTGACCATGGACCTCGTGGGTCCCAGCCGTTTGGCTCTCCACGTACAGTCCTCTTCCGATGACTCACGTATGTTGACCACGCCGCGCCGAGCGCACAGAGGCGGTGGACGACGGCGAGGCCTCAGACTGGAACGACCCAAAGATGGGGAAGACGCGGCAGTGGAGTCGCAGACGGAGAGGAGCGGGAAACTTGACTGGTTTGGGTGCGGGGTGGGCCTACACTCGCCATAGAATAACAGGAGGTGCGGAGTGGATGGATGGCACGGTTGTCGTGAGGTAGCGTTTGTTGAGGCGCAAAACAACGCCGCTCGACGCCGAAGGCTGGAGCAGGTGGTTCTGGCAGCGCTGGGGGAGGAAGACGAGAGATTGAAGAAGAATGTCGGCCGTTGGATGTAAATCCAACGTCTTCTTAGGCTTCGACCTACTGGCCCACATGTCAGCCAGTCCATTTGTTTTTTAGTCCATTTGGTGGACTGGGTGAAACAATGATGTAGCATCTATGCAGCCCGTTTAAATCCCATTTGGATTTTTCTCGAAATCCGCGGACTTGCTGGGCTGGGTGAAAATATCATGTTGGGCTAGACGGAGAAATGTGATAAAAACATAAACACATGATTGCACGTCAGTAAAATCTTTGCAAGCTTATATGCATAATCACTAGGAGTTAACTTGCCAAGTTATATATAAACAATTATTATTATTATTTTGTAAGAATTTTCAACTTACGAAATAAAATATCATTTTAATTTGATGAGTTAATAGTACGTGGGGTATTATTATTTTTTAGGCTAGACGGGGACAGCTTGAGTTGGTTTTAGGGAAAATCTTTGGGAGAAAACTTCAGTTTACATTGAAAAAGAAAGTGGGAGAAAATTCAGGAGACCTGCTGGGTCCACGAGGAGGGAATATGTTGGGAGGAAGGAGATTCAAAGCACAGCAGCCGAGTGAACTAGTTTTTTATGGACAAGTGAACTAGTTTACATACATAAGCAAATAGCCACTAAAAAAGCAATCAGGTTAATGGGTTCTTAAAAGAAATATTTCGGACAAAACAGATAATTACGACACATAGGCTAATGCATGAAACACTCAGATGATAAAGGTGCTTATAAACAGATAAAGTACAACATCTAGACCTTCCTGGCACGCTTGATCATGACGATGAGGCTGGTCGTGTACTCGTCGGTTACGGGAAGCGACACACCCTCATGTCCAAGATCTGCCTGTACATGTCGTAGCATGCGCATGCGTCCTTGGTCGCGTAGGTTATGTACGCTAGATTCAGAGGTACCTCCCACGTGTTCAGGTTGTCTTCTTTCATGTTGGCGTATCAGGGGTCGATGATGGTCTCAGCAAGGTCAACCACGGAGTCCTTCTCCTGCCCGTTGCTGATGATCTTGTATTGCTTCTGGATGTCGACAAGCTTGTTGCACCAGATGGCCGAATCATCGCGTTCTTCCTTCTCTCCACCGTAGCGAAGGTGCAGTCGGCACTGCCGATGAAATGGGCGAATGCTCCAGAACCTGGTGCAGCCATAGGACTGAGGCGAGGCAGAGCTTCACCGAGTCCGTATCGTTGGTGTACATCACATTCAACTTGGTGCAGCCATAGGACTGAACGGCGAACTCAAAGGGGAACTCCTTGCTGAAGTCCATATCCAGCAGACTCAACCCTCGGATCGCCATTGGAGTCTCTTCGAGTGAACGAGTGTGTAGGCGGCGGCAGCAGTTCGTTTTTCAGCTCTTGGGGAACTTGATTCAACAGTAAGCTGAGTGTGTACAGGCGACAACAGTTACTACCCCTCCCTCGTCCGCTGCACGCCCGTCAGAAGATGCACCCTCGGCCACACGTCGGTTCACGAGCGGGTCTGTATTGGTACAGTAATAATAGGAATTAGTGGTCACTTTACTTAAATTTAATTAGCTTTAATAGAAATTTATAATTAAAACAAGCAATGCATTCGCTCGTTCTATTAGTGCCACATGATCAACATGCACAAAAATTAGAATTATTATTCTCAGGACACACATGATCAACACATTTGTTGCACTTTCACAAAGATAATACTACCAAGTTTGAACTGTTTGTTATGGCTGTGGTCCTCTGCATCATCATGCCGTGGTTCCCAGCTTGCAAGATTCAGAACCAACAAATAAGATTCAAAAAATAAGTACAACAAATATGCCTACACATCTCATTGATTCCCAGCTTGCAAGATTCAGAACCAACAAATAAGATCCAAATAATAAGTACAACAAAGATGCCTACACATCTCATTGATTCCCATCTTGCAATATTCAGAACCAACAAATAAGATTCAAATAATAAGTACAACAAAGATGCCTACACATCTCACTGATTCCCAGCTTGCAAGATTGAGAACCAACCCATTAGAGCCTTTTGATAAAGTGAATATCGGGATTAACTCCATCTTGGTTAGCCATGTCATACAATCGAAGAACTTGGCGAATGCTCTTGACCGTCACAACATCTTTAGTTGAGTATTCCTGTTTGCACAGAATGTTTGCACAGCACAAACAAGGAGACATGAGAGCATGATTTCGCTTTAATAGCGGCCTCCTTGAACTCAATCTCCAGCTCTACTTGGATGAGGTCTACCTGGAGTTCCATGATTCAATTCATGCACCTTTTTTTACTGTTCACCTGAAATGAAGAAAAGATTGCATCATTCAGCTAGCAAGAAGTACTTGCTCTTGTGAGCTGGAAGGTTCTTCTTTAGTAGTTGCACTAAAATTGAGGAACATTAAGGTTGGCTGTCCGGCTCATGTAAGGTGCAACTATAATTTTCTTATCCTTTTGTGCAGTTCCACTAAAATAAAGTGCCATTGTGGTGACAGTGACGGCTCCATCTTGCAAAGGCTAATAAAATGTTGCACGAGATTACCGACAGAACTTGACGAAGATTTTGGGAACTCCAATCACCATTTTGTGCAGTTCCACTAAAATTGAGATATGTTGCCCACGTGACATTTTAGTTGAACTGCACAAGACACTCATTCAAAAAAGGTGTTTTGTGCAGTTCACCAAAAGGTCACAATAGCAACAAGGTGAAATGGATATCCCTATCTGCACAAAAAGATAGAAAGTAAACGATTCTTTGGTCAATAAGAATATACGAAACATATACAAAATGAAAAGAAGCATCTTAATTATGTTCATGGCAATCACACAAGGATAGTAGAAATTTTAAAACGTCAGCATTGCTTCATGTTACCAGAAGCATTACGATCAACAATGAGATTCCTCAAATCTGGGATTACTTTAATGGTGGCATTGCTTGTTTACCGAGACACGATAAATCAACAGCAGCTAAAGAGTTGGTTTAAGGGCATGGGACCGTGGGGACACGGGACACTCAACAGCGTAAAGGAGAAACTTACTTATCATCTGGGGAAAACAGTGAGTGCCATTTGTAACAAAGTTTAATTGCATCTTATCGGTGGAGGCATTAGATTAACAATAACACTTTGGTTAGACATGTCCCTAAGGTATGATGTGATCGCTTCATTTTACATGCGCCCTTACATTAACAACAGCAAAAGGTTGGTATAAGGACATGCGACAGTGGATGCATCAGCACAATGTACCTACAAGGAGGCATAAAGTGGTGATGCCGAGTTTGTTCATGCTATGTGAGGGCAGCAAACCTAATCCTGGAGACCTTGTACTATGTGAGGGCAGCAAATCTAATCCTGGAGACCTTTTACTATGTGAGGGCAGCAAATCTAATCCTGGAGACATTTACTATGTGAGGGCAGCAAATCTAATCATGGAGAAATTTTAATATATGAGGGAAGCAAATCTAATCCTGAGACCTTTTACTATGTGAGGGCAGCAAATCTAATCCTGGAGACCTTTTACTATGTGAGGGCAGCAAATCTAATCCTGGAGACCTTTTACTATGTGATGGCAGCAAATCTAATCCTGGACATACTCTGTTGACTTGTCCACCAGCTGCCACTTTCTATCCTTTTTTCAACCAATAATAGATCTGTTCCTTATCTAGTTTGTACTGCGTTTTCCCATTATTTCCCTTTTCAACCAAGAGACCGGTTGGGTATCCGGTCTCTACTACTTTCACCATATTATTTCCTCTTTGAATCAAGTCCTAGATTCATGCTACAACTTTCCCCTTTCTTCGTTGTTTGAACAAAGCCCTAGATTCGAATGCATGAAGTAGCTTTACCTCTAATAATACTAAAAATTTAGGTGGCTTTGGAAGAGCTGATGGGAGTAGAAAAAGATGCACATGCAGACACGTGGGGAGTAGGGGCAGTAGAGCAAGGCCGCTTTCGAAGAACTTATACCTGAGGGTCACCGGGATGTCGGCGACGGCAGGTCGGATCTGCAGACAATACGACAGGGAGGAAGAAGGGTTGGAGGACCTCCCGGGCCGGCGCTGTGTCGGAGAGAACGGCACGGGCAGAGAATCGGGCCCCTCCGGCAGCTGTGGGTTTCCACCCTCGGCGGTGATGACCACGTGAACGATGCACCTTTTAGTCCTCTACACACACCAGCCGAAGGGATCCGGCTAGATCTGTGACCAGCGTTGAGCAGAGAGAAAATGTTGCTACCGCTGTCTTGTTTATATCTGGAGATGATGAGAGAATGAAGAGAGCAACCCTAGAAAAGCAAGCGCTCAGGCCCCTGCGTCCATATATAGTGGAGTGATTATCTTTTTTCTCTCCACAACAAGCGTTTGAATTTGTGTACGTGGCGTTAAAGAAAAGAAACTCTCTATTTAAGGTGACTATTGTACGACTCCTACTTACTACTAGTAGTACTACAGTATTGTTCACTTGTGCTCCCCGCCCCTCCATTCATTGAACAACCCCAAGGGTGAATAAACATATAGTAAGTACTGTATTTATAGAGAACGAACAAGCTCGAACTATTTTTGTGTAGTTAAAAGTTGAGGGCGGGGCTTTTCCGGGCAAAGACGCTGTGCTTTTGGGTAGGCGGTTTGACAGAGAGGCGAGGAGGGTGAGCGAGTGGGCTTGTGCGATTTGACGGTGCGTTACTGTTGGAAAGACTTGTGATATGACCACTCACTATAGTCATGAATTACTGGTGATCCGACCAAGGTGATGCCCCCTTCCGTTCCGCACTCTAATCTGGTGCATGACACGTCGACCCGGATGCTGGCTCTCCCACATGTCGGAGTATTAAGAAGGAGCAAAGAATGATGTGGTACTCCCTTCTTTTCGGTTTGTAGGGCTCAATTCAAAAATCTCACTGAGGGAGTCCCGGATTAGGGGGTGTCCGGATGGCCGGACTATTTCCTTTGGCCGGACTCCTGGACTATGAAGATAAAAGATTGAAGACTTCGTCCCGTGTCCGGAGGGGACTTTCCTTGGCATGGAAGGCAAGCTTGGCCATACGGATATGTAGATCACCTCCCATTCTAACCGACTCTATGTAACCCTAACCCTCTCCGGTGTCTATATAAACCGGAGGGTTTTAGTCCGTAGGACGAACAACAATCATACCATAGGCTAGCTTCTAGGGTTTAGCCTCTCTGATCTCGTCGTAGATCTACTCTTGTACTACCCATATCATCAATATTAATCAAGCAGGATTAGGGTTTACCTCCATCGAGAGGGCCCGAACCTGGGTAAAAACATCATGTCCCTTGTCTCCTGTTACCATCCGCCTAGACGCACAGTTCGGGACCCCCTACCCGAGATCCGCCGATTTTGACACCGACACTCACCAACCAAGGTAGATGGTGAGTGGTGGAATACTTTTTGTAGTTTGCAAAAGCACCCAATTAATGCTCTTGTTTTCCTCAAAAAATTATGTTTACCAATGCATTAATTGCAATGCATGCATGCATAAAGTATATACATTGGCCAATTTTCTCTTAATACTTGCATGCAATGATTTGATGCACCTTGGAATCTGAACATGTGATGAGGAACAACCAAATTGAGCCTTATAAAATGAAAAAACTAAAATTTTGAGATAAGCCCTATAAACCGAAAAGGAGGGAGTATATACTAGTACTATACTACTCCCTCCGTTCCTAAATATAAGTCTTTGGAGAGATTTCACTATGAACCACATACGGAGAAAAAAGAGTGAATCTACACATAAAATGCATCTATATACATCCGTATGTGGTCCACAAAGTGAAATATCTACGAAGACTTATATTTAGGAACAGAAGGGAGTACTACTCGGGTCGGAGGAGTGCGAACCACGGCAGCCCAGTGAACCAAGGATGTGAACCACGGTAGCCCAGTGAACCAGAAGTAGAAAACAATGTGTTGATATGGCCATAAAAAACAATGTGCTATGGTCCACACTATAGCATGTACAGTAACACTCCTCTTTGTTTGGATCCCTGAGTTAGAGCTAGTTTGGGTTGAAATAGCCTCAAATTATCAAAACAAGAGGGGTTAGTTTGAGCTATTTTGCTCTAACCCAGCTAAGAAACTAGCCCGGTGGAGAGGTTCTAATTGGGTTAGTTATCCTCGGGCCCACTAAAAGAGAACTAAAAAAATCTCCTCTGCCCACACCAGATCGCTCCCCCCCCCCTCTCGCACGACTCTCTCTGTTCCCCATAGGTCCGCTCGCCCTCTCTCTCCTCCGGCCGCCCTCTCCTTCCGGCCTCCGCCACCCTACTCCGGCTGCCCTCTCCCTCCGGCCTTCGAAGGTCGCCCTGCTCCCCCTTCACCAGTCGTTTTTCTCCCTCTGTCAGTGTGGCGGCGCATCTACCAGGGAGGTCGCGAGAGGGGTGAGTTTGTTCATTCCTTGTCTATCTCACGGCCATATCATTGATCTTGCTTGCTCTAGCGCTAATTCTGATTTGGAAAAGTAGATCCTGACCAAACTTGGTATAGATTTGTGGTGCACGCATGGAATTGTTTGATGCTGTTGAGGAGGTAATAAATCTTTCTAGAGGCCCAAAGATTCAGGTCACCTTTCTAGGTATTTCAAATTCAGGCTTGCATTATTTCTAGAGGCCCAAAGATTCAGTTCACCTTTCTAGGTATTTCAATTTCAGGCTTGCATTATTTCTAGAGGCCCAAAGATTCAGTTCACCTTTCTAGGTATTTGTGCTTGTGCTTGCATTATTTCTAGAGGCCCAAAGATTCAGTTCACCTTTCTAGGTATTTCACTTTCAGGCTTGCATTATTTCTAGAGGCCCAAAGATTTAGTTCACCTTTACGGGTATTTCAGGTTTCAGGCTTGCATTATTTCTAGAGGCCCAAAGATTCAGTTCACCTTTCTAGGTATTTTAGTTACAGGCTTGCATTATTTCTAGAGGCCCAAAGATTAAGTTCCCAGTCGGCGGCAAGCGGCCCTGCTACCCATGCCCGTGTCGACCTCAACTCGCAAGGGCCGGCTTCGGAGGGGTTCCCGAGGCTTGGGCTCTACAGAGCCTTCCTCCAGAGCTACGATGGCGAGCTCCTCCCTCGGTGCGTGAGGGGCTCCGGGCTCCCTCCCTATCATGAATGACTTCCGTGATGAGTTAGCTCATTCTTTGTTTCATGAAGTGTTTTTTTTTATTTTGTGAAGCTTTATTGACGACTTGTATGTTTAAGTGGGATATCTCATTTGTATGGACAAAGTAAAAATTATCATGTTTTGCATGCTTGATTTGTATAAATGGTTCGTTTATGTCTATTGTGAGTGGGAGGAGGCCACAGAAGAGCCGGCCACACCAAGAGGGTGCTTGGATCCAAGGGACTTATTTTAGTCTGACTAAAAATAGTCTATTTAAGAGGCTAAAGTTCCAAGCACCCCTGACTAAAGAGGGGCTAAAACTAGTCTTGAGACTAAAAATTTTTAGTCAGGGGTACCCCTACTAAAATGTGGATTAGTCCTCTCTCTCCTCATTTAACTCCTCTCCTTTAACACATGCGAGTTCTAGATTGGAGGGTTTGGAGGATAATAAATGCTCATTCACTTGATTTTAGTCTCTTTAGTATTTGGATCCAAGCATGGGTGAGGCTAGCAAGTTTTAGTCCCACTACTTTTAGTCATGGAACTAAAACGTATCCAAGAACCCTCCAAATCCGGCAGGAAATAGGGTCCAAAGTAGTCAAATGATTGAGATAGAGCATTTATTGTCAATCTAACCCTGCCATCCATACACCTCTTTGGTGTAGAGTTAGTTCAGGGTTAGAATCTAACTCTAACATCTAACTGAGTTAGAGTTCTCCTTGTCTCGGTTCATCGCCATCATACTTTCCCCATTCCTGTGTTTTCAGTATCCTGCGAATCAAAGAGGCCCTTTTTTTGCGGGAAAAATCAAAGAGGCCCTTAGGCTAGTTTCGGTCCGGTCATTTTTTATAAACGTGTTGTGTCCAAAATTTAATGAACGTGCTCCGATTTCCACGAAAATAATCAGGTTTCATGTAGTAGTTCATTCATTTATTTATTTTTCTGTGGGGGGTTTGCATGTAATTCGTGAGGTGTGAAATGTAAAGTACCCCGGCATATGCTCTGAGTCATGCATGCACTATGACCCAGATGCTCTATGTCCCACATGTCGGCGAATGGGAGCACGTGGAAATAGCCTAGGAGTACATATAGGAGGATAAATGCGTGAAATAATATGTACTGTGAAGCGTAGCAGTCGAAAAGGAGACCTAAAGTGATGATGTTATAGGTCGCACGCACCCAACTAGTGGTACTAGACATACGACTATTTTTTCCCTCAGAAAAAAGAGGCACGAGTGCTCAGTACTCCTATTCTATAAACACGAGTCCCATCGCACAACAGCGTCCATGCTACAACTAGCTCTCCTCCCTCGTTTCTCTCTTCTAATTCTAAACTTCGGTGGCCTTGGGTGGGCGGGTGGGTTTGCTCAACTGCAGCCCCACCTCACAGTGAAAACATTACGACTGGAATAAAAATGCCATATACTCCCTCCGTTACTTAAATATAAGCCTTTTTAGATACTATTTCAAATGGAATACAGCATACAGATGTATGTAGACATAGTTTAGAGTGTAGATTCACTCATTTTTCTCCGTATGTAGTAGTCATTTGCTGGAATCTTTAGAAAGACTTATATTTGGGAATGGAGGGAGCACTATACTAATAAAACATTAAGGCCACGAGGCGATGCAGTGCTGGTTATAGGAGGCAAGAAGATATGCATCTATCGATGACGTCCACCTCCTCGACTTAGGGCGCCGGCCCACCGAACGGCGCCTAAGTAGCAGCGGCTTTCGTGGCCAGGTCGACATGCTTCTGAACAATGGCGTCCAAAGATTCCAGCTGCTGGAAGAAGGCCAACGTCTTTCTATCCTCGCTTGCCTTGTAGTGGCCTATGTAGACGATTTCCTCGTAGACGTGGATGTGCAGGTCGACGGTTTCTTACATGGCGAGGCGCTGCACGGCGAGCGCGACCTCGAGGTGCACATTCTTCGTGGCGACCTCTGGCACCTGCAGAGCCTCCAGGGCTTGAAAGAGTTCGTCACCATGGAGGCCGATGAGGGTGGCAGGCAATGAGGATCCTGGCCGCGGGGGCTGGAGCAGTACGGCAAGGTTGTCCGCGTGCTTCTTGAAGGCGATGAACTTGCGGATGGAGTTGACCATCATGTCGTCCATGCGAGAGGCGAAGCCGGCATCGGCGAGGGCTAGATGCCTGCGGTCGCCAGCACCATCTGGAAACGCTGCGCGGTGCGGGGCCGCAGGCCGGCGTCTTGGATGATTTGGCACAGCCGATTGTCGCTCGCGTCCATCGCCTCCATAGGTGCTTGTGGCTTCTGGTGAGTTGGTCTTGGATTGGAGTGAGCAGTGTTGCGCAGAGACTTGGGAGTAGATGGATTGGAGTGGTGGGGCACCTTTATTATATGAGAGTCCAAACGCTGTTACATTCACATCATGCTGGCTCTATTCTGCTTCTCCAATTAAATCCCTTTGCATGTAATTGAGGATGCATCATTGACCGTTCAACATCTCGGGAACCGCTACCCTCTCCCTCCATGGCATTCAAGCACCTATGGACCCGTCGACGACAAGGTGCCTATGGTGACTTCGTAAATTTCAAGATGATAGTGACGTGCGTGTGTGTGTTCATAGGGGTGAGTGTATGCGCGTGTATATGAGCGCTTGCGTCTGTACTATGTAAAAAAACATAAATGAGTGTCAAAAAGAGACTAGTCAGTATACTCAATATTGTGCACCTCGGAGAGGAAAACGATAGAACTAGTAATGCGTGTTTATTTACGGTGCAGATTCACTCATTTTTCTCCATATGTACTCCGTCTCGGTGTAGTCTAGTCACTTGTTGAAATCTCTAGAAGGGCAAATACTCCTTTCTGGTTTTACACGGCTATACTAGCAAGTAGTTATGCATTACTAGTACAATAGTGGGCTCACATAGCAATTTTGTCTCATGCAAGAGCACGGCTATATCGTGCTCCAATGTTACTTAACTGCAGCGTTCGGTTTGCACTTGGCTCTTCGCCTCTTGAGAAGACGAACAATGATGTTACTACTACTGCTTCTACATGTGGAATCCTTTGTTGCATGTCCATCCACCATGGCCAGGGACGGATAGCTTGTTGTAGAAGTACTACTAAGCAAAAACCTGTCCTCATTTGCGAGCAACCGCGCGCATGGGTGAGGGAGAAGGCGTGTAGTAAAATCAAGCTTCTCCTCATTGTACGAGTTGACGCGGCACATCATAGCACTGGCCCCACATGCTTTCCTCTAAACTTGGCTGAAAGACCCACGGTGTACAATATATTTGCTGCAACCTCTAACATTTACCCACCACAAAATTAAATATATGTGGCTGTATGCATCATTCTGATGCAGAGGCCGGGGAGTCCCCCCTTTTCAAAAAAAATCCAAAATAAAATATATATTCCTGTCTCGACCAGATGAGCGTGCAAACTACAATCACCAGGGTGTCAGGTAGGGCCATAAGACTATTTTAATTTTTTTTAAACACTTCGAGACGGCCACATAGCATGGAGCCGACCACAACAATTTTAAGGTTACAGGCACGGTACACGCTATCCTAGACTACTCTACACATGAAACTGACACACGAGCGTCCGGGCTGCGCTTGGCTCTTCGCCTCTTCGGGAAGTCAAACAATGATGGAGTACTACCTTTGAAGGAGTACTACGGTATGCTTCACAGCCATCTGACACCGATTGAATTGCTGCATGTCCACCGCGTGCGGGAGGGAGAGCGTGTAGCGGAAGCTTCTCCTAGTCTTGCCAGCCATCACGCTCATGGGCAAGGGAGGGACGCTCCTGCCTTTGTGTGTATGACAGGTGGGCCCGGCAGGTGTGTGGCCAACCTATCATACAACCAAAGGCAGGTGCAGTAAAGTCCGCGAGGGAGAGTATAATCAAACTTCTCGTTGATGTACGAGTTGACGCGACACATCAAAGCACTACACTCGATATATTTCAATAATTTGTGTTTACCGATGCATTAATTACAAAGCATGCATGCATGCCGTGACTCTCCTTTTGATACTTGCATGTGTTGATTTAATGAACCTTGAAGTAGTATAAAATATGTGATAGTAAAGCTTTCTAATACCCCGGCCCAAGTCGAGAGATGGTTGTGTACGAGGAGGGCGAGATCATGCAGACCGAACAGGACCCGACGATGGAGCTCTCTAAGGTCTCGATGGACCTCACCATGCTCCACTACCCCTTGTGCCTCCGCCCCTTGACGCCTCCAGTGTATGAGGTTCGAATACACCTCGTCTGTTCGGCTGATTGAGCAAGTTGCAGGTTTCTTGATTGATGTGCTGTTTGATTGATTTATGCAGAGCAAGGGAGGGCACCTAGCCTACGCGGACTGCCGCGTCGAGTGCCCCGAGAACCAGCGGCAGTGCCAGAAGTGCAAGCGCGGTGGTGGCTTCGACGTGCGGAACACGGCGGTGGACTCCATCCTTTCGTCGGTGAGGGTGGAGTGCTCGCACGAAGGCTGTGGGCTCTACGTCACTTACCACAAGCTCGCCGATCACCAGAGCGTGTGTCCGCTCGCGCCCTGCAAATACCCCGTGCCCGTCTGCAGCTACGAAGGCCCGCCGCCGGCGCTCTACCACCACATCAGCATCGCGCATCCCATGCCCGTGCACAGGATCCAATACGGCAAGGTGCTCCAGCTGCAAGTGCCACTATCGGAGCCACGGCTCTTGCTGTTCGCGAAGGAGGACCGCTGCGCGTTTTTCTTGGTCGGCGGCGTGCTCGACATCGGCGTGCCTATCGCTGTCGGTTAAATGCGCATCGAGCGGGCGTCCCCACTGCCACACTACGTGGCCAAGCTATGGGCGAACGGCCCGCCGGGGGAGCCCAAAGGCACGACCAACGCTGTCAAGGTGGAAATGGAGGTGACAAGCAGCAAGGATCCCGGCGACGTCGACACGCAGGAGCTGACCTTCTTGATAGTTCCGCCCAAGCTGCTGGCCGGGGCTAAGCTTGTGTCCCTCCACATGCAGATTGACAAGCTCACGTCCTAAATGTTTCTGCAGTGCCTTCTGTTTATCTTAGTAGTATGCTAATATAGGGATTACCTTGGTCTACTTTAGCTTAAGAAATGGTGGGTTTTGGTGGTGATGCAGCAATTACTTCTACATCAGATCAGTAATTTCCAACAGTCGAACGGATATTTTGTGTCTGTTGGATATAAAGTTCCTTTGGGTAAGAAGTACTACTTGTCATCAAAATGGATAAAAGGAGATGTATGTAGTCGTATTTTAGTTCTAGATACGTCCTTTTTTATCCATTTTGATGACAAGCACTCCCTCCGTTCCACAATACATGCCTTCCATTTGTCAAAATATAGATGTATCTAGACATGTTTTAGTATATAGGTACATCCATGATAGAGCCAATCGGATGGTTGAGAACACTACAATTCGTAGCTACAGATGCGTGTGTGACTCCCAGATGCATAGGTCGGGGGGTCATCATCCTCCTTTTCGAGAAAAAAACAGACGCATGTGAGAGAGGACGAGTGCGTGCGTGCACCTCTTCTCTTCCTGTATACCGTACTACTAAACTCAGAGTATAAGTTTTTGTGGGTGGAACGATGGTGCGTGCGAGAAGTCCCGAGAGATAGGTTTAATGCGTTTGAAAAAAAGACTAGCCTAAAGCTCGCCACGCGGCTATTCCTGTCGAACGCCCCATTAACCATAAGATATGTATAAGACAGTGCCAGTTATTGCACGTACACAGCAGTACTCCCTCCTTTCCGGTTTATAGGGCTTAATTCAAAAATCTCACCAACCAAGATGGTGAGTGGTGGAATATTTTTTGTAGTTTGCAAAAGCACCTAATTAATGCTCTTGTTTTCCTCAAAAATTATGTTTATCAATGCATTAATTGCAACGCATGCATGCATAAAGTACATGCATTGGTCAATTTTCTCTTAATACTTGCATGCAATGATTTAATGCACCTTGGAATCTGAACATGTGTTGGGGAACAACCAAATTGAGCCTTATAAAATGGAAAAACTAAAATTTTGAGATAAGCCCTATAAAACCGGAAAGGAGGGAGTAGAAAAAGAAGTACTCCATCCGAGAATAGTGCCGCACTTCGAAACTAGAACCGTCAATAAATTTTGAGCTTGCATCTCGTCACATTCGAAATTACTCCACGCTATATTGAATTGCAAACTTGTTCACACCGTTCACAACCTAAATGGTTTCCCACTTAGGAGCGTACTAGTACCACGCTATATTGAATTGCAAACCTATTCACACCGATCACAACCTAAGAAGTTTCCCACTTAGGAGCATATTAGTACTCGGTTATAAATACTAGTATGCCAAGATGACTGCACATTCCTCCTCAACTCCTCATCCACAAAAACAAACAAGTCATTCAGCATCCTTCCCTAGCGTCTGCCATGGCCAGCGTGAGTTCTGGGTTGAGAGATTGCCACCTAGGAGAGGTGAGCATGGAAGCTGTAGCGACCCGACCCGAATGGGTCAAGTCTCTGTGCTTAAGTGTCATCCCTAGATCGGTATGCTGACACACACAATGCTCGAGGATTTATAACAGAGGTAAATCACATGTATAAAGTAACATAAATACTATTACCTCAATCCAAAATAGCGGAAGTAACAAGGTTGTGGATTCCCATCAACACCAACGGCAAAGTTGAGTGTAGAAATCATAACCCTAACGTATCACTTACTCGTCGTAAGATCCTGCAACATGAGATGTTGCAGCCACAAAGGGTCAGTACATTGAATGTACTGGCAAATTCACATTGTAGAGCAATGCTGAAATATGGCTATCACTACATGCATATATGGCTGGTGGAAAAGCTCTATGGTTAAAATGTTTTTGCGAAAAGCCAATTTTTCCCTACTGCAAAGAAATAAATTTTATTTAACTATCATGGTGGTTGTTAAACATTGAGAATGGTTGATAGCATTCTCAATCCCAATTAAAAATATCATCGTTAACCCAACAAAATTATTTAAAGTAACATGATGAGATCAACAGGATAATCCAAGAACTAGATACTCAAGATGTCCATAACCGGGGACACGGCTAATCATGATTAGTTTGTAAACTCTACAGAGGTTGCGCACTTTTCCCCACATGACTCGATCTCCTCCGTTGGTTTTCTCGCACTACATGGTGTTTGAGAAACGAATGACCGAGACATAGTCTTTCAGAAGCGCTAGCACCTTACGATGGGTAGACCGGTACACCTACTTTCCCCTACATCTCCTAGTCTACCACTGTAAGAGTTCGCACGACTTAATCAGCTATGCTATAGCCCATAATAGCATGTGGCTACACACGGAAGTTTCTAGCATGAATAATATTATGATCCCTTTGAGTCTGGGTGGCGGTCCAAAAAAAACAGGCAATCCTGGTATACCCAGGTGCCTTAACGGGCAATCCTGGAATACCCAGGTGCCTCAATCCACCCAGATGTGTGTTTAAGTTGCCACCTTAAGTAAACCATTAATTAACAACCTCACATCTGTCATGAATACTCTCAAACCCAATCCACGTCTACGAGCATAGCATGGCAGTGTAAGCATAACATATTAGTAACTCCCAAGGGTTTCATAATAAACAGGTAATAGGTACTACCTCAACTACTTCCCATCCCACAATTTAATTAGATCCTAATCATGCAATGTTTGAGGATTGATCTAATGCAATAAAGACTGGGTAGTAAGAGGTATGATCAATGTGTGAACTTGCCTGCAATGTTGAAGAAGATGGTTCGCACTCAAAACTCTTGATAGTTCCACTCGTCACACTCCGGTCAATCTATCATAAGTAAGCAATAGTATCCACACATAAGAAATCACTCAAAAGATCGGAAAGAACGAAGAAAACAATTAGGAAAACATCAAAACCAAGAAAATAACTCTTGCAGCAAAAAACAATTTCTAACAGTACCAAAACTATGTGAATTTGGCCTTATCAGAAAGTTTAGGTCAAGAGCTTCGATTTGCAAAAAGAATCAACTCAAACGGAGTTATAAAACTCAAGTGACGATCAAAAGAAGATTCAAATTCAAATATGGTTGAAAAATCAAATTTTAAACTTTCAAAAACATGTTTAAGTTGTTTTACTGGATAGAGGGGATCGTAACGAAGAAGTGGACGTTGGTTTCGTCTAATTCCGACTAACGAGCAAGAAGTTATGGTTGTTTGAAAACCAGGGCTAATCTATAAATAAATATATTCACGGATAGGTCCCTGACGAAAAAAAACAGAAAGAGAAAATACTAAAATAGTGAACGTTCGTTACGAAATCCTAACGAACGAAAACGTTAGCTGAAACTACCTAAACAGAAAACGTTCGCTAAATAAAAAAACGAAACTGTTTACTAAAAAAAAACCGTTCTGGGTCACTCTAGTCGGAGGTGGTTTTTTTATTTATAAAAATTGGCGGCGGATCGGGTTAGGGTTTACCGCGGCGGCGGCGGCTCCGGTGAGTCGCGTCTCCGGTGAGTGCGGCGACGGCGGGATGGCGCGGTGGCGAGGCGTGGGTCCGCTCCGGTGGCGGCTTGCCTCGGCCGGCGGGGCAAGGCGCGGTAGCTCCGGCGGCAAAGTGCGGCGGCGGCGGCGATGCGGCACCGGCGGCGCGGGCAGCAAGCCACGGCGGGAGGCGGCAGTTGCGGGGATCATGGGGAGAGGGGGTCCGAGGCCGTCCTTATAAAGGCACGGGGCCGAGGCCTTCCTTGGGCGAGGGCATCCGTGGCGGGAAATGTCGAGTCCGCCGAGTCCATGTAGGCACGGGCGGCGGCAGCTGGGTCGCCGGGACTCCGCCCGAGCTTCGAGGACGAGCAGCGCTGCTTTGGGCCGGCTGGGCCGGCCCGGTCCGGTCGGTCCAGAGATTTTTTTTAACATTTGTTTTCAAAAAAACATTTTTCCACACAAACAGAAAAAAGGATAACAAGTAAATAAAAATATTATATAGGCATATAATATATTAAATTTTCATAAAAACATTTTCTACAACATGGACATTTTTCTAGCATTAAATAAAATCCTCAATAATTCAAATAACACCAAGAGTGCTACTGCTCTAATAAAATCCAACAAAAATCATTTTAAAAATACCAAAATTAATTCAAATTTATTTCTCTCCAATTTTCTGATGTAGGGAATCATGTTACCCTATTTTCTATTTATTTTATTTTTGCAGAAAAATAATTTGAATAAAACTCAAATAACTCCCAATTGAAAATAAATTCAAAAGAACTTCAAATTTAATTCTTTGAAACTCCCAACTCATATTTCATATAATTTGAAGAAGTCATTTTATCTTCGCTCGTGAAAATCATTGAGTTGCATAAAGTTTCAGAATTGGAAATATTCTCAAATTAAATTCAAATATTTTCAACACACCTTGTCATTTAAATAAATGGAAGAAGTCATGTCATCTTCTCTCCAGGGTTTTGTGGTGAAAAGAATTTGAATTCTCGGAGAGCATAAAAGAAAAAATGAAAGTTTGGGAAAGTCCTTTTATTCCCTCTCATTTAACTTTCAAAAGTTTCAAATTCACTCACTTTCATTCAATGAATCACACAATAATCAAACGATCAGTCAAATCTATCTATTTAATATAACATTCCAAAATTTAGAATTTTGGGATGTTACAAACCTACCCTTAAAATGAATCTAGTCCTCGAGATTACGAGAAACTAGAAATAAAATAGGTTAGGGTTTGGGGTCTTCTCAAAATCCATCGATCATCACGAAGTGCAGGGTGCTACCACCCTTAGAAACATGGTGATGGTTCCACCAAAACTCATATACTCCATCCTTATTCTTGGCGATGTCGGTCTTCTCGAGATCTTGATATAATTCCTTCTCTGGCTCTTTCTTAGCGGCATAACCTTTTCCTCAATTTCTTCTGTCCTTTTATCTTGGTAAGGTTATTCCGAGATTGGGTCTTCTTAGCTGGCGGGTCTGGCGCCAATACTAAACGACTATCGATATCTCATGGTGGTCAACAATTTATGGTTTCTCCTGCAGGAAATGGGTCTGGGTTGATCCTCACCGTATATCCTACGGTTGGCAACAACTGCCTTGTACAAGGGGAAAAAATGTTTATACCATCCTAAGGTTCAACAAGGTTTAAAATCGTCGTCACTCTACTATAGGTAGGTCACTCAGGTTTACCATCACATATAGCAAAGCGAATAATAAGAGTAAGTCAGTATGGTGATCAAACCATCCTGCACCCAAATCATTACCTTGTACATGGTTTAGCGAATCTCGCATTCTAACACTCGGTCATCCTCAGAAGCATTGCAGAATTTCTCTTGTCGACGAACCAAGTTCGGATAAATCCATTGATTCTGCAAGCCAAACAAACATCTATCGTTCCTTATCAACTCTCAGGTTTTGCGTAAACTCCTATAGAATCGTCGGTTGATAAAATCGTAACTTCTTCCAGGGTTTTTCCTTCAGCAAGAGTGTGCTTGCTTCTTGGCAGGTCACAGGGCACGTGGGTTATGGCCCATCTCATCACTTGCAAACCTTGAACACATCCTCGGGCAACCGATCATTATTCCAACTTCCAACTTCCTAGTATTCTTAAATCCATCCAATTGTCTTGTCTTCCTTCCTTCTATTGGCACCAAACTAGGACATGATTACTCAGACTCATCATGGAATTTACCTTGATCCATATTTCCAACATCATACCTCCTTTATATCCAATAGTAATTCATCTCTTCATCCTCGTGGGATATCCCACATACCGAGATAAAAACTTATACTTATGAAGTCTATACTCCACTTCGTGGAACATCATTATCCTTTCCAGGGTCAAGCGTCCTTACAGGAGAATATTGGCCATCTACGCATGGCACTTCTTCAAGCGGGAAGCGTGAAACACATCATGAACTCCTCGACAGTCCTTGGTGACTCCAACTTGTTGGCCACTTCTCCCATACGCTCCAAAACTCGGTATGGTCCTACAAATCTCGGGGCTAACTTTACCTTAACTCCAAATCGTTTAACTCCTCGCAGAGGGGACACACGAAGACATGCTCTGTCTCCAATTTCATAGACTACTTCCTTGCGTTTTTTTTTGAGTCTACATAACTCTTACGCTCGGTGAGCTACCTTGATCTATCTCGAATCAACTTAACATTCTCTTCTGACTCCTTGATCACATTTGGTCCAAACAACTGACGGTCTCCAACTTCATCCCATATCAACGGTGTCTGGCTCCTTTTCCCATACAAAGATTCAAAAGAGTCATCTTCAAACTGGCTTGGTAACTGTTGTTGTATGAGAACTCAGCGTAAGGTAGATTATCATCCCTACTAGATCCATCATCTAGCGCACACGCTCTCAACATATCTTCCAGAATCTGATTGACTCTCTCGGTCTATCAAATGCATCTGCGGATGAAAGGTCATCTTGAACTCTAGCCTAGTACCCAAAGTTTCACGCAACTGAGTCCAAACCTTTGAAGTAAACTGGGTTCCTCTATCTGTTACAATGGTCCTCGGAACTCCGTGCAGACATACGATCCTGGTCATATGTATCTTGACCAACTTTGCACTTGTATAGGTGGTTTTCACTGGGATAAAGTGAGCCACTTTGGTCAAGCGAATCAACTACTACCCAGATAGAGTCATATCTCGTTCAGGTTCTGGGAAATCCGGTAATGAAATTCATGCCAAGCTTATCCTGCTTCCATTCGGGTATCGGCATAGGTTGTAGTAATCCGGCTGGCTTCTGATGCTCTGCCTTTACTCTCAGGCATACGTCACCTACGACTACATATTCCGCAATATCCTTCTTCATACCAGTCCACCAGAAACGCTCCTTCAAATCCAAATACATCTTGGTGTTTCCAGGGCGAATCGGGTATGGTGAGTCATGAGCCTCCTGAAGTATTAACTTCCTGATCTTTGCATTATTAGGCACATATACACGATCCTCGAACCATAAGGTGTCGTGCTCATCCTTACGAAAACCTTTGGCCTTTCCTTTGCTCATTCTCTCTTTTACCTCAGCAATCTCTTTGTCATCCTTCTAAGCTTCACGGATCTTTCCCAACAATGTAGACTGAACTTCCATTGCTGCAACAAAACCTTTGGGAACAATCTCCAACCGAAGTTCCCTGAGATCCTCGGCTAACTCCTTTGGTAATCCTCTGCTTATGAGGGTATTCATCCTTGTTTTCTTTATGGTTGTGTACTATTTCTCCACAAAGCTTGTATGCACAAGGTTTCTTCATATCCTTTCCATAAGGCCTCAATTTCTGGGACACAAGACGAGATCTTTGCAGAGTCAACTTAAATTCTTCCCAAGTGGTTACTCTCTTCCATCCATTGATGCTTTGGTACATCCTCTACCAGGTAGTGGCACCTCTTTCAAAACACTCAAGAGCATGCTGGGCCGTATTCTTTCCGGCTATATGGTTATTCTCCAATTGATCCTCCATGTTTTGAATCCATCGGACTGTCTCCAATTGACTCATCGGTCCAGGAAACATGAGTTCATCTCCATTCATGCTTTATTGGGTCCATGGGTTTGGGGTGGGACAAGAGAGATAGAGAGGGATACACACAATACAAACAAAAGTTTTGAAAAGACAGATTTTATTTGTGGCTGTCGGAAAAACATCAAACAAATGACAGCTCACAATCGTCGCATCTAACGCAGGTATATAATAGGGGTTTGGGCTTCTAATGGTCAATAAATCTTCAAGGTCATCAAACTCTTCGATTCTTGTTCATGTCTCCGATGGCTTCTTCCGATCATGCTTGTCCAACTCAAGTTCTTTTGCCAGATCATCTCTGTTATCGTAATGTCTCTCGTGGCATCCTTCAATATTTCTGGAGTTACATTCCAACTTCTGGATTTCATCAACCTCCACATGAACCATGATCCTACTGTCCTTCAGTTCCTGACGAATCTTTGATGTCTCAAGGTTTGGCTCCTCTAGCTTGGCTACTTTCAGCTTCTGGGTCATGTGTTCTTCACGAAACGCTTCCTTATCAAATATTGCTTCTTGTAGGTCCATCTTAACTTCTTGATGTAACACTCCAGATACTGGTGGTACACCAGCTAAGGTTAAAATTTCCTTCTTTGCCGATAGATGCTCCATCAGCCTTCTTCCATCCAATCCTTTCATGCATCTGCATGCTTAACTCAGCACGGTGACAATAGCATAAGCGGGCGATAACATCATGGATAGCGTGTTTCTGCTCTTGTCATTTCCATGAGCTATCATTCCATAGTTGATATCTCCTGCCTTAGGGTTTTCCTGACAAAACTTTGAGTTTCTAACTCTCCATGTTCCGGTCTTACTCCAATACACCTTGATCTCGGGTATTGATAACTTCCACAAATTCCATAAGCGTAACCTTCCTAGGTCATAAAAATCTAGGAATTCTTCAGATCCTTCAAAATCTCCTAGTCTTCGGAGTCTTCAACAGTTGTAGTTTCCATTTACACGGTAAAATCCTCTTCATTCCAAATGGTCTTAGTTGTCTGATATCTTATCTCCTTGGAGTGGTCTCATCGGTCGAATCTTCAAGTGGTCAAAAGGGAAAAGGGATATGGTCTCACTAAAAGGGAATATTTGAATAAGCTCAGAAGAGAAGAGAGGTAAAAGACCTTTTTGAAAATGAAGTTGTAGAGAAAAATCTTTCCTATGGGCTTATCAGTTTCTAGGGTCACGTCCTACAGTCAACATGTGCTTTGATACCATCTTGTAGCGACCCGACCCAAATGGGTTAAGTCTCTGTGCTTAAGTGTCATCCTTGGATCGGTATGCTGACACACATAGTACTTGAGGATTTATAACAGAGGTAAATCACATGTATAAAGTAACGTAAATACTATTACCTCAATCCAAAATAGCGGAAGTAACAAGGTTGTGGATTCCCATCAACACCAACAGCAAAGTTGAGTGTAGAAATCGTAACCCTAACGTATCACTTACTCGTCGTAAGATCCTGCAACATGAGACGTTGCAGCCACAAAGGGTCAGTACATTGAATGTAATGGCAAATTCACATTGTGGAGCAATGCTGAAATATGGCTATCACTACATGCATATATGGCTGGTGGAAAAGCTCTATGGTTAAAATGTTTTTGCGAAAAGCCAATTTTTCCCTACTGCAAAGAAATAAATTTTATTTAACTATCATGGTGGTTGTTAAACATTGAGACTGGTTGACAGCATTCTCAATCCCAATTTAAAATACCATCGTTAACCCAACAAAATTATTTAAAGTAACATGATGAGATCAACAGGATAATCCAAGAACTAGATACTCAAGATGTCCATAACCTGGGGCACGACTAATCATGATTAGTTTATACACTCTGCAGAGGTTGCGCACTTTTCCCCACATGACTCGATCTCCTCCGTTGGTTTTCTCGCACTACATGGTGTTTGAGAAATGAATGACCGAGACATAGTCTTTCAGAAGCGCTAGCACCTTACGATGGGTAGACCGGTACACCTACTTTCCCCTACATCTGCTAGTCTACCACTGTAAGAGTTCGCACGACTTAATCAGCTATGCTAGAGCCCATAATAGCATGTGGCTGCACACGGAAGTTTCTAGCATGAATAATCTTATGATCCCTTTGAGCACGGGTGGCGGTCCATAAAAAACGAGCAATCTTGGTCTACCCAGGTGCCTAGACAGGCAATCCTAGAACACCCAGGTGCCTCAGTCCACCCAGATGTGTGTTTAAGTTGCCACCTTAAGTAAACCATTAATTAACAACCTCACATCTGTCATGAATAATCTCAAAACCCAATCCACGTCTACGAGCATAGCATGGCAGTGTAAGCATAACGTATTGATAACTCCCAAGGGTTTGCTAATAAACAGGTAATAGGTACTACCTCAACTACTTCCCATCCCACAATTTAATTAGATCCTAATCATGCAATGTTTGAGGATTGATCTAATGCAATAAAAACTGGGTAGTAAGAGGTATGATCAATGTGTGAACTTGCTTGCAATGTTGAAGAAGATGGTTCGCACTCAAAACTCTTCATAGTTCCACCCGTCACACTCCGGTCAATCTATCATAAGTAAGCAATAGTATCCACACATAAGCAATCACTCAAAAGATCGGAAAGAACGAAGAAAACAATTTGGAAAACATCAAAACCAAGCAAATAACTCTTTCAGCATAAAAATTTTTCTAACAGTACCAAAACTATGTGAATTTGGACTTATCAGAAAGTTTAGGTCAAGAGCTTCGATTTGCAAAAAGAATCAACTCAAACGGAGTTATAAAACTCAAGTTACGATCAAAAGAAGATTCAAATTCAAATCTGGTTGAAAAATCAAATTTTAAACTTTAAAAAACAAGTTTAAGTTGTTTTAATGGATAGAGGGGATCATAACGAAGAAGTGGACGTTGGTTTCATCTAATTCCGACTAACGAGCAAGAAGTTATGGTCGTTTGAAAACCAGGGCTAATATGTAAATAAATATATTCACGGATAGGTCCCTGATGAAAAAAAATAGAAAGAGAAAATACTAAAATAGTGAACGTTCGTTACGAAATCCTAACGAACGAAAACGTTCGCTGAAACTACCTAAACAGAAAACTTTCGCTAAATCAAAAAAACGAAACGGTTTATTTAAAAAAACCGTTTTGGGTCACTCCGTTCGGAGGTGTTTTTTTTTATAAAAACCGGCAGCGGATCGGGTTAGGGTTTACCGCGGCGGCGGCGGCTCCGGTGAGTCGCGTCTCCGGAGAGTGCAGCGACGGCGGGATGGCGCGGTGGCGAGGCGCGGATGCGACTCCGACGGACAGCGGCTTCGTCCTCGGCGGCAGGGCAAGGCGCGGGTGGCTCCGGCGGCAAAGTGCGGCTGCGGCGGCGATGCGGCACCGGCGGCGCGGGCAGCAAGCCACGGCGGGAGGCGGTGGTTTCGGGGATCGTGGGGAGAGGGGGTCCGAGGCCGTCCTTATAAAGGCACGGGGCCGAGGCCTTCCTTGGGCGATGGGGTATCCGTGGCGAAATGCGGACTCCGGCGAGTCCATGTAGGGCACGGCGGCGGCGCGGGGTCGCTCGGGACTCCGTCCCGAGCTCGGGGACGAGGCGCGCACGGCTTTGGGACGGCTGGGCCGTGGCCTAGCGAGCTGGGCCGGCCATGTCCAGTCGGTCCAGAGATATTTTTTTTAAACATTTGTTTTAAAAAACATTTTTCCACACAAACAGAAAAAAGGATAACAAGTAAATAAAAATATTATATAGGCATATAATATATTAAAATTTTCATAAAAACATTTTCTACAACATGGACATTTTTCTAGCATTAAATAAAATATTCAATAATTCAAATAACACCAAGAGTGCTACTGCTCTAATAAAATCCAACAAAAATCATTTTAAAAATACCAAATTAATTCAAATTTATTTCTCTCCAATTTTCTAATGTAGGGAATCATGTTACCCTATTTTCCATTTATTTTATTTTTGGAGAAAAATAATTTGAATAAAACTCAAATAACTCCCAATTGAAAATAAATTCAAAAGAACTTTGAATCTAATTCTTTGAAACTCCCAACTCATATTTCATATAATTTGAAGAAGTCATTTTATCTTCATTTCGTGAAAATCATTGAGTTGCATAAAGTTTCAGAATTGGAAATATTCTCAAATGAAATTCAAATATTTTCAACACCCCTTGTCATTTAAATAAATGGAAGAAGTCATGTCATCTTCTCTCCAGGGTTTTGTGGTGAAAAGAATTTGAATTCTCGGAGAGCATAAAAGCAAAAATGAAAGTTTGGGAAAGTCCTTTTATTCCCTCTTATTTAACTTTCAAAAGTTTCAAATTCACTCACTTTCAGTCAATCAATCACACAATAATCAAGCGATCAATCAAATCTATCTATTTAATATAACATTCCAAAATTTAGAATTTTGGGATGTTACAGAAGCGGAAGCACGAGAGATGTCCCGCCTCGCTGCGAGAGTAGCTGACATGTCCCGTCGCGCGGAAGTAGCAGCACAGAGGTCCCGCCACGTCGTCGATGCAGCAGACTGGTCCGGCCGCGCCGCGGAAGCAGCAGAGATGTCCCGCCACGCCACGAATGCAGCAGAGATGTCCCAGCGCCCTTGCGGCTCGGAAAAATTTCTCGGGTAGGCGGCATTTATATAGGTGCATGCAAGCGATCGTCCATAGCCAGATGGATCAGATCTCCGGCTAGGCGAGGTTGTAGGACAACATGAAAGCCTCATTTGAACAGGCTACCGGTGTCGTCCGGCAACTTAGGGAGGGCAATGAGAGGCTCCGGGCCGAGCCCGACCTGCTGAGGGAGAAGGTCGTCCGAAGTGCAGACCAGATGGACGAGAATGACATGCTCAACGAGCGCCAAAGGCTGGTGCAGGAATCCGTGGATGTTCTCAAGAAACGTCTTGAGGACATGAAAGAGCTCATCACCGCTCGCTGCGGAGACTAGTTCCCGCGGCCTGCAGCAACGCATCAAGAAAGTAGAGATCAGCGAGCCAGATCCTTGTCTTCCTTCTTCTTTTGCCCTTGTGTATTTCTGGCGTAGCCGCATGTGACTTTTTTAATTATCTTTCTAATTATGTAAGACAATTAGTCGTCCTTATCTTTACGTGGAAGATCAATGTTGCGGTGGAATGAAGAAAACTCTTCTTGTGGCGACCACAGCATTGCTTTGTTCTTCTAGTTGCTGCTAGGCTTCCTTCAGTTTCCTGGTTTCTTTTGATGTAATAATCGGTTTCGGATGTGGATTGTGTCGTCAGTTGTGAAATGTTGGGTTCTAGCGCGGATGTTTGGCCTTTGTTGGCCTCTTGGGATGTTGCAATTTCAATCTGGTAGCTTTTAGTCCTTCGTGTTAGGCTAGAATTGTGCTGAACTTCTTGTGAATTGTGGTGGGTTTCAGTAATGAAAATCGGAAGGGGCAAGCCCTTCTTTGATAAAAAAATTAATCGTCCTTATATATTCATTAGTCTTGCTGTAAGTCGCAGTAGATGCTATATAGGCCCGTCGGATCTTACATCAAGATCCGTGCTTTCAGATTTTTTTCTCTATTAAATCTCAGTCAATGAGACATAGCCACGCCATTAAACAGAGGCTCGGACGCCATTAATGGAGACCTTGGGAGAGAGGTGGACGGCAGATGGAGGTTAAAGGGCTCTCCTCCCGATAAGCATGCGCAGGGGTCTGATCGCACGCCTCTCGTACTCAAATAGCTACCCTGCATGACGCGTCCTAGCTAATAAAAAATGGGGACGCGTGGCGGCACATAAATGGTACTAGTAAGCAGAACGCCCACGGTTTCAATAATACTTGTGTTTCCGATTGTAACATGACAACACTTGTTCCAAAATGACTTTGTTGATTGTTAATGTAATGCGCCTTCGCAAATCGGATCGCAAATTTAGCACAGCATGTTGGTGCCATGTCATGGCACCAAGCCAAGTTTCATTATTAGAATGCGTGTTTTGGATTTACAGGAATTAAAAACTAAGTTTCTCAATGTTTCCAACCCAGCCACGATGCCCAGAATTTTGAATTTCATTCCCATTTCTTGCATGGAACCTAGAAATTTACCCGAGGACACACATGTGATTTTTCAACCAAGTTTGGTGCACTGGAACATGTGCTTGTATTTCAAACTTGAATTATGCACACAAAGGTGACATGTTCCCTCCCTGAACCACGAGCCTTCTTGAGAGAAGCTCCGATTTGCAAGAAGCTTATACCATAATTTGTTCTATTCGGCCAAATTTTTTACCACGGCATGGTACTACCATGACATGACACCATGCCAAGTTTCATGATTTTAAAACCAAGTTTCTCAATGTTCTCGACCGAGCCATGATGCCTAGATGTTTGAATTTTATTCTCATTTTTTGCATGGGACCTACTCCCTCCTTCCATCTATATAGGGCCTAATGTGTTTTTCAAGACAGCCTTTGACTATTGACAAGATTAATAGCACATGAGATGTATACTATGAAAATTATAACATTGGAAGCTCCTTTGACATACAAATTTGAAGGTATGCTTTGTGTAAGTTGCATGTCATATATTATTGCACTAACGTTTGGTCAAAGTTAGCCTCGAAAAATGCATTAGGACCTATATAGATGGAAGGAGGGAGTATAAATTCACCCGAGGACACAAATGTGATTTTTCAACCAACTTTGGTGCACGAGAGCATGTGCTTGTAGTTCAAATTTGAATTATGCACATTAAATGACCAAAAACTCAATTAATGTGTAAATAAGGCCAAGCAATTTGGAATAATTCCAAAATTTAACAGGGCACTCATGTAGTTCTACGTTGCCTTTGTAAATAAACTCAAGGGGGACAACGTATATCATTTCGCACTCAAAAGTGGCACGTTCCCTCTCAGAACCACGAACCTTCTTGAGAGAAGCTTCGGTCTGCAAGAAGCTTATACCAAAATCTATTCCTATTCGGCCAATTTTTTACCACAACCTGGTAGTACCATGACATGAAATCCATGCCAAGTTTCATGATTTTCAGACGTGTTTTGGATTTACAAGAATTTTAAAACCAAGTTTCTCAATGTTTTCGGCCGAGCCACGATGCCCAGATGTTTTAATTTTATTCTCATTTTTTGCATGGGACCTAGAAATTCAACCGAGGACACAAATGTGATTTTTCAACCAACTTTGGTGCACGAGAGCATGTGCTTGTAGTTCAAATTTGACTTATGCACATTAAATGACCAGAAACTGAATTAGTGTGTAAAAAATGACATACGAACCCGGAATAATTCCGAAATTTAACAGGGCACTAATGTAGTTCTATGTTGCCTTTGTTAACAAACTCAAGGGGGGGGGCAGCGTAACGTTCCCTCTTAGAACCACGAGCTTCCAAATCGGCCCAATTTTTTACCACAACATGTTAGTGCCATGACATGACACCATGCCAAGTTTCATGATTTCCAGGCGAGTTTTGGATTTACATGAATTTAAAATCAAAGTTTCTCGATGTTCTCGGCCGAGTCATGATGCCCAGATGTTTGAATTTCATTCTCATTTCTTCCATGGTACCTAGAAATTCAACCAAGGACACATATGTGATTTTTCAACCCACTTTGGTGCACCGGAGCATGTGCATGCAATTCATATTTAGATTATGCACATTAAAAGTCCAGAAACTCAATTAATGTATAAAAGGCCAAATGAACCCGAAATAATTCCAAAATTTAACAGGGCACTCATATAGTTCTATGTTGCCTCTGTAAATAAAATCAGGGGGGAGGCAGCGTATATCGTTTCGCACACAGACGTGACACGTTCCCTCTCGGAACCACGAGGCTTGTTGAGAGAATCTCCGGTTTTGCAAGAGGCTTATACCAAAACTTGTCCCAATTCAGCCAAAAATTATACGTATGAAAACATGGTTTAGATTATCCCAAACATCTCGCTACCTAGACCAATAATGTACTATGATTTGAATTCAACATAAAATGGATACAAATATTTGAACTGGAGAGCGTATGGTACATGTAGTTCATAGTGAAATATGATTACTGCTATATGTATGTTTTTTGTTATCAAGATCAAACTTGAATTATTGTATAACTTGACAACAATCTTATTCAAATAAGGAAAATTGATTCAAATTTAGTCCATATGGTAGACGACAATATATATGTTCACATGGTGGAGTAAAATGTTCATATATGATGGAAGATCAAAATGTACGACTACATCAATTATAAACCGCAAGGTCACCTAACGATATATTCGAATTCAACATAACATGGATTCAAAAATGAAATTGAGATCATGGCATCGTAATAATATAAAAAGGGACATTACTCTTTCTTTGGTGGGAATTGATTTGTTTTTTGTTGTTGTTGAGGGAAGTGCGAATCGATTTGGTACTGTGCAGGGTAATCTTGTTCTCCCGATCTTTTTACATTTTTCTTGTAGTTTTTTCAATGGCATCTATAGCAATATAGTAAAAGGGGACATGACTCTCTTGTGTCTTGTCTGAATTGTTTTTTTACACGTTAAGTTTGTTACGCTTGAACAAGGAATCTGCACCTTGTTATCCCGAAATTTTCAAGCTCAAGTATCTTTTGTCTCACCTGCTTTGAAACTCCCGCTTCTTCAACCCGCGTTGCGCCTTGTTATCCTGAAATTTGGACGCGCGCGAGAACTCCCTACTCATCCGAAATCGCTCCCGCAGCCCAGACACGCGAAATCCCCCTTCTACCCCTTAGTCAGAAATGAAGCTCCACGTCGTGGTGTAAAAACCGGTGGGGATACGCTGGTAACTTACCCTACATTTCGGACAAGCGCGTCCCTAAGCTTGGCTCCCCCTCCCCCTTCGCCCCCCCATTCGTACACCGAGGCTTCCAAAACCCAACATGATGTATAGAGTCTGACACCTGCCCGGTGCTGGAAGGTCGGAAGGAGAAGTGTGATAAGCATTGAACGGAAGCCCCGGTAAACGGCGGCACTCGAAACCCCACGCTCCTCCGTCGGCTTCCCGATCGCCGCCCAGCTAGAGACTCTTCCCTGACTACGTCGTCCACCGCAACAGCTCGCCGTCCCTCATCCACCGCTCCGGATGAGGATCCGTTGTCGATCTCGTTGTCTCGCCGGATCAGCCGCCCCGTTCTCCACCTCCAAGGAGCTGCCCCGATGTTCGCCTCGTCTATCGCGCCACCTCAATCCCCACAGGGCCGTCTTGACCTGCCCCACTGGAACCGCAGCACCCTCACCAATTCCTCCGATGAAGCCAAGGCCAACTCGGCGCCACCAAGGAGGTTCTGCACTCACCGCTGCATTTTATCTTTTATTCGATCTCACGGGGCTGCCAGTGCTTGATACCAAGCAGACATGGCGTGTCTCCATCGACGGTACCATCGCCGGCCACATCATCCACGACGTCTCTCCCCCATGTCGTTGCTTCCTCGACGGTGACTTCCACAACGGCACTAGCTGCAGCTGCTCCGGCCCTCGCTTTCGTCTTTGCGGCTCTGTTCTTCTTTGTCGGTCCATTTCTTTGCTGCTCCTGCTTTCGTTCGTCTTTGCTGCTCTGCTCTTGCTCTCGCGCTTCTGCTTTCTTTGCCACGACCTCCGGCAGCTACAGGAGTTGTTGCTTTAGCACTCGCTCGCGGTGCTACTACGCGACTTGCTCTCTACTAGTGCGTTCCCTGCTCGAGCATCTGCTAATTTAGATCACTGCTTCTCTGCTACTAGTGCTCGAACGCCCTAAACATCTATTGCAATGCTCTATTACTAGTTCAATAAGTTTCGACAGTAAAATTCAGTTTCGACTTTGAAGTTCATTTTCTTCAGTTAAGTTCAGAGTGAACAGTACTTACAGCATCTATTGGAGCGGTCGTGGCGCGGCTGATGCGTTTTACGTCTGGCACTTTTTGGTGATGTATTTTACATCATCTATTGCAGATGATATTAGGGTCCCACTTTAGATTAACATTGTCTGTCTTGTCATGCTTCAGCCTCGTCACCGTACACCTTAGCGGAGCTGCTCCAACGATGGAACCGTCCATCACAGCGGAGCAGTACCCTCGATGCCGTTTCCAGAGGCGTTGGATCTTGTTCCCCGCCTCCGACAGTCACACCAGCATCATCACCATCCTCCACGTCCAACCCAATGATGCTGAGGTCCACAAGGCTATGCCAAAGAGGTTGTACACTCGTCGCATCACTTTGTTTCTCCATTCCTTTGTTCTTCCAATTCATGTAAGCCAAACACCCAGGTTGGTGAAATCCTATGTTTCCAATTGCTCTGTTTTGCACGTGCATTCCTATCCTATTCCTGTGTTTTTCCTGTCCCTGCGTTTATAGAATCCTCCAATTCTAAGGAGCCCTTCCAGATTTACTTCATTTTCAGATAGGCGTCAAAGAAAACTCTGTGTGTTATGTCCTGCTCCTACCGTGCCGTCATCCACCCCACCTGAGGTGCACCATCGACAAAAGCATTCACTGCAGCAGAGATCCCCCCTGCAGACTTCCTTTCGCTGCCTCAGATCATCTTCCCCGTTGCCGGCAGCCACGCCAACTGCATTACCATCATCGATCGAAAGCAGATGAACACGAGGACTACAGTTAGGAAGAGAGGTCGCAGTCTTTCGTGTTTGCTTACGTTATACATCGGTTACTATTACCTGCTACTTTATCGTTCAATCTTGAGTTTTGAATTTCCCATGGGTAACATATCGAGCCAGCAACGAATAGTATCTGTCTACTATCTGGTTCATCTGGGGTCTTCTATGTCGTTCATGTTGTGTGGGCAACAAACAATAGATGATCCATTGTCTATCTTTTTAAACTGAAGTTATAATCTACCTGCTATCATTAGTTTTGGATCCATCCACTCTTTGCTACCATCAGTCTTGATTTTTGCATGCACCCCTTAGGCCTTACAAAATCTAACTATTTTTTTATTATGCATGTCAGATATTGTACACAATCGTACTAAACATGTAGAGAAAAAGAGAAGACCGTTGCGTGCGAATATAATGTCATGCAGACGCCGCTCCATGGAGGGGGAAGTGGCCCCCTCACGCATTTCCAGATTGTACTCCAGAGGAAGATAACTGTTCAGATGGAGATTCAGAAGGAACCGACCACGCCTGTTTACCACCTGAGGTGTTTGCTCTAACCTGGCATGCTGATGTTGGTCATATCATGCATATGGCGCCTTGCATTGCTTACATTATACATCTTATATGTCATCAACTTAGTTTAGATTTGCTATGTGTGAATGCCACCTGTTTGGTTTCTATATCATAGTCCCACCATTCCTAAATATTTGTCTTTTTAGAGATTTCAACAAGTGACTACATACGGAACAAAATGAGTGAATCTACACTCTAAAATATGTCTATATACATCCGTATGTGGTAGTCCATTTGAAATCTCTAAAAAGACAAATATTTAGGAACGGAGGGAGTATATGGGAATTATGCAATGCCATCTTCTTTAGCCAGGCATCAAATATGTGAATCGTGCAATGCCATCCTGTTTAACCAGTCATCGTATATGTGAATTGTATCGTGCCATATTTTTTCCATAATGTATTCCATTTGTCGACAATGTTTATACATTCATCTACTCTTCCTGTGCATCAGCCATTTGAGTCGGTCATGAGAAAATCTGGAGTGAAAACAAGGTCTTCTGAGTAGTCAGTGCTACCTGTCGATGTAGATTTCTTGCTGGTTACAGATAGCTCCTCAGAGGAGGATTCAGAGAGAGATGACCGGTCATATTCCCCCCCCCCCCGAGGTGCATGCTCTAACTTGGCTGGGTTATATTGCTCATATCATGCATATGGTGTCTTGCGTTGCCATGCCATCTGCTTAGATTAGACATGCTTTGTTTGAATGCCTCCTATTTGCTTTCTATATCAGATATGTGAATTATGCAATGCCATGTTTTTCAGCCAGTTATCATATATGTTCATTATGCACCGCCATTGACCCATGCATCATATATTTGAATTATCTCATGCCATCTTTTATTTCATTACTATTGCATTTGTCGACAAGCTATGTTTATTGAACTACTCTTCATGTGTATCAGCCATTTGAGCGGTTATGGAAAAAATCTGGAGTGAAAACAAGGTCTTGAGCAGGCAATGGTACTGTTGAAGCATATATCTCGATGGTTCTGAGGAGCTCCTCACAGGAGGATTCAAAGACAGATGACCAGTCCTATATCCCACCTGAGGTGTATGCTCTAAGTTGCAATGTTTATATTTCTCATATGATGCATATGGTGTCTTGCATTGCTTAGTTAAGACATCATATGCACAATATTGAATTCTATCTGCTTAGTTTAGAGATCATACATGCGAGTGCCAGCAGCTTAGTATATGAATCAATTATGTCAATTATATCATGCCATCCTGTATACTTAGACAACATGTATGTGAATTATTTCATCCCAACCTATTTTAGAAAGACATCATATAGTTTTTTCATGTCATCCTGTTTAGGTACTCATCATATGTTGAATTATGCCATTATATCCTCGTTAAGTTATCCATCATATATCCAAAGCTGTGTCATGCTATCCTGTTTAGTTAGGCATCATATATTTGAGATTATGTCATGCTGTCCTGTTTGGTTAGACAACATATATGTGAATTACCACATCTTTCTATCATACAATGTCTGTACGTTCAATTTCTTTTATTGTTTATCATCCATTTGAATTGGAGGGGGTGATGGCAGTATCAAAGGGAGCAAAAACCCGTTCTTCACAAAAGACAGTGCTACCCGTCGATGCAGATAGAACCATGGTTGTACTGGCCCACAAACTAGCCCCACCACACATAATCGAGACTCTTCCAAATTGCACACTTACACCATTGGGTAGAGAACCAGCTACAACCCATCTAACAGCAACCCCAGCGGATAGTAACACACTTATAGTTGATAAAGCACCATGTCCACCATAGAGTACCCCCACACGAGCAGTTTATAAAGCTACTGCAGTGCCCAAAGCACGAGACCACCACAGCTAACCCAAACTCCATGTTTAAAGTAGAAGATCAACTATTCTCAGGTCAGATTCCGTAGCTATGGTCCATACTCCTTTGCTGTTGCATCACTGTATTTACTCATACCAACTACTTTCAAATTTGAAGGATCCAATTGAAACTCCAATGGCGCAACATGTATGTTTTAAACCTATTTCTTTAACTGGATTGTTGTTCTAACTTGATTTCAATTTAAGTTGTATAAACAGTTATGTTCTCATGTGATGCACATTACAAGTGCTGCCAATGTTGTGTAGTTTCTCACACTTATATTCTGTCTATGCTGCTGTGTCTTAAAAATATATGAGTCGAACTGTGTCTCTATCTTGATTAGGGAACATAAACTAGAATGTTATGGACAATACAGTGACCATAGTACATAGATATATGTTTGTTTCATGTTGTTATCATGTCCACCTTACTACTGAACCGGTTTACCAAAGTGAGTTTCGTATACTACAAGCTAAACATGTGATGTGTCTGCTTGTTTCTCTTGTAGTATGCAAACAGAATATTGGAGAAGAGCACCCCACTATGCAATGGTAGAGAAAGTAATGTAGATAAGGTTCAATATAGTGAGACAACCCTGTTGGTCTCCAAGAAAGGTGATAAAAACGATCTTGTAGACAGTGAGAAAACCCCATATCCTGCCTTGATGTAGTGTACGAAGCATTGGCAAGATCACGGCACAAGCTCTTCAAACTTCATGCTGAATCACTTTGGCTTCTTCAGTCTCAGCTACAAGCTGAAAGGCATCGGTCGGATGTCTTTGCGGCAAGAAGCGAAGGACTGAGGAAGTCCTGCAGAATTCAGATCGTACTTTCTTGTGCAACAACAATATTTGGAGGATTTAAGCGCCAAACAAGAGAAAGTTAATAAGCTTGCTAAGCATCTTGCCAACATTATGGGTACCCAGTGATATTGTTTCTTGAACTCTTCAAGTGGTTTCGATTCTGGACTTGTTTTCTGCTTGGCGTTTATATGCTGCTTTGTTCCCTATATTTGCACTGGTGGCGAACTTTGATGCCCAGTGGATGTAATATGTGTAATAGCCGTGATAGCTTAGCATAAGTTGCTTGCTTATTTATTTTCTTGTTGTCTTGTTTATTAGTTTGCTTGTAGTCAGTGCAGTTATTTTTCTGCGGATTGCTAGTGGCTGCAATAACCTATTTTTTAAAACTAGGCCACAATAACCATGGGCTAATATTTACTGTAGTGACACTGGGCCTCCTACGGGCCGTAGAAACAGTGGGCCTTCTACGGGCCGTAGAAACAGTAGGCCTTCTACGGGCCGTAGAAACAATGGGCCTTCTACGGGCCGTATCATCAATGGGCCTTATACGGGCCGTATGATCGATTGGCCAAACATGGGCCAATAACAGACCGCATTATGGCCGTAAACAGGCTAGAGTTGGAACCGTCTGTTCATGGGCCGACCATACGGGCATCGTTAATAGGTCGTATTTGATGGCGCTATGAAAATGGCCCAACGTATTAACGGACCACAAACGGGTCGACTGTAACCACGGGCTGAATTTGGCCCACAAGCAGAAAATGACAGTAACGGGCCGTAAGTAAACGAATGCTGGAAATGAGCCCAAGAATAAATGGGCTCTGAGAAGGCCGAAAGATAACATGGGCTGGAAACGGCCCAACGGAATAACGGGCCGTTAATGGGTATAAAGTGATACACTGTTCATTACGGGCCAGTTTCACCACGGGTCGTTAATGGGTGTAAAGTGATACATTGTTCATTACAGGCCAGTTTCACCACGGGCCGTTAATAGGCCAAGAGTTACATAGGGCCTCATATGGGCCCAAAGACGTCATGGGTCATACATGGGCCAGAAGTGAAAACGGGCTGGAATCATATTGGATGGCCCAAATGACGCTACTGGGCCTAATTCGGATAGGGCGTAACGGGCCTTGGGTTAGCGGGCTGTAAATGGGCTATATGCGAACAGGCCGTTAACAGGCTTTCCATGGGTCGGCCCGCCACCGTTTGACAAAGTCAAACGGGTTGGCTTTTTCACAGGAATGGGCCTCTGTTGGGTCGTGCCACATGTCGACATATCATAAGCGCCTTATGTCCAATGAGTGGATGACATCTGTCCCAACGATGAGCCGACACGTGTTTCCTCCAGCCAATGATGATTTTACACGTGGAAAATCCCCATTGGTCAGGGCTGTTAACGGGTTATCGGATCCAAAATCCGACCCAATAGCTTAACGGTGTTCCGTTACGGTGGATGCCACGTGTCGGTCACCCTTGACAAAAGCACTTCTGTGACGCGCGATTTATCGTCATGGAAGTGCACACTTCCGTAATGATAATTTTGGTAATGTCATGGAACACTTTTACGACAGCACAGGTATGACTATCTTGATTCTGTCATTAAATCGTCATGGATGTACATGCATGACAAAAACGCGACCTACTGTGACAAACACGTATCATCACGGAAGTGTATTTTTTTTGTAGTGCAAGTAAAGTTACCAATGGAAGTAGACGAAAGAGGGGATGCCTTCCGGGGCATCCCCAAGCTTTGGCTTCTTGGTGTCCTTAGATTATATTGGGTGTGCCATGGGAAACCCCAAGCTTAGGCTCTTGCCACTCCTTGTTACCCAAAACTTGAAAACTTCACAACATAAAACTCAACAGAAATCTCGTGATCTCCGTTAGCGAAAGAAAACAAAAGACCACTTCAAAGTACTGTAATGAACTCATTCTTTATTTATATTTGTGTTAAACCTACTGTACTCCAACTTCTGTATGGTTTATAAACTATTTTACTAGTCATAGATTCATCAAAATAAGCAAACAACACACGAAATACAGAATCTGTCAAAAACAGAACAGTCTGTAGTAATATGTAACTAACGCAAACTTCTGGAACTCCAAAAATTCTAAAATAAATTGGTGGACCTGAGGAATTTTTCTAGTAATCATCTTCAAAAAGAATCAACTAAATAGCACTCTCCATTAAAACGTTTTAGCTAATCTCGTGAGCGCTAAAGTTTCTGTTTTTTTACAGCATGATCATCAAGACTTCACCTAAGTCTTCCCAAAGGTTCTACTTGGCACAAACACTAATTAAAACATAAAACCACATCTAAACAAAGTCTAGATGGATTATTTATTACTAAACAGAACCAAAAAGCAAGAAATTAAAATAAAATTGGGTTGCCTCCCAACAAGCGCTATTGTTTAACGCCCCTAGCTAGGCATGATGATTTCAATGATGCTCACATAAAAGATAAGAATTGAAATATAAAGAGAGCATCATGAAGAATATGAATATCACATTTAAGTCTAACCCACTTCCTATGCATAGGGATTTTGTGAGCAAACAACTTATGGGAACAATACTCAACTAGCATAGGAAGGCAAAACAAGCATAACTTCAGGATTTTCAACACATAGAGAGGAAACTTGATATTATTGCAATTCCTACAAGCATATATTCCTCCCTCATAATAATTTTCAGTAGCATCATGAATGAATTCAACATTATAACCAGCACATAAAGCATTCTTTTCATGATCTACAAGCATAGAAAATTTATTACTCTCTACATAAGCAAAATTCTTCTCATTCGAAATAGTGGGAGTATCATAAGAGACTTGAATACTATAAATTGATTCCACATTAAAAGAGTAATGTTCAGAGAAAGGGTACTCATAATCATGACAAGTTCTATAAATATAATCATCACTACTTTTTATAGCATAAGTTTCATCACAATAATCATCATAAGTAGCAACTTTGTTCTCATCATAATCGATTGAAACCTCTTCCGAAATAGTGGATACATCACTAAATAAAGTCATGACCTCTCCAAATCCACTTTCATAAATATTATAAGATTAAATATCCTCCAAAATAGTGGGATCATTACTTCCTAAAGTTGACACTCTTCCAAACCCACTTTCATCAATATAATCATCATAGGTAGAAGGCATGCTATCATCATAACAACTTTGCATATCAAAACATGGGAGGCTAAAAATATCGTCTTCATTAAACGTAGCATCCCCAAGCTTGGGAAAAACATTAATTTCAACAAATATATTCTCAAAAACATCATCTTCATCAAACATAGCATCCCCAAGCTTGGGCCTTTTCATATCATAAGCATAATCACTCTCATCATTAATAGTATGGATAGCACCAATAGTATAGCAATTATCATATTCTTCCAAGCAAGTGCCAAAAAGATTTTCAAGATCATAAGAAGTATCATTATCTTCCCAATCATAATCATCACAACAAGCAATAGGCATAACGAGATCATCATCAAGTGCATCATCTTCCACAATTTTTTTTGATTCATTTTCATGAGGCACAACAGTAATAGGAGCAACATTATTTGGGAGAGATATCTTTTTACCTCTCTTCCTTTTTCTTTTCTTCTTCTTCACCACAACATGTGTGGGTTCAATCGTCTTTTTGGAGATCTTTATTAATGAGATTGGTTGAATAGAAGGATCCTCCTCGTTACCTGATTCATCATAAGAAATAATAGGAGGATATTGGGGAGTTTCTTCCCTTTCATTAGTATTCTCTTCATCTTCTATTTGTTTTCTTTTCTTTATGTAGTTGGCAATATAGGGATTTTCAATGCAATTCACCGCACAATACATATAAATTTCCTCTAGATCAAATTCTAGAAGTTTATAACAGGCAAATTCTGGAAGATAGTTAGTCATACGTTTCATTTCTTCGTAGCCCATAAGCAAACTTAAGTTCATTATAATGTACAAGGGAAATCAAGTCATCACAATTTTTGGAAACGATTAGATCATGGAACAATTTGCAACGGATAGTTAAATGACCCCGTTCATTGCAAAGTTCACAAGTGCGGCCAAGAAAATTTAAATTTTTAGCACAAACATCTAGCCTTTCTTGCAACAATTTAGTTTCTAAGTGCTTATGCCTCTTGCAATATCTATCTTCCCTATTTGGTGAGTACTTGCAAAGCCAATGCACTCCACAAAAATTGACATGTTTATATGAGACATTTTCATCATAACTAGTGCAATCATCATTAGTACCATGGATATTCAAGGAGTTCATACTAACAAAATTGCAATCATGCTCATCATTCAAAGATTTAGTGCCAAACATTTTAATGCATTCTTCTTCTAACACTTTGGCACAATTTTCCTTTGCATCATACTCACGAAAGATATTAAAAAGATGAAGCGTATGAGAAAAACACAATTCCATTTTTTTGCAGTTTTCTTTTATAAACTAAACTAGTGCTAAAGCATGAAACAAAAAGATTCGATTCCAAGATCAAAAGATATACCTTCAAGCACTCACCTCCCCGGCAACGGCGCCAGAAACTGCTTGATGTCTACTACGCAACCTTCTTCTTGTAGACATTGTTGGGCCTCCAAGTGGAGAGGTTTGTAGGACAGTAGCAAATTTCCCTCAAGTGGATGACCTAAGGTTTATCAATCCGTGGGAGGCATAGGTTGAAGATGGTCTCCCTCAAACAACCCTGCAACCAAATAACAAAGAGTCTCTTGTGTCCCCAACACACCCAATACAATGTTAAATTGTAAAGGTGCACTAGTTCGGCGAAGAGATGATGATACAAGTGCAATATGGATGGTAGATATAGGTTTTTGTAATCTGAAAATATAAAAATAGCAAGGTAACTAATGATAAAAGTGAGCACAAACGGTATTGCAATGCTAGGAAACAAGGCCTAGGGTTCATACTTTCACTAGTGCAAGTTATCTCAACAATAATAACATAACTGGATCATACGACTATCCCTCAATATGCAACAAGGAGTCACTCCAAAGTCACTAATAGCGGAGAACAAACGAAGAGATTATGGTAGGGTACGAAACCACCTCAAAGTTATTCTTTCCAATCAATCCGTTGGGCTATTCCTATAAGTGTCACAAACAGCCCTAGAGTTCGTACTAGAATAACACCTTAAGACACAAATCAACCAAAACCCTAATGTCACCTAGATACTCCAATGTCACCTCAATTATCCATGGGTATGATTATACGATATGCATCACACAATTTCAGATTCATCTATTCAACCAACACATAAAACCTCAAAGAGTTTCCCAAAGTTTCTACCGGAGAATCAAAACGAAAACGTGTGCCAACCCCTATGCATAGGTTCATGGGCGGAACCCGCAAATTGATCTCCAAAACATACATCAAGTGAATCACGTGATATCCCATTGTCACCCCAGATACGCACGGCAAGACATACATCAAGTGTTCTCAAATCATTAAAGACTCAATCCGATAAGATTACTTCAAAGGGAAAACTCAATCCATTATAAGAGAGTAGAAGGGGAGAAGCAACATAAGATCCAATTATAATAGCAAAGCTCATGATACATCAAGATCGTGCCAAATCAAGAATACGAGAGAGAGAGAGATCAAACACATAGCTACTGGCAACTACCCTCAGCCCCGAGGGTGAACTACTCCCTCCTCGTCATGGAGAGCGCCGGGATGATGAAGATAGCCACTGGTGAGGGTTCCCCCCCTCCGGCAGGGTGCCGGAACGGGCTCCCGAGAGGTTTTTGGTGGCTACAGAGGCTTGCGGCGGCGGAACTCCCGATCTATATGTTCCCCGAAGATTTTAGGGTATATGGATATATAAAGGCGGAAGAAATACGTCAGGGGAGCCACGAGGGGCCCACGAGGGTGGAGGGCGCGCCCCCTACCTCGTGGCTCCCTTGTTTCTTTCCTGACGTGCACTCCAAGTCTATCAGGTTGCTTTGTTTCCAAAAATAACTTCTCCAGAAGGTTTCATTCTGTTTCGACTCCGTTTGATATTCCTTTTCTTCGAAACACTGAAACAAAGGAAAAAACAGGAACTGTCACTGGGCTTTGGGTCAATAGGTTAGTCCCAAAAATAATAAAGAAGTGAATAATAAAGCCCAATAAACATCCAAGATGGATAATATAATAGCATGTAACAATCAAAAATTATAGATACGTTGGAGACGTATCAATGCACTAGGTCCATAGCTGGTACTTTGTGTATGTTCTCGAAATGCGTTTGTCGAGTGCTCATTAAGAAAGTTTCTATACAAGTTTCTGAATGAACACCTTGAGAAAAGTTCTCCAAAAGTTCCCTATGAAAGAATCCTTTGAAGCATCTGGTCGTCACAAATGTTTTGACTACTTGTGGAGCCAAAATGGACTTCGTATGAGTCAGATATCCATGTTTTAGTTAACACTGCGCAAAACTGATTCCGAACAACAGTTACACAATAGCTCTTGTGTAGTTGCACTCGATTTTTTCCATTCTACTTCACTGAACATCTCCATATGAGATCCAATTACTTGTAGGGAAATGCAGGAGACCTCAGTTATTATGATGCACTAGGTCCATAGCTTGGACTTTGTGTATGTTCTCGAAATGCGTTTGTCGAGTGCTCGTTAAGAAAGTTTCGATACAAGTTTCTGAACGAACTCCTTAAGAAAAGTTCTCCAAAAGTTACCTACGAAAAAATCCGTTGAAGCATCTGGTCATCACAAACGTTTTGACTACTTGTGGAGCCAAAACGGACTCCGTATGAGTCAGATATCCATGTTTCAGTTAACACTACCCAAAACTGATTTCGAACGACAATTACAGACTAGCTCTTGTGTAGTTGCATTCAATTTTTTCCATTCTACTTCACTAAACATATCCATATGAGATCTAATTACTTGTAGGGAAATGCAAGAGACCTCAGTTATGATGATGCACTAGGTCCATAGCTGGGACTTTGTATATGTTCTCGAAATGCGCTTGTCGAGTGATCATTAAGAAAGTTCCGATACAAGTTTCTGAACAAACTCCTTAAGAAAATTCTCCAAAAGTTCCCAATGAGAGAATCCTTTGACGCATTTGGTCGTCACAAACGTTTAGACCACTTGTGGAGCCAAAACGGACTCCGTATGAGTCAGATATCCATGTTTGATTAACCTTTGCAAAAGCGATTCGAATGATAGTTACAGAATAGCTCTTGTGTAGTTGCATTCGATTTTTTCCATTCTACTTCACTAAACATCTCCATATGAGATCCAATTACTTCTAGGGATATTCAAGAGACCTCAGTTATGATGATGCACTAGGTCCATAGCTGGGACTTTGTGTATGTTCTTGAAATGCGTTTGTCGAGTGCTCATTAAGAAAGTTTCTATACAAATTTCTGAATGAACTCCTTACGAAAAGTTCTCCAAAAGTTCCCTATGAAAGAATATTTTGAAGCATCTGGTCGTCACAAACGTTTTGACTATTTGTGGAGCCAAAACGGACTCCGTATGAGTCGGATATCCATGTTTCAGTTAACTCTGCGCAAAACTGATTCCGAACGACAGTTGCATACTAGCTCTTGTGTAGTTGCATTCAATTTTTTCCATTCTACCTCACTAAACATCTCCATATGAGATCCAATTACTTGTAGGGAAATGCAAGGGACCACAGTTATGATGATGCACTAGGTCCATAGCTGGAACTTTGTGTATGTTATCGAAATGCGTTTGTCGAGTGCTCATTATGAAAGTTTCTACACAAGTTTCTGAACGAACTCCTTAAGAAAATTTCTCCAAAAGTTCCCAATGAGAGAATCCTTTGAAGCATCTGGTCGTCACAAACATTTAGACCACTTGTGGAGCCAAAACGGACTCCGTATGAGTCAGATATCCATGTTTGATTAACACTTTGCATAAAACTGATTCGAGCAGCGATTCTGAGACTAGCTCTGGTGTAGTTGCATTTGATTTTTTCCTATCTACTTCACTAAACATCTCCATATGAGATCAAAATACTTGTAGGTAAATGCAAGAGATCTCAGTTATGATGATGCACTAGGTCCATAGCTGGGACTTTGTGTATGTTCTCGAAATGCGTTTGTCGAGTGCTCATTAAGAAAGTTTCTATACAAGTTTGTGAACGAACTCCTTAAGAAAATTTCTCCAAAAGTTCCCAATGAGAGAATCCTTTGAATCATCTGGTCGTCACAAACGTTTAGACCACTTGTGGAGCCAAAACGGACTCCGTATGAGTCAGATATCCATGTTTCAGTTAACATCGCCAAACCGATTCCGAGCAACGATTCTGAGACTAGCTCTTGTGTACTTGCATTCGTTTTTTCCATTCTACTTCACTCAACATCTCCATATGAGATCCAATTACTTGTAGGGAAATGCAAGAGACCTCAGTTATGATGATGCACTAGGTCCATAGCTGGGACTTTGTGTATGTTCTTGAAATGCGTTTGTCCAGTGCTCATTAAGAAAGTTTCTATACAAGTTTATGAACGAACTCCTTAAGAAAAGTTCTCCAAAACTCCCTATGAAAAAATCCTTTGAAGCATCTGGTCGTCACAAACGTTTTGACTACTTGTGGAGCCAAAACGGAATCCGTATGACTTAGATATCCATGTTTCGGTTAACACTGCGCAAAACTGATTCCGAATAACAGTTACAGACTAGTTCTTGTGTACTTGCATTCGATTTTTTCCATTCTACTTCACTAAAAATCTCCACATGAGATCCAATTACTTGTAGGGAAATGCAAGAGACCTCAGTTATAATGATGCACTATGTCCATAGCTAGGACTTTTTGTATGTTCTCGAAATACGTTTGTCGAGTGCTCATTAAGAAAGTTTCTGTATAAGTTTCTGAACGAACTCCTTCAGAAAAGTTCTCCAAAAGTTCACAATGAAAGAATCCTTTGAAGAATTTGGTCGTCACAAACGTTTTGACTACTTGTGGAGCCCAAACGGACTCCGTATGAGTCAGATATCCATGTTTAGGTTAACCTGCAAAAACTGATTACGAGCAGCGATTCTGAGACTAGTTCTTGTTTAGTTGCATTCGATTTTTTCCATTCTACTTCACTAAACATCTCCATATGAGATCCAATTACTTGTAGGGAAATGCAAGAGACCTCAGTTATGATGATGCACTAGGTCCATAGCTGGGACTTTGTGTATGTTCTTGAAATGCGTTTGTCCAGTGCTCATTAAGAAAGTTTCTATACAAGTTTATGAACGAACTCCTTAAGAAAAGTTCTCCAAAACTCCCTATGAAAGAATCCTTTGAAGCATCTGGTCGTCACAAACGTTTTGACTACTTGTGGAGCCAAAGCAGACTCCGTATGAGTCAGATATCCATGTTTAGGTTAACACTGCGCAAAACTGATTCCGAACGACAGTTACAGACTAGTTCTTGTTTAGTTGCATTCGATTTTTTCCATTGTACTTCACTAAACATCTCCATATGAGATCCAATTACTTGTAGGGAGATGCAAGAGACCTCAGTTATGATGATGCACTAGGTCCATAGCTGGGACTTTGTGTATGTTCTTGAAATGTGTTTGTCCAGTGCTCATTAAGAAAGTTTCTATACAAGTTTATGAACGAACTCCTTAAGAAAAGTTCTCCAAAACTCCCTATGAAAGAATCTTTTGAAGCATCTGGTCGTCACAAACGTTTTGACTACTTGTGGAGCCAAAACGGACTCCGTATGACTCAGATATCCATGTTTCGGTTAATACTGTGCAAAACTGATTCCGAACGACAGTTACAGACTAGCTCTTGTGTAGTTGCATTCGATTTTTTCCTATCTACTTCACTAAACATCTCCATATGAGATCAAAATACTTGTAGGGAAATGCAAGAGACCTCAGTTATGATGATGCACTAGGTCCATAGCTGGGACTTTGTGTATGTTCTCGAAATGCGTTTGTCGAGTGCTCATTAAGAAAGTTTCTATACAAGTTTATGAACGAACTCCTTAAGATAAGTTCTCGAAAACTCCCTATGAAAGAATCCTTAGAAGAATCTGGTCGTCACAAATGTTTTGACTACTTGTGGAGCCAAAACGGACTCCGTATGACTCAGATATCCATGTTTGATTAACCTGCAAGAAACCGATTCCGAACAACGATTCTGAGACTAGTTCTTGTGTAGTTGCATTCTATTTTTTCCATTCTACTTCACTAAACATCTCCATATGAGATCCAATTACTTGTAGGGAAATGCAAGAGACCTCAGTAATAATGATGCACTACGTCCATAGCTGGGACTTCTTGTATGTTCTCGAAATGCGTTTGTCGAGTGCTCATTAAGAAAGTTTCTGTATAAGTTTCTGAACGAACTCCTTAAGAAAAGTTCTCCAAAAGTTCCCTATGAAAGAATCCTTTGAAGCATCTGGTCGTCACAAATGTTTTGACTACTTGTGGAGCCAAAGCGGACTCCATATGAGTCAGATATCCATGTTTAGGTTAACACTGCGCAAAACTGATTCCGAACGACAGTTACAGACTAGTTCTTGTTTAGTTGCATTCGATTTTTTCCATTCTACTTCACTAAACAACTCCATATGAGATCCAATTACTTGTAGGGAAATGCAACAGACCTCACTTATGATGATGCAGTACATCCATAGCTGGGACTTTGTGTATGTTCTCGAAATGCGTTTGTCGTGTGCTCATTAAGAAAGTTTCTGTATCAGTTTCTGAACAAACTCCTTAAGAAAAGTTCTCCAAAATTTCCCTATGAAAGAATAGTTTGAAGCATCTAGTCGTCACAAACGTTTTTACTACCTGTGGAGCCAAAACGGACTCCTATGAGTCAGATATCCATGTTTAGGCTAACACCGCATAAACCTGATTCGAGCAGCGATTCTGAGACTAGTTCTTGTTTAGTTGCATTCAATTTTTTCCATTCTACTTCACTAAACATCTCCATATGAGATCTAGTTACTTGTAGGGAAATGTACGAGACCTCAGTTATGATGATGTACTACGTCCATAGCTGGGACTTTGTGTATGTTCTCGAAATGCGTTTGTTGAGTGCTCATTAAGAAAGTTTCTATACAAGTTTCTAAACGAACTCCTTAAGAAAAGTTCTCCAAAAGTTCCTGATGAAAGGACCCTTTGAAGCATCTGGTCGTCACAAATGTTTTGACTTCTTGTGGACCCAAAACGGACTCCGTGTGAGTCAGATATCAATGTTTTGGTTAACAATGCGGAAAACGAATTCCGAATGACAGTTACAAACTAGTTCTTGTGTAGTTGCATTTGATTTTTTCCATTCTACTTCACTAAACATCTCCATATGAGATCCAATTACTTGTTGGGAAATGCAGGAGACCTCAGTTATGATGATGCACTAGGTCCATAGCTGGGACTTTGTGTATGTTCTCGAAATGCATTTGTCGAGTGCTCATTAAGAAAATTTCTATACGAACTCCTTAAGAAAGTTCTACAAAAGTTCCCTATGAAAGAATCCTTCGAAGCATCTGGTTGTCACAAACGTTTTGACTACTTGTGGAGCCATAACAGACTCTGTATGAGTCGGATATCCATGTTTCGGTTAAAATTGCGCAAAACTGATTCCAAACGACAGTTACACACTAGTTCTTGTGTAGTTGCATTAGGTTTTTTCCATTATTCTTCACTAAACATCTCCATATGAGATCCAATTGCTTGTAGGTAAATGCAAGAGACCTCTGTTATGATGATGCACTACGTCCATAGCTGGGACTTTGTGTATGTTCTCGAAATGCGTTTGTCGAGTGCTCATTAAGAAAATTTCTATACAAGTTTCTGAATGAACTCCTTAAGAAAATTTCTCCAAACGTTACCTATGAAAGAATCCTTAGAAGCATCTGGTTGTCACAAACGTTTGGACTACTTTTGGAGCCAAAACGGACTCCGTATGAGTCAGATATCCATGTTTGATTAACACTGCATAAAACCGATTCGAATGACTATTATAGACTAGTTCTTGTGTAGTTGCATTCGATTTTTCCATTCTACTTCACTAAAAATCTCCATATGAGATACAACTACATGTAGGGAAAATCAAGAGACCTCGATTATGATGATGCACTAGGTCCATAGCGGGGACTTTGTGTGTGTTCTCGAAATGCGTTTGTCGAGTGCTCATTAAGGAAGTTTCTATACAAGTTTCTGAACGGACACCTTAAGAAAAGTTCTCCAAAAGTTCCCTATAAAAGAATCCTTCGAAGCATCTTGTCTTCACAAATGTTTTGACTACTTGTGGAGCCAAAACGGACTCCGTATGAGTCAGATATCCATGTTTCGGTTGACATTGCGCAAAACTGATTCGAGCAGCGATTCTGAGACTAGTTCTTGTGTAGTTGCATTCGATTTTTTCCATTCTACTTCACTAAACATCTCGATATGAGATCCAATTACTTGTAGGGAAATGCAAGAGACCTCAGTTATGATGATGCAGTAGGTCCATAGCTGGGACTTTGTGTATGTTCTTGAAATGCGTTTGTCGAGTGCTCATTAAAAAAGTTTCTATACAAGTTTCTGAACGAACTCCTTAAGAAAAGTTCTCCAAAAGTTCCCTATGAAAGAATCCTTTGAAGCATCTAGTCGTCATAAACGTTTTGACTACTTGTGGAGCCAAAACGGACTCCGCATGACTCAGATATCCATTTTTCGGTTAACACTGCGCAAAACTGATTCCGAACGACAGTTACACACTAGTTCTTGTGTAGTTGCATTAGGTTTTTTCCATTATTCTTCACTAAACATCTCCATATGAGATCCAATTGCTTGTAGGTAAATGCAAGAGACCTCTGTTATGATGATGCACTACGTCCATAGCTGGGACTTTGTGTATGTTCTCGAAATGCGTTTGTCGAGTGCTCATTAAGAAAATTTCTATACAAGTTTCTGAATGAACTCCTTAAGAAAATTTCTCCAAACGTTACCTATGAAAGAATCCTTAGAAGCATCTGGTTGTCACAAACGTTTGGACTACTTTTGGAGCCAAAACGGACTCCGTATGAGTCAGATATCCATGTTTCAGTTAACACTGCGCAAAACTGATTCCGAATGACTATTATAGACTAGTTCTTGTGTAGTTGCATTCGATTTTTTCCATTCTACTTCACTAAAAATCTCCATATGAGATACAACTACATGTAGGGAAAATCAAGAGACCTCAGTTATGATGATGCACTAGGTCCATAGCGGGGACTTTGTGTGTGTTCTCGAAATGCGCTTTGTCGAGTGCTCATTAAGGAAGTTTCTATACAAGTTTACGAGCGGACACCTTAAGAAAAGTTCTCCAAAAGTTCCCTATAAAAGAATCCTTCGAAGCATATTGTCTTCACAAATGTTTTGACTACTTGTGGAGCCAAAACAGACTCCGTATGAGTCAGATATCCATGTTTCGGTTGACATTGCGCAAAACTGATTCCGAACGACAGTTACAGACTAGTTCTTGTGTAGTTGCATTCAATTTTTTCCATTCTACTTCACTAAACATCTCGATATGAGATCCAATTACTTGTAGGGAAATGCAAGAGACCTCAGTTATGATGATGCAAGAGACTTTGTGTATGTTCTCGAAATGCGTTTGTCGAGTGCTCATTAAAAAGTTTCTATACAAGTTTCTGAACGAACTCCTTAAGAAAAGTTCTCCAAAAGTTCCCTATGAAAGAATCCTTTGAAGCATCTAGTCGTCACAAACGTTTTGACTACTTGTGGAGCCAAAACGGACTCCGCATGACTCAGATATCCATTTTTCGGTTAACACTGCGCAAAACTGATTCCGAACGACAGTTACACACTAGTTCTTGTGTAGTTTCATTCGATTTTTCCATTCTACTTCACTAAAGAAATCCATATGAGATCCAATTACTTGTAGGGAAATGCAACAGACCTCAGTTATGATGATGCACTACGTCCATAGCTGGGACTTTGTGTATGTTCTCGGAATGCGTTTGTCGAGTGCTCATTAAGAAAGTTTCTATACAAGTTTCTGAACGGACACCTTAAGAAAAGTTCTCCAAAAGTTCCCTATAAAAGAATCCTTCGAAGCATATTGTCTTCACAAATGTTTTGACTACTTGTGGAGCCAAAACAGACTCTGTATGAGTCAGATATCCATGTTTCGGTTGACATTAAGAAAACCCGATTCGAGCAGCGATTCCATGACTAGTTCTTGTGTAGTTGCATTCAATTTTTCCATTCTACTTCACTAAACATCTCGATATGAGATCCAATTACTTGTAGGCAAATGCAAGAGACCTCAGTTATGATGATGCAGTAGGTCCATAGCTGGGACTTTGTGTATGTTCTCGAAATGCGTTTGTTGAGTGCTCATTAATAAAGTTTCTATACAAGTTTCTCGAACGAACTCCTTAAGAAAAGTTCTCCAAAAGTTCCTCGATGAAAGGACCCTTTGAAGCATCTGGTCGTCACAAATGTTTTGACTACTTGTGGACCCAAACGGACTCCGTGTGAGTCGAGATATCAATGTTTCGGTTAACAATGCGAAAACGAATTCGAATGATGATTACAAACTAGTTCTTGTGTAGTTGCATTCGATTTTTCCATTCTACTTCACTAAACATCTCCATATGAGATCCAATTACTTGTAGGGAAATGCAAGAGACCTCAGTTATGATGATGCACTAGGTCCATAGCTGGGACTTTGCGGATGTTCTCGAAATGCATTTGTCGAGTGCTCATTAAGAAAGTTTCTGTACGAACTCCTTAAAAAAGTTCTACAAAAGTTCTTTATGAAAGAATCCTTCGAAGCATCTGGTTGTCACAAACATTTTGACTACTTGTGGAGCCATAACAGACTCTGTATGAGTCGGATATCCATGTTTCGGTTAAAATTGCATAAGCGATTCCAAGCAGCGATTACACACTAGTTCTTGTGTAGTTGCATTCGGTTTTTTCCATTATTCTTCACTAAACATCTCCATATGAGATCCAATTGCTTGTAGGGAAATGCAAGAGACCTCAGTTATGATGATGCACTATGTCCATAGCTGGGACTTTGTGTATGTTCTCGAAATGCGTTTGTCGAGTGCTCATTAAAAAAATTTCTATACAAGTTTCTGAATGAACTCCTTAAAAAAATTTCTCCAAAAGTTACCTATGAAAGAATCCTTAGAAGCATCAGGTCGTCACAAACGTTTGGACTACTTTTGGAGCCAAAACGGACTCCGTATGAGTCAGATATCCATGTTTCAGTTAACACTGCGCAAAACTGATTCCGAATGACTGTTACAGACTAGTTCTTGTGTAGTTGCATTCGATTTTTTCCATTCTACTTCACTAAAAATCTCCATATGAGATACAACTACATGTAGGGAAAATCAAGAGACCTCAGTTATGATGATGCACTAGGTTAATAGCGGGGACTTTGTGTGTGTTCTCGAAATGCGTTTGTCGAGTGCTCATTAAGGAAGTTTCTATACAAGTTTCTGAACGGACACCTTAAGAAAAGTTCTCCAAAAGTTCCCTATAAAAGAATCCTTCGAAGCATATTGACTTCACAAATGTTTTGACTACTTGTGGAGCCAAACGGACTCGTATGAGTCGAGATATCCATGTTTGGTTGACATTGCATAACTGATTACGAGCAGCGATTCTGAGACTAGTTCTTGTGTAGTTGCATTCGATTTTTCCATTCTACTTCACTAAACATCTCCATATGAGATCCAATTACTTGTAGGGAAATGCAAGAGACCTCAGTTATGATGATGCAAGAGGGTCCATAGCTGGGACTTTGTGTATGTTCTCGAAATGCGTTTGTTGAGTGCTCATTAAGAAAGTTTCTATACAAGTTTCTGAACGAACTCCTTAAGAAAAGTTCTCCAAAAGTTCCTGATGAAAGGACCCTTTGAAGCATCTGGTCGTCACAAATGTTTTGACTACTTGTGGACCCAAAACGGACTCCATGTGAGTCAGATATTAATGTTTCGGTTAACAATGCGGAAAACGAATTCCGAATGACAGTTACAAACTAGTTCTTGTGTAGTTGCATTTGATTTTTTCCATTCTACTTCACTAAACATCTCCATATGAGATCCAATTACTTGTAGGGAAATGCAAGAGACCTCAGTTATGATGATGCACTAGGTCCATAGCTGGGACTTTGTGTATGTTCTCGAAATGCATTTGTCGAAAGTGCTCATTAAGAAAGTTTCAGACGAACTCCTTAAAAAAGTTCTACAAAAGTTCTTTATGAAAGAATCCTTCGAAGCATCTGGTTGTCACAAACATTTTGACTACTTGTGGAGCCATAACAGACTCTGTATGAGTCGGATATCCATGTTTCGGTTAAAATTGCGCAAAACTGATTCCAAGCAGCGATTACACACTAGTTCTTGTGTAGTTGCATTCGGTTTTTTCCATTATTCTTCACTAAACATCTCCATATGAGATCCAATTGCTTGTAGGGAAATGCAAGAGACCTCAGCTATGATGATGCACTACGTCCATAGCTGGGACTTTGTGTATATTCTCGAAATGCATTTGTCGAGTGCTCATTAAGAAAATTTCTATACAAGTTTCTGAATGAACTTCTTAAGAAAATTTCTCCAAAAGTTACCTATGAAAGAATCCTTAGAAGCATCTGGTCGTCACAAACGTTTGGACTACTTTTGGAGCCAAAACGGACTCCGTATGAGTCAGATATCCATGTTTCAGTTAACACTGTGCAAAACTGATTCCGAATGACTGTTACAGACTAGTTCTTGTGTAGTTGCATTCGATTTTTTCCATTCTACTTCACTAAAAATCTCCATATGAGACACAACTACATGTAGGGAAAATCAATAGACCTCAGTTATGATGATGCACTAGGTCCATAGCGGGGACTTTGTGTGTGTTCTCGAAATGCGTTTGTCGAGTGCTCATTAAGGAAGTTTCTATACAAGTTTCTGAACGGACACCTTAAGAAAAGTTCTCCAAAAGTTCCTATAAAAGAATCCTTCAAGCATATTGTCTTCACAAATGTTTTGACTACTTGTGGAGCCAAAACAGACTCCAGATGAGTCGAGATATCCATGTTTGGTTGACATTGCATAAACTGATTCCGAGCAGCGATTCTGAGACTAGTTCTTGTGTAGTTGCATTCAATTTTTTCCATTCTACTTCACTAAACATCTCGATATGAGATCCAATTACTTGTAGGCAAATGCAAGAGACCTCAGTTATGATGATGCAGTAGGTCCATAGCTGGGACTTTGTGTATGTTCTCGAAATGCATTTGTTGAGTGCTCATTAATAAAGTTTCTATACAAGTTTCTGAACGAACTCCTTAAGAAAAGTTCTCCAAAAGTTCCTGATGAAAGGACCCTTTGAAGCATCTGGTCGTCACAAATGTTTTGACTACTTGTGGACCCAAACGGACTCCGTGTGAGTCGAGATATCAATGTTTCAAGTTAACAATGCGGAAAAGCGAATTCGAATAGCGATTACAAACTAGTTCTTGTGTAGTTGCATTCGATTTTTCCATTCTACTTCACTAAACATCTCCATATGAGATCCAATTACTTGTAGGGAAATGCAAGAGACCTCAGTTATGATGATGCACTAGGTCCATAGCTGGGACTTTGTGTATGTTCTCGAAATGCATTTGTCGAGTGCTCATTAAGAAAGTTCCTGTACGAACTCCTTAAAAAAGTTCTACAAAAGTTCCCTATGAAAGAATCCTTCGAATCATCTGGTTGTCACAAACGTTTTGACTACTTGTGGAGCCATAACAGATTCTGTATGAGTCGGATATCCATGTTTCGGTTAAAATTGCGCAAAACTGATTCCAAACGACAGTTACACACTAGTTCTTGTGTAGTTGCATTCGGTTTTTTTCTTTATTCTTCACTAAACATCTCCATATGAGATCCAATTGCTTGTAGGGAAATGCAAGAGACCTCAGTTATGATGATGCACTACGTCCATAGCTGGGACTTTGTGTATGTTCTCGAAATGCGTTTGTCGAGTGCTCATTAAGAAAATTTCTATACAAGTTTCTGAATGAACTCCTTAAGAAAATTTCTCCAAAAGTTACCTATGAAAGAATCCTTAGAAGCATCTGGTCGTCACAAACGTTTGGACTACTTTTGGAGCCAAAACGGACTCCGTATGAGTCAGATATCCGTGTTTCAGTTAACACTGCGCAAAACTGATTCTGAATGACTGTTACAGACTAGTTCTTGTGTAGTTGCATTCAATTTTTTCCATTCTACTTCACTAAAAATCTCCATATGAGATACAACTACATGTAGGGAAAGTCAAGAGACCTCAGTTATGATGATGCACTAGGTCCATAGCGGGGACTTTGTGTGTGTTCTCGAAATGCGTTTGTCGAGTGCTCATTAAGGAAGTTTCTATACAAGTTTTTGAACGGACACCTTAAGAAAAGTTCTCCAAAAGTTCCCTATAAAAGAATCCTTCGAAGCATATTGTCTTCACAAATGTTTTGACTACTTGTGGAGCCAAAACAGTCTCCGTATGAGTCAGATATCCATGTTTCGGTTGACATTGCGCAAAACTGATTCCGAACGACACTTAGAGACTAGTTCTTGTGTAGTTCCATTCGATTTTTCCATTCTACTTCACTAAACATCTCCATATGAGATCCAATTACTTGTAGGGAAAGGCAAGAGACCTCAATTATGATGATGCACCGGGTCCATAGCTGGGACTTTGTGTATGTTCTCGAAATGCGTTTGTTGAGTGCTCATTAAGAAAGTTTCTATACAAGTTTCTGAACGAACTCCTTAAGAAAAGTTCTCCAAAAGTTCCTGATGAAAGGACCCTTTGAAGCATCTGGTCGTCACAAATGTTTTGACTACTTGTGGACCCAAAACGGACTCCGTGTGAGTCAGATATCAATGTTTCGGTTAACAATGCGGAAAACGAATTCCGAATGACAGTTACAAACTAGTTCTTGTGTAGTTGCATTCGATTTTTTCCATTCTACTTCACTAAACATCTCCATATGAGATCCAATTACTTGTAGGGAAATGCAAGAGACCTCGGTTATGATGATGCACTAGGTCCATAGCTGGGACTTTGTGTATGTTCTCGAAATGCATTTGTCGAGTGCTCATTAAGAAAGTTTCTGTACGAACTCCTTAAAAAAGTTATACAAAATTTCCCTATGAAAGAATCCTTCGAAGCATCTGGTTGTCACAAACGTTTTGACTACTTGTGGAGCCATAACAGACTCTGTATGAGTCGGATATCCATGTTTCGGTTAAAATTGCGCAAAACTGATTCCAAACGACAGTTACACACTAGTTCTTGTGTAGTTGCATTCGGTTTTTTTCATTATTATTCACTAAACATCTCCATATGAGATCCAATTGCTTGTAGGGAAATGCAAGAGACCTCAGTTATGATGATGCACTACGTCCATAGCTGGGACTTTGTGTATGTTCTCGAAATGCGTTTGTCGAGTGCTCATTAAGAAAATTTCTATACAAGTTTCTGAATGAACTCCTTAAGAAAATTTCTCCAAAAGTTACCTATGAAAGAATCCTTAGAAGCATCTGGTCGTCACAAACGTTTGGACTACTTTTGGAGCCAAACGGACTCCATTATGAGTCGAGATATCCATGTTTCAGCTTAACATCATAAAACTGATTACGAATGACTATTAGACTAGTTCTTGTGTAGTTGCATTCGATTTTTTCCATTCTACTTCACTAAAAATCTCCATATGAGATACAACTACATGTAGGGAAAATCAAGAGACCTCAGTTATGATGATGCACTAGGTCCATAGCGGGGACTTTGTGTGTGTTCTCGAAATGCGTTTGTCGAGTGCTCATTAAGGAAGTTTCTATACAAGTTTCTGAACGGACACCTTAAGAAAAGTTCTCCAAAAGTTCCCTATAAAAGAATCCTTCGAAGCATATTGTCTTCACAAATGTTTCGACTACTTGTGGAGCCAAAACAGACTCCGTATGAGTCAGATATCCATGTTTCGGTTGACATTGCGCAAAACTGATTCCGAACGACAGTTACAGACTAGTTCTTGTGTAGTTGCATTCAATTTTTTCCATTTTACTTCACTAAACATCTCCATATGAGATCCAATTACTTGTAGGGAAATGCAAGAGACCTCAGTTATGATGATGCAGTAGGTCCATAGCTGGGACTTTGTGTATGTTCTCGAAATGTGTTTGTTGAGTGCTCATTAAGAAAGTTTCTATACAAGTTTCTGAACGAACTCCTTAAGAAAAGTTCTCCAAAAGTACCTAATGAAAGGACCCTTTGAAGCATCTGGTCGTCACAAATGTTTTGACTACTTGTGGACCCAAAACGAACTCCGTGTGAGTCAGATATCAATGTTTCGGTTAACAATGCGGAAAACGAATTCCGAATGACAGTTACAAACTAGTTCTTGTGTAGTTGCATTTGATTTTTTCCATTCTACTTCACTAAACATCTCCATATGAGATCCAATTACTTGTAGGGAAATGCAAGAGACCTCAGTTATGATGATGCACTAGGTCCATAGCTGGGACTTTGTGTATGTTCTCGAAATGCATTTGTCGAGTGCTCATTAAGAAAGTTTCTGTACGAACTCCTTAAAAAAGTTCTACAAAAGTTCCCTATGAAAGAATCCTTCGAAGCATCTGGTTTTCACAAACGTTTTGACTACTTGTGGAGCCATAACAGACTCTGTATGAGTCGGATATCCATGTTTCGGTTAAAATTGCGCAAAACTGATTCCAAGCAGCCAGTTTACACACTAGTTCTTGTGTAGTTGCATTCGGTTTTTTCCATTACTCTTCACTAAACATCTCCATATGAGATCCAATTGCTTGTAGGGAAATGCAAGAGACCTCAGTTATGATGATGCACTACGTCCATAGCTGGTACTTTGTGTATGTTCTCGAAATGCGTTTGTCGAGTGCTGATTAACAAAATTTCTATACAAGTTTCTGAATGAACTCCTTAAGAAAATTTCTCCAAAAGTTACCTATGAAAGAATCCTTAGAAGCATCTGGTCGTCACAAACGTTTGGACTACTTTTGGAGCCAAAACGGACTCAGATGAGTCGATATCCATGTTTCAGCTTAAGATCATGCAAAACTGATTCCAAATGACTGTTACAGACTAGTTCTTGTGTAGTTGCATTCGATTTTTTCCATTCTACTTCACTAAAAATCTCCATATGAGATACAACTACATGTAGGGAAAATCAATAGACCTCAGTTATGATGATGCACTAGGTCCATAGAGGGGACTTTGTGTGTGTTCTCGAAATGCGTTTGTCGAGTGCTCATTAAGGAAGTGTCTATACAAGTTTCTGAACGGACACCTTAAGAAAAGTTCTCCAAAAGTTCCCTATAAAAGAATCCTTCGAAGCATATTGTCTTCACAAATGTTTTGACTACTTGTGGAGCCAAACGGACTCCGTATGAGTCAGATATCCATGTTTCGGTTGACATTGCGCAAAACTAATTCCGAACGACAGTTACAGACTAGTTCTTGTGTAGTCGCATTCGATTTTTTCCATTCTACTTCACTAAACATCTCCATATGAGATCCAATTAATTGTAGGGAAATGCAAGAGACCTCAGTTATGATGATGACGTAGGTCCATAGCTGGGACTTTGTGTATGTTCTCGAAATGCGTTTGTCGAGTGCTCATTAAAAAAGTTTCTATACAAGTTTCTGAACGAACTCCTTAAGAAAAGTTCTCCAAAAGTTCCCTATGAAAGAATCCTTTGAAGCATCTAGTCGTCACATACATTTTGACTACTTGTGGAGCCAAAACGGACTCCGCATGACTCAGATATCCATGTTTCGGTTAATACTGCGCAAAACTGATTCCGAACGACAGTTACAGACTAGTTCTTGTGTAGTTGCATTCGATTTTTTCCATTCTACTTCACTAAACATCTCCATATGAGATCCAATTACTTGTAGGGAAATGCAAGAGACCTCAGTTATAATGATGCACTACGTCCATAGCTGGGACTTTGTGTATGTTCTCGAAATGCGTTTGTCGAGTGCTCATTAAGAAAGTTTCTGTATAAGTTTCTGAACTCCTTAAGAAAAGTTCTCCAAAAGTTCCCTATGAAAGAATCCTTTGAAGCATCTGGTCATCACAAACGTTTTGACGACTTGTGAAGCCAAAGCGGACTCCGTATGAGTCAGATAACCATGTTAAGGTTAACACTGCACAAAACTGATTCCGAACGACAGTTACAGACTAGTTCTTGTTTAGTTGCTTTCAATTTTTTCCATTCTACTTCACTAAACATCTCCATATGAGATCCAATTACTTGGAGGGAAATGCAAGGGACCTCAGTTATGATTATGCACTACGTCCATAGCTGGGACTTTGTGTATGTTTCCGAAATGCGTTTGTCGAGTGCTCATTAAGAAAGTTTCTGAACAAACTCCTAAGGAAAAGTTCTCCAAAATTTCCCTATGAAAGAACCGATTGAAGCATCCAGTCGTCACAAATGTTTTTACTACTTGTGGAGCCAAAACGGACTCCGTATGAGTCAGATATCCATGTTTAGGATAACACTGTGCAAAACTGATTCCGAACGACAGTTACAGACTAGTTCTTGTTTAGTTGCATTAGATTTTTTCCATTCTACTTCACTAAACATCTCCATATGAGATCCAATTACTTGTAGGGAAATGTAAGAGACCTCAGTTATGATGATGCACTACGTCCATAGATGGGACTTTGTGTATGTTGTCGAAATGCGTTTGTCGAGTGCTCATTAAGAAATTTTCTATAAAAGTTTGTGAACGAACTCCTTAAGAAAATTTCTCCAAAAGTTCCCTATGAAAGAATCCTTTGAAGCATCTGGTCGTCACAAATGTTTTGACTACTTGTTGACCCAAAACAGACTCTGTATGAGTCAGATATCCATGTTTCGGTTAACACTGCAGAAAACTAATTCCGAATGACAGTTACAGACTAGTTCTTGTGTAGTTGCATTCGATTTTTTCCATTCTACTTCACTAAACATCTCCATATGAGATCCAATTACTTGTAGGGAAATGCAATAGACCTCAGTTATGATGATGCACTAGGTCCATAGCTGGGACTTTGTGTATGTTCTCGAAATGCGTTTGTCGAGTGCTCATTATGAAAGTTTCTGTATAAGTTTCTGAACGAACTCCTTAAGAAAAGTTCTATAAAAGTTCCCTATGAAAGAATCCTTTGAAGCATCTGGTCGTCACAAACGTTTTTACTACTTGTGGAGCCAAAACAGACTCTGTATGAGTCTGATATCCATGTTTCGGTTAACATTGCGCAAAACTGATTCCGAACGACAGTTACATACTAGTTCTTGTGTAGTTGCATTTGATTTTTTCCATTATACTTCACTAAACATCTCCATATGAGAACCAATTGCTTGTAGGGAAATGCAAGAGACCTCAGTTATGATTATGCACTAGGTCCATAGCTGGGACTTTGTGTATGTTCTAGGAATGCATTTGTCGAGTGCTCATTAAGAAAGTTTCTATACAAGTTTCTGAATGAACTCCGTAAGAAAAGTTCTCCAAAAGTTACCTATGAAAGAATCCGTTGAAGCATCTGGTTGTCACAAATGTTTTGACTACTTGTGGAGCCAAAACTGACTCCGTATGAGTCAGATATCCATGTTTCAGTTAACACTGAACAAAACTGATTTCGAACCACTATTACGGACTAGTTCTTGTGTAGCTGCATTCGATTTTTTCCGTTCTAGTTCACTAAACATCTCCATATGAGATCCAATTACTTGTTGGAAAAATCAAGAGACCTCAGTTATGATGATGCACTAGGTCCATAGCTGGGACTTTGTGTATGTTCTCGGAATGCGTTTGTCGAGTGCTCATTAAGAAAGTTTCTATACAAGTTTCTGAACGGACACCTTAAGAAAAGTTCTCCAAAAGTTCCCTATAAAAGAATCCTTCAAAGCATCTGGTCGTCACAAATGTTTTGACTACTTGTGGAGCCAAAGCGGACTCCGTATGAGTCAGATATCCATGTTTCGGTTAACATTGCGCAAAACTGATTCGAACGACAGTTACAGACTAGTTCTTGTGTAGTTGCATTTGATTTTCTCCATTATACTTCACTAAACATCTCCATATGAGATCCAATTACTTGTAGGGAAATGCAAGAGACCTCAGTTATGATGATGCACTAGGTCCATAGCTGGGACTTTGTGTATGTTCTCGAAATGTGTTTGGCGAGTGCTCATTAAGAAAGTTTCTATACAAGTTTCTGAACGAACTCCTTAAGAAAATTTCTCCAAAACTTCCCTATGAAAGAATCCTTTGAAGCATCTGGTCGTCACGAACGTTTTTACTACTTGTGGAGCCAAAATGGACTCCGTATGAGTCAGATATCCATGTTTCGGTTAACACTGCGCAAAACTGATTCCGAATGACAGTTACAGACTAGTTCTTGTGTAGTTGCATTCGATTTTTTCCATTCTACTTCACTAAACATCTCCATATGAGATCCAATTACTTGTAGGTAAATGCAAGAGACCTCAGTTATGATGATGCACTATGTCCATAGCTGGGCTTTGTGTATGTTCTCGAAATGCGTTTGTCGAGTGCTCATTAAGAAAGTTTCTATACAAGTTTCTGAACGAACTCCTTAAGAAAAGTTCTCCAAAAGTTCCTGATGAAAGAAACCTTTGAAGCATCTGGTCGTAACAAACATTTTGACTACTTGTGGACCCATAACGGACTCCGTATGAGTCAGATATCCATGCTTCGGTTAACACTGCGGAAAACTTATTCTGAGTGACAGTTACAGACTAGTTCTTGTGTAGTTGCATCCGATTTTTTCAATTCTACTTCACTAAACATATCCATATGAGATCTAATTACTTGTATGGAAATGCAAGAGACCTCAGTTATGATGATGCACTAGGTCCATAGCTGGGACTTTGTGTATGTTCTCGAAATGCGTTTGTCGAGTGCTCATTAAGAAAGTTTCTATACAAGTTTCTGAACGAACTCCTTAAGAAAAGTTCTCCAAAAGTTCCCTGTGAAAGAATCCTTCGAAGCATCTTGTCGTAACAAACATTTTGACTACTTGTGGAGCCAAAACGGACTCCGTATAAGCCAGATATCCATGTTTCGGTTAACATTGCACAAAACTGATTCCGAACGACAGTTACAGACTAGTTCTTGTGTAGTTGCATTCGATTTTTTCCATTCTACTTCACTAAAAATCTCCATATGAGGTCCAATTACTTGTAGGGAAATGCAAGAGACCTCAGTTATGATGACGCACTAGGTACATAGCTGGGACTTTGTGTATATTCTCGAAATGCGTTTGTCGAGTGCTCATTAAGAAAGTTTCTATACAAGTTTCTGAACAACTCCTAAAGAAAAGTTCTACAAAAGTTCCCTATGAAAGAATACTTCGAAGCATCTGGTCGTCACAAACGTTTTGACTACTTGTGGAGCCAAAACGGACTCTGTATGAGTCTGATATCCATGTTTCGGTTAACACTGCTAATCGATTCGAACGACACTTACAGACTAGTTCTTGTGTAGTTGCATTCGATTTTTTCCATTCTACTTCACTAAACATCTCCATATGAGATCCAATTACTTGTAGGGAAATTCAAGAGACCTCATTTATGATGATGCACTGGGTCCATAGCTGGGACTTTGTGTATGTTCTCGAAATGCGTTTGTCTAGTGCTCATTAAGAAAGTTCATACACAATTTTATGAATGAACTCCTTAAGACAAGTTCTCCTAAAGTTACCTATGAAAGAATCCTTAGAAGCATCTGGTCGTCGCAAATGTTTTGATTACTTGTGGAGCCAAAACGGACTCCGTATGAGTCAGATATCCATGTTTCGGTTAACACGGCGCAAAACTGATTCCGAACGACAATTACAGACTAGTTCTTGTGTAGTTGCATTCGATTTTTTCCATTCTACTTCACTAAACATCTCCATATGAGATCCAATTACTTTTAGGGAAATGCAAGAGACCTCAGTTATGATGATGCACTAGGTGCATAGCTGGGACATTGTGTATGTTCTCGAAATGCGTTTGTCGAGTGCTCGTTAAGAAAGTTTCTATACAAGTTTCTGAACGAACTCCTTAAGAAAAGTTCTAGAAAAGTTCCGTATGATAGAATCCTTCGATGCATATGGTCGTCACAAATGTTTTGACTACTTGTGGAGCCAAAACGGACTCTGTATGAGTCCGATATCCATGTTAACACTACACAAAACTGATTCTGAACGACTGTTATAGACTAGTTCTTGTGTAGTTGCATTCGATTTTTTCCATTCTACTTCAATAAATATCTCCATGTGAGATCCAATTACTTGTAGGGAAAATCAAGAGACCTCGGTTATGCTGATGCACTAGGTCCATAGCTGGGACTTTGTGTACGTTTTCGAAATGCGTTTGTCAAGTGCTCATTAAGAAAGTTTCTGTATAAGTTTCTGAACGAACTCCTTAAGAAAAGTTCTAGAAAAGTTCCCTATGAAAGAATCCTTTGAAGCATCTGGTCATCACAAACGTTTTGACTACTTGTGGAGCCAAAGCGGACTTCGTATGAGTCAGATAACCATGTTTAGGTTAATACTGCACAAAACTGATTCCGAACGACAGTTACAGACTAGTTCTTGATTAGTTGCTTTCGATTTTTTCAATTCTACTTCACTAAACCTCTCCATATGAGATCCAATTACTTGTAGGGAAATGCAATAGACCTCAGGTATGATGATGCACTAGGTCCATAGCTGGTACTTTGTGTATGTTCTCGAAATGCGTTTGTCGAGTGCTCATTATGAAAGTTTCTGTATAAGTTTCTGAACGAACTCCTTAAGAAAAGTTCTATAAAAGTTCCCTATGAAAGAATCCTTTGAAGCATCTGGTCGTCACAAACGTTTGTACTACTTGTGGATCCAAAACAGACTCTGTATGAGTCTGATATCCATGTTTTGGTTAACATTGCGCAAAACTGATTCCGAAGGAATAGTTACATACTAGTTCTTGTGTAGTTGCATTAGATTTTTTCCATTATACTTCACTAAACATCTCCATATGAGATCCAATTGCTTGTAGGGAAATGCAAGAGACCTCAGTTATGATTATGCACTAGGTCCATAGCTGGGACTTTGTGTATGTTCTAGGAATGCATTTGTCGAGTGCTCATTAAGAAAGTTTCTATACAAGTTTCTGAATAAACTCCGTAAGAAAAGTTCTCCAAAAGTTACCTATGAAAGAATCCTTAGAAGCATCTGGTCGTCACAAACGTTTGGACTACTTCTGGAGCCAAAACTGGCTCCGTATGAGTCAGATATCCATGTTTCAGTTAACACTGCACAAAACTGATTTCGAACGACTATTACAGACTAGTTCTTGTGTAGCTGCATTCGATTTTTTCCGTTCTAGTTCACTAAACATCTCCATATGAGATCCAATTACTTGTTGGGAAAATCAAGAGACCTCAGTTATGATGATGCACTAGGTCCATAGCTTGGACATTGTGTATGTTCTCGAAATGCGTTTGTCGAGTGCTCATTAAGAAAGTTTCTATACAAGTTTCTGAACGGACACCTTAAGAAAAGTTCTCCAAAAGTTCCCTATAAAAGAGTCCTTCAAAGCATCTGGTCGTCACAAACGTTTTGACTACTTGTGGAGCCAAAACGGACTCTGTATGAGTCTGATATCCATGTTTCGGTTAACACTGCGCAATACTGATTCCGAACGACACTTACAGACTAGTTCTTGTGTAGTTGCATTCGATTTTTTCCATTCTACTTCACTAAACATCTCCATATGAGATCCAATTACTTGTAGGGAAATGCAAGAGACCTCAGTTATGATGATGCACTAGGTCCATAGCTGGGACTTCGTGTATGTTCTTGAAATGCGTTTGTCGAGTGCTCATTAAGAAAGTTTATACACAATTTTATGAATGAACTCCTTAAGAAAAGTTCTTCTAAATTTACCTATGAAAGAATCCTTAGAAGCACCTGGTCGTCACAAACGTTTTGATTACTTGTGGAGCCAAAACGGACTCCGTATGAGTCAGATATCCATGTTTCAGTTAACACTGCGCAAAACTGATTTCGAACGACAGTTACAGACTAGTTCTTGTGTAGTTGCATTCGATTTTTTCCATTCTACTTCACTAAACATCTCCATATGAGATCCAATTACTTTTAGGGAAATGCAAGAGACCTCAGTTATGATGATGCACTAGGTCCATAGCTGGGACATTGTGTATGTTCTCGAAATGCGTTTGTCGAGTGCTCGTTAAGAAAGTTTCTATACAAGTTTCTGAACGAACTCCTTAAGAAAAGTTCTACAAAAGTTCCCTATGATAGAATCCTTCGATGCATATGGTCATCACAAATGTTTTGACTACTTGTGAAGCCAAAACGGACTCTGTATGAGTCCGATATCCATGTTTCAGTTAACACTGCACAAAACTGATTCTGAACGACTGTTATAGACTAGTTCTTGTGTAGTTGCATTCGATTTTTTCCATTCTACTTCAATAAATATCTCCATGTGAGATCCAATTACTTGTAGGGAAAATCAAGAGACCTCGGTTATGATGATGCACTAGGTCCATAGCTGGGACTTTGTGTACATTCTCGAAATGCGTTTGTCAAGTGCTCATTAAGAAAGTTTCTATACAAGTTTCTGAACGGACACCTTAAGAAAAGTTCTCCAAAAGTTCCCTATAAAACAATCCTTCGAAGCTTCTGGTTGCCACAAATGTTTTCACTGCTTTTGGAGCCAAAACGGACTCCGTATGAGTCAGATATCCATGTTTCAGTTAACATTGCACAATACTGATTCTGAAAGACAGTTACAGACTAGTTCTTGTGTAGTTGCATTCGATTTTTTCCATTCAACTTCACTAAACATCTCCATATGAGATCCAATTACTTGTAGGGAAATGCAAGAGACCTCAGTTATGATGATGCACAGGTACATAGCTGGGACTTTGTGTATGTTCTCAAAATGCGTTTGTCGAGTGCTGATTAAGAAAGTTTCTATACAAGTTTCTGAATGAACTCCTTAAGAAAAGTTCTCCAAAAGTTCCCTATGAAAGAATCCTTCGAAGCATCTGGTCGTCACAAACGTTTTGACTACTTGTGGAGCCAAAACGGACTCTGTATGAGTCTGATATCCAACTTTGGGTTATCATTGCGTAAAACTGATTCCGAACGACAGTTACAGACTAGTTTTTGTGTAGTTGTATTCGATTTTTTCCATTATACTTCACTAAACATCTCCATATGATATCCAATTACTTGTAGGGAAATGCAAGAGACCTCAGTTAAGATGATGCACTAGGTCCATAGCTGGGACTTTGTGTATGTTCGTGAAATATGTTTGTCGAGTGGTCATTAAGAAAGTTTCTACACAAGTTTATGAATGAACTCCTTAAGAAAAGTTCTCCTAAAGTTACCTATGAAAGAATCCTTAGAAGCATCTGGTCGTCACAAACGTTTTGACTACTTGTGGAGCCAAAACGGACTCCGTATGAGTCGGATATCCATGTTTCCGTTAACACTGCGCAAAACTGATTCCGAACGATAGTTACAGACTAGTTCTTGTGTAGTTGCATTTGATTTTTTCCATTCTACTTCACTAAACATCTACATATGAGATCTAATTACTTGTAGGGAAATGCAAGAGACCTCAGTTATGATGATGCACTACGTCCATAGCTGGGACTTTTTGTATGTTCTCGAAATGCGTTTGTCGAGTGCTCATTTAGAAAGTTTCTATACAAGTTTCTAAATGAACTGCTTAAGAAAAGTTCTCCAAAAGTTCCCTATGAAAGAATCCTTTGAAGAATCTGTTCATCACAAACACTTTGAATAATTGTGGAGCCAAAACGGACTCTGTATGAGTCAGATATCCATGTTTCGGTTAACATCACTGCATAAACCGATTCCGAATGACGATTCTGAGACTAGTTCTTGTGTAGTTGCATCCGATTTTTTCCATTCTACTTCACTAAACATCTCCATATGAGATCCAATTACTTGTAGGGAAATGCAAGAGACCTCGGTTATGATGATGCACTAGGTCCATAGCTGGGAATTTGTGTATGTTCTCGGAATGCGTTTGTCGAGTGCTCATTAAGAAAGTTTCTATACAAGTTTCTGAATGAACTCCTTAATAAAAGTTCTCCCAAATTTCCCTATGAAAGAATCTTTCGAAGCATATGGTCGTCACAAACATTTTGACTACTTGTGGAGCCAAAACGGACTCCGTATTAGTCAGATATCCATGTTTCCGTAAACATTGCACAAAACTGATTCCGAACGACAGTTACACACTAGTTCTTGTGTAGTTGCATTCGATTTTTTCCATTCTACTTCACTAAACATCTCCATACGAGATCCAATTACTTGTAGGGAAATGCAAAAGACCTCAGTTATGATGATGCACTAGGTCCATAGCTGGGACTTTGTGTATGTTCTCCATATGTTTTTCTTGAGTGCTCATTAAGAAAGTTTCTATACAAGTTTCTGATTGAACTCCTTAAGAAAAGTTCTCCAAAAGTTCCCTATGAAAGAATCCTTCGAAGCATCTGGTCGTCACAAACATTTTGACAACTTGTGGAGCCAAAACAGACTACATATGAGTCAGATATCCATGTTTCAGTTAACACTGCGCAAAACTGATTCCGAATGACAGTTACAGACTAGTTCTTGTGTAGTTGCATTCGATTTTTTCCATTCTACTACACTAAACATCTCCATATGAGATCCAATTACTTGTAGGGAAATGCAAGAGACCTCAGTTATGATGATGCACTAGGTCCATAGCTGGGACATTGTGTATGTTCTCAAACGCGTTTGTCGAGTGCTCATTAAGAAAGTTTCTATACAAGTTTCTGAATGAACTCCTTAAGAAAAGTTCTCCAAAAGTTCCCTAAGAAAGAATCCTTCGAAGCATCTGGTCGTCACAAACGTTTTGACTACTTCTGGAGCCAAAACGGACTCTGTATGAGTCTGATATCCATGTTTCGGTTAACACTGCGCAAAACTGATTCCGAAGGACAGTTACATACTAGTTCTTGTGTAGTTGCATTCGATTATTTACATTCTACTTCACTAAACATCTCCATATGAGATCCAATTACTTGTAGGGAAATGCAAGAGACCTTAGTTATGAAGATGCACTAAGTCCATAGCTGGGACTTTGTGTATGTTCTCGAAATACGTTTGTCGAGTGCTCATTAAGAAAGTTTCTACACAAGTTTATGAATGAACTCCTTAAGATAAGTTCTCCTAAAGTTACCTATGAAAGAATCCTTAGAAGAATCTGGTCGTCACAAACGTTTTGACTACTTGTGGAGCCAGAACGGACTCCGTATGAGTCAGATATCCATGTTTCAGTTAATACTACGCAAAAATGATTCCGAACGACAGTTACAGACTAGTTCTTGTGTAGTTGCATTCAATTTTCTCCATTCTACTTCACTTAACATCTCCATATGAGATCCAATTACTTGTAGGGAAAATCGAGAGACCTCAGTTATGATGATGCACTAGGTCCATAGCTGGGACTTTGTGTATGTTCTCGAAATGCGTTTGTCGAGTGCTCATTTAGAAAGTTTCTATACAAGTTTCGGAACGGACACCTTAAGAAAAGTTCTCCAAACATTCCCTATAAAAAAAGTCCTTCGAAGCATCTGGTCGTCAAAAATGTTTTGACTACTTTTGGAGCCAAAACGGACTCCGTATGAATCAGATATCCGTGTTTCAGTTAACACTGCGCAAAACTGATTCCGAACGAACGTTACAGACTAGTACTTGTGTACTTGCATTAGATTTTTTCCATTTTACTTCACTAAACATCTCCATATGAGATCTAATTACTTGTAGGGAAATGCAAGGGACCTCATTTATGATGATGCACTAGGTCCATAGCTGGGGCTTTGTGTATGTTCTTGAAATGCGTTTGTCGAGTGCTCATTAAGGAAGTTTCTATACAAGTTTCTGAACGAACTCCTTAAGAAAAGTTCTCCAAAAGTTCCCTATAAAAGAATCCTTTGAAGCACATCGTCTTCACAAACATTTTGACTACTTGTGGAGCCAAATCGGACTCCTTATGATTCATATATCCATGTTTCAGTTAACACTGCGCAAAACTGATTCCGAACGACAGTTCCAGACTAGTTCTTGTGTAGTTGTTCAATTTTTCTATTCTACTTCGCTAAACATCACCATATGAGATCCAATTACTTGTAGGGAAATGCAAGAGACCTCAGTTATGATGATGCACTAGGTCCATACATGGGACTTTGTGTATGTTCTCGGAATGCGTTTGTCTAGTGCTCACTAAGAAAGTTTCTATACAAGTTTCTGAACGAAATCCTTAAGAAAAGTTCTCCAAAAGTTCCCTATGACAGATTCCTTTGAAGCATCCGGTCTTCAAAAACGTTTTAACTACTTGTGGAGCCAAAACAGACTCCATATGAGTGAGATATCCATGTTTCGGTTAACACTGCGAAAAACTGATTCCGAACTATAGTTACAGACTAGTTCTTGTGTAGTTGCATTCGATTTTTTCCATTCTACTTCACTAAACATCTCCATATGAGATCCAATAACTTTTAAGAGATGCAAGAGACCTCAGTTATGATGATGCACTAGGTCCATAGCTGGGACTTTGTGTATGTTCTCGAAATGCGTTTGTCGAGTGCTCATTAAGAAAGTTTCTATACAATTTTCTGAACGAACTCCTTAAGAAAAGTTCTCCAAAAGTTCCCTATGAAAGAATCCATTGAAGCATCTGGTCGTCACAAACATTTTGACTACTTGTGGAGCCAAAACGGACTCCGTATGAGTCAGATATCCATGTTTCAGTTAACATTGCACAAAACTGATTCCGAACGACAGTAACAGACTAGTTCTTGTGTGTTACATTCGATTTTTTCCATTCTACTTCACTAAACATCTCCATATGAGATCCAATAACTTTTAAGAGAACGCAAGAGACCTCAGTTATGATGATGCACTAGGTCCATAGCTGGGACTTTGTGTATGTTCTCGAAATGCGTTTGTCGAGTGCTCATTAAGAAAGTTTCTATAGAATTTTCTGAACGAACTCCTTAAGAAAAGTTCTGCAAAAGTTCCCTATGAAAGAATCCATTGAAGCATCTGGTCGTCACAAACATTTTGACTACTTGTGGAGCCAAAACGGACTCCGTATGAGTCAGATATCCATGTTTCAGTTAACATTGCACAAAACTGATTCCGAACGACAGTAACAGACAAGTTCTTGTGTGTTGCATTCGATTTTTTCCATTCTACTTCACTAAACATCTCCATATGAGATCGAATTACTTGTATGGAAATGCAAGAGACCTCAGTTATGATGATGCACTAGGTCCATAGCTGGGACTTTGTGTATGTTCACGAAATGCGTTTGTCGAGTGATCATTAAGAAAGTTTCTATACAATTTTCTGAACGAAATCCTTAAGAAAAGTTCTTCCAAAGTTCCCTATGAAAGAATCCTTTGAAGCATCTGGTCGTCACAAACGTTTTGACTACTTGTGGAGCCAAAACGGACTCCGTATGAGTCAGGTATCCATGTTTCGGTTAACACTGTGCAAAACTGATTCCGAACGACAGTTACAGACTAGTTCTTATGTAGTTGCATTCGATTTTTTCGATTCTACTTCACTAAAAATATCCATATGAGATCCAATTACTTGGAGGGCAATTCAAGAGACCTCAGTTATGATGATGCACTAGGTCCATAGCTGGGACTTTGTGTATTTTCTTGAAATGGGTTTGTCGAGTGCTCTTTAAGAAAGTTTCTATACAAGTTTCTGAATGAACTCCTTAAGAAAAGTTCTCCAAAGTTCCCTATGAAAGAATCCTTTGAAGCATCTGGTCATCACAAATGTTTTGACTACTTGTGAGCCAAAACAGACTCTATATGAGTCAGATATCCATGTTTCGGTTAACACTGGGCAAAACTAATTCCGAACGAGAGTTACAGACTAGTTCTTGTGTAGTTGCATTCCATTTTTTCCATTCTACTTCACTGAACTTCTTCATATGAGATCCAATTACTTGTATGGAAATGCAAGAGACCTCATTTATGATGATGCACTAGGTCCCTAGGTTGGACTTAGTGTACGTTCTCGAAATGCTTTTGTCGACTGCTCATTAAGAAAGTTTCTATACAAGATTCTGAACGACCTCCTTAAGAAAAGTTCTCCAAAAGTTCCCTATTAAAGAATCCTTCGGAGCATCTGGTCGTCACAAACGCTTTGACTACTTTTGGAGCCAAAACGGACTCCATATGAGTCAAATATCCATGTTTCAGTTAACACTGCGCAAAACTGATTCCAAACAACAGTTATAGACTAGTTCTTGTGTAGTTGCATTCGATTTTTTCCATTCTACTTCACTAAACATCTCCATATGAGATCCAATGACTTTAAGGGAAATGCAAGAGACCTCAGTTATGATGATGCACTAGGTCCATAGCTGGGACTTTTTGTATGTTCTCGAAATGCGTTGGTCGACTGCTAATTAAGAAAGTTTCTATACAAGTTTCTGAACGAACTCCTTAAGAAAAGTTCCCCAAAAGTTCCCTATGAAAGAATTCTTTGAAGCATCTGGCCGTCACAAATGTTTCGACTACTTGTGGCGCCAAAACGGACTCCGTATGAGTCAGATATCCATGTTTTAGTTAAAACTGCGCAAAATTGATTCCAAACGACAGTTACAAACTAGTTCTTGTGTAGTTGCATTCGAGTTTTTCCATTCTACTTCACTAAACATCTCCATATGAGATCCAATTACTTGTAGGGAAATGCAAGAGACCTCAGTTATGATGATGCACTACGTCCATAGTTGGGACTTTGTGTATGTTCTCGAAATGCGTTTGTCCAGTGCTCATTAAGAAAGTTTCTGAACAAACTCCTAAGGAAAAGTTCTCCAAAATTTCCCTGTGAAAGAATCCTTTGAAGCATCTAGTCGTCACAAACGTTTTTACTACTTGTGGAGCCAAAACGGACTCCGTATGAGTCAGATATCCATGTTTAGGATAACACTACGCAAAACTGATTTCGAACGACAGTTACAGACTAGTTCTTGTTTAGTTGCATTAGACTTTTTCCATTCTACTTCACTAAACATCTCCATATGAGATCCAATTACTTGTAGGGAAATGGAAGAGACCTCAGTTATGATGATGCACTAGGTCCATAGTTGGGACTTGATCTATGTTCTTGAATTGCATTTGTCGAGTGCTCATTAAGAAAGTTTCTATACAAGTTTCTGAACGAACTCCTTAAGAAAAGTTTTCCAAAATTTCCCTATGAAAGAATCTGTCGAAGCATCTGGTCGTCACAAACGTTTTGACTACTTGTGGAGCCAAAAAACATACCATATGATTCAGATATCCATGTTTCAGTTATCACTATGCAAAACTGACTCCGAACGATAGTTACAGACTAGTTCTTGGGTAGTTGCTGTCGGTGTCAAAACCGGCGGATCTCGGGCAGGGGGTCCCGAAGTGTGCTTCTAGGATCGATGGTTACATGAGACATGGGACATGATGTTTTACCTAGGTTCGGGCCCTCTCTATGGAGGTAATACCCTACTTCCTGCTTGATTGATCTTGATGAATATGAGTATTACAAGAGTCGATCTACCACGAGATCATAATGGCTCAACCCTAGAAGTCTAGCATGTATGACTACGGTAATGAGTATATCCTTTCCGTACTACACCCTCCGGTTTATACAGACACCGGGGGGATCTAAGGTTACATAGAGTAGGTTACATAAGAAAGAATCTTCATAGTTGGTCGCCAAGGAGAGTCCAGTCCGGACACGGGTACAGTCTTCGGCCTTCATGTCTTCACAGCCCACCAGTCCGGCCCATAGATAACAGGCAGGACGCCCGAGGACCCCTTAGTCCAGGAATCCCTCAGTAGCCCCTGAACCTGGTTTCAATGATGAGGAGTCCGGCGCGCAGATTGTCTTCGGCATTGCAAGGCGGGTTCCCTTCTATCCGAACTCCAAAATAGTCTTAGGACGAGATGATAGTATCCGGACCTGTACACACAACTGCAGAGTATATAATATTTTGCGAGTCCCACCCGCTGACAACTTTTTGGTAATATGACATCGCGCCTGCTCGGCCATTATTTTTGGACCGTTAGCTAGCCCGTCGCCCCATGTCTCAAGACGTGATTTTATCGGCATGTCTTGTCCAAGCGGAGATCGTGTCTCCCCTTTTTTAAGGGATCCTTATCAACTCGGGTGTTGGGTAACCCAACCGTAGCTTGGGTACAACTTCTTGGGAATAGGCAGGTTTTGAGGCCCAGGAGGAGATGTTGGATATTTGCGGCCTTTATATAGGGGTACAGACCAGTCTTTTTCTTTCACGCTTGCTTCTCCCTCAACCCTTACTACCCCGAGTTCCAACACCCGGGTCTCAATCGCCACAAGCTACAATCATGTCCGGATCCAGCCGTCAAGGCCGGTGGGTGGCTTCTTCTGTCACGGAGGGAGACATTGCAAAGCTTCGGGCGGCGAGGTATCTGATAACCCACAAGTATAGGGGATCGCAACAGTTTTTGAGGGTAGAGTATTCAACCCAAATTTATTGATTCAACACAAGGGGAGCCAAAGAATATTCTCAAGTAATAGCAGCTGAGTTGTCAATTCAACCACACCTAGAAACTTAGTATCTGCAGCAAAGTGTTTAGTAGCAAAGTAATATTATAGTAGTGGTAATGGTAACAAAAGTAAGGACAACAAAAGTAATGTTTTTGGTATTTTGTAGTGATTGTAATAGTAGCAACGGAAAAGCAAATAAGCGAAGACCAGTATATGGAAAGCTCGTAGGCACCGGATCAGTGATGGATAATTATGCCGGATGCGGTTCGTCATGTAACAGATCATAACATAGGATGACATATAACTAGCTCCAATTCATCAATGTAATGTAGGCATGTATTCCGTATATAGTCATATGTGCTTATGGAAAAGAACTTGCATGACATCTTTTGTCCTACCCTCCCGTGGCAGCGGGGTCCTATTGGAAACTAAGGGATATTAAGGCCTCCTTTTAATAGAGAACCGGAACAAAGCATTAGCACATAGTGAATACATGAACTCCTCAAACTATGGTCATCACCGGGAGTGGTCCCGATTATTGTCACTTGAGGGTTCTGGGATCATAACACATAGTAGGTGACTATAGACTTGCAAGATAGGATCAAGAACACACATATATTCATGAAAACATAATAGGTTCAGATCTGAAATCATGGCACTCAGGCCCTAGTGACAAGCATTAAGCATAGCAAAGTCATAGCAACATCAATCTCAGAACATAGTGAATACTAGGGATCAAACCCTAACAAAACTAACTCGATTACATGATAAATCTCATCCAACTCATCACCGTCCAGCAAGCCTACGATTGAATTACTCACGCACGGCGGTGAGCATCATGAAATTGGTGATGGAGGATGATTGATGATGACGACGGCGACGAATCCCCCTCTCTGGAGCCCCGAATGGACTCCAGATCAGCCCTCCCGAGAGAGATTAGGGCTTGGCGGCGGCTCCGTATCGTAAAACGTGATGATTTCTTCTCAATTATTTTTTCTCCCCGAAAGCCAATATATGGAGTTGGAGTTGGCGTCGGAAGGTGTCCAGGGGGCCCACGAGGTAGGGGGCGCGCCCTAGGGGGGGTGCCCCCACCCTCGTGGACAGGGTGTGGGCCCCCTGGTCTTCATCTTTGGCGAAGATTTTTTATTATTTATTCTAAGATATTCCGTGGAATTTCAGGTCATTCCGAGAACTTTTGTTTTCTGCACATAAAACAACATCATGGCAATTCTGCTGAAAACAGCGTCAGTCCGGGTTAGTTCCATTCAAATCATACAAGTTAGAGTCCAAAACAAGGGAAAAGTGTTTGGAAAAGTAGATACGACGGAGACGTATCAACTCCACCAAGCTTAAACCCTTGCTTGTCCTCAAGCAATTTAGTTGACAAACTGAAAGAGAAAAAGGAAAACTTTTACAAACTCTATTTGCTCTTGTTGTTGTACCTATGTCAAACCAGCATTCAGGTTTTCAGCAAAGATCATAACTAACCACATTTGCAATAACTCCTAGGTCTCCTGTTTACTCATATCAATAACATAATCATCTAGCAAGCCATAATAATAAATCTCGGATGACAACACTTTCTCAAAATAATCATAATATGATATAACAAGATGGTATCTCGCTAGCCCTTTCTGAGACCGCAAAAACATAAATGCAGAGCACCTTCAAAGATCAAGGACTGACTAGACATTGTAATTCATGGTAAAAGAGATCCAATCATAGTCATACCCGATATAAATTAATAGTAATGAATGCAAATGACAGCTGTGCTCTCCAGCTAGTGCTTTTAATAAGAGGGTGATGACTCAACATAAAAGTAAATAGATAGGCCCTTCGCAGAGGGAAGCAGGGATTTGTAGAGGTGCCAGAGCTCGGTTTTGAAATAGAGATAAATATATTTTGAGCGGCATACTTTCATTGTCAACATAACAACTAAGAGATGACGATATCTTCCATGCTAAACAAATTATAGGCGGTTACCAAACAGAATGGTAAAGTTTATATTCCCCCTCCTCCACAAGCATCAATCCATGGCTTGCTCGAAACAACGTAGTGCCTCCAACATTCAACGGGTCCTGTGGGGAGTTTTGTTTGCAATTATTTTGATTTAGTTTGCATAAAGCATGGGACTGGGCATCCCGGTGACCAGTCATTTTCTCATGAATGAGGAGCGGAGTCCACTCCTCTTGAGAATAACCCACCTAACATGGAAGATAAGGGCAGCCCTAGTTGATATATGAGCTATTCGAGCATGCAAAACAGAATGTTTATTGGAAGGTTTAGAGTTTGGCACATACAAATTTACTTGGAACGGCAGGTAGATACCGCATATAGGAAGGTATGGTGGACTCATCTGGAATAACTTTGGGGTTTAAGGGATTGGATGCACAAGCAGTATTCCCGCTTAGTGTCGGGGAGGCTGATCGTACCCACGGACACCTATGGGGCCGGCGGAGCAGGCCCCTTGTGGTTCGGAGGGGGGCGGAGGTCGCACGAAGAGCGGATCGAGGCGATGCACACGGGCGGTTTACCCAGCTTCGGAGCTCTCGGAGAGATAAAACTCGCATCGCTGCTTGTTTGATCTATTGTGTTCTTGCTAGGGAGCAACGAGAGCTACAAAACCCAGCGTGAGTCTATCTGGTCTCGAGTGGGTCGAATGAACCCAACGAGACGAACCTGGCTAACTGAACTGGACGGAACTCCAACCTTCTCTACGTTGCACTCGGGCCTCCTTTTATATGCTCAAGGGGTCTCTGACAGGTGGCAACATAGGCGGGGGTACAAATGTAAAAACAGGGGTTGGTACACCTACTCGAACAGTGTACAGTGCAAAATACCTAACTCTGACGGCAAGGGACAAAAGCAATAAATGCCCGTCGTTGTCGCCCAAACAATGCAACAGAGACCGCCAGGTGCGCCTCCGCTCGCCACGATGGCGAGCCTGTCAGCGCCGCTTATCGCTACCCTCCGCTGGCTGCACAGCCGCTCGACACGCGCCCATGGAACGGTCCCATGGCGACATCGTCGCTGGGTGAGCTGGAGCGAGACGGAGAGAGGTTGCATGTCATGGCAAGCGCTTTGCCGCGTCGAATCCTTGTCGCGCTCGGAGACTTGTCGCGCTCCGAGCCTTCCCGCAAGCTCCTCTTGCCGGGCCTTGTCTTCTGCGTTCGAGGTGGCATTCTGACAAGCTCCTCTTGTCGGGACCTTGTCTTCTCAATCTAATACTTTGTTCTTGAATGGCTCCAAGGGAGCCACGGAGGAGATTGGCGGTGACGAGGCAAACCTTGCCGCGGGGTGCTGCAACTGTCCGTGCACGAGTACGGGATACTAGGGTACCCCTACTCTAGTACACCGATAGGAGCCCCCGGGCCTGGGCCGTACACGGTGCCGAGCGCTTGTCGGGCCAGGCCTGTAATCGCAGACGGACACGCCGCGGCCTCGACCACGCCGCCTTCGCCCGGACCCACCACGATCCCCACTAACGCACGCACCGGACGTGGCGTCGTGGCGAGATCGTGGGCGCGGTCGGGGAGTTCTTTATTAATATAAGCGAACGTCCGCCCCTCCTCCCCTTTATAAGCGGAGGAACAGAGGCAGGCCGACTACTCCTGCCATTGCCGTCTTGTCAAGAAACCACCGCCGCTCCCTCGTCTTCTCCGGTGCGAAGAGAGCAGCGCCCGCCTCACTTCTTTCGCCACAAGCACACTCACCGCCGTCGACCTCCTCCGCCCCCCTCGCCATGGCCCGAAGGCCGATAAGGAGAAGGGCGTCAAGTCGGCTTGGCGCGGCGGCTCATGGCGCTGCGCAAGGAAGCGAAACCGTCTTCCCCCGCAGCTCGGCGCACGGGAGCTGCGGACGTCTACTATCTTTTTCTGGTCGACGGAGACTCGAGCATCCGCGACGAGGGTGCTCCCGCCTCCGCCGCTGATCCGCCCCAACAGGTACCCTTTCTTCGCCTTTTTTTCTATTGCGGTCTTTGCCCGCCATATTCCGGAAGTTCTTTGCGACATAATGAACACCTTTAGCCTCCGCCTCCTTGATTTCACCCCAACGCCATCTTGACCATGGCAGTTTTCGCGCATTTGTGCGAAAACTTTGTCGGAGTCCACCCGAACGTGGCACTCTTCCGCCATTTCTTTGTTCCCCGCGTCGAGAGAGGAGAGCCCCTTGCCGGAGAGATAGCCTGGGTCTCTAGGATCGGCAAGAAAGAGGCTTACCTAGAGGGGGAGTTCCGGAACAAGTGGGAGGAGTGGAGAGCCAACTGGTGCTGGGTCGTAGAAGAGGACCCACAGCCCTTCACCGCCGTGCGCCAAACCCCAATTGCGCGGCAAGGATTGGAGTAACTTGGCGCCGGAGGATGCGAGGCTGAAGATAGCTTTGACCAATTCGCGCCTCGGGCTTGCCGGGTTAATCGTTGATTAGCTTGGCGCAGACTTCATTCGCCGCCGCACGCTTCCCTTGCAGGAAAGGAGGAGGCCTGCTTGGGAGTTCCAGAATGCGGCGGACATCATGAGGCTGCGCCCGGGCCTGAATTGGAACTTCACCGTCATGGAGCTGGATTCAGTGCTGCTCGAGCTGTTCAAGAACGACCCCGAACATCCCGAGTGGTTCAGGTTGCCGCGGGGGGTCGTCCCGTTGTGCAACAACTCGGCGCTCGATTGCATCCGCGCCATGATGCCACTGTGCGACTCCCACGGGATCGTCCCGACCTGGCAGGAGCCCCCCGACGAGGTCGTGCAGCAATTCTTCGACAACTTGCAAGAGGTGCCGATCCGCTCCGACGAAAGCGTAAGAGGCTCACCGAGACACCACCGAAAGGTGAGATGGCGTGGATCGCCACCAGAGCGGAGGAGGCGGCAGCAGCTGCCGCCGCTGGAGCCTTCGGGTTCACCGTGGAGGAGGCGGACGCGGCGAAGGCGGCAAGCTCTGCTGGCGAGGGAGGTCGCCGGGCGAGGACGAGCCTGTCAAGCTCGAGGCCGGACGAGTGGGCCCGCCGAGGGCGCTTCTTCCCCGCCGCCAAGCGACTTGCCACCAGCGGAGCCCTGAGCTCCGCTGAGGAGGCGTCTCCGCAGGGTCGGAGACGAGCTGGGCGACAGGTCGGCCCACAACCGCAGCCGCTGGCCGACGCGCTTCCACCGCAGCAAGCGAGGTTGCAGCGGAGCGCCCAAACTGCAGCGACAACCGGGACGGAATCTTCTCCCGCCGCCGACGCCTCCGCCAGCGGCTAAGAGAGCCCACTCCCCGCCTCTTCAGACCGGTGGCGGGCCTGAGTTTGTCTTCTCCGAGCTCAGCTGAGAGGAGTAAGGCGAAGAGTAAGCTTCTCGAGATTGTGCTTGTATGTCTTCAATTTTTATTGCTTCATCTTGAACCTGATTTGCTCTGTTCTGGACTCTTTCCTTTTCAGGACGCTGGCCTAGAGAGCGGCGAAGAGGGCCAAGATCCCGACGGTCGTCGTTGAGGACGATTCTCCCGTGGCGACGGGGGATGCGTCCGAGACCGCCTTGCCGGACCCGCAACCTTCCTGTAGCAGCCCCAAAGACAGCCCCGGAGTAAGTGTGCAGTTTTCTTCTTGCTATTAGGCGTGCGGGGTGCCCTTCTTCGTTGATATTTGGTGTGTGCTTGTGCGGAGGCGAGCAGTCTCATCGGGAGGGCTCGGAAGCCGCCTCCGAGATCACACTGCTGCCATTACGCCGCCAAGGGAGGACTCCCGGCAAGGAGCTCCCTCCGACAAGGGAGGCCACCCCGCAAGGGAGGCCACTCCGGCAAGGGAGGCTACCACGGCAAGGGGCGGCGCCAGCGACCCTCCGGTGGTCGAGGCCATGGTTGCGGATCCTGCTGGGTGTAACTCCTTACACGAAAAATCTCCCTTGGGCTTGGTTTCTTTTGTTTCTCTTTTTGGATATCTGCTTGATCGCTCTTTCTTCATCTCGACTTGAGACCCGATGGAGGTTGAAATCGCCGGCGAGGAGGAACGCGGCAACACCGACGAGGCCGCTGTCGAGGAAGAAGAGGTCATCGTCGTGGAAGAAGAGGCCGTCGCCGAAAGCCTGTTGGCAGGAGGCCACCGAGGCTGCCGACGCAGAGGCCGGGCGAGGGTCGGACGGTCAGATCGACGGCCCCGAGGCCGCAGGGACCGCAAGCGCTACACCGACAGCTAACTCCCCGCTACCGCCACGGGCGCCAGTTCGAGGAGCCCCAGCCCGTGCCTACGAAGGCCGCGAAGGGCGTCTTCATCAAGCTCCCCGGGAGCCGAGCTCGTGGCGCCAGTCGAGGGCGAGACCTTTGACGGCGAGCTACTCGCCTCCGCTGGGCTGACGCTGGTGGACGCGCCAAGTAGCAGCGGCGGCGAGTCCGAGGAGGAGCAGCTGCTAAAGAGGCTGTTGTCGCTCTACCGCGCCCGCCAGGCCAAGTTAGAGACCCGGGAAGCCCTTGTCGCGAGGGCGGGGGTGGACATGGAGAAACGCGCCGAGGAGCTCCGGAGCGCCAACAAAGAAGCCCTCCGCGACGTGGGCGGACGCTGCTGCACAGCTTCGCAAGAGCGCACGACCTTCATCCTTGAGAAGGCCGCAGCCGATGAGGAGCAGCGGCTGGCTGCCGAGAAGCTCGGCGCAGAAAGCGAGTTGGCGCAGCGGAAGGTCAACCTGGACAGCCACGAGGAGGACCTTGCCGCGCGTGAGGAGTCGCTTGGCGGGCGCTTCAGAAGCCGGCGACGTTGCCGCAGCCCGAGGCCGCCAAGGAAGAGCTGAAGGCGAAGGTGGCACAGCTGGAGGCCACCCTCAAGAAGAGCGGCGAAGAGCTTGCCGTGCTCAAGCGTGAGCGCGAGAAGGACGCCCACACGCTGGGCGATCTGCAGGTCCGTCTTGTTGACAGGGCCAAGGATCTCGACGCCGCCAAGGACTCCAAGGCGGATCTGCAGCTGAAACTGACCACTCTGACGCAGACGTTGGATGGTGCCAGAGAGCGGGAGGCGGGCTTGTTGGAGGCGATCAAGGACAAGGAGGAGCTGCTGGCCAATGCTGCCTCCGTCCAGAACACCTTGAGGGAGAGCGTGGAGCATTGGACCGAAGGTCTTGTGGACACCGCCGCCGACATCCACAACGAAATGATGGAGCTGGGATGGCGGAACTTGCATTCCTCCGACGAGCATCTCCAACCCAGCGTCAAGCTTAGCCTATTCTTCAAAGGCGTGGTGACGGGCCTCCGGCGACTCCGGGAGGAGGTCCCGAAGCAACTGGCCGAGGAATCGCGCCAAGTTTGTGCGGGGGCCCTCGAGAAGGTGTTGATGAAGGTGGCCTTCCGCAACCCGGGCCTCAACCTTAACGGCGTCCTCCGATCCTTGCCGGCCGAAGCCAACGTGGAGGAGCTCAAAGCCCTTGTCGCACCCATTATGGACAAGGTGAACAAGATCAAGAGGATTGAGGGCGACCGCGTGGACTAGGCCGCCAACCTTATCTTTCCCTTGTCGCTGCTGATCATGTTTAGAAAACTTTGTTAGATCAGCGACAAGTTATTCTGTAATATACTCTATCTTAGGTGAATCGATCAATGCAACGTTATTTCCTCTACTTGATCTCTGGCTTTGTATGTTTTTGCCCTACGCTTTTCAGGGAAACTTGCGGTGCGAGCACCCTTGTCATGGCCGAAAGTGCGGAACTTCAGCAGCTTCTTGGCGGGGTTGCTACCGACAAGTAACCTTGTCGCGGACTAGTCGCAACTCACTTAAGTTGTTGAGCGGACTCGAAACAAGGTAAGGGCGCGACCGATCACGATTTGGTTCCTCCGCCGCATGTGTTTTTCATACAAAGCGCGGTCGTTCAAGGAAGATAACTTTAAAAATTTATTACTGATCGATAAATGCAATGTTATTTCCTCTACTTGATTCCTTTCTTTGTACGTTCCTGCCCTGTGCATTTAGGGGACTTGCCGGTGCAGGCACTTTTGCCGCGAGCGCTGAGTGCGGAACGTCAGCAGCCTGCTGGCAGTGCCGCCTCCGACAAGCAACCTTGTCGCGACTAGTCGCAGCTCACTTAAATTGTTGAGCGGACTCGAAACAAAGTAAGGGCGCGACTAGCCGGCGAGTCGGCTCCTCTGCGCACAGGTTCTCCATACAAAGTACCATCGTTCGAGGAAGATAACTTGAAAATTTAAAAATTGATTGCTCAGACTTTGGCAACTTAGCTTTTCTGTCTCTTGCTTCCCGATGAGGTGAGACTTCCTCGAGCGGTGCCTGGTCCACAATATTATCTCCTCCTTCCCCCCTGGTTAACTTGTGCGCGAGGGAGCCTCCCTTTCTTTGCGACAAGAGAAAGAAGAGGAAATAACGTTATGGAGCCCAAAGTGGCTCGATTACGCTTACGGGTGTGGTTGCTGCACAAAGTGTTAGCCAAAACATGCAATAAATTGATGAAAGCATGAACTTGACGGGTTATGCGCAACACATGGGCTTTATCGATGCACGGGTCTGCGCCGGCTTTGTACAAAGGATCACATGCAACAACGGCAAGACTTGTACAAAAGGTGGTTGCCGGACGGGTCCCGACAACCGCGCTTTATGGGTAAAACTTACGAAGATGCTCAATGTTCCAGGAGTTGCTCACCGAATGCCATCTTCGGTCTCCAAAGTGACAGCGCCTTGAGCCTAGTGACTCGTTTCACCCGATAAGGGCCTTCCCACTTCAAGGCGTCAACTTGTTTGAATTCATGGCGGACTGAACGCGCCAAGAACAAGGTCGCCTTCCTCGAGACTTCGGCATTAACCCTGCGGCCATGGTAGCGACGCAGAGCTTCTGTCGGTAGCGAAAGCGACTCGACAAAGACTGAAGGCGACCCTCCTCAAGGAGCAGCGTCATCTTGTCGCAGCTGCTCTTGCTCAAGCTCATCATAAGCGAGCACTCGAGGCGACCAGATACGAAGTTCCGTGGGGAGAACTGCCTCTGCTCCATAGACTAGAGCAAAGGGTGCCTGGCGGTGGCTCGATTTGGCGTCGTCTGATCGACCAAAGAACCACCGCAGCTCCTCGATCCAGTTTCTTCCGCACTTGTGCAGATCGTCGAAAGTTCTGGTCTTGAGCCTGCAGCACTTCAGCATTTGCCCTCTCGCTTGACCGTTGCTTCTCGGGTGAGCAACAGAAGCAAAGGCAGAACCTTGGCGCCAAGGTCTTGGACGTCTTGCATGAAGGTGCGACTCAGTAAATTGTGTGCCGTTGTCGGTGATGATCCTGTTAGGGATCCCAAACGGCAAACAATCGACCAAGAACTTGATCACGACCGTTGTCTGTCACCTTCCTCACTGCTTCCACTTCCGGCCACTTTGTGAACTTGTCGATGACGACGTACAAGTACTCAAAGCCTCCGACAGCTCGGGGGAAGGGGCCGAAGATGTCGAGCCCCCAGACCGAAAATGGCCAGGATAAAGGGATCGTCTGGAGAGCTTGAGCTGGCTGGTGTATCTGTTTGGAATGGAACTGGCACGCTTCACACTTGGTTACTTGTGCAGTTGCATCATGGAGGGCTGTCGGCCAGAAGAAACCTTGCCGGAAAGCTTTGCCGGCAAGTGCTCTTGCGCCAATGTGGTGACCACATATGCCTCCATGTATCTCTGCCAACAGCTTACATCCATCTTCCCCGGAATACACTTCAATTTCACACCGTTGAGTCTTCTTACATGCGACGCTGTCGACAAACTGGTACATACTTGACTGCCGGGCTACTCTTTCCGCTTCTTCCCGCTTCTTGGGAAGTTCTCTGTCTCAAGGAAATGGACAATCTGCTGCGCCCATGTTGGAGCTTGTGGCTCGACAACAAGGATTAAAGGCACATCTCGCTGCGGGAACATCAGCTTCTACGGCAAGAGCACGTGGCTCTACCGAGCTAGATGCTCCCGGCTGCTTGCCGGAGCAAGACTTGTCGGGAGCGCTTTGCTTCAACGAAACAAACCACAGGGTCTCGCCGGAGCAGACTGCTCCTCAGCACTGTTGGTGTTGATCTTGGGGACCTTTGCAACGACGGCTTCACGAAGCTCTGTCGGAAAATAGTCACCAGAGGCCAACTTCCTCTTCTTGCTCTGTCCAGTCGATGGTGTTACGGTTGGCTGAGTCAGCTTGAGCACGAAAATCCCTGGTTCCATTGTGTAACTTAAGCGCGGCAGACTTTGACAGCCGTCGGCAATATCATTACGAGCTCTTGGAACATGTTCCATTTGCGAGCCGTCAAAGTGCTCTTCTAGCTTCCTCACTTCATCAACGTAGGCTTCCATCAACGGACTCTGGTAATCTTTGTTGACTTGGCGGACGACGAGTTGCGAGTCACCCCTGACAATAAGCTTCTTGATCCCAAGGTCCACTGCGATCCTGAGACCGGCAATCAAACCTTCATACTCTGCAGTATTGTTTGTCTCTTGCTCCTTGGGAAAGTGAATCTTGACGACATACTTGAGGTGCTCTCAGGTGGGTGCGATAAGCGACGCCGCACCGGGCGCCTTTGCAGCGAGAAGGCACCATCAAAGTACATCAGCCACTCTTTGCTGGCTTCTTTGACGGGAATGCTCGTCTCGGAATCTCTTCATCCGGCGTTGGCGTCCATTCTGCTATGAATTCTGCCAAGGCTCGCTTTGGATAGTTGATGTGCTTTCAAACTTGAGACCAAAGCTTGACAGCTCCAAAGTGCCCACTCGACAATCCTGCCTGCCGCTACGGATTCTGCAGTATCCTCTTCAGGGGAAAGCGAGTGACAACTGTGATCTCATGTGCTTGGAAGCAATGGCGCAACTTTCTCGAGGCCATGAGGAGGCCAAAAAGCAATTTTTGCACACCAGAGTACCTTGACCTAGCTCCTTGCAGGAGGGAACTGACAAAGTAGACTGGGCGCTGCACCATCCTTTTCTGTATCTGTTCATGTGTCTGCGCGGATTCGTCCTTGTCGGGACCAGAGCTTGTCGGCGAAGCCCCCTGCTTGTCGCTGGATGTGCTTGCCGCGGTTGCTGGCTCGTCATCCGCCTCCCTCTCCGCCACTAACGCAGCACTAACCACTTGATTGGTTGCCGCTATATATAGCAGCAACTTCTCTTGTGGCCTAGGCGCGACAAGTGTTGGAGTGGAGGACAGGTATCTCTTTAAGTCCTGCAGCGCAGCCTCCGCTTCGAGTCCATTTCTTTGGACCTGCCTTTTTCAAAATCTTGAAAAATGGCGGTAGCGCTCAGCAGACCTAGAAATAAACCTCCACGAGAGCAGCCACGCAACCGCAAGTCTTCGTACATCCTTGACGCGCTTTGGTGCTTCAATCTGCTCAATGGCCTTGATCTTGTCGGGATTAGCTTCAATCCCCATCGAGACACGAAGAACCCGAGAAGCTTGCGGAAGGGACTCCAAACACGCACTTCTCGGGGTTGAGCTTGAGGTTGATCTTGCGCAGATTTGCAAAGGTCTCGTCCAAATCTTGAACCAAAGTTGCTTTGTCCTTGCTCTTGACCACTATGTCATCCATGTAGGCTTCTACATTTCTGTGCATTTGCGGCTCGAAAGCGTCATGGACTACCCTTGCAAATGTTGAACCAGCATTCTTCAAACCGAAAGGCATCCGTATGAAATAGTATGTGCCACATGGTGTGATGAATGCGGTCTTCTCCTCATCTTCTTCAGCCATGAAGATCTGATGGTATCCTGAGTAGGCATCAAGAAACGAAAGCAAATCACATCCTGCCGTGGAGTCAACAATCTGGTCAATGCGCGGCAAGGGAAACGGATCTTTGGGACAAGATTTATTAACATCCGTGAAGTCAATACAAAGTCTCCATTTCCCATTTGCCTTGGCGACGACTGTGATTGGCCAGCCACGTAGGATGGAGCACTCCTCGACAAGGCCCGCTGCTTCCAGCTTTCTTGATCTCTTGACTATGAATTCTTGGCGCTCCACGACTTCTTGCTCGACTTTTTGCTTGACGGGCCAGCGTGAGGACAAACGGCCAGGCGGTGCTCAATCACTTTCCTGGGAACACCGGGATATCAGATGGTTGCCATGCAAACACGCCGACATTCGCCAGCAGGAAAGCAACGAGCGCCTTCCTATTTGGGGTCGAGAGAGAGCGATGGTGAAGGTACCACCAGCGCCGTCCTCCTTGGCGGGCACCTTCTTAGTCTTGGCGGAGCCACCATCTTCTTGCACTTGCCGGTGGAGCTCGATGGCGGCGTCCTCGACGGTAGCGCAGCACTGCGAAGAGGTGCGCTTGCCGGAGTGAGCATCAGAGCCCTTGCCGGACTTGGACTTGGTCTTCTTCCCCCCGGGAGCTTCAGCGGCAAGTATCTGGCAATCTGTCGCGGCTGCTGCATCCCGGAAGATCTTGTCGGCGCAGATAAGGGCATCCTGCTTGTCGCCATGGACAGAGATGACGCTTATCGGGCCCGGCATCTTGAGGAGGTTGTAAGCGTAGTGAGAGGCTGCCATGAACTTGGCGAGCGCTGGACGGCCAAGTATCCCATTGTAAGGCAATGGGAAATCGGCAACGTCAAATGTAACCCTCTCAGTCCTGAAGTTCAGCTCGCTGCCAAATGTGACCGGCAACGTAATCTTCCCCTTCGGCTTGCTCCTTCCCGGATTGATTCCTTGGAAGGTTCCGGTCTCTTCGAGCTCGCTGTAAGAGATTTGAAGCTTCTGGAGCACCGCGGAGGAGATCAGATTCAAGCCGGCCCCGCCGTCAACTAACATTTTTGTGACCTTGAGGTTGCGGATAGTTGGAGAGACCAACATCGGCAAGCATCGGACCGCAGTTATGCGATCAGGGTGGTCCTCAATATCAAAAATGATAGGCGTGTTGGACCACTTCAGAGGCTTGCGTGACTCTACGGATGGTTCCGCTGCATTGACCTCCCGCATCCATTGCTTGAGTTGGCGGTGGGAGGTATGCAGGGAAGCACCTCCGTCAATGTAGAGAACCTCTGTGGCTTTCTGAAACTCCTGCTCATCGGTAAATGCCGTCCTCCATATCTTCGTCGTCATCATCATCTTCATCCTTGTCGCGGCCGCGGGGAGGTCGATCTCCTTGTCGCTGCTTGACTTTGCCGCAGCGTCCTCCCCGGCCGGGACGTTTCTTGCTTGCTCCCCCAGCACCTTCCTGGGCCTTCTCCTTGTCGCGCCGCTCGTACTCAGCTCTCTGCCGTTCGACGAGCTGCTCGACTTTCTTGCAGCTCTGGAGATTGTGGCCCTTGGTGCGGTGGATCTTGCAGTACTGCTTGCCGGAGCTGTCCTGCTTGTCGGCGGCCGCCACCGACTGGCGGTTGGCGTCAGCGGCAACCTCCTTGCCGGAGACACCAGCCTTGGCGTTCTTGTCGCCACCTCCATTGCCAGACTGCTCGACAGCTAGCACTTCTCTGCTTTTCTTTTTCCTGTTGCCTCGCCGCCGGCCCTTCTTTGCCGGGGTGGTGTCATCGCTGTCAGATCCTGCTTCTGCATTCTCTCCTAGGAGTCTCCCCCCTTCCTCAGCGCGCGCACACTTGTCGGCCAAGGCGTACAGCTCACTGACGTCCTTGACTTTGCACATCGCCATGTCCTCCCTCATCCTGCGGTTCCGCACATTCTGATGAAACGCGCTGATCACCGCGGCAGGGTGGACGTGCAGGATGTTGTAGTGCACACGGCTGAATCTCCGGATGAACTTGCGCAGGGACTCTCCTTCCTTCCGGGCGAGCAAGTGAAGGTCGCTCTCTTGGCCATGAGGTTTGTGGCCACACGTGAAGGCGCCTAACAAATGATGGCACAGATCCGCCCAAGAGGATATGGAGGTGTTCGGCAAGTGCATGAGCCAAGATCTGACGTTGGGCTTGAGCACGAGCGGGAAGTAGTTGGCGAGGATCTTGTCGTCCCGTCCCCCCGCAGCCTGCACCGCGATGGTGTAAATGCTGAGGAACTCCGACGGATGCGTCCGGCCATCATACTTCTCCGGCACGTCTGGCTTGAAGTTTTTCTGGCTGGGCCACTGGACTTGCCGCAGCTCACGAGTGAACGCAGGGCAACCTACCGCGTCTGACGGCAAGTCGCTGGCCCCTCCGGGCGCGTGCATGTCAACAGAAGGCCCAGCGCGCTTGTCGGACTGACGTCGCGCTTCTCTTCGGCGCTCGATGCGAGTTCGAGCGTCCTCTTGTTGTTATTCATGAAGAACTTGGCGCTGATCGCGGCGAGCTCGCGGATCCGACGACGCAGTGGAGTCGCTGTCGAGGTAGGTCCGGCGAGTTGGCGATCTTGGCCCTTTGGCGGAGAGTGCACGGTGGTTGCACCTCCGACAGTGTCGTCGCCACCGGCTCGTGCCTTGTCGTCACGCCGCGGCAACGATGGCGTTGGTTGCCGCGGAGCGTCGCCGTTGGCAAAGCCGATGAGGCTCTGGATCGTGGCCCTCCACTCATCGACCTTGTCGGCCGTTGGAGGGTAGTCGAGGAGCAGCTGGGCTCTCGCCAGAGCTTCTGCTGGAGTAGTGGGTGGCATTGGAGAGCGGTGCGAGGAGCGGGACACGCTCGGACTTCTAACTACGTTAGAAGGAGCAGCGCCCCGTCCGGGCAACCGTATCTCACTAGTGCCAGCATGTTGGCGCGCATGCTGGTCTTGAGGGTCTCGATCCAACGAACGTATGGCGTTGTGAACGCCATGACGTTGTTGATCCCGCGTCTCCTGAGATGGGCGCGGGGGATGCGCGGACGCCGAGGTTTGCGGTGCCTTGTCCTTGGACTTGGCAACGTCGCGAGTACCTTCGTCGGCGCCCGTTCCTCCGCCAGCGTCTGCACCACCACCCGTTTGCTGCGGTGAGGGTGGGTACGACGCGGACGGCTCTGCTGCCGCCGAAGCCTTCTTCTTCGGTGGCATGTTGAGGAAGATGTTGATGACGCCGCTCGCGTGAACGCCGGACCGGATTCACACGGCCTCGACGCTTCTACCGGGCGCGCCAGAGATGTCGGGAGGCTGATCGCATTCCACGGACACCTATGGGGCCGGGCGAGCAGGCCCCTTGTGGTTCGGAGGGGCGGAGGTCGACGAAGAGCGGATCGAGGCGATGCACACGGGCGGTTTACCCAGCTTCGAGCTCTCCGGAGAGATAAAACTCCTACTGCTGCTTGTTTGATCTATTGTGTTCTTGCTAGGGAGCAACGAGAGCTACAAAACCCAGCGTGAGTCTATCTGGTCTCGAGTGGGTCGAATGAACCCAACGAGACGAACCTGGCTAACTAAACTGGACAGAACTCCAACCTTCTCTACGTTGCACTCGGGCCTCCTTTTATATGCTCAAGGGGTCTCCGACAGGTGGCAACATAGGCGGGGGTACAAATGTAAAAACAGGGGTTGGTACACCTACTTGAACAGTGTACAGTGCAAAATACCTAACTCTGATGGCAAGGGACAAAAGCAATAAATGCCCGTCGTTGTCGCCCAAACAGTGCAACAGAGACCGTCAGGTGCGCCTCCGCTCGCCACGATGGCGAGCCTGTCAGCGCCGCTTATCGCTACCCTCCGCTGGCTGCACAGCCGCTCGACACGCGCCCATGGAACGGTCCCATGGCGACACGTCGCTGGGTGAGCTGGAGCGGAGACGGAGAGAGGTTGCATGCCGCGGCAAGCACCTTGCCACGGCCGAATCCTTGTCGCGCTCGGAGACTTGTCGCGCTCCGAGCCTTCCCGGCAAGCTCCTCTTGCCGGGGCCTTGTCTTCTGCGTGCCTGGAGTGGCCTTCCCGACAAGCTCCTCTTGTCGGGACCTTGTCTTCTCAATCTAATACTTTGTTCTTGAATGGCTCCAAGGGAGCCACGGAGGAGATTGGCAGTGACGAGGCAAACCTTGCCGCGGGGTGCTGCAACTATCCGTGCACGAGTACGGGATACTAGGGTACCCCTACTCTAGTACACCGACACTTAGTACAAGTGATGGCTAGCAAAAGACTGAGAAGCGACCAACTCGGGAGCGACAATAGTCATGAACATGCATTAAAATTAATAAACATTGAATACAAGCATGAGTAGGATATAATCCACCATGAACATAAATATCGTGAAGGCTATGTTGATTTGTTTCAACTACATGCGTGAACATGTGCCAAGTCGAGTCACTTACATCATTCAAAGGAGGATACCACACCCCATCATACCAAATCACAACCATTTCAATAGCATGTTGGCACACAAGGTAAACCATTATAACTCATAGCTAATCAAGCATGGCACGAGCAACTATGATCTCTAATTGTCATTGCAAACATGTTTATTCATTATAAGCTGAATCAGGAACGATGGACTCATCATATTTACAAAAACAAAAGAGGTCGAGTTCATACCAGTTTTTCCCATCTCAGTCAGTCCATCGTATATCATCATAATTGCCTTTCACTTGCACGACCGAACGGTGTGAATAACAATAAGAGTGCACGTGCATTGGACTAAGCTGGAATATGCGAGCATTCAATAAACAGGAGAAGACAAGGCAAAATGGGCTCTTGGTTAAATCAACAATGATGCATATAAGAGCCACTTCAACAATTTAATCATGGTCTTCTCCTACTGACCCCCAAAGAAAAGAAAAGAAATAAAAACTATTTACACGGGAGAGCTCCCAACAAGCAAAAGAAGAAAGGGAAATACTTTTTTTTGGGTTTTCTTTTTAATTATTACTACTACAGCAAGAAAAATAAGCTACTCCTAATTTTTTTTGGTTTTTCTAAGGTTTATTAAACACACAAGAAGAAAGCAGGAAAATAAAATAAACTAGCATGGATATTACAGTGAAAGAGTATGAGCACCGACATCTAGCAATGAGTGTGTGTGAACATAAATGTAATGTCGGTGACAACACGCATTACTCCCCAAGCTTAGGCTTTTGGCCTAAGTTGGTCTATGGCCAGGATAGCACGGAGGGTACCCGTAGGTGTAGCTGAGGTCATATCACGATGCAGCAGCCTATCGCTTCGAGCTGCAGCGTATGCCGAGCCGCCTCCGCCTCTCCTCTCGTACTCATCCGCCTCCTCTCTGGTAATAATATATCTTCCTTTTGTCCGAAAATCAAAGAAGGCAGGAGTAGGAAGAGTAATATGGACAACATGCCGTTTGTTAAAGATTAGTAAATCTTTGGAGAGGTGGTTCAGTCCTCTCAACAAACTGGTGAGCAACCATAGAATCAAAATCTAAATAAGGGGGTACCTCCATATCACCCTCACGAATGTCTATCTCAGGAAAATTAGCTAAGCGGGTTGCATAAATTCCTCCGAAGAAATCTCCGTTATGTCTATTATGATGCAACCTACGAGCTACAATGGCTCCCATATGATAAGCTTGGTCTCCTAACACAAGACTTACGAGAATCTTTGAGATCGAGGCACACATGTGACATGCTTCATCCTTAGCATTTATACACCTACCTATGAAGAGAGCAAAATAATGTATAGCAGGAAAGTGAATGCTCCCTATAGTGGATTGTGTTATATCTCTAGATTCCCCCACAGTTATTCTAGCAAGAAAGTCTCTATATTTAGATTTAGGGGGATCCCTGACACTACCCCAAGATGGAATTTTGCAAGCAAAAGTGAAATCTTCTAAGTCCATGGTATAAGATTTGTCATAAAGGTCAAACATGACTGAGGGGGAATTACGCGAAGATGAAAACTCAAACCTCCTCACAAATGAACTTGTGAGATCATGATACTGGGGGCATTTGTCAGTTTCAAAGTCCTCAAGACCAGCATTACACAAATATGCGCTAAATTCTTCTTTGATTCCCGCTTGATTCATAAAATTTTCCGAAGGCCATTCACAGGGCCTCACAGGAGCGTCTCTTGGTGGTTCCTCGTCAGCATCACGCATTGCAGGCCTGGGACCTTGCTTCCTTGAAGAACCACCTTGGAACATCTTCCTAAACATATTGTTTTCTCTGAAAAATAATTCTGAATTTTTTAGTAACTTCAAACAAAAGTGAACCAACTTCAATAAAGTTGATAGCAACTACTCCTACAAGTGCCTAGAGCCTATATCAAGCATTAGAACTACTTGGAACCATATAAATTTGACATGCAAGCTCAAGAACATGGTGACCAATGCAGCACAAATTTGTAATGAATAAAGCACTAGAACAAAAACTAATTGGATCAATGGAGGAGTCACATACCAAAGAACAATCTCCCCAAGCAGTTTTGCGAGAGGTGCTTTGAGCAAGGAGATCGAAAATCACAGCAAAGGTGGCTGGAACTCGTGCTTGAGTTGGTTTTTCGGGTTTGTGTGAGGTAGAGGAAGAAGATGGGTGCAGGGATAAGTGGGGGAGGGCCACCATGGGCCCACAAGGCAGGGGGGCGCGCCCAGGGGGTAGGGCGCGCCCTCTACCATCGTGGCCAGGTGGCAGTTCCCCCCGCGGTGTTTTCTGCACTATAAATCCTCAAATATTCCCGAAAAAATCATATTAAATTGGGATGGCATTCTGAGGACTTTTATTTTCGAGATATTTTTATATTGCATGGATAAATCAGGAAACAGATAGAAAAATACTATTTTTACTTTATTTCTACTAAATAACAGAAAATATAAAGAGAGTACAGAAGGTTGTGCCTTCTAGTTTCATCCATCTCATGCTCATCAAAAGGAATCCACTAACAAGGTTGATCAAGTCTTGTTAACAAAGTCATTCCGATTGACATGGAACCGGAGAAATTTCGAATAACACTATGTTACTTCAACGGTGATATGGACATCCCCAAAAATAAGTATATCATATTTCTTCTTAACAGTAGGGAGAGGAAATTCAAAACCTCGAAATATAATCGATGGAATTTTTCCAATAGAGTTGATACTATAAACTTGAGGTTGTTTCCTCGGAAAGTGTACCGTATGCTCATTACCATTAACATGAAAAGTGACATTCTTTGTTGCAATCAATAACAGCCCCTGCAGTATTAAGGAAAGGTCTTCCAAGAATAATAGACATACTATCGTCCTTGGGAATATCAAGAATAACAAAGTCCGTCAAAATAGTAACGTTTGCAACCACAACAGGCACATCCTCACAAATACCGGCAATGTATAGCAGTTGATTTATCAGCCATTTGCAAAGATATTTCAGTAGGTGTCAACTTATTCAAGTCAAGTCTGCGATATAAAGAGAGAGGCATAACACTAACACCGGCTCCAAGATCACATAAAGCAGTTTTAACATAATTTCTCTTAATGGAGCATGGTATAGTAGGTACTCCTGGATCTCCAAATTTCTTTGGTATTCCACCCTTAAAAGTATAATTAGCAAGCATGGTGGAAATTTCAGCTTCCGATATCTTTCTTTTATTGGTAATGATATCCTTCATATATTTAGCATAAGGATTTGTTTTGAGCACATCAGTCAATCGCATACGTAAAAAGATAGGTCTAATCATTTCAGCAAAGCGCTCAAAATCCTCATCATCCTTTTTCTTGGATGGTTTCGGAGGAAAAGGCATGGGTTTCTGAACTCATGGTTCCCTTTCTTTACCATGTTTCCTAGCAACGAAGTCTCTTTTATCATAACATTGATTCTTTGATTGTGGGTTATCAAGATCAACAAGAGGTTCAACTTCTACATCATTATCATTCTTGAGCATCATCATGAACATCATTATTAACATTTTCACTAGGTTCATGTTCATTACCAGATTGTGTTTCAGCATCGGACATAGAGATATCATTTGGATTCTCGTGTGGTTCAGCAATAGGTTCACTAGAAGTTTGCACAGTCCTATCATTTTTCTTTTTCTTCCATTTAGAAGAACTAGGTACATCAATATTATTTCTCTGAGAATCTTGCTCGATTCTCTTAGGGTGGCCTTCAGGATACAAAGGTTCCTGAGTCATTCTACCAGTTCTAGTAGCCACTCTAACAGCATAATCATTGTTCTTACTATTCATTTCATCAAGCACTTCTTTCTGAGCTTTAAGTACTTGTTCTACTTGAGTGGTAACCATAGAAGCATGTTTGCTAACAAGTTTAAGTTCACCTCTAATATTAGCCATATAATCACCCAAGCGTTTAATCATATTGGAATCATATTTCAATTGTCTACCAAAATAAGCATTAAAATTTTCTTGTTTGACAATAAAATTATCAAACTCATCTAATAATTGCCTAGCAGACTTATAATGAGGAATATCACCTTCATCAAATCTATAGAGAGAATTTACCTTTACTACCTGTGTCGGGATATCAGGATCAGGAGGTTCTTCAGTGAATAAAGAATTGAGGTCATATACTTCTTCAGCAGGCGGTAAATTAAGACCATGTATTTCTTCAATAGGAGGTAAATTCTTAACATCTTCAGCTTTAGTACCTTTTTCTTTCATAGATTTCTTTGCCTCTTGCATATCTTCCGGACTGAGAAATAGAACACCTCTCTTCTTCGGAGTTGGTTTAGGAATAGGCTCAGTAATTGGCTCTGGAGCTGGCTCAGGAGGTGCCCAATTATTTTCATTTGTCAACATATTATTCAATAGAATTTCAGCTTTGTCCGGTGTTCTTTCCCTGAAAAGAGAACCAGCACAACTATCCAGGTAATCTTTGGAAGCATCGGTTAGTCCATTATAAAAGATATCAAGTATTTCAGGTTTCTTAAGAGGATGATCAAGCAAAGCATTAAGTAACTTGAGAAGCCTCCCCAAGCTTGTGGGAGACTCTCTTCTTTAATTTGCACGAAGTTGTATATTTCCCTCAAGGCAGCTTGTTTCTTATGAGCAGGGAAATATTTAGCAGAGAAGTAATAAATCATATCCTGGGCACTACGCACACAACTAGGATAAAGAGAATTAAACCATATCTGAGCATCACCCTTTAATGAGAACGGAAATATTTTGAGTATATAAAAGTAGCGCGATCTCTCATCATTAGTAAACATGGAAGCTATATCATATAACTTAGTAAGATGTGCCACAACAGTGTCAGATTCATAGCCATAAAAAGGATCAGATTCGACCAAAGTAATTATATCTGGATCAATAGAAAATTCATAATCCTTATCAGGAACATAGATAGGTGAAGTAGCAAAAGCAGGGTCAGGTTTCATTCTGTCTCTAAGAGATTCTTTACTCCATTTAACTAGCAGCCTCTAAAGTTCATATCTATCCTTACAAGCAAAAATAGATGCAGAAGATTCAGCATCAAAAAGATAACCCTCAGGAATAGCAGGCATATTTTCATCATCACTTTCATCATCGTATTCAGGTTCCATAATTTCTTTCTCTCCAACCCTAGCAATTTGTTCATCTAGAAATTCACCAAGGGACACAGTTGTATCAAGCATAGAAGTAGTTTCATCATAAGTATCATGCATAGCAGAAGTGGCATCATCAATAACATGCGACATATCGGAACGAATAGCAGAAGTAGGTTTAGGTGTTGCTAGCTTACTCATAACAGAAGGTGAATCAAGTGCAGAGCTAGATGGCAGTTCCTTACCTCCCCTCATAGTTGAGGGATAAAATTTTGTCTTAGGGTCTCTCAAGTTCTTCATAGTGTCCAACAGATATAAACCCCAAGTGACCCAAAGAATAGAGCTATGCTCCCCGGCAACGGCGCCAGAAAAAGGTTCTTGATAACCCACAAGTACAGGGGATCGCAACAGTTTTTGAGGGTAGAGTATTCAACCCAAATTTGTTGATTCGACACAAGGGGAGCCAAAGAATATTCTCAAGTATTAGCAGCGGAGTTGTCAATTCAACCACACCTGGAAACTTAGTATCTGCAACAAAGTGTTTAGTAGCAAAGTAATATGATAGTAGTGGTAATGGTAACAAAAGTAAGGATAGCAAAAGTAATGTTTTTGGTATTTTGTAGTAATTGTAACAGTAGCAATGGAAAAGTAAATAAGCGAAGACCAGTATATGGAAAGCTCCTAGGCACCGGATCAGTGATGGATAATTATGCCGGATGCGGTTCGTCATGTAACAGTCATAACATAGGGTGACACGGAACTAGCTCCAATTCATCAATATAATGTAGGCATGTATTCCGTATATAGTCATACGTGCTTATGGAAAAGAACTTGCATGGCATCTTTTGTCCTACCCTCCCGTGGCAGCGGGGTCCTATTGGAAACTAAGGGATATTAAGGCCTCCTTTTAATAGAGAACCGTAACAAAGCATTAGCACATAGTGAATACATGAACTCCTCAAACTATGGTCATCACCGGAGTGGTCCCGATTATTGTCACTTCGGGTTGCCGGATCATAACACATAGTATGTGACTATAGACTTGCAAGATAGGATCAAGAACACACATATATTCATGAAAACATAATAGGTTCAGATCTGAAATCATGGCACTCGGGCCCTAGTGACAAGCATTAAGCATAGCAAAGTCATAGCAACATCAATCTCAGAACATAGTGGATACTAGGGATCAAACCCTAACAAAACTAACTCGATTACATGATAAATCTCATCCAACCCATCACCGTCCAGCAAGCCTACGGTGGAATTACTCACGCACGGCGGTGAGCATCATGAAATTGGTGATGGAGGATGGTTGATGATGACGACGGCGATGAATCCCCCTCTCCGGAGCCCCGAACGGACTCCAGATCAGCCCTCCCGAGAGATATTAGGGCTTGGCGGCGGCTCCATATCGTAAAATGCGATGATTTCTTCTCTCTGATTTTTTTCTCCCCAGAAGCCAATATATGGAGTTGGAGTTGATGTCGGAAGGTGTCCAGGAGCCCACGAGGTAGGGGCGCCTGGGGCGCCCCACCACCTCGTGGACAGGTGTGGGCCCCTGGTCTTCATCTTTGGCGAGGATTTTTATTATTTATTCTAAGATATTCCGTGGAGTTTCAGGTCATTCCGAGAACTTTTGTTTTCTCGCATAAAACAACATCATGGCAATTCATTGAAAACAAAGCATCGATCCGGGTTAGTTCCATTCAAATCATACAAGTTTGAGTCCAAAACAAGGGCAAAAGTGTTTGGAAAAGTAGATACGACGGAGACGTATAAGTATCTGACCGCAGAAAACCTTCATCGGCTTCCTGCCCAGGGGCGGGTTATTCCCACCCCCTGATCCGGCGAGAGGGTTGTGTTTGTGTCCCAGTTCCTCCGCGGGTTAGGGTTTGCACTTAATCCCTTCGTCTGAGGGCTCATGTTCTATTATGGGCTAGATTTTCACGATCTGGCCCCGAACTCTATTCTTCTTATCTCGGCGTTCATCGTCATGTGCGAAGCCTTCCTCCGAACTCCTCCGCACTTCGGCTTATGGCTCAAGACCTTCGATGTGAAGCCGCAAGTGATAGAGGGGGAGCAGGCAGAGTGCGGCGGTGCCATGGTGAGCAAGTTTGCTAGCGTCGTTTGGCTGAAAGGATCTTTTGCCAAATCTTCTGATTTATGGCAGTAGGGGTGGTTCTATATCACCGAGCCCCGTGGCTCCAAGTGGGCAGCTATGCCCGCGTTTCGATCCAGCCCCCAATTCAGCTTGCATCGTGGATTAACAAGGGATTGGACTGGGGATCAACGGACGAGGTGCGGACTTTGCAAAGTCGCATCTGAAGCCTCATTTAGAGGGACATCAATATCGTCAATGTTGTTCAAGTAATGCTAGTCCACCGGACCCTTCCGTGCCAGCGACGGCCTCTCCGCATGTGGGAGTTCAATCCAGAAGGGTCACGGACTCTTCAACACTTCTTCGGCACTACGCACGAAGGAATGTGGAGATTATTTTTCGGGAAACGAAAACAATGGCCGGACACCACCGAAGATACCGGCCTAGACTGCAACCATCTGGACACCCCAGTAAGTACCTGTTCGAAGAACGCTTCATAATCAGATACCCAGTGGTAAGATACTAACCAAATCATCCTTTTTCAGGGCTGGATAAAGAAAGTGGAACGGATTAGGTGTCCGGCTCCCCTTCCCGAAGACTCAGCTAGTCCTATGTTAACAAGGATGTTGGCCTCAGCACCATACCAGGCGCCGGCAAGGGAGGGTAAAGAGGAGAGTGAGAAGACCCGAGATGACCTTTGTTCCGGAGGTAAGTCGGATACTGGGTCCAGAGAAATTGACCTTTCCTCGTCTAAAGAAAGAGGCGAAATAGGACCCAACATCCCTTCTCCGAGTAGGAGGAAAAGGGCTGCCTCCGAAGGTTGGGAGGGGCGGTCTCCCAAGAGGGGCAAGATGCCACAGTCGAGCGGCTTGGGTTTGGAAAGCGACGCTGTTGAACAGCTCCATCATGGGGACAAGCCCTCGACCAAACCGTAAGTGAATCCAGTGTACTTTGATAGCGTCCCCCTCCTTTGCAGTTACTGAAGATATACGTAATGCGTTCGTGCATTTTTACAGGTCAGCACAGAGTTTTTCGGGGCAATCCTCTTCTTCGGTAGGTATCCTCCCAGAGATGATGGAAAGCGAGACGCCTCCCTCGACCTCATCGCCCAACAAGGTGGACGACTCCAAAGTGTCATCGCGGAGGGTTTTTCTTGCTCAACAAGCTATTCAGGGGATGAAAGAGGCAGTACCCGAAGGTGGATCTCCGATGTCCGGGATTCTGGGTCAATAATAAAGGCCCCGGACTGTCTGGCTTACAGCCAATGATGCTACTTGAGACGGGTGAGCAAATTCCTTCAAAGGATGACTGTGCTCCTAAAGCGGCTTCCGGAGACCCAGCGGCTCCGGACATATTACGAGACATGTTGTGAAATGCATCTGTCTCTGGGGAACAGCGTACCTTGATGGGTACAGTGGTTGAGAAGATTTTGTCCGCGAAGAGCGGATTAAATGAAGCCTTCATGAGCCTGCTGAAGGTGTTCGAGATTTGTGATATAATGTTTTCAGCTATGTTTTATTTGCAAAGATGATCCTGTGTATAGGTAGTAGCCCCTGAGACTCGGGTTGACTTCCACTGGGAAGCAAACGGAGGATCGAAAAGGATCATTTGAGGACTAACCTGATGAACTTGAACACAGGCTACTTCCCCCTTGGCCACTTCCCGGACTATGGAAATTGTCGAGCTGCAGCGAAAGCTTGATGTGACAGGGGATGATCTTGCATTAATCAATATGCGTCTTGACGATTCGCAAGGTATGTATTCGGGGCAATCCCCATACATTTTTGTGGTATAAGCATGATGCTGAAATTTAGGTGCTGGAATATGCATGGCTACAGATGGTGCTGCCGCTGTTGAAGTTCTTCGAGTGGAGCTGGCCCGGGCCAAGGAGTAGGCCCAGTGTAGCAATGCTTCTACCGAAAAGGCATCGGCTGAGTTAAAAGCCGAATAAGCCGCACGGCGCCAAGACGAGGAGAAAATATCCACGATGGCGCTCGAACTGGAAAATGCTACTAGTCACTGTGAATTTATGGAGGAGGAGAATAAAGCCTTAACGGCTGAACTGGACAAGGCCTTACAAGAAGCGAAAGAACTGCGGTCGGAATCCAGAGCATCTTGTGAGGAGATCCGACAAGCTAGGGACATTGTGGCTGGTAAGCCCTTTTTGCTGCAAACGAAGTTCGGTGATCCGAACTATGCTCAGCTTAACCAAGTGTGGAGTTCTCCGGACGAGTTTTTAGACATGCCGAAGAGTTCTTCCGATGCGGTGCAGTATTACCAAGCGGGAGATGGGTATGCAACGGAGAAGCTTTTCTAGAAACAGTTTGGCGCATCGAAGTGCCCTCTATTGCTGAATGAACAGATGTCCCAATGGGCCGAGCTTCATAGGATATCCGGCGCTGCCATGAAGAATGTCATAATCCGGTTGTGGTAAACCGAGCCTGTTCTGAATAGCTACTTCGGTTTGGCGCAAAGGCTTGTTGACGCGGTGCCACGTATCGACGTTGTGAAGCGGTCAACGTGCATTGAGGGTGCACAGATGGCTTCTGCCCAAGTCAAGACATTCTGGGGGAAGATGAAGGCCATCGATGTTGCGGCAAAGAGTCCACCCAAGGGCAAGGACCGTCCTGAAGCTAAGCATTATTTTGAAGATGTCTTGGAGGCCGTCCGCTTGATAGAGGGTCAGTGCTCGAAAGACATAATGTTCGAGTGAGGTGTATTAGAATTGTAAAAGACAATTTTATAGTTAATATATTTTAATGTTTTGCTCGAAAGCTTGTATTCCTTCTGTGCGGCCGTTTGTAATATAATCTGAAAGATTTCCAGTCGTCGGCTTCAGCCCCCTCATAGGAAGTACGGGGGTGTTCGGCATTTAATCACTCTTTATCCAACGTCTTGGTCCATGAAGGAGGTGATAATGCGGCAAACCAGGCAATCGGACTATAGGGCGTTAACACTTTCACTTAGCCATAGGCGTTTAATGGTGGGGCTACGAAATAGCCCCTAGTATGTATGCGGTGTATTATAACATGGCGCCTTACATATTTGATCTGAAAAAGATCCCTTGTGTAACACGGGGAATCGCTAAAGATTCCAAGAAGTCATCTAGTGGTTGACCAGCTCTCGCCGCATCATGGCAGTCAGTTTTCGGCTTTCTCTATTGAGGTACTTGACCAGATGAACCGGAAGCACAATCGCAGTAGTTCTCCCTTTACTACCCTAGCCGATGGAGCAGAACGTAGGGTAGCAAGCACAGGAGCCGGGCAACCCAACTATTGAACCAAGACAATGATTCAGAGCTGATGCATATAAGGCCAAACATGCGACACCGAAGTACGCTATAAAGCTGTTCGGAGTTTTGTTGGCAACTCATTTGTTCCCGTACCGAGCCCCTGGCGGGTTATGCCAAGGTATATATGTGAAGTGACCATGGGAGCCGTATTCATTGGCGAAACAACACGGATGATTAATTCGGATACTGTTTTACTGGGACCTGAGTGATATGCTGATGATTACTTTATATAAATATAAAGACCATAACCCCAGCTATTTGACATGCTCGGGGTTGAAGGCGGAGGAAGAGGCATAGTACAGGCTCGAGATAAAGAGTGCGGTCTACAAAAGGTTATTTTGGACCTCCTGTCGCACGTCTGCGCCGCCTGTCCTCGGTGACGGGAATCCTTGATGGAAGTAACCCCCTAGGTGAGTGCACGGATCTGAACTCCGATAAAGTCAGCTTTAGATGTTTTTCCTGTTCGTCACCTATTTTTAAGAGATAGTGAAGGAAGAAATAAAAAGGAAGTGGATAAAAAATTTTACGGGGATGCTTGCAGGCTTGTCCGTAGTGTGCTCACGCCAATGCCCATGGTATCTTGAGTGCGTAGACAAATTTTGCAGGTGTACGAGGTGGGCGGCGGAAGCCGGACTGCTATTTTGGCTCCGGAAGTAGTTGATCCTCGGGTGGAAATTGCTTCTGACCCCCGGTATTTCGTTGGTGAGCCTCTCCGTCGTCCCTGTCACCTGGCGGCCTCCTCCCCTTGTGTTTGGCGTTGAGATTGCCAGCCTGCTTAAAGACCCAGCAGTTTCTGTTAGTATGATTAGCTGGTTTATCGGGGTGGCCGTGAATCTGGCAGGGTCGGTCCAATATCCTGTCTAGGTTGGATGGTTCTTCTCGGTTCGCCTTGAATGGCTTCTTCCATTGACTGGGCTTGGGAGTGCTGAATCCGGTGTTGACCGTTTTGTCGCATGATTTTTCATCATCATTGTGACTGTTGTATTTGCTTCGTCGTGGCTTGCCGTTGCCGTCTCGGATTTAGGAAGTGACCGGGTCGCTGCTGTTGTTGCTTCTACGAGAGAGCCAGGTGTCTTCTCCCTTGCAAAAGCGGTTCATCAGAGCGGTGAGGGATGTCATGGATTTAGGTCCTTCTTGACGAGGTGGCGTGCAAGCCATTCGTCCCGGACACTGTGTCTGAAAGCCGCAAGGGGTTCCGCATCTGGACAGTCGATGAATTGGTTCTTTTTGACTAAGAACCGAGTCCAGAGCTTCCTGGCTGACTCTCTGGGCTGCTGGATAATGTGACTTAGGTCATCGGCATCCGGTAGCCGGACATATGTTCCTCGGAAGTTGTTGAGCAAGGCCTCTTCCAAGTCCTCCCAGCTGCCTATGGAACTTTCAGGCAGGCTGTTTAAGCAGTGCCGAGTTGTCGCTTTTAGCTTTAGTGCGAGATATTTAATGGCGTGGAGGTCATCTCCACGGGCCATATGGATGTGGAGAATAAAATCCTCGATCTATACTGAGGGATCTGTTGTTCCGTCGTATGATTCAATATTGACGGGCTTGAATCCCTGGGGGAATTCATGGTCCATTACTTCATCTGTGAAGTAGAGAGGGTGTGCGGCGCTTCTATGTTGGGCCACACTACGACGTAACTCCGAAGGGGTCCATGTGCTGTTTTTGGCTCGGGCGTGTCAGGGTTTGTCACGTCCGGATAGGTAGCCATCGTCGCGTGTCTGGCAGTGCCCTCGCGGTTCGTATATCGATTTTGCGTGTCCTGCTCTACTGTCCAAGTCCCGCTGAAGGTCGTCTGGACAACCGTGAGCTGCGTTATTCTTGCCTTTACGGCGGGGTGGGGCGGTCTGGTGTTCGGCTTGAGTTGCCTCTTTGTCCGGACTGGGTTGTCGACGACCTGCCGATTTGTGTGATGATGGTACGGGCTCCAACGCCTCGTCATCGAATTGAGGTAGCAGCCTATGCTTTGGGTAGCTTTTGGCTGGGCCACTAAGGCCGTATTGTTCGGCGGCCAGGACTTCGGTCCATCTATCATTGAGTAGTTCTTGGTCAGCTTGAAGCTGCTGCTGCTTCTTTTTTAGGCTCCTTGTAGTAGCTATTAGTCTGCGCTCGAAGCACTCCTGCTCGAGGGGTTCTTCGGGTACGACGAAGTCTTCGTCGCCGAGGCTTACCTCATCTTCGGAGAGCGGAAGGTAATTGTTGTCCTCCGAATTGTCGCTGGGCAGGGCCTGTTCATCAGGGCTGGCTTGCCCGTTTTCTTGTTCCTCCTGTCCGGATCTTGCTCCAACAGGGTCTTTATTCTTCGGCATCGTCCGGAGTACTATTTTCTCTGGTGCCAGCGTTGCTGCGATGTGGCTTAGAGCGGCGTTTAGGGCGCCGATACTTAGACTGTGTCTCAGGAGGTTTATTCTCAACTGGATCTTCTTTGTCATCATCACTAGTTTTTTCGGTGTATCAACCATGTACACGTCGTACGAAGAGGTGGCCGTCCCGCATTCTATGAATGGCGGGTCTTGGCCTTGCTCCTTGTCGGCATCGTCGTCTATACCGTCGATGTCTTTGGAGTCATAATCAAGCATGTCGGTTGAGTCCTCGACAGTGGCTATGAAGTGGGTGGCGGGTGGGAAGCGAAATTCTCCATTATCAGCCTCTAGCTCGAACCTGACATAGTTCGGCTGTGAGTACCCCGCCAAGGACAGGTTTTTTAATGAATTAGAATGTCGCCCAAGGACGAGTGTTGGAATATATTTGCGGCGCTGAACTCGAAGATCGATAACCGATCCAGCTCTGCGCCCGCAGGTGTGTGTGGTTCGGAACTTATAACTGGAGGCGAGTCCGGAATTCCGTTGTTGCGGACATTGCAAGGTGCTAAGTCGTGTGCGGCTCCAACACCATCGATTCTGTGGTTCCGGATGGCGCAATCTTCTCCGGATCTAAGGCCGTAGCAGTTATAGGAACCATCTCCTGAATATGGTCCGATGACAAATTTAGGTCGTGTTCATCGGAGCGAGGGGGAACGATCGCCGCGGTCTCAAATCCATTGAAGATCAAGTCTCCCCGGATATCCGCAATGAAGTCCAAGCTTCCAAATCTGACCTGGTGGCCAGGGGCGTAGCTATCGATCTGCTCCAGGTGGCAAAGCGAGTTGGCCCGCAGTACGAAGCCGCCGAATATGAAAATCTGTCTGGGAAGGAAGGTTTCTCCTTGGACAGCGTCAATATAGACGATTGAAGGGGCCATCGAACATTTCATCCACGCCACAGTAGAACTCTCAATGAAAGCACCAATGTCGGTGTCAAAACCGGCGGATCTCGGGTAGGGGGTCCCAAACTGTGTCTAGGATCGATGGTTATAGGAGACAGGGGACACGATGTTTTACCCAGGTTCGGGCCCTCTCTATGGAGGTAATACCCTACTTACTGCTTGATTGATCTTGATGAATATGAGTATTACAAGAGTTGATCTACCACGAGATCGTAATGTCTCAACCCTAGAAGTCTAGCCTGTATGACTATGGTAATGAGTATATCCTTTCCGGACTACACCCTCCGTTTTATATAGACACCGGGGGGATGTAGGGTTACATAGAGTCGGTTACATAATAAAGAATCTTTATAGTTGGTCGACGAGGAGAGTCCAGTCCGGACACGGGTACAGTCTTCGGTCTTCATGTACCAGTCCGGGCCATAGATAATAGGCCGGACGCCCGAGGACCCCTTAGTCCAGGACTCCCTCAGTTGCATTCGATTTTTTCCATTCTACTTCACTAAACATCTCCTTATGAGATCCAATTACTTGTAGGGCAATGCAAGAGACCTCAGTTATGATGATGCACTAGGTCCATAGCTAGGAATTTGTGTATCTTCTCGAAATGCGTTTGTCGAGTTCTCATTAAGAAAGTTTCTATACAAGTTTCTGAACGAACTACTTACGAAAAGTTCTCCAAAAGTTCCCTATGAAAGAATCCTTTGAAGCATCTGGCCGTCACAAACGTTTTGACTACTTGTGGAGCCAAAAAGGACTCCGTATGAGTCATATGTCCATGTCTGAGTTAACACTGCGCAAAACTGATTCCGAACAACAGTTACAGACCAGTTCTTGTGTAGTTGCAATCGTTTTTCCATTCTACTTCACTAAACATTTCAATACGAGATCCAATTACTTGTAGGGAAATGCAAGAGACCTCAGTTATGATGATGCACTAGGTACATAGCTGGGACTTTTTGTATGTTCTCGAAATGCGTTTGTCAGTGCTCATTAAGAAAGTTTCTATACAAGTTTCTGAATGAACTCCTTAAGAAAAGTTCTCCAAAAGTTCCTTATGAAAGAATCCTTTGAAGAATCTAGTCGTCAAAAACGTTTTGACTACTTGTGGAGCCAAAACGGACTCCGTATGAGTCAAATATCCATGTTTCAGTTAACACAGCGCAAAACTGATACCGAACGACAGTTACAGACTAATTCTTGTGTAGTTGCATTCGATTTTTTTCGATTCTACTTCACTAAACATCTCCATATGAGATCCAATTACTTGTAGGGGAATGCAAGAGACCTCAGTTATGATGATGCACTAGGTCCATAGCTGGTACTTTGTGTATGTTCTCGAAATGCGTTTTTCGAGTGCTCATTAGGAAAGTTTCTATACATGTTTCTGAACGAACTCCTTAAGAAAAGTTCTCCAAAAGTTCCCTATGAAAGAATCCTTTGAAGCATCTGTTTGTCACAAACGTTTTGACTACTTGTGGAGCCAAAACGGACTCCGTATGAGTGAGATATCCATGTTTGATTAACCTTTGCATAAAACTGATTACGAGCAGCGATTCTGAGACTAGCTCTTGTGTACTTGCATTCGTTTTTCCATTCTACTTCACTCAACATATCCATATGAGATCCAATTACTTGTAGGAAATGCAAGAGACCTCGATTATGATGATGCACTAGGTCCATAGTTGGGACTTTGTGTATGTTCTTGAAATGCGTTTGTCCGGTGCTCATTAAGAAAGTTTCTATACAAGTTTCTGAACGAACTCCTTAAGAAAAGTTCTCCAAAAGTTCCCTATGAAAGAATCCTTTGAAGCATCTGGTCGTCACAAACGTTTTGACTACTTGTGGAGCCAAAACGAACTCCGTATGAGTCAGATATCCAAGTTTCAGTTAACACTTCTCAAAACTGATTCCGAACGAGAGTTACAGACTAGTTCTTTTGTAGTTGCGTTCGATTTTTTATATTCTACTTCACTAAACATCTCCATATGAGATCCAATTACTTGTGGGTAAATGCAAGAGACATCAGTTATGATGATGCACTAGGTCCATAGCTGGGACTTTGTGTATGTTCTCGAAATGAGTTTGTCGAGTGCTCATTAAGAAAGTTTCTATACAAGTTTCTGAATGAACTCCTTAAGAAAAGTTCTCCAAAAGTTCCCTATGAAAGAATCCTTTGAAGCATCTGGTCGTCACAAACGTTTTGAAAACTTGTGGAGCCAAAATGGACTCCGTATGAGTTAGATATCCATGTTTCAGTTTGCACTGCAAACTTGGTGGGACCGATCACTCATCTCGGTTGGACCGAAACGTTACAAAGGGAAACAGAGAGTTTGCAATCCCATCTCGGTGAGACCGAGATCCCTATAGGTGAGACCGACTAACTATGGTTTTTTGGCAGTGGCTATGTCAACTGAACTCAGTGGCGCCGGATAGAATTTTTCGATGGGGCTGAGTTTGACTTTTGGTTTGGGACATATGTGGATATGAGAAAGTGGTTGAGGGTATTTGGAGCATATCACTAAGCATTTTGAGCAAGTAACCCATTAAGCAACACCTCATTCCCTTTTTATAGTATTGGTTTTTCCTATGGACTCAATGTGATCTTGGATCACTAAAAGTAAAATGTAGAGTCTTGTGCTATAGAGGTTGAGCCAATCTTTGTCCTTAGCATTTTGAGGGGTCCACATTTCTAATCCATGCCATGCCAATCATTGAGCTTTCCTGAAATATTTATCTTGAAATAGCATTAGCTCAATGAGCTATATGTTGTTAGGAATTACAAAAACCACCTAGGGATAGTTGCACTTTCAATCTCCCGCTTTTTGGTAATTGATGACAACATATAGATCAAAGCTTCGACAAATGATCATAAGATTGAAGTACATCATCGCTTTGAGAAGTATGTGATAAGCAAGAGCTCCCCCTAAATTTGTGCATTATTTAAAATTTTCCTTTGAATGCAAATGCACAATCGATTATGATCATGAGTCACTCTTCCATGTCACATACATCTTGGTGGAGCACTCAAAATGATGAAAAATTAAAAGCATGCACTCATCACCAAACAAAGTGAAATGATCATATATGGAATATAAGAGATAATATCATCAAGCAAGCATTAAAGTAGCATATGATCAATCACATGATCAAACAAGTATCTCACACAAACAAAGACATAGTGTATCAACCAAGCACACAAAAAAGGTTCAACCAAAAGCAAGAGAGACAAAGAAGCAAAACGCACTCTCTCGAAGCCTATGATCTATACACTTCTCCCCCTTTGGCAACAAGTTGCCAAAAAGTTTGAAAATGCATAGTGCTATGCGTCTCTCAGGCTTGGTCTTCGAGAGGTGGTGTAGAGAGAACTCCAAGGACAAAGGCATCTGTTGATGTAGTTGGAGCTGGTGGAGTGGCTGCTGGAGGTGGCACTGAAGTTGTAGCTGCTGGTGCTGACGCTGTAGCTCTAGTATCGGGTACTGGCACTGCAGCAGACCTCTGACTTCTAGGCACTCGCTGAAAAGCATCAGTTGTTGCCTTCCCTTTCCTCTCTTCTGCTTCCTCCTGGAGCTGCTCAACTGTTGTTTGTATCCCAGTAACCTTCAGATCAAGATCATAAAATTTTGTCTCTATGATCCTCTCCAGACTCTCCTGGTTTTGAATCAGGGTGGCCAAGCCCTTCTCAATCCTCAGTGTAGATTGAATCAGATATGCAAGCTGATCTTGCTTGCTCTTCTGGAAAACTTGAGATGCTTCCTCAACACTTGGCATCTTGGCAGCTTTCTCTGCTTTAGCTTTTGCTCTCTTCTCTTGTGCTTGAGCTGATGATGGTTCATCCTCATTCATTACAACCTTGTTGTCTTAAAATTCAGGATAGAGAGGTAGATGCTCCTTGTCCAACAAGTATGTTCCTGTGCCCATCTTAGCATTGATGAGCTCCTGAATATGTGGAGCATACCCACAACTTCTCTTTTGGTCAGTAGTTGTCCTCTTGATCGTCTCTACAATCAGGCACATGACCTTAAACTTTTGAGGGACATCAAAGATTTGCAACAGGTTGATGGAATGTCCTCTAATCATCTTGTAATCTCTTGACTTGGGTAGCAATGTGTGTCTTAGGATTATGTTGATGATAGACAGACCAGACAACAAGTAATGTACAGATCCAAGCTTGTGTGTCTCCAAAGCTTTATTTGGGATCTCTTTGTACATGTTGGCCATTGAGTTGTCGTCTTTCTTCTTCTTTGCATACACATCCAAGTCATCTTCATGTTCCTCTGGGGCATTTATCAGCTTGACCCATTCTTCAACAGTAGATTGGTACCTTGTACCTTCAGACATCCATACTATCTTCCCATCTGGATAGAAGTGAGTAGTGGAGTAAAAATGCATGACTAGCTCATCATTCTACTTTGTGAGCTTCTGCCAAACAAACTTATCTACTCCACATGCTTTGAAGCTGTCGTATACTCCTGGGAAGTGGTCTTCTTTCTCCTTGATGTATTCCCAATCAACCCATCTCATGTCACATACAATTGGCTTCTTGTCAAGCAAAATTTTCTCATAGAAGTCTTGATGTTCTTTTGCATGAAATCTGTAAACAACTACAGTCCTCCTCCTCACAGCATAGGGATCAGACTGTCTCCACAATCTCAGTCCAGCATCTTTTCTGATGTGCATGTCCTCAGCCACTGGATGAGCATCATTGTGATCTGGAATCTTGGGTTTCAGTTTTCTCAAAACAAGAGACTCATCATCCTCTTCTTCAGCTTGAGGCACTGGGGCCTTATTCTTCTATTCTACAGGAATGCTCCTGTTGTTCCTCTTGGGCTTTGGGGGTTTCTGAGCTTGAGCTTTGGGAGCATACTTGGGCTTTGATGGAGCATCCCCTAACTTAATAGCATCTCCCATAAGCTTCTGAGCTTTGGGTGCTGGTGCAACATCCTCTTCTTCTTCCTCTTCTTCAGAATCTCTTACGGTAGTTGATTTTCCATGAAATTTGGCAGTAGTGGTTCTTGCCCTCTTCTTTTTCTTGTCATCTCCTACTGCTTCACCATCATCTGATTCTATGGTGAATTTCATGGTTTCTCCTGTTGGAGCTTTCCTTGGCTTTGACATTGGGATTCTTCTGGCAGGTGCCTTCTTGTGCAACCCTGGCTTTGTTGCAGCAGTTATGCCATATTCTTTCGTCAGCACTTTCTTCTTTGAGGTGGCCTCATCCTCAACAGCCACATAGTCCTCATCCTTAGAGTCTGAGGTTCTCTTCTTCCTTGCTCTAGTGCCTGCATTGGGCAAATTACTAGGTGTGCTCCTGCTACCCTCATCATAGTTGCTTGAGGGATCTGAACCCTCACCCAATTGCACTTGTTCTTCAGATCTGTTCTGACTGTCACTCTGGTCAGACATCTTGGCAAACACACTGACAGCAAACCCTGTGAATAGATGTAGATGAGGTAGAGTGGACGAGCATCACAAAGTGCAGAGTTTTTGCAAAACAGATAACTTTGAAAACTTAGTTTTAGTTCTCCACAGAAAGCATTTTGGAGCTACGGATTTGTTAAACTCGGTGGTACCGAAGCAATTTTGGAACCTAAACTAGTGAAATCGATCAGACCGAGTCATAGTTCGGTGTCACTGAGATTGCTAGAGTTTCACAGAGAGTCGAACTCGGTCGCACCGATTTGCAATTTTCGGTCAGACCAAAAATGCATGTTCAATGGCCAGAGCCAAATCGGTGAGACCGATTTCTACAACTTGGTCGGTCCGAGATGAGTTTGGCGGAGACCTAACCCTAAATTTTAAAATAAAATCTAAACTAACGGATGTTTTCAGTGGATAGACTGTTTGCATACGTGGTAAAGATCATGGCAAAACAATGTGATATGAACCAGAGTTAAGGAATTAGCACACAGAGTCGAACTCATACCCTAGTTGGGAGTTTGCTACGGCGGCAACGGCGGAGCAGAAATCCGTTGACGGCGACGGAAACCAGCGGCGGGAGGTCGCTAGCGGTGAGGAGACGATCCGGAGACCCGAGGAGGCAGAGCAGGACACACGCACGGGCTGAGGAGTTTGAAGAAATTTCCAAAATCTCACCCGTGGATTTATATATCCTGACCCTGTCGGTGTGACCGGGTGGAACAACTCAGTGGCATCGAGATGCAGAATCGCAAGCGGTTACTGCAACTTGGTGTGACCAAAAAGTTCAAATCGGTTGCACCGAGATGGAAAACCTAGATCAACTTAGTGAACTCGGTGTGACCGAAGTGGATGACTCGGTCATACTGATACGTCTCCAATGTATCTATAATTTATGAAGTATTCATGTCATGTTTACAATAGTTTTATATGATTTTGGTATGATTTGATTAGAACTAACACGGACTGACAATGTTTTCAGCAGAACTACCATGGCGTTGTTTTTGTGCAGAAATAATAGTTCTCAGAATGCGATGGAAATCAACGGAGATTTTTTCTCGAAAATATAAAAAATACTGGAACAAAAATCTACCGGGGGGGAGTCCCGTGGGCCCCACTAGGGTGGGGGGCGCGCCCACCCCCTGAGGCGCGCCCCCTATCTCGTGGCCGCCTCGGGGACCCCCTGACTTGTTTTCGATGCCATCCTCTCCTATAAATACAGAAACCTTCAGAAAATAACTTAGATAGGAAGTTTCGCCGCCGCAAGCCTCTGTAGCCATGAGAAATCAATCTAGGCCCTCTCTGGCACCCTGCCGGAGGGGGCTGAGGGAGTTCCGGACAAGGGGGTGTCCGGATAGCCGAACTATCATCATCGGCCGGACTCCAAGACTATGAAGATACAAGATTGAAGACTTCGTCCCGTGTCCGGATGGGACTTTCCTTGGCATGGAAGGCAAGCTTGGTGATACGGATATGTAGATCTCCTACCATTGTAACCGACTTTTTGTAACCCTAACCCTATCCGGTGTCTATATAAACCGGAGGGTTTTAGTCCGTAGGACGAACAACAATCATACCATAGGCTAGCTTCTAGGGTTTAGCCTCTTTGATCTCGTGGTAGATCCACTCTCGTAACACACATCATCAATATTAATCTAGCAGGACGTAGGGTCTTACCTCCATCAAGAGGGCCCGAACCTGGGTAAAACATCGTGTCCCTTGTCTCCTGTTACCATCCGCCTAGACGCACAGTTCGGGACCCCCTACCCGAGATCCGCCGGTCTTGACACCGACATTGCTGCTTTCATTGAGAGTTCCTCTGTGTCGTCACCGATAGGCCCGATGGCTCCTTCGATCATCAACAACGACGCGGTCCAGGGTGAGACTTCTCTCCCCAGACAGATCTTCGTGTCCGGCGGCTTTGCACTGCGGGCCAATTCGCTTGGCCATCTAGAGCAGATCGAAAGCTACGCCCCTGACCGTCAGGTCAGATTCGGAAGTTTAAACTATACGGCCGATATCCGCGGAGACTTGATCTTCGACGGATTTGAGCCACAGCCAAGCACGCCGCACTGTCTCGATGGGCATGATCTAGCTCTGCAGCCGAACAGTGCCCTGGAGGCCGCACCAGAATCCGCTCCAACCCTTAATCCGGAGCCGGACTCCCCGATCGGGGACGAGTGGTTGGACACCGCCTCGGGGGCTTTAATCTCTACGGCGATCGAGCCGAACTCCATCCCTGTCGCTGCGAAGACCTCGACTCCGTGGTGCGGACTCCTCTCCGGACTCCGAACCATCCACGCCCTTGCCAATCGAATCCGATTGGGCGCCCGTTATGGAGTTCATGGTCGCGGACATCTTTCAGCACTCGCCCTTTGGCGACATCCCGAATTCACTAAAGTCTATCTCTTTATCTGGAAAGCCCTGGCCGGACCATGGTCAGGAAGGTTGGGATACGGACGATGAAGAAATTCAACGCCCACCCACCACCCACTTCGTAGCCACTGTCGATAGCCTACACGACGTGCTCGATTTCGATTCAAGACATCGACGGTATGGACGACGATGTAGGAGACAACAATGAACCAGCACCTATAGGATGCTGGACAACCTCACCCCATGATGTATACATGGTGGATACACCTAAAGCAAATGAAGACAAGGAGCAACGGGACGCTACAAAGGATAAATCCCTCGAAAAGCAGTCAAAACGGCAACGTAAACGCCGAACAAAGTCCCGCCTCAACAAAGACCCAGCCATAGAGCAGGGCGAACCGGTGGACAACGAACAAGCTATCGAAGCAGTCGTCCGAACAAGACAACTTGGATAAACAATCTGTCCCTAGCGAAGACAACAGTCAGGACGATCTCACACCGGACAAACCACCGAGCAAAATGACCTCGAAAGGCTCGCCGCCATGCTGGCGTAGCCTGAAAAAGCAGAAGCGGAAGCTCAGAACAGCGGAAGATGCACCCAGGATTAGATGGAGCAAAGTATTCAGCACCGCAGACAAGTACGGCGACAGTCGCCGAACAAAGAGCTACCCGAAAATAAAGCTACTTCCCGAATTCGACGAGGAGGCCTTAGAGCCCCAACAATCAAAAAGCAAGAAGGCCACCCGGTCGGATGAACGACCTCATAGCAAAAAGAGAGCGGCGAATGGCACCGCACACAAGCCAATATGCGATCCGCATAAGGATTCACATCAAGAGGATGGCCCAGTTAGGTCCATCTATGGGCCAAGAAAGCAGGCTCGTCAAAGCAATGCAATACGCCAAAATTCCGAAGATGATGGCACACCCAAATATATGGGCGCCAGACACCCCTATGTTTCACCGATGAGGTGCTGGATCATGAATTTCCAGCGGGATTCAAACCCGTAAACATAGAGGCATACGATGGAACAACAGACCCTGGAGTCTAGATCGAGGACTACATCCTCCACATACACATGGCTAGAGGAGACGATCTCCACGCCATAAAATACTTACCCCTTAAACTCAAAGGCCCAGCTCGGCATTGGCTTAAAAGCCTCCCCGAAAATACCATTGGAAGCTGGGACGAGCTCGAGGATGCATTTCGGGCAAATTTTTGTCCGCCCTCCGGATGCAGACAATCTAAGTCACATAACTCAACAGCCCGGAGAGTCAGCCCGGAAATTCTAGAACAAGTTCCTTACTAAAAAGAACCAAATAGTCGACTGTCCGGACGCCGAAGCCTTAGCAGCTTTCAAACACAATGTCCGAGACGAATAATGGCTCATGAGACACCTCGCCAAGAAAAGCCAAGAACAATAGCCGCATTAACAAGCCTCATGACCCGCTTTTGCTGGAGAGGACAATTGGCTGGCTAGATGCAGCACCAGCGACCCGAGTACATCCGAAATCAGGGATGGAAATGGGAAATCACGACGCATAAAAGATCAGCACCGGAATAAGGAAAATGGCCCAAATAGTACGGCGGTCAACGCCGGATTCAAAAGCTCTCGGCCAAACAACAAAACACTGCCCCTAAAGGATAACAGTGACGAGCTATCCAACCTAAACAAGATTTTGGATAGACTGTGTCAAATACATGGTACCTCCGGGAAGCCTACAAACCATATCCACAGAGATTGCTGGGTCTTCAAGCAGTCCGGCCGACTTAACACCGAACACAAGGGGCTTGACACACCAAATGCGAGTGACGAAACCCAAAAGCAGCACTCCGGAAAACGAAAAACTTTCCCACAGGAGGTTAAACAAGTAAACTCACTTCACGTGATCAAAGGGAAAAACAAAGCGGCGCCCCCTAAAAGGCGCGCCGCACACTGGCTGTCAAAACCAATCACCTTCGACCATCAGGACTATTCCGATAATATCCGGAACGCAGGATGGACTGCCTTGATATTGTGTCCTATAATCGACGGATTCTAATTTACACATGTCCTCATGGATGGCGGCAGTGACATAAACCTGATATATCAGGACACAATCCGCAGGATGGGGATAAACCCAACCAAAATTCGCCATAGCAACACCTCCTTTAAAGGAGTAATCGCCAGCCCATACGCCCTTTGCACGGGCTCCATAATCGCTAGAAGTTGTGTTTGGTTCATCCGACAACTTCCGCCGCGAAGGTTACTCTTCCATGTCGCCTGCTTAAAAGTAGCCATCAAGCACTATTGGGACGCCAAGCTTTCGCCCTCTTTAACGCAATACCGCATTATGCATCTCTAACACTTAAAATGCCCGGTCCACGCTGCATCATCTCGTTGAAAGGAAGTATTAAGTGTTACTCGAAAGCGCCGGAAGAAGGGGAGACTGCATCGACAGCTCCACAGCTATCCGGCTCCACTAGGCAAAGAACCTGCAATAGGTCATTCAAACCCCGGATACGGCTAGACGAGTCCGGCGCCCACTAGCGGCATACCCCCATACAAGGGGCTGCAAGCATGCATAACAAGAGACAATAAAGCTCAAATTGTATTCACTTCTTCAAACTGTACTTTGTTTATTTAAATATTAAGTACATCTTTCGCACGATCCTTTTTCTTTTAAACTAAGTTCCTCTCTTTTACAGATGAACAACGTGCTACACCCGTCCAGGATACGGCACAACGGAGACACAGGCGCAGACGTGCAATAGGGACCTGTTGCAAGGATTCTTTTCAGATTAAGACCTGCGTAAACCTTTTTTCACTGCCTCTTGTTGATACACATCCCCGGTTCCTTAATATAACCGAGGAGGAGGCTGGTGCTTTGGCATTGGCCGCACCAGAATTTTTTATGCTGCATCTAGACACCAGGGGCTTAGGCCATTATTCTCGCCCATTTTCATAAAGACCGAATACCTTAGGGAGTATTCAGCGTCTCGAGTTAGGCCTTATATGCATCAGCTCGAATCATGTCTTTGGTCAAATGTTGGGTTGCTGGCTCCTGTGTTTTGCTGCCTTACGCTCCGCTTTTCACGGCTAACGCGGCATCGTGGAGAACTCTCGCGATTGTGCCCAGTTCGCCGGGCGAGCACCTCAGTAGAGAAAGCCGAAATCTGACTGTGATGATATAGCAAGAGACTGGTCAACCACTCGATGACTCACAAGAATGTTTAGAATTCCTCCGCATTAACGAAGGACCGGTTTTCGGTCAGGCACATACGCACCGAATTCGAGAGTGCGGTGCCTCTGTGGGCTATATAGTAGCCCCACCCTCGAACTCCTATGGCTAAGTGAAAGTGATAAAGCATTATAGTCCGGTTGTTCGGTTTGCTACGCTGTCACCTCCTTAACAGGACCAAGACGTTGGATTAAGAGTGAAAAAGCGCTTCTTTTCAAACACCCTGCACTATGTGCGTGGGGGCTGAAGCCAAGGACTGCCATCTTTCGTGTTATATACACATATACATAAACGGCCGACAGGGAGTAGTTTACTACTTGAACGCACAAGTATAAAAAGCACTCATATTACATTGAAACATTGTTTTCACAAATCATACATGTCATTCCAACATAATATCCTTCGAGCATCGCTGCGTCTCTATTAAACGAGCGCCCGGCAGACTTCTTCAAAGTATTGCTCGGCAGTGTACTGGCTTCATCTCGAGTCTTGGGATGCAACGTCGGTGGCCTTCATCTCTGCCCAGTATGTCTTGACACGGGTAAGAGCCATCCGCGCTCCATCAATACACGCCGATCGCTTCATTGCGTCGATATGCGGCACCGCACCAAGAAACTGCTGCACTACACCAAAATAGCTCTTCGGCTGGGGTCCGTCCGGCCACAAGTGAGTCAAGACATGCTTCATGGCCAATCCTGACAATCGATTCAGCTCGGCCCATTCGGCCAACCGATCGGTCAGCGGCAGAGGACGCTCCGGACTATGGAATTGCGACCAATATAGCTCTTCCCTTCTGTGCCCCTTCTGGCCCCTGAAGTGCTCAACCGCGTCCACAGCGCTCGCCGCCAAGTCCAGATAAGCATCCTCTGAACTCCGTAATTTATCCAATGGAGCATACTTTGATCTCAGATATTTCCTCCGCAGTAAACGGTTTTCCAGCCGCAATTTCCTGGCCCGACTCAGCTCCTCCTTGGCAACTCTCAAAGCCGATTGGGCATTCTTGGATTCGGCGGCGGCCTTCTTTAGGCCCTCCTGTTCCGCTTGACGCTCTTTTTCAAGAACCTCGCAGCGATCGGTAGCATTCCTTAACTTTTTGTCCATCTTGGCCATCTCCTCTTTGCTTCGGCAGTGAGCAGCCCGTTCAGCTTCTAGCTCTTCGGCCGCCTTTAAAGCAGCCGCATTACTACTCCTGGCTTGCTCTTTCGCTCGGGCAAGTTCTGCCCGCAGCTCCTCAACGGCAGCGGCACCATCTGCATTAAAGCATACACACAAGAAGACATGGGCGTCAAGCTCCCTTAACAGGTGTCCGTGATAGAAGTCGCATACCTTGTGACTCGTCAAACCGCTTTATTGACCAGCGATGTCCGCATTCCGCCTCGTCAAGTTGCCGCTTGATTCGGCATATTCATCAGTCCGGCTGGCCTCCGGACGCTCCGCCACCTGTTTAGAAGCGGTGATGTGTTAAATCGAGATTTGATCTCGGCACGTTGTCAATTTTGACAACATACCGAGTCTCGAGGGCTACTATCTATATCGGGCGCATTTTATATGCATAATCGCTGAAGGTACATCATTTTTTATGCCTCAAACCCCGTCCAAGAAGCTTCGACGGCTTCGTAATCCGCTCTCCATGAATGCAATTCTTTCAATCACCGTACCCATTAGAGCACGGTGATCTTCGAGATAGCCGCCGCCCGAGCAGATCCTTCAGATCCTCCGATCAAGACACCACTTGGCGCCGGACCTTCCGCCTCACGGGACTTGGGGAACCTCCATGACGACACCTCCGGGTCGTCCGCTTCACATGAGGGTGCGACAGGTGGAGGCGTTCGCTCTCCATCATCTCCAAGAAGATTCCTCAAGACGAGCTCACTGAGAAGGGCTGAGGTCCGAACTACAAGGTACAATTCCGGTTATCTTCATAAATAAATACGGGGATGCTCCTTATTTACAAGACCCCTTCTTTCTACTTATGGCTCGCTGGAGGGCTGATCCCCTTGGGGAAATAATGCGGTTGGGTTACTTCCCAGCGCCGGACTCTCTGCCGAAGATTCCCTTCCTTTCTTTGAGGCCTTGACCTCCGAATCTTCTGAAGCGGTCCTCTTCTCTCCTTGGAAGGTGGGACTCTTAATCCCTCCTTCCTTGATAGCCTCCTTCGCAGAGGCAGTTGCTCCCCTGCTCCTCCCTTCGCCTTCTTCAAAGGGCGTGACCTTCAACATATTGGTCAACATGGGATCCGGCGTGGTCTCTGGGAGGGGAGCCGGACACCTTATCAGCTTTGCCTTGGCTATCCACTCCTGTTCAAGAAACGGCTCCTTTAAAGGGCATATATATATAATAAATGAATGAACAACTTGTCCGATTACAGGACTACTTACTTGAGCATCTGGGCGATTGCAGCTTAGTCCTGCGTGCTCTGTCAAGTCCGGACACTTCTCTTGTGATCCGAAGAACAGTTTATACATCTCCAAAGGCGTCGTGCCCATAAAATTTTGGAGAGCTCGTGGTCCCTCCGGATTGAATTCCCACATGTGGAGGGGGCGACGTTTGCAGGGCTGAATACGCCGGACCACAATAACCTGCGCCACTGCAACCAGATTGATCCCTCTTTCCTGGAGGTCTCGAATACGGCCCTGCAGCAGGGAACGCCTTGGGACGACCCCAGTCGAGCCTCCCTTGTTGACCCATGACACCACCAGCTGTGGTGGACTCGAGCGAAGGCAGGGGAGCGCCGCCCATTTGGTGCCCCCGGGAGCGGTAATATAAAACCACTCCTGTTGCCATAAACCAAGCTCCTCTTGAAAAGAGCCCTCGGCCACGGAGCACCAAAGACATTTGCTTATGACCGCCCCTCCGCACTATGTTTGCTGCCCCTTGATCGCCTTTTGGCTCCACCTTGAAGGTCTTGAGCCACAATCCAAAGTGAGGGGTAATATGGAGGAAGGCCTCACATACAACAATGAATGACGAGATATGGAGGATGGACTCGGATTCAAGTCATGGAAATCAAGCCCATAATAAAACATGAGCCCTCAAGACAAAGGGGTCCGCCGGGAAGCCTAAACCCCGACGGAAGTGAGACACTGAACACCACGTTCTTGCCGGGCTCAGAGTGGGAATGACCTGCCTGGAGCAGGCAGCCTGCGGCGAGATCTCGCTGGTTAGATACCGGCGCCTCGCAGCTTTAGCACATCTTCTTCTCAGAACGGAGGAAGACACCCATCGGCTATGCCGGTCGGAGCCGACATCGCCGAAAGTCCGAAGCGCCTGAATCTGAAGCTTTGGGGTGTTGGAATTCGAAGTGCGAGGCGAACTCGATAGAGGGTGTAAAAAGGAGAGGGCCTTGGTCTCGTTATAAAGAGGTTGAATACCAAGAGCCCACCTGTGGTCGATTAGGACTCGCCTTTGATAGAGAAGGAAGGCCAACGGGCACGGTTGGGTTACCCACGTCCGTATTGATGAGAATCCCGGAATAAGGGGGCACGATCTACGCTTTGATAAGACGTGCCAAGGAAACCGCCTCGGTAAACACGCTGAGGTGGAACAATAAAAAACGATTCACATGAAGGCCTGGCCGTGGTGTGATGTCATGCCGCGGAATGCGTCAGCAGATCTGTGAAAAAACTATTCTCTCTACGGTGTTATGTGGAACTTGTTTTGCAGAGCCGGACACTATCCTGGTGTTCACAATCTTCTATAAAATATTCGGAGGAAGAACCCGCCTTGCAATGCCGAAGACAATATGCGCACCGGACTCGTCGTCATTAAAGCCTGGTTCAGGGGCTACTGAGGGAGTTCCGGACTAGGGGGTGTCCGGATAGCCGAACTATCATCACCGGCCGGACTCCAAGACTATGAAGATACAAGATTGAAGACTTCGTCCCGTGTCCGGATGGGACTTTCCTTGGCGTGGAAGGCAAGCTTGGCGATACGGATATGTAGATCTCCTACCATTGTAACCGACTCAGTGTAACCCTAACCCTATCCGGTGTCTATATAAACCGGAGGGTTTTAGTCCGTAGGACGAACAACAATCATACCATAGGCTAGCTTCTAGGGTTTAGCCTCTTTGATCTCGTGGTAGATCCACTCTCGTAACACACATCATCAATATTAATCTAGCATGACGCAGGGTTTTACCTCCATCAAGAGGGCCCGAACCTGGGTAAAACATCGTGTCCCTTGTCTCCTATTACCATCCGCCTAGACGCACAGTTTGGGACGCCCTACCCGAGATACGCCGGTTTTGACACCGACAGGGGCCATCATCACCGGAGGCCATGGAGGAGGATCCTGGAGGGTCCATCATCGCCATGAAGGCCAAGGACCAGAGGGAGAACCTCTCCCCATCCAGGGGGAGGCCATGGAGGAGGAAGCACAAGGGGGAGAACTTCTCCTCCTCTCTCTCGGTGGCGCCGGAGTGCCATCGGGAGGGGAATCATCGTCGCGGTGATCGTCTTCATCAACATCACCATCATCATCACCATCCTCATCTATTTTACGTGGTCCACTCTTCCGCACCCCGCTGTAATCCCTACTTGAACATGGTGCTTTATGCCACATATTATGATCCAATGATGTGTTGCCATCCTATGATGTTTTCAGTAGATATCCTTTGTCTTTCGGTTGATTGATGATCTAGATTGGTATGAGTTGTATGTTTTATTTTGGTGCTGTCCTATTGTGCCCTCCGTGTCGTGCAAGTGTGAGGGATTCCTGCTGTAGGGTGTTGCAATATGTTCATGATTCTCTTATATTGGGTTGCTTGAGTGACAGAAGCATAAACCCGAGTACGGGGGTTGTTGCGTATGGGATAAAGGGGACTTGATGCTTTAATGCTATGGTTGGATTTTACCTTAATGATCTTTAGTAGTTGCGGATGCTTGCTAGAGTTCCAATCATAAGTGCATATGATCCAAGAAGAGAAAGTATGTTAGCTTATGCCACTCCCTCATATGAAATTGCAATAGTGATTACCGGTCTTGTTAACAATTGCCTAGGATAATTCGGCACACCAACCCATCAATATTCCACACTCGCTATTTATAATATTTACTAATATATTCTAACTTTATGATAACAACACCTACTTTTATGTTTTAGCTCTCCGATATCATGCAAAGTTATCCTCTTCATACCCACAACGTAGTTTTATTTCTCGTTTCTAGTTGGAACAAACGTTCGGTGCACGTAGAGTCGTATCAGTGGCAGATAGGACTTGAGAGAATATTGATCTTACCTTTAGCTCCTTGTAGGTTCTACATTCCATACTTATCACTTCCACCATTGGGAATTGCTACGATGATTCCCTGCACTTGGGGATTATCAAGCTCTTTTCTGGCGACGTTGCCGGGGAGCAATAGCGTGGGGTTGATATTCTCGTGTGTGCTTGTTTGATTTCTTCACTAAGTAGATTTTGTTTTTACTTTTTATTTCTGTTTAGTTGTAGGTGAAACATACAAAAAAAATTAAAGATGAAAATACAAAAACAATTACTTGCCTTTCATGCCTAAAAAGTTTTTCAATAAGAGAAGTGATTGGAAGATTGAGCATTGAAGAAGTGAGGGTCGACCTTGAGCACTTGTGTTCATGCTCATGGAAACAATGTAAAAAAATTCATGGAAGATTCTCTGAAAATAATTATCTCATTGTATATATCCATTGTATTGTAAAAATAAAGTGCCAAGCTTTGGTTTTAGGATGATTAGATTGCTTGTGTAACATCCCAAATTTTCAATTTGGAATGTTATACACTAGATCATCATTGCATATCATATTTTATTGCTTTTGGCCTGATCAAGAAATTCTACGCAACTCAAGGACCCACGGAGAGAGTTGGGGATTTCATTATTTTCACATTTGAGTTTTCTCAGATTTTGAAAATAGGATCATTTGATTTTATTAATTTTATCTTCAAGTATTTCTATTATAAAAATCTGAGAGAGGGAATAAAATGACTTTCCCAAAATAAAGAAATATTGAGGATTTAATAAAAAAATAAAATAAGATTTTATTTCGGAGTTTTTGGCTATTTTATTTGAATTTAGGAAAATTGCATGTTTTTCAAAACTGTATTTTAGGGCCAATAAAATGTTCATCTCGTTCTAAATATTTTACTTAGGTGGTGAAAATTTATTTTGGCATTTTTATAATTTTATTTTATTTTCTAGAACTTTTCTTAATTTCGGCGGAATTTATTTAAAAATATATCAAGACGCCTGATCGGGTCAAGGCCCAATGAAGCAGCCTTGGCCGCCATCTATCTCTCAGACTGCTCGGGACCGGAGTCCCGAACAAAGCGCCGCCGCCGCCCGAGTCCGGGAGGAGCACGCCTCCCAAGGCAGGACGCCCCCCCCCCCATAAATACCGCCGCCACCCGCCCCACCCGGCCATCCGACCCGCCCGCCTCCTGCGAATCGCGCCGCGCCGCCGTTCGCGCTGCCGCCGCCATCCGTACCGCCTCGCCGCCGGAGCCCGACGACCGCGGACCTCGGTGAGCCCGATGAGGTAGCCGCCCGCCGCTGCCCCGATTTTCTAAAGAAAACAGACTCGGTTTTTTTTGAAAACCCTAGGTTTTATTTTTTTTAGATTGGTTTTTTATTTTTTTATCGGTTCACTTATTTAGAGAGCGTTCACTCGTTCGTTTGTTTTAATGGACGTGTTCATCGTCTAGTTGCAGTTAACGAACGTCCGTTCGTTAAACCATTCGTCAGTTTTTCTTTTTCTCAGATTTTCCGCGATTATTCCAGATCGCGATTTCTGATCCGATTTTCGTTTTAGTGTATCTTTTCGCTCGTTTATCGGAATCAGGCGATTCAAGCACCTGGAGTTTAGCCTCGAAATCCTCTTTCCGTTTAACCAACTCAAACAAGTGTTTGCTTCTATAAAATTTGACTTAGGTCCATATTAGTAAACGAAGCTTGTTTCTTTCGCCGTTTGACTTTTGTTGCTTCGTTTGATTTGATTCTTTTTGCAAACCCGAGTTCTTAAGTTGAACTTTCTAGTTAGGTTTCTTATTAGAGTTTTACCCGTGCGTTAGTTGAGTACTTATTGTATGCTTGTTTGTTGCGATAGAGTACTCGGAGTGCGCCGCTTGCTACTTCGAATCGCTAGGTTTCACAGATCATCAGCAAGGCAAGTAACACTTTGATCATACCTCTTTACTACCCAATTGTATTGCATTAGATCAATCCTCAAACAATTGCATGGTTAGGATCTGATTAAATTCTGGGTTTTGGGAAGTAGATGAGGTAGTACCTATTACCTGTTTTATTATCAAACCCTTGGGAGTTACTTCTACGTTTGCTTATCGCCATGCTATGCTAGTAGACGTGGATTGGGTGAGTGTATCCATGACAGATGTGAGATTGTTATTTAATGGTTTATTTAAGGTGGCAACTCTAACACACATCTGGGTGGATTGAGGCACCTAGGTATTCCAGCGATTGCCTGTTTTCTTGATGGACCGCCACCCAGGCTCAAATGGATCATGAGATTATTCATGCCAGAAACTTCTGTGTGCAGCCACAAGCTACTATGGGCTCTAGCATATTTGATTAAGTCATGCGAACTCTTACAGTGGTAGACTAGCAGATGTAGGGGAAAGTAGGTGTAACTGTCTACCCGATCGTAAAGTGCTAGTGCTTCTGAAAGACTATGTCTCGGTCATCCATTTCTCAAACACCATGTAGTGCGAGAAATCCAACGGAGGAGATCGAGTCTTGTGGGGAAAAGTGTGCAAACCTCTGCAGAGTGTATAAACTAATCATGATTAGTCGTGTCCCCGGTTATGGACATCTTGAGTATCTAGTACTTTGATTATCATGTGAATCTCATCATGTTACCTTAATTAATTTTGTTGGGTTTTAATGATGATGCTTAATTGGGATTGAGAGGGTGTCTACACTCTCAATGTTTAACAACCACCATGATAGTTAAATAAAATGTATTCCTTTGTAGTAGGGAAAAATTGGCTTTATGCAAAAACTGTAACCATAGAGCTTTCCACCAGCCATATATGCATGTAGTATAGCATATTTCTGTTCATTACTCTCTATGTGTTAGATTGCCAGCATATTCCATGTGCTGACCCGTTTTTGGGCTGCAACGTTCATGTTGCAGACTTTTCAGACGACGAGTAAGGTGCCTTAGGTCGTGGTTCTATACTCAGTGATGCCATTGGAGTTGACGGACTCACTTATCTTCCAAGCCTTCCGCTGTTATCGTTATTAGATGGCCTTAAGCCATATTTATTGTAATAAGTTCTCTTTTGAGACATTCGATGTAATAAGTGTGTGATTGCTACTCATATAAATCCTTCAAGTAATCGTTAGGTCAAGATTATCGATCCAGGGATGACACTGAAGCATAGGGATCAGACTTTTTGAGGTCTGGTCGCTACAAGATGGTATCAGAGCCAGGTTGACTGTAGGACACGACCACTAAGCTAAAGCCCTAGATCACTACTCTCCTCTCATTTCTGACTCCTCATCTTTTCTACTCTTTTAGGATGGTGGATGCAAGGAACAAGTTCATGCAACCGGATGAAGATACACCCTTTGGACGCCACTTGAAGGAAGTCACTAGATACCTGAACATCGGAGTACCAAGCTTCACCGGAACCTAGAATGCCAATTTACCTAAAGAGGAGCGCTGGATGATTCAAGTTCAAGTTCCAGGAAGGACGTTCATGCCCGTCACTGAGCCCATAGAGTTTTCCTTCGAGGCACCAACCTGGAGTCTAGGAAAGAGCATGGCAACCCACATCACCATGGGACGCATTGGAGAAGTTTACCACAAGGATCTCAAGGATACTATCTACCAGATTTGTGGGCGCCGAGATGAGTAATGGGAGATGATCAGCACCAGGAAGGATAGATCAATTGCAGCTTTCATCCAGGAGTTAAACCAGCACATTCGACGCCAGGAGAACCAGATGTGCGCAGGCATGATAGATCTGAAGAAGGCCATGACCAAGATCACGGAGCTGGAGGATGAACTCAAGTCTACACGCGATGGACATGAGGAGGTAATAGCAACGCTCGTGGAGAAGAACGATGATCTGAAGAAGAAGCTGAAGGTTTTCATGGGATTCCCCACGACTGGAGAGGACGATGATTGCACTTGCCCGGAGAACTACATCATCATCGACGACACCGACTCGGACCCAGGCGACAGCGATGATGACTATGTTGATGAAGCTGGAGCAGATATCATGGAGTCTTCATCGGAGCAGTTTTTCTAGTCGACCACCATAACAGTAGTAGTATTCCCCCATGTATCTAGTATAGTCCGAGCACTTTTATAACGATAGTTAGACCGTTGTATGCCCTTGTTTGAATTGAATGAAGTGATTTTGTTTGCATTTGTCTCATGTGCATATGGGTAGTGTTTTCTCTCTAGACCTCATTCTATTCTATATTCTCATCTTTTCTAAACCCTCAGATGCCTCTGAGACGTGACAATGGATTTGCTTTCCCAGCGGAGCTCACTTAGTTGATCCAGCAGCAGAATACATTGATGCAGTTGCTAGTCCAGGATCAGAATCAGGGGAACAACAACTACAACAACCCACCACCACCACCACCTGTTGATCATTTAACCCGTTTCCTTAGACTGAATCCGCTGGTATTCTCCAGTAGCACCGAGCCGATAGTTGCAGATGATTGGCTCCGCAAGACAGGGAGGGAGTTGACCACTTCAGGATGTACAGATGCGGAAAAGGTGCGTTTTGCCGCACATCAGCTTGAAGGACCCGCAGCATCATGGTGGGAGAATTTCACAGCCACTTATCCTGTCGACACTGTCACATGGGATCAATTTCAGCAGGCTTTCCGTACTGCTCATGTTTCAGCAGGAGCTATGCCCATGAAGAAGCGTGAGTTTGCAACTCGCGCCAAGGAGGACGGATAGTTGGCCAGTATGTGGATGACTTCAGTAAGTTAGCATGTTATGCCCCAGATGACGTTGCTACAGATGCAGCTAAGCAGGAGAAGTTTCTGGAAGGACTGAATGATGAGCTGAGCATGCAGTTGATGGAAGCAACTTTCAACAACTACCAGGAGTTGGTAGATCGCGCTCTTATAATTGAAGGGAAGCAGCAGCAGATTGAGAACCGCAAGAGGAAGTATGGACAAGGGAAGTACAATTTAGGAGCTCAGTAGAAGCCACGTTTTACCCCAAAATCGGGAGGACGTTTTTAGCATACCATGGAGGAGGGAGTTCGCACAATCATAATGGCCCCAAGAATGGTAACGGGAATGGAGGAAGCAACGGTCAGAACCGTACCAACCCATCAACCCCAGCCAAGAGAGACCTGAGCCAAGTCACTTGTTATAAGTGTCAGAAGACTGGACATTATGCAAATGAATGTCCTGAAGCCCAGAATGGAAATGACAATGGAAGCTCTGGGAAGAAGCCGAACCCTTTCAACAGGGGACAGGTGAACCACGTTAACGTGGAGGAGGTTGAAACCCAGCCAGATGCAGTAATAGGTAAGTTTTTGGTTACGTCATTTACTGCAATCGTTCTTTTTGATACGGGTGCATCGCATTCATACATATCAAGGGGATTTGTGGATAAGTATAAACTGCCCACCAAGGTTCTTAGAACACCTATGTTAGTAAGCTCACCAGGAGCGGAGTATATGGTCAGTCGAGGATGTTTTCAATTGCAATTGAGTATAGGTAGGCATGTGTTCCCCTCGGATTTAATCATTTTGGAATCGCAAGGTTTGGATGTAATTCTGGGTATGGATTGGCTATCGATGTATGGAGGAAACATCGATTGCGCCAGTAAGTCGATTTTTCTTACCACCCCGGAAGGGAGAAGGATCAAGTATGTATCAAGACATGAGCCGAAGAGGATACAAGTAAATTCCTTATCAGGAGTTGTGCAGGAGGAAGTACCAGTGGTGAAGGATTTCCCTGATGTATTTCCAGAGGAGTTGCCAGGCATGCCACCGGATAGAGACATTGAGTTTTTGATTGAGCTTTTGCCAGGCACAGGGGACATCTAAGAGACCGTACCGGATGCCCGCACAAGATTTGGAGGAAATTAAGAAGCAAATTAAGGACTTACTGGATAAAGGCTATATTCTCCCAAGTTCTTCACCTTGGGGATCACCAATGCTTCTAGTGGAGAAGAAGGATGGATCATTGAGGATGGTTGTCGATTATCGAGGATTGAATGAAGTAACAATCAAGAACAAGTACCCACTCCCAATGATCAACGATTTGTTTGACCAATTGCAAGGAGCTAAGGTATTTTCCAAGGTCTATTTGCGATCAGGATACCATCAGTTGAAGATTAGAGAGCAGGATATACCTAAGACGGCTTTTACCACCAGGTATGGGCTGTATGAGTATACCGTTATGTCATTTGGTCTGACTAACGCACCTGCCTATTTCATGAACATGATGAACAAGGTGTTTATGGAGTTTCTGGATAAGTTCGTCGTGGTGTTCATTGATGATATTTTGGTCTACTCAAAGGATGAGAAGATCATAAGGAGCATTTGCGTTTGGTACTTGAGAAGCTTAGAGAACATCAGTTATACGCCAAGTTCAGCAAATGTGAGTTTTGGTTGAAGGAAGTTGGATTTCTCGGACATGTTATATCCGGAGAAGGAATAGCAGTAGATCCCACCAAGGTTGTCATTGTGACAAATTGGGTAGCACCAACGACAGTTGGAGAGATCTGGAGTTTTCTTGGACTTGCAGGATACTACTGGAGATTGATTGAGAATTCTCGAAGATTGCAAAACCTATGACAGAGTTGTTGAAGAAGGATACCAAGTTCAAATGGACTGAAGAATGTGAGGCCAGTTTCCAGGACTTGAAGAAACGTTTGGTTACATCACCAGTTTTGATTCTTCCTGATCAGCGCAAGGATTATGAAGTTTATTGCGACGCTTCACGTCGAGGACTTGGAGCAGTGCTTATGCAGGAGGGAAGAGTTGTTTCGTATGCCTCACGACATCTTAAGCCCCATGAGTTGAATTATGCTACACATGATTTGGAGTTAGCAGCCGTAGTGCACGCATTGAGGACTTTGAGACATTTTCTCATTGGAAACCATTGTGAGGTGTACACGAATCACAAGAGTTTGAAGTACATCTTCACGCAGAAGGAGTTGAATCTCAGGCAAAGGAGATGGTTGGAGCTGATCAAGGATTATGATATGAGATTGCATTATCATCCCGGAAAGGCTAACGTAGTAGCTGACGCGTTGAGCCGCAAGATCCATGTCAACGCACTCTTGACCGAAGAGTTACCAACAGAGTTAGCCGATGATCTTCGAGAGCTATGTTTGGAGATAGTTCCGAGAGGCTATGTAGCAACATTGGAGATTCAGTCTACTTTGATGGATAAGATCAGAGAAGCTCAGAAGACTGACAAGGAGATTGCCTCTATAAAGGAGAAGATGAGCAAGGAAAAAGCTAAAGGATTTCGTGAGGATGAACACGATACCTTATGGTTTGAGGACCGCGTTCATGTGCCTAATGATCCGGAGATCAGGAAGTTGATTTTGCAAGAGGCCCATGATTCACCGTACTCAATTCACCTAGGAAATACCAAGATGTATTTGGATTTGAAAGACACTTTCTGGTGGACCGGAATGAAGAAGGATATTGAGGAGTATGTAGCAGTTTGTGATGTATGTCAGAGAGTGGAGGCAGAGCATCAGAACCAGCAGGATTGTTACAGCCATTGCCAATACCCGAATGGAAGTGGGATAAGCTAGGCATGGATTTTATCACGGGATTGCCTAGGACCCGTTCAGGCTATGACTCGATATGGGTTGTAGTCGATCGCTTGACGAAGGTAGCTCATTTCATCCAAGTGAAGACCACTTACACCAGTGCTAAGTTGGCAAAAATATACATGACCAGGATCGTATGTCTGCATGGAGTTCCGAGGAGCATTGTATCAGATGGAGGAACCCAGTTTACCTCAAAGTTCTAGAATCAGTTGCACGAAACTTTGGGTACCAGACTAGAGTTCAAGATCTGACCTTTCATCCGCAGACAGATGGACAAACCGAGAGAGTCAATCAGATTTTGGAGGATATGCTGAGAGCTTGTGCGCTAGATTATGGATCTAGTTGGGATGACAACTTGCCATATCTGGAGTTCTCTTACAACAACAGTTATCAATCCAGTTTGAAGATGGCCCCTTTTGAAGCCTTGTACGGAAGGAGGTGCAGAACACCATTGTCGTGGGATGAAGTTGGAGACCTCCAGTTGTTTGGACCAGATATGACTAAGGAGTCTGAACAGAAGGTGAAGTTGATTCGTGATAGGCTCAAGGTAGCCCAGTCCATGCAGAAGAGCTATGCAGATTCTAAACGCAAGGAGACAGTTTACGAAGTCAGAGATAGAGTTTATCTTCGTGTATCTCCACTTCGAGGAGTTAAGCTCTTTGGAGTTAAGGGAAAGTTAGCGCCACGTTTTGTGGGACCATACAAAGTTTTGGAACGCATGGGAGAAGTTGCTTACAAATTGGAATTGCCCGAAGGATTGTCAGGAGTTCACGATGTGTTCCACGTTTCCCAGTTGAAGAAGTGCCACGCAGAGATGGCTGATATACCGCTGAGAGATACAGTGCCACTGGAAGCTATTCAGTTAGATAGTGATTTGACCTATGAGGAGAAACTAGTCAAGATTCTCGAGTATGCCAGCCGAGTCACCCGCAGCAAGGTTATCAAGTTCTGTAAAGTTTAGTGGAGCCACCACACCGAGGATGAAGCCACCTGGGAGCGAGAGGAAGATCTGCTGAAGGACCACCCTCACCTATTTCCTAACCAACCCGAATCTTGAGGGCGAGATTCATCTTAAGGGGGGTTGGTTTCTAACATCCCAAATTTTCAATTTGGAATGTTATACACTAGATAATCATTGCATATCAAATTTTATTGCTTTTGGCCTGATCCAGAAATTCTACGCAACTCAAGGACCCTCGGAGAGAGTTGGGGATTTCGTTATTTTCATATTTGAGTTTTCGTAGATTTTGAAAATAGGATCATTTGATTTTTTTTATTTTATCTTCAAGTATTTATATTATAAAAATCTGAGAGAGGGAACAAAATGACTTTCCCTAAATAAAGAAATATTGAGGATTTAATAAAAAATCAAATAAGATTTTATTTCGGAGTTTTTGGCTATTTTATTTGAATTTAGGAAAATTGCACGTTTTTCAAAACTACATTATAGGGCTAACAAAATGTTCATCTCGTTCTAAATATTTTATTTAGGCGGTACAATATTATTTTGGAATTTTTAAAATTTTATTTTATTTTCTAGAATTTTTCTTAGTTTCGGCGGACCTTATTTTTTTAAATATCACATACCTGATCGGGTCAAGGCCCACTTTAGCTGCCCAAAGGCCACCGCCATCTCCCGCACCGGCTTGGGACCGGAGTCCCGAGCGAAGCCGCCGCCGCCGCCCGAGTCCGGGAGGAGCACGCCACCCGAGGCGCCTCCCGCAAGGCAGGACCCCAATAAATACAGCCGCCCGCCCCACCGCCACCCGACTCCGCCCCACCTCCCGCTGTCATGATTGGCGCCGCCGCCGCCGTTCGCCTCGCCGCCCGGAGCCCCGTTGCCCGCCGGACCCCGCTGGAGCCACCGGACCTCACTGGAGCCCCGACGAGGTAGCCGCCCGCCGCCGCCTAGAAAACCGACTCAGTTTTTTTGAAAACCCTAGGTTTTATTTTTTTACATCGGTTTTTATTTTTTTATCGGTTAATTTATTTAGCGAGTGTTCGCTCGTTCGTTCGTTTTAACGGACGAGTTCATCGTTTAGTTGCAGTTAGCGAACATCCGTTCGTTAAACCGTTCGTCAGTTTTTCTTTTTCTCGGATTTTCCACGATTATTCCAGATCGTGATTTCTGATCCGATTTTCGTTTTAGTATATCTTTTGCTCGTTTATCGGAATCAGGCGATTAAAGCGCCTAGAGTTTCGTCTCGAAACCCTCTTTCCGATTAACCAACTCAAACAAGTTTTTGCTTCTGTAAAATTTGACTTAGGTCCAGATTAGTAAAGGAAGCTTGTTTCTTTCGCCGTTTGACTTTCGTTGCTTCGTTTGATTTGGTTCTTTTTGCAAACTGGAGTTCTTAAGTTGAACTTTCTGGTTAGGTTTCTTATTTGAGTTTTACCCGTGCATTAGTTGAGTGCTTATTGTATGCTTGTTTGTTGCGATAGAGTACCCGGAGTGCGCCGCTTGCTACTTCGAATCGCTAGGTTTCACGGATCATCCGCAAGACAAGTAACACTTTGATCATACCTCTTTACTACCCAGTTTTATTGCATTAGATCAATCCTCAAACAATTGCATGGTTAGGATCTGATTGTGGGTTTTGGGAAGTAGATGAGGTAGTACCTATTACCTGTTTTATTGTCAAACCCTTGGGAGTTACTTCTACGTTTGCTTCTCGCCATGCTATGATAGTAGACGTGGATTGGGTGAGTGTATCCATGACAGATGTGAGATTGTTATTTAATGGTTTATTTAAGGTGGCAACTTTAACATACATCTGGGTGGATTGAGGTACCTGGGTATTCCAAATGATTACTGTTTTCTCTATGGACCGCCACCCAGGCTCAAAGGGATCATGAGATTATTCATGCTAGAAACTTCCGTCTGCAACCACAGGCTACTATGGTCTCTAGCATAGTTGATTAAGTCGCGCGAACTGTTACAGTGGTAGACTAGCAGATGTAGGGGAAAGTAGGTGTAACTGTCTACCCGATCGTAAGGTGCTAGTGCTTTTGAAAGACTATGTCTTGGTCATCCGTTTCTCAAACACCATGTAGTGCGAGAAATCAAACGGAGGAGATCGAGTCTTGTGGGGAAAAGTGCGCAAACCTCTCCAGCGTGTATAAACTAATCATGATTAGCCATGTCCTCGGTTATGGACATCTTGAGTATCTAGTACTTGGATTATCATGTGAATCTCATCATGTTACCTTAATTAATTTTGTTGGGTTTTAATGATGATGCTTAATTGGGATTGAGAGGGTGTCTACACTCTCAATGTTTAACAACCACCATGATAGTTAAATAAAATTTATTCCTTTGTAGTAGGGAAAAATTAGCTTTATGCAAAAACTGTAACCATAGAGCTTTCCACCAGCCATATATGCATGTAGTATAGCATATTTCTGTTCATTACTCTCTATGTGTTACATTGCCAGCATATTCCATGTGTTGACCCGTTTTCGGGCTGCAACGTTCATGCTGCAGAATTTTCAGACGACGAGTAAGGTGCCTTAGGTCGTGGTTCTATACTCAGTGATGCCGTTGGGGTTGATGGACTCACTTATCTTCCAAGCCTTCTGCTGTTATCGGTATTAGATGGCTATAATAAATTCTCTTTTGAGACATTCGATGTAATAAGTGTGTGATTGCTACTCTGTTATAAATCCTTCAAATACTGTGTGTGTCAGCATTACTGATTGAGGGATGACACTGAAGCACAGAGATCAGACATTTGAGGTCTGGTCGCTATAGCTTGTTTACTTTGTGCAGTACAAAAACAGAAACTTTGGCTGTAGTGCGTGAATTTACATTTTTTTACTGTAAAGTCAAATGGGTCTGAAACTTTTTGCACATTACTTATGTACAAATTGTTTAAATTGTCATATTTTTTTAGATTTTTTGGAGTTACATAAGTTTACTGAACTTTCAGATTACTACAGACTGTCCTATTTTTGGCAGATTCTGTTTTCTATGTGTTGATCGCTTATTTTGATGAATCTATGGGTAGTATCGGGGGGTATGAACCATGGTGAAGTTGGGATAAAGTAGATAAAGTGCTAATATGAAATTGGAATGAGTTTTCAACGGTACCTAAAGGTAGTGATTTGCTTTATTATACTAACGGATCTCACAAAGTTTTGTTAAAGTTTTGTGTGGATGAAGTATTCGAAGATCGAGGAGCTATCAATATGAGAAGAATAAAGAGAGGCAAGAGTTCAAGCTTGGGGATGCCCAAGGCACTCCAAGTAAATATATCATGGATACTCAAGCATCTAAGCTTGGGGATGCCCCGGTTGGCATCCCATCTTTCTTCTTCAACAATAATCGTTATACCTCGGTTTTTGTTTTGTTCACATGATTTGTGTCCTTTGTGTTTTTCTTTTTCTTTAAGAACCATGCTAGTATGAGATGTCCTTTCATCAATTTATAGAATGATTCATGTGCTTCACTTATATCTTTTGAGTATGATCTTATAGAATTGCTCTTTGTGCTTCACTTAAATATTTTTGAGTATGGTTTTATAGAATTCTTCGTGTGCTTCACTTGTATATTTTGAGCTTGGATATTTGTTAGTCTATATTAATTGTAGAATGCTCCATAAACTTCACTTACATATTTTGGAGTATGAATAATACTATCATCTAAAGTGGGTTTGGAAGAGTGTCAACTTTAGGAATTAGTGACCCCACTATTTTGGAGTGTGTTGAATCTTAGTGTGATATTTATGAAAGTGGATTTGGAAGAGTGTCGACATTAGTTAGGAATTAGTGACCCCACTATTTCGGAAGAGGTTCCAATTGATTATGAAAACAAAGTTGCTATCCATGATGATTATTGCGATAACATATATGCTATAAGGAATAATGTCAACCATGAAACTTGTCATCATGATTTTAATTTTCAATTGGATTATGACTCACATGACCGTTATTTTGTTGAGTTTGCTCCCACTATTCCGAATGAGAAGAGTTTTTCTTATGTGTAGATTAGTAAAATTTCTATGCTTGTAGATCATGAAAAGAATGCTTTATGTGATGGTTATATTGTCAAAATCATTCATGATGCTACTGAAAATTATTATGAGGGAGGCATACATGCTTGTAGGAGTTGCAATAATATCAAGTTTCCTCTCTATGTTCTTAAAGTTTTGAAGTTATACTTGTTTTGTCTTCCTATGCTAGTTGATTGTTGCTCCTATAAATTATGTGCTCACAAAATCCCTAGGCATAGGAAGTGGGTTAGATTTAAATGTGCTAGTCATATTCTTCATGATGCTCTCTTTAGGTTTCAATTCTTATCTTTTATGTGAGCATCATTGAAATCATCATGCCTAGATAAAAGGCATTAAAGAAAAGCGCTTGTTGGGAGACAACCCAATATTTAACCTTACTGTTCTTGTGTGTTTACATGATTAAGCTACTTTAGTAATCATGTTTCATAGCTTTTGTTTTAATAAAGTGCCAAGTAAGACCTTTGGGAAGACTTGGGTGAAAGTTAATGTGATCTTGCTGTAAAAAACAGAAACTTTGCGCTCACGAGATTAGCTGCCATTTTTTACAGAATAGTGATTTTTATTTGATTATTTTTGCAGAAGATTAATAGACAAATTCCTCACGTCCACCAATTTATTTCATAATTTTTGGAGTAGCATAAGTATGGTTGCTGTTCAGATCATTACAGACTGTTCTGTTTCTGACAAATTCTATTTTCATTGCATAGTTTGCTTGTTTTCTAGTTTCTATGGCTTATATTTCTTAATATAAATTGTAGAAATGGTATGGTACAGTAGGTATTGTGTGAGAACAATTATGAACCTTGTCTTTGGCAGTATAAAAGTGAATGGTTTACTCTTTATCATACTAACCTATCTCACGAAGTTCCGTTAAGTTTTGTGTGATTGAAGTTTTCAAGCTTTGAGTGAGATATCGATATGAGGATAATAAGGAGTGGAAAGACCCTAAGATTGGGGATTCCCAAGGCACCCCAAGGTAATATTCAAAGAAGACTCAAATGCCTATGCTTGGGGATGCCCCGGAAGGCATCCCCTCTTTCGTCTTCAAAACTATCGGTATACCTTACTCGGAGCTATATTTTTATTCGTCACATGATATGTGTTTTGCTTGAAGCATATTTTCAATTTTACTTGCTGTTTGAATAAAATCATTGGATCTGAAATCTTGAATGAAAAAGAATCCTCCCATGGCTAGTTAATTATTTGACTACTCAGTGTTCTTCACTTATATCTTTTTGGAGTAGTTTGTCATTTACTCATGTGCTTCACTTATATCCTATGGGCAAATCGTTGAATGAATCGAATATCATAAATCTGAAATTATATATGTTTCATATGCTTATCCCATGGGGAGTAATGAGAAGTAGAGGTGGTAAATTTATTGAAGGTTAGCAAACATTGTATTGGTCACTTGAACAATTTATGAAAGAATATTGAAGGAAGAGAGATTTCACATATGAATATACTATCTTGGACATATTTTGTAATTGTGAGCACTCATTAAAATATGACATGCTAAAAAGCTGATGTTGGACAAGGAAGACAACTTAATGGGTTATGTTTTCCTATATCCGAAACGTTATATTGTCTTGGATCATCCAACATGTTGCGCTTTGTTGACGCTCAAAATTGGCACTGTCGGGGAGGCTGATCGTACCCACGAACACCTATGGGGCCGGCGGACCAGGCCCCTTGTGGTTCGGAGGGGAGCGGAGATCACATGAAGAGCGGATCGAGGCGAGGCACACGAGCAGTTTACCCAGCTTCGGAGCTCTCCGGAGAGATAAAACTCCTACTGCTGCTTGTTTGATTGTATTGTTATCTTGCTAGGGAGCGATGAGAGCTACAAAACCTAGCGTGAGTGTCTCTGGTCTCGAGTGAGTCGAATCGGCGAACCCTTTCTACGCTATGCATGGGCCTCCTTTTATATGCTCAAGGGGTCTCCGACAGGTGGCAACACAGATGAGGGTACAAATGTAAAAAACAGTAGTTGGTACACCTACTTGAACAGTGTACAGTGCAAAATACATAACTCTGATGGCAAGGGACAAAGCAATAAATGCCCGTGCTGTCGCCTAAACAAAGGCAACAGAGACCGTCAGCGCCACCGCTCGCCACGATGGCAAGCTTGTCAGCGCCGCTTATCGCTGCTCTCCGCTGGTTGCACAGCCTCTTGACACGCGCGCATGGAATGGTCCCATGGCGACACGTTGATGGATGAGCTGGAGCGGAGATGAAGAGAGGTTACCTGCCCCGGCAAGTGCCCTGCCGCGGCTGAATCCTTGTCGCATCCGGAGGCTTGTCGCGCTCCGAGCCTTCCCGGCAAGCTCCTCTTGCCGGGGCCTTGTCTTCTGCGTGCCTTGAGTGGCCTTCCCGGCAAGCTCCTCTTGCCGGGCCTTGTCTTCTTGGTCAAATACTTTGTTCTTGAATGGCTCGATGGAACCACGGAGGACCTTGGCGGTGACCAGGCAAACCTCGCCGCTGGTGTCAGAATCGCTGCACGAGTACGGGATACTAGGGTACCCCTACTCTAGTACACCGACAGCAGCCCCCGGGCCTGGGCCGCACACGGTGCCGAGCGCTGTCGGGCTAGGCCCAAAACCTTGCACGGTCACACGCGGCCTCGATCACGCCGTAACTCGCCCCGGACCCACCACGACCCCCACTAACGGCATGCACCGAACGTGGCATCGTGCGAGAGATCGTGGGCGTGGTCGTGGGGGTTTCTTTATTAGGAAAAGCGGAACGTCCGCCCCCTCCCCCTCCTTATAAGCAGGGGAAACAGAGGCAGGCTGCCCACCTCGCCATTGGTGTCTTGTCAAGAAAACCACCGTCGCTCCCCCCTTCTTCTCCAGTGCGAAGAGAGCAGCGCCCCGCCCCCTTTCGCCACAAGCGCACTCACCGCCACCGACCTCCTCTGCCGCCTCCGCCATGGCTCCGAAAGCCGACAAAGGGAAGGGCGTCAAGTCGGCCGAGGCGCAGCGGCTCGCGGCGCTGCGCAAGGAGCGGGCCATCTTCTCCCCTCAGCTCGGCGCAAAGGAGCTATGGGAGCTCTTCTATCTCTTTTGGTCGACGGAGACGCCAGGCGCATCCGCGCATCGAAGGTACTCCCCGCCTCCGCTTATGATTCGCCCCAACCGGGTACCCCTTCTTTGCCCTTTTCTTCTATTGCGGCTCTGCCCGCTTTTCTCTGAAGTTCTTTGCGATATTATGAACACATACGGATTCCGCCTCCTTGATTTCACCCCCAACGCCATTCTGACCATGGCAGTTTTCGCACACCTTTGCGAAAACTTTGTCGGGATCCACCCCAACGTAGCCCTCTTCCCCCACTTCTTCATGCCCCGCGTTGAGAGAGGGGAGCCGCTTGCCGGAGGGATAGCTTGGGTCTCCAGGATCGGCAAGAAAGAAGCGTATCTGGAAGGGGAGTTCCGTAGCAAGTGGGAGGAGTGGAGAGCCAACTGGTGTTGGATCATAGAGGAGAACCCGCAGCCCTTCACTGCCGTGCGCCAAACCCCAATAGTGCGCGGCAACCATTGGAGCAACTTGGCGCCGGAGGATGCTAGATTGAAGATAGCTGTGACCCGGATTTTGCGCCTCAGGCTTGCCGGACTAACCGTAGGCGCAGTTGGCGCAGACTTCCTTCGGCCACAGATCGCTTCCCTTGCAGGAGAGAGGAGGAGACCTGCTTGGGAGTTCCAAAACGCTGCAGACATCATGAGGCTGCGCCGGGCCTCAATTGGAATTTCACCGCCCCGAGCTGGATGTGATGCCGCTAGAGCTGTTCAAGAACGACCCGATCACCCCGAGTGGTTTAGGTTGCCGAGGGGGGTCATCCCATTGTGCAACAACTCTGCTCTCGACCACATCCGCGCCATGATGCCGTTGTGCGATTCCCATGGGATCGTTCCAACCTGGCAGGAGCCTTCCGACGAGATCGTGCAACAGTTCTTCGACAACTTGGAAGAAGTGCCGATCCGCTCCGACGAGCAGAAGAGGCTCACTCGCGACACCACCGACGAGGAGATGGCGCGCATTGCCACCAGGCTGGAGGAGGCGGCTGCAGCTGCCGCCGCTGGCGTCTTCGGGTACACCGTGGAGGAGGCGGACGCAGCAAAGGCGGCAAGCCTTGCCGAGCGAAGGGAGCTTGCCGGTGAGGACGAGCTTGTCGAGCCCGAGGCCGAGTCGAGTGGACCTTCCGAGGGCGCTTCTTCTCCACCACCCAGCGACTTGCCGCCAACGGAGCCCCCGGCTCCGCCGAAGAGGCGTCTCCGCAAGGCCGGAGACGAGACGGGCGGCAGACGGGCCCACAAAGAAGAAGCGTTGCTGGCGTTGCTATCAAGGCAAGCGATGTTGCCGCTGAGCGCTCACACTGATGCGACAACCGGGCCGGGATCCTCCAGCCACCGCCGACGCCTCCGCCAAGCGGCCAAGAGAGCCCACTCCTCCGCCTCGTCGCACCGGAGGCGAGCCGGAGTTCGACTTCTCCGCGCTCAGCTCCGAGGAGGAAGACGAAGAGTAAGCTTCAATATTGTGCTTGTATTTCTTCAATTTTGTTGCTTCATCTTGAATCTGATTTGCTTTGTTCTGGACTCTTCCCTTTTCAGGACGCTAGCCCAGAGAGCGTCGAAGAGGGCCAAGATCCCGACGGTCGTCGTTGAGGACGACGCACCCGTGGCAACAGGGGACACGTCTGGGACCCCCTTGCCGGACCCGGCAACCCTTCCTCAGAGCAGCCCCCAGCACAGCCCCCAGGGTAAGTGTGCGGTTTTCTCCTTACTGTTAGGTGTGCAGGGATGCTCCTTCTTCATTGATATCTGATTGTTTGTTTGTGTAGGAGCAGAGCAGCCTCATCAGGAGGGCTCGGAAGCCGCCCCGAAATCTCGCTCACGCGACCACGCCGCCAAGGGGGGATACTCTGGCAAGGGAGCGTCCTCCGACGAGGGAGGCTACTCCGGCAAGGGAGGCTACCCCGGCAAGGGACAGCGCCAGCGATCCTCCAGTGGTCGAGACCGTGGCTGCAGATCCCATTGCAGGTAACCCCCTTACGTGAGAATTTCGCTTGGGCTCGTTTCCTTCTGTTTTTCTTTTTGAACATTTGCTTGACTGCTCCTTTCATCGACTGAAGCAGAGCCGATGGAGGTCGAGGTTGCCGGCGAGGAGGAAGCGCGCGACAACACCGACGAGGCCGCCGTCGTGGAAGAAGAGGTCGTCGCTGTGGAAGAAGAGGCCGTCGCTGACGAGCCTGTCGGCGAGGAGGCCACCGAGGCTGCCGACGCAGAAGCTGGCGAGGGGTCGGGCGATCGTGACCGACGGCCTGAGGCTGCAGGAGCGCCAGCGCTACACCGACAAATGACTCCCCGCCGCTACAGCCACAGTTCGAGGAGCCCCAGCCCGGCGCCTACTTGAAGGCCGGCGAGGGTGTCTTCATCAAGCACCCCTAGGAGTCGAGCTCCAGGGCGCCGGTCGAAGGAAAGACCTTCAATGGCGAGCTACTCGCCTCATTGGCTGGCAGCTGGTGGACGCGCCAAGCAGCGATGGCGAAGTTCGAGGAGGAGCAAGCATCGAAGAAGCTGTTGTCGCTCTACCGCGCCCAAAGAAGCCAAGTTGGAGTCCCGGGAAGCACTTGTCGCGAGGGCAGGAGCGGACATGGAGAAGCGCGCAGAAGAGCTCCGGAGCGCCAACCAAGAAACTCTCTGGGACGTAGCAGAAGCGCGGGAGCAACTTGCAGAGGAGTGCACGGCCTTCATCCTTGAGAAGGCCGCAGCTGAGGAGGAGGAGCGGCTGGCCACCGAGAAGCTCTCCGCGCAGGAAAGTGAGCTGGCGCAGTGGAAGGTCAACCTGGACAGCCACGAGGAAGACCTTGCCGCGCGCGAGGAGTCACTTGGCGGGGCGCTTAAGGAAGCGAAGGATGCTGCAGCCGCCGAGGCCGCCAAGGAAGAGTTGAAGGCAAGGTGGCACAGCTGGAGGCCAGCCTCAAGAAGAGCGGCGAGGAGATTGCAGCGCTCAAGCACGAGGCCGAGAAGGACGCCTACACTCTTGGCGAGCTGCGGTGGTCGCTCACGATAGGGGCAAGGAGCTCGACGCCGCCAAGGATTCCAAGGCGGACCTTGAGCTGAAGCTGACCACTCTGACGCAGACGCTGGACGGCGCCAGAGAGCGGGAGGTGGGCCTGTTGGAGGCGATCAAGGCCAAGGAGGAGCTGCTGGCGAATGTTGTTGCCACCCAGAGCGCCTTGAGGGAAAGTGTGGAGCATTGGACCGAAGGTCTTGTGGATACCTTCACGACATCCACAACGAAATGATGGAGCTGGGGATGGCGGACCTTGCATACTCCTCCGACGAGCATCTCCAACCCAGCGCCAAGCTTAGCTTATTCTTCAAGGGCGTGGTGACGGGCCTCCAGCGACTCCGGGAAGAGGTCCCAAAGCAGCTGGCCGAGGAATCACGCCAGATTTGTGCAGGAGCCCTCGAGAAGGTGTTGATAAAGGTGGCCTTCCGCAATCCGGGCCTCAACCTTAACGGCGTCCTCAGATCCTTGCCGCCATATGCCAACGTGGAGGAGCTCAAAGCCCTTGTCGCACCCATTGTGGACAAGGTGAACAAGATCAAGAGGATTGACGGCGACCGCGTGGACTAGGCCGTAATTTTATCTTTCCTTGTCGCTTGTTGATCATGTTTAGAACACTTTGTTAGATCAGCGACAAGTTATTTTGTAATATACTCTATCTTAGGCGATCATTGCAATGTTATTTCCTCTACTTGATTCCTTCCTTTGTAGGTTTCTGCCCTACGCATTTGGGGGAGTTGTCGGTGCGGGCACTTTTGTCATGAAGGCCGAGTGCAAAGAGCTCATCGGGCGATGCCGCCTCCGACAAGCAACCTTGTCGCGACTAGCTGCAGCTCACTTAAATTGTTGAGCGGACTCGAAACAAAGTAAGGGCGCGACTAGCCGCGATTTGGTTCCTCTGCGCACGGGTTTTCCATACAAAGTACTATTGTTCGAGGAAGATAACTTAAAAAATTAAAAACTGATTGCTCAAACTTTGGCAACTTAGCTTTTCTGTCGTTTGTTTCCCGATAAGGCGAAACTTCCTCGAGCGACGCTTGGTCCATGGTATTATCTTCTCCTTCCCCCCTGGTTAACTTGTGCGCGAGGGAGCCTTCCTTTCTTTGAGAAAAGAGAAATAAGAGAAAATAAAGTTATGGAGCCCAGCGGCTCGATATTGCTTACCGGGTGTGGTTGCTGCACAAAGTGTTAGCCAAAACATGCAATAAAATGATGAAAGCATGAATTTGACAAGTTGTGCGCAACATGTGAGCTTTACTGATGCACGGGTTCGCTACCGGCTTTGTACAAAGGATTACATGCAACAGCGGCAAGACTTGTACAAAAAGGTGGTTGCCGAATGTGGTCCGCAACCGCGCCTCTATGGGTAAAACTTAAGAAGATGCTCAATGTTCTAGGAGTTGCTCACCGGAATGCCATCTTCGGTCTCAAGGCGGACAGCGCCAGGCCTAGTGACTCGTTTCACCCGATAAGGGCCTTCCCACTTTGGCGTGAACTTGTTTGAATTCTTGGCGGACTGAACGCGCCGAAGAACAAGGTCGCCCTCCTCGAGGCTTCTGGCACTAACTCAAGGGCTATGGTAGCGACGCAAAGCTTGTCGGTAACGAGCGGCTCAGACAATGTTCGAAGACGATCCTCCTCAAGGAGGAGCGTCATCTTGTCACACCTGCTCTTGCTCAAGCTCATCATAAGCGAGCACTCGAGGCGATCCGTGATACGAGTTCCGTGGGGAGAACTGCCTCTGCTCCATAGACTAGAGCAAAGGTGTCCGGCGGTGGCTCGATTTGGCGTCGCCCCGATCAACCAAAGAACCACCGGTAGCTCCTCGATCCAGCTTTCTTCCGCACTTGTGCAGCCCGTCGAAAGTTCTGGTCTTGAGCCCGCCAGAGCACTTCTACATTTGCCCTTCTCGCTTGACCGCTGCTTCTCGGATGAGCAACAAAAGCAAAAGCAGACCTTGGCGCCAAGATCTTGGGCGATCGCATGAAGGTGCGATCAGAATTGTGTGCCGTTGTCGGTGATGATCCTGTTAGGGATTCCAAACGGCAAACAATTGACTGAAGAACTTGATCGCCGACCGTGCCGTCACCTTCCTCACTGCTTCCACTTCCGGTCACTTTGTGAACTTGTCGATTGCGACGTACAAGTACTCAAAGCCCCCGAAAGCTCGGGGCAAAGGGCCGAGGATGTCGAGCCCCCAGATCGAAAATGGCCAGGATAAAGGGATCGTCTGGAGAGCTTGAGCTGGCTGGTGTATCTGTTTGGAATGGAACTGGCACGCTTCACACTTGGTTACTTGTGCGATTGCATCCCGGAGGGCTGTCGGCCGAAGAAACCTTGCCGGAAAGCTTTGCCGGCAAGTGCTCTTGGCGCCAATGTGGTGACCACATATGCCTCCATGTATCTCCGCCAACAACTTCGGCCCATCTTCCACAGGAATACACTTCAATTTCACACCGTTGAGTCTTCTTACATGCAGTATGTCGACAAACTGGTACATACTTGACTGCTGGGTTACTCTTTCCGCTTCTTCTTGCTCTTCGGAAGTTCTCCGTCACGAAGGAAATGGACAATCTGCTGCGCCCATGCTGGAGCTTGCGGCTTGACAACAAGGACTAAAGGCACATCTGCTGCTGCGGGAACATCAGCTTCTACGGCAAGAACCTGCGGCTCAGCCGGAGCTTGATGCCCCCCGGCAAGCTTGCCGGAGCAAAACTTGTCGGGAGCGTCTGCTTCAACGAAACAAACCCTGGGGCTTGTCGGAGCAGACTGCCCCTCATCTCTGTTGGTGTCGATCTTGGGGACCTTCGCGACGGCGGCTTCGGGAAGCTCTGCCGGAAAGTAGTCACTAGAGATCAAATCCCTCTTCTTGCTCTGTCCAGTTGATGGTGTTACGATTGGCTGAGTCAGCTTGAGCACGAAAATCCCTGGTTCCACAGGCAACTTAAGTGCAGTGCACTTTGACAGGCCATCAGCAATATCGTTCTGAGCTCTTGGAACATGTTCCATTTTGTAGGCCGTCAAAGTGCTCTTCTAGCTTCCTCACTTCATCAACGTAGGCTTCCATCAATGGACTCTGGTAATCTTTGTTCACTTGGCGGACGACAAGCTGCGAGTCACCCTTGACAATAAGCTTCTTGATCCCAAGGTCCACTGCGATCCTGAGACCGGCAAGCAAACCTTCATACTCTGCAGTATTGTTTGTTGCTTGCTCCTTGGGAAAGTGCATCTGGACTACGTACTTGAGGTGCTCTCCGGTGGGTGCGACAAGCAAAGACGTCGGCGGGCGCCTTGCAGCGAGAAGGCACCATCAAAGTACATCAGCCACTCTTTGCTTGCTTCCTTGACGGGAATGCTCGTCTCTGGGATCTCTTCATGTGGCGTTGGCGTCCATTCTGCTACGAATTCTGCCAATGCTCTGCTTTGGATAGTTGAAGTGCTTTCAAACTTGAGGCCAAAGCTTGACAGTTCCAGTGCCCACTCGACAATCCTGCCTGTCGCTTCTGGATTCTCGCGGTATCCTCTTCAGCCGAAAGCGAGTGACGACTGTTATCTCATGTGCTTGGAAGCAATGGCGTAGCTTTCTCGAGGCCATGAGGAGGCCGAAGCAATTTCTGCACACCGTAGTACCTTGACCTAGGCCCCCGCAGGAGGGAACTGACAAAGTAAACTGGGCGCCGCACCATCCTTTTCTCGTGATCTGCTCATGCTCGCTCAGATTCGGCCCTTGTCGGGACCAGAGCTTGTCGTGAAGCCCCTCGCTTGTCGCTGGATGTGCTTGCCGTGGTTGCTGGCTCGTCATCCGCCTCCCTCTCCGCTACTACCGCAGCACTAACCACTTGATTGGTTGCCGCTATATATAGCAGCAACTTCTCTTGTGGCTTAGGTGCGACAAGTGTTGGAGTGGAGGACAGGTATCTCTTTAAGTCCTGCAGCGCAGCCTCCCCTTCGGGAGTCCATTTCATTTGGCCTGCGTTTTTCAAAATCTTGAAAAATGGCAGGGCGCGTTCAGCAGACCTAGAGATAAACCTGCTGAGAGCAGCCACTCAACCGGCAAGTTTTCGTACATCCTTGACGCACTTTGGTGCTTCAATCTGCTCAATGGCCTTTATCTTGTCGGGATTGGCTTCAATCCTCACGAGACATGAAGAACCCGAGAAGCTTGCCGGAAGGGACTCCAAACACGCACTTCTCGGGGTTGAGCTTGAGGTTGACTTTGCGCAGATTTGCAAAGGTCTCATCCAAATCTTGAACCAGAGTTGCTTTGTCCTTGCTTTTGACCACTATGTCATCCATGTAGGCTTCTACATTTATGTGCATTTGCGGCTCAAAAGCGTCATGGACTACTCTTGCAAACGTTGAACCAAAGCATTCTTCAAACCGAAAGGCATCCGTATGAAACGATATGTGCCACATGGTGTAATGAATGCGGTCTTCTCCTCATCTTCTTCAGCCATGAAGATCTGATGGTATCCTGAGTATGCATCAAGAAACGAAAGCAAATCACATCCAGCCGTGGAGTCAATAATCTGGTCGATGCGCGGCAAGGGAAACGGGTCCTTGGGACAAGCTTTATTAACATCCGTGAAGTCAATACAAAGTCTCTATTTCCCATTTCCCTTGCGCACAACTACAGGATTGGCCAACCACGTAGGATGGAGCACTCCTCTGACAAGGCCTGCTGCTTCCAGTTTCTTGATCTCTTCTGCAATGAATTCTTGGCGCTCCACTGCATGTTTCCTTACTTTCTGTTTGATGGGCCGCGCATGAGGACAAACGGCCAGGCGGTGCTCAATCACTTTCCTGGGAACACCGGGGATGTCAGACGGTTGCCATGCAAACACGTCGACATTCGCCCGCAGGAAAGCAACGAGCGCGCATTCCTATTTAGGGTCGAGAGAGGCACTGATGGTGAAGGTACCACCAGCGCCATCCTCCTTGGCGGACACCTTCTTGGTCCTTGGCAGAGCTGCCATCTTCTTCTTGCACTTGTCGGTGGAGCTCGATGGTGCGTCCTCGACGGTAGCGCAGCACTACGAAGAGGTGCACTCCGAAGATCTTGCCGGACTTGGACTTGGTCTTCTTTCCCCCGGGAGCTTCAGCGGCAAGTGTTTGGCAATCTGTTGCCGCTGTTGCATCCCGGTAGATCTTGTCGGCACAGATAAGGGCATCCTTCTTGTCGCCATGGACAGAGATGACGCTTATCGGGCCTGGCATCTTGAGTAAGTTGTAGACGTAGTGAGAGGCTGCCATGAACTTGGCGAGTGCTGGACGGCCAAGTATCCCATTGGCAATGGGAAATCGGCAACGTCGAATGTGACCCTCTCAGTCCTAAAGTTCAGCTCGCTGCCAAATGTTACCGGCAACGTAACCTTTCCCTTCGGCTTGCTCCTTCCCGGATTGATTCCTTGGAAAGTACTAGTCTCTTCGAGCTCGCTGTCAGGGATTTGAAGCTTCTGGAGCACCGAGGAGGAGATTAGATTCAAGCCGGCTCCGCCGTCAACTAGCATCTTGGTGACCTTGAGGTTGCGGATGGTTGGTGAGACCAACATCGGCAAGCACCCGACCGCAGTTATGCGATCAGGGTGGTCCTCAATATCAAAGATGATAGGCGTCTTGGACCACTTCAGAGGCTTGCGTGACTCTACGGATGGTTCCGCTGCGTTGACCTCCGCATCCATTGCCCGAGTTGGGGGTGGGAAGTATGCAGGAAGCACCTCCGTCCAACGCAGAGGACCTCCGTGGCTTCTGAAGCTCCCTCGCCATCGGCGCTGCGTCTTCCATATCTTCGTCGTCATCATCTTCATCCTTGTCGCAGGGAGGTCTGTCTCCTTGCCGCTGCTTGGCCTTGCCGCGGCGTCCTCCCCGGCCGGGACATTTCTTGCTTGCTCCCCCAGCACCTTCCTGGGCCTTCTCCTTGTCGCGCCGCTCATACTCAGCCTTCTGCTGCTCAACAAGCTGCTCGCTTTCTTGCAGCTCCGGAGGTCGTGGCCCTTGGTGCGGTGGATCTTGCAAGATCGCTTGTCGAGCTGCCCGCTTGTCGGAGGCCGCCACAGATCGGGTGGTTGGCGTCGGCAACCTCCTTGCCGGGCCACCAGCCTTGGCGTTCTTGTCGCCACCTCCGCTGCCGGACTGCTCAACAGCTAGCACTTCTCCGCCTTTCTTCTTCCTGTTGCCTCACCGGGGCTCTTCGCTGTCGGGCGGTCTCTCACCGTTAGATCCTGCTTCGCATTCTCTCGGGAGTCTCCTCCCTTCTTCAAAGACGCGTGCACACTTGTCGGCCAAGGCATACAGCTCATCGACATCCTTGACATTGCACATCGCCATCTCCTCCCTCATCCTGCGGTTCCGCACGTTCGATGAAACGCGCCGATCACCGCGGCAGGGTGGACATCTGGGATGTTGTAGTGCACACGGCTGAATCTCTGAATGAACTTGCGCAGGGACTCTCCTTCCTTCTGGGCGAGCAGATGAAGGTCAGTTTCTTGGTCGTGAGGCTTGTGGCCACCTGTGAAGGCGCCAACAAACTGATGGCATAGATCTTCCCAAGAGGATACGGAGCTGTCCGGCAAGTGCATGAGCCAAGATCTGACGTTGCGCTTGAGCACGAGCGGGAAGTAGTTGGCGAGGATCTTGACGTCCCGTCCCCCCGCAGCTTGCACCGCGATGGTGTAGATGCTGAGGAACTCCGACGGATGCGTCCTGCCATCGTACTTCTCCGGCACATCTGGTTTGAAGTTTTTCTCGCTGGGCCACTGGACTTGCCGCAGCTCACGAGTGAACGCAGGGCAACCTACCGCGTACGGCAAGTCGCCTGGTTCCTCTGGCGCGTGCATGTCAACAGAGGGCCCGGCGAGCTTGTCGGACTGATGTCGCGCTTCTCTCCGGCGCTTGGTGCGAGTTCGAGCATCCTCTTGTTGTCGTTCATGAAGAACTTGGCGCTGATCGTGGCGAGCTCATGGATCCGATGACGCGGTGGAGTCGCTGTCGAGGTGGATCCGGTGAGTCGGCGATTTTGGCCTTCGGGGCGGAGAGTGCATGGCAGTTGCACCCCCACCAGTCTCGTCGCCACCGGCTCGCGTTTGGCGTTCTTGCCGTGGCAGCGAAGCACTCGGTTGCCGCAGAGCGTCGCCGTTGGCGAAGCCGATGAGACTCTGTATAGTGGCCCTCCACTCGCCGACCTTGTCGGCCGTTGGAGGGTAGTCGAGGAGCAGTTGAGCTCTCGCCAGAGCTTCTGCTGGAGTAGTGGGTGGCATTGGTGAACGGTGCGAGGAGCGGGATATGCTCGGACTTCTAACTATGTTAGAAGGAGCAGCATCCCGTCCAGGCGACCGTATCTCGCTCGTGCCAGCATGTTGGCGTGCACGCTGGTCTTGAGGGTCTTGATCCAACGAGCGTATGGCGTTGTGAACGCCATGACGCTGCTGGTCCCGCGTCTCCTGAGATGGGCGCGGGGGATGTACGGACGCCGAGGTTTGCGGGGCCTTGTCCTTGGACTTGGCAACGTCACGAACTCCTTCGTCGGCGCCCGTTCCTCCGCCAGCGTACGCCCCACCACCCGTTTGCTGTGGTGATGGAGGGTATGATGCGGACGGCTCTGCTGCCGCCGAAGCCTTCTTCTTCGGTGGCATGTTGAGCAAGATGTGGAAGATGATGAAGACGCTGCTCGTGTGAACGTCGGATCAGATTCACACAGCCTCGACGCCCCCTACCTGGCGTGCCAAAGATGTCGGGGAGACTGATCGTACCCACGAACACCTATGGGGCCGGCGGACCAGGCCCCATTGTGGTTCGGAGGGGGGCGGAGATCGCACGAAGAGCGGATCGAGGCGAGGCACACGAGCAGTTTACCCAGCTTCGGAGCTCTCCTGAGAGATAAAACTCCTACTGCTGCTTGTTTGATTGTATTGTGATCTTGCTAGGGAGCGATGAGAGCTACAAAACCTAGCGTGAGTGTCTCTGGTCTCGAGTGAGTCGAACTGGCCGAACCCTTTCTACGTTGCGCATGGGCCTCCTTTTATATGCTCAAGGGGTCTCCGACAGGTGGCAACACAGATGAGGGTACAAATGTAAAAACAGTAGTTGGTACACCTACTTGAACAGTGTACAGTGCAAAATACCTAACTCTGACGGCAAGGTGCGCCACCGCTCGCCACGATGGCAAGCTTGTCAGCGCCGCTTATCGCTGCTCACCGCTGGCTGCACAACCTCTTGACACGCGCGCATGGAATGGTCCCATGGCGACACGTTGATGGATGAGCTGGAGCGGAGATGAAGAGAGGTTGCATGCCCCAGCAAGTGCCCTGCCGCGACTGAATCCTTGTCGCATCCGGAGGCTTGTCGCGCTCCGAGCCTTCCAGGCAAGCTCCTCTTGCCGGGGCCTTGTCTTCTGCGTGCCTTGAGTGGCCTTCCCGGCAAGCTCCTCTTGCCGGGGCCTTGTCTTCTTGGTCAAATACTTTGTTCTTGAATGGCTCCGAAGGAACCACGGAGGACCTTGGCGGTGACCAGGCAAACCCTGCCGCGGGGTGCTACAACTGCCCGTGCACGAGTACGGGATACTAGGGTACCCCTACTCTAGTACACCGACAGGCACAGTCATAAAATTAGCATAGGTTATATCAAGACAAATTCAAACTTATGATTGGAAGTCACCTTGGAATGTCTATCTTCGAGAAGATCAAGATGGATATGACGATGGTCTAAAACGGAGCTCGGACTCAAAAGTTATGACAAGTTCAGAGATGCTCATGTTGACACCAGAGTAAAGAAATGCATAAAACTCAATCAATATGGCCTCTGATGGAACTGTTTCAACATGAAAGTTGTGCATCTCGTTGAATCGATAGATTTTGATATAAAAATCATCTTAATCCGAGTTCCTATGCAACCTGTGGAGGCAAAACAAGGTCAGAAATAGAAGTTGCAGAGTCATTTCGGACCGACCGAGTTGTTTTGATCGGTGAGACCGAGTTGGTCCGAAAATTTACCAGAGAGTTGGCAATGTTGACTCGGTAGGACCGAAGAAAACCAATCGGTGAGACCGAGATTGATCCGGAAATTATAGAAGGTTATAGAGAGTTGGCCACGTTCACTCGGTGGGACCGAAGCAAACCAATCGGTGAGACCGAGATTGATCCGGAAATTGCCAAAGATTCCTGTCCGAGTTAGGTTAGGGTTTTTGATGTTTTGGACGGAATTTTTAGTCCTTTTCTTGTATGGAAAGTCCAGCCGCCTCATAAATAGATGAGAGGTGATGGCCGATTGAACAACACACAATCGAACAAATCTATCTACATCTTTTACCTTTACTTTTCCTTCTCCCTTGTTCTTCTTCTTTCTTGTTCTTCGTTCGTTCTTCTTCATTGCAGGGCGGTGAACCTCGAGGCACTAGAGGCGGTCAGGCCGACCTAGGGCAGCCCATAGCCGCCGCGCGCCCTGACGGGGTCCCTCCTGGGCGTGTGGGGGTTTCGGTCTCAAAAGCGCTGCGGATTGTCTTATGCATGCAGCGCTTCCGGCGGGTTTCCTTCGACGTGAGCTGCGGTGCATTACCCCCGGCGTCGAGGGTACACGGTGACGTGTTCGTGTGCGAACACACTTTCTGGCGACTCCGCTGGGGATGAAGCTTTGAACGGTCTCTGGCTTATTCTTGCTACGAAGAGATCATCATTTAGGGTTTGCAATCTACAAAGGTAATATGAATACTCAATTCACATATGTAGATGCAAATAATGCATATGTTGTTGCTAGATCATCTAATGAGCATAATGTATTGGCTAGCCCTAGTTTTATGAATCATGCATCTAATTATGCGCAAGGGCCGATGCAAAACAATTTATGCTTCAAATTCTTATGATTTTAGCAACGTACACCATATGTATCAAAACTCTCATGCATCGGCAACCCCACAAATCCATATGCCGATGAACAACATGATGGGTTTGGTTAATCAATTTGAAACACCTCATGTTAAAATTTCCAATAGCATACAAGAAAGTGTTTAACCTTTTTATTCATCGGCAACTAATTTGCAATATGTGAATCAAACCTTGCCGATGGATGGGAGAATTGGCCATGCTACTACTAGTTATGCGGCCAGTTACTCTCAACCGTCATATGCTACACCTCATGTTAGTAATTTTTCAGCACCATACACAACTGTAGATTTTACAGGAGAGGTTGTGCCCAATATTGTAGAAGATGAGGTAGTAGTGGCTGCATTGAAGAGTTTAGCCCAAAATAAGAGGATTAGTGCTCTTTGCCTTGAACAACATGAAAAGGGGCTATTTCCTGATTATGCCGCAATAAAAGCTAGAGTTTTGCAAGATGAATCTTTGCCAATTGATAAAATTGGCGAGCAAAAGTATGGTCTTACAACAATGCATATGCCTTCACCTAGTACTACATCATATTATACACCCCCTACACAATTGCAAAATTTCGGCAACACCCGTGTGTCATTGCCGAATGAATCTAAAAGCATTGGGGGGCAATCATATCCGGAGTGGGCTGAAATTGAGAAAAAGCTTAAAGCTAATTTTGCCGCTCGCTGCCAGAAACAAATAGAAAAATAATTGGCTCATATAAAAGAAGCATTGCCAATTGGTAGTATCAATGTAAAGAAGGATGATTCAGAACATGAAAGTGCTTCGGTTGAAAAAGCCGAATCATGTAGTATATATTCTGAATCCATCAAATCCAACGAGGCAAGCATTATTGAGAAAGGGCATGGAAAGCAAAGGAAAACAACGGTGCTTGATTTTTCTGAAGTTAATGGAACCTACTTCCTGCCCTATGAGTTCCGTGCCGTAGAAACTGACAAGCCTCAAGGACAAGAACAAGTATCCGAACAAAGTTCGGCTGACATGGATGTTCAAAGCAATGATGCACGGAATCAAGAAAAAGATGATGACAAGGTGTTGGGGAGCCATCCAAAGACGGAGCAAGATGTTCTTCAAGTGGCACCACCATCATGCTCTCCCTACATATTTGAAGAGGTATGCATAGCGAGTAATTTACCTATTTTCAGATTTGGTCGCAACTTCATTATTAAAGCATCTATAAGAAATATTCTCATAAGTAATTTTGAAAGACCAATGAAGAAGGGTAATTTACTTGTTAGCAATAAAATTGTTATGGAACATATCGGTCAACCCATTGCGCCATTTATAAAGACCGATAATGACTTATTGTTACAGCCAAAGATTTCCCCGTTGCTTTGTCTAAAGTTCATATCTAGTTGGGTAGCTTTGCTTATTTCGTACTTGGCTTGCACTTGGTCTCAACTGAGACATGTATGTTCTAAATATCTTCGTTTCAGAAATTTAAAGCCAAGGTTAAATTCTATTGAGAAAACCGATGCTAATATAATATCTTATCCAAAGACATCGGAGATAGAGTGGAAAACACAATGCATAGCCGAATGGGGAGATTCCAAATCTAAACCATTCGTTTGCTTATCTCCAAAGCCGTTCAAACGGAAAGATCGGCTAGAAAAAAAGAAGTATACCTTCAATTCAAGCATGTGTGATCAAATATTTGATTTGTTGCTGAAAAATAATTACATTACAATTCTTGATCACTATGTTAAGCCATCAATCCAAGGACAAATGTATTGTAAGTTGCATGATTCGTTCAAGCATAGCTTTGAGGATTGCAACATGTTTCGTTAAATAGTTAAATCGGCCATTGATAAAGGACGATTGAAATTTGTTGAAACACCAAGAGATGACCAGTCTATTCCAATTGGTCCTGATGGCAAAAAGTTTATGCATCGGCTGCTTCAAGCCGATCCACTTAAAGAGAAGGTAAAAATTGCAGGTGATGAGATCAAGCTTTCAAGTAAAGAAGTTGTTGAAGAGCATAATGAACATAATCTTGAGGGCCAGAATTCCATCGAAGCTACAATGGAGAAGCCAAGGACTGGGGGGCAGCAAGCAAATCCAATGATCGATGAAAGCAAACCAAAAGAAAATAAAGGCCGAAATAAGAGCAAGTATAAGAGATCAAAAATCACCTTCGCTGAACTATTGGATAAATATCAAAAGAAGACTGAAGAGAAGAATACTTATCGGCCAAATCATGCAAAGAATCCAAGATCACCCCCAAGGTGCAAGTATGAGGATTGGTATTGGCAAAGTGAGAATTTTAATGCAACATATTAATATCCTTATTTTGGGCCGCCAATGCCAATGCCGTGGATGCCTCCCTATGCTCCTATAGATCCATATCCATCATGGGACAGGTATGATGCAAGGGCACATTCTCCATCTTATTTTAGACCATCTCACCAATATTATGCAGCTCCGAGAAGATCAACATTTGAACAATCACATGTTAAAGACCGTTTCAATCATAAGGAATCGGTCCAGAGCTCAAGGAAGAAGAAAGAGGTGGTCAAGCAAGTTTACCGTGTTAAAAGAGATGGTTGTAAGAGTGCAACTTCAGATTTGATCTCAAATGAAAAAGAGCCAATTAAAGTGTTGACATTGGCTACTAAAGGCAATGAGACAAAGCAACCAATTATTGAGAGTCGAAGTGCGAAATCTGAAGAAAAGAAGTTGATAGTGCATAAGGCCAAAAAGGAATTGCCATTGGTCAAAACATAATCACAGCCGTGATGCCCGCTCAGCTTATCGTATTGGCAAAAGAAGAAATTAAAAAAAACTTAGTGCACAGGAACTTGAGGAAAGGAATATGGCATGGATTCCAAAAGAGAGTACCCAAAACAAGAATTATGTGCAAGCTTCCATTACAAAAAGTACAATAAAAGTGAAGAGAGAGAAGGATGGAAGCAACAAACAATTAAGCCGAAGGCGTGCATCACAACATCAGAATCTTCAGTTAGCACATCATCCATTTTCTTCAACCATGCCATTGATGCCTTTTCCATGGAATTCATCACTAGGTATGATGAATTACCCTCCATGGATTTATTTTGATCCATGGATGCAACATAATTTTATATATCATGAGAGGGTGTTATCAAATTACTATACATTTGGTTAGTTACATTGTTGCTAATACAAAGGGGCCGAAATATTTTATTCCTATTTTATTTGTTTATTTCGGCTATACATATTTTGGTGGGTGAATTCTACATGGACCTCATGTTAATGGATGATATTTATCTATCGCCCTAAGATTATGTCAAAGTATGGCCGGTGTAGTATCCTAACATCGTCCTTAGTTCAATTGGAGACCAAAATAAGCCTCATGCCGCTTAAAATATTTTTTCACAATAATCAAAGACGAATATAAAATTTTATTCGGTTTGGAGCTTTTGGTTGCCATAGGTTCTATACATATTGAGACTTTGGGTGATCCGTTATGAGTAGTACAACAAATATCCAAGAGTTATCAATGTTTTGACGAATCACTTATAGTTTACCTTGAGGTATCTCTAGATATAAAATTTACCTTGGGTTGCTTTAATATTTCTCATATATCTAGACATGAAAATTGAAGAGCAAATGAGTTGGCGCAACAAGCATTCGGCTACCATGTTGATCATGGTGTATTGCACATCTATCAATAGCCGATGCTTGATCTCACCGACATAGGTAAGGCCGAACCAAAGCCCATTGCTTCGGCCACTAATGAAATTTGTATGCAGGTGAAAGGAAGGCTTAGAGGGAATTCATTCTTGATTGTCTGCAAAATCCCAGCAAAATGGTGAACAATATGGTTCAGAGGATGACTTTGAAATACATATCTATGGAAATTTATCACCGGATTGTTAATGAAATTGAGAAGGTTTCACCCAAATTTGCGTCAAGGATTCAAACAAGTAATGGCCGATATATACTTATCGTCCTAAGAAGATGCAGAATGGCCGATGGAGTGTTGACATCGTCCTTAGAATCAATATGGTACAAGTTATTTTTCGGCACGTTAGCTATGCCAAAAAACAGGGGGGCATGTGTTGACGCTCAAAATTGGCACAGTCATAAAATTAGCATAGGTTATATCAAGACCAATTCAAACTTATGATTGGAAGTCACCTTGGAATGTCTCCCTTAGAGAAGATCAATATGGATATGACGATGGTCTAAAATGGAGCTCAGACTCAAAAGTTATGACAAGTTCAGAGATGCTCATGTTGACACCAGAGTAAAGAAATGCATAAAACTCAATTAATATTTCCTCTGATAGAAACTGTTTCAACATGAAAGTTGTGCGTCTCGTCGAAAAAATATATTTTGATATAAAAATCATCTTAATCCGAGTTCGTATGCAACCTGTGGAGGCAAAACAAGGTCAGAAACAGAAGCTGCAGAGTCATTTCGGACCGACCGAGTTGTTTTGATCGGTGAGACCGAGTTGGTCCGAAAATTTACGGAGAGTTGGCAATGTTGACTCTGTAGTACCGAAGCTAACCAATCGGTGAGACCGAGATTGATCCGGAAATTATAGAAGGTTACAGAGAGTTGGCCACGTTCACTCGGTGGGACCGAAGCAAACCAATCGGTGAGACCGAGATTGATCTGGAAACTGCCAAAGATTCATGTCCGAGTTAGGTTAGGGATTTTGATGTTTTGGACGGAATTTTTAGTCCTTTTCTTGTACCGAAAGTCCAGCCGCCCCATAAATAGATGAGAGGTGACGGCCGATTGAACAACACACAATCGAACAAATCTACCTACATCTTTTACCTTTACTTTTCCTTCTCCCTTGTTCTTCTTCTTCCTCGTTCTTCGTTCGTTCTTCTTCATTGCAGGGCGGCGAACCTCGAGGCCCTAGGGGCGGTCAGGCCGACCTAGGGCAGCCCATAGCCGCCGCGTGCCCTGACGGGGTCCTTCCCGGGCGTGTAGGGGTTTCGGGTCTCCAAAAGCGCCCGCCGGATTGTCTTGCGTACCGCGCTTCCGGCGGGTCTCCTTCGAAGTTAGCTGCGGTGCATCACCCCCGGTGTCGAGGGTACACGGTGACGTGTTTGTGTGCGAACACGCTTTCCTTTCCCTCTCATGCTAGCTAAATTCTTTGCACCAAGTAGAGATACTACTTGTGCTTCCAAACATTCGTTAACCCAGTTTTGCCATGAGTGTCCACCATACCTACCTATGGATCGAGTAAGATCCTTCAAGTAAGTTGTCATCGGTGCATGCAATAAAAATTGCTCTCTAAATATGTATGATCTATTAGTGCAAAGAAAATAAGCTTTATACGAACTTGTGATAGGGAAGAAATAAAAGCGACGGACTGCATAATAAAGGTCTTTATCACAAGCGGCAATATAAAGTGACGTTCTTTTGCATTAAGATTTTGTGCATCCAACCATAAAAGCGCATGACAACCTCTGCTTCCCTCTGCAAAGGTCCTATATTTTACTTTTATCTTCTACCCTTATACAAGAGTCATGGTGATCATCACCTTTCCTTTTTACACATTTTCCTTTGGCAAGCACTTTGTGTTGGAGCGATCCGGATATATATATCCACTTGGATGTAGGTTTTCATAAATTATTATTGTTGACATTACCCTTGAGGTAAAAGGTTGGGAGGCGAAACTATAAGCCCTATCTTTCTCTTTGTCCGATTAAAACTTTGAACCCATAAATATCACATGAGTGTTAGCAATTGTGAAAGATTAAATGATAGTTGAGTATGTGGAGTTTTCTGAATCAAAGCTCTTACATAGACCCTTCCCGAAAATAAGATGAATTGCAATTTTTTGATGACTAAGAGCACTGTTTGTTAGTTTTCAAGAAAGTTTATGATCTATACTTTAACATGTGAATAGCTTGTTGCTTGATCATGAAAAGTTTTATGAGATGAGCTACTGTTATGACATATAATGATGCTAGAAAAGCTGATTGAAATTATCATTGATCAAACTTGTGCACCTGCTAGCATTCACACTTCATAAATTATTTCTTTTATCATTTACCTACTTGAGGACGAGCAGGAATTAAGCTTGAGGATGCTGATACGTCTCCAACGTATCTATAATTTATGAAGTATTCATGCTATGTTTACAATAGTTTTATATGATCTTGGTATGATTTGATTAGAACTAACCCGGACTGACGCTGTTTTCAGCAGAACTACCGTGGTGTTGTTTTTGTGTAGAAATAAAATTCCTTGGAATGCGATGAAAATCAACGGAGAATTTTCTGGAAAATATAAAAAATAATGGAACAAAAATCTACCGGAGGGGAGTTCCGTGGGCCCCACGAGGGTGGGGGCGCGCCCACCCCCCTTGGGCGTGCTCCCCTATCTCGTGGCCGCCTCGGGGACCCCCCTGACTTGTTTTCAATGCCATCCTCTCCTATAAATACAGAAACCTTCCAAAAATAACCTAGATCGGAAGTTCCGCCACCGCAAGCCTCTGTAGCCACGAGAAATCAATCTAGGCCCTCTCTGGCACCCTGCCGGAGGGGGCCATCACCACCGGAGGCCATGGAGGAGGATCCTAGAGGGGCCATCATCACCATGAAGGCCAAGGACCAGAGGGAGAACCTCTCCCCATCCAGGGGGAGACCATGGAGGAGGAAGCATAAGGGGGAGAACTTCTCCTCCTCTCTCTCGGTGGCACCGGAGTGCCATCGGGAGGGGAATCATCGCTGCGGTGATCGTGTTCATCAACATCACCATCATCATCACCATCCTCATCTATTTTACGTGGTCCACTCTCTCGTAGGCCATGGAGGAGGATCCCAGAGGGGCCATCATCGCCATGAAGGCCAAGGACCAGAAGGAGAACCTCTCCCCATCCAGGAGGGAGGCCATGGAGGAGGAAGCACAAGGGGGAGAACTTCTCCTCCTCTCTCTCGGTGGCACCGGAGTGCCATCGGGAGGGGAATCGTCGCCGCGGTGATCGTCTTCATCAACATCACCATCATCATCACCATACTCCTCTATTTTACGTGGTCCAATCTCTCTTGGTGGCACCGGAGTGCCATCAGGAGGGGAATCATCGCCGTGGTGATCGTCTTCATAAACATCACCATCCTCATCTATTTTTACGTGGTGCACTCTCCCGCACACCGCTGTAATCCCTACTTGAACATGGTACTTTATGCCACATATTATGATCCAATGATGTGTTGCCATCCTATGATGTTTTGAGTAGATATCCTTTGTCTTTTGGTTGATTGATGATCTAGATTGGTATGAGTTGTATGTCTTATTTTGGTGCTGTTCTATTGTGCCCTCAGTGTCGCGCAAGCGTGAGGGATTCCCGTTGTGGGTGTTTTAATACGTTCATGATTCGCTTATAGTGGGTTGCTTGAGTGACAAAAGCATAAACCCGAGTAAGGGGGTTGTTGCGCATGGGATAAAGGGGACTTGATGCTTTAATGCTATGGTTGGGTTTTACCTTAATGATCTTTAGTAGTTGCGGATGCTTGCTATAGTTCCCATCATAAGTGCATATGATACAAGAAGAGAAAGTATGTTAGCTTATGCCTCTCCCTCATTTGAAATTGCAATAGTGATTACCGGTTGAGGGAGTCCTGGATTAGGGGGTGTCCGGATAGCCGGACTACCATCATCAGCCGAACTATCATTTGCCGGACTATCATCATCGACCGGACTCCAAGACTATAAAGATACAAGATTGAAGACTTCACCCCGTGTCCGGATGGGACTTTCCTTGGCGTGGAAGGCATGCTTGGCGATACGGATATGTAGATCTCCTACCATTGTAACCGACTCTATGTAACCCTAGCCCTCTCCGGTGTCTATATAAACCGGATGGCTTTAGTCCGTAGGACTACAATCACAACAACCCTTACAATCATACCATAGGCTAGCTTCTAGGGTTTAGCCTCCTTGATCTCGTGGTAGATCCACTCTTGTAAACATCCACAATATCAATATCAATCAAGCAGACGTAGGGTTTTACCTCCATCAAGAGGGCCCGAACACAGGTAAACATCGTGTCCCTTGTCTCCTGTTACCATCCGCCTAGACGCACAGTTGGGACCCCCTACCCGAGATCCGCCGGTTTTGACAATCGACATGGGTGCTTTCATTGAGAGTTCCTCTGTGTCATCACCGATAGGCTTGATGGCCTCTTCAATCAACAACGACGTAGTCCTGGGCGAGACTTTTCTCCCCGGACAGATCTTCGTATTCGGCGGCTTCGCACTGCGGGCCAATTCACTTGTCCATCTGGAGCAGATCGAAAGCTACACCCCTGGCCGCCAGGTCAGGTCTGGAAGCCTAAACTTCACGGCCGATATCAGCGGGGACTTGATCTTCGATGGATCTGAGCCATAGCCGAGCGTGCCGCGCTGTCACGATGGGCATGACCTAACTCTGCCGCCGGACAGCACCTTGGAGGCCGCACACGAATCCGCTCCGACTCATAGTCCGGAGCCGATCGCTCGGATCGAGGACGGATGGCTGGACACCGCCTCGGGAGCTGCAAATTCTACAGCGATGGAGCCAAACACTTACCTTGTCCCGCATAAAGCTCATGACTCCGAGGTGCCGGACTCTCTCCCGGACTCCGAACCTCCTGCGCCCCTGCCAGTCGAATCCGATTGGGCGCCGATCATGGAATTCACCGCTGCGGACATCCTTCAAAGACTCGCCCGCCGGCAATATCATAAATTCATTGAAGCATCTCTCTCTATCCGGAGAGCCTGGCGAACTACGGCCGGGGCGGTTGGACGCAGACGACGAAGAAATTCAGATCCCACCCACCACCCACGCCGTAGCCACCGTCGGCGATTTAACCGACGTACTCAACTACGACTCAAGACATCGACGGTATGGACGACGATGCGGAGACTACCAAGAACCAAAGGTGCCTACAGGACATCGGAAGACCACCTCGTCATACGACATATACATGGTGGACACCGAAGGAAAGCGATAACGAGGAACAACGGGATGCGGCAGAGGATAATCTCGGCGATAAAGAACCAAAAGCGGCGACGAGACGCCGCCCTAAGTCCCGCCTCGATCAAAGCAGCCTTCCTAACGACTCCAGCGATAGAGCAGGGGCAAGCCAGCGGACGATTTAACAGGACGAGCCGGATAATCAACCCCTTCACAGAGCAATCAACAGTCCGGACACAACACGAGCATAAGAACATACGCAAAAACTTACGCCACCGCAAGAAGTTTGAAGAAGGCGAAACGGAAGCTCAAAACAGCGTAAGACACGCTCACAATGAAGTGGAGCAAAGTATTCAAGACCAGACAAATATGGCAATGGCCATCAAACTAAGAGCTACCCAAGCGCAAGCTGCCGCCAGACTTGACGAGGAAGCCATAGAGCCTTCACGGTGAAAAAATAAAGAGGCCGCCTAGCGGATAGACGGCGGATAACAGCCCAAAGCGACAAGCGGGGCTACACACAAGTCAGTATAATCACGGTAAAACGGACGGCCCAACTAGGTCCATCTACGGGCCAAAAAGAGGACCCTGTGAAGTAACACACCACGACAAGTGTTCAAGACAGCGGCACACCCAAATCTGAGGCGCGCACACCCGCTTATGTTTCACCGATGAGGTGCTGGATCATGAATTTCCAGCAGGGTTTAAACCCATAAACATAGAGGCATCTGACGCACAATGACTTTGAGTGCGGATAGAAGACTACATACTACACATACACATGGCTAGAGGAGATGATCTCCACGCCATAAAATACCTACCCCTCAAGCTCAAAGGGCCAGCTCGGCATTGGCTCAAAAGCCTCCCGAGAAACACTTGTTGGAAGTTGGGAAGAGCTTGAGGACGCGTTTAGAAACAAACTTTCAAGGGACTTATGTCCGCCCAGATGCACGAGCATTTATCTGAGTCATATAACCCAACAGCCCGGAGAGTCAGCACAAATTCTGGAACAGGTTCCTTACCAAAAAGAACCAAATAGTCGACTGTCCGGACGCAGAAGCCCTAGCAGCTTTTAAACACAATGTCCGAGACGAATGGCTCGCCAGACACCTCGGCCAAGAGAAGCCAAGAACAATGGCCGCGCTTACAAGCCTCATGACGCGCTTTTGCGCAGGAGAGGACAGCTGGCTAGCAAGATGCAGCACCAGCGACCCGAGTACATCCGAGATCAGAGATGGAAACGGAAAGTCACGGCGCAGGAAAGATCAACGCCGGAATAAAGAAAAAATCCCACAGGGCACGACGGTCAACGCCGGAATCAAAAGCTCGCGGCCAGACAATAAAACACGGCCTATTAAGGACAACAGAGACGAGCTATCAAATTTAAACAAAATTTTAGATCGGATATGTCAAATCCACAGTACCCCCGGAAGGCCTGCAAACCATACCAACCGAAATTGTTGGGTTTTTAAACAGTCCGGCAGACTTAACGCCGGACACAAGGGGCTCGACACGCCAAGCGAGGATGATGACGAACCCCACAAGCAGAGCACCGGAAGTCAAAAGACTTTCCCTCGAGAAGTCAAAACAGTAAACTTGCTTCACGTGATAACACGGAAAGCCAACACGGCACTCGCCAAGACAAGTGTCGGACGATCCACCCCAGTGGACCAAGATTGGATGTCAAAACCAATCACTTTCGACCATCTGGATTAGTCCAGAAGTATCCGGAGCGCAGGATAGACTGCCCTGATATTGGATCTCATAATAGATGCATCGCAATTAACGCAGGATTTGATGGACGGCGGCGGTGACTTAAACCTGCTATATCCGGACACAATCCGCAAGTGGGGATAGACCCTATTACAATTCGGCATAGCCGCACTCCATAAAAGGAGTGGCGCCAGGCCCTTACGCCAGTGCAGTTTCATTATTACTAGAAGTTGTGTTCGGGTCACCTGACAACTTCCGACGAGAAAATCTAACCATTCATGTCGCCCCATTTAAAAGTAGCTATCAAGCAGCACCGGGGCTGGAAGACCTCGACCGCTTCAATACAATACAACATTACGCGTCTCTTACTCTTAAAATGACCTGTCCAAGTGGCATCATTTCATCATAAGGTCGCCTGAGAACCCGGACACGGCTGGACGAGTCCAGAATAAATAAGCTAGGGGCTACCTAGCCGCACACCCCTTCACAAGGGTTTGCACATATAAGCAACAATGAGCTAGCATAGGCTCAGCTTTCTTAATCTATATTTCAATTTTTATGCACTTTCTCGCACGATTTCTTTTCCAACCAAGTTCTTCTCTTTTTACAGATGAACAAAGACACCCGGCCCAGGATACGGCACAACGGAGACACAGCGCAGACGTGCGATGAGGGACCCGTTGCAAGGACTCTTTTCAGACTAAGACCCTACGTAAACCTTTCTTACTGTCTCTTGTTGCTATAATCCCCGGTTTATCATTATAACCAGAGTGGAGACTGGCGTTTTGGCATCGGCGCGCCCGAAGAACCTGCCCGTACACGGACACAAGGGGCTTAGGGCTTTGTTTTGCCCGCTATTATAAAGACCGAACACCTTCGGAGTGTTGGCGTCTCGAGTTAGGCCTTATATGCATCAGCTACTGAATCATGTCTTTGGTCAAATGTTGGGTTTGCTCGGCTCCTGTGTTTTGCTGCCTTACGCCCAGATCGTCGGCTAACGCGGCTCCGTGGAGAACTACTGCGATTGTGCCCCGGTTAATTTGGCGAGCACCTCGAGAGAAAGCCGAAACTGACCGTCATGATACAATGAGAGACCGGTCAACCACTCGATCGACCTTGGGAATGTTTAGGATTCCTCCGCTTTGTGAAGGGTCGTTTCCGGCCAGAACGTGACGCCCCGAATTCGGAGAGCACGGTGCCCCCAGGGGCTATGTCGTAGCCCCACCCTCGAACTCCATGGCTAAGTGAAAGTGATAAAGCATTATAGTCCGGTTGCCTCGTTTGCTACGCTACCACCTCCTTTACAGGACCGAGACGTCGGATTAAGTGTGAAAACGCGCTATTTTTTGCGAACACCCCCGCACCTTGTGCGTGGGGGCTGAAGCCGACGATTGCCATCTTTCAGGTTATACATACGTATACATGAACGGCCGCAAAGGAGATATTCTATTACTTGAACGCACAAGTATAAAAGGCGCTTACATCATAAATATCGTTTTTACATCATATAAACGTTCATTCGAACGTAACATTTTTTGAGCACTGCGACTCTATTACACGAGCACCACGCAGCACTTCGCCAAAATAGTGCTCGGCGGGTAACCGGTTATTATCCGAACCCGGGGTCGCAACAGCGGTGGCATCCATCTCTGTCCAATGTGTCTTCACACAGGCGGCGCCATCCGCGCACCCTCTATGCAGGCCGACCGCTTCATCGCTTTGATATGCGGCACCGCCCCAAGAAATTGCTGCAATAAGCCAAAGTAACTCTTCGGTTGGGGCCTCTCCGGCGGATATGGGTCACTATATCCGCCATAGCAAGCCGGACAACCTATTTAGCTCAGCCCACTCAGCCAAACGGTCGGTCAGCGGAAGTGAACGCTCCGGACTATGGAATTGAGACCAAAACAGCTCTTCCGCCTGGTGATCCTTCTGGCTTCAAAAATGCTGTGGCATCCACCGCTTTTCATTGCTAAGTCCATATAAGGGTCCTCTGAACCCCACAGTTGGCCCGGTGAGCATATTTTGGATCCGTAAACCTTGGTATAGCGAAAAAGGCTTGCCAGCTACAATAACTCCGGCCTGGCGCAGCTCTTCCTTCATAGCCCGCATTGCAGAGCGGGCATTCTTGGCTTCGGCGGTGGCCTTCCGCAGGTCTTCTTGCCCCGCTAGGCGCTCCTTCTCAAGAGCCTCATTGCGGTCGGTAGCATCTTTCGGCCGCTAACTCATCGGCCGCCCTCGAGGCCGCCGCATTACTCCTTCTGGCCCGCTCCTTGGCTTGAGCAAGTTCGGCTCGAAGGCTCTCCACAGCAGCGGCACTATCTGCATTTCACACACATATTGTAAGGAGTGGGCTTCGGCTCCCTTACCAAGTGACCGCGCAGTAACACTTACCTTGCGACTCATCAAGTCTCCTGTTGATCAGCGTGATGTCCGCATCTGCAACATCGAGTTGCCGCTTTAGTTCAGCAACTCCATCAGTCCAGCTGGCCCCCGGGCGACCCGCCACCTGCATCGGCACGACGGGAATTTAAACCTGCGATTTTGATCCTCGGCACGCTGTCGATTTCGACAACCTACCGAGTCTCAGGGGCTACTATCTATACAGGGCGCATTCTATATGCAAAACTGTTACGAGGTGTGTCATTTTTACGTACCTCAAACCCCGCCAGTAAATTCCTGACGGCATCGTACAACCCACCTTTGGCGGACGAAATCCTTTCAATCACCACGCTCATCAATGCATGCTGATCTTCTGAGATAGACGCCTTCTCAAGTAGATCCTTCAGCCGTACACCAGTTGGCGCCGAACTATCCGGCTTTGCCACACCCGGGGGCTCCCTCCGTGACGACACTTCAGGCTCGTCCGCCCTATCCAACGGCGCCCCGGACGGGGTCCCCCGAAGACGAGCTCATCTGCAAAGGATGGAGATCCGAACTACAAGGTAAAACCTTTAGTTATCCTCAGAAGCACAAATAGGGATGTCCCTTATTATAAAACTCCTTTCTTTCTACTTACGGCTCGTTGGAGGGCTGACTCATTAAAGGAGATTGTGCGGCCGGGGCCTCCCGGACGCAGAACCCTCGGGCGAAGACTTCTTCCCCCGTTTAGGGGATTTTCCCCCGGGTCCTCGGAGGCAGTCCTCTTCTCCCCTTGGTAGGAGGGATTCTCGATCCCCCCTCGTTCAAGAACCTCCTTAGGCGAGGCAGTAGCTTTCCTGCTTTCCCCTTCGCCTTCCTCCGAAGGCGCAACCTCAAGCATCCGGACCAGCACGGGATCCGGCGCGGTCTCGGGGAGGGGGGCCGGACACCGTATTAATTTTGCTTCCGCTATCCACTCCTGTGTAGAAGGATATCGGTCGTAAGGCGTATCATCGAAAGGCAAACAAACGGTATGTCCGGACTTGGAACTACTTACTTGAGTATCCGGGCGATTGCAGCTTAGTCCAGCATCCTCGGTCAATTCCGGACGCACCTCTTGCGATCCGAAGAATAAGTTATACATCTCCAGGGGTGTCATACCCATGAAGTGTTGAAGAATCCGTGGGCCCTCCGGATTGAACTCCCATAGCCGGAGAGGATGGCGTTTGCAGGGTAGAAGATGCCTAATTAGCATAACCTGCATCACCACCACCATATCGATCTCCCTCGTTAGGAGATCTTGAATCCGGCCCTGCAGTAGGGGCACGTCCTTTAGCGGCCCCAGTTGAAATATGGTTGACCCACGACATCAACCGTCGTGGAGGTCCCGGCGGAATAGGCGGCGGCTTTTGTCTGCGGCCCCTCGGAGCGATAATATAGAACCACTCTTGCTGCCACAGGCCGAGCTCCTCTTGGAAGGAGCGGCGGGCCCACGGGCATCGGCCCTCCTACTTATGGCCGCCCGCCACACTCCGCTTAGACGCCCCGATCATCTTGGCGCCACATTGAAGGTCTTCACCACAGGCGAAGTGAGGGGTGACGAAGGAAGGCTTCGCAGATGACAATAAATGCGGAGATATGGAGGATGGACTCCGGAGCCAAATCATGGAATTCCAACCCATAGTAAAACATGAGCCCTCTCACAAAAGGATCCTTCGGGAAGCCTAAACCCCGACGAAGGTGGGATACGAAAACGACATACTCGTCGGGCTCAGGGGTGGGGATGGCCTGCCCTTCGGCAGGCAACCTGTGCGAAATCTCGTAAGACAGGTACTTGGCCTCCCGCAGCTTTAGCACGTCCTCCTCCGTGACGGAGGAGGGCATCCACCGGCCCTGGAGGTCGGAACCGGACATCGTTAAAGGTCCAAAGCGCTCGAATCTGGAGCTCTAGGTGCTGGAACTTGGAGCGTGGAGAGGATTCGATGGAGGATTGAAGAAAACGAAACGAGCCTTGGTCCCGTTATAAAGAGGGAGAATACCAAGAGCCGTCTCCGACCGTTTGGGACTCGCCTTAGCCGATAGAGGGCGTGGCGAGCAGCGCGGTTGGGTTACCCACGTCCGTATTAATGAGAATCCCGGATTAAGAGGAAACACGATCTCTGCTTCGACAAAGACGTGCCAAGGAAACCGCTTCGCTAAATGCGTTGAGGTGGTAAAGTAAAAAAAAAATCGAGTAATGGCTTGGTAGTGGTGTGACGTCATGCCACGGAAAACGTCAGCAGATTGAACTTGTGTATATTATTATTCTCTCTATGGTGGAATGTGGAATTTATTTTGCAGAGCCGGACACTATCCTGGTGTTCACAATCTTCTATCATTTGGAGGAGGAACCCGCCTTGCAATGCCAAGCAAAATATACACGCCGGACTTATCGTCATTGAAGCCTGGTTCAGGGGCTACTGAGGGAGTCCTGGATTAGGGGGTGTCCGGATAGCGGACTACCATCATCGGCCGAACTATCATTTGCGGACTATCATCATCGACGGACTCCAAGACTATGAAGATACAAGATTGAAGACTTCACCCGTGTCCGGATGGGACTTTCCTTGGCGTGGAAGGCAAGCTTGGCGTCTGGATATTTAGATATCCTACCATTTTAACCGACTCTATGTAACCCTAGCCCTCTCCGATGTCTATATAAATCGGATGGCTTTAGTCCGTAGGACTACAATCACAACAACCCTTACAATCATACCATAGGCTAGCTTCTAGGTTTAGCCTCCTTGATCTCGTGGTAGATCCACTCTTGTAAACATCCACAATATCAATATCAATCAAGCGGGGCGTAGGGTTTTACCTCCATCAAGAGGGCCCGAACCTGGGTAAACATCGTGTCCCTTGTCTCCTGTTACCATCCGCCTAGACGCACAGTTCGGGACCCCCTACCCGAGATCCGCCGGTTTTGACACCGACACCGGTCTTGTTTACAATTTCCTAGGATAATTCCGCACACCGACCCATCATTATTCCACACTTGCTATTTATACTATTTACTAATATATTCTAACTTTATGATAATAGCACCTACTTTTATGTTTTAGCTCTCAGATATCATGCAAAGTTATCCTCTTCATACCCACAACGTAGTTTTATTTCTCGTTTCTAGTTGGAAGCAAACGTTGATTGCACGAGAGTCGTGTCGATTGGAAGATAGGACTTGAGAGAATATTGATCTTACCTTTAGCTCCTTGTGGGTTCGACACTCCATACTTATCACTTCCACCATTGGGAATTGCTATGATGATTCCCTGCACTTTGGGATTAACACATACCGAAATGCACAAAGAGGTTTTGGAAGTTTAAGTGTATGACGAATCGGGGACTCCGATTGCTCCTCACACAGAGTTGTTCGAATCTGACTTGATCAAACTTTGTGATGTAGCATGAATAGAGTTTGAGACCAGAAAAGCATAGATAGCTAGAGGGAGTTCTTAGGCATTCTTGTCCATCCATCTGGCAAAAGAGAAAAGCCAAACAAGCAAAGCAACAAATGGATGTCCTCGAATGAGTAAAATATGCAATCAACATACTCACACAATTAAATGGGAAATGAAATATGTGACGAAGCATGCACAAACATTATAGCATCTATTAAGCAATTTGGTGATGACTAGGTCATCTATATATGAGTATATTGACTTAGGAGTCAAATGAGAACATCTGATCATAGGTCATACTCATCGTTTAAGCACAAGTAGGGTTACCACTTTTACATAAAGCATTGTTGTGTTCACATCATTAGAGTTGCTTTAGCTCAATAGGTTAGAGTAAAGCTCCCCCTAGATGTGATATCCCCCCTAAGAGGGATGAACTAACCTTAGGTTTTGTCGACGATGACTTCATGTAGGTGTTGAAGATGTGGATGCTCAATGTTGATGTAGATCATTCGGAGCAATCTATTGGAGTGAGTTGCATTTTCAATACCTACATGGGTTAGTCCCACAAGGAACAAACAAGGATATCCATAGACATAGAATGATGTTCACATAAGATTATGTTCATGAAAGCATTAGGTTACCTTGTCCCTTGTCTTACCAACAAGAGGATTTGTGACTCCTTTAACTAGTGCAAGATGTGGAAGTTGTTTGCACATGTCCTTGCCAAAAGATATGAGTGAAGTATGTTGGCGGAGTCGCCCTCAAGAACTCTCTAGTTCTTCTTCTACGGGATCCACACCATCTTGATGGGAATCCTTGGAGTTGTAGTCGTACTTGTTGAAGTGGAACTTGATGTAGTCTTGGCAACCCACTTGACCAAGGCCTTGGGAGCTTCTTCAAATGCACCAATCTCCTCTTGAAGCTTGTCCTTGCCTTTTTGCTTGTGGTCTTGTGGTGGAAGATCATCTTGAGCTTGTGTTCCTTAGAAGGAAGTAGGATCATACTTCTCTTGTTGAGGAACAAACTTCGTCTTGGGGTATTGATCTTCTCCCCACTCAACTCCATTGGCATTGAACTTTCGTTCAAAACCAACACCTTGATTCTTCCGGTGTCTTCCTTGCTTGCGTACAATTTCCTCAAATTGCTTAATTCCGGCAAGGCTCTTGTAAACACCTTTCTCTATAATTCCCTTCGATAAGCTATTTTCTTGCTCAAGTGTAACTTGGCTAAGAGAATCATTAGTGGAATCAAGAGAACTACTAGAAGCAACAATATTTGATTTAGCATGATTATTGGTACTACTAGATGAAGAATCTTTCTTACTCTTGTTGCTAGATTTTACTTGTGGCATGCAAGCAGACAAGAGTACACGCTTGGCAATGTAAGAAGAACTTTTCTTGCGAAGATCATCATTGATTGCCTTTAAGAACTGATGCTCTTTCTCAAGATTGAGCTTTTCAAAGCGTAGCCTCTCATGAGTCTTTAAAAGTTCTTGATGATCTTCCAAGGTAGTTTCATGAGCTAACTTAAGAGTGTTTAGTTCTTTAGTTAGACGCTCAATCTCTTTCTTATCATCGTCATTCGTTTTATCTTGATTAGCATGATTAATAGCAAGTTCATCATAGTTTTGATAACAAGAGTTGTCAACAAGTAAATTATCATCTCCTAGCAAATCATCTTCATCACTATTAAAATCAACATACTCGGGGTGTGATACCTTTGGGCCTTTAGCCATGAAGCATCTTCCAATTCCTTCATTTGGTGAGTCAAATATGTCGTAGGAGTTGGTTGACACAAGTGCTAGACCGGCAACCTTCACCTTGAGTATATTCGGAGTCGGAGTGATAACTTCTTTCGGAGTGATGGTCAGAGTCGAAGCTGGATACCCATTCACCAACATGAGCTTGATGTCTTCGTTTTGTGTAGCTCTTTGATGATTTGTCCTTCCTTTCCAAATCCTGGCTTCTCCGTGAGGATCTACGTTCATAACGATCATCTCTACTCCTTCTCTCTCTTGGTGGTGATTCTTCTACTTCTTCTTTTAGGAGAATCTTCTCTTCTTTTGTAGGGAGCCGTACACTCATTAGAGTAGTGTCCGGGTATTCCACAATTGTAGCAATTTCGCTCACGGCTAGAAGATCTTTTGTCATTGTAGGACCTTGACTTGGAACTTCTTTCCTTGCTTCTACTCTTGTAGAACTTGTTGAAGTTCTTCACCATTAAGCTTAATTATTCATTGAAGGTTTGTTTCTCATTTGATGATGTGGGAGCATCAGATGAGGCTTTGTAAGCACCACTTGACTTGTTGTGGAGCTCTTCCTTATCCTTAAGTGACATCTCATGAGCAATAATTCTTTCAATGACTTCCGTTGGCTTGAGATCTTTGTAATTAGGCATCATTTTGATCAATGTGCACACGGTATCATATTTTCCATCCAAGGCTCTTAGGATCTTGTTGATGATGAATCTATCGGTCATCTCTTCAATCCCCAAGCCGGCAATCTCATTTGTGATGAGAGCAAGCCTAGAGTACATTTCAGCGACACCTTCACCATCCTTCGTTTTGAACTTGTCAAGTTGACTTTGAAGCACATCCAATTTGGATTCCTTGATGGAGTCGGTACCTTCATGCATATCAATCAAAGTATCCCAAATTTCCTTTGCATTCTCAAGACGGCTGATTTTGTTGAATTGTTCGCGGCACAATCCGTTGAAGAGAATATCACAAGCTTGAGCATTGTATTGTAGCATCTTCAACTCTTCCGCAGTAGCTTCACTGTTCAGTTCTCTCCCATAGAAGAATTCACCTTGCAAGCCAACACACACAATAGCCCGAACGGCGGGGTTATGTCCAAGAATATGCATTTTCATCTTGTGCTTCCAACTAGCAAAATTAGTACCATCAAAGTAAGGACCTCTACTGTGGTAATTTCCCTCGCTAGACGCCATACTCTCCTAGGTTGTGAAACCAAGGCTATGATCACCAAAAGCTATGGAAATGAATGCAAATGGAGACCAAAGCTCTGATACCACTTGTAGGATCAAAAGTATGTCTAGACGGGGGGGTGATTAGACTACTTGACCAAATAAAAATCTAGCCTTTTCCCAATTTGAAGTCTTGGCGGATGTTAGCAACTTAGCACTAGTCAAGCAACCAACCTACACATGCAAGTCTAAGAGTATAGCAGTGGAATGTAAAACATTGCACATGAAGTAAAAGGGAGGAGTTGGAGGGAGGAAACGCAATGTAGACACGGAGATTTTTGGTGTGGTTCCGATAGGTGGTGCTATCATACATCCACGTTCAACCTAACGAAGGGTAACGGTTGCGCGTGTCCACGGAGGGCTCCACCCATGAACGGTCCACGAAGAAGCAACCTTGTCTATCCCACCATGCATTGCTCACGAAGGACTTGCCTCACTAGGGTAGATCTTCACGAAGTAGGCGATCTCCTTGCCCGTACAAACTCCTTGGTTCAACTCCACAATCTTGACGGAGGCTCCCAAGTGACACCTAACCAATCTAGGAGACACCACTCTCCAAAAGGTAATATATGGTGTGTTGATGATGAACTCCTTGCTCTTGTGCTTCAAATGATAGTCTCCCCAACACTCAACTCTCTCTCACAGATTTGGATTTGGTGGAAAGATGATTTGAGTGGAAAGCAACTTGGAGAAGGCTAGAGATCAAGATTCATATGGTTGGAATGGAATATGTTGACCTCAACACATGAGTAGGTGGTTCTCTCTTAGAAAATGTATGTTGGATGTGTAGGCATGTTCTGATGGCTCTCTCCATGAATGAAGAGTGGGTGGAGGGGTATATATAGCCTCCACACAAAATCTAACCGTTACACACAAATCACCAAACTCTGTGAGACCGAATAATGAATCTCAGTCCGACCGATTTAGTTCAAAAAGTGAACATTAGGCTTTTCGGTGGGACCAACATGTCAACTCGGTAGGACCGATTTCATTAGGGTTAGGGCATAACGTAATCTCGGTGAGACCGATTACGCAAAATCGGTGGGACCGATTTTGGTAATACGCTAACCAGAGAGTTGGTCAGGCAAACTCGGTGGGACCGACTCGCTCATCTCGGTGAGACCGAAACGTTACAAAGGGAAAACAGAGAGTTTGCATTGCGAACTCGGTGGAACCGATCGCTCATCTGGGTTGTACCGAAACGTTGTGAAGGGAAACAGAGAGTTTGCAATCCCATCTTGGTGAGACCGAGATCCCTATCGGTGAGACCGAACTGACTAGGGCTTTGTGGCAGTGGCTATGTCAACTGAACTCGGTGGCGCCGGATAGAATGTTTTGGTGGGGCCGAGTTTGACTTTTGGTTTGGGACATATGTGGATATGAGAAAGTGGTTGAGGGTATTTGGAGCATATCACTAAGCATTTTGAGCAAGTAACTCATTAAGCAACACCTCATCCCCTTTTAATAGTATTGTCTTTTCCTATGGACTCAATGTGATCTTGGAACACTAAAAGTAAAATGTAGAGTCTTGAGCTTTAGAGCTTGAGCCAATCTTTTGTCCTTAGCATTTTGAGGGGTCCACATTTCTAATTCATGCCATGCCAATCATTGAGCTTTCCTAGAATATTCATCTTCAAATAGCATTAGCTCAATGAGCTATGGGGCTTGAAACCACGTCCACAAGGTTAAGAGCCTTGTTCTTCTACCAATTGAGCAATGGACCCTTCAATATAATGGATTAAGGCTTGTGTACTTTGAATTTTTTGACAGGAGCAATTGGTAGCCCCCTGTAACATCCCAAATTTTCAATTTGGAATGTTATACACTAGATCATCATTGCGTATCATATATTATTGCTTTTGGCCTGACCCAGAAATTCTACGCAACTCAAGGACCCTCGGAGAGAGTTGGGATTTCGTTATTTTCATATTTGAGTTTTCTAAAATTTTGAAAATAGGATCATTTGATTTTATTTATTTTATTCTCAATTATTTCTATTAAAAAATATGAGAGAGGGAATAAAATGACTTTCCCAAAAATAAAGAAATATTGAGGATTTAATAATAAAATCAAATAAGATTTATTTTGGAGTTTTCGCTATTTTATTTGAATTTAGGAAAATTGCACGTTTTTCAAAATTGCATTTTAGGGCCAATAAAATGTTCATCTCGTTCTAAATATTTTATTTAGGCGGTGAAATTTTATTTTGGCATTTTTAGAATTTTATTTTATTTTCTAGAATTTTTCTTAGTTTTGGCGGAAGTTATTTTAAAAAAATCCACGCGCCCGACTGGGCCGAAGGCTCAGCCGAGCCGGCCCAGCGCCGCCGCCGTCTCCCGCACCGGCTCGGGACCGGAGTCCCGAGAGAAGCCGCCGCCGCCGCCGCTTTGAGTCGGGAAAACCACGCCTCGGCGCCCCCCCCAAGGCGGGATGCCCCCCTCCTTAAATACCGCCGCCGCCGCCCTCATCACCCGCCACCCGACTCGTGCCGCCGCCGCCCTCCGCCGCCGTCGCCTTGCCGCCGGAGCCGCCGGACCTCACCGGAGCCCCGACGAGGTAGCCGCCCGCCGCCGCCCCGGTTTTCTAAAGAAAATCGACTCATTTTTTTTGAAAACCCTAGGTTTTTTTTAAGATCGTTTATTTATTTTTTATTGGTTTATTTATTTAGCGAGCGTTCGCTCGTTCGTTCGTTTAACCGGACGAGTTCACCATTTAGTTTCAGTTAACGAACGTTCGTTCGTTAATCTGTTCGTCGGTTTTTCTTTTTCTCGGATTTTCCGCGATTATTTCTAATCGTGATTTCTGATCCGATTTTCGTTTTAGTATAACTTTTCGCTCGTCTATCAGAATCAGGAGATTCAAGCGCCTACAGTTTCGTCTCCAAACTCTCTTTCCGTTTAACCAACTCAAACAAGTTTTTGTTTCTGTAAAATTTGACCTAGATCCAGATTAATAAATGAAGCTTGTTTCTTTCGCCGTTTGACTTTCATTGCTTCGTTTGATTTGGTTCTTTTTGTAAACCGGAGTTCTTAAGTTGAACTTTTTGGTTAGTTCTCTTATTTGAGATTTACCTGTGCATTAGATGAGTGCTTATTGTATGCTTTTTTGTTTGCGATAGAGTACCTGAGTGCGCGCTTGCTACTTGAATCGCTAGGTTTCACGGATCACCGACAAGGCAAGTAACACTTTGATCATACCTCTTTACTACCCAGTTTTATTGCATTAGATCAATCCTCAAACAATTGCATGATTAGGATCTGATTAATATGTGGGTTTTGGGAAGTAGATGAGGTAGTACCTATTACTGTTTTATTATCAAACCATTGGGAGTTACTTCACGTTTGCTTATGCCATGCTATGCTAGTAGACGTGGATTGGGTGAGTGTATCCATGATAGATGTGAGATTGTTATTTAATGGTTTATTTAAGGTGGCAACTTTAACACACATCTGGGTGGATCGAGGCACCTGGGTATTCCAGCGATTGCCTATTTTTCTCTATGGACCGCCACCCAGGCTCAAAGGGATCATGAGATTATTCATGCTAGAAACTTCCGTGTGCAGCCACAAGCTACTATGGGCTCTAGCATAGTTGATTAAGTCGTGCGAACTCTTACAGTGGTAGACTAGCAGATGTAGGGGAAAGTAGGTGTAACTATCTACCCGGTCATAAGGTGCTAGTGCTTCTGAAAGACTATGTCTCGGTCATCCGTTTCTCAAACACCATGTAGTGCGAGAATCTCAACGGAGGAGATCGAGTCTTGTGGGGAAAAATGCGCAAACCTCTGCAGAGTGTATAAACTAATCATGATGAGCTGTGTCCCCGGTTATGGACATCTTGAGAATCTAGTACTTGGATTATCATGTGAATCTCATCATGTTACTCTAATTAATTTTGTTGGGTTTTATTGAAGATGCTTAATTGGGATTGAGAGGGTATCTGCACTCTCAATGTTTAACAACCACCATGATAGTTAAATAAAATTTATTCCTTTGTAGTAGTGTAAAATTGGCTATTTGCAAAACTGTAACCATAGAGCTTTCCACCAGCCATATATGCATGTAGTATAGCATACTTCTGTTCATTACTCTCTATGTGTTACATTGCCAGCATATTCCATGTGTTGACCCATTTTCGGGCTGCAACGTTCATGTTGCAGACTTTTCAGACGACAAGTAAGGTGCCTTAGGTCGTGGTTCTATACTCAGTGATGTCGTTGGAGTTGATGGACTCACTTATCTTCCAAGCCTTCCGCTATTATCGTTATTAGATGGCCTTAAGCCATATTTATTGTAATAAGTTCTCTTTTGAGACATTTGATGTAATAAGTGTGTGATTGCTACTCTGTTATAAATCCTTCAAGTATTGTGCGTGTCAGCATTACTGATCCAGGGATGACACTGAAGCACAGAGATCAGACTGTTTGAGGTCTGGTCGTTACAAGATGGTATCAGAGTACATGCTGACTGTAGGACACGACCACTAAGCTAAAGCCCTAGATCACTACTCTCCTCTCATTTCTGACTCCTCATCTTTTATTCTCTTTTAGGATGGCAGATGCAAGGAAAAAGTTCACATAACCGGATGAAGATACACCCTTTGGACGCCACTTGAAGGAAATCACTAGATACCTGAACATCGGAGTACCAAGCTTCACTGGAACCTACAACGCCAATTTACCTGAAGAGGAGTGCTTGATGATTCAAGTTCAAGTTCCAGGAAGGACGTTCATGCCCGTCACTGAGCCCATAGAGTTTTCCTTCGAGGCACCAACCTGGAGTCTAGGAGAGAGCATGGCAGCCCACATCACCATGGGACACATTGGAGAAGTTTACCACAAGGATCTCAAGGATATTATCTACCAGATTTGTGAGCGCAGAGATGAACAATGGGAGATGATCAGCACCGGAAGAATAGATCAATTGCAGCTTTCGTCCAGGAGTTAAACCAACACACTCGACGCTAGGAGAACCAGATGTGTGCAGGCATGATAGATCTGAAGAAGGCCATGACCAAGATCACGAAACTGGAGGAAGAACTCAAGTCTACACGCGATGGATATGAGGAGGAAATAGCGACACTCGTGGAGAAGAACGATGATTTGAAGAAGAAGCTGAAGGTTTTCATGGGATTCCCCGCGGCTGGAGAAGGCGATGATTGCACTTTCTCGGAGAACTACATCATCATCGACGACACCGACTCGGACCCAGACGACAGTGATGATGACTATGTTGATGAAGCTGGAGCAGATGTCATGGAGTCTTCATCGGAGCAGTTTTTCTAGTCGACCACCATAACAATAGTAGTATTCCCCCCATGTATCTAGTATAGTCCAAGCACTTTTACAACGATAGTTAGACCGTTGTATGCCCTTGTTTGCATTGAATGAAGTGATTTTATTTGCATTTGTCTCATGTGCATTTGGGTAGTGTTTTCTCTCTAGACCTCATTCTATTCTATATTCTCATCTTTTCTAAACCCTCAGATGCCTCCGAGATGTGACAATGGATTTGCTTTCCCACTGGAGCTCACTCAGTTGATCTAGTAGTAGAATGCGTTGATGCAGTTGCTAGTCCAGAATCAGAATCAGGGGAACAACAACAACAATAACAACAACAACCCACCCCCACCACCACTTCTTGATCACTTAACCCGTTTCCTTAGACTGAATCCGCCGGTGTTCTCCAGTAGCACCGAGCCGATAGTTGCAGATGATTGGCTCCGCAAGACAGGGAGAGAGTTGAACACTGCAGGATGCACAGATACGGAAAAGGTGCATTTTGCCGCACATCAGCTTGAAGGACCCGCAGCATCATGGTGGGATAATTTCACAGCTACTTATCCTATCAACACTGTCACATGGGATCAGTTTCAGCAGGCTTTCCATACTGCCCATGTTTCAGCAGGAGCTATGGCCATGAATAAGCATGAGTTTCGCAACTTGCGCCAAGGAGGACGGACAGTTGGCCAGTATGTGGATGACTTCAGTAAGTTAGCACTTTATGCCCCAGATGACGTTGCTACAGATGCAGCTAAGCAGGAGAAGTTTCTGGAAGGACTGAATGATGAGCTGAGCATGCAGTTGATGGTAGCAACTTTCAACAACTACCAGGAGTTGGTAGATCGTGCTCTTATGATTGAAGGGAAGCAGCAGCAGATTGAGAACCGCAAGAGGAAGTATGGACAAGGGAAGTACAATTCAGGAGCTCAGCAGAAGCCATGTTTTACCCCGAAATCGGGAGGACATTTTCAGCATACCCATGGAGGAGGTAGCTCGCATAATCATAATGGCCCCAAGAATGGTAACGGGAATGGAGGAAGCAACGGTCAGAACCGTACCAACCCATCAACCCCAGCCAAGAGAGACCTGAGCCAAGTCACTTGTTTTAAGTGTCAGAAGACTGGACATTATGCAAATGAGTGTCCTGAAGCCCAGAATGGAAATGGCAATGGAAGATCTGGGAAGAATCCAAACCCTTTCAACAGGGGATAGGTGAACCACGTTAACGTGGAGGAGTTTGAAGCCTAGCCAGATGTAGTAATAGGTAAGTTTTTGGTTAAGTCATTTACTCCAATCGTTCTTTTTGATACTGGTGAATCACATTCATACACATCAAGGGGATTTGTGGATAAGTATGAACTGCCCACCAAGGTTCTTAGAACACCTATGTTAGTAATGTCACCAGGAGCGGAGTATATGGCAAGTCGAGGATGTTTTCAAGTTCCATTGAGTAAAGGTAGGCATGTGTTCCCCTCGTATTTAATCATTTTGGAATCGCAAGGTTTGGATGTAATTCTAGGTATGGATTGGCTATCGATGTATGGAGGAAACATCGATTGCGCCAGTAAGTCGATTTTGCTTACCACCCCGGAAGGGAGAAGGATCAAGTATGTATCAAGACATGAGCGAAGAGGACACAAGTAAATTCCTTATCGAGTTGTGCAGGAGGAAGTACCGGTGGTGAAGGATTTCCACGATGTATTGCGGAGGAGTTGCGGGCATGCCACCAGATAGAGACATTGAGTTTTTGATTGAGCTTTTGCCAGGGACAGGGCCGATATCTAAGAGACCGTACCGGATGCCCGCACAAGATTTGGAGGAAATTAAGAAGCAAATTAAGGAGTTACTGGATAAAGGCTATATTCGCCCAAGTTCTTCACCTTGGGGATCACCATTGCTTCTAGTGGAGAAGAAGGATGGATCATTGAGGATGGTTGTCGATTATCGAGGATTGAATGAAGTAACAATCAAGAACAAGTACCCACTGCCAATGATCAACGATTTTCTTGACCAATTGCAAGGAGCTAAGGTATTTTCCAAGATCGATTTGCGATCAGGATACCATCAGTTGAATATTAGAGAGCGGGATATACCTAAGACAGTTTTTACCACCAGGTACGGGCTGTATGAGTATACCGTTATGTCATTTGGTCTGACTAACGCACCTGCCTATTTCATGAACATGATGAACAAGGTGTTTATGGAGTTTCTGAATAAGTTTGTCGTGGTGTTCATCGATGACATTTTGGTCTACTCAAAGGATGAAGAAGAACATAAGGAGCATTTGGGTTTGGTACTTGAGAAGCTCAGAGAACATCAGCTATACGCCAAGTTCAGCAAATGTGAGTTTTGGTTGAAGGAAGTTGGATTCCTCGGACATGTTATATCCGGAGAAGGAATAGCAGTAGATCCCACCAAGGTTGTCACTGTGACAAATTGGGTAGCACCAACGACAGTTGGAGAGATCCGGAGTTTTCTTGGACTTGCAGGATACTAGCGGAGATTCATTGAGAATTTCTCGAAGATTGCAAAACCTATGACAGAGTTGTTGAAGAAGGATACCAAGTTCAAATGGACTGGAGAATGTGAGGCCAGTTTGCAGGAGTTGAAGAAACGTTTGGTTACATCGCCAGTGTTGATTCTGCCAGATCAGCGCAAGGATTATAAGGTGTATTGCCACGCTTCACGTCGAGGACTTGGAGCAGTGCTTATGCAGGAGGGAAGAGTTGTTTCATATGCCTCACAACAGCTTAAGCCCCATGAGTTGAATTATGCTACACATGACATGGAGTTAGCAGCCGTAGTGCATGCATTGAAGACTTGGAGACATTTTCTCATCGGAAACCATTGTGAGGTGTACACGGATCACAAGAGTTTGAAGTACATCTTCACGCAGAAGGAGTTGAATCTCAGGAAAAGGAGATGGTTGGAGCTCATTAAGGATTATGATATGAGATTGCATTATCATCCCGGGAAGGCTAACGTAGTAGTTGACGGGTTGTGCCGCAAGATCCATGTCAACACACTCTTAATGGGAGAGTTACCAACGGAGTTATTCTAGGATCTTCGAGAGCTATGTTTGGAGATAGTTCCGAGAGGCTATGTAGCAGCATTGGAGATTCAGTCTACTTTGATGGATAAGATCAGAGAAGCTCAGAAGACTGACAAGGAGATTGCCTCTATAAAGGAGAAGATGAGCAAGGGAAAAGCTAAAGGATTTCGTGAGGATGAACACGATACCTTATGGTTTGAGGACCGCGTTTATGTGCCTAGTGATCCAGAGATCAGGAAGTTGATTTTGCAAGAGGCCCATGATTCTCCATACTCGATTCACCCAGGAAATACCAAGATGTATTTGGATTTGAAGGACACTTTCTGGTGGACCGGAATGAAGAAGGATATTGCGGAATATGTAGCAGTTTGTGATGTATGTCAGAGAGTGAAGGCAGAGCATCAGAAGCCAGCAGGATTGTTACAGCCATTGCCGATACCCGAATGGAAGTGGGATAAGCTAGGCGTGGATTTTATCACGGGATTGCCGAGGACCTGTTCAGGATATGACTCGATATGGGTTGTAGTCGATCGCTTGACGAAGGTAGCTCATTTCATCCCAAGTGAAGACCACTTACACCAGTGCTAAGTTGGCAAATATATACATGACCAGGATCGTATGTCCGCATGGAGTTCCGAGGAGCATTGTATCAAATAGAGGAACCAGTTTACCTCAAAGTTGTGGAATGAGTTGCACAAAACTTTGGGTACCAGACTAGAGTTCAAGATGACCTTTCATCCGCATGACGGATGGATGCACCGAGAGAGTCAATCAGATTTTGGAGGATATGCTGAGAGCTTGTGCGCTAGATTATGGATCTAGTTGGGATGACAACTTGCCATATGCGGAGTTCTCTTACAACAATAGTTACCAATCTAGTTTGAAGATGGCCACCTTTTGAAGCCTTGTATGGAAGGAGGTGCAGAACACCATTGTCGTGGGATAAAGTTGGAGACCGCCAGTTGTTTGGACCAGATTTGATTAAGGAGTCTAAACAGAAGGTGAGGTTGATTCGCGGTAGGCTCAAGGTAGCCCGGTCCAGGCAGAAGAGCTATGCAGATTCTAAACGCAAGGAGACAGTTTACGAAGTCGGAGATAGAGTTTATCTTCGTGTATCTCCACTTCGAGGAGTTAAGCGCTTTGGAGTTAAGGGAAAGTTAGCGCCACGTTTTGTGGGACCATACAAAGTTTTGGAACGCATGGGAGAAGTTGCTTACAAATTGGAATTGCGCGAAGGATTGTCAAGATTTCACGATGTGTTCCACGTTTCCCAGCAGAAGAAGTGCCACGCAGAGATGGCTGATATACCACTGAGAGATACAGTGCCGCTGGAAGCCATTCAGTTAGATAGTGATTGGACCTATGAGGAGAAACTAGTCAAGATTCTCGAGTATGCCAGCCGAGTCACCCGCAGCAAGGTTATCAAGTTCTGTAAAGTTCAGTGGAGCCACTAACCGAGGATGAAGCCACCTAGGAGCGAGAGGAAGATCTGCTGAAGGACCACCCTCACCTATTTTCTAACCAACTTTGAATCTCGAGGGCTAGATTCATCTTAAGGGGTAGGTTTGTAACATCCCAAATTTTCAATTTGGAATGTTATACACTAGATCATCATTGCATATAATATTTTATTGCTTTTGGCCCGATCCGGAAATTCTACAAAACTCAAGGACCCTCGGAGAGAGTTGGGATTTCTTTATTTTCATATTTGAGTTTTCTCAAATTTTGAAAATAGGATAATTTGATTTTATTTATTTTATCTTCAATTATTTCTATTAAAAAATATGAGAGGGAATAAAGTGACTTTCCCAAAAATAAAGAAATATTGAGGATTTAATAATAAAATCAAATAAGATTTATTTTGGAGTTTTCACTATTTTATTTGAATTTAGGAAAATTGCATGTTTTTCAAAATTGTATTTTAGGGCCAAGAAAATGTTCATCTCGTTCTAAATATTTTATTTAGGCGGTGAACATTTATTTTGGAATTTGTAGAATTTTATTTTATTTTCTAGAAGTTTTCTTAGTTTCGGCGGAATTTATTTAAAAAAAAAATTCCGCGCGCCCGACTAGGCCGAAGGCCCAGCCGAGCCGCCCAGCGCCGCCTCCGTCTCCCGCACCGGCTCGGGACTAGATTTATTCCGCTTGCCGACCGAGTCCGGGAGGAGCACGCCTCCCGAGGCGCCCCCTCCCCCAAGGCAGGACGCCGCCTGTCACAGCCCTAGAGCTTGCTTGTAACTAGTGGCAATGCATCCATGCATCATGTTTAATTTTCATGAAATTTGAAATGGGGATGACAAACCCTAGCACTAAATGAAATGCATTTAGGATCAAAATAAAATATTCTCAATGAACCCAAAATGCTCTTGAAAAGTTCATTATTTTTGGATTGGTCTAGAACCTCTCCCAAAATGGTGCACATTTTCCTAGGCCATTCTGGATTTTTGAATTAAATCATTACTTAATTGCATTTGGGCATTTAAATACTATAAAATATTTTAAATGCTCAAATAATCCCAAACTGAAATGTTTACCGTAGGATATATTTCCAACAGTGGGCATGAGCAGTTGCATGATTTTTGGGATTGATTTAGTATTTTTAATAAAGCCACAAAGCTGCAGAAAAATAGAAAACAAAACAGAAATAAAACAGAGCAGGGAAACTTACCTGGCGCTCACCTGCAGCAGAGCTGGCCCAGCTTCCGCTTCCGCCCAGCCCCACCAACGCAAAACCCCTCACCCCGTCTGCTCACCTCTCGCCATCGGTAGAGGCGTGTCGCCCACACGCGCATCGGACGCCACCTCCTGCTTCCACCTCCTGCTTTCTCCTCCGTCGTCGACCGAGCGCCTGCAGACGCCCCCGAGCCTGCCATGGTCCTCTCCCCTCTCTCCCTTGGACCCCTTCCCTCCTCTGCTCTCTCCCGCCACACACTGAGCGACCCCGTCACATCGTCCCATCGCTGCCGCTACCACCGAGCCTCCCTCACCTATCTAGCCTGTCCATAGGCTCCGCCTCATCACCACACGCCGACAAGTTAACGGCCACGATCAAGGAGCCCTTCGTCACGGCATCTTCATCATCTTCGAGCTTCGGCACCGATGACCGCCGCCTTCGATTTGCTTGCTCCAGCTCCTCACCGACCACGCCGTGCTTCTCCGCCAAATCGCGGTGAGCCGCTGACCCGTTCCCCTCTTCTCCCCATGTCGTTTGCCCACTCTAGCCGATGTTTCCGCCGGACCCGAGAACGCACCGCCGCCGCAAAGCTCGCCGCCTCACCGCTGCAGCCCATCCCGGCATCCCCACGACCACCTCGACGCTACCGCATCATGGCATTCCATAGAACCCATCCGCGCGACCAGCTGTGCCCGGAAACGGCCGGCCGACGATCGTCGCCGTGTCGGGTCATCGCCGGCGTAGCCAAGCCGACGTGGCACAGCCATTAGGGGCTAATCCTACTGATTAGCCGCCCTTCAGCCACTGACAGTGGGCCCCGCAGCGGGTCAAATCCCAGTCAACACGGGATTAACTCCGAGTAGCAGTGAGTCAATGACATGTGGGACCGGTCGTCAGGTTTGACCCGGGTCAACTTGGTTGACCTGCTGACGCAATGCTGCTGTCATGCTGACGCAGTAATGGCTTTCTGGATTTATTTTAATTCAGGAAATTCCAGAAAATTGCCTAAACTTCTAAAAATCATAGAAATTAATCTATAGCTCCAAATGAAAAGATTTATATATGAAAAATTATCAGAAAAATTCAAGGAATCCATCTATACCATTTTCATGCATGTTTGAACAATGTATGTGCTCTGTTTTGGACAAAACAAATAAAGGGCATTTAAATAATCATATATGGAGTTGGAATTTGAATCATGTATTCAAACCAACTTCATTTAAATCATAGCTAGATGCATTAGCTCAAATCACAGCATATTGCCATGTCATGATCATGCATCATATTGTGGCATTGCATTGATTGTGTTCTTTCTTGTCTGCCGGTGTTATCCCTCCGGTGAGACGACGTTCCGACGACGTGTTCGATGACACCGATGAAGAACTATATTATCTTCGAAGTGCTGTGCAAGCAAAACCCCTTGTTCATTCTCGATACAATCCCACTCTCTCGCTCCTGCTCTCTTTTACTGCATTAGGACAACAACGATTCATCTGTTAGTTGCTGCGGTAGCTGAACCCCTTTATCCTCTGCATGGCTGTCATTCCACAAAGAATAGATGAAACCCACTAGCATGAGTAGGAGTTGTTTGAGCCTGTTGTGCCTACTCATTCATGCTTGTTTGTCATGCACGCTGCTTAGAGTTGAGTCAGGTCTGATTCATCGCGGATTAATCCGAGGTGGGTGAACATGTCCTACTGTGTGTGAGCTAAGTGTGTGAACACGATTTGGTAAAGGTAGCGGTGAGAGGCCATGTAGGAGTAGATGGTGGGTTGTCTCTTTGAAGCCGTCCTCGTGAACTGAGTTACGTGTTTGTGATCCATGAAACAGTTACTACCACACATTGGGATCCTTAATTGACTCTCTCGGCTTCTTAACCACCCTTGTCCTCTGTCCAGGAGTTGCAACTAGTTTCTGGTGTTTGTAGGATATGTGTTGGAGGCCGTGCGTAGCGCTGACCCTAGGGGTGGGCTATGATGCGGTAGATACACTGTGGCCCGGTGTACCGAATGCCCGTTTGGTATCTCGGGAACCCTGCACACATCGTTCGGGGCCGTTAGTGGAAACCTCGGTCGGTACTAGGGACTAGGGACTAGGGACCCTGCGGATGGAACCCGAATAGGCGATAAACCTGGACTAGGGACTTGAGTGTTTAGGTAGGCCGTGGCCGACACCCTCGCTGGGCTTCCGCTTGAAGGTTGCCGAGTACATGTCGTGTAAACGGCGATAAGTGGTGAGAGCGTGTGTGAAGAAGTACACCCCTGCAGGGTTAATATAATCTATTCGAATAGCCGTGTCCACGGAGAAGGACTTACAGGTTGCCTATATCAGTTCATAGACAAGTGAAAGTGGATACTCTAAAATGCGCAAGATAAGCGTGAGTGCTATGGATGGCGTTCTCGTAGGGAGACGGGAGTGGGTCCATAGTGGTGTATTGATATGGTGAATATGTGGACTCGTGTGCGCCACCTCAAAAGAGTTACTTGCAGTCGTAGTTCAGGATAGCCACCGAGTCAAAGCTGGCTTGCTGCAGTCAAACTCCACCACCCCTTTGTTGATAATGATGCATATGTAGTTAGTTACGATGTAAGTCTTCTTGAAATGCGTTTGTACTCACGTTTGCTTATTTTATGTTTTGCAAAGAGACGTCGGTCTCGCTTAGTAGTTCCGCTTGGACTTGACGTTTAGCTTGTTACCTCGGCTATGATCTTGTGCCCTCGGCAGGATCTCGGTAGATAGTCGCTTCTCAGCCTTTTCATTTGTAGATGTACGTACTCGGACATGTTAAGCTTCCGCTTGTGCTTTGACTTGTATGTTTCGAGTGTTGGGTCATGAGACCCATGTTTGTAATATCTCGCTCCTCGAGCCTAATGAATAAATATTTGAGTCGTAGAGTTATGTTGTGATGCCATGTTGTATTTACACATATTGAGCATATTGTGTGTATGTTTGAAATGCTTGGTATGTGTGGGATCCGACAATCTAGTTGTTTATCCTTAGCAGCCTCTCATATGGGGAAATGTGGTCTAGTGCTTCTGAGCGATAGTAGTCCGCTACATGTTCAGTTCACCGGAGTGCTGCTAGCCCAAAGACTACTGCTTTGGACACTTGACTGGCTGGCATGTGTTTCACTGCCGTTCCTATATGTCTCCCTTCGGGAAATGTCACGCGGTGATTTCCTGAGTCCCGCCTAGCTCACATACACTGGGTTACCGGAGTCCTGTTAGCCCAAAGGTTACAGCCCGGATTCATACGTTGATGACCGACATGCTCGATGTGACTCATGTATGCATGTCCCCATGGGTTAGTGCCGCTTTGGGTTCACGACTAGCCATGTCGGCCCGGGTTCTCTATCATATGGATGCTAGCGACACTATCATATACGTGAGCCAAAAGACGCAAACGGTCCCGGGGCATGGTAAGGCGACACCCGTGGGAATACCGTGCGTGAGGCCGCAAAGTGATATGAGGTGTGAGGCCGCAAAGTGATATGAGGTGTTACCGGCTAGATCGATGTGACTTGGAATCGGGGTCCTGACAGCGTTGGTATCGAGCTGTTGCTGTAGGATTACCAAGCCAAACCGGTCGAAGTTGAGTCTAGAAATGCTTTAGTTATGTAAGGGAATTGATTGTGGAAGGGAACGTAAGGCTCTTTTTACTCCTTATATCTCATGGCCTTCTGATCTAAGTCATCCTCTTCTCTTCTACGGGGATTAAGAACTAGGCCTTCTCATCTATCTATCAGGATGACGTGTTACTAATCCATAGACCTTTAGGATTGTTGGTTTTAAGCCCCAGTGCAGTTCCTACTATTTCTGTATGATAATTGTTGATCTCGAACCTTGATATTGTGATGTTGAGTGGTTATGCCACCATTTTTGTAGGATGTCTCAAATCATTTTGAGCATTTACAGCCGTTATGCTGTCCGAGTCATCCCAGGTCTCTAAATAGTCTGATGCATTTGCAAATCCTTTCCTTCCGTTCCCGATGTCCTTTTTGGTCAGAATAAGCACACTAACCGGTGCGTTGAGGTAATTTATTGCCTTGACATATATGTTGGAACTATTATTATGACCCTAGGTGTTTTAGGAAGTCACCTAGTAAACTAGCCATGTTTTGTGTTCCCCGTGTGATGATTCTGGCCATCATTCTCGAAAGCATCCCGTGATGCAATTTAGTTAGTAGGTATTCTATTCCTGGGTTCTCGAACCCGAGATTCACCCTACTTCATGTTGTTAGTATTTTCTAGTTCCTTTAGGATATTAGTAACCTTGCGATAGTCCTCGAGGCTCGTGGTATCTCATTCTTCCACATACCATGAACCATCCTTGGCAGGAGTTCCTTTGAACCAAAAGGTCACAACAAGAGTGCTCTCGATGAGTTCCCCATTCTATATTGTGACTCTACCAGTTCTATCTTTCCGCATGGGTTATCCGAAAGAAATGTTGAGCTTCGCTCGAGATACTAATCCATGCCTCCGCAACTCGAAAAGTTATATGTTCCTCGAGTTGTTCCTCCTTAGTTGTATTCCGATCCCCGTCTATTAGTTGATAGTCAGGAGTAGTCGTGCACTCGTGCTCATCGATGCCCATTATTCTTGTGGTCCGTCAAGCCATTCTGTTCTGGAATGACTAGGAGAAACAAACTCCAGTACCTCATCCATTTCTAGGATTGGGTCAAAGTAGTTGTATTCCGCAGATCAAATGCCAATCCAGCTTTTGATTCTGTTCTATCCTGAAGTATTACCCACTTTATGTCAGGAGCGTCATGAGAATTGCACCTTCTCTTATAAATTCTTGACGCAGTGATACTTCTTGCCATCATTATTCATTCCTCGGTTCCGAGTTGTTGTAACCGGAATGCCGATAAGTGAATTGTGATGTGTGAAATCAATACTCCTAGCAACTCGTTGCTTGGTAGCTAATGGACAATATCCTCATTCTTAGCGTGTTGGTTATTAAATCATCATCCTAAGATTGATCGTGCTACCTAGTCCTTATTTCTGGTGCACACTTGATTGATGAGTTAGGATCTTGTCAAGTCCTCGCTCATTTGATCATATCGTCTTGCCTCAAAAGCAAGATTGTTCTCGAGCTTAGTAACATACCGGTGGTTCGTGACTTTCCAAATATCTTCTTGGAAGTGTTACCGGGTTGTTTCCTGATTGTTATGTTGAGCTCGTGATCAAGTTGGTTTCTTGCGAACCACCCTTTCTCCAAGAATCTGTGTTGGATATCCCTGAGCTAGTTGGTTAGGCTAGACAACAACTTGGAGAGTTGGAAGATAAAAGCTTGCCTAACTTAGTTCGTTCCAAAGGGATATTCTTGTGTAGTGTGTGTTGAATAAAGATGATATCTTCATCGATTGGTCCCTCGTGATCGATTCTTTGGACCTATTGTCTTATCAATCCTTTGATTTGAGTGTGGGCTATCGTCAAATCAAATCAGAACCAACGATGCTCGTAATGTTGTCTTACTCGTGGTTGATCCCTCGAGCATACACCATTACATCTTTTGGTCTGACCAATACTATCACCGTGTTCACATGATGGCGGAAGTCCGGTGATATGGAAATTTCGATGAGTTGTTGTTGAGCCCATCAGCAGCATTTTTGTCTCCCCCATGATTCATGTTGAACATCAACCTAGTGTTGAAACTTTGTAAGCAATGCCTTCGTGATCCGTTCATGAAGCCTATGCTTGGATGAAAGAAGTGACTTCCTCGAACTCACGTGCATTTGATGTAAGTTGTCGCCGTGGATTCGAGAAAGCTTGTTTGCTTCTGTGGAATCATCCCAAGTCGATCCACGCATGTGCGAAGTATTACGTGGTTTGATAGACTAATCATCTTCATTCCATATGCAATTCCTAGCACACCAAGCCACCGATTGATTTGTTCAAGGAAAAGGAGTTGATGTGCGAATACTAGTTCATGCACACGACTTCGATATCCTTGTTGATGGTGCCCCACCTGAACTCGGTAGTGTTGTATTATAAGACTACTACATGGTCATGCTTGTCTGGGACAGTGTGTTCACTTGTTTGTAGCAGAGCCAGCTCGTCTTTTGGAGCTTGCTATCGTAGTTCATTCCCGAGAATCTCGCAACATCTTTTCGTCGATTTGTGTTGCAAACTTTCATTTTCTTTCTAGACTCGATGAGTCTGGAATATCCTAACACCAACCAGATCTGAATCTCAGGCAGATATGATGGTTGGAACCTTCCCAACATTTGCATTTTGTTCCCAGCTTGCATCCCATCGTGCCAATTTTCCATGGGCTGCTCATCTCGATGTTGATGTCTAGGATCATCCTCAAACGTGGACTTACCATGGGTCCCATCCATTTCTGATGATAAGCAAAATCATCCATCGTGTTGTCTTCAACAAGGTAGTCCACATCATCCATTCTAGTCCGAGTATGTCATTCTTTCGAACTCTTTCAAATGATCGATTGTGATTGCCTTGGGCTGGTATAAAGAGTTCCAATGATGTATGGATCAAAAGTAATTCTTTTTGCCACTTAAGGGAACAACTCAACGAGTCACTTTTCCCAAGGTGCCCCGTTACGGAATCCTGGCAATTACTTCCTCGCCACCTTGACACCATCCACCATCTCTCTAAGCGTGGAATTGATGCCACCAAATCAAACCTCGTTGTTTGTTTTTCCATCCATCTTGATGTATATTTTGTGTCCCAACTCAAGAGATGTTTCAACGTCTCACTCCATGAGTTGATTCGAGTGCTTGACCTTCGAGGAGATCAATTCCTGTGGAGTTTCTTTACGTAAATCGTGTTGGATGAAGTTCTCAAAGCAAGACGTCGAGATCAAGATGATGCAATGAATCAACATCCTCGAGAAAGACATCCGGATCGTGAAGTTTGTGCTAGCTTGTGTCCCCTACGTCTTCTTACCTCACGTCTTGAATCTCGGACGAGATTCTTGTTTAGTGGGGTGAGTTGTCACATCCCTAGAGCTTGCTTGTAACTAGTGGCAATGCATCCATGCATCATGTTTAATTTTCATGAAATTTGAAATGGGGATGACAAACCCTAGCACTAAATGAAATGCATTTAGGATCAAAATAAAAATATTCTCAATGAATCCAAAATGCTCTTCAGAAAAGTTCATTATTTTTGGATTGGTCTAGAACCTCTCCCAAAAATGGTGCACATTTTCCTAGGCCATTCTGGATTACTGAATTAAATTATTACTTAATTGCATTTGGGCATTTAAATACTATAAAATATTATAAATGCTCAAATAATCCCAAACTGAAATGTTTACTGTAGGATATATTTCCAACAGTGGTCATGAGCAGTTGCATGATTTTTGGGATTGATTTAGTATTTTTAATAAAGCCACAAAGCTGCAGAAAAATAGAAAACAGAACAGAAATAAAACAGAGCAGGGAAACTTACCTGGCGCTCACCTGCAGCAGAGCTGGCCCAGCTTCCGTTCTGGCCCAGCCCACCAACGCAAACCCCCTCACCCCGTCGTCTACCTCTGCCATCGGCAGAGGCGTGGTCGCTTCAGACGCGCATCGGACGCCACCTCCTGCTTCCACCTCCTGCTTTCTCCTCCGTCGTCGACCGAGCGCCTGCAGACGCCCCCGAGCCCGCCATGGTCCTCTCCCCTCTCTCCCTTGGACCCCTTCCCTCCTCTTCTCTCTCCCACGCCACACCCGAGCGACCCCGTCGCCGCCGTCCCTTCTTGCCGCGCCACCGAGCCTCCCTCACCTATCTAGTTCGTCCCATCGGCTCCGCCTCATCACCACCGCCGACAAGCCAACGGCCAAGACTGCGGAGCCCTTCGTCGCCCGGCATCTTCGTCATCTTCGAGCTTCGGCACCGATGACCGCCGCCTTCGATTTGCTTGCTCCAGCTCCTCACCGACCACGCCGTGCTTCTCCGCCGAATCGCGGTGAGCCGCTGACCCGTTCCCCTCTTCTCCCCATGTCGTTTGCCCACTCTAGCCGATGTTTCCTGGACCGAGAACGCACCGCCGCCGCAAAGCTCGCCGCCTCACCGCTGCATCCCATCCCCGGCATCCCCACGACCACCCCTGGACGCGACGCACTGCGGGCATTCCGTAGAACCCATCCGCGCGACCAGCTGTGGCCGGAAACGGCCGGCCGGTGATCGTCGCCGTGTCGGGTCATCGCCGGCGTAGCCACGCCGATGTGGCATGGCCATTAGGGGCTAATCCTACTGATTAGCCGCCCTTCATATCGACAGTGGGCCCGTGGTCAAATCAAATCGATCGACACGGATTAACTCCCGATGTGATGAGTCAATGACATGTGGGACCGGTCGTCAGGTTTGACCCGGGTCAACTTGGTTGACCTGCTGATGCAATGTTGCTGTCATGCTGACGCAGTAATAGCTTTCTGGATTTATTTTTATTCAGGAAATTCCAGAAAATTGCCTAAACTTCTAAAAATCATAGAAATTAATCTATAGCTCCAAATGAAAAGATTTATATATGAAAAATTATCAGAAAAATTCAAGGAATCCATCTGTACCATTTTCATGCATGTTTGAACAATGTTCGTGCTCTGTTTTGGACAAAACAAATAAAGGGCATTTAAATAATCATATATGGAGTTGGAATTTGAATCATGTATTCAAACCAACTTCATTTAAATCATAGCTAGATGCATTAGCTCAAATCACAGCATATTGCCATGTCATGATCATGCATCATATTGTGGCATTGCATTGATTGTGTTCTTTCTTGTTTGCCGGTGTTATCCCCTCCCGGTAGACGACGTTCCGACGACGTGTTCGATGACACCGATGAAGAACTATATTATCTTCAAGTGACAGCAAGCAAAACCACCTTGTTCATTCCGATACAATCCCACTCTCTCGCTCCTGCTCTCTTTTACTGCATTAGGACAACAATGATTCATCTGTTACCTGCTGCGGTAGCTGAACCCCTTTATCCTCTGCATGATGACCTGTCATTCCACAAGAATAGATGAAACCCACTAGCATGAGTAGGAGTTGTTTGAGCCCTGTTGTGCCTACTCATTCATGCTTGTTTGTCATGCCTGCTCTTGCTTAGAGTTGAGTCAGGTCACGATTCATCGAGGATGAATCGGAGGTGTGTGAACATGTCCTCTTGTGGGTGAGCTAAGTGTGTGAACACGATTTGGTAGCAATAGCGGTGAGAGGCCATGTAGGAGTACATGGTGGGTTGTCTCATTGAAGCCGTCCTCAGGAACTGAGTTATGTGTTTGTGATCCATGAAACAGTTACTACCACACATTGGGATCCTTAATTGACTCTCTCGGCTTCTTAACCACCCTTGTCCTCTGTCCAGGAGTTGCAACTAGTTTCTGGTGTTTGTAGGATATGTGTTGGAGGCCGTGCGTAGCGCTGACCCTAGGGGTGGGCTATGATGCTGTAGATACACCATGGCCCGGTGTACCGAATGCCCGTTTGCTATCTCGGGAACCCTGCACACATCGTTCGGGGCCGTTAGTGGAAACCTCGGCCGGACTCCCTGCGGATGGAACCCGAATAGGCGATAAACTTGGACTAGGGACTTGAGTGTTTAGGTAGGCCGTGGCCGACACCCTCGCTGGGCTTCCGCTTGAAGGTTGCCGAGTACATGTCGTGTAAACGGCGATAAGTGGTGAGAGCGTGTGTGAAGAAGTACACCCTTGCAGGGTTAATATGATCTATTCGAATAGCCGTGTCCATGAGAAGGACTTCGGGTTGCCTATATCAGTTCATAGATAAGTGAAAGTGGATACTCTAAAATGCGCAAGATAAGCGTGAGTGCTATGGATGGCGTTCTCGTAGGGAGACGGAGGCGGGTCCATAGTGGTGTATTGAAATGGTGAATATGTGGACTCGTGTGCGCCACCTCAAAAGAGTTACTTGCGCGTAGTTCGGGATAGCCACCGAAGTCAAAGCTGGCTTCTGCGGTCAAACTCCACCACCCCCTTTGTTGATAATGATGCATATGTAGTTAGTTCTGATGTAAGTCTTGCTGAGTACGTTTGTACTCATGTTTGCTTATTTTATGTTTTGCAGAGAGACGTCAGTCTCGCTAGTAGTTCCGCTTGGACTTCGACGTTTAGCTTGTTACCTCAGCTACGATCTTGTGCCCTCGGCAGGATCTGGTAGATAGTCAGGCTTCTCAGCCTTTTCATTTGTAGATGTCTGTACTCAGACATGTTAAGCTTTCGCTTGTGCTTTGACTTGTATGCTTTGAGTGTTGGGTCATGAGACCCATGTTTGTAATATCTTGCTCCTCGGAGCCTAGTGAATAAATATTTGAGTCGTAGAGTTATGTTGTGATGCCATGTTGTATTTACACATATTGAGCATATTGTGTGTATGTTTGAAATGCTTGGTATGTGTGGGATCCGACAATCTAGTTGTTTATCCTTGGCAGCCTCTCATATGGGGAAATGTGGTCTAGTGCTTCCTGAGCAATAATAGTCCGCTACAGCCCGGTTCACCGGAGTCCTGCTAGCCCAGCACTACTGCTTTGGACACTTGGCGGCGGCATGTGTTTCACTTCGTTCCTATGTACATCCCTTCGGGAAATGTCACGCGGTGATTTACGGAGTCCCGCCTAGCTCACATGACTCGGTTACCGGAGTCCTGTTAGCCCTGCAACAGCCCGGATTCATACGTTGATGACCGACATGCTCGATGTGATTCATGTATGCCTATCCCCATGGGTTAGTGCCGCTTTGGGTTCACGACTAGCCATGTCGGCCGGGTTCTCTGTCATATGGATGCTAGCGACACTATCATATACGTGAGCCAAAAGACACAAACGGTCCCGGGCCATGGTAAGGCGACACCTGGGAATACCGTGCGTGAGGCCGCAAAGTGATATGAGGTGTTACCGCTAGATAGATGTGACTTGGAATCGGGGTCCTGACACCGCCCCCCCCCCCTCCTTAAATAGCGCCTGCCGTCGCCGCCCTCATCACCCCCCACCCCGACTCGTGCCGCCGCCGCCGTTCGCCGCTCCCGCCTGATACGTCTCCAACGTATCTATAATTTTTGATTGCTCCATGCTACTTTATCTACTGTTTTAGGCAATATTTGGGCTTTATTATCCACTTTTATATTATTTTTGGGACTAACCTATTAACCAGAGGCCCAGTCCAGATTTGATGTTTTATGCCTATTTCAAAGGTTCGAGGAAAAGGAATATCACATGGAGTCAAACGAACGAAATCAACTGGAGAAGTTATTTTTGGAAGGAAACCCACCTCATGCACTTGGACCCCACGTCAGAAGATACAGGAGGTGCTCACGAGGGTGGGGGGCGCGCCCACCCCCCCGGGCGCGCCCACCCTGCCTCGTGGGGCCCCCGTAGCTCCACCGACGTACCCCTTTCACCCATATATACCGTCGTACCCTAAAACTTCCAGAACAGAGATTAGATCGGGAGTTCCGCCGCTGCAAGCCTCCAGAGCCACGAAAACCAATCGGGACCCCTTTCGGTACCACGGGAGGGGGATCCATCTCCGATGGCCATCTTCATCATCCCGACGCTCTCCATGACGAGGAGGGAGTAGTTCACCCTCGGGGCTGAGGGTATGTACCAGTAGCTATGTGTTTGATCTCTCTCTCTCTCGTGTTTTCTCTCGTGTTCCCTCTATGGCACGATCTTGATGTATCCCGAGCTTTGCTATTGTAGTTGGATCTTATGATGTTTCTCCCCCTCTACTCTCTTGTGATGAATTGAGTTTCCCCTTTGAAGTTATCTTATCGGATTGAGTCTTTTATCAGAACACTTGATGTATGTCTTGTCGTGATTATCTGTGGTGACAATGGGATATCATGTGCCACTTGATGTATGTTTTGGTGACCAACTTGCGGGTTCCGCCCATGAACCTATGCATAGGGGTTGGCACACGTTCTTGATTCTCCGGTAGAAACTTTGGGCACTCTTTGAAGTACTTTTATGTTGGTTGGATATATCTGAGATTGTGTGATGCATATCGTATAATCATGCCCATGGATACTTGAGGTGACAATGGAGTATCTAGGTGACATTAGGGTTTTGGTTGATTTGTGTCTTAAGGTGTTATTCTAGTACGAACTCTTTTATAGATCGATCCGAAAGAATAACTTTGAGGTGGTTTCGTACCCTACCATAATCTCTACGTTTGTTCTCCGCTATTAGTGGCTTCGGATTGACTCTTTGTTGCATGTTGAGGGCTTGTTATATGATCTATCTATGTTATTATTGTTGAGAGAACTTGCACTAGTGAAAGTATGAACCCTAGGCCTTGTTTACTATCATTGCAATACCGTTTACGCTCACTTTTATCATTAGTTACCTTGCTGTTTATATATTTTCAGATTACAAATTCCTTTATCCACCGTCCATATTGCACTTGTATCACCATCTCTTCGCCGAACTAGTGCACCTATACAATTTACCATTGCACTGTCCTACAAACCTGTGCACTTGCAGGCCCAAGAACGTCTACAAGAAGAAGGTTGCGTAGTAGACATCACCGCCTCCGTCTGCCGCCGTCGCCTCGCCACCCGGAGCCCCGCCGCCCGCCGGACCCCGCCGGAGCCGCCGGACCTCACCGGAGCCCCGACGAGGTAGCAACCCGCCGCCGCCCCGGTTTTCTAAAGAAAATCGACTCTGTTTTTTTTAAACCCTAGGTTTTATTTTTTTAGATCGGTTTTTTTATTTTTTATTGGTTTATTTATTTAGCGAGTGTTCGCTCATTCGTTCGTTTTAACGGACGGGTTCACCGTTTAGTTTCAGTTAATGAACGTTCGTTCGTTAATCTGTTCGTCGGTTTTTCTTTTTCTCGGATTTTCCGTGATTATTTCTAATCGTGATTTCTGATCCGATTTTCGTTTTAGTATAACTTTTCGCTCGTCTATCAGAATCAGGAGATTCAAGCGCCTACAGTTTCGTCTCCAAACTCTCTTTCCGTTTAACCAACTCAAACAAGTTTTTGTTTCTGTAAAATTTGACCTAGATCCAGATTAATAAATGAAGCTTGTTTCTTCGCCGTTTGACTTTCATTGCTTCGTTTGATTTGGTTCTTTTGTAAACGGAGTTCTTAAGTTGAACTTTTGGTTAGTTCTCTTATTTGAGATTTACCTGTGCATTAGATGAGTGCTTATTGTATGCTTTTTGTTTGCGATAGAGTACTGAGTGCGCCGCTTGCTACTTGAATCGCTAGGTTTCACGGATCACCAAAGAAGGCAAGTAACACTTTGATCATACCTCTTTACTACCCAGTTTTATTGCATTAGATCAATCCTCAAACAATTGCATGATTAGGATCTGATTAATATGTGGGTTTTGGGAAGTAGATGAGGTAGTACCTATTACCTGTTTTATTATCAAACCATTGGGAGTTACTTCTATGTTTGCTTATGCCATGCTATGCTAGTAGACGTGGATTGGGTGAGTGTATCCATGATAGATGTGAGATTGTTATTTAATGGTTTATTTAAGGTGGCAACTTTAACACACATCTGGGTGGATCGAGGCACCTGGGTATTCCAATGATTGCCTATTTTCTTTATGACCGTCACCCAGGCTCAAAGGGATCATGAGATTATTCATGCTAGAAACTTCCGTGTGCAGCCACAAGCTACTATGGGCTCTAGCATAGTTGATTAAGTCGTCACGAACTCTTACGGTGGTAGACTAGCAGATGTAGGGAAAGTAGGTGTAACTATCTACCCGGTCATAAGGTGCTAGCGCTTCTGAAAGACTATGTCTCGGTCATCCGTTTCTCAAACACCATGTAGTGCGAGAATCTCAACGGAGGAGATCGAGTCTTGTGGGGAAAAATGCGCAAACCTCTGCAGAGTGTATAAACTAATCATGATGAGTTTGTGTCCCGGTTATGGACATCTTGAGAATCTAGTACTTGGATTATCATGTGAATCTCATCATGTTACTCTAATTAATTTTGTTGGGTTTTATTGAAGATGCTTAATTGGGATTGAGAGGGTATCTACACTCTCAATGTTTAACAACCACCATGATAGTTAAATAAAATTTATTCCTTTGCAGTAGTGTAAAATTGGCTATTTGCAAAACTGTAACCATAGAGCTTTCCACCAGCCTTATATGCATGTAGTATAGCATACTTCTGTTCAATACTCTCTATGTGTTACATTGCCAGCATATTCCATGTGCTGACCCGTTTTTGGGCTGCAACGTCCATGTTGCAGACTTTGCAGACGACAAGTAAGGTGCCTTAGGTCGTGGTTCTATACTCAGTGATGTCATTGGAGTTGATGGACTCACTTATCTTCCAAGCCTTCCGCTGTTATCGTTATTAGATGGCCTTAAGCCATATTTATTGTAATAAGTTCTCTTTTGAGACATTTGATGTAATAAGTGTGTGATTGCTACTCTGTTATAAATCCTTCAAGTATTGTGCGTGTCAGACATTCTTGATCGAGGATGACACTTTGAAGCACGAAGATCGAGGCTATTTGAGGTCTGGTCGTTACAAGATGGTATCAGAGTACATGCTGACTGTAGGACACGACCACTAAGCTAAAGCCCTAGATCACTACTCTCCTCTCATTTCTGACTCCTCATCTTTTATTCTCTTTTAGGATGGCAGATGCAAGGAAAAAGTTCACGCAACCGGATGAAGATACACCCTTTGGACGCCACTTGAAGGAAATCACTAGATACCTGAACATCGGAGTACCAAGCTTCACCGGAACCTACAACGCCAATTTACCTGAAGAGGAGTGCTTGATGATTCAAGTTCAAGTTCCAGGAAGGACGTTTATGCCCGTCACTGAGCCCATAGAGTTTTCCTTCGAGGCACCAACCTGGAGTCTAGGAGAGAGCATGGCAGCCCACATCACCATGGGACACATTGGAGAAGTTTACCACAAGGATCTCAAGGATATTATCTACCAGATTTGTGAGCGCAGAGATGAACAATGGGAGATGATCAGCACCAGGAAGAATAGATCAATTGCAGCTTTCGTCCAGGAGTTAAACCAACACATTCGACGCTAGGAGAACCAGATGTGTGCAGGCATGATAGATCTGAAGAAGGCCATGACCAAGATCACGAAACTGGAGGAAGAACTCAAGTCTACACGCGATGGATATGAGGAGGAAATAGCGACACTCGTGGAGAAGAACGATGATTTGAAGAAGAAGCTGAAGGTTTTCATGGGATTCCCCGCGGCTGGAGAAGGCGATGATTGCACTTTCTCGGAGAACTACATCATCATCGACGACACCGACTCGGACCCAGACGACAGTGATGATGACTATGTTGATGAAGCTGGAGCAGATGTCATGGAGTCTTCATCGGAGCAGTTTTTCTAGTCGACCACCATAACAGTAGTAGTATTCCCCCTATGTATCTAGTATAGTCCAAGCACTTTTACAACGATAGTTAGACCGTTGTATGCCCTTGTTTGCATTGAATGAAGTGATTTTATTTGCATTTGTCTCATGTGCATTTGGGTAGTGTTTTCTCTCTAGACCTCATTCTATTCTATATTCTCATCTTTTCTAAACCCTCAGATGCCTCCGAGACGTGACAATGGATTTGCTTTCCCACTAGAGCTCACTCAGTTGATCTAGTAGTAGAATGCGTTGATGCAGTTGCTAGTCCAGAATCAGAATCAGGGGAACAACAACAAGAATAACAACAACAACCCACCCCCACCACCACTTCTTGATCACTTAACCCGTTTCCTTAGACTGAATCCGCCGGTGTTCTCCAGTAGCACCGAGCCGATAGTTGCAGATGATTGGCTCCGCAAGACAGGGAGAGAGTTGAACACTGCAGGATGCACAGAATCTGGAAAAAGGTGCATTTTGCCGCACATCAGCTTGAAGGACCCGCATGACATCATGGTGGGATAATTTCACTGACTACTTATCCTATCAACAACATCACATGGGATCAGTTTCAGAAGCTTTCCATACGCCCATGTTTGGCCAGGAGCTATCGCCATGAATAAGCATGAGTTTCGCAACTTACGCCAAGGAGGACGGACAGTTGGCCAGTATGTGGATGACTTCAGTAAGTTAGCACTTTATGCCCCAGATGACGTTGCTACACATGCAGCTAAGCAGGAGAAGTTTCTAGAAGGACTGAATGATGAGCTGAGCATGCAGTTGATGGTAGCAACTTTCAACAACTACCAGGAGTTGGTAGATCGTGCTCTTATGATTGAAGGGAAGCAGCAGATTGAGAACCGCAAGAGGAAGTATGGACAAGGGAAGTACAATTCAGGAGCTCAGCAGGTTATGTTTTACCCCAAATCGGGAGGACATTTTCACATACCCATGGATGAGGTAGCTCGCATAATCATAATGGCCCCAAGAATGGTAACAGGAATGGAGGAAGCAACGGTCAGAACCGTACCAACCCATCAACCCCAGCCAAGAGAGACCTGAGCCAAGTCACTTGTTTTAAGTGTCAGAAGACTGGACATTATGCAAATGAGTGTCCTGAAGCCCAGAATGGAAATGGCAATGGAAGATCTGGGAAGAATCCAAACCCTTTCAACAGGATAGGTGAACCACGTTAACGTGGAGGAGTTTGAAGCCTAGCCAGATGTAGTAATAGGTAAGTTTTTGGTTAAGTCATTTACTCCAATCGTTCTTTTTGATACTGGTGAATCACATTCACACACATCAAGGGGATTTGTGGATAAGTATGAACTTCCCACCAAGGTTCTTAGAACACCTATGTTAGTAATGTCACCAGGAGCGGAGTATATGGCAAGTCGAGGATGTTTTCAAGTTCCATTGAGTAAAGGTAGGCATGTGTTCCCCTCGTATTTAATCATTTTGGAATCGCAAGGTTTGGATGTAATTCTGGGTATGGATTGGCTATCGATGTATGGAGGAAACATCGATTGCGCCAGTAAGTCGATTTTGCTTACCACCCCGGAAGGGAGAAGGATCAAGTATGTATCAAGACATGAGCCGAAGAGGACACAAGTAAATTCCTTATCAGGAGTTGTGCAGGAGGAAGTACCAGTGGTGAAGGATTTCCCTGATGTATTGCCAGAGGAGTTGCCAGGCATGCCACCAGATAGAGACATTGAGTTTTTGATTGAGCTTTTGCCAGGGACAGGGCCGATATCTAAGAGACCGTACCGGATGCCCGCACAAGATTTGGAGGAAATTAAGAAGCAAATTAAGGAGTTACTGGATAAAGGCTATATTCGCCCAAGTTCTTCACCTTGGGGATCACCATTGCTTCTAGTGGAGAAGAAGGATGGATCATTGAGGATGGTTGTCGATTATCGAGGATTGAATGAAGTAACAATCAAGAACAAGTACCCACTGCCAATGATCAACGATTTTCTTGACCAATTGCAAGGAGCTAAGGTATTTTCCAAGATCGATTTGCGATCAGGATACCATCAGTTGAAGATTAGAGAGCAGGATATACCTAAGACAGCTTTTACCACCAGGTACGGGCTGTATGAGTATACCGTTATGTCATTTGGTCTGACTAACGCACCTGCCTATTTCATGAACATGATGAACAAGGTGTTTATGGAGTTTCTGAATAAGTTTGTCGTGGTGTTCATCGATGACATTTTGGTCTACTCAAAGGATGAAGAAGAACATAAGGAGCATTTGGGTTTGGTACTTGAGAAGCTCAGAGAACATCAGCTATACGCCAAGTTCAGCAAATGTGAGTTTTGGTTGAAGGAAGTTGGATTCCTCGGACATGTTATATCCGGAGAAGGAATAGCAGTAGATCCCACCAAGGTTGTCACTGTGACAAATTGGGTAGCACCAACGACAGTTGGAGAGATCCGGAGTTTTCTTGGACTTGCAGGATACTAGCGGAGATTCATTGAGAATTTCTCGAAGATTGCAAAACCTATGACAGAGTTGTTGAAGAAGGATACCAAGTTCAAATGGACTGGAGAATGTGAGGCCAGTTTGCAGGAGTTGAAGAAACGTTTGGTTACATCGCGGTGTTGATTACGCCAGATCGGTATAAGGATTATAAGGTGTATTGCCACGCTTCACGCCGAGGACTTGGAGCGGTGCTTATGCAGGAGGGAAGAGTTGTTTCATATGCCTCACAACAGCTTAAGCCCCATGAGTTGAATTATGCTACACATGACATGGAGTTAGCGGTAGTAGTGCATGCATTGAAGACTTGGAGACATTTTCTCATCGGAAACCATTGTGAGGTGTACACGGATCACAAGAGTTTGAAGTACATCTTCACGCAGAAGGAGTTGAATCTCAGGAAAAGGAGATGGTTGGAGCTCATTAAGGATTATGATATGAGATTGCATTATCATCCCGGGAAGGCTAACGTAGTAGCTGACGGGTTGTGCCGCAAGAGCCATGTCAACACACTCTTGACCGGAGAGTTACCAACGGAGTTATTCTAGGATCTTCGAGAGCTATGTTTGGAGATAGTTCCGAGAGGCTATGTAGCAGCATTGGAGATTCAGTCTACTTTGATGGATAAGATCAGAGAAGCTCAAAAGACTGACAAGGAGATTGCCACTATAAAGGAGAAGATGAGCAAGGGAAAAGCTAAAGGATTTCGTGAGGATGAACACGATACCATATGGTTTGAGGACCGCGTTTATGTGCCTAATGATCCGAGATCCGGAAGTTGATTCTGCAAGAGGCACATGATTCACCATATTCGATTCACCCAGGAAATACCAAGATGTATTTGGATTTGAAGGATACTTTCTGGTGGACCGGAATGAAGAAGGATATTGCGGAATATGTAGCAGTTTGTGATGTATGTCAGAGAGTGAAGGCAGAGCATCAGAAGCCAGCAGGATTGTTACAGCCATTGCCGATACCCGAATGGAAGTGGGATAAGCTAGGCGTGGATTTTATCACGGGATTGCCCAGGACCTGTTCAGGATATGACTCGATATGGGTTGTAGTCGATCGCTTGACGAAGGTAGCTCATTTCATCCCAAGTGAAGACCACTTACACCAGTGCTAAGTTGGCAAATATATACATGACCAGGATCGTATGTCTGCATGGAGTTCCGAGGAGCATTGTATCAAATAGAGGAACCCAGTTTACCTCAAAGTTGTGGAATGAGTTGCACAAAACTTTGGGTACCAGACTAGAGTTCAGTACAGCCTTTCATCCGCAGACAGATGGACAGACCGAGAGAGTCAATCAGATTTTGGAGGATATGCTGAGAGCTTGTGCGCTAGATTATGGATCTAGTTGGGATGACAACTTGCCATATGCGGAGTTCTCTTACAACAATAGTTACCAATCTAGTTTGAAGATGGCCACCTTTTGAAGCCTTGTATGGAAGGAGGTGCGAACACCATTGTCGTGGGATAAAGTTGGAGACCTTGAGTTGTTTGGACCAGATTTGATTAAGGAGTCTAAACAGAAGGTGAGGTTGATTCGCGGTAGGCTCAAGGTAGCCGGTCCAGCGGAAGAGCTATGCAGATTCTAAACGCAAGGAGACAGTTCTGAAGTCGGAGATAGAGTTTATCTTCGTGTATCTCCACTTCGAGGAGTTAAGCGCTTTGGAGTTAAGGGAAAGTTAGCGCCACGTTTTGTGGGACCATACAAAGTTTTGGAACGCATGGGAGAAGTTGCTTACAAATTGGAATTGCGCGAAGGATTGTCAAGATTTCACGATGTGTTCCACGTTTCCCAGCAGAAGAAGTGCCACGCAGAGATGGCTGATATACCACTGAGAGATACAGTGCCGCTGGAAGCCATTCAGTTAGATAGTGATTTGACCTATGAGGAGAAACTAGTCAAGATTCTCGAGTATGCCAGCCGAGTCACCCGCAGCAAGGTTATCAAGTTCTGTAAAGTTCAGTGGAGCCACTAACCGAGGATGAAGCCACCTAGGAGCGAGAGGAAGATCTGCTGAAGGACCACCCTCACCTATTTTCTAACCAACCTGAATCTCGAGGGCGAGATTCATCTTAAGGGGGGTAGGTTTGTAACATCCCAAATTTTCAATTTGGAATGTTATACACTAGATCATCATTGCATATAATATTTTATTGCTTTTGGCCTGATCCAGAAATTCTACAAAACTCAAGGACCCTCGGAGAGAGTTGGGATTTCTTTATTTTCATATTTGAGTTTTCTCAAATTTTGAAAATAGGATCATTTGATTTTATTTATTTTATCTTCAATTATTTCTATTAAAAAAATATGAGAGAGGGAATAAAGTGACTTTCCCAAAAATAAAGAAATATTGAGGATTTAATAATAAAATCAAATAAGATTTATTTTGGAGTTTTCACTATTTTATTTGAATTTAGAAAAATTGCATGTCTTTCAAAATTGCATTTTAGGGCCAAGAAAATGTTCATCTCGTTCTAAATATTTAATTTAGGCGGTGAACATTTATTTTGGAATTTGTAGAATTTTATTTTATTTTCTAGAAGTTTTCTTAGTTTCGGCGGAATTTATTTAAAAAAAAATTCCGCGCGCCCGACTAGGCCGAAGGCCCAGCCGAGCCGCCCAGCGCCGCCTCCGTCTCCCGCACCGGCTCGGGACTAGATTTATTCCGCCGCCGCCGACCGAGTCCGGGAGGAGCACGCCTCCCGAGGCGCCCCCTCCCCCAAGGCAGGACGCCGCCTGTCACAGCCCTAGAGCTTGCTTGTAACTAGTGGCAATGCATCCATGCATCATTTTTAATTTTCATGAAATTTGAAATGGGGATGACAAACCCTAGCACTAAATGAAATGCATTTAGGATCAAAATAAAAATATTCTCAATGAACCCAAAATGCTCTTCAGAAAAGTTCATTATTTTTGGATTGGTCTAGAACCTCTCCCAAAAATGGTGCACATTTTCCTAGGCCATTCTGGATTTTGAATTAAATCATTACTTAATTGCATTTGGGCATTTAAATACTATAAAATATTTTAAATGCTCAAATAATCCCAAACTGAAATGTTTCTTGTAGGATATATTTCCAGCAGTGGGCATGAGCGATTGCATGATTTTTGGGATTGATTTAGTATTTTAATAAAGCCACAAAGCTGCAGAAAAATAGAAAACAAAACAGAAATAAAACAGAGCAGGGAAACTTACCTGGCGCTCACCTGCAGCAGAGCTGGCCCAGCTTCCGTTCTGGCCCAGCCCACCAACGCAAACCCCCTCACCCCGTCGTCTACCTTCGCCTCTTTGGTAGGCGTGCCCACCACACGCGCATCGGACGCCACCTCCTGCTTCCACCTCCTGCTTTCTCCTCCGTCGTCGACCGAGCGCCTGCAGACGCCCCCGAGCCTGCCATGGTCCTCTCCCCTCTCTCCCTTGGACCCCTTCCCTCCTCTGCTCTCTCCCGCGCCACACCTGAGCGACCCCGTCGCCGCTGTCCACTGCTGCCGCGCCCACCGAGCCTCCCTCACCTATCTAGCCTGTCAATAGGCTCCGCCTCATCACCACACGTCGACAAGCCAATGGCCACGACTGCGGGAGCCCTTCGTCGCCGGCATCTTCATCATCTTCGAGCTTCGGCACCGATGACCGCCGCCTTCGATTTGCTTGCTCCAGCTCCTCACCGACCACGCCGTGCTTCTCCGCCAAATCGCGGTGAGCCGACCCGTTCCCTCTTCTCCCCATGTCGTTTGCCCACTCTAGCCGATGTTTCCGCCGGACCCGAGAACGCACCGCCGCCGCAAAGCTCGCCGCCTCACCGCTGCAGCCCATCCCCGGCATCCCCACGACCACCCCTGGACGCGCCGCACTGCGGGCATTCCATAGAACCCATCCAGCGACCAGCTGTGCGGAAGCGGCCCGGCGATCGTCGCCGTGTCGGGTCATCGCCGGCGTAATAAGCCGACGTGGCACAGCCATTAGGGGCTAATCCTCTTGATTAGCCGCCCTTGACCATCGACGGTGGGCCAGCCGGTCAAATCGACCAACACGGGATTATCTCCGAGTAGTGATGAGTCAATGACATGTGGGACCGGTCGTCAGGTTTGACCCGGGTCAACTTGGTTGACCTGCTGACGCAATGCTGTTGTCATGCTGACGCAGTAATGGCTTTCTGGATTTATTTTAATTCAGGAAATTCCAGAAAATTGCCTAAACTTCTAAAAATCATAGAAATTAATCTATAGATCCAAATGAAAAGATTTATATATGAAAAATTATCAGAAAAATTCAAGGAATCCATCTGTACCATTTTCATGTATGTTTGAACAATGTATGTGCTCTGTTTTGGACAAAACAAATAAAGGGCATTTAAATAATTATATATGGAGTTGGAATTTTAATCATGTATTCAAACCAACTTCATTTAAATCATAGCTAGATGCATTAGCTCAAATCACAGCATATTGCCATGTCATGATCATGCATCATATTGTGGCATTGCATTGATTGTGTTCTTTCTTGTCTGCCGGTGTTATCCCCTCCCGGTAGACGACGTTCCGACGACGTGTTCGATGACACCGATGAAGAACTATATTATCTTCAGAAGTGCTGTGCAAGCAAAACCCCTTGTTCATTACGATACAATCCCACTCTCTCGCTCCTGCCCTCTTTTACTGCATTAGGACAACAACGATTCATACATTACTTGCTGCGGTAGCTGAACCCCTTTATCCTCTGCATGGCCTGTCATTCCACGGTAGAATAGATGAAACCCACTAGCATGAGTAGGAGTTGTTTGAGCCTGTTGTGCCTACTCATTCATGCTTGTTTGTCATGCCTGCTCTTGCTTAGAGTTGAGTCAGTCCGATTCATCGGGGATGAATCCGAGGTGTGTGAACATGTCCTACTGTGTGTGAGCTAAGTGTGTGAACACGATTTGGTAAAGGTAGCGGTGAGAGGCCATGTAGGAGTAGATGGTGGGTTGTCTCATTGAAGCCGTCCTCAGGAACTGAGTTCTATGTTTGTGATCCATGAAACAGTTACTACCACACATTGGGATCCTTAATTGACTCTCTCGGCTTCTTAACCACCCTTGTCCCCTGTCCGGGGAGTTGCAACTAGTTTCGGTGTTTGTAGGATATGTGTTGGAGGCCGTGCGTGGCGCTGACCCTAGGGGTGGGCTATGATGCGGTAGATACACTATGGCCCGGTGTCTGAGAATGCCCGTTTGGTATCTCGGGAACCTGCACACATCGTTCGGGGCCGTTAGTGGAAACCTCGGTCGGACTCCTTGCGGATGGAACCCGAATAGGCGATAAACCTGGACTAGGGACTTGAGTGTTTAGGTAGGCCGTGGCCGACACCCTCGCTGGGCTTCCGCTTGAAGGTTGCCGAGTACATGTCGTGTAAACGGCGATAAGTGGTGAGAGCGTGTGTGAAGAAGTACACCCCTGCAGGGTTAGTATGATCTATTCGAATAGCCGTGTCCGTGGAGAAGGACTTCTGGGTTGCCTATATCAGTTCATAGATAAGTGAAAGTGGATACTCTAAAATGCGCAAGATAAGCGTGAGTGCTATGGATGGCATTCTCGTAGGGAGACGGGAGCGGGTCCATAGTGGTGTATTGATATGGTGAATATGTGGACTCGTGTGCGCCACCTCAAAAGAGTTACTTGCGGTCGTAGTTCAGGATAGCCATCGAGTCAAAGCTGGCTTGCTGCGGTCAAACTCCACCACCCCTTTGTTGATAATGATGCATATGTAGTTAGTTACGATGTAAGTCTTGCTGAATGCGTTTGTACTCACGTTTGCTTATTTTATGTTTTGCGAGAGAGGCGTCGGTCTCGCTAGTAGTTCCGCTTGGACTTGACGTTTAGCTTGTTACCTCAGCTATGATCTTGTGCCTCGGCAGATTCGGTAGATAGTCGGGCTTCTCAGCCTTTTCATTTGTAGATGTACGTACTCGGACATGTTAAGCTTCCGCTTGTGCTTTGACTTGTATGTTTCGAGTGTTGGGTCATGAGACCCATGTTTGTAATATCTCGCTCCTCGGAGCCTAATGAATAAATATTTGAGTCGTAGAGTTATGTTGTGATGCCATGTTGTATTTACACATATTGAGCATATTGTGTGTATGTTTGAAATGCTTGGTATGTGTGGGATCCGACAATCTAGTTGTTTATCCTTAGCAACCTCTCATATGGGGAAATGTGGTCTAGTGCTTCCTGAGCGATAGTAGTCCGCTACAGCCCGGTTCACCGGAGTGCTGCTAGCCCAGCACTACTGCTTTGGACACTTGGTAGCGGCATGTGTTTCACTGCCTTATGTCTGTTCCTTCGGGAAATGTCACGCGGTGATTTCCGGAGTCCTGCCTAGCCTGCTACATGTACTGGGTTACTGAGTCCTGTTAGCCCAGTGCTACAGCCCGGATTCATACGTTGATGACCGACATGCTCGATGTGACTCATGTATGCCTGTCCCCATGGGTTAGTGCCGCTTTGGGTTCACGACTAGCCATGTCGGCCCGGGTTCTCTGTCATATGGATGCTAGCGACACTATCATATCGTGAGCCAAAAGACATAAGCGGTCCGGGGCATGGTAAGGCGACACCTGGGAATACCGTGCGTGAGGCCGCAAAGTGATATGAGGTGTGAGGCCGCAAAGTGATATGAGGTGTTACCGGCTAGATCGATGTGACTTGGAATCGGGGTCCTGACAGCGTTGGTATCGAGCTTTGTTGCTGTAGGATTACCAAGCCAAACCGGTCGAAGTTGAGTCTAGAAATGCTTTAGTTATGTAAGGGAATTGATTGTGGAAGGAACGTAAGGCTCTTTTTACTCCTTATATCTCATGGCCTTCGATCTAAGTCATCCTCTTCTCTTCTCTGAGGATTAAGAACTAGGCCTTCTCATCTATCTATCAGGATGACGTGTTACTAATCCATAGACCTTTAGGATTGTTGGTTTTAAGCCCCAGTGCAGTTCCTACTATTTCTGTATGATAATTGTTGATCTCGGAACCTTGATATTGTGATGTTGAGTGGTTATGCCACCATTTTTGTAGGATGTCTCAAATCATTTTGAGCATTTACAGCCGTTATGCTATGTTCTCGAGTCATCCTGGTCTCTAAATAGTCGATGCATTTGCAAATCCTTTCCTTCCGTTCGATGTCCTTTTTGGTCAGAATAAGCACACTAACCGGTGCGTTGAGGTAATTTATTGCCTTGACATATATGTTGGAACTATTATTATGACCCTAGGTGTTTTAGGAAGTCACCTAGTAAACTAGCCATGTTTTGTGTTCCCCGTGTGATGATTACGGCCATCATTCTCGAAAGCATCCCGTGATGCAATTTAGTTAGTAGGTATTCTATTCCTGGGTTCTCGAACCCGAGATTCACCCTACTTCATGTTGTTAGTATTTGCTAGTTCCTTTAGGATATTAGTAACCTTGCGATAGTCCTCGAGGCTTGTGGTATCTCATTCTTCCACATACCATGAACCATCCTTGGCAGGAGTTCCTTTGAACCAAAAGGTCACAACAAGAGTGCTCTCGATGAGTTCCCCATTCTATATTGTGACTCTACCAGTTCTATCTTTCCGCATGGGTTATCCGGAAGAAATGTTGAGCTTCGCTCGACATACTAATCCATGCCTCCGCAACTCGAAAAGTTATATGTTCCTCGAGTTGTTCCTCCTTAGTTGTATTCCGATCCCCGTCTATCAGTTGATAGTCAGGAGTAGTCGTGCACTCGTGCTCATCGATGCCCATTATTCTTGTGGTCCGTCAAGCCATTACGCTCGAATGACTAGGAGAAACAAACTCGATTACCTCATCCATTTCTAGGATTGGGTCAAAGTAGTTGTATTCCGCAGATCAAATGCCAATCCAGCTTTTGATTCTGTTCTATCTGAAGTATTACCCACTTTATGTCGGGGCGTCATGAGAATTGCACCTTCTCTTATGAATTCTTGACGCAGTGATACTTCTCGCCATCATTATTCATTCCTCGGTTCCGAGTTGTTGTAACCAGAATGCCGATAAGTGAATTGTGATGTGTGAAATCAATACTCCTAGCAACTCGTTGCTTGGTAGCTAATGGACAATATCCTCATTCTTAGCGTGTTGGTTATTAAATCATCATCCTAAGATTGATCGTGCTACCTAGTCCTTATTTCTGGTGCACACTTTGATTGATGAGTTAGGATCTTGTCAAGTCCTCGCTCATTTGATCATATCGTCTTGCCTCAAAAGCAAGATTGTTCTCGAGCTTAGTAACATACCGGTGGTTCGTGACTTTCCAAATATCTTCTTGGAAGTGTTACCGGGTTGTTTCCTCGATTGTTATGTTGAGCTCGTGATCAAGTTGGTTTCTTGCGAACCACCCTTTCTCCAAGAATACGTGTTGGATATCCTCGAGCTAGTTGGTTAGGCTAGACAACAACTTGGAGAGTTGGAAGATAAAGCTTGCCTAACTTAGTTCGTTCCAAAGGGATATTCTTGTGTAGTGTGTGTTGAATAAAGATGATATCTTCATCGATTGGTCCCTGTGATCGATTCTTTGGACCTATTGTCTTATCAATCCTTTGATTTGAGTGTGGGCTATCGTCAAATCAAATCGGAACCAACGATGCTCGTAATGTTGTCTTACTCGTGGTTGATCCCTCGAGCATACACCATTACATCTTTTGGTGCGACCAATACTATCACCGTGTTCACATGATGGCGGAAGTCCGGTGATATGGAAATTTCGATGAGTTGTTGTTGAGCCCATCGCCAGCATTTTGTCTCCCCCATGATTCATGTAGAACATCAACCTAGTGTTGAAACTTTGTAAGCAATGCCTTCGTGATCCGTTCATGAAGCCTATGCTTGGATGAAAGAAGTGACTTCCTCGAACTCACGTGCATTTGATGTAAGTTGTCGCCGTGGATTCGAGAAAGCTTGTTTGCTTCTGTGGAATCATCCCAAGTCGATCACGCATGTGCGAAGTATTACGTGGTTTGATAGACTGATCATCTTCATTCCATATGCAATTCCTAGCACACCAAGCCAGCGATTGATTTGTTCAAGGAAAAGGAGTTGATGTGCGAATACTAGTTCATGCACACGACTTCGATATCCTTGTTGATGGTGCCCCACCTGAACTCGGTAGTGTTGTATTATAAGACTACTACATGGTCATGCTTGTCTGGGACAGTGTGTTCACTTGTTTGTAGCAGAGCCAGCTCATCTTTTTGAGCTTGCTATCGTAGTTCATTCCCGAGAATCTCGCAACATCTTTTCGTCGATTTGTGTTGCAAACTTTCATTTTTCTTTCTAGACTCGATGAGTCTGGAATATCCTAACACCAACCAGATCTGAATCTCGGGCAGATATGATGGTTGGAACCTTCCCAACATTTGCATTTTGTTCCCAGCTTGCATCCCATCGTGCCAATTTTCCATGGGCTGCTCATCTCAGTATTTGATGTCTAGGATCATCCTCAAACGTGGACTTACCATGGGTCCCATCCATTTCTGATGATAAGCAAAATCATCCATCGTGTTGTCTTCAACAAGGTAGTCCACATCATCCATTCTAGTCCGAGTATGTCATTCTTTCGAACTCTTTCAAATGATCGATTGTGATTGCCTTAGGCTGGTATAAAGAGTTCCAATGATCTATGGATCAAAAGTAATTCTTTTTGCCACTTAAGGGAACAGCTCAACGAGTCACTTTTCCCAAGGTGCCCCGTTACGGAATCACGGCAATTACTTCCTCGCCACCTTGACACCATCCACCATCTCTCTAAGCGTGGAATTGATGCCACCAAATCAAACCTCGTTGTTTGTTTTTCCATCCATCTTGATGTATATTTTGTGTCCCAACTCAAGAGATGTTTCAACGTCTCACTCCATGAGTTGATTCTGAGTGCTTGACCTTCGAGGAGATCAATTCATGTGGAGTTTCTTTACGTAAATCGTGTTGGATGAAGTTCTCAAAGCAAGACGTCGAGATCAAGATGATGCAATGAATCAACATCCTCGAGAAAGACATCTGGATCGTGAAGTTTGTGCTAGCTTGTGTCCCCTCTGTCTTCTTACCTCACGTCTTGAATCTCGGGACGAGATTCTTGTTTAGTGGGGGTGAGTTGTCACATCCCTAGAGCTTGCTTGTAACTAGTGGCAATGCATCCATGCATCATGTTTAATTTTCATGAAATTTGAAATGGGGATGACAAACCCTAGCACTAAATGAAATGCATTTAGGATCAAAAAAAAATATTCTCAATGAACCCAAAATGCTCTTCAGAAAAGTTCATTATTTTTGGATTGGTCTAGAACCTCTCCCAAAATGGTGCACATTTTCCTAGGCCATTCTGGATTCCTGAATTAAATTATTACTTAATTGCATTTGGGCATTTAAATACTATAAAATATTATAAATGCTCAAATAATCCCAAATTGAAATGTTTACTGTAGGATATATTTCCAACAGTGGTCATGAGCAGTTGCATGATTTTTGGGATTGATTTAGTATTTTTAATAAAGCCACAAAGCTGCAGAAAAATAGAAAACAGAACAGAAATAAAACAGAGCAGGGAAACTTACCTTGCGCTCACCTGCAGCGGAGCTGGCCCAGCTTCCGTTCTGGCCCAGCCCACCAACGCAAACCCCCTCACCCCATCGTCTACCTCTGCCTACTGGCAGAGGCGTGTCGCCCGCACGCGCATCGGACGCCACCTCCTGCTTCCACCTCCTGCTTTCTCCTCCGTAAATCGACCGAGCGCCTGCAGACGCCCCCGAGCCCGCCATGGTCCTCTCCCCTCTCTCCCTTGGACCCCTTCCCTCCTCTTCTCTCTCCCGCGCCACACCCGAGCGACCCCGTCGCCGCCGTCCACTGCTGCCGCGCCCACCGAGCCTCCCTCACCTATCTAGCCTGTCCATCGGCTCCGCCTCATCACCACACGTCGACAAGCCAACGGCCACGATCAAGGAGCCCTTCGTCACGGCATCTTCGTCATCTTGAGCCGGCACCGATGACCGCCGCCTTCGATTTGCTTGCTCCAGCTCCTCACCGACCACGCCGTGCTTCTCCGCTGAATCGCGGTGAGCCGCTGACCCGTTCCCCTCTTCTCCCCATGTCGTTTGCCCACTCTAGCCGATGTTTCCGCCGGACCCGAGAACGCACCGCCGCCGCAAAGCTCGCCGCCTCACCGCTGCAGCCCATCCCCGGCATCCCCACGACCACCCCTGGACGCGCCGCACTGCGGGCATTCCATAGAACCCATCCGCGCGACCAGCCGTGGCCGGAAACGGCCGGCCGACGATCGTCGCCGTGTCGGGTCATCGCCGGCGTAATACGCCGATGTGGCATGGCCATTAGGGGCTAATCCTCTTGATTAGCCGCCCTTCACCGACGATGGGCCGCGGTGGTCAAATCGATCCAACACGGGATTAACTCGATGTGATGAGTCAATGACATGTGGGACCGGTTGTCGAGTTTGACCCGGGTCAACTTGGTTGACCTCTTGACGCTTAATCTTGCTGTCATCTTGTGTGATAATGGCTTTCTGGATTTATTTTAATTCAGGAAATTCGAAAATTGCCTAAACTTCTAAAAATCATAGAAATTAATCTATAGCTCCAAATGAAAAGATTTATATATGAAAAATTATCAGAAAAATTCAAGGAATCCATCTGTACCATTTTCATGCATGTTTGAACAATGTTATTGCTCTGTTTTGGACAAAACAAATAAAGGGCATTTAAATAATCATATATGGAGTTGGAATTTGAATCATGTATTCAAACCAACTTCATTTAAATCATAGCTAGATGCATTAGCTCAAATCACAGCATATTGCCATGTCATGATCATGCATCATATTGTGGCATTGCATTGATTGTGTTCTTTCTTGTTTGCCGGTGTTATCCTCCCGGTGAAGCGGCGTTAGGCGGCGTGTTCGATGACACCGATGAAGAACTATATTATCTTGAAGTGCTGTGCAAGCAAAACCCCTTGTTCATTCCGATACAATCCCACTCTCTCGCTCCTGCTCTCTTTTACTGCATTAGGACAACAATGATTCATCATTGTTACTTGCTGCGGTAGCTGAACCCCTTTATCCTCTGCATGACCTGTCATTCCACGGTAAATAGATGAAACCCACTAGCATGAGTAGGAGTTGTTTGAGCCCTGTTGTGCCTACTCATTCATGCTTGTTTGTCATGCCTGCTACTGCTTAGAGTTGAGTCAGTCCGATTCATCGGGGATGAATCGGAGGTGTGTGAACATGTCCTCTTGTGTGAGCTAAGTGTGTGAACACGATTTGGTGGCAATAGCGGTGAGAGGCCATGTAGGAGTACATGGTGGGTTGTCTCATTGAAGCCGTCCTCGAGAACTGAGTTACGTGTTTGTGATCCATGAAGCAGTTACTACCACACATTGGGATCCTTAATTGACTCTCTCGGCTTCTTAACCACCCGTGTCCTCTGTCCAGAGTTGCAACTAGTTTACGGTGTTTGTAGGATATGTGTTGGAGGCCGTGCGTGGAAGCTGACCCTAGGGGTGGGCTATGATGCGGTAGATACACTGTGGCCCGGTGTACCGAATGCCCGTTTGGTATCTCGGGAACCCTGCACACATCGTTCGGGGCCGTTAGTGGAAACCTCGGTCGGACTCCTTGCGGATGGAACCCGAATAGGCGATAAACCTGGACTAGGGACTTGAGTGTTTAGGTAGGCCGTGGCCGACACCCTCGCTGGGCTTCCGCTTGAAGGTTGCCGAGTACATGTCGTGTAAACGGCGATAAGTGGTGAGCGTGTGTGAAGAAGTACACCCTTGCAGGGTTAATATGATCTATTCGAATAGCCGTGTCCATGGAGAAGGACTTACGGGTTGCCTATCTCAGTTCATAGATAAGTGAAAGTGGATACTCTAAAATGCGCAAGATAAGCGTGAGTGCTATGGATGGCGTTCTCGTAGGGAGACGGGAGCGGGTCCGTAGTGGTGTATTGATATGGTGAATATGTGGACTCGTGTGCGCCACCTCAAAAGAGTTACTTGCAGTCGTAGTTCAGGATAGCCACCGAGTCAAAGCTGGCTTGCTGCAGTCAAACTCCACCACCCCTTTGTTGATAATGATGCATATGTAGTTAGTTATGATGTAAGTCTTGCTGAGTACGTTTGTACTCACGTTTGCTTATTTTATGTTTTGCAGAGAGACGTCAGTCTCGCTAGTAGTTCCGCTTGGACTTCGACGTTTAGCTTGTTACCTCAGCTACGATCTTGTGCCCTCGGCTGGATCTGGTAGATAGTCAGGCTTCTCAGCCTTTTCATTTGTAGATGTCTGTACTCAGACATGTTAAGCTTTCGCTTGTGCTTTGACTTGTATGCTTTGAGTGTTGGGTCATGAGACCCATGTTTGTAATATCTTGCTCCTCGGCCTAGTGAATAAATATTTGAGTCGTAGAGTTATGTTGTGATGCCATGTTGTATTTACACATATTGAGCATATTGTGTGTATGTTTGAAATGCTTGGTATGTGTGGGATCCGACAATCTAGTTGTTTATCCTTGGCAGCCTCTCATATGGGGAAATGTGGTCTAGTGCTTCTGAGCAATAATAGTCCGCTTCTGACCGGTTCACCGGAGTCCTGCTAGCCCAAAGCACTCTTGCTTTGGACACTTGGTGGCGGCATGTGTTTCACTTCGTTCCTATGTCTGTCCTTCGGGAAATGTCACGCGGTGATTTACGAGTCCTGCCTAGCTCACACACTGGGTTACCGGAGTCCTGTTAGCCCAGTGCAACAGCCCGGATTCATACGTTGATGACCGACATGCTCGATGTGATTCATGTATGCCTATCCCCATGGGTTAGTGCCGCTTTGGGTTCACGACTAGCCATGTCGGCCCGGGTTCTCTGTCATATGGATGCTAGCGACACTATCATATACGTGAGCCAAAAGACACAAACGGTCCCGGGCCATGGTAAGGCGACACCCGTGGGAATACCGTGCGTGAGGCCGCAAAGTGATATGAGGTGTTACCGGCTAGATAGATGTGACTTGGAATCGGGGTCCTGACACCGCCCCCCCCCCTCCTTAAATAGCGCCTGCCGTCGCCGCCCTCATCACCCCCCACCCCGACTCGTGCCGCCGCCGCCGTTCGCCGCTCCCGCCTGATACGTCTCCAACGTATCTATAATTTTTTATTGCTCCATGCTACTTTATGTACTGTTTTAGGAAATATTGGGCTTTATTATCCACTTTTATATTATTTTTGGGACTAACATATTAACCGGAGGCCCAGCCCAGATTTGCTGTTTTATGCCCATTTCAGTGTTTCGAGGAAAAGGAATATCAGACGGAGTCAAAACGGAACGAAATCAACTGGACAAGTTATTTTTGGAAGGAAACCCACCTAATGGACTTGGACCCCACGTCAGAAGATATGGGAGGTGATCACAAGGGTGGGGGGCGCGCTCACCCCCCCCCCCCCGGTCGCGCCCCCTGCCTCTTGGGGCCCCCGTAGCTCCACCGACGTACTCCTATCACCCATATATACCGTCATACCCTAAAAATTCCAGAACAGAGATTAGATCGGGAGTTCTGCCGCCGCAAGCCTCCAGAGCCACGAAAAACCGATCGGGACCCCTTTCCGGTACCCTGCCGGAGGGGAGATCCATCTCCGGTGGCCATCTTCATCATCCCGGCGCTCTCCATGACGAGGAGGGAGTAGTTCACCCTCGGGGCTGAGGGTATGTACCAGTAGCTATGTGTTTGATCTCTCTCTCTCGTGTTCTCTCTCGTGTTCCCTCTATGGCACAATCTTGATGTATCCCGAGCTTTGCTATTGTAGTTGGATCTTATGATGTTTCTCCCCCTCTACTCTCTTGTGATGAATTGAGTTTCCCATTTGAAGTTATCTTATCAGATTGAGTCTTTTATGAGAACACTTGATGTATGTCTTGCCGTGATTATCTGTGGTGATAATGGGATATCATGAGCCACTTGATGTATGTTTTGGTGACCAACTTGCGGGTTCCGCCCATGAACCTATGCATAGGGGTTGGCACACGTTCTTGATTCTCCGGTAGAAACTTTGGGCACTCTTTGAAGTACTTTTATGTTGGTTGGATAAATCTGAGATTGTGTGATGCATATCGTATAATCATGCCCACGAATACTTGAGGTGACAATGGAGTATCTAGGTGACATTAGGGTTTTGGTTGATTTGTGTCTGAAGGTGTTATTCTAGTACGAACTCTTTTATAGATCGATCCGAAAGAATAACTTTGAGGTGGTTTCGTACCCTACCATAATCTCTACGTTTGTTCTCCGCTATTAGTGGCTTCGGAGTGACTCTTTGTTGCATGTTGAGGGCTTTTTATATGATCTATCTATGTTATTATTGTTGAGAGAACTTGCACAAGTGAAAGTATGAACCCTAGGCCTTGTTTACTATCATTGCAATACCGTTTACGCTCACTTTTATCATTAGTTACCTTGCTGTTTTTATATTTTCGGATTACAAATACCTTTATCCACCGTCCATATTGCACTTGTATCACCATCTCTTCGCCGAACTAGTGCACCTATACAATTTACCATTGTACTGGGTGTGTTGGGGACACAAGAGACTCTTTGTTATTTGGTTGTAGGGTTGCTTGAGAGATACCATCTTCATCCTACGCCTCCCATGGATTGATAAACCTTATGTCATCCACTTGAGGGAAATTTGCTACTGTCCTACAAACCTGTGCACTTGCAGGCCCAACAACGTCTACAAGAAGAAGGTTGCGTAATAGACATCAAGCTCTTTTCTGGCGCCGTCGCCGGGGAGGCTAGGTAAGTCAAGGTATATCTTTAGATCTTGCAATCGAATCTTTTTGTTTCTTGTTTTAGCACTAGTTTAGTTTATAAAATAAAACTACAAAAAAATGGAATTGAGGTTGTCTCATACGCTTCATCTTTTTAATATCTTTCGTGAGAATGATGGGAAGGAAAGTTGTGCCACAGTGATAGAAGAAGAATGCATTAGAATGTTTGGCACTAAATATATGAATGATGATCATGATTGCAATGTTGTTAGTATGAATTCTTTGAATACCCATGATGCTAATGATATGCAAAGCCACAAGCTTGGGGAAGCTATGTTTGATGAAGATGATATTTTTTGTCCCCCAAGTTTTGATGAGAAAATTTACAATGATGAAAGCATGCCTCCTATATATGATGAGTATTGTGATGACACGTATGCTATAAAGAATAATGATAACCATGAAACTTGCCATCTTGATCTTAATTTTCAATCACATGATAGTTGTTTTGTTGAGTTTGCTCCCACTATTATTCATGAGAAGAATTTTGCTTATGTGGAGAGTAATAAAAATTCTATGCTTGTAGATCATGAAAAGAATGGTTTAGATTCTGGTTATATTGTTGAATTCATTCATGATGCTACTGAAAACTATTATGAGGGAGGAACATATGCTTGTAGGAATTGCAATAATATCAAGTTTCCTCTCTATGTGCTTAAAATTTTGAAGTTATGCTTGTTTTACCTTCCTATGCTAGTTGATTATTGTTCCCATAAATTGTTTGCTCACAAAATCCCTATGCATAGGAAGTGGGTTAGACTTAAATGTGCTAGTCATATTATTCATGATGCTCTCTTTATGTTTCAATTCTTATCTTTTATGTGAGCATCATTGAAATCATCATGCCTAGCTAGGGGCGTTAAACGATAGCGCTTGTTGGGAGGCAACCCAATTTTATTTTAGTTTCTTTCTTTTTGGTTATGTTTATGAATAAATAAATCCATCTATCTTTTGTTTAGATGTGGTTTTATGTTTTAATTAGTTTTTGTGCCAAGTAGAACCTTTGGGAAGACTTGGGTGAAGTCTTTATGATCATGCGGTAAAAAACAGAAACTTTATCGCTCACGAGATTAGCTAGAAATTTTTACTGGATAGTGATATTTAGTTGATTCTTTTTGCAGATGATTACTAGACAAATTCCTCAGGTCCACCAATTTATTTTAGAATTTTTGCAGTTCCATAAGTTTGCGTTAGTTACAGATTACTACAGACTGTTCTGTTTTTGACAGATTCTGTTTTCATTGTGTTGTTTGCTTATTTTGATGAATCTATGGCTAGTAAAATAGTTTATAATCCATAGAGAAGTTGTAATACAGTAGGTTTAACACCAATATAAATAAATAATGAGTTCATTACAGTACCTTGAAGTGGTGTTTTGTTTTCTTTCGCTAACGGAGCTCACGAGTTTTCTGTTAAGTTTTGTGTTGTGAAGTTTTCAAGTTTTGGGTAAAAATTCGATGGACTATGGAATAAGGAGTGGCAAGAGCCTAATCTTGGGGATTCCCAAGGCACCCCAAGGTAATATTCAAGGACAGCCAAGAGCCTAAGCTTGGGGATGCCCCGGAAGGCATCCCTCTTTAAATCTTCGTTCATCGGTAACTTTACTTGGAGCTATATTTTTATTCACCACATGATATGTGTTTTGTTTGGAGCGTCATTTTCTCTTGTTAGTCTTTGCTTGCTGTTAGTTATAATAATGTTCTGCATCTTTAGTTTCAATAAAAAAGTCAAGGATAGCCTTTGCCATGCTTATTTTGGTAGTTTACATGTTGCTGTTTGGAAACAGAAAGTTTACCGCTGTTGCAAAAATTCCCTAGAAAAGTAAGAGAGTGGTATAATGTTGAATCTTTTTGCATATTGAGCTCTAATAAATTTATTACAGTGGGAATTTTAGTTCATAATTTTTGGAGTTAGTTAAGTATGACGAATCTTGCATTCTTTACAGACTGTACTGTTTTGGCAGATTGCTGTTATGTTTGCATTGTTTGCATATGTTTGCTTGTTTAATGATTCTATTTGAGGATAGGAGTATTAAATATGAAGAGGCATTTAGTATTCAATGTTGAATAATAATTTTAGTGATTTCTTACAGTAGAAAATGATAAGGTTTTGCATTGGTTTATACTAACCTATCTCACGAGTTCTTGTTGAGTTTGTTGTGAATGAAGCTTTTGATAAAAAGAGAAACCATTATATGAGAGGAATTAAGGAGACACAAAAGTTAAAACTTGGGGATGCCAAAGACAGCCCAAGATAATATTTCAAGAAGTCTCAAGCATCTAAGCTTGGGTATGCCCCGGTAGGCATCCCACCTTTCTTCTTCAACAACTATGGGTTAGTATCGGTTGAGCCTAAGTTTTTGCTTCTTCACATGAGTTGTGCTATCCTTGCAATGTAGTTTTTTTAGATTTGCTTGCTGTTTGAATAAAGTATCAAGATATGAAATTATTAATTGAGAGAGCCATACATGATTTGGAATTTGTTAGAATACTCTATGTGCTTCACTTATATCTTTTGAGCTTGATAGTTTTGCTCATAGTGCTTCACTTATATCTTTTGAGCATGATAATTTTTGCTCTAGTGCTTCACTTAGATCTTTTAGAGCACGGTGGTGGATTTTTTTTAAAGAAACTTGATCTCTCATGTTGCACTTAGATTATTTTGAGAGTCGTTAATAGCATGGTAATTTGCTTAATGTTAATATACTTGGTATTCAAGATATGTGAAACTTTATTTTGAGTGAATTGAATACTAAGATAAATTTAATGCTTAATAATTGTTTTGAGATATGGAGGTAATAATATCAAAGTCGTGCTAGTTGATAATAGTGAATTTGAGAAATACTTGTGTTGAAGTTTGCAAGTCCCGTAGCATGCACGTATGGGTAAAGTTGTGTAACAAATTTGAAACATGAAGTATAATTGGCTTGTGCATCCTTATGAGTGGCGGTCGGGGACGAGCGATGGTCTTTTCCTACCAATCTATCCCCCTAGGAGCATGCGTGTAGTACTTGAATTTTTCGATGGCTTCTAAATTTTTGCAATAAGTATATGAGTTCTTTTGACTAATGTTGAGTCCATGGATTATATGCACTCTCACCTTTCCGCCTTTGCTAGCCTCTTGATGCCGTGCATTGCCCTTTCTCACCTTGAGAGTTGGTGCAAACTTCGTCGGTGCATCCAAACCCCGTGATACGATACGCTCTATCACACATAAACCTCCTTATATCTTCCTAAAAACAGCCACCATACCTACCTATCATGGCATTTCCATAGCCATTCTGAGATATATTGCCATGCAACTTCCATCATCATTATTATGACATACATTACTTTTGTCATATTGCCATTGCATGATCATGTAGTTGACATCGTATTTGTGGCAAAGCCACCATGCATTATTTTCCATACATGTCACTCTTGATTCATTGCACCATCCGATTACACCACCGGAGGCATTCATATAGAGTCATATTTTGTTCTAAGTTTTGAGTTGTAATTGTTGAGTTGTAAGAAAAATAAAAGTGTGATGATCATCATTATTAGAGCATTGTCCCAAGTGAGGAAAGGATGATGGAGACTATGATTCCCCCATAAGTCGGGACGAGACTCCGGATGAAAAAAATAAAAATAAAATAAAAAAGAGCAAGGCCAAAAGAAAAGAAAGGCCCAAAAAATGAGAGAAAAAGAGAGAAGGGACAATGCTACTATCCTTTTACCACACTTGTGCTTCAAAGTAGCACTAATATCTTCATAATAGAGAGTCTCTCATTTTGTCACTTTCATATACTAGTGGGAATTTTCATTATAGAACTTGGCTTGTATATTCCAATGATGGGCTTCCTCAAAGTTCCCTAGGTCTTCGTGAGCAAGCAAGTTGGATGCACACCCACTTAGTTTCTTTTGTAGAGTTTTCATATACTTATAGCCCTGGTGCATCCGTTCCATGGCAATCCCTACTCCTCATGTTGACATCAATTGATGGGCATCTCCATAGTCCGTTGATTATCCTCGTCGATATGAGACTTTCCTTTTTTTGTCTTCTCCACACAATCCCATCATCATATTTCTATTCCACCCATAGTGTTATACCCATGGCTCGCGCTCATGTATTGCGTAAAGGTTGAAAGAGTTTGAGATCATTTGAGTATGAAACAATTGCTTGGCTTGTCATCGGGGGTATAGAATTTGGGAACATCTTTGTGTGTGAAAATGAAGCATAGCCTAACCATATGATTTTGTAGGGATGAACTTTCTTTGGCCATGTTATTTTGAGATGACATAATTGCTTAGTTAGTATGCTTGAAGTATTATTATTTTTATGTCAATATGAACTTTTGTCTTAAATCTTTCGGACCTGAATATTCATATCACAAGTAAGAAGATTTATATTGAAATTATGCCAAGTAGCACTCCGCATAAAAAATTCTTTTTTATCATTTACCTACTCGAGGACGAGCAGGAATTAAGCTTGGGGATGCTTGATACATCTCCAACGTATCTATAATTTTTGATTGCTCCATGCTACTTTATCTACTGTTTTAGGCAATATTTGGGCTTTATTATCCACTTTTATATTATTTTTGGGACTAACCTATTAACCAGAGGCCCAGTCCAGATTTGATGTTTTATGCCTATTTCAGTGTTCGAGGAAAAGGAATATCACATGGAGTCAAAACGGAACGAAATCAACTGGAGAAGTTATTTTTGGAAGGAAACCCACCTCATGCACTTGGACCCCACGTCAGAAGATACAGGAGGTGCTCACGAGGGTGGGGGGCGCGCCCACCCGGCGCGCCCACCACCTCGTGGGGCCCCGTAGCTCCACAAGCGTACCCCTTTCACCCATATATACCGTCGTGCCCTAAAACTTCCAGAACAGAGATTAGATCGGGAGTTCCGCGCTGCAAGCCTCGAGCCACGAAAAACCAATGGGACCCCTTTCGGTACCTGCCGGAGGGGGATCCATCTCCGGTGGCCATCTTCATCATCCCGACGCTCTCCATGACAAGGAGGGAGTAGTTCACCCTCGGGGCTGAGGGTATGTACCGATAGCTATGTGTTTGATCTCTCTCTCTCGTGTTCTCTCTCGTGTTTCCTCTATGGGACGATCTTGATGTATCCCGAGCTTTGCTACTGTAGTTGGATCTTATGATGTTTCTCCCCCCTCTACTCTCTTGTGATGAATTGAGTTTCCCCTTTGAAGTTATCTTATCGGATTGAGTCTTTTATGATAACACTTGATGTATGTCTTGTCGTGATTATCTGTGGTGACAATGGGATATCATGTGCCACTTGATGTATGTTTTGGTGACCAACTTGCGGGTTCCGCCCATGAACCTATGCATAGGGGTTGGCACACGTTCTTGACTCTCGGTAGAAACTTTGGGCACTCTTTGAAGTACTTTTATGTTGGTTGGATATATCTGAGATTGTGTGATGCATATCGTATAATCATGCCCATGGATACTTGAGGTGACAATGGAGTATCTAGGTGACATTAGGGTTTTGGTTGATTTGTGTCTTAAGGTCTTATTCTAGTACGAACTCTTTTATAGATCGATCCGAAAGAATAACTTTGAGGTGGTTTCGTACCCTACCATAATCTCTACGTTTGTTCTCCGCTATTAGTGGCTTCGGATTGACTCTTTGTTGCATGTTGAGGGCTTGTTATATGATCTATCTATGTTATTATTGTTGAGAGAACTTGCACTAGTGAAAGTATGAACCCTAGGCCTTGTTTACTATCATTGCAATACCGTTTACGCTCACTTTTATCATTAGTTACCTTGCTGTTTTTATATTTTCAGATTACAAATTCCTTTATCCACCGTCCATATTGCACTTGTATCACCATCTCTTCGCCGAACTAGTGCACCTATACAATTTACCATTGCACTGTCCTACAAACCTGTGCACTTGCAGGCCCAACAACGTCTACAAGAAGAAGGTTGCGTAGTAGACATCACCGCCGCCGTCTGCCGTCGCCTCGCCACCGAGCCCCGCCGCCCGCGGACCCGGAGCCGCGGACCTCACGGAGCCCCGACGAGGTAGCAACCCGCCGCCGCCCCGGTTTTCTAAAGAAAATCGACTCTGTTTTTTTTAAACCCTAGGTTTTATTTTTTTAGATCGGTTTTTTTATTTTTTATTGGTTTATTTATTTAGCGAGTGTTCGCTCATTCGTTCGTTTTAACGGACGGGTTCACCATTTAGTTTCAGTTAATGAACGTTCGTTCGTTAATCTGTTCGTCGGTTTTTCTTTTTATCGGATTTTCCACGATTATTTCGGATCGCGATTTCTGATCCGATTTTCGTTTTAGTATAACTTTTCGCTCTTTTATCGGAATCAGGCGATTCAAGCGCCTAGAGTTTCGTCTCGAAACCCTCTTTTCGTTTAACCAACTCAAACAAGTTTTTGTTTCTATAAAATTTGACCTATATCCAGATTATTAAACGAAGCTTGTTTCTTTCACCGTTTGACTTTTGTTGCTTCGTTTGATTTGGTTCTTTTTGCAAACCGGAGTTCTTAAGTTGAACTTTCTGGTTAGTTCTCTTATTTGAGTTTTACCTGTGCATTAGATGAGTGCTTATTGTATGCTTGTTTGTTTGTGATAGAGTACCCGTAGTGCGCCGCTGGCTACTTCAAATCGCTAGGTTTCACGGATCATCAGCAAGGTAAGTAACACTTTGATCATACCTCTTTACTACCCAGTTTTATTGCATTAGATCAATCCTCAAACAGTTGCATGATTAGGATCTGATTAATATGTGGGTTTTGGGAAGTAGATGAGGTACCTATTACCTGTTTTATTATCAAACCTTTGGGAGTTACTTCTACGTTTGCTTATGCCTTGCTATGCTAGTAGACGTGGATTGGGTGAGTGTATCCATGACTGAAGTGAGATTGTTATTTAATGGTTTATTTAAGGTGGCAACTTTAACACACATATGGGTGGATTGAGGCACCTGGGTATTCCAGCGATTGCCTGTTTTTCTTTATGGACCGCCACCCAGGCTCAAAGGGATCATGAGATTATTCATGCTAGAAATTTTCGTGTGCAGCCACAAGCTACTATGGGCTCTAGCATAGTTGATTAAGTCGTGCAAACTCTTACAGTGGTAGACTAGCGGATGTAGGGGAAAGTAGGTGTAACTGTCTACCCGATCGTAAGGTGCTAGCGCTTCTGAAAGACTATGTCTCGGTCATCCGTTTCTCAAACACCATGTAGTGCGAGAATCTCAACGGAGGAGATCGAGTCTTGTGGGGAAAAGTGCACAAACCTCTACAGAGTGTATAAAAATAATGATTAGCCGTGTCCCCGGTTATGGACATCTTGAGTATCTAGTACTTGGATTATCATGTGAATCTCATCATGTTACTCTAATTAATTTTGTTGGGTTTTAATGATGATGCTTAATTGCAGACGACAAGTAAGGTGCCTTAGGTCGTGGTTCTATACTCAGTGATGTCATTGGAGTTGATGGACTCACTTATCTTCCAAGCCTTCCGCTGTTATCGTTATTAGATGGCCTTAAGCCATATTTATTGTAATAAGTTCTCTTTTGAGACATTCGATGTAATAAGTGTGTGATTGCTACTACGTTATAAATCCTTCAAGTACTATGCGTGTCAGCATTACTGATCCAGGGATGACACTGAAGCACAGAGATCAGACTGTTTGAGGTCTGGTCGCTACACCCACAAGGGCCAGTTCATTACGATGTGATGAGTCGGGTATTCAATAACACAAGTAAAAATGATCTTGCATTAGCCCCCAAGTACCTTGGTGCATGCTGGCAGTGACATGGGACTTGCGTGTTTGATGTAATATCAATCTGAATAATGTAGCCCCCAAGTGCTGGGTCGTAAGCCTGCAGCTACTCGGGATTATTCCTTCCATTGCAGAATACATCATATCCTTTGATAAAGAAACAATAGCCATTATGCTGAAGTGACTTTTAAAACCTCAATCATTCAATATCATAATGAAAATCCAGCCAAGTTGGCTATTAAAGATTGGAATAATATAATCCGGCAGCTCTTGGCCAATAGCGACTTAATGCGCATCCATTGTCCTCCGGGATACAACCCGGCGGCTTATAGCCTTTGCAAAAAATCAGGAATTGATAACCCCGTCCATGGCGGCTCATAGTCATATCCAGTTTTTGAAAAGATCACTTTGGCGGCTAATAGCCTCAATAAACTCAATATTGAATAATATAACCCAAAGCAGAATAACCCGGTAATACTTTCATTTGCCCATATGATGGGTTTAAACGCAATGATTCATATGAGCAGTAGTAGTATTTTTGTGTGTAAAACTCTGCATGTCCTACACAAAGTTTAAACAACATATGCCCTGGTGACTTAACGTCAAAAGCCAGGGCGGGTAACAACCCAAACATAATATAGTCTTATGCAATTATAGAAAAGACTAGCATTAAGGCCATTCAAGCCTAAACATACTGGCAACTTAAAGTCAAAAACCAGGGCGGGTTATGAAACCTCGCATATTCATATAACCAGGAAAACATACCTGTAGGATTGATTTATGTTGCTAGCTTACATCGCCATATCTAGTGAGAGTAACAATCCAATGATTTATAAGCGCATGATTCCAGTGGCGCAATCCAAAATATACTGGTGACTTAACGTCCAAAGCCAGGGAAGTTTACCAAACCCAAAATATTCATAAAATTATTGAAAAACATACATGTAGATTAATACCATGGTGATGTTGTGTTAATTATAATCCGGAGCCAGTATCAACCCGGAGTCATCAAATATCATCATTTTGATTGCTCAAGGCAAAATATCCTGGTGACTTAAAGTCTGCTATCAGGGCAGGTTATCAAACCCAAAGATGCTCAATGATGAGTCATACAATCAAGGCTACATGGCCTATGAACTTGGTTCACACTGCCGGCTTATCATGCTAGATGCAGCAAAGGGTAACAACCCCAAAAAGGCCTCAGAGCCTAAACTCCAAGTGCACAATCATATCGTACTGGTGACTTATTGTCCAAAGTCAGAATGGTTTAATCAAAACCCCAAATATGCTCAAATATGAGCTAGAAAGATTAAGGTTTCATGACCTGAATCGTCTTAAAATATATGAATCCAAGAAAAGTTCAGAAAAAGATAATGAATCAAATTGAGAAAAACAAGGCTTTCATAGGCCGCCAGCCTAAATCTCAAGTGCTTTCATGGGCCGCCAAGCCACTGAGTTAACCTTTTACACTTTGTGAGCTGGGCCTCACATGACAAACCGCCGTTTTAACGTTGACAAGTTCAGGGTCTATAAGATTGACTGTCAAAAGTTCGGCGGGTCATTCCAGGATTACGTGGGCGGAGTGGCAGACTCTACAAAGCAGGAGAACCCGGAAAGTTTTGGTGAATACACCTGGCATTCCACGCCAAAAGGTTATGTCCTCTTTAGTGAATACACCTATGTTTGAACAAGATAACCTAGAAACTTTGGTGAATACACCTGGTGTTCCAAGCCAGTCAAGAGGGTAGTGACGCTATGTTCTCTTTGGTGAATACACCTATGTTTGAACAGGAAGCCCCCAAGTGATGTTTACAGCCTAGCCCGTAAGCCGGATAAAAGGGTAGTCATAGCTATGCTCAGTGAGCAGGAAGCCCCCATGTATTTTGTAATAAGACATATAGGCCGGATCGGATACCCATGTTTGAACTGCGCATCATGGCAACAAGTTCTCTTTGGCAACCTTTAACTTTTTCTGAGAACTCAAACTTTGCGAGAGATAAATTTTTCTTGAACCGGACGTATGAGTCGGATATTGAGAGCTTCAAAGCTTTGTGAGAGACAGATTTCGCTTGAGCCGGATTTTAAACCGGAATCCTTCATTTTCAGCCGAAAATTTTCTGACGGCTTTTAAACTTTCATCAATATGGTAGCAGTCTCCGGGACCGTGTTATCTTTCCCTCCAATGACCCGGGGTTCTTGAATCTACTGAAACTGGCAATCATTTACTGATTCATGTCATCGTAGCCCCCAAGTCTCAAGGCGACTCGAGGAGTTGTCTTGAGATTCTCCATATTTGACCCTGATATAAACCGGCATGAGTCATTCAACAGCTCAGCAATACAATATTCCCCTTTGAAGTAGACAACTTGTCCTGCATTAGAGAATTTGCAAGCCAGAGTAATTGCTCTTTTAAAGAAAGCAATATGAAATATAAAAGCATACTCGATGGATTTCACCTTATATGTTAAACCGGAAATTATCCACCGCAGAGTTGATGATCACCACAGTGAAGCTAAAATCAATCACGGCCAAGTCGGTCGCGGGAGCAGACAGATGAGCCGGCCGCGGCGTTGTAAGCCAGCGCGGACGGGCGAGTCAATCGCAGGCACGGTAAGCCACGCGGATGGGTGAGTCAACCACGTCATATTGATGTAAATTGGGCCGAAAGTAAAAATGGCGGTTTGCACATATATTCATCGAGCATCATGGCACGGTCAGATGCTAGCGCATGAAAATGGTGGCGCGACCTGTACATCCATGACACGACCATCGCTCTTGCAATGAACAATTGTCATGCATAAACAATATTGCAGACCAAGGAAAAGATAAACTATTCTTTGACAAAAACAATATGTACTAATAAAACAAACTCGGATGGACATCACCTGGCATTTTTGTCGGATGATACTGACGGCGCAAACCAAGTTTAGATAGCCAGACCAAACAGGCATCAAGGTTTATGCTTATTGCCTCTGTTGAATTATCAGCTCTTCAGCGTGTTTGAAGCAGAGATTGTACCAGTAGAATATACTGTAGGGGCGGTGGTCCACACTCCTGACCAATGTGTGTGCCTGCTCGTCGGGCAGCTTTAGGCCAACTCCATCGTGCGACCCCATCCTGTCCGGCCCAGTCCGTTTGGGGTAAAAGGGACAAACTAGACGGCCCAACGCGCTGGAGAAAACGGACTTTTGTCTGTTTTCTGTCCGTTTTCGACCCATCCTCGGCCCAAGTTTGCGCCGGTTTTGGGGTGAAACGGACAGCGCACGGACGAGCGGGACGCGCGCGCTTGTCCTCCCGTGGCCCGCCTGTCGGTGGCACAAAGCAAAAACCCCCCACGCCCCATTTGGCGTCATTTCCCCCAAACCCACCCACATCCCTCCCGCCGCCCCCTCTGTCCCCCGTCCATGGCCAACGCCCAGCCAAATTTCACGGCCTGGCCGTCGACCCACCTGGAAAGGTGAAGAAGAAGGCGGCCAAGGCACCAAGGAAGCCGTGGTCAGAGTGCACGCCGGAGGAGATCACCAAGTTGGACACGGAATCGGCAAAGAGGAGGAGCCATAGGGCGGTCCTCAAGGTCAATATTGTCGCGGCCAAGTTCGCCGCCGAGCGTGATGCGATGGAGGCCACGCGGCGCAAGGCCGCAATCGACGAGAAGGAGGACATCGTCAACAAAGCGCACGCCCTCCTCATGCTTGGCATGTGCCGTCTGGCCGGTTTCCCTGCAGCGGCTGTCGGCGCGACGAGCACAGGCTCGTCGGTCGCCCGACCTCTGCACTACCAGTCGCCAATGTCGCAGACCACGCCTATGTCGCCCGGCTTTCCCCCGCCAAGGCACGATGCCCAAACCCGTTTCTCGGGGTCGCCGGACGTTAGCGTGATCGCGTCGTCCACCCCGCGCCCCTCGGTCGTCATCGACCTCAACGTCACGCCTGGGTCCAGCAGCGGCGGCCGACCGCCGTCCGTTGAGATGCAAAGAAAGCATGCACGACCACCGTTTACGGGCACCATGCCGTCCCCCCGTGTCTTGTGCAACGGAATGCCAACACCAACGCCACCGGTCGACGACCCCTTCTACAACCAGTTCATGGAGGATGTGATCTTAGAGGGTGGTCATGGCCGTGCCTATGATCCCGACGAAACCCAAAGTCAGGATGGTCGCGCCCAATACGTTGCCGATGAAGAGGCCGACGACCGTGCTGACTACGACCATGGTGACTCGTGGCATGAATATGATGATATCTATTGTGAAGGTGATGGTGATGAAGAAGAAGTCAATGACATTGATATTGGTGGCGAGCCGTTGTTCATCGACGAGCTCACCCAAAGAGCGGAAGCACAAAAAAGGAGGAAGAGCATTCACATGGGTTCATATACACAAGATGAGGACAAGTTGATTTGCCAATGTTGGATGGAGATTAGCCAAGATCCGAAGACCGGCGCGCAATAAAAGGACCTTGTTTTTTGGACGAGAGTCCACAAGACATTCCATGAAAGGAAGATGTTTGAGCCCTACCAAATTACAAGCAACCGTGGCATCACCTCGATTTAAAAGAGGTGGTTGTTCATCCAACAAGAGTGTAACAAGTATTGCACCGCATTTGAGAGCGTTGAAGCACGGCCCGTGAGTGGTCTCGGCGTTGGGGACATGGTATGCTCTCCTTATCCTAGTCCTTTCCTTGCTACGGCCATGAGACTTCGGCCTTGTATATGTTTGCATGTTCAATTGTTGTTGATCATGTGGTGTAGGAATTTCAATCTTTGGAAGCATTCAAGGCCCGGCACAATGGCAAGCCATTCACTCTTACGCATTGTTGGACGATCGTCTACAATTGCCCTAAGTTCAAGGATCAATACCGTGAACTTCAAAGGAAGAGAGGCAAGAAGATGGCCAAGTTCGCCGAAGGTGGAGATGGCGAGGCGTTGAAGAGGCCGAGGGGCAAGACCAACACCAAGGTGGACGACATACGTGATGCCTCATCCATGGCCTTGCATGAGACTTTGCATGGCATGATGTCTCAAAAGGATGTGAGGGACGAGAAGAAGCGGCAAAGAAAGGACGAGCAAATGAAGCAATACCTAGAGCTTCAAAGGAAGAAGCTTGAGATGGAGGAGGCAGCCAAGAGGAGGAAAGGTCGACATGGAGGAGGCATCCCGGCAAAGGCAGCTCGACATCGAGGCCGCCAATGTCTCGTCCTAGCAGCGGCAGCTCGACATCGAGGCCACCAATGCTGCAACCAAAGCAAAGGAGGTGGCCCTTGCGACCATGAGTGTGGACTTGTCGAAGATGAGCGAGAAGACGAGGAGCTAGTTCAAGGCCAGGCAGAAGGAGATGTTCGACGCCGATGGCCTGAACTAGGTCGTCCAATCGGCCATGGCCATTCTTTTTGGAGGCTGGCATGGGTGCCGCCCGCCCGCTGGGCCGCTGGCTGTGTGCCGGCGAGAAAAACATTCATTTTGGAGGCTGGCTGTGTTGCCGTCGAGGACAAGTATTCATTTCGGAGGCTGACTGTCTGGCCGGAGATGGACGTGTAGGCCGCTGGCTCTGTTGCCGGCGTGAACTAGGGCCGCTGGCCTGAATTAGGGCTTGGCATTTGAAACATTGCTCTCTTTTTAAAATGGAGGCGGACAAGATGGGGCAAACGGATGCGGCCGCGCGCTGGGCGCACGGCCACCGCATCCCAGGACAAGCCCGGACACGACCCCATTGCCCTACCCAAATGGACAGAATCCGGACAAAACGGACGTTCATTTGGGGTCGCGCGGTGGAGTTTGCCTTACTGACACTGACGCGGTGACTCATACGTTGATGTAAACCCAAACAACAGGAGCGACGAGATTAAAGGAAACAGCTCACTAGAAACCGTGCTCCTTTTTATGTTTGGCATAATTGTCTTTGAACCAATCATGCATACATGCACTTCTCCTCCATGTGAATGTTCCAACGGAAAGAAAATCATACTTGGCTAGTACTCCCTGTGTTCCAGTATATAGAGCGCGTAGCTTCACGCACAAATACCAATCAGTGACCATCTACATGCACATCTCGTACCATCCCCATTGTATGCATTATCTTTTTAGGTAAGTGTTTGCAGGCAGAAAGTGTGGCAGTGCTCGGAAGCATGGGTGACTCAGCTAGGCCACAGAGAGCGGCTTGCAGGTAGTCGGACACAGCCACCACCCAGTTTGAAATTGCAATTGAAGCTCAGAACTGTCTTGACTTGGCGATTTGCAGTGCGGTTGAGGGAGTCCTGGATTAGGGGGTCCTCGGACGGCCGGACTATATACTTTAGCCGGACTGTTGGACTATGAAGATACAAGATTGAAGACTTCATCCCGTGTTAGGATGGGACTCTCCTTGGTGTGGAAGGCAAGCTTGGCAATACGGATATGTAGATCTCCTCCCTTGTAACCGACTCTGTGTAACCCTAGCCCTATCCCGTGTCTATATAAACTGGAGGGTTTAGTCCGTAGGAGAAAAACAATCATACCATAGGCTAGCCTATAGGGTTTAGCCTCTACGATCTCGTGGTAGATCAACTCTTGTAATACTCATATCATCAAGATCAATCAAGCAGGAAGTAGGGTATTACCTCCATCGACAGGCCCGAACACAGGTAAACATCGTGTCCCCTGCCTCATGTTACCATCCGCCTTAGACGCACAGTTCGGGACCCCCTACCCGAGATCCGCCGATTTTGACACCGACATTGAGAGTTCCACTGTGTCGTCACCGTAAGGCTTGATGGCTCCTTCGATCATCGGCAAGGATGCGATCCAGGGTGAGGTTTTCCTCCCCGGACAGATCTTCATATTCGGTGGCTTCGTACTGCGGGCCAACTCGCTTGGCCATCTGGAGCAGATCGAGAGCTACGCCCGCGGCCATCAGGTCAGGTTCGGAAACTTGAACTATACTTCCAACATCCCTGGAGACTTGATCTTCGACGGATTCGAGCCCATGTCAGGTGCGCCGCACAATCACGACGAGCATGACTTAACTCTGCTGTCAGACAGTGTTCGGGAGATCACACCTGCAACTACTCCGGCCCTCAATCCGGAACAAATTGCGCCATCTGAGGACGGGTGGATAGACCCCGCCACGGAGGCCGGCCGCACTCTCAGTAGCGATAGAGCCGAATACTGACTTCACCTCCTACGAGAGCCGTGTTGCCAAATCATTGGATTCGTCCCCGGCCACAGGCTCCGAGCCGCTTGCGTCCGTGCCTATCGAATCCGATTGGGCACCGATCATGGAGTTTACCTCTGCGGATATCTTTCAGCACTCGCCTTTTGGTGATGTGCTAAATTCATTAAGGTCTCTCTCCTTATTAGGAGAAACTTGGCCGAACTATGTCCGGCTAGAATGGGATGCGGATGACGAAGAAATTCGCTCCCCACCCACCACCCACTTAGTAGCCACTGTCGACGATTTAACCGACATGCTCGATTTCGACTCCGGAGACATGGACGGTATGGACGACGATGCAGGAGACAAACAGGAACCACGGCCCATAGGGCGCTGGGCAGCCACTTCATCACACGATATATATATGGTGGATACACCCAAAGAAAACAATGAAGAGGAACGGAAGGATGCAGCGAAGGATATCTCCCTCGGGAAGCAACCAAAGAGACGGCGTAGGCGCTGCTCCAAATCCCGCCTCGGCAAAAACAGCGATAACAGCGCAAGAGAAAATAACACCCCGGTCGACTCTAGAGGAAATGACGACAACATTGACCCAGCGATAGAGTAGGATGAACCAGCGAACGGCGAACATAGTACGGAGCAGTTGTCCGAACACGTCGATGCCGAGGGTAAAGCACGTCAACCTCTCTCCGGAGAGGAAAACAGTCCGGACGACGACGCACACATCATCCCGAAAAGGCACTTGGAACAAGAGAACCTCCGTAGAAGGCTTATTGCCACCGCGAGGAGTCTGAAGAAGCAGAAGCAAATGCTTAAGGCCGCGTAGAATACGCTCAACAGTAGATGGAACAAAGTGCTCGACACTGAAGAAAAATATGGTGGTAGTTGCCACACAAAGAGCTATCCAAAGCGCAAGTTGTTGCCTGAGTTTGATGATGAGGCATTAGAGCCCCCACATCCGAAAAATAAAACGGCCGACCCGTCGGACCGACCACCTCGGGGCCGCGATAGGACGGCTAACGAGGCCGCACATAAATCAGCACATGATCCACGCGAGGGCTTGCATCAAAAGTCCGGCATGACCAGATCCATCTACGGATCTAGGAAGCGTGCTCCAGTGCATAACCAAAACCGAACACTACAACCGTCAGAACGCAATGACACATCCAAATACAGGGGTGCTGCGCACCCCCTATGTTTCCTCGATGAGGTGCTGGATCACGAATTTCCAGAGTGATTCAAACCCGTGAACATAGGGGCGTACGACGGAACGACAGACCCCGGTGTCTATATTGAGGACTTCATCCTCCACATCCATATGGCCCGAGGAGACGATCTCCACGCCATCAAGTACTCTCCCCTCAAGCTGAAAGGACCAGCTCGGCACTGGCTGAAGAGCCTCCCCAAAAATTCAATTGGAAGTTGGGAGGAGCTTGAGGATGCTTTTAGGGCCAACTTTCAAGGGACCTATGTCCAACCTCCAGATGCAGACGATTTAAGTCATATAATTCAACAGCCCGGAGAGTCAGCCCGAAAGCTTTGGAACAGATTTCTAACAAAGAAGAACCAAATCGTTGACTGCCCGGACGCCGAAGCCTTAGCAGCTTTTAAACACAGCTTCCGCGACGAATGGCTCGCCAGACACCTCGGCCAAGAAAAGCCAAGGACAATGGCAGCCTTAACAAGCCTTATGACCCGCTTTTGCGCGGGCGAAGACAGCTGGCTGGCCCGTAGTAGCACCAGCGACCCAGGCACATCTGAAGTCAGGGATGGTAATGGAAAACCACGATGCAGTAAAAGCAAGCATCAAAATAACAAAGACAGCCCAGACAACACGGCAGTAAACGCCGGATTTAGGGGCTCTCGACCCGGTCAGCGGAAGAAGCCTTTCAAAGGCAACAGAGATGGACCATCCAGCCTCAAGAAGATTCTAGACAAATTATGTCAGATTCACGGCACCTCCGATAAACCTGCAAATCACACCCACAGAGAATGTTGGGTCTTCAAACAGGTCGGCAAGCTAAACGTCGAACACAAGGGGAGGGAGACACCAAGTGAAGACGAGGATGAGCCTCGCCAGCAAAGCACTGGGGGGACAGAAAAAATTCCCACCAGAGGTCAAAACAGTGAACATGATTCACGTAACAGAAAAAAGGAGCAAACATGCACTCCGAGACACATGCACCGTAGAGCCTGTCACCCCTAAGTTCAACCCTTGGTCGGCCCGCCCAATCACCTTTGATCGCAGGGATCACCTAACAAGTATCCGGCAAGAGGATTGGCTGCCTCGATGCTAGACCCAATTATCGACGGATGCCATCTCACCCAAGTCCTCATGGGCGGCGTCAGTAGTCTTAATCTGATATATCAGGAAACAGTCCGCAAAATGAGGATAGACTCGACAAGAATCAGCCAAAGTAATACTACCTGTAAAGGGGTAAGACCAGGCTCAGAGGCCCACTGTACGGGCTCTCTAGTACTAGAGGTTGTATTCGGTTCTCCAGACAACTTCCGAAGTGAAAAGTTGAACTTCGACATCGCTCCATTCCGAAGCGGCTATCAAGCACTACTCGGAAGAACAACTTTCGCTCGTTTTAATGCAGTACCGCATTACGCTTATCTTAAGCTTAAGATGCCCGGTCCACGTGGCATGATCACAGTTAGCGGAACTGTCGAGCGTTCCTTACGCGCGGAAGAACGTGTGGCCGCTTTAGTAGCCGAACACTGAACCACCTCTCTAACCAGAATAAACGATCGGTCGTCAAGACCGCGGACACGGCTAGACGAGTCCGGTGCATCACTGGCTGTAACAGCTTACATAAACCTGAAATTGGTTTGATGGTTATACCCCCATAGGCGGTACTAGGGTCTTCCCGCATGTAAAAGGGACTACAGTTCGGCTCGACCTTACTTATTTTGAATTTTAATGGTTTATTGAGAACAACCAATTTTGCGCATGACAACTTTCACCTAAATTTTTCTCTTTTACAGATGATAATCGGGCTACACCCTTCTAGGATACGGCACAACGGAGACACAGGCGCAGACGTGCAGCAGGGCCCCGCTCAAAGGTTTCTTTTTAGATTAAGACCTAGTGTAAACCTTTTTTTACTGTCTCTTGTTGCTTCACATCCTCCGGATACTCAGTATAACCGAGAGGAATGCTGACGTTATTGGCATTTTGCCACGTCAGAATAATGCACGCACCTGGACACTCGGGGTTCATTATCAAGGGCATTACTCAGCCCGGTATATGTTGTAAAGACCGAATACCTTAGGGAGTGTTCGGCGTCGTGAGTTTGGCCTTATATGCATCAGCTCCGAATCATGTCTTTGGTCAAATGTTTGGTTTGCCCGGCTCCCGCGTTTTGCTACCTTATGTTCCGCTCTATCGGCTAAGGTGGCACCGGGAGAACTACTGCGATTGTGCCCTGGTTCATCCGGATGAGCACCTCAGTAGAGAAAGCCGGAAACTGACTGTCATGATGAAGCGCGAGACTGGTCAACCACTCGATGACTTAGCGGGATCTTCGGGATTCCTTCGCATTAACGAAGGGCCGGTTTTCCCGGTCATGTACGTATGCGCCCCGAATTCGGATGAGCGCGGAAATACCAGGGGCTATATAGTAGCCCCACTGTCAAACTCCTATGGTCAAGTGAAAGTGTTAAAGCAATATAGTCTGATTGCCTCGTTCGCCGCGCTACCACCTCCCTAATGGACCAAGACGTTGGATCAAGTGTGAAGACGCGCTTTTGCAAACACCCCCGCATTATATGCGTGGGGGCTGAAGCCGACGACTGCAAACTTTCAGGTTATATATATACATATACATAAACGACCGCACAGGAGGCATAATAATACTTTCAGGCAAAAGTATAAACACAACTTTATAATTAAAATAACATTGTTCTTACAATTGGGATACATGTCATTAGAACATGATACTCTTCGAGCACTGAGCCTCTATTAAACGAGCGCCTTCGAGGACTTCTTCAAAATAGTGCTCGGCCGATACTCGGCCTACGACCGAACTTTGGGTTGCAATAGCGGTGGCCTTCATCTCTGCCCAGTATGTCTTGACATGGGCAAGAGCCATCCGCGCACCCTCTATGCACGCCGACCTCTTCGTAGCGTCGATATGCGGCACAACACCAAAGAATCGTTGCACTAAGCCAAAATAACTATTTGGCCTTGGTCCTTCCTCCGAAAGATGATACACAAGAGACCTCATGGCAAGCCCGGACAACCTATGGAGCTCGGCCCACTCGGCCATTCGCTCATTTAACAGCAGCGGACACACCGGAACATTGAACTGTGACCAGAACAGCTTTTCCGCTCCGTGATCTTTTTTATCTTTGAAAAACTCGGTCGCATCAGCAGCACTCACTGCCAAATCCGCATATGCTCTGCAAAACTCCATAATTGATCAAGAGGGGCGATCTCCGAACTTCGTCCGCAACAAAAAGGGCTTCCCGGCCGCGATATCTCCGGCTTGACGTAGCTCCTCCTTCGCCGCTCTGATTTTCGAGCGGGCTTCCTTGGCTGCTACCATGGCTTTCTCCAGGTCCGCCGTCTTTGTTTGGCTTTCCTTTTCAAGAAGCTCATAACAGCCGGCGGCATCTTTCAACACAATAGCCATCTTGGCTATTTGCTCTTTGCTTTCGCAATGTGCAGCCTGTTCGGCTCGTAACTCTTCGACCGCCTTTAGGGCGGCTGCATCACTCCTCCTGGCTTGTTCCTTGGCTCGAGCAAGTTCCGCCCGAAGGGTCTCCATGGCGGCAGCTCCATCTGCAGTAGCATATTATAGATACTAGCATTATGCTCCTCTTAATATATGTTGACCATCGGAGAATTCATACCCTGTGCCTCGTCAAGACGCCTGTTTACAAGCACGATGTCGGCATCTGCCGCATCAAGTTGCCGCTTTAGTTCGGCAAACTCACCAGTCCGGCTAGCCCCTGGACCTTCAGCCATCTGCACATGAGGGCGGCATGATTATTACCTGGGACTATGATCCTCTGTTTGCCGCCTTTTTTGACAGCAACCAGAGTCTCAGGGGCTACTATCTGCATAGGGCACACCTAGCATGTGCGGTACCGTCAAAAATATATACTACTTTGCGTACCTCAAAGCCTCTCAGCAGGCTCATAAAAGCTTCATGCAACCCGCTTTCGGTGGATGAAATCCTCTCAACCACCGTACCCATTAGTGTACGATGCACTTCTAAGATAGACACTTGCTACAGAAGATTCATCAGTGCGTTTGGTCGCGCACCAGACAGTCCCGTCCTCTTTCTGTTGCTCTCCTTAGGAGACGAATACTCCGGACTCTGGGTGGCCGAAGGGTTACTCTCTGGACTTGGCGGATCAGGAGAAATCCTCCGTGACGACATCTCAGGGTCGCCAGCCTCATGAGGCGGGGAGGCATGGGGAGGTGTTTCGCTCTCCATCATCTCCGGAAGAAGATCCCCCAAAGATGAGCTCTGTCGAGAAGGGCTACGATCCGAACTACAAGACATATACTTCGGTTATTGTCCTCAAAAATAAAGCAGGATATGTTTACTATGAAGTACTTTTGTTTGCTTACAGCTTGGTGGAGGGATGATCCCCTTGCGGGCACTATGCGGTAAGGATACCCTCCGGGGCAGGACCCTCTGGCGACGATTTCTTCCCTCGTTTGGAAACCATTGTTTCCAAGTCTTCAGAGGCGGTCCTCTTCCTTCCCTGGGGAGAGCGAATTTCAGATTCTTCTCCCCGGTTATCCTCCTTCGCGGAGGGGCTAATTCCCCGGTTTGGATGAATAATGAGTGAGGCCCGTTTTCAGCCTCTTTATTCCCCCCTTTATCTTCCCTTGATGGCGCTTGATAAGGCGCGAGCTCAAGCATTCTGGCCAATACTGGATCTGCTGAGCCTTCGGGAAGGGGGGCCGAACACCTGATCATCTACACTGTTTTTACCCAGTCCTGGTCAAAGAGCGACTTTTCAAAATAATGTTGTGGCAAATAAAGAGATAGCGTGTTCGGCTGAAGAACTACTTACTTAGGTATCTCGGCGATTGCAGCTCAGACCCGCATCCTCGGTGGTGTTTGGACACTTTATTTGTGATCCGAAGAATAATCTGTACATCTCTTCGAGAGTCATGCTGAGGAAGTGCTGAATAGCTCGCGGTCCTTCCGGGTTGAACTCCCACATACGGAGAGGTCAACGTTTGTAAGGCAGGACTCGATGAACTAGCATGACTTGCATTACCGTGTCCAGGCTGACATCTCGCTCGAGGAGATCTCGGAAGCGACTCTGCAATATCGGCACATCATTTACTGGCCCCCAGTCCAGCCCCTTGTTGATCCATGACGTCAGTTGTGGCGGGGGGCCCGAGCGGAAGGCAGGGGCGGCCACCCACTTAGTACTGCGGGGAGCTGTGATGTAAAACCACTCCCGTTGCCATAAGCTAGACACCTCCGGGAAGGAACCCTTTGGCCACGGAACATCGGCGCCTTTGTTTATTACGGCACCTCCGCATTCTGCGTGTCGCCCATTAATCATCTTCGGCTCCACATTAAAGGGTCTTGAGCCATAAGCCGAAGTGTGGGGTGACGTGGAGGAAGGACTCACACACGACGATGAACGACGAGATGTGAAGGATGGAATCCAGGGCCAGGTCATGGAAATCCAGCCCGTAATAGAACATGAGCCCCCTAACAAAGGGATCTAGACTAAGGCCTAGCCCTCGGAGGAAGTGGGAGACGAATACGAAGCTCTCGCCGGGTTCGGGAGTGGGAATGACCTTCCCTCGAGCAGGTAGCCTGTGCGAGATTTCGGCGGTCAGATACCTGGCTTCTCTTAGCTTCTTGATGTCCTCCTCTGTGACAGAGGAGGGCATCCACCGACCTTGAAGGTTGGATTCAGACATGATTGAAGGTCCGAAGCACCTAGCCTGAGCCTTGGGTGTTGGAACTCAAGGTGGGGGAAGGGTTCGATCGAGTGCGAGAAGAAAAGGACAGGCCTTGGCCTCTTTATAAAGAGGGTGAATATCAAGCGTCCTCCGCGTGGCCGTTTGGAACTTGCCTAAAATCGAGGAGTCATACCAACGAGCATGATTGGGTTACCCATACCAGTATTGATGAGAATCCCGTAATAAGGGGAACACGATCTCTGCTTCGACAAGACGTGCCGATAAAACTGCCTCGCGAAACATGCAGTGGCAGGCTGGTTGAGAAAAACGGTTCGAATAATGACCAGGTCGTGGTGTGATGTCATGTTATGAAAAGTTGTCAGCAGATTTGGTTTGTGGAATTATTATTCTCTCTATGGTGGTATGTGGAATTTTTTTTGCAGAGCCGGACACTATCCTTGTGTTCAAAATCTTCTATGGAGTATTCGGAGGAACAACCGGCCTTGCAATGCCGAAGACAATCTGCGTGCCGGACTCATCGTCATTGAAGCCTGGTTCAGGGGCTACTGAGGGAGTCCTAGATTAGGGGGTCCTCGGACGACCGGACTATATACTTTAGCCGGACTGTTGGACTATGAAGATACAAGATTGAAGACTTCGTCCCGTGTCCGGATGGGACTCTCCTTGGCGTGGAAGGCAAGCTTGGCAATACGGATATGTAGATCTCCTCCCTTGTAACCGACTCTGTGTAACTTAGCCCCCTCCGGTGTGTATATAAACCGGACGGTTTAGTCCGTAGAACAAAATCAATCATACCATAGGCTAGCCTCTAGGGTTTAGCCTCTACGATCTCGTGGTAGATCAACTCTTGTAATACTCATATCATCAAGATCAATCAAGTAGGAAGTAGGGTATTACCTCCATCGAGAGGGCCCGAACCTTGGTAAACATCATGTCCCCTGCCTCCTGTTACCATCCGCCTTAGACGCACAGTCGGGACCCCCTACCCGAGATCCGCCGGTTTTGACACTGACAGCGGTCATCGGGTACCTTGGTGTGGTACAGAGCCATCTTTGAGGCACACGTCACGGCGTCTCACCAATTTTGCTGCTGTTGCAGGAGGTGCACGGTCGGAGTAGGCAGCTTTACGGCGAGGTGAGGCCGCGCGGTCGGGCAGTGCGGTCTCGGGCTCACGGCGGTGAAGACCACGGCGGCGGCGGAAGTGAGCCGGACAAAGCGGCTCACGACAGGGTTCGAAATGAGGGTGCTCGACGACGGCAAAGTCACGGCGGCGACTCAAGACGAGACAATGGCGGCTTGTTGGCAGGTCGACGGGGCAGCGGCGACTCAGCGTAGGAGAGCTTGCAGGCGACGGCTCAGCGGTCATGGTAGAAGAACGCCGACAACTTGAAACGAAGGCGGCTCAGGAGACCGGCAACCTGGAATCGGCGGCTCAGCACGCTGCAAATCCGTGCAATGAGGCGGAGGTGTGGAGCGGTGCAGACAGCGGCCTAAGGCACGGCCACAACTGCAGTATGCAGAGATGATGACCGCGAGTGAGAAAACGAGGCCGGCGAGGCAACTTGATGCGGAGCAAGGTGAGGCCAGCTTGGCATAGTGGCCGCGCGGGTAGACACGCAACATGGAGGTGAAGGTGAGGCCGGCTTGGTGCAGCTGCGGCTGACGAGGCAAAACGTGACGGCAGTGACAGCTTGCGGTCGCGAGGCACAGGCCCAAACCATCTTGGTGCGCCTATCGCCGCGAGCTGCGGCAGAGGTAGAGGCGAGTCAACGGCGGAGCCCGAGCCCGCGGAGACGTCCGCTTCCGGGTCGTGGCTGGATCCATTGGCTCACGTCCGTGTCCTCTTCCAAGTTGCGGTCTTCTTTCCTCTTCTTCTTTTGGTAATTGAAAAACCAAACCAATACGACCAACAGCTCCACGTACTGGTACTAGTTGCTTGTTGGACAGATTACTCCTCCTCAAAATCTGACCTTTTACGTGGTCTGCACTCAAATACTCAATGGATATTTTACATGAACAGTAGCCGCAGAGTAGTAGTGTAAGACTTGCCACAATGGGTAGTAACATAGAGTAGTAACATGCATGCCCATGTTACTACTGTATGTTACTACCTCTATAAAGGGGGGTAACATATGTGTGGTAACATGCAAGACTTTATTTATTAGGCTATAGACTCATCTTGCCTTGATATGAGTAGTAACTAACTATGTTACCACATGTCTCTCTTTCTTCATTTATTGCTTACCACATCATCTATTTTATCTAGATATGTGTGATGTTACTACCTATGTTACTCCCACTGTGGGTAGTCTAATAACATTGCCTCAGGGTTTGTCCTGGCTCTTTAATATGCGCGTGTTGATGCAGATTGATCTGACGTGGCGTATCATGTATGGTGTCTGCAGTCCAATTACTGTCGGCCTCGGCGACCGACAATTGTAGCGGCAAAAAAATTAACCTTGTAAGGATTCAATGGATCGCATGGCATCAGCGATAACCGGCAATTGTAACACCAAACCTAGATCCCCTCGGACTCAAAACTTGTTCACGTCATCATGCTCGCCGCCGAACTTACTTCTTTGACCTTTCAATCTTGATTAATGAACTCGTAGTCGATGTACTTTCACACCGGTTCTTCTTGATCCGGCCGATCACGAATTTCTTGATCCTTTGAAGAGCTCCCTCCAAGAACTCAACACCACCGTGCGTAGGCCCCACGGTGGGCGCCAACTGTCATGGATTTGTCACAGCAGATGTCCTAGTGTGAGGACTTAGTCGTGAGGCCAACGCAACTATGTGGTAGCTTGAGAGGGGTTGATTGGGATGAGAGACGCGAGGCGGATCAACGCACAAGACAAGGATTTAGACAGCTTCGGGCCCCGGGAAACATCATCTGGTAATAGCCCTACAAGTTGTTTGGGGCTAGATCTCGTTATGCTAATGTGGGAGTCACCGCCTAAACTGGCCCTCCTTTAGTTATGTGTAGTCCTCAAGATTATTCAACCTGTCCCTCTTGGGGTGCCCTGCCCCTCCTTATATAAGTTGAAGGCGTGGGTTACATGACTAGTCCTAGTAGGATTAGGATTACTCTATTACAACTGGAGTCCTGGTCTTGCTTCCTTCGTAACGGAATATTCCTTAAACTCTCCTCTTAAACCGGCCCACCATAACATGAGCCGGCCGTCTGGGCCTTGTCATCCGTTTGACCCGCCCGCCGGGTTAGTAATGAGCCGCCAAGATCGGGCGGGTTACCTGTGAGTCGCCAAGCTACGGGCGGGTCACCAGTGAGTCGCTAAGCTTCGGGCGGGTCATACATCCGGCCGGGATACACCGCGGGGTATATACCCGACATCGATATTTCCCCAAAGAGGAAGCGATGATCCATCACAGCGGCGGTACGTATTTCCCTCATATATGAAACCAAGGTTATCTAACCAGTAGGAGAACCGAGCAACACAACGTAAACAACGCCTACACACAAATAACAACCACACGCAACTCGACGTGTTAAAGGGGTTTTCAATCCCTTCCGGGGTACGGTGCCAGAAGCTGTGCATTGACGGGAAAAAGTTGTAATAGATTGATATACCGAACGCCAAATAAAATAAATAGAAATAAAATGCAATAAGGTATTTTTGGTTTAATGGATCTGAAAATAAATGCAAGGAAAAAGTAGATCGCAAAGGCAAATATATGAGAAAGAGACCCGGGGGCCGTAGATTTCACTAGTGCCTTCTCTCGAGAAAAATAGCAAACGGTGGGTGAAAAATTACTATTGGGCAATTGATAGAACTTCAAATACTCATGACGATATCCAGGCAATGATCATTATATAGGCATCCCGTCCAAGATTAGTAGACCGACTCCTTCCTGCAACTACTACTATTACTCCACACATCGACCGCTATCCAGCATGCATCTAGTGTATTAAGTTCATGGAAAAACAGAGTAATGCAATAAGAACGATGACATGATGTAGACAAGATCTATCTATGTTTTATCCTTAGTAGCTGTTGCGACCAGACCTCAGACGGTCAAGTCTCTGTGCTTAAGTGTCATCCTTGGATCGGTATGCTGACACACACGGTACTTGAGGATTTATAACAGAGATAAATCACATGTATAAAGTAACGTAAATAATTACCTCGATCCATATAGCGGAAGTAACAACAAGGTTGTGGATTCCCATCAACACCAACGGCAAAGTTGAGTGTAGAAATCGTAACCCTAACGTATCACTTACTCGTCGTAAGATTCCTACAACATGAGACGTTGCAGCCATATAGGTCAGTACATTGAATGTACTGGCAAATTCACACTGTAGAGCAATGCTGAATAATGGCTATCACTACATGCATATTTGGCTGGTGGAAAAGCTCTATGGTTATAATGTTTTTGCGAAAAGCCATTTTTTCCCTACAACAAAGGAATATATTTTGTTTAACTATCATGGTAGTTGATAAACATTGAGAATGGTAAATCCCCATCTCAATCCCAATTAAAAGGTAATTAATAACCCAACAAATTAATTTAGAGTGATGAGATCAACATGATAATCCAAGAACCAGATACTGAAGATGTCCATAACCGGGGACATGGCTAATCATGATTAGTTTGTACACTCTGCATTGGTTTGCGCACTTTCCCCACAAGACTCGATGTCCTCCATTGAATTTCTTGCACTACATGGTGTTTGAGAAACGGATGACCAAGACACAGTCTTTCAGAAGCATTTACTCAAACCTGGGTAGACAGTACCAACCTACATCCCCTACATCTGCTAGCCTACCACTGGAAGAGGTCATGCAACGTACTCAACTATGCTAGAGCCCATAATAGCTTGTGGTTGCACACGAAAGTTTCTAGCATGAATAATTTTATGATCCCTTTGATCCTGGGTGGCGAACCATAGGATGATCACACGGGTTCGTCGGGATCTCCTAGGACAACACTGGTATATCCCCAGGTGTCCAGGCATGTCCACTCGTATATCCCCAGGGTGCCCCAAACCAATCCACCCAAATGTGTATTAAAGTGACCACCTTAAGTTAACCATTAATGATAACTCTCACATCTGTCATGAACACACTCAACCAAACCTCGTCTACGAGCATAACATAGCAGTATAAGCATAACGTAGAAGTAAATCCCAAGGTTTGAATGCAGGACAATAGGTTCCTACCTCATCAACTACTTCCCAATACCCACATGTTAGCAAATCCTACTCATGCAATGTTTGAGGGTTGAAACTAATGCATAAAAACTGGGTATGAAGAGTATGATCAAAGTGTGAACTTGCCTTGTACTGTTGGTGAAGATGATTCGCACTCAACTCCGGATAGTTCTATTCGTCACACTCCGGTCAATCTACCGTAAGCAAGCAATAATAACCACACATAAGCAATCATGCAAAAGAATCAAAGAAAAGATCTCGAAAAACTCCGAAAACAAACCAAAACTCTTGCAACATAAAACAATTTCTAACAGTACCAAAATTATGTGAATTTGGCCTTATCAGAAAGTTTAGGTCAAGAGCTTCGTTTTGCAAAAAGAATCAACTAAAACGGAGTTATAAAACTCAAGTTACAATCAAACGAAGTTCAAATACAAATCTGTTTGAAAAGCAAAATTTAAAATTTCAAAAACATGTTTAAGTTGATTATCTGGATAGAGGGGATCATAAAGAATAAGTGGGCGTTGGTTTTGTTGGATTTGGACAAATGGTCAAAAAGTTGTGAAGATTTAAAGATCAGGGACTAATCTGTAAATAAAATATTCAAGGATAGGTCCCTGGCCGAAAATAAAAAGAAAAAGAAAAAACTATCGAGCGAACGCTCGCTGACACAACCTAACGAACGAAGACCGTTCACTACGGAAGTCTAAACGACGAACGTTCGTTAAAATAACCTATCTAAATAATAGATCGGCTTTTAAAAGAAAAAACGATGTAAACCTAAATAAAAATAAACCGGACCGAGGCGGTTAATTACCGGTTCGGTCGGTTCTGGCAAGAAAACCGACGGTGACGGTTGATGACAGCGGCGACTCCGGCGATGGCAACGGCAGGCGGTGACGGCGGAGCTGGTGGCGGCGACAAAGAATCGCGAGGGCGACGGCGCAACGGCATGCAAGCGGAGGCGTGGCGGCGGCGACGGGCGAGGCGCTGGCGGTGGATCTGGCGGCGCGGCAAGGGAGAGAGAGAGACCAACGGGGGCAGGACGACGGGTTGCGTGGAGGAGGGGGCGGCAAAGGCGGCGGCGGGTGTCCGGGCGCAGACGGGCGGCGTGTGGGCGGGAGTCCGTCCGGGAGGAGAGATTGGGCGGTTATTGGGCTTCGGCCCAGCTAGCCCGAAGAGTTTTTCTTTTTTTTGAAAAAAAACTTTTTTCCAGACAAACAAAAATAATAAAAATAAAATAAATAAGAATATTATATAGGCATATAATATATCAAAATTTTCAGAAAAAGATTTTCTATGACATGAACATTATTCTAGCTCCAAATAAAATCCAAAAAAATTCAAATAAAGCAAAGAGTGCTACTGCTATAATAAAATCCAATAAAAATCATTTTAAGAATACCAAAATGATTTCAATTTTATTTCTCTCCACTTTTCTAATGTCGGGAATCATTTTACCCTATTTTCCATATATTTTATTTTTGGAGAAAAAACAATTTGAATAAAGACCAAATAACTCCAAATTGGAAATAATTGCAATGGGACTTTGAATTTAATTCTTTTAAACCTTCCAACTCATATTTCATATGTTTTGAAGAAGTCATTTTTATCTTCTCTCATGAAAATCATTGAGTTGCTTAAAGTTTCTGAATTTCAAATATTTCCAAGTGAAGTTCAAATATTTTCAAAAACCCTTTTCATTTATTTAAATGGGAGAAGTTATGTCATCTTCTCTCCAGGGTTTTATATTTGAAAAAAAATGAATTCACGGAGATAATAAATGCAAAAAGAAAGTTTGGGAAAGTCCTTTTATTCCCTCTCATTTAACTTTCAAAAAGTTTTGAATTTCACTCAATTTCACACAAGCAATCATACAATCACTTCTAGAAAATCCCCTTATTTCCAACGGTGAAGTTACCATCGGATATGTTAGTTCACCCTCAAGTAATATAATAACTAACGGTCAACCATCGGCTATTTCCCATCTGTCGTGGAATTGTCACGGCAGATGTCCTTGGTGCCAGGACTTAGTCGCGAGGCCAACACATCTATGTGGTAGCTTGAAGGGGTTGAGCGGAATCGAGAGACGCAACACACAAGACGAGGATATAGACAGCTTCGGTCCCCAGGAAACATCATCCGGTAATAACCCTACATGTTGTTTGTGGCTAGGTCTTATTATGATCATGAGGGAGTCGCCATCCGCCGGCTCTCCTCTTTGTGTCTAGCCCTAGATATTGTTTCTTGTTACTTGTCCCTCTTTGGGGGAGCCCTGCCCCTCCTTATATAAGTTAGAGGGCAGGTTACATGTGGAGTCCTAGTAGGACTAGGACTAGCCTCTCTTCTCTTACAAGTTAAATACAAGTCCGGGTCTTGCTTCCTCATAAAGGAAACATTTGTCACCCCTTTCCTCTTAAGCCGGCCCATCATAACGTGAGCCGCCCTTATGGGTTTTGGGCCTTGTTGTCCATCTGACCCGCCCGCCGGGTCTCCAGTGAGTCACAATGTCCAGGCGGGTTATATGTAAATCGCCATGTCCAGGCAGATCGCCAGTGAGTCGCCTAGCTCCAGCCGGGTCTTCCGGTGAATCGCCTTGTCCGATCGGGTCATAACTCCGGCCGGGTCATACCGCGGGGTATATCCCCGACATTAGCCCCTAGTTTAATTTGGATTTATCCATGTTAAACTAATCCTGCAAAAATAAACACCATAACAACTTTGATAGGTTGTGCTCCGGGTTAAAAAATTCTTGTAAGCCGGCACTTGATCATCCTCAATTCCGTGTGCTCCGACTTAAATATTCTCCTGAGACGGGACCTGATTATCCTTAAGTCCAATTGTCATTTCCTTCATCTAGAAAATCCGGGTCGAATAAGCTAGCTTCATATTCAATTTGCTGATGTTGGTTTCTCACGAGAAAATATTGTGAAGAATAATCCACTTAAGTCGGCTTCCAAGGCACCGGGTTAAATAATTTTGGTCTTCAAATACTCATCTGATATTCAGCCGGCTTGAAGATGTAAAACTTGCTGTTTTATCATTACCAAAAACTGCCGGATTATAAAATAGACGATGCCGGGTCATAATTGTTGTTGACACTGGTTTATGTAATTGATCCTCCTGAGTTGCTCAAAACTGATAATTTGAAGATTTTTCTCCCTTATATCCATATTACCTATAGCCCCCAAGTCTTAAGAAGAACAAAGTGATGGTTTAAGACTTGCTCCAATAAATGTTGCAACCTTGAAGAAATCCGGTTTATTCATCTCAATCAAATAAACTGAATACTCCACACATGTAGCCCCCAAGTGCCGGGTTGTCATGCTTGCAGCAACCTGGGACTTGTAATTGCTTTATGCTCATGAAAATTTCAACCAGTGTAGCCCCCAAGGGCTGGGTCATTATGCAGTAATGAGCATGGGCTTTGTAGATATAACCGTGTAAATTTGAACAGCAATGTGTAGCAAGGGCCGGCTTAGTAAGATAATAACGAGCTGGGACTTTGTATATAATTGATAATAACATCATATAATATAATCTCCACCATGGGGCTTGAACCCACGTCCACAAGGTTGAGAGCTTTGCATTCCACCAACTGAATAGTGGACCGTTCAATATAATGGATTAATGCTTGTGTACCTTGAATCTTTGACAGGAGCAATTGGTAGCCCCCGAGGGCCGGCTCATTACGATGTGATGAGTCAGGTCTTCAATGAGGCGAACAAAAATGACTTTGCATTAGCCCCCAAGTGTCATGGTGCATGCTTGCAGCGACATGAGACTTGCATATTTGATGTAACCTCAATTTGAATAATGTAGCCCCCAAGTGCCGGGTCGTAAGCCTGCAGCAACTCGGGACTATTTCCTCCATTGTAAAATAAATCATGCCCATTGAAAAAAATAATAGCCGTTTCCGCTTAAAGCGACTTTGAAAACCTGAATCATAACACTGGTTATTGATAATCACAATAGAAATCATGTTGGCCATTCAAGTTTTGAATAATATAATCCAGTATGAAAACCTCAATCATTCAATATCATCATGAAAATCCAGCCAGTTTTGGCTATGAAAGATTTGAACACCTCATCGGTTGACAAGTAAATCTGGAGTTTAAATACCTGGCGGCTCTTGGCCGTTGACAACTTAATGCGCATTCATTGTAAGCCGGAATTTTTGTAACCCAGTGGCCTATAGCCCTTGAGAAAATCAATAATTGATAACCCTTTTGAGACACCCATTTTAATGATGAGCTTGGGCTGAAGCATTTATATAAGTCATAGTTCTGCAAATCCTGCACAGAGTTTAAACAACATATGCCCTGGCGACTTAACGTCAAGAGCCAGGGCGGGTAACCACCCAAATGTAGTCTTACCCTGCACACAAGTAGATCACAAGAACCCTTGGCGGTTTGTCGCAAGGCGGGTCATAATACCTCACATATAACCACTGTGATATTGAATTTGTACTGTCGGTTTACATGACCTGTGCAGTAAGGGTGATAACCCAATCCTCGGAAGTCAATGCTTCCACATAGATGATGATTGTCATAAGCTGGCGACTTATAGTCCAAAGTCAAGCCGGGTTAAGCATAAAACACTTATATACATTTGAGATATAATACAAAAAAGGTCTCAAGTCAAACCCAAAATTGTTCGCAAAAAGACTTAAAAATTTTAAGGCTTCGATTAGATATCTGATCGGAAAACCGTTCCAAAGGGGTTGAGCTAAGATTCGAATACGATCATATAGCCCCAGTGGCTTTGGCGTTGCCGATCAAGAGGGTACCGCAGACTATGTTCTCTTTGGTTGAATCGACCTATGTTTGAACAGAAGCCCCCAAATGACCTTGAGAGTTGTTTAACGACGCTGATTCGAATACGATCCACGTCGGACCCAAAAGAGGTTCAGCTATGATTCGGATACGATCAAGAAGCCCCCTAGTGAGTTTGGCAGTGTGCCGATCAAAAGGGTTTCGACGGCTATGTTCTCTTTGGTTCGAATACGACCTATGTTTGTAGAGGAAACCCCCAAGTGACCATATAAGTTTTGGCATTGCGCCGATCAAGAGGGTATTGATAGCTATGCCCGATGAGCAGGAAGCCCCCAAGTGACCATAATAAGATACGCCGTAAGGTAGGATACCTATGTTTGAACCGCGCATCAAGGCAGCAAGTTCTTTTTTGGCAACCTTTAATTTTTCTTATAACTCGAACTTGCAAGAGATTAATTCTTTTTGAACCGGCACTTTTAAACCGGATTTGGAAGCTTCAAAAATTTGTGAGGGACAAATTTACCTTGAGCCGGATTTTGAACCAGATTTGAGAGCTTCAAAAATTTGTGAGGGACAAATTTACCCTGGGCCGGATTTTGAACCGGATTTGAGAGCTTCAGTTCTTTGTAGAGAAAGATGTCTCTTGAACCGGATTTTAAACCAGAGTCCTTATTTTGAGCCGGAAATCTTCTGACGGCTTTTAAATTTTCATCGATCTAGCAGTAATCTCCGGGTCCGGGTTACTTTTCCCTTCAATGACCCGAAGTTCTTGAATTCATTGAAACCGGCTAATTTTGCTGAGTCATACCATTGTAGCCCCCGAGTCTCAAGACGACTTGAGGAGTTGGCTTGGGATTCTCCATAGTTGACCGTTATATAAACCGGTAAGAGTCATTTAATAGCTCAGTGATATAACTTGTTCTGCATTGAAGAACTTGCAAGCCAGAGTAATTGCTCTTTTAAAGAAAGCAATATATAATGTAAAAATATACTGGATGGATTTCACCTGATATGTTAAGCCAGAAATTATTCACCGCGTAGTTGATGATCACCATGGTGAAGCTGAAAATCAATCACGACCGAGTCAGCTGTGGGAGCAGACAGATAAATCGGCCACAACATTGTTATCCGGTGCAGACGGGGAGAGTCGGCAGTGGCGTTGTAAGCCGGTGCGGACAAGAGAGCCGGCCGCGGTGTTGGAAACGACACGGACGCAGGCAAGTCAGCCATAGGCACGGACAATGATTCAGTCGCGTTTGTTGATGTGGACTGGACCGCAGAAACCACGGCTTGCGCACATCCGTCGAACAGTGCGGCACAGACGAACGCCGGTGCAAAATAATACTGGTGCACGCTCCGTATCCGTGTTATAAAATTACTTTTGTCATAAATAATAGTCCTGCATAAATATTGCAAGATGAGTAATGCTTCACGCATGATTATTGTATACAGAGGAAATAAATAGGATGGGTATCACCTGATGTATTTTTCGGGCAACTTTGACCGAACCATATGTGCCAATTCAGCATCAACTTGAGACTTTGCAAGAGTTTCAATATAATCACTCTCCATTTTCTGGAGTGCCCTTTGCATGTCTTCTGGCAGCAGTGTGTCAGGCCTTTGTCCCTTAGAATACAGTGAACCAGGTACAGGTGCAATGATCCTGTACACATAGTTTACCTCTAATCTGTTTCCATCGGCTGCCAAGTCCTTCACGCGATGGATGATGGTCGTTCTTGGAAACTGCGCCAAGTGTACAAACAACCAGTACTAATTGTGCTAGTAATTAAACATGTTGAGCGGTTTTCCAGAGCCACGGATGCTGATGTGACCCTCCTTGTGCTGTTTCTTTTGTCTAGTACTCCTATAACTTGAATTGTTGTTCTTGCTATCATAGTAACTGCTAGAGGAAAATATGTTTCACTGCCAAGCACTTGTCCGTCATAGGAGCAGTCTTGTCCCTAATTTGTTTGAAGCCGTCCCTTGTTATCCATAGTAACCAGAAACGTATGAATTTGAGAAGTTTACAAGAAACGTCTGTACATGAGGCGTTCTCCAGAAGTCGTAGCCGTGGTCAGTACGTATGAGCTGGCTGGCTAGATGGACTGATTAACCGCCTTTTCAAGTGCCTTTTACTCTAAGAAGCAGCATGCCAGTCCTGCTATACGTGGCAGCGGAAGCGGGCGGCAGCAGAGGCTCGCGCCGGAGCCGGAGGCAATTTGAAACCGCGAGGCGACTCGGAGGCGGAGACAGAAGCAGCTCGCAAGAAGTGGAGGCGAGTGGGTCTCAGGGGCGGCGATGGCGACTTGACACAGCAGCGCCTGCTCGGAGGTGGTGGCTTGCGGCTCAGGACGGAACCAACTCGGAGGCGGCCGGCTGTCGGGGCCGTTTTAGACGGCGGAGACGAGGCCAGCATGACAGCGGCTTGCAGCCGAGACGGGCGGCTCAGCGTTGGAGGTGGTGCAGGGGCGACTTCAGCAGGTCGCGAAGACGGCGACTTCGAAGCGGTGAAGGCCGCGGGGGCGGCCGGCGGCTCAACCGGGGTAAAGGCTCCTCGGGGACGGAGGCAGCGCACTAGCGGCTTAAGGCCGGGCCCGACAGAGGAGGAGCAAGGCCGCGGGCGTGGGCAGTGAGCCGCTGGGAAGGTGGGCGATTGCTCACAGCGGTGAACCGACGCTGCTGGGAGGGCCTTTGGCGGAGGCGGTAGGAGCAGCGGCAGCGAAGTTAGCTCAAGAGGTCTGCTCGATGCAACGGCTGAAGGGGTCCGGTTGGAGCAGCCAAAGCGGCTCAGCGAGCCGCAGCCGGGACAGAGGCGACCGGTGGCGGCGACCGGCAGAGGCGGCTCGACCGCGAAGGCGCGCCGGTGAGGTGCAGCCGCGACGGCGGGGGCGGGACGGCGATGATGCAGAGTCCGAGTCTAACCACCCGTCTGTACCCTCATCTTGGTCGTTGTGGTTTGATTGTCCGTGTCTTCCTCCAAGTCGTGGCCTTCCGTTTTCCTTTCTTTGAAACTACTCCGTATTAACCAAGGCCCACTGGAGTTTGCGCGTTGATAGCTCGCCTTTGATCGATCTATTTTTCCTTTGTATTCACGTGCTAAACCTGCTGGTAGATTCCTTGTGTGCATCAGTGCATGTAACAATCAGAGTTTGACAAAAAGAAAACCGATTTGGCTTCAGGTGATGTACTAGTCGAAAGTACACTAGTATTGAAACCATTGGGTTTGATGCTTGATGTGATGGAATACTCTTTAACTTGATCCACGGCCTCCGCCGTTGTTGCTTTTGGCTTCTGCCCTGGGGAGCACTAATAATAGTACCGGTTGATGTCTTCGGAAAACTTGACTTGTCTAATCAACAAAAAAGGTTTCGGACAAATTGTCGGTTTCGGCGACTCGGATGAAACTCTTTTGCACTTGGCTTCTTGCGCCGATGCAGCGGAAAGTGATCCGGCCATGCCGGATCTCCCGGTGATGGGGTATACAGAGGCAACCCTAATTTCTCTTCTTTGAGTTGGATCTCCAGGATCGTAAAATCTGAACCGATAAATTCGAAGTTTATGCAGACCTTCTGAACAGAGTCTTTCTTTATCCGGAAAATTATGAACTTCTCGATCCCTGAAAGAGATCCCTCCAAGAACTCAATATCATCGTGCGCGGGCCCCATGATGGGCGCCAACTGTCCTGGAGTTGTCTCTGCAGATGTCCTTAGTGCCAGGACTTAGTCGCGAGGCCAACGCATCTATGTGGTAGCTTGAAGGGGTTGAGCGGAATCGAGAGACGCAACACACAAGACGAGGATTTAGACAGCTTCGGGCCCCAGGAAACATCATCCGGTAATAACCCTACATGTTGTTTGTGGCTAGGTCTTATTATGATCATGAGGGAGTCGCCATCAGCCGGCTCTCCTCTTTGTGTCTAGCCCTAGATATTGTTTCTTGTTACTTGTCCCTCTTTGGGGAGCCCTGCCCCTCCTTATATAAGTTAGAGGGGCAGGTTACATGTGGAGTCCTAGTAGGACTAGGACTAGCCTCTCTTCTCTTACAAGTTAAATACAAGTCCGGGTCTTGCTTCCTCATAAAGGAAATATTTGTCACCCCTTTCCTCTTAAGCCGGCCCATCATAACGTGAGCCGGCCTTATGGGATTTGGGCCTTGTTGTCCATCTGACCAGCCCGCCGGGTCTCCAGTGTGTCAAAATGTCCAGGCGGGTTATATGTAAACCGCCATGTCCAGCCAGATCGCCAGTGAGTCGCCTAGCTCCAGCCGGGTCTTCCGGTGAATCGCCTTGTCCGACCGGGTCATAACTCCGGCTGGGTCATACCGCGGGGTATATCCCCGATATTATGCTTCATCGGCCATTGCGCTATTAGTCGACGGTACCATTGGGTAATGCCTTGCCCTACGGTATTAAACCAACGGTGCACCCTCGGATATATGTTGTCCACCAGCAAACCCGACGATGTTGATAGCCGATGGTTCACCGTCGAGTATTTATTTTCTGACAGTTATTGTTTCCCATCGGCTGTTGCAATAGTTGACGGTGGGTATATTCGACCGTCGGCATTTGTAATATCTGAAGGTATATTTGACCCGCCGAAAGTTTTTATAACCGAGAGGAGAATTAGACCATCAATTATTATGTTTGCCGATTGTGCATATGCCCCTTCTGAGACTCCATTGATTTAGGGAAATGCCAACACCATCAATCTGTAAATTCTCTGACGGTCTAAAGTCTTCATCAACATATTATGTACGCAAAAGTGCACTGTATTCTACATTGCAACACAAAACATACTATTTTTCTAGGCAGTGCATGACATAACTCAACTTTACCAAGTAATGCTAATTTTTGTGATATCACTTTGTTTTAGGTCCGCACTCCTCAAGACTTGTCTCAAGATTTTATTGAATTGAGATAATCATTCAAAATCCAACAAATAAACAAATTGGAAAAATGCATTAATACATTTGAAATTCTGAGACGATGGAACAAGTACATGTGAATACAACTAGTTTCTAGTTATATACATTATCTTGAGAAATATAATAAGATTGTGATGTCTTCAAACTAAGCTTCAGAAATAGGCTTCTTCAAAAGACATCAACTTGCTACCATTTCACTGTACCTCATGATCTGCATGAGGGAACAACACAAAACATTACAATAAAATAATGAATCTAAAGAGGTTAGCATGCACATGTGAATATTACTATGATTTATAGGCAATGGCACAACATGCAGTAAGAAATCATACACATATGCATAAAAAATTATCTCGCAGAGTAGAGAAGTGATTTGATATGTGAGTTTCTAATCTGATCATACCTTCATACAAGCACTGAATTAAGCAGAAGTGCACAAGTGCGTGAAAAGCACATGAAAATGTGCATGCGTTTATCTCACTTCAGAAATAATCCTACTTTTATCTACAAGGTAACCATTAAAATCTTTCAAACTATATTGTGATGATAACACCTTCATACAAGTTTGCAAGTACGAACAATGACCAACTACAAGATATACATGTCAAAATATCCACATTAAGTGCTATTACATGGAGACTCCCTGCCAAAAAACCTATAGCACGAATACACATATTTACTGAATCAAAACCTCACAAAAACTCCTATAGAATTTGGGTCAAAATACGGCCATCTATGTAACACAAGTGGAAGCAAAAATAAACATGCCTATGGGAACGTAATTAACTTGCTTAGTCCAGTAATGGTCATCATATAAATACGTTCAGTTTTTCAACAAGGTCATAATACGATGTGACCTATAATAGTGGCAGCCTCCAGCAATTTTGTATGGAAGTGCACTAATCTTTTGAAATAAATCATATGTAGATTTAGAAAAGCTTATCCCTCAAGCTGTTTGGTATGTTATTGTTGCCTACTGTTTTTGCAGGATTCATGCCACTTGCTTCATAGTAGCTCAGCTATTTCTTTATTTTTAACAGTGTAAAGAACAGCCAAGCATGACTGCATTGATTCTACATGGAAAATAGTAATAACCACTTACTTCAAACCTCTAGAACATTCAGGTTTGAGAATTTGTTTTATGGAATAAGTAGATAAGCCCAATTATAAGTTGATTGCAATACAACATAATGAATGAGTGTTAATTCTAGATGTGTGTAGTATCATGTAAAAAGGTTACTACTTAATTATAAGGTCAACACATTCCAGCAAGAATCATCAAAAATTGGATGTAAAATAATGTACAACTTTATTACAGGCTCAGCACATTATGGTAATAATTCTACTAGAAATAAATATCAGCTTTCAAGGATTAAAATTATTTTTCATACGGATCAGGTCAAATCTCTAGGGGTAGAAGCTTTCTCATACTGATCAGAGCTAACTTGTACAAAATCAGGCCAAGAGAAATCAACTAGATGCCATAACAACATGAGATTCTAGAAAAGCTTATTAGATTACTTGTCAAATTGAACCCTTAGTGATAAAATAAATTTTCAAATATCCAACAAAGATTCTTAGAAAATAATACAGACCATAAGAAAATTTACAAACTTCGCTAGATTTCCCAAACGGTAAATTTAATCCCTTGAACTAGCTATACATTTGTCTCATAGGCTAACTAGCCAGGCAGAAAGAAAGTACAAAAACCGTGTCCGTGTAAACCAAAACGTCCGGATTTTATGACTAAAAAACTAATACTATCTAGCTGAACTTTTGAGAGTATCAAGCCAACCAACAAGATACTATTTCACCAACCACACAGTCATTGCCTTAAGATGCAAACATGAGTAAAGGAATTGCTATCACCTTCAAAATGAGCGCACATTAGAGAGCGAGCCACCACACAATGGTGCAAAAGACCCAAATAAGAACTTCATTGGCCCCTTCCTTCTCCTGCACTTCCCGTCCATCCCTCACAAAAACACCACAGTTTGGTCTAGATCTGGAAGTAGCTAGAAGAGGTGATGGCAAATTGGCAAGCATGCCTTGGACTGGCTCAATGAGGAGGCAAGTGAGGGAGGGTGCGGATCTGAGAGAGGTGGCGCTGCAATTGAGGCGAAGGGGGAAGAAAATGACTGGAGGGGACGGGACGGTTGAGGTTGGGACGACAGCTCAGGCGAGGTCGGGCGACGGTGCTAGGTCGAGAGGGAGGAGGCCCTTCCTAGGTGTGGAAGATCGAGGTCGCTGGTGTGGTGGTGGTGGTGGAGAGTGGTTGGCGGCGGTGCTAGGTTTGGGGGACCGAATTCTTAATTGGTAGAGATGGAGGGAGAGAGATGCGTTTGTCCTGGAAGAAGATATGGATATCGTGGCAGTTTAGGACTTCTAGTAGGGCGAGTGGTGCATGACGTGTGGGAATATGTTGGAGGTTTTGGCGCGCCAAATTTTAACTCGAGGTGGATGCAAAAAAAATCTAATCACAAAAATAGCAACTAAATGAGATGTACGTCAAAAATCAAAATACCCCAAAATATCAAAATATCTAAAAGACAGAAGTTAGTGAATGATACGATTAATTGGTTGGAAAGGCCATTGCCATCGCTATCGGGTCCAATATTGTACATGCATAGTGCACCATCGTAGGAGACGATACTACTCAGAACGGCAAGGCCTCGATGACTCCAGTCATAGACTTCTTGAAGAAGCAATGATGCCTCCCTTTACTTCCTTGTCGCGAGGAAGAGGAATGGCCGCCTGCTTTGGGCTAGGATATGTGGTGGTGTGGTGGAGGCAGTCATCCCATTACCACAGCAGACGTCATACCCGCTTAAAAGAAACCACCAGATATGAGCTTTATCTCAATCAGAACTCCATCATTCCGTGCTTTATGTTTGTCACCGTAATGACCTTGGAATCACGGGACGAGCAAAGCACATGCAGAGTAGGAACGTGCCAATTGAATTGAAAGATTCCAGTGACATGCTTCACGATAACTAGCCGGTAACCATCATCACTAGGACCGGAAGCATCATGAACAACCAACCACTACTCAGATGTGGGCATGCATGCACTCCGTGACAAGACATTGTGTGCCACATGGCGATAACCCAAAATAGACCTAAGCATTGTATATACACTAGACTATGTTGGCACACTACTTTGGGTGGTGACGTCGTTACAACATAAATTGTGGCAGGGACAGCGACTTCTTCTTGAATCTCAAGGGCTCTCTCCTTATGGTACTTTTGTAAGTGCAATTTTTTAACCATCTTATTTGTTGTGTTTAGTACCAATTTTGTAAGAATCCTATAGATTAATCGTGAAAACAACATAATGCACTTACAATAGCCAGGCTAGATCTTAATTCTTAGAGTTGTCTTATACAAAAATTATCTGGAAAAAATAGCATGGATCATTCTACATGTTTATCAATGTTGTCCACTAAAACATATCACCGAGAGCTACTTAACCGTCGGCTATTACTATACCCTGACAGGTATTTTCTTAAATAACCGAGAGTCACACATGTACCGCCGGCCATTTTCACTCATAGGTGAGAGTTTTATTTTCACCTTCGGCTACTAAATTTCACCATCGGGAATTACATGCAATCCCCGTGGTTGTAGAAAAACCCATCGGTCATTACATGTAATCCCCGTAGGTGTACCAAAAAACTGTCGGGCATTACAATGGACCATCGGGGATTACATGTAATCTCCGTGGGTGTAGCAAAAACCGTAGGGCATTACATGTAATCCCCTGGGTGTAGCAAAAACCGTCGGGCTTTACAATGAACCGTCGGGCATTAAGTTGGATATTCGAGGGTTGCATTTTCACCGTAGGGCATTCTAGTATACCGTCGAGTATTGGTGGTAATACTTATGAGTTCACACTAACTGTCGGCCATTGCAACTACCGTCGGCTATTACTGTAATAACCGACGTCCCATCGGCTATTAGGTTTCACCGTCGGAAATAAGGGATTTCTAGTAGTGAATAAATCAAAACTATCTATTTAATATAACATTCCAAAATTTAGAATTTTGGGATGTTACAAACCTACCACCCTTAAAATGAATGTAGTCCTCAAGATTCGGAGAGGCAAGAAATAGGTTAGGTTTGGGGTCTTCTCAAAATCCATCGATCGTCTCCGGGGTCTCGGGTGCTACCACCCTTAGAAGCATTGATCTGATTCCATCAAAAGTCATATACTCCATCCTTATTGTTGACAGAGTCGGTATTCTCAGATTCTTGGGAAAATTCCTTCTCTGGGCTCTTCCTGTAGTGGCATAACCTTTTTCCTTAATTCCCGTGTCCCTTTGATCTTGGTATGGTTCTTCTGTGACTGGGTCTTCTTAGCCGACAGGTCTGGCGCCAATACTAAACAACTATCGATATCTCATGGTGGTCAACAATTTATGGTTTCTCCTGCAGGAAATGGGTCTGGGTTGAACCTCACCGTATGACCTACGATTGGCAACAACTGCCTTGTACAAGGGGAAAAATTTTCATACCATTCTAAGGTTTAAACAAGGTTTTGATCGTCGTCGCTCTACTATGGGTAAGTCACTCAGATTTACCATCCCACATAGCAAGGCGAATAATAAGAGTAAGTTGGTATGGTGATCAATCCATCCCGCACCCAAATCATTACCTTGTATATGGTTTAAAGAATCTTGCATTCTAACACTCGGTCATCCTCACAAGCATTGCAGAATTTTTCTTGTCGACGAACTAAGTTCGGATAAATCCATAGATTCTGCAAGAAAAAAAAACATCTATCGTTCCTTCACAACTCTCAGGTTTTGCGTTACTCCTATAAGATCGTCTGTTGATAAAAGTCGTAACTTCTTCCAGGGTTTTTCCTTCAGCAAGAGTGTGCTTGCTTCTTGGCGGGTCCTGGGGCCTATGGGTTATGGCTCATCTCATCATTTATAAACCTTGGACTCATCATCAGGGGCAACTAATCATTATTCCAACATCCAGCTTCCTAGCATCATACCTCCTTTAAATCCAATAGTACTTCATCTCTTCATCCTCTTGGGGTATCCCACATATCGAGATAAAACTTATAAAAACTTATACTTATTTTGTCCGAAGTCCACTCCATGGAATATCATTATCCTTTCCAGGGGTCAAGGGTTCTCACAGGGTACTACCACCCTTGAGATGCACAAATTCTTCCATAGACCATATTTCTCATATCCTCGAAAATGGTCAAAATCTTTTTCTTAGAGTAACTACTCATCAAATCCAAATCGGTACCAACGGTGCTAACTTTATTGATTCTCCAACGATTACAATCTCTTGCTTTTCCATTACATGCCTTAACTCCTCGCCTCAATATAAAGGAAATATTCTCAATACTAGTACTATACTCCTCACAGACACAAATAATTATCACAAGTCTCCTTCTCCTTGGGACAATCTCTGGCAAAGTGCCTTGCTTCATTACAATAGAAACATATTACTTCTGACAAGTCTCGAGGTTTCCTTGTGATTATATAGCCTCCTTGGGTCCTCGGCTTCCTTTTTGGGAAATCATTGAAGTAGTGCCCTGACTTCTTGCACCTGAAACAGGTGATATGACTCAGTTCCTTCCTGGTATCCAATCTACTTCTCTTCCTGGACTTTTCCATTCCAATCAGGGCTTCTATTTCCTGTGGGTCATACTCTACTTCCTCTGTCGGGAATTCTACTAGATCCCCCTTCAGAAAATTCTAGGAGATGTGTCGTTCTTATCGGCATGAATAGCAAGACTTAGTGCAGGGTTTAATCGGGTCTTCTTTAGGTGTGTCCTCCACCTCTTCCTTCATCACCGGTTCTTCTACAATTTCCATGAGGGCTCCTTTCATTGCTTCTTTGTTCTGCTGGATGGTTCTTTGTACCATGGGGTAAACGTGACACTGAGCAGGGTAGTGGGTAGTCCCTTCACACATGAAACAAGTTACCTGCCTAGTGGGGCATTCTTCCTCTGGGTGACTTTCTTCACAATGAGGGCATTCATCATTGTGTTTGTTATGGTAGTGTCCTATTTCTCCACAGAGCTTGCACGCACAAGGTTTCTACATATCACTTCCATCAGGCTTCAACTTAAATTCTTTCCAAGTGGTTACTCCTTGCCATCCATTGATGGTTTGGTACATCCTCCATCTAGTAGCAGCACCTCTTTCAAATCACTGAAGAGCATGCTGGGTCATATTGATACGTCCATTTTGCATCATGCTTTTATATTGATATTTATTGCATTATGGGCTGTTATTACACATTATGTCACAATACTTATGCCTATTCTCTCTTATTTTACAAGGTTTACATAAGGAGGGAGAATGCCGAAAGCTGGAATTCTGGGCTAGAAAAGGAGCAAATATTAGAGACCTATTCTGCACAACTCCAAAAGTCCTGAAACTCCACGAAAGTTATTTTTGGAAATAATTAAAAATACTAAGCGGAAGAAATACGTCAGGGGGGCCACCACCTGTTCACGAGGGTGGGGGCGCGCCCTACCCCCTGGGCGCGCCCTCCTGCCTCGTGGGCCCCTGTTGGCCCTCCGGTGCCCATCTTCTGCTATATGAAGTCTTTTGTCCGAAGAAAAATCATAAGCAAGCTTTCGGGACAATACTCCGCCGCCACGAGGTAGAACCTTGGCGGAACCAATCTAGGGCTCCGGCAGAGATATTCTGCTGGTGGCACTTCCCTCCGGGAGGGGGAAATCATCGCCATCGTCATCACCAACGCTCCTCTCATCGGGAGAGGGCAATCTCCATCAACACCTTCACCAGCACCATCTCCTCTCAAACCCTAGTTCATCTCTTGTATCCAATTCTTGTCTCCATGTCAGGATTGGTACACAGAGGTTGCTAGTAGTGTTCATTACTCCTTGTAGTTGATGCTAGTTGGTTTATTTGGTGGAATATCATATGTTCAGATCATATATGCATATTAATACCCCTCGGATTATGAACATGAATATGCTTTGTGAGTAGTTACGTTTGTTCCTGAGGACATGGGAGAAGTCATGCTATTAGTAGTCATGTGAATTTGGTATTCGTTCGATATTTTGATGAGATGTATGTTGTCTATCCTCTAGTGGTGTTATGTGAACGTCGACTACATAACACTTCACCATTATATGGGCCTAGAGGAGGGCATTGGGAAGTAATAAGTAGATGATGGGTTGCTAGAGCGACAGAAGCTTAAACCCTAGTTTATGTGTTGCTTCGTAAGGGGCTGATTTGGATCCATATGTTTCATGCTATGGTTAGGTTTACCTTAATACTTTTGTTGTAGTTGCGGATGCTTGCAATAGAGGTTAATCATAAGTGGGATGCTTGTCCAAGTAAGGGCAGCACCCAAGCACCGGTCCACCCACATATCAAATTATCAAAATACCAAACGCGAATCATATGAACATGATGAAAGTAGCTTGACGATAATTCCCATGTGTCCTCGGGAGCGCTTTTCTCTATATAAGAGTTTGTCCAGGCTTATCCTTTGTTACAAAAAGGATTGCGCCACCTTGCTGCACTTTATTTAATTTTGTTACTTGTTGCTCGTTACAAATTACCTTATCACAAAACTATCAGTTACCTACAATTTCAGTGCTTGCAGAGAATACCTTGCTGAAAACCGCTTATCATTTCCTTCTGCTCCTCGTTGGGTTCGACACTCTTACTTCTTGAAAGGACTACGATAGATCCCCTATACTTGTGGGTCATCAAGACTCTTTTCTGGCACCGTTGCCGGGGAGTGAAGCGCCTTTGGTAGGTGGAATTTGGTAAGGAAAAAATTATATAGTGTGCTAAAATTTACTGTCACTTGTTACTATGGAAAGTAATCCGCTGAGGGGCTTGTTCGGGGTATATTCACCTCGACCAGTAGAGAAAAGAGTTGCTCCTCAACCTACTGAACCTACTGAAGATGAAAATGTCTACTTTGAAATTCCTTCGGGTATGTTAGAAAAACTGCTAGCTAATCCTTTTGTAGGAGATGGAACAAAGCATCCTGATGAGCACCTAATATATGTGGATGAAGTTTGTGGATTATTTAAGCTTGCAGGTGTGCCCGGTGATTTTATTAAGAAGAAGGTCTTCCCTTTATCTTTGAAGGAAGATGCATTGACATGGTATAGGCTATGTGATGATACGGGATCATGGAACTACAAACGATCGAAATTGGAATTTCACTAGAAATTTTATCCTATGCATCTTGTTCATCGTGATCGCAATTATATATATAATTTTTGGCCTCACGAAGGAGAAAGCATCGCTCAAGCTTGGGGGAGGCTTAAATCAATGTTATATTCATGCCCCAATCATGAGCTCCCAAGAGAAATAATTATTCAAAGTTTTTATGCTCGGCTTTCTGATAACAATCGCACCATGATCGATACTTCTTGTGCTGGCTCTTTTATGATGAAGACTATTTAATTCAAATGGGATTTATTGGATAGAATTAAACGCAACTCTGAAGATTGGGATCTCGACGAAGGTAAGGAGTCAGGTATGACACCTAAGTTTGATTGTGTTAAATATTTTATGGATACCGATGTTTTCCGTAAATTTAGCACTAAATATGGACTTGACTCTGAGATAGTAGCTTCTTTTTGTGAATCTTTTGCTGCTCATATTTATCTCCCTAAGGAGAAGTGGTTTAAATATCATCCTCCCATAGAAGTAAAAGTAGCTGCACCTATTAAAGTTGAAGAATAGACTATCATTTATAATAATCCTATTGTTCCCACTTCTTATGTTGAGAAACCACCTTTCCCTGTTAGGATAAAGGATCATGCTAAAGCTTCAACTGTGGTTCGTAAAAGCAATATTAGGACTTATACACCTCCTGAGCAAATTAAAGTTGAACCTAATATTGCTATTGTTAAAGATCTCTTGGCTGATAATATTGATGGGCATGTTATTTATTTCTGTGAGGAAACTGCTAGAATTGCCAAACCTTGTGCTAAAGATAAACATAGACATGTGGTAGGCATGCCTATTATTTCTGTTAAAATAGGAGATCATTGTTATCATGGCTTATGTGATATGGGTGCTAGTGCTAGTGCTATACCTCATGACTTATACAAAGAAATTATGCATGATATTGCACCTGCTGAGATAGAAGATATTGATGTTACCATTAAGCTTGCCAATAGAGATACCATATCACCCATTGGAATTGTTAGAGATGTTGAAGTGTTGTGTGGGAAAACTAAGTATCCTGCTGATTTTCTTGTTCTTGGCTCCCCACAAGATAGCTTTTGTCCCATTATATTTGGTAGACCCTTCTTGAACACTTTTAATGCTAAGATAGACCGTGAAAAGGATGTTGTTACTATTGGTCTAGGTGATATGTCTCATGAGTTTAATTTCTCTAAATTTCGTAGACAACACCGTGAAGAGGAATTGCCTAGTAAGGATGAAATAATTGATCTTGCTTCTATTTTTGTGCCTCCTAGTGATCCTTGAGAACAATATTTGCTAGACCATGAAAATGATATGTTTATGAATGAAAGAAGGGAAATCGATGAACTATTATTTAAACAGGAACCCATCCTGAAACACAATTTGCCTGTTGAAATCCTAGGGGATCCTCCTCCACCCAAGGGTGATCCGGTGTTTGAGCTTAAACCGTTGCCTGATACTCTTAAATATGCTTATCTTGATGAAAAGAAGATATATCCTGTTATTATTAGTGCTAACCTTTGAGCATGAAGAAGAGAGATTATTGAAAACTCTGAAGAAGCACCGTGCTGCTATTGGATACACTCTTGATGATCTTAAGGGCATTAGTGCCACTCTATGTCAACATAAAATAAATTTGGAGGAAGATGCCAAACCAGTTCGTGATCATCAACGACGGCTGAATCCTAAGATGAAAGAAGTGGTAAGAAAAGAAATTCTAAAGCTCCTTGGGGCAGGTATAATTTATCCCGTTGCTGATAGTCAGTGGGTAAGTCCTGTCCATTGTGTCCCTAAGAAGAGAGGTATTACCGTAGTTCCTAATGATAAAGATGAGTTGATCCCGCAAAGAATTATTACAGGTTATAGGATGGTAATTGATTTCCACAAATTAAGTAAGGCTACTAAAAAAGATCATTACCCCTTACCTTTTATTGATCAAATGATAGAAAGATTATCCAAACATACACATTTTTGCTTTCTAGATGGTTATTCTGGTTTCTCTCAAATACCTATGTCAGCCAATGATCAATCAAAGACTACTTTTACTTGCCCTTTTGGTACTTTTTCTTATAGACGTATGCCTTTTGGTTTATGTAATGCACCTTCTACCTTTCAAAGATGCATGATGGCTATATTCTCTGACTTTTGTGAAAATATTTGTGAGGTTTTCATGGATGACTTTTCCGTCTATGGAACCTCTTTCGATGATTGCTTGAGCAACCTTGACCGAGTTTTGCAGAGATGTGAAGAAGCTAATCTTGTCTTGAATTGGGAAAAGTGCCACTTTATGGTTAATGAAGGTATTGTCTTAGGGCATAAAGTTTCTGAAAGAGGTATTGAGGTTGATAAAGCCAAGGTTGATGCTATTGAAAAGATGCCATGTCCCAAGGACATCAAAGGTATAAGAAATTTCCTTGGTCATGCGGATTTCATAGGAGGTTCATTAAGGACTTCTCAAAAATTTCTCGGCCTCTGACTAATTTATTACAAAAAGATATACCATTTGTTTTTTATGATGATTGTGTAGAAGAATTTGAAATACTTAAGAAAGCATTGATTTCTGCACCTATTGTTTAGCCACCTGATTGGAATTTACCTTTTGAAATCATGTGTGATGCTAGTGATTATGCTGTAGGTGCTGTTCAAGGGCAAAGAGTTGATAAGAAATTAAATGTTATTCAATATGCTAGTAAAACTCTAGACAATGCTCAAAGAAATTATGCTACTACTGACAAAGAATTCTTAGCAGTCGTATTTCCTTGTGATAAGTTCAGACCTTATATTGTCGATTCTAAAGTAACTATTCACACGGATCATGCTGCTATTAAATACCTTATTGAAAAGAAAGATGCTAAACCTAGACTTATTAGATGGGTTCTCCTGCTACAAGAATTTGATTTGCATATTGTTGATAGAAAGGGAGCTGAGAACCCCGTTGCAAACAACTTGTTCAGGTTAGAAAATGTTCTTGATGACCCACTACCTATTGATGATAGCTTTCCTGATGAACAACTAAATGTCATAAATGCTTCTCGTAGTACTCTGTGGTATGCTGATTATGCTAACTACATCGTTGCTAAATTTATACAACCTAGTTTCACATACTAGCAAAAGAAAAGGTTTTTCTATGACTTGAGACATTACTTTTGGGATGACCCACATCTTTATAAAGAAGGAGTAGATGGTGTTATTAGACGGTGTGTACCTGAGCATGAACAGGAACAGATCCTACGCAAGTGTCACTCCGAGGCTTATGGAGGACACCATGCTGGAGATAGAATTGCACATAAGGTATTGCAATTCGGTTTTTATTGTCCTACTCTCTTCAAGGATGCCCGTAAGTTTGTCTTATCTTGTGATGAATGTCAAAGAATTGGTAACATTAGTAGACGTCAAGAAATGCCTATGAATTATTCACTTGTTATTGAACCATTTGATGTTTGGGGCTTTGATTATATGGGACCTTTTCCTGCTTCTAATGGATACACACATATTTTAGTTCTTTGTTGATTACGTTACTAAGTGGGTAGAAGCTATTCCAACTAGTAGTGCTGATCATAACACTTCTATTAAAATGCTTAAAGAAGTTGTTTTGATGAGGTTTGGAGTCCCTAGATATTTAATGACTGGTGGTGGTTCACATTTTATTCATGGTGCTTTTCGTAAAATGCTTGCTAAATATGATGTTAATCATAGAATTGCATCTCCTTATCACCCGCAGTCTAGTGGTCAAGTAGAATTGAGTAATAGAGAGCTCAAATTAATTTTGCAAAAGACTGTTAATAGATCTAGAAACAATTGGTCCAAGAAACTTGATGCATTATGGGCCTATAGAACTGCATATAAAAATCCTATGGGTATGTCTCCGTATAAAATGGTTTATGGAAAAGCATGTCACTTACCTCTCGAACTAGAACATAAGGCTTATTGGGCTATTAAAGAGATCAACTATGATTTCAAACTTGCCGGTGAGAAGAGGTTATTTGACATTAGCTCACTTGATGAATGGAGAACCCAAGCTTATGAGAATGCCAAGTTGTTTAAAGAAAAGGTTAAAAGATGGCATGACAAAAGGATACAAAAGCGTGAGTTTAGTGTAGGTGATTATGTATTGCTATACAACTCTCGTTTAAGATTTTTTGTAGGGAAACTTCTCTCTAAATGGGAAGGCCCTTACGTTATCGAGGAGGTCTATCGTTAGGTGCCATAAAATCAACAACAACTTCGAAGGCACAAATCCGAAGGTGGTAAACGGTCAAAGAATCAAAAATTGCATCTCAGGTAATCCTATAAATGTTGAAACCAATGACCGTAACCCCGGAGGAATACATAAGGGACACATTCCAGAACATTTCAGACTCCGAAAAGGAATAGCTATGTGGTATGGTAAGTAAACCGACTCCAAAACAGTTCTAAAGGCAATATTTCTCCGTTTTGGAATATTTAGAAAAATAGAAAAATAAGAAGCAGTCCGAGAAGGACACGAGGCCTCCACGAGGGTGGAGGGCGCGCTGAAAGCACAAGTGCTCCCTGGGTGATTTTGGTAATTAATGTCAACATATATCTTGTTGGATTAACACTTTTGTCTAGTATGTTTCAGACAAGTTCAACAATGAAGTGGCATGGAATAGAGGATGTGGAAGCCCTTCAAGATGCTAAGGACAAAGGATTGGCTCAAGCCTCAAGATCAAGACTCTACACTTTCTATTTTAGTGATCCAAGATCACATTGAGTCTATAGGAAAAGCCAATACTATCAAGAGGGGATGAGGTGTTGCTTAATGAGTTTCTTGCTCTACAGTGCTTAGTGATATTCTCCAAAGCCCTCAACTACTTTCTCACATCCACATATGTCCTAAACCAAAAGTCAAACTCGGCCCTACCGATTCTTTCTACCCGGCGCAACCGAGTTCAGATGTCTTAGCCACTACCACAAACCCTAGGCAAATCGGTTTCACCAATAGGGATCTCGGTCTCACCGAGATGGGATTGTAATCTCTCTATGTATGTCCATTACCAAATTCGGTCTCACCGAGTTTAAGTAATCGGTACTACCGAGATTACAATGCAAACTCTCTGGTTAACCTATTACCAAAATCGGTCCCACCGAGTTTGTGTAATCGGTCTCACCGAGTTTACCTGGCCAACTCTCTGGTTAGCTTATTACCAAAATCCCACCGAGTTTATGTAATCGGTCTCACCGAGATTACATTATGCCCTAACCCTAACCATATCTGTCCTACCGAGTTGCATGTCGGTCCCACCGAAAATCCTAACGGTCACTAGATTTGCTAAATCGGTCCGACCGAGTTTTTCAATTCGGTCTCACCGAGATTGGTAAATTGTGTGTAACAGTTAGTTTTTGTGTGGAGGCTATATATACCCCTCCACCCACTCTTCATTCGTGGAGAGAGCCATCAGAACGGACCTACACTTCCAGCATCCAGTTTCTGAGAGAGAACCACCTACTCATGTGTTGAGGCCAAGATATCCCATTCCTACCATATGAATCTTGATCTCTAGCCTTCCCCAAGTTGCTTTCCACTCAAATCTTTTTTCCACCAAATCCAAATCCTATGAGAGAGAGTTGAGTGTTGGGGAGACTATCATTTGAAGCACAAGAGCAAGGAGTTCATTGATGTCTACTACACAACCTTCTTCTTGTAGACGTTGTTGGGCCTGCAAGTGCACAGGTTTGTAGGACAGTAGCAAATTTCCCTAAAGTGGATGACCTAAGGTTTATCAATCCGTGGGAGGCGTAGGATGAAGATGGTCTCTCACAAACAACCCTGCAACCAAATAACAAAGAGTCTCTTGTGTCCCCAACACACCCAATACAATGGTAAATTGTATAGGTGCACTAGTTAATGAAGAGATGGTGATACAACTGCAATATGGATGGTAGATATAGGTTTTTGTAATCTGAAAATATAAAAACAGCAAGGTAACAAGTGGTAAAAGTGAGCGTAAACTGTATTGCAATGATAGGAACAAGGCCTAGGGTTCATACTTTCACTAGTGCAAGTTCTCTCAACAATAATAACATAATTGGATCATATAACTATCCCTCAACATGCAACAAAGAGTCGCTCCAAAGTCACTAATAGTGGAGAACAAACGAAGAGATTATGGTAGATGCGAAACCACGTCAAAGTTATTCTTTCCAATCAATCCGTTGGGCTATTCCTATAAGTGTCACAAACAGCCCTAGAGTTTGTACTAGAATAACACCTTAAGACACAAATCAACCAAAACCCTAATGTCACCTAGATACTCCAATGTCACCTCAAGTATCCGTGGGCATGATTATACGATATGCATCACACAATCTAAATTCATCTATTCAAACCAACACATAGAACCTCAAAGAGTGCCCCAAAGTTTCTCTGGGAGAATCACGACGAAAACGTGTGCCAACCCCTATGCATAGGTTCATGGGCGGAACCATAAGTTGATCACCAAAACATACATCAAGTGAATCACGTGATATCCCATTGTCACCACAGATACGCATGGCAAGACATACATCAGGTGTTCTCAAATCTTTAGAGACTCAATCCGATAAGATTACTTCAAGGGTGAAACTCAATTCATTACAAGAGAGTAGAGGGGGAGAAGAAACATAAGATCCAACTATAATAGCAAAGCTCGCGATACATCAAGATCGTACCAAATCAAGAACACGAGAGAGAGAGAGAGAGAGAGAGAGAGAGAGATCAAACACATAGCTCTTGGTACATGCCCTCAGCCCCGAGGGTGAACTACTCCCTCCTCGTCATGGAGAGCGCGGGATGATGAAGATGGCCACGGTGAGGTTCCCCCCTCCGTGAGTCTTGAACAGGGTCCCGAGAGGTTTTTTGGTGGCTACAGAGTCTTGCGGCGGCGGAACTCCCGATCTATCTTCTGTTCTAGAAGTTTTACGATACGTAGGTATATATGGGTGCAAGGGGTACGTCGGTGGAGCTTCGGGGGCCCCATGAGGCAGGGGGGCGCGCCCCCCACCCTCGTGAGCACCTCCCTTGGCTCCTGTCGCGGGGTCCAAGTTTATCGGTAGCTTTCCTTCTAAAAATAACTTCTCCGGTTGATTTCGTTCCGTTTTGACTCCGTCTGATATTCCTTTTCCTCGAAACACTGAAATAGGCATAAAACAACAAATCTGGGCTGGGCCTCCGGTTAATAGGTTAGTCCCAAAAATAATATAAAAGTGGATAATAAAGCCCAATATTGCCTAAAACAGTAGATAATATAGCATGGAGCAATCAAAAATTATAGATACGTTGGAGACGTATCATTCATCATCAACACACCATTTGTTACTTCTTGGAGAGTGGTGTCAACTAGATTGGCTAGGTGTCACTTGGGAGCCTCCGACAAGATTGTGGAGTTGAACCAAGGAGTTTGTAAGGGCAAGGAGATCGCCTCCTTCATGAAGAGCTATCGCTAGTGAGGCAAGTCCTTCGTGGGCGACGGCCATGGTGGGATAGACAAGGTTGCTTCTTCGTGGACCCTTCGTGGGTGGAGCCCTCCGTGGACTCGCGCAACCGTTACCCTTCGTGGGTTGAAGTCTCCATCAATGTGGATGTACGATAGCACCACCTATCGGAACCACGACAAAAACATCCGTGTCTCCAATAGTAGATAATATAGCATGGAGCAATCAAAAATTATAGATACGTTGGAGACGTATCAAGCATCCCCAAGCTTAATTCCTGCTCGTCCTCGAGTAGGTAAATGATAAAAAGATAATTTTTTATGTGGAATGCTAGTTGGCATAATTTCAATGTAATTCTTCTTAGTTGTGGCATGAATATTCAGATCCGAAAGATTCAAGACAAAAGTTCATATTAACATAAAAATAATAATACTTCAAGCATACTAACAAAGCAATTATGTCTTCTCAAAATAACATGGCCAAAGAAAGTTATCCCTACAAAATCATATAGTCTGGCTATGCTCTATCTTCACCACACAAAGTATTTAAATCATGCACAACCCCGATGAAAAGCCAAGCAATTGTTTCATACTTTAACATTTTCAAAACTTTTTCAATCTTCACGCAATACATGAGCGTGAGCCATGTATATAGCACTATATGTGGAATAGAATGGTGGTTGTGGAGAAGACAAAAGGAGAAGATAGTCTCACATCAACTAGGCGTATCAACGGGCTATGGAGATGCCCATCAATAGATATCAATGTGAGTGAGTAGGGAACGCCATGCAACGGATGCACTAGAGCTATAAGTATATGAAATCTCAACAAAATAAACTAAGTGGGTGTGCATCCAACTCTCTTGCTCACGAAGACCTAGGGCATTTAAGGAAGCCCATCATTGGAATATACAAGCCAAGTTCTATAATGAAAAATTCCCACTAGTAAATGAAAGTGACAAAATGAGAGACTCTCTATCATGAAGATCTTGGTGCTACTTTGAAGCACAAGTGTGGTAAAAGGATAGTAGCATTGTCCCTTCTCTCTTTTTCTCTCATTTTTTTGTTTTTTTATTTGTGCCTTTTCTCTTTTTTTATGGCCTCTTTTCTTTTCTTTTCTTTTATTTCGTCCGGAGTCTCATCCCGACTTGTGGGGGAATCATAGTCTCCATCATCCTTTCCTCACTTGGGACAATGCTCTAATCATGATGATCATCACACTTTTATTTTTCTTACAACTCAACAATTACAACTCGATACTTAGAACAAAATATGACTCTATATGAATGCCTCGTGATGTGCGGGATATGCAATGAATCATGAGTGACATGTATGAAAGAATTATGAGCGGTGGCTTTGCCACAAATACAATGTCAACTACATGATCATGCTAGCAATATGACAATGATGGAGCGTTTCATAATAAAGCGAAATGGTGGAAAGTTGCATGGCAATATATCTCGGAATGGCTATGGAAATGCCATGATAGGTAGGTATGGTGGCTGTTTTGAGGAAGATATATGGTGGGTGTATGATACCGGTGAAAAGTGCGTGGTATTAGAGAGGCTAGCAATGGTGGAAGGAGGAGAAGTGCGTATAATCCAAGGACTCAACATTAGTCATAAAGAACTCATATACTTATTGCAAAAATCTACAAGTTATCAAAGCAAACTATTACGCGCATGCTCCTAGGGGGATAGATTGGTAGGAAAAGACCATCGCTCGTCCCCGACCGCCACTCATAAGGAAGACAATCAATAAATAAATCATGCTCCGACTTCATCACATAACGGTCACCATACGTGCATGCTACGGGAATCACAAACTTTAACACAAGCATTTCTCAAATTCACAACTACTCAACTAGCATGACTCTAATATCACCATCTTCATATCTCAAAACAATTACCAAGCATCAATCTTTTCTTAGTATTCAACACACTCATATGAATTCTTACAAATCTTGAATACCAAGCATATTAGGATTATTTAAGCAAATTACCATGCTATTTAAGACTCTCAAAATAATCTAAGTGAAGCATGAGAGTTCATCTATTTCTTCAAAAACTTCGCTAGGAAGGCCCAAAATCAATTTGAAGTGAAGATCAAGAAGGTTCGCAGCGACAACGAAATGGAGTTCAAGAACGCAAATGTGGACACCTTTCTTGACGAAGAAGGGTTTCACACGAGTTCTCGGCTACGTACACACCTCAACAAAATGGAGTTGTTGAGAGGAAGAACCGGACGCTCATCGAAATGGCGAGAACGATGCTTGATGAGTACAAGACGCCGAAGCACTTTTGGGCGAAAGCGGTTGAGATAGCTTGTCATGCAACAAATCGCTTGTATCTTCACAAGCTACTCGGCAAGACAACATACGAGCTTCTCACCGGTAACAAACCCCAAGTTGGATACTTTCGAGTATTCGGCTGAAAGTGCTACATTCTTGATAAGCATCGTCATTCTAAATTTGCTCCTAAGTCTCATGAATATTTCCTACTTTGGTTATGGCTCAAACTCTCACACATACCGTGTCTACAACAATTTCACCCGAAAGGTTGAAGAAACGGTAGATGTGAAGTTTGATGAATCTAACGACTGTAAGTATAGCAATTGCCAATTGATGTAGGAGACAAAGACCCCTCGGAAGCAATTCAAGATTTGTCTATTGGCAAGATTCGTCCAACGGAGATGAAGGAGAGTACCTCGTCCTTCCAAGTGGAAGCTTCTACCTCACGGCAAGGTGAACCAAGAGTTGATATGGAAGCATCCACAAGTGGGACACACCAAGATGAAGAAAACAAGGAACTGCACCAAGACGAACGCCAACAACCTCCTTCTCCACCACGACAAGATAACGACAACGCCAACAATGAAGAAGGCCAAGAAGAAGAACAAGATGAAGGAGATGTTCAACAAAGACCCAAGCAAAAGCTTTCACGAGTTCGAGCAAGAATTTCTAAAGACCATCCCGTCGAGCAAATCTACAATGATATCCAAACCGGGAGAATCACTCGCTCTAAAACTCGTTTAGCTAACTTTTGTGAACACTATTCATTCATCTCTAGCATTGAACCTATGAAGGTTGAAGAAGCGTTGGAAGATCCGGATTGGATAAACGCCATGCACGAAGAGCTACACAACTTTGAGAGAAATCAGGTGTGTACATTGGTTGAGAAGCCCGACAACAACGACAACATCATCGGTACCAAATGGGTGTTTCGCAACAAGCAAGATGAAGATGGAAAAGTAGTTCGCAACAAAGCACGTCTCGTCGCCCAAGGCTACACACAAGTCGAAGGTATGGACTATGGTGAGACTTATGCTCCCGTTGCTAGACTTGAGTCCATTCGCATCTTACTTGCCTATGCTAATCACCATGATATCACCTTGTGCCAAATGGACATTAAAAGTGCTTTTCTAAATGGTGAAATAGAGGAGGAAGTTTATGTTAAACAACCTCCCGGCTTTGTTAATCCTAAGAAACCTAATCATGTTTACAAACTTCACAAAGCTCTTTATGGTCTTAAACAAGCTCCTAGAGCGTGGTATAAATGCTTGACCAAGTTCCTTATTGAAAAGTCTTTGAAATCAGAAAAATTGATTCTACTCTTTTTACTAAAAGGGTCAACGGATAACTATTTGTGTGCCAAATCTATGTTGATGATATTATATTTGGTTCTACTAACCCTCATTTTAGTGAGAAGTTTGGAAAGCTAATGTCGGAGAAGTTTGAGATGGCAATGATGAGTGAACTCAAATTCTTTCTTGGTTTGCAAATCAAGCAAAATAAGGAAGGTACCTTTGTCTCTCAAACAAAGTACACCAAGGACTTATTCAAGAAGTTCAATATGCAAGAATTCAAAGGTATGACTACACCCATGCCTACTAGTGGACATCTTGATTTGACCAAGGATGGTGAACCGGTCGATCCAAAGGTTTATCGCTCTATGATTGGTTCATTGTTATATCTATGTGCTTCATGTCCCGATATCATGCTAAGTGTGTGCATGTGTGCATGATATCAAGCTGCTCCTAAAGAATGTCATCTTAAGGTCGTGAAAAGGATAGTGAGATACTTAATTCATACACCAAATTTTGGCATTTGGTATCCTAAGAGGGCCTCTTTCGATCTTGTTGGCTACTCCGACTCGGACTATGCGGTGACAAGGTTGATAGAAAGTCCACTTCGGTACTTGTCAATTTCTTGGCAGATCTCTTGTGTCTTGGTCTTCCAAGAAACAAAACTCGGTATCCTTATCCACCTTGAAGCGGAATACATTGCCGCTGGTTCATGTTGTGCTCAATTACTTTGGATGACCCAAACTCTTAAAGATTATGGGATATATGTGAAACATGGTCTATTACTTTGTGACAATGAAAGTGCTATCAAGATTGCTCACAATCCCGTGCAACACTCTCGAACTAAGCATATTGAAGTTCATCATCATTTAATTCGAGATCATGTTGCTAAGGGTGACATTAATCTTAAGCATGTTCGCACCTAAAAGCAATTAGCAGATATATTCACTAAACCACTTGATGAGAAAGTGTTTTGCAGGTTAAGAGGTGAATTGAACATCATTGATGCTTCAAACTTGGAGTAGGAACTCCATTGGATACATGCAAGACATGAGCTTATGACTAATCCTTGATATTTCTCTTATGATGATAATCTTATATCTTGGATATATTTGCACCTTGCATGTTATCTAACCCTTGTAGGTACTTGGATGAATCTAAGTCTATGAGATTGCAACTCACTCATATCTTGAGCAATCTCTACATCACCAAGTCTCTACACAATGGTGGTTGAATACAAGGAAGCACGAAACCATTCAAACATATCCTTTGACAAATTCTATGTTAAGTTTCATGATTGTCATTTTGGATACACAAGTGCTCTTCCTTGCAGGAACTAACCCATGTAGGTAGATGAACTCAAATTCCAAGTGGCGCTCCCAACTCTTGATGAGCTACATCAACCTTGAGCAACCCACACAAGTTCAACTACATGATCACGATCAACACCACCACCCAAGGTATGTTATTCCATCTTAGAGAAGCTTTACTCCAAGAAATGAGTCAAAGCAACTCGACAAGATGTGAATACATCAAGATGATTAAACGAAAAATGGTAACCCCATTTTGAGCTTAAACGATGAGTATGACATATGATCAAGTGATCTCACTTGACTCCTAAGTCAATATACTCTAACATAGGTGACTTTGTCACCGCCCAATTCTAGATGAAGTTCTCTTGTGTTTCCTTTTGCATTTGTCTCATGCATATTCATTTCCCCTTTAAAAAAAACTTCATCTAGATTTCTTTTCTTTTCTTTTCTATTTTATTCTACATTCCCTGCATCCAATTCATTGCAAATCTTTCAGTTAATTCCTTGCAAATCCTTTTGAGATCTTACCTGTCTAGTGAGCTGAGGTGACAAGTGTTTTCTCTGTGATGAACTCGCTCATGCCGGTTTCCTGTCTTTGGTCTTACCGAAATCATTCGGTGCAACCAAAGCATACCACTCGGTGCCACTGATTTCACTACAGGAAAAACATTTTGCCACTTATTCCTGCATTACTATTTATCCAGCTCCACTTCATGAATCTTGTGCTCTACAAGCATCACATTTTTATCAGTGCTTTATGTTGTGACTCAAGGACCAAACCCATTCACGACAAATTCCAGAAGTCCCTTCTTGGAAATTGATGTCAAAGGGGGAGAGAGAGATCACATCAAAGCTTATCACTTCAACAGGGGAGAAAGATATCTCGAGGGGAGAGAATACTCACGAAGAGAGTAATCTTCAAGGATCCCAGATGCTTGGTGTTCAAGAGGAGAGATGCCACATGTCTTCTTGAGGGGAAAGACATGTTCATATATGCTTATTTGCATTAGCTCTGTTCATTTGTTTCTTTGAGCTCGATTTTACATTCCCTATCTTCTCCCAGTATCCCATGCTAGATTCAGGGGGAGCAAGACATCTAAGGGAAAGAAACTCTTTAAATTCATTGCACATCTTTACAATTGGGGACATGTCTATATTCAATGTGGTACTTAGTACTCACTCTTTACATGTCATCCCAGTCTTGGTACTCTTGTGTCTTCTTTTGCTTGCTCTGGCCCGTAGGTGTATCTGTGTTATCTAACCCTGTTTACACAGGTTCATTCTATCCTAAGCCAACTCAAGACCACAAGGTAAGTATATGCATCACATTCATGTTTATGAGGAATTCTTGCTGATGAACATATTGTTTGCAAGAAGGACTCATGAGCATGAAGGTACATTTTCCATATTCACATCATTTGCTCTGATGCATATAGCCAAGATACATGTAACACAATTGCTTACTCTGTCATGGTTATGCTCTCACATGCCTCTATATTCCATATTCACATGATTGCATACATGTAGGGGGAGCCTATGCATGTTACATGTCTTTCCAAAGCTTTACTCGCTATTCCTTACATCTTTATCTAAAGCTTTGATGTATATTGTCATCAATTACCAAAAAAGGGGGAGATTGAAAGCACAAGAGCTCCCTGGGTGATTTTGGTAATTAATGTCAACATATCTCTTGTTGGACTAACACATTTATCTAGTATGTTTCAAACAAGTTCAACAATGAAGTGGCATGGACTAGAGGATGTGGAAGCCCTTCAAGATGCTAAGGACAAAGGATTGGCTCAAGCCTCAAGATCAAGACTCTACACTTTCTATTTTAGTGATCCAAGATCACATTGAGTCTATAGGAAAAGCCAATACTATCAAGAGGGATGAGGTGTTGCTTAATGAGTTTCTTGCTCTCTGATTGCTTAGTGATATGCTCCAAAGCCCTCAACTACTTTCTCACATCCACATATGTCCTAAACCAAAAGTCAAACTCGGCCCTACCGATTCTTTCTACCCGGCGCCACCGAGTTCAGATGTCTTAGCCACTACCACAAACCCTAGGCAAATCGGTTTCACCGATAGGGATCTCGGTCTCACCGAGATGGGATTGTAATCTCTCTGTGTATGTCCATTACCAAATTCAGTCTCACCGAATTTAAGTAATCGGTACTACCGAGATTACAATGCAAACTCTCTAGTTAACCTATTAACAAAATCGGTCCCACCGAGTTTGTGTAATCGGTCTCACCGAGTTTGCCTGATCAACTCTCTGGTTAGCTTATTACCAAAATAGGTCCCACCGAGTTTGTGTAATCGGTCTCACCGAGATTACGTTATGCCCTAACCCTAACCATATCGGTCCTACCGAGTTGCATGTCGGTCCCACCGAAAATCCTAACGGTCACTAGATTTGCTAAATCGGTCCGACCGAGTTTTTCAATTCGGTCTCACCGAGATTGGTAAATTGTGTGTAACGGTTTGTTTTTGTGTGGAGGCTATATATACCCCTCCACCCACTCTTCATTCGTGGAGAGAGCCATCAAAACGAACCTACACTTCCAGCATCCAGTTTCTGAGAGAGAACCACTTACTCATGTGTTGAGGCCAAGATATTCCATTCCTACCATATGAATCTTGATATCTAGCCTTCCCCAAGTTGCTTTCCACTCAAATCTTCTTTCCACCAAATCCAAATCCTGTGAGAGAGAGTTGAGTGTTGGGGAGACTATCATTTGAAGCACAAGAGCAAGGAGTTTATCATCAACACACCATTTGTTACTTCTTGGAGAGTGGTGTCTCCTAGATTATCTAGGTGTCACTTGGGAGCCTCCGACAAGATTGTGGAGTTGAACCAAGGAGTTTGTAAGGGCAAGGAGATCGCCTACTTCGTGAAGATCTACCACTAGTGAGGCAAGTCCTTCGTGGGCGAGACCATGGTGGGATAGAGAAGGTTTCTTCTTCGTGGACCCTTCGTGGGTGGAGCCCTCCGTGGACTCGCGCAACCGTTACCCTTCGTGGGTTGAATTCTCCATCAACGTGGATGTACGATAGCACCACCTATCGGAACCACGACAAAAACATCCGTGTCTCCAATTGCGTTTGAATCCTCCAAACCCTTCTCCTTACATTCTTGCAAGTTGCATGCTTTACTTTCCGCTGCTCATATACTCTTTGCATGCTTTCTTGAATTATGTGTTGTGTTTGTTAAACTTGTGCCAAAACTCCACTTGAACCAAAATAGTTAAAAACTGCAACTTTTGGCACTTAGTGTGTAATCACCCCCCCCCCCTCTAGACACCTCTTCTCGATCCCTTTCAAGCGCCCTACCCCCTGGGCGCACCCCCTACCTCTTGGGCACCTCGTGTGCTCTTCGGACTCCATTTTCTTGCATGATACGTATTTTGGTCGGTAAAAATTCATTATATAATCTCCCGAAGGTTTTGACTCCTGTATCATGCAAATATCCTCTTTTCTTGTTTTGAGCTGTTTTTCTAACAGATCTAGATTATCATGACGTCTCCAAGTGCCCCCAAGGACAAGTTCTTCGAGAAGGTCATCGACCCCTACCTCACGGAGGTGCTGCAACACCCTCAAACCATTGAGATGCGTGAGGGGGTGCTGCACATCCGTGATGTTGAGGGACCACAGAGGACCAGAAGCGTGGAGACAAGGCTTGAAGCAATGGAGTAACAAGTTTTCAGGGGTCAGGAGATGGCGGAGCGTGGACTTGACTCCAATCACATAATGATCACAGAGTTCACCACCAACAACAAGATGGATTCCGAGTATATTGGGGAGGCCATCTTCAAGCTTCACGAGAAAATCGAGCACCTCCAAGCCCAAATCTATGACTTGCAAAACCAAAACTGTGAGTATGAATATAGATTCAAAAGGATGAGTTTGGCTGCAGATTTAAAGATCCTGGAGACTCGATCATCTTTATATGATGGTGAGCCTATGCCTTGGAAGATGGAAGACAAGCCTACATCATCAACAATCCCATCACCAGCAAAGGAGACATAATCACATGGGTATGGGCACTCCCCTTGGCAACTGCCAAGCTTGGGGGAGATGCCCCGGTTCGTATCACCATCACAGTCCTATCTTTACCGTTTTTATTAGTTCGATCCTTTTAGTAGTATGCTGATCTAGTAGAATAAAGTTTTGGTATGATCTAGTTTTGAGTTTTGCTTTATGATCTCTCTATGTAATCGAGTCCATGAGCTATATAATAAAGATTAGTGTTGAGTCAAGGGCTTGATTATTTTGCCATGATCTTGAGTGAATAAAAGAAAAGAGAAAAAGAATAAAAAGAAATAAAGAGATCATATTGATCTTATGAAGAGTAATGACTTCACATAGAAAGAGTATGATGATTAAAAATTATTGAGAGTTGGCAAACATAGCTTTGGTCATCATTGCAATTAATAGGAAGTAATAAAGAAATAGAGGTTTCACATATAAATACACTATCATGGACATCTTTTATGATTGGGAGCACTCATTAAAATATGACATGCTAAAGAGTTGATGTTGGACAAGGAAGACAGCGTAATGGGTTATGTTTTCTTATATCTGAGATAAAGTATATTGTCATGTATCATCCAACATTTTGAGCTTGCCTTTCCCCCTCATGCTAGCCTAATTCTTTGCACCAAGTAGAGATACTACTTGTGCTTCCAAAAACCCTTAAACCAGTTTTGCCATGAGAGTCCACCATATCTACCTATGGATTGAGTAAGATCCTTCAAGTAAGTTGTCATCGGTGCAAGCAATAAAAATTGCTCTCTAAATATGTATGACTGATTGGTGTGGAGGAAGTAAGCTTTATACGATCTTGTGATGTGGAAGAAATAAAAGCGGCGGACTGCATAATAAAGGTTCATATCACAAGTGGCAATATAAAGTGACGTTCTTCGCATTAAGATTTTTTGCATCCAACCCTGAAAGCGCATGGCAACCTCTGCTTCCCTCTATGAAGGGCCTATCTTTTATTATTATCCTCTACCTTATGCAAGAGTCATGGTGATCTTCACCTTTCCTTTTTACATTTTATCCTTTGGCACGCACAGGGTGTTGGAAAGATCCTGATAAATATATCTAATTGGATATGGGCTAGCATGAACTATTATTGCTGACATTACCCCTGAGGTAAAAGCTTGGGAGGCGAAACTATAAGCCCCTATCTTTCTTTGTGTCCGATTAAAACTCCGTAACCACAAGTATTGCGTGAGTGTTAGCAATTATGAAAGACTAAATGATAGTTGAGTATGTGGACTTTCTAGAAAGCTCTAACATAGACTTTTTCTGATGTTATGATAAATTGCAATTGCCTCAATGACTGAGATTATAGTTTGTTAGTTCTCAATAAAGTTTCTGATGCATTCTTTGCATTGTGAATAGATTATTACTTGAGCATAAGAAATCATATGACAATATCCATATATGTTGCTGTTATGAGTATAATCATGATGCCCTCATGTCCGTATTTTATTTTATTGACACCTCTACCTCTAAACATGTGGACATATTTATCGTTATCGGCTTTCGCTTGAGGACAAGCGAGGTCTAAGCTTGGGGGAGTTGATACGTCCATTTTGCATCATGCTTTTATATCGATATTTATTGCATTATGGTCTGTTATTACACATTATGTCACAATACTTATGCCTATTCTCTCTTATTTTACAAGCTTTGCATAAGGAGGGAGAATGCAAATTTGGAATTACGAAATTTGGAAAAGGAGAAAATATTAGAGACCTATTCTGCACAACTCCAAAAGTCCTGAAACTCCACGAAAGTTATTTTTGGAAATAATAAAAAATACTGAGCGGAAGAAATACGTCAGGGGGGCCACCACCTGTCCACGAGGGTGGGGGCGCGCCCTACCCCCCATGGGCGCGCCCCCTGCCTCGTGGGCCCCTGTTGGCCTTCCGGTGCCCATATTCTGCTATATGAAGTCTTTCGTCCGAAGAAAAATCATAAGCAAACTTTTGGGACGAGACTCCGCCGCCACGAGGCGGAACCTTGGCGGAACCAATCTAGGCCTCCGACAGAGCTGTTCTGCTGGGGGCACTTCCGTCCGGGAGGGGGAAATCATCGCCATCGTCATCACCAATGCTCCTCTCATCGGGAGAGGGAAATCTCCATCAACATCTTCACCAACACCATCTCCTATCAAACCCTAGTTCATCTCTTGTATCCAATTCTTGTCTCCAAGTCCGGGATTGGTACACAGAGGTTGCTAGTAGTGTTGATTACTCCTTGTAGTTGATGCTAGTTGGTTTATTTGGTGGAAGATCATATGTTCAGATCCTATATGCATATTAATACCCCTCTGATTATGAACATGAATATGCTTTGTGAGTAGTTACGTTTGTTCCTGAGGACATGGGAGAAGTCTTGCTATTAGTAGTCATGTGAATTTGGTATTCGTTCGATATTTTGATGAGATGTATGTTGTCTATCCTCTAGTGGTGTTATGTGAACGTCGAGTACATAACACTTCACCATTATATGTGCCTCGAGGAGGGCATTGGGAAGCAATAAGTAGATGACGGGTTGCTAGAGTGACAGAAGCTTAAACCCTAGTTTATGCGTTGCTTCGTAAGGGGCTGATTTGGATCCATATGTTTAATGCAATGGTTAGGTTTACCTTAATACTTTTGTTGTAGTTGCGGATGCTTGCAATAGAGGTTAATCATAAGTGGGATGCTTGTCCAAGTAAGGGCAGCACCCAAGCATCGGTCCACCCACATATCAAATTATCAAAGTACCGAACGCGAATCATATGAATGTGATGAAAACTAGCTTGACGATAATGCCCATGTGTCCTCGGGAGCGCTTTTCTCTATATAAGAGTTTGTCCAGGCTTGTCCTTTGCTACAAAAAGGATTGGGCCACCTTGCTGCACTTTATTTACTTTTGTTACTTGTTGCTCGTTACAAATTACCTTATCATAAAAGTATCTGTTACCTACAATTTCAGTGCTTGCAGAGAATACCTTGTTGAAAACCGCTTATCATTTCCTTCTGCTCCTCGTTGGGTTAGACACTCTTACTTATCGAAAGGACTACGATAGATCCCCTATACTTGTGGGTCATCACATTTCTTTTCCGGATATAGTGTTATTCTCCATGTGATCCTCCATGTTCTGAATCCATCGGTCTGTCTCCAATTGACTTATCGGTCTCGAAAATGTGAGTTCATCTCCATTCATCCTCCATTGGGTCCATGGGTTTTGGGGTGATATGAGAGAGACTGTAGTGACCCGACCCGAATGGATCAAGTCTCTGTGCTTTCGTGTCATCCCTGGATCGGTATGCTGACACACACAGTACTCGAAGGATTTATAACAGAGGTAAATCACATATAAAGTAACGTAAAAACTATTACCTCAATCCAAAACATAGCAGAAGCAACAAGGTTGTGGATTCCCATCAACACCAACGGCAAAGTTGAGTATAGGAAATCGTAACCCTAACGTATCACTTACTCGTCGTCTGAAAAGTCTGCAACATGAAAAGTTGCAGCCCGAAAACGGGTCAAAGACATGGAATATCTTTGGCAATGTAACACATAGAGAGTAATGAAAGAATAGGCTATACTACATGCATATATGGCTGGTGGAAAGCTCTATGGTTACAGTTTTTGCGAAAAGCCAATTTTTCCCTACTGCAAAGGAATAAATTTAATTAACTATCATGGTGGTTGTTGAACATTGAGAATGGTTGACAGCATCCTCAATCCCAATTAAAAGTACTCATTAAACCCAAACAAATTATATTAAGTAATGTGATGAGATCAACAGGATAATCCAAGAACTAGTTACTCAAAATTGTCCATAACCGGGGACACGGCTAATCATGATTAGTTTATACACTCTGCAGAGGTTTATGCACTTTTCCCCACAAGACTCGATCGCCTCCGTTTGGTTTCTCGCACTACATGGTGTTTGAGAGGCGGATGACCGAGACATAGTCTTTCGAAGCGCTTAGCACCTTACAATGGGTGGACGGTACACCTACATCCCCTACATCTGCTAGTCCACCACTATAAGAGTTCGCACGACTTACTCAACTATGCCAGAGCCCATAATGGCTTGTGGCTGCACACAGAAGTTACTAGTTTGAATAATCTTATGATCCCTTTGAGCCTGGGTGGCGGTCCCAAAAAAAACAGGCAAGTCCTGGAAACCCCAGGTGCCTCAATCCACCCAGATGTGTATTTAAGTTGCCACCTTAAATAAATCGTTAATTTAACAATCTCACATTTGTCATGGAATACACTCACCCAATCCACGTCTACTAGCATAGCATGGCATAATAAGCAAACGTAGAAGTAACTCCCAAAGGTTTCATAAGTAAAATAGGTAATAGGTACTACCTCAATCTACTTCCCATCCCACAATTTAATTAGATCCTAATCATGCAATGTTTGAGGATTGATCTAATGCATAAAAATTGGGTAGTAGAAAAGATATGATCAAGTGTTACTTGCCTGCAAAGTTGATGAAGATGATTAGCACTCAAAACTCTTGATAGATCTACTCGTCACACTCCGGTCAATCTATCGTAAGCAAGCAATAGTAACCACACATAAGCAATCACTAAAAGGTCGGAAAGAACGAAGAAAACAAATCGAAAAACATCAAAAACAAGCAAATAACTCTTGCAACATAAAACAATTTCTAACAGTACCAAAATTATATGAATTTGGCCTTATCAGAAAGTTTAGGTCAAGAGCTTCGATTAGCAAAAAGAATCAACTAAATCAGAGTTACGAAACTCAAGTTACGATCAAACAAAGTTTGAATACAAATCTGATCTAATTCAAATTTTAAATTATCAAAAACATGTTTGAGTTGTATTCTCGGATAGAGGGGATCGTAACGAAGAAGTGGGCGTTGGTTTCGTTGGATTCCGACTTACGAGTAAAAAAGTTATGAGCGTTTGAAGATTAGGGGCTAAAAAATAACACTACGGATAGGTCCCTGACGGAAATTAAAAATAAAAAGAAAAATCTATTGAGCGAACGCTCGCTAAACAAAAACGGAAAGAAAAACCGGCGAGAAAACCGATCTAGGAAACCGGAAAGGAAACCGGAACGATTTACGAAAAAACCGAACCGAGGAAAAGAAAAGGTGACACGGCGCGGGGCTAGTACCTCGAAGAGGCGAGGGGCTCCGGCGGCGACGGCATTGGGCGGCGGCGGCGGCACTTGGCGGCGGCGGCGCGGGTGTAGGGCGGCTGCTGCTGCGGAGAGGAGAGGAGAGGAGAGGTGTTGGTTTGATGTGTTGGAGGGGGGGTGCTTGGGTATTTATATTGGGGAGGGGAGGATTTCGCTTGGGGTAGGGGACAAGAAATAGACTAGGATTAGGAAACAAGAGGAAAAGATCTAGAAACAGATACGGAATAAACGGAAGTAGGAAAAGAGTCCTACTAGGATTAGGAAAAAGGAAGCGGCGGCTCCCTGGCTCCCTTGGTGCGGCGCGCGTGGTGGTGTTGGCCGGCCGGTGGCTTTGGCGGCTTGGGCTTTTGGCCCAAGGCGCTGTGGTTCCATTTTTTTTAAACATTTGTTTTTTTTTAAACAGCGACAAATAAAAATAATAAAACCAAATAAATAAAAACATTATATAGGCATATAATATATCAAAATTTTCAGAAAAAGATTTCCTACATGATGAACAATATTCTAGCTTCAAATAAAATACACAAAATTCAAATAAAACAAACAGTGCTACTGCCCTAATAAAATCCTTTGAAAATCATTTTAAAAATACCAAAATGATTTCAAATTAATTTCTCTCAATTTTCTGATGTAGGGAATCATGTTACCCTATTTTCCATATATTTTTTTTTGGAGAAAAATAATTTGAATAAAACTCCAATAACTCCAAATTGAAAAATAAATTCAAAGGAACTTTGAATTTAGTTCTTTGAAACTCCCAACTCATATTTCATTTAATTTGAAGAAGTCATTTTATCTTCTCTCGTGAAAATCATTAAGTTGCATAAAGTTTCAGAATTGGAAATATTTTCCAAATGAAATTCAAATATTTTCAACACCCCTTGTCATTTAAATAAATGGAAGAAGTCATGTCATCTTCTCTCGTGGTTTTGTGATGAAAAGAATTTGAATTCTCAAGATCATAAAAGCAAAATGAAAGTTTGGGAAAGTCCTTTTATTCCCTCTCATTTAACTTTCAAAAGTTTGAATTCACTCACTTTCAGTCAATCAATCAAGCAATCAATCAAATCTATCTATTTGTTTATAACATTCCAAAATTTAGAATTTTGGGATGTTACAAACCTACCACTTTAAAATGAATCTCGTCCTCGAGATTCGGAGAGGCTAGCAAGAAATAGGTTAGGGTTTGGGGGGGGGGGGGGTCTTCTCGAAAATCCATCTATCGTCTCCGGGTCTCGGGTGCTACCACCCTTAGAAGCATTGTTACAGTTCCATCAAAACTCAGATACTCCATCCTTATTGCTGACAGTGTCGGTCTTCTCATATATTAAGGATAATTCCTTCTCTGGGCTCTTCCGGTAGTGGCATAACCTTTTCCTCAATTCCTTTGTCCTTTCCTCTTGGTAAGGTTATCCCGAAATTGGGTCTTCTTAGTCGACGGTGCAGCGCCAATACTAATCAACTATCGATATCTCATGGTGGTCATCAATTTATGGTTTCTCCTGCAGAAAACGGGTCTGGGTTGAACCTCGCCGTATATCCTACGGTTGGCAACAACTGCCTTGTACAAGGGAAAATACTTATACCATTCTAAGGTTCAAACAAGGTTTTGATCGTCGTCTCTCTACTATAGGTAAGTCACTCAGATTTACCATCCCATATAGCAAAGCGAATAATAAGAGTAAGTCGGTATGGTGATCAATCCAACCCGCACCCAAATCATTATCTTGTACATGGTTTAGCGAATCTCGCATTCTAACACTCGGTCATCCTCACGAGCATTGCAGAATTTCTCTTGTCGACGAACCAAGTTCAGAAAATCCATTGATTCTGCAAGCCAAACAAACATCTATCATTCCTTAACAACTCTCAGGTTTTGCGTAGACTCCTATAGAATCGTCTATCGATAAAATCATAACTTCTTCCAGGGTTTTTCCTTCAGCAATAGTGTGCTTGCTTCTTGGCAGGTCCTGGGGCCTGTGGGTTATGGCCCATCTCATCACTTGCAATCCTTGAACACATCATCTGGGCAACTGGTCATTATCCCAACATCCAACTTCCTGGCATAATTAATTCCATCCAATTGTATTGTCCTTCTTCCTTCTATTGGCACCAAACTAAGACGTGCTTACTCAGGCTCATCATGGAATTTCCATTGATCCATATTTCCAACATCATACCTCCTTTATATCCAATAGTAATTCATCTCTTCATCCTCGTGGGATATCCCACCTTCCGTGATAAAAACTTATACTTATGAAGTCCATACTCCACTTCGTGGAACATCATTATCCTTTCCAGGGTCAAGCGTCCTTACAGGGGAATATTGGCCATCTCTGCATGGCACTTCTTCAACTGGGAAACGTGAAACACCTCATGAACTCCTGACAGTCCTTCGGGTGACTCCAACGTGTTGGCCACTTCTCCCATACGCTCCAAAACTTCGGTATGGTCCTACAAATCTCGGGGCTAACTTTCCTTTAACTCCAAATCGCTTAACTCCTCACAAAGGTGGCACACGAAGATATGCTCTGTCTCCAATTTCATAGACTTCCCCCTTGCGTTTTTGAGTCTGCATAACTCTTCTTCCTGGACTGAGCTACATTCAGTCTATCTCGAATCAACTTAACATTCTCTTACAAATCCTTGATCACATTTGGTCCAAACAACTGATGGTCTCCAACGTCATCCCACACTCTCGAGACAAAACTCATATCCATTTTGTCTGAAATCCATTCAGTGGGTATCCTTATCTTTTCCAGGGGTCAACGGTTCTTACAGGTACTACCACCCTTAAAATGTTCCAATATTCCATAGACCATATTTCTCATATCCTCGAAATTGGTCAACATCTTTCCTCATAGGGTAACTCATAAAATCCAAAACAGCAGTACCAACACTGCTAACTTTATTGATTCTTAAATTATTACAATCATCTCGCTTTTCCATTACATGTCTCAACTTAACACCTCAATATAAAAGAAAAAGCTCTCACTTCTACTACTCCATTTATTTTGTTACAACTTCAACTGTATATCATCAGTCTCCTTCTCCTTCGGACAATCTCTGGCAAAGTGCCCTGCTACATTACAATGGAAACATATTACTTCTGACGGGTTTCGAGGTTTCCTCATGATCACATAGCCTCTTTGGGTCCTCGGCTTCCATTTTGGGCAAGTGTTGATGTAGTGCCACGACTCCTTGCATTTGTAACAGGTGACATGACTCGAGATCCTTCCTGGAATCCAATCTAGTCCTCTTCCGGGACCTTTCTGTTCCAATCAGGGCTTCTATTTCCTGTGGGTCATACTCTACTTCCTCTGTCGGGAATTCTACTAGATCTCTATTCAAACAATCTTGGGAGATGTGTCCCTCTTCTCCACATGAATAGCATGACTTGGTGTGGGCTTTAATTTTGTTTCCTTTGTGTGTGTCCTCAACATCTTCCTTCGTCATGAGTTCTTCTAACATCTCCATGAGGGCTCCTTTCATTTCTTCTTTCTTCTGCTGGATGGTTCTTTGTACCATGGGGTAAATGTGACACCGGCAGGGTAGTGGGTAGTCCCTTCACACAAGAAACAAGTGATCTGCCTAGTTGGGCATTCTTCAGCTGGATGACTTCCTTCACAATTTGGGCATTCATCCTTGTGTTCATTATGGGTGTGTCCTATTTCTCCACAGAGCTTGCATGCACAAGGGTTCTTCATAATATTTTCATAAGGCTCCAATTTCTGGGACACAAACCGAGGCTTTGGCAAAGTCAACTTAAATTCCTTCCAAGTGGTTACTCCTTGCCATCCATTGATGGTTTGGTACATCCTCCACCAAGTAGCGGCACCTTTTTCAAAGCATTGAAGAGCATGTTGGGCCATATCCTTACTGCGTATAGGGTTATTCTCCATGTGATTCTCCATGTTCTGAATCCATCGATCCGTCTCCAATTGACTCATCGATCCAGATAACATGAGCTCATCTCCATTCATCCTCTATTGGGTACAAGGGTTTTGGGGTGAGATAAGAGAGATAGACAGGGAGGGATACACACAATACAAACAATGGTTTTGAAAAGACAGATTTTATTGTGGCTGTCGGAAAAACATCAAACAAATGACAGCTCACAATCGTCGCATCTAACGTAGGTGTATAACAGGGGTTTGGTCTTCTAAAGGTCAATGTCGTCAAACTCTTCAAGTCTTGGTCATGTCTCCGATGGCTCATCCTGATCATGCTTGTCCTTCTCAAGTTCTTTTGCCAGATCATCTCTGTTGACGCGAAGTCTCTCGCGACGTCCTGTAATATTTCTGGAGTTGCATTCCAAACTTCTGGTTTCAACTTCCTTGACATGAACCATGGTCCTACTATCCTTCAGTTCCTGACAAATCTTTGATGTCTCAAGGTTTTGCTCCTCTAGCTTGGCTACTTTCGACCACGGTTCCCGAGTTCTTCACGAATTGCTTCCTTATCAAATCTTGCTTCCCTCTGAGATCCACCCTAAACTTCTTGATGTAATACTCCAGATCCAATACACCTTGATCTCGGGTATTGATAACTTCCATGGTCCGTCAAATTCCATAAGCGTAACCTTCCTAGGTCATAAGATCTGGGAATTCTTCAAAGCCTTCAAAATCTCATAGTCTTCGGAGTCTTCAACAGTTGTAGTATCCATTTATACGGTAAAATCCTCTTCATTCCAAATGGTCTTAGTTGTCCGATAACTTGTCTCCTTGGAGTGGTATCATCCCAAATCTTCGAGCGGTCAAAAGGGAAAAGGGATATGGTCTCACTAAAAGGGAATATTTGAATAAGCTCAGAAGAGAAGAGAGGTAAAAGATCTTTTTGAAAATGAAGTTGTAGAGAAAAATCATTCCTATGGGCTTGCCAGTTTCTAGGGTCACGTCCTCTGATCAACATGTGCTCGATACCATCTTGTAGCGACCCGACCGAATGGATCAAGTCTCTGTGCTTTCGAGTCATCCTCGGATCGGTATTACGACACACAGTACTCGAAGGATTTATAACAGAGGTAAATCACATGTATAAAGTAACGTAAAAACTATTACCTCAATCCAAAACATAGCGGAAGCAACAAGGTTGTGGATTCCCATCAACACCAACGACAAAGTTGAGTATCGGAAATCGTAACCCTAACGTATCACTTACTCGTCGTTCGAGAAGTACGCAACATGAAAAGTTGCAGCCCGAAAACGGGTCAGCACATGGAATATGCTGGCAATGTAACACATAGAGAGTAATGAAAGAATAGGCTATACTACATGCATATATGGCTGGTGGAAAGCTCTATGGTTACAGTTTTGCGAAAATCCAATTTTTCCCTACTTCCCATCCCACAATTTAATTAGATCCTAATCATGCAATGTTTGAGGATTGATCTAATGCATAAAAATTGGGTAGTAGAAAAGATATGATCAAGTGTTACTTGCCTGCAAAGTTGATGAAGATGATTCGCACTCAAAACTCTTGATAGATCTACTCGTCACACTCCGGTCAATCTATCGTAAGCAAGCAATAGTAACCACACATAAGCAATCACTAAAAAGGTCGGAAAGAACGAAGAAAACAAATCGAAAAACATCAAAAACAAGCAAATAACTCTTGCAACATAAAACAATTTCTAACAGTACCAAAATTATATGAATTTGGCCTTATCAGAAAGTTTAGGTCAAGAGCTTCGATTAGCAAAAAGAATCAACTAAATCAGAGTTCTGAAACTCAAGTTACGATCAAACGAAGTTTGAATACAAATCTGATCTAATTCAAATTTTAAATTATCAAAACATGTTTGAGTTGTATTATCGGATAGAGGGGATCAGAACGAAGAAGTGGGCGTTGGTTTCATTGGATTCCGACTTACGAGTAAAAAGTTATGAGCATTTGAAGATTAGGGACTAAAAAATAACACTACGGATAGGTCCCGACGGAAATTAAAAATAAAAGAAAATCTATCGTTTAACGCCGCTAAACAAAACCGAAAGAAAAACTGGCGAGAAAACCGATCTAGGAAACTGAACGGAAACCGAACGATATTTAAAAAACCGAACCGAGGAAAAGAATAGGTGACGCGGGCTTGGGCTAGTACCTCGAGCAGTGAGGGGCTCCTGGCGACGGTAAGCGGCGGCGGCGGCACTTGGCGGCGGCGGTGGCAAGCGGCGGCGGCGGCGCGGGTGTGGGGATGCTGCGGAGAGGAGAGGAGAGGAGAGGTGTTGGTTTGATGTGTTGGAGGGGGGGGGTGATTGGTTATTTATATTGGGGAGGGGAGGTTTTTGCTTGGGGTAGGGGACAAGAAATAGACTAGGATTAGGAAAAAAAAGGTAAAAGATCTAGAAAGCAGACACTGGAATAAACGGAAGTAGGAAAAGATTCCTACTAGGATTAGGAAAAAGGAAGCGGCGGCTCCCTGGCTCCCTTGGTGCGGCGTGCGTGGTGGTGTTGGCCGGCCGGTGGCTTTGGCGGCTTGGGCTTTTGGCCCAAGGCGCTGTGGTTCCATTTTTTTAAATATTTGTTTTTTTAAACAACGACAAATAAAAATAATAAAACCAAATAAATAAAAACATTATATAGGCATATAATATATCAAAATTTTCAGAAAAAGATTTCCTACATGATGAACATTATTCTAGCTTCAAATAAAATACACAAAAATTCAAATAAAACAAACAGTGCTACTGCCCTAATAAAATCCAATTTGAAAATCATTTTAAAAATACCAAAATGATTTCAAATTAATTTCTCTCCAATTTTCTAATGTAGGGAATCATGTTACCCTATTTTACATATATTTTATTTTTGGAGAAAAATAATTTGAATAAAACTCCAATAACTCCAAATTGAAAAATAAATTCAAAGGAACTTTGAATTTAATTCTTTGAAACTCCCAACTCATATTTCATTTAATTTGAAGAAGTCATTTTATCTTCTCTCGTGAAAATCATTGAGTTGCATAAAGTTTCAGAATTGGAAATATTTTCCAAATGAAATTCAAATATTTTCAACACCCCTTGTCATTTAAATAAATGGAAGAAGTCATGTCATCTTCTCTCCAGGGTTTTGTGATGAAAAGAATTTGAATTCCCGAAGATCATAAAAGCAAAATGGAAGTTTGAGAAAGTCCTTTTGTTCCCTCTCATTTAACTTTCAAAATTTTCGAATTCACTCACTTTCAGTCAATCAATCAAGCAATCAATCAAATCTATCTATTTGTTTATAACATTCCAAAATTTAGAATTTTGGGATGTTACAGAGACAGAGAGGGATACACACAATACAAACAATATTTTTTAAAAAGACAGATTTTTATTTGTGGCTGTCGGAAAAACATCAAACAAATGACAGCTCACAAACGTCACATCTAATTAACGTAGGTATATAACAAGGGTTTGGTCTTCTAAAGGTCAATAAATCTTCAAAGTTGCCAAACTCTTCAAGTTTTGTTCATGTCCCCGATGGCTTCTTCCGATCGTGCTTGTCCTTCTCAAGTTCTTTTGCCAGATCATCATTGTTGACGCGAAGTCTCTCGTGACGTCCTTTAATATTCTGGAGTGGCGTTACAAACTTCTGGGTTTCAACATCCTTGGCAGGAACCACGTCCTACTGTCCTTCAGTTCTTGACGAATCTCTGGTGTCTCGAGGTTTTACTCCTCCAGCTTGGCTACTTCCAGCTTCTTGGTCCTAAGTTCTTCACGAAATGCTTCTTTGTCAAAATACGGCTTCCTGCAGGTCCATCTTAAAACTCCTGGTATAATTCTCCAGATCCTGGTGATATACCAGCTAAATTTAAAAGTGCATCCTTTGCTAATAGATGCTCCATCATCCTTCTACCATCCAATACTTCCAAGGGAATGCATGCTTAACTCAGCACGGTGACAATAGCATAAGCGGGCGATAACATCATGGATATCCGTGTTTATGCCCATGTCTCTACCATGAGCTATCATTCCATAGTTGATATCTCCTGCCTTTAGGGTTTTCTTGACAAAACTTCGAGTTCTAATGCTCCATGTTCCAGTCTATCTCCGATACACCTTGATCTCGGGTATTGACAACTTTAACAGTCTGACAAGTTCCATAAGGGTAGCCTTCCTAGTTCATACCAATCCGGAAAATTCTTCAGAGCCTTCGAATTCTCCTAGTCTTCGGAGTCTTCAACCGTTGTAGTTTCAATTGCATGGAAAAATCCTCTTCATTCCGGAGTGGTCTTAGTTGTCCGATATCTTGTCCTTCTCGGAGTAGCCTTATCAGCTGAATCTTCGTGTGGTCAAAAGGGGAAAGGGGTATAGTCTCACTAAAAGGGAATATTTGAATAAGCTCAGAAGAGAAGATACGTAAAAGATCTTTTTGAAAATGAAGTTTTAGAAAAAATCTTTCCTATGGGCTTGCCAGTTTCTAGGGGTCACGTCCTACAGTCAACATGTGCTCTGATACCTTTTTGTAGCAACCCGACCTCAGGCGGTCAAGTCTACGTAGCAAGTGTCATCCACGAATCGGTATCTTTGACACAGATTACTCGAGGATTTATAACATAGGTAAATCACATGTATAAAGTAACGTAAATACTATTACCTCAATCCATATAGCGGAATCTTACGACGAGTAAGTGATATGTTAGGGTTGCGATTTCTACACTCAACTTTGCCGTTGGTGTTGATGGGAATCCACAACCTTATTGTTACTTCCGCTATATGGATTGAGGTAATAGTATTTACGTTACTTTATACAAGTGATTTACCTCTGTTATAAATCCTCGAGTACTGTGTGTCAAAGATACCGATCCAGTGGATGACACTTTGCCACGTAGACTTGACTTCGAGGTCGGGTCGCCATAAAGAAAGTGATACATACGTGTTGTTTCCCTTGCTATCACTGCGATCAAGCACCGTACAACCGAACCCACTACAAAGCACCTCTTCCCAGTGCAAGATAAATAGATCAAGTTGGCCAAACAAAACCAAAGTATCGAAGAAGAAATACGATGCTATAAGAGATCATGCATAAAAGAGATCAAAGAAACTCAAATACTTTCATGGATATAAAAAGATAGATCTGATCTTAAACTCAATGTTCATCGATCCCAACAAACACACCGCAAAAGAGTTACATCATATGGATCTGCAAGAGACCATTGTATTGAGAATTCAGCGAGAGAGAGGAAGCCATCTAGCTACTAACTACGGACCAAGGTCTACAAAGAACTACTCACGCATCATCGGAGAGGCACCAATGGAGGTGGTGAACCCCATCCGAGATGGTCTCTAGATTGGATCTGGTGGTTACGGACTCTGCGGTAATTTGGATGAATATTTCGTCCACTCCCCTAGGGTTTCTAGAATATTGGGGTATTTATAGAGCAAAGAGGCGGTCCGGCGGCACCCGAGGTGGGCATAACCCACTGGGCGCACTGGGCCTCTGGCGCTTCGGTGGGTTGTGCCCCCCTCGGGGCACCCCCCTGGCATAGCTAGGGCCCATTATGTTCCTTCTGGTCCAAAAAAATCTCCGTGAAGTTTCGTTGCATTTGGACTCCGTCTGATATTGATTTCCTGCAATGTAAAAAGCATGCAGAAAACAGCAACTGGCACTTGGCACTATGTCAATAGTTTAGTACCAAAAAATGATATAAAGTGACTATAAAATGATTATAAAACATCCAACATTGATAATATAATAGCATGGAACAATAAAAAATTATAGATACGTTGGAGACGTATCAGCATCCCCAAGCTTAACTCCTGCTCGTCCTCGAGTAGGTAAGTGATAAAAACATAATTTTTTTATGTGGAATGCTGCTTATCATGTCATATCATATTCTTTTCTTTATAGCTGGACAATTGCACTTTTATGTGATTGAAAGCAGTAGCCTAGTTTTGGCATGGTAATTTAAATACTCAAGCATATCAACAAGCAACCATGTCTTTCAAAATATCAACACTAAAATAAGTTATCCCTAGCCCATCATGCTTAACCATTGATCCATTCATGAAACACACTCGCATATTAGCTACACCCAATACTTAAGTACGATCATATTGCCTCCTAGTTGGTGCTTTTGTAAGAGAAGATGGAGACTCAAAAATTAAAATTGCATAAAGTAAAAGAAAGGCCCTTCGCAGAGGGAAGTGGGGATATGTAGAGGTGCCAGAGCTCAAAGCGAAAAACTTGAGATAAAAACATTTTGGGAGGTGTATCCATCCCACCAACGAAAATGACTTAGAGTTCCCAACACTTTCCATGCTAGATATATCATAGGCGGATCCCAAACATAAAATAAAGCTTATTCTTTTTTCCACCATACTTTCACTTTGCATGCTAGATATATCATAGGCGGATCCCAAACAGAAAATAAAGTTTATTCCTTTTTCCACCATACTTTCACTTTCCATGGCTAGCCGTATCCACGGTTTCCCTCCATACCAACACTTTCCAAGGAATTTATTATTTGACAACATAAAGTGAATTCATTTTTCATTTCGGGACTGGGCATCCCTAAAACCTTTGCCTTACTCTCGTGCAATGACAAGTGAATAAACACTCATCGTGAGAAGAACACATCCAGCATGGAAAATATTAGTCACCCCTCACCGCTCCACAAGCGAAACAAATACACAAAAGAGAAGTTTATTTTGAAAATTAGAGATGGCACATGCAAATTTTCTTAGAATGGCTAAAGAATACTGCATATAGGTAGATATAGTGGACTCATGTGGCAAAACTGGTTTAAAGGATTCTGGATGCACAAGTAGAGATCATACTTAGTGAAAAATGAAGGCTAGCAAAAGATTGAGAAGCGACCAACCAAGAAACGAATAATCTCATAAGCAAGCATTAAGCATAATTAACACCGAATAATGCACCACAAGTAGGATATAATTTTAGTGCATGACTGTTGACGTTCGTGCTTGCATAGGGAATCACAAACCTTAACACCAATATTCTTACTAAAGCATAATTACTCATCAACACAACTCACATATCACATCATCATGTCTCAAAACTATTACCAGGAATCAACTTTATTTTGTCCAATGATCTTCATGAAAGTTTTTATTATATCCTTCTTGGATATCTATCACTTTGGGACTAATTTTCATGTGTTGCTTTTGACAAGCTCAAACAAATATAAGTGAAGATTATGAGCATAATTTTTCTTTCTTTCTCTCAAAATAATTTAAGTGAAGCAAGAGAGAATTCTTGAAAATTTTACTAACTCTCAAATAAATCTAAGTGAAACAAGAGAGCATTTCTTCAAAAATAATAAAGCACACCATGCTCAAAAAGATATAAGTGAAGCACTAGAGCAAGTCCATAGCTCATAAAATTTAAGTGAAGCATAGAGAGCAATTCTAACAAGTCATGACATAATTTTGGCTCTCCCAAATAGGTGTGTTCATCAAGGGATCAAGACTTAGAACACAAAATAAAACAAGCAAAGACTCATATCATACAAGATGCTCCAAGAAAAACACATATCATGTGACGGATAAAAATATAGCTTCGAGTAAAATACTGATGGTCGTTAGAAGAAAGAGGGGATGCCACTCGGGGGCATCCCCAAGCTTAGTTGGTTGCTCATTTTTGAAGGAAATATGCCCTAGAGGCAATAATAAAGTTGTTATTTATATTTCCTTATATCATGATAAATTTTTATTATTCATGCTAGAATTGTATTAACCGTAAACTTGGTACATGTGTGAATACATAGACAAAACAAAGTGCCACTGGTATGCATCTACTTGACTAGCTCGTTAATCAAAGATGGTTATGTTTCCTGACCATAGACATGTGTTATCATTTGATGAACGGAATCACATCATTAGAGAATGATGTGATGGACAAGACCCATCATTTAGCTTAGCATAAAGGATCGTTAGTTTTATTGCTATTGCTTTCATCATGACTTATACATGTTTCGCTGGCTATGAGATTATGCAACTCCCAAATACCGGAGGAACACCTTGTGTGCTATCAGATGTCAAAATGTAACTGGGTGATTATAAAGATTCTCTAAAGGTGTCTTCGATGGTGTTTGTTGAGTTGGCATAGATTGAGATTAGGATTTGTCACTCTGTGTATCAGAGAGGTATCTCTGGGCCCACTCGGTAATGATCATCACTATAAGCCTTGCAAGCAATGTGACTAATGAGTTAGTTACGGGATGATGCATTACAGAATGAGTAGAGAGACTTGCCGGTAATGAGATTGAACTAGGTATGATGATACCAACGATCGAATCTCGGGCAAGTAACATACCGATGACAAAGGGAACAACGTATGTTGTTATGCGGTTGGACCGATAAAGATCTTCGTAGAATATGTGGGAGCCAATATGAGCATCCAGGTTCCGCTATTGGTTATTGAACGGAGATGAGTCTCGGTCATGTCTACATAGTTCTCGAACCCGTAGGGTCCGCACGCTTAACGTTCGATGATGATCGGTATTATGAGTTTATGTGTTTTGATATACCGAAGGTAGTTCGGAGTCTTGGATGAGATCACAGACATGATGAGGAGTCTCGAAATGGTCTAGACATGAAGATTGATATATTGGAAGGTTATATTCGGACACCAGAATAGTTCCGAGGTGTATCAGGTATTTTCCGGAGTACCGGGGGGTTATTGGGCCTCATGGGCCTATTAGTAGAAGAGAGGAGGCAACAGCGAGGGAGGCGCCCCCCCCAAGCCCAAACCGAATTGGACTAGGGGTTGGGGGCGCCCCCTTTCCTTTCTCTCCTCCTCCTCTTTCCCCCTTCTCCTAGTAGGAATAGGAAGGGGGGCGCGAATCCTACTTGGAGTAGGACTCCCCCCCTTGGGCGCGCCTCCTCCTGGCCGGCCTCCTCCTCCCTCCCTCCTCTATATACGTGGGAGGGGGCACCCCAAAGACACACCAAAGTTTCTCTTAGCCGTGTGCGGTGCCCCCCTCCACAGAAACACACCTCGGTCATATCGTCATAGTGCTTAGGCGAAGCCCTGCACCGATAACTTCATCATCACCGTCACCACGCCGTCGTCCTGACGAAAATCTCCCTCGGCCTCAGCTGGATCAAGAGTTCAAGGGACGTCACCAAGATGTACGTGTGCAGACGCGAAGGTGTCGTGCGTTCTGTACTTGATCGGTTGGATCGCTAAGACGTTCGACTACATCAACCGCATTACTAAACGCTTCCGCTTTCGGTCTACGAGGGTATGTCGACACACTCTCCCGCTCGTTGCTATGCATCACATAGATAGATCTTGCGTGATCGTAGGTAAATTTTTTGAAATAATGTGTTCCCCAACAATTTTTGGATAATAGCTTGGGATGCTGGGGCATTCCCAAGCTTAGGCTCTTCTATCCTTTAATCCTTCATCCATTGTAAGATAACCCAAAACTTGAAAACTTCAATCACACAAAACTCAACAAAACCTTCGTGGGATCCGTTAGTAAAAGAAAGCAAATCACTACTATAAGTACTGTACCAAACCAATTCATAATTTTTTGCATTATATCTACTGCATTCCAACCTTTCTATATAAAAACCTCATCAAAGAAAACCATAGAGCCATCAAAATAAGCACACAACATAAAGAAAACAGAATCTGTCAAAACAGAACAGTCTGTAGTAATCTGACTATTTCGAAAACTTCTGGAACTCCAAAAATTCTGAAAAACTAGGATGGCCCGGGTAATTCGTATATTAATCTTATGCAAAAAGAATCAGGGAAAATCTCTTTCTGATAAAAAATGAGAATTCCTTTTGTGAGCGCAAAGTTTCTGTCTTTTTCAGCAAGTTCAAACAACTATCACCCAAGAAGATCCTATTGGTTCTACTTGGCACAAACACTAACTAAAACACAAAAAACACAACCATAACAGTATCATAATTCTATAAACACTCAAGAACAAAAACAAAAAAGCAAAAATATTTTTATTCATTGGGTTGCCTCCCAACAAGCGCTATAGTTTTATGCCCTTAGCTAGGCATAAAGCAAGGATCTAACTTTTTTCATCTTTGGTCTTATTTTTCTTAGAGGTGGTTTCATCCTGGGGTTTGGTAAACACAACATAAAACATATTATACATGGAAACTTTAGCATTCCTAAGTTGGTTTTCATCTTAACCCCTTTGTTATCCGGCAACAATCCAAGAGTAATGTTGATTAACATTATTGAAAACTTGTTGGATTATATCTTAAACTGGGACTTCCTTTTTAAGATTCTCAGCAAAGATTTTATTATCCCCAAGCAGATGTCTTAAAGCATAGTCACTATTGTAAATAATTTCTTCTATCACAGGCTTTTCATGATTCATACCATAAAAATCAAAGATTACCCTAGCTTCCCGTATTATGTAGTCAAACTCATTCATAAGAATGAGAGTGGCCATTTTTTTAGCCCTAGGATTCTTTATAGCGGGAAGCTCAAAAAAAAAATCTTCGCAAAGTAGGATGGGTACGAATAAATTTACTTTCAAGTTTCAGAACTAGTGCTGAAATAGCATCCGAATAAGATCTAGTAGTTTTAAGTATAGGAGCATCATCAAGACTAAAATTTCCCACACAATTGAAAAATTCTTGGATATGTTCTTTTCCTATAACATTCCCTTGCCCCAAGATAAAAGTTTTAGCATCCAAATTGCCCGTACGTCCAAATTTAGGAGTTAGGCCAACATCTGTTGGTGTCATACCGAAATCACTCATGACTGCAAGCAAAGGATAGATCTGACAAGAAAACAGCGAACGAAAAAGAGAGGCGAATAAAAAGGCAAATTTTTTTGAAGTGGGGGAGAGGAAAACGAGAGGCAAATGGCAAATAATGTAAATTGCGAGGAGATGAGATTTGTGATTAGGAACTTGGTATATGTTGAAGATCCTCCCAGGCAACGGCGCTAGAAATTCCTTTTTGATGTCGCTTGAAGCTACGTCGGTATTTCCCCAAAGAGGAAGGGATGATGCAGCACAGCGGCGGTAGGTATTTCCATTAGATATGAAACCAAGGTTATCGAACCAGTAGGAGAACCAAGAAACACAACGTAAACAACCTCTACACACAAATAACAACCACTCGCAACCCGACGTGTTAAAGGGGTTGTCAATCCCTTCCGTGGTACGGTGCTAGAAGCGGTGCGCGGACGGGAAAAAGTTGTAATAGATTGATAGATCGAACGCAAAATAAAATAAATAGAAATAAAATGAAGCAAGGTATATTTTTGTTTTTTTGGTTTAATAGATCTGAAAATAAATGCATGGAAAAAGTAGATCGCAAAGGCAATTATATGAGAAAGAGGCCTGGGGCCGTAGATTTCACTAGTGGCTTCTCTTGAGAAAAATAGCAAACGGCGGGTGAACAAATTACTATTGGGAAATTGATAGAGCTTCAAATACTCATGACAATATCCAGGCAATGATCATTATATAGGCATCACGTCCAAGATTAGTAGACCGACACCTACCTGCATCTACTACTATTAGTTCACATATCAACCGCTATCCAGCATGCATCTGGTGTATTAAGTTCATGGAAAAATGGAGTAATGCAATAAGAACGATGACATGATGTAGACAAGATCTATCTACGTAGAGATAGACCCCATCGTTTTATCCTTAGTAGCAATGATACGTACGTGTCGTTTCCCTTTCTGTCACTGGGATCAAGCACCGTAAGATCGAACCCAATACAAAGCACCTCTTCCCATTGCAATAAATAGATCAAGTTAGCCAAACAAAACCCAAATATCGGAGAATAAATATGAGGCTATAAGAGATCATGCATAAAAGAGATCAAAGAAACTCAAATACGTTCATGGATATAAAAAGATAGATCTGATCATAAACTCGAAGTTCATCGATCCCAACAAACACATCGCAAAAGAGTTACATCATATGGATCTCCAAGACACCATTGTATTGAGAATTCAGCGAGAGAGAGGAAACCATCTAGCTACTAACTACGGACCCGAAGGTCTACAAAGAACTACTCACGCATCATCGAAGAGGCACCAATGTTCTCTCAAGTCCTATCTGCCCCTAATACGACTCTACGTACATAGAATGTTTGCTTCCATCTGGAAAAAAGAAATAAAACTATGTTGTGGGCATGAATAGGATAACTTTGCATGATATCAAAGAACTAAAATATAAAATTAGGTGATGTTAATATAAAGTTAGAATATATTATAAATAGCGAGTGTGGAATAATGATGGATCGGTGTGCGCAATTGTCCTAGGCAATTGTTAACAAGATTGGAAGTCATCATTGCAATTTATATGAGGGAGAGGCATAAGCTAACATACTTTCTCTTCTTGGATCATATGCACTTATGATTGGAACTCTAGCAAGCATCCGCAACTACTAAAGATCATTAAGGTAAAACCCAACCATAGCATTAAAGTATCGAGTCCCCTTTATCCCATACGCAACAACCCCCTTACTCTGGTTTAAACTTCTGTCACTCTAGCAACCCACTATAAGCGAATCATGAACGCATTGCAACACACTACAGCCGGAATCCTTCACGTGTGCGCGAGACGGAAGGCACAATAGGACAGCACCAAAGTAAAACATACAACTCAAACCAATCTAGATCATCAATTAAACCAAAAGATAAAGTAAATCTATTCAAAACATCATAGGATGGCAACACATCATTGGATCATAATATGTGGCATAAAGCACCATGTTCAAGTAGGGGATTACAGCGGGGTGCGGGAGAGTGGACCGCATAAAAGAGATGAGGATGGTGATGAAGATGGTGATGTTGATGAAGACGATCACCGCGGCGATGGTTCCCTCGATGGTACTCCGACGCCACCGAGAGAGAGGGGGAGAGGTTCTCCCCCTTATTCCTCCATGGCCTCCCCCCTAGATGGGGATAGGTTCTCCCTCTGGTCCTTGGCCTCCATGGCGATGATGGCCCCCTCCGGGATCCTCCTCCATGGCCTCCAGTGATGATGGCCCCCTCTGGCAGGGTGCCATAGAGGGCCTAGATTGGTTTTTCGTGGCTACAAGGGCTTGGGGCAGCGGAACTCCTGATCTAGGTTTCTTTCTGGGGTTTTGGTATTTATAGGAATTTTTGGCGTCGGTCTCACGTCAAGGGGGTCCACGAGCTAGCGACAAGGTAGGAGCACCCTTCCGAGGGGGTAGGGCGCGCCCCCCTACCTTGTCATCGCCTCGGGACTCTTATGTTCCAACTCATGTGCTTCGGGGTTCTCTTTTGGTCCATAAAAATCACCGTAAATTTTGAGCCCATTCCGATAACTTTTATTTCTGCACAAAAAAACGACACCATGGTAGTTCTGCTAAAAACAACGTCAGTCTGGGTTAGTTCAAATCAAATCATACCAAAACCATATAAAATTGTTGTAAACATGGCATGAATACTTCATAAATTATAGATACGTTAGAGACATATCAGCATCCCCAAGCTTAATTCTTGCTCGTCCTCTAGTAGGTAAATGATAAAAGAAATAATTTATGAAGTGTGAATGCTAGCAACTGCACAAGTTTGATCAATGATAATTGCAATCACTCTTTCTAACATTATTCTTTATCATAAAAAGTATATCATCTCATAAAACTCCTCATGATAAAGTAGCAAGCTATTCACATGTTAAAGTATAGACCATAAAGTTTCTTGAAAACTAACAAACCATGTTCTTAGTCATCAAACAATTGCAATTCATCTTATTGTCGAAGGGTTCAGGTAAGAGCTTTGATTTAGCAAACCCCACATACTCAACTATCATATAGTCTTCCATGATTGCTAACACTCAAAGCTTATTTTTAGAACAAATAACATCCGTCGAACACAGAGAAAGATAAGGGCTTAATGTTTCGCCTCCCAACTTATTTATCATATAGATAATTGTCAACAATAATAATTCATGATCAAATATATTTTAATGGCCATATATGCTTGGATCTTTCCCCACCACATGATGCTTGCCAACTAAAGAATTATTGAGGTTGAAATAGGAAGGGATACTATTGACTCTTGCATAAAAGTAAATACATGGAAGTAAAAGATAGGCCCTTCGTAGAGGGAAGCAGAGGTTGTCATGCGCTTTTAAATGTTGGATGTGAAAACCCTTAATGCAAAGGAACGCCATGTTGTATTGCCCTTTGTGATAGAAACCTTTATTATGCAGTCCGTCGCTTTTATTTCTTTACCACCACAAGTTCGTACAACGCTTATTTTCCCTTACAATAAAAGATCATACATATTTAGAAGCAATTTTTATTACTTTTTGCACCGATGACAACTTACTTGAAGGATCTTATTCAATCCATAGGTAGATATGGTGGAAACTCATGGCATCAAACGGGGTTTAGGGGTTTTGGATGCACAAGTAGTATCTCTACTTAGTACAAAATTTTGAATAGCAAATGATCCTAAGCAAGCACCACATGTTAGAGGATCCATAACAATATAACTTATATGCAAATATACCCAAACATAACTCATTACGTTGTCTTCCTTGTCCAACTTCAACTAATTTTCTCAAGTTTGAAAATAATTAATGGGGCTCACAATCATAGAAGATGTCCAAGATAGTATATTTATAGGTGAAATCTCTCTTCCTTATAATTGAAGTCATTACTCCCCATGTTGAGTTTGCAAACTTTCAATAATTTTTACCACATATACTTATTATAAGTGAAGTCATTACTCCCCATGGGATAAGCATATGAAGCATATATAATTTCAGATCTATGATATTCAATTCATTCAACCATTTACTCATAGGGTATAAGTGAAGCACGTGAGGAAATGACAAACTACTCCAAAAAGATATAAGTGAAGAACAATGAGTAGTCAAATAATTAACTAGCCATGGGAGGACACTCTCTCATTCAAGATTTCAGATCCAATGATTTTATTCAAATATCAAGTAAAGTTAAAACACGCTCCAAGCAAAACACATATCATGTGGTGAATAAAAATATAGCTCCGAGTAAGGTATACCGATGGTTTTGAAGACGAAAGAGGGGATGCCTTCCGGGGCATCCCCAAGCTTAGGCGCTTGAGTCTTCCTTGAATATTACCTTGGGGTGCCTTGGGCATCCCCAAGCTTAGGGTCTTTCCACTCCTTATTCTCCTCGTATCGATATATCACCCAAAACTTGAAAACTTCACTCACACAAAACTTAACGGAACTTCGTGAGATGGGTTAGTATGAGAAAGACAAATCATTCACTTTCGTACTGTCAATACAAGATTCATAATTTTTCTCACACAATGCCTACTATACCATCATTTCTACAATTTATATTGAGCAATATAAGCCATAGAAACTAGAAGACAAGCAAAGTATGGATTGAAAATAGAATCTGTCAAAAACAGAACAGTCTGTAATGATCTGAATAACAACCTTACTTATGTTACTCCAAAAATTCTGAAAAATTAGGACCATGTAGAAAATTTGTATATAAATCATCTGTAAAAATTCAGAATTTTCAAACGCTCCAGTAATTTTTAACAATTCTGTGACTGGGCACAAAAGTTTCTGTTTTTTGCACAGAATCAAGTCAACTATCATCCACACTACCCCAAAGGCTTTACTTGGCACTTTATTGAAACAAAAGCTATAAAACATGATTACTAAAGTAGCTTAATCATTGAACACAAAAAACAGTAAGGATAAATATTGGGTTGTCTCCCAACAAGCGCTTTTCTTTAATGCCTTTTAGCTAGGCATGATAGTATAATGATACTCTTCCAAGCCCAATTCCGATGATAGTCTTATTCATACTCCAAAAGATATAAGTGAAGTTCATGGAGCATTCTACAATTAATATATATTTACCAACATCCAAGCTCAAAATATATAAGTGAAGCACATGAAGCATTCTATAAAGTCGTACTCAAATGATTTAAGTGAAGCACAAAGAGCATTCTATAAAGACATACTCAAAAGATTTAAGTGAAGCACAAAGAGCATTCGACAAGTCAATGAAGGGATATATCCCACTAGCATGGATCATAAAGGAAAAGAAAAGAGAAATAAACACAAAAGACGCATATCATGTGAACAAAACAAAAACTGAGGTATACCGATAATTGTTGAAGAAGGAAGATGGGATGCCAACCGGGGCATTTCCAAGCTTAGATGCTTGAGTATCCTTGAAATATTTTCTTGGGGTGCCTTGGGAAGACCCAAGATTGAACTGTTGCCTCTCCTTATTCTTCTCGTATCGGTAACTCCTCATTCTACGAACACTTCATCCACACAAAACTTAACAAAAAACCTTGTCAGATCCGTTAGTATAATAAAGCAAACCACTACCTTTAGGTACTATTATAAAATCATTCCAGTTTCATATTAGCATTATATCTACTGTATTCCAACTTCACCATGGTTCATACCCCCCAATACTACCCATAGATTCATCAAAATAAGTGAACAACACATAGAAAACAGAATCTGTCAAAAACGGGACAGTCTTTAGCAATCTACAACTTTCATATACTTATGTAACTCCAAATATTCTTACAAAACAGGGAAATCTAAACAATTTGCAGAGAAGTAATGTGTAAAAATTTCAAGATTTTATCATGCTCCAGTAAAAAATGTAAATTCAAACACTACAGCCAAAGTTCCTATTTTCTGCTGCACACACCAAACAAGAAATTTAAACATTCTAAAGCCAAACCTTGTCACATTATTTTTATAATACAATGAATATATACAAGGGGAACATTATTTTTATAATAGAATGAATATATACAAGGGGATACTTATTCTAAAGCCAAAGTTTCTGTAATCAGGGTTCACAAAGTTTCCATGGGCATGAACAAAGTTCAAGGCTAGCTCCCACTTTAACAATGCACAACCTTCCAAGCACTTCTCTTTTTGAAAAAGTTTTTAGGCATAAGAGGCAAGTAAAAATTTTTGTATTTTGCATTATTATTATTTTGTTTCACCCACAACTAAAAAACAGAAGGGAAAAAAATCAACTTAGTGAAGAAAGCAAACAAGCATACACAAAAATATCAACCCCACGCTATTGCTCCCCGGCAACGGCACCAGAAAAGAGCTTGATAATCCCCAAGTGCAAGGAATCATCGTAGAAATTTCCAAAGATGGAAGTGATAAGTATGGAGTGTCGAACCCACAAGGAGCTAAAGGTAAGATCAATATTCTCTCAAATCCTTTCTGCCACTGATACAACTCTACGTACACCGAACGTTTGCTTCCATCTAGAAACGAGAAATAAAACTACGTTGTGGGTATGCAGAGCATAAATTTGCATGATATCGGAGAACTAAAATATAAAAGAAGGTGATGTTAATATAAAGTTAGAATATATTATAAATAGTGAGTGTGGACTAATGATGGATCGGTGTGGGGAATTGTCCTAGGCAATTGTTAACAAGATTGGAAGTCATCATTGCAATTTTATATGAGGGAGAGGCATAAGCTAACATACTTTCTCTTCTTGGATCATATGCACTTATGATTGGAACTCTATCAAGCATCTGCAACTACTAAAGATCATTAAGGTAAAACGCAACCATAGCATTAAAGTATCTAGTCCCCTTTATCCCATAAGCAACAACCCCCTTACTCGGGTTTAAGCTTCTATAACTCTAGCAAACCACTATGAGCGAATCATGAACGTATTGCAACAACCTACAGTGGGAATCCTTCATGTGTGCGCGGCACAGAAGGCACCACAGGACAGCACCAAAATAAAACATAAAACTCAAACCAATCTAGATCATCAATCAACCCAAAAGACAAAGAAAATCTACTCAAAACATCATAGGATGGCAACACATCATTGGATCGTAATATGTGGCATAAAGCACCATGTTCAAGTAGGGGATTACAGCGGGGTGCGGGAGAGTGGACTGCGTAAAAGAGATGAGGATGGTGATGAAGATGGTGATGTTGATGAAGACAATCATCGCGGCGATGGTTCCCCCGATGGCACTCCGGCGCCACCGAGAGAGAGGAGGAGAGATTCTCCCCCTTGTGCCTCCATGGCCTGCCCCCTAGATGGGGATAGGTTCTCCCTCTGGTCCTTGGCCTCCACGGCGATGATGGCCCCATCCGGGATCCTCCTACATGGCCTCCGGTGATGATGGCCCCCTCCGGAAGGGTGCCGGAGAGGGCCTAGATTGATTTTTCATGGCTACAGAGGCTTGCGGCAGCGGAACTCTTGATCTAGGTTTCTTTCTAGGGGTTTTGGTATTTATAGGAATTTTTTGTGTCGGTCTCACGTCAAGGGGGTCCACAAGCCAGCGACAAGGTAGGAGCACCCTCCCGGGGGGTAGGGCGTGCACCCCTTCCTTGTCGTCGCCTCAGGACTCTTCTGGTCCAACTCTTGTGCTTCGGGGTTCTCTTTTGGTCCATAAAAAATCACTGCAAATTTTCAGCCCATTCCGAGAACTTCTATTTCTACACAAAAAAACGACACCATGGTAGTTCTGCTGAAAACAACGTCAGTCTAGGTTAGTTCTAATCAAATCATACCCAAACCATATAAAATTGTTGTAAACATGGCATGAATAGTTTATAAATTATAGATACGTCAGAGACGTATCATCCGCCATCTCCTTCTTGAACGCCACTTGCCTGGCTCTCTCAGCCGGCGGCAGCGATTTCCACAGACAAAGATTGTACTGGCCCCAAAACCAATCCAAAGTTGGGGGGTCCGGTGCGACCTCGTCTGGCAGCGCGTAGGGGTCCTCCTCGTCACTGCTCTTCAACTGAGCATCCTCGGGGGACGGCGACTCCTGGTCGGCGCGTGGGCAGACCAGCGGCGCCATGGCAGCGATTTGAGAGAGAGAGAGAGAGAGAGAGAGAGAGAGAGAGAGAGAGAGAGAGATACATAGAGAGAGAGCGAGCGAGGAGAGGATGTTGATGAGAATGCAGGTGGGACGACATGAGCAAGGTAGTATTTATTAGCGACCGGAATCTAGATCGACGGGAACAGTATGCACGTCGGTCGTCGGAATTTACGAGTATTGTAGTTTGAATTACACATGATTCCCGCAGCAAAATATGTGTGTGAACTTAATAGCTGACGGTTTCCAATACAGAACCGTGTCTGATTAATAACCCCCGCCACTCACCTTCCAAACCTCGAGGCGTGGAATAGAGTGCCAATCGTGTGGGGGGCGGTTGTCTTGCCAGATCTTTACATTTTCTTTTTTGAACACCAGATATTTACATCGTCAGGTGATTTTTTAACTCGCACACAAGTACACAAAAAATATGATTTTTCAAACCGTTGCATGTAGATGTAGTTCAAATTTGAATTACGGTCATTAAATGGCTAGAAAATCACTTAAATGTCTTTAAAAGGTCAAATGACCCCTAGAATTTTCCAAATTTTCACATGACTGTTGTATTAGTGCATGTTAAACGTAGAAAAAAAGTGAAGGCCATAAGAGAAGCTAACTCCCGTTCGTCAACAAACATGCATTGTTCCCTCGCAGAACCACGAGCCTTCTAGTGAGTTGCTCCGGTTTGTGAGTGGTGTGTGTCCAAACTTTCGTCAAACGGGCCAATTTTTTTACCACACCATCTTGGTGGCATGACATTACATGAAGCAAGGTTTCATGTTTTTCTGATTATTTTTTATTTTTTTGGAATTAAAATGCCATGGCACTCCATTCATGTGTCCATGCCGTGAGACCAATATCTTTGGAAATTCCTTCTAATTTACTGCACATGGAATTAACTCGCACACAAGTACACACATATGATTTTTCGAACCATTATGGTTAGCTGTTGCATGAAGATGTAGTTCAAATTTGAATTCGGTCATTAAATAGCTAGAAAATCACTTAAATATCTTTAGAAGTTCAAATGGCCCCTAGAATTTTCCAATTATTCACATGATAGTTGTATTAGTGCACGTTAAACGTAGAAAAAAATTTGAAGGCCGTAAGAGGAAGCTATCCCCATTTGTCATCAGACATGCATTGTTCCCTCTCGGAACCACGAGCCTTCTAATGAGTTGCTCTAGTTTGTGAGGGGTGTGTGTCCAAACTTTTGTCGAACAGGCCAATTTTTTACCACATCATCTTGGTGGCATGACATTACATCAAGCAAGGTTTCATGTTTTTCCGATCATTTTTTAATTTTTTGGAATTAAAATGCCATGGCACTCCATTCATGTGTCCATGCCGTGAGACCAATATACTTGAAAATTCCTTCTAATTTACTGCACATGGAATTAAATCGCACACAAGTACACAAATATGATTTTTCAAACCGTTATGGCTAGCCCTTGCATGTAGATGTAGTTCAAATTTGAATTACAGTCATTAAATGGCTAGATAATCACTTAAATGTCTTTAAAAGGTCAAATGACCCCTGAAATTTTCCAAATTTTTACATGACTGTTGTATTAGTGCACGTTAAACATAGAAAAAAATTGAAGGTCGTAAGAGGAAGCTATCTCTCATTCGTCATCAAACATGCATTGTTCCCTCTCGGAACCACGAGCCTTCTAGTAAGTTGCTCTGGTTTGTGAGGGGTGTGTGTCCAAACTTTCGTCAAACATGCCAATTTTTTTACCACATCATCTTGGTGGCATGACATTACATCAAGCAAGGTTTCATGTTTTTACGATCATTTTGAATTTTTTGGAATTAAGATGCCATGGCACTTCATGCATGTGTCCATGCCATGAGACTAATATGTTTGAAAATTACTTCTAATTTACTGCACATGAAATTAACTCGCACACAAGTACACAAATATGATTTTTCAAACCGTTATGGTTAGTTGTTGCATGTACATGTAGTTCAAATCTGAATTACGGTCATTAAATGGCTAGAAAATCACTTAAATGTCTTTAAAAGGTCAAATGACCCCTTAAATTTTCCAAATTTTCACATGACAGTTGTATTAGTGCACGTTAAATGTAGAAAAAAATTGAAGACCGTAAGGGGAAGCTATCTCCTGTTCGTCATCAAACATGCATTGTTCCCTCTCGGAACCACGAGCCTTCTAGTAAGTTGCTCTGGTTTGTGAGGGGTGTGTGTCCAAACTTTCGTCAAACATGCCAATTTTTTTACCACATCATCTTGGTGGCATGACATTACATCAAGCAAGGTTTCATGTTTTTCTGATCATTTTTGAATTTTTTGGAATTAAGATGCCATGGCACTTCATGCATGTGTCCATGCCATGAGACTAATATGTTTGAAAATTACTTCTAATTTACTGCACATGAAATTAACTCGCACACAAGTACACAAATATGATTTTTCAAACCGTTATGGTTAGCTGTTGCATGTACATGTAGTTCAAATCTGAATTACGGTCATTAAATGGCTAGAAAATCACTTAAATGTCTTTAAAAGGTCAAATGACCCCTTAAATTTTCCAAATTTTCACATGACAGTTGTATTAGTGCACGTTAAATGTAGAAAAAAATTGAAGACCGTAAGGGGAAGCTATCTCCTGTTCGTCATCAAACATGCATTGTTCCCTCTCGGAACCACGAGCCTTCTAGTGAGTTGTGATACGTCTCCAACGTATCTATAATTTTTGATCACTCCATGCTACTTTATCTACTGTTTTGGACCATATTGGGCTTTATTTTCCACTTTTATATCATTTTTGGGACTAACCTACTAACCGGAGGCCCAGCCCATATTGCTGTTTTTTTTGCCTATTTCAGTATTTCGGAGAAAAGGAATATCAAACGGAGTCCAAACGGAATGAAACCTTCGGGAGCGTGATTTTTGGAATGAACGTGATCCAGAGAATTTGGAGTGCAAGTCAAGAAGCAACCGGAGCCTCCACGAGATAGGAGGGCACCCCCCCTATAGGGCGCCCCCTGTCTCGTGGGCCCCTCGGGCGGCCACCGACGTACTTCTTCTTCCTATATATACTTACGTACCCCGAAAATATCCAGGGGCACCACTAAACACAATTTCCACCGCTGTAACCTTCTGTATCCGCGAGATCCCATCTTGGAGCCTTCGCCGGCACTCTGCCGGAGGGGGAAAGCAAAGAGGGCCACTAAATCAACATCCTTGCTCCTCCGATGCGTTGTGAGTAGTTTACCACAGACCTATGGGTCCATAGTTATTAGCTAGATGGCTTCTTCTCTGTTTTTTGATCTCAATACAATGTTCTCCCCCTTTCTTGTGGAGATCTATTCGATGTAATCTCTTTTTGCGGTGTGTTTGTCGAGATCCAATGAATTGTGGGTTTATGATCAAGTTTATCTATGAATAATATTTGAATCTTCTCTGAATTCTTTTATGTATGATTAAGTTATCTTTGCAAGTCTCTTCGAATTATCAGTTTGGTTTGGCCTACTAGATTGATCTTTCTTGCCATGGGAGAAGTACTTAGCTTTGGGTTCAATCTTGCGGTGTTCTTACCAAGTGACAGAAAGGGTTGCAAGGCACGTATTGTATTGTTGCCATCGAGGATAACAAGATGGGGTTTATATCATATTGCATGAGTTTATCCCTCTACATCATGTCATCTTGCTTAATGCGTTACTCTGTTCTTATGAACTTAATACTCTAGATGCATGCTTTGGATAGCGGTCGACGTGTGGAGTAATAGTAGTAGATGCAGGCAGAGTCGGTCTACTTGTTATGGACGTGATGCCTATATACATGATCATGCCTAGATAATCTCATAACTATGCGCTTTTCTATCAATTGCTCGACAATAATTTGTTCACCCACCGTAATACTTATGCTCTTGAGAGAAGCCACTAGTGAAACCTATGGCCCCTGGGTCTATCTCTTATCATATTTGCTTCCAATCTACTTTTATTTGCATCTTTACTTTTTGCATCTATATTATAAAATACCAAAAATATATTTATCTTATCATACTATCTCTATTAGATCTCACTTTCTTGAAGTGGCCATGAAGGGATTGACAACCCCTTTATTGTGTTGGTTCTTGAGTTCTCAGTTTGTTTGTGTAGGTGCGTGGGACTTTTGAGGATCCTCCTACTGGATTGATACCTTGGTTCTCAAAACTGAGGGAAATACTTACGCTACACTTTGCTGCATCACCCTCTCCTCTTCGAGGAAAACCAACGCAAGCTCAAGACGTAGCAAGAAGGATTTCTGGCACCGTTGCCGGGGAGGTCTTCACTCAAGTCAAGACCTACCAAGTACCCATCACAAACCTATATCCCTCGCATTTACTTTATTTGCCATTTGCCTCTCGTTTTCCTCTCCCCCACTTCACCCTTGTCGTTTTATTCGCCCTCTCTTTCCCACTCACCTCCTCTCTCTTTATCGCTTGCCTTCTTTGTGTGCTTGTTTGCTTGTTTGACCTTATGGCTGCGCCTAAGGGTCCTGACCACCTTCTCAGAAGGATGGATGAGATTGAATCAAATATTAGAAGCTTTATGAATTTGCAATTTGAGCATAATAATTTCTTTAGAAAAGAGCTTAAGGAACAAAAAAGCTTTTTGGGGTTTATGAACAAAGAGCTTGATGATATGAATAAAGAATTCTTTGGTGTTAACGCTCAAATTACCCGGCTTGAAAATGCTATAGCCAAAATTTCTGACAAGCAAGCCACCTTAGTCTATAAGATGGCCGCTAAACCAGAAAAATTACATGAAAATAATGATGAGGATCTTAAAGTTATTGACGCGTCTCCGATTAGATCTATGTTTTGCAATATGAACTTTGATGATTATGAGACTGATAATTAATCAACTTTGCCTAGAAGGTGTCCCAAGAATTCGGAATCTTTAGATCTTAATGTTAAATTTGGTAAAAGTGAGATCGGAGAATCCTCAACTTCGAATAATGTTGAACCCACTATCTCGGACTTCAAGGAATTTAATTATGATAATTGCTCTTTAAAAGGTTGTATTTCCTTGTTCCAAGCCGTTGTTAATTCTCCTCATGCTTATAGTCAAAACAAAGCTTTTACCAAGCATATTGTTGATGCCTTGATGCAATCTTATGATGAAAAACTTAATTTGGAAGTTTCTATACCTAGAAAACTTAATGATGAGTGGGAACCTACTATAAAGATTAGAATTAAAGATTATGAGTGTTTTGCTTTGTGTGATTTGGGTGCTAGTGTTTCCACGATTCCGAAAACTTTATGTGATATTCTAGGTTTCCATGATCTTGATGATTGTTCTTTAAATTTGCACCTTTATGGATTCCACCATTAAAAAGCCTATGGGAAGGATCAATGATGTTCTTATTTTTGCAAATAGAAATTTGGTGCTCGTAGATTTTATCGTTCTTGATATAGATTGCAATCTTTCTTTCCCTATTATCCTTGGTAGACCTTTCCTTAAAACGATTGGTGCGATTATTGATATGAAGGAAGGGAATATTATATTCCAATTTCCCTTAAAGAAAGGCATGGATCACTTTACAAGAAAGAAAGTTAAATTACCTTATGAATCTATCATGCATGCTACTTATGAGTTTAGTGCCAAAGATGGCACTCGCTAGATCTATCCTCGCTTTTATGCCTAGCTAGGGGCGTTAAACGATAGCGCTAGTTGGGAGGCAACCCAATTTTCTTTATGTTTTTTGTTTTTTTTCTGTTTAGGAATAAATAATCCATATACCTTCTGTTTATATGTGTTTTTATCTTTTAGTTAGTGTTTGTGCCAAGTTAAACCTATTGGATCTTCTTGGATGATAGTTATTTCATCTTGCTGTAATTTCCAGAAACTTTGCGCCAGGTGCGAATTATTAAAAATCACCAGAACGTGATAAAATACTGATTCCAATTGCTGCTGATCAATAAACAAATTTCTAGGTCCTCTAATTTTGGTAGATTTTTTGGAGTTCCAGAAGTTTGCGTTAGTTACAGATTACTACAGACTGTTCTGTTTTTGACAGATTCTATTATCGTGTGTTGTTTGCTTATTTTGATGAATCTATGGCTAGTAAAATAGTTTATAATCCATAGAGAATTTGGAATACAGTAGGTTTAACACCAATATAAATAAAGAATGAGTTCATTACAGTACCTTGAAGTGGTATTTTGTTTTCTTTCTCTAACGGAGCTCACGAGATTTCTATTGAGTTTTGTGTTGTGAAGTTTTCAAGTTTTGGGTAAAGCTTTTATGGACTATGAAATAAAGGGTGGCAAGAGCCTAAGCTTTGGGATGCCCCGGGAAGGCATCCCCTCTTTCGTCTTCGTTCATTGGTAACTTTACTTGGGGCTATATTTTTATTCACCACATGATAAGTGTTTTGCTTGGAGCGTCGTGTATTATATTAGTCTTTGCTTTTTAGTTTACCACAATCATCCTTGCTGTACAAACCTTTTGAGAGAGCCATACATAAATTGGAATTTGATAGAATACTCTATGTGCTTCACTTATATCTTTTGAGCTTGACAGTTTTGCTCATAGTGCTTCACTTATATCTTTTGAGCCTGATAATTTTTGCTCTAGTGCTTCACTTAGATCTTTTAGAGCATGGTGGTATATTTGTTTTAAAGAAACTATTGATCTCTCATGCTTCACTTAGATTATTTTCAGAGTCGTTAATAGCATGGTAATTTTCTTAAATATTAATATACTTGGTATTCAAAATATGTGAAACTTTCTTTTGAGTGTGTTGAATACTAAGAAAAGTTTGATGCTTGATAATTGTTTTGAGATATGAAGATGGTAATATTAGAGTCATGCTAGTTGAGTATTTGTGAATTTAAAGAATACTTGTGTTGAAGTTTGTGATTCCCGTAGCATGCACGTATGGTGAACCGTTATCTGATGAACTCGGAGCATGATTTATTTATTGATTGTCCTCCTTATGAGTGGCGGTCGGGGACGAGCGATGGTCTTTTCCTACCAATCTATCCCCCTAGGAGCATGCGCGTAATACTTTGCTTTGATAACTTCTAGATTTTTGCAATAAGTATATGAGTTCTTTATGACTAAAGTTGAGTCCATGGATCATACACACTTTTTCCCATCCTTCCACCATTGCTAGCCTCTCTAATACCAAGCACTTTTCACGGTATCATACACCCACCATATATCTTCCTCAAAACAGCCACCACACCTACCTATTATGGCATTTCCATAGCCATTCCGAGATATATTGCCATGCAACTTTCCACCGTTCCGTTTATTATGACACGCTCCATCATTGTCATATTGCTAGCAAGATCATGTAGTTGACATCGTATTTGTGGCAAAGCCACCGTTCATAATACCTTCATACATGTCACTCTTGATTCATTGCATATCCCGTACATCACGGAGGCATTCATATAGAGTCATATTTTGTTCTAAGAACCGAGTTGTAATTGTTGAGTTGTAAGAAAAATAGAAGTGTGATGATCATCATTCTTTAGAGCATTGTCCCAAGTGAGGAAAGGATGATGGAGACCATGATTCCCCCACAAGTCGGGATGAGACTCCGGAAAAAAAAGGAGGCCATAAAAAAAGAAAAGGCCCAAAGAAAAAAAAGAAAAAATATGAGAGAATAAGAGAGAAGAGGCAATGTTACTATCCTTTTACCACACTTGTGCTTCAAAGTAGCACCAAGATATTCATGATAGAGAGTCTCTCATTTTGTCACTTTCATATACTAGTGGGAATTTTTAATTATAGAACTTGGCTTGTATATTCCAATGATGGGCTTTCTCAAATGCCCTAGGTCTTCATGAGCAAGCGAGTTGGATGCACACCCACTTAGTTTCTCTTGTTGAGCTTTCATATACTTATAGCTCTAGTGCATCCGTTGCATGGCAATCCCTACTCACTCACATTGATATCTATTGATGGGCATCTCCATAGCCCGTTGATACGCCTAGTTGATGTGAGACTATCTTCTCCTTTTTTTTTCTCCACAACCACCATTCTATTCCACATATAGTGCTATATCCATGGCTCACGCTCATGTATTGCATGAAGATTGAAAAAGTTTTGAAAATGTTAAAGTATGAAACAATTGTTGGCTTGTCATCGGGGTTGTGCATGATTTGAATATTTTGTGTGGGGAAGATGGAGCATAGCCAGACTATATGATTTTGTAGGGATAACTTTCTTTGGCCATGTTATTTTGAGAAGACATAATTGCTTAGTTAGTATACTTGAAGTATTATTATTTTTATGTCAATATGAACTTTTGTCTTGAATCTTTCGAATCTGAATATTCATACTACAATTAAGAAGATTTACATTGAAATTATGCCAAAGTATCACTCCGCATCAAAAATTCTCTTTTTATCATTTACCTACTCGGGGACGAGCAAGAATTAAGCTTGGGGATTCCTGATACGTCTCCAACGTATCTATAATTTTTGATTGCTCCATGCTACTTTATCTACAATTTTGGACCATATTGGGCTTTATTTTCCACTTTTATATCATTGTAGGGACTAACCTACTAACCGGAGGCCCAACCCATATTGCTGTTTTTTTGCCTATTTCAGTATTTCGAAGAAAAGGAATATCAAACGGAGTCCAAACGCAATGAAACCTTCGGGAGCTTGATTTTTGGAACAAACGTGATCCAGAGAACTTGGAGTGCAAGTCAAGAAGCAACCGGAGCCTCCACGAGATAGGAGGACGCCCCCCCCCCTATAGGGCGCGCCCCCTGTCTCATGGGCCCCTCGGGCGGCCACCGACGTACTTCTTCTTCCTATATTGTAACATCCCAAATTTTCAATTTGGAATGTTATACCTAGGTCATTCATGCATATCATATTTTATTGCATCCTCGTTCCGCAATCCTCGAAATCCTAAGCAACTCAAGGACCCTCGGAGAGAGTTGGGGATTTTCCGGTTTTCATATTTGATTTTTATCAAATAATGAAAACAAGGATTTCAGATTTTAATTATTTTTCTTACCGAAAAATATTTCATATTAAAAATAAACGAGAGGAGATAATATGACTTCTCCAAAACAATTGAAATATCGAAGGAAAAATGTTAAAATCAATTATTTGATTTTGTTTGATTTTATTTGGATTTTATTCACCTTAGAAAAATTGCACGTTTTCAAAATTGCATTTTAGGGCCAAGAAAATGTTCATCTCGTTCTAAATATTTCATTTAGATGGTGAAAATTTGTTTTGAAATTATTAAAAAACTTCCTCGCCTCGATCGGGCCTAAGGCCTAGCCGAGCCAGCCGCCCAACCGCCGGCCGCCACAGGCGCTGCTGCCTACCATTGGCCGGTCGGACGAGGGGCCCGAGCCGGACTCGCCGCCGCCTTTGGCCGCTCCTCCAAGCCCCCACTTTATATACGCCGCCACCGCCGCCACACCACCACCACCAGCCCGAGCCCCGAAAGCAAAGACTGAGCCTCATTACCAAGGCCACCGCTGGCCGCCGTCATTGCCGCCGCTTGTCGCCGCCAAGCCCCGCCGCTCGAGAGCCGCTTCATTGAGCCACCTCGCCGAGGTACCGTGACCGATCCGAGCCGGTTTTTTTTAGAAAACATTCGGTTTTTTTAGAAACCCTAGTTCGGTTTTTTTTCGGTTCGCCAGTTTTCCTCGGTTCTTCTAATTTTCGGACGTTCGTCCGTACGTTCGTTTTAACGAACGGTAGTTCGCCCGTTAGTTACAGCTAACGAACGCTCGTTCGTTAGGCTGTTCGTCAGTTTTCTTTTAGTCGGATTTTTCCGCGATTATTCTCGATCGCGATTTCTGATCCGATCTTAGTTTCTGTTTATCTTTTCGCTTGTTAGTCGGAATCAGGCGATTCAAGCGCCTAGATCTTCGTCTCGAGACCCTCTCTCTGTTTAATCAAGTTAAACAAGATTTTGGTACTGTAAAATATGACCATAGTTCAGATTAGTAAACGGATCTTATTTCTTTCGCCGTTTGAGTTTCGTTGCTCCGTTTGGTTTGATTCTTTTTGCGAACCGGAGTTCTTAAGTTGAACTTTCTGGTCAAACTCTTTTAGTTGAGTTCTGCTTGTGCATCATTGCTTGTTGCTTATGTAAGTTATTGTTTGTTTGTGATAGAATTCCCGGAGTGCGAAGCGTGTTACTACGAGTCTCTAGGATTCGCGGATCGTCAGCAAGGCAAGTAACACATTGATCATACTCATTACATACCCAGTTTTATGCATTAGTTCCAATCCTCAAACATTGCCTGGTTAGGATGTCTTTAACTTGTGGGTTGGGAAGTAGTTGTTGAGGTAGAACCTATTGCCTGTTACTATCAAACCATCGGGAGTTACTTCTACGTGTTGCTTATATTGCTATGCTATGCTCAGACGTGGTTGGGTTTGAGTGAATCCATGACAGTTGTGAGATTGTTAAATAATGGTTCAATTTAAGGTGGCAAATTAAAATTAACATCTGGGTGGATTGAGGCACCTGGGGAACCCGGTGTTGTCTGGTTTTTTTTGGAAATCCCGGGGTACCCGTGTGATCTTCCTATGGACCGCCACCCAGGCTCAAAGGGAACTGAGATGATTCATGCTAGAAACTTCTGTCTGCAGCCACAAGCTATTATGGGCTCTAGCATAGTTGAGTAGGTTACATGAAGCTCTTGAAGAGGTAGATCAGCAGGTAGTGGGTTTTGTAGGTTTGGTATGGTCTACCCGGAGTAGAGAGTTAATGTTTCTGAAAGACTGTGTCTCGGTCATCTGTTTCTCAAACACCATGCAGTGCGAGAAATCAACGGAGGCAATCCAGTCTTGTGGGGAAAAGTGCACAAACCTCTGCAGAGTGTACAATCTAATCATGGTTAGCCGTGTCCCCGGTTATGGACAATCTTGAGTATCTAGTACTTGAGTTATCACATGTATCTCGTCATTCTTAATTAATATTGTTGGGTTGTTAACTACTTTAATTGGGATTGAGTTGGGGTTATACCTTCTCAATGTTTCAACCACCATGATAGTTAAATTAAAAATCTATTCCATTGTTGTAGGGAAAAATTGGCTTTTCGCAAAACTACAACCATAGAGCTTTCCACTAGCCAAATATGCATGTAGTGATAGCATTATCCTGTTCTTGTTTTACTGTGTTATATTGCCAGCATATTCCATGTGTCAATTGTTCTCGGCTGCAACGTATTATGTTGCAGATTTTTCGACGAGGAGTAAGGTTCGTTAGGTCGCCGTGCAAATTTCAGCTATGCCGTTGGAGTTGATGGACTCACTTTATCTTCCAAGCCTTCTGCTTTTATCGCATTAGATGGCCTTAAGCCATATTATTGTAATAAGTTCTCTTTTGAGATATTCGATGTAATAAGTGTGTGATTGCTACTCTATTATAAATCCTTCGAGTAATGTGTGTGTCAAAGACATCGATCCAGGATAACATCAAAACACGTAGACTTGACCATCTGAGGTCAGGTCGCTACAAGATGGTATCAGAGCACATGTTGAGTGTAGGACACGACCACTAAGATAAACCATAGGTCACTCTTCTCTACTCATTTCTGACTCCTCTCCATTTTTCCACTCTTTAGGATGACGGAGATGAAGAACAAGTTTGCGCAACCGGATGAAGACACACCTTTTGGGTGCCACTTGAAGGAAGTTACTAGATACTTGAACATTGGAATACCAAGTTTCACCGGGATGTACAACGCCGCCTTACCAGAAGAGGAACGCTGGATGATTCATGTACAAGTTCCAGGAAGGACGTTCTCGCCAACCTCTAAACCCATAGAATTTTCTTTCGAAGCACCCACCTGGAGTCTAGGAAAGAGCATGGCAGCCCACATTACCATGGGACGCATTGGAGAAGTCTACAACAGGGAACTCAAGGACACTATCTATCAAATATATGGGCGCCGAGACGAGCAATGGGAAGTAATCAGCACCAAGAAGGATAGACCCATTGCAGCATTCATCCAGGAGCTAATCCAGCACATTCGACGTCAGGAGAACCAGATGTGCGTAGACATGATGGAATTGAAGAAGGCGAAGACTAGAATCATCGAGCTGGAGGAAGAACTCAAGTTTACACGTGATGGATATGAGGAAGAAATCAAGACATTACTGGAGAAGAATGACGACCTGGTTAAGAAGATCGGAGTATTCATGGGAGGACCAGCACCGGAAGAAGAAGACAACGACCCCACTTGCCCGGACAATTACATCATCATCGATGACACAGATTCCGATCCTAGTGATGATGACTATGAAGACGAAGCTGGAGCAGACGTCATGGAGTCTTCCACCGATCAAAATTTCTAGATGACCACCATATATTAGTAGTATTCCCCCATGTATTTAGTAGTAGTTGAGCACTTTTGCGATAGTTCTAGACCGTTTGTATGCCCTTGCTTGATTGATTGAGTGAAATGATTGTGTTTGTCTCATGTGCATATGGGTAGTGCTCTCTCGTTAGATCTTTTTTCTATTCTAATCTCTTCCATCTAAACCCATCATATGCCTCCGAGACGTAACATCGGTTTTGCTTTCCCACCGGAGCTCACCCAGTTGATCCAGCAGCAGAATGCTTTGATGCAATTGCTAGTTCAAAATCAGGGCAGCAACAACAACAACAATAACCCACCACCAGTGGACAACTTAGCTCGTTTTCTGAGGTTACAGCCGCCGGTGTTTTCCAGTAGCACCGAGCCAATAGTTGCTGATGATTGGCTAAGCCGTATTGGAAGGGAGTTAACCACCGCAGGTTGCACAGATGCGGAGAAGGTGCACTTTGCCGCACACCAATTGGATGGACCAGCAGCCTCATGGTGGGAGAATTACACGGCTACTTTTCCTATAGCCAATGTTACTTGGGACCAGTTTCAGCAAGCTTTTCACACAGCTCATGTCTCAACTGGAGCCATGCAGATGAAGAAGCGGGAGTTCCGCAACTTACGCCAGGGGAATCGTATTGTGGCTCAGCACGTGGATGAGTTTAGCAAGTTATCACGCGATGCCCCTGATGATGTGGCCACAGATGCCACGAAGCAGGAGAAGTTTATGGAAGGGCTGAATGATGAGATGAGCATGCAGTTGATGGTGGCAACCTTCAACAACTACCAGGAGTTGGTAGATAAGGCTCTTATGATTGAAGGGAAGCAGCAGCAGATTGAGAGCCGAAAAAGGAAGTATGGACAAGGGAAGTATAACTGAGGAGCCCAGCAGAAGCCTAGCTTAACCCCGAACTCGGGAGGACTCGTTCATAACCATGGAGGTCACAACCACACTGGAGGAGGATCGCATAACCACAATGGTGCTAAGAATGGAAATGGGAATGGAGTTAACAACAATCAGAACCGCTCCAATCCAGCTATACCCGCCAAAAGGGACCTAAGTCAAGTTACTTGCTTTAAGTCCAGAAAGAGAGGGCACTATGCCAATGATTGCCCTGAAGGAAGGAATGGAAACGGAAATGGGAGCGCTGGGAAGAAGCCAAATCCACTCAACAAAGGACAAGTGAACCACGTTAACGTGGAGGAGGTTGAAGAGCAGCCGGACGCGGTAATAGGTAAGTTTTTGGTTAAGTCATTTACCGTTCTTGTTCTTTTCGATACTGGTGCATCGCATTCATACATTTCAAGGGGATTTGTGGATATGTTTAAACTACCAACCCAAACCCTTAGGACCCCTCTTTTAGTGAGCTCACCTGGAGCAGAGTACATGGCTAGCCGATGGTGACCAGATACCCCTAACCATTGGCACACATCTTTTTCCGTCCGACCTAATTATCTTGGAATCACAAGAATTGGATGTGATATTAGGCATGGACTGGATGTCAAAGTATGGAGGAAGTATTGATTGTGCGAGTAAGTCAATTTATCTCACCACCCCGGAGGGAAAAAGGATTAAGTATGTATCTAGGCATGTGCCTAGGAGGAGCCAAGTGAATGCCCTCACGGGAGTTGTACAGGAGGAAGTGCCTGTAGTAAAGGACTTTCCGGATGTTTTCTCAGAGGAGTTACCAGGCATGCCACCGGATAGAGACATTGAGTTTTTGATAGAGCTACTGCCAGGTACCGGGCCAATATCCAAGAGACCCTATAGGATGCCCGCAAATGATCTGGAGGAAATTAAGAAACAGATCATGGAGTTATTGGAAATAGGTTACATTTGAAGGAGTTCATCACCTTGGGGAGCCCCAGTGCTTTTGGTGGAAAAGAAGGATAAATCCCTAAATATGTTTGTTGATTATCGAGCCTTGAATGAAGTAACGATTAAGAATAAGTACCCGCTGCCAATGATCAATGATCTGTTTGATCAGCTGCAAGGAGCTAAGGTGTTTTCAAAGATCGATCTACAATCAGGATACCATCAGTTGAAGATCCGCGAGAAGGATATACCAAAAATAGCATTTACCACGCGATATGGGTTATATGAGTATACGGTCATGTCATTTGGACTGACTAACGCCCCTGCCTATTTCATGAGCATGATGAACAAGGTTTTCATGGAGTACTTGGACAAGTTTGTTGTGGTGTTCATCGATGATATTATGGTATACTCGAAGAATGAAGAGGAGCACAAGGAGCATTTGCGTTTAGTTCTCGAGAAACTCAGGGAACACCAGTTATACGCCAAGTTCAGCAAGTGCGAGTTTTGGTTGAAGGAAGTTGGATTTCTTGGGCATGTTATATCAGGAGAGGGTATAGCAGTGGATCCCAGCAAGGTTCAATCAGTCACTGAATGGTTTGCACACACCTTAGTTAGCGAGATCCGCAGTTTCCTTGGACTCGCAGGATACTATCGGAGATTCATTGAGAATTTTTCCAAGATTGCTAAGCCAATGACTGAACTATTGAAGAAGGATACCAAGTTTAAATGGACAGAAGATTGCGAGGCAAGTTTTCAGGAATTGAAGAAACGTTTGACTACAGCCCCAGTCCTAACACTGCCAGATATACATAGGGAGTTCCAAGTTTATTGTGATGCCTCTCGCTTAGGACTTGGATGTGTGCTTATGCAGGACGGTAGAGTTGTTTCTTATGCCTCACGACAACTAAAACCCCATGAGTTGAACTATGCCATGCATGATTTGGAGCTAGAAGCCGTAGTGCATGCTTTGAAGACTTGTAGACATTACCTTATTGGAAACCGTTGTGATGTGTACACGGATCATAAGAGTTTGAAGTACATTTTCACGCAAAAGGAGCTGAACCTTAGGCAGAGGATATGGTTGGAGCTTATAAAGGATTACGATATGAAGCTACACTATCATCCAGGAAAGGCCAATGCCGTAGCAGACGCTTTGAGCCGGAAGAGTTATGCTAATATTCTTGAAAGTAAGGGAGTGCCGAAGGAGTTAGCTGAGGATATCATGGAACTTTGGTTGGAGATTGTTCCAAGAGGTTTCATCGCGATAATGGAGTTTCAGTCGACATTGTTGGGCAAGATTCGAGAAGCTCAGAAGGATGACAAAGCGATTGCCGAGATAAAGGAGAATATGAGCAAAGGAAAGGCCAAAGGTTTTCGTGAGGATGAGCATGATACCTTATGGTTTGAGGACCGAGTTTATGTGCCCAATGAACCAGAGATCAGGAAGTTAATACTTCAGGAGGATCATGACTCACCATACTCGATACACCCCGGAAACACCAAGATGTATTTAGATTTGAAGGAGCGTTTCTGGTGGACGGGTATGAAGAAGGATATTGCCGAGTATGTAGCCGTATGTGACGAATGTCAGAGAGTGAAGGCAGAGCATCAGAAGCCAGCAGGACTGTTACAACCTATGCTGATACCCGAATGGAAGTGGGATAAACTTGGCATGGATTTAATTACCGGATTGCCGAGAACCAAAGCAGTATATGACTCAATATGGGTAGTGGTTGATTGCTTGACCAAAGTGGCTCACTTTATCCCAGTGAAAACAACCTATACAACTGCGAAGTTGGCCAAGATATATATGTCCAGGATCGTATGTCTGCATGGAGTTCCGAGGACCATCGTATCAGATAGAGGAACACAGTTTACTTCAAGTTTTGGCATCAGTTACACCTGACTTTGGGTACGAGATTGGAGTTCAGTACAACATTTCACCCGCAGACAGATGGACAGACCGAGAGAGTCAACCAGATTCTGGAGGACATGTTGAGAGCTTTGGCGCTTAGATTATGGATCTAGTTGGGATGACAATTTGCCTTGCAGATTTCTCATACAACAACAACTACTGTGCCAGTTTTAAGATGGCACCGCTCAAGCTTCTGTATGGACGCAGATCACGAGAACACCGCTTATGTGGGATGAGGTAGGAGACCGACAAACTGTTTGGACCAGACTTGATCAAGGAGTCTCGAGGAGAAGGTTAAACTGATTCGTGATAGATCAAGATTGCTCACCCGCATGTAAGAGTTATGCAGACTCGAAACGCAAGGAGGTAACTTATGAAATTGGAGACAAAGCATATCTGCGAGTATCACCCTTGCGAGGAGTGAAACGTTTTGGAGTCAAGGGAAAGTTAGCCCCAAGATTTGTAGGACCATATCGTGTTTTGGAACGGATGGGAGAAGTTGCCTACAAGATGGAATTACGTGAAGGACTGTCAGGAGTTCAAGATGTGTTCCACGTCTCACAGTTGAAGAAGTGTCATGCTAAGATGGCCGATAGACCGTTAAGAGATACAGTACCTTTGGAGGCAATTCAGCTGGACAGTGATTTGACTTATGAGGAGAAGCCAGTGAAGATTCTTGACTTTGCCAGCCGAGTCACCCGCAGCAAGGTTATTAGGTTTTGCAAAGTTCGGTGGAGCCACCATACCGAGGAGGAAGCCACCTGGGAACGAGAGGATGATCTTCGCAAAGACCACCCGCACCTAGTTTCAAGCCAACCCGAATCTCGAGGACGAGATTCATCTTAAGGGGGGTTGGTTTGTAACATCCCAAATTTTCAATTTGGCATGTTATACATAGGTCATTCATGCATATCATATTTTATTGCATCCTCGTTCCGCAATCCTCGAAATCCTAAGCAACTCAAGGACCCTCGGAGAGAGTTGGGGATTTTCCGGTTTTCATATTTGATTTTTATCAAATAATGAAAACGAGGATTTCTGATTTTAATTATTTTTCTTTCCGAAAAATATTTCATATTAAAAATAAATGAGAGGAGATAATATGACTTCTCCAAAACAATTGAAATATCAGAGGAAAAATGTTAAAATCAATTATTTGATTTTATTTGGATTTTATTCGCCTTAGAAAAATTGCACGTTTTCAAAATTGCATTTTAGGGCCAAGAAAATGTTCATCTCGTTCTAAATATTTCATTTAGACGGTGAAAATTTGTTTTGGCATTTTTAGGTTTTTATTTTATTTTCTAGGATTTTTTTCTATCGGCGAAATTATTTTAAAAAAAACTTCCCCGCGCCCGAATGGGTCTAAGGCCCAGCCGAGCCAGGCCGGCCCAAGCCACCGCCGCCCCGCGTGCGCGCCAACCACGCCGCCGCTCGGACAAGGAGCCCGATCCGGACTACGCCGCCACCCGCCGCCGCCACCACCACCACCGAGCCCCGAGCCCGAGCCTTCGCGCCATGGCCGCCGCCTCGCGCGCTTGCCGCCGCCGCCGCCAAGCCCCGCCGCCCCGTGTCAGGACCCCGATTACAAGTCACATCGACCTAGCCGGTAACACCTCATATCACTTTGCGGCCTCACGCATGGTATTCCCACGGGTGTCGCCTTACCATGGCCCGGGACCGTTTGCGCCTTTTGGCTCATGTATATGATTGTGTCGCTAGCATCCATATGACAGAGAACCCGGGCCGACATGGATAGTCGTGAACCCAAAGCGGCACTAACCCATGGGGACAGGCATACATGAATCAATTTCGAGCATGTCGGTCGCCGTGTGAATCAGGCTGTAGCCTGGCTAATCAGGACTCGGGAACCCGGCAAGAGTAAGCTAGGCAGACTCGGATGTCACCGCGTGACATTTCCCGAAGGGACAGAACCACGAGCAGTGAAACACATGCCGGCGGTCAAGCGTCTGGCGGTAGTCTTTGGGCTAGCAGGACTCCGGTGAACCGGGCCGTAGCGGACTACTATGGCTCAAGGAAGCATTAGACTACATTTCCCCATAAGAGAGGCTACCAAGGATAAACAACTAGATTGTCTCATCCCACACATACCAAGCATTTCAAACATACACACAATATGCTCGATATGTGTAAATACAACATGGCATCACAACATAACTCTACGACTCAAGTATTTATTCATTAGGCTTTGAGGAGCGAGATATTAAAAACATGGGTCTCATGACCCAACATTCAGAGCATACAAGTCAAAGCACACGTGGAAGCTTAACATGTCTGAGTACAGACAACTATAAATGAAAAAGGCTGAGAAGTCTGACTATCTACCAGATCCTGCCGAGGGCACAAGATCGTAGCTGAGGTAACAAGCTAAACGTCGAAGTCCACGCGGAACTACTAGCGAGACTGACGTCTCTCTGCAAAACATAAAACAAGCAAATGTGAGTACAAATGTACCCAGCAAGACTTACATCAGAACTAACTACACATGCATCGGTATCAACAAAGGCGGTGGTGGAGTTTAACTGCAGCAAGCCAGCTTTGACTCGGTGGCTATCCTGAACTACGACTGCAAGTAACTCTTTGAGGTGGCGCACACGAGTCCACATATTCACCATATCAATACACCACTATGGATCCGCTCCCGTCTACCTACGAGAACGCCATCCATAGCACTCACACTTATCTTGCGAGTTTTAGAGTATCCACTTTCACTTGTCTATGAATTGTTATAGGCAACCCAGAAGTCCTTTACCGCGGACACGGCTATTCGAATATATGATGTTAACCCTGCAGGGGTGTACTTCTTCACACACGCTCTCGCCACTTACCGCCATGTACACGTCATGTATCTCGGCAACCTTCAAGCGGAAGCCTGGCGAGGGTGTCGGCCACGACCTTACTAAACACACGAGTCACTAGTCCATGTTTATCGCCTATAAGGGTTCCATCCGCAGGGAGTCCGGCCGAGGTTTCCACTAAGGCCCCGAACGATGTGTGCAAGGTTGCCGAGACACCAAACGGGCGAATCGGTATACCGTGCCACGTGCCTACTGCAACACAGCCCACCCCTAAGGTCAGCGCTGCGTGCGGCCCCCAGCATGCTACAAACACCAGAAACTACTTTGCAACTCCCGGACAGAGGACAAGAGTGGTTAATAAGACAACCACAGAACTCAGTCGAGAGGGTCAATTAAGGATCCCAATGTGTGGTAGTATCTGTTTCATGGATCAAAAACACAGAACTCAGTTCCTGAGGACGGCTGCAATGAGACAACCCACCATGTACTCCTACATGGCCTCTCACCGCTACCTTTACCAAATCGTATTCACACACTTAGCTCTCAACAGTAGGACATGTTCACACACCTTCGATTCATCCCCGATGAATCAGACTTGACTCAACTCTAAGCAATAGCAGGCATGGCAAACAAGCATGGATGAGTAGGCACAACAGGGCTCAAACAAATCCTACTCATGCTAGTGGGTTTCATCTATTTACTGTGGAATGACAGGTCATGCAGAGGATAAAGGGGTTCAGCTACTGCAGCAAGTAACAGATGAATCGTTGTTGTCCTAATGCAGTAAAAGAGAGCAGGAGCGAGAGAGTGGGGTTGTACCGGAACGAACAATAGGGTTTTGCTTGCCTGGCACTTCTGAAGATAATATAGTTCTTCATCGGTGTCATCGAACTCATCGTCGTTACGTCGTCTACTGAGAGGGGACAAATATCGGCAACAGAGAAAGAAGCACAATCAATGCAATGCACAATATGATGCATGATCATTACATGGTAAAATGAGTGTGTTGGGCTAATGCAACTACAACCTGATGGGTTTGAGCTATTTTGAACCAATGATTCAAAGTTCAAACTCATTTGTGAACTTAAATAGTGCTTTATCATGTTTTGCACTAAACGGCAAGTTAACTTATTTAAACATGCATGAAACTAGTACAGATGGATAGATTGGATTTTTCTGATCATTTTTCATATATAAATTATTTCATTTGGAGTTACAGATTAATTTCTATGAATTTTTGAAGTTTGCAACAATTTCTGGAATTTTCTATATAAGAATAAATCTAGAAATTAGTTATTGCGTCAGGGTGACGTCAGGGGTCAAGGGGACGTCCAGGTCAACCTGACCGGTGGGTCCCGCGTGTCAGCAGTTAATTAAGCTAACTAAATTTAGTTAGTTCTAATCTGAGTTAATTAGCAGAGGGGGCCCCACTTGTCATAGACTCAGGGGAGTCAACCTGGACCCACCCAGTGAAGGTCAACGGGTCAAACTCGCCGGCGTTTAGCCGCCAGCGAGGCCAGACGTGGCATAGGAAGTGCATTAGTGCGTTCCGGCGACCAAATGGACGGCGGAGACCTTCTACGCGAAGCTGGGAACGAGTCGCGTCGTTTGGTGGCAGTGGTGGAGCTCGGGGTGGCCGGGAACGTCGCCGGCGACGACCTTGGCGGTCGCCGGAGTTCGGGCGAGGTCGAACTCGTCGCTAGGGGGCACAACGAGGCACATGGTTAGTGCGTTGAGCTCCTGGGGGTGCGTTAGGGCTAGTGGACAAGGTGGCGCGACCGTTGGGTGGCCGGAGCCTCGTCGGCGACGAGCTCCACGACGGCGCGTGCGGGTGAGCTACGTCCAGTCGATGCAGGGCTCGAGAGCGAGAACGAGAAGGGGGAGGAGGTAGCTGAGCTCACGGCGATCACGATGGTGCAGACGACGGGGTCGGGGAGGAACTGGTGCGGCGGTGACAGCGTAGGGGATCTCCGGCGGTGGCGGAGTCGAGCGAGGTCGATGCGGTGGCTTCGGGGCATGCGAGCGCTCGGGGCTCGGCTAGCTCGACGGAGCGGACGACGGCGGGGCTCGCGAACACGGTTGAGCGGCGCGAGGACGACGGTGGGTACGGCTACGGCGGCGGGACGGCGATGTCTGCTTCGGTCATGGCGGAGGGGAACGAGGGAGAGAGGACAGGGGAGAGTGGACGTGTCCAGGGGGTCGGGGGCGCGGCGTGGAGCTCGCCCAGGTGTCCAGGGGCGAAGCGGCAAGCAGGTGGCGCCGTGGCGAGCTCGCGCTCGTCGGCGTCACCTCCCTGCCTGCCTGGCGGGAACGAAGCAGCTGGCTGGCACGGGCCAGCACAGTGCTGGGCCGCCAGGTGGGCCGAGACATGGGTTTGGCCGGGTACTAACTCTCTCTCTCTCTCTCTTTCCTGTTTTCTGTTTCAGTTTTCTATTTTGTTCTGTTTTGTTTTGGGTTTAGTAAAAATACTAAACCATTTTATAAAATCCTGAAAATAATTATGTGGCTAGAACTAAAATATACCAAACCACATAAAGTGTTCCAGAATTATTGGACATATATTAATTGTATATAAAATATATATCCAATGCAAATAGTTATTGAATTAATTCAAAGGCCCAAAATAACGTTTCAGTCATTCCAAAAATATTGGTTTGCATTTTACCTCATGCCAATATTTTCACAGAATAACGGGATCATTTTCTTGGACTCATTTGATGAGGTTTAAATGTTGGTTATTTTTAGGGGTTTTCTGAGGCTTTGAAAATTCCTCAATTCAAATTTCATTTGAATTTAAACATGATGCACACATGGAAGCTGGCATAGGTCAGACCATGATTAGGGATGTGACAACTCACCCCCACTAAACAAGAATCTCGTCCCAAGATTCAAGACGTGAGGTAAGAAGACAGAGGGGGCACAAGCTAACACGGTCTTCACGATCCAGGTTACACTTTATAAGAACGTTGACATGATCACCATCTTTGTCTTGATGTCTTGCCTTGAGAACTACATCCAACATGACAACGAGAAGAAAGGGGGGATTTTAGAAGAATCGATCTTCTTGAGGTTCGAACAATTTAGGATCATCTTAATGATCACAAGATCAACTCACGGAATGAGACATCAAAACATCTCTGAAGCTGAGAGGCAAAGCATGCATCAGGAGCGACAGAAGAAACAATTTGATGAGGGTTTCAAAGTAGTGAGGGGAATTGCCATGATTCCAAAACGGGGCACCTCAGGGAAGGTGACTCGAAGAACTATTCCCTTAAGTGGCAAAAAGAATTACTTTTGATATAGAGATCATTGAGACTCTTTATACCAGCCTAAGGCAATCACAAACGATCGTTTGGCGGAATTCAAAGGAATGACACATCCGGATTCAAATGGATGATGTGGACTACCTTGTTGAAGACAACGCGATGGATGATTTTGCTTATCATCGGAAATGGATGGGACCCATGGTAGGACCACTTTTGAAGATGATCCTAAACAAAAATTACTGAGAGGGCAGCCCATGGGAATTGGCACAATGGCGGTGCAAGCTGAGAACAAAAATCAACTGTTGGGAATGTTCCAACCATCATATCTGCCTGAGATTCAGATCCGATTGGTGATAGGATACTTCAGACTTAGCATGTCCGAAAAGAAAGGTTGCAACACAAATCGTCGAGATAACGTTGCGAGATTCTCGGGATATGAACTACGATAGCAAGCTCCAAAACATGAGCTGGTTCTGCTAAACACATGTGAACACGCTGTCCCAGACAAGCATGACCACGTAGTAGTCTTATGATAAAACACTACCGAGTTCAGGTGGGGAACCATCATCTAGGGTAACGAAGTCTTGTGCATGACCTAGGATTTGCACAACAACTCTTTTTCCTTGAACAAATCAATCAGTGCACTACTAGGAAAAGGCCTACTAATGGCGCACCGGTTTTGCCTACTAATGGCGCACTACCGGTGCGCCATTAGTATCACGCCACTAGTATTTTCTACTAATGGCGCACCACTGGTGCGCCATTAGTATCTGGTATACTAATGGCGCACCACCTAGTGCGCCATTAGTATGTAACACCATGCGCCATTAGTGTGCCTTCCGGGGCATACGTAACCATGTGCTTTGTCATACTAATGGCGCACCCTGTTGTGATGCGCCATTAGTATCCTTTGGCACACTAATGGCGCACCTGGAGGTGATGCGCCATTAGTATGAATATTTGTTTTTTTTACTTTTCTGATTTTTGCACAAGTTACAATATATATTATTGGACAAAATATAGACAAAGACACACAACAACAGCAGATTCATCGAATACAATAGAAGATTAGTCTCCGAATACAATTCATCATATTAGTCTCCGAATTCAAAAGACCGAACAAAGACAAAACATTACAAGTCTCAAGACCGCGAGTATCGAGTTTGTCTTCACATTACAAGTCGATATCGATCATCTAAACTACCATCACATAGAAGAGAGTTGCGGTCATCACGATGAGCATCATCGCGATCAAACTGGTCTTCATCCGGTTCCTCCAACGCTCCCTCCTCTCTTCCGCTAGATAGTGGGCGTATCTAGATTCGGCCTCCGCCCCTAGTGGTGTACCCTTTGTAACTATTACCGCTGAAACGGTGAACCTGTCTCCGACACTCCTCCCGATCGTCAGAGACTCAGGAACCTTACCCTTGTACCACGACATACGACGGCATCTCTATGCACAAGCCAAACAATGACAATACATAAGCAATATGTAAGTATGCAACAAAAGGATCTGAAGAGAAAAGCAAGACATTAATAGCACGATTCATGGTCCTACTAATAAATAGCATCGATTACATCTAAGTTGAACGACTGTCCAAACCAAAGAGACATAAGAATTCGTTAAAGTTTAATTACAACATGAGCCAATCAATGTTTCAGAACTACACATCACTACTTTTGAATCGACTCATCAGATAGGAGCGTGGATGAAGCCGCCGTCTGTCGTGATGGTCATGAAATCGCGGTTGTTGTCACCCTGCATTTGTAGCGTTTCATCTATCTCACTGTTGGACGGTTGATATCTACGGAAGAACTGCCCCGAGGTATGAAGGACATCTTGATGGATGATGTCCGCAAACTCGCATCGATGCGAAGAATTCTTGTCTGAGGTCCGCGTCCTGGGTTGCCGACAACCTCGCGGCCCAATCTTTGAGACTATCTGGTAGCAGAAGGTGATGATGGTCCCTTACAATCGCCCGCATGTGATGGAGGGCGTAGTAGGCATCCTTCTGACCGCCAGGCGGCTGCTTGACGCAGAAGAACTTCGTATTGTGTGAGAAGGTGTGCTTGCCGTACTTACGAACTGCCCTGGTGAAGGTGCCTCCAGATTTGGCGTAGCCGGGGAGAACATCATCAAGAACTTTCTTGACATTTGTGTATTCTATCTTGGAGTTACGGTTGAATCGAAATACGTGGCCATGGAATATTTCGGGCTTAGGAGGATGAGTGTGCAATGTGTGTCACCGCACGTAACACGGAATGTTAGAAAAGAACGATCGAAATCTAAGAAATCATATGTTACGGGCGGTTAAGGGATGACTTACTCGGGAAAGTAAGCCACAAGGAAGTTATCCATATCTGGGTTTGCCAGAATGATGCCTTCGAGGTGTGAACTCGCAACTTGGCGGTCCCTAGCGCTGCTCAAGTGCTTGGCACACATGTAGAAGGAATTCGACTATCACGATGTCCGGGGTCTTGTCTCTAATGATCCGCATCTCCATACTCAGCGAAAACAGCCGAACGAAGGTGTAGTGCAGCGGATGAAGGTTAAACATAGCAAAGATGTTATCAAACCGCAGGACGATCGTACCCCCGATGTCGCCATCCACAAAGCCCTTTCCCTCTGGCACCTTGGCCACGAAAACCGGGTATGCCACATCATTCTCTCTCAGATGCCGCTTCTCCAAAGAAAGAACACTGTCGTGCAGACTCCGCATAGCAACGGTTGTAGCATTCAGCATATTTGGCGGTAGCATCGCCCTACCCGCCACATGCACCCTCCTCGAGATATCCTTAGGTGAAGGTGGCCCGCCCCGAGCACGGATCGAACTTCGGTGCGGCTGGCTCGCACCGGCGCCCTTGTTAGTCTTTCGTTTCCGTCCCTTCTTCTTGATCTCCTGTAATGGGACCGAAGTTACTGCTCACAGACCGCCTTCTTGAGCGTGTTGGGGCTGATAAAATTTCGCACCTCAGCTATCTGAGGCTCGGTGAAGGCGGGAGCTGGAGGCGTGTCCTGAGAACTGAATGCCAGACGACGCCTTGTTGCAATTGGATTTCTCCGCCGTACCAGCTAGATCGCGGTCGTCTTGGTTGGGTTCTTGAGAAAGAGGCCCGCAGAACTCGTCAGCGTACCCATGTTCGACAAAGTACTTAATCAACTTTGGTAAATGTACCGTCGTCATTGTCGTCGCCGTCCGGATCGTGTGCCATAGGGCTGTCCGGATCCTGTGCCATAGGGCTGTCCAGATCCTGTGCCATAGGGATGTCTGGCAGGTCCGGTAGCGTTGCAGCATTCTTGCCATGGCTTTGCACCGGCATGACTGGCGGTCTTGTCTGTGGGGTGGTGTCCCCGCCCCCAAACGAATCTGGCTCTTCGGCCAAAGCAGGGGCGATTCTGCAGCGCCGAGGGTCATCTCATCTTCTTCGTCAGCCCAAGCGGGTCGAATCGGAGGTAACAACTCGTCGCAGCATGGCAGCACCTGAACCAATTCAACCCTATACATTGTGGGTGCCATCGGATTACCGTGGAACATGCGGTTGCCCGGTTGAACGATTCTGCCCTTGGCGACATCGACCAACTCGCCGCCCACGAAGTGCATAAGAGTGCAAGGAACGTCGGCGGTGCCCTGCGAAAACATGTAGGGCGTCAGGGATGCCCAGTCAAAGGCAAGGAGATGAAGTCATCGGCCGAGAGGCTTAGTTACCGTGATGCCGTCGAGCTCGGCTAATGTCGAGGCACCGCCAACGACGGGCGTGCAACTAACGGAGGGGGCGCTTGCTAGCGAGGTGCCGGCCGGCGTACACCCGGGTGCATTAAGCTCCAATGCCCGTGCCGGCGCCGGAGACACGAATACCGCCTCCGCCGGAGACACCAATGGCGCTACCGCTGCGAGGCGAAGTTGCGGCCGTGAAGCTGGGAACCGGGAGGCCCTCATGGCCGCCCGCAATCCACGTCGTCGACCCATGAATCAACGTAGGCACCATGGCGTTGAGCCGTTCCCGATTGTTGTTCCACTTGCTCTTGGACAAGCTCGAATCCGCGCCACTTGTGCCTTGTGTGCTTCAACCTTGCGCGTCACGGCTTTACGAGCTGGTCTTTTTCTCCTTCCGCACACCGTATAGTATGACCCCATTTTGTGGACAAGCCTTTGCCGCCACACGACCGGTGACGTCGGCTTAGTGAGCTTATCCTTGTTTTTCATTACGTTCAACGCCCTATTTGAAGGGGTGTCGAAAGGGGAGCTCTGAGACGACCCCGCGCTACTGCTTTCAGTTTCCTGCGGAAGGAACATGAACCATTTAGAAATATTAGGGATTAATTAGAGTGCAACCATATGGAGCTAATTACGCGGGGGTGTATTCCTTACCAGAACAAGGTCAAGCGCCTTGGTCTTCGGATTCGTGGTAAGCTCCTTTGTTATCGGGTCCTCCTTGTACCGGGCCCTGACAAAGTTCCTGGTCTGCTTGTCACCGCTGTATTTCTCGAAGCGGGGCGGTAGGCCTTGCTCGGCACGCTCCGCGTCCTCCTTGTCCCATATAGGCTCCGCCACTCTGTAACCGCCGGGACCGAGTTTGTGTTCCCCTAAGTTCAACTCATGCATTTCTTTCCCCCACTGACTTCATTTGGAGGTTGCGCTGCTCTCGCACTTGATCTTGAACTCCTTGTTGTCATCTTCGCTGATCGAAGAATATTTCGCCTTGATCTTCTCATAACTATCACCTTTATCAATCATTCTCTTCACCGCGCTTCTCCAAGTAGACAGGGCCGTGCTCATCCTCGTGAGGGCGGCACTGTTCACTTTATTCCCTGAGAGGTGTGTGTTTTCAAAATCGGCGGGGAACTTGTATCGTTCGTGCAGCTTCGTGAAGAGGAGGTTGCACAAATTCCCTCGGTCCTTATGCCTAAGGTTCTCGGTGTTGATCGAGACGGTGCTCCGGAGAATGCACCCGAGCTGAAGCGAGTACCCCTTGACTATATGTTTGGGCTCCGTTAGATGCCCGTCGGAGTCCACTTGAGTAAATTCCTCCTTGAGGGTGCTAAGCGCATTTGGGCGCCGGTCCTTCCTTTGCTTCTTCGGTTGGCTGCCATCTGTGTGTGCGCCGCCATCATCAGTGGTGGCATCCTCGGCGACACCATCAGTGGTGTCATCCCCGACGCCACTAGGGGTTGTGTAGTCAGGATCGGTGTCTTCCGCGGCGTCCTCATAGCGGTGAGGTTGTTCCTCCATCTCTGGGACAGCTCGAGAATTGCTTGCCGCCGGAACCGCAGTGCCTCATCGTTGTTGGCCATGTTTCGCTCTAAATAGGAAAACAGTTTGGTCAAAAAGTTGGTTATTGTCAAGGAACAAGATCATGGTCTCATCATTTAGGGTTTGTCGACACCGAGGCATCCTAAAAGCTAAGCTTTTATCATTTAGGGTTTGTCGACGCCGAGGTACCCTAAAAGCCTAAGCGTACATCATTTAGATTCTCATCGACACCGAGGCACCCTAAAAGCCAAGGTTTTATCATTTAGGGTTTGTCGACGCCGAGGCACCCTAAATGCTAAGTTAAGTTTTCATCATTTAGGGTTTATCGATGCCGAGGCACCCTAGGTTGGGCCTAATCACTTGGCACTAATCACTTGGCTCTATTGCCACATATGTTGGGTTTATCATCTAGGGTTTATCAATGCTGAGGAGAATTCTAAGTTGGGCCTAATCACTTGGCTCTATTGCCACCTATGGTTTAATGCAGCAAGAATAAAGGCGATTGATCCTACTTAATTAAGTACTAAGATACCCGGCCCATGCATTAGTAGCAAGTACCCCATATGTCCGATTTTTAGCAAAGTCATGCTAAAATTCACGGAAAATTTCAGCATGACCTTTGCTGAAAATAGGACATATGGAGTACCCGAATTTGCGGAGCGGAAGTTAATCGACATTCCGCAAACTCAAGGGCCTCTCGGTACCTGCAAAATCATCACGACATGAAGGGCCTCTCAAGGGCCTCAAGCAGCGATGGCGTCTCCCAGGACCCCATTTTTGCTAAATTTCTTTGAGCAACAATTAGAGCAGAAAATTCAGCATATTTCTATACAACAACACTTTGTAAAGATGAAGAACAGTTCTACTGACAGCCCATTTATATACAATAGCATCTTTGGTCATACCAATTTACGAAACAATTCAAATATGAATTGTATCTTGCATGAGGCACCACTCACGCAAGTGCCATACTATTGCAAGTGCCATACTACTGCAAGTGCTATACTCTTGTAGGAAAGGAGGATCATCATACACATATATAGGAAAGGAGTCCCATTCCTATTTTAGGAAGCAAACAGATTTACAGTAAGATAAAAATGTAGTCTTTGAAAGTTTAATGCTTACAAAAAGACTTGCTGAAATAGTGAAAAATATGGAGTCACCAAGCTGGCTAAGAAACTCCCAAAGTCCACTAGCAAATCCAAGATATAATCCTGTTACACACATCATAACAATTTAAGATAATTAGGATAAGGATAGCAGGAAATGAAAAAAAGGGCTAAAAAAACAATCACAACAGAAAATAATAAAAACCTAGTCCTAGAAGAAAATAAATCCTAAAAGAAAAGAAATCATAAAATCTGGAGCAAGTCCTAGCAGTAGTAGTCCAACTAGATGGCCACCACTACTACTCCTATCACTAGAGTAATTTAGGTACACCCAACAGACCTTAAACTACTACTTCATCAATGATGACTCACATGGTACAAAATAAGTTGAGTGGACCAAGTTACAAATCCAAAAAGATTCTAGGATGTGAACCAAATGATTTGCCAATAAAAGGTAACAATGATATTGCATGAATAGACCTTTCTAAAATAGGAATGATAATCTACTGTCAATAACCATTGAATAAAACAGATTTACCAACAAAATCTAAAAGGACACCTGCCTATCGATTCAAACAGGTTTATCGGTTTCTAAAGCCATAAGCACAACAATCATGATCAGAACTAACACTACTTAGGACAAATAACCAATTAAGCGCCAAAAAAGCAAATAAACACTTCAGATAAATTGAACTTTTAAGCACTTGTCATGTCATAATCTTGGAGAAGGAAGAAGCAGTACATAGGAGATTCAGAATAGTAGCTAGGTAGATAGTCAAAGTACACAAATTCATCCTTGTGTGTAAAAGTTCACTGGTAATCTCATTGTGCTGCTGTAAACAAAGATTGCAAGAAGAACTATTGGTTCTATTGACAGGAGTACATTGAACTCATTTTGCTGAAAATTCAGAATGGTGACAGAATTTAATTGATTTTTCGGTAAAAGTTCATATGGAAAGGTAATAAATCAGTTTTGATTCTATTGACAGAGTACATTGAACTCTGTCAATACAATTAGACATGAATAAGAACTCTGTCTAAACATTCAGTCTATACTTCAAGATTAAACTGTCTAAATATTCAAAGATGCTATTAGCGGGACTAGTAAACATTCAGTCTAAATATGAACTCTGCCAATAGATTTAGTTGACAGTACACTTCAAGATTCAGTATAATTATCAGAAATCTGTAATCTTGATCAAAGACAATGGCTTGAGACGGCAAGCGGAGATTCATTGCTGCCAGAAACTCAAAAATCGTTGATGCATACGTTGTTCTATCTGCAGAAGCAATGCCACTGAGGGGAGGCCTCCACTCAAAGTAAACACATGATTTTTGTTTTGAAGGAAAGTAAACACATCATTAACACCTCAAACAATGTTGAAAGTACACACAGGCAGGTAAGCAACTTGTTCTATAACCCAATCCCACATGCTTTGACTTGGGACATTTTGTAGTTGTAAAGTGTAGCCTGCCATCACACAAGTAACCTTCACCAACAGCTACTGATTCAATTTCAAACCTCAGTGAACACATGTATTTTGGGTTTGGATCAAATTAATACTAGTTCAACAACCTTTATACCAATAAAATTGGCAACAGAGGACCCCCAAAGAATAGTTGCATTGTTGCATCTATCTATCTCCATATGGACCAATATCATTCGCACAGGATGCATGACTACAACAGCCGAATATTGACAAAGTTATACAGCTACATTTTTACAACAAGAGGCTGAATAGTTACAGAAGGCATTCGATGACTAACCTAGAGCTTGTGTACACTCCGACACCCGATGCCTAGTAGCAACAACCAGGCAAAACAGCTGGGCACCTAAATATGAAATCTGTAATCCGTAATCTGTAATCTTGACAGGGGCACCTTAGACGAGCTCGATCGCCTCCCAGATGCAAGGGCGTGCCGCAAGAAGCAGCAGCAGCGGCACGACGGGGCGGCGGCGGTGAGCTCCTGCTCCTAACCCTAGGTCGCCGCCCCGTGGGGGCATGGGGATGAGCGGGGGAGAGAGGAAGGGAGGGACAGAGACTAACCGTCGTCGATGAGCAGCAGCCGCAATGGGAGGCTTGCGCCACCGTCGAGGAGTGCGTCCGACGAGGCTAGCCGCCGTCCGTCGAGGAGCCCGTCCGTCGAGGAGCGCAGGGAGGCTCGCACCGCCGTCCGTCCGAGGAGGTCGCGGGCTCGAAGGGGAGGAAGGGGAGAGGGAGGCGGCAGGGGGGCGTGGGCGGCTGCGGCGGCGCGGTGGAGGGAGGGACGAGGGAAGGAGCGGCGCGGTGGATCGAGGGAGAGGTAACTGGCGAGGGGGAGAGGGAAGGGGGGGGGGTCGGGCGAAGGGGTACACACTATAGCAATGGCGCACCACCCTCTGGTGCGCCATTAGTAGTTTTTTTTTCTTATAGCAATGGCGCACCACCCTCTGGTGCGCCATTAGTAGTTTTTTTTCTTATAGCAATGGCGCACCCACCTCTGGTGCGCCATTAGTAACTTTTTTTTCATTATTTCTTGTTGCATCTAATAATTTGTTTTTTTATCAAATTTGTTATTTTCATGAGGACTAGAACAGAAGATATCATCAAATATCATCAATTTTTTTTTGAAAAATATCATCAATTTTTGTTAATTGAAAATATCATCAAATTTGTTATTTGAAAATATCATCAAAAAGTGGGGGAGGGTGCGGGGTGTCGGCGGCGGCGGTGGAGCGGGGGAGGGTGCGGAGGGTGCTCGACGACGGTGGAGAGGGGGAGGGTGCGGGGGGTGCTCGGCGGCGAGGGGGATCTGGCGAGGGGGATCGGATAGCTCTCGAGAGGTAGGGGGATCAAGATCGAGCATCCTCATGAAGATTCAATATTTTTTCATATTGAATATGAAAAAATATCATCAAATTTGACAAAATATTCATGAATTCAAAAAGTGCCCATGAAATTTAAAAATATTCATGATATCAAAATGTGCCCAAGAAATGAAGACTACGATTTAAATACAATCGATCTTAGCTAGCTATCTGTTCACAATCTTATTGCCCTTCTTTTTCGCAAATGGAGTTCTTCTGTGGAACGGACGTCCTTTAGGTAGGGTGGTCCTGCTTCTTCTTGTGGTGTGTGCTGCTACTTCATCGTCGTCGTCATGTTCGATCTTCGGGTCGCCGTACTTGTCGAAGTCTTGCTCATTGGCTACTCCATCCATTCCAATGATCTTCCTTTTGCCTCTCCTCACGACAACACGACTGGGCTTTGGCGGGTCGGTAATGAAGAAGCATTGGTCCACTTGGGAAGCCAGTACCCATGGCTCATTTTTCAAGCGGTGACGCTTATGCGCTGGGTCTTGATTTGGCTTCGGTTATAACCATGGTGGTGAAATACTGGTCTTCTTTTAGGACGCTCTTGGCCCATCTGACACGGAACATCGGGACCTTCTCTCCAGCGTAGCTCAGCTCCCAGATCTCCTCGATCCTTCCGTAGTATCTGTCCTTGTCGTTGCCGGTGTAGGATTCCATCGTTACCCCAGAGTTCTAATAACCGTCGCTCTTCATGTCCTTGTTCTCGGTGTAGAATGTGTAGCCGTTGATATCGTACGCCTCATAGGTCATCAGGTTGTGCTTGGCGCCCTGTGACAAGGCGAATATGAGTTGTTCTTCCGCTGAAGAATCCTCATGTAAAGGGTATGACAAAAGCTTCTGCTTGAACCAATGCGTGAAACATGAGTTGTGCTCTTTGATTATATCTCCGTCCGTCCTCTGTTGGCCTCGGTCATTGTACGTCTTCTCAATAAAAGTTTTGTGCTCTACCACCCAAGGATCGACCACATCTATGTGTGGTAGCGCGACTAGGTTTGCTCTTTCAAAGTCGGGGAGTCGACCCTCGAAGTCGACATGCATTTCGCGGCGACCCTCATGGTGACCCCATCCAGCGAGCCTGCCGAGGTGCCTGTTGACGGGCAGACCAACGGGTTTCTCGATGCCTAGATAATTCGTGCAGTAGGAGATGCACTCTTCGGTCAGAAAGCCCCTGGCTATACTTCCCTCTGGACATGACATGTTGCGAACGTATCCTTTGATGACACCGTTCATCCTTTCGAATGGCATCATGCTGTGCAGGAACGTCGGCCCGAGTTGGATGATATCCTCCACGATATGCACCAGCAGATGCACCATAACGCCGAAGAATGCGGGCGGGAAGTACATCTCAAGCTCGCATAGTATCACCAGGATCTCTTCATGTAGCCTTCTAAGTTGCCTCATGCCAATCGACTTCCGAGAGATGACGTCGAAAAAGTTGCATAGGCCAAATAGCGTTTCACGGACGTGCGCGTCCATGATCCCACGGATTGCAACTGGAAGTATCTACGTCATCAACACGTGATACCGTGAGACTTCATCCTGCTGAACTTCGCTTCGCTGGGTCTAGGTATCTGCTTATCTTCCTCACAGAATCGTAAGGACGTTTTACTCCTAGGAGGCAGGTGAAAACTGCTCGGTCTCCTCGACTTAGAGTGAAGCACGCGGGAGGGTAGTCATTTCCGGTCTTCTTGGCCTTTTTTTTCCTTTGCGACGACTTTACGTGTCTGCCGCCTCATCATCATCATCATCATCATCATCATCATCATCATCATCATTAGCGTGAAGCTCTGCACGATGCCCATTGATTTCAAGTATGCCCTTGCTTTCGGCCCATCTTTGGTCCTCTCTGGCATGTTGAGCAGGGTACCAAGAAGACTCTCGCACACGTTCTTCGTGATATGCATGACATCAAGGCTGTGAGGCACACGGTGGATCTTCCAGTACGGCAAGTCCCAGAAAACAGACCTCGTTTTCCATACCTTCAGCAGCGGCTCTAGCACCTTTCGCTTCTATCCGGCTCGGCTCCTTTTCCTTCTTTCCGGCGGTGGGCAGTCTTTCCAATTTTTCAACAGCTCGTCTATTTCCTCGCCGCTCCTCATTACCTTTGGCGTTTTGGGTTCGGTTTCACCTGTGAACAGATCCTTGCGTTTCCTCCACGAGTCATCGTCGTGAAGCCACCTTCGATGTCCCATGAACACGGTTTTGAAGACCGGGATCTCTATCTAGCTGGCGATACATTGTGTCATCCATGCACCTTACGCATCCGGAAAATCCGTGGACTACACCGCCTCATGAGATATCCGTAACCGAGATAGTCGTGCACCGTCGTGAGCAGTGCGGCTCTCATAGGGAAATATTCTTTCTCTATGGCGTCCCACGTATTGGCTGGCGTTTTCCACAGCGTGTCTAGCTCCTCCTTCAGCAGCCCTAGATACAGATTGATGTCGTTCCCTGGTTGTTTCAGCCCTTCAATTAGCATACTCATGTGAATGTACTTCCTCTTCATGCACAACCAGGGGGGAAGGTTGTACATCCACACAAACACAGGCAATGTGCTATGTGTGCTTCTCTGGCTGCCAAACGGATTGACTCCATCGGTGCTCATGCCCAGCACGATGTTCCTTGGATCCTTCCCAAATTCTGGGTATTCGAAGTTCAACGCTTGCCACTAGCTCGCATCCTTAGGGTGACTCAACATCTTGTCTTTTTTATTTATCTCCGGATCATTTCCATCATCTTCCCGCTTCTTCTCTTCCCTATCCGCGTGCCAACGCAGGAGCTTTGCTACCTTAGGGTCTGCGAAATACCGCTGCAGACGAGGAGTGATCGAAAAGTACCACACCGATTTTCGAGGAGCTTTCTTCCTCTTCTTGTATCGAGTGACGCCGCACACAGGACATATGGTAGACTCCGCGTGCTCGTCCCGATAAATGATGCAATTGTTCATGCACACATGGTATTTCACTTGCGGTAAATCCAGAGGACACACGATTTTCTTCGCCTCCTCGAAACTGGTCGGGCACTTGTTCCCCTTGGGAAGACGTTCGTGCCAGAATGAAATGTTGTCGTCGAAGCATGCGTCCGTCATTTTGTGTTTTACCTTCATCTCCGTGAGCCATGAGCGTTACTTTCAAAGCGGTATCCTCGGGCCTGCATCCTTCATACAATGGAGTAACCGTGTCTATCTCCAGTTGATCCAGCTTGGCTTTCTCTCGGGCGGCAGCTCTTGTGTTATCCGTCTGCTTGAGAAGCAACTCTTGAATATGAGGTTCCTGCACCCAGCCTCCATCGTCGTCTGCTCCGGCATCTCCATCTTCATGATCATGCCCTTCGTCTTGATCTTCCTCGTCATCATGTACGACATCTTCTACAAGATGACTGTGTACAGCATCACCGTCGTGATCATGTCCTGGAGATTCTTCGTCTTCTCGCCCGCCCTCGCCGCGGTGGTTGTCTTGTTGCCCTTCCTCATTTCTTGCCCGGCCCCCATGGCCGACTTCATAGTCAACTTCATCACGTTGCCACCGATAGCCATCCATGAAACCACACAAGAGTAGGTGGTCCCGCACCTCCTCGGAATCCGGGTCCACAATAAGGCTCTTCAGCTTGCATCTTCGACACGGACATCTTAAATCCGTCTCGTTCTTTTGAAGCATCTCGGCCTTCGCGGAGCTCAAAAACCTATTCACGATGCCTTCGGTCATCATGCGGACCATATGGTCGTGCAAGGTAGAAACAAAACAATATTTTAGAACCAAGAAAAAATTTGGCATGACCTTCCCTAAAAATAGGACCAAAAAGAATGCATAGTGCCAAAATTCTCGCCGAAAGGGAAATGAATCAACATTCCGGCAAAATATTGGCAACTATCGCATTTCAAATACCGGTACCTGCAAACACAAACACATATGCAAGACCACAAACATATGAAACATCACAAACATAGATAGATCTAGCTAGGCCACAAAAAGTGCATGTGCACGTTGTTGGAGCGAGCTAGGGAGAATGATGATGATAGTCCGGCTGATGATAGTCCGGCCGATGATGGTAGTCCGGCTATCCGGACACCCCCTAATCCGGGACTCCCTCAGTAGCCCCTGAACCAGGCTTCAATGACGATAAGTCCGGCGCGTGTATTGCTTGGCAGTGCAAGGTGGGTTCATACTCCAAATGTTAGAAGATTGTGAACACCAGGATAGTGTCCGGCTCTGCAAAATAAATTCCACATTACACCGTAGAGAGAATAATATATACACAAGTTCAATTTGCTGACGTTTTCTGCGGCATGACATCACGCCACTACCAAGCCATTATTTAAATCATTTTTTACTCTACCACCTCAGCGCATTTAGCGAAGCGGTTTCCTTGGCACGTCTTGTCGAAGCAGAGATCGTGTATCCCCTTAATCCGGGAATCTCATCAATACGGACGTGGGTAACCCAACCGCGCCCGTCGCTCGCCCCCTCTATCGGCGAGTCCCAAACGGTCACGGAGACGGCTCTTGGTATTCTCCCTCTTTATAACGGGACCAAGGCTCGTTTCTTTTCTTCAATCCTCCATCGAATCCTGTCCCTGCTCCAAGTTCCAGCACCTAGAGCTCCAGATTCGAGTGTTTCGAACTTTCAACGATGTCCGGTTCCGACCTCCAGGGCCGGTGGATGCCCTCCTCCGTCACGGAGGAGGACGTGCTAAAGATGCGGGAGGCCAAGTACCTGGCTTATAAGATTTCGCACAGGTTGTCGGCCGAAGGGCAGGCTATTCCCACCCCCGAGCCCGGCGAGTATGTCGTCTTCATATCCCACCTCCGTCGGGGTTTAGGCTTCCCGACGGATCCTTTTGTGAGAGGGATCATGTTTTACTATGGGTTGGAATTCCACGATTTGGCTCCGGAGTCCATCCTCCATATTTCCGCGTTTATTGTCATCTGCGAAGCCTTCCTCCGCGTCACCCCTCACTTCGGCCTGTGGCTGAAGACCTTCAATGTGGCACAGAAGATGATCGGGGGGCGTCAAGCGGAGTGTGGCGGGGCGGCCATAAATAAGAGGGCCGATGCCCCGTGGCCCGCTGGCTCCTTCCAAGAGGAGCTCGGCCCGTGGCAGCGAGAGTGGTTCTATGTTACCGTTCCGAGGGGCCGCAGACAAAAGCCGCCGCCCTTATTCCGCCCGGAGTGGATAGCGGAAGCAAAATTGATATGGTGTCCGGCCCCCCTCCCCGAGACCGCGCCGGATCCCGTGCTGGTCCGGATGCTTGAGGTTGCGCCTTCAGAGGAAGACGAAGGGGAAAGCAGGAAAGCTACTGCCTCGCCTAAGGAGGCTCTTGAAAGAGGGGGGATCGAGAATCCCTCCCTCCAAGGGGAAAAGAGGACTGCCTCCGAGGACCCGGGGGTAAAAGCCCCTAAACGGGGGAAGAAATCTTCTCCAGAGGGTCCTGCGTCCGGGGAGGCCCCGGCCGCACAATCTCCCTTAAAGAGTCAGCCGTCCAACGAGCCGTAAGTAGAAAGAAAGGAGTTTTATAATAAGGGACATCCCTATTTGTGCTTCTGAGGATAACTAAAGTTTTTACCTTGTAGATCGGATCTCCGTCCTTCGCAAATGAGCTCGTCTTCGGGGGACCTTCGTCCAGAGATGATAGAGAGCGAGACGCCTCCGTCCGGGGCACCGTCGGATAGGGCGGACGAGCCTGAAGTGTCGTCACGGAGGGAGCCCCCGGGTTTGGCAAAGCCGGATAGTTCGGCGCCAATCGGTGTCTGGTGAAGGATCTCGCTTGAGAAGGCGTCTATCTCGTAAGATCATCACGCATTGATGAGCATGGTGATTGAAAGGATTTCGTCCGCCCGAAGGCGGTTACCTGATGCCGTCGGAGTTCTTTGGCGGGGTTTGAGGTACGTAAAATGACACACCTTTTAACAGTTTGCATATAGAATGCGCCTGTATATATAGTAGCCCCGAGACTCGGTAGGGTTGTCGAAATCGACAGCGTGCCGAGGATCAAAATCATGAGTTTAAAGTCCCGTCGTGCCGATGCAGGTGGCGGGTCGTCCGGGGGCCAGCCGGACTGATGGAGTTGCTGAACTAAAGCGGCAACTCGATGTTGCGGATGCGGACATCACGCTGGTCAACAGGCGACTTGATGAGTCGCAAGGTAAGTGTTCTTGAGGTCACTTGGTAAGGAGCGAAGCCAGCTCCTTACAACATGTGCGTGAAATGCGATAGTGCCGCTGCTGTGGAGAGCCTTGAGGCGGCCAAGGAGCAGGCGGAAGGAGTAATGTCTGGCGGCCTCGAGGGCGGCCGAGGAGTTAGCGGCGAAAGGGTCGCTGCTTGCGCCGAGCAGGGAAGAGATAGCCGAAATGGCCGTGAAGTTAAAAGATGCTACCGACCGCAATGAGGCTCTTGGGAAGGAGCGCCTAGCGGGGCAAGAAGACCTGCGGAAGGCCACCGCCGAAGGCAAGGATGCCCGCTCTGCAATGCGGGCTATAAAGGAAGAGCTGCGCCAGGCCGGAGATATTGTAGCTGGCAAGCCTTTTCTGCTGCGCCGAAGGTTTACGGATCCAAAGTATGCTCAGCTGGGCCAACTGTGGGGTCCAGAGGACCCTTATATGGACTTAGCAGCGAAAAGCGGCGGATGCCGTTGTGCATTTTCGAAGCCAGAAGGATCACAAGACGGAAGAGCTGTTTTGGTCTCAATTCCATAGTCCGGAGCGCTCACTTCCGCTGACCGACCGTTTGGCCGAGTGGGCTGAGCTAAATAGGTTGTCCAGGCTTGCTATGACGGATATAGTGACCCATATCCGGCCGGATAGGCCCCAGCCGAAGAGTTACCTTGGCTTATTGCAGCAATTTCTTGGGGCGGTGCCGCATATCAAGGCGATGAAGCGGTCGGCCTGCATAGAGGGTGCACGGATGGCGCTCGCCCGTGTGAAGACACATTGGACAGAGATGGATGCCACCGCTGTTGCGACCCCGGGTTCGGATGATAACAAGTTACCCGCCGAGCACTATTTTGGCGAAGTGCTGCGTGGTGCTCGTGTAATAGAGTCGCGATGCTCAAAAAATGCTACGTTCGAATGAACGTTTATATGATGTAAAACGATATTTATGATGTAAGCGCCTTTTATACTTGTGCGTTCAAGTAATAGAATATCTCCTATGCGGCCGTTCATGTATACGTGTGTATAACCTGAAAGATGGCGCCGCTCGCTTCAGCCCCCACGCACAAGGTGCGGGGGTGTTCGCAAAAAATAGCGTGTTTTCACACTTAATCCGACGTCTCGGTCCTGTAAAGGAGGTGGTAGCGTAGCAAACGAGGCAACCGGACTATAATGCTTTATCACTTTCACTTAGCCATGGAGTTCGAGGGTGGGGCTACGACATAGCCCACGGGGCACCAGCGCTCTCGAATTTGGGGCGTATGTGCCTGGCGAAACGGCCCTTCGTCAAGCGGAGGAATCCTAAACATTCCATGGTCGATCGAGTGGTTGACCCGGTCTCTCGCTGTATCATGACGGTCGGTTTTCGGCTTTCTCTCTTGAGGTGCTTGCCCAGCCGAGCTGGGCACAATCGCAGTAGTTCTCCGGAGCCGCGTTAGCCGATGATACGGAACGTAAGGCAGCAAAACACAGAGCCGCAAACCCAACATTTGACGAAAGACATGATTCGGAGCTGATGCATATAAGGCCTAACTCGAGACGCCGAACACTCCGAAGGTGTTCGGTCTTTATAATAGCGGCAAAACAAAGCCCTAAGCCCCTTGTGTCTGTGCACGGCAGGTTCTTACAGCGCGGCCGATGCCAAAACGTCAGTCTCCACTCTGGTTATAATGATAAACCAGGGGATTATAGCAACAAGAGACAGTAAGAAAGGTTTACGTAGGGTCTTAGTCTGAAAAGAGTCCTTGCAACGGGTCCGTACTGCACGTCTGCGCCTGTGTCTCCCTTGTGCCGTATCCTAGACAGGTGTGCACGCTGTTCATCTGTAAAAAGAGAGGAACTTGGTTGGAAAAGAAATCGTGCAAGAAAGTGCATAAAAAATTGAAATATAGATTTAATAAAGCTGAGCCTATGCTAGCTCATTATGGCTTATATGTGCAAACCCTTGTGGAGGGGTGTGCGGCTAGGTAGCCCCTAGCTTATTTATTCCGGACTCGTCCAGCCGTGTCCGGGGTCTCAGGCGACCTTTTAGTGAAATGATGCCATGTGGACCGGGCATTTTAAGCGTAAGAGACGCGTAATGTGGTATTGCATTGAAGCGGACGAAAGCTTCCCGTCCCAGTGATGCTTGATAGCTACTTTTAAATGGGGCGACATGAAAGGTTAGCTTTTCTTGTCGGAAGTTGTTGGGTGAACCGAACATAACTTCTAGTAATAATGAAACTGTGCACCCGGTGTAAGGGCCTGGTGCCACTCCTTTGAAGGAAGTGCGGCTATGCCGAATTGCGGTATGGTCTATCCCAACATACGGATTGTGTCCGGATCTAGCAGGTTTAAGTCACCGCCGCCGTACATCAAAACATGCGTGAATTGCGGTCCGTCTATTATGGGATCCAATATCAGGGCAGTCTATCCTGCGTTCCGGATACTTCTGGACTAATCCAGATGGTTGAAAGTGATTGGTTTTGACATCCAATCTCGGTGTTCCACTGAGGTGGACCGTGCGACACTTGTCTTAGCGAGTGCCGTGTTGGTTTTTCGTACTATCACGTGAAGCGAGTTTACTGTTTTGACTTCTTGTGGGAAAGTCTTTTGACTTCCGGTGCTCTGCTGGTGGGGTTCGTCATCGTCCTCGCTTGGCATCGAGGCCTTGTGTCCGGGCGTTGAGTCTGCGGACTGTTTAAAACCCAACAATTTCGTTTGGTATGGTTTGCAGGCCTTCCGGGGGTAATGTGGATTTGACATATCCGATCTAAAATTTTGTTTAAATTTGATAGCTCGTCTCTGTTGTCCTTAAGAGGCCGTGTTTTATTGTTTGGCCGCGAGCTTTTGAATCCGGCGTTGACCGCCGTGCCCTTTGGGCTTTTTTCTTTATTCCGGCGCTGATCTTTCCTGCGCCGTGACTTTCCGTTTCCATCTCTGATCTCGGATGTATTGGTCATTTGGTCTTTGCATCTTGCTAGCCGGCTGTCTTCTCCTCGCAAAAGCGCGTCATGAGGCTTGTTAGCGCGGCCATTGTTCTTGGCTTCTCTTGGCCGAGGTGTCCGGTGAGCCATTCGTCTCGGACGTTGTGTTTAAAAGCTGCTAAGGCTTCCGCGTCCGGACGATCGACTATTTGGTTCTTTTTGGTAAGGAACCTGTTCCAGAATTCTTGTGGCCGACTCTCCGGGCTGTTGGGTTATATGACTCAGATAAATGCGCATCCGGAGGGCGGACATAAGTCCCTTGAAAATTTGCTCTAACGCGTCCTCAAGCTCTTCCCAACTTCCAACAGTGTTTTACGGGAGGCTTTTGAGCGATGCGAGCTGGCCCTTTGAGCTTGAGGGTAGGTATTTTATGGCATGGAGATCATCTCCTCTAGCCATGTGTATGTGTAGTATGTAATCTTCTATCCGGACTCGGGGTCTGTTGTGCCGTCGTATGCCTCTATGTTCATGGGTTTGAACCTGCTGGAAATTCATGATCCAGCACCTCATCGGTAAAACATAAGCGGGTGTCTGGCGCCCACATATGTGGGTGTGCCGCTGTCTTGAACACTTGTTGTGTTGTGTTACTTCACAGGGCCCTCTTTTGGCCCGTAGATGAACCTAGTTGGGCCGTCCGTTTTCCTGTGATTATAATTCGGCTTGTGCGGCCCCACTTGTCGCTTTTGGCACATCATCGGCCGTCTATCCGCCAGGTGGCCTCTTTATTTTTGTTGTGGAGGCTCTATGGCTTCCTCGTCAAATTCTGGCAACAACTTGCGCTTGGGTAGCTCTTAGTTTTATGGCCATTGCCATATTTGTCTGCGATCTTGAATACTTTGCTCCACTTCATTACGAGTGTGTCTTACGCTGTTTTGAGCTTCCGTTTCTCCTTCTTCAAACTTCTTGCAGTGGCGACGAGTCTTTTTTGTATGTTCTTATGCTCCGGTGTTGTGTCCGGACTGTTGATTGCTCCGTGAAGGGTTGATTATCCGGCTCGTCCTGTTCGTCGTCCGCTGGTTTGCCCTGCTTTATCGCTGGGTCGTTAGGAAGGCTGCTTTGATCGAGGCGGGACTTAGGGCGGCGTCTACGTCGCCGTTTTGGCTGTTTATAGGTGAGATTATCCTCTGCGCGTCCGTTGTTCCTCGTTATCGCTTCCCTTTGGGGTGTCCACCATGTATATGTCGTATGACGAGGCGGTCTTCCAAAGGTGTCTGTAGGCACCGGTTCTTGGTAGTCTCGGCATCGTCGTCCATACCGTCGATGTCTTCGGAGTCGTAGTCGAGTACGTCGGTTAAATCGTTGTGATGGCTCTGAAGTGGGTGGTGGGTGGGCTCTGAATTTCTTCATCGTCCGCGTCCCAACCATCCTGGCCGTAGTTCGGCCAGGGCTCTCCGGATAGCGAGAGATGCTTTAGTGAATTTATGATATCGCCGAAGGGCGAGTGGTGAAATATGTCCGCAGCGGTGAATTCCATGATCGGCGCCCAATCGGATTCGACTGGCAGGGGCGCAGGAGGTTCGGAGTCCGGCAGAGAGTCTGGCACCTCAGCGTCATGGGCTTTATGCGGGACGAGGTAAGTGTTCGGCTCCATCGCCGTAAAAGTTGCAGCTCCCGAGGCGGTGTCTAGCCATCCGTCCTCGATCCAAGCGATCGGCTCCGGACCATGGGTCGGAGCAGATTCGTGTGCGGCCTCCAAGGTGCTGTCCGGCGACAGAGTTAGGTCATGCCCATCGTGACAGCGCGACACGCTTGGCTGTGGCTCAGATCCATCGAAGATCAAGTCCCCGCGGATATCGTCCGTGAAGTTTAGGCTTCCAAACCTGACCTGACGGCCAGGGGCGTAGCTTTCGATCTGCTCCAGATGGCCAAGTGAGTTGGCTCGCAGTGCGAAGCCGCCGAATACGAAGATCTGTCCGGGGAGAAAAGTCTCGCCCAAGACTGTGTCGTTGTCGATTGAAGAGGCCATCAAGCCTATCGGTGACGACACAGAGGAACTCTCAAAGAAAGCACCAATGTCGGTGTCAAAACTGGCGGATCTCGGGTAGGGGGTCCCGAACTGTGCGTCTAGGCGGATGGTAACAGGAGACGAGGGACACAATGTTTTACCCAGGTTCGGGCCCTCTTGATGGAGGTAAAACCCTATGTCCTGCTTGATTGATATTGATATTGTGGATGTTTACAAGAGTGGATCTACCACGAGATCAAGGAGGCTAAACCCTAGAAGCTAGCCTATGGTATGATTGTAAGGGTTGTTGTTCTGTCCTACGGACTAGAGCCATCCTGTTTATATAGACACCGGAGAGGGCTAGGGTTACATAGAGTCGGTTACAATGGTAGGAGATCTACATATCCGTATCGCCAAGCTTGCCTTCCACGCCAAGGAAAGTCCCATCCGGACACGGGGCAAAGTCTTCAATCTTGTATCTTCATAGTCTTGGAGTCCGGTTGATGATGATAGTCCGGCCGATGATAGTCCGGCTGATGATGGTAGTCCGGCTATCCGGACACCCCCTAATCCGGGACTCCCTTAGTAGTTTTGCAAAAAAATTAAAAAAATTATTACTAATGACGCGCTGTCTGTCTAGTGCGCCATTACTAGTTAGACCTAGTAATGGCGCACTTCGGTCGGATGCGCCATTAGTATGTATGTAAAAATTAAAAAAAAACATTATTACTAGTGGCGCACCGTTTTACAGTGCGCCATTAGTGCCTTCCACACTAATGGCGCATCACTAACTAGTGCGCCATTAGTATATAGTAGTGGCGCACTGCATCCCTGGTGCGCCATTAGTGTCAATCCTATCTATAGCCCTTTTCCTAGTAGTGGTGGCTTGGTGTGCTAGGGAATTCATATGGAGTGGAGGTAATTAATCTACCAAACCATAGAATACATTCGCTCATGCATAATTGACTTGGGACGGTACCTGAGGAAATAAAACAATCTTTCTCGAACCCACGGCGGCAACTTGCACCAAATGCACATGAATTCGGGGAAGTCACTTCTTCCATCCAAGCATAAGCTTCATGAACGAAACATGAAGGCATTGCTTACAAAGTTCCCAACACTAGGTTGATGTTCAACATGAATCATGGGGGAGACAAAATGCTACTGATGGGCTCAACAACAACTCATCAGAATTTCCAGATCACTGGACTTCCACCATCATGTGAACACGGTAATAGCATTGGTCAGACCCAAAAGATATAATGGTGTATGCTCGAGGGATCAACCACGAGTAAGACAACACTACGAACATCATTGGTTCTGATTTGATTTGACGATAGCCGATACTCAAATCAAGGGTTGGATAAGACAATAGCACCGACAACTGATCACAAGGATCAATCAACGAAGATATCATATTTCTTCAACACACACACACACACACACACACACACACACACACACACACACACACACACACAAGGATATCCCTTAGAAATGAACTAAGTCAGACATGCTTTTATCTTCCAACTCTCCAAGTTGTTGTTTAGCTTAACCAACTAGCTCAGGGATATCCAACACGGATTCTTGGAGAAAGGGTGGTTTGGAGGAAAACCAACATGATCACGAACTCAACATAGCGGTCAGGTGACAACCTGGTGATACTTCCGAGAAGATAATCGGAATATCACGAACCACCGATATGCTACTAAGCTCGAGAATAATCTTGCTTTTCAGGGCAAGACGATATGATCAAAAGAGCGAGGGATTGGCACAATCGTAACTCATTGATCGAAAAGTGCACCGGAAATAAGGACTAGGTAGCACGGTCAATCTTAGGATGATGATTTAATAACCAACACACTAAGAATGAGAGTATTGTCCATTTACTACCAAGCAACGAGTTGCTAGGAGTATTGATTTCACACACCATGATTCACTTGTCGACATTTCGGCTACAATAACATGGAAACCGAGGAATGAACAATGATGACCAGAAGTATCACTGCATCAAGAATTCATATGAGTTAGTGCAATTCTCATGACGACCCTGACATAAAGAGGGTAATACTCCGAGGTAGAATAGAATCAAAAGCTGGATTGGCATTTGATTTGCGGATTACAACTGCTTTGACCCAATCCTGGATATGGATGAGGTACTGGAGTTTGTTTCTCCTAGTCATTCCAGAATAGAATGGCTTGACGGACCACAAGGATAATATGCATTGATGAACGGATGCACGCATACTCTTGATTATCAATTGATAGATGGAGGTCAGAGAACAACTAAAGAGGGACAACTCAAAGGAACATATGTTTTTTTTTCTGAGTTGTGAATGCATAGATTAGTATGTCGAGCGAAGCTCAACATTTCTTCCGGATAACCCATGCAGGAAAGTAGGACTGGCAGATTCACAATGTAGAACGAAGAACTCATCAAGAGCACTCTTATTGTGATCTTTGGTTCAAAGGAACTCCTGCCAAGGATGGTTCATGGTATTTGGAAGAATGATATACCACGGACCTCGAAGACTATCACAAAGGTTACTAATATCCTAAAGGAACTAGCAACACTATCAACATTAGGTAAGTAGGGTGAATCTTGGCTCAAGAACCCAGGAGTAGAATACCTACTAACTAAATTGCATCACGGGATGCTTTCGGGAATGATGGCCAGAATCATCACACTGGGAACACAAACATGTCTAGATTACTAGGTGACTCCCTAAAACACCTAGGTTCATAATAATAGCTCCAACATATATGCCGAGGCAGCGGAGTACCTCAACACACTAATTTGTGTGATTAATCTGGCCCAAATGAACATTAGTAACGAAGAGAAGGGATTTGCAAATGCATCAGACTATTTAGAAACCTAGGATGACTTGGACAGCATAACGGCTGTAAATGCTCAACAAAAAGATTTGAAACATTCACAAGGATTTGCATAGTCACTTAACAACATCATATCAAGGTTCTGGTTCAACTGAGAACATGCTAAAAGTAGTAGAAACTGAACTGGGGCTTAAAGCCAACAATCTTAAAAGTCTATGGATTAGTAACACGTCATCCTGATAGATAGATGAGAAGGCCTAGTTCTTAATCACCGTAGAAGAGAAGAGGTTTACTCAGATCAGAAGGCCATGAGGTATAAGGAGTAAAAAGAGCCTTACGTTCCCTTCCCCAATCAATTCCCTTACATAACTAAAGCATTTCTAGATACAACTTCGACCGGTTTGGCTTGGTAATCCTCTGAGCGATCAGGGCTCCGATACCAAAGCTGTCGGGACCACGATTCCAAGTCACATCGACCTAGCGGTAACACCTCATATAACTGCGGCCTCCCTCACGCACGGTATTCCCACGGGTGTCACCTTACCATGGCTCGGGACCGTTTAGCCTTTTGGCTCACGTATATGATAGTGTCGCTAGCATCCATATGATGAAGAACCGGGCCGACATGGCTAGTCGTGAATCCAAAGCGGCACTAACCCATGGGGACAAGCATACATGAATCAACTTCGAGCATGTCGATTCGATGGCGTGTGAATCCGATTGTAGCAGGGCTAACAGGACTCCGGGAACCCGGGCTGTAGGCAGCTAGGCGGACTCGGATGTCACCGCGTGACATCTCCCGAAGGGATGAACACGTGAACGAAGTGAAACACATGCCGACCAGTCAAGCGTCCTGAGCAGTAGTGCTGGGCTAGCAGGACTCCGGTGAACCGGGCTGTACCGGACTACTAAGGCTCAAGGAAGCACTAGACTACATTTCCCCATAAGAGAGGCTGCCAAGGATAAACAACTAGATTGTCGGATCCCACACATACCAAGCATTTCAAACATACACACAATATGCTCAATATGTGTAAATACAACATGGCATCACAACATAACTCTACGACTCAAGTATTTATTCATTAGGCTCCGAGGAGCGAGATATTACAAACATGGGTCTCATGACCCAACATTCAGAGCATACAAGTGAAAGCACACGCGGAAGCTTGACTATCTACCAGATCTTGCCGAGGGCACAAGATCGTAGCTGAGGTAACAAGCTAAACGTCGAAGTCCACACGGAACTACTAGCGAGACTGACGTCTCTCTACAAAACATAAAATAAGCAAACGTGAGTACAAATGTACCCAAAGCAAGACTTACATCAGAACTAACTTCATATGCATCGGTATCAACATAGTGTTGGTGGAGTTTAACTGCAGCAAGCCAGCTTTGACTCGGTGGCTATCCTGAACTACGACTGCAAGTAACTCTTTGAGGTGGCGCACACGAGTACACATATTCACCATATCAATACACCACTATGGATCCGCTGCCGTCTACCTACGAGAACGCCATCCATAGCACTCACACTTATCTTGCGAGTTTTAGAGTATCCACTTTCACTTGTCTATGAACTGTTATAGGCAACCCAGAAGTCCTTTACCACGGACACGGCTATTCGAATAGATGATGTTAACCCTGCAGGGGTGTACTTCTTCACACACGCTCTCGCCACTTACTGCCATGTACACGTCATGTATCTCGGCAACCTTCAAGCAGAAGCCTGGTGAGGGTGTCGGCCACGACCTGACTAAACACATGAGTCCCTAGTCCAGGTTTATCGCCTATTCGGGTTCCATCCGTAGGGAGTCCGGCCGAGGTTTCCACTAACGGCCCCGAACGATGTGTGCAGGGTTCCCGAGACACCAAGCAGGCGAATCCAGACACCGTGCCACGTGCCTACCGCAACACAGCCCACCCCTAAGGTCAGCGCCACGATGCCCCCAAAGATGCTACAAACACCCGAAACTACTTTGCAACTCCCAGACAGAGGACAAGAGTGGTTAATAAGTCGAGAGGGTCAATTAAGGATCCCAATGTGTGGTAGTAACTATTTCATGGATCACAAACACAGAACTCAGTTCCTGAGGGGCCAATTTGCAATAAGACAATCCACCATGTACTCCTACATGGCCTCTCACCGCTACCTTTACCAAATCGTATTCACACACTTAGCTCTCAACAGTAGGACATGTTCACACACCTTCGATTCATCCCCGATGAATCAGACTTGACTCAACTCTAAGCAATATCCGTCATGACAAACAAGCATGGATGAGTAGGCACAACAGGGCTCAAACAACTCCTACTCATGCTAGTGGGTTTCATCTATTTACTGTGGAATGACAGGTCATGCAGAGGATAAAGGGGTTCAGCTACCGCAGCAAGTAACAGATGAATCGTTGTTGTCCTAATGCAGTAAAAGAGAGCAGGAGCGAGAGAGTGGGATTGTATTGGAATGAACAAGGGGGTTTTGCTTGCCTGGCAATTCTGAAGATAATATAGTTCTTCATCGGTGTCATCGAACTCATCGTCGGTACGTCGTCTACTTAGAGGGGACAAATACCGGCAACAGAGAAAGAAGCACAATCAATGCAATGCACAATATGATGCATCATCATGACATGGTAAAATGAGTGTGTTGGGCTAATGCAACTACAACCTGATGGGTTTGAGCTATTTTGAACCAAAGATTCAAAGTTCAAACTCATTTGTGAACTTAAATAGTGCTTTACCATGTTTTGCACTAAACAGCAAGTTAAATAGTTTAAACATGCATGAAACTAGTACAGATGGATAGATTGGATTTTTCTGATCATTTTTCATATATAATTTATTTCATTTGGAGTTACAGATTAATTTCTATGAATTTTTGAAGTTTGCAACAATTTCTGGAATTTTCTATATAAGAATAAATCCAGAAATTACTTATTGCGTCAGCAGTGCGTCATGGTGACATTAGGGGTCAAGGGGACGTCCAGGTCAACCTGACCAGTGGGTGCCGCGTGTCAGCAGTTAATTAAACTAACTAAATTTAGTTAGTTCTAATCTGAGTTAATTAGCAGAGGGGGCCCACTTGTCATAGACTCAGGGGAGTCAACCTGGACCCACCCATTCAAGGTCAACGGGTCAAACTCGCTGGTGTTTAGCCGCTGGTGAGGCCAGACGCGGTGGAGGAAGTGCATTAGTGCATTCCGGCGACCAAATGGACGGCGGAGACCTTCTACGCGAAGCTGAGAACGAGCAGCGTCGTTTGGTGGCAGTGGTGGAGCTCTGGGTGGCCGAGAACATCGCCGGCGACAACCTTGGTGGTGGCCGGAGTTCGGGCGAGGTCGAACTCGTCGCTAGGGGGCACGGCGAGGCGCGTGGTTAGTGCGTTGAGCTCCTGGGGGTGCGTTAGGGCTAGTGGACAAGGTGGCGCGGCCATTGGGTGACCGGAGCCTCGTCGGCGACGAGCTCCGCGGTGGCGCGTGCGGGTGAGCTACGTGCAGTCGATGTAGGGCTCGAGAGCGAGAACGAGAAGGGGGAGGAGGTAGCTAAGCTCATGGCGGTCACGATGGTGCGAGCAGCAATGAGTCGGGGAGACGGGTGCGGTGGTGGCGAAGGGATCTCCGGTGGCGGAGTCGAGGCGAGGTTGTTGCGGTGGCTTGGGCACGCGGCGCTTCGGGCTCGGCTAGCTCGGCGGACGACGGCGGGGCTCGTGGACACGCAGTGGAAGCGGCGCGAGGGCAGCGGTGGCTGCGGCTACTGGCGGCGGGGCAGCGGCAGCTGCCGGTCATGGCGGAGAGCGAGGAGAGAAGCGAGAAGTGGGCGTGTCGAGGGTGAAGTGCGGCGTGGAGCTCGCCCAGGTGTCCATGGACGAAGCTCGTCAGCGTCACCTCCCTGCCTGCTCAAGGGAACGAGCAAGCATTGGTCGGCACCGCCAAAGACAAAGGTCTGGTTCGCCAGTGGGCAGGGACGTGGGTTTGGCAGTACTAACTCTCTCTCTCTCTTCCTGTTTTCTGTTTGATTTTCTATTTTGTTACATTTTGTTTTGGGTTTATTAAAATACTAAACCATTTTATAAAATCTTGAAAATAATTATGTGGCTAGAACTAAAATATACCAAACCACATAAAATGTTCGAATTATTGGACATATATTAATTATATATAAAATATATATCCAATGCAAATAGTTATTGAATTAATTCAAAGGCCCAAAATAATGTTTGATCACTCCAAAAATATTGGTTTGCATTTTACCTCATGCCAATATTTTCACAGAATAACAGGAACATTTTCTTGGACTCATTTGATGAGGTTTAAATGTTGGTTATTTTTAGGGGTTTTCTGAGGCTTTGAAAATTCCTCAATTCAAATTTCATTTGAATTTAAACATGATGCACACATGGAAGCTGGCATAGGTCAGACCAGGATTAGGGATGTGACACCCCAAGAGCCGCTGCCCCGCCGCCCAACCCCGCCCCGCCGGACCCACCTCGTCGAGGTACCGCGTCGATCCGAGCCGCCAGTTTTTTTTTAAAAAATGTTCTGTTTTTTTAGAAACCCTAGTTCGGCTTTTTTTCGGTTAGCCGGTTTTCCTCGGTTCTTCTAATTTGCGGACGTTCGTTTTAACGAACGGTAGTTCGCCCGTTAGTTACAGCTAACGAACGCTCGTTCGTTAGGCTGTTCGTCAGTTTTCTTTTTATCGGATTTATCTGCGATTATTCTCTATCGCGATTTACGATCGATCTTAGTTTACATTTATCTTTTAAGCTCGTTAACGGAATCAGGTGATTCAAGCGCCTAGATCTTCGTCTCGAGACTCTCTTTCTGTTTAATCAACTTAAACAAGATTTTGGTACTGTAAAATTTGACCCTAGTTCAGACTAGTAAACAGATCTTGTTTCTTTTGCCATTTGAGTTTCGTTGCTCCGCTTGGTTTGATTCTTTTTGCGAAGCGGAGTTCTTAAGTTGAACTTTCTGGTCAACCTCTTTTAGTTGAGTTTTGCTTGTGCATCTTTGCTTGTTGCTTATGAAATTTATTGTTTGTTTGCGATAGAATTCCCGAAGTGCGAAGCGTGTTACTACGAGTCTCTAGGATTCGCGGATCATCAGCAAGGCAAGTTTTTCATACCCAGTTTTTATGCATTAGTTGCAATCCTCAAACATTGCATGGTTAGTATGTCTTTAACTTGTGGGTTGGGAAGTAGTTGTTGAGGTAGAACCTATTGCCCTATTACTATCAAACCCTCGGGAGTTACTTCTACGTGTTGCTTATATTGCTATGCTATGCTCGTAGACGTGGTTGGGTTTGAGTGAATCCATGGCAGATGTGAGATTGTTAATTAATGGTTCAACTTAAGGTGGCAACTTGAAATTAACATCTGGGTGGATTGAGGCACCTGGGGAACCCAATGTTGTCTGTTGTTTTTTTTTTTGGAAATCCCGGGGTACCCGTGTGATCTTCCTATGGACCGCCACCCAAGCTTAAAGGAACTGAGATGATTCATGCTAGAAACTTCCGTGTGCAGCCACAAGCTATTATGGGCTCTAGCATAGTTGAGTAGGTTACATGAAGCTCTTGAAGAGGTAGATCAGCAGGTAGTGGGTTTTATAGGTTTGGTATGGTCTACCCGGAGTAGAGAGTTAATGTTTCTGAAAGACTGTGTCTCTGTCATCCGTTTCTCAAACACCATGCGGTCACGAGAAATCAACGGAGGCGATCGAGTCTTAATGGCGAAAAGTGTGCAAACCTCTGCAGAGTGTACAATCTAATCATGGTTAGCCGTGTCCCCGGTTATGGACAATCTTTAGTATCTAGTACTTGGGTTATCACATGTATCTCGTCATTCTTAATTAATATTGTTGGGTTGTTAACTACTTCAATTGGGATTGAGTTGGCGTTATACCTTCTCAATGTTTCAACCACCATGATAGTTAAATTAGAAATCTATTCCACTGTTGTAGGGAAAAATTGGCTTTTCACAAAACTACAACCATAGAGCTTTCCACCAGCCAAATATGCATGTAGTGATAGCATTATCCTGTTCTTTTTTTACTGTGTTATATTGCCAGCATATTCCATGTGCCGACCCGTTCTCGGGCTGCAACATATTATGTTGCAGACTTTTCAGACGAGGAGTAAGGTTCGTTAGGTCGTTGCCGTGCAGCTCAGCTATGCCGTTGGACTTGATGGACTCTCTTTATCTTCCAAGCCTTCCGCTGTTATCGCATTAGATGGCCTTAAGCCATATTATTGTAATAAGTTCTCTTTTGAGACATTCAATGTAATAAGTGTGTGATTGCTACTCTGTTATAAATCCTTCGAGTACTGTGTGTGTCAGCATTACTGATCCAGGGATGACACTGAAACACAGAGACTTGACCATCTGAGGTCGGGTCGCTACATATATATACCTACATACCCCAAAAACATCCAGGGGCACCACGAAACACAATTTCCACCGCCATAATCTTCTGTATCCGCGAGATCCCATCTTGGAGCCTTCGCTGGCACTCTGCCGGAGGGGGAATCAAGCACGAAGGGCCTCTACATCAACATCCTTGCTCCTCCGATGAGTTGTGAGTAGTTTCACGGCAGACCTCACGGGTCCATAGTTATTAGCTAGATGGCTTCTTATCTCTTTTGGATCTCAATACAATGTTCTCCCCCTCTCTTATGGAGATCTATTCGATGTAATCTCTTTTTGCGGTGTGTTTGTCGAGATCCGATGAATTGTGGGTTTATGATCAAGTTTATCTATGAATAATATTTGAATCTTCTCTGAATTCTTTTATGTATGATTAAGTTATCTTTGCAAGTCTCTTCGAATTATCAGTTTGTTTTGACCTACTAGATTGATCTTTCTTGCCATGGGAGAAGTGCTTAGCTTCGGGTTCAATCTTGTGGTGTTCTTACCCAGTGACAGAAAGGGTTGCAAGGCATGTATTATATTGTTGCCATCGAGGATAACAAGATGGGGTTTATATCATATTGCATGAGTTTATCCTTCTACATCATGTCATCTTGCTTAATGCGTTACTCTGTTCTTATGAACTTAATACTCTAGATGCATCTTTGGATAGCGGTCGATGTGTGGAGTAATAGTAGTAGATGTAGGCAGGAGTCGGTCTACTTGTTATGGACGTGATGCCTATATACATGATCATGCGTAGATAATCTCATAACTATGCGCTTTTCTATCAGTTGCTCGACAGTAATTTGTTCACCCACCGTAATACTTATGCTCTTGACAGAAGCCACTAGTGAAACCTATGGCCCCCGGGTCTATCTCTTATCATATTTGCTTCCAATCTAATTTTATTTGCATCTTTACTTTTTGCATCTATATTATAAAATACCAAAAATATATTTATCTTATCATACTATCTTTATTAGATCTCACTTTACATGAAGTGGCCGTGAAGGGATTGACAACCCCTTTATTGCGTTGGTTGCGAGTCCTCAGTTTGTTTGTGTAGGTGTGTGGGACTTTTGAGGAGCCTCCTACTGGATTGATACCTTGGTTCTCAAAACTGAGGGAAATACTTACGCTACACTTTTCTACATCACCCTCTCCTCTTCGAGGAAAACCAACGCATGCTCAAGACGTAGCAAGTTGCTCCGGTTTTTGAGGGGTGTGTGTCCAAACTTTCATCAAACATGCCAAATTTTTTACCACATCATCTTGGTGGCATGACATTACATCAAGCAAGGTTTCATGTGTTTCTGCTTTTTTTTAATTTTTTTGGAATTTAAAGGCCATGGCACTCCATGCTTAATTGTGTCATAGCCGTTAGACCAGTATGTTTGAAAATTTCTTCCAATTTACTACAGATGGAATTAAATCGCACACAAGTACAGAAAATATGACTTTTCAAACTGTTATGGTTAGCTGTTGCATTATAGCGACCCGACCTCAGACGGTCAAGTCTCTGTGCTTAAGTGTCATCCCTGGTTTGTAACATCCCAAAATTCTAAATTTTGGAAAGTTATAATAAATAGATAGATTGATTGATTGGTTGCTTGATCGTGTGAAATTGAGTGAAATTCGAAACTTTTTGAAAGTTAAATGAGAGGGAATAAAAGAACTTTCCCAAACTTTCATTTTGCATTCGTGATCTCCGTGAATTCAAATTCTTTTCACCACAAAACCCTGGAGAGAAGATGACATGACTTCTTCCATTTATTTAAATGACAAGGGGTGTTGAAAATATTTGAAGTTCATTTGAAATTATTTTCCAATTCATAAACTTCAAGCAACTCAATGATTTTCATGAGAGAAGATAAAATGACTTCTTCAAAACATATGAAATATGAGTTGGGAGTTTAAAAGAATTACATTCAAAGCTCTTTTGAATTTATTTTCAATTTGGAGTTATTTGAGTTTTATTCAAATTATTTTTCTCAAAAAATAAACTATCTGGAAAATAGGGTAACATGATTCCCTACATCAGAAAATTAGAGAGAAATCAATTTGGATTAATTTTGGTATTTTTAAAATGTTTTTTATTGGATTTTATTAGACCAGAAGCACTCTTTGTTTTATTTGAGTTTGTGTGTATTTTATTTGACTCTAGAAAAATGTTCAGCTTGTAGGAAATCTTTTTCTGAAAATTCTGATATATAATATGCCTATATAAATTTCAGTTTTATTTTCGTTTTCAGTTTATCGCTTTCTGTTTAAAAAAACAAATTACAAAAACTGCGCGCGCGCCTGAAACTAACTGTCGCCCACATGCGTAGCATAGCAACAGGCCGGCCCGTTTTTCTTTTGTTTTCTTTTGTCTTTTATTTTATTTTACTTTCGTTAATGTTTAGTTTTTCTGAAACAAATTTCAGAAAAAAAATAGACTTCGGAAAAAAAATGCAGCCAGTGTACGCGCGCGGCCGGGCCGAACTTTTAGCCCATAATCCTTTTCAAATTTCATCTGTGTACGTATATGTTTAGTCCCACATTGCCTAGCCTTTAACCTTTAAGCCTTTTTTCCACCAATAAATATAGACTCATAGAGCCTCTAAAAATCATCCGATTCGGGTTAAATCAATATTTTGATTTGACTAGATTCATTTAAAAGAAATATTTTTTTCTCCTCTCCGGCGCGACTTCTGGAAATTGTCTTCTCTCTCCAAAGTCGTCTTTTCTCTGCCTTATAAAGGTATCTTTCTTTATTTTATTTTTCTTCTTATACTTCCGTAGTTTATTATTTTTAGACTAATACGATAGATTAGATTATCAATTAGTCTACGTATTTATACATTAGACCTTAGCCGTAGCTATTTTTCTTTCGTAAAACAGCTTGGCCTTGATTTTTCAAATAGCCATAACTTTTTACTCGTTCATCCAAATTAGATGAAACCAACGCCCACTTCTTCGTTATGATCTCCTCTATCTAGTAATCCAACTCAAACATGTTTTTGAAAGTTTAAAATTTGAATTAGATCAGATTTGAATTTGAACTTTGTTTTGATCATAACTTGAGTTTCGTAACTCCGATTTTGTTGATTCTTTTTGCAAATCGAAGCTATTGACCTAAACTTTCTGATAAGGCCAAATTCACATAATTTGGTACTGTTAGAAATTGTTTTATGTTGCAAGAGTTATTTGCTTGGTTTTGATGTTTTCCGAATTTGTTTTCTTCGTTTTTCCGATCTTTTGAGTGATTGCTTATGTGTGGTTACTATTGCTTGCTTACGATAGATTCACCAGAGTGTGACGAGTAGAACTATCAAGAGTTTTGAGTGTGAATCATCTTCATCAACATTGCAGGCAAGTTCACACTTTGATCATATCCTTTTTATACCCAGTTTCTATGCATTAGTTTTCACCCTCAAACATTGCATGAGTAGGATTGATAACATGTGGGTATTGGGAAGTAGTTGTTGAGGTAGAACCTATTGCCTGTTACTATCAAACCCTTGGGAGTTACTTCTCTGGCGTTGCTTATATTGCCATGCTATGCTCGTGAGGCGTGGTTTGGTTTGAGAGAATTCATGAAAGATGTGAGAGATTATTGTTAACTAAGGTTTAACTTAAGGTGGCTACTTTAATACACATCTGGGTGGATTGGTTGGGGCACCCTGGGGATATACCAGTGGACTTGCCCGGACACCTGGGGTTATACCAGTGTTGTCCTAGGAGATCTCGGGGTTATACAGTGTGATCATCCTATGGTTCACCACCCAGGCTCAAAGGGATCTGAGATATTTTCATGCTAGAAACTTCCGTGTGCAGCCACAAGCTATTATGGGCTCTAGCATAGTTGAGTAAGTTACGTGAAGCTCTTGAAGAGGTAGATCAGTAGGTAGTGTGTTTGTAGGTTTGGTATGGTCTGCCCGGAGTAAAGAGTTAATGTTTCTGAAAGACTATGTCTCAGTCATCCGTTTCTCAAACATCATGTAGTGCGAGAAATCCAACGGAGGCGATCGAGTCTTGCGGGGAAAAGTGCGCAAACCTCTGCAGAGTGTACAATCTAATCATGGTTAGCCGTGTCCCCGGTTATGGACAATCATCTGTATCTAGTACTTGGAGTATCTTAAGTATCTAATCATGTTACTTAAATTAATTTGTTGGGTTAATGATTACTTTTAATTGGGATCATTGAGTTGGGGGTACCTTCTCAATGATGTTTCAACCACCATGATAGTTAAATTAAAATATATTCCTTTGATATAGGGAAAAATTGGCTTTTCGCAAAACCTTTTAACCATAGAGCTTTTCCACCAGCCAAATATGCATGTAGAGATAGCCATTATTCATCATTGCTCTGTGGTGTGAATTTGCCAGTACATTCAATGTACTAACCCTTTGTGGCTGCAACGTCTCATGTTGCAGGATATCTACGACGAGTAAGTGACACGTTAGGGTTACGATTTCTACACTCAACTTTGCCGTTGGTGTTGATGGGAATCCACAACCTTGTTACTTCCGCTAATTGGATTGAGGTAATGCTATTTACGTTATTTATACATGTGATTTACCTCTGTTATAAATCCTCGAGTACTGTGTGTGTCAGCATACCGATCCAGGGATGACACTTAAGCACAGAGACTTGACCGTCTGAGGTCGGGTCGCTACATGCATGTACATGTAGTTCAAATTTGAATTACGGTCATTAAATGGCTAAAAAATCACTTAGAAGTCTTTAAAAGGTCAAATGACCCCTGAAATTTTCCAAAATTTGACATGACAGTTGTATTAGTACTACAAATTTTCTCACATTTAAAACACCACCCGTTGCCACTTTACTCCAAATTCGTATTTCACAGCTAATAGAAAAATATCAACAACATAACACACAGTTTTTTGTACGAACCATTTGCGACAAAAATTTCTGGGTGTATTTAAGTCTTCCTCCTTAAGCTTCGCCGACTCGTGTGATCCAGTGTCGGCAACCCCCGAATCCATGAATCACAATCCCCATTCCCGCACCCCTTCTTGAAAAGATGACGCTAACGCTGCGTGAAGGCCCATACGATGGTCGCGTCCTCCCCGAGCGCTACCGCCTGCGTCGAGAGCGCAGCCGCCTACACCGAGAGTGCCACTGCATCCGCATTGAGAGCGGCCGCATCCGCCGAGAGGGCTTCTGTGGTAGCCGGTAGGGAAGCTGCAGCAGCCTAGATGGCTGTAGCTGCTGCTGCGATGGTGGCTGCAAACGTTGAGAGTGCTCGAGCCGCCGTCCGTGCCGCCGATGTTGCCCTGGCCCGGGTCGTGGCGATTCACGCCAAGATCGAGGATGCACATGCCAAGTTATTCTAGGCCACCTCGGAATCCAGCATGCAACCCACGTCCAAAAAGGCGGTGGTGGCCATGGAGCACCTGCTTCCTCATGAGATCGCAAAGCGGGAGCTGGAGATGCAGAAGGTGGCGGAGATCGAGGAGCGCCGGGAGGAGGATTTGCGCGTGGCAGAGGTCGAGGTAGGAGAAGCGTCTGTCTGTCGAGGAATCGGCGGTGGAGTAACAACTGAGCTCTGACGCAACCAGTACTATGAGTACTACAACCTTGATGGCGGCGCTGAGGACGAGGACGCGATCGACTTCAGCAGGGGGGCGCGTAGTCCACCACCGGCGGCATGTCGCCAGGACAAGTCATCGACGTCTCATCTCACACCAGGGATGCATAGGCCGGTGATGACCCACAAGTATAGGGGATCTATCATAGTCCGTTCGATAAGTAAGAGTGTCGAACCCAACGAGGAGCAGAAGGAAATGACAAGCGGTTTTTCAGTAAGGTATTCTCTGCAAGCACTGAAATTATCGGTAACAGATAGTTTTGTGATAAGGTAATTTGTAATGGGTAATAAGTAACAAAAGTAAACAAGGTGCAGAAAGGTGGCTCAATCCTTTTTGTAGCAAAGGACAAGCCTGGACAAACTCTTATATAAAATAAAACGCTCCCGTCACACATGGGAATTATCATCAAGCTAGTTTTCATCACGCTCATATGATTCGCGTTCGTTACTTTGATAATTTGATATGTGGGTGGACCGGTTCTTGGGTACTGCCCTTCCTTGGACAAGCATCCCACTTATGATTAACCCCTATTGCAAGCATCGGCAACTACAAAAGAAGTATTAAGGAAAACCTAACCATAGCATGAAACAAATGGATCCAAATCTGCCCCTTACGAAGCAACGTATAAACTAGGGTTTAAGCTTCTGTCACTGTAGCAAGCCATCATCTACTTATTAGTTCCCAATGCCTCCCCCTAGGCCCAAATAATGGTGAAGTGTCATGTAGTCGACATTCACATAACACCACTAGAGGAAAGACAGCATACATCTCATCAAAATAACGAACGAATACCAAATTCACATGACTACTTATAGCAAGACTACTCCCATGTCCTCAGGAACAAACGTAACTACTCACAAATCATATTCATGTTCATAATCATAGGGGTATTAATATGCATATAGGATCTGAACATATGATCTTCCACCGAATAAAACAACTAGCATCAACTACAAGGAGTAATCAACACTACTAGCAACCCACAGGTACCAATCTAAGGTTTTGAGACAAAGGTTGGATACAAGAGATGAACTAGGTTTGAGAGGAGATGGTGCTGGCGAAGATGTTGATGGAGATTGACCCCTCCCGATGAGAGGATCGATGGTGATGACGATGGTGACGATTTCCCCCTCCTAGAGGGATGTTTCCCCGGCAGAACAGCTCCGCCGAAGCCCTAGATTGGTTTCGCCAGGTTTTGCCTCGAGACGGCGGCGCTTCGTCCCGAAAGCTTCATCCTTATTTTTTCTAGGAAGAAAGACTTCATATAGCAGGAGATGGGCACCGGAGGCCTGCCAGGGGGCCCACGAGACAGGGGCGCGCACCCAGGGGGTAGGGCGCACCCCCACCCTTGTGGCCAGGGTGTGGGCCCCCTCTGGTTGATTCTTTCACCAGTATTTTTTCTTAATTCCAAAACGTGCCTTCGTGAAGTTTCAGGACTTTTGGAGTTGTGTAGAATAGGTCTCTAATATTTGCTCCTTTTCCATTGAATTCCGGTGCCCGGCATTCTCCCTGTTCATGTAAACCTTGTAAAATAAGATAGAAAAGGCATAAGTATTCTGACATAATGTGTAATAACAGCCCATAATGCAATAAATATCGATATAAAAGCATGATGCAAAATGGACGTATCAGCCGGCGTGGCGGCGGATTTGTTAAAGTTGTGCGGGAGGAAGAATTCTAGAGTATGTTGCTCATGTCCATCTGCCAGCCCCGATTCCTGTTGGTAAGCGCACCTACAGTTTCCACAGTGGTTACAATGCTACTCCCGAGAGTGCCGCTCAGCTTGCCGCAATGGCAGGAATCACCGGTCTTCGTCATCAAGAGAGCATGGTGCAAGAGAACCATCCTTATCAATACTATTCCACCCCATTACCAAGTATTCTAGTTTTCTGCTAGAGGGAGAATTCTGAAGTATATTGCTCATGTCCATCTGTCAGCCCCGATTCATGTTGGTAAGCGCACCTATAGTTTCCACGGCGATTACGGTGCTACTCTCGAGCGTGCCGCTCAGCTTGCCGCAATGGCAGGAATCACCGGTCTTCGTCATCGAGAGAGCATGGTGCAAGAGAACTATGCTTATCAATACTATCCCACCATCGTCGAGAACGAACCGAATCAAGTTCCCCTCTATCAACCCTCAAGATGACCCGGCTATCCTCGCCATGTCCCGTTACATGACGACCGAGTGTCTTCTTATTTCCGAGTTAGTCTGAGACGCCATTCGAGCCAGGAGATTGCTTGGTGCCACCATACCTCATTCTCCACCAGCTTCTACAACGTTGCCTCCGTGAAGTTTTAGGACTTTTGGAGTTGTGCAGAATAGGTCTCTAATATTTGCTCCTTTTCTAGTCCAGAATTCCAGCTGCCGGCATTCTCCCTCTTGATGTAAACCTTGTAAAATAAGAGAGAAAAGGCATAAGTATGGTGACATAATGTGTAATAACATCCCATAATGCAATAAATATCGATATAAAAGCATGATGCAAAATGGACGTATCAACTACCCCAAGCTTAGACCTCGCTATCCTCAAGCGGAAGCCGATAATGAAAAATATGCCAACATGTTTAGAGATAGAGGTGTCGATAAAATAAAATACGGACATGAGGGCATCATGATCGTTCTTATAACAACAACATATATATATATATATATATATATATATATATATTGTCATATGATCTCTTATGCTAAAGTAACAATCTATTCACAGTGTAAAGTATGAATCAGAAACTTCATTGAAAACTAACAAACTATGATCTCGGTCATTGAAGCAATTGCAATTTATCATAACATCGGAAAGAGTCATTATAAGAGCTTTTCAGCAAGTCCACATACTCAACTATCATTTAGTCTTTCACAATTGCTGACACTCACGCAATACTTATGGTTATGGAGTTTTAGTCAGACACAGAGAAAGATAGGGGCTTACAATGTTGCCTCCCAACCTTTTACCTCAAGGGTAATGGCAACAATAATAGTTCATGATAACTTACATCCAGTTGGATATATATATATATATCAGGATATTTCCAACACAATGTGCTTGCCAAAGGATAAAATGTAAAAAGGAAAGGTGAAGAACACCATGACTCTTGTATAAGGTATAAGACAAGAATAAAAGATAGGCCCTTCGCAGAGGGAAGAAGAGGTTGTCATGTGCTTTTATGGTTGGATGCACAAAATATTAATGTGAAAGAACGTCACTTTATATTGCCACTTGTGATATGGACCTTTATTATGCAGTCTGTCGCTTTTATTTCTCCACATCACAAGATCATATAAAGCTTATTTTCTCCACACAAATGAATCATACATATTTAGAGAGCAATTTTTATTGCATGCAACAATGAAAACTTACTTGAAGGATCTTACTCAATCCATAAGTAGATATGGTGGACTCTCATGGCAAAACTAGGTTTAAGGGTATACGGAAGCACAAGTGGTATCTCTACTTGGAGCACAGAATTTGGCTAGCATGAGGGGGAAAGGAAAGCCCAACATGTTGGATGATCCATGAAAATATACTTTATTTCGGATATAAGAAAACATAATCCATTATGTTGTCTTCCTTGTCGAACATAAACTTTTTAGCACGTCATATTTTAATGAGTGCTCACAATCATAAAAGATGTCCAAGATAGTATATTTATATGTGAAAACTTCTCTTTCTTTATTACTTCCTATTAATTGCAACGATGACCAAAACTATGTTTGTCAACTCTCAACAACTTTTATTAATAATACTCTTTATATGTGAAGTCATTACTCTCCATAAGATCAATACGATCTCTTTATTTCTTTTTATTCTTTCTTTTTCTATTATTCCCTCAAGATCATAGTAAGATTATCAAGCCCTTGACTCAAACTAATCTTTATTATGTATAGCTCACCGACTCGATTACATAGAAGGATCATAAAGCAAAACTCAAAACTAGATCATACCGAAACTTTCATTCTTCTAGATCAAGATATTACCAAAAGGATCGAACTAAGAGAAACGGTAAAGATAGGAGTGTGATGGTGATACGATACCGGGGCACCTCCCCCAAGCTTGGCAGTTGCCAAGGGGAGTGTCCATACCCGATACTCGGTTCACCTTTGGTGGTGAAGAAGATGGTGGTGATGATGGAGTGTCGCACATCGAGCGTAGGAGATCCTCCAATTTGCGGATAATGCCCTTGAGTGTGGTGATATGCTCCTTCAACAAAATATTTTCACGTGTGAGATACTTGTTTTGTATGCGAGCTAACTCAATCATCTTGAAAGCTTCAATCTCTGTTGGGGTAAGAAGATTATGATGAGGTTGAAGGATGTCTTCTTATCCTACTGCCGGAGCTTGATCCTCCATGGCCTTCTTGATCCTATCATCCTTGTTGATCTCCCCGGGTTCTTCTCTCTTCCTCTCTATCTTCATTAGCCAAGCATCGTTGCCCTCATTGTTGGAGAAGGGGGACGACATGATGCCTGGCCTTGACAATTCTGACAAAAAATAGCTCGAAACAAAAACAAAAGATATTTGCGTGATACGAGGGTTCAAACCTTCTGGAGATTATATAATGAATTTTTACCAACCAAAAGAAGTATCGTGCAAGAAAACAGAGTCTGGAGAGCACACAAGGTGCCCACGAGGGAGGGGGCGTGCCCAGGGGGTAGGGCGCGCCCTCCACCCTCATGGACACCTCGTGGCCTTCCCGGAATATTTCTTATTTTCCTATTTTCGTAAATATTCCAAAAACAAAGAAAAAATACAATTAGAACTGTTTTGGAGTCGGTTTACTTACCGTACCTCATATCTATTCCTTTTCGGAGTCTGAAACATTCTGGAAAGTGTCCCTTATGTATTCCTCTGGGGTTACGGTTTCAATAACATTAGTTTCAACATTCATGGGATTACCTGAGATATAATGTTTGATTATTTGACCGTTCACCACCTTCGGATTTGTGCCTTTGAAGTTGTTGACTTTTATGGCACCGGAACGATAGACCTCCTCGGTAACGTAAGGACCTTCCCATTTAGAGAAGAGTTTTCCTGCAAAAAATCTTAAACGAGAGTTGTATAGCAACACATAATCACCTACATTAAACTCATGCTTTTGTATCCTTTTGTCATTCCATCTTTTAACTTTTTCTTTAAACAGTTTGGCATTCTCATAGGCTTGGGTTCCCACTCATCAAGTGAGCTAATGTCAAATAGCCTCTTCTCACCGGCAAGTTTGAAATCATAGTTGAGCTCTTTAATGGCCCAATATGCCTTATGTTCTAGTTCGAGAGGTAAGTGACATGCTTTTCCATAAACCATTTTATATGGAGACATACCCATAGGATTTTTATATGCAGTTCTATAGGCCCATAATGCATCATCAAGTTTCTTGGACCAATTCTTTCTAGATCTATTAACAGTCTTTTGCAAAATTAATTTGATCTCTCTATTACTCAGCTCTACTTGGCCACTAGATTGTGGGTGGTATGGAGATGCAATTCTATGATTAACATCATACTTAGCAAGCATTTTACGAAAAGCACCATGAATAAAATGTGAACCACCATCAGTCAATAAGTATCTAGGAACTCCAAACCTCGAAAAAATAACTTCTTTAAGCATCTTAATAGAGATGTTATGATCAACACTACTAGTTGGAATAGCTTCTACCCACTTAGTAACATAATCAACAACAACTAAAATATGTGTATAGCCATTGGAGGAAGGAAACGGTCCCATATAATCAAAGCCCCAAACTGTTGGAAATATGCCCTAGAGGCAATAATAAAATGGTTATTATTATATTTCCTTGTTCATGATAATTGTCTATTGTTCATGCTATAATTGTATTAACTGGAAACCGTAATACATGTGTGAATACATAGACCACAGCATGTCCCTGGTAAGCCTCTAGTTGACTAGCTCGTTAATCAACAAATGGTTATGGTTTCCTGACCATGGACATTGGATGTCATTGATAACGGGATCACATCATTAGGAGAATGATGTGATGGACAAGACCCAATCCTAAGCATAGCACAAGATCGTGTAGTTCGTTTGCTAAGAGCTTTTCTAATGTCAAGTATCATTTCCTTAGACCATGAGATTGTGCAACTACCAGATACCGTAGGAATGCTTTGGGTGTACCAAACATCACAACGTAACTGGGTGGCTATAAAGGTGCACTACAGGTATCTCCGAAAGTGTCTATTGGGTTGGCACGAATCGAGACTGGGATTTGTCACTCCGTATGACGGAGAGGTATCTCTGGGCCCACTCGGTAATGCATCATCATAATGAGCTCAATTTGACTAATGAGTTAGCCACGGGATCATGCGTTATGGAATGAGTAAAGAGACTTGCCGGTAAGGAGATTGAATGAGGTATTGGGATACCGACGATCTAATCTCGGGCAAGTAACATACCGACGGACAAAGGGAATTGTATACGGGATTGATTGAATGCCGGACACCGTGGTTCATCCGATGAGATCATCGTGGAACATGTGGGAGCCAACATGGGTATCCAGATCCCGCTGTTGGTTATTGGCCGGAGAATGTCTCGGTCATGTCTGCATGGTTCCCGAACCCGTAGGGTCTACACACTTAAGGTTCGGTGACGCAAGAGTTGTTATGGGAAATAATATGTGGTTACCGAAGGTTGTTTGGAGTCCCGGATGAGGTTCCGTACGTGACGAGGAACTCCGGAATGGTCCGAAGGTGAAGATCGATATATTGGACGAAGGGTATTGGTGTCCGAAATTGTTCTGGGAGTACCGGGTGACGACCAGCATGACCGAAAGGTGTTCCGGAGGCCCCGGCCAGCGTTTGGGGGCCTTATGGGACAAGGGGAGGGGGCACATCAGCCCACTAAGGGGCGGCGCGCCCCTCCCACCCCATCTCACGTAACGTGGAGAGGTGGGGGCGCCTCCCCTAGGGCAGCCACCCCTCCCGGCTTGGGGGGCAAGTTTCCTAGGGGTGGGGGCGCCCAAACCCATCTAGGGTTTCCTGTGGCCGCCACCCCTCCCTAGGGAACCCTAGGCGCCTCCTCCACCCCTTCCCCTATATATAGTGAGGGAGAGAGGCAGCCGCACCCCTTCCCTGGCGCAACCCCTCCCTCCTCCAACTCTTCCTTCTACTCGGTAGAGCTTGGCGAAGCCCTGCAGGAATACCACAAGCTCCACCACCATGCCATTGTGTTGCTGGAGTTCTCCCTCAACTTCTCCTCTCCCCTTGCTGGATCAAGAAGGAAGAGACATCCCCGGGCTGTACGTGTGTTGAACGGGGAGGCACCATCCGTTCGACGCTAGATCGGATCTTCCGCGATTTGAATCACCGCGAGTATGACTCCATCAACCGCGTTCTTGTAACGCTTACGCTTAGCGATCTTCAAGTGTATGAAGATGCACTCCCTCTCTCTTGTTGCTAGCATCTCCTAGATTGATCTTGGTGACACGTAGGAAAATTTTGAATTATTGCTACGTTCCCCAACAGTGGTATCAGAGCTAGGTTTATGCGTAGATTCTATGAACGAGTAGAACACAAATAGTTGTGGGCAATGATTTGTTCAATTTGCTTGCCGTTACTAGTCTTATCTTGATTCAGCGGCATTGTGGGATGAAGCGGCCCAGACCGACCTTACACGTACTCTTACGTGAGACAGGTTCCACCGACTGACATGCACTTGATGCATAAGGTGGCTAGCGGGTGTCTGTCTCTCCCACTTTAGTCGGATCGGACTCGATGAAGAGGGTCCTTATGAAGGGTAAATAGCAATTGGCATATCACCGTTGTGGCTTTTGCGTAGGTAAGGAACGTTCTTGCTAGAAACCCATAGCAGCCACGTAAAACATGCAACAACAATTAGAGGACGTCTAACATGTTTTTGCAGGGTATGCTATGTGATGTGATATGGCCAAAAGGATGTGATGAATTATATATATGTGATGTATGAGATTGATCATGTTCTTGTAATAGGAATCACGACTTGCATGTCGATGAGTATGACAACCGGCAGGAGCCATAGGAGTTGTCTTAATTTATTGTATGACCTACATGTCAATGAAAAACGCCATGTAATTACTTTACTTTATTACTAACCGTTAGCCATAGTAGTAGAAGTAATAGTTGGCGAGACAACTTCATTAAGACACGATGATGAAGATCATGATGATGGAGATCATGGTGTCATGCCGGTGACGAAGGTAATCATGCCGTGCCTCGAACGTGGAGATCAAAAGGCGCAAGATGATATTGGCCATATCATGTCACTTTATGATTTGCATGTGATGTTTGTCATGTTTACATCTTATTTTCTTAGAACGACGGTAGCGTAAATAAGATGATCCATCGCTAAAATTTCAAGAAAGTGTTCCCCCTAACTGTGCACCGTTGCGAAGGTTCGTTGTTTCGAAGCACCACGTGATGATCGGGTGTGATAGATTCTAATGTTCACATACAACGGGTGTAAGCCATATTTACACATGTGAAACACTTAGGTTGACTTGACGAGCCTAGCGTGTACAGACATGGCCTCAGAACACAAGAGACCGAAAGGTCGAACATGAGTCGTATAGTAGATACGATCAACATGAAGATGTTCACCGATGATGACTACTCCGTCTCACGTGATGATCGGACACGGCCTAGTTGACTCGGATCATATATCACTTAGATGACTAGAGGGATGCCTATCTAAGCGGGAGTTCATTAAATAATCATATGAACATAGTCAAAAGGTATTTGCAAATTATGTGGTATCTTACGCTTTAGTTCTACTATTTAAGATATGTTCCTAGAGAAATTTTAGTTGAAAGTTGATAGTAGAAATTATGCAGACTGGGTCCGTCAACTGAGGATTATCCTCATTGCTACGCAGAAGGCTTATGTCCTTAATGCACCGCTCGGTGTGCTGAACCTCGAGTGTCATCTGTAGATGTTGCGAAACATCTGACATACACGTTTTGATGACTACATGATAGTTCAGTGTGTAATGCTAACGGTTTAGAATTGTGGCACCAAAGACGGTTTTTGAAACGTCGAAGAACATATGAGATGTTCCAAAGACTGAAATTGGGATTTCAGACTAGTGCCCACGTCAAGAGGTATGAGACCTCTGACAAAGTTTCTTAAGCCCGCAAACTAAGGGAGAAAAGCTCAATCGTTGAGCATCTGCTTAGATTGTCTGAGTACTACAATCGCTTGAATCGAGTGGGAGTTAATCTTCCACATGAGATAGTGATGGTTCTCCATAGTCACTGCCACCAAGCTATTAGAGCTTCGTGATGAACTATAACATATCAGGGATAGACATGATGATCCTTGAGCAACTCGCGATGTTTAACACCGCGAAAGTAGAAATCAAGTAGGAGCATCAATTGTTGATGGTTAGTAAAACCACTAGTTTCAAGAAGGGCAAGGGAAAGAAGGGATACTTCATGAAATGGCAAATCAGTTTCTGCTCTGGTGAAGAAACCCAAGGTTGAACCCAAACCCGAGACTAAGTGCTTCTGTAATGAGGGGAACGGTCACTGAAGCAGAACTACCCTAGATACTTGGTAGATGAGAAGGCTGGCAAGGTCGACAGAAGTATTTTGAATATACGTTATATTATTGTGTACTTTACTAGTACTCCTAGTAGCACCAGGGTAATAAATACCGGTTTGGTTGCTAAGTGTTAGTGACTCGAAATAAAAGGCTGCGGAGACTAGCTAAAGGTGAGATGACGATATGTGTTGGAAGTGTATCCAAGGTTGATGTGATCAAACATCGCACGCTGCCTCTACCATCGGGATTGGTGTTAAACCTAAATAATTGTTATTTGGTGTTTGCATTGAGCATAGACATGATTGGATTATGTTTATCATAATCTGATTATTCATTTAAGGAGAATAATGGTTACTCTATTTATTTGAATAATACCTTCAATGGTCTTGCACCTAAAATGAATGGTTTATTGAATCTCGATCGTAGTGATACACATGTTCATGCCAAAACATATAAGATAGTAATGATAGTACCACATACTTGTGGCACTGCCATTTGAGTCATATTGGTATAAAAGCATGAAGAAGCTCCATGTTGATGGATCTTTGGACTCACTCGTTTTTGAAAATATTGAGACATGCGAACCATGTCTATTGGTAGATATGCATGAAGAAACTCCATACAGATGGATCGTTTGGACTCACTTGATTTTGAATCACTTGAGACATGAAAATCATACCACATGGGCAAGATGACTGAAAGGCCTCGTTTTCAGTAAGATGGAACAAGAAAGCAACTTGTTGGAAGTAATACATTTTGATGTGTGCAGTCCAATGACTGTTGAGGCACGCAGTGGAAATCGTTATGTTCTTACTTCACAGATGATTTGAGTAGATGCTAAGTATATTTACTTGATGAAACACAAGTCTGAATTATTGAAAGATGTAAGTAATTTCAGAGTGAAGTTGAAGATCATCGTGACAAGAGGATAAAGTGTCTATGATATGATCATAGAGATGAATATCTGAGTTACGAGTTTGGCACACAATTAAGACATTGTGGAAATTGTTTCACAACTAATACCGCCTGGAACACCATAGTGTGATGGTGTGTCCGAACATCATAACTGCACCCTATTGGATATGGTGCATACCATGATGTCTCTTATCGAATTACCACTATTTTTTATGGGATAGGCATTAGATACAACCACATTAACTTTAATAGGGCACCACGCAATTTCATTGAAACGACACCGTATGAACTATGGTCTAGAGAAACCTAAGCCGTCGTTTCTTAAAAGTTTGGGGCTGCGACGCTTATGTGAAAAAGTTTAAGGCTGATAAGCTGGAACCCAAAGTGGATAAATGCATCTTCATAGAATACCCAAAACAGCTGGGTATACCTCCTATTTCAGATCCGGAAGCAAAAGTGATTGTTTCTAGAAACGGGTCCTTTCTCGAGGAAAAGTTTCTCTCGAAAGAATTGAGTGGGAGGATAGGTGGAGACTTGATGAGGTTATTGAACCGTCACTTCAACTAGTGTGTAGCAGGGCACAGGAAGTTGTTCCTGTGGCACCTACACCAATTTAAGTGGAAGCTTATGATAGTGATCATGAAACTTCGGATCAAGTCACTACCAAACCTCGTAGGTCGACAAGGATGCGTACTACTTCAGAGTGGTACGTAATCCTGTCTTGGAAGTCATGTTTCTAGACAACAATGAACCTACGAGCTATGGAGAAGCGATGGTGGGCCCGAATTCTGACAAATGGCTCGAGGCCATAAAATCCGAGAGAGGATCCATGTATAAAAATGAAGTATAGACTTTGGAAGTACTACTTGATGGTCATAAGTCTGTTGGGTGCAGATGGATTTTAAAAGGAAGACGGACAATGATGGTAAGTGTCACCATTAAGAAAGCTCGACTTGTCGTTAAGATGTTTTCCGACAAGTTCAAGGAGTTGACTATGATGAGACTTTCTCACTCATAGCGATGCTAAGAGTCTGTTGGAATTATATTAGCAGTTACTGCATTATTTATGAAATCTTGCAGATAGGATGTCAAAACATGTTTCCTCGACGCTTTTCTTGAGGAAAGGTTGTATGTGATACAACCAGAAGGTTTTTTCAATCCTGACGGATGCTAACAAGTATGCAAAGCTCCAGCAATCCTTCTAAGGACTGGAGTAAGCATCTCGGAGTTGGAATGTACGCTTTGATGAGATGATCAAAGATTTTGGGTTTATACAAAGTTTATCAGAAACTTGTATTTCCAAAGAAATGAGTGGGAGCACTATAGAATTTTTGATGAGTATATGTTGTTAACATATTGTTGATCATAAATGATGTAGAATTTCTGGAAACCATACAGGGTTATTTGAAAAGTGTTTTCAATGGAAAACATGGATTAAGCTACTTGAACATTGAGCATCAAGATCTATAAGGATAGATCAAAAAACTCTTAATAGTACATTCAAATGAATACATACCGTGACAAGATTTTGAAGGAGTTCAAAATAGATCAGCAGAGAAGGGTTCTTGGCTGTGTTACAAGGTGTGAGTATTGAGTAAGACTCAAGACCTGACCACGGCAGAAGAGAGAGAAAGGACGAAGGTCGTCCCCTATGCTTTAGACGTAGGCTCTACAGTATGTTATGTCGTGTACCGCACCTGAAGTGTGCCTTGCCATGAGTCAGTCAAGCGGTACAAGAGTGATCCAGGAATGGATCACATGACAGCGGTCAAACTTATCCTTAGTAACTAGTGCACTAAGGAATTTTCTCTATTATGGAGGTGGTAAAAGAGTTCGTCGTAAAGGGTTACGTCGATGCGAACTTTGACACTAACCAGATGACTCTGAGTAGTAAACCGGATTCGTATAGTAGAGCAGTTGTTTGGAATAGCTCCAAGTAGCGCGTGGTAGATGCATCTACTAGATGATATAGAGATTTGTAAAGCACACACGTATCTGAAAGGTTCAGACCCGTTGACTAATAACCTCTCTCACAAGCGAGATATGAACAAACCCCAAGGGTGTTGGATTCATTACAATCACATAGTGATGTGAACTAGATTATTGACTCTAGTACAAGTGGGAGACTGTTGGAAATATGCCCTAGAGGCAATAATAAAATGGTTATTATTGTATTTCCTTGTTCATGATAATTGTCTATTGTTCATGCTTTAATTGTATTAACTGGAAACCGTAATACATGTGTGAATACATAGACCACAACATGTCCCTAGTAAGCCTCTAGTTGACTAGCTCGTTGATCAATAGATGGTTATGGTTTCCTATCCATGGACATTGGATGTCATTGATAACGGGATCACATCATTAGGAGAATGATGTGATGGACAAGACCCAATCCTAAGCATAACACAAGATCGTGTAGTTCGTTTGCTAACAACTTTTCTAATGTCAAGTATCATTTCCTTAGACCATGAGATTGTGCAACTCCCGGATACCGTAGGGAATGCTTTGGGTGTACCAAAGCGTCACAACGTGAATCGGGTGGCTATAAAGGTGCACTACTGGTATCTCGAAAGTGTACATTGGGTTGGCACGAATCGAGACTGGGATTTGTCACTCCGTATGACGGAGAGGTATCTCTGGGTCCACTCGGTAATGCATCATCATAATGAGCTGAATGTGACTAATGAGTTAGTCACGGGACAATGCGTTACGGAACGAGTAAACAGACTTGCCGGTAACGAGATTGAACGAGGTATTGGGATACCGACGATCGAATCTCGAGCAAGTAACATACCAACGGACAAAGGGAATTGTATACGTGATTGGTTGAATCCCGGACACCGTGGTTCATCCGATGAGATCATCGTGGAACATGTGGGAGCCAACATGGGTATCCAGATCCCGCTGTTGGTTATTGGCTGGAGAACGTCTCAGTCATGTCTGCATGGTTCCCGAACCCGTAGGGTCTACACACTTAAGGTACGGTGACGCTAGAGTTGTTATGGGAAATAGTATGTGGTTACCGAAGGTTGTTCGAAGTCCTGGATGAGATCCCTGAAGTGACGAGGAACTCCGGAATGGTCCGGAGGTGAAGATCGATATATTGGACGAAGGGTATTGGAGTCCGGAATTGTTCTGGGAGTACCGGGTGACGACCAGCGTGACCGAAAGGTGTTTCAGAGGGCCCGACCAGCGTTTGGGGGCCCTATGGGCCAAGGGGAGGGGCACATCAGCCCACTAAGGGGCTGTGCGCCCCTCCCACCCCATCTCACATAACGTGGAAAGGTGGGGGCGCCTCCCCTATGTCAGCCACCCCTCCCGGCTTGGGGGGCATGTTTCCTAGGGGTGGGGGCGCCCAAACCCATCTAGGGTTTCCCCTGTGGCCGCCACCCCTCCCCTAGGGAACCCTAGGGCGTCTCCTCCACCCCCTTCCCCCTATATATAGTGAGGGAGAGAGAGGGGAGCCACACCCCTTCCCTGGCGCAGCCCCTCCCTCCTCCAACTCTTCCTTCTCCTCTGTAGAGCTTGGCGAAGCCCTGCAGGAATACCACAAGCTCCACCACCACGCCGTCGTGCTGCCGGAGTTCTCCCTCAACTTCTCCTCTCCCCTTGCTGGATCAAGAAGGAGGAGACGTCCCCAGGCTGTACGTGTGTTGAACGCGGAGGCGCCATCCGTTCGGCGCTAGATTGGATCTTCCATGATTTGAATCGCCGCGAGTATGACTCCATCAACCGCGTTCTTGTAACGCTTCTGCTTAGCGATCTTCAAGGGTGTGAAGATGCACTCCCTCTCTCTCATTGCTAGCATCTCCTAGATTGATCTTGTTGACAGGCAGGAAAATTTTGAATTATTGCTGCGTTCCCCAACACAAACATCAAATGGTTCAATAACAAGTGAATTGTTCTTAGGCATTTCTTGACGTCTTCTGATATTAATAATTCTTTGACATTCATCAAAAGACAAGACAAACTTACGGGCATCCTTGAAGAGAGTAGGCCAATAAAACCGGATTGCAATACGTTATGTGCAGTTCTATCTCCAGTGTGGTGTCCTCCATAAGCCTCGGAGTGACACTTGCGTAGGAAATCGTAGAAAAACTTTTTTCTTTTGCTGGTATGTGAAACTAGGTGGTATAAATTTAGCAACAATGTAATTAGCATAATCAACATATCATGGAGCAGTACGAGGAGCATTTATGACAGCCAATTGTTCATCAGGAAAGCTATCATCAATAGGTAGTGGGTCATCAGGAACATTTTCTAACCTAGATAAGTTGTCTGCAACGATGTTCTCAGCTCCCTTTCTATCAATAATATGCAAATCAAATTCTTGTAGCAAGAGAACCCATCTAATATGTCTAGGTTTAGCATCTTTCTTTTCCATAAGATATTTAATAGCAGCATGATTAGTGTGAACAGTAACTTTGGAATCAACAATATAAGGTCTGAACTTATCACAAGCAAATACAACTGCTAAAAGTTCTTTTTCAATAGTAGCATAATTTCTCTGGGCACTGTCTACAGTTTTACTAGCATATTGAATGACATTTAATTTCTTATCAACTCTTTGTCCTAGAACAGCACCTACAACATAATCACTAGCATCACACATAATTTCAAAGGGTAAATTCCAATCAGGAGGCTGAACAATAGGTGCATAAATCAAGGCTTTGTTAAGTATTTCAAATGCTTCTACACAATCATCATCAAAGGCAAAAGGAACATCTTTTTGTAATAGATTAGGTAGAGGCCTAGAGATTTTTGAGAAGTCTTTAATGAACCTCCTATAAAAACCGGCATGACCAAGGAAACTTCTTATACCTTTGATGTCCTTGGGACACGGCATCTTTTCAATAGCATCAACTTTAGCTTTATCAACCTCAATACCTCTTTTAGAAATTTTATGCCCTAAGACAATACCTTCATTAACCATAAAGTGGCACTTCTCCCAATTCAAGACAAGATTAGTTTCTTCACATCTCTACAAGACTCGATCAAGGTTGCTCAAGCAATCATCAAAAGAAGTTCCATAAACAGAAAAATCATCCATGAAAACCTCAACAATCTTTTCACAAAAATCAGAGAATATAGCTATCATGCATCTTTTAAAGGTAGCAGGTGCATTGCATAACCAAAAGGCATACGTCTATAAGCAAAGGTACCGAAAGGGCAAGTAAAAGTGGTCTTATCTTGATCCTATTTTGACATAGGTATTTGAGAGAAACCAGAGTAACCATCTATAAAGCAAAAATGTGTATGTTTAGATAATATTTCTAGCAATTGATCAATAAAAGGTAAAGGGTAATGATCTTTTCTAGTAGCTTTATTTAATTTGCGGAAGTCAATTACCATTCTATAACACGTAACAGGTCTTTGCGGGATCAATTCATCTTTATCATTAGGAACAACGGTAATACCTCCCTTCTTAGGGACACAATGGACAAGACTTATCCACTGACTATCAGCAACAGGATAAATTATTCCTGCCTCCAGGAGCTTTAGTATTTCATTTCTTACCACTTCTTTCATCTTAGGATTTAACCGTCATTGGTGATCAACAACCGGTATAGCGTCTTTCTCTAATTTAATTTTGTGTTGGCATAGAGTGGGACTAATGCCCTTAAGATCATCAAGAGTATATCCAATAGCGATCTGATTGCTTCTTGAGTTTTCAATAATTTCTCCTCTTCCTTCTCTGAAAGGTTAGCACTAATAATAACAGGATATATCTTCTTTTCATCAAGATAAGCATATTTAAGAGTATTTGGTAATGGTTTAAGCTCAAACACGGAATCACCCTTGGGTGGAGGAGGATCCCCTAGGATTTCAACAAGCAAGTTGTGTTTCAAAATGGGTCCCTGTTTAAAGAATACTTCATCTATTTCCCTTCTTTCATTCATGAACATATCATTTTCATGATCCAGCAAATATTGTTCTAAAGGATCATTAGGAGGCACAACAATAGAAGCAAGACCAATAATTTCATCTTTACTAGGCAATTCTTTATCATCGGGTTTTCTAGAAATTTAGCAAAGTTAAACTCATGAGACATATCTCCTAACCCAAAAGTAACAATATCCTTTTCGCAATCTATCCTAGCATTAGTAGTATTCAAGAAGGGTCTACCAAATATAATGGGACAAAAGTTATCTTGTGGGGAAGCAAGAATAAGAAAATCAGTAGGATATTTAATTTTCCCACACAAGACTTCTACATCTCTAACAATCCCAACCGGTGAGATAGTATCTCTATTGGCAAGCTTAATAGTAACATCAATATCTTCTATCTCAGCAGGTGCAATATCATGCATAATTTATTTATATAGGGTGTAAGGTATTGCACTGACACTAGCACCCATATCACATAAGCCATGATAACAATGATATCCTATTTTAACAGAAATAACAGACATGCCTACAACAGGTCTATGTTTATTTTTAATACCGGGTCTAGCAATTCTAGCAGCTTCATCACAGAAGTAAATAACATGCCCATCAATATTATCAACCACGAGATGTTTAACCATATCAATACTAGGTTCAACTTTAATTTGCTCAGAGGGGTTGGGTGTTCTAATATTACTTTTGTTGACCATAGTTGAAGCTTTAACATGATCCTTTATTCTAACAGGGAAAGGTGGTTTTTCAACATAAGCAGTAGGAACAATAGGATCAACATTATAAGTGATAGTCTTTTCTTCAACTTTAATAGGTGCAACTACTTTTACTTCAATGGGAGGATTATATTAAAACCACTTCTCCTTAGGGATATCAACATGAGTAGCAAAGGATTCACAGAAAGAAGATACTATCTCAGAGTTAAGTCCATATTTAGTGCTAAATTCACGGAAAACATCGGTATCCATAAAAGATTTAACACAATAAAAGTTAGGTGTTATACCTGACTCCTTACCTTCGTCGAGATCCCAATCTTCAGAATTCTTTCCAATAAATCCCATTTGAATTCAATAGTCTTCATCATAAAAGAACCAGTATAAGAAGTATCGAGCATGGAGCGATTATTGAGAGAAAGCCGAGCATAATTTTTTTGAATAATTATTTCTCTTGAGAGCTCATGATTGGGGCATGAATATAACATTGAATTAAGCCTCCCCCAAGCTTGAGTGAGGCTTTCTCCTTCGCGAGGCCAAAAATTATATATATATAATTACAGTCACGATGAACAAGATGCATAGGATAAAACTTCTGATGAAATTCCAATTTCAATCGGTTGTACTTCCATGATCCCATATCATCACATAGCCTAAACCATGTCAATGCCTTTCCCTTCAAAGATAAAGGGAATACCTTCTTCTTGATAACATCCTCGGGCATACCTCCAAGCTTAAATAATCCACAAACTGCATCCACATAGATTAGGTGCAAATCGGGATGTAATGTTCCATCACCTATAAAAGGATTAGCTAGCAGTTTCTCTATCACACCTGAAGGAATTTCAAAGTAAACATTTTCAGTAGGTTCAGTAGGTTGAGGAGCAACTATTTTCTCTACTGGTCGGGGTGAAGATACCCCGAACAATCCCCTCAAAGGATTACTATCCATAGTTACAAGTGGCAGTAAATTTCAGCACACTATATAAATTTTTCCTTACCAAAGGCACTTCACTCCCCGGCAATGGCGCCAAAAAAGAGTCTTGATGACCCACAAGTATAGGGGATCTATCATAGTCCTTTCGATAAGTAAGAGTGTCGAACCCAACAAGGAGTAGAAGGAAATGACAAGAAGTTTTCAGTAAGGTATTCTCTGCAAGCACTGAAATTATCGGTAACAGATAGTTTTGTGATAAGGTAATTTGTGACGGGTAACAAGTAACAAAAGTAAACAAGGTTCAGCAAGGTTACCCAATCCTTTTTGTAGCAAAGGACAAGCCTGGACAAACTTTTATATAAAGGAAAACGCTCCCGAGGACACATGGGAATTATTGTCAAGCTAGTTTTCATCACGCTCATATGATTCGCGTTTGTTACTTTGATAATTTGATATGTGGGTGGACCGGTGCTTGTTACCGCCCTTCCTTGGACAAGAATCCCACTTACGATTAACGCCTATTGCAAGCATCCGCAACTACAAAAGAAGTATTAAGGTAAACCTAACCATAGCATGAAACAAATGGATCCAAATCAGCCCCTTACGAAGCAACGTATAAACTAGGGTTTAAGCTTCTGTCACTCTAGCAACCCATCATCTACTTATTACATCCCAATGCCTTCCCCTAGGACCAAATAATGGTGAAGTGTCATGTAGTCGACGTTCACATAACAACACTAGAGGAAAGACAACATACATCTCATCAAAATATCGAACGAATACCAAATTCACATGACTACTTATAGCAAGACTTCTCCCATGTCCTCAGGAACAAACGTATCTACTCACAAATCATATTCATGTTCATAATCAGAGGGGTATTAATATGCATAAAGGATCTGAACATATGATCTTCCACCGAATAAACCAACTATCATCAACTACAAGGAGTAATCAACACTACTAGCAGCCCACAGGTACCAATCTGAGGTTTTGAGACAAAGATTGGATACAAGAGATGAACTAGGGTTTGAGAGGAGATGGTGCTGGTGAAGATGTTGATGGATATTGACCCCCTCCCGATGAGAGGATCGATGGTGATGATTTCCCCCTCCCGGAGGGATGTTTCCCCAGCAGAACAGCTCCGCCAGAGCCCTAGATTGGTTTCGTCAGGTTTCGCCTCGAGACGGCGGTGCTTCGTCCCGAAAGCTTCCTCCTTATTTTTTCTAGGACAAAAGACTTCATATAGCAGGAGACGGGCACCGGAGGCCTGCCAGGGGGCCCATGAGACAGGGGCGCACGCCCAGGGGGTAGGGCGCCCCCCACCCTCATGGACAGGGTGTGGGCTCCCTCTGGTTGATTCTTTCGCCAGCATTTTTTATTAATTCCAAAACGTGCCTCCGTCAAGTTTCAGGACTTTTGGAGTTGTGCAGAATAGGTCTCTAATATTTGCTCCTTTTCCAGCCGAATTCCACCAAAGATTCTCCTCTTCCTGTAAACCTTGTAAAATAAGAGAGGAAAGGCATAAGTATTGTGAAATAATGTGTAATAACAGTCCATAATGCAATAAATATAAATATAAAAGCATGATGCAAAATGGACGTGTCAGCCGGCGTGGCGGCGGATTTGTTAAAGTTGTGCCGGAGGAAGAATTCTGGAGTATGTTGCTCATGTCCATCTATCAGCCCCAAGTCCTATTGGTAAGCGCACCTACTATTTCCACGATGGTTACGGTGCTACTCCCGAGAGTGCCGCTCAGCTTGCCGCAATGGCAGGAATCACCGGTCTTCGTCATCAAGAGAGCATGGTGCAAGTGAACCGTGCTTATCAATACTATTCCACCCCATTACCAAGTATTCCAGTTTTCTGCCGGAGGAAGAATTCTAGAGTATGTTGCTCATGTCCATCTGTCAGCCCGATTCACATTGGTAAGCGCACCTCTGATTTCCATGGTGGATACGGTGCTACTCCCGAGTGTGCCGCTCAGCTTGCCGTAATGGCAGGAATCACCGGTCTTCATCATCAAGAGAGCATGGTGCAATAGAACTGTGCTTATCAATACTATCCCACCACCGTCAAGAATCCTAACCGAATCAAGTTCCCCTCTATCAACCCTCAAGATGACCCGGCTATCCTCGCCATGTCCCATTACATGACGACCGAGTGTCTTCTTATTTCCGAGTTAATCCGAGATGCCATTCGATCCAGAAGATTGCTTGATGCCACCCTACCTCAGTCTCCGCCAGCTTCTCCAACTCCTCCGCCTCATCCCTCCGGAGTTTCGGGGTCGGCAGTTCCACTCGCTACTCCCTTAGCTTCTTCGTCGGTTCCCAAGCGTTTGCTCAAGCGTAGGGTGTAGTCATTCGTGTAGTGCATGTGCATCTGTTGTAGTATCATGCTTGTGTGTGCATGTATGGAGTAGTTTTGTAGCTTGTTTGATGTCTGCTTTTTTGCAATAAATCGTTTTCTCGTGCTTCATTATTTGAATATTCGGTGCGACCCCCTTATGGAAATTGTTCATCAACCGACACCGGATCAGTAGAAGCCATGAGAAGTAAAGATATACACCAATGAACTCAGTTAAAAGCAATGATATTTTCAGCTGACAGCATTGTGTTGCAGCCATCCGGTCTAAATACAAATTATATTCTGCTCAGATTTTCATTAACAAGTACCCGTCAGAGATACATTTTTATTGCAGCAATGATTAAATCACCAGGAGAACCAAATTGAATCCAAGTCCAACCGTGCATTTCAAGTCAGAGATATGGTTCGTACACAATGATTAATTCTGTAATGAGTCAGACTTAAAAAAAGTGACACCCAGAAATCAGTCCAAATATGCAATGAATTTTACAAGGGCAGTCAGACAATTCTTGTCATACAACTAATCAGCTGCCAGAATGTCAAGAATATGTATATATATGTCATCCCGTTCGCAAAGAAAAGAAGCACAGTACCTCTGAGCAAAGCGTACAAGGCAAGATTCCTCAATCTTCTTCAGTAAGGGATGAATGATTTCCCGTGTAAGATATTCAGTCTTCTTTGATAAGGTACTACAAAAGCTTCTGGCATAAGGTACTGAGTCTTCCCTAGCAAGTCCTTAAGGGGGGGGGAACTTATGAGGTACGGTACCCAGCCTTCCTCGGCAAGCTATCCGCCAAAGGCTTCGAGCACAAGCCATCCAGTCATCCTCAGCATGATATCCCGATGGCTTCCACATAAGCTGCCCGATCTTCTTCAAGACGACCTTCGGGAAAGAAAATAAACAATGGGTTGTCAGCATATGGAAGTGTTTTCCAAGTGTCAGATCTGCAACAGTTGGGTCAGAAACAAGAATCAGTGAGAACAAAGGTATGCCTCGAGAATTAGATATTTCTTCATACAGTGAGTATGATGTCAAGTTCATGCATGTACCTCACACAAGGAAGAATTCACGGTACGAATCCGACAACATCACCGTTTATTCAAGAAACATAAAACTAGTGGGTGATGCAAGAATCCACAAGTCTTGAAGAAAGACAACATTGAGACACCATCGCAACAGTAAACATCAAGGTCATCCCCGCACACTCGACAAGGTGATGTTATTAATCTTGGCACTGTCAGGTATAGTCGACAACAGTAATGAGGTCCGTACAATCACACGTGAACCGGATAAATATCCCGAGACTCGAGACCAAAGTATGAATTGCAAGATATGGCACATGACAGTACTCAGGGCCGTGAAAATGGTCAAGGATATATAAGGCCCCACTTTTTCGGTTAAAGATCCAGATGAAGAAAATAATAATGAAGGATCAAGACCAATGATACAAGACCTCATATCAAGGCAACTAGCTCACTCCACAGTATGCTCAGAACTGTCAGCATTGAATACCCGAGTCTGTCAAGTCCAACCCAAGGACAGCTCAATATATTGACCTCAGTAACCATGCAAAAGTATCGCCCAACCTACTATCCACATGAGAATACCAGAAAAATGAAGAATCAAAGTATTAAATCACGAAGCATGTGCTCTCACATATGAGAATAGATTAAAGAATAGCCTGGCATGAACGTGATTCTTTGCCAAGAGCACCGCTAGTCAAGTCTGCAAATGTTATCATCAGGAGATGGTGCATTTTTCTATCAGTCAGGTCAAGCGACAGTCAAACCTTTGGTACAGATTGGATACTCAAGACTGTGAAGCCAGTCAAGATAAGTCAGAAACTCCTACAAGATGCCGGAATCCATTAGAAGAACATGTATGATTCACATTACTGTTTTGAACTCAGAAGGCATGCATATATATTCGAGCAGCCCGATGTCTGGATAGAAGAGAGTCCTTGTTCCACGGGAAGTTGTGTTTCCAACTCCATGGAATATTCTCGGTACTCGATAGGAGAAAAACATCTCCAGCAAGGATCAATATCGAGAAGGACACCTATGTCAGTAAAGATAATCTTTCGGACCCCAGCTAAACCAACAAATATGAAAGAAAGTTTGAGTCAGTATGAACAGGAACATATGAGGTAAGTCCTGTCAGTATGTCAGATACGGTGAAGCAAACCACCCTAGATCAAGGCAGTCTGTCAGATCCAGTTCAGTGGGAACATTATATGAGAGTAAATAGGAGAAACCCGAGTTGGAAACGGTTTCTTCAAGTCAGAAGATTTACTTGTTCCCTAACCAACCAAATCTCTAGGACGAGATTTCTTTAACGGGGGAAGGTTTGTAACACCCTAGATTTTGCCCTTTTCTTTTTCTCATGATTTTCTTGGATTTCTTGATTTGCTTTGCTTTTCTATGGCTATGTGGTTCTGAAACTTGGGAAGATCATGTCTTCCTTGGTTTTATAGTGGCTTCTCATCCTCATCATCATCCTAAGATCATGTCATTTTCATCCTTGACCCAATTCCAATATTCTTTTTCTAGGGAATATTCCTTTTTTGTTAAAGGAATAACCTTTTAAACCCTAGGTTGTGAAGCAACCTATATTTCTGTCACTCCAAAAATTACAAAAAAATTCTCATAAATTGTTTGGGTCATATCTTCATCAAATTTTTCAAAATCCTTCTTTGGCATCATCAAAGATAATTCACAAATATTCCTTTTCTGATTCTGCCCTAAGTGTCTTTTTGAGAAGGAAGTGTCATTTATCTTTGCTTGATTGACCCCAAACTTTTTGGACATCTTTTCCTGTCCATATAATTGCCCCATGCCAAAATTCAACTCAATTTTCCTAGCAAATATTCCTGAGCAATTTTTCAAAGTTCCTGTCTGAGGGAAGCCTCTGTGAAGGAAGTGCAAGTTAGTCATGTCCGAATGACTTAAATTTTTCAAGGTCATACATATGACCAAATCATCACTCTCGACCAAATTTGAGCTCATGTAACTCATCTATGTGAGCCCAGCTCCAAATCTTGGTTTCTGGTCAGATGTTCAGTTTGTGAAGCAACCATATTTTATATTGCTTCATTTAAGCTAAAAATTTAATAGGACATTCTCCTATCCATATCAACTCTCTCCACCAAGTTTTGGCTCAATTCATTAATCCATTTGCCATGTGCAATTTTTCCAAGTTTCTATCCAGAGAGATGCTATATGAAGCAAGTGCTAGTTTGGCTAATCCAAATGGCATGAAACTTTTTGAGCATCTTCATATCTTCAATCATTGGGCCATGCCCAATTTCAGCTCAGTTTGCTACTTCATGTGAGTGCATCATCCAAATCTCATTTCTGGACCAAATATATAGTTGCAAAGGAACTATGTTAAGTTGTGGTCAATTTCCCCTCTAATTGCACATCATCATAGTCTTTCCTACTCTAAACACCTCAAACATCATGTTTGGCCCTTAGCATCTCCCTATGTATCACAGTGACCTGATCAAGTTTGATACAACAAACTTCACATCATCATTACCACCTAACCACAGTGCTCCTGATCGATTTATGACCTCATTTGTAACCTAGCTTGGAGGGACTACGCGCCTGACATGGTCGGCCCGGCCAAAACGCGCCTCTTGCACCAGCGCATGCAGTGATCATGCTTGCATCATGCTAATTGCGAGCTCTGGCTCATTCCGACCGTTGTTCTCATCCGCTCCCTCGTCGTCTCGACTCCCTGCCATGTCTAGTTGCTCCCCCGTGATCGACTGCATCGACCCGTGCCCGAGGCCCCTCCTGGTTCGCCATGAATGCGCCACAAACGCCATGCCCGTGTCGCGTCCAGTCCTTGACCTCCATTAGAGCACTGCTCGAGCTCGCCCGTGATATAGACTGGACCTCGTGGGGAGATCCGATCCATTGTTGTGGCCCGACCTTCCACGACACTCCACCTTCAGTAGTAGTAGCATCTCGCCCGCGCACGTGATGTACGCGAAGTAGAGGGATTGAACCTTACGGTCCAACACGAGAAAACCAATCTCGACGACGGTACTCACGCGCAAAACAATTTCCACGAAGAGAAATCACAACACAGAGGTTTTCTAAAGCTTCCTCCAAAACTTAGAGATTTTTAGACAGCTTCCCCCAAAACTCGATACGGGTATTTACCCTAAAACACATCGTGTCTATTCATAAATCATAACCTCAAAAAAATAATTACCCAACAAAAACGGTACCTTTGTTTGATGCGTAACAGTGAGCACTTCACGACCCCAACGGAACAAGTATGGTTGTGTTCATGGTGTCATCGATAGATCTAGCTTCTCCACCATCTCGATGCTTGTAGCATTGCTCAAACTCATGTGGTCGATTGTCATGGCACATGATCTCTCCTGTACCACAACACGAGTATGAAAAAGCCCATCCCACTTCCTCCTCTAATTGAAATCCATAGCTTAGCTTCCATGATAATCGAGTCATCTTCTGCACAGTGCCATGAACAACCTTGCTCTGAATACCACCTGATATAAACCGAACCTCGAATGTGAGATGCGGTCTGTTGTTGCGGCCCGATCTTTCACGGCACTCCACCTTCAGTAGTAGCAACCTCTCGCCCGTGCACGCGATGTACACGAAGTAGAGGGTTTGAACCTTACGACTCAGCATGAGAAAACCAATCTCAACGATGGTACTCACACACAAAACAATTTCCATGAACAGAAATCGCAACACAGAGGTTTTCTAAAGCTTCCTCCAAAACTTAGGGATTTTTAGACAGCTTCCCCCAAAACTCGATACGGGTATTTACCCTAAAAACACATTGTTTCTATCATAAAAATATAACCTGACTTTTACATGGACCGGACCTAGCTATTTATAGAAGTAAATTGGAAGAGGCACACACATGTACCTCCTAAAGGCTGGACTCTTTCTAGATTAAAAATAACTTGCCTTTTACATCTCGGCAAGCATGCAAAGACCTACTAAAATAAAGTTTGACTCTTTTATTTGATTGCTCCTTGATCTTTTTTTTCCAACTTGGTGGCCCCCACCCAGACTCATTTAAACTCATGATCTTCCACGTGATAAACTTCCATCTGCGTGTAATTTTTGGTCGTTCAGGTGGCCGTAACGGTCCAAAGAAATAACTAACGTGATTTATTCCCTTTGAGAAGGAAACAAACTCTTGCACATCCACGTAGTACACAACTTGATGGCTTCTAATTGACTTTTGGCTGGACCCACACCCATGCATGTGTGCTCCTTCACGTCCTGATTTAGGGGAATATAGAAACATAACTCCATACTTGCTCATTATTTGTACAACTATGTCATGCTTAGATGTGGTGCCTACTAATCCATCTTCATATTGAAAAACGTCTGTAGCATATTCAATACTAGATGAATATGTTGTTGTATCAATAGTGATCATCGCACTTAAATTAAACGTGGCCATATCAGCTCTAGAGGCTTCCTCTGCGCCAATATAAGCTGCACCGAGGTGTTCCGCGGCTCATCACTTCCTCCCCCGCCTCTCTAGTCCACCTGAGCGACCACACCTCGCCGGAGTTCGTCGCCCACTCCTCGGCCATCACCAGACTTAGCTCGTTTTCGGCCACCACAGGCCTCCCCTCGCCTCCCCTCCACCTCCACCGACTCCCTCTCCTCCCGGCAAGCTGCCCCACCCCCTCTCCCCTCGCCGGAGTTTCCCGCAACGCCGAGCACCACCACCACTTCCCGCCTCTGCCTCCTCTTTGTTCCTGTTTGTTGTTGGAATTGCCAATGTATTGCTCATGTGCAAAGGCATGTATATATGATGTACAAGAGGTGGGCCACGACCTCAGCTATACAAGGAACTAGGAGGTGGGCTCAATACACAGATATGCACAACACATATACTCAACACCCCCTTGATCAGGCGGCACCACTGATGCAAAGACTGGACCGGAACTCCTCAAATGATGTTGTAGGCAAGCACTTGGTCATGATATCTGCAAATTGTTGGGAAGTAGGGACGTGTAGAACATGAATATGGCCAAGGGCCACCTGTTCCCGAACAAAGTGGATATCTAACTCAATATGCTTGGTCCAACGATGATGTACCGGGTTGGCGGAGAGGTAGACAGCCGATATGTTGTCACAGTAGACCACCTTAGCATGATCCACAGGACAAGCGAGCTCCTGGAGCAACTGGCGAAGCCACAAACACTCGGCGACGACGTTGGCCACCGTACGATACTCAACCTCAACACTAGAGCGAGAGACTGTAGGCTGCCGCTTGGACGACCATGATATGAGTGATGGTCCAAGGAAGACACAACAGCCTGAGGTGGAGCGACGAGTGTCAGGGCAGCCCGCCCAGTATGCATTGGTATAGGCGGTGAGGGTGGTGTCCGCGGAGGCGAAGAGCGTGATGCCGAGCTCCATAGTGCCGCAGACATAGCGAATAATCCGCCTGACAGCGGCCCAGTGAACATCCCGAGGAGCATGCATCTGAAGACACACCTGTTGTACGACGTACTGAATCTCCGGTCGAGTCAGAGCGAGATACTGGAGAGCACCAATGATGGACCGGTAGAATGCAGCATCTGAAGCGGGAGAACCATCCGAGGCAGAGAGCTTGGCCTTCGTATCAACAGGCGTAGCGGTGGGCTTGCAGTTAAGCATGCCAGCACGATCCAGGAGCTCATGAGCGTACTTCCGCTGATGAAGAAAGAAGCCATCCGGACGTCGCACCACCTCAACTCTGAGGAATTAGTGCAAAGGACCCAAGTCCTTGATGGCAAACTCAGCGTGAAGACGATCAGTGAGCTGGCTGAGGAGGCCAGCTATACATGCCGTCAGGATGATGTCGTCGCCATAGAGCAGCAAGTAGGCCGTGTCAGAGCCCTGATGATAGACGAAGAGTGACGCGTTCGAGCGGGTGCAACGGAACCCAAGCTGGTGTAGAAATGTCGTGATGAGCTGGTACCAAGCGCGCGGAGCCTGCTTGAGTTCGTACAAGGACCGCGAAAGCAGGCACACATGGTCGGGAAGCGTTGGGTCAACAAACCCGGTGGGCTGCTGGCAGAATACCTGCCCCTCGAGGTGACCATGGAGGAAGGCATTGGAGACGTCCATCTGGTGCACTGTCCAAGCATAGGAGACCGCAAGGTGGAGAACCGTGCGTATCGTGCCGGGCTTGACGACCGGAGCGAAGGTGTCGTTGAAGTCGATGCCAGCATGTTGTCGGAAGCGACGAACGAGCTAGCACACTTTGTAGCGATCAAGGGTACCATCACGATGGAGCTTGTGTTTAAAGACCCACTTCCCGGTAATCACGTTGGCGCGCCAGGGACGGGGAACAAGCTGCCACGTCCGATTGCGCAACTGGGCGTCAAACTCCTCCTGCATCGCAGCCATCCAGAGCGGGTCACGAAGAGCGGCTCGAACGGAGGACGAAAACGGCGATGGCTCAGAGGTGGACGCCACATGGACGTAGTCATCCGAGGTGTAGCGTGAGCTCGGCCGAAGAACGCCCGTACGGGCTCGGGTGACTGGACTAGCCATAGGCGCCGGGGGTGGCGCATGCATCGGGGGCGCCGGCGCCAAGGGTGCCACGGGCGCCGGGTGCGCCGAGGGGGCCGTGAGGGCCGTGGGCGCCAACGTCGGGGGCGCCGAGGGCGCCGGTGCCACGGCTGTAGGAGGCGCCGCATGCGGGGGGCGCGCCTCAAAGCTAGGGGGTGGGCCAAGAGAGGTGCGCGAGTGCCCTGGGAGAGGCGTCGAGGAGCCCGCATCACCGGTGGCGGGAGGAACAGCCGGGGGTACCTGGTGAAACGGAAACACATGCTCATCCAAGTAAACGTGCCGGGAAGTGAATACACGGTGGGAGACGGGATCGTAGCACCGATATCCCTTGGAGTTGGATGGGTAGCCGATGAAAATGCAAGCGACAGAACGAGGTGCGAGTTTGTGAGGAGCAGAGTCGACAGTGCTAGGATAGCAAAGGCGCCCGAAAATACGCAAGACATCATAAGAAGGGGGCGTACCGAAGAGAAGATGGTGAGGTGCATAATTCCACCATGGGCGGCAAGGGCGAAGGTTAAGGAGAAGAGAAGCGTTGGCGAAAAGGCCCGCCGTAAGCAGGCGGCACATTAGCATGGAATAGGAGCGTGCGAACGCAGTCGTTCAGAGTGCGAAGGACATGCTCAGCTTGATCGTTCTTCTGGGAAGTATACGGGCATGTGAGACGAAAAACTGTGCCGTGGTGCGACAGAAAAGTGTGGAAAGCAAGGTTGTCGAATTCTTTTCCATTGTCAATCTGAAGAGCAAGGATGGGACGCCCAAACTGCGTGCTGACATAGGAGTGAAAAGCCGTTAAAGTGGGGAGTGCATCCGACTTTCTGTGCAAAGGAAAAGTCCACACATAATGAGAATAATCATCAAGGATAACCAGATAATATAAATAGCCCGAATTAATAGGAACCGGAGAGGTCCACACATCACTATGTATCAACTGAAAAGGAAAAGAAAGTATGGTGGTGGAGTCATTAAACAGGAGGCGAACATGTTTGCCGACACGACAGGCATGAAAGGTGTGATCCTCTATCTTATGACAACTAAAACTGAAACTCCTAAGAATATGACGAAGTGTGACGGGGTTGGGATGACCCAAACGAGCATGCCGTAGATCGGCGCCCATGAGAGAGCAACTGGTGCGGTGGTGGAGGTGGACAACGAATGCACCGGATAGAGATCGTCGAGGCTGTCACATCGGTGAAGTACCATCCTGGTTCGAGCGTCCTTGACACAAAATCCAAGCTCGTCAAATTCAACAGTAACAGGATTTTCATGAGTTAAATGACGAATGGAAATAAGGTTCTTAATAAGATGAGGTGACACAAGTATGTTAGACAAAGTAATAGGCATGGAAGTAGAAGGAAAAGAAGTGTGCCCGACATGTGTGATAGGGAGTGTGGAACTGTCACCGACAATGATGCGGCCGTCGGTGGTGACGGGAGTGAAGGAGGCAAGATTACCAGGATGAGCACACATGTGAGCCGTAGCCCCGGTGTCCATGTACCAATCATAACCTCCGGTGAAGTTGTTCGGCGTAGGAGCGGCATGCAGCCCGGTAAGGAGCACCGGGTCCCACGGCGCCGGCGGCAGGGCTGGCGAGGGGGACGAAGACGCCATGGGGAGGCTGTAGCCGCCGCACAGCTGCGGCGGTGGTACTCTCCATACAGCTGCGGAGCCACCAAGTACGCATGATGCGCGGGAGGGGCGGGAGCCAGCTGGCCTGATGACGACCCCCACGAGTACCCGGGAGACTCGTATGCAGGCAGAGCCCCGTACGCAGATGGAGACCCGTACATGGATGCGGGCGGAGCCCCGTATGCCCCGTACGTAGGATACCTGTACGCGGGAACGGGCACGTCGTAGGTGGCGGCCGCCCCGTACGGCGGCAGGGCTGCGCCATAGGGCGCCGGTGGCGGGACGGCAGAGACGGCGGTGAACGGGCCGGCGGATGCCATCGCTGGTCCGACGGCGTTGGTCGGCAGCAGATGGCGAGTACTTCCGGCGACGAACGACGATGATGAACGAAGCAAAACGTTGGATTCCGATCGACCCCTCAGTGCAAAGCCAGCCTCAACTAGCTAATCGATCTTCCCTGGGACGTGTACTAGTACTAGTACGTGGGTACTAGTACTTCCGACTGCAACAATCACGGGATACATGCACGTAGTTAAATAGACAATCGATTGTTGCCTTGATCGATTCCAGCACCAATAGATACGCACGACCACTTGATTGTTTGATGGTCGCAGGTGAGCGATGCTGGCGAGCGGGTCGGGTGACGCAGTGATTGGGTGGGTAGCACGCAAGACTGCCGAGCGGATTAGGCGAGGCTGGCAGCGCTGGGTAGCACGCGCGGCTGAGGAGTTGGGCGGGGTGTGCAGCGCAGCTGGGTAGCGCGCGACTGAGAGGAGCGGTGGCCAGCACAGAAGACGCGCGGGCGGCGGCGGCGCAAGAGATTTGCGTGGCGGCAACGGCGGCAGCGGAAGGCTAGGGTTAGAACCTAAAAACTGATACCATGTTTGTTGTTGGAATTGCACAATGTATTGCTCATGTGCAAAGGCATGTATATATGATGTACAAGAGGTGGGCCACGACCTCAGCTATACAAAGAACAAGGAGGTGGGCTCAATACACAGATATGCACAACACATATACTCAACAATTCCCCTCCGCCCCCACATCCTCCACTCCTTCCCGGTGTTTGTTCTGCTGCTGGACAGGTGCGGTGTTCCGTCCTGGTTCCGCCGGCGCCCTTGTCCTGCCGGAGGTAGCCGGAACCGCCAGGAACCATCGCCGGCCGCGCCCTGTCAGCCTTCTCTATTCGCCAAGCTGCCTCAGCCCTGTCCCTCCCCGGCGTGCTTCTCCCCTCTGGACGGACGCGGCTCAGCCTCCCGTGCCCGTCGGTGCCTTCCCCATGGCCGGAGGTGGCCGGAGCCGGCCAGGCCATCGCCGGCCGTGCCTCGGCCTCGCCTCGCTCTGTTCCCGATCGATAGGAAGAAGAAGACAGGGGCAGGAGAGAGATGTATAAGGTGGGACCCCCCTGTCAGCTACAGAAAGCATGGCCCTGCCCGACCACGTCACTTAAGTGGAAGCGTATTCCACGAGAATGCGCTTTCCTTTTGGGAAAGCGTATTTTCTGGAATGCGTTTTTAGTTTTTCCTCTGGGGACTTGTATGTAGCAGAATTTTAACAGATTAGTCCCTCAAATTTTACACCTTATATCTCCGCGACCGTAACTCTGATTGAGGTGAAACCAATGCTCACTTCTTTGTCTCGTCAAGATCTTTCTGTTGGTTACATTTTCACTAGGTGGTCCCACAATGAAAATAACCATTTTGCCCTTGGTTCTAATCGGGCCCCTCCAAGAGAGAACCGTCCGACGTTTCGTTCTGCGGCTTCACCGCACTTCTTCCCGGAGTCTCTGTCACCCCCAGGCAAGCCACAACAGCCACTTGCATGATAGCCATGCAGTAGCCATGGTTTCTACTTGAATATTAAATAAATGTTTGCCCGTTAATTTCCTGCTTAGTTGCTACTTCTGTTGTTGTTTTGTTTATGCTCATGGATTCATGTTCACCTTCATGCTATCACTGGTACGTGTCGGTGCTATACAAATGTTTTTTAACCCCTTTCCGGTGACAACATTTGGAACCATAGCCAAGTGAGTGTGGGTGATAGGGGGGTCCTTCCCACACGACCCAGAAATCGTCGGGGATAGGCCCTCCTGGGACACAGGCTGGGGTCGTGTGCGATCGGGCGAGGCATCGAAACCCAATCATTTCCGTTCGTACGTACATCCCACACGGTGAATCCCAGAAAAACATTTCCATTTGTATGTATATCACACACAGACAATCCAAGGAATACGTTTCCATTCTTATGTACATCCCACACCGTCAATCCAGGGAAAACTTTTCCATTTGTATGTACATCCCAAAAAGTTTTATGTATATGCTCGTGTGTGAAAGGTGTAACTATCACACATGCTCTGCCTTGGTTAACTGTTTGCTTTTATGAACTACATCACACACGATTTGATGTGGAAAACTGTGTAGCATTGGGCTATCCATCACAAGCGCTTTTACTGCCAGAACCATTTGCAAAGCTCCATGACCGTTTGTTCTCTTTTTACATCGCACACGTTGTTTTCTTTCTAACCGTGTGCACATTATTTTATTAGCTCCTGTATATTTTTATCTTTGCCTATAATTTGTTATTCGAATTGACAATTTTGAAATATGAAATGTGCAATTCAAATTCTCAGCACAATGGTTCAACAACAAATCCATAAATAAAATTGCCAGTACAATATGTTCAGTAATTACAGGATTAGGCAGGAATTAACTATGATGAACCATAATATTTAAAGGCGGTAAAGGTGAAGAGACAAGTGTAAATCATTTTGACTGCTGACAGTGTTGAAGAAGTGGAATGCCCATAATGTGTCTTCCTGCATTCCATAGGCACGAACCACTTTTATCCAACCCCTTGTGACGATCGCCCGCCCATCCTTCACCGCCTTCAGGAAGACTTCTAGAGCATTATCATGGTAGCATGAATTATATACTTTAACCTTAGTTGCCTCCACTCCGGTCATGTAGTTTGGAAGGTAATCATCAATAAATAGCTTCGGAAACCACTGAAAAGAGAAAAATATCAGATACTGAGGTCTAATAGAGTAACTTATTGTGGGCAGGGGAAAAGGCAACACATTACTTACCATCCTAAAGTTCACTATTGTCTTGGACAAAGTGTAAATAAAGAGCTTAATTCCGATCACCCGTTTCTTTCGCCTAACAATCTTTCTTAGTTTCCTCACTTGACGCTTGTTCATGAATATCTCATTGCGCCATATGCAAAAGGGATCGAAGCGTGGATCAGTACCACTCATATATGTACCTACAAGCAACCAGCAAATGTTAGAAGCTAAACTGAGATTGCACAAATGATGTAAAATACAACTACCTATGTTCCTAAGTATAAGTATTTTTTTGAGATTTCAATATGAACTACATACAGATGTATATAGAATTATAGATATAGTTTAGATTAGAATCTAGATTCACTCATTTTGCTCCTTGTGTAGTCTATATTGGAATCTCTAAAAATACGTATATTTAGGAATAGATGGTGTACAAGACATGGGATGCAGCTAACCTCGATGGCAAACAACTGCATCGCCCATTGTAGCCCTGTGTAAGTACATGGAAAGCCAATCTTAACTACAGCAAGGTTAACATCCACCAAAAATTGCAAATGGTAATAAAACGGCAGAATCTGTAGTGATATCTTCATTGCGAAAGAGTAGCATGGTAGCAAAGGGACGGATTAAAAAATGGATATAACTGTTAATTGCAACAGGCTTAACAACATCCTAATTCATGTTTTGTAAGTTTGTAGCCATTGAAATACAACTCTTTAAAAATGGATACAACTGTTAATTGCAACAGGCTTAATGGCCATTGAAACCGGTACTGATAAAAATGCAATTGGCAGAGTTAAACATCACGGGGCAGGTGCTGCTGGAGTAGATAATGGTCCAGTTGTCTATAAAAAGGTAGGAAAAATAGCTAAAACGTGTTAGGCATGTTTACTACAACATGCTTAATGCATCAACCGTACAAAACATAGCCACTAATTGCAAGTGGTATTGGTAAGATTGAACTAGTGATGACATACTTGGTGAGTCCTGAGAGGTGGTTGCTGGGGCACTTCATCTTGGCCAGAGCCCGCCCAAAGTCAGCGGCGGCAGAGGCGAGCTGTTCCTTCGGGTCGAAGCGTGGATCGGTGCCACTGACATGTGTACCTACAAGCAACCAGTAAATAGTAGAAGTTAAACTGCAATTGCACAAATGATGTGAAATACTGTAAGATATGGGATGCAACTAACCTTGACGGCAAATAACAGCATCAGCCGTTATGACCCTGCGTAAGTACATGGACAGGCATGTTAAGTACAACAGGGTTATCATCCACCAAAAATAGCAAATGGGCAGCATCTCTAGTATATCTTCATTGCGGAGAGCATCATGGTAGCAAATGGACAGATTAAAAAATGGACACAACTATTAATTGGAACAGGATTAACAACATCCTAAGTCATATTTTGTAAGTTTGTAGCCATTGAAATACAACTGTTTATAAATGGATTCAACTGTTAATCGTAACAGGCTTAATAGACATTGAAACCGGTACTGATAAAAAATGCAATTGGTATAGTTAAACATCACAAGGCAGGTGCTGCCAGAGCAGAGAATGGCCCAGGTGTCTATAAAAAGGCAAGGAAAGTAGCAAAAACATGTTAGGCATGTTTACAAGAACATGCTTAATACATCGATCGTACAGAACATAGCCATTAACTGCAACTGGTATTGGTACGATTGAACAGGTGAGTACATACTTGGTAAGTCCTGAGAGGTAGTTGCTGGGGCACTTCATCTTGGCCAGAGCCCGCCCAAAGTCGGCGACAGCGGAGGTGAGCTGTTTCTCTAGGTCGAAGCCTGGATCAGTGGCACTGACATGTGTGTTGGGGAACGTAGTAATTTCAAAAAATTTCCTACGCACACGCAAGATCATGGTGATGCATAGCAACGAGAGGGGAGAGTGTTGTCTACGTACCCTCGTAGACCGAAGCGGAAGCGATCACAACGTAGAGGAAGTAGTCGACGTTCTCCTCGCGATCCAACCGATCCCAGCCGTTACTCCGGCGCCTCCGAGTTCTTGGCACACGCTCAGCTCGGTGGCGCTCCTCAGCTCGATCCAGCAAAGCTCCGGGAGAGAGAGTTCCACAAGACGACGGCGTGGTGACGATCTTGATGTTCTATCGACGCAGGCTTCGCCTAAGCACCGCTACGATATGACCGAGGTGGAATATGGTGGAGGGGCACCGCACACGGCTAAGAGATGCAAGAGATCAATTGTTGTGTCTTTTGTGCTAGCCCCGCCTCTATTTATATGTTGAGCCCGGGTCGAAACTTGGAGCAAAAGCCTCCTCAAAGTCGGTTTTGCCCGAAAGGCAAGAGTCCCACTCGGACTCCAGGACCAAACGCCACAATCCTTGGCGTCTGCCCAGACGCCATGGGCCTCGGCGTCGCCCAGGCGAACGCCAGGGTCTCCGACGTTTGGCCCACTGGCCTACGCATATCTCTTTTTGCACCGACCTTTAGCCTCATGGTCTTGACCGCTTGGCCTATTCATTTAATCCAATATATGAATCTTTACGTCTCAACCATTTCGAGACTCCTCGTCATGTCCCCGATCTCATCCGGGACTCAAATCCTTCGGTACATCAAAATACACAAAACTCATAATATAACCGCCATCGAAACCTTAAGCGTGCGGGACCCTACGGTTCGAGAACAATGTAGACATGACCGAGACACGTCTCCGGTCAATAACCAATAGCGGGACCTGGATGCCCATATTGGCTCCTACATATTCTACGAAGATCTTTATCGGTCGAGACCGCATAACAACATACGTTGTTCCCTTTGTCATCGGTATGTTACTTGCCCGAGATTCGATCGTCGGTATCCAATACCTAGTTCAATCTCGATTCTTGGCAAGTCTCTTTACTCGTTCCGTAATACATCATCTCACAGCTAACTCATTAGTTGTAATGCTTGCAAGGCTTAGTGATGTGTATTACCGAGAGGGCCCAGAGATACCTCTCCGACAATCGGAGTGACAAAACCTAATCTCGAAATACGCCAACCCAACATGTACCTTTGGAGACACCTGTAGTACTCCTTTATAATCACCCGATTACGTTGTGACGTTTGGTAGTACCCAAAGTGTTCCTCCGGTAAACGGAGTTGCATATTCTCATAGTTATAGGAACATGCATAAGTCATGGATAAAAGCAATAGCAACATACTAAGCGATCGGGTGCTAAGCTAATGGAATGGGTCATGTCAATCAGATCATTCAACCAATGATGTGACCTTGTTAATCAAATGACAACTCCTTTGTCTAAGGTTAGGAAACATAACCATCTTTGATTAACAAGCTAGTCTAGTAGAGGCATACTAGTGACACTGCTTTGTCTATGTATTCACACATGTATTATGTTTCCGGTTAATACAATTCTAGCATGAACAATAAACATTTATCATGAAATAAGGAAATAAATAATAACTTTATTATTGCCTCTAGGGCATATTTCCTTCAGTCTCCCACTTGCACTAGAGTCAATAATCTAGATCACATCACCATGTGATTAACATCGATAGTTCACATCATCATGTGATTAACACCCATAGTTCACATCGCCATGTGACCAACACCCAAAGGGTTTACTAGATTCAGTAATCTAGTTCACATCGCTCTGTGATTAACACCCAAAGAGTCCTCAGGTGTGATCAGGTTTTGCTTGTGAGAGAATCTGAGTCAACGGGTCTTTCATATTCAGATCCGTTATGTATTTTGCAATTTTCTATGTCTACAATGCTCTTGCGGAGCTACTCTAGCTAATTTCTCCCACTTTCAATATGTATCTAGATCGAGACTTAGAGTCATCCAGATCGGTGTCAAAACTTGCATCGACGTAACCCTTTACGACGAACCTTTTGTCACTTCCATAATTGAGAAACATATCCTTATTCCACTAAGGGTAATTTTGACCGCTGTCCAAATGATCTACTCCTAGATCACTATTGTACTCCCTTGCCAAACTTAGTGTAGGGTATACAATAGATCTGGTACACAGCATGGCATACTTTATAGAACCTATGGCCAAGGCATAGGGAATGACTTTCATTCTCTTTTCTATCTTCTGCCGTGGTCGGGTTTTGAGTCTTACTCAATTTCACACCTTGTAACACAGGCAAGAACTCTTTCTTTGACTGTTCCATTTTGAACTACTTCAAAATCTTGTCAAGGTATGTACTCATTGAAAAACTTATCAAGCGTCTTGATCTATCTCTATAGATCTTGATGCTCAATATGTAAGCGGCTTCACCGAGGTCTTTCTTTGAAAAACTCCTTTTAAACACTCCTTTATGCTTTGCGAATAATTCTACATTATTTCCGATCTACAATATGTCATTCACATATACTTATCGTAAATATTGTAGTGCTCCCACTCACTTTCTAGTAAATACAGGCTTCAATCGCAAGTCTGTATAAACTATATGCTTTGATCAACTTATCAAAGCGTATATTCCAACTCCGAGATGCTTGCACCAGTCCATAGATGGATCGCTGGAGCTTGCACACTTTGTTAGCTCCCTTTGGATCGATAAAACCTTATGGTTGCATCATATACAACTCTTCCTCCAGAAACCCATTCAGGAATGCAGTTTTTACATCCATTTGCCAAATTTCATAAATTGTGGCAATTGCTAACATGATTCGGACAGACTTAAGCATCGCTTCTGATTGAGAAAATCTCATTGTAGTTAACACCTTGAACTTGTCAAAACCTTTTGCGACAAGTCGAGCTTTGTAGATAGTAACACCACTATCAACGCGTCTGTCTTCCTTTTGAATATCCATTAATTTTCTATTTCTTGCCGACCCTCGGGCAAGTCAACCAAAGTACACACTTTGTTTTAATACATGGATCCCATCTCAGATTTCATGGCTTCTAGCCATTTTGCGGAATCTGGGCTCACCATCGCTTTATTCATAGTTTGTAGGTTCGTCATGATCTAGTAGCATGACTTCCGAACAGGATTGCCGTACCACTCAGTGCGGATCTCACTCTGGTTTACCTACGAGATTCGGTAGTGACTTGATCTGAAGTTACATGATCATCATCATTAGCTTCCTCACTAATTGGTGTAGGAATCACTGGAACTGATTTCCGTGATGAAATACTTTCCAATTCGGGAGAAGGTACAAATTACCTTATCAAGCTCCACTTTCCTCCCACTCACTTCTTTCGAGAGAAACTCCTTCTCTAGAAAGGTTCCATTTATAAGCAACGAATGTTTTGCCTTCGGATCTGTGATAGAAGGTATACCCAACAATTTCCTTTGGGTATTCTATGAAGACGCACTTCTCCGATTTGGGTTTGAGCTTATCAGGATGAAACTTTTTCACATAAGCATCGCAGCCCCAAACTTTAAGAGCGACAACTTTGGTTTCTTGCTAAACCACAGTTCATATAGTGTCGTCTCAACGGATTTAGATGGTGCCCTATTTAACGTGAATGCAGCTGTCTCTAATGCATGATCCCAAAAGCGATATTGGTAAATCGGTAAGAAACATCATAGATTGTACTATATCCAATAAAGTACGGTTATGACGTTCGGACACACCATTATGATGTGGTGTTCCAGGTGGCATGAATTTGTGAAACTATTTCACATTGTTTTAATTGAAGACCAAACTCGTAACTCAAATATTTGTCTCCACGATCAGATCGTAGAAACCTTTATTTTCTTGTCACGATGATTTTCCACTTCACTCTGAAATTCTTTGAACCTTTCAACTATTTCAGACTTATGTTTCATCAAGTAGATATACCCATATCTGCTCAAATCATCTGTGAAGGTCAGAAAATAACGATACTTGCCACGAGCATCAACACTCATTGGATCGCATACATCGGTATGTATTATTTCCAATAAGTCAGTAGCTTGTTCCATTGTTCCGGAGAACGGAATTTTAGTCATCTTGCCCAAACGGCACGGTTCGCAAGCATCAAATGATTCATAATCAAGTGATTCCAAAAGTCCATCGGCATGGAGTTTTCTTCATGCGCTTTACACCAATATGACCTAAACGGCAGTGCCACAAATAAGTTGCACTATCATTATTAACTTTGCATCTTTTGGTTTCAATATTATGAATATGTGTATCATTATGATCGAGATCCAATGAATCACTTTCACTGGGTGTGTAACCATATAAGGTTTTATTCATGTAAACAGAACAACAATTTATTCTCTTACTTAAATGAATAACCGTATTGCAATAAACATGATCAAATCATACTTATGCTCAACACCAAATAACACTTATTTAGGTTCCATACTAATCCCGAAAGTATAGGGAGTGTGAGATGATGATCATATCAATCTTGGAACTACTTCCAACACTCATCTTCACTTACACTTAAAATAGTTTCTGTTCATTACGTAACTCCTGCTTTCAAGTTACTACTCTTAGCAACTATACCAAGATCAAATACCGAGGGGTTGCTATGAACACTAGTAAAATACACATCAATAATCTGTATATCAAATATACCTTTGTTCACTTTGCCATCCTTCTTATCCGCCAAATACTTGGGGTAGTTCCGCTTCTAGTGACCAGTTCCATTGCAGCAAAAGCACTTAGTCTCGGGCTTAGGTCCAGACTTGGGCTTCTTCACTCGAGCAGCAACTTGCTTGCCGTTCTTCTTGAAGTTCCCTTCTTCCCTTTGCCCTTTTCCTTGAGACTGGTGGTCTTGTCAATCATCAACACTTGATGCTCTTTCTTGATTTCTACCTTCGTCGATTTCAACATCACGAAGAGCTCGGGAATCGTTTTCGTCATCCCTTGCATACCATAGTTCATCACGAAGTTCTAGTAACTTAGTGTTGGTGACTAGAGAATTCTGTCAATCACTATCTTATCTGGAAGATTAACTCCCACTTGATTCAAGCGATTGAAGTACCCAGACAATCTGAGAACATGCTCACTAGCTGAGCGATTCTCTTCCATCTTTTAGCTATAGAACTTGTTGGAGACTTCATATCTCTCAACTCGGGTATTTGCTTGAAATATTAACTTCAATTCCTGGAACATCTCATATGGTCCATGACGTTCAAAACGTCTTTGAAGTCCCGATTCTAAGCCGTTAAGTATGGTGCACTAAACTATCAAGTAGTCATCATATTGAGCTAGCCAAACGTTCATAACGCACGCATTTGCTCCTCGCAATAGGTACATCACCTAGCGGTGCATTAAGGACATAATTCTTACGTGCAGCAATGAGGATAAACCTCAGATCACGGATCCAATCCGCATCATTGCTACTAACATTTTCAATACAATTTTCTCTAGGAACACTTATAAAAACATAGGGAAGCAACAACGCGAGCTATTGATCTACAACATAATTTGCAAAATACTACGGGACTAAGTTCATGATAAATTAAAGTTCAATTAATCATATTACTTAAGAACTCCCACTTAGATAGACATCTCTCTAGTCATCTAAGTGATCACGTGATCCAAATCAACTAAACCATAACCGATCATCACGTGAGATGGAGTAGTTTTCAATGGTGAACATCTTATGTTGATCATATCTACTATATGATTCACGCTCGACCTTTCGGTCTCCGTGTTCGAGGCCATATCTGCATATGCTAGGCTCGTCAAGTATAACCTGAGTATTCTGCGTGTGCAAAACTGGCTTGCACCCGTTGTAGATGGACGTAGAGCTTATCACACCCGATCATCACGTGGTGTCTCGACACGACGAACTTTGGCAACGGTGCATACTCGGGAGAACACTACTTGATAATTTTAGTGAGAGATCATCTTAAAATGCTACCGTCAATCAAAGCAAAATAAGATGCATAAAGGATAAACATCACATGCAATCAATATAAGTGATATGATATGGCCATCATCATCTTGTGCTTGTGATCTCCATCTCGAAGCACCGTCGTGATCACCATCGTCACCGGTAGCGACACCTTGATCTCCATCGTAGCATCGTTGTCGTTTACGCCATCTATTGCTTCTACGACTATCGCTACCGCTTAGTGATAAAGTAAAGCAATTACTGAGCGTTGCATTTCATACAATAAGCGACAACCATATGGCTCGACCGATTGTCGATAACCCGGTTACAAAACATGATCATCTCATACAATAAAATATAGCATCACGTCTTGACCATATCACATCACAACATGCCCTGCAAAAACAAGTTAGACGTCCTCCACTTTGTTGTTGCAAATTTTACGTGGCTTCTACGGGCTTAAGCAAGAACCAATCTCACCTACGCATCAAAACCACAACGATACTTCCGTCAAATAGACTCCGTTTAACCTTCTCAAGGACCGGGCGTATGCACACTCAGTTCAACTAAAGTGAGAGAGACAGACACCCGCCAGCCACCTTTAAGCACGAGTGCTCGTAGCAGTGAAACCAGTCTCGCGTAAGCGTCTGGCGTAATGTCGGTCCGGCCGCTTCATCTCACAATACCGCTGAACCAAAGTATGACATGCTTGTAGGCAGTATGACTTGTATCGCCCACAACTCACTTGTGTTCTACTCGTGCAAAACATCAAACCATAAAAACCTAGGCTCGGATGCCACTGTTGGGGAATGTAGTAATTTCAAAAAATTTCCTACGCACACGCAAGATCATGGTGATGCATAGCAACGAGAGGGGAGAGTGTTGTCCACGTACCCTCGTAGACCGTAGCGGAAGCGATCACAACGTAGAGGAAGTAGTCGTACGTTCTCCTCGCGATCCAACCGATCCCAGCGCCGTTACTCCGGCGCCTCCGAGTTCTTGGCACACGTTTAGCTCGGTGACGCTCCTCAGGCTCCGATCTAGCAAAGCTCCGGGGAGAGAGAGTTCCGTCGGCCTGACGGCGTGGTGGCGATCTTGATGTTCTACCGACGCAGGCTTCGCCTAAGCACCGCTACGATATGACCGAGGTGGAATATGGTGGAGGGGGCACCGCACACGGCTAAGAGATCCAAGAGATCAATTGTTGTGTCTTTTGTGCTAGCCCTGCCCTCTATTTATATGTTGAGCCGGGGTCGAAACTTGGAGCAAAAGCCTCCTCAAAGTCGGTTTTGCCCGAAAGGCAAGAGTCCCACTCGGACTCCAGGACCAAACGCCACAATCCTTGGCGTCTGGCCCGAACGCCATGGGCCTCGGCGTCGGCCCAGAGGCGCCGAGGGTCTCCGACGTTTGGCCCCCTAGCCTCCGCAAAACTCCTTTTGCACCGACCTAAAGCCTCATGGGCTTGACCCCTTAGCCTAAACATATCATCCAATATATGAATCTTTACGTCTCGACCATTTCGAGACTCCTCGTCATGTCCCCGATCTCATCCGGGACTCCGAACTCCTTCGGTACATCAAAATACACAAAACTCATAATATAACCGTCGCCGAAACCTTAAGCGTGCGGACCCTACGGTTCGAGAACAATGTAGACATGACCGAGACACGTCTCGGTCAATAACCAATAAGCGGGACCTGGATGCCCATATTGGCTCCTACATATTCTACGAAGATCTTTATCGGTCGGACCGCATAACAACATCGTTGTTCCCTTTGTCATCGGTATGTTACTTGCCCGAGATTCGATCGTCGGTATCCAATACCTAGTTCAATCTCGTTCTTGGCAAGTCTCTTTACTCGTTCGTAATACATCATCTCACAGCTAACTCATTAGTTGTAATGCTTGCAAGGCTTAGTGATGTGTATTACCGAGAGGGCCAGAGATACCTCTCCGAGCAATCGGAGTGACAAAACCTAATCTCGAAATACGCCAACCCAACATGTACCTTTGGAGACACCTGTAGTACTCCTTTATAATCACCCGATTCGTTGTGACGTTTGGTAGTACCAAAGTGTTCCTCCGTAAACGGGAGTTGCATATTCTCATAGTTATAGGAACATGCATAAGTCATGGATAAAAGCAATAGCAACATACTAAATGATCGGTGCTAAGCTAATGGAATGGGTCATGTCAATCAGATCATTCAACCAATGATGTGACCTTGTTAATCAAATGACAACTCCTTTGTCTATGGTTAGGAAACATAACCATCTTTGATTAACAAGCTAGTCTAGTAGAGGCATACTAGTGACACTCATTTGTCTATGTATTCACACATGTATTATGTTTCCGGTTAATACAATTCTAGCATGAACAATAAACATTTATCATGAAATAAGGAAATAAATAATAACTTTATTATTGCCTCTAGGGCATATTTCCTTCAATGTGTACCTACAGGGAACCAGTAAATGGTAGAAGTTAAACTGCAATTGCACAAATGATGTGAAATACTGTAAGACATGGGATGCATCTAACCTCAACGGCAAACAACAGCATCAGCCGTTATGACCCTGCGTAAGTACATGGACAGGCATGTTAAGTACAACAGGGTTAGCATCCACTAAAAATAGCAAATGGGCAGCATCTCTAGTGATATCCCGAGTCATGTATTGTAAGTTTGTTGCTGGTATTGGTGAAATTGAGCTGCACACGGTAATATTTGAACATCACACAGTGTGCAGTACTGAAATAAACAAGGCACGGAAATGATTAATACATCAACTGTACAAATCATAGCCGTTGCAAGTGGTATTGGTAAGATTTAGCTGGTTAGATCTTACCTGTTAAGTCGTGGGGGTAGTAGTGGGGCACTTCATCTGGGCCAGAGCTTGGACCATGTCGGCGGCGGCGGCGGAGGCGAGGTGTTCCTCCAGGTCAACACACACAGCGGCCATCGCGCCATGGACCACCATCAGCTCCTGTAGGTGGGGATTTGGAGGCATGAGGATGTTTCGCAGGCGCCATTTCAGCAATTAGGCCGGGGCCGTGATAGAGATTGATTGGTTACCTGACCGGATCCGAGCAGAACGTGGATGTGGTTGAAGCTGTGGTTGCGGCGGCGGCGGTTTGATATACCGGTAGGGGGAGGCGCGAGGGGGATATTGAGGGTGGGGATGTGGTTGGAGGAATAAATTCTCAAATTGCGCGCCTAATGAAAATTTCGATGCGAAACTTGAAACTTGGGTGGGGGAAACACACAACACAAATGAAGCGCGTAAAATACTCGTGTGCGAGAAAAAAGAAAGTTCGCAGATCCCTTCTCCAAAAAATGTACATGTGTAGTTGATTTTTTCGGTCAATGGTACGCCTGGTTTATTAGGAAACATCGCACAGGTAACTGACTTATGGATCACTAACGCAAAAAAATGCAAACGGGTACGGCATAGAAACCGTGTGTTTTGTGATATTCTAATGATTAACGCAAAATACACACACGTGCACACATGCTAATCAATGCTCAAAGCCCTCAAAGGATGCTCTTACTGACATTGTACGTTAATACTATAAACTTAAAGTACTACTGGTAACTTGCTCTAATACTACAAGCTTAAACTACTTCTCACATGCTGCCATTGGGGCATGCTGGCCAGACGTCGGCGTTCTCTTTCCCGGCCTTGTAGGCGGCAACCCACCATGCTTCGATCTCCGCCAAGCTCTCCTTACCATGGCGTGTGGCCTCTTTCTTATTGCGGCGACGAGACTCTCTTTTCTTGACCGCCTTCTGCCTTTTCTGCTCCTTCTGTGCGGCTTTAGCCACCTATAGATCCACCACCCATTCGGCCATGGCAGCCTCAAAGTCCTCCCATGTAACTATCTGGCCGCCGGCGGCGATGACCTCGGCGCGATGAGATGCCATCGCTTCCTTACCATGTGTTTGGTCGCGGGCAGCGAGGAACGCGGCACGACGGGATGCCATCGCTTCCTTACGATTCTTGTGCAATCATGGGTGCCATGGACGGCGCTTGGAGAGCTACGGACGGAGAGGCCGGGCAGCCGTACAGTGCGGTGGTATTCAAGAGCTCAACGACAAACGAAAACATAAATTTGGCTTCCCTTACAATTTTGCTCGTTCATTATCGCACACGGTTCATCTCCGTCGCTTCCGGAAACAGTGTGCGCTGACCCTATTGTGTGTTGCGTTATGATTGGCCAGAACCCCAGCCACACGGATCGCGTGTGTGCACCATAGGATGCGCCGCGATCGAACAGCAATCCACGTCCCTCACATCACACCCATGCACCTGTAGCTGGATTGGATTTATATGCGCTAAATGCCTAGAAAACACACATAATCCCCTAAATATGGTAAATGAGCCCGGAAAAATGCCAAATTTGAACACGGTGATTTGCAGGGTGTATGTTCGTCGTAGAAAAAAACTCTAGGGCAAAGAACGAAGAAAATTTGGATTCCCCTTCAATCTTGGTGATTTCCCTCTCGAAAGCATGGAACTTCCTCGGTGATGGTTCGATTTATGAAGGGCGTGCATGACGACATAAGCCAAACCTTCTCAAATTTTTACGAGGGCATCACTACAAAAAAAGACACTTCTGTGATGATACGTGTTTGTCACGATGGGTCACGTTCTCTGTCATGCATGTACATCCATGACAAATTTATGACAGAATCAAGATGGTCATACATGTGCTATCGTAGAAGTGTTCCATGACATTACCAAAATTATCATCACGGAAGTGTCCACTTCCATGATGATAAATCGCGCGTTATAGAAGTGCTTTCGTCAAGGGTGACCGACACGTGGCATCCACCGTAACGGGACGCCGTTAAGCTATCGGGTCCGGTTTTGGATCCGATAACCCGTTAACAGCCCGGACCAATGGGAATTTTCCACGTGTAAAATTCTCATTGGCCGGAGGAAACACGTGTCGGCTCAACGTTCGGACAGATGTCATCCACTCATTGGACAGGAGGCGCCTATGATACGTCGACATGTGGCACGGCCTAACAGAGGCCCATTCCGGTGAAAAGGCCGACCCGTTTGACTTGGTCAAAAGGTAACGGGTTGGCCCACGGAAAGCCTGTTAACGAGTTGTTCGTATATAGCCCATTTACGGCCCGCTTACTACCGGCCCGTTACGGCCTATAGGAATTAAGCCCAGTAGCTTCATCTAGGCCGTCCAATATGATTCTAGCCTGTTGTAACTTCCGGCCCATGTATGCCCATGATGTCTTTCGGCTCATACGAGGCCCTTTGTAACTCTCGGCCCATTAAAAGCCCGAGATGAAACTGGCCCATAATGAACAGTGTATCGCTTTAAACCCATTAACGGCCCATTATTCCGTCGGCCGTTTCCAGCCCGTGTTAACTCTCGGCCTTCTAAGGGCCCATTTATTCTTGGGCTCATTTCCAGAATTCGGTTAGATACGGTCCGTTACTGGCTTATTCCGTTTGTGGGCCAAATACAGCCCGTGGTTACATTCGGCCCGTTTGTGGCCCGTTAACCAGTTGGGCTATTTTCATAGTGTTATCAAATACGACCTTTTAATGGCCCATTATGGTCCACGAATAGTATGACCCATGTTTGGCGAAATGATTATACAACCCATAGAAGGCCAATGGATCCTACGGCCCGTAGAAGGCCCATGGATCATATGGCCCGTAGAAGGCCCATGGATCATACGGCCCGTAGAAAGTCCATGGATCCTATGGCCCGTAAAAGGCCCATGGATCCTATGGCCCGTAGAAGGCCCACGGATCCTACGACCCGCAGGAGGCCCATGGTTACAACAGTCCGTGTGTTGCCATGATTATTGTGGGCTAGTTACCAAAACTAGGTTATTGTGGCCACTAAAAACGTGGAAAAAGAACTGCAGTGACTACAAGCAAACAACTAAACAAGACAATAAGGAAATAAATAAGCAAGCAACAAGGATGTCTCACGATAGTTTTCCTTAGCTGTTTTATCAGCTTTGTTAGAGACCAACAAGGATGTCTCACGAACCTGAACCTTATCTGCATTACTTCCTTTATCATTGCTTAATAAGGCACTCTTCTCCAATATTCTGTCAGCATTCTAAAAGAAGAAACAAGCAGACACATAACAGGTTTAGCATGTACTAGTATATGAAACTCATTTCGGTGAACCAGTTCATTAGTAAGGTGGACAGGATTAAACTACCAAGTCTTCTATTGCCAAGTAGTACATTATAAAAGCATCAAACAAACATATATCTATGTCCTATGGTCACTGCATTGTCTTGCCAAATCAAAATAGAGACACGATTCAAATCATATCAGTTCAAGAGACATCAGCACTGAAAGAATACAAAGCGTGGGAAACTAAACGGCACAACGAGATTTCAGATGGGTACCACAGGTCTACACGTACAACAACACTATTGGCCCTGTTATGATGCTAGTATTGTGCATGATATGAGAAGTCAACTGTATACACAATTGATATTGAAATCAACAGAGCTATTTATAAGAGCAAACCTGTTAATGAAACATGCGTAAACATACCTGTTGTACCATTGGAGTTTCCATTGGATAGTTCAATTTAAAAATAAGTTTGTATGAGTAAATACAGTGATACAAGAGCAAAGTAGTATGCACGATAGCAATGTAATCTTAAATGAGAACAGTTGTTCTCCATGTTTAAGCACTTGTTCCACATGACCAGAGTATAGTAAAACGCAAGCATATAGTACTTAAAATAAAATGAGCTCATAGACCTTACCACATTCTTGGTTTCGGACCAGTAAAGAACAAGGCGTTCCCAGTCATTGTCCAGTAAATGTGTCTCAGGAGAACGTAAGGGAATTTGATGAGTTTCTTTGCCATTGAAGTACATTTTTTTCAGGTAATTCCGATACTGCCACCAAGCATTCTTGAAGATAGCAAAGGTATTAGCACAGGTTACCTCATCCAGAGTTTCCAAATCGGTCCTTCTTTATAGAGGAAATGGGAAAAATTGTTGTATTATAACCATCATGGAGGTAGAACGTATGGGACAAAGCAAAGTAATTGCCATGAATAACATTACTTACACATAACTCCTAGACAAACACCTGCAACTGGCATTTTCCTTCATCTTCAGTATAGTATTTCCATGATGGGAACATACGCACATAGGATTTAACAACATCAAATGCGACAGATGCTAAACTACGAATGGCTTGTTGTGCTTCCTCCACAACACTAGGTGTACTAACTGGTGGAGTTGGGGTTCGCCGTGGTAGTACTGGCGCTTTGGGCACTGGAGCTACCTTACTAACTGCTCTTGTTTGAGAGCTCTGTGGTGGAGATGGTGCTGTGTCAATAGGAACTGGGTTACTATCTGCTGGGGTTGAGGTTAGATTGGGTGAAGCTGGTTCTCTGTCCATCGTAGTAGGGGTAAAATCTGCGGGAGTTTGGGTTATATGTGGTAGGGCTGGTTCTCGTGCATGTACAACCGAGGTGCTATCTCTACCAAGAGGTAGCACTGTTTTATTTGAAGACCGTGTTTTTTACTCCGCTAGATACTGCCATCACCCGCTCCAATTCAAATGGCTGATAAACAGGAAACATAATTGAATGTACAGACATTGTATGAGAGACATATGCAATAGATAGTGTGGAAAAAGAGGGCATTAAATAATTGACATGTATATTGTTTAACTAAAACGGATAGCATGACATAATTTCACATATATGATGTCTATCTAAACTGGATAGCATAGCATAACATAATTCAAAGATATGATGACTAACTAAACAGGATCGCATGACATAATTCACATACATGTTATCTAAGTAACTAGGATCACATGATTTAATTCACATATGTGATTTATATTCTAAGCGGAGGGCATTCACATATATGATGTCTGAACTAAGAACATGGTGTTGAATATTGTGTATATGATGTCTAAACTATGCAATGCAAGACACAATATGCATGATATGAGCAAGAGAACCGTGCCAAGTTAGAGCATACACCTCGGTGGGGGAATAGGACTGGTCATCATCTACGAATCTATCTACGAGGAGCTATTGGGACCCAACAAGAGATCTGCTTCGACAGGTAGCATTGTCTGCTCTGAAGGCCTTGTTTTCACTCCAGATTTTTCCACCACCCACTCAAATGGCTGATTCATGGGAAGAGTAGTTTAATGTACAAACATTGTCGACAAATGGAAATTTAATGAAGAAAAGGATGGGCTAGATATCATTCAAATATATGATGCCTGGTTAAACAGGATGGCATTGCATAATTCCCATATATGATATTGAAACTAAACAGGTGGCATTACAGAACATGTCTAAACTAAGAAGATGACATATATGATGTCGAAAGTAGGCACTACAAGGCAACATATGCATGATATGACTAAGATCATCATGCCAAGTTAGAGCAAACACCTTGGGGGGTAAATAGGAGTGGTCAGCTGCGTCTGAATCCGCCTCAGAACATATATCTTCCTCTGGATTACAATCTGGAGAGGGGGGGAGGGCTTGCCATTGAACCTACCATGGAGCAATGTCTGCATGACATTGTATTGCCGCGCAAAACTCTTCTCTTTTTCTCTACATGTTTATCATGACTGTGTACAATATCTGACATGCATACAAAATAATAGTGAGATTATGAAAGGAGAGCATGCATAAATCTAGAGTAATGGTAACAATCTAGAGTAGTGGTAACAACCAGTGGATGGATCCAAAAATAATGATAGCAGGATGATGATTACTTTAACTTAATAAATAAACAGATGATGATTGCTTTACTATTTGTTTCCCACCCAAGATGAACAACATAGGCATACCCTAGGTGAAACAGATATTAGACGCAGATACTATTCATTGCTGCCTCGATATGTGCCCCACAACTAATATAGAAATCAAGTTTGAACATCAATTTGGACCTGACTTGGAGTCTAAGAGGTGAACAGGACAATAAAGTAGCAGGTAATATTAAGCAATGCATAACATAAGGTAAACAAAAGAGTGCGACCTCTCTTGTGGACCCGTGTACTCCTCGTGTTCATCTCGCTGAGTCGATGATGGTGATCTTTATTACGGTGGGTGCCGGCGGCAGGGAAGGATATCTGAGGCGGCGAAAAACGGTCAGGAGTCGTGATGTCTGGTTTGGTGGATGCTTCTATCGATGGAGCAGCTCAAGTGAGGTGGTCGACGTCACGGCTGGAGCAGGACAAACCACACAAAGTTTTCTTCGACACCTACCTGTAACTGAATTAATTCTGTAAGGGCTCATTTGGCTTGCGTGATTCTAAAAACACAGGGATAGGAGGAAAAACACAGGAATAGGATAGGAATGCACATGGGAAACAGAGCATTTGTGAACATAGGATTTCTGTCAACTTGGGTGTTTGGTTCATAGGAAAAGGAGGAGCAGAGGAATGCAAAGAAACATGGCCAAAATAAAGTGAAGCCATATGAAAGCGTGTACAGTTAGAGTGTTATTCTGCCACTAATGCACTTGGTCTTGTTTTCATGCATTGGATTTTGAAAAGTAGGTCTAGGTGGATGTTTTGCTCCATTCCTTTCAACAAAATGCATGAATAATTGAATAGTACAGTGCCATAGGAAAATTTCCCATTGCTATTTTTTTTCCGTTGAACCATAATAGCCCTAATGGATCGACATGAATGTAGAGTAATAAGTGATGCAACAAGTGTACAACCTCTTTGCCGTAGCCGTGTCGACCTCAGCATCATTGGGTTGGTCGCTGAAGAAGTTGAGGCGAGAGAGGTGGCTGTCGGAGGTGTGGAGGAAGATCTCGAGGAATCAGAGCGGCGTTAGGGCACCGCTTTCTGTTGTGATGGATCGTTCCGTCCTTGGAGCAGATCTAGTGAGCCGTAAGACATCAAGGCTGAAGCAGCACAAGACAGACATCGTTAATCTCAAGTGGGATTCTAATAGCATCTCCAATAGATGATGTCAAAAAGCATTACCAAAAAGTGATAGATGTAAAATTTACATCATCAAAAACCACCTGACTACAACAGATGAGGTAAAAAATGTTGACTCTGAACTTAACTGTTGAAACTGAAATTTACTGTGGAATCTAAATGTTACTATCGAAACTGAACACAATGGTAGCAGAGAGGCACTTCACATGGGATAGTTTAGGGAGGGCCTGCAGCTCATCTTCAACCTGCACCCCCTGAGCCACCAGCCACCACCGGCCGAACCCCGCGCCGCCTCGCCGCCCCGAAACAACTCCCCACCGCCGGTTCGCCGCCGCCTCGAAACAACTCCCCACCGCTGGTCCGCTGCTGCCTCGCCGCCCTGAAGCAACTCCCCACCATGGGTCCGTCGCCACCTCGGCCAGCCCTCTAGCCCCCCCCCCCCCCGCCGTGCTAAGCTTTTTCTCTGGCGATCCCCACGCCACCGCCCCACCACCACCGGCGAGCAGCACCCCACCCATAACCCTAAGATAGATAGTGGGGTACCTCTCCGGCGAGCCCCCCTCCCCGCTAAGGGTGGTTCTTCCTTAACTCCGGCGAGACCCACCACCCCCTGGAAATCTACTGACCCAAAACTCGATTAAGTCGTCTAAAGTGTAGCTAAATCGGAGCCGAGCACCGGCACGAGCGAGGGGGAGAGTAGCAGCGCGAGCGAGCGAGCGAGAGCCAGAGCAGCAGCAGCAGCGGGAGCGAGCAAGTGAGAGCCGGAGCAGCGGCAGTAGCGCGAGCGAGAGCCCGGGCAGCAGCAGCAGCGTGAGCGAGCGAGCGAGGGCCGGAGCAGTAGCAGCTGTTGCGAGCGAGCGAGTGAGAGATGTAGCAGCAGCAGCTTGAGCGATCGAGCGACAGCCGGAGCAGTAGCAGAAGATCCGGCTGGTATGGACGCCGCCACTGAAGGGGCCTCGCACTAGGGAGAGCTGCCGTGGAGATGTCGCCAGCGGCGCCGGCTTCGAGGTAGCCGCTCCATGGGGGTGCGGGATGGAGCAACGTCGGTGCCGGGAGGTCGAGTTAAGGAGAAGGTGCAGTGCGATGAGTGTACAACCTCTTTGGTGGCGCCGAGTAGGCCTCGGCTTCGTCCGAGGAGTCGGTGAGGATGTTGTGGTTCCGGTGGAGCAGGTTAAGGCGGCGCTGATGGGATGGAGAAGCCGCGATAGACGAGGCGATCAACATAGCAGCTCCTTGGAGGTGGAGGACGGGGCGGCTGAACCGGCAGGACGACGGGATGGACGACGGATCCTCATCCGGGGAGGCGGATGAGGGACATCAAGCTGTTGCGGTGAACGACGTCATCGGGGAAGAGGCTCCGGCTGGGCATCGGTGAGGTGGCGGACGGAGGAGGGTGGGGTTTTGCGGCTGGAGTGGAGAGGTTATGGAGGCCAGATTTTGAATGGCGAAAAGGAGGCGATGGGAGGGGTGAACCATGACTTAGGGACGCGCTTGTCCAAAATGCAGGGTGTGTTACAAAAGTACCCCCACCGATTTGAACTAGCGGCCCTTTCGGCTCAGGGTTATAAGGGGGATTTCACGTGTCGGGATTTGGCAGTTGGAGGGAGTTTTCGCGCGCGTTGTAATTTCGGGATAGCAAGGCACGGGTTGTGAGGGTGCCAGATTGGGGAGCACGATATCAGAATTTACGTGATATAACAAGGCGCGGGTTGAATTTTAGGGACAAGCCTAACGTGTAATATTGTACTTGTACGTACCAAATCAATTCGCACTTCACTGAATAAAAAAAACGAAAAAATAAAAACTATTCACACCACACAAAGAGAGAGTCTTGTCCCGTTTTACTATACAAATTCTATTCAAAGCTACTCCCTCCTTCCATCTATATAGGGCCTAATGCGTTTTTCGGGCTAAATTTGACCAACCAAATATTAGAGCAATAATATATGACATGCAACTCACACAAAGCACACCGTTAAATTCGTGTGTGAAAGGAGCTTTCAATGATATAATTTTCACAGTGTGCATGCCATGTACTATTAATCTTGTCAATAGTCAAAGGCGGTCTTAAAAAACGCATTAGGCCCTCTATAGATGGAAGGAGGGAGTATGAATCAAGGTTATGCCCAATTAAATTTTTTCACTGGTTGTATAATGCATGTAAACTACTCATGCCAACAATTTAGTGCATTCCAAATGTCTATACTACCGCTGCAATTCGAACTAAATTTGAATTCGTTTCTCTATTACAATAAGAATCTACAATTATGATTGTTGCCAACTTCAACCCTCATTCGTGTATTACCTTAACAATACACCACATGATTACTATAGAGATAAATATGAACTATGTGTACTATATGAACTCAAATTCAATTTTTTGAATACACTTGATGTTGATTCCAAATAATAGTACATTTGATGTACTAACTAGATATTCATAATCTAACGTACACCATGTTTATCACACAAAGTATATTGCCCCGCCCCCTACATTATGACAAGTATTTAGCCCTAAGCTGCAAAAGCCACACATTAGCCCAAATTATAATCAATGTTCTATATATTATATGTAGTACTAGCAACATACCCATGGGTTACACGGAACATCAACATGATCAAGGGGAGGCCTTATTTGCAAATATGGAGAGGGGTGTGGGTATCTTTTTTCAAAATTTCCATAGTTTCCTTCCTATCCATTAGACATAAATCGTATGGCCTATATTGCAGGATGGCAGGCACACCATCATCAACAACTTTGTTTTTTTTATAAGAGTAGAGATAAAATATATTATATGTAGTATAACATGTTCATAACCACACCCTTTTTTTCCCCCTTATATATATATATATATATATATATATATATATATATATATATATATATTCACACATGCGTCGGTTTAAAACACTATGATAAATTCTTCAAATATCCGAATTCGCTTTTTATAATGAATTATGATCTCGATTTGTCTTTCACACCCACAAAATCCTTTTATCTTTGTAGCTATCACTAACTTTCTCTCATGCATGCACATGCCCGCATCCCTCTCACCCTCCCTCAGCATTCTCTAGCTCCATCGTGCAAATTCGTCTATTCACTTTAGGTCGTTCACCCACGGTGTGTGTAGGCCCCCAGCTCCTTCTTTAAGGCACACATCGATCGATATGCCTCTCTAGCCAGGTGTTCCTACCACAAACACAAGCTTCCCCTCTTCTCTTCTCACTGTCCATGCCTCACTCCCACCACTCTTTTCATCGATCTCGTACTCGCACACTCCTTCCCCCTCGATATTGTATGCCTCTCGCACCACCTCTTAGATGCATCCCTCTCTCTCTATCCTTCTCCCTGGCCTAATTTGCTTCTAACACGTACATGCATGTATACCGATCGATCTCCCTACATATACCTAGGTCGACTTTAACTATTTTACACCCAGCCATCGATTGACGTACCTCACAAGTTATGTCTCTCCTTTCTCTGACAGAGGATGATTGATCTTCCTATGTAGTTATGTCTGCTTACCACAGCCATATCGTCCCCCCTCATCATTCGTGCATGCCTCCTGACCCGTCTCTCACACGCACGCGCACAGACAGGCAGCCATCCCATCTCTTATTGATATTGCAGGCGTGCCCTCCGTTTGTCTAGCAAGCCTCTCCCCACCATTTGTTAGAAGCAACTCCACTACCACCCCCTCCAACACTCTATCTCTGTCTCTCTCCCAACGTTATTCCTCTCCTACACATATGCATGGATGCCGATCGATCTCCCTTAATACATAAGGTAGGCCTCTCTCCTCCTCCACACATATACCAGCCATTGTACCTCTATAGTTAATAAGGCCTCCCCCCACCACCACATGCCGATAGTCGAGCGCTGTAGGTAGGTATCGATGCCACAGAGACAAACTGCACCTGTCCCCTCTCACGTTCCAGTAGGCTAGCCACCCTATATCTTTAACGTGGGCACACACAAATTCGATGGCACTCTTTACCGATCGCGCGCGCGCGCACACACACACACATCATCCCTCTCTTCGATTCTATGGATACCTCAAGCCGATGATACCTCCACTCTCTTCTCGTGATCGCCCCTCTATATATATGATATATCCAGGACTCTATTTTCACACACATTGCATATGTTACATTTTTTTGATTGATACCCCCCCCCCAAAAAACACTCACGAACCCACGCACTATATCTCTCTATGTTTGTATCTCTCTCACACACCCACGTAGGTGGTGTATGTACACGAAGAGAATAGGTGCATGTACTCATGCTTCGTGCCTAGCCACACCCGTGCGGGTACACGGTGGAGCTCATTTCTGTACGAAATGGTAGCCCACGTGATAATTTGAACGCGTGTACCAGTTGTTTACCTACAGAGGTCGTGTACCACGCGGCACGAAACAAAGTTCGACTTGATGCGATGGCGCGTTATTTTTAAATAAAGTTATATCACTCAATGGCACGTACACAGAATATAAAACGATTTTTATGGAGAAAAAGGTAGTCCGCTCCACTATATACAATGGAGCCTGCCTGCCTGGGTTTGTCTTTCTTCAGAGTATCTCACACAAGGCGGCGGTGGCCTCTCTATCTATCTCTCTCACCGTTGGTCACCGATCCGGCCGCATCCCGTCCGCCGGTGGAAAGGGAGGATGTGCATCCCGTCGACGGCGCGGAGGCAGCACGTCCCGATCTGCGGTACCCGTCATTCTCTCTGACCAAGCTCCGGCACGGTAGGGCCTACGCCACCTGCTCGCTGCCGTAGTATGGGTAGATCCCGCACGCCGCCGCTCACCTAGTTACATCCCGACGACCCCCAGGTATCCCCTCCGGCCTTGTGATATGTCTCCAACGTATCTATAATTTTTATTGTTCCATGCTATTATATTATCTGTTTTGGAAGTTTAATGGGCTTTATTATAAATTTTTATATTATTTTTGGGACTAACCTACTAACCAAAGGCCTAGTGCAAATTGCTGTTTTTTTGCCTATTTCATTATTTCGTAGAAAAGGAATATCAAACGGAATCCATACAGAATGAAACCTTTGGGAGAGTCATTTTTGGAACAAACGCAATCCAGGAGACTTGGAGTAGACGTCAAGGAAGCAACGAGGCGGCCACGAGGTAGGAGGGCGCGCCCAGGGGGGGTAGGCGCGCCCCCACCCTCGTGGGCCCCTCGTGGCTCCACCGACCTACTTCTTTCGCCTATATATACTCATATACCCCGAAAACATCCAGGAGCACCACGAAACCCTATTTCCACTGCCGCAACTTTCTTTACCCGTGAGATCCCATCTTGGGACCTTTTCCAGCGCTCCGCCGGAGGGGGAATCGATCCCGGAGAGCTTCTACATCAACACCATAGCCTCTCCGATGATGTGTGAATAGTTTACTACAGACCTTCGGGTCCATAGTTATTAGCTAGATGGCTTCTTCTCTCTCTTTGGATCTCAATACAAAGTTCTCCTCGATCTTCTTGGAGATCTATTCGATGTAATAACTTTTTGCGGTGTGTTTGTCGAGATCCGATGAAGTGAGGGTCTATGATCAAGTTTACCTATGAACAATATTTGAATCTTCTCTGAATTCTTATATGCATGATTTGATATCTTTGCAAGTATCTTTAAATTATCACTTTTGGTTTGGCCTACTAGATTGATCTTTCCTGCAATGGGAGAAGTGCTTATCTTTGGGTTCAATCTTGCGGTGTCCTTTCCGGATGTTAGGGCAGCAAGGCATGTATTGTATTGTTGCCATTGAGGATAAAAAGATGGGGTTTATATCATATTGCTTGAGTTTATCCCTCTACATCATGTCATATTGCCTAATGCGTTACTCTGTTCTTATGAACTTAATACTCTAAATGCATGCTAGATAGCGGTCGATGTGTGGAGTAATAGTAGTAGATGCAGAATCATGTCGATCTACTTGACACGGACGTGATGCCTATATACATGATCATTCCAAGATATTTTCATAACTATGCGCTTTTCTATCAATTGCTCGACAGTAATTTATTCACCTACCGTAGAATTTGCTATCTTGAGAGAAGCCACTAGTGAAACCTATGGCACCCGGGTCTATTTTCCAGCATATTAGTTTCCGATCTACTTTATTTTGCAATCTTTACTATCCAATCTATACAATAAAAATAGCAAAAATATTTATCTTATTATCTCTATCAGATCTCACTTTTGCAAGTGGTCCTGAAGGGATTGACAACCCCTTTATCGCGTTGGTTGCAAGGTTCTTATTTGTTTGTGCAGGTACTAGGCGATTTGCGTGTATCCTCCTACTAGATTGATACCTTGGTTCTCAAAAACTAAGGGAAATACTTACACTACTTTGTTGCATCACCCTTTCCTCTTTAAGGGAAAACCAACGCATGCTCAAGTGGTAGCAAGAAGGATTTCTGGCGCCATTGCCGGGGAGGTGTACACCAAGTCAAGTCAAGATTTGATCTCCCGACAACGAGCCATTTCTAGCGCCGTTGCCGGGGAGATCTACGCACAAGTCAAGACATACCAAGTACCCATCACAAACTCTTATCCCTCGCATTAAATTATTTGCCATTTGCCTCTCGTTTTCCTCTCCCCCACTTCACCTTTGCCGTTTTATTCGCCTCTTTCCCGTTTGTTTTTCTTGCGCCATGGCCAAATCAAAAAGGCTAAGGTTCTCTCCCGGGTTTTAATACTTTGGATAGTCCCTCTGTCCTCTCCAAGCTCATAAATACTGATGATATGGAAAGACCTACCGGGGTTATCAATGAGAGTTTGAATAATTTCTATGAAGATGATCCCGGAATTTTTCGTTATTTACTTGATGAATCTTTGAAAGATGCTTGGGATAGGCTATTAAGGTTTCGAGCTAGCTATGTGCCCCAATATCAAATTGAGGTATACCTAAAAAGCTTTTATGTTGGCTTGCCCTCTTCGTTCAAGCAAGTTTTAGATTCTATTTTTGAAGAAGGTTTTATTGAGGGGGATCCCATAGATACCTATGAAAAGATGAAAACTATATTTGGAGACCCCATGAGTGAGAGGGTTGAATCCACCTCTCTTTTGTGCTTTTACCAAAATGAAATAATCAAAGAGATGAAGGCTAGCTTAGATGCAAATTTCTGTACGTGCTTAATCTTTCTTCCACCATTAATGGCCACGTGATTTCTCAAAATAGAAATATGAATGCTATAGATAAGAAATTTTCTCTTTTCTCCCAACACCAAAGAAGGTAATACCTAGATCTATTTTCGTTTTTACGCCTAGCTAGGGGCGTTAAACGATAGCGCTTGTTGGGAGGAAACCCAATTTTATTTTTATTCCTTGCTTTTTGTTCCTGTTTAGTAATAAACAATTCATCTAGCCTCTGGTTAGATTTGGTTTTATGTTTTAATTAGTGTTTGTGCCAAGTTAAACCTATAGGATCTTCTTGGATAACAATTATTTGATCTTGCTGAAAAAGTCAGAAACTTTCTGCTCACGAAAATAATTGTTAAATATCACCAGAAAGAGATAAAAAACTTATTCCAATTGCAGTAGATCAATAAACAAATTATCTAGGTCTTCCTATTTTGGTAGATGTTTCTGAGTTGCATAAGTTTGCCTTTTTTACAGATTACTACAGACTGTTCTGTTTTTGACAGATTCTGTTTTTCGTGTGTTGTTTGCTTATTTTGATGAATCTATGACTAGTATCGGGGGGTATGAACCATACAGAAGTTGGAATACATTAGGTTTAACACCAATATAAATAAAGAATGAGTTCACTACAGTACTTTATTGTGGTGGTTTGTTTACTTGCACTAACGGAGCTCACGAGATTTTCTGTTCAGTTTTGTGTTGTGAAGTTTCCAAGTTTTGGGTAAAGATTTGATGGATTATGGAATAAGGAGTGGCAACAGCCTAAGCTTGGGGATTCCCAAGGCACCCCAAGGTAAAATTAAAGGATAACCAAAAGCCTAAGATTGGGGATGCCCTGGAAGGCATCCCCTCTTTCGTCTTGGTCCATCGGTAACTTTACTTGAGGCTATATTTTTATTCACCACATGATATGTGTTTTGCTTGGAGCGTCTTGTATGATTTGAGTCTTTGCTTTTTCGTTTACCACAATCATCCTTGCTGTACATACCATTTGGAGAGACACACATGAATAGGAATTTATTAGAATATTATATGTGCTTCACTTATATCTTTTGAGCTAGATAATTTTGCTCTAGTGCTTCACTTATACTTTTTAGAGCACGGTGGTCGTTTTATTTTATAGAAATTATTGATCTCTCATGCTTCACTTAAATTATTTTTAGAGTCCTTTAGAAACGCATGGTAATTTGCTTTGGCTATAAAATTAGTCCTAATATGATTGGCCTCCAAGATGGGTATAATAAAAACTTTCATATAGATTGCATTGAATACCATGAGAAGTTTGATACTTGACGATTGTTTTGAGATATGAAGATGGTGATATTGAAGTTGTGCTAGTTGAGTAATTGTGAATTTGATAAATACTTGTGTTAGAGTTTGCAAGTCCCGTAGCATGCACGTATGGTAACCGTTGTGTAACAAATTTGAAACATGAGGTGTTCTTTGATTTGTCATCCTTATGAGTGGCGGTCAGGGACGAGCGATGGTCTTTTCCTACCAATCTATCCCCCTAGGAGCATGCGCGTAGTTTTTGGTTTTTGATGACTTGTAGATTTTTGCAATAAGTATGTGAGTTCTTTATGACTAATGTTGAGTCCATGGAGTATACGCACTCTCATCCTTCCATCATTGCTAGCCTCTTTGGTACCGTGCATTGCCCTTTCTCACCTTGAGAATTGATGCAAACTTCGCCGGTGCATCCAAACCCCGTGATATGATACGCTCTATCACACATAAACCTCGTTATATCTTCCTCAAAACAACCACCATACCTACCTATTATGGCAATTCCATAGGCATTCCGAGATATATTGCCGTGCAAATTTCCGTCGTTTCATTTATTATGACACGCTTCATCATTGTCATATTGCCTTGCATAATCATGTAGTTGACATCGTATTTGTGGAAAAGCCACCATGCATAATTCATCATACATGTCACTCTTGATTCATTGCCCATCCCGGTACACCACCGGAGGCATCCATGTAGAGTCATATTTTGTTCTAGTATCAAGTTGTAAATAAATAGAGGTGTGATGATCATCATTATTAGAGCATTGTACCAAAGAAAAAAAAGAGGAAAGGCCAAAAAAAGCCCCCCCCCCAAAGGGACAATGTTACTATCCTTTCCACACTTGTGCTTCAAAGTAGCACCATGATCTTTATGATAGAGAATCTCTTATTTTGTCACTTTCATATACTAGTGGGATTTTTTCATTATAGAACTGGGCTTGTATATTCCAACAATGGGCATCCTCAAATGCCCTAGGTCTTCGTGAGCAAGAAAGTTGGATGCATACCCACTTAGTTTCTTTTGTTGAGCTTTCATACATTTATAGCTCTAGTGCATCCGTTGCATGGAAACCCCTACTCCTTGAATTTACATCAATTGATGGGCATCTCCCTAGCCCGTTGATTAGCCACGTCAATGTGAGACTTTCTCCTTTTTTTGTCTTCTTCACATAACCCCCATCGTTATATTCTATTCCACCCATAGTTCTATGTCCATGGCTCATGCTCATGTATTGCATGAAAGTTGAAAAAGTTTGATATTACTAAATTATGAAACAATTTCTTGGCTTTTCATCGGGGTTGTGCATGATGAGAACATTCTTGTGTGACGAAAATGCAGCATGAACAAACTATATGATTTTGTAGGGATGAACTTTCTTTGGCCATGTTATTTTGAGAAGATATGATTGCTTAGCTAGCATGCTTGAAGTATTATTATTTTTATGTCAATATTAAACTTTTATCTTGAATCTTTCGGATCTGAACATTCATGCCACAATAAATAAAATTACATAGAAAATTATGTTAGGAAGCATTCCACATCAAAATTCTGTTCTTATCATTTACCTACTCGAGGACGAGCAGGAATAAGCTTGGGGATGCTTGATATGTTTTCAACGTATCTATAATTTTTTATTGTTCCATCCTATTATATTATCTGTTTTGGATGTTTAATGGGCTTTATTATACACTCTTATATTATTTTTGGGACTAACCTACTAACCAAAGGCCCAGTGCAAATTGCTATTTTTTGCCTATTTTAGTGTTTTGCAGAAAAGGAATATCAAACGGAATCCAAACGGAATGAAACCTTCGGGAGAGTCTGTCGGGGATGCTGATCGGACCCACGAACACCTATGGGGCCGGCGGACCAGGCCCCTTGTAGTTCGGAGGGGGGCGGAGATCGCACGAAGAGCGGATCGAGGCGAAGCACACGAGCAGTTTACCCAGCTTCGGAGCTCTCCGGGGAGATAAAACTCCTACTGCTGCTTGTCTGATGTATTGTGTTCTTGCTAGGGAGCGATGAGAGCTACAAAACCTAGCGTGAGTATCTCTGGTCTCGAATGAGTCGAACTGGCCGAACCCCTTCTACGTTGCGCATGGGCCTCCTTTTATATGCTCAAGGGGTCTCCGATAGGTGGCAACATAGATGAGGGTACAAATGTAAATACAGTAGTTGGTACACCTACTTGAACAGTGTACAATGCAAAATACCTAACTCGGCGGCAAGGGACAAAAACAATAAATGCCCGTCGTATGCGCCTAAACGATGTAACAGAGACCGTCAGGTGCGCCACCGCTCGCCACGATGGCAAGCTTGTCAGCCGCTTACCGCTGCTCTCCGCTGGCTGCACAGCCTCCTGACACGCGCGCATGGAATGGTCTCATGGCGACACGTTGTTGGATGAGCTGGAGCGGAGATGGGGAGAGGTTGCTTGCCGCGGCTGAATCCTTGTTGCGCCCGGAGGCTTGTCGCGCTTCGAGCCTTCCCGGCAAGCTCCTCTTGTCGGGGCCTTGTCTTCTGCGTGCCTTGAGTGGCCTTCCCAGCAAGCTCCTCTTGCCGGGGTCTTGTCTTCTTAGCCAAATACTTTGTTCTTGAATGGCTCCAAAGGAGCCACGGAGGATCTTGGCGGTGACCAGGCAAACCCTGCCGCGAGGTGTCAGAATCGCCTTGTGCAGTACGGGATACTAGAGTACCCCTACTCTAGTACACCGACAGAGCCCCAGATCTGGTCGCACACGGTGCGGCGCTGTCGGGCCAGGCCCAAAAGCGACGGTCACACGCGGCCTCGATGACGCCGTAACTCGCCCCGGACCCACCACGACCCCCACTAACGGCACGTACCGAACGTGGCGTCGTGCGAGAGATCGTGGACGTGGTCGTGGGGGTTTCTTTATTAGGAAAAGCGGAACGTCCGCCCCCTTCCCCCTCCTTATAATCCAGGGAAGACAGGGGCAGGCCGTCCACCTCGCCATTGCTGTCTTGTCAAGAAAACCACCGCCGCTCCCCCCTTCTTCTCCAGTGCGAAGAGAGCAGCGCCCCGCCCCCTTTCGCCACAAGCTCACTCACCGCCGTCGACCTCCTCTGCCGCCTCCGCCATGGCTCCGAAAGCCGACAAAGGGAAGGGCGTCAAGTCGGACAAGCGGCTGACTCAGGCGCTGTGCAAGGAGCGGGCCATCTTCTCCCTCAGCTCGGCGCCAAAGGAGCTATGGGAGCTCTTCTATCTCTTTTGGTCGACGGAGCAGCGTCGCATCCAGCGCACGAAGGTACTCCCTGCCTCCGCTTCTGATTCGGCCCCAACTGGGTACCCCTTCTTTGCCCTTTTCTTTTATTGCGGGCTCTGCCCGCCCTTTTCCGAGTTCTTCTACGATATCATGAACACATATGGCCTCCGCCTCCTTGATTTCACCCCCAACGCTGTCTTGACCATGGCAGTTTTCGCACATCTTTGCGGAAACTTTGTCGGAGTCCACCCAAATGTGGCACTCTTCCGCCATTTCTTCGTGCCCCGCATCGAGAGAGGAGAGCCGCTCGCCGGAGGGATAGCTTGGGTCTCCAGGATCGGCAAGAAAGAAGCCTACCTGGAAGGAGAGTTCCGCAACAAGTGGGAGGAGTGGAGAGCCAATTGGTGTTGGGTCGTAGAGGAGAACCCGCAGCCCTTCATCGCTGCCGTCGCCAAACCCCAATAGTGCGTGGCAACGATTTGGAGAAACTTGGCGCGGAGGATGCTAGGTTGAAGATAGCTGTGACCCGGATTTTGCGCCTCGGGCTTGCCGGACTAACCGTAGGCGCGGTTGGCGCAGACTTCCTTCGCGCCCGACGCCTCCCCTGCGGGGAGAGGAGGAGGCTTGCTTGGGAGTTCCAAAACGCGGCGGACATCATGAGGCTGCGCCCGGGCCTCAATTGGAATTTCACCGTCTTGGAGCTGGATGCGATGTTGCTAGAGCTGTTCAAGAACGATCCCGATCACCCAGAGTGGTTTAGGTTGCCGAGGGGGGTCGTCCCATTGTGTAACAACTCTGCTCTCGACCGCATCCGCGCCATGATGCCGTTGTGCGATTCCCATGGGATCGTTCCAACCTGGCAAGAGCCTCCCGACGAGATCGTGCAGCAGTTCTTCGACAACTTGGAAGAAGTGCCGATCCGCTCCAACGAGCAGAAGAGGCTCACTCGCGACACCACCGACGAGGAGATGGCGCGCATTGCCACCATTGGAGGCGGCGGCAGCCGCCGCTGGCGCCTTCGGGTACACCGTGGAGGCGGACACAATGAGGCGGCAAGTCTTGCCGAGCGAAGGGAGCTCGCCGGTGAGGATGAGCTTGTCGAGCCCGAGGCCGAGTCGAGCGGACCCGCCGAGGGCGCTTCTTCTACACCACCCCACGACTTGCCGCCAGCGGAGCCCCCGGCTCCGCCGAAGAGGCGTCTCCGCAAGGCCGGAGACGAGTCGGGGCGGCAGACTGGCCCACAGCAGCAGCGCCGCGCGACGCGCTCTACCGCGGCAAGCGATGTTGCCGCGGGGGCGCCTCACACTGCTGCGACAACTGGGGCGGGATCTTCCCAGGCCACCGCCGACGCCTCCGCCAAGCGGCCAAGAGAGCCCACTCCTCCGCCTCGTCGCACCGGAGGCGAGCCGGAGTTTGACTTCTCCGCGCTCAGCTCCGAGGAGGAAGAAGAAGAGTAAGCTCCAATATTGCACTTGTATTTCTTCAATTTTGTTGCTTCATCTTGAATCTAACTTGCTTTGTTCTGAACTCTTTCCTTTTCAGGACGCTGGCCCAGAGAGCGTCGAAGAGGGCCAAGATCCCGACGGTCGTCGTTGAGGACGATCCGCCCGTGGCAACAGGGGACGCGCCTGAGACCCCCTTGCCGGACCCGACAACCCTTCCTCAGAGCAGCCCCCAGCACAGCCCCCAGGGTAAGTGTGTGGTTTTCTCCTTACCGTTAGGTGTGCAGGGGTGCTCCTTCTTCATTGATATCTGATTGTTTGTTTGTGTAGGAGCAGAGCAGCCTCATCAGGAGGGCTCGGAAGCCGCCCCTGAAATCCTGTCTGCTGCGACTACGCCGCCAAGGGAGGATTCTCCGGCAAGGGAGCGTCCCCCGACGAGGGAGGCTACTCCGGCAAGGGAGGCTACCCCGGCAAGGGACAGCGCCATTGATCCTCCAGTGGTCGAGACCACGGCTGCAGATCCCGTTGCAGGTAACCCCCTTACACGAAAATTTCCCTTGGGCTTGTTTCCTTCTGTTTTTCTTTTTGAACATCTGCTTGTTGCCCTTCTTCGTCAGCCTTGAGCCGATGGAGGTCGAGGTCGCCGGGCGAGGAGTAAGCGGCAACAACACGAGGCCGCCGTCAGCGAATAAGAGGTCGTCGCTGTGGAAGAAGAGGCCGTCACGACGAGCCTGTCGGCGAGGAGCCACCGAGGCTCTTGCCGACGCAGGCCGGGCGAGGTCGGGCGACGACTGACGCCCCGAGGCGCAGGAGCGCCAGGCGCTATACCGACAGCCGACTCCCCCGCCGCTGCTACAGCGTCAGGCTCCGAGGAGCCCCAGTCCAGCGCCTACTTGAAGGCCGGCGAGGGTGTCTTCATCAAGCTCCCACAGGAGTCGAGCTCAGGCGCCGGTCGAAGGTGAGACCTTCGATGGCGAGCTGCTCGCCTCCGCTGGGCTGACGCTGGTGGACGCGCCAAGTAGCAGCGGCGGCGAGTCTGAGGAGGAGCAACTGCTGAGGAAGCTGATGTCGCTCTACCGCGCCCGGCAAGCCAAGTTGGAGTCCCGGGAAGCACTTGTCGCGAGGGCAGGAGCGGACATGGAGAAGCGCGCAGAAGAGCTCCGGAGCGCCAACCAAGAAACTCTCCGGGACGTAGCAAGCGGGAGCAACTTGCAGAGGAGCGCACGGCATTCATCCTTGAGAAGGCCGCAGCTGAGGAGGAGCAGCGGCTGGCCGCCGAGAAGCTCTCCGCGCAGGAAAGTGAGCTGGCGAGCGGAAGGTCAACCTCGACAGCCAGGAGGAAGACCTTACTGCGCGCGAGGAGTCACTTGGTGGGGCGCTTAAGGAAGCGAAGGATGTTGCCGCAGCCGCCGAGGCCGCCAAGGAAGAGTTGAAGGCGAAGGTGGCACAGCTGGAGGCCAGCCTCAAGGAGAGGGGCGAGGAGCTTGCCACGCTCAAGCATGAGCGCGAGAAGGACGCTTACACCCTTGGCAAGCTGCAGGGCCGTCTCGCCGATAGGGGCAAGGAGCTCGATGCCGCCAAGGATTCTAAGGCGCATCTTGAGCTGAAGCTGACCACTCTGACGCAGACGTTGGACGGCGCCAGAGAGAGGGAGGTGAGCCTGTTGGAGACGATCAAGGCCAAGGAGGAGCTGCTAGCGAATGTTGTTTCCACCCAGAGCGCCTTGAGGGAGAGTGTGGAGCATTGGGTGAAGGTCTTGTGGACACATGCCGACCTCCACAACGAGTGATGGAGCTGGGGATGGCGGACCTTGCATACTCCTCCGACGAGCATCTCCAACCCAGCGCCAAACTCAGTTTATTCTTCAAGGGCGTGGTGGCGGGCCTCCGGCGACTCGGGAAGAGGTCCCAAAGCAGCTGGCGAGGAATCACGCCCGGATCTGTGCGAGGAGCTCTCGAGAAGGTGTTGACAAAGGTGGCCTTCCGCAATCCGGGCCTCAACCTCAACGGCGTCCTCAGATCCTTGCCGCCGGACGCCAACGTGGAGGAGCTCAAAGCCCTTGTCGCACCCATTGTGGACAAGGTGAACAAGATCAAGCGGATTGATGGCGACCGCGTGGACTAGGCCGCCAACTTTATCTTTCCCTTGTCGCTGCTGATCTTGTTTAGAACACTATGTTAGATCAGCGACAAGTTATTTTGTAATATACTCTATCTTAGGCGATCATTGCAATGTTATTTCCTCTACTTGATTCCTTCCTTTGTACGTTTCTGCCCTACACATTTGGGGGACTTGTCGGTGCGGGCACCTTTGCCGCGAGCGCTGAGTGCGGGACGTCAGCAGCCTGCTGGCGGTGCCACCTCCGACAAGCAACCTTGTCGCGACTAGCTGCAGCTCACTTAAGTTGTTGAGCGGACTCGAAACAAAGTAAAGTAGCGACTAGCCTGCGAGTTGGTTCCTCTGCATGAGTTTTCCATACAAAGTACTATCGTTCGGAAGATAACTTAAAAATTTAAAACTGATCTCAAACTTTGGCAACCTAGCTTTTTCCGTAAATACATTTCCCGATAAGGCGAAACTTCCTCGGCGACGCTTGGTCCATGGTATTATCTTCTCCTTCCCCTGGTGAACTTGTGCGCGAGGGAGCCTTCCTTTCTTTGAGAAAAGAGAAAGAAGAGAAAATAAAGTTATGGAGCCTAGCGGCTCGATATTGCTTACCGGGTGTGGTTGCTGCATAAAGTGTTAGCCAAAACATGCAATAAAATGATGAAAGCATGAATTTGACAGGTTGTACGCAACACATGAGCTTTACTGATGCATGGGGTCTGCGCCCGGCTTTGTACAAAGGATTACATGCAACAGCGGCAAGACTTGTACAAAAGGTGGTTGTCGGAACAGGGTCCGGCAACCGCGCCCTATGGGTAAAACTTACGAAGATGCTCAATGTTCCAGGAGTTGCTCACCGGAATGCCATCTTCGGTCTCAAGGCGGACAGCGCCAGGCCTAGTGACTCGCTTTCACCCGATAAGGGCCTTCCCACGTTGGCGTCAACTTGTTTGAATTCTTGGCGGACTGAGCGTGCGAAGAACAAGGTCGCCCTCCTCGAGGCTTGGCACTAACTGCGGCTATGGTAGCGACGCAAAAGCTTGCTGTGAGCAGCTCGCCTGACAAATGACCTGAAGATGATCCTCCTCAAGGAGCAGCGCGTCATCTTGTTGCAGCTGCTCTTGCTCAAGCTCATCATAAGCGAGCACTCGAGGCGATCCATTATCTGAAGTTCGGTGGGGAGAACTGCCTCTGCTCCACAGACTAGAGCAAAAGGTGTCTGGGCCGTGGCTCGATTTGGCGTCGTCCTGATCGACCAAAGAACCACCGGCAGCTCCTCGATCCAGTTTCTTCCGCACTTGTGCAGCTGTCGAAAAGTTCTGGTCTTGAGCCCGCAGCACTTCAAAGATTTGCCCTCTCTCGCTGACCGTTGCTTCTCGGATGAGCAACGAAGCAAAGCAGACCTTGGCGCCAAGATCTTGGACGTCTTGCATGAAGGTGCGACTTCGTAAATTGTGTGCCGTTGTCGGTGATGATCCTGTTAGGGATTACGAAGCGGCAAACAATCGACTGAAGAACTTGATCGCTGTGTGCGTCACCTTCCTCATCGCTTCCACTTCCGACCATTTTGTGAACTTGTCGATTACTACGTACAAGTACTCAAAGCCCCCGACAGCTCGGGGGAAGGGGCCGAGGATGTCGAGCCCCCAGACCGAAAAGGGCCAGGATAAAGGGATCGTCTGGAGAGCTTGAGCTGGCTGGTGTATCTGTTTGGAATGGAACTGGCACGCTTCACACTTGGTTACTTGTGCAGTTGCATCCTGGAGGGCTGTCGGCGAGAAGAAACCTTGCCGGAAAGCTTTGCCGGCAAGTGCTCTTGCGCCAATGTGGTGAACACATATGCCTCCATGTATCTCTCGCCAGCTTACATCCATCTTCCACAGGAATACACTTCAATTTCACACCGTTGAGTCTTCTTACATGCAGTATGTTGTCGACAAACTGGTACATACTTGACCGCCGGGCTACTCTTTCCGCTTCTTCTTGCTCTTCGGAAGTTCTCTGTCTGAAGGAAATGGACAATCTGCTGCGCCCATCTTTGGAGCTTGTGGCTCGACAACAAGGACTAAAGGCACATGCTACTGCGGGAACACCCGGCTTCCACGGCAAGGACCTGCGGCCTGCCGGAGCTTGATGTTCCCGGAAAGCTTTGGGAGCAAGACTTGTCGGGAGCGCTCTGCTTCAGCGAAACAAACCACAGGGCTTGTCGGAGCGCGCCCCTCGACTGTTGGTGTTGATCTTGGGGACCTTGGCGCCGACGGCCGGGAAGCTACTGTGGAAAGTAGTCACCAGAGATCAACTTCCTCTTCTTGTTCTGTCTAGTTGATGGTGTTACGGTTGGTTGAGTTAGCTTGAGCACAAAAATCCCTAGTTCCACAGGCAACTTAAGTGCGGCGCACTTTGACAGGCCATCAGCAATATCATTCTGAGCTCTTGGAACATGTTCCATTTGCAGGCCGTCAAAGCGCTCTTCTAGCTTTCTCACTTCATCGACGTAGGATTCCATCAACGGACTCTGATAATCTTTGTTCACTTGGCGGACGACAAGCTGCGAGTCACCCCTGACAATAAGCTTCTTGATCCCAAGGTCCACTGCGATCCTGAGACTGGCAAGCAAACCTTCATACTCTGCAGTATTGTTTGTTGCTTGCTCCTTGGGAAAGTGCATCTGGACTACGTACTTGAGGTGCTCTCCGGTGGGTGCGACAAGCAGCATGCCGGCACCGGCGCCTTGCAGCGAGAAGGCACCATCAAAGTACATCAGCCACTCTTTGCTTGCTTCTTTGACGGGAATGCTCGTCTCTGGAATTTCTTCATCTGGTGTTGGCGTCCATTCTGCTATGAACTCTGCCAATGCTACGCTTTGGATAGTTGAAGTGCTTCCAAACTTGAGGCCAAAGCTTGGCAGTTCCGGTGCCCACTCGACAATCCTGCCTGCCGCCACGGATTTTGCAAGATCCTCTTGTTGAAAGCGAGTGACGACTGTGATCTCATGTGCTTGGAAGTAATAGCGCAGCTTTCTCGAGGCCATGAGGAGGCCGAAAAGCAGTTTCTGCAAACCAGAGTACCTTGACCTAGCCCCTGCAGGGGAGGGCCCGACAAAGTAAACCGGGCGCTGCACCATCCTTTTCTGCATCTGTTCATGCATCTGCGCAGATTCGTCCTTGTCGGGACCAGAGCTCGTCGGCGAAGCCCCCTGCTTGTCGCTGGATGTGTCTGCCGTGGTTGCTAGCTCGTCATCCACCTCCCTCTCCGCTACTAACGCAGCACTAACCACTTGATTGGTTGCCGCTATGTATAGCAGCAACTTCTCTTGTGGCTTAGGTGCGACAAGTGTTGGAGTGGAGGACATGTATCTCTTTAAGTCCTGCAGCGCAGCCTCCGCTTCGGGAGTCCATTTCATTGGACCTGCCTTTTTCAAAATTTTAAAAAATGGCAGGGCGCGTTCAGCAGACCTAGAGATAAACCTGTTGAGAGCAGCCATGCAACCGGCAAGTCTTCGTACATCCTTGACGTGCTTTGGTGCTTCAATCTGCTCAATGGCTTTGATCTTGTCGGGATTGGCCTCAATCCCCCGCTGAGACACGAAGAACCCGAGAAGCTTGCCGGAAGGGACTCCAAATACGCACTTCTCGGGGTTGAGCTTGAGGTTGATCTTGCGCAGATTTGCAAAGGTCTCGTCCAAATCTTGAACCAGAGTTGCTTTGTCCTTGCTCTTGACCACTATGTCATCCATGTAGGCTTCCACATTTCTGTGCATTTTCGGATCAAAAGCGTCATGGACTAGTCTTGCAAACGTTGAACCAACATTCTTCAAACCGAAAGGCATCCGTATGAAACAGTATGTGCCACATGGAGTGATGAATGCGGTCTTCTCCTCATCCTCTTCAGCCATGAAGATCTGATGGTATCCTGAGTATGCATCAAGAAATGAAAGCAAATCACATCCAGCCGTGGAGTCAACAATCTGGTCAATGCGCGGCAAGGGAAACGGGTCCTTGGGACAAGCTTTATTAACATCCGTGAAGTCAATACAAAGTCTCCATTTTCCATTTGCCTTGCGCACAACTACAGGATTGGCCAACCACGTAGGATGGAGCACTCCTCTGACAAGGCCTGCTTCCAATTTCTTGATCTCTTCGCTATGAATTCTTGGCGCTCCACCGCTTGTTTCTGACTTTACGCTTGTGGGCGCGCATGAGGACAAACGGCCAGGCGGTGCTCAATTACTTTCCTGGGAACACCGGGGATGTCGGACGGTTGCCATGCAAACACGTCAACATTCGCCCGCAGGAAAGCAACGAGTGCGCCTTCCTATTTAGGGTCGAGAGAGGCACTGATGGTGAAGGTACCACCAGCGCCGTCCTCCTTGGCAGACACCCTCTTGGTCCTTGGCGGAGCTGCCATCTTCTTGTTGCACTTGCCGGTGGAGCTCGATGGTGCGTCCTCGACGGTACCGCAGCACTCCGAAGAGGTGCGCTTGCCGGAGTGGGCATCAGAGATCTTGCCGGACTTGGACTTGGTCTTCTTTCCCCGGGAGCTTCGGTGACAAGTGTTTGCCAATCAGCAGCGCTGCTGCATCCCAGTAGATCTGGTCGGCACAGATAAGAGCATCCTTCTTGTCGCCATGGACGGAGATAGCGCTTATCGAACTGTCATCTTGAGTAAGTTGTAAGAGGCGTAGTGAGAGGCTGCCATGAACTTGGCGGTATTTGGGCGGCCAAGTATCCCATTGTAAGGAAATGGGAAATCAACAACGTCGAATGTGACCCTCTCAGTCCTAAAGTTCAGCTCGGCTGCCAAATGTTACCGACAACGTAATCTTCCCTTCGGCTTGCTCCTTCCCGGATTGATTCCTTGAAAGTGCGGTCTCTTGAGCTTCTTTGTCGAGGATTTGAAGCTTACGGAGCACCGCGAAGGAGATCGATTCAAGCTGGCCCCGCCGTCAACTAGCATCTTGGTGACCTTGAGGTTGCGGATAGTTGGTGAGACCAACATCGGCAAACACCCGACCGCATGATTATGCGATCAGGGTGGTCCTCAATATCAAAGATGATAGGCGTCTTTGGACCACTTGAGAGGCTTGCGTGACTCTACGGATGGTTCCGCTGCATTGACCTCCCGCATCCGTTGCTTGAGTTGGCGGTGGGAGGTATGCAGGGAAGCACCTCCGTCAACGCAGAGAACCTCCGTGGCTTTCTGAAACTCCTGCTCGTCGGCGTCGTCGTCTTCCATATCTTCATCGTCGTCATCATCTTCATCCTTGTCGCGGCCGCGGGGAGGTCTATCTCCTTGCCCATTGCTTGGCCTTGCCTTGGCGTCCTCCCCGGCCGGGGCGTTTCTTGCTTGCTCCCCGGCACCTTCTGGGCCTTCTCCTTGTCGTGCCGCTCGTACTCAGCCTTCGCTTGTTCGACAAGCTTTCGACGACCTTCTTGCAGCTCTGGAGGTCGTGGCCCTTGGTGCGGTGGATCTTGCAGTACTGCTTGCCGGAGCCGTCCTGCTTGTCGGCGGCCGCCACAGACTGGTGGTTGGCGCCAACGGCAACCTCCTTGCCGGAGCCACCAGCCTTGGCGTTCTTGTCGCCACCTCCGTTGCCGGACTGCTCAACAGCTAGCACTTCTCTGCTTTTCTTCTTCCTGTTGCCTCGCCGACGGCTCTTCTTTGCCGGGGCAGTCTCCTCCTTGTCGAGATCCTGCTTACGCATTCTCTCTGGAGTCTCCTCCCTTCTTGACATGTGCACACTTGTCCGGCCAAGGCGTACAGCTCCACCGGCGTCCTTGACTTTGCACATCGCCATCTCCTCCCTCATCCCGCGGTTCCTTGCGTTACGATGAAACGCTTGGCGATCACATGCGGCAGGGTGGACATCAGGGATGTTATGGTACTGCACATTTGAATCTCTGAATGAACTTGCGCGAGGACTCTCCTTCCTTACGGGCGGCGGATGAAGGTCACTCTCTTGGCCATGAGGCTTGTGGCCACCTGTGAAGGCGTAACAAAGCGATGGCATAGATCTGCCCAAGAAGATATGGAGCTGTCCGGCAAGTGCATGAGCCAAGATCGGCGTTGGGCTTGAGCACGGCGGGGAAGTAGTTGGCGAGGATCTTGTCGTCCGTCCCCGCAGCTTGCACCGCGATGGTGTAGATGCTAAGGAACTCCGACGGATGCGTTACGCCATCGTACTTCTCCGGCACGTCTGGTTTGAAGTTTTTACGGCTGAGCCCTTTGGACTTGCCGCAGCTCACGAGTGAACGCAGGGCAACCTTCTGCGTCAGACGGCAAGTCGCTTTGGCTCCTCCGGCCAGCCGCATGTCAGCGAAGGCCCGGTAGCGCAGCCGGTTGACGCCTTGGCAACTTCTCTCCGGCGCTCGATGCGAGTTCGGCGTCCTCTTGTTGTCGTTCATGAAGAACTTGGCGCTGATCGCGGCGAGCTCGTGGATCCGATGACGCGGTGGAGTCGCTGTCGAGGTGGATCCGGTGAGTCGGTGATTTTGGCCTTCGGGGCGGAGAGTGCATGGTAGTTGCACCTCCACAAGTCTCATCGCCACCGGCTCATGCCTTGTCGTCTTGCCGCGGCAATGATGGCGTTGGTTGCCGTGGAGCGTCGCCGTTGGCAAAGCCGATGAGGCTCTGTATAGTGGCCCTCCACTCGTCGACCTTCTCGGCCGTTGGAGGGTAGTCGAGGAGCAGCTGAGCTCTCGCCAGAGCTTCTGCTGGAGTAGTGGGTGGCATTGGTGAACGGTGCGAGGAGCGGGATATGCTCGGACTTCTAACTATGTTAGAAGGAGCAGCACCCCGTCCAGGCGACCGTATCTCACTCATGCCAGCATGTTGTGAACGCCATGACGCTGCTGGTCCCGCGTCTCCTGAGATGGGTGCGGGGGATGTGCGGACGCCGAGGTTTGCGGGGCCTTGTCCCTGGACTTGGCAACATCACGAACTCCCTCGTCGGCGCCCGTTCCTCCGCCAGCGTCTGCCCCACCACCCGTTTGCTGCGGTGATGGTGGGTAGGTAGCGGACGGCTCTGGTGCCGCTGAAGCCTTCTTCTTCAGTGGCATGTTGATGAAGGCGTTGAAGAAGATGAAGATGCGGCCCATGTGAACGCCGGATCAGATTCACACAGCCTCGACACCCCGTACCTGGCGCGCCAAAGATGTCGGGGATGCTGATCGGACCCACGAACACCTATGGGGCCGGCGGACCAGGCCCCTTGTGGTTCGGAGGCGGAGATCGCCTGAAGAAGCGGATCGAGGCGAAGCACACGAGCAGTTTACCCAGCTTCGGAGCTCTCCGGGGAGATAAAACTCCTACTGCTGCTTGTCTGATGTATTGTGTTCTTGCTAGGGAGCGATGAGAGCTACAAAACCTAGCGTGAGTATCTTTGGTCTCGAATGAGTCGAACTGGCCGAACCCCTTCTACGTTGCGCATGGTCCTCCTTTTATATGCTCAAGGGGTCTCCGACAGGTGGCAACATAGATGAGGGTACAAATGTAAATACAGTAGTTGGTACACCTACTTGAACAGTGTACAATGCAAAATACCTAACTCTGACGGCAAGGGACAAAAACAATAAATGCTCGTGTGTGTCGCCTAAACAGTGTAATAGAGACCGTCAGGTGCACCACCGCTCGCCACGATGGCAAGCTTGTCAGCGCCGCTTACCGCTGCTCTCCGCTGGCTGCACAGCCTCTTGACACGCGTGCATGGATTGGTCTCATGGCGACACGTTGTTGGATGAGCTGGAGCGGAGATGGGGAGAGGTTGCTTGCCGCGGCAAGCGCCTTGCCGCGGCTGAATCCTTGTTGCGCCCGGAGGCTTGTCGCGCTTCGAGCCTTCCCAGCAAGCTCCTCTTGTCGGGGCCTTGTCTTCTGCGTGCCTTGAGTGGCCTTCCCGGCAAGCTCCTCTTCTTGGGGGTCTTGTCTTCTTAGCCAAATACTTTGTTCTTGAATGGCTCCAAAGGAGCCACGGAGGATCTTAGCGGTGACCAGGCCAAACCCTGCATGAGGTCTTTATGCTGCCCGTGCTGCAGTCACGGGATACTAGGGTACCCCTACTCTAGTACACCGACAGAGTCGTTTTTGGAACAAACGCAATCTAGGAGACTTGGAGTGGACGTAAAGGAAGCAACGAGGCGGCCACGAGATAGGAGGGCGCGCCCAGGGGGTAGGCGCACCCCCACCCTTGTGGGCCCCTCGTGGCTCCACCGACCTACTTCTTTCGCCTATATATACTCATAAACCCCAAAAACATCAAGGAGCACCACGAAATCCTATTTCCACCACCGCAACCTTATGTACCCATGAGATCCCATCTTGGGGCCTCTTTTAGCGCTCCGCCAGAGGGGGAATCGATCACGGAGGGCTTCTACATCAACACCATAGCCTCTCCGATGATGTGTGAGTAGTTTACCACACACCTCCGGGTCCATAGTTATTAGCTAGATGGCTTCTTCTCTCTCTTTGGATCTCAATACAAAGTTCTGCTCGATCTTCTTGGAGATCTATTCGATGTAATAAATTTTTACGGTGTGTTTGTCGAGAACCGATGAATTGTGGGTTTATGATCAAGTTTATCTATGAACAATATTTGAATCTTCTCTGAATTCTTTTATTCATGATTTTATATCTTTGCAAGTCTCTTCGAATTATTAGTTTGGTTTGGCCTACTAGATTGATCTTTCTTGCAATGGGAGAAGTGCTTAGCTTTGGGTTCAATCTTGCGGTGTCCTTTCCCGGTGATGAGGAGGCGAGAAAGGCATGTATCGTATTGTTGCCATCGAGGATAAAAAGATGGGGTTTATATCATATTGCTTGAGTTTATCCCTCTACACACTACAAAAAAAGACACATCCGAGACATTTTGGGCTCTAACTAAACCCGAGCGATTGCACTGCAGGCTACGCATTACTGAACCTGGTATCATCATAGATGTGGTGGGCTCCTACTTCTATGACAAAAAATCATGACAGAAAATGGGCTTTTCGTCCTGGGCGGGCCGGAGACGCAGCTACATGACATTCATTGGGTCGTCCATGACGGAAAAAACTGTGGTAGAAGCGAGGGGGAGGAAAATTTCTAGGAGTTGCCGGTTATGGTGGGAGGTTGGGGGCCGAGGGATGCGCGTTTCTCTCATACACGTACGCGCGTGTGTGCGCGGCGTTGGCTCTAACTGAACCCGAGCGAGGCGTTGGGCTCTAACTAAACCCGAGCGATTGCTGCTGCGAGCTACGCGTTCACGAACCCGGCGATCGATCGATGGCTGTTAATCTGAACCCGATGGGCGATTCGCCGCTCGCCGCTAACTGAAGCCGATCGATTGGATGAGCGATGAGTGTTGCGGGGGGGTTGGATGAGCGGTGAGTGGTGGCGTTGCCTCTGGATGAACAGGACCCCGTGGTGTGGAGGGATGGATGAATAGTAGACGATGGAGGGGTGGCCATGGAGGGGTGGTCGAACAGGACCCCGTGGTGTGGAGGGCTGGATGAACAGTAGATGGTGGAGGGGTGCCCGTCGACGGTGGAGATGAACAGTATCCCGTGGAGTCCCGTTTTGCGGTACGCCACACCCCTCCCGATGAATAGGACCCCCGTTTCGACCGTAGCGCTCCAACACAAGTCCGTTTACGTCCGCTTTTGCGATGCGCCACACCTCTCTCGATCAACAGGACCCCCGTTTACGACCATAGGAGGTCCGTTTCCTCCGTTTGCGCGATCGCCACACCCCTCCCGATCAACAGGACCCCGTCTCGACCGTAGGAGGTCCGTTTCCTCCGTTTGTGGTGCGCCACACCTCCCGATCAACAGGACCCGTTCGAGCGTGGGAGGTCCGTTTCCTCCGTTGTTAATGCGCCGGGCCTCGTTTCCATCGCCTGTTCCGTCCAAGCCCTCCCGATGAACACGACCACGCATTCCGTTCCGACCTAGCCAGTTGGCTCCCCATGAACACGACGATGACGCTGTTTCTCCGTTCTGACCCGGCCATGTACGTATGTGCGAGTAGGCGTTCGAGACCCTGCCCATATGTACGTATGTGGCAGTATTTTCTTTCTTGCACCCTTGCCGTTGTACGTACGTGTAGATGCTACGTGCGCGCCTCTACTACGACATGTGCGCGGCTCTACAACGACCAGTATGTACATACACGTTCGCGACCAGAATGACAACGCTACGTAAGCTTCGACCAGGTGGGTCCCGACTGTTAGGCACTTCCTTGCCTGCGAAGATGTAGCTGGTGGGTCCCAGCAGTTAGAGGGGCGAATGGTTTGTTTTGCCCGGATGAACTTCCTTGCGTGCGAAGATGTAGCTGGTGGGTCCCAGCAGTCAGGGGGAAATGTTTTTTTGCGAAATACGGTGGCCCGTCTGGTGGGTCCCCGCTGTCAGGTGGAGGAATAATTATTTTGCGCGTAATAAGGAGGCACTTCTTTGCTGCGGCCGTGGACCCAGCTGTCAGCCTCTCCACGTACAGTCCACGTTCGATGGAAGCCATTCCTTGAACACGTTGACCACTCCGCACCAAGAGCACCATGGCGGTGGACGATGGCGAGGCCTAGGAAGGGGACGATGCGGAGCCGGGAAAAGGCAGCGGTGGATGCCCAGCGTGAAAGTACGAGGTTCACTGGTTCGCTGCAGTGTGAGGCTTCCGTCGCTACAGAATAAAAGGGGGTGTGGGTGAGTAGAGGGATGGCCCGGCCAGTGGTGGGAGTAGTAGGGGGCGGTGAGGCCTCTGCCGCATCGCAGCCGGCCACGGGAGGCAGGAGCACGAGGCACGACCGGCGCTGGTTTAGGCGGCTGGAGCAAGAAGACCAGAGTTTGAAGAAGCACTACGGTCGTTGGATGGACATCGTACGGTCACTAGAGCTAGAATCGTGCATATTGACTAAGTTGACAAAGCCCTCCGTCCACGTCAACTTAGTAGTCCCACAAGTCAGCCTGCCACTATACTGGGTCTAGGCTAACAGGGGGAGTATTCATTTTTTTTGTGCATAACAAGGAGGCACTTCCTTGCATGCGAAGATATAGCTGGTGGGTCCGAGCTGTCGTGGCCAGTAACATTTTTTAAGTGAAATCTGAGGCCCTTTTGGTGGGTCCCTGATGTTAGGTGGAGGAATCATTATTTTGCGCGTAATAAGGAGGCATTTCCTTGCGTGCGGCCGTGGACCCAGCTGTCAGCGTCTCCACGCACAGTCCACTTCATATGCATATCGGTCGTTGACCATGTTGACAACGCCGCGCCGAGAGCACCACGGCGGTGGACGAGGCGAGGCCTAGGAAGGGGACGACACGGAGGCAGGGAAGACTCGGCAGTTGTTTCCCAGGCGGAGGGGAGTACGATCAGACGAGGGTTTACCGTTCGTCTGTCGCCCCAGAGAATAACATCAGTGTGGGTGAGTAGAGGGATGGCTAGGCCAGCGATGGGAGTACGATGGGCGGTGAGGCCTCTTGGCAGCAACACTGACCCGGCCGTGGGGAGGAGGAACAGGCAGTCCAGCTGGCGCTTGTTTGGTAATTTGGCCGAGCGGAAGAGCAGAGATTGAAGAAGCACGACGGCCGTTGGATGGACATCCAACAGTCAGTGCTTGTGCGTCAACCTTTTTTTTTAAGAAAGCCTCAAATCCGTGGAAAACTTCATACAACCCATCTACCATTATTTCTAATAATTTACGGCCCATTTGCTAATTCTTAAGGTTTTTTTTTTTGAGCCCATATTCTTTTTGTTAGCATTACAACCATATTGTGGCCACAGTTAAAAAATTATACGAAATTTTGCATATTTCGGTGCGGTCCGAACTGTTTTTAATCCAAAAATTTCAACTCACATTCAAACTAATTTTAAAAATAAATATATATCAATATAAAATCCAACAAATTCTCCACGCATAAAAATTAATGTAATTTAAAATCTCGAAATGAAAAAAAAAGATATTTGAAACTAATTGCGGTTTGATGTGTTTTAAAATGTACAACCCATTTCTCATTCTTGATGGGCCATTTTCTCGGCCAGAATGAAAGCTCTCCTCGTCTCGAAGATTTGCAGCCCAACAGGTTCGACAAAGCGATTTACTTGGCAAATCACAAAAAAATAGGCTGTGGCGTGGACCCGGTATCGGCCTCTCCACGTCTGATACTCTTTCGATGGAAGTCGGTCGTTGACCACATTGACCACGCTGCGCCGAGAGCACCAAGGCGGTGGACGACGGCGAGGCCTAGGAAGGGGACGATGCGGAACTGGGGAAGATGCGGCAGTGGATGCCCACACGGAGAGGAGTACGAGGGTTCACTGGTTCGGCTGCGGCGTGAGGCTCCGTCGCCCTTGAGGGCACAACTAAGCGGTGCGAGTAGTAGGGGCGATGAGGCCTCAACGGCAACCTGACCCGGCCACGAGGAGGCGTGAGCAGGCGGTCTCCCGGCCTTTGGTTTGGGCTGGTGCAAGAAGAGCAGCGATTGAAGAAGCGGCAGGACCGTTCGATTAAAATCCAACGATTCGCTGCTAGAATCGTTTGTTGACTAAGTTGACAAGCCCTGCGTGCAGCGTCAACGTAGTAGGCCTGAGTCAGCCTCCAAACCGGTGCGCCCGGATGTCGATGGGAGGAATCATTTTTTTCGGCGTAATAAGGAGGCAGTTGATTGCGTGCGCGGCCAGGGCCCGGAGGGAGTAGGGTGGGCGGGGAAGCTGTAGCGGCATCACAATGGGCCACAAGAGGAGGGAGCGAGCAGTCCCTTGGCGCTAGTTTAAGCGGTGGAGCGGAAGATCAGAGATTGAAGAAGACGTCGGCCGTTGGATGGACATCCAACGATCCTTGCTGCTAGAATCGTGTGTTCACTGACAAAGCCTTGTGTAAACAAGTCAGCCATTTGTTATTATTTTTATAATTTTTACTCATTTTCTAATTCATATGGAATTTATTGTAGCCCGTTTTCCATTTTTAGAATTGCTGGCCATTTTCTAGTCAGTACCAGTGTCAAAAAGTTAACTAAATATGTGAGAAATTTCGAAAATTCACAATTTTTTGCTGGGAAACGAAATATTCTTAATCCAAAAATTAATAGCCATAATTTAAAAATAAATTAGTACTATGTCATGTTAAATCCAATGAAATACATATAAGATATCAGTGAAGAACAAAAACAAAAAAAACTAATATCCCATTTGCTATTAATTTTTTGGAATTTTCAAACCATTTTGATTTTTCTTTTAACAGACATTGACCATACTCTTTGGCCGGAATGAATGCATCCCTCCTCGTCTTGAAAGATTTGCAGCCCGTAATTTGGAGAAAACAAATAGGCCTAGCTTGGGTATTCTTCAAAAGAAATCTGGGCTACCTATTTTCCCAAAGAACTAGTGCATGAGAATTTAGCTTTATTTATTTATTTACTTATTTATGTTTAGGGGACCATGAGCATGTACAGGCGGATTCATGTGAGAGCCTCCCTTCCGATTAATTATGGGCTTCTCTCTGGGCCTTCATCGGTGGGCTGCATCTTATCAACAAGTGGAAAATGTGTTCCGTCTGAAAAATAGTATGAGCTACGTGCGATGCAGGCACTAAAGGATCGAACCGTGCAACGACTTCCAAAACATTGTGTTTGTCATTCTAACAACACATTTATTCAACCAACAGACGAAATATACTACTGATTGTACATTGAAAACAGCAGCAGCAGCAACCAGGGCTGGGGGTGCAACAGAAGCAGTAAGCAGGCCACAAGAGTGAAGACGCAGCTCTCTCTTCCAAACCAAACATCAGCCATCATTACAAAAGGGCTACCAAAAAAGAACAAGTGTATGCATCAAACTAAATAAAGATCCTACTACACCAAAGTATGCGCATCTAACTAACGGGCTTAGTTAGGCGTTACTATTTATTAAGCTGTGGAGATTGGTGGCGGCTTGAACCGGATGGGTGCTGACGGGAAACTCCAGCCCGCGGTCGAAGTCGATACTTGCGACCCTCTGTCCTACTTTGGGCTGCGAGGCGTGGCGGCACATATCGAGGTATGGTGCATGCGAGAGGCGCATGGTGCAGCTGTGTACACAGTTTTGCACGATGAACGAAACCGTGCTGCCATCATGATCCTTGCCGTTGGTTATCTCCTGGTTAATCGGATAATTCAGTCCGACAAACAGAGAGCGTGCACCAAGGCTACTTACCATCCACCAGTCAAAAATTCCTGAAGGCCCAGAGAAGCTGGGATCTTGCTCAAAGACCTTGAAGTGACTGTGGTTGTATTCCGTGAAACAACACGTCTGGTATGTGCGAACGATCATCAATCTTTCGCCGTCGTCTGATCGAGCCAGGAACCACCTGCAACTGCCATGCCGCTTTTCTTTGAAAGGTTCTGGGATTAGGAAGGGTAGGGACACCAGACGGCCTACAACATCATATCAAGTTGTAGTTAAATAAAAAAGGGCTCTTGATTTAGTCAATCTTAAGAACAGCATGTTATGAGCATGAGCATGAATATTTTTTCAGTAAATGTTTACAGTAATATAAGCAAGCCATCATGATATCATAGGATAGTAACATACTGCTGTAACAACCGTTTGTAGCGATGACTGGAGTAGGCCAGCAATACGTCCAGCCATAGAAGGAGTCGACAACGTAAATGAATCCCTTGTGTTCAATGGCATCAGAGAACCATGGAGGATGTATGATCCTGCGATGGGCGTGCAGATTTATCCACTTACCGCCTTGACACATCGGATAAGCGAGACCTCGGTTGAAGAACGCATAATTAGCACAAGTCTTTATAATTCGCGAGATCTTGTGGGCACTTGGCAGATTACAACCTTGAGCAAATCAAACTTGGTATCATGTTGGCTCTTGTAAGATTACGAGCACTACGGGCGCGGTGCCAAAGCAGTGCAGTGTTAATCGAAGGAAGGGGGATCAATCGCTGGGTGTAGACCTCCACGAGCATCCAGCTACCGCGACCATCGACGAGCACCATCCAATACGTGTTCATGCCGACCCAGTACATACCGTTAATGTAGCTGAGGCTGACGGGGATTGGATCGCAGTGAAGGGGGTTGATGCTCGCCACCCTATGATCGTTATGCCGCGTGACATGCCGTTTCTGAAGATCAGGCGGCATCAACAAGCAAGGAGCTGGCTTAAAAAGCTCCGGCCTGAGGGCTTTGAGTAAACGGTACAGCCCCGACGAGCACGCGGCGAGCGGCATGGTACTGAGATTGTCCACACGCGAAACAATGAGCTTTATTACCTCTGTGGGGAGCGAATTCCAGCCACTCTTTCGGCGGACGCTGCTCGGTTTTGCCATTGTTAGTGCTTGGGTTTCAGATGAGGGGGGGGAGGCGCCTTAGCTTCCAGCGGGGATGGAAGCTTGGACGAGATTATGTGCGGACAAAGATGGAGAAGCGAATATGTGTTGCGGGAAGTGGACAGGTGATGATGACTATAGCACGCCGCTTGACTTACGAGACACATACCAGCAGCTTAGGGTCATATCGATGCCAGAAAACTTGCTTGAGTGATCACGATCGGTACTCCCTCGGTTACCTACTACAGTACTATGCCCTAGCTTGCTAGAGTAGAGTAGTAGAGTAGGACTCTGCTCTACTACTAGCACCGGAGGAGTAGTAGTATATTCTAATCTAGAATAGTTACAAACTTCAATGCCCGAGCGTGGAACGACTACGAACCGTGCTCAAAGACCGTGTCTACGTGGTGTTTGGACTTATATGCAAAAAAAATAGCAAGATGCCCGTGCGTTGCACGGCACACCATCATCACCAACTCGGTTTTTTCTCTACTCTTACTCCTATAAAAGACTCAGTTGGTGATGATGGAGGTGAGGAGGCGTGTTCAGACGGGCGTGCAGCGGACGGCGCAGCACTATTCGATTTGTTATTAAAAACAAAGAAGAGTAGTAGAGATAGAGACATAGGGAGGAGCACGAGGTTGTGGGAGATAAGGATGAACGAGGCAAGGCCTTATCTGTAAATGTGGAGAGAGGCGCGAGCATCTTTTGTAAAATTGTCATAGTTGGCTTTCTATCCTTCAGATATAGATCAGACGGTCTATATTACAAGATGGCAGGCATACCATCATCGCCAACTCGGTTTTCTATAAGAGTAGATATATATAGATATAGATAGATAGAGACTAGGGAGTACTAGTAAGGACACCATCTACTACTTCGTGTGCTACTCCTGCGCTCCATTCGGCGGCCGCAACGTCCCCTACAGCCACTCCCACCTGCGCTCCATTCGGTGGGCGCTGTTGAAATCTGGGGAGCGCACTCTCGCGACTGCTGGCAGCCACGACTTCACCGACGATGATTTCTTCCCCGACCTCGGCAACCTCTTCCTCAACGACATGGGCAACAACCTCAACGCCAACGGTGCTGCTCCCGTTGCACCGTATGTGTTTCTGTCCTTCCTGTTCGAAATCGTGGTAGAATTCATGTTTCTACTCTGTATCCTACTACTATGCTAGTCCACATGATTAGTTTCATCTCTGTTATAGCCGTCATGATTTATTTTGTGCTTATTCGGATTAAATCTCGTAGTAACTTGCTCATATATTCAACTGGCGCAACATCCCCTGCAATCACTCCCGTTTCATGGACGGCCTGGTCGATGCCTCCAAAGAGCCCTTCGTCCACTGCTATGAGTGCCCGATGCCGTTTTGTGGCTCGCCGGCGGACATGGTGCATCACCTCACGGATGCGTGCAGCGGTCACTACTGGCCCTTGGCGGAGAACATCAAGTACGACACGTGCTACCGGTTCACCATGCCGGAGTCGCTGGAGGATCACCGCCGCCTGCTAGTCTCGGAGGAGGACGGCATCGTCTTCCTCTTGATCGTGAGCACTGAGGCCCGCGCAGGCCGCCGCCTGCCTCTCGTAACGTCGGCGCGTGGGCGCCGCCACTTAATCGGTTAATCGACACGAGGCAGATGTACGAGTGCGTGGTCACTGTTACTACCCCTCCGAATCGCGTGGGCAGCGACACCGGCCTCATCGGACGGACTTGGACTCTGGGGAGCTGGGACTATCCCGCCAATGTGGACTTGGAAAACCCATGGCATCCTTTACCCGCCGACGCGGTGCACGGGGACTCCAAGGAGGTTCACCTGGACATACGCATTATCAAGTGCACTTAGAAAACATGTAGTGTGTGTGTGGGCGCTTATGGCCCGTGTCTTTGCCGCTTTTGATTATGTAAGCTTGTCTTTAAACTTGAGTGGCTTTTGCCGCAGTCCTTCCGTTGAACTGCTCCTCTCAGTGAGCTGATGTAAGACACTTTGGGTTTCATTTGATAATGGAACCGGGGAGGAGCCTCACTGTTCTTCTAAATTTTTTTACGCATTATCAAGTTAAATGTTGATCATTAGTTTTCGCTCAATGTAATCCGCTGTCTAAGCATGTGGAGACTTCCATGCAGGATCTTGCTCTATTGGAGTATCACACATGAATAAAAGTGTATCCGTTTATGGTTTAGTCTAGAATCTTTCATGTATGAATTTTTACTACAGTACTGTTGAAAGACTTATGATGAACCATTTCTTACATCTCCTCTGCCCCCTTGGAAGTCATCCTGATTTAATCCCTCCGTCTAGGTGTATAAGGGCATGGTTAATATTACTTAATAGTATAGCCAACTATTGACTATAAGAAAGTGCCATGTCATCTGTAGCCAACATGTATAACAATCGATACTCAAAAACTAATTCTTAAAGACCATTTCTTGCAAAGCACAATAAGTGTTATTTCTTCACAAGTTTTGGATGCAGGTTGAATAGTTGAACGCTTTTGTTTGCAAAAGATACTTTTTTTTATCTATTTCTCCCGGATGTTTGTGAGCTCTAGAGATGAGATAATATCCGAAGAAACCTATCGATACCCGTTACACATGAGATGACCCCCACATCCTTTGTCAAAATAAACAACTTCCCGTTCAATGCATTTCACTCTTCGGTGCAACGCACGAGCACCTTACTACTATAGATTAGTACGACCAAAAATTGAATTAACATTATATATAGTACGATAAATACTGATGCATGTCACCTAAAATTATATCATTCAAAACTATGTTCAAATACGAATCCAACGATATAGTTTTTGTTGACATGCACTAACATTTTGTCAGTTAAATCTTGATCCAAATTCAATAGGGGACTAATAAACCACGACCGATGTAGTACAAGTGTAGAGGGCGCCGCTGCACAGAGTCTCACCTCTCACCTCAAGACGTGGCGCGGGCAAAAAAGAATCATATCACAAAACCCAACCACTCACATTAATAAGTGGCCTGGTAAAATAAACGGACAAGCAACCATCACATCCCTCCGTCTTTTTTGCATTTCATCTCTCTGCATTTACTTTCTCCGGTTCATCTCGCACACTCGATCCCTAGCTACTACTCCTAGGGCTAGTTCTTTTGGCGGCTTCCCCAGCTTTTCCCACAAGACTAGTCACAGTGGAGAGTAACAAGAAGGCGCCTCACTCATTTATTTGGGCTTCTAAACTACTACTACATTCCCGGTTTATTCCTCACCATTGTAATTTGTGCTAAATTTTGACCAAAGATTTAACTGATAAAATGTTACTCCCTCTGTCTAGGTGTGTAAGTCATCTTACGAAAACCATATAATCCCAAAACACTTAGGCCTGGTGCATTAACTTCCACCTCGTTTCTTGTTTCTTGACATATCAACCAATAAGAGATAAAGAGTGTGCATGCTTTTAATGACTTGAGATATCAAGCACGACATGCAATGGTTAGTTCATTGCATGCAATACTATTAATTAGCAAATAAACATTAACGTTTCTCGTTTTCTCCTCCTCCTTGGTCACGGTGCACAACCTAAGATGACTTACTCACCTAGACGGATGGAGTAGTGCATGTGACATGCACTAACATTTCATTAGTTAAATTTATGATCAAAATTTTACACAGATTACAATCGGGACCAATAAACCAGGATGGAGGTAATAGTAGTTATGGGATTACTAATCTAGAAGCCTAAAAGAACTGGCCCCTGGTACTCCTACTAGTAGTAGTACTCAAGTTGGAATTCAATTGCACGCGACACAACTTGTTAGGCAAAAAAATTGAATCTGAGGGTGTAGGAAGCGGTTTGGGAATTTGCATGCCTTTCCAACCAGTGAGATACTCCATTACAAAAGTCTGACGAAATAATGACAGAGAAGGAAGCTAAAAGTAAACAATCAAACGAGCATTTTTGCATTTGTTTTGCATTGAATCGTTTCACTAGCTTGACTAGTGCTGTTTTTCTACTTTTACAAAAACTGCATCGTAATGTTAAAACGTGCATTTTCATGTACATAAGTAATAGTTGTACTCCCTCCGTCTAGGTGTACAAGTCTTCCCTCCTTGGTCACGGTGCACAACCAAAGATGACTTATTGACCTGGACGGAGGGAGTAGCCAAGTCTGCAAGCATATATCGAGAGAGACGTGTAGTGCGATAGTATATAGTAAAGTTTGTGCTATATGCACGTACTTGCAAAATGCGTACGAATACACAAGGTTTCCAAACTTTCCCTTTTTACATACTTAATTAAGGATGCTAAAAATTCCTGAACGTTCGGAATTTATCATTTGCGTCCCAAAACTAATGAGATCGCCTTACGAAACAAAAATTATACTCCTCCTAAAAGCCACGACGCCGCAGGAGGCGCTTAGAAGCGCCACGAGTGCCACAGTGCGCGGCCCGTCTCCTAAGCAGCGCCTACACAACGCCTCTTCCTCAGCCTCGCAACTCGCGAGGTGCTGATTAGCGGCTTGGCGGCGTGATCTCACCGGTGTGGTGATCCTGCGCCAATGTACTCCACCTCTGGAAGCGTGCACCCGGTCCACGTGCCGCCAAGCGTAGATGAGGCGCTTGGGCCCGGCACCGCGAGGCGTCGGCGCACGGCGTCCTCCGCCACCCTCACGGCCCTCGCACAAGCATTCTGCCAAAGTGCCAATAGCCTGACTCTCTCGGACGCGACATAGGCCTCCCAGGCAGCTTGTTCCGTGGTGCGCTTCTCTTCCTCGGCCTTCTTCTCTGCCTCTATTTTGGCGCGCTCTGTTGGAGGCAAAGCCTCCCACAAGGCGACATCCATTTCTTTCCAAAGCTCCTCAAGGCTGGGGGGCTCGGCGGGCGGCGCGGCGTTCTCCTTGTACCGCAGAGCTGACGCGTCCTCCGACGCGCGTGCTGGCAAGATTGGGAACGCCGACACATCCACCTCGACGCGTCGCGGCGAGGAGCGGAACACCGACGCGTCCACCTCGACGCGTCGCGGCGAGGAGCGGAACACCGACGCGTCCTCCTCGACTAGTGGCGGCGAGGAGCGGAACGCCGACGCGTCCTCCTCGACTAGTGGCGACGAGGAGCCGAACACGGACACGTCTTCCTCGACTAGTGGCGGCGAGGAATGGAACGGCGACGCGTGACCGTCCGTGCGATGCAGCGAGGGGCTCCTAGGGCTTGGGAGGGGCGATGCCATGGTGGTCGACGTGAGAGGGAGGTGGAGGAGATAGCGATGAACGTGAACGTGAGGGGGAGGAGATAGAGATGTCGTTGGAGGTGCAGTATTTATAGCGAGCAATGGCACACCTACGTAAGATATGGACTGAGTTGCACTGAGTTAACTGCAGGTCCAGTTGCGTCACTGACATGTGGGCCAAACACCTGTTGGGCCCATATGTCAGTGACCCAATGCACCTCCAATTAAGTAACAGCTTCGTGGGCATATTTGTTGGAGTAAATTACGGGGGAGCGAAGGGGTGGAAATATTGCTGGTCACAACGGATTGGACGAGCGTGGGGGGAGGACAGTCATGCATGCAGATTTTTCACACGAGGTGGAGTGGTGGGACCGCCAGAGGGAGAAGGAGAGTTTAAGGTGCATATTGTTTCCACACATGGAGAGGAAAAGATTTGGAGACGAACGGGCTTCCCTGCAGGTATATGGGGAACGGTGCATAATAAGTCATCTTGCATGCCGGGCTAGGTATAGTCTCAAGTCATTAAAAACATACACGCCCCACACATGTTCATATTTCAAGGTGCACTAAATTATTGCATGCGATGATTAAGGCTGGCCATAATGGTGGTATCTTAGCTGGTATCATGCACACGGGAATAGTAGCAAACATGCTCATGTGGCAAAGAATTAAAGAAGAGAGGGGGGGGTTAGAGTAACTAGTGTTCATGCATGCATTGGTAAACACATTTTGTGTGAAGAAACGACATCACTAGTTGAGTACTTTTGCAGACTTCAAAAACTATTCCACCGCCACTACTATCTTGCTAAGAGTAGGTGAAATTTTTGAATCGAGCCCTTTAAGAGCATGGTTAATAGTATAGCCATTTCTGGCTATAAGTCAAAGGCCATGACATCTATAGCCCATCTTATAGTCAATATGTACAATAGTAGATGAAAAAAGTGTACTACTTTTTTATTATGTGGCCCGCATTTCATTCTCACAAAGTGCCTAGGAGCACGTGCTAGAGCTGGCTCTTCACGAAGAGCCCGCTTACCTTCTCTCTCCTCTTCTCTTTCCTCCAATTAAGCAGAAATATACTAGTTTATTTCTTATAGCCTGCTGACTCAGCTCTATTGTACTTGCTCTAAACTAGAAGGGAGGTAGCGGTACTCTAATAGCTAACCTTGTTGTGATGACAAGATAGGACAGGGCACGCACCTGGACGGAGAAACTAGTCTGCATTGTGCATTTAAGTTTTGTCTGAAGTCAATGTACCTCTACTTTCACAAGACTTATAGAAAAATGTATCAACATTCACAATGTCAAATCAATATTTTTACACTCATTATAAAACGTAGTTCTTATACTCATTATAATCAGTATTGTAGATATTGATATTTTTAGTATAAATTTGGTCGTGGGATTTCATTGATGCCTTTCAAAGCGTGGAGGAAGCGGAGCTTAGGGCTTGCATTGCGGTCTCTACATAGGTATTTCTCTTCATAATCCTGTAATTTTAGAGACTGATTGCGCTTTTGTGGTAGCGTCTCTTGCATCGGGGGACTATGACAGGTCTGTTATGCATGACCTGAAGATGAAAGTGTTGAGCATCTCGAAGTTGATCGACAATCTTCACTTGTCATAGATTAGCCGTTCGGCCAATACAGTGGCACACTTAATCGCTAAGTATAGCTTTGACAATAGATTAGATGGTATTCTTGTAAATAACGTACCACCCTGTGTGGTGAATATTGTATCGAATGAGTGTACTGGTGTGGCTAGTTAATTAATATAAGGTGGTGTTCAAAAAAAGTATAAATTTGGTCAAACACTTTGCAAACGGTTGACGGGAGTAAAAAGGACCAGAGGGAGTATCATGTATGCGGAGTAGGCAAAAAAATTGCTCATTTATAACCGGTCAAAGTCTCAAAGGGCCCGACCGCGCGAGGGAGGTGAAGGTCGTGGGAGGCGCGCGGTTGACGGAATTAAGTAAAGTTACATCCACGCGCTGGCATGGCGTGCGAATAGGCAGAAGCTATACCGTCAGGCCTACGATATGGGTCTAGTAGACATGACATCTAGTGGGTCCCGCATAGTTCTCGAGAACTCTTTGGGGGCTTGCAGCCGTTTATCCACCGGGCAAGCCAGCAACCCCACGTCGTTTGCACGCCCTACTCGTCCCCGTCTTCTAGTACTACCTTACAACAGTTCGCTCCCAGTCGTCCCGTCCTTTCACATTAGTTCGCTCCCAGTTTTTGCGGGGTACAACAGTTCAACTTTTCCTAACCCTCCTCCAAAATCCATGGCCTCCCAAACCTCCATGGTCGCCGCTGAGTACCAGGTTAGAGCCATCACCAGCGATCAGTTCATCGTCATCTACACACGTGGATCCGCGACGGTGAAAGCATGGCTTGCTCGCTTCCTACGCATGTTCAACAGTTCAATGGATGAGTGGGTCATTTGGGCTAGATGTTGAGTACACCACAGTCCTGGGACGAGAGAAGGATCTAAAGGACGAAGAGAGGAAGAAGCCCGCCGTGACCCAGGTTTGCATACATAACGTTTGCTTGGTCTACCACATATGCCATGACGACATTGAGTGCCAGGATTTTAAGAACTTCCTCAAGGACAAAAGAGTGAAATTCGTTACTGTAGGCTTTAAGAACGGTTGTGGATGTCCTGCATCGAGATAGTTCTCATTGTAGGCTAGCCCTTCGATCTCTGAAGAAGGCAAGCCCGGTGTCCTCCTCTCAACCTTCAATGCTGACCTCGGCAGCAGCCATGATTGATCCTTCAGATGCTAAACTCAAGAAACCTCATCACGAGTTTCATCATGCATGGGAGTCGAAGACATTAGATGAAGATCACATCCTGTACGCAGCAATGGATGCCTACCTTTGTTTAAATATCTACAAGGGTTGGATGAAGAAGAAGAGCCCAGTGTCCGATCCAAGCAAAGAAGCGTCGGCGACGAGGAAGAGGAAGAGGGACGAGGACGAAGTCGAGGACGTGGACTCGGACTCCGAGTAGGTGGCAGTGCCGTCGCTCATGCTGGTTCTCTCGCGATGTCAAGCGGAGTAGTTGCTTAGTTTATTTTCAAGGGTGTGTTGTGCCGAGGCCCCAGCAGAACCATGTTTAGTATGTTCTTTCTCGTTATCTGAACTCTTTGAAATGCGTCTGCAGTAGTACTAGTACTATGTCTTACTACTGTTCTTCTTGCAGTTGGTACTACTGCTCGTATCTTCGTGTTCCTACTGTACTTAATACGTTCGTACTAGTAGTATAATTTGGGTCAGTCAATTTGTGAAAGAAGTTCGACGGAGCGAAGGAAGAAGACGGCAGAAGAGGTGGAAGAAGCCCTTCTAGCCATCCATGTTGCATCAAACGGCTCACATGAGTCGACTGACCCAAATTGCTCCATCAGATTGCAGGATCCACGTGGCATTCATGGTCTCGAAGGTAGATTCCGCGTCCGCACCCGGTTTGCGGGCTCGACGCGTGTGCGACCGGCTTCCGCCACGACAGCCACCATGCGCGCCTCCTTCGCGCGGGCGGAGACGACAATGACATGCTAGTTCCTTCGCCGGCGTCTTTGGAGCACGCGCCGTCCTCCTCTTAAATGACGCTGCGTGCATAGATGCGGCTCCACCAGCTGCTCACGTGCTTGGCAGCGAGGCGACATCGCGAGGAGGGACTGCAGACGACGTGAGCGGGCGAGCCTTCGGCTTCATGGCACATGGATGGCGACGACACGACGGTGACGGGCGAGAAATTGTTGGCCGGAGCAGGCGGGCACCGGCATGCGCAACGGCGGCGGCGGCATATTGATGAGTGCGCGTGTGCGAGCTTACTTTAGTTTTATATAAGGTTGGTCAAACTTAAAAGAAAACCGTACTAGTACACGTAAACATTAGACTTAGCACTACAAAAAAAAGACACATCCGTGACATTTTGAGCCGAACGAATTTTTTTCCTGTCATACATATGACACTTCTATGACGATAATTGTGACAAAACCTGGTATCATCGTAGATGTGGTGGGCTCCTACTTCTATGACAAAAAATCATGATAGAAAATGGGCTTTTCGTCCTGGGCGAGCCGGAGATGCAGCTGCATGACATTCTTTGGGCCGTCCATGACGGAAAAAACCGTGGTAGAAGCGAGGGGGAGGAAAATTTCGGGGAGTTGCCGGTTACGGTGGGAGGTCGGGGGCCGAGCGATGCACGTTTCTCTCGTACACGTACGTGCGTGTGTGCGAGGCATTGGCTCTAACTAAACCTGAGCAAGGTGTTGGGCTCTAACTGAACCTGAGCGATTGCACTGCAGGCTATGCATTACTGAACCCGAGCGATCGACCGATGGCTGTTAACTGAACCCGATGGAGTAATTCCTTCATCGCTGCCGCTAATCAAGCCGATCGATTGGATGAACAGGTGGCGCTATGGGGGTGGATGAACAGTGAGCGGTGGCGTTGCCTATGGATGAACAGGACCCGTGGTGTGGAGGGCTGGATGAGCAGTAAAGAGACGGTGGAGGGTGGCCGTGGAGGGGTGGTTGAACAGGACCCCGAGGTGTGGAGGGCTGGATGAACAGTAGACGGTGGAGGGGAGCCCGTGGAGGGGTGGTTGAACAGTAGCTGGTGGAGTAGCGAGCGGTGGAGGCTGGATGAACAGGAGCCCGTGGAGGCTGGAGGAGGTCGACGGTAGCCCGTGGAGGCTGGAGGAGGTCGACGGTGGAGATGAACAGTATCCCGTGGAGTCCCGTTTTGTGGTACGCCACACCCCTCCAGATGAACAGGACCCTCGTTTCGACCGTAGCGCTCCAACACAAGTCCGTTTCGTGGGTTTTGCGGTACGCCACACCCCTCCCGATCAACAGGACCCCTGTTTCGACCGTAGGAGGTCCGTTTCCTCCGTTTTGCGGTATGCCACACCCGTCCCGATCAACAGGACCTCGTTCCGAACGTAGGAGGTCCGTTTCCTCCATTCCACGGTACGCCAGGCCTCGTTTCCATCGCCTGTTCCGTCCAAGCCCTCCCGATGAACACGACCACGCATTCCGTTCCGATCCAGCCGGTTGGCTCCCCATGAACACGACGACGATGCTGTTTCTCTGTTCCGACCCAGCCATGTACGTATGCGCGAGTAGGCATTCGAGACCCTGACCGTATGTACGTACGTGGCCGTATTTTCTTTCTTGCACCCTCGCCGCTGTATGCGACGCGTGTACATGCTACGTGAGCGCCTCATCGCGACACGTCGCGGCGCCTCTACTACGACACGTGTGCGCCTCTACAACGACCGGTATGTACGCATACACGTTCGCGACCAGAATGACAACGCCACGCACGCTTCGACTAGGTGGGTCCCGACCGGCACTTCCTTGCATGCGAAGATGTAGCTGGTGGGTCCCAGCAATGTGGGCGAATCGCTTTTTGCGGATGCACTTCCTTGCGTGCGAAGATGTAGCTGGTGGGTCCCACGGTGGGGCGAATCATTCTTTTTTTTCCCGGACGCACTTCCTTGCGTGCGAAGGTGTCGCCGTGGGTCCCAGCCGTCGGGGCTTAATTGTTTTTTTTGCCAGGACGCACTTCCTTGCGTTCAAAGATGTAGCTGGTGGGTCCCAGCAGTCAGGGGGAAACGTTTTTTTCGCAAAATACAATGGCCCTTCCGGTTGGTCCCAGCTGTCAGGTGGAGGCATCATTATTTTCCGCGTAATAAGGAGGCACTTCCTTGCTATGGCCGTGGACCCAATTGTCAGCCTCTCCACGTACAGTCCACGTCCGATGGAAGCCGTTCCACCACGTTGACCACGCCGCGCCGAGAGCACCAGGGCGCTGGACGACGGCGAGGCCTAGGAAGGGGACGACGGGGAGCCGGGGAAGATGCGGCAGTGGAAGCCCGCGCGGAGAGGAGTACGAGGGTTCACTGGTTCAGCTGCTGTGTGAGGCCGCTGCCGCCACGAGGGTGGCCCGGCCGGTGGGAATAGTAGGGGCGGTGAGGTCTCCGGCAAAGAACCGCCACGGGAGGCGGAGCATGCGGCACGACCGGCCGCTTTTTGTCGGCCGGAGGAAGAAGACCAGAGGTTGAAAGAAGCACTCACGGCCGTTGGATGGATATCGACAGTCACCGGAGCTAGAATCGTTCATATTGACTAAAGTTGACAAAGGCCCCCGTCCCAGTCAACTTAGTAGGCCCACAAGTCAGCCTCCCACCATGGTGGGTCCCAGCTAGCAAGAGGAGTATTCATTTTTTGTGTGTAATAAGGATGCACTTCCGATGGGTCCGAGCTGACAGCGCGGGGAACGTTTTTTTCACGAAATACGTTGGCCCGTCCGTTGGGTCCCAGCAGTCAGGGGGGAAACGTTTTTTTTCACGAATAAGGTGGCATGTACGGTGGGTCCTTGCTGTCAGGTGGAGGAATAATTATTTTGCGCGTAATAAGGAGGCACTTACTTGCGGCCGCCTGGACCCAACTGTTAGCCTCTCCACGTACAGTACTCTTCCGATGGAAGTCGGTCGTTGACCGCGTTGACCATGCCACGCCGAGAGCACCAGGGCGGTGGTCTGGACGACGGCGAGGCCTAGGAAGGGGACGACGCGGAGCCGGGGAAGACGCAGCAGCGGTAGCCCGCGCGGAGAGGAGTACGAGGGTTCACTGGTTCGGCTGCGGCGTGAGGCTGCCGTCGCCGCAGAATAACAGGGGGTGTGGGTGAGTAGAGGGATACCCTGGGCCAGCGGTGGGAGTAGTAGGAGGTGGTGAGGCCTTCGCGGCATCACAGCCGGCCACGAGAGGCAGGAGCACGCGGCACGACCGGCGCTGCTTTGGGCGGCTGGAGCAAGAAGACCAGAGGTTGAAGAAGCACTATGGCCGTTGGATGGACATCGTATGGTCACTGGAGCTAGAATCGTTCATATTGACTAAGTTGACAAAGCCCTCCATCCCCATCAACTTAGTTGGCCCACAAGTCATCCTCCCACTATGGTGGGTCCCATCTAGCAGGGTGGGTATTCATTTTTTTGTGCGTAATGAGGAGGCTCTTCCTTGCGTGCGAAGATATAGCTGGTGGGTCCGAAATGTCACTGGGGAACGTTTTTTCGCCAAATACGTAGGCCTTCCGGTGGGTCCCAAGCTGTCGTGTGGAGGAATCATTATTTTGCTGTCTGATCCACGGCCGATGGATGTCGTTCATTGACCACGTTGACCAGGCCGCGCCGAGAGCACCATGGCGGTGGATGACGGCGAGGCTTAGGAAGGGAACGACACGGAGCCGGGGAAGACTCGGCAATGGTTGCCCACGCAGTGGGGAGTACGAGGGTTTACTGGTCCGGCTGCCTACGCCAGAAAATAACAGGAGGTGTGGGTGAGTAGAGGAATGGCCTGGCCAGCAATGAAGTAGGGTGGGGCGGTGCGGCCTGTGCGGCAGCACAGCCGGCCACGGGAGGAGGGAGCAGGCAGTCCCACCGGAGCTGGTTTGGGCGGCTGGAGCAGGAAGATTAGATATTGAAGAAGCAACACGGCCGTTGGATTAACATCCAATGGTCACTGCTGCTAGAATCGTTTGTGGACTAAATTTGAATCGTTTGTGGACTAAGTTGACAAAGCCAAAGTACACGTCAACCTAGTAGACCCACAAGTCAGCCTCCAAATATGTCCCAAACAGCATACAGCCCGAAATTTCTAGCCAGATTCAAATTAATTTTAAATATAAATATACCTTATTTTAAATTCAATGAAATTTTACCCAAGACAAAAACAATGAAATTTAAAATATCAAAATCCGAAAGAAAACAGTATTTGGGAACTAATTGCCTGCTTTGCTGTATTTTTTCATTTTACAGCCCATTTATTATTACTTATAGCCCATTTCTTATTACTTATAGCCCATTTATTATTACTTATAGCCCATTTCTTATTACTTATAGCCCATTTTCTGGGCAAAATGCATCCCTCCTCGTCTTGAAAGATTTCCGCCCACAGAGCGTAGAAAAGCAAGTAGGCCTATGTTGGTTATTACGCAAAAAACAAAATAGCTGGCTAGCCATTTTCAGAAAGGAAAAAACAAACTGGGCTGGTCATGTGCTAAACATATGAAATAAAAGCCTGGGCTAGACGGGCCACGGGTCCCGCACAACCCAGTTGATACCCTTCTCCGTCCCGAAAAAACAAAATTACGCAGCTTTGGTCCCTACCATCATCCTCACCATGTACAAATATCTCCTTATTCCTCTCGGTTGTTGAGCATGTTGACAACACCGGAGGGCGGCGCCGCGGCGAGCGAACCAAGGCGGAGGACGATGGTGAGTCCTCGGATGGGAGCAAACAGGAGCCGGGGAAGATCACAGCCAGCCGTGGGAGGCGGGAGCAGGCGGTCCCACCGGCGCTGGTTTGGCTTTGGCGGCTCGAGGAAGAAGAGACTGAAGAAACGCGACAGACGTTGAATGTCAATCGAACGGTCAAGGTTGGCACAATCGTTTTTTGACTAAGCGGACACCAAGTAGCATACTTTTTTATATATAGGAAGAAAACTGCGAGGAAAATGCGTTCGTCTGCCGTCCTCCTCACAGAGAACGTTCGCCACATAAGTGACTAGCACCCTTGGTTTTCAACCGAGAGGTCTTGGGTTCGAGTCCGAGGAACTCTCAATTTTGTCCTCCTTCCTTCCTCGCAAAAGAAGGGAAAGAAAATCAAAGACTTGCGAAGGCGTACAGAACAAGCTAATGTACCAGTAAAGAGACGTTGCCGAGTTTTAGAAAAAAGAAAGACGTGCTCCTGTAGCTGGTTCGAATCCAAACCTAGACTATGACTATATATGGTGCTATACTACTCGCAAGTAATGAAACCGACATGTCCAATGTTCGCTTCTCCTCTTCTCTACTTACTCGCTTAGCATCAAGCTCGCCGCAGGAACCATGTCCGGCTGGCTGCTCGTCCACCGCTCTTCGGCAGTAACAACTAGATATGCGCCAAGTTGCCACCCGCATTCATCGCTCAGGGTCTCATCACACCCCCGCTGCACGCAGCGCATCGTAGCCGATTGCTCATCGCAACCCATTGCCGTTGGTGTGGTGCCACCGCAAAATCACGCAGAGTCATCCGTCGCGTCTCAACCACAATCCACAACCCTGGCCGAGTCTTCTACAAATGCCCGAATCATGGGGTAACAATATGTTTAAGTGTTGTTCTGTTGCTTTCAGTTGCTAATTTTTTTAATAGTTTGGTTGATGATCTTCCAATTTGATTCGTGCAGAAAAGGGAAGATTCGTGTGATTTGTATTTCTGGGAAGTTGCTGATGTGGGGGAATGCAACTACGCTGATTATTTGGTTAGCCGAGGAATCTCAATACCAGTAGGTTGGGGTGTTGGATAAGTAACTGAAGGAACGGCAGAAGAGGAAGATGCAGAGCAGAAGGTTAAAGATGCAGTTCCTCTGATCATGGCCAAGCAACAGCTGCTGAACGGCCTTGACAAAGAATGAGGAGATGAAAGAGCTTGTGAAGATAATGGGCAAAATCGATGTGCTCAGAGGGATGATTGTCTCTTTATTTGCGGTGTATGTAGCACTCGTGATGTATTCAATGACTACGACATGAGCAATTTTTGAAACTAGTAATGAATGAAACCTGTGTAGCAGTGGGCGTAGTGTTGTGAACATCTAATGATTTCTATTAACGGAAATCAGGGGTATCCCCTTTGCTCATATAAATAAATAAATAGCAGAGGCCTGTCGGGTCAGCTTTGTTCTCATTCAAGACGCCGAGCAAATTGCAGTCCAACAGCAAACTATGTCATCAAATTCAAGTTTCACAGCCAAATATGAGTACAACTAAACAACAATGTCATCATGTTTTAGTTGTCATACAATCACCAAACACAAATCAGTATACATAACAAGTGATGTTCTCATAACAAAATACTAAACAACATGTTCATCGGGTTTCAGTTGTCATAGCAAACACAATTTCACATAGTAGAAAAAAACGTCTTCTGACAGGCAAATACGCCAAAAGCAATGTAATCATCATCCGCAGCAGCAGCGTCAACATCTTCGCCATGTGTATCAGTCTGAATCGTAATTCCCCATGGTGTCATCATCTTCTTCGTCCTCAACGTCCTCGAACGTTGGCTTCTTCTTGATGAACTCTTGTATGTCCACAGCACGACATGCAATCTTTTCACCTGCGTCATTGACGTGATGGTTCTCAAAGATATTAGGAACATCTGTGTTATCTTGTACATCAGGAGCAGTGTAAGCATCATCTTGTTGTGCAACTTCATTAAACGAATTCCTCTGCTCAAACCTTTGCAATACTCTCCAGTCATCGCTACGTGCAAATGTGTCTTCCAAGAAAAATATCTGTGTTGCTTGATTTGCCAAAATAAAAGGCTCGTTAGTCTGGTACGCCGCATTGACATTGATGGATTTCAAATAATCATCAGCTCTGGGTTTTGCGATCCAGGAAAACAGGTTATACCAACGACAAAGACAATGTAACCACACACCGATGATCCTCGAAATCGGAGATATACTACAACTGAACAATGTCTGTTATGTTAGCATACATTTCGGTTGTCTCTTTGTCATAATGATCCGTGCTCATGATGGCACTGCTTTTGTGTCTTCCCGCCTTCGTCTCGTGCAAGGGTGTTGTAGCGCACATCTCTAACAATGCAAGATTCATAATGTCTTACTCGAGTATCAGGACACATTGTTAGTGCGTAAAGGGCATCATCAACTGCCTTCCCATCCTCCCGCATCTTCTTAACATATGGTTAGAAAATAGACAAGCTGATCATCTTATGTACTCAATATATTAAAAAAAGCGACAAAGGCACTTGAAAAGCTTACATGGTTCTTGAACCATTTCGCAAATCCTGCCATAACCAGTTTGTCAATGTTTCTTGGATTTTATGGCAAGAACTCCTCTTTGTAGATGCTGCACAACATAGTGATCACGTCAAACATCTAAATTTATAAGAATGTGTTGCAAGTTTAGTAGATTACGATGTATAAGCTGCAAGATCGCACTTACTTGATATAAGGTAGTATCTCGTGACGGTTATTCAACACATACCAAACCATTTTGTCCAAATCTTTAGGTTTGTCCTCTTGTCGACTCTTCCACCGTAACTCCTAATGAATAATCGAAAACAATGAGCCCGGATTGTCTTCACCCACCTCTTTCCTAAGCTGATCACCGTTTCAATGTATGTTGAGCGTAATGTCAATGCTTCAGTAGCAATGTAGGCCTCTGCATTGGAACCCTCGGTCTAGCTCTATTCCTAACATAGCCCTTGAAAGTGCCTAGCCGCCTTTCAATAGGGTACATCCAGCCATATCTGTCTTGGACCTCTAAGTAGTGCCTCATCGTAGATGAACAGCCAAATGCACCATCACATCAAAGAAGGCTGGAGGATATATCTTCTCAAGGTCGCATAGGATAGTTGGTATCTTGTCTCTAAGACGCTCCAAAGCATCTATCCCGATATTTCTACCGCAGAGTTCCTTGAAGAATTGTCCCAACTCTGCAATCGCTCAGTATAAGTCGTATGCCCAATCCTCTAAGGATAACATGTAAAACCCTTTGAAGTAGGATGTGGCGGTCATGAGTTTTCAACCCTTGTACCTTGTTTCCATCTTGACCGACTCTCCTTTCTGTGGTTGGAAGCAAATCCATGTGGGAATCTCACACGTGATGTGACCTCGCAGAATTCTTTTCTTTTACCTTGTCCAAGACGCATACACCTGGTGGCATATCCCGTGGTTTACCTTCATCTTGCACCGCAAATCCTTTCTCGATACCTGTGGTGTCAAATCAATCCTAGATTTTAAGGTATCTTTCAGATTGTCTTCAATGTTAAGAAGTGTGCCGATAATGTCACATATATTTTTCTCGATGTGCATCACATCAAGATTATGCCGCAGATCCAAATCTTTCCAATACTCCAAGTCCCACAAAGTGGACCTGCGGGTAAACATTAATCTCTCTTCTACCGTGCCACGCTTCCTTTTCCCGCTACCATTACCAGGATGGTTTCCTGGTGTAATATGTATGACCTTCTCTAATTACACTTGCAACTCATCGGCGGTGAGCCTCTTTGGCGCATCACGGTTTTCATGCTTTGCATTGAACACATGTCTTCAGTATTTTCTAGGATGCGGCTTGTCCTTGGCAAGGACACGGCAGTGTCCAATGTAACAGATCTTGCTAAGTATTGCGTATGATGACAATGATTCCTGTCACAAATGAACACATGCATTGTAACCATGTGTCGCTCGCATACGACATAGTGCCCAAAGCCGGATAATCATGGATGCACCAAATTACAACAAAGACGCAAAAAACAAATCAGCCGGGTGGGCTGCTATATAGGTCTCGGTGAGAACACCTTCCATAGCTGTTGAAGTTCCTCCACAAGAGGCTCCATGAACAAATAAAAATCCTTTCCAGGACTTTTTGGACCTGGGATGAGCAAGGCCATCATGTAGTTTGATTCTTTGGTGCAAACATTTGGAGGCATGTTGTAAGGGATAACAAGCATCGCCACATGCTATATGTGGCGCCTGGTGGCCAAATGGGTTAAACCCATCCGAAGCTAAGCCAAGTCTAATGTTTCTCGGTCAATGACAAACTCTTTGTGTTTATCATTGAAACTTTTCCACTCACTACCATGAGATGGATGGCTCATTACATTCTCGATCTCTGTACTCCTGGGTTCCTAGAATGCCACAAGACATCCTCTCTTGTTTCAAAGCATCATGAAACAACCTATGCAATCTTGGTGTAATTGGAAAATGTCTCAGAACATTATGAGGAACCCTCTTCACAGCATCGCCATCTTTCCATCTTGATGATTTGCATTTCGGGCATTCACTTAAGTTGGCATAATCCTTCCGGAACAGAAAACAATTATTCTTAAAAACATGGATCATATCATATCCAATTCCAACTGCACGAAGGAAATTCTTCATTTTACTGTAGGTGTGTGGCAGCTCAGATGCATCTGGGAAAGATTTGCCGAAAGCAGCCAACATCGCATCGAATGATTTGTTGGTCATTCGCTCAGATGTCTTCACATGAAGAAAGGTGACCATAGCTAAGAATACTGACAGCTTATTTCCTGGGCTGACAGCAACGTTGCATTGTTCCAACACGCGGGCCCAGTGTTTTTCTTCTGTAGGTGAAAGTTCACGGAATGCATAAGCATTTCGTAGCATTGTTTCAATGTTGGTCAAACTCACTGGCTCCGCCACCACCACCTCCTCCTCCTCTTCCACCTGAGCATCAGGCAGATCAAGATAGTGATCTGCTGCTTCCACGTAGTCAATAACATTGACGTTCATAGCTTCACCATGATGAACCCACCTAGTATATGTGACCGACATCCCATACAAGTGTAGATGATTTTGCACAGTTGACTGGGGTCTTGTAACTGAATTCATACAACTGCTACACGGGCATAGCACATCTGATTTCGGACCACCGTACTCAGCTCTGATAAAGTTCATGAAGTTTTCAACCCCCTCGACATATGCAGCGGAGAATCTTCGAGCAAAAGTTATCCAAGTCATGTCCATCTGTTAGACATACAAATTAGTTCTTCTACTAGATATTACAGGAAAAACATATATGCTTTTTATGAAGTCCCGAAAAAAATACCTAGGTCGATGTCTAAAGCTATGGCAAGATATTTGGACGAGCAGATCTAAGTTACGAAATATATGAAAAGCTAATTCAACAAACAGACTTGAGTGCTAAATTATGGCAGGCTGTTTCAGCAGTCAATGTGGCCGAGCACACAGCCATCGAACTATCGAAGGCCATCGCAACAACAAAGATCGAGTATAAAACGGTGTAGAGCTATTTCACCTAACAGATTGGCTACTAGACCATGGCAACCTACGTCACAATAAATATATGGCAGGATATTTTAGGAACTAATCGGCCTTGGCATGCCATCTCAGCTAAGCAGATTGAGTGCAGAACAGGGCAAGGAAGCTTCTTAAGCAGAGCATATTGATAGTAAACTACTTCAGAAAATAGTGAGATTAACAGCGTCTATCACCTAACATTCAGCGCTACACCGACATGAACGGGGCCTCAGTCTAGAATGCGCGTACCGTGGGAGAAGCTGACCGCCGTGCGTCTCCGCATGAACATCGCCAGCGGTGGCGGCACTGACCGCCGTACGCCTCCACAAGAACGTAGCCAGAGGTGGCGGTGCGGCTAGAGGACGGCAGTCTACGAGAGCGTACTGTGGGAGCGAGAGGATCGCCGTGCGTCCCCTCGACGAACCGCGGTGCTGACGTATCGGCGCGGCGGGGAGGGCGGCTTCGGCAGAGCGAATGGAGTGGAGGGGGGACGGGGGGAGGGGGGTTTGGGGAATATTTGGCCGAATGGCGATTGAATCGAATTTGGGGGGAATTTTTGTGTGTGTGTGGGGGGGGGGGGAGGATTTTCTCGCGGTGGGCGGGGGGAGTTTGGCGCATGGTCGGTTTCCCCAAGTGCAGTCCCACGTGTCAGTGAAGAGGCAAGCCGAAGAGCGTTCCGCTTGCGTGAGCCGTGTGCAGGACCGAACGTGTGTGGGGTGCAATGCGACCGCGACAGGGGTGTTGTGAGTGTACCGCCTTTTTTCCTTTTAAACTAGGTGCTTCTCCCCCTCAAAAAAATGTTGCTTCGCGCGATCCATCGATACTACTACTAGTTATCCGGTAATCCCGACTAAAACGGCGGGGCCGGGTCTTTTCCCGCGCGATATGCTGGGAGGTTGGGTTTTTTAGATTTGTCTCGGTTCAATAAAAAGCAGAGTTGGTGATGATGGTGTGCATGTCATCCTGCAATATAGGTCGTCCGATCTGTATCTAACGGATAGGAAGGAAACTATGACAATTTACCCGCACTCCTCTCCACATTTGCAGATAAGGTTTTCCCTCGTTCATCATTTTCTCCCACAAGATCTTGATCTTCCGTGCAACGCACGGGCATCTTGCTAGTACTCCTACAGTATGTATATTATTGTGAAAGTTCATATACACCGGCCGAGATTAATGCAAACACGATAGATTTTCATTACATTTCAAACTTTAATAGGACAGAAAAATAAAAGAAACCCGACCCTAAACCTATTCTACGGCGGCGACCGACGTCCATGTACGGGGGCGGGGTTCAAGACACGTGAAGTGAAGATGCGGTCTCCGGCGAGGAAGAGTAGAACACGGGATACGGACCGGCCAGTTGGCACACCATGCCCTGCCGCCTCCCATGCCCTACTCATCCTTGGAGGAGTCCCCGACCTCGGCGGTGCCGGACGTTTGACGGCGGCAAGTAGGACGCGTGGCTGACGGTGCTCCCGTCGTCTGCCGCCAGCGTGGCCACCGCTTGTGCGGTCGCGTCCGCGTCCGGCTATGCCGCTATTGCGTCACGAGAGGCGACTTGAGCGAGGGCGGCAACCTCGAGCTTCATCCCCGAAGACAAGCTCTCCTGCAGAGCGTTTCGCACTTGCGGTCATGGCGGATGTGGTGCCAGGTAGGAGGACAATGCGCTATGGTGTGCAGGTTAGCTGGGCGTTGCCGCTTTAAGTAGCGCATTCCGGTGAGGCCAACACCCTGGGTGCGTCATTAAGTCACCGGAGTTGGTTCCTCGGGCACCGAGCCTCTTAACGACGACATACGAACGGACGACATGAATGCGGGCAGCTGGCGCCGGCTGGGAACGCACCGCGCGACGGCGCGAGGAACGAGGGCTTTGGTGCGCCAGGGTAGTCAGCTGCGGTTGTGGCAACGTTGGAGATGCCCTTTGCTCAAATGCGATCCCCGTATGTCATTGAAAAAGCAAGACGACCCGGCATGGTCTCAGGTCCAGAGGATGCAGTTGGCCGCGCTACACCACTCCGCGGACGCGTCGCGGCGCCCCGTGCATCCTCGACGAGCTGGGTGTTGGGGTGTGTTTGGATTGTGGCCAAAGTGCACCTTACCAAAATTTTGGTCATGACCCAAAGATTGGTCTTTGTTTGGATGGTTGCCATTTCTTTGGCATGCCAATGAACTCTAGCCAACTCTAGTTCATTTTTCTTGCCAATGTCGGCCAAATCATGGGCAACCAATACCTGAACCAAAATTTTGGCTACCCAATGCTTTGATGGGGCAACCTTGGGCACAAACCAAACATACTGTTGGTCGTGCCACAACACTAACGCCACCCTCGGCACACTGAAACCGACCGTGTCTATCGACGATATGAGCGTGTCGCTCACCGCGTCGCCCGTGTCCAGAGGCGGTGCCGAGCTGCGCATACATTGTTGGCCCCAACGACCCACATGAACGGTTGTCGGTGGCGAGGAGGTCGTGGGCCAGCTCCTCCATTGGACTAGTCTGCGCTTATGTCGGTTTCCCTATTTTCCGGCCATATTCGAGCGTCGATTGTTCGTGTTGCGCATTAGGCCTTTCACTATGTAGGCCAAGCGAGACAACTTATTGTTTATTTGAGCCATTCAAGTGTAATCATGTGGCGTTTGCTTATTTCTCATTCCTCTCCAACCCTCTTCTCCATCGATCATGTCGCCCTCCTGTCGAGTCCATCCTCCCGCATGCCTCATTTGAACATTCCGCCGAGAATCATTCGCATGTACCCATCCTAGTCCTCTTTCAATAGATCTCCGGACCCCGAGATGAAATCGAGAGGGAACGAGTGGGGGCACGTGATACCTAAGGTGGATTCAGAATTTTGAACCGGTGATCATAGCATCCGCAAATCATATATAAAGGGTATTCAATGTTCGTTTCGTTTTTTAACGTACAATATACTCCCTCCTATCCTTTCTACTTTACATACTATGATAGGAGTATGAGTTTTATGTGTATTCAAAGTATCTCTACTATGATGAAAAGGTATCAACATTCAACAACGCCCATTGTTAGATTCGTACGTACTCCTAGACTTGTACTCGAGATGGTTTCCAATTTGACTATTGACAAGATTAATAGTACTCCTTTCACATAGGTGAGTAAGTCATCTTAGGCTGTGCACCGTGACCAAGGAGGACGGGAAAACGAGAGACATTAATGTTTATTTGCTAATTAATAGTATTGCATGCAATGAACTAACCACTGCATGCCATGTTTGATAGTCTCAGGTCATTAAAAGCATGCACACCCTCATCTCTTATTGGTTCATATGTCAAGAAACAAGAAACGAGGTAGAAGTTAATGCACCGCGCCTACGTTTTTGGGATTATTTGGTTTTGTTAAGATGACTTACACACCTAGACGGAGGGAGTACATGAGATGTATAATGTGAAAATTATATCATTGGAAACTCCTTTCACATACGGAATTGACCATATGCTTTGTGTAAGTTGCATGTCATATATTATTACTCTAACATTTGGTCAAAGTTAGCCTCGAAAAAACGCATTAGACCCTGTATGCTTTGTGTAAGTTGCATGTCATATATTATTACTCTAACATTTGTGTAAGTTGCATGTCATATATTATTACTCTAACATTTGGTCAAAGTAGTATAGTGGAAGTTGATCCTCTGACATAGGTATCCCTGCCTTACCCTCCCTTTCAGTCACTTCTTGGGCGGACCCCATGCTTGCTAGGCCCCGCATGTCGCTTACTCAATGGGTTCGCCACGTCGAGGATCCTCATCTCAGAGTATACTCCTCTGCTTTTTATTTACTCCGCATAAAACAGAGGGAGTGGTGATATAATAAATGACACGGGTGGGGGGGGGCAATGCTACGTAAATAATGTTACGTGTTTTACGTAAAGTGCAACATGGATAATTAGTATTGGAGAAGGAGGAGGAAGGGGCCCCACCCACCTGGGACGTCGGTTTGCTCTCAACTGCGGTCCCACAAGCGAGCGAAAACGCAAGACGAAGCGCGTTCCATTCGGTGAGCGACGTGGAGGGTCCAGCGTGCCGGGCTGCAACGCGAACGCGACAAGAGCGATGTACAGTCAAAACCGATTGACCGGTCATCACCGGAACTACTATTCACACCAGAACCTTCGTTGCTCGGCCTACGCCATCCACTGCCCTAAAACCACACCAAATCTCCAGCCCATTCCCCGACCTTTCGATCCCCTAGCCCGCATCAAGCGTCCCCTAGTTCACCGGAAAGCCATGGTGCGCCGCAAGATCACTTACTAAAAGATGCTGACGCTGGAGCGCCACGCAGAAATCGCGGCGGCGGTCGGCGCCACAGACCTCCGTTCCCAAGCTTGCTTTGCGGCGGGCCAATCCCCGAGTTCTCTGGAGCCAAGCTACGAGGAGGAGGAAGCCGATCCAATGTTCACTGCGGAGGTTGCGGCGCAGAAGGCCCCCGATGGGTATGAGACGATGGACGTCGACTTCGTGCCGGCGTCCGAGTCTCCCATGGTGCAGGCGGACCAGCGGTTCAACATGGAGATACTAAAGGAAGATCGGGAGGCAGAGGCTCAACTCGATGCGGAGCGCGCGCATGCCGCTGCCATCGAGGCTCTCCCGCAGGCGGAACCGGATGTCGTGGATGTGAACCGGGCGGCGGAGGCTCAACTTGAGGCGGAGCACGCGGATGCCGCTGCCATCGAGGCCCTCCTCAGAGGCGGAACCGGACGCCCCGGACATGAACCGGGCGGCAGAGGCTCGACTCGACGCAGAGCGCGCAGATGCCGCTCTCATCGATGCCCTCCTGCAGGCGGACCCAGAAGTCCTGGACTTGAACCGGGCGGCGGAGGCTCCACTCGACGCGGAGCGCGTGGAGCGAGCGGATGCCGCTGCCATCGAGGCCCTCCTGCAGGCGGAACTGTACGTCCTCGACTTGAACCGGGCTGTGCTCTCATCCTTGTAGAGCACCCGCACGCTCCGCTTGAATGAGTAGCTGGAGGCCGAGGACAACCACGGTGCGGAGACACACGTCGGCAGCGACGGCTGGTTCACGCCGGCAGCCAAAGACGACGAGGCCGTCTCTTTCCGCGAGCAGTGATAGTTTTTCTTTACGTTGCTGTTTTATGGATCTTTTTCTGTGTAAAAACATACTATTTGTTATGCAAGTCGCCTGACTTGGGTCAGTCTACCATTTCAGGCGGTTGGATGAATATCCTACGTCTCCTAACCCTTCTTTCCTTCTTCCTCACCTCTTCTTCTTCCCCTACAGACCACCGCACGGGCCGTACGGATACTCCCCAACATACGGTTGGATAAACATACTCTATTATCGAAAATTATGTGTCAGCGATAGGATGGCTGAGTTTGGTTTGTTCACATGCGACAACACGTGCCAGTGAGGGTGCGTTCCCTTGGTTGGGTTTGCGGCGTGCAGGAGCGAATGTGTGAGGGTGCGGTGCGACCGCGGCGTGCAGGAGCGACCGTGTGAGGGTGCGGTGCGACCGCGACAGTCGTATGCAAGTGTACCTCCTTCTCATTTTGAAAACTTTAGGCAAGCTTGGCAAAAATGTGTGGCGAAGTTTGGCAATGCAAGGCCTAGACCCAAACAGGATAAGTACGTACGTACTAGGAGTACTAGTGTTAAAAAAGAAAGGCAGGGTTTTCCTTAGCGGGATTTAATTGATACAAATCCTCGTTTCATGTGTCAATTAATGCGTATTTTTTTCTCGAAAGACCAAAGAGCTAACCATCTCACTCCTCATCGCTTGATTAATGCAGCGCCATGCAAATGAACCTTCTCACTTCCGCATGGATGGAGGGGATATTAATGTCCTTGGTTGCTAACCCCATCAATTTTGCCTCGATTAGTGTTAGTGCCCCTTTGCAAATTGTAATTTTGATATACTGTCCTTGTGTACAAAAAAAATGGAGGTAGTAACTATATTTGAATTCCTTGCCCATTGCGGTGACGTCGACTTTTTTTTTGTGGTTTGGCGAAGTGCGTTCGACGGAGAACGCCATTGAGGGAGACCACAGTAAGTCGTTCGCAAGTGTCGCCTGCAAGCCGAGACAACCGCCTTATTTGCATCCAGGAAGTACTTTACTAGTACTACTACTAGGTGTACTAGTGCGGTGAGATGGCTTCTCGAAGAAGACGATGGAGAAGCGGAGTCAGCGAAGAGTGAAATGATAGTTGCTTCGTCCGTTCTTTGTGATTTGACGCCTCACTGCTTTGTGATTTGTGATAGAAGGGACAGGGGAGTAGACTCTGTGCTCTATACTTTACTACATGCGTCCAAGCATGGGAGAAAGAGGAGAGACGCTGCATTTTTCTATTCCTTCAATCAATCAATCAGGGAGCTTCGGTTCCATCTTTTTGGCTTTGGCAACACCGTCCACACTTGTTCCCACGATGCCAAAAGCTATTTTCACATTTGGCTACACATTGTGGATTACCTTAATTGTACCACTTGGTTTTGCTCCTGTGTGCTATCTATACAAATCTCAATTATATTGATCTAAAAAATTATAGAATCAAAGATTAGTAAAAAGGAGGTGATTTTTCGGTGCGGATGGCGGGGGAGGTTTCTTATTTTCGGAGGACGTTGTCCTGGCGGTTTGCTAACATGCGGTCCCACGTGTCGTTGCTTTACCAAGCTGATTCAAGGCCCCACATGAGGCAGAACAACGGCAGAAGCAACACGTGGTTAAGCTGAAGAAGATGAGGGAGAAGCGGATTCGTAAACGAGTGAAATGATGGTTGCTTCGCCCTCCAACTTCTTTTTAGCATTATTACTGCACCTCCAACTTAACTGCAGGAAAGGTGCAGCTTTGTGATTTTACGCCTCATTGCTCATTACTACGCCGGCGCCGTGCGGATCGGGGTGCTTCACCCCGCTGATCTGCATCAGTATTCGGTATGGCACGTGGACTGGTAGCTTGATGTCCCACATGTCGTAACGGGACTAGAAGATTTATGAAAGCGGCGCCCACTCTTACGACGGAGGAGTAGGCGACACGATGGCCCAGTTGAACTATCACTTGTCTGTATAGTACTATAGTTTTGCTGTTTCGCACGATCCATCGATACAAACCCGATTAACAGAAAGGGCGGATTTTTCCCGCTGTAGATGATAATCGGCCATACATTTCAAAGGCAATTTTAATGTATGCAAACTGAATAATTATAAGTAACAATATGATATCTAGTAAAACTAAAAACACATATGATTTATTCTGTTAGAGTGTTGTAGTAGTGATGTATTGCATAGTTGTTAGATGTAACATGCGAGAACCTGTAGAGATGTAGTTTTGGAGGGCCTATAGAGAGAACATCGTAATACGGTCACCGAACTTCAGAATAAGCTGATTACGGTCACTATATGCGTTTTGCGGCGCTTATCCGGTCACTTGCTCACAGTTCAGCATTGGATTGCACTCTGTTGACCGGCCAAATAGTCTGCGTGGCGCCATGTTGACTAGTTAAATTGGCCACGTTCCTTGTGGGTCCCACCTATCAGTTCGCATAGGGAAAAGGTCAGATAAACACAAATTTACGCAGGCGCGACAAGGCTCCAACCCGTGCACAGGAATCACCTAGTTGTGTATGTGTCTGCTGTATTCGATGTGTGCGCATGCACGTGTAGGTTGAGCACTTGAGCGTGAGAGTGTGTGTTGGTCGTGGGGTGTACTGGTGTGTGCATGCATGCATGCGTGTGTGCATGTGAGTGTTGCGCGCGTGCATAGCTGCGTGTGTACGTGTGAGTGTTGCGTGCGTGTGTGGGTGCATGTGTTTGTGTGAGTGTTGCGTGGATGGAGTTTGTGTGTATGCGTGCGTGTGTTTATAATCACCACACCAGCTCCTGTGTGTTAAAACAGACGACTCAACATACCAATACAAGACCACCTTGTCCGCCGTGCCTGCGGTCATGACTTCGAACCACCGTCAAAATATATTTTTTGTCGTTTGTTTTCATTCTTACAAGCAAGATGCCCGTGCGTTGCACATAACATCAAGATGCATTTGTATGACATGTTTATCTTGTGAGAGAAAAGGATGAACGAGGGAAGGCCTTATTTGCAAATGTGGAGAGGTGTGTGGGTACCTTTTTGCAAAATTGCCATAGTTTCTTTCCTATCCGTCAGATATAAATCGGACGGCCTATATTGCAGGAAGGTAGGCACACCATCATCACCAACTCTGTTTTTTATAAGAGTGTATTTTATGTATTTTATAATAGTGCAGATGTAGAGTAGATACAAGTCGACAGGTGGGCGTGATGTTAGTTAGATAATGCGATGCAACACTAGAGGTGCCATGTGGAGCGTTTAACTGGTCAACTAGTCATGTCACGAGCAAATACAAAGTTGTACGGTGAGCCCGTGACTGTATAATAACCACTAAACGTAAACGGTGACCGTAATGAGTGGATTATGAAGTCCAATGTATGTATCGTGCTTTCGCTTCAAATACAATGATCGTCATTGCATATATCGCGAGAGAAAGATGAAACACACATGACTTTTACGGGGCTTACTTTTAGAGGACCTGGAGATAGTTTTGTGTGCATACGTGAAAGGGGGGGGGGTATGCGATGGAGAGAGAGATGTTCTTCGTTTCTCTTTATTATGACTAACTTTGTATATAGTATAAAAATATACAAATTCACAGTGCGGAATAAATATCATTGTGGGCACCATGCAATGCAAATTAGCGTCAGTACTCCTCCATATAACTTTGTAATGTTGTATACATGTAGAACCTCTAAAATAATTTTTGGCCACACTTTATTCAAAAGGAATGTTGTATGCGAAATAAACATGAAGAGAGGGCTTTTTAGATCAATGGGGTACGTGATGTAACATGTGTGAATGTGTAGTTGATGCATTTGGCGGGGCCTAGAGAGGTATGTGTGTGTATTACGTATTCGAGAGAGGCATGGATGGAGGGGCCGATGGGGGGAGGGGGCGTGGGAGAGATAGCACGAGAAATGAGAGTGGTCTAGAGAGAGATATGAATATGACGTCACGACAAGAGATTCCATTCCCTTGTGTGGGTAGATGCAAGGGGGGAGGGAATAGAGGCACCAGGAGAAATTTTGTGTGTGGTGTTTGTGTTGGTATGTGTGGGTGTGAGAAGATAATGAGACGTGGGGGCAGAGGGTGTGTCACCGCGTGAGGTCTGGTGGGTCGAGGTGAGGCCCTTCATTCGGTTCCGTCCTGCGCCACATTGGTCGACCCATGACACATTTAGGAAGACCCATGGATGACTAGTCGTACAAGACAAAGATAGCAGAATTGTGAAGGACTCTGTGTCCACTGACAAAGCCGGCTAGGATTTGTAACCCTAGGTTCTTGGACTAAGGTAATCCCTTTATCTCTGATATTACTATTCACCCAACCTAACTTTAAGGGGCATCCTACAAAATGCTCTGCTAGAATCATACTCGTCGATTAGGAAGAGAGGCGTGACATAATGCGTGAGAGACAGGCGTAAAGATAATGTGCGTACATGAGACACGTAGGTAGGTCCATGTATATAGAAAGGATCGATGAGGATTGTGCGTGTGTATGTTTGCGAGAGGAAGAGTGCTTGTGAATGGTTACGAGAGGGATCGAGGGAGGGTTATATCTAGTGCATGTGTGCGAGAAAGACACCTCGGGAGAGAGTGTATGAGCATGTGTGAGAGACCACCGATCGAGAGTGAAACTACACGTAAAAGACTGCTCTACACATTGATTAAAGATATAAATTGTATCCAAATATTAGGATGGGATCATGATATTTGCAATTCGCGTAAGGAGCGGTCATTGATCCATCAGACATCTAGATTCTATCGAATTTGAGCATGTCTATGTTATTATTCGACACAATTGATCCACATAGTTAGTATTTTGAACTCCAGACAATGCATCGCTTTAGCAATCGAATATAAACGTGAGTATAGTTCATGTTGTGTGCGTAAAGCACATTATACATACAAAAGTTACACAATGGACATTTATAAATAGCTACCTATGAACTAGCATACATTTGAATTCAACCTAAGGTGGTTTAAAAAAATTGAATTCAACATGAAGTCCATTCAATTATTTGAATTTGATATCATGACATTTGTAAACCATACCTAAACTATGGGGGTACCCATCTTTGCTCTGATTTTGTACATAATATATAGCATATGTAGTCGTGTACAAAATATATTCAAATTTAGCTCCTCCATTCCAAAATAATCGTAGTTATAGGATTTTCAAGTGTCAAAATTTCAAAAGGAAGAGGATAATTTAATGAGGTTTTCAAACATACAAGGTCAAATATAACGTTGTCTATTTAGGTCAATCCTCATAGTTCAAGAGTACTCTAAACGTGAATGCTTGTGTTTCAAAATTTTGAATGAAGCGCCAAAAGAGCCTCTACTCGCCCGAAACCGCGAGAGAATAATGTTTGGTAGTACAAGGAAATTACTTTTCTAATAACTCCGACCTGTGAAACCTACCGGCCCGACGTCCAAAGGTCTAAACCGGGGTAGGTTTGTAGCTTCATCTAGACGCCACGCAACCACCTCCGAAAAACATTCATACACAATGGCCGCCTAAGCACACATGCGCGCGGCCGGAGTCGCTCCCGCCCACTATTTGGGTCACCTGGGATTACCATCCTACCCCCGACCCGTAGTAGGTCCAAAATTTAAGAGGGGGGCAAAGTTTGTACTTTCCCCAAATTTCAAACAAGCGCGTCCCATCTTCTGTTCAAAAAAGCCAAAAACAAGCGCGTCCCTGCATCAAACATGGTTCCCCCCCACCCGTCTGATTCCCCATTCGTACTCCGTGGGTGCCAAATCTACCTCTCCACCAGCCGCGAAACCCCGGCATCCTCCGTCCGCCACCCCATCCCACCCATCAACAACCGCGCTCCTCCATCACGCCGGAGCCGATACCCCGACGTTGTCGTCCACCGCAACCTCAATCGCAACGCCCTCCATGGCTAGTAGTTGAAGCCGAGGCCGAGTCGTCCGTACCCGAGCCAGTTCAACCACGCCGTCCTGCGTCTCAACGCTGCCACTCCAACATCGCCACCCTCCACCGCACCGGAGTTGTTCCTGCTACGCCGTCCTTCGCCACCTCGGATCTGCTTCCCCTCCGCCGACATACGGCCACGGCAACACAGTCAACAATTTGGCCATGGTTTCGTCCAAGCCTGCACCCTCCAGAACATCGGTTTCCCCGGTCAAAAGAAGAAGACCGCCGCGACATGTGGAGGTGACCACACCGGCAACCGAAGAAGGTACTCCTCTTCCCTTATTCGTGCAAATATTACGTCTCTCCTTGCATGGTATTCATCCCACGAAGACACTAGTTGACCGCTTCTTCTTGATACTAGATGTTCCTAGTAACTCGCGATGCACAAGGTTTCTCCTCATATACTATTTCACCTTAGCTAGAGGTCCGTCGCCCCCCTGAATTTCAATTTCTGTCCAGTTGATTCCCAATTAACGGAAGCATTCCCCGGCGTAACAGGCGCTAGTACGACTATTACGCCGGGGAAGCAGCGCCTTGGTGTTTATCTTAGGGGCGTCTGCGGCCTAGAGCTACTGGCGCCCGATCTGGAGGTCGGCCGGGATTAAAGGGATGGCTTGGGGGCGCTGCCAAGCACGGCGGTGGTGTGAGGTCGATGGGAGGGCGGGGCGGCGGAGGCACGGGTCTGGGCCGGTGGTCGTGGCGGTTCAAGAAAGATCGTCAACAAGTGGTGGCGGGAGGTAGAGCGAAGGCCATCTGCCCGTTCCTTATAGATCGGACGGTTCATTAAAAATCGATGACCTATTTATTTTCAATGATCGTTATCTTAGATATGACCACATGTGGTGGTGTGCTAGAGGAGTACCTGCATTTCCTGTGCTCATATATTTCAAAATCATACGGAGTAGAATCTAATTTTGTTTGCCATGCAATGTTTAGAGCTATCATATGTCTCCTATCATTTATTTTTCAGCCACCTGCTATCTGCTACTTTTACAGTGCACTAGTTCTGCACACACTTCATCCATACTCTCACTATTGTGTTTTTATGCAAGGGTATTTCAGAGTCTGCCGAAAGCGAAGCAAAAAATAAAAGAGACAAGTTGTGCCAGCTTTCTACGCGGCTAGGCGCGGCACGTTACAGCACTTTAAAGGGTGTAGTGTCAGCAGATGGAGACGGTAAACGTTGCTCTGGAGTTGATGACCTCGCTCGCAATGAACCACCATCCCAGGTACTTGCTTTAACTTCGAAGTGTCATATGTGGTTGCATGTTCCATATGGTATCTAGCTTGTATTCGAAAGGCTGAAGTCGGTCTTTATTAAGATAAGGAAAGATATTTTTTACATGAACCACCATCCCGTGAGCACCAGAAGACAAATAGCTAGTCAGGAGCCTTTGGACGAGCCCGGTGACAAGCCCAAAGAAAGACAGGCATCACCTGGAAGCCAACTAAAAAGCCGAGATGGTGGCGAAGCAGCCCGCGTCCCACCAGGCTTTCATGTCCTAGATGATCATGTTCACCACTCCAGCCGGATGTCTAGCTTGTATTGCTTCCAATTTGGTTAAATTGCATCTGCTTAGCTTACACATTATACCTTTGAATATGACATGCCTTTCTGTTTTAGGTACATACTAGTACATCTGTGTATTAACCATGTTCTTACATCAAACTAATGTTCTTGTGTCTCCCTCATCAATCACTTATGACGAGGCAGGCATGCAAGGGGACTACTCCTCATTTAAAGAATCTGTACGCCTCCCGACATGATTCTCAAGAAATGTAAATGCTAGATGAAGATAGTCAACATAGCTCAGTAGTTGATTACAGCATTTCTACACTAGCATCGCAGGTGCTTGCTCTAACTTGGCCGCGTGATATGTGGTTGCATGTTGTATATGGTGTCTAGATTGTAATTCTTCCAATCTGGTTAAACTGCATGTGCTAGTCTGCTTTGCTTATACTCCTGTAAATGTGACATTATACCTGTTAATGTGACATGCCTTCCGTATTTAGTATATAGTACATCTATCTATTAAGCATGTCCTTACATAAAACTATTGTTTTTTGTATCCCGCATCAACCAATATGACGAGACACCTTTAGTATATGCAGTGCGATATTAGTTGCATCTTTCATATGATTTATAGCATGCGCTGCTTCTAATTTGTTGAAATTCCATTTATGATGGGACGCTTTTATCTTGGCAGAGTCATATTGGTTGCATCTTTCATGTGGTGTCTAGCTTGCATTGCTTCTTATTTGCTGGAATGGTTTCTGCTTAGTTTACACAAACAAGTGCGAACATGCCATGCCGTCCTGTTTTTCGTACATATTCCATCTTGGTATCATATGTTTGCCTTACATCAAAGTAGTGATTGTCAGTATCATGCATGAATGTGTTCTGAAGAGAGAATTTTATTGCTTTTTCTTGTCGGTTTACTTGACAATTCAAAATCAATAAAGCAGAAGGAAGTTAGCAAGGCATCGGATAAAGGTGCTTCTTCCAAACGGAGGGCCTCTACTGTTTCTACTCCTCCACACCCCAAGATGATTTCCAAGACAACACATCATAGACACTCAAAAAAGCTGTGTTTATGATGAGCACGTCTCCCCTAGTGCAGCATCACTGGTGCTTCCTCTAACTTGGCACTGTTATATGTGGTTGCATGTTATGTGCGATGTCTAGCTTGTATTGCTTCTAATTTTGTTGAATTCCATCTCCTTACTTTACACATTATACTTGAATAAGACACGTGTTCTGCTTTCTAGAACATACAATATCTATCTATCACACCATGTTCTTACATCAAATTACTACTGTTGTGTAACCTGCAACAATCACTTATCATAAGACACGTTTGACTTCGGAGTGTGATATAGGTTACATCTCACATTCTTTTCTAGCTTGTACTACTAATTTGTTGAAATGGCACTTATGACGAGACAGTTTTGACTTGGTAGAGTGATATTCATTGCATCTTTCATATGGTGTCTAGCTTTCATTGCTTCTAATTTGTTGAAATGACTTCTCCTTAGTTTACACATCATAAGCTATGAATATGCAATGCTATGAATATGCAATGGCACTAATGACGAGAGACCTCTAACATGGTAGTGTGATGTTGTTTGCATCTTGCATATGATTTATTTCTTGACTGCTTCACATTTGTTTAAACGACATTTATCTTTGAGACAACATTAACTTGGCAGAGCGATATTTGTAGCATCTTTCATATGGTGTCTACCTTCCATTGCATTGCTTCTAATTTGGTGAAATGTCTTCTTCTTAGTTTACACATCATAGTTACGGTTATCTCTTCCGTCCTGTTTTTCATACATATTACATCCTCCTATCATGTGGTTGTCTAACATCAAAGTTTAGTTCGTTAAATGCATCACGCATCAATTTGTTACGAAGAACTAAATTGTTATTCGCTTTTGTTGTCGGCTTGACTTAACATGGCACGTAGAAAGAGGAAGAAACACAGAATGGTAGGGAATGAGAAGCGGATGAATCCTGCAGATTCTCATTGGTAATCGATGGTGCAATAGAAGGTGAAAGTCCAACGGAAAATTCTACAAACATGGCATCCCATGCTACACGAGCTGCAAAAAGCCAAACAGAAACAAATAGCTGCCACCAAACAAGCGAGAGACAGACCTAGTTCTTGCAACACCTACCACGGTACTACCAAATGCACGACATACTGCAAGGCCAATCGAGCTAGCAGCATGTTCCCAAGCTCCCTTGCCACCTGACACTACTTCCCAAGCACTCTTGACACAAGACGAGTTGGCAATATCAGATGAACCTTGTGAGCTTGAACAGCAAGAAGGTAGTTCTTTGGAGTCAAGTTCTGATTGCATGCTTCTTTATATGTAGTCTCACAGCTTTGATGTACACTAACACTTCCTATGTTCATTGTTGGACTAGCACCTAGGCGCAAGAGGAAACAAACATCGGGGATAATGCTCGATAGGTTAACTAAATCTAGAGGAGGAAGAATGGAGATCCGCTTTTGAGGCAGGTTTAAAAGGCCACGTGATGCTTCGTAGTCAGCCAAGTTAGTATCGAGGCAGCGGTTGCCGTTAGGTGTCATGTACGTATCCTCCCAACATGGATTCAAGACAGAATGACAAAGACGAAACCCAGTTCAACACCTTCCTCGACCATTTATCTGTAAGTATGGTTATGTATGGAAACTAGTAATATCGTCTTGCTCTGTCCCATACTTTCTAGGTTGCTGATAATGAGACTCCCATAATTTTCAACAGATGAGGTTCAAGTTGGATAGCCAAGATGCTGCAACCAGACAAGCTTGCACCCATGTTTTCAAGTCTGCTCTGCGACAGTATCGGTATAACTTGAGGAAAACTCACTTTGAAGGCAAGGCTAACAGTGAACTTTCCCAAACATCTCCAGTGGAAAATATATCGATAAAGACTGGAGTGGCCTTGTTAAACACTGGTGCGATCCAAGTATCAGGTACATTATATATATGTGATCATATCACATGTTGAAGTCCTATTGACGCATGTGCCACACAAATCTATCTTCTTGTAGGTGAACTGTTCAAAGAACAAGGCCAACCGTATGAAAGTGAAATTCCAACAGACGACAAGATCTCGTAGCTATATTGCACACTGTGAGGCTCTTGTAATTAGCTGTTGTTTCACTCTTTTCACTGTACCATATTCTCAGATCTATATTGACTTGTTCGAAATGCAGAGGAAATCCCGCAAGGACCAAAAAGTACTTGAACCAAATGCTGTGGAAATCTTCAAGGATCACACACCAAAGAAGAAGAAGGGCATGACTACACCCGGTCAAAGCCGCTGTTGTAAGTCCTTAATCCTCATGCCTTTTAACTACTTCTTACTCTGACTTGTGCCTTGAACTGCATGGTTTGCAGCCAATGTCTATTACTCTTTTCAATTTTATACACAATTGTCTTGGCATAACATTGCACTTTAGAAGGTTTAAAAGGGAGGAGTGATGTTCCTTTGATCTTGACCCGTAATCTAGTTCCGTGCTGGACTTGCCCACACAACGTTACAATTGCCTGTTTGTCTGTTCTCAGTTGTTTTGTGATATGAATGATGTCATACTATGCTTACCATATTATAAACTTCGTCTGTTTATCCTTAGCCCTCAATACAATGTGAATAAATAGACAATACATTAGCGATGGTACAGGGTCATATGTTTGGAACCTGGTTTTATGATGTACTTTGCAATAAAATACAACTAATATTTTACATGGGTTCACCAAAATAAGTTCTGTATATAGACCAAAGCTATTTTGTTTGGTTTTGCTGCCTCCTTAATATCTTCTATTCTGACACTACTAATGTAAAACCTCAACTTTTCAGTGAGCTATGGAAAAAATGGTGGAACCGCCACCTTCTGAAGGTGGCGAGGCAACTATAACCGCAATGTCAGCTCTTACTGCAGTGGGTCAGTACCTATCCACTAACAGTGCCAAAAGCACGTTCCTGCGTAATACTGGGTTGGTTGTTAAGGCAATATCGTCCAAACTGCCTCATGATTAAGATATGCAAGCTCAAAGCAATGATGTATCCGCGCTCCAGACACAAGTCCATTCCCTAACAGAGGCCCTTTGTGAAACAAGGAGAAACATTGCTCAATGTCGTCAAGATATGCATGGTTTTGAAACCAGACTATCAGACATTTGCTATGTTGTTCAGGAGCCTAGGGGAAATGAAGGTGAGGGTTATGGTGTTCCATCGAACAATACAACATGAAAATGTAACAGTCAGGTCAAATGAACTGAGCTTCTGAACTTCTGGTGGTGCATTTATCTGCTAGACTGTTAAGTTTTATGGCAACCTTCCTTTTGTTATATAGTTGTAATTTGTTTTGGTGCGATACAAAATTTATTCTTAACGTGCAGCCACCGGCTGAAGAAAACAGCAAGCCATTTTTGTATAGTGTAGGGTGTTCCCTATATTTGCACTGGTGGCGATCTTTGATGCCGAGTGGATGTAATATGTGCAATCGCCTTAATAGCCTAGAGTTAGTTTCGGCCTTATTTATTTCATATTCTTCTTTTTCCCTGGTTTGCTAGTGGCGTGGCCGCAACTACCCATGGGCCATATACGGGCCGTAGGATCCATGGGTCTCCTACGGGCCGTCGATAAATGGGCCTGTAATCGGTGGGCCTCGGGCCGTCGGATAAATGGGTCTACATGGGCCGTAATTGGGCGTAATTGGTATCGGCTCAAAGACAAAGAATTCGCCATTAACAGCCGTAGGATCAAAAAGCTGAATTTCGTCACCGGGCATAACGGGTCGTTAATGGGCCGAATATAGGACGGGCCAGCCGTAAATGGGCCGACTCTTGCCATGGGCGAATTTGGCCCATTAGGGTAACAGCCAATAATGGGCCGACTCTTGCCATGGGCGAATTTGGCCCATTTGGGGAACATGCCAAGAATGGCCGACTCTTGCCATGGGCCGAATTTGGCCCATTAGGGGAACAGGCCAGTAACGGGCCGGAAGTAATCGAGGGCCGAAAAGGAGCCCAAGAACGTATGGGCCGTCAATAGGCCGAAAGCTAACATGGGCTGGAAACGGCCCATGTAAATCACGGGCCATTAACGGGTACAAAGAAAATTACTGTTCATTATGGGCTAGAGTCACCGTGGGCCTGCAAAGGGCCGAAAGATACGAAGGCCTCATATGGGCAGAAAGACGTCGTGGGCCATACATGGGCCAAAAGTGAAATGGGCTGGTGTTATATTTGACATCCCACATGACGTTGTTGAGCCGATTTCCTTTAGTGCCTAATGGGTCGTGAGTTAACGGGCCGTAAAATGGGCTATTTGCAAAGAGACCGTTAACAGGCTTTTCATGGGCCTGCCTGTTAACTTTTGACAAAGTCAAACGGGCCGGCTTTGTAAGCTAAATGGGCCAGTGGTGGGCCGTGGCACGTGTCGACATATCATAGACGCCTATCTGACCCACTTACGAGCTGACACGTGTTTCGTCCGACCAATAAGAATTTTACACGTGGAAATTTCCCATTGGTCGGGGCTGTTAACGGGTTATCGGATCCAAAACCCGACCCGATAGCTTAACGGCGTTCCTTACGGTGGATGCCACGTGTCGGTCACCCTTGACGAAAGCACTTCTGTGAAGCGCGATTTATCGTCATGGAAGTGGACACTTTCGTGATGATAATTTTGGTAATGTCATGGAACACTTCTACGACAGCACAGGTATGACTATCTTGATTCTGTCATATACATGCATGACAAAAAACGCGACCTACTGTGACAAACACGTATCATCACGGAAGTGTATTTTTTTTGTAGTGTAGGCAGCGCTTTTATTAGTTAGTACCACAGCCACGACACGGAATCCTGTGCAAGTGCGTGAACCGCGGCCGCGCGGTCGATCAAACAGTGCGTCACCGGGTCGCGCTCGAAGGACATCCACCGAACCTTTTTGTGTGTGTGAAAACAATCCTCTAATATTACTCAACTTTTTTTCCTAGGAAAGTTCTTGACGCTGCAATATTTCCATATATTTGAATTTAGCTCCAATTCGTGTTTATTTGGATTTGGACGTTTTAGGTGCGCCCTAGTTTTTTTAATACTGATTTTGTGTGTGTGACTGAGAGAGAACGTGTGTATGTGTCCATATGTGTGTTGTGGCGGAAGGGCAATGTGGAGACGGTGTGCGTGTGATAGAGACATAGAGAGGTGTGAATGTGCAAATGATCATGCATGAGTGAGACATAGACAGAAATGCCGATACGTTGTGTATACATGAGAGAACGGTCTTCTAGTTTACTTGTGTGTGTGTGTGAGAGAGAGAGAGAGACAGGGAGAGAGAGAGAGGAGCATCCTTAACACAACAAACATCTCTCTCGATTCGTTCGTCCCTCGCACGGTCGCATGCAACACATGCATCAACGCGCACATTTTGACACCCTCACCTGGCCCCTGCCCACCTCAAGGCCCGCACAATCTCTTTGTGAATACCCATTTCTCTCCTTAGGTTTGTTTTCTCTCAATATTTCTCTCTCTCTCTCTCTCTCTCACACACACACACACACACACGCAACACAACACACACACACTCCCCCGAGCACACAATTCATCACCATCCAAGGTTATACGGCGACAACTCTCGCTTGTGCTTCTTTGCACCCCAACATGCACAACACCTCAATCTTCAAAGAGGGCATCGAGCAGATCGAAGACGGCGACCACACCGCGCTAGAGAATGCGGGGTCATTTGGAAGCAGGGTGATGTGACGACGGCTGACTGAATCCTCCCCCCACCCTCTCTCTCTCTCTTGCACAAAATTACCAATCCCTCTCTCCCCCGCACAAAATTGTCAATCCCTCAACCCACAAAATCCTTCCCCTCTCGTCCATGTTTTTCCAGCTCTCTCATCAAACATGTTGTCTCTTCTCCTTCCACGTATACAGAATCTGGACGCACACGCATCTCACATATATTACATGTCTCCATCTTTCTTACAGACCTAACTTCTTCCTCTCTCTTTCTCTCTCTATCTCTCTCCCTCTGTCTCGTTAGGTTTGTCTCCTACTCTCTCGTCCACATACATACAATCTTTCCCGCCCTATCTGCTCCATCTTCAAAAGCTCTCTCTGCATGTTTCATTCACACATTGGGATATGTCAAAATGTTGCTTCTATAATGGCCCTGTTTGGATCATGGGGTTAGAGCTAGTTTGGGTTAGTTGGGGGCTCAAATAACCCAAAAGTATCCAGACAGGGAGTGTTAGAGTGGGTTAGTTCCATCTAACCCAACTATCCCGGTGGAGAGGTGTTTATTTGGGTTAGAGTGGGTTAGAAAATAACTCTAACTCTAACTATGTTAGAGTATCCAAACAGGGCCAATGGCTGATGTAGAGTTATGGTTGTTTTTGTTGCATCCTACAAAGTAATAACCATGAAATGCATTTAGATTCTCATTTGACTGGGATTACGTGAATTTGAGCATGTTGTGAAGTACTATAGACCTTGTATACATCTTGGGATTCGACAATGATTGTAACTATTGAATTGTATAGACCATTACATTCGAAGTCAATAGCCTAATATATTTATTTCACAATTTCAACAAATGATTAGTTCACTACAAACTAAGAAAACAAATGTGTACTCCTCCGTTCTTATTTAAGTCTCACAGATTAGCATTGGTCAAAGTCAAATTTTGTAAACTCTCAGAAAGCTTATAACAAAAAATATTAACATATACAATAACAAATAAATACCATTAGATTCATTATTGAATGTACTTTCACATCATACATATTTGTTATGGTAAATGTTTATATTTTTCTATAAACTTGGTCAAACTTTAGGAAGTTTGACTTGGTCAAACCTAATATGCAGAGTTTACTACTACTACTCGCTAGTTGCTTAGCGAATCACTCAACACGCCACACGGGAGTCGGTGTCACAAAATTTTGAGGTCGGCGGAAAATCTCCGCGACCCTGATTCGAAAGCAAAGGAGAAGTTACCATCATAGCCTTCGGAACAGGCCTACGGATGACGCTTGGTAGGGGGCTGTTTTCGTAACTTCAGGTTCACCCTACCCAGCCAACCCCACCCCAGCACCCATAGTAGTACACCTGAATACTCCCCATTTTCTATCCCCACTGCAAAATAGACTTCTCCACGGCACCGCAGCCTTCGTGCTCCTCCACTTTACATCGGCGCACTCGTCCACCGCAGCGCATCTGGCTCATCGACGACCTCGTACACCGCACTGGAGCCGGTCCACCATCGTCCTCGTACACGGAGCCTCTTCCTCGGCATCGTCTTCCACGGTCTCGGATCTGCTTCCCGGAAGACGACGCCAAGCGCAGAAGTACCACCGTCGTGGACAATGAACTGACTCCCGTTGCCGACCATGACTCACAGAGGCCGCCGCGACCATCGTTCTCCTCCTCGATTGGTAATGTGTGTATTGAATCACTTAGCGGTACATGTGCAGTTCCAATTTTGTTCATACCTACCCTTCAAATTTCCTGGGTGCTATTGTTCCCGTAAAAGTAATTGGTTATAGCCTCCATTGTCCAACAGAATATCAGCTTGTAATTGTCGTCACTCCTGTATCGCTACTGTGCTTGGTAGGTTTTTCATCCGCAACCGTAGTGTGGCAAATGATGGAAAGGTTTTAGAACTAGCAAGATGCCCATGTGTTGCATGCATCAAGATGCATTTGTATGAGTACTTTATCTTGTGGGAGAAAAGGATGAACGAGGGAAGGCCTTATTTGCAAATCTGAGAGGGGTATGGGTATATTTTGCAAAATTCCCATTTGTTTCCTTCCTATCCGCCGATATAAATCGACGGCCTATATTGCAAGAAAAAAGTATAGAGAAAAAGTAGACAGTAAAGGAAGTAGAGATAAATATTAAATATTAAATATAAAATAAATATAACAGAGAGAAGAGAGTAGAGATAGCGAGAAGTCGGAAAGGAACGCGCCGCTGAAAAAGCGGCCAGCGTATGCTTAGTTTTGGCGCGCGGCGTCCGGCGCGCTTTATAAAATCCAACACCCTCCCACCGCTCTGTGCCTTGCCACCGCTCTCTCCCCGCTCATTTTCGCCTCGCCGCCGCCGCGCCACCATGCCGCCGCGTCGCCGGGAAACTTGGGGATACCGCGGCGTCCGCGCGCGCCCCTCCGGCGGCTTCTCCGCCGAGATCCGGTTGCATGGGATGCGCCTCGGCCTCGGCAATTTTGACATCGCCAACGAGGCCGCCCAGCAGACGATGCGGGCGTGGTGACTCCGGTGGCCTCATAGAACATTGAACTTCCCCAACGTGCCGACGCGGGAGCAGGCGCAGGAGCTCGCGCCTCTGTGCAGCTTAGCACCGACGAAGATCGTCGCGACAACCGGAGGCGGGAGCACCGTCTCGTCATCACCGAGATGGACGAGGAAGCCATGGCGCTGTGGCGCCAACACTTCCCGCAGGACATCATCAACGAGCGCGAGTACTACGCGCAAATGAGGGTGGAGAGGGATAAGAGGAGGGCAGAGCGAGCCACCTATCGCGAGGACAAGCGTAGGCGAAAAGCGGACGCTCAATTCAACATGAGGCTAGGAGCAGCGTCACCCTGGGAATACGACGACGATCGGTATCTTCACGCCTACAGTCAGACGTCGGAGGAGGACATCACCGAGGAGGAGTAGGACAACGAGGAGTAGTTGAATTATCTTTTTTTATCTATCTATGCTGAGAACTATCCTCTACTCTATCTACTTCTTGATCTCAAAGATCAGAACGCTTTTTAAAGCGCCGCGCATTGTGATTCTATTGGAGATGCTCTAACATGGCAGACGAGTGCTTTAATGTTGCCCATAAGATGCGCGAGTATTACTAGTAGTATATTTTTTTGCCATGTTGAGATTTTAAAACCACGAGTACGAACATGCAGAGGAGCAATGAAGACCAAACACGGGATATTCGGGACATCTTCAAGGAGCGTGGCAAGTTAAAGAGGAGCTGCACCGAACTTGTAGAACGAGCTTTGGTAAGTAACACCCTTTCAATTATTTTCGTGTAGCCTCGTGTTCTTCGATGTGTATATGTTGTAGCTTCTGTTTCTCTTAAGCGTGGTGTTCCTCGATGTGTAATAAGAAGAGTCTTAATCGTCCTAATGCTTTCGTTTTTAGCTTTATGTAGGAAGTGGGTGTTCTCACCTTGTAGTCTGTTTTTATATTTTTTTCTTTTGAATTCACTTCTCCAAGTTCTGTTTATCTGGCTTCTACTAAATGGATCTAGGTTGCTCTAATTATTGATGTAAAAAAGAAATAACTTCATGTCAGGATGCAGTTCCTGCGAGGAGGGAAGTATGGTCAACCTCGAGATCATGTTTCCAAAATGAGGCTGGATTACACACAAGGTTCCAGTTCCCTAATGATGCTGGATTAGACACAAGGTGCAAATTCCCAGATGATGCTGGATTACACACAAGCCAGGTGGAGTCTTCAGCTGTTCGTGTCCTCGTGGCATTAGTAAAGGCTGAAAGAAAGCGTGCAGCAGCCCTAGAGAATGTAGTTGAGTTCCTGAAGAAGCGAAAAGAGCATTCAGATGCTCTCTTCACCCAAGCCAAAGAAGAGATGTAAGAAGCCAGAAATAAGCTAGCGGAGGCAGAGCGGGCTAGGCGTCTCCTGCTATCTAAAACTGTTGTCAATACAAAATTTCCTTCATAATAGCTAGGTTCAAATGTTTATCCAGTCAGCATGCCTATTTTGATGTCCGTGCATCTACTGATGTGGCACAAAATGTTTTTTGGGTCATGTAATAACGACAATTACTTTCCAAACAATAATGCATTTAAGCATTGGACATGGTATAGTTCACGCGCAAGCCCGACATTCCAAGTTCTACTTCCACATCAAACTCATGTTCACGGATATCTGCACATTTCATACATAATGTCCACAACCATGATTTATTTCAAAGCCAAAAAAATGTGAGGAGAGTTATAAATAAAGAAAAACCTCTACTAGTTCCTGCTACCAGTGCGAGCACAACAACTCAAGACCATGCGTAAATTAATTATATTTTAGTCATTTTTTGTGTTCTAAAATGCCTGCCGGCTCGCGGAAGGACGTGACGTGTTGCCGGCACACGCGCGGATTCAATGATGGCAGGCGGTGCAGTCTTAAGCTGGTTGCACGCGACGAGGAGGCGTGCTCAGCTGGGCCTGCAGCGAGTGCGGCCCTCTTGGCCGGCGCGCCGGTTCAATGCCTGCGCTATGAGAGGTCGCGTCGGTGTTAGAGCAATCACTCCCTCCAGTCCTTTTTTGTTTGGGTATAACAAAATCTCATTTTCCATTCACATTTTACAAGTAAAATTCGTGGACAAACTTTGACCCAAACTATGATGGGGACTAGTAAACCAGAATGGAGGTAGTAGTTTTTTTAATCAAAGAAGGGTTTCTTCCGATTTTCATTACTGAAAACCAGCATCTAAATCTAAACCATAGTATTTTCCCTAGAACTACCAGGTTCAACATCTCGCAACATGAACCCATACAACCTCCATCGCAAAAAAAACCATACAACCATACACCAACGAGGTATGTAGTACTATGAATTCCATTTTCGCTCCATACCAATCGTTCTGAAAACTACTTACTACTTATATCGCGCCATTGAAAATTGGAACTCTTAACTCCGCTAGAAAAACGATATTTTAAACATGGCTACTCGATGCAGTGGTAACCGGCGAGCCATCAGCGCTCAAGTCGTTCACCGTGGTCCCGACTATCAACTCCTACGGATCAAATTATCACGCGAGCTGACTATTCCTACAAAGGTGCTCCACCACGTACTCGGTACCCGCGAATGCAGCAATCGTGCACCTAGGGTTTTAGGGTTTATTTGTTAACGTCGCCTTTACGTAACGCTCATGTGTGCGAGACATCGAGAGGCCGACTGCGTGCGTGCGCCTCTTCTCCTCGTATGTGTACTCCACCGTTTGTCTGGTGTCCAAGAAATTATAATAACTACTAGCAATGTGCCAATGCGTTGCCACACGATCAAAGTAGATTATTACATATTCACCGATTTGATAGAAAAAAAGTCTAGTTTTGAAATACGTATATCACTAAAAATATGTTATGTTTCACTCAAAATATATTCCTTTGGCGTTTTTGATGAGATAAGGGAGGAATGTTGTTGGTTTCAAGATTCAAGAAGTGGTATATTTCTAATTTCTACTCTTACTAGCAAGATGCCCGTGCGTTGCACGGAACATCAAGATCTTGTGGGAGAAAAGGATGAACGAGGGAAGGCCTTATCTGCAAATGTGGTGAAGAGTGCGGGGAAATTGCCATATTTTCCTTCCTATCCGTCAGATATAAATCGGACGACCTACATTGCAGGATGGCAGGCCCACCATCATCACCAACTCTATTTTTTATCCCTACTCTTATAAAAAGCAATGTCAGTGATGATTGTGTGCCTGCCATCCTGCAATATAGGCCGTCCGATCTATATCTGACGGATAGGAAGGAAACTATGGCAATTTTGTAAAAGATACCCCCACCCCTCTCCACATTTGCAAATAAGGCCTTCCCTCGTTCATCCTTTTCCCCCACGAGATAAACTACTCATACAAATGCATCTTGATGTTCCATACAATGCATGGGCATCTTGCTAGTTGTTGCAAAAAGCCCATGTGTGTGTGAGAGAGAGGGAGAGTGGATGAGGACGGAGTGCATGTGTGACAAAGACACAAGGAGTGTGTGTGCGATAGGTATCAGCTTAAAATGAGGCGATAGTGCGTGTGTGCACGATCAAGAGGGCGTGTCTCGAGAAGGGAAGAAAAATCTACATAGATACAAGGAGCAGGAGAGAGACATGTATGCGATGGTGGAAGCACGAGTGTGCGGGTGTATAAACCTATCTAGAGGCTAGCTAGTCGATAAATGTTTGTGAGAGAAGTATGAGTCGGGGTGCGAAAGCGAGAGTTTTGTGTGTGTGTGAGAGAGAGACGGTAGTCAGGAAGGGGAGTGGAAGCAGGAGTTGTGTGTGTGTGAGAGAGAGGAGACGGTAGTCGGGGTTGTCTGATCGGTAAACAAATGAATAATGTCAGTCTGAGATGGAGACGAAAAGGAGACCGCAACAAATGTTGTGTCTACAGGAGAGAGAGAGAGAGAGTAATTTTAGTGGTATGAGTCATATGTAGAGACATATAGGGTGTGTGAGAGAATCCCATAGAGAGAAAGACAAAGTGAAAAACGAGTGGAAACTGTGTGTGTGGCGGTGAAAAAGAAAGCTTAGGTAGCGAGTACCAGAGAACAGTAGAGATGTGAGAGATAGGAAAACCGTGTAATGTATAATGATAGGGAGAGTGTGACACTTCTCAAGGGATACGTCGAGAGACCATGTTTGCGAGGATAGGAGAAACATGAAGTGAGCGTGCGGGTGAGCTGGAGAAAAGAGAGTGATAGCTATCTGAAGGAGCATGCATGCGAGAGAGATGGGCGTCAAAGGAGTGAACAAAAAAGGGATTCAAATATTTGAATTCGAGATGAGGATACATGTAATCCATACTCGAACCAAAATTGATCTATCAAACATGCATACTCATATGAATTCACGCACATCTATGTTATTTAATATGTAGGTATTACTGATCCATACATTTTAGTAGAACATAATTTGGTTAAAATTTTTCGAAATCAACCGTAAGATTTTGAGATCGTTGTATTTGTAAATCATATTATACATATAAAGGAGCAGAATTCTTTGTTGTGCTTTTGAAAGTATATATAAAAAATGATGTATATAGAATGTAATTCCAATTGAAGACGGATCCCGCCCGAAAAAATAGAATACAAACGGGATTCGAATTGAGTTGGCACGGTAAACGTGCACTCTGCAAAATTTGAACGAAGCGGGAAAGTCGCAGAATCGCCCGAAACCAAAATCTGCGAGATGGAAATCACTCGCCTATCCTCGCCACGCAAAGCATATCTGCTGGATTTCTATAGGTTTTGATAGGGGTAGGTTTGTAATTTCACCCAAACATGACGTAACCGCCTCTCACCTGGATTCATACACGGTGGGCGCCAAAACACAGTGTGTCCACGGCCGAAATCGACTCCCTCCCCGATTCACATTCATACACGTTGGGCGCCAAAAACAAACTCTCGTCGGCAAATATTCGGTTTATGCGAGATTACCGTCCTATCCCCAACCGACTAATGTTGTTGTGATGTAGTAGAAATTTGAAACGGGGGCTAAGTTTGTAAATTTCCTCGCATTTGAGACAAACGCGCCCTGAATACATGGTTCCCCCTTCCTCTCTCCCTCCATTTTCCCCATTCGTACTCCGTGGGCGCCAAAACACCCTCTCCACCCCACCCTCCTCCGTCCTCCGCCGTCCGCCACCCCATCCACCGTCGTCCTCCTCCACCATGCCAGAGCTGATACCCCGACGTCGCCGTCCATTACAAGAGATCGACCTCTCTCATCCACGCCTTCGAACCGGGATCCTTGCATCCCGTCGTCTCGCTTCATCCCTGCCGTCGTCCACCTTGCCGGCACCGCTCCTACGACCATCTCGTCCACCGCGCCCCGCGCCACCGTCTACCCTCCTAGATCTGATTCCACGCCGCCAACAGCCATCGCTACCGCAGCACTGTCAAATTCTCAGCAGACAAGACATCGGCGCCACACCGTAGGCGGTACTCTTTCAGATTCTGCTCAACTTATTTATCGCAGCAAGAAAATAGATCGCCACCGCTTTACTCTGATTTCTTTTCTTGGTTGCGGTTGCCTTTGTCCGGTTTGCACCTTCAGATCCGCCATGGCATGCTCAACACTATACTCCCAATGTTTATGGTTTTCCCTTTATATTCCACACTAGTTAAATCACATGAGACTAAATTTCAAAATTGGGTCAGTCGATTTTTTAGAGTCACGGAGTTCGGGTGCGATCGGAGGGGCTCGGTGGTTGTGGGACCTCGCCGAAAGAAGAAAACTTCGACGCTGGTGGGGGTTGGGGCGCGGGTGGGGTGGGGGTGGCGGAGGAACACAGCGGTGGGGGCGGTGTTCCGCCGGCGTCCCGTCAAGGTGTTCTATATGGGAAGAATCAGAGACGAGGAAGAAGAAGGGTTAGGAGGCGAGGGATCTTCATCCAACCGCTGAAATGGTCGAGACGGCTGGGAGTTGCATTCTTAATGCGCCGGTTCATCATGTGTGGGCACTGCAACCAACATTTTATTATCCAAAATCTGCTTGCTCTTCTTTACCATGTTCCTCTTCCGTTCTTCTTTAATATGTACTCTCTCCGTTCCTAAATACAAGTCTTTGTATAGATTCCACCATGGACTACATATGGAGCAAAATGAGTGAATCTACACTCTAAAATGTGTCTGGATACATCTGTATGTGATCCATAGTGGAAATCTCTACCAAGACTTATATTTTGGAACGGAGGGAATATGCTAGTAGTACAGTATGTTCCTTGTACTGAAGATGAGCAGGGACATTTGCAGTGTAGAGGTCTATACTGTCGGTTGTGATGGACACTTTGAGCCTCTTCGATTCCTAGGATCTTGTAAACATAGGAATAGGATTTGTAGTGGCCTGCCCACTTGAATCCTATAAGAATAACAAGGAAATGCGGGGAGCTGGGTCGCCTTTGAGAGTTACACTGATATTAACAGTACGCACCTTCACTTGAAGAGAGCTGGTATCCGAAGCCTTTCTAGCCGTACCGGCAATACTAGCACATATATTCCAGCAAGTTCCACTTTGCTGATTTTACTTTGATGCTTAAGGTTTTCCCGTTATATCTACACTATGATCTGTGTAGCTACTTTGTGTCACACTAGCAGCAGTCCACTCTTGAAGCTAAACACTGCAATCACTTACAAAATTGGCACCAAGGCATTGAGTGCCATTCTGGATGCAATGAAACTCATACGCTCCCCACCTGTTGATTCTTGTTCAGAATAAACCTCGAGTCAAAGGCAGATGGCCTATCCTGTTCACCCATCAAGGTGCCTGTTCTAATTTGGTAATGTTTTATTGATTGCGGGTACCTTGCATATGTTGTCTTGCATTTCTTCTACTTTGTTGCACCGCCATCTGCTTAGTTTACTCATCATATATGTCGATATGCCATGCCCATCCATTATCAATACATATTCCATCTGTCATCATACCATGTTTTTCACTCAAATGTTGTTCTTGTGCATCAGACATCAAAAAGGAAGAGGGTGATTGCCGAACCTGAAGGAGCACCAGCAAAGTCCTTGAAAACGTGGTGGTGCCGGAGAAATCAAACAGCACCCCACTTATATTGGTTATACAACCAGTGACACAAAACGTAGGACCGACTCCAGCAGACTGTACCCATACTTCACTGGCCACACCACTAGCCCCACCACACAGGACCTGCACTCCAGCAAAAGGTATACCGATTTCATTTGCCATAGCACCAGCTGTACCACAGGAAAATCCCACTCTAGCAAAAAGTACAGCAAGTCCACCAGTCGAAGACCTATCCCAACTACAGAGACGGCCAATTCCTGCAGATTGGAACACCATTCCATTTATTCCAAGTTTAAAAGACAATGCTTTCAATGTTGTTAGGGACTACGTGCATATATTCCCATCATGGGAAGATTATAGTGAAGACAAACACCATTTTCACATCTTCCTGTCCAACTTACGTGTAAGTGCTATTATTCATGGTTATTATTTTCCTGTTTTCTGCTGATTGAACACATCAACTTACGGATCTTTTTTGCAGAAAATCTGCTCGAAGAAGAATTCCGGTTTGAAAAGAACGACAGGATATTGCAAATATGCTACCCGTTGCTTTGCTCTTGTTAGTACCTGTTGTCATGTATCACTATACTTGCATACATACCTGGTCACTATGTGATAGCAATATGCATGATAGCTTGCTTATCAATTGTTCGCTCCAAATTATCTGATCTGTATGAATGGTTACATTAGTGTAGAATATATCCAATGCCAATGTTTTTTTAGCTCTGCATTGTTCTTGTAAGTACATGCTGTCCTTTATCGATGTACTTATAATGACAGTAGTTGTTCATGTACCATCACTCTGCAGCTTATTTTCCTTTGCCCTCCATTTTCTACACATCAGATCTATATTTACTCTTACCATAAGTTTGGTACTGAAGAAGTTTAGCTGCATTGCTCTTGGCTGTACCTTTTGCCTGTATCGTTGCACTGACATTTATAGCTACTTGGTTATGTAGCATCACTCTTCATCTTATCTTAAATATTCTCCATTTTTTCGTTTATCACATCTATATTTACTCTTAACAAAATGTACAATAAAGGCAATGCTTTTGAAGAAGATTCTGTGGCAAACTTCTTGAATTGCGCCCCCCCATCAGCATGGACAAGGCCTTTATAGAGCCTGTCTTCACCAATAATGTAAGTTTTTCCATCTCAAGCCTTCAAACTTTGTTGTATATATTTGGTTAGGCATGACTGCAACAGCTGTTTATTTTTGGTGTTTACATCAAATTGCTTATTTAAAGTTTATTATGTAGTTCATAAACAAAAGTTTGTCCTTTCTCAGTTTATGTTTTCAGTTGTACAACCAAGTTCCTTCTTCATACCATGTAAATTAAACTATACAGAGCAAGTGATCTTCTTTTGCACTGCATGTATGCTTATGTTCTTCATCCGTAATCCAGTGGTGTGGTGAACCTACCCACTACAAAGACAATGTCATATTCTGCAATGTCTTAACTATGAACAATGTCATATCATTCTACTATTATTTAAACCGTCTCTTTATTTGCCAATATGAAATGGTATAAATTGACAGCACACTAACCATTGATACTAATGAGTTCTTGATCTGTAAGCCAGTGTTGTCGTGAAGCTGCCAACTCCTTCACAATGTCATTTCCTGCCATGTCTTGACCTGAACAATATCATATTGTGTTATTGCAATTTTAAACTGTGTCACTTTATTCGTCAGTAAGAATGTGATGAATTGTCAGCACTGATACTTTTACGTGCAAAACCTGTCATCTGTCTGCTTGTTTATCTTTCGTGAGTGAGGAAGATATAAGTGTTGAACAAGCATGATCTCATCATCTTGCTCACCGCTATACTGCAGTTTCACAAAGAGGCTAACCTTTCTTGAACTCTATTGAAGTGTTGTCGGTTTTGTATTTTATTTTGTCAGCGTGGTTATTTGCACTGGTGGCGATCTTTGATGCCCAGTGTATGTAATCTGTTGTCTGCTTGTGCTTTATTATCATATTGGCAAACTTTGATGCCCAGTGGATGTAATATGCTGTAATTTCTTTATTGTATAGTCTAGGTTTTTTCTTATCCACGATGCTGCAGTTTTTTTACTGTATATATATCCTGTCTTCGCAGTAAACCGGCCAAACCGTAAAATTACGGTACATAATCGGGCCGTCATGCAATCACGATGTAGGTTGGGCCTGAAAGATGCCGAACAGCTCATGGGCCGGCAGCAGCCCGAAATGAACCCCGGCCCATGATTGTATGAATCAAATCACGGGCTTTTAAAAGGCCAAAATTGTCTCGGTCCTTGTTTGGCCCAATCAGATATTGGCTGCAAGCAGGCCGGATGCAAATCGGGCCGTAGTTAGGCCCAACTATATGACGGGCTTTTAACAGCCGAAATTAATATAGGGCGAAATGTTAAACGGCCCTTAATGTGCCAAAACTAATATCGTGACGAATTACTAAGTGGGCCTTTTAGCAAGTGGGCCCAAAAGCATAGTGTCCAGCTGTCGGGGCGAATTTGATATGGGTCTTAATTGAGCCCAAAGCCTCTTAAAGGCGGACCTAATCAGGCGTAATTTGGCCCAGAACGTGGTAGGCTTATAACGGGCTGGATCTCATATGGGCCACTTTTAGGCCCGGAACGTGGCAGGCCATTAATGGACCGGACCAGATATGGGCCGGCATTTGGCCCAAACCATGGCAGCCAGTTAATGGGCCGGCCTACTAGGGTCCTCAAAATCTTGTGGGCCTACAGCTGGGCCGGCCCATTAATGTCGGTGAAATCTCGTGGGCCTTTAGTTGGGCCGGCACATTATGATCCGCAAGAATTTTGTGGGCCTTTACCTGGGCCGGACCATTATGGCACACAAAAATCTTGTGGGCCTTTAGCTGGGCCGGCCCATTATGGCCCGCAAAATCTGGTGGGCCTTTACCTGGGCCGGCCCATTATGGCCCGCAAAATCTCGTGGGCCTTTAGCTAGGCCGGCCCATTATGGTCCGTAAAATCTTGTGGGCCTTTAGCTGGGCCAGCCCATTATGGTCCGCAAAACTTGTGGGCTTTTAATTGGGCCGGCCCAATTAAACTTGCTGGGCCGTGCCACGTGTCGACGTATCATAGGCGCCTTCTGTCCAATGAGTGGATGACATCTCTCCCAGCGGTGAGCTGACAGGTGTTTCCTCTAGCCAATGATGATTTTACACGTGGAAAATCCCCATTGGTCGGGGCTGTTAACGGGTTATCGGATCCAAAACCCGACCCGATAGGCGTTCCGTTACGGTGGATGCCACGTGTCGGTCACCCTTGACGAAAGCACTTCTGTGACGCGCGATTTATCGTCATGGAAGTGGACACTTCCGTGATGATAATTTTCGTAATGTCATGGAACACTTCTCACGAAAGACGTATGACTATCTTGATTCTGTCATAAATTTGTCATGGATGTACATGCATGAAAAAAAACACGACCTACTGTGACAAACACGTATCATCACGGAAGTGTATTTTTTTGTAGTGACATCATGTCATCTTGCCTAATGCGTTACTCTGTTCTTATGAACTTAATACTATAGATGCATGCTGGATAGCAGTCGATGTGTGGAGTAATAGTAGTAGATGCAGAATCGTTTCGGTCTACTTGACACGGACGTGATGCCTATATACATGATCATGCCTAGATATTCTCATAACTACGCGCTTTTCTATCAATTGCTCGACAGTAATTTGTTCACCCACCGTAGAATTTGCTATCTTGAGAGGAGCCACTAGTGAAACCTATGGCCCCCGGGTCTATTTTCCATCATATAAGTTTCCGATCTATTTTATTTTGCAATCTTTACTTTCCAATCTATACAATAAAAATACCAAAAATATTTATCTTATTATCTCTATCAGATCTTAGTTTTGCAAGTGGCCGTGAAGGGATTGACAACCCCTTTATCGTGTTGGTTGCAAGGTTCTTATTTGTTTGTGCATGTACTAGGTTATTTGCGTGTATCCTCCTACTGGATTGATACCTTAGTTCTCAAAAACAGAGGGAAATACTTACGCTACTTTGCTGCATCACCCTTTCCTCTTCAAGGGAAAACCAACGCATGCTCAAGAGGTAGCACCTTGCTCAACTGCCCATCTTCCCACGTCGCTGCATGTGGAAAATCTTGCATGTGGATCTAACATAGTTCTTTGCCCAAAACGTAGCTCGTCCGGCATACTTTCCATATTACAATCTCGTCCTCACACCGTTTTAGACAAACACAACCGGGTTATTATCTTCCCTTAGGACATGGAATATGCTTCTTTTTTGTCGTTGCATGCTTCATCAACTGTTATTGGCCAGTAATTGTTTCCTTTCTACCTCTTTTTTGCAAATAGGGCTATCCATTTCACCTCGTTGCTATTGCGACCTTTTGGTGAACTACACAAATCACTTTTTTCCTTAATAGTGTTTTGTGCAGTTGTACTAAAATGTCACATGGGCAACGTCTACATTTTAGTGCGAGTGCACAAAGGGAGATTGGTTTTGCTCTATCCTCCTCATCCAACTCCGAGCCTAATCTTCTCCAACTATTCGCTTAATCTTCTCCAACTAGTTAGTCTTAAGAGAGACCGCAAAGGTGACCGGCTTCTATTTGTGTGTTTATTGTTTCATCAGCAGTCCTCTGTTATCGTAATCACACTTAATATCTTTGGAACAGGGACGCTCAACTCTATTTTAGTGGAACTGCACAAAATGATCAGAATGTTGCATGCTCTAGACAGCTACTTTTTTCCCAACATGCCTTGTTGATTTAGACAGAGCTGGGGGGGCGTTCCTGCCAATGAAAGCATGGATCAATTTTAATTTAAGACCTTCTCACAACTTTGTCTTCAGTTGTGATGTAAATATTAGCTCTGATCTGCTAATCATTGAGATGCATTAGCAAGGACATTAGTTTTTCATTGTTTCCAAAAGAGCATCGATGGCAAGACACACGAAACAAAAGCTGAAAGCTCAGAGCATTGTACAATTTCATGTCGCTGGAAAATTATTTGTATTGTACGCCAATTATGTAAACAAATGCTGGAATCTTGATAGCATTGCCAGAAGCCTCTTCAGCATCTGGGTCCATGTGCCATGCACAAAATTATACTTCCTCCGTTCCAAAATATTTATCTTTTTTACAAATTTCAAATGGTCATATTTTAGAGTGTAGATTCACTCAGTTTTCTTCGTATGTACTCACTCGTTCAAATCTCAAGAAAGACAAATACTCCGTAGTATATTTAAGAACGGAGGGAGTAGTGCACAACCGCATGGGAGACTCAGCCCAGTTGTTGCGCCGCACTAATGGTGAGTAGTAATGAGCAGTCAATTCATAAGCCCCACCTTTCCCACTGTGAGTTGCTCGGAAGAAGCAACCATCAATACACTCTAAAGTCTCTGTGGTGGTGGAAATGCATGGAGAGAAATGCATCAGAATGGAGCGTGCCCTGTAAACTGTGATGGGGGGAGGAGTAGTATGAGGCCATGTTTGGATCACCGTTTGTCTTTTGAATACACTTGTAAAAAATAAACACATGCGCCCGTCGTTTCAATTCCGGCTGGAATTTGCTCAACGGCCAGTAACTTATAGGTGTAAGTTATACGCCTCCGTATTGAAATACAACCATTCCAAGCATGGCCTGAAGGTGCAAAACCAAGTACGCGTATGGCCAGTCGGTCAATGCACTTCCTCTTGGCATATCACTGACATGTGGGACCGAAGTGTGAGCAAACCGATCTCAATTGAAGGCAAAATGGCCAACCCGCCGTTCCTTGAGAGAGACGAGGAGCGATAACACACAGATGGACTCGCGCGGAGGCCAAGATATATTCGAGCATGGTTGATCGATATCATCATTACATGTTTGATGTTTTTTAACACTACCATTGGGCTACCGTTTTCCGCCCTTCTCCCGAATAAATGTGTACTTCATCAGAGATTAAAATAAAATAAGAGTACAGATACTCCACCATGCGGTTCTAGTAGTAGTACTACTCGTACAACTACAAACCTTGCGCTTGGCTCTTCGCCTCTTCATGAAGTCGAACAATGATGGTACTTCGCATGTTGGGTACTACAGTGTATGCCTGTGGCAATCTGACACCGAATGAACTACTGCATGTCCACCACCTGGGCGAGGGTAGGTTGCATTAGTTAAAAGGCATAAGCGAGATTCACCTTGTCCTGCAAGCTTCTCCTCGTTCTGCAAGTTGACGGGACACACCAAAAAGTAGTGCTAGTCCATACTCCCTCCTTTCCGGTTAATATGGCTTATTATTTTTTGCGGGTAAATGAGAGAGCTTTATTCATATATAAGCATTCTTAGGACGATCAACCAAGAGACAGGTCACTATGAAGCGAGGTACCCCACAAAAAAAGAAGAAGGAAGCGAGGTGTTTCATCAAGCCAGCACTCGGCCACATTCAAAGTGCAGCAAGCATGGTCCGCACAAAGATGCGCCGCAAGGTTTGCTGACCTGTTTACATGCTGAATAACAAAAAAAGAGGAACTACTACCGAGCGCTCCTATTTGTAAAAGGATCTGAGCCAGAATGAAGTGAGAATTTGTAACACCCCAAAAATTTAACCAGGTTTTAGTTATTAAAATTTTGCCAAGAGTTTAAAATTTTCGCCTGCAAGAATATCTCTGTTGATTTCAAAACTTTTCCATTAATATTAAGGAATTTATCCCAAGTGGATCCCTCCAAAATATATTGGACTTCTATGCCCTCTCATTAAAACAATTTCCTAATCAGTAGATTTATTTATTAAATTATTTCACCCTGAGCTTTATTCAATAAAATGACTTGTTTTAAGTTTTGGAGCTCTTTTTGTACTACAACCATTTGATAAATTTAACTAAAAATCCAACCAAAATTTGGAGATGTCATGTGATGTCTCTAAATCACTTTTGTGCAATAATATATTTCATTCATTGCATATTTTGAGTGCTACACATGTTTTTCTTCTCTGGTCCAGTGGGCAATTTTTCACTACAACCCTTTTAAATATTTCTTTCTAGCTCCCACCAAAATTATGGGATGTCAGTAGCAGCATATGATTCCATTATATGCAATAATCCAAGGATGTTCTTTGAAGATTTTGAGTAAATCAACCTAATCTTCATTCTGGTCCATCAAGATGGTTTGTACAGCATCCCTATTATTGCTGGCTCTTTGGCCCTAGATTCTTTACCCTGCTTGTAGTCCTCCATGCTAAACCCCTAAGTCCAGGAGCATGCAACCATTGGCATATTTTTGGTTCATGAAATAATGCCACTCACATACTGTCCAGATTTGAAGTTCTGCAAAACTTGCACTAGCAAGTTTGTGCTTTTCACCAACTAACCTCACCACCCTCTTGTGCATCCAAGGAGACACTGATCTGGAAGATTTGGCCACTCCAAGAAATGCCTAAGTGCATCTGGCATTATGTCAAACACCCTGTGGGCATGAACAGTTTTGGCATGATTGTAAGTTTGTGTTGTGAACTTTCCCATCTGTCCAAACCAAGTTGTCCAAGAGCACGCTAGTGGTCTCTAACCTGCACTGTGGATTTGCTTTTGATCTCTAGCAGTTTTGGCCACCCTGGCATTTCGTCGAGCAGACGCCGTGCACGCCCGGAGTGCGAGCAGAGCACGCGTTTTTCATGTGCCCGCGCCCGAGCAAGCGCGCCCCTGGATAAACCTCCCAGAGCTCATCCTGATCCTTTCCCCTCGCGCGTCGCGCCAAGAGCCTCGACCGCCTGGCTCGCTTCTGATGGCGCGCGGCAAAGCTCCTTGGCGGCACGCTATGCGGCCGCATCCATGGACGGCGCCGCCCAAACCTCCTCCGCTCGCCAGCTGCCCCCTTAAGAATCTCCAGCTCAGCCACAGCTTTGTCCCCTAGCGCGCGTCGCCGCCACGTCGCCATTGCTACAGAATGACGGTCGCCGCCATCCTTATCACCGGCCGCCTTGGAACCGACCTCCACCGCGTATATAAGGGCCCCGGAGCTCCATCTAGCCCTCGATCAACCTCCAGTGATCCTCCTATAGCTACCCTGGCCAGCATTCGAGGAGGGGAAGGCCTTCTTCCCCGAGTCCGGCCAGTTAGGTCGCCGCCAAGCCCCGGCCGATTCCATCGCCACCAGGGCCTCTCCTTCTCCAATCTCTCCACCAAGAACTCCCCCTCCCTCTCGCGAGTGCAACCCCTCGATCAATTTTGGTCGGAGACCACTGCAGCCCAAAAATCACTTTGTCACCGAAGCCCCCCTCCGCCGTGGAGCTCGCCGCCGGCGACTCCCTCCACCACCGGCCACCCTGGGACCACCGGAAGGACCGCCGAGGGGTGGCGGTGACATCCCGGCTGTTGGATGCCCGTGAGAAGAAGCCGTCACGGGCGACGATCGCCGACGCCCGCCTGCTCGGGCGAGAAGAGGAGGGAGAGGGACTGGTCAAACCTGACCAGTGGGGCCCTGGACCCGATGTCGGTGACCCCGTCCCCATCCACGTGGGTTAAGTGGAAGCGCACTTCCGAAATGCACGCCGGCGTGTACGTTTTTATTTGAAACGTTTTTCTTTTCTGTTTTATTTTATATAACAGATTTTGACCAAACTTTGACCTGCCGTATCTTTTTAAATATAACTCCAAATGAACTAATTCTTTTTCCTACCTCTCTCAAATATTGTCTAGTTTATTTTAAGATTTATTTGAAAAAAAATTAGAACAACTTTTTGTGCTGTTTTTATTTTTGTGTTAATTCATTTATATTTCTAAAATAGGATTTTTGAAGAGAGGAGAAGTATTTCAAGAGTTTGAAATGCACCCTGCCTTCCCATGACCTGAAGGCAAGCATTCTGAACCCCGGCATAATACTTTTGTGTGTTCGTTGAGACGCTTATAACGCTACCTCATTTTTGGAGGACTTGTTATTTCATGTGAGATGATCATGTGCATGGATGCATATATGTGATTTCCATGCTGTTGGGAATGATCACACTTGTGATAATAATCATCCTCATGTGCCTTGCTTGCATGCTTAGGAAGGAATCCGGAAAGCCTCCGCCTTGGGTAGGCATGAGTTTGTCGCCGGTCCCCGGTGGGACGGTCATGTCCGGTATGGCATAGTGAGGTATGGTGAGCGGTGATCGTGTTGGTTGAGATATATTTGTTATACATGTCATGCAGGGAAATACTTAAACCTCCTAAGTCGACCGTAGATCGAGTCTTGTTCCAGTAACCCCCATACTTGCTTCGTACTACCACTCGTCTCTACAACAAGTAGAGTACGGTTCAGTAAGTTGTCAACCTCTTTCTAGCACACACCGTACAGAGAGGCCAAGGTGGAAGATACCGGTTGTAGCTGGTAGGAAGGCCACCTGGTCCGGGGGCATGGGTGTTTCCAGTTGAGACCGAGAGGGGAGGCGACCCCTTAGAGCGCGCGATATAAATTTGATCCCATGCTACGCGAGGTTGTAGCCTCCCCACTTAGAGTTTGCTTGACAGGTGTCGTGGGTGATTCCAGACACGTGTGAGATAAGCTGGTGTGTGCAAGTTAGGTGTGTTTTCAACAAAAAGACCGTAGACGGAATTAGTCCCGATGGACTAATGAAATCCGTTACTCGTGGGTAAAGAGTACACCCTCTGCAGAGATTAAACCTATTCGAATAGCCGTGTCCATGGTTAAGGATTTCGATGCAGGATGGGTCAAGTGTTGGTCTTAGTGTCGGTCTTCGGAGGTGAAACTGTTAAAACAGTAATTGGAATTACTACTTGTGACTTGTGATAATTATGATTATTATTATTGTTGACTAACCCATGAATATTATTGTTATCATTGAGTATCTCTGGAATGGTTCTACCTCCGGGATATTCACTATGATTGTTTCTTTTAAAGCCCTTTATGTGGTGTCGCTCAGACGCCCGACTGTGGCATTCCTTGTAAAGCCCTTTATGTGGTGTCGCTGAGACGCCCGACTGTGGCATTTCTTTTAAAGCCCATTATGTGGTGTCGCTCAGAGGCCCGACTGTGGCATTTCTTTTAAAGCCCTTTATGTGGTGTCGCTCAGACGCCCGACTGTGGCATTTCTTTTAAAGCCCTTTATGCGGTGTCGCTCAGACGCCCGACTGTGGCATTTCTTTTAAAGCTCTTTATGTGGTGTCGCTCAGACGCCCAACTGTGGCATTTCTTTTAAAGCCCTTTATGTGGTGTCGCTCAGACGCCCGACCTTGGCATTTCTTTTAAAGCCCTTTATGTGGTTTCGCTCAGACGCCTAACCGTGGCATTTCTTTTAAAGCCCTTTATGTGGTGTCGCTCAGGGCCGATCGTGGCATGCTTGTTATTTATTTCATTATATCTTTTAATACTTCTTTGATATTACATATTCATATATAACACGCTTACACGCATCAGAGTTATATTTATATTGTTGTGACTGACGTCATGAGTATAAAATATTTTTAGCACATCATTGCAATATTATCCCTGTGTTCATAATGTTTGCGAGTACATTCAAAGTACTCACTGGCTCGTCCCTGGCTATTGTCTTGGCCAGATTTCTTGCGCGGAGAGGAGCGACCATGATGACAGCCCCGGAACCTAAGCAACGGTGATAGTAGCCTCGCGAAGATAGGAGTTAACCTGGTCAGCTGTTCCCGTGGGAAATGGAGTCCCTTAGACACTGATGATTTTCAACCTGCTTCCGCCATCAACCACTAGAAACCATTTGTTGTACTCACAGACCAGAATGGTCTTGTACTACATATTTTGTATTCGCTTGGAATATCTGTATCAAGTTGGTGCCTCATCATTCTTGATTATCCTGGGGCTGATGAGCACAAGGGCCATTTTCTGGGAATTAGTACCCGGAGAATCGGTCGCCACAGACTTGGTATCAGAGCCAGGCTGACCATTGGCTAATCCTATCTTAGCCAGGTCAATAAACTTAGGCAAACCGACCTACCAGACCTAACCAGACCCCAGCCAAGCTACCCGTGCAAGATAGACACATTTGGCAGTCGGTGCCCAACCTATCCGCCTAGCCTGTCGATCACACACCAGTGACCGATGGCAAAAATGTCTCATTCGCAAGAGTGCGAAGGAAGACTTCGTCCCCTTTTCTATAAAAGGGCGCGCTAGCCTCAAACCCGCACAACACAGCCTCTACCTCAAACCGAGCCACAATGCCTGGTCCCATAGTGCACAATGAGACCACAGCAACCAATCTTGGAGGCTTTGTGACCATACTCGCAAACCTCACCCGTCGTGCCTACGCGTTAGAAGAACCCCCAGAATATGTTGTGTACCAAGGACCCATGGGCGGTGAAAGCCGTCAGTTTTGGGCCACTGTGCACATCTACGGTAGGGGTCTGTCGCCAGAGCGCCCCTACAGGTTCATCGGAAGAACAACTTCCTTCGAGCCACAAGCCATCCAGCTAGCCGCTCGAGAAGCTATAGTTCAACTCCGGCAGTTATCGCCTAGAGTTAACTATCGCTCGTTCTACTACTACCTCAGGCGTGAAGGGTATGGTAGACCACCCCAAGTTGCCAACGGAAATCATGAGACGGATCCCGCATTGTTGCACCTAGTGCGCTATGTAAGTGCACTAGAGGCCTTGTTCGATCAAATCAATATTGATCTGATCACAGCTCGAGGAGAGCTGGCTCGCCAAGGCCCGGTAAGCAGAGAAACCGAGGCCGACACCGACAACCCAGTCGTGTTGTTCGGACACCCGATTGATACCCTGAGGTCAGCCCCAGCCATCATCCAAGATACTGTGATGACCCCAGAAGTGCTTCGTCGCCTTTTGGGTACACACTCCAACGGGATTGTGGCCAACAATCCCTGCGATGGTCATCATAGCTACCCCGACCCTGCAGTCCCTCCACCATCTCCGGCTAATCCCGACGGTGAGACCCGTGGAGAAGCCTCAGCATCCTCGAGGCGGGCCCGTTTACATGTAAACGAGGTAGACTAAGTCACACGAGTAGTGCCGAGTCTCAGTGTATCCCCACTTTGTAATCATGTAACCTTGTGAGTAAGCGCCGCCTACAGTTGTGCCTCTGTTTTAATAGTAGCCTTGCGTATTTTGTCAGCGCATGGTTGCGTATTTTCCGGGCACAGCTACCAAAACCAACCCCGACGACAACCACAGTAACACGTCTCTTTATGAGATATGTGTATCTCTGACACTGACCCGACCTTTGGAGCTAAGCTGGTAAATTTATTACCTTTCACTACGGTATAATGACCCAGCTCCTTTGCTATATAAAGACAACCTTGTGATCTTACCAAGCACCCCACACCTTGTGCACCACCCTCACAACCTTTTCCTGTCATGCCGAGCCCCAGTATTCATCTGAGAACCCCAGATGCAACCCTGTAGCTTTGTCAAAATATTGTGGGACTTTACCCGCAGTACTATGGGTTCTACATATCCACCCCAGTACGAGCTGTTCAAATCGAGAATCACCCCTTCCACTTCGGAATATTGGGCAGCAGTACACATCCCTCCCGTAGACCCCAACCAAGATCCAACGGAAGTTTCCTTCGTGGGGAAATCTATGCCAACCCCACGCTTGGCCATAGAAGCTGCTGCAAAAGAAGCGACTGCTCGTCTTCGATCCGCAGTACCCTATGCCCGCGAGCGAGGATATTATTACTTTCCGAGCCGTGCAGCACCCGGAGGAGTAACAACTTTTCCCGGTGGACGGATCGAGGGAGACCCAGTGCGAGCCAACCTTATCCAGTACATCATCGCTCAAGACCATTTGAACCAGCGAGTGATGGATTATCTCTAGAGTCTCGCTGATTTAAACCCTCAGATTGCCATCGGCATACCACTAAGGCCCGACCCGGAGAGACGCATACATCGACTGGTCAATCCACTTCCTCTGATATAAGAAGAGTGTATCCCTTTACCAGAGACATTTTATCGGGACCCCGTCCAGTCACCGTTTTCATTTTAAACGTTACTGCTGTGTATGTTATTGCAGCATTTATTGTTACATTGTAACTTATGCTTAGTACCTTAAATTTGTGCGACGAGTTGAGTATTTTCAGTTCCTGCTTATATGAGTAGTTCTCCTCGAGATTAACATGTGTAACCGCGAAGAAATCCTAGAATGAGATTTCTTTTCCCCCGAGTTGCTGCATCGTTTATCCCCTCACTACGTAGTTTATTTTTATTCATGCAGCACCACGGCAGCAGACTCACAACCGCTCGAACGCATATGGAGTATCTGTTTTTTTTCTCTCAATGGCTCTTAGCAAATCTCGAGGACGAGATTTTTCTTAAGGGGGGTAGTAACTGTAACACCCCAAAAATTTAACCAGGTTTTAGTTATTAAAATTTTGCCAAGAGTTTAAATTTTTTGCCTGCAAGAATATCTCTGTTGATTTCAAAACTTTTCCTTTAATATTAAGGAATTTATCCCAAGTGGATCCCTCCAAAATATATTGGACTTCTGTGCCCTCTCATTAAAACAATTTCCTAATCAGTAGATTCATTTATTAAATTATTTCACCCTGAGCTTTATTCAATAAAATGACTTGTTTTAAGTTTTGGAGCTCTTTTTGTACTACAACCATTTGATAAATTTAACTAAAAATCCAACCAAAATTTGGAGATGTCATGTGATGTCTCTAAATCACTTTTGTGCAATAATATATTTCATTCATTGCATATTTTGAGTGCTACACATGTTTTTCTTATGTCCGTCCAAAGGCAATTTTTCACTACAACCCTTTTAAATATTTCTTTCTAGCTTCCACCAAAATTATGGGATGTCAGTAGCAGCATATGATTCCATTATATGCAATAATCCAAGGATGTACTTTGAAGATTTTGAGTAAATCAACCTAATCTTCATTCTGGTCCATCAACATGGTTTGTACAGCATCCCTATTATTGCTGGCTCTTTGGCCCTAGATTCTTTTCCCTACTTGTAGTCCTCCATGCTAAACCCCTAAGTCCAGGAGCATGCAACCATTGGCATATTTTTGGTTCATGAAATAATGCCACTCACATACTGTCCAGATTTGAAGTTCTGCAAAACTTGCACTAGCAAGTTTGTGCTTTTCACCAACTAACCTCACCACCCTCTTGTGCATCCAAGGAGACACTAATCTGGAAGATTTGGCCACTCCAAGAAATGCCTAAGTGCATCTGGCATTATGTCAAACACCCTGTGGGCATGAACAGTTTTGGCATGATTGTAAGTTTGTGTTGTGAACTTTCCCATCTATCCAAACCAAGTTGTCCAGTAGCCTGCTAGTGGTCTCTAACCCAGACCTGTGGATTTGCTTTTGATCTCTAGCAGTTTTGGCCACCCTGGCATTTCGTCGAGCAGACGTCGTGCACGCCCGGAGTGCGAGCAGAGCACGCGTTTTGCATGTGCCCGCGCCCGAGCAAGCGCGCCCCTGGATAAACCTCCCCGAGCTCATCCTGATCCTTTCCCCCTCGCCGCGTCGCGCCAAGAGCCCCGACCGCCCCTGGCTCGCTACAGTGGCGCCGCAGCAAGCTCCTTGGCGGCACGCTTGCGGCCGCATCCATGGACGGCGCCGCCCAAACCTCCTCCGCTCGCCCGGCTGCCCCTTAAGCATCTCCGGCTCAGCAGCTTCGTCCCCTAACGCTGCCGCCGCCATCGCCGCCATTGCTACTGAGTAATGACGGTCGCCGCCATCCTTATCGCCGGCCGCCTCGGAACCGACTTCCACCGCGTATATAAGGGCCCCGGAGCTCCATCTAGCCCTCGATCAACCTCCAGTGATCCTCCTAGAGCTACCCTGGCCAGCATTCGAGGAGGGGAAGGCCTCCTTCCCCGAGTCCGGCCCGATTCGGTCGCCCAAGCCCGGCCGATTCCATCGCCACAGTGGCCTCTCCTTCTCCAATCTCTCCACCAAGAACTCCCCCTCCCTCGCGGGAGTGCAACCCCTCGATAATTTTTGGTCGGAGACCACCGCAGCCAAAAAATCACTTTGTCACCGAAGCCCTCCGCCCGTGGGAGCTTCGCCGGGCGACTCCTCCACCTCCGGCGACCTGCGACCACCGGAAGGACCGCCTAGGGGTGGCGGATCCATCCTGCTCTCGGATGCCGCGAGAAGACGCTGCTCGGCCGCGACGATCGCCGGACGCCCGCCTACCGCCGGGCAGAGAAGAGGAGGAGAGGGACTGGTCAAACCTGACCAGTGGGCCCCCTGGACCCACCGGTGACCCCCGCCCTAGTCCACGTGGGTTAAGTGGAAGCGCACTTCAAATGCGCCGGCGTGTACGCGTTTTATTTGAAACGTTTTTCTTTTCTGTTTTATTTTATATAACAGATTTTGACCAAACTTTGACCTGCTGTATCTTTTTAAATATAACTCCAAATGAATAAATTTTTTTCCTACCTCTCTCAAATATTGTCTAGTTTATTTAATATTTATTTGAAAAAATTTCAGAACAACTTTTTGTGCTGTTTTTATTTTTGTGTTAATTCATTTATATTTCTAAAATAGGATTTTTGAAGAGAGGAGAAGTATTTCAAGAGTTTGAAATGCAACCTACCTTCCCATGACCTGAAGGCAAGCATTCTGAACCCCGGCATAATACTTTTGTGTGTTCGTTTAGACGCTTATAACACTACCTCATTTTTGGAGGACTTGTTATTTCATGTGAGATGATCATGTGCATGGATGCATCTTTGTGATTTCCATGCTGTTGGGAATGATCACACTTGTGATAATAATCATCCTCATGTGCCTTGTTTGCATCGGGAAGGAATCCGGAAAGCCTCTGCCTTGGGTAGGCATGAGTTTGTCGCCGGTCCCGGTGGGACGGTCATGTCAGTATGGCATAGTGAGGTATGGTGAGCGGTGATCGTGTTGGTTGAGATATATTTGTTATACATGTCATGCAGGAAATACTTAAACCTCCTAAGTCGACCGTAGAGATCGAGTCTTGTTCGATAACCCCCATACTTGCTTCAGATTACCACTCGTCTCTACAACAAGTAGAGTACGGTTCAAGAAGTTGTCAACCTCTTTCTAGCACACACCGCATGAGAGGCCAGGGTGGAAGATACCGGTTGTAGCTGGTAGGCGTGCCACCTGGTCCGGGGGCATGGCTGTTTCCGGTTGAGACCGAGAGGGGAGGCCACCCCTTAGAGCGTGCGATATAAATTTGATCCCATGCTACGCGAGGTTGTAGCCTCCCCACTTAGAGTTTGCTTGACAGGTGTCGTGGGTGATTCTAGACACGTGTGAGATAGGCTGGTGTGTGCAAGTTAGGTGTGTTTTCAACAAAAAGACCGTAGACGGAATTAGTCCCGATGGACTAATGAAATCTGTTACTCGTGGGTAAAGAGTACACCCTCTGCAGAGATTAAACCTATTCGAATAGCCGTGTCCATGGTTAAGGATTTCAGTCTGGGATGGGTCAAGTGTTGGTCTTAGTGTCGGTCTTCGGAGGTGAAACTGTTAAAACAGAATTGGAATTACTACTTGTGACTTGTGATAATTATGATTATTATTATTGTTGACTAACCCATGAATATTATTGTTATCATTGAGTATCTCTGGAATGGTTCTACCTCCGGGATATTCACTATGATTGTTTCTTTTAAAGCCCTTTATGTGGTGTCGCTCAGACGCCCGACTGTGGCATTTCTTTTAAAGCCCTTTATGTGGTGTCGCTCAGACGCCCGACTGTGGCATTTCTTTTAAAGCCCTTTATGTGGTGTCGCTCAAACGCCTCGATTGTGGCATTTCTTATAAAGCCCTTAAGGTGGTGTCGCACCGACTCCCGACTGTGGAATTTCTTTTAAAGCCCTTTATGTGGTGTCGCTCAGACGCCCGACTGTGGCATTTCTTTTAAAGCCCTTTATGTGGTGTCGCTCAGACGCCTCGATCGTGGCATTTCTTTTAAAGCCCTTTATGTGGTGTCGCCAGACGCCCGACCGTGGCATGCTTGTTATTTATTTCATTATATCTTTTAATACTTCTTTGATATTACATATTCATATATAACATGCTTACACGCATCGAGTTATATTTATATTGTTGTGACCGACGTCATGAGTATAAAATATTTTTAGCACATCATTGCAATATTATCCTGTGTTCATAATGTTTGCAGTACATTCAAAGTACTCACTGCTCGCCCCTGGCTATTGTCTTGGCCAGATTTCTTGCCTTGGAGAGGAGCGACCATGATGACAGCCCGGAACCTAAGCAACGGTGATAGTAGCCTCGCGAAGATAGGAGTTAACCTGGTCAAATTTGTTCCGTGGGAAATGGAGTCCCTTAGACACTGATGATTTTCAACCCGCTTCCGCCATCAACCACTAGAAACCATTTGTTGTACTCACAGACCAGAATGGTCTTGTACTACATATTTTGTATTCGCTTGGAATATCTGTATCAAGTTGGTGCCTCATCAGCTAACAGTTATCCTGGGGCTGATGAGCACAAGGGCCATTTTCTGGGAATTAGTACCCGGAGAATCGGTCGCCACAGAATTGTGGCGAGTGTTCCATGCAATCAACTTCCAAATTTTGACATGACATCTGCATTAGTGCACGTTAAATGTAGGAAAAATTTAAAGGCCCTAAGGGGAAGCTATCTCCTGTTCGTCATCAAACATGCATTGTTCCCTCTCGGAACCACGAGCCTTCTAGTGAGTTGCTTTGGTTTGTGAGGGGTGTGTGTCCAAACTTTCTTCAAACATGCCAATTTTTTACCACATCATCTTGGTAGCGTGAAATTACATCAAGCAAGGTTTCATGTGTTTTTGATCTTTTTTTAATTTTTTGGAATTTAAATGCCATGGCACTCCATGCTTAATTGTGTCATAGTCGTTAGACCAATATGTTTGAAAATTCCTTCCAATTTACTGCACATGGAATTAAATCACACACAAGTACACAAAATATGACTTTTTAAATTGTTATTGTTCGCTGTTGCATGTACATGTAGTTCAAATTTGAATTACGGTAATTAAATGGCTAGAAAATCACTTAAATGTATTAAAAGGTCAAATGACCCCTGAAATTTTCCAAAATTTGACATGACAGTTGTATTAGTACTACAAATTTCTCACATTTAAAACACCACCCATTGCCAAGTTACTCCAAATTCGTATTTCACAGCTAATAGAAAAATATCAACAACATCACACATAGTTTTTTGTAGGAACCATTTGCGATGAAAATTTCTGGGTCTATTTAAGTCTTCCTCCTTAAGCTTCGCCGACTCGTGTGATCCAATATCGGCAACCCCCGAATCCACGAATCCCAATCCCGATTCCCGCACCCCTTCTTGCAAACATGACGCCGTGGAAACGCTTCGTGAAGGCCCATACGATGGCCGCGTCCTCCCCGAGCGCTACCGCCTGCATCGAGAGCGCAGCCGCCTACACCAAGAGTGTCACTGCATCCGCATTGACCGCGGCCGCATTCGCCGAGAGGGCTTCTGTGGTAGCCGGTAGGGTATCTGCAGCAGCCGAGATGGCTGTAGCTGCTGCTGCGATGGTGGCTGCAAACACTGAGAGCGCTTGAGCCACCGTTGTCGTGGTTCTGAGTTTGACAGTAGAATAGTGGGGTAGGAATGTAGATGCAAGATCTTAGCTATGGAGGAGTTGTACACGCTAGTTTTACGAGTTCAGGCCCTTCTCGCAGGAAGTAATAGCCCTACGTCTCGGAGACCGGAGGCGGTCGACTGGATTATAAGCGTGTGAGTTATAGGGGGTGCGAACCCTTGTCCCGGAGGAGGGGGTGGCTTATATAGAGTGCGCCAGGACCCCGGCTCCCCTCCGTTATATAGGATTCAATGTACATAAAGAGGTGGCATTATAGGTAACGCCTGTATTGAAGTGCTACAAATGATCATTAAGTATCTGAGTAAATGCTCGACCATTGCTGCGAGGAGCGGCTTTAGGTCTTCTTGTTGTCGAGTGGTTTGATGGTTGAGTGACCTGGATAAAGTGGGATCTCCGAGTGGATGGTAGGTCGAGTGGACTTCACTCGACGCCTTTGCTGGATCCCTTCTACTGATTCTTGAACTTCTTTGTTCTTAGGACAAGGACCTTTGGCAGGATGTATAGGTCAGGCCTATTACCGTACCCTAGGTTTGTGTCCACATCATTAGCCCCCGAATGGATCGAGGTTTGAGTGAAAAAGAAGGATGGAGTTGACCTTGCTTTTACTCTTGATTTTCTTGTCTTTATCTCCAAGTGGAGGCCAGTTGTTAGCACTTCAGCTTCGTTTCAGTTGACTTGATCGATTCAGAAATTGCCGACTGGTTTATATCACTACATCCGTCGAATGATATCTCTGACATGAAATCTTTGGCGTGATCGGTTGTGAAGGATCCCGGATTTCCTGGGATTCGAAATTTTGGTGGAAGCGCGCCAGGCGGAGCGCTCCGCGGTAAGTGGAGTAAATAAATAGGACTTTCCGATTTCCGCGCCACCTTTTTTGCCACGTATCCCATGCGCAACTGTTGGGGGGATTTGACAGGATCACTCGGACCCACGCGTCAGCCACTCGAAAGTAGGCCTTTAAAAGCGGCGAGGCCGAGGCGTTTGCACTGTGCGTGCCCATTCCCCTTCTTGTTCCTCTCGCAACTCCGCTTTGCCCAGACCAACCACTCTCGACGCCGTCGCTCCGCCGCCATGGGGAAGGACAAAACGGTGGTGCTAGAGCGTGCGAAGAAGGCGACGGAGGCGGTGAAGAGCAAGAAGTTGAATCGGGGGTCTTCGTCGCGCTTGGGGTTGCTGTCGGGTTGGATCCAGGGAGACTGGATCCGATCTTCGCTTCGGCAAGAGGACTTGGACGATATGGCTGACCTAGGGTTGATCGTTCATAAGTCAGCGCGCCTGCCGAGGGGAGAGACGGAACCACAGCCGCAGCCGGGTGAGTGTGTCCTACTCGCCACCCACGTCGACCGTGGCTTTTCGCTTCCCACGCATCCTTTCTTTTGCGGTTTCCTGAATTTTTTTGGTGCCCAACTCCACCATTTCACTCCCAACACTATCACATATCTTGCTGCGTTCGTCTCCATGTGTGAGAATTTCTTGGGGTGCCGACCGCACTGGGGTCTTTTCAAGCACATCTTTACCATCTGATCCCAAATTGTGAAAAAAGCAAACTCGAAGGACGAGAAAACCCATGTCATTCAGATGTGTGGGGGTCTGGGCATTCAGAACAGGAACAGGAGCTCTTTTCCTCCGATGACTCTTCCTGAGTCGGTCAGGGGCTGGCAGTCGACCTGGTTCTACTGCCAGGACCTCGCGACCCCAGGTCTGTCGACAGGCTTCCTCCTTTATCTTTGGACCGTGTTCAAACTCCATCTTCCTTGAAAGTGACTGCTGCGGAGAAGGCGGAGACAGGCATGCTAGTTGAGAGAGTAGTTCAACTGATCAACCAAGGTGTCACTGGTATGGACCTGCTCGAGGTGTTCCTCATTCGGCGGATCCAACCTCTCCAAGCTCGTGACCATTCCATGTGGATGTACTCTAGGGCTGGTGACACTGCTCGGGTTCCTTCGGAGGAGGTGGAGGCCAAAACCGTAGCCGAGTGGTTGATGGGTATCACCGGGAACAAGGACAACCCCACGGGCGCTAGGAGAGTCGACCCTTTCAGCAGCAGCAACCCACCAGAGAAGGTCTGGTCATCATGACTGAATTTTTGAATGTATTTTCCATCGATTGTTGTTCCGACTGACTTATGATTGGTCTCTTGTTTTGTAGATCTACACGGAGATGTATTCGATGCCCAATGGTGAACAAGCTCTGGAGCAAGACCAAGAGGGCGAGGACAGTGCTGAGGAGAGCGGCGAGTGGGAATCCCCAGCTGATGATGATGAAGATGAGAGCGACGAGTTGGACGATGAGGAGGTAGCCGACTCACCGCCTCGCTCCGAACGTCGATCCAAGCAGCGGCACGATCCTGCGAACAGGCGCGGCAAAGCTGTGGTGTCGAGTGCTCCATCTCACAAGCGCGCTCGGTCCCCAACTCCAAATTTGACTGAGAAGGTCACCAAGCAGCCCAAAGCTAATCCTTCGAAGTCTCGGAAGACCTTGCCTAGGATTAAGATGGACGTCCTTGTTGTCTCTGGGTAAATGCTCTTCTCATATCTTCTTGTTCCGATCCATTTTCTTATTCTGACCAAGTGGACGATGAATTTGTGTAGCTCGACCTCAGCTGCAACCGATATGGATATCGACAAGACTCCAGCTGACGAGGAAGCTGACGATCCTGTCACCTCCAAAGCCAGTAAGTCTGGTCGATTCGAATTCGCCTAGTCAACTGAATGATTTGTCAGTTATCCTTATGGCTTTCTCTATTCCTTGCAGATCCACGAGATGTTGTTGCGCTTCCGAACGATGACGAAGAGGTGCCGCTGAGAGGGAGGAGGAAGAAGGACAAGGAACTGGGCGGGAAGGCGCCTGAAGTCCAAGTTCCTCGGTCGACTGTGACGCCTGGGACGGTGGTCGAGCGCTCGACAGATCCATCTCGAACCAACGTCACCTTCGTTGTTCCGTTGTCGGCCCCTCAGGATCAGCTGCTCAGACTTCTACTGCGCTGATACAACTCTCTGCTTCAGATCCGGGGGTTGCTTCGATTGCTCTGCCTCCATCACTTTTCACTGCATATCAAACTCCAGACGATCCGCCAGCTGCTTCCAAGGAAGCTCTTCTTCAGTTGAATCTTGTGATGGGATAGATGAAAATGGTGCATGAGGCTAGTCAGGTAGCCTTCAACGCCGGAGCTGCTCTGCAAGCCAATGTTCAGGTTAGTTGACTTTCCGATCGACCGTATTTCTTGTCTGATCACCCACTGGGTTGTGGTTGTTTTAATGCTGTATGTCTCTTTGTGTTGATTCGAACTGAATCTTTGCATTAGTGGGGGCACGCTGAGTGCACCCACTGGGTGTAGTCCCCGAGACCATAGGTGACTGCGAGCAGTCGACTGTGGTCTGAGAATGGGAACCTCTTTTTTTGCCACACGAGCTGGGCAGACCACGCCAAGTGGAATCGAAACCAGTGGGGGCACGCTGAGTGCACCCGCTGGGTGTAGTCCCCGAGACCATAGGTGACTGCGGGCAGTCGACTGTGGTCTGAGAACCTTCTTTTTCTTTTTTGCAAAATCAGTGGGGGCACGCTAAGTGCACCCACTGGGTGTAGTCCCGAGACTGCCATTGAATGTTTGACTCGGTGGTAGTCTTAGAGTAGTTAGCATTGTGATGTCTTTTTATATCTGTCGACTGACATGGCTTGTGACCGTAGAAATCTTGTGATCTTGGGGCTCAGCTCTCTGCAATGAACAAGTAGCAAATCAGCCTCAACCATGATCTGGAATTGGCCAAGAAGAATCTCCAGAGCGCTTGTGACGAAGTGGATGCCATGGGAGGTAATCAATCGCTGAATGTTTTTCCCACTGCTGGCACTTTTCCTTTCCATTTTTTGAACCGAGTGACTCCACTCGAGCAGATGTATGTAGTGAAAACCGCCAACTCCAAGCCCGTTTGAAGAATGTTATTTCTTAGAGAAAATGAAGCAGTCTTTGGAGCAGAAGGATCTGGATCTAGCTGCAGCTCAGAAGGAGGCGCGCGAGAAGACAGCGCTTGCTGACAAGAAGCTTGCTTCAGTCGGCAAGTTAGAAGAAGAAAACTCCAAACTCATGACTGTTGTTTCTGACACCAATCAAGAGGTCGAGCGACTGAAGAAGGACAAGGAGAAACTGACCGACGAACTTGGAAGTCTCAAGGTCAAGAATGGCGAGCTAGAGTCTTATCTGAGCCAACTTGCTGCGAAGCTGGTCTTGAAACTTGAAGGTACTGATTAATCTGTCTTATTTCTGTTGACTGACAATTCTAATTGCATCATCGACTCATCATTCACTCGACTGTGCAGAATTTTCCCAAGACTTTGAAGCAGAAACTGGGCGGGTCGAGACGGGTCTTGATCCCATCAACTGTCCAGTCAAGGATGAAGTTGCGATGAACGTGATGCGATTGGAGTCTCGTATGAACAGCGTGGTTGCTTATCTGGCCCGTCTGAAAGCGGCAATGACCCGGGTTGATGCGGAACTTTGGCCTCAGGCGGAACTGTCTCAAGATCTCGAGTCTCTGATGGCTCGACTCACACAAATCCCTGAGCGCGTGCAAGAATGGAAGAAGTCGTCTGCTTGCTATGGTGCTGACGTCGCTTTGTCTCTGGTCCGAGTGCACTGCAAGGATGCCAAAGAAGACAAACTGGCGGAGCTCAAGGTTGTTAACACGAAGAGGCACACTTTCCTGTCTTTCATGGACACCTTCCTTGCTGCCGCCCCTTGCATTGTAGACAGCATTGACCTTGACAGTTTCTGCGACCTAGCCAGTCCTTCTCCTGATGCGTGACCGAAAAAAACATTAACCTTCACCTTTATTTGCCTCGGAATGCCGAGTGATTGTGTAACCGTTAAACTTCTTCGGGCTTGATGCTCGAATACTTTTGATCCGTCGTTCGGAACTTTCAGATTTATCCGAACTTGGTTTATTTCTGAATATGCTTGCGTTTGCCTTCGAGTGGATTTTGTCTTTCACTCGGAATAATCTTAGTGTTTGAGATGCAGCTCTGAGGTAGTGATTTCAACCGACCTGCGCTTCATTGTCCTTGCAGGTAGGGATGGGGCGCGCATTGCAGTCGACCTGCACCTCGTCGTCCTTGCGGATAGGGATGGAGCAAACGTTGTACTTGTGGCATAGCCCCGAAGGAGAAGGTTGCAGTCAACCTGCGCCTTGTCGTCCTTGCGGATAGGGATGGAGCGAACGTTGTACTTGTGGCGTAGCTCCGAAGGAGAAGGTTGCAGTCGACCTGCACCTCATCGTCCTTGTGGATAGGGATGGAGCGCACGTTGTACTTGTGGCGTAGCTCCGAAGGAGAAGGTTGCAGTCGACCTGCACCTCATCGTCCTTGCGGATAGGGATGGAGCGCACGTTGTACTTGTGGCGTAGCTCCGAAGGAGAAGGTTGCAGTCGACCTGCACCTCATCGTCCTTGGGGATAGGGATGGAGCGACGTTGTACTTGTGGCGTAGCTCAAGGAGAAGGTTGCGATCGACCTGCACCTCATCGCCCTTGCGGATAGGGATGGAGCGCACGTTGTACTTGTGGCGTAGCTCGAAGGAGAAGGTTGCGATCGACCCGCACCTCGTCAAATCCCCTTGCGGATAGGGATGGGTTCCATACTTAGGCGAGTTCTGGACTGCAGCCAAGCCTCCGAGTGGGAGGGTTGCTCTCCACTCGGTAGGATTTTTCAAACTTAGGCGAGTACTGGACTGCAGCTAAGCCCCCGAGTGGGAGGGTTGCTCTCCACTCGGTAGGATTTTTCAAACATAGGCGAGTACTAGACTGCAGCTAAGCCCCCGAGTGGGAGGGTTGCTCACCACTTGGTAGGATTTTTCAAACTGAGGCGAGTACTGGACTGCAGCTAAGCTCCCGAGTGGGAGGGTTTCTCACCACTCGGTAGGATTTTTCAAACTTAGGCGAGTACTTGGACTGCAGCTAAGCCCCCGGGTGGGAGGGTTGCTGAAAGTGCTAGTTATCGACTAGAGGGGGGGGGTGAATAGGCGATTTTTAGGAAAGTCTTCAAAACACGGATGTTTCGAAGACAAACAATAGAAATGACCTAATTGATATGGAGCGGAAGATAGACTACAACAAGCAAACCATAGTCTAGTATGCAATAACGTGAAAGTACAAGACTAATAGCAGCTTGGTAGTAGGATCAAGATGGAAGATAGTGAGAAGCTAATCAACAAAAGTAGTCAAGCAATGAAGTCAAACAGGTATGACAAATAGGCAATGACTTCACGAAGACAAACTCTAAGTAAGGTGAGGGAGAAGATAGAACCAGGTCACTTGTTGAAGACACATGATTTGTTGGACTGGGCCCAGCTTGCCGTGACAAGCTGTACATCCGTTAGGGAGGCTGAGATTCAACTTTCGAGAAGACCGCGTCTTCACCTTATTCCCTTGAGCTAAGGACACACAGTCCTCGCCCAATCACTCGTAAGTGTTCAAGGTAGACTTCCGAACCTTCACAGATCAAGGCCCACCGGCAATCCACAATGACTCTTGGATGCTCAGAACGCGACGCCTAACCGGCTGGAGGATTCACAGTCCTCAAGTGTAATAAGTCTTCAGGTCACACAGACAGAAAGACCTTCGGTGATGCCTAACACTCTTTGGCTCTGGGTGTTTGGGCTTTGTCCTCGCAAGGATTTCTCTCTCTCAAAGGCTTCGAGGTGGGTTGCTCTCAAACGACAAAAGCCGTGCACTAACTCGGAGCAGCCACCAATTTATGGTGTAGGGGTGGGCTATTTATAGCCACTAGGCAACCCGACCTGATATGTCCGAAATGACCTGGTCACTAAGGAACTGACACGTGTTCCAACGGTCAGATTTCAAACACACACGACAACTTTACTTAGGCTACAAGCAAAGCTGACTCATCCAGCTCTGGATAAGTTTTGCTCTCATTGTCTTCGCTCGAAGACATAGGATTTGGGTTGAGCATCACTTCCGTCATTCTGACTATGATCACTTGGACCCCACTTAACAGTACGGTGGTTCCTAGGACTCAACAAAGAAGAAAAGGAAACAACAAAACCACACAGTCTTCACGCTCCATAGTCTTCACTCAATGTCTTCTCATGTCATAGTCTTCAATGTGAATATCTTCACATACTACCATTGTCGTCAATGTCTTCATACATTTTAGGGGTCATCTCCTAGGTAAACCGAATCAATGGGGGACACCACCTGCGTTATCCTGCAATTCTCACAAACGCATTAGTCCTCAACCACATTTGTCGTCAAGACTCCAAAACCAACTAGGGGTGGCACTACATGCACTTACAATCTCCCCTTTTGGTGATTGATGACAAACTGGTTGAAGTTTTCAACGGGATAAAATATGTGAAATTGTAAAGGATAGAATTGTCTTCATAAGTGGCAAAGGCTCCCCGAAGATGTGCATATAAGTAGTTTGCTTTTGGAATGCAAATGCACATGGCAGGTTATACTTGTGGAGATCCTCTTCAACTTATGAAGATAATTCATCATGCATGAAATGATATAGCTAAGAGAATGACATGCATAATGAAAAATGGACGTCTGCAGAATGATCTAAGTGCAGAAGTTATCATCGCACATGCGGAATTTATCATTGCACCAGAGTAAAGCAAATAAGTAGCAGACGACCATCAAGTTTAAGTGTTACAACTCAAAGAACCTAATGTATCAAAAGCGAGAGTTGTAAACACTAGGCAAAATATTATGCAACCGCCCTTATGAACCCGCTTGAAGACTATCAAACTCATATGCTTCTCCCCCTTTTGTCACTAAGGACCAAAAAGGTTTGAAGACATAGAGCATCTACTCGTCCACTTCTGAAGTAGATGATGCAGTTGGGTTGTCGTTGTTGGTTGGCGGTGCAGACGAGCTTGGTGCAGGGTCGAGGCATGCAGAAGTAGGGGCGGTGAATTAGCATCGGCTTCATCATCGATCACTCTGGCATTGACAGTTGCCGCGGAGGAAGAATAGTCAGAGTCTTCAAGTGATGGAGTTCGTCGTAGGACTGCATTCCGTGGAGGAGTGGAGTCAAACTTGAAGTGTTCAGTGAAGCCATCGTCTTGAAGATCTGCTTGATCGGCAGGGTCAAACTCTTCCATGATCGCCGACAGGTCTTGTGAGTGACAAAAGCATTCTTGGTGGCAAGGTTTCGAATGCAATTGACGTCCACCAAGAGGCTTTGCTTTTGTCGCTTGAGCCAGGAGTGATGCTTATCTTGTTTCTGATGCAGTGCGACAAGAAGTTCTCGATCATTGAGGACTCGAGAGCGCTTCCGAGGCCTTTGGCCAATTGTGCTCTCGGTGGCTTCGATCTGCATGCACGATGAGGCAGACGTGTGTTCCCAGCCAGAGGATAGACACGAGACACCGCTTGGACGCCTTCCATGGGTTGAGAGAAGCTATGGTGATCTGCATTCTGAAGACAAAGTGGCGTTTTGGCAGGTTCAGGGTATATGGCTTCAACTGACATATCAACCTCTGGTAGAAAGATCAGATGCTTGCGAGTAGAGGGCTAATAGTTGATAGCAGAGTGCATCTTGATGAGGCGCATGACCCATGGAGCATAAAATTTCAGACCAAACAGATCAGATCCAGACGCAACCAATTGTCGGATGAAGAATTCTTGCGTATTGAAGCTGATGCCATTGAGGATGTAAAGGACCAATGTCTTCATTGCTCCTTCAAGTTTTGCAGATGATGAATGCCCTTTGATAGGCCATAGAGTTCGCCTGATGATGTGATATATTGTACGAGGCATATACTCAAGGTCATCAACAAAGAAGTCCTGAGGTTATTCAGCGTCATGTGGCAGTGGCTTCATCATGCTCAACATCTGACTCATGTTGGGTTCTGGCTTATGAAATATGCTCTCTAGTGCATCACGGTGGAGTTGACAACCAGGTTCAAACAGCTCTCCGGGAGTGGGTAGGCCTGTGAGCTCAGTGACGTCAAGAGCTTTGGCTTCATGATGAACATTTCCTGTCATCCACTCGAGAACCCATGTCTTCGTATCTCTGTAGTAGCCGCGGATGTGGAGGGTAGCATAGAATTGAAGCACAAGTTCTTCATTCTAGTGTTCTTTGTCTGTAACGAAGCCGAGCAGACCTGCATCACGAAAGCAATCAAGTGCTTCTTCTAAGCACGGCAGTCCGGCAATGGCTTTCAAAGTCGAGGCGCATATGAGGAAAATGCGCCTTGATCGCATGTAATGCATGAGTAATAGCCGTTGCTAATAGCTCCAGAAACGGTCAGATGATATCCTTGGCCTTGTGTAGGGGTTCTTTGCTCTGTCAAAGAAAGTGTTGTGGGCTTTGAAGCCATTTGCATTGAAAGAACCTGTAGAGGTGGCAGTGCCTGGAAATCTTGTCAGTCTTGGCTTCGGCTTTTGGACCTGAGGCCTATGTGCAATATGATATTCAAACTAAGGACCAGAGGCATGAAGCGGAGGGACCAGAACAGGCCATCTTACTGTGATTAGCTGACCATAGTTGTATGCTTGCTCAATTGTGTAGGGCCTTGGTGGCGGAATCGAGCAAAGGGCAACAATCGAGGCTTCAGCTGCTTTCGGCGGATGCTTCGGGAGCAGTTGCCTCATTGGCTTCGTGCACATTTCCTTCATTGGCTTGAGGAGCTGTTGGTGCAGGCTCCACATTTGCTTCAGCCATGACCACGTCATTGGCTTCATTGGTGTTGGAGGTGGCAGCCTCAATGTTTTCAACCTCCACTTGAGGAGCTGGAGGGTCGGGCACTGGCACGTTGATATCAGGAATAACTTCTTCAATTACAGGGGGTGTAAGGACACGTTCTTCTTCTTCTTGGGTGTCTTCGGCTAATGCAGCCGGATCGTCTTCAGTAGCTTTGGCTTCAGACTCGGAGACATTCACAGTTGGAGTGGCTTCTGAAAACACTTGACGTGCAACAGGTTGGTGGTGCACTTCTCCTTCTGGAACGCTCGAGAGAGGTACTTGAAGCCTTTGACCTTTGCGAAGCCTGCGAAATGCTGGCGACGCCTTTGGAGATGGGGTTGTCTGGGCCTCAAAATCTTCCACTTCTTGTTGTTGTTGTTGTTGGGGAGTGATTTGTTGTTGGGGAGTACTAGGGGAGTCTTCTTGTTGCGGGCGATCAGCCCATGAAGCATCCTGAGCAATTGGCGTCAGAGGATGACCAATGCTGATGATTTCATTGTTCGCATTTAACAAAGCGATGATACCACATTGTATTCAATTTGAGGAAGAACTTCATCATCTTCAACATTGTCATGGTGACCAATGTCTTCAGCGATGATGGGATCAACTGCTGGAATCTCTTCAGCTTCAGGAGCCTCTGTGGAAGCAGGCTCATGAACAGTCGTGCGTAGTTCTTGGGTTGCAGATGCAGGACGAAGCACTGAAATGGGTTCAACAACCAAGGGCTCTGTGGGAGCAGCTCGATTCTTCTTGGTCTTAAGCTTCTTCTTGGAGGGAGCAGCATCAGAGGCTTCAGGATGTTTCCTTTTTATGGCTTCAGCCTCGGCAGCCCTCGTCTTCTTCTGGTCAGAAGCGGTTGACCGGACCTTTGGCTTCGAGCCAGTCATGCTGCTTGGGAAGACTATGCGGGGTTCTTCCTGCATTGAAGGTGCAGCTTGGTCAGTTGAAGACTTCTTCCTCTTTGCAGCCATTCTGGGGTCAATGCCAGGACAACCCCTCATTGTAGGCAAGCACACACTTGTCAGCCAGACTCTTCATGCGCTCACGAGAGCCTCTGGCTTCTTCTCGCTTCTTGAGAAAGGCTTCTTTGAGCTCGTGCAGCATGACCTTGAAGTTTCTGACATCTTGCACGCTGAGTGCAGCCATATGCTTCTTGAACTGAGCTTTTTCATAGTCGATTTTGTTCTTCGGGTTCAACAATGCGCCGAAAGCAAGAGCTAGCTCGAAGCAATGGCTCCATTGAAGGAGACGCCGAGGCCAATAGGAAGTTGCAGATCTTCAAAGTTGATGTTTGGGGTGTCAAACCACTCATCAATGAAGTGATGGATGATTGCCACATCAAAGAGAGGCAAATTGTTGAAGATTTCTGCTTCTTCTTTGCTCTTGATAAGTTGCTCAAGAGCATTATCTGCAAGATCTTCATCACTGGACAGATCAATGTGCTCTTCACGCAGAATCGCAGCAGGAGTCAGTGTCAGTTCAGTATTCTTGACAATTTTATTCTCTTCTCCGTCTTCTTGGAGATACGGGATTGATCTTGATCGCATTAATCGGCTTCGTGGGAGGTGCAAGATGGCTGGCTTCACACGTGAAGCTTTTGGAGGAGCGGTGACTTTGAAGCCTTGACTTTCTTTTGCTTGCGGCTTTGGAGCAGGAGCAGGAGCTGGAGCTGGGGCTTCATCAGACTCAGCATCGTCATCAGAGTGATCCACTTTGGTACCTTGGACCAAGATGTAAGTGATGAGGCCATCAAGGTTTGAAAAGGGACCAATGATGTTGGGTTCAGCATCGCGTGAGCCATCAGCACAGGGAGCAGAGGGACCAGGGTTGAAGTCTAATCCCAATGACTTCTTGTTTTCCTTGGCCGAAGCCTTTGCTTGCTGGAAGTTGCGCTTGAAGAGATTATCGTCACGACACCAGAGCAATGACGTTGGGTCTGCATTTTCAGGCTGAGGTCCACGGACCATACAAGGATAGAAACCTTGTGCAATAGCTTCAGCCATGTTCTTGGGTGGAAGGCCTCGAAAGAGAATATCACCCCAAGGGCTTCTGATAGCATTCTTCTCGGCATATTCCTGGGTCACAAAATTGTACTTGAACCATTGTTCAGCCCAATATCGTCGAATCCATTGGATTCGCGTCGTGCGCTGATTGTAATTCTCTTCGGGATCTGTCTTGTAAAGCTCTGCGTGGTCATCAGGCAGATCTTTTGAGGTTCCCCCACGACGCTGTCTGCCGCCCTTCCTGACTGATTTATCTGCAGCCATGAACTTCAAATTGAATGGCTTTAATTCGTTCAAAGGCTTCAAAGGCTTGTGTTTGCTGGACAAACAGGAACTGGCTTCGAGAGAGTTAGTTTGATGCTGTAAGAATTCTGCAAACGAATGCAGACTATGAGAACCAAGGGATTCTCCCACGGACATGTACCTGTGACAGCATTAGAGATGCGAGGAAGGGAAGAGGTCATATGCATTCTCGTAAGATTTTGAAGATAAATCGGTTTGAAGACATTGACCTCATGATGCGAAGACATTCACTTATGCGCCGAGAGTTGGTTCCAGATTTGTACGAATCCATGAATAAGTACAAGTGAGGAATCTAACTAGTTGTGAAGCTTAACTGAATATACTAGGCAGTATGATGAGATGCATAATAGATCTAACATTGTATGGGCAGAAACCAATTTTGGTAAGTAGGATGAATCTTGAAGATCAAAAAGATGGTAAAAATAGAGTTATATTTACCACTCGAAGAACTGCTAGACGGGAAGAAAAGGAAGCCGAGCAGTTCAATCCACCGTGCCCTAACTTGGCGACGGAGGACACCTACGGCGGCGGCGGAGATGACGATGTTCGCGGCCGGCGTGAGGACGGCGTCGGAGAAGTTGCGGCAGCTAAGAGCTAGTGGTGGCGCTAGGGTTTTGACGAGGTGGAGAGGTGGAAGAAGATTTTCTTTACCGCAGGGGACATGTATTTATAAGGAGGTGTGCGGCACAACACAATTACGTAGGTGCCCCTGGCGGTTCACATGTGAGGGGCACGTGGCAAGCATGCAACATACTCTGAGTTGTCCCACGTTCCCACGCCCGCCAGGTCGGATGGTCGTTCCGGCTTCTCCGGATTTCAACAGTAAGGATGAATCATTTAAAACAAACTTAAAGTTTGTCTTTGTGTCTTCTGCCGACAAGGACGCAGAGAAGACATTCGACAGTTTCAATAGAATGCATACGATTTGGACAGATAGTGTTTGAGATAGAAAGCATAGAGAGATTGGGGTCCGATCACATTCACTTAGTTCAAAAGACTCAACTTGGAAGACATAGCTATAAGTGAATGTTGTAGAGGATATATATATATATATATATATATATATATATATATATATATATATATATATATATATCGCATAAACAACCAAATCAGCATAGTGAAGAAAATCATGAAGATAGGTTGAAGTTGAAGACAAATCAAATGCGAAGATGTTGCGTAAATAACGCCATGAGTGAAACACTTCAAACAAAGAAATTTGGTGGTGGCGTTACCCACCGTATAGGAAGTATTAGACCCGGACATCAAGCACAATTATCGTGGCGCTCCAAGTCAAATTCCACGTTAATGTATTCACACTCGTAATGTAAGTCTTCATTGATTGAAGATATACGTTACTTCGTGTGTTGCACATCTAAGTCATCAACATGCATAAGTGTTAGGATGTGTGCTTGATCACAGGACATTTGAGGATTCCAAGATATTTAGCTCACACCGTTACTTGCAAAACCTTTTCTCATCCAAGGGCTTTGTGAAGATATCTGCCAGTTGCTCTTCAGTGTTGACGTGAATGATGTCAATATCTTTCTTCATGACATGATCCCTGAGAAAATGATGACGAATTTCAATATGCTTTGTCTTCGAGTGCCGGACTGGGTTGTTGGCAATCTTGATGGCGCTTTCGTTGTCGCAGAAGAGAGGTACTTGTTTCAGATTGATGCCTTAGTCCTTGAGAGTTTGCTTCATCCATAGAAGCTGAGCACAGCAAGATCCAGCAGCAATGTATTCATATTCAGCAGTTGAGAGTGATACACACTTCTGCTTCTTTGAAGACCAACAGACAAGTGATCCACCTTGTCACCAGCATAATCAGCATCCAAAAATCCAACCAAATCAAATTTTGAGCCCTTTGGATACCATAATCCGAGTGTTGGGGTGTGAGCCAAATATCGAAGAATTCGCTTCACAGCTAAGTGATGCGATTCCTTTGGTGCCGCTTGGAATCGAGCACATATGCAAACACTAAGCATAATATCTGGCCTAGATGCACATAGGTAAAGTAAGGAACCAATCATGGAGCGTTATACCTTTTGATCGAACTCTTTACCATTGTCGTCAGGACCCGGATGGTGTTTGGTCGGCATTGGCGTCGTGTATCCTTTGCACTCTTGCATTCCAAACTTCTTGAGACAATCTTGGAGGTATTTTTCTTGAGATATAAAGATGCCATTCCTTTGCCGATTTAATTTGAAGACCAAGGAAGAAATTGAGCTCTCCCATCATGGACATCTGATATTGTTCTTGCATCATGTATCCAAATTCATCACTATACTTACGTTGGTGCGGCCAAGATAATGTCATCCACATATATTTGGCATACAAACAGTTCACCATCATATGTCTTGGTGAAGAGTGTGGGATCAAGGGATCCAGGTTTGAAGCCTTTGCTCTTCAGGAAGTCTTTGATCGTATCATACCAGGCGCGAGGAGCTTGTTTGAGGCTATACAGTGCTTTATTTAGCTTGTACACTGACGGTGTCCTGGACTAGGGGGTACTCACCACGTCGTCTCCCGATCAGTTGGATTGGGCCGAGGATCCCCATGGACGTATACTCATGGGCCAGTCCGGACAGTTGCCGCATACAAGGAAGATTCCACAAGACTTGGCGATCAAGACAAGGACTCCTCCCCCACCGACGTATTCGGCTAGGACTCTTGTTATCCTAGGCCTCTGGTGCATTATATAAACCAGGGCCAGGCTAGTCGACACATATACAATATACAACAATCATTCCATAGGCTAGCTTCTAGGGTTTAGCCTCTACGATCTCGTGGTAGATCAACTCTTGTAATACTCATATCATCAAGATCAATCAAGCAGGAAGTAGGGTATTACCTCCATCGAGAGGGCCCGAACCTGGGTAAAACATCGTGTCCCTTGTCTCCTGTTACCATCCGCCTAGACGCACAGTTCGGGACCCCCTACCCGAGATCCGCCGGTTTTGACACCGACATTGGTACTTTCATTGAGAGCTCCTTTGTGTGTTCGGCAAAAGGTTGATGGCTCTCCTGCAGATCAACTACGACTTCGGCATCTTCGTCACCAGCTCGACTGGTCACCTTGGTTCGACCAAGGACTACACCCTATCTCCGATCGTCATGTTCGGATGAGGGCCTTCATCAAGATCAACTCCGATCTCTATCAAGATCATGGAGGAATCATCCAGGGAGCCCGGGGGCTCAACGTCAACATTGCCCTTGGGCGACCGTGCTGTTTTTCTGGACAGCGAACTTGAATCCGCCGTCAGCGCCTCCTCGAGCGTCGATTTGACGATTGCTTTGGTGGAATTGTGCGGCATTGAGTCTACAACAACCCTGGAAAATTTCGTCGAGTTCCGATGGAGGAATCTCTGGCAATATCCGATATACCGGAGCCGCATTGAATCTGGACGAGAATCCGGACGAGTTTAGGGCGTGGTGTCCAGCTTCTAGCTTGGACTTCCTTTGGAAGATCCGACCATTGATTGGCTGAGGAATTCTTATATCTACCATCCCTCAAAATTTCAGCTCGATCCGACCGTCCAAACTCCGGGAACCTTCCGATTACTACATCACTTTTCGGATCTGCTTTTCGCTGAAACGAATCGACCCGAGTTCGTCTTTTTTATGAACGGGATTTCGGAAATCCTTTTGAAGGAAGTTTTGTATGGGGTATTGTGTTTTGTTTCGAACACATCCCACTAACTTTAAGATCTTTTGAACATGATCTTCAACATCATGCTGGTGTCAAACCAGTGCGGCAATATTGCTCCATACGCCGACTGCGCTAGACACGTCGTCACTTTGTTGAGCCGAGCTCAACTTCTCCGGATCATCGTCTCGGCAAGCCGAACAAGAGTCCGACATCGCGAAGGATAAATCATCACCAACATCGCCGCCCCACGGATTACACGGAGCGGGCATACCGGCATCGCCGCACGGTCGCTTCATCAAGCCGGCATCGACCACGTCACAACCTACATCGACAGGGCCGCACTATTGCTTTTTCAAGCTGGTGTCCATCGCGCTGACGTACTTCGACATCTCGGCTGGACCGGGGGCTTCGCCATCTCTTCATCAACCTACTCCGGACACTTCGGCGTCACTAGCCGACCAGGCAATGGGTGCGCGGATCGAGTCCCAATTTTGGGAATCACCTTCCTTTGGATTGCTACAACAAATAAACCAGGTGCTATTAATCCTAGTATTTTATTTGCTTGTTTGGGTTAAGTTTTCCCAAAGAATTATTACTCTGGTTTGTCCATCATATGTATACAGGTCTATCAAATGGTGGCCGCATTATTGACGGTCGCATGATGGTTCGGTCAGTTTCCGTACATAGTCCGGCGAACGTCGCATCCGGAACTCGGACCGACCTGTGAATCCAGGCTTTGCCACGCTTTTATTGCATTACGCCGACGACCTGCATCGACATTGACTTCGGCGCCAGGCCATATTTCTTTTATTACTCACTTTGCATAAATTATTTATTATGCAACGATTTTTTTTAATTCTTATTATTACTATTATCCCCGGTCTGCACTATTTTTGTGCATGGAAAATGATCCACCGGACTATATCCTTTGGCGTCACCTTGGCTGGACGGGGCTTCGTCAACACTTCATTACCCCATGCGGGGACTTGGCATCACTCTGCCGTCCTGCATTGACCGTGCTATGTCACCACTTCGGAGTGCCGAGCTCTTTTGCTCCGCCACCTCGGGATCGGCTTGGGGGATGGAACCCCGCATCAAGCTCGGACCGCGTCGTCAATATCGAACACATTAACCAGCTAAGTTGCCTTCATGCTCAAAGTTTTAAATTTTTAACTTGTGTTCGGCTCAACCAAGCATTATACTTTTTTGGAAAAAAGTTGCTTGTAAAAAAATTTCTTGTCGAAACTTTGTTCGCACACAATTGACGCGCTACCCGCGCTCATTATACCTGGGGGCTTCTTTAACAGAAGCTTATTAATTTAGGCTTTATGCCCAACACATGTGTCACACTTCCGCATATACCTTTTATTCACCATTATATGCATCGATATGACTTAAGTTTTGGCCAAACTGGGTTGCCTGGCTCCTGTTCTTACCCCTACGTTCCCGATTGTTCGGCTAGGTGGTAAAGGGAGCACCTCTGCGATTGTTACCTGGGTCACCGGATGTGTACCTCAGACTGGGTGAAGCCGAAAGCAAGCGTTCTTAAGGGAATACTCGGTCGGTGAACTAAAAGATGATTTCTTACCTATTCATTTGCCTGTGCCCAGATGTTTTTCTGCTCTTTTCGCAGTCCGGACATGCACTTTAGGGCATACCTCCCCGGGAAAGGAACCCCTAACGGAACTATTCTCCTGGAAGATGTTTCTTACTAACCATGTAATATAACATAACTAGTTGGGCACTTGTCTGATAAAGCACTAATGACCCCTATGCCTGGTCTCCACGCATGCCCCGGTTTTTATAACCGCGAGGGTATTCGGACACACTCTGCACTATTGGGTCCAGAGGTTGAAGCGAAAAGGTACGCTACGACAAACGATCTACAATCCGGCTAGAAGGCATTCTACATGTCACCTTACATTTTATAGTCATCTTTTACCCAAGTCACTTGGGGGCTCTTATGTTTATTTGAGCCGTTTTATACTAAGTGTTTTTCTTCTTAGTCGTTGCAAAGTGTTTATTATTTATCACTCCTTTTTTCGACACGAAAAGCGGTCACTAGCCGGGGAGCCTAATTTCTCTCTCAAAACCGCTAGGGTTTAGTTTTCTAAATTGGACTAATGAGAAGTACTCCGCCTTGGTGATGGGATACTGAAGCCGTAGGCTGACCTGCTTGAAGTCTTGAGATAGGATGTGTCATGTTAAAGCACGGCAGAAGAACCTTTTTTCTTCTCTAAAGTCCAATTTTCGTATTGGCGCCGAACACTAGATCTTGTTCGGACGTCATGTTTTTACTGACGTTTTTTGGTTTTCCAAGCTTTTGGCACTTTTAAACTATTTGTGTGTTTTTAGCACAAGTCTCGCAGTGCAACGCTGGACACACTTAGAGATTCGGCAAAAACATTCTCGGATATTGCTATATATGCATCAGTTTCGAATTGTGTCTTCGGTCAATAGTTGGGTTGCCCGGATCCCGCGCTTGCCTCCTACGTTCCGCTTTGTTCGGCTAGGTGTGCAAAGGGAGAACCACTACGATTGTGCTTCCAGCTCGCATGGTCAAGCACCTCAGTGGAGAAAGCCGAAAACTGACTGTCACAATAGGTGTAAACTGGTCAGCGATCCGATGACTATATTAAATGACGGGCCATTCATAACATTGGCCGAAGTGTTTCCGGCTTGACCTCGACTGTCGCCGAACACTACCGGGGGCTATTAACTGGCCTCCCAAAATAAATCCTCGATCTTTTGCTCTTACATTGGAGCTGAGGTTTCATGATCATGCTTAGCATGACAACCCAAAGAAAGGAACCGATAGCGGGACTATTTTCTTTGGAAGACATTTCTTCTGTTCAACAAAGAATATAACATATCTCTCTGCGTACCTTTGTTTATAAAACCGTATGGCCAAATTGCCTTGTTTGTCATAAATCTTTGCCCTCATAAAGGCTTTTTAAAGTAGATTAAACACTCTCGCCATCTTGGCGAGGAGGTTGAAGCCGATGGTCGGTCAACAAAGTTCTGCATAATGCGGATCCGAGCATTAATGACATAAAGTACTTGGATACATTGAGTCATTACACATAATTTGTGATTTTACTATGGATATCGATCCTTAATTCGGCCACCGTTGACCGCATTAAGGCTCGGGTGCTACTGGGATTCGGGCTTATTATTTACAAATATTAAAGGGTCAAATCGATCCCCTTGTCTGGTATTGCCACCCGACCAGTGTCTGGGGGCTCTTGCATTGCCTGTCCAATGCAGAAAATTTTAAGTGCTGTCTGAGTTTCCGAGGAGGTTTTGATCCTCAGGTTGGTCGGCCGCACCCAACCTCAGTCTCGAGGTCTGAGCACGCCTCTTTTTGTGTCCCGAAGTATTCTGCCGAGCTAGGACTTGATCCTCAGACCAATTTTGCAAATCAACCTGACTCTCAGCAGCTACGGGGATCAGTGGTCTTATGTCATCCTTCATGGGCATCTTGGGTTTTAGACCGATACACACCTTGAGGGCTACTGGCCATGTATCTCGGCAGAGAATAAATTGCATCAATCAAAAATATTGACAAAAATCGGCCCACATTTGGGGTGGTGCACCACCTCGGAAGCAGTCCGGCATTAAGCTCGGACGCTTGTGGCTGGCTCCATAGAGGGCATTTCCGGCATTAAGCTCGGCTAAACTCCTTCAAACTTCTTTGAACCAAGGTGATTTACGACACCTCGGATACAGTCCGGTGTTGGAGCTCGGATACATAGTCCGGCGTTGGAGCTCGGATACCGTCCGGCGTTGGAGCTCGGATACATAGTCCGGCGATAGAGCTGGGAAGCAGTCCGGCAATGGTGCTCGGCTGCAAAAGGTACCTCGAATGCAGTCCGGCGTTAGAGCTCGGACGCAAGAGGACACTGCCTCCCGGGAATAACTTCAAACCCGAGGTGTGGCATAAAAATAACAAGGCATTGATAAAGGCCGGGAACTTAAAGGGGCTCCTCGGATACCCGACGTGTAAACTCGTCGAATGCATTTCAGCGATCCTCAAGATCGAAGATGAGAAGATTTGTTGAACCAGTTTTCAAGACCGACAGCCGAAGATGAAGAACAACTCGGAAGAATCAAGGAGCGTCCCCAACTTGAAGACCGGTTCAGGGGCTCTCGACGGTGTCTGGACTAGGGGTACTCACCACGTCGTCTCCCGATCGCTTGGATTGGGCCGAGGATCCCCATGGTCAGATACTCATGGGCCAGTCCCGACAGTTGCCGCATACAAGGAAGATTCCACAAGACTTGGCGATCAAGACAAGGACTCCTCCCCACCGACGATTCGGGTTAGGACTCTTGTTATCCTAGGCCTCTGGTGCATTATATAAACCAAGGCCAGGCTAGTCGACACATATACAATATACAACAATCATACCATAGGCTAGCTTCTAGGGTTTAGCCTCTACGATCTCGTGGTAGATCAACTCTTGTAATACTCATATCATCAAGATCAATCAAGGTGAAGTAGGGTATTACCTCCATCGAGAGGGCCCGAACCTGGGTAAAACATCGTGTCCCTTGTCTCCTGTTACCATCCGCCTAGACGCACAGTTCAGGACCCCCTACCCGAGATCCGCCGGTTTTGACACCGACATTGGTGCTTTCATTGAGAGCTCCTCTGTGTGTTCGGCAAAAGGTTGATGGCTCGCCTGCAGATCAACTACGACTTCGGCATCTTCTTCACCAGCTCGACTGGTCACCTTGGTTCGACCAAGGACTACGCCCTATCTCCGATCGTCATGTTCGGATGAGGGCCTTCATCAAGATCAACTCCGATCTCTATCAAGATCATGGAGGAATCATCCACGGAGCCCGGGGGCTCAACGTCAACATTGTCCTTGGGCGACCGTGCTGTTTTTCTGGACAGCAAACTTGAATCCGCCGTCAGCGCCACCTCGAGCGTCGGTTTGACGATTGCTTCGGTGGAATTGTGCGGAATTGAGTCTACAACAACCCTGGAAAATTTTGTTGAGTTCCGATGGAGGAATCTCTGGCAATCTCCGATATACCGGAGCCGCATTGAATCTGGACGAGAATCCGGACGAGTTTAGGGCGTGGTGTCCAGCTTCTAGCTTGGAATTCCTTTGGAAGATCCGACCGTAGTTGGCTGCGAAATTCCTGTATCTACCATCCCTCAAAATTTCAGCTCGATCCGACCGTCCAAACTTCGGGAACCTTCCGATTACTGCATCACTTTTCGGATCTGTTTTCTGTGCGAAAACGAATCCGACCCGAGTTCGTCTTTTTTATGAACGGGATTTCGGACATCCTTTTTGAAAGAAGTTTTGTACGGGGTATTGTGGTTTGTTTCCGAATACATCCCACTAACTTTAAGATCTTTTGAACATGATCTTCAACATCATGCTGGTGTCAAACCAGTTCGGCAATATTGCTCCACGGCTGCCGACCTGCGCTAGACATGTTGTCACTTTGTTGAGCCGAGCTCAACTTCTCCGGATCATCGTCTCGGCAAGCCGAACAAGACTCCGACATCGCGAAGGATAAATCATCACCAACATCGCCGCCCCACGGATTACACGGAGCGGGCATACCGGCATCGCCGCACGGTCGCTTCATCAAGCCCGCATCGACCACGTCACAACCTGCATCGACAGGGCCGCACTATTGCTTCTTCAAGCTGGTGTCCATCGCGCCGACCTACTTCGACATCTCGGCTGGACCAGGGGCTTCGCCATCTCTTCATCAACCTACTCCGGACACTTCGGCGTCACTAGCCGACCAGGCAATGGGTGCGCGGATCGAGTCCCAATTTCGGGAATCACCTTCCTTCGGATTACTACAACAAATAAACCAGGTGCTATTAATCCTAGTATTTTATTTGCTTGTTTGGGTTAAGTTTTCCCAAAGAATTATTACTCTGGTTTGTCCATCATATGTATACAGGTCTATCAAATGGTGGCCGCATTATTGACGGTCGCATGATGGTTCGTTCAGTTTCCGTACATAGTCCGGCGCATCCGGAACTCGGACCGACCTGTGAATCCAGGCTTTGCCACGCCTTTATTGCATTACGCCGACGACCTGCATCGACATTGACTTCGGCGCCAGGCCATATTTCTTTTATTACTCACTTTGCATAAATTATTAATTATGCAACGATTTTTTTTAATTCTTATTATTACTATTATCCCTGGTTTGCACTATTTTTTGTGCACAGGAAAATGATCCAGCCGGACTATATCCTTTGGTGTCACCTCGGCTGGACGGGGGGCTTCGTCAACACTTCATTACCCCATGCAGGGGACTTCGGCATCACTCTGCCGTCCTGCATTGACAGTGCTATGTCACCACTTCGGAGTGCCGAGCTCTTTTGCTCCGCCACCTCGGGATCGGCTTGGGGGATGGAACCTTGCCCCGCATGAAGCTCGGACCGTGTCGTCAATATCGAACACATTAACCAGCTAAGTTGCCTTCATGCTCAAAGTTTTAAATTTTTAACTTGTGTTCGGCTCAACCAAGCATTATACTTTTTTTGGAAAAAAGTTGCTTGTAAAAAAATTTCTTGTCGAAACTTTGTCTGCACACACTTGACGCGCTACCCGCGCTCATTATACATGGGGGCTTCTTTAACAGAAGCTTATTAATTCGGGCTTTATGCCCAACACATGTGTCACACTTCCGCATGTACCTTTTATTCACCATTATATGCATCGATATGACTTAAGTTTTGGCCAAGCTGGGTTGCCTGTGCTTACCCCTACGTTCCCGATTGTTCGGCTAGGTGGTAAGGGGAGCACCTCTACGATTGTTACTGCCGGGTCAGCCGGATGTGTACCTCAGACTGGGTGAAGCCGAAAGCTAGCGTTCTTAAGGGAATACTCAGTCGGTGAACTAAATGATGATTTCTTACCTATTCATTTACTTGCCCCCAGATGTTTTTCTGCTCTTTTCGCAGTCCGGACATGCACTTTAGGGCATGCCTCCCAGGGAAAGGAACCCCTAACGGAACTATTCTCCCTGGAAGATGTTTCTTACTAACCATGTAATATAACATAACTAGTTTGGCACTTGTCTGATAAAGCACTAATGACCCCTACGCCTGGTCTCCACGCATGCCCCGGTTTTTGTAACCACGAGGGTATTCGGACACACTCCGGACTATTGGGTCCAGAGGTTGAAGTGAAAAGGTCCGCTACGACAAACGATCTACAATCCGGCTAGAAGGCATTCTACATGTCACCTTACATTTTATAGTCAACTTTTACCCAAGTCACTTGGGGGCTCTTATGTTTATTTGAGCTGTTTTATACTAAGTGTTTTTCTTCTTAGTCGTTGCAAAGTGTTTATTATTTATCACTCCTTTTTTCGACACGAGTGTGCGGTCACTAGCCGGGGAGCCTAATTTCTCTCTCAAAACCGCTAGGGTTTAGTTTCCTAAACTGGCCTAATGAGAAGTACTCCGCCTTCTGGACGGGAGACTGAAGCCGTAGGCTGACCCGCTTGAAGTCTTGAGATAGGATGTGTCATGTTAAAGCACGGCAGAAGCACTTTTTTTCTTCTCTAAATTCCAATTTTCGGATTGGCACCGAACACTAGATCTTGTTCGGACGTCATGTTTTTACTGATGTTTTTTGGTTTTCCAAGCTTTTGGCACTTTTAAACTATTTGTGTGTTTTTAGCACAAGTCTCGCAGTGCAACGCTGGACACACTTAGAGATTCGGCAAAAACATTCTCGGATATTGCTATATATGCATCAGTTTCGAATTGTGTCTTCGGTCAATAGTTGGGTTGCCCGGCTCCCGCGCTTGCCTCTTACGTTCCGCTTTGTTCGGCTAGGTGTGCAAAGGGAGAACCACTATGATTGTGCTTCCATCTCGCATGGTCAAGCACCTCAGTGGAGAAAGCCGAAAACTGACTGTCACAATAGGTGTAAACTGGTCAGCGATCCGATGACTATATTAAATGACGGGCCATTCATAACATTGGTCAAGTGTTTCCGGCTTGACCTCGATCGTCGCCGAACACTACCGGGGCTATTAACTGGCCTCCCAAAATAAATCCTCGATCTTTTGCTCTTACATTGGAGCTGAGGTTTCATGATCATGCTTAGCATGACAACCCAAAGAAAGGAACCGATAGCGGGACTATTTTCTTTGGAAGACATTTCTTCTGTTCAACAGTAATATATCATATCTCTCTGCGTACCTTTGTTTATAAAACCGTATGGCCAGATTGCCTTGTTTGTCATAAATCTTTGCCCTCATAAAGGCTTTTTAAAGTAGGACAAACTCTCCTCGGCTACTGGCCGAGGAGGTTGAAGCCGATGGTCGGTCAACAAAGTTTTGTACAATGCGGATCCGAGCATTAATGACATAAAGTACTTGGATACATTGAGTCATTACACATAATTTGTGATTTTACTATGGATATCGATCCTTAATTCGCCACCCGTGCCGCATTAAGGCTCGGGGCTACTGGGCTTCGGGCTTATTATTTACAAATATTAAAGGGGCACATCGATCCCCGATCCGGTATTTCCACCCGACCCGGTGTCTCGGGGCTCTTGCATTGCTGTCCAATGCGTAAAATTTTAAGTGCAATACAGTTTCGAGGAGATTTTGATCCTCGGGTTGGTCGGCCGCACCCAACCCGAGTCTCGAGGTCTGAGCATGCCTCTTTTGTGTCGAAGTATTCGGCCGAGCTAGGACTTGATCCTCGGACCGATTTTGCAAATCAACTTTGAGTCTCGGCTGACTCTACGGGATCAGCGGTCTTATGTCATCCTTCATGGGCATCTTAGGTTTTAGACCGATACACACCTTGAGGGCTACTGGCCATGTATCTCGGCAGAGAATAAATTGCATCAATCAAAAATATTGACAAAAATCGGCCCACATTTGGGGTGGTGCACCACCTCGGAAGCAGTCCGGCATTAAGCTCGGAGGCTTGTGGCTGGCTCCATAGAGGGCATTTCCGGCATTAAGCTCGGCTAAACTCCTTCAAACTTCTTTGAACCAAGGTGATTTACGACACCTCGGATACAGTCCGGTGTTGGAGCTCGGATACATAGTCCAGCGTTGGAGCTCGGATACCGTCCGGCGTTGGAGCTCGGATACATAGTCCGGCGATAGAGCTGGGAAGCAGTCCGACGTTGGTGCTCGGCTGCAAAAGGTACCTCGAATGCAGTCCGGCGTTAAAGCTCGGACGCAAGAGGACACTGCCTCCCGGGAATAACTTCAAACCCGTGGTGTGGCATAAAAATAACAAGGCATTGATAAAGGCCGGAAACTTAAAGGGGCTCCTCGGATACCCGACGTGTAAACTCGTCGAATGCATTTCGGCGATCCTTAAGATAGAAGATGAGAAGATTTGTTGAACCAGTTTTCAAGACCGACGACCGAAGATGAAGAACAGCTCGGAAGAATCGAGGAGCGTCCCCAACTTGAAGACCGGTTCAGGGGGCTACTGACGGTGTCCTGGACTAGGGGGTACTCACCACGCCGTCTCCCGATTAGTTGGATAGGGCCGAGGATCCCCATGGCCGTATACTCATGGGCCAGTCCGGAAAGTTGCCGCATACAAGGAAGATTCCACAAGACTTGGCGATCAGGACAAGGACTTCTCCCCCACCGGCGTATTCGGCTAGGACTCTTGTTATCCTAGGCCTCTGGTGCATTATATAAACCAGGGCCAGGCTAGTCATTACATATACAATATACAACAATCATACCATAGGCTAGCTTCTAGGGTTTAGCCTCTACGATCTCGTGGTAGATCAACTCTTGTAATACTCATATCATCAAGATCAATCAAGCAGGAAGTAGGGTATTACCTCCATCGAGAGGGCCCGAAGCTGGGTAAAACATCGTGTCCCTTGTCTCCTGTTACCATCCGCCTAGACGCACAGTTCGGGACCCCCTACCCGAGATCCGCCGGTTTTGACACCGACATACACCATATCAGGATGTTTTGGATCTTCAAAGCCAGGGGGTTGAGCGACATATACTTCTTCTTCAATCTTGCCGTTGAGAAATGCACTCTTCACATCCATTTGATAGAGCAAGATGTTGTGGTGGTTAGCATAGGCTAGTAGTATGCGAATAGCTTCAAGCCTAGCTACAGGAGAAAATGTTTCATCGAAGTCAATTCCTTCAACTTGAGTATATCCTTGAGCCACAAGCCGTGCTTTGTTTCTCGATTTACTTGACCATGCTCATCTTGCTTGTTTCGATATATCCATTTGGTGCCAATAATGTTATGCTTGCGAGGGTCAGGGCGCTTGACAAGTTCCCAAGCATTTTTTAGCTTGAACTGTTGAAGTTCTTCTTGCATAGCTTGTATCCATTCTGGTTCCATAAAGGCTTCAGAAACTTTCTTGGATTCTGATATTGACACAAAAGAAAAGTGCCCACAGAAATTTGCTAGCTGTGTTGCTCTTGAGCGAGTAAGCGGACCAGGTGCATTGATGCTATCGATTATCTTCTCAATCTGTACTTCATTTGCAACTCGAGAATGAACTGGACGAAGACTTTGCTCATGCTGATCATTGTCATCATTGGGAGGATTGTCTTCAGGCTGAGCATTGTCTTCTGGTTGGTTAAGTGTAGAAATGATAAGTTCTTCTTCAGGCTGTGCTTCAGAAGGCATGATTTCACCAGTTCCCATCAACTTGATAGGTTCGCTGGGCGGAGCTTCGTCTAGTGTACTTGGTAGGAACTCTCTTTGTGAACCATTGGTTTCATCAAATCGCACGTCTACAGTTTTGACGATTTTGTAGAGATAAAGGTTGAAGACTCTGTAGGAGTGCGAGTCCTTTCCGTAACCGAGCATGAAGCCTTCGTGAGCTTTAGGTTCAAATTTTGACTTGTGATGGGGATCCTTGATCCAGCACTTAGCCCCAAATACTCTGAAGTAGCTAACATTTGGCTTCTTGCCAGTAAGGAGCTCAAAGGATGTTTTGTTCAGAATCTTATGGATATAAACACGGTTGATGATGTGACAAGCTGTATCAATAACTTCAGGCCAGAACTTTCTTGGTGTCTTGTACTCGTCGAGCATTGTTCGAGCCATCTCAATGAGGGTTCTGTCCTTGCGCTCCACGATGCCATTTTGCTGAGGTGTGTATGGAGCAGAGAACTCATGAGTGATTCCCATGTTATCCAGATAAAGATCAAGTCCGGTGTTCTTAAATTCAGTGTCGTTATCACTTCTGATATGCTTGATCTTGACTCCATAATTGTTCATTGCTCGAGTGGCGAAGCGTCTAAAGACATCTTGCACTTCAGTATTGTAGAGAATTTTGTGCACCCATGTGTATCTTGAGTAGTCATCAACAATGACGAAGCCATAGAGACAAGAAGTTGTTGTGAGGGTAGAGTAATGAGTAGGGCCAAAAAAATCCATGTGTAACAGCTCGAAGGGTAGAGATGTCATCATGATTGTCTTCGAGGGGTGCTTTGCCCTAGTCATCTTTCCAGCTTCGCAGGCACCACACAAATGATCCTTCTTGAACTTGACACCTTTGATGCCTATGACATGCTTCTTCTTGGTGAGTGTGTGTAAGTTCCTCATGCCATCATGCCCAGCCTCCGATGCTAGAGCCAGCATTCTGAAGCTTTTGCAAGAAGACATACGGCAAGCTGTGGACCTGCTGAGAAATCTACCATGTATAGATCATCTTTCCTATACCCTTCAAAGACTAGAGACTTGTCAGATTCCATTTGTACAAGGAAACGATATTTTCCGAATATCACAATCATGTTCAAGTCACAAAGCATTGAGACAGACATCAAGTTGAAACCAAGGGATTCAACAAGCATCACTTTATCCATGTGTTGATCCTTTGAGATTGCAACTCTACCTAGACCCAATACCTTGCTTCTACCAAAGGTCAAGAAATATGATGTGACTCTTGTCTGATGGACGTAAGGTTGAGTCCATGAGAAGACTTCGATCACTAGTCATATGATTAGTGCATCCACTGTCCATAATCCATTCTGAAGCATGAGGTGTCATACCCTACAGTACAGTTCGGGGGATAGGCTTCACCAAGAGCATTGTGAAGCACAAACATTTGACGGGCAAGTGGATTATTGAAGCTTAAATCAAGATTAGGACTGATAGGATGAATGGCAAACGATTCAGGAACAAAATACATAGTGAGACCATTTGGGCATTTGATCTTGTGCCCTACAAGATGTTTTAGGTCCCGATCTATAGCATCAGACGCCGTTGATTTTCGGCTGGGAGACCCTTTCCTGCAAAAGAGAGTTAATTCTTCTTAACCACCCACATCTTCAGGGGTGGCTTAGAAGCAATGAGTCTAAGTGCAGCATCTGAGAATTTCGGCTTTGGTGCCCTAGCAAATAGCCTTGCAGGAGATGAATGATACTCGTATGAATAAGCAGAAAAGTTCTTAGTTCTACGAACATAGCGGTTTGAAGACACACGCTCATATTCATAAATATGAGTACGGTTTCCCTGCAAAACATTGGCGTTAGGGTGACTGAGGTGAGTCCTCTGTCTGTATGAAGCCTTTGGACCATATGACGCCTTAGGTCTGGGGTTTGTCTTCTTCCTGGTGGTGTCATGATGACATTCATCGGAAGATTCTCAAGACAGCTTTTGGAAACCCAGATCTTCTTCAGAGGCGGTCCATTCCTGCAGCTTAGTACCAATATACGGCAAACACTTCACCATTCGATTCTTGAACAGCTTATAGTTTGCATCAAAGGATTCATCAATGATAATAGGGTTAGCGAGGTAAAGCCAGATAAGGTGGATGGATCCTTGAAGGTCCCTTTGCAGCAACCCATGTGGTTTTGGGATACCGCTCGGGGCTTCGAGGAACCATCAACATTCATTTTCCTCTCGAACCCAACACCCTCTTTCCTAAGGTTTCGGTTCGTAATACTGCTTTTTGAGGACATCGCAAAGTGTCTCGATGCCGTTTGAGCACTTTTATACATCCTGTTTCAAGCAATGTCTTCAACCTAGCATTTTCATCAGCAATAGCAGTGGTATCCTCCGCAGAGGGGTTAGTTACCACATTAGTAGTTGAAGACAATGCAACAATAGCAGCAGTTGAACATTCAACAACAGAGGTAGCGATATCACGCTCAAGAAATTTTGGACATGGTGGTTCAAATCCATCCTGAGCGGAACTGATCTGTTGAGCGCGAAGTGAATCATTCTCTTTTTGAAGATCTTCATGAGCCGCTCTCAATTTCTCAAGCTCTTGCTTCCTTTGAAGATAATCATAGGAGAGCGTTTCATGAGTAGTTGAGAGCGTTTCATGACGACTTTCAAGTTCTTGGTACTTAGCATGAAGATTTTAATGTCTTCAACTAAGGACCGTGAACGTGTCATTTCCAAGTCCAACAGGTCATCGCTTTTGTCTAATAGTTTTGAGTATGTTCCATAGCTCTTTGTTGTTCGGTTGCAATTTTAGCAAGTGTTTTGTAGCTGGGTTTGGATTCACAATCAGAGTCATCTTCACTTGATGTTTGAAAGTAAGCATCACGTGATTTTACCTTGGCACCGCCTGCCATGAAGCAAGAGGGTGGGAGCAGGGTCGTCCTTGTCATCGCCTTGACGTTGGTGTAGAAGTCATTGTCTTAAGTGTTGAGGATGGACTTGGCAACATAGGCTGTGGCTAAAGCCAGACTTGCAACGCCACGGTCGGACTCCTCTTCAGACTCCACCTCCACCTCCTTAGAAGCAGACTCCTCCTCTGCATCCATTTCCTTGCCAACAAAAGCACGAGCCTTGCCAGATGAGCTCTTCTTATGCAATGAAGACTTTGATGAGGACTTGGAAGAAGACTTTGAAGATTTCTTCTTCTTCTTGTCATCAGAATCATATTCCTTGCTCTTCTTCTTCTTCTTCTTCTTCTTCTCATTGTCCCACTGTGGACACTCAGAGATATAGTGTCCAGTTTTCTTGCACTTGTGACAGGTTCTCTTCTTGTAGTCATGAGTGGAAGCTTCATCATTTCTTGAGCTAGATCGTGAAGACTTTCTGAAGCCTTTCTTCCTAGTGAACTTCTAGAACTTCTTCACAAGCATAGCAAGTTCCTTTCCAATGTCTTCAGGATCATCGTAACCGCAATGATTCTTCTTCAGATGAGGAAACAACTTTTGCCTTCAAAGCGCGAGTTCGCCCATAGTTTGGACCATAGATATCTCTTTTCTCAGAAAGCTGGAACTCATGTGTGTTGAGCCTCTCAAGTATATCAGACGAATCGAGTGTCTTGAAGTCAGGACGTTCTTGTATCATGAGGGCAAGGGTGTCAAAAGAGCTGTCAAGTGATCTCAGTAGTGTCTTGATGATTTCATGCTTGGTGATCTCAGTGGCGCCGAGAGCATGAAGCTCATTTGTGATGTCAGTGAGGCGATCAAACGTGAGCTGGACATTTTCATTGTCATTTCTCTTGAAGCGGTTGAAGAGGTTGCGAAGAACACTGATCCTTTGATCCCTCTGGGTTGAGACGCCTTCGTTGACCTTGGATAGCCAGTCCCAGACTAGCTTCCACGTTTCCAGAGCACTCACACGGCCATACTGTCCTTTGGTCAGATGACCACAGATGATGTTCTTTGGCAAGAGAGTCCAGTTGGATGAACTTCTTGACATCGCCAGGGTGTCACCTTCACCAGCTTTTGGGAACGTCGTTCTTGACGACATACCGTAGGTCGACATCAATGGCTTCAAGATGCATGCACATCTTATTCTTCGTAGGGATTGTCGGTTCCCATCGAACACGGGGCAAGCAGCGGAGACTTTGATTATCCCTGCAGTCGATATAGCTAAAACTCCAGGTGGTTAAACCGAATCACACAGAACAAGGGAGTACCTTGCTCTGATACCAATTGAAAGTGCTAGTTATCGATTAGGGGGGGTGAATAGGCGATTTTTAGGAAAGTCTTTAAAACACGGATGTTTCGAAGACAAACAATAGAAATGACCTAATTGATATGCAGCGGAAGATAAACTACAACAAGCAAACCATAGTCTAGTATGCAATAACGTGAAAGTACAAGACTAATAGCAGCTTGGTAGTAGAATAAAGATGGAAGATAGTGAGAAGCCAATGAACAAAAGTAGTCAAGCAATGAAGTCAAAAAGGTATGACAAATAGGCAATGACTTCACGAAGACAAACTCTAAGTAAGGTGTGGGAGAAGATAGAACCAGTCACTTGTTGAAGACACGGGATTTGTTGGACCAGTTCCAATTGTTGTGACAACTGTACATCTGGTAAGGGAGGCTGAGATTCAACTCAGAAGACCGCGTCTTCACCTTATTCCCCTTGAGCTAAGGACACACAGTCCTCGCCCAATCACTCTGGTAAGTCTTCAAGGTAGACTTCCGAACCTTCACAGACTGCGTTCACCGGCAATCCACAATGACTCTTGGATGCTCAGAACGCGACGCCTAACCGGCAGGAGGAGGATTCACAGTCCTCAAGTGTAATAAGTCTTGGTCACATAGGCATGTAAACACTTGATGATGCCTAACACTCTTTGGCTCTGGGTGTTTGGGCTTTGTCCTTGCAAGGATTTCTCTCTCTCAAAGGCTTCGAGGTGGGTTGCTCTCAAACGACAAAAGCCGTGCACTAACTCTGAGCAGCCACCAATTTATGGTGTAGGGGGTGGGCTATTTATAGCCACTAGGCAACCCGACCTGATATGTCCGAAATGACGCTGGGTCACGAAGGAACTGATACGTGTTCCAACGGTCAGATTTCAAACACACACGACAACTTTACTTAGGCTACAAGCAAAGCTGACTCATCCAGCTCTGGATAAGTTTTGCTTTCATTGTCTTCGGCCAAGACATAGGATTTGGGTTGAGCATCACTTCCGTCCATTCTCGACTATGATCACTTGGACCCCACTTAACGATACGGTGGTTCCTATGACTCAACAAAGAAGAAAAGGAAACAACGAAACAACACGATCTTCAAGGCCCATAGTCTTCACTCAATGTCTTCTCATGTCCTAGTCTTCAATGTGAATATCTTCACATACTACCATTGTCGTCAATGTCTTCATACATTTTTAGGGGTCATCTTCGGTAGGTAAACCGAATCAATGGGGGACACCACCTGCGTTATCCTGCAATTCTCACAAAGCATTAGTCCCTCAACCACATTTGTCGTCAATACTCCAAAACCAACTAGGGGTGGCACTAGATGCACTTACAGTTGCTCTCCACTCGGTAGGATTTTTCAAACTTAGGCGAGTACTTGGACTGCAGCTAGGCCCCCGAGTGAGAGGCTTGCTCACCACTCGGTAGGATTTTTCGAACTTAGGCGAGTACTTGGACTGCAGCTAAGCCCCCGAGTGAGAGGCTTGCTCACCACTCGGTAGGATTTTTCGAACTTAGGTGAGTACTTGACTGCAGCTAAGCCCCCGAGTGGGAGGCTTGGTCACCACTCGGTTGGATTTTTTGAACTTAGGCGAAACGGATTCGCAGCTAAGCCCCCGAGTGAGAGGCTTGCTCACCACTCGGTAGGATTTTTCGAACTTAGGTGAAACGGATTCGCAGCTAAACCTCCGAGTGGGAGGGTCGCTCTCCACTCGGTAGGATTTTTCAAACTTAGACGAGTACTTGGACTGCAGCTAAGCCCCCGAGTGAGAGGCTTGCTCACCACTCGGTAGGATTTTTCGAACTTAGGCGAGTACTTGGACTGCAGCTAAGCCCCCGAGTGAGAGGCTTGGTCTCCACTCGGTAGGATTTTTCGAACTTAATCGGGTACTTGACTGCAGCTAAGCCCCCGAATGGGAGGCTTGCTCAGCACTCGGTAGGATTTTTTGAACTTAGGCGAAACGGATTCGCGAACTTAGGCAAAACAGATTCGCAGCTAAGCCTCCGAGTGAGAGGCCTGCTCACCACTCGGTAGGATTTTTCAGACTTGGGCGAAATAGATTTGCAGCGAAGTCACCCACTGGGGGATTTCAAACGGAAACAAAAGCAACAACAATCGTTTAGGAAGATTATAAAGCTCTTGTCTTTGATAAATAAATGACACGGGTATTTCTTATTACATCTCATCCGAGTGAGTACTTAAGTATAAAAGGGGCAGAGCAGCTCCACATTCCAAGCTCGTGGCTCGTCTTTCTGATGCTCGACATTGTAAAGATGGTATGCTCCATTGTGGAGAACTCTGGTGATAATGAAGGGGCCTTCCCAAGCAGGGGCAAGCTTGTGTGGCTTCTGTTGATCCACGCGAAGAACCAAGTCTCCCTCTTGAAAGGCTCGAACCTTCACGTTTCTGGCGTGGAATCGACGCAAATCTTGCTGATAGATGGTCGACCGGATCAATGCCATCTCTCTTTCCTCTTCTAAGAGATCGACTGAATCCTGCCGGGCCTGTTCCACTTCCTCTTCAGAGAAGAGCTCGACTCGGGGTGCGTTGTGGAGCAGGTCACTTGGCAGAACAACTTCGGCTCCATAGACCAAAAAGAAAGGAGTTCGTCCGGTCGACCGATTGGGAGTTGTCCTCAAACCCCAAAGAACTGATGGAAGTTAGTCGACCCAGGCGCCTGCTGCGTGTTTGAGATCACGCATCAGTCGCGGTTCCAGTCCTTTGAGGATTAGACCATTTGCCCTTTCTGCTTGTCCATTCGACTGCGGGTGAGCGACTGAAGCATAGTCGACTCGTGTGCCTTGAGAAGCGCAAAAGCTCTAAACTCATCAGAATCGAAGTTCGACCCGTTGTCAGTGATGATGCTGTGTGGAACTCCATATCTGAATGTCAATTCTCTGATGAAGCTGACAGCGGTGCTGGCTTCAAGATTGTTGATAGGTTTAGCTTCGATCCATTTGGTAGACTTGTCGACTGCTACAAGCACATGAGTAAATCCACTCCTACCAGTTCTCAGTGGCCCAATCATATCCAATCCCCAAACAGCAAAGGGCCAGACGAGGGGAATGGTCTTCAAGGCTGATGCAGGCTTGTGAGACATATTAGAGTAAAACTGGCAACCTTCACATCTGTCGACTATATCTTTCGCCATTTCATTTGCTCGTGGCCAATAAAATCCGGCTCGATATGCTTTAGCCACAATGGCCCGAGAGGACGCATGGTGACCACAGGTCCCCGAGTGGATATCATTGAGGATCATTCAACCTTCTTCTGGTGTTATGCATTTCTGACTGACCCCAGTCACACTTTCCTTGAACAATTGTCCCCTTATCACCGTAAAGGCCTTGGATCAATGGACGGTCTGTCAAGCCTCCTCTTCATCCTCTGGTAGTTCCTTCCTAAGGATGTACGCGATGTAAGGCACTGTCCAGTCGGGAGTGATGACCAGAACGTCTATGATTAGGTCGACCGCGACTGGGACCTCGAATTCAGTCTGATCTGTGGCGCTCTTAGGTTGCGGGGGCTCTTCTGTAAAAGGATCTTCTTGAACTGATGGTGTGTGAATGTGTTCCAGAAACACATTGCTGGGAATGGCTTCTCTCTTGGAACCTATTTTCGCCAAATCATCGGCTGCTTGATTTTTTAGTCGGGGTATATGATGGAGCTCTAACCCCTCAAACTTCTTCTCCAACTTTCTCACCGCATTGCAGTAGCCAGTGATGGCTGGGCATCTGACGTCCCACTCTTTCATCACTTGATTGACTACCAAATCTGAGTCGCCATAGACCATGAGGCAATGGACGCCAAGTGAAATGGCCATGCACAACCCATATAAGAGTGCTTCATATTCTGCTTCGTTATTGGAGGAACCAAAGTGAATCTGGAGTACATATCTGAGCTTGTCTCCTCGGGGGGATACTAGTACCACCTCGGCACCAGAACCATTCAGCTTCTTGGAACCGTCAAAGAACATGGTCCAAAGGTTCGAGTGAACTTGAGTCGGCAGTTGCTGTTCGATCCACTCGGCGAGGAAATCAGCTATTGCTTGGGACTTGATAGCTTTCTTTGCCTCAAACTGAATATCTAAGGGATGGAGTTAAATCGCCCATTTTGCCACTCGACCAATTGCATCTCTGTTGTGCAGAATCTCTGATAATGGAGCGTCGCTGACGACTGTAACAGAGTGGTCAGAGAAATAGTGTGCAACCTTATTCGTGGTCTTCTAAATCCCATAAACAAGCTTCGGATAGTGCGGATATCTCTGTTTCGACGGAGTCAGAACTTCAGAAACATAATAAACCAGGCGCTGAACTTTATATGCTTTTCCCTCTTCTTCTCGCTCGACCGTAAGTACTGTACTGACGACTTGTCCAGTGGGTGCTATATAAAGCAGTAGAGGTTCTTTGCTGATTGGGGCAGCAAGCATCGGCTGGGTGGAAAGCAGGGCTTTTAGCTCTACAAACGCTGCATCAGCTTCGGGAGTCCACTCGAACTTATCTGACTTCTTCATCAGTCGGTAGAGAGGCAGCGCCTTCTCACCGAGTCTAGAAATGAATCGACTTAGTGCGGCCAAACAACCAGTAAGCTTCTGGACATCATGCACACACACAGGGCGTTTCATTCGGAGTATGGGACCAACTTTCTCGGGGTTAGCATCGGTCCCTCGTTCGAAAACGAGAAAACCGAGTAACTTTCCTCCTGGAACTCCGAACGTGCACTTTGATGGATTAAGCTTGATATTGTACCTTCTGAGGTTGGCAAAGGTTTCAGCAAGGTCAGCCAGTAGGTCGGAACCTTCACGTGACTTGACCACAATATCATCCATGTACGCTTCCACATTCCGACTGATTTGAGTGAGTAAACACTTCTGAATCATCCGCATGAATGTGGCTCCAGTGTTCTTCAGACCGAATGGCATAGTGACATAACAGAAGCACCCGAATGGGGTGATGAAAGCTGTTTTAATTTCATCGGTTCCATACAGACGGATCTGATGATACCCGGAATAGGCGTCCAAAAAGGACAAACGCTCACACCCCGCAGTTGTCGGACTTCGGGTTATGGCAGACCCTTGAGGTTCGAACACTGGGGCGCGCGCGGAGATCTTTCCCCTACCAGTTCACGCGTGAATGGATTGCGACGGATCTAAACTAGGAACGATGAACAACACAAGAGACACGAGGTTTATACTGGTTCGGACCACCGTGGTAGTGTAATACCCTACTCCAGTGTGTGGTGTGGTGGATTGTCTCAGGGGCTGATGATGAACAATACAAAGGGAGAACAGCCTCGCGAGGGGCTGTTCTGGGGCTGGTGCGATGAACTGCTTGGGTGAGTTCGATCGCCTCTCTCTCTAGGGGGTTCGACTTGTTTCCCGTCTCGTCGATTGATCGATCTAGTCTCTTCGATTCATCCCCCACCCTTGTGGTGGCTAGTCCTATTTATAGAGGGAGGCCCTGGGCCTCTTCCCAAATAATGAGCGGGAAGGGCGCCAACAATCGGCCATTTTGAACGGGAACATCTAGTACACTTATCCTGCCTAAAGTTGGTCTTTGGCTGCCAAAAGCTCTGGTCGTGACGCCGTCCTGGGCTCCACGATGACCTCCATCCTGCCGTTCTGCTAGTCTTGGTCTTGTTGCACCGAAGCGGTAACCTTTGCCTGATGCCTTGGCCTGTGCTTGCCTCCTTTGCACCAAAGGGGAAACGAGGACACTGCGCAGGCTGGCGCTCACCGGCCTTGATCGTCATGGCTTGCATCACGGGGCACCTCGTGAGGTACCCTGCCTTGATCTCTCCGCCTCCTCGCGAGCCCGCCTCGACGAGTCCGCTCTCGAGGAAGGTTCCTGCTGCCCCGCCTCATGAGGCTTGGCCCCTCGCGAGGGTCTTGAGCTTGAATCGATGAAGCTGGGCCGTGCTAGGCCCCCACTTGAGCCACGTTGCAGGCCGCAGGCAGGCAAGTCTGGGGGCCCCCGTTCCCAGAACACTGACAATAGCCCCCGGGCCCAAGGCGCGCCCGGACTTGGCTTAGCCAAGAAGCGACGGGGCAAGTGCGAAGCGCCGCGGGCCCCAACAGCCTGTGGCCTTGGGCGCCGCGTGGTGATTGATTGGTCGTGGACGTCTCCGCTTCCCCATGATGCCTCGGCAACCGCTTGACTTGACAAGTCCCTGCACGCAGAGATGGGTCATGATTACCTGAGATCGTGGAGGCCGACGGTTGGCCTCCTCCGGCTATAAGTACGGAACGACGCGAGCCCTTCCAGTCCGTCTCTTCTTGCTGCTCCTTCCTCTCCATCCTTGCCCTTGGTCCATATTGCGACAATGGCTCCGATCCACCGGTTTTCTGCAGAAGAGAAGGGAAAGGCCCCCCGAGAGGGTCCCGGCCCGCTTCCGGCGAAGAAACGGCTAGCCCTCTGCCGCCAAGATGAGGGCGCCCGGCAGGACGTGTCGAGGCCCTGGTACGAGCGGCCACCACCAGGGTTCCCGCTGCCCTTGTACGCCCGCATTGAGGGCCCTGGTGGAGTAGACGCCGAGCGCCACGGACGACACCGCCGTCGGTGTCGGCGGGTCACGACGATGCGCGTCGTTCCTCCTGGATTCCATGACGAGGGCTCTTCCCGAGAGTTTGTGCTCCACGCCGCCATGCCTCCTCAATCTTGGATTCGCCTTCCTCCCTCCTTCGCCTTCGAGATCCCGCAGAGGGGCTCTCTGGAGCTCTGGTTGCAGCATGCTAGCTGCAGCACCCCTGCGACCGGAGTGGAGGTTGCGGTCGTTGCTTCGGGCAAGGTCTACATGACCCGAGGCTGGGGCGAGATCGCCAGGGTCTGCCGGACGAGGGGTGCCCTCATGATCTACCTGGAATACGATGGCGCTTCCTTGATGTTCTTCAAGGTCTTTGACGCAGATGGACGCCGGCTAGAATGCTGCCCCGAGAAGGGCGGTCGGGGCGTCGTTGTGGCAAGGACTAGGCCCGCCGGTCGACCCCTCGGCAGCTCTTTGGGCAGCAGCGAAGGGACAGGAGGGTCCAGCGCCTCTGCCGAGCTTCTGGCGACTCCGGAGACGAGCGACGACAGCTACGAGCCTCCGATATTGCGTCGCGCCCGGAGCCAGGCGGGCGCTTCAGGCTGCCGGTGCCGGTGATCTGGATGGGGTTGGCGCCGGCGCCTGGCGGCCCATTGTTGATGATGGCGTCTCCTGCGGAGGCACGCGTAGTCGGCGTTCCTTAGGATTAGCACCTTTTATTTCCTGCAAAGAATCGAAGTAGCACCCCGCGGGGGTATGTAAGGCGCTGGCCATGTTTTGTGAATATTATGTCCTTATGATGAATCGGTGCGAGATGCTTGTTCTGCCCCAGCTCAGCTCCCCCTTTCTTTCCTCACGAGGACTTTGGTGCTCTGCGTTGACAGGTCCCGGTCCCCACGCAGGCTTCAGCCATCGCTGGTATGACAAGTCGCGATGCCGTGGGTCAAGGCCAGGAGGTGAGCGGCCCGAGGTCCAGTAAGAGCCCTTGAGTCGCGATGCTCGGGAGGTCCCCTTTAGCGCTCAAGCAGCCTCCGCTGGGCAAGAAAGGTAGGCAGCTTTGTCGTGACAGAGCAGCAGTAGGCGAGGGTTTAGTGCTGAGTCGGATCAGTTTTGGCGTGACTTATCTTACGAGTTTGGAGTGGCGTTCGAAGAGGTGCCGTGTCTGCGCGACGGCACCTGAGGTGTTGCTGGGTTGGGTCCTCGCGAGCTTCTTCCCTCTCCCCCGCACTTTCCTTAATGTTCTACGTCCTCGTGTCCCGCCTCGAGCGAGCTCATCCGCCACCGGTATGACAGTCGCGATGCCGTGGGTCAAGGCTGGGGTGAGGTGGAGAGCCAAGAAGAGCCCATGAGTCGCGATGCTCGGTACCCCCCTTTTAATGTGCAAGCGGATCGCGCGGAGAGGAGGAGAGAAGGCTCGTGAGGCCGCGGTGTTAATCTGGAGCAGGTCCTGTACCACCACGAGGGGAAACAAGATTCACGTTACGGCTGCCACCAACCATTGGTCGCCTCGAGGGAGTGATCGGGGCACCGAGGGCTTGGTGAGGTGGCGCCTTGCGGCTGCCGCAGCTGTGAGCTCGACCACTCAGATTTATTAGTGTTGCAGGGACGGACCCGTGCGCAAGCACCGTGCCGGAGCGAGCGGCCCCAAAGGTAGGTGTCAATCAAGCAGGCGATGAGGTCAAGCATGTTATGTATGAATAAGCAAATTCATCTAGATAGTGAAAGTGCTAGTTATCGACTAGAGGGGGGGGGTGAATAGGCGATTTTTAGGAAAGTCTTCAAAACACGGATGTTTCGAAGACAAACAATAGAAATGACCTAATTGATATGCAGCGGAAGGTAAACTACAACAAGCAAACCATAGTCAAGTATGCAATGACGTGAAAGTACAAGACTAATAGCAGCTTGGTAGTAAGGATCAAGATGGAAGATAGTATGAAGCCAAACAACGATAGTAGTCAAGCAATGAAGTCAAACAGATAAGACATATAAGCAATGACTTCACGAAGACAAACTCAAAGTAAAGGAGGGAAGGGATAGAACCAGTCACTTGTTGAAGACACAGGATTTGTTGGACCAGCCAGCTTCTTTGTGACAACTATACATCCGGGTTAGGGAGGCTGAGATTCAACTCGTAAGACCGCGTCTTCACCTTATTCCCCTTGAGCTAAGGACACGGTCCTCGCCCAATCACTCTGGTAAGTCTTCAAGGTAGACTTCCGAACCTTCACAGACTGCGTTCACCGGCAATCCACAATGACTCTTGGATGCTTAGAACGCGACGCCTAACCGGCTGGAGGATTCATAGTCCTCAAGTGTAATAAGTCTTCAAGTCACACGCATGTGAAAACTTCGGTGATGCCTAACACTCTTTGGCTCGGGTGTTTTGGCTTTGTCCTCGCAAGGATTTCTCTCTCTCAAAGGCTTCGAGGTGGGTTGCTCTCAAACGACAAAAGCCGTGCACTAACTCGAAAGCAGCCACCAATTTATGGTGTAGGGGTGGGCTATTTATAGCCACTAGGCAACCCGACCTGATATGTCCGAAATGACCTCGGGTCACTAAGGAACCGACACGTGTTCCAACGATCGATTTCAAACACACACGCCAACTTTACTTGGGCTACAAGCAAAGTCGACTCATCCAGCTCTGGATAAGTTTTGCTCTCATTGTCTTCGCTCGAAGACATAGGATTTGGGTTGAGCATCACTACCAATCAATCGACTATGATCACTTGGACCCCACTTAACAGTACGGTGGTTCCTATGACTCAACAAAGAATAAACGGAAACAACGAAACGACACAGTCTTCGCGCTCCATAGTCTCCACTCAATGTCTTATCATTTCATAGTCTTCAATGTGAATATCTTCACATACCACCATTGTCGTCAATGTCTTCATACATTTTTAGGGGTCGTCTCCGGTAGGTAACCTGAATCAATGAGGGACACTACCTGCGTTATCCTGCAATTCTCACAAACGCATTAGTCCCTCAACCACATTTGTCATCAATACTCCAAAACCAACTAGGGGTGGCACTAGATGCACTAACAATATCCCCCTTTTTGGTGATTGATGACAAACTAGTTGAAGTTTTCAACGGGGATAAAATATGTGAAATTGTAAAGGATAGGGAATTGTCTTCATAAGTGGCAAAGGCTCCCCCTGAAGATGTGCATATAAGTAGTTTGCTTTTGGAATGCAAATGCACATGGCAGGTTGTACTTGTGTAGATCCTCTTCAACTTATGAAGATAATTCATCATGCATGAAATGATATAGCTAAGAGAATGACATGCATAATGAAAAATGGACGTCTGCAGAATGATCTAAGTGCGGAAGTTATCGTCCCAATTTATCATCGCACCAGAGCAAAGCAAATAAGTAGCAGACGACCATCGAGTTTAAGTGTTACAACTCAAATAACCAAATGTATCAAAAGCGAGAGTTGTAAACAGTAGGCAAAATATTTATGCAACCGCCCTTATGAACCCGCTTGAAGACTATCAAACTCATATGCTTCTCCCCCTTTTGTCAGTAAGGACCAAAAAGGTTTGAAGACATGGAGCATCTACTCGTCCTCTTCCGAAGTAGATGATGTAGCAGGGTTGTCGTTGTTGGTTGGCGGTGCAGACGAGCTTGGTGCAGTGTCGATTCGTGCAGAGGTAGGGGGCGGTGAAGTAGCATCGGCTTCATCATCGATCACTCTGGCATTCACAGTTGCCGCGGAGGAAGAATAGTCAGAATCTTCAAGAGATGGAGTTCGTCGTAGGACTGCATTCCGTGGAGGAGTGGAGTCAAACTTGAAGCGTTCAGTGAAGCCATCGTCTTGAAGATCTGCTTCAAAGATCGAAAGCAGGGTCAAACTCTTCCATGATCGCCGACAGGTCTCGTGAGTGACAAAGGCATTCTTGGTGGCAAGGTTTCGAATGCGATTGACGTCCACCAAGAGGCTTTGCATTTGTCGCTTGAGCCAGGAGTGATGCTTATCATGTTTTTGATGCAGCGCCACAAGAAGTTCTCGATCATTGAGGACTCGAGAGGGCTTCTGAGGCCTTTGGCCAATTGTGCTTTCACTGTCTTCAGTCCACACACGATGAGGCAGACGTGTGTTCCCAGCCAGGGGATAGACAGGTGATACCGCTTGGACGCTTTCCATCGGTTGAGAGAAGCTATGGTTGAGAGAAAACAAAGTGGCGTTTTGGCTGGCTCAGGGTATATGGCTTCAACAGACATATCAACCTCTGGTAGAAAGATCTGATGATTGCAAGCAGAGGGTTGATAGTTGATAGCAGAGTGCATCTTGATGAGGCGCATGACCCATGGAGCATAGAACTTCAGAGCAAACAGATCAGATCCAGACGCAACCAATTGTCGGATGAAGAACTCTTGCGTGTTGAAGCTGATGCCATTGAGGATGTAGAAGACCAATGTCTTCATTGCTCCTTCAAGCTTTGCAGATGATGAATGCCCTTTGATAGGCCATAGAGTCCGCCTGATGATGTGATATATTGTGCGAGGCAGATATTCAAGGTCATCAACAAAGAAGTGCTGAGGGTATTCAGCGTCATGTGGCAGTGGCTTCATCATGCTCAGCATCTGACTCATGTCGGGTTCTGGCTTATGAAATATGCTCTCCAAGGCATCGTGGTGGAGTTGACATCCAAGTTCAAACAGCTCTCTGGGAGTGGGTAGGCCTGTGAGCTCAATGATGTCAAGAGCTTTGGCTTCATGATGAACATTTCATGTCATCCACTCGAGAACCCATGTCTTCGCATCTCTGTTGTAGCCGCGGATGTGGAGGGTAGCATAGAATTGAAGCACAAGTTCTTCATTCCAGTCTTCTTTGTCTGTCACGAAACCAAGCAGACCTGCATCACGAAAGCAATCAAGTGCTTCTTCTAAGCACGGCAGTCCGACAATGGCTTCAGTGTCGAGGCGCATATGAGGGAAAATGCAGCCTTGATCATACAGAACACAGGAGTAATAGCTTGCTATGGATAGCTCCGTAAACGGTCGATGATATCCTTGGCCTTGTGTAGGGGTTCTTTAATCGCCAAAGAAAGTGTTGTGGGCTTTGAAGCCATTTGCATTGAAAGAACCTGTTGAGGTGGCAGTGCCTGGAAACCTTGACAGTCTTGGCTTCGGCTTCTGGACCTGCGGCCTATGCTCAATATGATAGTCGAACTGAGGACCAGAGGCATGAGGCGGAGGGACCAGAACGGGCCATCTTACTATGACTAGCTCGCCATAGTTGTATGCTTGCTCGATTGTGTAGGGCCTTGGTGGCGGAACTGGAGCAGTGGCAGCAACTGAGGCTTCAGGCTGCTCAGCAGATGCTTCGGGAGCAGTTGCCTCATTGGCTTCAGGCACATTTCCTTCATTGGCTTCAGGAGTTGTAGGTGCAGGCTCCACATTTGCTTCTGCCATGACCACATCATTGGCTTCATTGGTGTTGGAGGTGGCAGCCTCATTGTTTTCAACCTCCACTTGAGGAGCTGGAGGGTCGGGCACTGGCACGTTGATATCGGGGATAACTTCTTCAATTACTGGGGGTGTAGGGACACGTTCTTCTTCTTCTTGGGTGTCTCAAGGGTCGATGCAGCCGGATTGTCTTCAGCAGCTTTTGGCTTCGCACTCGAGAGACATTCACGCTTGGAGTGGCTTCGAAAACACTTGACGTGCAACAGGTTGGTGGTGCACTTCTCCTCCTGGAATGCTCGAAAGAGGTACTTGAGGCCTTTGACCTTTGCGAAGCCTGCGAAATGCTGGCGACGCCTTTGGAGATGGGGTTGTCTGGGCCTCAAAGTCTTCCTCTTCTTCTTGCTGGTGTTGTTGGGGAGTGACTTGTTGTTTGGGAGTACTAGGGGAGTCTTGTTGTTGCGGGCGATCAGCCCATGAAGCATCCTGCGCAGTTGGCATCAGAGGACTAATTAATGTCGATGAGTTCGCTGTTCGCATTTAACAAAGCGATGATACCACATTGTACTCGATTTAAGAAAGAACTTCATCATCTTCAACATTTTCATGGTGACCAATGTCTTCAGCAGTGATGGGATCCGCTGCTGGAATCTCTTCAGCTTTAGGAGCCTCTGTGGAAGCAGGCTCATGAACAGTCATGCGAAGTTCTTGGGTTGCAGACGCGGGACGAACCACAAAAATGGGTTCAACAACCAAGGGCTCTGTGGGAGCAGCCCGATTCTTCTTGGTCTTAAGCTTCTTCTTGGAGGGAGCAGCATCAGAGGCGTCAGGATTTTTCCTTTTTCTGGCTTCAGCCTCGGCGGCCCTCGTCTTCTTCTGTTCAGAAGCGGTTTGCCGGACCTTTGGCTTCGAGCCATTCATGCTGCTTGGGAAGACTATGCGGGGTTCTTCCTGCCTTGAAGGTGCAGCTTGGTCAGTTGAAGACTTCTTTCTTTTTGCAGCCATTCTGGGGTCAATGCCAGGACGGCCAAGTGTCTTGCGCTTGTCAGCCTCATTCTAGGCAAGCACACACTTGTCAGCCAGACTCTTCATGCGCTCACGAGAGCCTCTGGCCTCTTCACGCTTCTTGACAAAAGTTTTTGACATCTTGCACGCTGAGTGCAGCCATATGCTTCTTGAACTGAGCCTTCTCATAGTCAATCTTGTGCTTCAGTTCAACAATGCGCTGAGCAAGAGCTAGCTCAGAAGCAATGGCGCCATTGAAGGAGATGTCGAGGCCAATAGGAAGTTGCAGATCTTCAAAGTCGATGTTTGGTGTGTCAAACCACTCATCAATGAAGTGATGGATGATTGCCACATCAAAGAGAGGCAAATTGTTGAAGATTTCTGCTTCTTTTTTGCTCTTGATAAGTTGCTCAAGGGCATCATCTGCAAGATCGTCATGACTTGACAGATCAATGTGCTCTTCACGCAGAATGGCAGCAGGGGTTAGTGTCAGTTCAGTGCTCTTGACAATTTTCTTTCCCATCTCTGTCTTCTTGGAGATACGGGATTGATCTTCAGACTGTGCACTGGCTTCAGGAGGTGAAGTGGCCAGTGGCTTCACACGTGAAGCTTTTGGAGGAGCAGCTGACTTTGAAGCCTTGACGTTCTTTTGCTTCTGTGGCTTTGGAGCAGGAGCAGGAGCTAGAGCTGGGGCTTCATCAGACTCAGCATCATCATCAGAGTGATCCACTTTGGCATCTTGGACCAGGATGTAGGTGATGAGGCCATCAAGGTTTAAAAAGGGACCGACGACATTGGGTTTAGAGTCATGTGAGCCGTCAGCACAGGGAGCAGAGGGACCAGGGTTGAAGTCTAATCCCAATGACTTCTTGTTTTCCTTTGCAGAAGCCTTTGCGTGCTGCAAGTTGCGCTTGAAGAGATTATCATCACGACACCAGAGCAAAGACGTTGGGTCGGCATTCTCCGGCTGAGGTCCATGGACCATACAAGGATAGAAACCTTGTGCAATAGCTTCAGCCATGTTCTTGGGTGGAAGGCCTCGAAAGAGAATATCTCCCCAAGGGCTTCTGATAGCATTCTTCTCGGCATATTCCTATGTGACGAAATTGTACTTGAACCATTGTTCAGCCAAATATCGTCGAATCCATTGGATTCACGTCTTGCGCTGATTGTAATTCTCTTCGGGATCTGTCTTGTACAGCTCATGAGGTCATCAAAGTGATCTTTTGAGGTTTCCTCATGATGATGTCTCGCCGCCTTCCTCGACCGATTTATTCGCAGCCATGAGCTTCAAACTGAATGGCTTCACGCTCAAAGGCTTCAAGGGCTTATGCTTTCGGGATGACAGTGAACTAGCTTCGGAGAGTTAGTTTCATGTCAGAAGAATTCTCCAAACGAATGCAGACTATGAGAACCAAGGGATTCTCCCACGGACATGTACCGTGACAAAGATTAGAGATGCGAGGGAAGGGAAGAGGTCATATGCATTCTCGAAAGATTTTGAAGATAAATCAGTTTGAAGACATTGACCTCATGATGCGAAGACATTCACTTATACGCTGAGAGTTGGTTCCAGATTTGTACGAATCCGTGAATAAGTACAAGTGAGGAATCTAACTAGTTGTGAAGCTTAAGTGAATATACTAGGCAGTACGAGATGCTGACAGAATAGATCTAACATAGTATGGACAGAAACCAATTTTGGCAAGTAGGATGAATCTTGAAGATCAAAAAGATGGTTTATATTTACCACTCGAAGAACTGCTAGAAGGGAAGAAAGGAGGCCGAGCAGTTCAATCCATCGTGCCCTAACTTGGCGACGGAGAACACCTACGGCGGCGGCGGAGATGACGATGTTCGCGGTCGGCGTGAGGACGGCGTTGGAGAAGTCGCGGCAGCTAAGCGCTTTGTCGCCGCCGTCGTCGAGAGCTAGCGGTGGCGCTACGGTTTTGACGAGGTGGAGAGGTGGAAGAAGATTTTCTTTACCGCAGGGGACAGGTATTTATAACGAGGTGTGCGGCGCAGCACAATTACGCAGGTGCCCCTGACGGTTCACATCTGAGGGGCACGTGGCAAGCATGCAACATACTCTGAGTTGTCCCACGTTCCCACGCCCGCCAGGTTTGTCGGATGGTCGTTCCGCCTTCTCTGGATTTCAACATTAAGGATGAATCATTTAAAACAGACTTAAGGCCCAGTTCTTTTGGCCGATTCTCCCATAATCTTGAGAATCGACCCTCCACCCAGCTTCTCCCAGAATCTTGAACCCATATTTTTTTTACAATCCTAGCTAGTTAGGATGTAAATAGTTAGGATGGTAAAAAATATATAGATACAAGATTCTGGGAGAAGCTGGGTAGAGGGTCAATTCTCAAGATTCTGGGAAAATCGCCCAAAAGAACTGGGCCTAAATTTGTCTCTGTGTCTTCTGCTGACAAGGACGCGGAGAAGATATTCGACAGTTTCAATAGAATGCATATGATTTGGACAGATAGAGTTTGAGATAGAAAGCATAGAGAGATTAGGGTCCAATCACATTCACTTAGTTCAAAGGATTCAACTTGGAAAACATAGCTATAAGTGAATGTCAGAGAGGATGTAACAATATATATATATATATATATATATATATATATATATATATATATATATATATATATATATCGTAAAAGCAATCAAATCAACATAGTGAAGAAAATCATGAAGATAGGTTGAAGTTGAAGACAAATCAAATGCGAAGATATTGCAGAAATAAGGCCATGAGTGAAACACTTCAAACAGAGAAAATTGGTGGTGGCATTACCCACCGTATAGGAAGTATTAGACCCGCATACCAAGCACAATTATCGTGGAGCTCGAAGTCAAATTCCATGTTAATGTATTCACACTCGTAATGTAAGTCTTCATTGATTGAAGATATACTTTACTGTGTGTTGCACATCTAAGTCATCAACATGCATAAGTGTTAGGATGTGTGCTTGATCACGTGACATTTGAGGATTCCAAGATATTGAGCTCACACCGTAACTTGCAAAACCTTTTTCTCATCCAAGGGCTTTGTGAAGATATCCGCCAATTGCTCTTCGTTGTTGACGTGAATGATGTCAATATCTTTCTTCATGACATGATCCCTGAGAAAATGATGACGAATTTCAATGTGCTTTGTCTTCGAGCGCTGGACTGGATTGTTGGCAATCTTGATGGCACTTTCGTTGTCGCAAAAGAGAGGTACTTGTTTCAGATTGATTCCATAGTCCTTGAGAGTTTGCTTCATCCATAGAAGCTGAGCACAGCAAGATCCAGCAACAATGTATTCAAATTCAGCAGTTGAGAGTGATACACGGTTCTGCTTCTTTGAAGACCAACAGACGAGTGATCGTCCCAGAAAGTGACATGTGCCTGATGTAGACTTGCGATCCACCTTGTCACCAGCATAATCAGCATCCGAAAATCCAACCAAATCAAATTTTGAGCCCTTTGGATACCATAATCCGAGTGTTGGGGTGTGAGCCAAATATCGAAGAATTTGCTTCACAGCTAAGTGATGCGATTCCTTTGGTGCCGCTTGGAGTCGAGCACACATGCAAACACTAAGCATAATATCTAGCCTAGATGCACATAGGTAAAGTAAGGAACCAATCATGGAGTGGTATACCTTTTGATCGAACTCTTTACCATTGTCGTCGGGACCCAGGTGGTGTTTGGCTAGCATTGGCGTCGTGTATCCTTTGCACTCTTGCATTCCAAACTTCTTCAAACAATCTTGGAGGTATTTTTCTTGAGATATAAAGATGCCATTTCTTTGTCGATTTAATTTGAAGACCAAGGAAGAACTTGAGCTCTCCCATCATGGACATCTCGATATTGTTCTTGCATCATGTATCCAAACTCATCACTATACTGGGTTGGTGCACCAAGATAATGTCATCCACATATATTTGGCATACAAACAGTTCACCATCATATGTCTTCGTGAAGAGTGTGGGATCAAGGGATCCAGGTTTGAAGCCTTTGCTCTTCGTGAAGTCTTTGATCGTATCATACCAAAGCGTGAGGAGCTTGTTTGAGGCCATACGTGCTTTATTTAGCTTGTACACCATATCGGGATGTTTTGGATCTTCAAAGCCAGGTGGTTGAGCGACATATACTTCTTCTTCAATCTTGCCGCTGAGAAATGCACTCTTCACATCCATTTGATAGAGCAAGATGTTGTGGTGGTTAGCATAGGCTAGTAGTATGCGAATAGCTTCAAGCCTAGCTACAGGAGCAAATGTTTCATCGAAGTCAATTCCTTCAACTTGAGTATGTCCTTGAGCCACAAGCCGTGCTTTGTTTCCGACGACTTGACCATGCTCATCTTGCTTGTTTCAATATATCCATTTGGTGCCAATAATGTTATGCTTGCGAGGGTCAGGACGCTTGACAAGTTCCCAAACATTATTCAGCTTGAACTGGAAGTTCTTCTTGCATAGCTTGTATCCATTCTGGTTCCATAAAGGCTTCAAAGAACTTTCTTGGGTTACGATATTGACACAAATGAAAAGTGCCCACAGAAATTTGCTAGTTGTGTTGCTCTTGAGCGAGTAAGCGGACCAGGTGCATTGATGCTATCGATTATCTTCTCAATCTGTACTTCATTTGCAACTCGAGGATGAACTGGACGAAGACTTTGCTCATACTGATCATTGTCATCATTGGGAGAATTGTCTTCAGGCTGAGCATTGTCTTCAGGTTGGTTAGGTGCAGTAATGATAAGTTCCTCTTCAGGATGTGCTTCAGAAGGCATGATTTCACCAGTTGCCATCAGCTTGATAGATTCGCTGGGCGGAGCTTCGTCTAGTGTTCTTGGCAGGAACTCTCTTTGTGAACCATTGGTTTCATCAAATCGCACGTCCATAGTTTCGACGATTTTGTAGATATAAAGGTTGAAGACTCTGTAGGAGTGCGAGTCCTTTCCGTAACCGAGCATGAAGCCTTCGTGAGCTTTGGGTTCAAATTTTGACTTGTGATGGGGATCCTTGATCCAAAGACTTAGCCCCAAATACTCAAGTAACCGACATTTGGCTTCTTGCGTAAGGAGCTTATAGGAAGTTTTGTTCGTAAGCTTATGGATGTAAACACGGTTGATGACATGACATGTCAGTATCAATAGCTTCGTGCCGTAACTTTCTTGGTGTCTTGTACTCGTTGAGCATTGTTCGAGCCATCTCAATGAGGGTTCTGTTCTGCGCTCCACGATGCCATTTTGCCGAGGTGTGTATGGAGCAGAGAACTCATGAGTGATTCCCATGGTATCCAGATAAAGATCAAGTCCGGTGTTCTTCAATTCAGTGCCGTTGTCACTTCTGATATGCTTGATCTTGATGCCATAATTGTTCATTGCTCGATTGGCGTTGCCCTCAAGACATCTTGCACTTCAGTCTTGTAGAGAATTATGTGCACCCATGTGTATCTTGAGTAGTCATCAACAATGACGAAGCCATAGAGACAAGCAGTTGTTGTGAGGGTAGAGTAGTGAGTAGGGCCAAATAAGTCCATGTGTAACAGCTCAAGGGTTGAGATGTCGTCATGATTGTCTTCGAGGGTGCTTTGCCCTAGTCATCTTTCCAAATTCGCAGCACCACACAAATGATCCTTCTTGAACTTGAAACCTTCGATGCCTATGACATGCTTCTTCTTGGCGAGTGTCTCAGAAAGTTCCTCATGCCAAGATGCCCCAGCCTCCGATGCCGTGAGCCAAGATTCAAGCTTTTGCAAGAAGACATACGGCAAGTTGTGGACCTACTGAGAAATCTACCATGTATAGATCATCTTTCCTATACCCTTCAAAGACTAGAGACTTGTCAGATTCCATTAGTAAAAGGCAACGATATTTTCCGAATATCACAATCATGTTCAAGTCACAAAGCATTGAGACAGACATCAAGTTGAAACCAAGGGATTCAACAAGCATCACTTTATCCATGTGTTGATCCTTATAGATTGCAACTCTACCTAGACCCAATACCTTGCTTTTACCAAAGGTCAAGAAATGTGATGTGACTCTTGTCTGACGGACGTAAGGTTGAGTCCATGAGAAGACTTAGATCACCAGTCATATGATTAGTGCATCCACTGTCCATAATCCATTCTGAAGCATGAGGTGTCATACCCTACAGTACAGTTAGCGGGATAGGCTTCACCAAGAGCATTGTGAAGCATAAACATTTGACGGACAAGTGGATTATTGAAGCTTAAATCAAGATTAGGACTGATACGATGAATGGCAAACGATTCAGGAACAAAATACATAGTCAGACCATTTGGGCATTTGATCTTGTGCCCTACAAGATGTTTTAGGTCCCCAGCAATATCATCAGACGCCTTTGATTTTCAGTCGAGACCCTTTCCTGCAAAAAAAGAGTTAATTCTTCTTAACCACCCACATCTTCAGGGGTGGCTTAGAAGCAATGAGTCTAAGTGCAGCATCTGAGAACTTCGGCTTTGGAGCCCTAGCAAATAGCCTTGCAGGAGATGAATGATACTCATATGAATAAGCAGAGAAGTTCTTAGTTCTATGAACATAGCGGTTTGAAGACACACGTTCATATTCATAAATTTGAGTATGGTTTCCTTGCAAAACATTGGCGTTAGGGTGACTCAGGTGAGTCCTCTGTCTGTATGAAGCCTTTGGACCATATGACGCCTTAGGTCTGGGGTTTGTCTTCTTCCTGTGTGGTGTCATGATGACATTCAATCGGAAGATTCTCAAGACAGCTTTTGGGGAACCCAGATCTTCTTCATAGGTGGTCCATTCCTGCAGTTAGTACCAATATACATGGCAAACACTTCACCATTCTGATTCTTGAACAGCTTATAGTTTGCATCAAAGTATTCATCAATGATAATAGGGTTAGCATGTAAAGCCAGATAAGGTGGATGGATCCATCGAAGGTCCCTTTGCAAAGCAACCCATGTGGTTTTGGGATACCGCCAAAGCTTCCAAAGAGGAACCATCAACATTCATTTTCCTCTCAAACCCAACACCCTCTTTCCTAGGGTTTCGGTTCAGACCGCTTTTTCAGACATCGCAAAGTGTCCGATGCCCTTTCGCACTTTTTATACATCCCTCTTTCAAGCAATATCTTCAACCTAGCATTTTCATCGAATAGCAGTGGTATCCTCTGCAGAGGGGTTAGTTACCACATTAGTAGTTGAAGACAATGCAACAGTAGCAGCAGTTGAACATTCAACAACAGAGGTAGCGATATCACGCTGAAGACATTTTAGACATGGTGGTTCAAATCCATCCTGAGCGGAACTGATCTGTTGAGCGTGAGGTGACTCATTCTATTTTTGAAGATCTTCATGAGCCGCTTTCAATTTCTCAAGCTCTTGCTTCCTTGGAAGATAATCAAAGGAGAGCTTTTCATGAGTAGTTGAGAGTGTTTCATGACGACTTTCAAGTTCTTGGTACTTAGCATGAAGATTTTTAATGTCTTCAACTAAGGACTGTGAACGTGTCATTTCCGCGTCCAACAGGTCATCGCTTTTGTCTAACAGTTTTTGAGTATGTTCCATAGCTCTTTGTTGTTCATTTGCAATATTATCATGTGTTTTGTAGCTGGGTTTGGATTCACAAGCAGAGTCATCTTCACTTGATGTTTGAAAGTAAGCATCACATGATTTTACCTTGGCACCGTGTGCCATGAAGCAGTAGGTGGGAGCAGGGTCATCCTTGTCATCAGCTCCAGCGTTGGTGTGGAAGTCATTGTCTTCAGTGTTGAAGATGGACTTGGCAACATAGGCTGTTGCTAAAGCCAGACTTGCAACGCCCGGGTCGGACTCCTCTTCAGACTCCACCTCCACCTCCTCAGAAGTAGACTCCTCCTCTGAATCCATTTCCTTGCCAACAAAAGCACGAGCCTTGCCAGATGAGGTCTTCTTATGCGATGAAGACTTTGATGAGGACTTGGAAGAAGACTTTCAAGATTTCTTCTTCTTCTTGTCATCAGAATCATATTCCTTGCTCTTCTTCTTCTTCTTCTCATTGTCCCACTGTGGACACTCAGAGATATAGTGTCCAGTTTTCTTGCACTTGTGACAGGTTCTCTTCTTGTATTCATGAGTGGAAGCTTCATCATTTCTTGAGCTGGATCGTGAAGACTTTCTGAAGCCTTTCTTCCTAGTGAACTTCTAGAACTTCTTCACAAGCATAGCAAGTTCCTTTCCAATGTCTTCGTGGATCATCGTAACCGCAATGATTCTTCTTCGGATGAGGAAACAACTTTTGCCTTCAAAGCGTGAGTTCGGCCATAGTTGGGACCATAGATATCTCTTTTCTCGTAAAGTCTGGAACTCATGTGTGTTGAGCCTCTCAAGTATATCGACGGATCGAGTGTCTTGAAGTCGACGTTCTTGTATCATGAGGGCAAGGGTGTCAAAAGAGCTGTCAAGTGATCTCAGTAGTGTCTTGACGATTTCATGCTTGGTGATCTCAGTGGCGCCGAGGGCATGAAGATCATTTGTGATGTCAGTGAGGCGATCAAACGTGAGCTGGACATTTTCATTGTCATTTCTCTTGAAACGGTTGAAGAGGTTGCGAAGAACACTGATCCTTTGATCTCTCTGGGTTGAGACGCCTTCGTTGACCTTGGATAGCCAGTCCCAGACTAGCTTCGACGTTTCCAAAGCACTCACACGGCCATACTGTCCTTTGGTCAGATGACTACAGATGATGTTCTTTGAAGTGGGGTCCAGTTGAATGAACTTCTTGACATCAGCAGGGGTGACACCTTCACCAGATTTAGGAACGCCGTTCTTGACGACATACCAGAGGTTGACATCAATGGCTTCAAGATGCATGCACATCTTATTCTTCCAGTAGGCATAGTTAGTTCCATCGAACACGGGGCAAGCAGCGGAGACTTTGATTATCCCTGCAGTCGACATAGCTAAAACTCCAAGTGGTTAAACCGAATCACACAGAACAAGGGAGTACCTTGCTCTGATACCAATTGAAAGTGCTAGTTATCGACTAGAGGGGGGTGAATAGGCGATTTTTAGGAACACGGATGTTTCGAAGACAAACAATAGAAATGACCTAATTGATATGCAGCGGAAGGTAAACTACAACAAGCAAACCATAGTCAAGTATGCAATGACGTGAAAGTACAAGACTAATAGCAGCTTGGTAGTAAGGATCAAAATGGAAGATCGTATGAAGCCAAACAACGATAGTAGTCAAGCAATGAAGTCAAACAGATAAGACATATAAGCAATGACTTCACGAAGACAAACTCAAAGTAAAGGAGGGAAGGGATAGAACCAGTCACTTGTTGAAGACACATGATTTGTTGGACCAGTTCCAGTTGCTGTGACAACTGTACATCTGGTTAGGGAGGCTGAGATTCAACTCAGAAGACCGCGTCTTCACCTTATACTCCTTGATCTAAGGACACACAGTCCTCGCCCAATCACTCGGATAAGTCTTCAAGGTAGACTTCGAACCTTCACAAACTTCGCTCACCGGCAATCCACAATGACTCTTGGATGCTCGTAACGCGACGCTTAACTGGCCGGAGGATTCACAGGTCCTCAAGTGTAATAAGTCTTCGTGGCACACAGACAGGAAAACTTCGGTGATGCCTAACACTCTTTGGCTCTGGGTGTTTGGGCTTTGTCCTCGCAAGGATTTCTCTCTCTCAAAGGCTTCGAGGTGGGTTGCTCTCAAACGACAAAAGCCGTGCACTAACTCTCGAGCAGCCACCAATTTGTGGTGTAGGGGTGGGCTATTTATAGCCACTAGGCAACCCGACCTGATATGTCCGAAATGACCCTGGTTCACTAAGGAACTTACACGTGTTCCAACGGTCAGATTTCAAACACACACGGCAACTTTACTTGGGCTACAAGCAAAACTGACTCATCCAGCTCTGGATAAGTTTTGCTCTCATTGTCTTCGCTCAAAGACATAGGATTTGGGTTGAGCATCACTTCAGTCAATCTGATTATGATCACTTGGACCCCACTTAACAGTACGGTGGTTCCTATGACTCAACAAAGAAGAAACGGAAACAAAGAAACGACACAGTCTTCGCCCTCCATAGTCTTCACTCAATGTCTTCTCATGTCATAGTCTTCAATGTGAATATCTTCACATACCACCATTGTCGTCAATGTCTTCGTACATTTTTAGGGGTCGTCTCCGGTAGGTAAACCGAATCAATGAGGGACACTACCTGCGTTATCCTGCAATTCTCACAAATGCATTAGTCCCTCAGCCACATTTGTCGTGAATACTCCAAAACCAACTAGGGGTGGCACTAGATGCACTTACAGATAGGTGCGGAGAAAGCATGCGCCACTGGGTCTGGCCCGAGCAGCTTGGGGATAATGCAGCCCGAGGGGCACCCCCAACAAGGTAAGTAAAGAACATAAGCAAAACAGATACATGCCGCAGGGACGGACCGACACAGCCTGGGAATGATGCAGCCCGAGGGGCGCTCCCAGCTGAAAACGAAACTTGGAAAGGTGTCACCTGATATGGTTGGGGATGGCGGGGTGTTGAGGTAGCAGATGACGCGTGACGAGGACGCCGGCCCTCACGAGCCCTCCGGACCTGGAGCCTCGGGAGGCTCCGGGGGTACGGGGTTCTGAGAGCCATCTCCATCTCTGCCAGATCAAGGCTGCTTGACCTCCTGAGCCTCCAGGGCGCACCTCAGCAGGCGCTGATGGGCGGCAACCACGTTCGGCAGGCCGAAGGGCATGCGAACGTAGCCGTGAGGTGGCCCCTCGCAACGTCCCACGCGCGAGGGCCAGAGGCGCTCCTGAGTCGCGGCTCGGTTGAGCCCTGGTATGTCGATGCAGACCAGAGCCCAAAGATCCTCGCCTGGATGTGGGGCCATGGCGGCAAGCGGCGGCCGCCAAGATGACTCTTGACTCCTGTAGCTCCTAGGTGCTCCTCGCGATGAACTCCTGAGGGCTTGGCCCTCCTTGCCTCATACCTTCCTAAGGGAAAAATGCCTTGAAGCACGCCTCTAAGTGGTGCCCGAGCGCCTCCCTCGTGACTCCGGCTAGGTCGGTAGCTCGCCATGAAAGAGCCCCCGAGCCCTGCCTGAGGAGGGCGCCGGGTGCGCCTTCCTATGCCTCAGAGGGTGGCGCCCCTTGAACGGGCGCAGGTCCTGTTGCCACGCCTCCGGAGGTGCCTGCCCCACGAGGGCCTGGACCAGGCGAAGCCTTCTTCTTCTTGGGGATCGCCTCGGGAAGTCTCCCGCTTCTGTTATCTGGGTCTTCGATTGTTGCGGCTTGGAAGGCACGCTCAAGAGAGCAGACTGCATCCCTCTCCTCACAAGGCACTGTGATGACTCCTTCGCTTCCTGGCATCTTGAGGACATTGTAGCCATGGTGAGTCACTGCCATGAACTTGGCCAAAGCTGGGTACCCGAGGATGGCATTGTATGGCAGGCGAATGTGGGCGACGTCGAAGTCGATGAGCTCGGTGCGGTAGTTGTTGCACTGTCCGAAGGTGACAGGAAGACGAACTTGCCCTATCGGGACGGTGGAGCCATCGGTGACTCCTTAGAAAGGCTTGGTTGGCTGAAGCTGATTGTATGGCACTTGGAGATCGTTGAATGTCTCGACAGATAGGACGTTGAGTCCTTCTCCACCGTCGATGAGGGTCCTGGTGACTTGCACGTTGCTGATGACCAGAGCATGGTGAGGACTCCGGCCTTTGCTGCGCACTTGAGCTGATCTGCTCAGCTGAACGTGATAGCGCACGACAACCACCTGAGGGGGCGTGTGGCCTCTGGCTTGGGGAGGACTGCATTCACCTCACGAGCAAACTGCTTGAAGATGCCTTGAGAGGCTGGGGCCTGAGCGCCACCCAGGATGCAAGCGATCGCGCGCGGCTCCTGGAAGCCCCCAGCCCCCTCGTCCTGATGATTGTCTTCGTACCTCCTTGGCGGCTGAGGCAGAGGTGGGAGCCCTGCGTTGCCTTGAGGGCGGTCCTCACGAAGCTAGTCTCTCCAACCTCCCTCGTGAGGCTGGTCCTGCCAGCGGTCCTCGCGAGGTTTGTCACGCCATCCCTGGCGAGGGCCATGGTCTTCCCAGCGCCCTGTGCCTCTTCCTCCTCCTCGGCCGTAGCCTCAATCATTGCGTTTGGGGCGTCGGCCGGTACGCCCTTCTCGCACGGCCCTGAGCTCCTGGCATTCGTTGGTGTTGTGGGTGTGGAGATCGTGGTACACGCAGTACCGGCTGCCCTTGGATGACTCGGGCTGATCCCTGCCTCGCTTGGTGTCTGGTTCTCGCCATGAGCACGACAGCCCCTTGCGCTTCACGTCCTTGGCCTTGGGCTTCTTCTCTTCTGGATCGGCAGCTGGAAGCTCGAGGAGGGAGAGGCGCCCTTCCTCAGCCCTGGCGCATTTGGTCGCCAAGTTGAACAGCTCCAGAGATGTGCGCAAGTCTTCATGCATTGCTAGCTCCTCCTTCATCTTGACGTCACGCATGCCATCGGAGAAGGCTGAGATGATGGCCTCCTCAGTCACCTTGGGAATCTTGAGGCGGGCGTTGTTGAAGTGTTGGATGTACTTCTGCAGGGTCTCTCCTGGCTGCTGCTTGATGCGGCGCATGTCGCTCATGGCCGGAGGCCAGTCGCGAGTGCCTTGAAAGTTGGCGATGAAGCGGCTACGCATCTCATCCCAGGAGGAGATCGTGCCGGGAGCCAGGTTCGGGCTCCGTCCTTCAGCGCCATGGGGAACCAATTCGCCATGACCTTTTCGTCCCCGTTGGCGGCTTTGATGCCCAGCTCGTAGAGCTGAAGGAACTCCGTGGGGTCGGCGGTGCCATCGTAGCGAGGAGGCAGGTCTGGCTTGAACTTACCGGGCCACGCGACGCTACGTAGCTAGGCGGTGAAGGCGCGGCAGCCTGTAGTGGCCACTGGAGCTCTCTGATGAAGCGGAGCTTGCTCTTGTGGGTTCCCGCGCACTGCTGCCTAGAGCAGCACGGGGTCTTGACGCGGTGGCGCTGGAGCGCGGTCGCGGCGCTCCGGTGCTGGGAGCATGCGAGCACCTTCTTTGGGACGAGGGATCTCCTGGCAGCTCCTTTCTTGGTGCGCGGGCGCAGGACGTGGAGGGTCTCAGCCCGGGACCACGCGGCTTGGAGCCAGGGCGCCTTCTTGGGGAGGAGGTGGCGGGGGCACCTCCGGCTCCCTGCCTCCCGCGCGGTGTGAAGGGCGAGGCAGCGAGAGGGACGGCGCGGGGGAGCCTTCGCGGCGCTGACGAGCTCGGCGACGCGGTCGAGCCACTCCTCGTAGACGTCGTCGACGGGATGGTAGCGCAGGAGCTCATTTGCCGCGATGAGCGCGGCTCGAGCCTCCATGGGCGCGTGGTGAAGGAGTGGCGGTTCGGCCTTCTCACCTAACTGATGGATGCAGGGACGAAGCCTGCTACTCATTCCCCGCCGGGCCGGTGGCGGCGTTGGTGGCAGGCGACGGGGAATGACGGGGGTGTCCGCCGACGGGAGCCGTCTGGGCGACTCGAGCGGCGCGAGCAGCCCGGAGCTCGGTGAGCGTCAACCATGGACACGACGGAAGATCACACACTACCAACGGAAGAAAGATTCCGGTGCACCCCTACCTGGCGCGCCGAATGTCAGATTTCGGGTTCCGGCAGACCCTTGAGGTTCGAACACTGGGGCGGAGATCTTTCCCCTACCAGTTCAAGCGTGAATGGATTGCAAGGGATCTAAACTAGGAACAATGAACAACACAAGAGACACGAGGTTTATACTGGTTCGGGCCACCGTGGTGGTGTAATACCCTACTGCAGTTTGTGGTGTGGTGGATTGCCTCAGGGGCTGATGATGAACAATACAAAGTGAGAACAGCCTCGTGAGGGGCTGTTCTTGGGCTGGTGCGATGAACTGCTTGGGCCTCTCTCTCTAGGGGGTTCGACTTGTTTCCCGTCTCGTCAATTGATTGATCTAGTCTCGTCGATTCATCCCCCACCCTTGTGGTGGCTAGTCTTATTTATAGAGGGAGGCCCTGGGCCTCTTCCCAAATAATGAGCGGGAAGGGCGCCAACAATCGGCCATTTTGAAGGGGAACATCTAGTACACTTATCCTGACTAAAGTTGGTCTTCGGCTGCCAAAAGCTCTGGTGGTGACGCCGTCCTGGGATCCACGATGACCTCCATCCTGCCATTCTGCTGGTCTTGGTCTTGTTGCACCGAAGCGGTAATCTTTGCCTGATGCCTTGGCCTATGCTTGCCCCCTTTGCACCAAAGGGGAAACGAGGACACTGCGCGGGCTGGCGCCCGCCTGTCCTTGATCGTCATGGCTTGCTTCAGGGGGCACCCTCGTGAGGTACCCTGCCTTGATCTCTCCGTCTCCTCGCGAGCCTGCCTGACAAGGCTGCTCCTGAGGAAGGTTCCCGTCGTCCGCCCCGCGAGGCTTGGCCCCTCGCGAGGGTCTTGAGATTGAATTGATGAAGCTGGGCCGTGCTGGGCTCCCACATGAGCCACGCTGCAGCCGCAGTGCAAGTCTGGGACCCCTGCCCGTAACGCCGACAAAGCTTGAATCGACTATCTGATCGATGCGAGGGAGAGCTAAGTGATCCTTCGGGCAGGCCCGATTGATATGCTTGAAGTCGATGCAGATGCGAAGTGAATCGTCCTTCTTAGGGACCATGACAACATTAGGTAACCACTCGGAGTGGTAAATCTCTCGAATAAACTCAGCTGCTAGGAGCCGAGCCACTTCTTCACCGATTGCTTTTCTCTTCTGTACGGCGGACCATCGAAGATGTTCCTTGACTGTTTTTACCTTTGGTTCGACTCGCAAACGATGCTCAGCCAGTTCCCTGGGAACACCTGGCATGTCAGAAGGTTTCCATGCAAAGATATCCCAGTTCTCACGGAGGAACTGGATGAGCGCTTCTTCCTATTTGGAGTCGAGAGTTGTTGAAATGTGGGTCGGAGCAGCATTGGGGTCCGTGGGGTGGATATGAATCGATTTCATTTCACGGATGACTGAAATGCTGAATCTGTTACAGGATTCTTAGCTCGCAGCAAATCACTCGGATCTGCATTTTTCTGATACTCCTGCAATTCCACTACTGCCATCTGCGCATCGGCGATCTTCGAGCCCTTCTGGAAGCTCTCTTCTGCCTTCTTTCGATTGCCAGTGATAGTGATCACACCTTTGGGACCAGGCATCTTCAATTTGAGGTACACATAGCATGGTCGAGCCATAAAATGTGCATAAGCCGGCCTGCCTAGAATGGCGTGATAAGCACTCTGGAAGTCCACAACTTCAAATGTCAACTTTTCTTTGCGGTAATTCTTGTAATCACCGAAAACCACGTCAAGAGCAATCTGGCCGAGTGATTTAGCCTTCTTGCCTGGAATGACTCCATGGAAACTCATATTGCTTTCACTGAGTCTAGACATCGGAATGCCCATCCCTTTCAACGTTTTTGCATACAGAATGTTCAAAGCATCGCCACCATCCATCGAACTTTAGTCACCGAGTGCCTTCGACAACTGGATCGACCACCAAAGCTTGCCTCCCAGGGGTGGCTATGTGCGTCGGGTGATCAGACTGGTCGAATGTGATGGCAGTGTGAGACCATTTCAAATAACTGGGTGTCGCTGGAGCGACCATATTCACTTCTCTGTTGATCACTTTCAGTCAACTCTTACTCTCAACATCAGCAAAAATCATCATAGTGGAATTGACGTGAGGGTAACCATCATTACTCTCCTCCTTGTCCTCAACGTTGTCTGACTCTTTTTCCTTGTCTTTGGGATGTTTCTCTCAGAACTTTTGGATTAGGAGCCGACACTGCCGAGTGGTATGCTTCGGATAAACGATTTTACCCTCTTCATCTTTATTTGTGTGGATGTGGCATGGAAAATCTAGCACATCATTTGCATCTTGATCTTTTATCTTCTTAGGGTTCCATGGCCCCTTGGGCTTCCCTTTGAATTTTCCTTGAGTCACGGCTAAGGTTTCTCCAGGAGCAGCTGGCTCGGCTTTGCGCTCGCTTCGATCGGAGTTTCCTCCTCGTGTTTCATGGGCGATTGATTTGTGCTTGCCACTCCGAGCCGATCCTCTTCTTCACCATTAGCATACTTGGTGGCAATCTCCATCATTCGACTCAGAGACATGTCTCCGGTCCGACCGAACTTCAAGTTCAATTCTCGATATTTGACGCCTTCCTTCAAGGCACAAACTGCTAGGTGATCAGACACATTCTCCACTGTGTCGTGCAGTGTGATCCATCTCTGGATATAAGCCCTCAAAGTTTCATTTGTCTTCTGCACACAAGATTGCAGCTCTGTTAACCATGCTGGTCGTTTGCATGTCCCTTCAAATGTTCTGACAAACACTCAGGCAAGATCTTCCCAAGTGTAAATGCTGCTGGGTGCTAATTGATTCAGCCATGCTCTGGCCGAACCCTTTAACATCAGAGGCAGGTGTTTCATGGCCACTTCATCATTGTCGCTGCCAATCTGAACAGCCACTCGGTAATCCTCAAGCCAAGTATCAGGCTTGGACTCACCGGTGAACTTACTAACTCCAGTCGCCAACCTGAAGTTGGGAGGAATCACCGCGGTCCTGATGGCTCTGCTGAAGCAATCTGGACCTAAGACACGCACTCTGCTGCTGGTGGGTACATCTCTGTCATGACCTTCTCGGTGAGCTCTGTTCCTGTCGACCAAACCCTGAACGAGAATAGATCTCGCATCAAAGCCTGGCTCCCTGGGGTCGACTGAAATCCTTCGCCCAGCACTATGAGGGTGTCTGTCATCCTGCTATCGAGGCACGTATGATCCACTCCTTGGGGGTGGTGTGGGCACTCGACGACGATCATCACGATCGAGTCGGTGATCATACTGCTCATGGTTTCTGTACTGATCACGTCGGTCACCCTGTCCCTCACGCCTCGGGGGCGATCTTGGGCTGTGAGCCGACTGGACTGTATCTGCAACAACGGACCTGCTATGGATCCTATTCCGTGATCGTGACACGTACCAGATTTCGCTCTCCCGCTATACGGAGTAAAGCTCTAATCTGCATTAAACCTCTGCCAGCTTCTGACTGGGAGGGCTGAACTGACTCTACTATTCGAGCTGCAAGCCTAAGATTTTGGATTGGAGTTCGATATACCTGAGTCGGAGGTGGAAAAAGCTGGCGTCGACTGGATTCTAGAACCCTTTGCCGTGCACGCTCGTCGAGTACACGCTGGAGATTTTCCAGTCGAGTGCGCTCAGCCAGATTGGCTAGGCGCGCGTCCTCCAAGGCCCGGGCCTCGGGGGTTTCTCCAACGATAGGAGTGTGAAGAGCATCCATGTTCCGGCGGTGAAGTTCTTCCCTCTGCTCCGAAGAGAGGGGCTCGGGGAGATACTCCTCATGGGCATGCGACGGATCACCTCTGCCGTCGCAACCGTCGGCGCGAGGGAAGCCGGGAGGACTGCGAGGTCCATGGACCATCAGGACCTCCGCCACTGGATCACTGTTGTCGCACTCGGATGCGGTCTCTGTGGAGCTAGTCGAACAAGCCGTAGAGAGATTCATCGGGCTCGATCTCCGCGACTTGGGGAGTGGTCGTCTGGCGAGCCACCACGTTCCTCACCCACCGCTGAAGCCTTGACCGACTGGAGCCCTTGCGCCGGCGGGCGACGGGGCGGGAGGATGCCACAGGTGCCGACCGGTACTGGGTCGACGGCTGCCTCTTGGAGAAAGCCCCACTGTGGGCGCCAACTGTCGTGATTCTGAGTCTGACAGTAGAATAGGGGGGGGGGGTAGGAATGTAGAGGCAAGATCTTAGCTATGGAGGAGTTGTACACGGTAGTTTTACGAGTTTAGGCCCTTCTTGGAGAAAGTAATAGCCCTACGTCTCGGAGCCCAGACGCGGTCGACTGGATTATAAGCGTGTGAGTTACAGGGGGTGCAAACCCTTGTCCCAGAGGAGGGGAATGGCTTATATAGAGTGCGCCAGGACCCTAGCTCCCCTCCGTTACATAGGATTCAATGTACATAAAGAGGTGGTGACGGTGTCCTGGACTAGGGGTACTCACCACGTCGTCTCCCGATCAGTTGGATTGGGCCGAGGATCCCCATGGCCATATACTCATGGGCCAGTCCGGACAGTTGTCGCATACAAGGAAGATTCCACAAGACTTGGCGATCAAGACAAGGACTCCTCCCCCACCAGAGTATTCGGCTAGGACTCTTTTTATCCTAGGCCTCTGGTGCATTATATAAATCAGGGCCAGGCTAGTCGACAGATATACAATGAACAACAATCATACCATATGCTAGCTTCTAGGGTTTAGCCTCTTTGATCTCGTAGTAGATCTACTCTTGTAACACACATCATCAATATTAATCTAGCAGGACGTAGGGTTTTACCTCCATCAAGAGGGCCCGAACCTGGGTAAAACATCGTGTCCCTTGTCTCCTGTTACCATCCGCCTAGACGCACAGTTCGGGACCCCCTACCCGAGATCCGCCGGTTTTGACACCGACATTAGTGCTTTCATTGAGAGTTCCGCTGTGTGTCCGGCAAAAGGTGGATGGCTCGCCCGTAGGTCAACTTCGACTTCGGCATCTTCGTCACCAGCTCGACTGGTCACCTTGGTTCGACCAAGGACTGCGCCCTACCTCCGATTGTCATGTTCGGACGAGGGCCTTCATCAACATCAACTCTGATCTCTATCAAGATCATGGAGGAATCATCCAGGAGCCCGGGGCTCAACGTCAACATTGCCCTCGGGCATCCGATCGCTTTTTTCTGGACAGTGGACTTGTGTCCACCGCCATCGCCTCCTCAAGCGTCGTTTTAACGATTGCTTCGGTGGAATTGTGCGGAATTGAGCCTGCAACAACCCTGGAAAATTTCGTCGAGTTCCGATGGAGGAATCTCTGGCAGTCTCCGATATACCGGAGCCGCATTGAATCTGGACGAGAATCCGGACGAGTTTAGGGCGTGGTGTCCAGCTTCTAGCTCGGACTTCCTTCGGAAGATCCAACCGTTGATCGGCTGCGGAATTCCTATATCTATCACCCCTCAAAATTTCAGCTCCATCCGACCGTCCAAACTCCGGGAACCTTCCGATTAGTGCATCACTTTTCGGATCTGTTTTCTGCATGAAAACGAATCCGACCCGAGTTCGTCTTTTTTATGAACAGGATTTCAGACATCCTTTTTGTAGGAAGTTTTGTATGGGGTATTGTGTTTTGTTTCCGAACACATCCCACTAACTTTAAGATCTTTTGAACATATCTTCAACATCATGCTGGTGTCAAACCAGTCCGGCAATATTGCTCCACTACCGCCGACTGCGCTAGACATGTCGTCACTTTGTTGAGCCGAGCTCAACTTCTTTGGATCATCATCTCGGCAAGCCGAACAAGAGTCTGGCATCGCGAAGGATAAATCATCACCAACATCGCCGCCCCACGGATTACACGGAACGGGCATACCGGCATCGCCGCTCGGTCGCTTCATCAAGCCGGCATCGACCACGTCACGACCTGCATCGGCAGGGCCGCACTATTTCTTCTTCAAGCTGGTGTCCATCACGCCGACCTACTTCGACATCTCGGCTAGACCGGGGGCTTCGCCATCTCTTCATCAACCTACTCCGGAAACTTTGGCGTCACTAGCCGACCAGGCAATGGGTGCGTGGATCGAGTCCCAATTTTGGGAATCACCTTCCTTCGGATTACTACAACAAATAAACCAGGTGCTATTAATCCTAGTATTTTTTGCTTGTTTGGGTTCATTTTTTCCAAGGAATTACTACTCTGGTTTGTCCATCATATGTACACGGGTCTATCAAGTGGTGGCCGCATTATCGACGGTCGCATGATGGTTCGATCGGTTTCAGACATAGTCCGTGAACGCCGCATCCGGAACTCGAACCGACCTGTGAATTCAGGCTTGGCCACGCCTTTACCGCATCACGCCGATGCCCTGCATCGACATTGACTTCGGCGCCAGGCCATATTTCTTTCATTACTCACTTTGCATAAATTATTTATTATGCAACGATTTTTTTTAATTATCATTATTACTATTATCTCCGGTCTGCACTATTTTTTGTGCACAGGAAAATGATCCAGCCGGACTATATCCTTTGGCGTCACCTCGGCTGGACGGGGGGCTTCGTCAACACTTCATGACCCCATGCAGGGGACTTCGGCATCATTCTGTCGTCCTGCATTGACCGTGCTATGTCACCACTTCGGAGCGCCGAGCTCTTTGCTCCGCCACCTCGGGATCGGCTTGGGGGATGGAACCTTGTCCCGCATCAAGCTCGGACCGCGTCGTCAATACCGAACACATTAACCAGCTAAGTTGCCTTCATGCTCAAAGTTTTAAATTTCTAACTTGTGTTCGGTTCGACCAGGCATTATACTTTTTTGGAAAAAAGTTGCTTGTAAAAATTTTCCTTGTCCAAACTTTGTTTGCGCACACTTGACGCGCTAACCACGCTCATTATACCTAGGGGCTTCTTTAACAGAAGCTTATTAATACGGGCTTTATGCCCAACACATGTGTCAAAGTTCCGCATGTACCTTTTATTCACCAATATATGCATCGATATGACTTAAGTTTTGGCCAAGCTGGGTTGCCTGGATCCTGTGCTTACCCCTACGTTCCCGATTGTTCGGCTAGGTGGTAAAGGGAGCACCTATGAGATTGTTATCGCTGGTCAGCCGGATGTGTACCTCGACCGGGTGAAGCCGAAAGCTAGCGCTCAGAAGGGAATACTCGGTCGGTGAACTAAAAGATGATTTCTTACCTATTCATTTACCTGCCCCCAGATGTTTTTTCGCTCTTTTCGCAGTCCGGACATGCACTTTAGGGCATGCCTCCTGTGGAAAGGAACCCCTAACGGAACTATTCTCCGGAAGATGTTTCTTACTAACCATGTAATATAACATAACTAGTTGGGCACTTGTCCGATAAAGCACTAATGACCCCTACGCCTGGTCTCCATGCATGCCCCGGTTTTTATAACCGCGAGGGTATTCGGACACACTCGGACTATTGGGTCCAGAGGTTGAAGCTTAAAAGGTCCGCTACGACAAACGATCTACAATCCGGCTAGAAGGCATTCTACATGTCACCTTACATTTTATAGTCAACTTTTACCCAAGTCACTTGGGGGCTCTTATGTTTATTTGAGTCATTTCATACTAAGTGTTTTTCTACTTAGTCGTTGCAAAGTTAAAGCACGGCAGAGGCACTTTTTTTTCTAAAGTCCAATTTTCGGATTGGCACCGAACATTTGATCTTGTTCGGACGTCATGTTTTTACTGACGTTTTTTGGTTTTCCAAGATTTTGGCACTTTTAAACTATTTGTGTGTTTTCAACACAAGTCTCGCAGTGCAACGCTGGACTCCTTTAGAGATTCGGCAAAAACATTCTCGGATATTACTATATATGCATCAGTTTCGAATTGTGTCTTCGGTCAATAGTTTGGTTGAACTGCTCCAGCGCTTGCCGCCTACGTTCTGCTTTGTTCGGCTAGGTGTGCAAAGGGATAACTATCGCGATTGTGCTTCCAGCTCGCATGGTCAAGCACCTCAGTGGAGAAAGCCGAAAACTGTCTGTCACAATAGGTGTAAACTGGTCAGCGATCCGATGACTATATTAAATGACGGGCCATTCATAACATTGGTCAAGTGTTTCGCTTTGACCTCGATCGTCATTGAACACTGCGGGGCTAGTAATCGCCTCCCAAACTAAATCCTCGATCTTTTGCTCTTACATTGGAGCTGAGGTTTCATGATCATGCTTAGCATGACAACCCAAAGAAAGGAACCGATAGCGGGACTATTTTCTTTGGAAGACATTTCTTCTGTTAAACTGTAATATAACATATCTCTCTGCGTACCTTTGTTTATAAAACCGTATGGCCAGATTGTCTTGTTTGTCGTAAATCTTTGCCCTCTTAAAGGCTTTATAAAGTAGGACAAACACTCCTCGGCTATTGGACGAGGAGGTGGAAGCCGATGGTCGGTCAACAAAGTTTTGTACAATGCGGATCTGAGCATTAATGACGTAAAATACTTGGATACATAGAGTAATTACACATAATTTGTGATTTTACTATGGATATCGATCCTTAATTCGGCCTCCCGTGACCGCATTAAGGCTCGGGGGCTACTAGGCTTTAGGCTTATTATTCACAAATATTAAAGGGGCACATTGATCCCCTGATCTGGTGTTGCCACCCGACCAGTGTCTCGGGGGCTACTGCATTGCTTATTCTTTGCAGAAAATCTTAAGTGCAATACAGTTTCCGAGGAGATTTTGATCCTCAGGTTGGTCGACCGCACCCAACCTGAGTCTCTGTGTCCGAGCACGCCGCTTTTGCGTCCCGAAGTACTGGCCGAAGTTAGGACTTGATCCTCGGACCGATTTTGCAAATCAACTTGAGTCTCGGCAGCTACGGGATCGGTGGTCTTATGTCATCCTTCATGGGCATCTCGGGTTTTAGACCGATACCCACCTTGAGGGCTACTGGCTATGTATCTCGGCAGAGAATAAATTGCACCACCATGGAAGCAGTCCGGCATAAAGCTTGGGCGCTAGTGGCTGGCTCCATAGAGGGCATTTCCGCATTAAGCTCGGCTAAACTCCTTCAAACTTCTTTGAACCAAGGTGATTTACGACACCTCGGATACAGTCCGGCGTTGGAGCTCGGATACATAGTCCGGCGTTGGAGCTCGGATACAGTCCAGCGTTGGAGCTCGGATATAGTCCGGCGTTGGAGCTCGGATACAGTCCGGCGTTGGAGCTCGGATATAGTCCGGCGTTGGAGCTCGGATACATAGTCCGGCGTTAGAGCTGGGAAGCAGTCCGACATTGGTGCTCGGCTGCAAAAGATACCTCGAATGCAGTCTGGCGTTGGAGCTCGGACGCAAGAAGAGGACGCCGCCTCGGGAACAATTTCAAACCCGAGGTGTGGCATAATAATAACAAGGCATTAATAAAGGCCGGAAACTTAAAGGGGCTCCTCAGATACCCGACGTGTAAACTCGTTGAATGCATTTCGGCGATCCTCAAGATCGAAGATGAGAAGATTTGTTGAACCAGTTTTCAAGACCGACGATCAGAGATGAAGAACAGTTCGGAAGAATCGAGGAGCGTCCCCAACTTGAAGACCGGTTCAGGGGGCTACTGATGGTGTCCTGGACTAGGGGGTACTCACCACGTCGTCTCCGGATCAGTTGGATTGGGCCGAGGATCCCCATGGCCATATACTCATGGGCTAGTCCGGACAGTTGCCGCATACAAGGAGGATTCCACAAGACTTGGCGATCAAGACAAGGACTCCTCCCCCACCAGAGTATTCGGCTAGGACTCTTGTTATCCTAGGCCTCTGGTGCATTATATAAATCAGGGCCAGGCTAGTCGACATATATACAATGAACAATAATCATACCATAGGCTATCTTCTAGGGTTTAGCCTCTTTGATCTCGTGGTAGATCTAGTCTTGTAACACACATCATCAATATTAATCTAGCAGGACGTAGGGTTTTACCTCCATCAAGAGGGCCCGAACCTGGGTAAAACATCGTGTCCCTTGTCTCATGTTACCATCCGCCTAGACGCACAGTTCGGGAACCCCTACCCGAGATCCGCCGGTTTTGACACCGACAGGTGGCGTTACAGGTAACGCCTGTATTGAAGTGCTACAAATGATCATTAAATATCTGAGTAAATGCCCGACCGTTGCTGCGCGGAGCGGCTTTAGGTCTTCTTGTTGTCGAGTGGTTTGATGGTCGAGTGACCTGGATAAAGTGGGATCTCCGAGTGGATGGTAGGTCGAGTGGACTTCACTCGACGTCTTTGCTGGATCCCTTCTTCTGATTCTTGAACTTCTTTGTTCTTAGGACAAGGACCTTAGGCAGGATGTATAGGTCAGGCCTATTACCCTACCCTAGGTTTGTGTCCACATCAGCCGTCCGTGCCGCCGATGTCGCCCTGGCTCGGGTCAAGGCGATCCACGCTAAGATCGAGGATGCACACGCCAAGATATTCCAGGCCACCTCGGAATCCAGCATGCAACCCATGTCCAAAAAGGCGGTGGTGGCCACGGAGCACCTGCTTCCTCATGTGATCGCCAAGTGGGAGCTAGAGATGCAGAAGGTGGCGGAGATCGAGGAGCGCTGGGAGGAGGATTTGCGCGTGGCCAAGGTCGAGGTAAGAGAAAAGTCTGTCCGTCGAGGAATCGGTGGTGGAGTACCAACGTGAGCTCTGGCGGAGCCACAACTACGAGTACTACAACCTTGAGGGCGGCGCCGAGGACGAGGACGCGGTCGACTTCAGCAGGGGGGCGTGGAGTCCACCATCGGCGGCATGTCGCCAAGACATGTCATCGACGTCTCATCTCACACCGGCAATGCATAGGCCGGTGATGACCCACAAGTGTGGGGGATCTATCATAGTCCTTTTGATAAGTAAGAGTGTCGAACCCAACGAGGAGCATAAGGAAATGACAGGCGGTTTTTCAGTAAGGTATTCTCTGCAACCACTGAAATTATTGGTAACAGATAGTTTTGTGATAAGGTAATTTGTAATGGGTAACAAGTAACACAAGTAAACAAGGTGCAGAAAGGTGGCTCAATCCTTTTTGTAGCAAAGGACAAGCCTGGACAAACCCTTATATAAAGGAAAACGCTCCCGAGGACACATGGGAATTATCGTCAAGCTACTTTTCATCACGCTGATATGATTCGTGTTTGTTACTTTGATAATTTGATATGTGGGTGGAACGGTGCTTGGGTACAGCCCTTCCTTGGACAAGCATCCCATTTATGATTAAGCCCTATTGCAAGCATCCGCAACTACAAAAGAAGTATTAACGTAAACCTAACCATAGCATGAAACAAATGGATCCAAATCAGCCCCTTACGAAGCAACTATAAACTAGGGTTTAAGCTTCTATCACTCTAGCAACCCATCATCTACTTATTACTTCCCAATGCCTCCCCATAGGCCCAAATAATGGTGAAGTGTCATGTAGTTGACGTTCACATAACACCACTAGAGGAAAGACAACATACATCTCATCGAAATATCGAACGAATACCAAATTCACATGACTACTTATAGCAAGACTTCTCCCATGCCCTCAGGAACAAACGTAACTACTCACAAATCATATTCGTGTTCATAATCAGAGGGGTATTAATATGCATATAGGATCTGAAAATTTGATCTTCCACCGAATAAACCAACTAGCATCAACTACAAGGAGTAATCAACACTACTAGCAACACACAGGTACCAATCTAAGGTTTTGAGACAAATATTTGATACAAGAGATGAACTAGGGTTTGAGAGGAGTTGGTGCTGGTGAAGATATTGCTGGAGATTGACCCCCACCTGATAAGAGGATCGATGGTGATGACGATGTGACGATTTCCCCTCCTGGAGTGATGTTTCCCCGGCAGAACAGCTCTGCCGGAGCCCTAGATCTGTTTCGTCAGGTTCCGCCTTGAGACAGCGGTGTTTCGTCCTGAAAGCTTCCTCCTTATTTTTTCTAGGACAAAAGACTTCATATAGCAGGATATGGGAACCAGAGGCCTGCCAGGGGGCCCAAAAGACAGGGGCGCGCGCCCAGGGGGTAGGGCGCGCCCCCCACCATCGTGGCCAGGATGTGGGCCCCCTCTGGTTGATTCTTTCGCCAGATTTTTTATTAATTCCAAGACGTGCCTCCGTGAAGTTTTAGGACTTTTGGAGTTGTGCATAATAGGTCTAATATTATCTCCTTCTCCAGCCCAGAATTCCAGCTGTCGGCATTCTCCCTCTTCATGTAAACCTTGTAAAATAAGAGAGAAAAGGCATAAGTATTGTGACATAATGTGTAATAATAGCCCATAATGCAATAAATATCGATATAAAAGCATGATGCAAAATAGACGTATCAGCCGGCGCGGCGGCGGATTTGTTAAAGTTGTGCCGGAGGAAGAATTCTGGAGTATGTTGCTCATGTCCATCTGTCAGCCCCGATTCCTGTTGGTAAGCGCACCTACAGTTTCCACGGTGGTTACAGTGCTACTCTCAAGAGTGCCGCTTAGCTTGCCGCAATGGCAGAAATCACCGGTCTTCGTCATCAAGAGAGCATGGTGCAAGAGAACCGTGCTTATCAATACTATTCCACCCCATTACCAAGTATTCCAGTTTTCTGTCGGATGAAGAATTCTGGAGTATGTTGCTCATGTCCATATATCAGCCCCGATTCCTATTCGTATGCGCACCTACAGTTTCCACGGTGGTTAGAGCATTACTAGTAGAACCCTCAAACCCTCAAATCCTTAAAGCAGTTTTAAGGGTTGAGAAGTGCCACTTTTTGACACTTTTAAGGTTTGAAAAACAGGGGCAAATACTACAACCCTCAAACCCAACCCTTATAACGGAATATTCCGTCAAGCACCTCGAGCATTCCGTCGAGCACCTCGTGCACGACGGGCGGAGGGTCGGCGATTGGGGGCGCGGGCGCGGTCTTCGTCCGGGAGGTGGTCCTCTTCACGACCAGGGTCCCTCCCGCGGCGAGCTTGGCCACCGCAGCACCCTTCGGCCCTACCGACGATGTCTTCCGACGTCGCTTGGTGGTGGGGGGCTGCGGCAGGGCGAGGGAGGAGGTGGGGGCCAGGGCGACTCCTGGCTGCGGAGGGACGACGTGCTGGCCAGAACACCGCCGAGGACGTGGGTGGCGGCCACCACCGACGCGACCTGCGCCTGGCTTGGGACAGGCTGCTGCTGGGCCGACGTGGGCGTCGCGGAGGCGGCGATTGGGGGCGGGGCGACGGGCGGGGCAAGGGAGGAGGTGAGCGTGAGGACGGGGGAGGGAGGCGGCTCCATGGCGCGCGGCGGCCGGCGGCGATTGGGGGCGGGGCGACGGGCGGGGCAAGGGAGGAGGAGGGCAACGAACCTGATTTTTCCCTCCCGCGCGTGCAATGGACAAATAGAGGTTGGGGTTGTTTCCCCTCTCCAACCCTCACTTTTAGAGGCTGGGAGAGCGACCCGGGCTCTAACCCTTAAATTTGTTTACAGGTTTAGGGGTTAAAGGGTTCTAGTCTTTGCGTTTTTTTCGTCTCAACCCGTAAAAAAGCGGTTATTTTTTAGGGTTTGAGGGTACTACTAGTAATGCTCTTACGGTGCTACTCCCGAGTGTGCCGCTCAGCTTGCCGCAATGGCAGGAATCACCGGTCTTCGTCATCAAGAGAGCATGGTGCAAGAGAACTGTGCTTATCAATACTATCCCACCATCGTCGAGAATCCTAACCGGATCAAGTTCCCCTCTATCAACCCTCAAGTTGACCCGGCTATCCTCGCCATGTCCCGTTACATGACGACCGAGTGTCTTCTTATTTCTGAGTTAGTCCAAGACGCCATTCAAGCCAGGAGATTGCTTGGTGCCACCCTACCTCAGTCTCCACCAGCTTCTCCAACGTTGCCTCCATGAACTTTCAGGACATTTGGAGTTGTGCAGAATAGGTCTCTAATATTTGCTCCTTTTCCAGCCCAGAATTCCAACTATCGGCATTCTCCCTCTTGATGTAAACCTTGTATAATAAGAGAGAAAAGGCATAAGTACTGTGACATAATGTGTAATAACAGCCCATAATGCAATAAATATCGATATAAAAGCATGATGCAAAATGGACGTATCAACTCCCCCAAGCTTAGACCTCGCTATCCTCAAGCGGAAGCCGATAAAGAAAAATATGTCCACATGTTTAGAGATAGAGGTGTCGATAAAATAAAATACGGACATGAGGGCATCATGATCATTATTATAACAGGAAGATATATATATTGTCATATGATCTCTTATGCTAAAGTAACAATCTATTCACAGTGTAAAGTATGAATCAGAAACTTCATTGAAAACTAACAAACTATGATCTCGGTCATTGAAGCAATTGCAATTTATCATCACATCGGAAAGAGTCAATATAAGAGCTTTTCAGCAAGTCCACATACTCAACTATCATTTAGTCTTTCACAATTGCTGACACTCACGCAATACTTATGGGTATGTAGTTTTAATCGGACACAGAGAAATATAGGGGCTTACAGTGTTGCCTCCCAACCTTTTACCTCAAGGGTAATGTCAACAATAATAGTTCATGATAACTTACATCCAATTGGATATATATATATATATATATATATATATATATATATATATATATATATATATCAGGATCTTTCCAATACAATGTGCTTGCCAAAGGAAAATATGTAAAAAGGGAAGGTGAAGATCACCATGACTCTTGTATAAGGTATAAGACAAGAATAAAAGATAGGCCCTTCGCAGAGGGAAGCAGAGGTTGCCATGTGCTTTTATGGTTGGATGCACAAAATCTTAATGCGAAAGAACGTCACTTTATATTGCCACTTGTGATATGGACCTTTATTATGCAGTTCGTCGCTTTTATTTCTTCCACATCACAAGATCGTATAAAGCTTATTTTCTCCACACAAATAAATCATACATATTTAGAGAGAATTTTTATTGCATGCAACAATGACAACTTACTTAAAGGATCTTACTCAATCCATAGGTAGATATGGTGAACTCTCATGGAAAAACTGGGTTTAAGAGTATTCGGAAGCACAAGTAGTATCTCTACTTGGTGCAAAGAATTTGGCTAGCATGAGGGGGAAAGGCAAGCCCAACACGTTGGATGATCCATGACAATATACTTTATTTTGGATATAAGAAAACTTAATCCATTATGTTGTCTTCCTTGTCCAACATCAACTTTTTAGCACGTCATATTTTAATGAGTGCTCACAATCATAAAAGATGTCCAAGATAGTATATTTATATGTGAAAACTTCTCTTTCTTTATTACTTCCTATTAATTGCAACGATGACCAAAACTATGTTTGTCAACTCTCAACAACTTTTATTCATCATACTCTTTATATGTGAAGTCATTACTCTCCATAAGATCAATACGATCTCTTTATTTCTTTTTATTCTTTCTTTTTATGCTTTCTTTTTATATTATTTCCTCAAGATCATAGTAAGATTATCAAGCCCTTTACTCAAAACTAATCTTTATTATGTATAGCTCATGGACTCGATTACATAGAAGGATCATAAAGCAAAACTCAAAACTAGATCATACCAAAACTTTCATTCTACTAGATCAAGATATTACCAAAAGGATCGAACTAAGAGAAACGGTAAAGATAGGAGTGTGATGGTGATACGATACCGGGGCACCTCCCCCAAGCTTGGCAGTTGCTAAGGGGAGTGCCCATACCCGATACTCAGTTCTCCTTTGGTGGTGAAGAAGATGGTGGTGATGACGGAGTGTCGCACATCGAGCGTAGGAGATCCTCCAATTTGCGGATAATGCCCTTGAGTGCGGTGATATGCTCCTTCAACAAAATATTTTCATGTGTGAGATACTTGTTTTGTATGCGAGCTAACTCAATTATCTTAAAAGCTTCAATCTTTGTTGTGGTAAGAAGATTGTGATGAGGTTGAAGGATGTCTTCTTCTCCTGCGGCCGGAGGTTGATCCTCCATGGCCTTCTTGATCCTATCATCCTTGTTGATCTCCCAGGGTTCTTCTCTCTTCAGCTCTATCTTCATTAGCCAAGCATCATTGTCCTGATTCTTGGAGAAGGGGGACATATGATGCCTGGCCTTGACAATTCTGACAGAAAACAGCTCGAAACAAAAACAGAGGATATTTGCGTGATACGAGGGTCAAAACCTTCATGAGATTATATAATGAATTTTTACCGACCAAAAGAAGTATCGTGCAAGAAAACAGAGTCCGGAGAGCACACGAGGTGCCCAAGAGGTAGGGGGCGCGCCCAGGGGTAGGGCGCGCCCTCCACCCTCATGGACACCTCGTGTCCTTCCTGGACTACTTCTTATTTTCCTATTTTCTTAAATATTCCAAAACGGAGAAAAATTACCATTAGAACTGTTTTGGAGTCGGTTTACTTACCGTACCTCATACCTATTCCTTTTCGGAGTCTAAAATGCTCTGGAAAGTGTCCTTTATGTATTCCTCCGGGGTTACGATTTCAATAACATTTGTTCTCAACATTCATGGGATTACCTGAGATATAATGTTTGATTCTTTGACCGTTCACCACCTTCGGATTTGTGCCTTCGAAGTTGTTGACTTTTATGGCACCGGAACGATAAACCTCCTCGATAATGTAAGGACCTTCCCATTTAGAGAGGAGTTTTCCTACAAAAAATCTTAAACGAGAGTTGTATAGCAACACATAATCACCTACATTAAACTCACGCTTTTGTATCCTTTTGCCATGCCATCTTTTAACTTTTTCTTTCAACAGTTTGGCATTCTCATAGGCTTGGGTTCTCCACTCATCAAGTGAGCTAAAGTCAAATAGCATCTTCTCACCGGAAAGTTTGAAATCATAGTTGAGCTCTTTAATGGCCCAATATGCCTTATGTTCTAGTTCAAGAGGTAAGTGACATGCTTTTCCATAAACCATTTTATACAGAGACATACCCATAGGATTTTTATATGCAGTTCTATAGGCCCATAATGCATCATCAAGTTTCTTGGACCAATTCTTTCTAGATCTATTAACAGTCTTTTGCAAAATTAATTTGATCTCTCTATTACTCAACTCTACTTGGCCACTAGATTGTGGGTGGTATGGAGATGCAATTCTATGATTAACATCATACTTAGCAAGCATTTTACGAAAAGCACCATGAATAAAATGTGAACCACCATCAGTCATTAAGTATCTAGGAACTCCAAACCTTGAAAAAATAACTTCTTTAAGCATCTTAATAGAGATTTTATGATCAGCACTACTAGTTGGAATAGCTTCTACCCACTTAGTAACGTAATCAACAGCAACTAAAATATGTGTATAGCCATTGGAGGAAGGAACATAATCAAAGCCCCAAACATCAAATGGTTCAATAACAATGGGAATTCATAGGCATTTCTTGACGTCTACTGATATTACCAATTCTTTGACATTCATGACAAGACAAGACAAACTTACGGGCATCCTTGAAGAGAGTAGGCCAATAAAAACCGTATTGCAATACCATATGTGCAGTTCTATCTCCAGTGTGGTGTTCTCCATAAGCCTCGCAGTGACACTTGCGTAGGATCTGTTCATGTTCATGCTCAGGTACACAACGTCTAATAACACCATCTACTCCTTCTTTATAAAGGTGTGAGTCATCCCAGAAGTAATGTCTTAAATCATAGAAAAACTTTTTCTTTTGCTGGTATGTGAAACTAGGTGGTATAAATTTAGCAACAATGTAATTAGCATAATCAGCATACCATGGAGCAGTACGAGAAGCATTTATGACAACCAATTGTTCATCAGGAAAGCTATCATCAATTGGTAGTGGGTCATCAAGAACATTTTCTAACCTAGATAAGTTGTCTGCAAAGGGGTTCTCAGCTCCCTTTCTATCAATAATATGCAAATCAAATTCTTGTAGCAAGAGAACCCATCTAATAATTCTAGGTTTAGCATCTTTCTTTCCCATAAGATATTTAATAGCAGCATGATTAGTGTGAACAGTAACTTTGGAATCAACAATATAAGGTCTGAACTTATCACAAGCAAATACAACTGCTAAAAATTCTTTTTCAATAGTAGCATAATTTATCTGGGCATTGTCTAGAGTTTTACTAGCATATTGAATAACATTTAATTTCTTATCAACTCTTTGTCCTAGAACAGCACCTACAGCATAATCACTAGCATCACACATAATTTCAAAGGGTAAATTCCAATCAGGAGGCTGAACAATAGGTGCAGAAATCAAGGCTTTCTTAAGTATTTCAAATGCTTCTACACAATCATCAAAGGCAAAAGGAACATCTTTTTGTAATAGATTAGTCAGAGGCCTAGAGATTTTTTAGAAGTCTTTAATGAACCTCCTATAAAAACCGGGATGACCAAGGAAACTTCTTATACCTTTGATGTCCTTGGGACACGACATCTTTTCAATAGCATCAACTTTAGCTTTATCAACCTCAATACCTCTTTCAGAAATTTTATGCCCTAAGACAATACCTTCATTAACCATAAAGTGGCACTTCTCCCAATTCAAGACAAGATTAGTTTCTTCACATCTCTGCAAGACTCGATCAAGGTTGCTCAAGCAATCATCAAAAGAAGTTCCATAAACGGAAAAATCATCCATGAAAACCTCAACAATCTTTTCACAAAAATCAGAGAATATAGCTATCATGCATCTTTGAAAGGTAGCAGGTGCATTGCATAAACCAAAAGGCATACGTCTATAAGCAAAGGTACCAAAAGGGAAAGTAAAAGTGGTCTTATCCTAATCCTCTTTTGACACAGGTATTTGAGAGAAACCAGAGTAACCATCTAGAAAGCAAAAATGTGTATGTTTAGATAATCTTTCTAGCATTTGATCAATAAAAGGTAAAGGGTAATGATCTTTTCTAGTAGCTTTATTTAATTTGTGGAAGTCAATTACCATTCTATAACTCGTAACAATTCTTTGCGAGATCAATTCATCTTTATCATTAGGAACAACGGTAATACCTCCCTTCTTAGGGACACAATGAACATGACTTATCCACTGACTATCAGCAAGAGGATAAATTATTCCTGCCTCTAGGAGCTTTAGTATTTCATTTCTTACCACTTCTTTCATCTTAGGATTTAACTCGTTGGTGATCAACAACCGGTTTAGCGTCTTTCTCTAATTTAATTTTGTGTTGGCATAGAGTGGGACTAATGCCCTTAAGATGATCAAGAGTATATCCAATAGCAGCACGGTGCTTCTTCAGATTTTTCAATAATTTCTCCTCTTCCTGCTCTGAAAGGTTAGCACTAATAATAACAGGATATATCTTCTTTTCATCAAGATAAGCATATTTAAGAGTAATTTGGTGATGGTTTAAGCTCAATCACGGGATCACCCTTGGGTGGAGGAGGATCCCCTAGGATTTCAACAGGCAAGTTGTGTTTCGAAATGGGTCCCTGTTTAAAGAATACTTCATCTAGTTCCCTTCTTTCATTAGGATCATTAGGAGGCACAACCATAGAAGCAAGACCAATAATTTCATCTTTACTAGGCAATTCTTTATCATGGGGTTGTCTAGAAATTTAGAAAAGTTAAACTCATGAGACATATCTCCTAACCCAACAGTAACAATATCGTTTTCGCAATCTATCCTAGCATTAACTGTATTCAAGAAGGGTCTACCAAATATAATGGGACAAAAGTTATCTTGTGGGGAAGCAAGAATAAGAAAATCAGTAGGATATCTAATTTTCTCACACAAGACTTCTACATCTCTAACAATCCCAACCGGTGAGATAGTATCTCTATTGGCAAGCTTAATAGTAACATCAATATCTTTATCTCAGCAGGTGCAATATCTTGCATAATTTCTTTATATAGGGTGTAAGGTATTGCACTGACACTAGCACCCATATCACATAAGGCATGATAGCAATGATCTCCTATTTTAACAAAAATAACAGGCATGCCTACCACAGCTCTATGTTTATTTTTAGTATGGGGTCTAGCAATTCTAGCGGCTTCACCACAGAAGTAAATAACATGCCCATCAATATTTTCAACCAAGAGATCTTTGACCATAGCAATACTAGGTTCAACTTTAATTTGCTCAGAGGGTTTGGGTGTTCTAATATTACTTTTGTTGACCACAGTTGAAGCTTTAGCATGATCCTTTATTCTAACAGGGAAAGGTGGTTTTTCAACATAAGCAGTGGGAACAATAGGATCAACATTATAAGTGATAGTCTTTTCTTCAACTTTAATAGGTGCAACTACTTTTACTTCAATGAGAGGATTATATTTAAACCACTTCTCCTTAGGGAGATCAACATGAGTAGCAAAGGATTCACAGAAAGAAGCTACTATCTCAGTGTCAAGTCCATATTTAGTGCTAAATTCACGGAAAACATCGGTATCCATAAAACATTTAACACAATCAAACTTAGGTGTTATACCTGACTCCTTACCTTCGCCGAGATCCCAATCTTCGTAGTTATGCGTTTAATTCTTTCCAATAAATCCCATTTGAATTCAATAGTCTTCATCATAAAAGAACCAGTACAAGAAGTATCAAGCATGGAGCGATTATTGAGAGAAAGCCGAGCATAAATTTTTTGAATAATTATTTCTCTTGAGAGCTCATGATTGGGGCATGAATATAACATTGACTTAAGCCTCCCCCAATCTTGAGCGATGCTTTCTCCTTCGCGAGGCCAAAAATTATATATATAATTACAGTCACGATGAACAAGATGCATAGGGTAAAACTTCTGATGAAATTCCAATTTCAGTCGGTTGTAGTTCCATGATCCCATATCATGACATAGCCTAAAGCATGTCAATGCCTTTCCCTTCAAAGATAAAGGGAATACCTTCTTCTTGATAACATCCTCGGGCATACCTGCAAGATTAAATAATCCACAAACTTCATCCACATAGATTAGGTGCAAATCAGGATGTAATGTTCCATCACCTGTAAAAGGATTAGCTAGCAGTTTCTCTATCTTACCCGAAGGAATTTCAAAGTAAACAATTTCAGTAGGTTCAGTAGGTTGAGGAGCAACTCTTTGCTCTACTGGTCGGGGTGAAGATACACAAAAACAAGCCCCTCAAAGGATTACTTTCCATAGTAACAAGTGATAGTAAATTTCAGCACACTATATAAATTTGTCCTTACCAAATTCCACTTACCAAAGGCGCTTCACTCCTCGGCAACGGCGCCAGAAAAGAGTCTTGAAGACCCACAAGTATAGAGGATCTATCGTAGTCCTTTCGATAAGTAAGAGTGTTGAACCCAACGAGGAGCAGAAGGAAATGAAAAGAAGTTTTCAGTAAGGTATTCTCTGCAAGCACTAAAATTATCGGTAACAGATAGTTTTGTGATAAGGTAATTTGTAACGGGTAACAAGTAACAAACATAAACAAGGTGCAGCAAGGTGGCCCAATCCTTTTGGTAGCAAAGGACAAGCCTGGACAAACTCTTATATAAAGGAAAACGCTCCCAAGGACACATGGGAACTATCGTCAAGCTAGTTTTCATCAAGCTCATATGATTCGCGTTCGTTACTTTGATAATTTGATATGTGGGTGGACCGGTGCTTGGGTACTGCCCTTCCTTGGACAAGCATCCCACTTATGATTAACCCCTATTGCAAGCATCCGCAACTACAAAAGAAGTATTAAGGTAAACCTAACAATCACATGAAATAAATGGATCCAAATTAGCCCCTTAGAAGCAACGTATAAACTACGGTTCAAGCTTCTGTCACTCTAGCAACCCATCATCTACTTATTACTTCCCAATGCCTCCTCGGTGAACCCAGAGGACGTGGACACCATCATCGAGGACATCGCCAAGGCCGCCGAGAAGAACGCCGTCGAGGAGGCCGCCAAGGGTGCTGCCGAGGACGCCGCCGAGGGGCCTACCAGGGAGGCCGGCAAGGCTGACGCTGAGGAGACCGGCAAGGGGCCTGCCGGAGAGGCCGGCGGGGCCGCTGCCGAGGAGGAGGAGGTGGCTGATGACCAGCCTTCCTCTTCTGCTGCTTCCGGCTCCGGCAAGTACCTGAGGGTGAGTGACGACTTGTTCGTCCACCTTCCAGGCGCGTCGAGCACCAGGACACCCGTTGAGGGAGAGGTGTTCGACGTCGAAGTGCTTGTCGCTGCCGGGCTTGAAGTCGTCGACGAGTCGATCATTGGCGGTGACGGTTCACAAGAAGAGCGGCTCCTCCATGCCATGGGCGCCAGCTTCCAGAAGCTCCAGGCACTCCACCGCGCCCGCCTGGATAAGGTTAAGTCCAGGACCGCGGTGGTGGAGAAGGTGGAGGCGAACCTCCAGAAGCGCGTTGCCGAGACGCAGGACTAGTTCCGTGAGGCCCACAAGGAGCTCAAGGCTGCCCTGGGCGAACTGGCCAAGCGCGACGTGGAGCTCACCATGAAGCTCGCCGACATCGAGAAAGCTCAAGAGACGACGAGGAACTTGGCCACGGCCACCGAAGCCGCCCGGACCCAGCACGAGGCCACGCTGAACTCCCAGGAGGAGGACCTCGCTGCACGTGGGGAGAATCTTGCCGCCATGCTTCGTGGCAAGGATGCAGAGGTGGAGAAGCTTGTCTTGCAGCAGACTAGTGAGCTGGAGCAGAGGCACAAAGAGGCACTCAATGCCCATGCCCATGTTCACGCCGGCAAGGTGGAGGAGTTGGAGGCGGAGCGCGACGGGCTGAAGGAGCAGCCCTGAAGCTGTCCCGGGAGAAGGACATGCTTAACGGTGCCCTGATAGAGGCGCAGGGCGCGGTCTTCAGCAAGGCTAGGGAGCTCTCCGAGGCCAACAACTCCATCAAAGACCTCAAGATGAAGCTAGAGGGTCTCGAGAAGGTGTTGTCGGAGGCCAAAACCCGAGAGGGGACCCTGGCCAAGGAGCTAGAGGCCAAGAAGCAGTTGTGGAAGAACGAGGGCCTCAACTTCGCGGATCACGTGGAGGGCGAGAACCATTGGCTCGATCGCCTCGCCACCGTATCCAACCAGGCCGCCGCGCAGCTGGCCATCATGGGGATACCGGACGTGAGGTATGTCCCAGAGCGGAGCGTGAGCGCCAATTGCAGCCTGACCATGTTCTTTGAGAAGGTCGTCGGCACTCTGGAGCGGCTCCATGCCAACCGGGCGGCCTCACTGGCCGACGAGTCCCAGAGGCTTTGCCAGGGTGCCATGACCAAGGTTCTCACCAAGGTGGCGCACTGGTACCCCGACCTCGACTTCGACGCCGCGCTGGAGAGCTTGCCGGAGGGTACTGACCTCGCGCCGCTCAGGGAGCACATCAAGCCCATCATCAGCCGAGTCGGCGAAATTCAGAGGGTGGAGGTCCAGCACCGGGATTAGTCATCCCATTCTTTATCGCCGCTGCAGGTTCACAACCAAGATAATCAATATCTCTAGTTAGAACCGCAGCAACAATTCGATGTAATATAACTCTACAGCACTTTTAGTATTATGCATGTTATTTTCCTGTTCGATTTTCCTTTGTATGTCCTCCCTACGTTACTGGGTAGGCTCACCGGCGTGTAAACCCAAGGCGGCGTCTTGGGGCCGGATTTCCATTGGCCTGCAGGGTGAGCTTGCTGCCGGGCGAACCACCTTGCCTCCCTTAGCGCGGCCGCCCGAACTGTCGAGCTTGACTTGAGTCAGAGTCGGGAGCGTTGCCAAGTGCGTAAGGCTACCCTGCCACTCTCGACGCGGCCTCTTTGAGCTGTTGAGCAGACTCGAAACAGAACAAGGGCGTTGCCAATTGCGGGAGGGCCCCTTTCCGTGCAGGTTTCTCATACATAGGCGAGATCACCGAGGACGATAACCTTATGTATAGGAGGAAATAACTCAAAGCTCTGAATGATCGAAGCTTTTACATTTGAAGTCGGCGTCGTTCCTCCGGCCGCCTTCTTCTCAGGAGCCAAGGGCGATGAAGAACTGCTAGGCTAACTACTAGACCGGATTCTCACAATTGCGCCCCCTACCTGGCGCGCCAAAGATGTCAGTGTGGAACATCACATATGGGATCACAAGAATCCCTACTACGGTTGCCGGGGCGCGGGGTTGCGATAAGAGCAGGGCTAGTAGACAGCACAAGGATCGTTTACCCAGGTTCGGGCCGCGAGGATGCGTAAAACCCTAGTCTTGCTTTGGTGGGTGTATTTCAGAGAGTTCTTGAGCTCTCGAACTAGCTGTGGTCAATGCGTGGTTCGAAAGAGCCAAATCCTTCTCCAGTATGCCATGGACCTCCTTTTATAGTCGAAAAGGGCTGCCACAGTGGCATACAGGAGGTGGAAAGGCGTACAGTGCCTTGAGCTTATCGCTCGTATTACAGGACAAGACGCATTTAATGCGTAGCTTAGGTGTCCGCTTGCTTTATTGGGGACGGGGGCGAGGCCCGTCCCGTCCGTCGCCGCTCCTCCTCGCTTTGACACGCGCCCTGGCCAGTGAGGCGCGTGGTGCCATGTATGCAGGCAGGCACCTGAGGTGGCGCAGTGGCGGAGACTTCATGAAGATCTGCATGCCGCCGCGCAGGTGCTCGATGAGTTGGCATGGGAGCTGCATGTTGCCATGCAGGTGCCTGCCCAGCTGGTTGGGCTGGCAGCTGCATGTGAACGGCGGTGGAAGCTTGGTTGGCGTGGACCTGGCGGTGACCTTGCTGGCGTCCTTGGTGAGGGCCTTGCCGGGTGGCCCGGCAAGGGTTTTGCCGTGGCGTGCTGTCGTCCCCGGCAAGGGCCTTGCCGGGGGTCTGGTGGCCTTCCTCGGTAGGGATCTCGCCGAGGATCATCGTCTTCTAATCCTCATCTGATCTTGAATATGTCTTCACAAAGATCTGCATGCCACCACGGAGGTGCCTCCCGAGCCCTTGCCGGACATGATGTTGGAGACCGTGGGCTCAAGGGTGGCCTGCTCTGTTGGTGTGGGGCGAGCTGTCCCGGCAAGGATCTTGCCGGGGCTGGTGAGGCTGCCTCGGCAAGGGTCTTGTCAGGGGAACCTGCTTCGTCCCTCTGCTCTTTTTGGTCTTGGCCCTGGCGTGGCTCTTATTATCTTGGGCTTTGGTCTTACCTTGGTCACCTCCCCTGTTCTACTTGGCGTGACCGTAGGCGCGGCTCCGACTGCCCGTGCACAGGTATAGGGGTACAAAACACACCCCTCTTTTTGTACACCGACAGGAGCCCCTGGGCCTGGGCCACACATAAGCGCGACACGTTGTTGGGCCAGGCCCAAAACAGTGCGCGGGCAGGCGGGGCGGTTTTCACCGCGGTAAAACTTTTCACGTGTTGCGCTCCCCACGACCCGTGCGCGCGGCGTGGAGGGGTATATGTGACGTGGGCGGCATGAGTGGGGAAGTTTCCACACGCATGCGTCACATCACAGTAAATGGGTAGCGCGCCCCGCGGCTTCCCCATAAAAAGGGATAATCGCGGGCTCAATGTTCCTTTTACCCTTCGTGCAACCCTAATCTTGGAAACCGCCGCCTTCCTTCCTCTTCTTCTCCAAGCTTCGTTCCTACTCGCCGCCGTTGCGCTTCCGCCGCCCTCTGTCCTGCCCTTCTCCCCTAGCCGCCATGGCGCCGAAATCCACCAAGGGAAAGGGAGTGGCCAAGGATGACGGAGCCGTGGAGCCGCCGGAGAGTGTGCTGGCGGTGCAGCGAACGCAGTCCGCTTTTTCCCCTCGACAGTTGACGTGTTCGAGCTTCGGGACTCCTTCAGAACCCTGTGGGCAGTGAAGACAGGGGGGGGGGGAATTCAGGGCATCCAGCCACGCGTGTCATCCCCGCTGACTGTGCCGAGGCTGCTCAAAATCGGTACCCCTTCTTTGTCGATTATTTTTCCTGTGGGCTCTGTCCTCCCTTCTCCGATTTCTTCAGCGACGTTATGCATACCTTTGGCTTCCGCCTCCTGGATTTTACTCTGAATGCGGTGGCGTGCATGGCCCTTTTCGTGCATCTCTGCAAGGGCTTCGCCGGGGTGCACCCAAACACGGCGCTCTTCCGCCGTTACTTCTCCCCTCGGATCCAACCAGGGGGCGCCATCTCCGGTTGCATTGCCTGTGTCTCAAGATCCAAGGGGGCGTATCCGGAGGGTGCCATGAAGGAGAGGTGGGGAAGAATGGCGGGGCCGGTGGTGCTGGATCGAGGAGAAGGACCCGCCGGTGTTCTACGAAGTTCGCCGGGCGCCGCTGGTCCGCAGAAGCGATTGGATTGACGTCGATGCTGATGACGAGAAGCTCACGGTCTCCACCACAAGGATCCTCCGGCTCACCGAGGCCGGCCTCACCCTTGAGATGATCGGGGCGTACTTCATCCACCAACGGATCGCTCCACTACATAACAAGGGGAGGCCAGCCTGGCTCTTCACGAACCCTGCCGACATCATGCGGCTTCGTCCCGGCCTCGACCACAATTTCACAGTGATGGGACACGCCCATTTCTGCCAGCGGCTCTTCCAGCTGGACGTGGGCCATGATGGCAAGGTCGAGCGGACCGGCAAGGTCGCGACGGCCACCGCGAAGGCCGGTTGTGGCGACCGATTTTCCGGGTATTTATCCCAGAAAAATGGCCCTTGTACTTACCAGCCCCAGGATAACTGTTAGCTGATAAGGCACTAACTTGATACAGAAGATCCAAGCAAAATACAATTTGTGTAGTACAAGACCATTCTGGCCTGAGAGTACAACAAATGGCATTTAGAGGTTGATGGCGGAAGCGGGTTATGAAATATCCTTGCCTATGGGACTCCATTTCCCACAGGAACAGCTGACCAGGATAACCCCTATCTTCGCGTAGCTGTTATCTCCGTTGCCTAGGTTTTGGGACTGTCATCGCAAGGCTCTTCTCCAAGCATGAAATCTGGCCAAGACAATAGCCAGGGACAAGCCAGTGAGTACCTTGAATGTACTCGCAAACACAATGAACACAGGCATGATTTAACAATGATGTACTGAAAATATAATATGCTCATGACGTTAGTCACATAAGATAGATAAACTCTGGTGCGTGCAAGCATGTTAATTATGGATATGCAATAATATGGTAGTATTAAAATTTATGACATAAAAACATAAAGAACTTCAAAAGGATAGCCACGATCGGGCGTCTGAGCGACACCGTAAAAAGGACTTTAAAAGAAATGCCACAGTCGGGCGTCTGAGCGACACCGCATAAAGGGCTTTAAAAGAAATGCCACAGTCGGGCGTCTGAGCGACACCACATAAAGGGCTTTAAAAGGAATGCCACAGTCGGGCGTCTGAGCGACACCGCTTAAAGGGCTTTTAAAAGAAATGCCACGATAAGGCGTCGAGCGACACCGCATAAAGGGCTTTAAAAGAAATGCCACGGTCAGGCGTCGAGCGACACCACATAAAGGGCTTTAAACGAAATGCCACGGTCGAGCGTCTGAGCGACACCGCATAAAGGGCTTTAAAAAGAAATGCCACGGTCAGGCGTCTGGCGACACCCCATAAAGGGCTTTAAAAGAAATGCCACGATCGGGCGTCTGAGCGACACCACATAAAGGGCTTTAAAAAGAAATGCCACAGTCGGGCGTCTGAGCGACACCACATAAAGGGCTTTAAAAAGAAATGCCACAGTCAGGCGTCTGAGCGACACCACATAAAGGGCTTTAAAAGAAATGCCACAGTCGGGCGTCTGAGCGACACCGCATAAAGGGCTTTAAATAAATACGATGAATATCCAGGAGGTAGAACCATCCCAGGGATATTTGATAATACCAATAAAATCATGGGTTAGTCAATAGAAATAATAATAATCATAATCATCACAATCCACAAGTTGTGAAATTCAATTCTGGTTTAACAGTTTCACCTCCGAAGACCGACACTAAGACCGACACTTGACCCGTCCCAGATTGTAATCCTTAACCATGGACACGGCTATTCGAATAGGTTCAGTCTCTGCAGAGGGTGTACTCTTTACCCACGAGTAACGGATTTCTTTAGTCCATCGGGACTAATTCCGTCTACGGTCTTTTTGTTGAAAACACACCTAACTTGCACACACCAGCTTAACTCACATGTGTCTGGAATCACCCACGACACCTGTTAAGCAAACTCTAAGTGGGGAGGCCACAACCTCGACGTAACATGGGATCACAAAATTTATACCGCGCACAAACTGGGGAGCTACCCCCTTTCGGCTACAACCGAAACACCCATGCTCCCGGACCCGGTGGTATGACTACCGGATGCCTCAAAGATCTTCCACCACGGCCTCTCCAGACGGTGTGTGCTAGGAAAGGGTTGACAACTTCATCGAACTGCACCCTACTTGGTGTAGAGACGCAGTGGTAGTACGAAGCTAGTATGGGGTTATCGCACAAGACTCGATCTACGGTCGACTCAGGAGGTTGTAATATTTCCTGCATGATTAGCATAACAATGCATATATCTCAAACAACAGATGGAAATATCACGCGACATCCCCTCATGTCATACCGGACATGACCGTCTCGATGGAGGACTAGGGGCAAGCCCGTGTCTACCCAAGACAGAGGCCTTCCCGTCTTTCCTTCTGGTATGCATGAAAGACGTATGACGGTGATTTCCATCACAAATCATGTCAACTTCATTAGCATAAACTCATTAATATGCACCCATGAATAGGATCGCATCCTCACATAAAATGACGCATGTATGTGTCGGGTGGTGTTGCTACGGTGCTATGCAACACACTCAAAAAAATTCACCAGGTTCGTAATGCTTGCCTTCAGGTCATGGGAGGGAAGGGTGCATCCAAATCATCATGAAATCTTCCAAAAATCATATTTAAAAGAATATATTTGAATTAACACACAAAATAAAAACAGCACAAAAAGTTGTTTTGAAATTTTTTCAAATAAACCTTAAAATAAACTAGACAACATTTGAGAGAGGTAGCAAAAAGGATCAATTCATTTGGAGTTGTATTTAAAAAGTTATCGACAGACAAAGTTCTAGTCAAATCTGATTTTAAAATAAAACCAAAAAACAGAAAAACGGTTCGATAAGACACGTACACGTCGAAAGCGTAATCTGGAAATACGCTTCCACTTACTCTGCGTGGACCGTGCATGGTCACTGACAGTGGGTCCTAGGTGGCCCACTAGTCAGGTTTGACTAGTCCGCCTCCCTTAACTTCTCCCTCTGTCCCGAGCGAAGGCGGGACTCCAGCGACCGTCGCCGGCGAACGGCGGGTCCTTGAGGGAAGCTGAGGGCGGGGATGGATCCGCGGGTCGAGGGTGATCCTACTGGTAGTCGCTGGTCGGCGGGGACGGCGTGAGCTGCCGCGGCGAAGCCATGGCGGAGAAAAGCTTCGGGGAGAAGTGGTTTTGGGGCGGCGGTGGTTCCCGATCGAAATGGAGTAGGGGGATGTGATCACGGGAGGAAGGGAAAGTTCCTGGTGGAGAGAGTGGAGAGGGGGATGCCCTGGATGTGCCGGAATGGCCTGGTTAGTGGCGGCGGCTGGAGTTGCCGGAGAGGTTGAAGATGGCCTGCTCCCCTCCAATTGGTGGCTAGGGGGGCACTAGCGAGACGTTGCGAGGCTGCCTGCGTGCGGGCTTGAGCTCGGGTCTCCTTATATAGTGTGGCTAGGTTGGTCCGAGGCGGCCGGCGATAAGAACGACGGCGAACCGACATTCTGTAGCAGCAGGGGGTCGTGGCGACGAAGGAAGCTAGGCGACACGCTTGCGGATGAGCACGTACTGCTCACAGGGGCAGGTGGCGAGCCGGGGTGGCTTTGGCGGCGCCAACCACGGTCGGGTCTGCTAGCGGCCGGCAGCTAGCCGCCACGGCCATCCTGGCGGTGGCGCTGTGGGGTGCCAGGGTTGGTCGGGGTGGCGTGGCGGTGCAAGGGGACACAGCGAGCTGGCTGGGGCCGGGTTTTGAGTGCGGGGTGTGACGCGGCGGCTCGGGTGCTTGTGGGTGCCAAACGCACGCTCTGGGCGCGCCCAGAGCACGCCCGAGGTGTGCTCGACGAAATGCCAGGGCAGTCTAGAGAGTTCCAAACCACAAGGGAGTTACCAGAAAGGGGTTATGGGCTAGGGCAAAACCTTAGGACATGCTGGTTAGGTCAGGAGTTCAAGCTCACAATGTAAACTTGAAATCATGCCAAAACTGGTCATGCCCACAGGGTGTTTGACAAAATGCCAAAGGCACCTAGGTAGCTCTTGGAGTGGCCAAACTCTCCAGATCAGTGTCTCCATGGATGAAAGAGAGGGTGGTGGAGTTAGTTTGCAGAAAGGAGAAACTTGCTAGTGCAAGTTTTGCAAAACTACACTTCTGGACAGGGAGTGAGTGGCATCATTACATGGACCAAAAGTGTTCCAAATAGAGCATGCTCCTGGACTTAGGGGTTTTGCAGGGTTGACTACAAGCATGAGAAAACACAAGGTCATTAGAGCAAGAATTAATAGAGTTGTAGTAGAAAACACAAGTCTGGTCCAGAATGAAAAAGAGGCTGTTGCACTCAAATATTCCAAAGAACATCACTATGCTTTTGCATAAAGTTGAATGGCATACTACCACTAACATCCCAAAATTTTGGTGGAGGCTCTAGGGAAATATTTAATTGGGTTGTAGTGCAAAAATGCCCACTGGACGAGAGAAGCAAAACAGGTGAAAGACCCAAAATAAGCAATGAAATAATTTTATTAATGCACATAATTGATTTAGAGACATCTCATGACATCTCCAAATTTTGGTTGAAATTTTAAGTGATTCTATCAAATGGTTGTAGTACAACTGAGCTCCAAAAATCTAAAACAATCCATTTTAATGAATAAAGCTCGGGATGAAATGATCTAATAAATAAATCCACTGATTAAGAAAATGTTATAATGAGCTGGCATAAAAGTCCCATATATTTTGGAAAGCTCCACTTGGGAAGAGATGCAAAACTCCTTAACAATAAAAAAAAGAGTTCTGAAAATCCACAGAAATAAAAATTTAAAACTCCTGGCAAAAAATTTAATATCAAAAACTTGGCCAGAAAATTTGGGGTTTTACACCGGTAAGGTCCTCAAGGGGCCTCTGTTCAAGCTGCCGACGGGGGTGGTCCCGTTGTGCAATAACTCGCGCCGAGTCCGATATCATTACCATGATGCCGGACTGCAACGAGCATGGCCCTGACCCGAGCTGGAAGGAGCCGTAGGACGCCGAGGTGTAGCAGTTCTTTGACACTCTGCACGAGGGTACGTCAACACCGACGCCGAGCGACTGCTTGTCCAGGACGCCACCTAGGCGGAGCTGGACTACATCGCCACCAATGCGAGGGAGGCACAGCTTGCCAAGGAGGCCGGCAGCGCCGGCGGTGTGGAGGACAAGGCCGTGATGGCCGCGGAGGAGGAGGAGCTCGCCCGATGGGCGGCGGCCGTCGGGGGAGCCAGCAGCGCCGGCACCGAGGCTCCTCTGGTTGAAGATGTGACCGGCGAGTCATCGTCGGAGGAGGCCGAGACCACAGGCCTGACGCCGGCTATTGGGAGAGGGCGAGTCCAGCGGCGGGCCAGTTCCGGCGAGTCGGTCCGGCCCGGCAGAGCTGCACGTCCACAGCTGACCTTGGAGGGGTCCGGGCACCACACGAGGGCCGCAGCGGCAATGAAGCCGGCGAAGGCCGCGGTGAAGAAGAAGACAACCACCCCTTCTTCGTCCATGCGTGTCCAGACACCTCCTCCTTCTCCTCCTCCGGAGGATGTCGATACGGAGGTTACTTTCGATTATGGATCCCTCAGCCCGAGGAGGAAGAGGAAAACAGCAGAGGAGGAGGCGGACGACGAGTAAGTATCTGGTTCCTTTTCGTTATCTCTGCCTCCTCAATCTGTGTTGCTCGTCTTGACTTGTCTTCATCTTTGTAGGGACATGGAGACGCTGGCCCAGCGAGTGAAGAGGTCTAAGGTCTCGGCGGGTGGCGCCACTGGTGGTGTTGAGCAGCCCGAACAGCAGCCCCTAGCATAGCCCCCAGCGTAAGTTCATCACTCTTCCCCCGTCGACATGTGTCAGGGGCACGACACTTTGGTGCTGACCTTGCCAGGTATGCAGGAGGAGAGCAGCAGCAGGAGGAGCCACAGAGGGCTACTCCCAACACGCCGCCCCCATCGACCATGCCGCCCCGAGGGGCGTCCCCGGCAAGGGCGCTAGGCACCGAGCCCACGCACATGGAGGAGGAGGAGAACTTGGGCGCCGGCGGCTTTGCCTCGACGCCAAATTTTGGCGGGGAGGGGACCTCCGTTTCCCACCCGTGTACTGGCACAGGTAAGTCGTTCGCCGTTCGTCCCTGCTTCTTTTTCTTTCTGGCTCTTGGTCCTGGCCTTGCCTCACCCCCTTCTTCGGTGTCCAGATTCCTACTCGGTGAACCCAGAGGACGTGGACACCGTCATCGAGGACGTCGCCAAGGCCGCCGAGGCGGACACCGAGAAGAACGCCGCCGAGGAGGCTGCCCAGGGTGCTGCCGAGGACGCCGCCGAGGGGCCTGCAGGGGAGGCCGGCAAGGCTGCCGCTGAGGAGACTGGCAAGGGGCCTGCCGGAGAGGCCGGCGGGGCCACTGCCGAGGAGGAGGAGGTGGCTGATGACCAGCCTTCCTCTTCTGCTACTTCCGGCTCCGGCAAGTACCTGAGGGTGAGCGACGACTTGTTCGTCCACCTTGCAAGCGCGTCGAGCACCAGGACACCCGTTGAGGGAGAGGTATTCGATGATGAAGTGCTTGTCACTGCCGGGCTTCAAGTCGTCGACGAGTCGATCATTGGCGGCGACGGTTCACAGGAAGAGCGGCTCCTCCATGCCATGGGCGCCAGCTTCCGGAAGCTCCAGGCACTCCACCGCGCCCGCCTGGACAAGGTTAAGTCCAGGACCGCGATGGTGGAGAAGGCGGAGGCGGACCTCCAGAAGCGCGTTGCCGAGACGCAGGACTAGTTCTGTGAGGCCCACAAGGAGCTCAAGGCTGCCCTGGGCGAGCTAGCCAAGCGCGACGTGGCGCTCACCATGAAGCTCGCCGACGTCGAGAAAGCTCAAGAGACGGCGAGGAACTTGGCCACGGCCGCCGAAGCCGCCCGGACATAGCACGAGGCCGCGCTGAACTCCCAGGAGGAGGACCTCGCTGCACGCGAGGAGAATCTTGCCGTCATGCTTCGTGGCAAGGATGCAGAGGTGGAGAAGCTTGTCTTGCAGCAGACCGGTGAGCTGGAGCAGAGGCACAAAGAGGCACTCAATGCCTGTGCCTGTGTTCACGCCGGCAAGGTGGAGGAGTTGGAGGCGGAGCGCGACGGGCTGAAGGAGCAGGCCCTGAAGCTGTCCCAGGAGAAGGACACGCTTAACAGTGCCCTGACAGAGGCGTAGGGCGCGGTCGTCAGCAAGGCTGGGGAGCTCTCCGAGGCCAACAACTCCATCAAAGACCTCAAGCTGAAGCTGGAGGGTCTCGAGAAGGTGCTGTCGGAGGCCAAAACCCGAGAGGGGACCCTGGCCAAGGAGCTGGAGGCCGAGAAGCAGTTGCGGAAGAACGAGGGCCTCAACTTCGCGGATCACGTGGAGGGCGAGAACCGTTGGCTCGATCGCCTCGCCACCGTCGCGAACCAGGCCGCCGCGCAGCTGGCCATCATGGGGATACCGTACATGATGTATGTCCCGGAGCGGAGCGTGAGCGCCAATTGCAGCCTGACCATGTTCTTTGAGAAGGTCGGCGGCGCTCTGGAGCGGCTCCACGCCAACCGGGCGGCTTCACTGGCCGACGAGTCTCGGAAGCTTTGCCAGGGTGCCATGACCAAGGTTCTTACCAAGGTGGCGCACTGGTACCCCGACCTCGACTTTGACGCCGTGCTGGAGAGCTTGCCGGAGGGTACTGACCTCGCGCCGCTCAGGGAGCGCATCAAGCCCATCATCAGCCGAGTCGGCAAAATTCTGAGGGTGGAGGGCCAGCACAGGGATTAGGCATCCCGTTCTTTATCACCGCTGCAGGTTCACAACCAAGATAATCGATATCTCTAGTTAGAACCGCAGCAACAATTCGATGTAATATAACTCTGTAGCACTTTCAGTATTATGCATGTTATTTTCCTGTTTGATTTTCCTTTGTATGTCCTCCCTACGTTACTGGGTAGGCTCGCCGGCGCGTAAACCCAAGGCGGCGTCTTGGGGACGGATCTCCATTGGCCTGCCGAGTGTGCTTGCTGCCGGGCGAACCACCTTGCCTCCCTTAGCGCGGCCGCCCGAACAGTCGAGCTTGACTTGAGTCAGAGTCAGGAGCGTTGCCAAGTGTGGAAGGCTACCCTGCCACTCTCGACGCGGCCGCTTTGAGCTGTTGAGCAGACTCGAAACAGAACAAGGGCGTTGCCAATTGCGGGAGGGCCCCTTTGCGTGCAGGTCTCTCATACATAGGCGAGATCACCGAGGACGATAACCTTATGTATAGGAGGAAATAACTCAAAGCTCTGAATGACTTAGCTTTTCTGTTGCCGAGTCGGCGTCGTTCCTCCGTCCTCCTTCTTCTCAGGAGCCAAGGGCGATGAAGAACTGCTAGGCTAACTACTAGACCGGATTCTCACAATTGCGCCCCCTACCTGGCGCGGCAAAGATGTCAGTGTGGAACGACACATATGGGATCACAAGAATCCCTACTATGGTTGCCGGGGCGCGGGGTTGCGATAAGAGCAGGGCTAGTAGACAGCACAAGGATCATTTACCCAGGTTCGGGCCGCAAGGATGCGTAAAACCCTAGTCCTGCTTTGGTGGGTGTATTTCAGAGAGTTCTTGAGCTTTCGAACTAGCTGTGGTCAGTGCGTGGTTTGAAAGAGCCAAATCCTTCTCCAGTATGCCATGGGCCTCCTTTTATAGTCGAAAGGGGCTGCCACAGTGGCACACAGGAGGTGGAAAGGCGATAAAGGCTCGAGCTTATCGTCAGACACAGGACAAGACGCATTTAATGCGTAGCTTAGGTGTCCGCTTGCTTTATTCGGGACGGGGGCGAGGCCCGTCCCATCCGTCGCCACTCCTCCTCGCTTTGACACGCGCCATGGCTAGTGAGGCGCGTGGTGCCATGTAGGCAGGCAGGCAGCTGAGGTGGCGCAGTGGCGGAGCCTTCACGAAGATCTGCATGCCGCCACGCAGGTGCTCGATGAGTTGGCCTGGGAGCTGCATGTTGCCACGCAGGTGCCTGCCCAGCTGGTTTGGCTGGCAGCTGCATGTGAACGGCGGTGGAAGCTTGGTTGGCGTGGGCCTGGCGGTGACCTTGCTGGCGTCCTTGGTGAGGGCCTTGCCGGGTGGCCCGGCAAGGGTCTTGCCGTGGCGTGCTGTCGTCCCCGGCAAGGGCCTTGCCGGGGGTCTGGTGGCCTTCCTCGACAGGTATCTTGGCGAGGATCGTCTTCTTCTAATCCTCATCTGATCTTGAATATGTCTTCACAAAGATCTGCATGCCACCATGGAGGAGCCTCCCGAGCCCTGGCCCAACGTGATGTTGGACACCGTGGGCTCAAGGGTGGCCCGCTCTGTTGGTCTGGGGTGAGCTATCCCGGCAAGGATCTTGCCGGGGCTGCTGAGGCTGCCCCGGCAAGGATCTTGCAGGGGGAACCTGCTTCGTCCCTCTGCTCTTTGTGGTCCTGGCCTTGGCGTTGCTCTTATTATCTTGGGCTTTGGTCTTACCTTGGCTCACCTCCCATGTTCTCCTTGGCGTGACCGTAGGTGCAGCTCCGACTGCCCGTGCACAGGTATAGGGGTACAAAAACGCACCCCTCTTTTTTTACACCGACAAAGTGTCATGTAGTCGACGTTCACATAACACCACTAGAGGAATGACAACATACATCTCATCAAAATATCGAACGAATACCAAATTCACATGACTACTTATAGCAAGACTTCTCTCATGTCCTCAGGAACAAACGTATCTACTCACAAATCATATTCATGTTCGTAATCAGAGGGGTATTAATAGGCATAAAGGATCTGAACATATGATCTTCCACCGAATAAACCAACTAGCATCAAGTACAAGGAGTAATCAACACTACTAGCAACCCACAGCTACCAATCTGAGGTTTTGAGACAAAGATTGGATACAAGAGATGAACTAGGGTTTGAGAGGAGAAGGTGTTGGTGAAGATGTTCATGGAGATTGACCCCCTCCCGATGAGAGGATCGATGGTGATGACGATGGTGACGATTTCCCCCTCCGGAGCGATGTTTCCCTGGCAGAACAGCTCCGCCGGAGCTCTAGATTGGTTTCGTCAGGTTCCGCCCCGAGACGGCGGCGCTTCGTCCCGAAAGCTTCCTCCTTATTTTTTCTAGGACGAAAGACTTCATATAGAAGGAGATGGGCACCGAGGCCTGCCAGGGGGCCCACGAGATAGGGGCGCGCTACCATCGGGCGCGCCCCACCTCGTGGGCTGTGGTGTGGGCCCTCGATTGATTCTTTCACGAGTATTTTTATTAATTCCAAAACATGCCTCCGTGAAGTTTCGTGACTTTTGGAGTTGTGCGTAATAGGTCTCTAATATTTGCTCCTTTTCTAGCCTGTAATTCCAGTGCCGACATTCTCCCTCTTCATGTAAACCTTGTAAAATAAGAGAGAAAAGGCATAAGTATTGTGACATAATGTGTAATAACAGCCCATAATGCAATAAATATCGATATAAAAGCATAATGCAAAATGGACGTATCAGCCGACGCGGCGGCGGATTTGTTAAAGTTGTGTCGGAGGAAGAATTCTAGAGTATGTTGCTCATGTCCATCTATTAGCCCCGATTCCTGTTGGTAAGCGCACCTACAGTTTCCACGGTGGTTACAGTGCTACTCCCGAGAGTGCCGCTCAGCTTGCCGCAATGGCAGGAATCACCGGTCTTCGTCATCAAGAGAGCAGGGTGCAAGAGAACCGTGCATATCAATACTATTCCACCCCATTACCAGGTATTCCAGTTTTCTGCCGGAGGAAGAATTCTGGAGTATGTTGCTCATGTCCATCTGTCAGCCCCGATTCCTGTTGGTAAGCGCACCTACAGTTTCCATGGTGGTTATGGTGCTACTCCCGAGTGTGCCGCTCAGCTTGCCGCAATGGCAGGAATCACCGGTCTTCGTCATCAAGAGAGCATGGTGAAAGAGAACTGTGCTTATCAATACTATCCCACCATCATTGAGAATCCTAACCGGATCAAGTTCCCCTCTATCAACCCTCAAGATGACCCGGCTATCCTCGCCATGCCCGTTACATGACGACCGAGTGTCTTCTTATTTCTGAGTTAGTACGAGACGCCATTCGAGCCAGGAGATTGCTTGGTGCCACCTTACCTCAGTCTCCGCCAGCTTCTCCAACCCCTCCGCCTCATCCCTCCGGAGTTTCGGGGTCGGCAGTTCCACTCGCTACTCCCTTAGCTTCTTCGTCAATTCCCAAGCGTTTGCTCAAGCGTAGGGTGTAGTCATTCGTGTAGTGCATGTGCATCTGTGGTAGTATCATGGTTGTGTGTGCATGTATGAAGTAGTTTTGTAGCTTGTTTGATGTCTGCTTTGTTAGAAAAAATAGTTTTCTCGTGCTTCTTTATTTGAATCTTCGGTGCTACCCCCTTATGGAAATTGTGCATCAACCGACACCGGATCAGAAGAAGCCATGAGAAGTAAACATATACACCAAGGAACTCAGTTAAAAGCAATGATATTTTCAGCTGACAGCATTGTATTGCACACATATGGTCTAAATACAAATTATATTCTGGTCAGATTTTCAGTAACAAGTACCTGTCAGAGATACATTTTTATTGCAGCAGTGATTAAATCACCAGGAGAACCAAATTGAATCCAAGTCCAACCGTCCATTTCAAGTCAGAGATATGGTTCGTACGCAATGATTGATTCTGTAATGAGTCAGACTTAAAACAAGTGACACCCAGAAATCAGTCCAAATATGCAATGAATTTTATAAGGGCAGTCAGACAATTCTTGTCATACAACTAATCAGCTGCCGGAATGTCAAAAATATGTATATATATGTCATCCCGTTCGCAAAGAAAAGAAGCACAATATCTCTGAGTGAAGCGTACAAAGCAAGATTCCTCAATCTTCTTCAGTAAGAGATGAATGATTTCCCGTGTAAGATATTCAGTCTTCTCCAATAAGGTACTGCAAAAGCTTCTGGCATAAGGTACCGAGTCTTCCCTAGCAAGTCTTTAAAGGGGGGAAGCTTATGAGGTACGGTACCCAGCCTTCCTCAGCAAGCTATCTGCCGAAGGCTTCGAGCACAAGCCATCCTGTCATCCTCAGCATGATATCCCGATGGCTTCCACCGCAAGCTGCCCAGTCTTCTTCAGTACGACACTGGTGCAAGAAAATAAACAATGGGTTGTCAGCATATGGAAGTGTTTTCCAAGTGTCAGATCTGCAACAGTTGGGTCAGAAACAAGAATCAGTCAGAACAAAGGTATGCCTCGAGAATCAGATATTTCTTCATAAAGTGAGTATGATGTCAAGTTCATGCAAGTCCCTCGCCCAAGGATGAATTCACGGTACGAATCCGACAACCTCACCGTTTATTCAAGAGACAGCCCCGCACACTAGTGGGTGATGCAAGAATCAACAAGTCCTGAAGAAAGACAACATTGAGACACCATCGCGACAGTAAATATCAAGATCAGCCCCGCACACCCGACAAGGTGATGTTATTAATCCTGGCACTATCAGGTATAGTCGACAACAGTAATGAGATCCGTACAATCACACGTGAACCGGATAAATATCCCGAGACTCGAGACCAAAGTATGAACTGCAAGATATGGCACATGATAGTACTCAGGTCCGTGAAAATAGTCAAGGATATATAAAGCCCCACTCTTTCAGTTAAAGATCCAGATGAAGAAAATAATAATGAAGAAGCAAGACCAATGATACAAGACCTCGTATCAAGGCAACTAGCTCAGTCCATAGTATGCTCAGAAATGTCAGCATTGAATACCCGAGTCTGTCAGGTCCGACCGAAGGACAGCTCAATATATTGACCTCAGTAACCGTGCTAAAGTATCGCACAACCTACTATCCACATGAGAATACCAGCAAAATGAAGAATGAAAGTATTAAATCACGAAGCATGTGCTCTCACATATGAGAATAGATTAAAGAATAGCCTGCCATGAACGTGATTCTTTGCCAAGAGCACCACCAGTCAAGTATGCAAATGTTATCATCAGGAGATGGTGCATTTTTCTATCAGTCACGTCAAGCGACAGTCAAATCTTTGGTACAGATTGGATACTCAAGACTGTGAAGCCAGTCAAGATAAGTCAGAAACTCCTGCAAGATGTCGGAATCCGTTAGAAGAACAAGTATGATTCACATTACTGTTTTGAACTCAGAAGGCATGCATATATATTCGAGCAGCCCAATGTCTGGATAGAAGAGAGTCCTTGTTCCATGGGAAGTTGTGTTTCCAACTCCGTGGAATATTCTTGGTAGTCGATACGAGAAAAACATCTCTAGCAAGGATCAATATCGAGAAGGACACCTATGTCAGTGAAGATAATCTTTCGGACCCCAGCTAAACCAACAAATATGAAAGAAAATTTGAGTCGGTATGAACAGGAACATATGAGGTAAGTCCTATCAGTATGTCAGATAAGGTGAAGCAAACCACCCTAGATCAAGGCAGTCAGTCAGATCCAGTTCAGTGGGAACATTATATGAGAGTAAATAGGAGAAACCCGAGTTGGAAACGGTTTCTTCCAGTCAGAAGATATACTTGTTCCCTAAGCAACCAAATCTCTAGGACGATATTTCTTTAAGGGGGGAAGGTTTATAACACCCTGGATTTTTCCATTTTCTTTTTCTCATGATTTTCTTGGATTTCTTGATTTGCTTTGCTTTTCCATGGCTATGTGGTTCTGAAACTTGGGAAGATCACGTCTTCCTAGGTTTTATAGTGGCTTCTCATCCTCATTGTCATCCCAAGATCATGCCATTTTCATCCTTTACCCAATTCTAATATTCTTTTCTAGGGAATATTCCTTTTCTGTTAAAGGAATAACCTTTTAAACTCTAGGTTGTGAAGCAACCTATATTTATGTCAGTCCAAAAATTACAAAAAAATATCATAAATTGTTTGGGTCATATCTTCCTCAAATATGTCAAAATCCTTCTTTGGCATCATCAATGATAATTCACAAATATTCATTTTCTGATTCTGCCCTAAGTGTCTTTTTGAGAAGGAAGTGTCATTTAACTTTGCTTGATTGACCCCAAACTTTTTGGACATCTTTTCCTGTCCATATAATTGCCCCATGCCAAAATTCAACTCAATTTGCCTAGCAAATATTCCTGAGCAATTTTTCAAAGTTCCTGTCTGAGGGGAAGCCTTTGTGAAGGAAGTGCAAGTTAGTCATGTCCAAATGACATGAAATTTTTCAAGGTCATACATATGATCAAATCATCACTCTCAACCAAATTTGAGCTCATGTAACTCATCTATGTGATCCCAGCTCCAAATCTTGGTTTCTGGTCAGATGTTCAGTTCGTGAAGCAACCATATTTTATATTGCTTCATTTAAGCTGAAATTTTAACAGGACATTCTCCTATCCATATCAAATCTCTCAACCAAGTTTTGGCTCAATTCATTAATCCATTTTCCATGTGCAATTTTCCAAGTTTCTATCTAGAGAGATGCTATATGAAGCAAGTGCTAATTTGGCTAATCCAAATGGCATGAAACTTTTTGAGCATCTTCATATCTTCAAATCATTAATTGGGCCATGCCCAATTTCAGCTCAGTTAGCTACTTCATGTGAGTGCATCATCCAAATCTCCTTTATGGACCAAATATATAGTTGCAAAGGAACTATGTTAAGTTGTGGTCCATTTCCCCTCTAATTGCACATCATCATAGTCCTTCCTACTCTAAACACCTCAGACATCATGTTTGGCCCTTAGCATCTCCCTATGTATCACAGTGACCTGATCAAGTTTGATACAACAAACTTCATAGCATCATTACCACCTAACCACAGTGCTCCTGATCGATTCATGACCTCATTTGTAACCTAGCTTGGAGGGACTACGCGCCTGACATGGTCGGCCCGGCCAGAACTCGCCTCTTGCACCAGCGCATGCGGTGATCACGCTTGCGCCATGCTAATTGCAAGCTATGGCTCATTCTGACCGCTGTTCTCGTTCGCTCCCTCGTCGTCACGACTCCCAGTCATGTCTAGTTGCTCCCTCATGATCGACTGCATCGACCCGTGCTCGAGCCCCCTCCTGGTTCGCCATGAATGCGCCGCAAACGCCATGCCGGTGCCGCGTCCAGTCCTTGTCCTCCATTAGAGCACTGCTCGAGCTCGCCCGTGATATAGACTGGGCCTCGTGGGGAGATCCGATCCATTGTTGCGGCCCGACCTTTCACGACACTCCACCTTCAGCAGTAGTAGCCTCTCGCCCGCACACATGATGTACGTGGATTGAACCTTATGGTCCAGCACGAGAAAACCAATCTCAACAACGGTACTCGCGCACAAAACAATTTCCACGAAGAGAAATCGCAACACAGAGGTTTTCTAAAGCTTCCTCCAAAACTTAGAGATTTTTAGACAGCTTCCCCCAAAACTCGATACGGGTATTTACCGTAAGAACACATGTGTCTATTCATAAATCATAACCTCACAAAAATAATTACCCAACAAAAATGGTACCTTGGTTTGATGCTAACAGTGAGCACTTTACGACCCCAACGGAACAAGTATGGTTGTGTTCGTGGTGTCATCGATAGATCTAGCTTCTCCACCATCTCGATGCTTGTAGCACTGATCAAACTCATGTGGTCAATTGTCATGCAACATGATCTCTCCTGGACCACAACCCGAGTATGAAAAAGCCCATCCCATCGACCTTCCTCCTCCAATTGAAATCCATAGCTTAGCTTCCATGATAATCCAATCATCTACTGCACAGTGTCGTGAACAACCTTGCTCTGAATACCACCTGATATAAACAGAACCTCGAATGCGAGATGCGATCTGTTGTTGCGGCCCGATCTTTCACGACACTCCACCTTCAGTAGTAGCAACATCTCGCCCGTGCACGCGATGTACACGAAGTAGAGGGTTTGAACCTTACGGCTCAGCATGAGAATACCAATCTCGACGATGGTACTCACGCACAAAACAATTTCCACGACGAGAAATCGCAACACAGAGGTTTTCTAAAGCTTCCTCCAAAACTTAGGGATATTTAGACAGCTTCCCCCAAAACTCGATAAGGGTATTTACCCTGACAACACATTGTGTCTATCATTAAAATATAACCTGACTTTTACATGGACCGGACCTAGCTATTTATAGAAGTAACTTGGAAGAGGCACGCACATGTACCTCCTAAAGGCTGGACTCTTTCTAGATTTAAAATAACTTCCCTTTTAAATCTCGGCAAGCATGAAAAGACCTACTAATATAAAGTTTGACTCTTTTATTTGATTGCTCCTTGATCTGTTTTTCTAACGTGGTGGCCCCCACCCAGACTCATTTAAACTCATGATCTTCCATGTGATAAACTTCCATTTACGTGTAAGTTTTGGTCATTCAGGTGGCCGTAACCGTCCAAAGAAATGTAACATCCCAAATTTTCAATTTGGAATGTTATGGATTAGATCATCATTAAATATCATATTTTATTGCATTTTGGTTTGATCCTAGAAATTCTACGCAACTCAAGGACCCACGGAGAGAGTTGGGAATTTCGTAATTTTCATATTTGAGTTTTCTCAAATTTTTAAAAGAGGATCATTTGATTTTAATTATTTTCTCTTCATATATTTATTTTATGAAAATAAAAGAGAGAGGATAAAATTACTTCCTCAAAATGAAGAAATATTAGGGATTTAATATAAAAATCAAATAAGAATTTTATTCGGAGTTTTATCGCTATTTTATTCGAATTAGGAAAAATATGCGTTCTCCAAAATTGCATTAGAGTCCCAAATAAATGCTCACCTTGTCCGGTAGATTTTTAGAGGACGTGGAAAATTTATTTCAGGATTTTTGGAGTCTGTCTAGTATTTCTTTTATTCGTTTTTCTACGCAGAATAAATTATAAAAAAAAGAAGAAAAAAAAGAGAAACGACCTAACCGAGCCATGTCCGACCTGGACACTAGCCCGGCCGGCCCTTATAAGCCGCCCGGCCCGAGCCGCAGCCCCCTCCCACGCAAACCCTAGCCGCCGCCCGATCCCGCCGCTGTCGCCGGAGCCTCGCTGCGCCGCCGCCTGGCGCCGCCTCCCCGAGCCCCACCGCCGCCGATCTCGCCGCCGATGCCGGAGCCGCCTCCGCCGCCGTTGAGGTAGCCGCCGCCGCCATGGTTTTCGTTAGAAAACCGTCGGTTTTTTTAAGAACCCGCGGTTTATTTTTTTAGATTGGTTTTATTTGTTTTCCGGTTTAGTTATTTAGCGAACGCCCGTTCGTTCGTTCGTTTTAACGAACGATTTTCACTATTTAGCCGCAGACAACGAACGTTCGTTCGTTAGCCTGTTCGTCAGTTTTTCTTTTTCTCGGATTTTTCACGATTATTTTCGATCGTAATTTCTGATCCAATTTTCGTTTTAGTATAACTTTTCGCTCGTTTATCGGAATCAGGCGATTCAAGCGCCTAGAGTTCCTTCTCGAAGCCCTCTTTCTGTTTAATCAACTTAAACAAGTTTTTGCTACTGTAAAATTTGACTTTAGTCCAGCTTAGTAATCGAAGCTTTTCTCTTTCGCGGTTTGAGTTTTGTTGCTTCGTTTGATTTGATTCTTTTTGCAAACCGGAGTTCTTAAGTTGAACTTTATGGTTAGATCTTCTTATTTGAGTTTTACCCGTGCATCATTGCTTGATTGCTTATTGTATGCTTGTTTGTTTGTGATAGAGTACCCGGAGTGCGAAGCGTGCTACTACGAGTCTCTAGGTTTCACGGATCATCAGCAAGGAAAGTAACACTTTGACCATACCTCTTTATTACCCAGTTTTATTGCATTAGATCAATCCTCAAACAATTGCATGGTTAGGATCTAATTAAATTGTGGGTTTGGGAAGTAGATGAGGTAGTACCTATTCACCTGTTTATTATCAAACCTATGGGAGTTACCTCTACGTTGCTTATATTGCTACGCTATGCTCGTATTCATGTCAGATGTGAGTATTGTTAATTACTGGTTAACTTAAGGTGGCAACATTAATACACATCTGGGTGGACTGAGGCACCTGGGGAACCCAGTGTTGTGTGTGTTTTTGGAAATCCCGGGGTACCGTGTGATTCTCCTATGGACTGCCACCCAGGCTCAAAGGGATCATAAGATTATTCATGCTAGAAACTTCCGTGTGCAACCACATGGCATTAAGGGCTCTGGCATAGTTGAGTAAGTTGTGGGAAACCTTTCCATGATGGGCTAGCAGATGTAGGGGATTGTAAGTGTACAGGCCTATCTATCGGTTAAGGGTACCTCTTCAGAAAGACTGTGTCTCGGTCATCCGTTTCTCAAACACCATGTAGTGCGAGAAATATAACGGAGGAGATCGAGTCTTGTGGGGAAAAGTGCACAAACCTCTGCAGAGTGTACAAACTAATCATGGTTAGCCGTGTCCCCGGTTATGGACATCTTGAGTATCTAGTTCTTGGATTATCATGTTGATTTCATCACTCTTAATATAATCTGATTGGGTTTAATGTTGATGCTTAATTGGGATTGAGTTGGGTGAACCTTCTCAATGTTTGACAATTATCATGATAGTTAAATAAAATTATTCCTTTGTTGTAGGGAAAAATTGGCTTTCTACAAAACATATTAACCATTCAGCCTCCACCAGCCATATATGCATGTAGTGATAGCTTTATTCTATTCATTACTCTTTTGTGTTGCCTTGCCAGCATATTCCATGTGCTGACCCATTTTTGGGCTGCAACATTCATGTTGCAGACTTTTCAGACGACGAGTAAGGTGCCTTAGGTCGTGGTCTTTCACTCAGTGATGCCGTTGGAGTTGATGGACTCACTTTATCTTCCAAGCCTTCCGCTATTATCGTATTAGATGGCCTTAAGCCATATTTATTGTAATAAGTTCTCTTTTGATACATTCAATGTAATAAGTGTGTGATTGCTACTCTGTTATAAATCCTCAAGGCATGCGGCGTGGTCAAGATTACCGATCCAGGGATGACAATGATGCACAAAGATCGATCGTTTTGAGGTCTGGTCGCTACAAGATGGTATCAGAGCACACGCTGACTGTAGGACACGACCACTAAGCTAAAGCCCTAGATCACTACTCTCTTATCATTTCTAACTCCTCTACTTTTATTCGACTCTTTACGATGGCGGATGCAAGGATCAAGTTCACGCAACCGGATGAAGACATCCCTTTTGGACGCCACTTGAAGGAAGTCACTAGGTACCTGAACATCGGAATACCAAGCTTCACCGGGACTTACAACGCCACTTTACCAGAAGAGGAGCGCTGGATGATTCAAGTTCAAGTTCCAGGAAGGACATTCACGCTAGTCACTGAGCCCATAGAGTTTTCCTTTGATGCACCAACCTGGAGTCTAGGAAAGAGTATGGCAGCTCACATCACCATGGGACGAATTGGAGAAGTTTACCACAAGGATCTCAAGGATACTATTTACTAGATTTGTGGGCGCCGAGATGAGCAATGGGAGATGATCAGCACCAGGAAGGATAGATCGATTGCAGCTTTCATCCAGGAGTTAAACCAGCACATTCGACGCCAGGAGAACCAGATATGTGCAGGCATGACAGATTTGAAGAAGGCGATGACAAGGATCACGGAGTTGGAGGACGCACTCAAGGCTACACGCAAATATTATGAGGAGGAAATCGTTGTACTAGTGGATAAGAATGGCGACCTGACTAGGAAGCTGGGAGTATTCATGGGAGACCCCGCGCCAGGAGGAGAAGATGACGGTTCCACTTGCCCGGAGAACTACATCATCATCGATGACACCGACTCGGACCCCAATGATAGCGATGATGACTATGTTGATGAAGCTGGAGCAGATATCATGGAGTCTTCAACCGATCAATTTTTCTAGTCGACCACCATATTAGTAGTAGTATTGCACCATGTATATAGTACAGTCCGAGCACTTCTGTAATGATAGTTCTAGACCGATTGTATGCCCTTGCTTGATTGATTGAGTGATATGTTTGTGTTTGTCTCATGTGTATATGGGCAGCGTTATCCCCTTAGACCTCATTCTACTCAGTTTTCTCACCTTTTCTAAACCCAGCAGATGCCTCCGAGACACTAAAATGGATTTGCTTTCCCACCGGAGCTCACTCGATTGATCCAAAGAAGCAGTAATGCATTGATGCGTATACTAGTCCAGAATAAGAATCAGGGAACAACAACAACAACAACAACAACAACAACAACAACAACAACAACAACAACAACAACAACAACAACAACAACAACAACAACAACAACAACAACAACAACAACAACAACAACAACAACAACAACAACAACAACAACAACAACAACAACAACAACAACAACAACAACAACAACAACAACAACAACAACAACAACAACAACAACAACAACAACAACAACAACAACAACAACAACAACAACAACAACAACAACAACAACAACAACAACAACAACAACAACAACAACAACAACAACAACAACAACAACAACAACAACAACAACAACAACAACAACAACAACAACAACAACAACAACAACAACAACAACAACAACAACAACAACAACAACAACAACAACAACAACAACAACAACAACAACAACAACAACAACAACAACAACAACAACAACAACAACAACAACAACAACAACAACAACAACAACAACAACAACAACAACAACAACAACAACAACAACAACAACAACAACAACAACAACAACAACAACAACAACAACAACAACAACAACAACAACAACAACAACAACAACAACAACAACAACAACAACAACAACAACAACAACAACAACAACAACAACAACAACAACAACAACAACAACAACAACAACAACAACAACAACAACAACAACAACAACAACAACAACAACAACAACAAACAACAACAACAACAACAACAACAACAACAACAACAACAACAACAACAACAACAACAACAACAACAACAACAACAACAACAACAACAACAACAACAACAACAACAACAACAACAACAACAACAACAACAACAACAACAACAACAAACAACAACAACAACAACAACAACAACAACAACAACAACAACAACAACAACAACAACAACAACAACAACAACAACAACAACAACAACAACAACAACAACAACAACAACAACAACAACAACAACAACAACAACAACAACAACAACAACAACAACAACAACAACAACAACAACAACAACAACAACAACAACAACAACAACAACAACAACAACAACAACAACAACAACAACAACAACAACAACAACAACAACAACAACAACAACAACAACAACAACAACAACAACAACAACAACAACAACAACAACAACAACAACAACAACAACAACAACAACAACAACAACAACAACAACAACAACAACAACAACAACAACAACAACAACAACAACAACAACAACAACAACAACAACAACAACAACAACAACAACAACAACAACAACAACAACAACAACAACAACAACAACAACAACAACAACAACAACAACAACAACAACAACAACAACAACAACAACAACAACAACAACAACAACAACAACAACAACAACAACAACAACAACAACAACAACAACAACAACAACAACAACAACAACAACAACAACAACAACAACAACAACAACAACAACAACAACAACAACAACAACAACAACAACAACAACAACAACAACAACAACAACAACAACAACAACAACAACAACAACAACAACAACAACAACAACAACAACAACAACAACAACAACAACAACAACAACAACAACAACAACAACAACAACAACAACAACAACAACAACAACAACAACAACAACAACAACAACAACAACAACAACAACAACAACAACAACAACAACAACAACAACAACAACAACAACAACAACAACAACAACAACAACAACAACAACAAAAACAACACCAACAACAACAACAACAACAACAACAACAACAACAACAACAACAACAACAACCCACCACCACCACCTGTTGATCACTTAGCCCGTTTTCTATGGCTGAATCTGCCGGTATTCTCCAGTAGCACCGAGTCGATAGCTGCAAATGATTGGCTCCACAAGATTGAAACGGAGTTGACCACTGTAGGATGCACATATGCGGAGAGTGCGTTTTGCTGCACATCAGCTTGATGGACCCGCAACATCATTGTGGGAGAATTTCACAGTCACTTACCCCATCGACACTGTTACATGGGACCGGCCCAAAGAGGGCTTTTCGCACTGCCCATGTATCAACAGGAGCTATGGCCATGAAGAAGTGTGAGTTCCGCAACTTATGCCAAGGAGGACGCACAGTTAGCCAGTATGTGGATGACTTTAGTAAGCTAGCACGTTATGCCCCAGATGACGTTGCTACAGATGCAACTAAACAGGAGAAGTTTCTGGAAGGACTGAATGATGAGCTGAGCATGCAGTTGATGGTGGAAAATTTCAATAACTACCAGGAGCTGGTAGATAGAGCTCTCATGATTGAAGGGAAGTAGCAGCAGATTGACAACCGTAGGAGGAAGTATGGACAAGGGAAGTATAATTCTGGAGTTCAGCAGAGACCCCGTTTTACCCAGAACCCGGGAGGATCTCTTCAGCATAACCAAGGAGGTCACAATCACACTTGAGGAAGTTCACACAACCATACTGGCTCCAAGAACGGGAATGGTAATGGAGGAAGCAATGGCCAGAACCGTTCCAACCCAGCAACGCAGGCCTAGAAAGATCTAAGCCACATTACTTGCTAAAAGTGCCAGAAGACTGCACTTTACGCCAATGAATCTCCTGAGTAATTTACTGCAGTTGTTCTTTTTGATACTAGTGCATCGCATTCATACATATCAAGGGGATTTGTGGATATGTATAAACTGCCCACCAAAGTTCTTAGTACACCTATGTTAGTGAGCTCGCTAGGAGTAGAGTATATGGCAAGCCAAGGATGTTTCCAGATGCCATTGACCATAGGTAGCATGTTTTCCCCTCAGATCTGGTAATTTTGGAATGGCAAGGTGTGGACGTGATTCTAGGTATGGATTGGCTATCGATGTATGGAGGAAACATCGATTGCGCCAGTAAGACGATTTTGCTCACAACCCCAGAAGGAAGAAGGATCAAGTATGTATCTCGGCATGTGCCGAATAGGACCCAAATAAATTCCTTATCAGGAGTTGTACAGGAGGAAGTACCAGTGGTGAAGGATTTCCCGGATGTATTTCCAGAAGAGTTGCTGTGCATGCCACCGGATAGAGACATTGAGTTTTTATTGAGCTTTTGCCGTGCACAGGGGCCATTATCTAAGGGACCGCATGTAATGCCCGCAAAGGATTTGGAGGAAATTAAGAAGCAGATCAAGGAGTTACCGGATAAAGGTTATATTCGCCCAAGTTCGCCGCCTTTGGGGATCACCAAAGGCTTCTAGTGGAGAAGAAGGATGGATCGTTAAGGATGGTTGTTGATTATCGAGGATTGAATGAGGTGACGATCAAGAACAAGTACCCACTGCCAATGACCAATGATTGTTTGACAAAATGCAAGGAGCTAAAGTGTTTTCCAAGATCGATTTGCGATCAGGGTACCACCAGCTGAAGATTCAAGAGCAGGATATACCTAAGACAACTTTTACGATGAGGTACAGGCTATATGAGTATACCGTTATGTCATTTGGCTTGACTAACGCACTAGCCTACTTTATGAACATGATGAACAAGTTGTTTATGGAGTTTTTGGATAAGTTCGTTGTGGTGTTCATTGATGATATTCTGGTCTACTCGAAGAATGAAGAGGAGCATAAGGAGCATTTGCGTTTAGTACTTGGGAAGCTCAGAGAACATCAGCTATACGCCAAGTTCGGCAAGTGTGAGTTTTGGTTGAAGGAAGTCGGATTCCTTGGACATGTTATATCCGGAGAAGGGATAGTGGTAGACCCCACCAAGGTTGTCACTGTGACAAATTGGGAAGCACCCACGTCAGTTGGAGAGATCCGGAGTTTTCTTGGACTCGCAGGATACTACCGGAGGTTCATTGAGAATTTCTCGAAGATTGCAAAGCCCATGACAGAGTTGTTGAAGAAGGACACCAAGTTCAAATGGACTGAGGAATGTGAAGCCAGTTTTCAGGAGTTGAAGAAAAGCTTGGTTACATCACCAGTGTTGATTCTGCCAGATCAACGCAAGGATTATGAAGTTTATTGCGACACTTCTCGTCGAGGACTCGGAGCCGTACTTATGCAGGAGGGAAGAGTTGTCTCATATGCCTCATGACAGCTTAAACCCCATGAGTTAAATTATGCTACGCATGATTTGGAGCTAGCAGCCGTAGTGCATGCGTTGAAGACTTGGAGACATTTTCTCATCGGAAACCACTATGATGTATACATGGATCACAAGAGTTTGAAGTATATCTTCACGCAGAAGGAGTTGAATCTCAGGCAGAGGAGATGGTTGGAACTCATTAAGGATTATGATATGAGATTGCACTATCATCCCGGAAAGGCTAACGTAGTAGCCGATGCGTTGAGCCGCAAGAGTCATGTCAATACCCTCATGACCGGAGAGTTACCCAAGGAGTTAGCAGAGGATCTTCACGAGCTATGTTTGGAGATAGTTCCGAGAGGCTATGTAGCAGCCTTGGAGATTCAATTTACTTTGATGGATAAGATCAGAGAAACTCAGAAGACGGACAAGGGGATTGCTGAGATAAAGGAAAGGATGAGCAAAGGAAAGGCTAAAGGAATTCTCGAGGATGAGCACGATACCTTATGGTTTGAAGACCGTGTTATGTGCTTAATGATCAGGAGACCAGGAAGCTGATTTTGCAGGAGGCCCATGATTCGCCATATTCGAATCACCCAGGAAATACTAAAATGTACCTGGATTTGAAGGATAGTTTCTAGTAGACCGGAATGAAGAAGGATATTGCGGAGTATGTAGAAGTTTGTGACGTATGTCAGATAGTGAAGGCAGAGCATCAGAAGCCAGCAGGATTGCTACAACCATTGTCAATACCCGAATGGAAGTGGGATAAGCTAGGGATGGATTTTATCACGGTATTGCCCAGGACTCGTTCAGGCTATGACTAGATATGGGTTGTAGTCGATCGTTTGACGAAGGTAGCTCATTCATCCCAGTGAAGACCACTTACACAAGTGCTAAGGTGGCAAAGATATACATGACCATGATCGTATGTTTGCATGGAGTTCCGAGGACCATTGTATCAGATAGAGGAACCCAGTTTACCTCAAAGTTTTGGAATCAGTTGCATGAAACTTTGGGAACCAGGCTAGAGTTCAGTACAACTTTTCACCCGCAGACGGATGGACAGACTGAGAGAGTCAATCAGATTCTGGAGGACATGTTGAGAGCTTCTGCGCTAGACTATGGATCTAGTTAGGACAACAATTTGCCTTATGCAGAGTTCTCTTACAACAACAGCTATCAAGCCAGTTTGAATATGGCCCCTTTCGAAGCATTGTACGGAAGGAGGTGCGGGACATCGTTGTTGTGGGATGAAGTTGGAGATCGTCAGCTGTTTGGACCAAATTTGATTAAAGGGTCCGAAGAGAAGGTTAAGCTGATTCGCGATAGACTCAAGGTAGCCCAGTCAAGGCAGAAGAGTTATGCGGATTCTAAACGCAAGGAGACAGTTTACGAAGTTGGAGACAGAGTGTATCTTCGTGTATCCCCACTTCGAGGAGTGAAGTGTTTTGGAGTTAAGGGAAAGTTAGCACCATGTTTTGTTGGACCATACAAAGTTCTGGAACGTATGGGAGAAGTTGCTTACAAGTTCGAATTGCCCGAAGGATTGTCAGGAGTTCACGATGTGTTCCACGTTTCCCAGTTGAAGAAGTGCCACACAGAGATGGCTGATATTCCTTTGAGAGATACGGTGCCATTGGAAGCGATTTAGTTGGATAGCGATTTGACCTACGAGGAGAAGCCAGCCAACATTCTCAAGTTTGCCATTCGAGTCACACGCAGCAAAGTTATCAAGTTTTGCAAGATTCAGTGGAGCCACCATACTGAAGATGAAGCCACCTGGGAACGAGAGGAAGACCTACGGAAGGATCACCCTCACCTATCATCTTAAGGGGGGTAGGTTTGTAACATCCCAAATTTTCAATTTGGAATGTTATGCATTAGATCATCATTGCATATCATATTTTATTGCATTTTGGTTTGATCCTAGAAATTCTACGCAACTCAAGGACCCACGGAGAGAGTTGGGAATTTCGTAATTTTCATATTTGAGTTTTCTCAAATTTTGAAAAGAGGATCGTTTGATTTTAATTATTTTCTCTTCATATATTTCTTTTATGAAAATAAAAGAGAGAGGATAAAATGAATTCCTCAAAATGAAGAAATATTGGGGATTTAATATTAAAATCAAATAAGAATTTTATTCAGAGTTTTATCGTTATTTTATTAGAATTAGGAAAAATATGCGTTTTTCAAAATTGCATGAGAGTCCCAAATAAATGTTCACCTTGTCCGAGAGATTTTTAGAGGATGGGGAAATTTTATTTCAGGATTTTTGGAGTCCGTTTAGTATTTCTTTTATTCGTCATTCTGCGCGAAATATTTTTTTAATGAGAACCGACCTAACCGGGCCGTGTCCGACCTGGACACTTGCCCGGCCGGCCCTTATAAGCCGCCGGCCCGAGCCACAGCCCCCGCCCCCGCAAACCCTAGCCGCCTCCCGATCCTACCGCCGCCACCGGAGCCTCGTCGCGCCGCCGCCCGGCGCCGCCGGCGCCCGTCTCGAGCCCCGCCGCCGCCGATCACGCTGCCGACGCCGGAGCCGCCGCCGATCTCGCCGCTGCCGCCATCACGGTTTTGTTAGAAAACCGTCTGTTTTTTTAAGAACCCGCGGTTTTTTAGATTGGTTTATTTTTTCTGGTTTAGTTATTTAGCGAACGTCCGTTCGTTTGTTCGTTTTAACGAACGATTTTCACCGTTTAGCCGCAGACAGCGAATGTTCGTTCGTTAGTTTTTCTTTTTCTCGGATTTTTGCGATTATTTTTTATCGTGATTTCTGATCCGATTTTTGTTTTACGATAACTTTTCGCACGTTTATCGGAATCAGGCGATTCAAGCGCCTAGAGTTTTGTCTGGAAGCCCTCTTTCTGTTTAATCAACTTAAACAAGTTTTTGCTACTGTAAAATTTGACTTTAGCCCATATTAGTAATCAAAGCTTGTTTCTTTTGCAGTTTGAGTTTTGTTGCTTCATTTGATTTGATTCTTTTTGCAAACCGGAGTTCTTAAGTTGAACTTTCTGGTTAGATCTTCTTATTTGAGTTTTACCCGTGCATCATTTCTTGATTTCTTATTGTATGCTTGTTTGTTTGCGATAGAGTACCCGGAGTGCGAAGCGTGCTACTACGAGTCTCTAGGTTTCACGGATCATCAGCAAGGCAATTAAAACTTTGATCATACCTCTTTATTACCCAGTTTTATTGCATTAGATCAATCCTCAAACAATTGCATGGTTAGGGTCTGATTAAATTGTGGGTTTGGGAAGTAGATGAGGTAGTACCTATTCACCTGTTTATTATCAAACCTATGGGAGTTACCTCTACGTTGCTTATATTGCTATGATATGCTCATAGACGTGGTTCGGGTTTGAGTGTATTCATGACAGATGTGAGTATTGTTAATTAATGGTTAACTTAAGGTGGCAATGTTAATACACATCTGGGTGGATTGTGGCACCTGGGGAACCCAGTGTTGTCTGTATTTTTGGAAATCCCTAGGTACCGTGTGATTCTCCTATGGATTGCCACCCAGGCTCAAAGGGATCATAAGATTATTCATGCTAGAAAGTTCCGTGTGCAGCCACATGCCATTATGGGCTCTGGCATAGTTGAGTAGGTTGTGGGAAACTCCATGATGGGCTAGCAGATGTAGGGGATTGTATGTGTACAGGCCTATCTATCGGTTAAGGGTACTTCCTCGAAAAGACTGTGTCTCGGTCATCCGTTTCTCAAACACCATGTAGTGCGAGAAATCTAACGGAGGAGATCGAGTCTTGTGGGGAAAAGTGCGCAAATCTCTGCAGAGTGTACAAACTAATCATGGTTAGCCGTGTCCCCGGTTATGGACATCTTGAGTATCTAGTTCTTGGATTATCATGTGGATCTCATCACTCTTAATATAATCTGATTGGGTTTAATGTTGATGCTTAATTGGGATTGAGTTGGGTGAACCTTCTCAATGTTTAACAATTACCATGATAGTTAAATAAAATTATTCCTTTGTTGTAGGGAAAAATTGGCTTTCCGCAAAACATATTAACCATACAGCCACCACCAGCCATATATGCATGTAGTGATAGCTTTATTCTGTTCATTACTCTTTTGTGTTGCCTTGCCAGCATATTCCATGTGCTGACCCGTTTTCAGGCTGCAACGTTCATGTTGCAGACTTTTCAGACGACGAGTAAGGTGCCTTAGGTCGTGGTCTTTCACTCAGTGATGTCGTTGTATTTGATGGACTCACTTTATCTTCCAAGCCTTCCGCTGTTATCGTATTAGATGGCCTTAAGCCATATTTATTGTAATAAGTTCTCTCTTGAGACATTCGATGTAATAAGTGTGTGATTGCTACTCTGTTATAAATCTTCAAGTATTGTGTGTGTCAGCATTACCGATCCAGGGATGACACTGATGCACAAAGATCAGACTGTTTGAGGTGCCTACTAATCCATCTTCATCTTGAAAAACATCTGTAGCATATCCAATACTAGATGAATATGTTGTTGTATTAATCGTGATCATCGCACTTAAATTACACGTGGCCATATCAGCTCTAGAGGCTTCCTCTGCGCCAATATAAGCTGCCCTGAGGTGTTCCGCAGCTCATCCCTCCCTCCCCCGCCTCTCTAGTCCACCTGAGCGACCACACCTCGCCGGAGTTCGTCGCCCACTCCTCGGCCATCGTCGGACTTAGCTCGTTTCGGGCCACCACAGGCCTCCCCTCGCCTCCCTTCCACCTCCACCGACTCCCTTTGCTCCCGGCAAGCCGCCCCACCCCCTCTCCCCTCGCCGAAGTTGCCCATAGCACCGAGCACCACCACCACTGCCCGCCTCTGCCTCCTCTTTGCTCCTGTTTGTCGTTGGAATTGCACAATGTATTGCTCATGTGCAAAGGCATGTATATATGATGTACAAGAGGTGGGCCACGACCTCAGCTATACAAGGAACTAGGAGGTGGGCTCAATACACAGATATGCACAACACATATACTCAACACTTCGCAATGGAAGCAAAGACCGGCCGACGCAAAGACTGGACCGAAACTCCTCAAATGACGCTGTAGGCAAGCCCTTGGTCATGATATCTGCAAATTGTTGGGAAGCAGGGACATCTAGAAGACGAATATGGCCAAGGGCCACCTGTTCCCGAACAAAGTGGATATCTAACTCAATATGCTTGTTCCGATGATGATGTACCGGGTTGGCCGGAGAGGTAGACAGTCGAGATGTTGTCACAATAGACCACCGTAGCACAATCCACAGGACAAGAGAGCTCCTGGAGCAACTAGCAAAGCCAAGAACACTCGGCGACAACGTTGGCCACCACACGATACTCAACCTCAGCACCGGAGCGAGAGACCGTAGGCTGCCACTTGGACGACCATGATATGAGGGATGGTCCAAGGAAGACACAATAGCCCGAGGTGGAGCGACGAGTGTCAGGGCAGCCCACCTAGTCTGCATCGGTATAGGCGGGCGGTGTCGGCAGAGGCGAAGAGCGTGATGCCGAGCTCCATAGTGCTGCAGACGTAGAAAAGAATTTGCCTGATAGCAGCCCAGTGAACATCCCGACGAGCATGCATATGAAGACACACCTGTTGTATGGTGTACTGAATCTCCGGTTGAGTCATAGTGAGATACTGGAGAGCACCAACGATGGACCGGTAGAATGCAGCATCCGAAGTAGGAGAACCATCCGAGGCAGAGAGCTTGGCCTTCGTATCAACGGGCGTAGCGGCGGGCTTGCAGTTAAGCATGCCAGCACGATCCAGGAGCTCATGAGCGTACTTCCGCTGATGAAGAAAAAAGCCATCCGGACGTTGCACCACCTCAACACCGAGGAAGTAGTGCGAAGGACCCAAGTCCTTGATGGCGAACTCAGCTCGAAGATGATCAGTGAGCTAGCTGAGGAGGCCATCTGTACATGCCGCCAGGATGATGTCGTCGACATAGAGCAGCAAGTAGGCCGTGTCAGAGCCCTGATGATAGACGAAGAGCGACGCGTCCGAGCGGGTGGAACGGAACCCAAGCTGGTGTAGAAACGCCGCGATGCGCTGGTACCAAGCGCGCGGAGCCTGCTTGAGTCCGTACAAGGACCGCGAAAGCAGGCACACGTGGTCGGGAAGCGTCGGGTCAACAAACCCGATGGGCTGCTGGCAGAATACCTTCTCCTCGAGGTGACCATGGAGGAAGGCGTTGGAGACGTCCATCTGGTGCACTGGCCAAGCACGGGAGACCGCAAGGTGGAGAACCGTGCGTATCGTGTCGGGCTTGACGACCGGAGCTGTCAGGACCCCGATTCCAAGTCACATTGATCTAGCCGGTAACACCTCATATCACTTTGCAGCCTCACGCACGGTATTCCCACAGGTGACGCCTTACCATGGCCCGGGACCGTTTGCGCCTTTTGGCTCACGTATATGATAGTGTTGCTAGCATCCATATGACAGAGAAGCCGGGCCGGCATGACTAGTCATGAACCCAAAGTGGCACTAACTTACGGGGACAGGCATACATGAATTAACATCGAGCATGTCGGTCAGCAGCGTGCGAATCCGGGCTGTAGCACTGGGCTAACAGGACTCCGGTGAACCGGGCTGTAGCAGGCTAGGCAGGACTCCGGATGTCACCGCGTGACATTTCCCCGAAGGGACAGACACAGGAATGAAGTGAATCACATGCCGGCCAGTCAAGTGTTCCGGAGCAGTAGTGCTGGGCTAGCAAGACTCGAGTAAACCGGGCTGTAGCGGACTACCAAGGCTCAGTGGAAGCACCAGACTACATTTCCCCATAAGAGAGGCTACCAAGGATAAAAAACTAGATTGTCGGATCCCACACATACCAAGCATTTCAATCATACACACAATATGCTCAATATGTGAAAATACAACATGGCATCACAACAAGACTCTAAGACTCAGAGTATTTATTCATTAGGCTCCGAGGAGCCAAGTATTACAAACATGGGTCTCATGACCCAACATACATAGCATACAAGTAACAAGCACATGCGGAAGCTTAACTTGTCCGAGTCTGCATAACTACAAATGAAGAAGGCTGAGAAGCCTGACTATCTACAAGACCCTCCCAAGGGTACAAGATCGTAGCTGAGGTAACAAGCTAAACGTCGAAGTCCATGCGGAACTACTAGCTCCCGTCTACCTACGAGAACGCCATCCATAGCATTCACTCTTATCTTGAGCATTTTAGAGTATCCACTTTCACTTGTCTATTAACTGTACAGGCAACCCAGAAGTCCTTTTTCGCGGACACGGCTATTCGAATAGATGATGTTAACCCTGCAAGGGTTGTACTTGTTCACACATGCTCTCGCCACTTACCACCATGTACATGTCGTGTATCTCGGCAACCTTCAAGCGGAAGCCTGGCGAGGGAGTCGGCCACGACCTGACTAACCACACAAGTCTCTAGCCAGGTTTATCGCCTATTTGGGTTCGATCCGCAAGGAGATCCGGCCGGGGTGTCTCTCACGGCCCCAAACGATGTGAGCAATGTAACACCCCAAATTTTTGACCTTGATTTATCAATTAAAATTTTTGCCAGGAAATTAAATTTTATATTTTTTGGTTTTATTTTTTTTAATTTCAGATCACTCTGTCCCTCTGAAATTTTTGAGTTTTCCCTTCTAGGTGGAAACCTTTCAAAAACATTGTTGGACTTGTATATCTTCCCAAGACCATTTTTTTATCAGTGGAATTATCCCTACAATTATTTTTCCTGATCTTTATTTCTTTTAAAATGATTTTTCATAAGCTTAGAGTTCCATTTGCACTACAACCTATTTAAATATTTCTTTAAAATTTCCACCAAAATTTGGAGATGTCAGTAGATGCATATAATTCATTTCTATGCAAAAACCCATTGAGGTTCTTTGGAAAATTTGAGCAAATCATCCTCATCTTCATTCTGGTTCAGTTTGGTGATTTGCACTGCAGCCATATTTTATCTTGCCCTATTGCCCTTGATTTTTCTCCTGCTTATAGACCAGCCTACCAAAACCTTAAGTCCAGGAGATTGGACCCATTGGAGTATTTTTGGTCCATGCAATAATGCCCTTTATTTTCTGTCCAGATTTGGTTTTCTCAAAAACTTGCACTAGGGAGTTTTGTTTTTGGCAAACCAACCTTGCCACCCTCTTTATCATCTAAAGAGACTCTGATCTGGAGTTTTTGGCCACCCAAAGAAATGCCTAGATGCCCATGGCATTCTGTCGAGCTCCTTGTGTGCATGGCCAGTTTTGGCATAGTTTTAGTTTATATTGTGGACTTGATCCCCTGACCCAGCAGCCATGTCCACTAATCTCCTAGCTACCTCTAACCTAGCCCTGTCTATTTCCGGCCTCATCCTAGCCCTCTAACTTGCCTTGGCATTTTGCCGAGCACATAGTGTGCGTGCTCTGGGCGCGGCCAGAGAGCGCGTTTTGCACGTGTGTGCGCCCGAGCCGCCGCGTTCGCTCACCCCCACGCCCCTGGCCTTTGCTCGCCCGCAGTGCCACGCCCTGTCCTCAACCGCTCATCAGAACCATCCAAGCCACCCCTGGAGCCCTGCAGCGCCACCTTCAGGTCGGCCATGGCAGCTAGCGGATGGCCGCAACAGGCTCCTGCCACGGATGGCGCCGCCTGAGCCACAGCCGCGCGCCAGCTCGCCCCTGAAGAGTCCGAGCTCATCCTTTCGCCCCTCCAAGCCGCCCCCTGCATCGCCACGTCGTCTACGGCCACAGAAGCAGCTCAACGTCGATCTTATCCCTAGCCGCCGCGGAACCGACCTCGACCGCCTATAAAAGGAGCCCCCGAGCTCGTCCAGACCCTCAGGCGACCTCAGGCCATCTCCCTAGAGCTCCCATAGCCGTCCTCCCCGTCTCCGGTCAGTTCGGCCGCCGCCACACCCCGATCCCGTTTGTCACGAGCAGGGCCTCCCTAGTCCTTCCAGCGCCACCGTCCGACTCCCCTCGACCATACGGAGCCGCCCAACCTCTCAGCTTCGACTGGGAACCACCATAGCCCGAGACCCAATTATTCTCGAAGATGTCGTCCGCCGCGGAGCTCGCCGCCGGCGACCCCCTTCGTCCCCGCGACCCTCTCGACCACCGGGGGGATCGTCCTAGTGCGGTGAACCTGTTCCCATCGTCGGAGCCCCGCGAGGAGCCGCCAATCGCCGGTGTTGGTCGCCGGAGCTCCGCCTCCGCTCTGACAGAGGAGGAAGGAGGCGTGGGCGACTGGTCAAACCTGACCAGTGGGCCCGATGGACCCACTGTTAGTGCTACAGCGACGGCCCGCGCTGGTTTAAGTGGAAACGTAAACCCAGAAGTACGTCTCCTCCGTCTCGAACACGTATTCTTACTCGAAACGTTTTTCTTTTTCGGTTTTATTTTTAAAAGCAGAATTTTGACTGGCTATAACTTTTTAAATATAAGTACAATTGATTTGATTCTTTTTCTGTTGTTTCTCAAATTTTGTCTAGTTTATTTTCATATTTATTTTAAAAATCCAAACAACTTTTTTGTACTGTTTTGGAACTATGTGTTAATTCAAATTTTCGTAAAATAGGATTTTGAAGAAGGCAACTTTCAAAAAGTGAACCCCACATACATACTCTTGAAGGCAAGCATTCTGAACCCCGGCATAATATTTGTTGTGCGTCGTTTTATGCAAATACGACACCACCTTGACGCGAAGTATTCAGTATTTTATGTGGTGCTATGATCATATTCATGAGTGCATAATAATGATTCCTTGCTGTTGGAATTTGATATGCTTCTGATAGTAATCACCCTCGTATGCCTTTCATGCCTATCGGAAGGAATCCGGGAAAGTATATGTCTTGGGTAGACACGAGCTTGTCTCTAGTTCTTCGTTGAGACGGTTATGTCCGGTAAGGCATGGTGAGGTATGATGAGTGGTGATTCATTCTGATTGGTGTGAAATATATTTATTATGCTTATCATGCAGGAAATGCTTTAACCTCCTGAGTCGACCGTAGATCGAGTCTTGTTCCAGTAACCCCCATACTTGTTTCGTACTACCACTTGTCCCTGCCATAGATAGCGTACGGTTCAGTAAGTTGACAACCCCTTCCTAGCACACACCGTACAGAGAGGCCATGGTGGAAGATACCGGCTGCATCTAGTAGACATGCCACCTGGTCCGGGGGCATGGGTGTTTCCGGTTGGAACCGAGGGGTAGCTCCCCTAGTTTGCACGCGTTATAAATTTTGTGATCCCATGCTAGTCGAGGTTGTAGCCTCCCCACTAAGAGTTTTGCTTAACGGGCGTCGTGGTTGATTCCAGACACCGGTAAGTTAGGCTGGTGTGTGCGGTCAGGTGTGTTTTCAATTAAAAGATCATAGACGGAATTAGTCCTGAAGGACTAAAGGAATCCGTTGCTCGTGGGTAAAGAGTACACCCTCTGCAGAGATTATATCTATTCGAATAGCCGTGTCCATGGTTAAGGACTATAGTCTGGAGTGGGTCAACTGTCGGTCTTCGGAGGAAAAATTGCTAAGCCAGAACATGTATCATGACTTGTGACTCATGATGATTATGATTACTATTATTATGGACTAACCATTTACATTATTTGAATTATTGAGTATCCCTGGGACGGTACTACCTCCTGGATATTCACTGTGATTATTCTCTTATAAGCCCTTTATGTGGTGTCGTGTCGCTCAGACGCCCGACTATGGCATGCTTGTTATTTCTTTTATTTATAAGCCCTTTATGTGGTGTCACTCAGACGCCCGACTGTGGCATGCTTGGTATTTCTTTTATTTATAAGCCCTTTATGTGGTGTCGCTCAGACACCCGACTGAGGCATGCTTTATATTATTATCCTTTCGAGGCGTCGCTTCAGACACCCGATCGGTGCATTTTTATTTCTACTCCCTTATTGCATATTCATATTGTATATGAATAACCTGCTTGCGTGCATCATGGATTTTTATTTTGTGACTGATGTGATGATCATAGAATATTTCAGAGCATGATTATCATTTGTTATATTATACTTGTGTCCATAATGTTTGCGAGTACATTCAAAGTACTCACTGGCTTGTCCCTGGCTATTGTCTTGGCCAGATTTCTTGCATGGAGAGGAGCGTTGTGATGACAGCCCCGGAACCTACGCAATGGTGATAACAGCCTCGTGGATATAGGAGTTATCTAGGTCAGCTGTTCCTGTGGGAAATGGAATCCCATAGACGCTGATGAACCGCAAACCGCTTCCGCCATCAACCACTAGAAACCATTTGTTGTACTCATAGGCCAGAATGGTCTTGTGCTACACATTGTGTTTTTTTTGCTTGGAGTTTCTGTATCAAGTTGGTGTCTCATCAGCTAACAGTAATCCTGGGGCTGGTGAGCACAAGGGCCATTTTCTGGGAAATTAATATCCTGGAAAAACCGGTCGCTACAAGCAGGGTTCCCAAGCCCACCATCCTGGTGCCACTTGGTACACCGTGCCACTGTGCCTAGTCTGTCCCAAGCCCACCTATACCGGGTGCCACTTGGTAGACTACTAACACTACCTACAAACACAGAAACTAGTTGCAACTCCTGGACACAGATCAGGTTGATTAATAAGTCGAGAGAGCTTGGAGCGCCCGGAGCCCAATGTGTGGTAGTAATTATTCATGGATCACAAACACAGAACTCAATTCCCGAGGACGGTTTCAATGAGACAACCCACCATGTACTCCTACATGGCCTCTCACCGCTACCTTTACCAAATCATGTTCACACACTTAGCTCTCAACAGTAGGACATGTTCACCACATTCCAATTCATCCCCAATGAATCAGACCTGACACAACTCTAAGCAATAGCAGGCACGACAAACAGGCATGAATGAGTAGGCACATGAGGGCTCAAACAACTCCTACTTATGCTAGTGGGTTTCATCCATTTACTGTGGCAATGACAGGTCATGTAGAGGAAAGGGGTTCAGCTACCGCAGCATGTAACAGTTGAATCGTTATTGTCCTAATGCAATAAAAGAGAGCAGGAGCGAGAGAGTGGGATTATATCAGAATGAACAAGGGGGTTTTGCTTGCCTGACACTTTTTAAGATATTATAGATCTTCATTGGTGCCGTCGAACTCATCGTCGGGATACGCCTACCGAGAGGGGACAAGCACCGGCAATAGAGAAGAACACAATCAATGCAAATGCGACAGTATGATGCATGATCATGACATGTTAATATGATGTGTTTTTAGCTAATGCAACTAAAACCAGAAGGGGTTGGGTCATTTTGAACCAAAGGTTCAACCCCAAATTCAAATTATGAATTTAAATAGTGCCTTATCATGTTTGAACTAAACAGCAAGGTTAAGTTACTTAAACATGCATGAAACCAGTACAGATGGATAGATTGGATTTTTCTGATCATTTTCATATATAACTTATTTCATTTGGAGTTATAGATTATTTCTATGAATTTTCAAGGTTTAGGTTATTTTCTGAAAATAAATAAATCATTTAGATTTATTTAGAATCCAGAAAACATTACTGCGTCAACAAGGTCAACAGTCGTCAGCAGGTCAACTGACCCGATCCAGGTCAAACCTGACAGGTCGGACCCATATGTCAATGACACAGTGGCTAATAGGGTTTAGCTAAATCCTAACTAAAGTAATTAGAAGGGCTGGGGCCCACTGCCATAGACCCTGGGGGTTAATTAACGGGGTTGTTAGCTGCTAATGACGGGACACGTCATCTCACCGGAGTTCAACACCGGCGAGCACACAGACGCGGCGGCGATGATCGGGACGGCGGCTCCGGCGACCAAATCAATGGCCGAGCCCACCTACGAGGAGCTGGGGCTCGTGCGCATCCAACTGTGGCAGGGGGAGGGTGCGAGGTGGCCAGAGTTGGGCACGGCATCGACCTCGACGGCGGCCGGAGCTCGGGCTCAATCGATGCAATGCTACGGTGTATGAGACAGCGAGGTGAGCAGTGCTATGGCCTCCTGGGAGCACGCTGAGCACAACTACGTTCTCTGTTTGGTCATTCGAGGTTGCTAGTTGCGGCGATGGCGAACTCGCCGGCGGCGAGCTCTCGGGCTCAACGGAGGTCGCGGTTAGAGGATGAACTCGGCAACAGAGAGATAGGGGTTCTGTGCGGAGGCTCACAGTGAGTCCAACGAGCGTGAGGTCCGGGTCGGGGACGCCCGGTAGCTCCCGAATCAACGGCAAGGATCCACGGTGGCCGGCGATGGAAACGGCGATGTTGGCGACGTTGTGGCGCGTCCGTCGTTCCATGGCTCAGTGGAGAGGATGAGGAAGACGTCACGGAGCTCTTGGACACGCCAGGGGATCAAGGGGGTGGCTGTGGCCGTGGTGGTTCTCGTCGGCGGTCTCGGGTGAGTACGGTCTGTCACGGGAGAGAGAGTCAGAGAGGGGATGGGGACGAGCAAGCGGTCGAGGGATGCGCGGGAGAGTGCGTGGCGTCCGTAACCAGCGCTAGGCGGTCGGCGGCAAGCAGGGGGTGGCCAGGCGCGTGCCAGCGCGCCGCGGCCACGCGGTCCTATCCTCGTCGCGTGAGGAGGGAGATGACTGGCAGTGCCAGGTGGGCTGGGCCGGTAACCTACAGGTGAGCGCCAGGTAAGTTTCTCTCTTTTCCTATTTTTCTTTCTGTTTATATTTATTTTGTTCTGTTTTGATTTAGTAATAATACTAAACCATTTTGTTGCTTCTGAAATTATTTGTGGATGCAATATGGACTAGCCCAAAGCCCCACAATATTTTTCAGAACGATTGGAGTTATAAAAGTAGTTATAGGAATTTATAACCAAAATTCAAATACAATATAAGTTAATTCAAAAATCCAAAAATGTCCTAGAAATATATTCATCATTTTTGGCAGAGGTTTCTACCTTAACCAAAAATCATGAACTTTTCTTGAGGCACTTTGGGTTCATTGAAAATGTTTTTTAAGTTGAACCTAGTTGAGTTCTTTTGGTGCTAGGGATTTGTCACCCCTATTTCAAATTTAGATAAAATTTAAACATGGTGCAACACCAGATGCTAGCACTAGGCATTACCAGAACTAGGGATGTGACAGGAGCGAAGGTGTCGGTGAAGTCGATGCTAGCATGTTGTCGGAAGCCACGAACGATCCAGTGTGCTTTGTAGCGATCAAGGGTACCATCAGGACGGAGCTTGTGTTTAAAGACCCACTTCCCGGTAATCACGTTGGCGTGCCAGGGACGAGGAACAAGCTGCCACGTTCAGTTGCGCAACAGGACATCAAACTCATCCTGCACTGCAGCCATCCAGAGCGGGTCACGAAGAGCGGCTCAAACGGAGGACGACAACGGCGGCGGCTCAGAGGTGGACGCCACATGGACGTAGTCATCCAAGGCATAGTGCGAGCTCGGGCGAAAAACACCCGTACAAGCACGGGTGATTGGACCAGCCATAGGCGCCGGGGGGCGCGGGCGTCGGTGCCAGTGGGGCGCCGAGGGGCGGCGCCGGCGCCGAGGCCGTGAGGGAGCGGCGCCATCGCTAGCGTTAGGGGCGCCAGGGGCGCCGGTGCCAGGGCTGTAGGAGGCGCCGCATGCGGGGGCGCACCCCAAAGCCAGCAGGCGGGCCAAGAGAGGCGCCCGAGCGCACTGGGAGAGGTGTCGAGGAGCCCACGTCACCGGTGGCAGGAGGAATAGCCAGGGGTACCTGGTGAAACGGAAACGCATGCTCATCAAAGTAAACGTGCCGGGAAGTGAACACCCGGTGGGAGACGGGATCGTAGCACCGATATCCCTTGGAGTTGGATGGGTAGCTGATGAAAATGCAAGCGACAGAACGAGGTGTGAGTTGTGAGGAGTGAAGTCGATAGTGCTAGGATAGCAAAGGCACCCGAAAATACGCAAGCCATCATAAGTAGGGGGTGTACCGAAGAGAAGATGGTGAGGTGCATAGTTACACCGTGGGCGGCAAGGGAGAAGGTTAAGGAGAAGCAGTGGCGAGCGCGTCCAGCCAGAAACGAGGCGGCACATTAGCATGGAACAGGAGCGAGCGAACGCAGTTGTTCAGAGTGCGAACGACGCGTTTGGCTCGACCGTTCTGCTGGGAAGTATACGGGCAAGTGAGACGAAAAACCGTGCCATGGTGCGACAAAAGAGTGCGGAAAGCAAGGTTGTCGAACTCTTTTCCATTGTCAATCTGAAGAGCAAGGATGGGACGCCCAAACTGCATGCTGACATAGGAGTAAAAAGCCGTCAAAGTGGGGAGTGCATCCGACTTTCTGCGCAAAGGAAAAGTCCACACATAATGAGAATAATCATCAAGGATAACCAGATAATATAAATAGCCTGAATTACTAGGAACCGGAGAGGTCCACACATCGCTATGAATCAACTGAAAAGGAAAAGAAAATATGGTGGTGGAGTCATTAAACGGGAGGCGAACATGTTTGCCAACACGACAAGCATGACAGGTGTGATCCTCTATCTTATGACAACTAACACTGAAACTCCTAAGAATATGACGAAGTGTGACGGGGTTGGGATGACCCAAACGAGCATGCCAGAGATCGATGCCAGCGGAGAGAGCAATCGGTGCGGTGGTGGAGGTGGACGGCGAATGCACCGGATAGAGCTCGCTAAGGCTGTCACATCGGCGAAGTTCCATCCTAGTTCGAGCGTCCTTGACACAAAATCCAAGCTCTCCAAAATCAACAGTAACAGGATTTTCACGAGTTAAACGACGAACAGAAACAAGGTTCTTAATAAGATGAGGTGACACAAGTATGTTAGACAAAGTAATAGGCATGGAAGTAGAAGGAAAAGAAGTGTGCCCGACATGTGTGATAGGGAATGTGGAACCGTCGCCGACAATGATGCGGCGATCGGTGGTGACGGGTGTGAAGGAGGCAAGATTACCAAGATGAGTAAACATGTGAGCCATAGCCCCGGTGTCCATGTACCAATCATCACCTCTGGTGTAGTTGTCCGGCGTAGGAGCGGCATGCAGCCCGGTAAGGAGCACTGGGTCCCAGGGCGCCGGCTGCAGTGCCGGCGAGGGGGACGGAGACGCCATGGGGAGGCCGTAGCCGCCGCTCAGCTGCGGCGGTGGGTACTCTCCATACAGCTGCGGAGCCGCGAAGTACGCATGATGCGCGGGAGGGGTGGGAGCCTGCTGGCCTGCTGACGACCCCCACCAGTACCCGGAAGACTCGTACGCAGGCGGAGCCCCATACGTAGGTGAAGACCCGTACGTGGATGCGGGCGGAGCCCCGTATGCCCCGCACGTAGGATACCTGTACATGGCAACGGGCACGTCGTAGGTGGCGGCTGCTCCGTACGGCGGCGGGGCCACGCTGTAGGGCGCCGGCGTCGGGACGACAGAGATGGTGGTGAACGGGCCGGCGGATGCCATCGCTGGTCCGATGGCGGCAGTCGGCGCGGTTGGGTGGCAGCAGACGCCGAGTACTTCTGGCGACGAACGACGATGATGAACAAAGCAAAACGTTGGATTCCGATCGACCCCTCAGTGCAAAGCCAGCCTCAACTAGCTAATCAATCTTCCCTTGGACGTGTACTTGTAATAGTACGTGGGTACTAGTACTCCCGGCTGCAACAATCACGGGATACACGCACGTAGTCAACTAGCCAATCGACCGTTGCCTTGATCGATTCCAGCACCAATAGATGTACGCACGACCACTTGATTGTTTGATGGCCGTAGGCGAGCGATAATGGCGAAGCGGATCAGCGAGGCAGCTATTGGGCGGTAGCACACAAGACCGCCGAGTGGATTAGGCGAAATTTGGCGGCGCTGGGTAGCGTCTTGTGGTGAGGAGTTAGGTGGGGTGTGCGGCGCAGCTGGGTAGCGCGTGGCTGAGAGGAGCGGTGGCGGCACGGAATCTGTGGCGGCGGCCTTGAGGGAGGTGTCTTGGCAGCAGCAGGGAGGTCCGCGGCGGTGATGGCGGCAGCTGAAGGCTAGGGTTAGAAGCTAAAAACTGATACCATGTTTGTTGTTGGAATTGCACAATTGTATTGCTCATGTGCAAAGGCATGTATATATGATGTACAAGAGGTGGGCCACGACCTCAGCTATACAAAGAACTAGGAGGTGTGCTCAATACACAGATATGCACAACACATATACTCAACAGTTCTCCTCCTCCCCCATGTCCTCCACTCCTCCCCGGTGTTCGTTCTTCTGTTGGACGGGTGCGGTGTTCCGTCCTGGTTCCGCCGGTGCCCTTGTCCTGGCCGGAGGTAGCCAGAACCGCCAAGAACCGTCACCGGACGCGCCCTGTCAGCCTTCTCTGTTCGCCAAGCTACCGCAGCCCCGTCCCTCCCCGACGTGCTTCTCCCCTCTGGACGGACGTGGCTCAGCCTCTCGTGCCCGTCGGTGCCTTCCCCATGGCCGGAGGTGGCCAGAGCCGGCCGGGCCGTCGCCGGCCGTGCCTCTGCCTCGCCTCGCTCTGTTCCCGATCGTGAGGAAGAAGAAGACAGGGGCAGGAGAGAGATGGATAAGGTGGGACCCCCCTATCAGCTACACAAAGCATGGCCCCGCCCGACCACGTCACTTAAGTGGAAGCGTATTCCACGAGAATGCGCTTTACTTTCGGGAAAGCATATTCTCTGGAATGCGTTTTCAGTTTTTCCTCCGGGGACTTGTTTGTAGCAGAATTTTATAGATTAGTCCCTCAACTTTTACACCTTATATCTCCGCGACCGTAACTCCGATCGAGGTGAAACCAACGCTCACTTCTTCATCTCGTGAAGATCTTTCTGTTGGTTACATTTTCACTAGGTGGTCCCACAGTGAAAATAACCATTTTTTCCTTGCTTCTAATCAGCCCCTTCCGAGAGAGAACCGTCCGACGTTTCGTTCTGCGGCTTCACCGCACTTCTTCCCGGAGTTTCCATCACCACCAGGCAAGCCACAACAACACTTGCATGATAGCCATGAAGTATCCATGGTTTCTACTTGAATATTAAATAAATGTTTTCCCGTTAATTGCCTACTTAGTTGCTACTTCTGTCATTGTTTCAGTTATGCTCGTGGATTCATGTTCACCTTCATGCTATCACTGGTACGCGTCGGTGCTATACAAATGTTTTTTAACCCCTTTCCGCGACGACATTTGGAACTGTCACCAAGTGAGTGTGGGTGATAGGGGGTCCTTCCTGTAGGACCTTGAAGTATGTCTAGAGGGGGGGTGATTAGACTACTTGACCAATAAAAACTTAACCTTTTCCCAATTTTATAGTTTGGCAGATTTTAGCTATTTTAGGACAAATCAAGCAATCATCACACAATTCAAGCAAGCATGCAAAGAGTATATAGGCAGCAGAAAATAAAGCATGCAACTTGCAAGAAAGTAAGGGGAAGGGTTTGGAGGATTCAAACGCAATTGGAGACACGGATGTTTTTGTCGTGGTTCCGATAGGTGTTGCTATCGTACATCCACGTTGATGGAGACTTCAACCCACGAAGGGTAACGGATGCGCGAGTCCACGGATGGCTCCACCCACGAAGGGTCCACGAAGAAGCAACCTTGTCTATCCCACCATGGTCGTCGCCCACGAAGGACTTGCCTCACTAGCGGTAGATCTTCACGAAGTAGGCGATCTCCTTGCCCTTACAAACTCCTTGGTTCAACTCCACAATCTTGTCGGAGGCTCCATAGTGACACCTAGCCAATCTAGGAGACACCACTCTCCAAGAAGTAACAAATGGTGTGTTGATGATGAACTCCTTGCTCTTGTGCTTCAAATGATAGTCTCCCCAAACTCAACCCTCTCTCATAGGATTTGGATCTGGTGGAAAGAGGGTTTGAGTGGAAAGCAACTTGGGGAAGGCTAGAGATCAAGATTCATATGGTAGGAATGGAATATCTTGGCCTCAACACATGAGTAGGTGGTTCTCTCTCGAAGCGGTAAGTTGGAAGTGTAGGTTCGTTCTGATGGCTCTCTCCATGAATGAAGAGGAGGTGGAGTGGTATATATAGCCTCCACACAAAATCTAACCGTTACACACAATTTACCAAACTCGGTGGGACCGAATCGTTAAACTCGGTCGGACCGATTTAGTAAACCTAGTGACCGTTAGTGATTTTCGGTGGGACTGACATGCATCTTGGTGACGCCGATATGGTTAGGGTTAGGGCATAACGTAATCTTGGTAAGACCGATTACACAAACTCGATGGGACCGATTTTGGTAATAAGCTTTCCAGAGAGTTGGTCAGGTAAACTCGGTGGGACCGATTTGCTCTTTTCGGTGAGACCGAAATGTTACAAAAAGTAAACAGAGAGTTTACATTGCAATCTCGGTGGGACCGATCGCTCACTTCAGTTAGACCAAAAGTTACTGAAGGGAAATGAGAGATTGCAACCCCATCTCGGTGAGACCGAGATCCCTATCGGTAAGACCGATTTGCTTAGGGTTTGTGGCAGTGGCTATGACTTTTGGAATCAGTGGCGCCGGATAGGAAGAATCGGTGTGACCGATTTTGGCTTTAGGTTTTGGTCATATGTGGATGTGGGTAAGTAGTTGAGGGTTTTGGAGCATATCACTAAGGACATGAAGCAAGAGGCTCATTAAGCAACACCTCATCCCTTCTTGATAGTATTGGCTTTTCCTATAGACTCAATGTGATCTTGGATCACTAAAATGTAAAATGAAGAGTCTTGAGCTTTTGAGCTTGAGCCAATCCTTTGTCCTTTGTATTTTGGGGGATCCACATTCATCATCCATGCCATGCCATTCATTGAGCTTTCCTGAAATAATAGTCTTGGAATAGCATTAGCTCAATGAGCTATATGTTGTTATGAATTAGCAAAACCACCTAGGGATAGTTGCACTTTCAATCTCCCCCTTTTTGGTAATTGATGAATACATATAGATCAAAGCTTCGACAAATGATAATAAAATTTAAATAACATCGTCGCTTTGAGAAGTATGTGATAAGCAAGAGCTCCCCCTAAATTTGTGCATAGTTTTAGATATGCTTTGGACTGCAAATGCACAATGAATTAGGCTCATGGGTTACTCTTCCATGTCACATACATCTTGGTGGAGCGCTCAAAATAATAAACAATGAATACATGCACTCATCACCAAGCATAGTGAGTGATCACATAAGATAGATAGGATAATATCAAAGCATGCATAAGTGTAGCTTATGATCAAACACATGATCATCAATGTCTCACAAGCATAGTATCTCAACCAAAAGCAAACAAAGATTGAAAAACCACCAAACAAAGCAAGAGAGAACAAAAGCAACACACTCTCTCTCTCTCGAAGCCTATGATCTATACATTTTTCTCCCCCTTTGGCAAAAAGTTACCAAAAAGTTCATAGAAAATGCATAGTGCTAGATCGACTCTCTGGCTTGATCTTACGGTGGTGGAGTCCGGATAACACCGAGGACCAAAAGCTTCAGTTGAATTAGATGGAGCTGGAGCTGATGTAGATCTTTGGAGCTGGTGGCACGAGGTCAGGGCTGGTGCAGATGAAGTTGCTCTTGTGTGCATCACATCGCACAGATGACCTCTGAGCTCTAGGCACTCTGGCAAATGCATCAGTTGTTGTTTTGCCCTTCCTCTCCTGCATGTCCTCTTGTGGTTCCTCCACTGCAGACTGAATCTCAGTTACTTTCACATCTAAGTTATAGAACTTTTGTTCTATGATTCTCTCCAAGCTCTCCTGATTTTGAGTGAGGGTGGCCAATCCCTTCTCTATCCTTAGGGTTGATGCTATCAAGTATCCGAGCTTCTCCTGCTTGTTCTTCAAGAAATACTCAGATGCCTCCTCTTGAGTTGGCATCTTGGCAGCCTTCTCCCTCTTTGCCTTCTCCTTCTTCTCCTGAGCTTGAACTGACTGTGGATCATCTTCATTCATGACAACCTCATTGTCCTCAAAGTCTGGATGAAGTGGAAAGTGTTCCTTATCCAACTGATATTTTCCTGTGCCCATCTTTGAGTTTATCAATTCTTGAATCTGAGGTGCATATCCACAGCTCCTCTTCTGATCTGTTGCAGTCCTCTTGATTGTTTCAATGATCAGGCTCATGACTTTGAACTTCTGTGGCACATCAAACACATGCAACATGTTGATGGCATGCCCTCTGATCATGTTATGGTCACCATACTTGGGCAACAAAGTGTGCCTCAGAATCCAATTTATGGTTGGCAACCCTGACAGCAGAAAGTGAACTGATCCAAACTTGTGAGTTCCTAATGCCTTGTCTGGAATTTCCTTGTACATGTGAGCCATTGAATTGTGACCCATCTTCTTCTTGGCATAAATGTCTAGGTCATCCTCATTTTCCTCTAGGGAATTTATCAGCTTTGCCCATTCTTCAACCGTTGACTGGTACCTTGTACCTTCAGACATCCAAACAATTCTTCCATCTGGGTAAAAATGTGATGTGGAGTAGAACTACATGATAAGTTCATCATTCTAATTTGTGAGCTTTTGCCCAACAAAATCTGCAACTCCACAACCAACAAAGCTATCTTGCACTCCAGGATAGTGCTCTTCATTCTCCTTGATGAAATTCTAGTCAACCCACCTCATGTCACGGACTATGGGCTTCTTGTCCAACAGAATTGTTTCATAGAACTCCTGCTGTTCCTTTGTGTGGAACCTGTAGTCAACAGCAGTTCTTCTCCTTGAAGCATATGGATCTTCCATCCTCCATATCCTCAACCCTGAATCCTTCCTGATTATCATGTCCTCAGCCACAGGATGGGCATCATTGTGGTCTGGTATCTTGGGCTTGAGCTTTTTCAGAACTTGTCCTTCTTCATCTTCCTCATCAAGATCCTCAGCACTGGGGCCTTGTTCTTCTCAAATTTGGAATACTCCTGATATTCCTCTTTGGTGCAGACTTGGCCTTGGGGGCAGCTTTGGGTGCTTCCTTGGGCTTAGATGTGGCAGCCCCTGATCTAATAGCATCTCCCATAAGCTTTGGTGCCTTTGGAGCTGGTGCAGCAAGCTCTTCCTCTTCCATCATGGAAGGTTTCCCAATAACTCTGGCCATGGTCATCTTGAACCTTTCCTTTCTTTTCTTCCCTTCTGCAGCAGCTGGTTCTTTGGGTTGGGTTTACAAAGAAGCTTGTGTAGACACTCTGGCTTTGGACATTGGTTGTCTTCCTGCGGGCCTTTTGATCTTCAAGCCTGGCTTTGCATTCTTTGTTGAGCCATATTCCTTCTTGAGCACCACTTTCTTGGAGATAGCCTCATCTTCCTCAGCTCTATAATCTTCATCCTCTGAATCTGAAGTTCTTTTCCTCCGTTGCCTAGTTGCAGCCTTAGGCAGGTTGCTAGGAGTACTTCTGCTCCCTTCATCTGAAGTTGAGGGACTAGTGCCCTCACTCAAGTCCATCTGCTGTTCTCGACTGCTGTCACTTTGATCGGACATACCGCAAAAGCCGATTGTTGACCCCGTGAAGAGTTGTAGATGAGATAGAAAAGATGAGCATCACAAAATGCAGAGGTTTTTGCAAAAGAATGACTCAAAAGTTCAGTCTTAGTTTTCCACAGAAAGCATTTCGGATCCACCGATTTTCAAACTCGGTGATACCGAAGCAGTTTTTGGAACCTAAACTGATGATCTCGGTTGGACCGAGTTTCAGTTTGGTGGTACCGAGACTGCTAGGGTTTCACAGAATTCTCAAATCGGTTGCACCGATTAGTAATTCTCGGTCAGACCGAGAGTCACTAGTGCAATGGCATAAGCCAAATCGGTGAGACCGAGTTTTTCAACTCGGTGGGTCCGAGATGGTTTCGGCGGAAACCTAAACCTAAAAATTTGAATCACATCTAATCTATGAACTACTTTAGTTGGATAGATGAGTTTCAATTGTGGCAAGAATCAATATGAAGAAAATGTGCTAGGAATCAGACGTGGATAGCACAAAGATTAAGTCCATACCCTAACTTGGTGGTGGACTTGCTATGGCAGCAACGGCGGGGACGAAATCCGTTGATTGGCGGCGAAGACCAATGACAGGAGGCTGCTTGGCGGCGAGGAGACGATCCGGAGACCACGATGGCAGAGCGAAGCTGTTGCTTGTGAGCGAAGGGTTTCGGAGAAATTTCCAAAATTTTGCCCGTGGCTATATATAGCTCGACTGTCGGTGTGACCGAGTGGAACAACTTCGGTGGCACCGAGATGCATAATCGTGTTCGATTAAAGCAAATCGGTGAGACCGAAAAGTTCAAATCGGTTGCACCGAGATTGAAAACTTAGATCAACTTGATGATCTCGGTAGGACCGAAATGGAAGGATCGGTCAGACCGAGAATCATTAAGAGGTTTTGGAAGTTCAAGTCTATGACGAATCGGGGACTCCGAGTGCTCCTCACACAGAGTGGTTCGAATCTGACTTGATCAAATTTTGTGATGTAGCATGAATAGAGTTTGAGACGAGAAAAACATAGATAGCTAAAGAAGGTTCTTAGGCATTCTTGTCCATCCACTTGTCACAAAGAAAAGAAACCAAACAAACAAAACAACAAGTGGATGTCCTTGAATGAGTAAAATATGCACCAACATGCTCACACAATAAGATGGCAATTGAAATATGTGGCAAAGCATGCACAACCAAATTTAGCAACTATCAAGCAATTGGCGATGACTAGGTCATCTATATATGAGTATATTGACTTAGGAGTCAAATGAGAACATTTGATCATAGGTCATACTCATCGCTTAAGCTCAAGTGGGGTTACCACTTTTACATAATGCATTAATGTGTTCACACCATTAGAGTTGCTTTGACCCAATTCTTAGAGTTAAGCTCCCCTAGATGTGAGATCCCCCTTAGAGGGATGAACTAACCTTGGGTTTTGTCGATGATGACTTCATGTAGGTGTTGAAGATGTAGATGCTCAATGTTGATGTAGATCATTTGGAGCAATCCTTTGGAGTGAGTTGCACTTTCAACTTGCCTACATGGGTTAGTCCCACAAGGAACAAACAAGAATATCCATAGACATAGAGTGATGCACACACAAGATGATGTCCATGAAATCATTATGTTACCTTGTCCCTTGCCTTACCAACATGAGGGTTTGTGACTCCTTGAACTAGTGCAAGATGTGAAAGTTGATTGCACTTGTTCTTTCCAAAATGATATGAGTGAAGAATGTTGGCGGAGTCACCCTCAAGAACTCTCTAGTTCTTCTTCTTCGGGATCCACATCATCTTGATAGGATTCCTTGGAGTTGTAGTTGTACTTGATGAAGTAGAACTTGACGTAGTCTTGGGGACCCACTCGAACGAGGCTTTAGGTGCTTCTTCAAATGCATCAATCTCTTCTTGAAGCTTGTCCTTGCCTTTGTTCTTGTGGTCTTGTGGTGGAAGATCATCTTGAGCTTGTGTCCCCTTGAAGGAAGTAGGATCATACTTCTCTTGTTGAGGAACAAACTTTGTCTTGGGGTATTGATCTTCTTCCCACTCAACTCCATTGGATTGAACTTTTGTTCAAAACCAACACCTTGATTCTTCCGGTGCCTTCCTTGCTTGCGTACAATTTCCTCGAATTGCTTACTCCCGGCAAGGCTCTTGTAAACACCTTTCTCTATAATTCCCTTCAATAAACTATTTTCTTGCTCAAGTGTAACTTGGCTAAGAGAATCATTAGTGGAATCAAAAGAACTACTAGAAGCAACAATATTGGACTTGACATTATTATTGTTACTACTAGAGGAAGTATCTTTCTTGTACTTGTTACTAGACTTGACTTGAGGCATGTAAGTAGATAAGAGTAAACGCTTGGCAATGTAAGAAGAACTTTTCTTGCGTAGATCATCGTTGATTGCCTTTAAGAACTCATGCTCTTGCTCAAGATTGAGCTTTTCAAAGCATAACTTCTCATGAGCCCTTAAAAGTTCTCGATGATCTTCGAAGATAGTTTCATGAGCCAACTTAAGAGTGTTTAGTTCTTTAGTTAGAAGCTCAATTTTCTCCTTATCATTGTCATTCTTTTGATTAGCATGATTAATTGACGTTTCATCATAGTATTCATCACTAGAGTTGTCAACAAGTAAATCATCATCACCTAGCAAGTCATCTTCATCAATATCAAAATCAACATACTCGGGATGTGTTACCTTAGGACCTTTGGCCGTGAAGCATCTACCAATTCCTTCGTTTGGTGATTCAAATATGTCGTAGGAGTTGGTTGACACAAGTGCTAGACCGGCAACACCTTCATCTTGAGTATATTCGGAGTTGGAGTGGTAGCTTCTCTCGGAGTGATGGTCGGAGTCGGAGCCGGATACCCATTCACCAACATGAGCTTGATGTCTTCGTTTTGCGTAGCTCTTTGATGACTTGTCCTTCCTTTCCAAGTCTTTACTTCTCCGTGAGGGTCTTCGTTCATAACGATCATCTCTACTCCTCCTCTCTCTTGGTGGTGATTCTTCTCTTTTGCTCCTTCTTCTTGGAGAATCTTCTCTTCTTTTGTAGGGTGCCGTACACTCATTGGAATAGTGCCCGGGTCTCCCACAATTGTAGCAATTGCGCTCTCGACTAGAAGATCTCTTGTGATTGTAAGGCATTGACTTGGAGCTTCTTTCTTTGCTTCTACTTTTGTAGAATTTGTTGAAGTTCTTCACCATTAAGCTCAATTCTTCATTGAAGGTTGGTTTCTCACTTGAAGATGTGGGGTCTTCACTTGAGGCTTTGTAAGCACCACTTGACTTGTTGTGAAGTTCCTCCTTATCCTTGAGTGACATCTCATGAGGAACAATCCTTCCAATGACTTCCGTTGGCTTGAGATCTTTGTAGTTTGGCATCATTTGGATCAATGTGCACACGGTATCATACTTTCCATCCAATGCTCTTAGGATTTTCTGGATGATGAATTTGTCGGTCATCTCTTCACTCCCTAAGCCGGCAATCTCATTTGTGATAAGAGTAAGCCTAGAGTACATTTCAGCGACACCTTCACCATCCTTCATTTTGAACTTGTCAAGCTGACTTTGGAGCACATCCAACTTGGATTCCTTGACGGACTCGGTACCTTCAGGCATATCAATCAAAGTATCCCAAATTTCCTTTGCATTCTCAAGACGGCTGATTTTGTTGAATTCTTCAGGGCACAATCCGTTGAAGATGATGTCACATGCTTGAGCGTTGTATTGCAACATCTTCAATTCTTCCGCATTAGCTTCACGGTTCGGTTCTCTCCCATCGAAGAATTCACCTTGCAAGCCAATACAAATAATTGCCCAAACGGCGGGTTATGTCCAAGAATATGCATTTTCATCTTATGCTTCCAACTAGCAAAATTAGTACAATCAAAGTAAGGACCTCTACGGTGATAATTTCCCTCGCTAGACGCCATACTCTCCTAGGTTGTGAAACCAAGGCTATGACCACCAAAAGCTATGGAAATCAAAGCAAATGGAGACCAAAGTTCTGATACCACTTGTAGGACCTTGAAGTATGTCTAGAGGGGGGTGATTAGACTACTTGACCAATAAAAACTTAACCTTTTCCCAATTTTATAGTTTGGCAGATTTTAGCTATTTTAGGATAAGTCAAGCAATCATCACACAATTCAAGCAAGCATGCAAAGAGTATATAGGCAGCGGAAAATAAAGCATGCAACTTGCAAGAAAGTAAGGGGAAGGGTTTGGAGGATTCAAACGCAATTGGAGACACGGATGTTTTTGTTGTGGTTCCGATAGGTGGTGCTATCGTACATCCACGTTGATGGCGACTTCAACCCACGAAGGGTAACGGCTGCCTTGAGTCCACGGAGGGCTCCACCCACGAAGGGTCCACGAAGAAGCAACCTTGTCTATCCCACCATGGCCGTCGCCCACGAAGGACTTGCCTCACTAGCGGTAGATCTTCACGAAGTAGGCGATCTCCTTGCCCTTACAAACTCCTTGGTTCAACTCCACAATCTTGTCGGAGGCTCCCATGTGACACCTAGCCAATCTAGGAGACACCACTCTCAAGAAGTAACAAATGGTGTGTTGATGATGAACTCTTTGCTCTTGTGCTTCAAATGATAGTCTCCCCAACACTCAACTCTCTCTCATAGGATTTGGATCTGGTGGAAAGAGGGTTTGAGTGGAAAGCAACTTGGGGAAGGCTAGAGATCAAGATTCATATTGTAGGAATGGAATATCTTGGCCTCAACACATGAGTAGGTGGTTCTCTCTCAGAAACGGTAAGTTGGAAGTGTAGGTTTGTTCTGATGGCTCTCTCCACGAATGAAGAGGAGGTGGAGGGGTATATATAGCCTCCACACAAAATCTAACCGTTACACACAATTTACCAAACTCGGTGGGACCAAATTGTTAAACTCGGTCGGACCGATTTAGTAAACCTAGTGACCGTTAGTGATTTTCGGTGGGACTGACATGCATCTCGGTGAGGCCGATATGGTTAGGGTTAGGGCTTAACGTAATCTCGGTAAGACCAATTACACAAACTCAGTGGGACTGATTTTGGTAATAAGCTTTCCAGAGAGTTGGTCAGGTAAACTCGGTGGGACCGATTTGCTCTTTTCGGTGAGACCGAAATGTTACAAAAAGGAAACAGAGAGTTTACATTGCAATCTCAGTGGGACCGATCGCTCACTTCGGTTAGACCGAAACGTTACGAAGGGAAACAGAGAGATTGCAACCCCATCTCGGTGAGACCGAGATCCCTATCGGTAAGACCGATTTGCTTAGGTTTTGTAGCAGTGGCTATGACTTTTGGAATCAGTGGCGCTGGATAGAAAGAATCGGTGTGACCTATTTTGGCTTTAGGTTTAGGTCATATGTGGAGTGGGAAAGTAGTTGAGTGTTTTGGAGCATATCACTAAGCACATGAAGCAAGAGGCTCATTAAGCAACACCTCATCCCTTCTTGATAGTATTGGCTTTTCCTATAGACTCAATGTGATCTTGGATCACTAAAATGTAAAATGAAGAGTCTTGAGCTTTTGAGCTTGAGCCAATCATTTGTCCTTAGTATTTTGAGGGATCCACTTTCATCATCCATGCCATGCCATTCATTGAGCTTTCCTAATAGTCTTGGAATAGCATTAGCTCAATGAGCTATACGTTGTTATGAATTACCAAAACCACCTAGGGATAGTTGCACTTTCACTTCCCACACGACCCAGAAATCGTCGGGGATAGGCCCTCGTGGGACACAGGCTGGGGCCATGTGCGATCGGGCGAGGCATCGAAACCCAATCATTTCCGTTCGTATGTACATCCCACACGGTGAATCCCAGAAAAACATTTCCATTTGTATGTATATCACACACAGACAATTCAAGGAATACGTTTCCATTCTTATGTACATCCCACACAGTCAATCCAGGGAAAACGTTTCCGTTCGTATGTACATCACATACAATTTAATGTATACGCTCGTGTGTGAAAGGTGTAACTATCACACACGCTCTGCCTTGGTTAACTGTTTGCTTTAATGAACTACATCACACACGATTTGATGTAGAAAACTGTGTAGCATTGGGCTATCCATCACAAGCGCTTTTACTGCCAGAACCGTTTTGTCACGACCTGGATTTGAGAAAATCCAAGTCTCTGTGCTTACTGCGCTATCCCTGGTTCATAGCTAGCACACACAGTAACAAGAATGAATATCAGTAAAACATACATCATTTTACTACAACGGTACATCCAGAATTAAACAAATACATACCATTGGCATAGCTCAATGCTCGCACATAATACAACGGAATAATACGTAGTCGCTAAGTTAGGGCTCCATCAACGCCACTAGGCTTTTTGAGTGTAGACCATAACCCTATCGTCTCTTAATCTGTTGAGATCTGCACATGATAGGTGCAGGTGAGTACGTGGAATGTACTCGCAAGTTGCAAAATAAGGTATAACAAATTATACATGCAGGGTAGTATTGGTGGAGATTTCCTTTGCATAAAGCCAATTTTGACCTATACTAAATTTTTGTAAACTTCTTTTGAAATAAAAATATAGTTTTTAGTATAAAAGGTAGGAGTTAGACACTTGGATATACACACCAGTGCTCATTCTCCAAAATAGTTAAAACATCCAGGTTGAGGTGAAACACAATCACTATGCTCAATCCTCAACTTAAACCCTTAAAATAGATTTTTAGAAAAGAGAGGGGAGATTCTTCTTCAGTCCAAGTCTTCATTTGCTCAAAATTTCCCGTAACCGGGGGCACGACTAATCGATTAGGTAAACCCCTCTGCAGAGGTCGTACACGTTCCCCACATGACACAACCAACCCCACTTATTGTTACACACTTGGGTGTACGACTAGGAAGAGATTGTGACGAAGCCTTTCCGTAACAGCCCCCTATACCTGACCAAGCCACCCGCAACTTAGGCAATGAAAGCCCCTCTCCGATGGCGGTCCTGAGGTAAGGGTTTCCCGTTAGTACTAAGCTAAGCCAGAGCCCATAGTAGCATGTGGTTGTACTGAAAGCTACATCAAACTGTTCTAGGAAGATCTCATTCCCCTGGACGGCAGTCCCCACCAAAAACCTGTGTGCAAGACCCCAGTCGGGCGCATTCACTGCAAGACCCCGATGGGCGCAATCACTTGTAGATGCTCCCGTCAATACCATTCCGTCCAGGGAGTAGAAAATAAAATAATATATTGTTTTGTTTTTCAATAGTTTTCACAAAACGTTGCCCCAAAAGAGGCAAGTTAAATGTTCAAAACAATTTTGGTTTCCATCCCACCCATTTTGTGCAAGCTTGGCCAAGCATGGTTGCAAGTCTTGAACCTATGGCTCTAGCTAGTAATAATACTTTGTAAAACTTTTATAAAACATGCATATCATTAAAATACAAAGGATTATGCATAATATGAAAACATAGGTCAAAGCATGATCAATTTGCAACTTGCCTGAATTCTTGAAGATGAAATATTCTACTCGTTGTCGTCTCGCCTTCTCGTTACGATATATCTAGCGATAAATAAAGTACTTTAACACGAGCAAAAAACATTCAAATAAAAGATACAATTAACAATACAATTACTTAGTTATTACTATTATTAAGCTAGTTACTATGGCGTGGCAGGGTTGAGATGGATCAAGTTGGCTTGATTGAAAATATGACATAAATCATATTCCGCGGTTGGATCAAATTTATACAAGTTAGGATCATGGTTGAAGGGTTGTGAGGCAAGGTTCTATGTCAAAGTCTATAATGGGTTTGATTGGAATATTTAACTTGGGTCCAATGAAAATGATAGATGGAGTTGATGGCATAAGATTTATGTTACAAAATTTATGTAACGTTTCCTAAGTCCAAATTTGTATAGTGATGGCATATGATCAGAGAGGTTTCTAGGGATCTATCTAATGGTTTTTAACAATGAAACAATTTTAGTTTGATGAGTTGGTTAATCAATGATCAACGAAGGTTAGAGTTAGGGTGTTGGGCTAAAACAGCAACTAAACCTTGCTGAAACAATTTAATATATGAGTTCTAGAAGATTGGTATGGTTCCAAAGACAAATTTTCATATATTAAACATTTTCATATGAATTATAGATTAAAAGATATATCAAAAAATACTTAAATTAGTATTTAAATCAAAACTAAATTTTAGTTTGCTCAAAAGTGAAATTTCTGAATTTCAAAATAAACTAGATGTTCCAACGAATCCGGGGATATCTTATTTGTTAAAATCAGATACGGTTTGAGAGATACGATATTTTGAAGTTTGGATAAAAATCTGAAAATGAATTACGGGAATAAAATTAATCTGCCACGTGTCGCGCTGCTATTGGAGGATATCATTTTGTAATTAGAAACAGAAAGGTGTTGGATGCTCACCGGAGTTTGGCGGCTATGTCGCAGGAGTATCGCTGGAGTTGGAGAAGAGAAGTCTCCGGTGTCAACGACTGTATGAACAACGTAGAGCAACTCGAGGGAAGTCCATTTGGCAAGGTTCCGACCTCGGCCTTGTTCTGTGGTGGAGATGGGAGGCCGCCGGAGTTGCACGAACTCGGCGGTGGCGTACGCCATGGGGAATGCGCTCCGTCTAGACAAACGGAAGGGATGACATGTCAGGAAGATGGAAAACATAAATATACAAAGATTGGAGTAGGGATCTGGTCTATCTCACCTCGACGGCGTCGAAAACGTTCGCGGACAGTGGCAGAACCGCTAAACTTCGGTGAGCAATTGCTCGCAGAAGAGGGAGTTTCAGAGAGGGGTTTTGGATGGGGCTAGTAAGTGGCTTCAAGGATCTCCTTGGGGTACCTTTTATAGGAGCAGTGGAGGTCAGAATCGAGCGGTTTCATGGGTGTTAATGGCGGCAGTAAAAGCAGCAGTTTCCTCGAGCTCTAATGACCATTAGGGGGTGTCTTAAGCCGCACTCTTGAAGGGAGGGGTCGTGGGAGGCGAGGGGAACCAGTTACGGAGGTTAGTGGGTGCGAGGAAGGGAAGGAAGCGTTGGGATGCAGCCACCAGACGCCATGGCGGCCTCCTGGGGTGAACGCGAGGAGGAAGAAACCCTCCTGTACGTGTGTGGAGATGTTGGCCTGTTGGAGTTAGATGTGCTTGGCCCAATTTGGTCTAGGACATAATTAACTAATTAACCCCTTTTTTTTGCTGCTTAAAAAGTTTATTTACAACAGGAATTAAAATGTTCACATTTACGAAGTTACTACTTAGAGTCTAGTAACAGATTTAGTACTTTCGAGCGTGATAAAATTATTTCTGTGCACAAACTTGGGGTTTTATGAATACCCAAAATGACCAAGAAATATTGAATATTTCCAATAATAGTTTCGGAGAAGTCATATTATCTCCTCTCATATTTTATTTGAATAATCTAGAAATATTTAAATGACACTGAAACTCCAAATATGATCCAATTCAATTGGAACTCCAAATATTCAAAGAACTTCACATAAAATATTCTTCCACCACATTTTGAGAAAGTCATTTTATTCTCACTCCATTTTTATTTGTGGTTTCAAAATATTTTATAAGTGTCCAAAAGAAAAGCAATTGGATTGAAATATTGGAAACAAGAATCAAAAGGTTTTAATTTCCCATGAAAATCATAGCAATTCACTCAATAATATCTTATTATTAACATTCCAAAATTTGGAAAATTTTGGGATGTTACAAACTACCACCCTTAAAAGAAATCTCGTCCTCGAGATTTGCATAGGCTAGCAAGAATAGGTTAGGGTTAGGGTCACTTGGGTTACTTCCTCAGAGTTATTTCTTATCATCCATAGGCTTGCGGTTTATTCGTCACCTTCACCTTGCAGGAATGTCTTCCATTGGTATATTCCTTTTACCATTGCCACTTCAACATATCTAGAGGCCTTAGACAAAATCCTTGCTCTTAGCCAACTGTTGATTGGATCGTTTATCCCCAAGTGTGTTCTTAGGGTACTACCACCCTTAAAAACAAACTCGTGGGGGTTCCATAATTTCTTAATTCCATGATGGTTCTTCCTCGAGTTTCTGTGGTTTAGAACTAGGCTTTCCTCAAAAGAAAAGTCTTTCTAATAATCCATAGACACCAAAACTACTACCGAGACTCTCATGGTGGTCGAAAGCTTCTGATAGAACTCTTTCATGTTCCTTCCTTACCATACCATCTACATTAGGCACGAGTGCCTATCTATAAGGGTAATACGTCTTACCCTTCTATGGTTTTAGGCTTGCGCAACGACACTCTTCTAGGGTTTCAAGTCTCTCCGATCTACCAATCACACATAGGTAAGTATATAATAAGAGTCTCCGGTATGGGGGCCAATCCATCCCATACTCAAATCATTACTTCATATGTAGACAGGTGAATCGCGTATTCTAACACTTGTTCTATCTCACTCCTCTTAAAGAGGTCTTCACCCGCAAAGCTAATAAAATGTATTTGGGTGGCGATTATCCTACGCGTGTTGCATTTAAACTTGCATCTTGAGATTTCCTCACATCTTCACGAGTTCCTTCAGAGTCCATATGACAAGATGAGATTGAAGTAGAACCTTCTTGAATTGTTCCCACGTGATTGCCTTTTTGAGATTCGTCGATGGTTATACGCATCTTCAGCCAAGTGTCAACCTCTTGAAGGAAATACTGAGGAATCATACTTCACCTTCTTCTTTGGTTTTACCTTGGCGTATTTCATTACTCTTTCTGTATTATGAATCCATTTTTCTGCTTCTGAATGTGTCACTTGTCCCATCAAAATAATTTCGTCCATCTATGGGGTTTAAGGTTTGGTCAGAGAGGAGATAGAGTTTTAGATAACAAGGTGGAAGAATATACATACAATCAGTCATTGAAAAACTCATATATCGTCATTTCCTAACGGTTATAATAGGCCCGTTTGCTATGGTTTCGTCGCGATGTCTCAATCCTTTAATTCTTGAAAGTCTTCAGTGCGTGACGTTCCACCCATATGAAGGTATTCTGTTAATCATCCGTAAGCTGCACCTCTCCAGGTATTATAAATAATACAAACATACGGAGTTCGTATCCTAATAACTTTAGTTTTTTTAATCACACAACTCAAATGATAACAAAAATCAAATCTATGGCGAAGAACTCCAACAAAACTCCAGATTTCACTCATACATTTCGTTCAAATAATTCCTATGGTACCCTCATCAACATGAGTTGGCATGGTCAGGTACACTACTCGCACTCTTTCGTTTATTTCACAACTCTCTTGGTGGGCATGTATATTATTTGAATCGTGTGGGATATTCCATGATAGTATGCCCATGATGTCTTTCGGCCCATATGAGGCCCTTTGTTACTCTCGGTCCATTAAAGGCCCAAGATGAAACTGGCCCATAATGAACAGTGTATCGCTTTAAACCCATTAACGACCCATTATTCCGTCGGCCGTTTCCAGCCCGTGTTAACTTTCGGCCTTCTAAGGGCCCATTTATTCTTGGGCTCATTTCTAGAATTCGGTTAGATACGGTCCATTACTGGCCTGTTCCGTTTGTGGGCCAAATACAACCCGTGGTTACATTCGGCCGATTTGTGGCCCGTTAACCCATTGGGTTGTTTTCATAGCGCTATCAAATACGACCTTTTAACGGCCCGTCATGGTCCAAGAATTGTATGACCCATGTTTGGCGAAATGATTATACGGCCCATAGAAGGCCAATGGATCATACGGCCCGTAGAAAGTCCATGGATCATACGGCCCGTAAAAGGCCCATGGATCCTATGGCCCCTAGAATGCCCACGGATCCTATGGCCCGCAGGAGGCCCATGGTTACAACAGTCTGTGTGTTGCCATGATTATTGTGGCCTAGTTACCAAAACTAGGTTATTGTGGCCACTAAAAAATGCGGAAAAAGAACTGCAGTGACTACAAGCAAACAACTAAACAAGACAATAAGGAAATAAATAAGCAAACAACTAACGCTAGCCTATTACAGCTATTGCACATATTACATCCACTGGGCATCAAAGTTCGCCACTAGTGCAAATATAGGGAACAAAGCAGCATATTACATACAATAGCCATCAAAATTGGCCACCAGTGCAAATAAACGTAGCAGCAAAACAAGTTCATAACTGAAACAACTTCCGAAGAGCTCAAGAAATGTTATCCTGGGTATCCACTATGCTGGCAATAGGCTTAGCAAGCTTATTAGCTTTGTCCTGTTTGGCGCTAAAATCCTCCAACGCTTGCTGTTGCACCAGAAAGTATGCATCTTAATGCTCTAGGGACTTCCGCAGTCCTTCCGCTTCTTGTCGCAGCGCAGCTGATCGATGTCTTTCAGCTTATAGTTGAGATTCAAGAAACCAAATTGATTCAGACAATGAGTTTGAATAGCTTGTGCAAGCGGTAGTGACCAGTAACTCGAACAGTAAACCAAGACAGGACTTTGGGGTTGCCTCACTGTCTTCAAGATAGTTTTCCTTAGCTGTTTTATCAGCTTTGTTGGAGACCAACAAGGATGTCTCACGATCTGAACCTTATCTGCATTACTTCCTTTATCATTGCTTAATAAGGCACTCTTCGAATATTCTCACAAGATTCTAAAAGAAGAAACAAGCAGACACATAATAGGTTTAGCATGTACTAGTATATGAAACTCATTTCGGTGAACCAGTTCATTAGTAAGGTGGACAAGATTAAACTACCAAGTCTTCTATTGCCAGGTAGTACATTATAAAAGCATCAAACAAACATATATCTATGTCCTATGGTCACTGCATTGTCTTGCCAAATCAAAATAGAGAAACGATTCAAATCAAATCAGTTCAAGAGAAAGCAGCACTGAAAGAATACAAAGCGTGGGAAACTAAACGGCACAACAAGATTTCAGATGGGTACCACGGGTCTACATGTACAACAACACTATTAGCCCTGTTATGATGCTAGTAATGTGCATGATATGAGAAGTCAACTGTATACACAATTGAAATTGAAATCAACAGAGCTATTTATAAGAGCAAACCTGTTAAAGAAACATGCGTATATATACCTGTTGTGCCATTGGAGTTTCCATTAGATAGTTCAATTTAAAAGTAAGTTTGTATGAGTAAATACAGTGATACAAGAGCAAAGCAGTATGCACAACAGCAATGGAATCTTAAATGAGAACAGTTGTTCTTCAGGTTTAAGCACTTGTTCTACATGAACAGAGTACAGTAAGACGCAAGCATATAGTACTTCAAATAAAATGAGCTCATAGACCTTACCACATTCTTGGTTCAGGACCAGTAAAGAACAAGGCGTTCCCAGTCATCGTCCAGTAAATGTGTCTCAGGAGAATGTAAGGGAATTTGATGAGTTTCTTTGCCAGTGAAGTACGTTTTCTTCAGGTAATTCCGATACTGCCACCAAGCATTCTTGAAGATAGCAGAGGTATTAGCACAGGTTACCTCATCCTGAGTTTCCAAATCGGTCCTTCTCTATAGAGAAAAAAGGGAAAATTTGCTGTATTATAACCATCATGGAGGTAGAATGTATGGGACAAAGCAAAGTAATTGTCATGAATAACATTACTTACACATAACTCCTGGACAAACACCTGCAACTAGCATTTTCCTTCATCTTCTGTATAGTATTTCCATGATGGGAACATACGCACATAGGATTTAACAACATCAAATGCGATAGATGCTAAACTATGAATGGCTGGTTGTGCTTCCTACACAACACTAGGTGTACTAACTGGTGGAGTTGGGGTTCGCCGTGGTAGTACTGGCGCTTTGGGCACTGGAGCTGCCTTACTAACTGCTCTTGTTTGGGAGCTCTGTGGTGGAGATGGTGTTGTGTCAATAGGAACTGGGTTACTATCTGCTGGGGTTGAGGTTAGATTGGGTGAAGCTGGTTCTCTGTCCATCGCAGTAGGGGTAAAATCTGCGGGAGTCTGGGTTATGTGTGGTAGGGCTAGTTCTCGTGCATGTACAACCGGGGTGCTATCTCCACCAAGAGGTAGCACTGTTTTATTTGAAGACCGTGTTTTTACTCCGCTAGATAGTGCCATCACCCACTCCAATTCAAATGGCTTATAAACAGGAAACATAATTGAATGTACAAACATTGTATGTGAGACATATGCAATAGATAGTGTGGAAAAAAGAGGGCATTAAATAATTGACATGTATATTGTTTAACTAAAAAGGATAGCATGACATAATTTCACATATATGATGTCTATCTAAATTGGATAGCATAGCATAACATAATTCAAAGATATGATGACTAACTAAACAGGATCGCATGACATAATTCACATACATGTTATCTAAGTAACCAGGATCACATGATTTAATTCACATATGTGATTTATATTCTAAGCGGAGGGCATTCGCATATATGATGTCTGAACTAAGAACATGGTGTTGAATATTGTGTATATGATGTCTAAACTATGCAATGCAAGACACAATATGCATGATATGAGTAGTAGAACCGTGCCAAGTTAGATACACCTCGGTGGGGGAATAGGAGTGGTCATCTGTCTCTGAATCCATCTCTGAGGAGCTATCGGGACCCAAAGAAGAGATCTGCTCGGCTGTAGCAACATGCTCAAGGCCTTGTTTTCACTCCAGATTTTTCCATCACCCACTAAAATAGCTGATTCATAGGAAAAGTAGTTTAATGTACAAACATTGTCGACAAATGGAAATTTAATGAAGAAAAGGATGGGCTAGATATCATTCAAATATATGATGCCTGGTTAAACAGGATGGCATTGCATAATTCCCATGCATGATATTGAAACTAAACAGGTGGCATTACAGAACATGTCTAAACTAAGCAGATGACATATATGATGTCGAAAGTAGGCACTGCAAGGCAACATATGCATGATATGACTAAGATCATCATGCCAAGTTGGAGAAAACACCTTGGGGGGTAAATAGGAGTGGTCAGCTGCATCTGTATCCGCCTCAAAACAGATATCTTCCTCCGGATTACAATCTGGAGAGGAGGGGTTTCCATTGAACCTACCATGGAGCGATGTGTGCATGACATTGTATTGTCGCGCAAAACTCTTCTCTTTTTTTCTACATGTTCAACATGACTGTGTACAATATCTGACATGCATACAAAAAATAGTGAGATTATGAAAGGAGAGCATGCATAAATCTAGAGTAATGGTAACAATCTAGAGTAATGGTAACAACCAGTGGATGGATCCAAAAATAATGATAGCAGGCTGATGATTGCTTTAATTTAATAAAAAAATATGATGATTGCTTTACTATTTGTTTCCCACCCAAGATGAACAACATAGGCATACCTAGGTGAAACAGATATTAGACACAGATACTATTCATTGCTGCCTCGGTATGTGCCCCACAACTAATTTAGAACTCAAGTTTGAACATCAATTTGGACCTGACTTGGAGTCTAAGAGGTGAACAGGTCAATAAAGTAGCAGGTAATATTAAGCAATGCATAACATAAGCAGAAACAAAAGAGTGCGACCTCTCTTGTGGACCCGTGAACTCCTCAGGTTCATCTGCTAAGTCGATGATGGTGATGTCGTTACGGTGGGTGCTGGCGGCAGGAAAGGAGATCTGAGGCGGCGAAAGATGGTCAGGAGTCGTGATGTCTCGTTTGGTGGATGCTTCTATCGATGGAGCAGCTCAGGTGAGGTGGACGACGTCGCGGCAGGAGCAGGATAAACCACACAAAGTTTTCTTCGACACCTACATGTAACTGAAGTAATTCTGTAAGGGCTCATTTGGCTTGCATGATTCTAAAAACGCAGGGATAGGAGGAAAAAACCGGAATAGGATAGGAATGCACATGGGAAATAGAGCATTTGTGAACACAGGATTTCTGTCAACTTGGTTGTTTGGTTCACAGGAAAAGGAGGAGCAGAGGAATGCAAAGAAACATGGCCAAAATAAAGTGAAACCATATGAAAGCGTGTACAGTTAGAGTGTTATTCTGCCACTAATGCACTTGGTCTTGTTTTCATGTATAGGATTTTGAAAAGTAGGTCCAGGTGAATGTTTTGCTCCATTTCTTTCAACAAAGTGCATGAATAATTGAATAGTAGAGTGCCATAGGAAAATTTCAAATTGCTATGTTTTTCCATTGAACCACAATAGCCCTAATGGATCGACATGAATGTAGAGTAATAAGTGATGCAACAAGTGTACAACCTCTTTGTCGTAGCCGTGTCGACCTCGGCATCATTGGGTTGGTCGCTGAAGAAGTTGAGGCAGAGGTGGCTGTTGGAGGTGTGGAGGAAGATCTGAGGAATCTGTATACGGCGTTCAGGGCACTGCTCTATTGTGATGGATCATTCCGTCCTTGGAGCAGCTCCGGTGAGCCGTAAGACATCAAGGCTGAAGCAGCACAAGATAGACATCGTTAATCTCAAGTGGGATTCTAATAGCATCTCCAATAGATGATGTAAAAAGCATTACCAAAAAGTGATAGATGTAAAATTTACATCACCAAAAACCACCTGACTACAACAGATGAGGTAAAAACTGTTGACTCTGAACTTAACTGTCGAAACTGAAATTTACTGTGGAATCTGAATGTTACTGTCAAAACTGAACGCAATGGTAGCAGAGAGGCACTCACATGGGATAGTTTAGGGAGGGCCTGCAGTTCATCTTCAACCTGCACCCCCCTGAGCCGCCAGCCACCACCGGTCGAACCCCGCGCCGCCTCGCCGCCCCGAAACAACTCCCCACTGCCAGTCCGCCGCTGCCTCGCCGCCCCGAAACAACACCCCACCGCTGGTCCGCCGCCGCCTCGCCACCCCGAAACAACTCCCCACCATCGGTCCGCCGCCCGGCCAGCCCTCTAGCCCGTGCCAAGTTTTTCTCCGGCGATCCCCACGCCACCGCCCTACCACCGCGCCCCCCACCGCCGTTGAGCAGCACCCCACCCAGAACCCTAAGATAGATAATGGGGTACCTCTCCCATGAGCCCTCCCCGCCGAGGGTGGTTCTTCCTTAACTCCCATGAGACCCACCACCCCTGAAAATCGACCACCCAAAAGTCAATTCAGTCGATCAAGTGTAGCTAAATCGAGCAGCAGCAAAGAAGATGAGCGAGGGGAGAGCGATCATGAGCGAAGCGAGCGAGAGCGAAAGCAGAGTAAAGCATGAAGCGAGCAAGCGAGAGCTGGAGCAGCAGCAGTAGCGTGAGCGAGAGCCCCTGCAGCAGCAGCGTGAGCGAGCGAGCGAGAGCCGGAGCAGTAGCAGTTGGGCGAGCGAGTGAGAGCTGGAGCAGCAACAACAGCGCGAGCGACAGCCGGAGCAGCAACACCAGATCCGGCTGGTATGGACACCGCCACCGAATGGGCCTCGCACTGGGGAGAGCTGTCGTGGAGATGTCGCTCGCGGCGCCAGCTTTGAGGTAGCCGCTCCATGGGGGTGCGGGATGGAGCACCGTCGGCGCCGGGAGGTCGAGTTAAGGAGAAGGTGCGATGCGATGAGTGTACAACCTCTTTGGTAGCGCCGAGTAGGCCTCGGCTTCGTCCGAGGAGTCGGCGAGGATGCTGCGGTTCCGGTGGAGCATGTTAAGGCTGTGCTGTGGGGATGGAGCAGCCGCGATAGACAAGGCGATCGTCGTAGCAGCTCCTTGGAGGTGGAGGACGGGGCGGCTGAACCAGCGGGACGACGGGATGGATGATGGATCCTCATCCGGGGAGGTGGATGAGGGACGTCGAGCTGTTGCGGTGGAAAACGTCGTCGGGGAAGAGGCTCCGGCTGGGCAGCGGTGAGGTGTCGGACGGAGGAGGGTGGGGTTTCGCGGCTGGAGCGGAGAGGTTATGGCGGCCAGATTTCGAATGGCGAAAAGGATGCGATGGGAGGGGGAACCATGACTTAGGACGCACTTGTCCAAATTGTAGGGTGTGTTACAAAAGTACCCCCACCGATTTGAACTAGCAGCCCTTTCGGCTCAGGGTTAGAAGGGGGATTTCGCATGTCGGGATTTGGCAGCTGGAGGGAGTTTTCGCGCGCGTTGTAATTTCAGGATAGCAAGGCGCGGGTTGTGAAGGCACCAGTTTTGGGAGCACGATATCAGAATTTTCGGGATATAACAAGGCGCGGGTTGAATTTGAGGGACAAGCCTAACGTGTAATATTGTACTTGTACGTACCAAATCAATTCGCACTTCCCTCAACGAAAAAAATGAAAAAATAAAAACTATTCACACCACACAAAGAGAGAGTGTTGTCCCGTTTTACTATACAAAAGCTATTCAAAGCTACTCCCTCCTTCCATCTATATAGGTCCTAATGCGTTTTTCGAGGCCAAATTTGACCAACCAAATATTAGAGCAATAATATATGACATGCAACTTACACAAAGCACACCGTTAAATTCGTGTGTGGAAGGAGCTTTCAATGATATAATTTTCACATTGTGCATGTCATGTACTATTAATCTTGTCAATAGTTAAAGGCGGTCTTAAAAAACGCATTAGGCTCTCTATAGATGGAAGGAGGTAGTATGAATCAAGGTTATGCCCAATTAAATTTTTTCGCTAGCTGTATAATGCATGTAACCTACTCATGCCAACCTTTTAGTGCATTCCAAATGTCTATACTATCGCTGAAATTCAAACAAATTTGAATTCGTTTCTCTATTACAATAAGAATCTACAATCATGATTGTTGCCAACTTCAACCATCATTCGTGTATTACCTTAACAACACCCCACATGATTACTATAGAGATAGATATGAACTATGTGTACTATATGAACTCGAATTCAATTTTTTGAATACACTTGATGTTGATTCCAAATAATAGTACATTTGATGTACTAACTAGATATTCATAATCTAACGTACACCGTGTTTATCACACAAAGTATAGTGCCCCGCCCCCTACATTATGACAAGTATTTAGCCCTGAGCTGCAAAAGCCACACATTAGCCCAAATTATAATCAATGTTCTATATATTATATGTAGTACTAGAAAGATGCCCATGCGTTCCACGAAACATCAACATGATCAAGGGGAGGCCTTATTTGCAAATATGGAGAGGGGTGTGGGTATCTTTTTTAAAAATTTCCATAGTTTCCTTCCTATCCGTCAGATATAAATCAGACAGCCTATATTGCAGGATGGCAGGCACATCATGGGTATCACCGTTATATATATTCACGCATGCGTCGGTTTAAAACACTATGATAAATTCTTCAAATATCCGAATTCGCTTTTTATAATGAATTTGATCTCTATTCCTCTTTTACACCCACATAATCCTCTTATCTTTGTAGCTAGCGCTAACTTTCTCTCGTGCATCCACACGCCCGCATCCCTCTCACACTCCCTCGGCATTCTCTAGCTCCATCGCAAGAAATTGCCTTTCTTTTCACTTTAGGTCGTTCACCCATCGTGTGTGTAGGCCCCTCAGCTCCTTCTTTACGGCACACATCGATCGATATGCCTCTCTAGCCATGTGTGCCTACCACAAACACAAGCTTCTCGACTACTCATCTCACCGACCATACCTCACTCCCACCACTCTTTTCATCGATCTCGTAATCGCACACTCCTTCCCCCTTGATATAGTATGCCTCTCGCACCACCTCTTAGATGCATCCCTCTCTCTCTCTCTCTCTATCCTTCTCCCCTGGCCTTATTTGCTTATAACACATACATGCATGTATAACGATCGATCTTTCTATGTAGTTATGTCTGCTTACCACAGCCATATCGCCCCCCCTCATCATTTGTGCATGCCTCCTGGCCCGTCTCTCACACGCACGCGCACAGACAGGCAGCCATCCTCTCTCTTATTGATATTGCAGGTGTGCCCTCCGTTTGTCTAGCAAGACTCTCCCACCATTTGTTAGAAGCAACTCCACTACCACCCACTCCAACACTCTAGCTATGCCTCTCTCCCAACCTTATTCCTCTCCTTCACATATGCATAGACGCCGATCGATCTCCCTTAATACATAAGGTAGGCCTCTCTCCTCCTCCACACATATACCAGTCATTGTACCTCTATAGTTAATAAGGCCTCCCCCCCACCACACTCCAATAGTCGAGCGTTGTAGGTAGGTATCCATGCCACAGAGATAAACTGCACCTGTCCCCTCTCACGTTCCAGTAGGCCAGCCACCCTATATTTTTGACGTGGGCACACAGAAATTCGATGGCACTCTTTATCGATCACGTGCGCGCACACACACACACATCATCCCTCTCTTCGATTCTATGGATACCTCAAGCCGATGATACCTCCACTCTCTTCTCGTGATCGCCCCCTCTATATATATGATATATCCAGGACTCTATTTCCACACACATTGCATATGTTACATTTTTTCATTGACACCCCCCCAAAAAAAAACACTCACGAACCCACGCACTATATATCTCTACGTTTGTATCTCTCTCACACACCCACGTAGGTGGTGTACGTACACGAAGAGAATAGGTGCACGTACTCATGCTTCGTGCGCAGCCACACCCGCGCGGGTACACGGTGGAGCTCATTTATGTATGAAATGGCAGCCCACATGCTAATTTGAACGCGTGTAGCGATTGTTTACCTTCGGAGGTCGTGTACCACGCGTGCATGAAACAAAGTTCGACTTGATGCGTTGGCGCGTTATTTTTAAATAAAGTTATATCGCTCAATGGCACGTACACAGAATATAAAACGATTTTTATGGAGAAAAAGGTAGTCCGCTCCACTATATACAATGGAGCCTGCCTGCCTGGGTTTGTCTCTCTTCAGAATATCTCACAAGGCAGAGGTGGCCTCTCTCTCTCTCTCTCACCGTTGGTCACGGATCCGTCTGCATCCCGTCTGCCGGCGGAAAGGGTGGATGAGCATCGTTTCTCCGTTCGACGACGCCGAGGCAGCACGTCCCGATTTGCGGTACCCGCCGTTCTCTCTGACCAAGTTCCGGCGCGGTAGGGCCTATGCCACATGCTCGCTGCCACAGTATGGGCAGATCCTGCCCGCCGCCGCTCACCTAGTTACATCTCGACGACCCCCAGGTATCCCCTCCGGCCTTGTGATACGTCTCCAACGTATATATAATTTTTGATTGTTCCATGCTATTATATTATCTGTTTTGGATGTTTAATGGGCTTTATTATACACTTTTATATTATTTTTGTGACTAACCTACTAACCAAAGGCCTAGTACAAATTGCTGTTTTTTGCCTATTTCATTGTTTCATAGAAAAGGAATATCAAACGGAATCCAAACGGAATGAAAGCTTTGTAAGAGTCATTTTTGGAACAAACGCAATCCAGGAGACTTGGAGTGGACGTCAAGGAAGCAACGAGGCGGCCACGAGGTAGGAGGGCGCGCCCAGGGGGTAGGCGCGCCCCCACCATCGTGGGCCCCTCGTGGCTCCACCGACCTACTTCTTTCGCCTATATATACTCATATACCCCGAAAATATCCAGGAGCACCACGAAACCCTATTTCCACCGACGCAACCTTCTGCACCCGTGAGATCCCATCTTGGGGCCTTTTCCGGTGCTCCGCCAGAGGGGGCTTCTACATCAACACAATAGCCTCTCTGATGATGTGTGAGTAGTTTACTACAGACCTTCGGGTCCATAGTAATTAGCTAGATGGCTTCTTCTCTCTCTTTGGATCTCAATACAAAGTTCTCCTCGATCTTCTTGGAGACCTATTCGATGTAATAACTTTTTGCGGTGTGTTTGTTGAGATCCGATGAATTGAGGGTTTATGATCAAGTTTATCTATGAACAATATTTGAATCTTCTCTGAATTCTTATATGCATGATTTGATATCTTTGCAAGTCTCTTTGAATTATCAGTTTGGTTTGGCCTACTAGATTGATCTTTCTTGCAATGGGAGAAGTGCTTAGCTTTGGGTTCAATCTTGCGGTGTCCTTTTCCACTGATAGCAGGGGCAGCAAGGCACGTATTGTATTGTTGCCATCGAGGATAAAAAGATGGGGTTTATATCATATTGCTTGAGTTTATCCCTCTACATCATGTCATCTTGCCTAATACGTTAATCTGTTCTTATGAACTTAATACTCTAGATGCATGCTAGATAGCGGTCGATGTGTAGAGTAATAGTAGTAGATGTAGAATCATTTCGTTCTCCTTGGCACAGACGTGATGCCTATATACATGATCATGCCTAGATATTCTCATAACTATGCGCTTTTCAATCAATTGCTCGACAATAATTTGTTCACCCACCGTAGAATTTGCTATCTTGAGAGAAGCCACTAGTGAAACCTATGGCCCCCGGGTCTATTTTCCGGTATATAAGTTTCCGATCTATTTTATTTTGCAATCTTTACTTTCCAATCTATACAATAAAAATACCAAAAGTATTTATCTTATTATCTCTATCAGATCTCACTTTTGCAAGTGGCCGTGAAGGGATTGACAACCACTTTATCGTGTTGGTTGCAAGGTTCTTATTTGTTTGTGCAGGTACTAGGCGATTTGCGTGTATCCTCCTACTAGATTGATACCTTGGTTCTAAAAAACTGAAGGAAATACTTATGCTACTTTGTTGCATCAGCCTTTCCTCTTTAAGGGAAAACCAACGCATGCTCAAGAGGTAGCAAGAAGGATTTTTGGCATCGTTGCCGGGGAGGTGTACACCAAGTCAGGTCAAGATTTGATCTCTCGACAACGAGCCATTTCTAGTGCCGTTGCCGGGGAGATCTACGCACAAGTCAAGACATACCAAGTACCCATCACAAACTCTTATCCCTCGCATTAAATTATTTGCCATTTTCCTCTCCCCCACTTCACTTTTCTCGTTTTATTCGCCTCTTTCCAGTTTGTTTTTCTAGCGCCATCGCCAAATCAAAGAGGGCTAAGGGTTCTCTCCTGGGATTTAATACTTTGGATAGTCCCTCTGTCCTCTCCAAGCTCATAAATAATGATGCTATGGAAAGACCTACCGGGGTTATCAATGAGAGTTTGAATAATTTCGATGAAGATGATCCCGTAATTTTTCGTTATTTACTTGATGAATCTTTGAAAGATGCTTGGGATAGGCTATTACGGATCCGAGCTAGCTATGTGCCCTAATATCAAATTGAGATATACCTAAAAAGCTTTTATGTTGGCTTGCCCTCTTCGTTTGAGCAAGTTTTAGATTCTATTATTGAAGAAGGTTTTCTTGAGGGGGATCCCATAGATACCTATGAAAAGATGAAAACTATATTTGGACACCCCATGAGTGACAGGGTTGAATCCACCTCTCTTTTGTTCTTTTACCAAAATGAAATTATCAAAGAGATGAAGGCTAGCTTAGATGCAAATTTCCGTAGCGTGCTTAATCTTTCTTCCACCATTAATGGCCACGTGCTTTCTCAAAACTAGGTGGTACCTCGCATGCGTTCTTTGCGGGATTTTCTAGATGAGAGCTGGTACAATGTTACATGTTGAAATTTGAAAGCAGGCATATGCTTGCGTGCTCTGTGCTTGCTATGCCTTGCTTGGCCTCAAGGCTTGCTGTAACATTTTGAGAACTTTTGCTGATATATATTGATGTAATCAATATTTTGGGAGCAATTTTACTGAAATTTTTGGCATAGCCTATCTTTATTTTGGTACCATTTGCACATGTAATAGGAAAATACTATATATTGACAACAATTATAGTAAAGTCTACATAATCATCCCAATAAAGTGGATAGCAGCCCATATATACTTCACAATTCAAATTTTCATAGTTCCATAAGGTGAATCCATATCTCACTACATGCATAGGATCATCATGTAATTACTAATGGAAGTTCGACTGGGTTACAATTTTAGCCACAATATAAATAATTTAGATAGAGGCAATGCAGTTAAGCCCATATATAGTTGCATAAGCTGAATCCATATACATGCATATGATCATCATGAAGTAGTACAAATGAGAGTTCGAACTGATTACAAATTAAGCCATAATATAAACAATTTAAATAGAATGTAGTTCAGTACTGGTTGCATGCGTGCTTGACGATAGCAGCCCATATATACCTCTTCTCATAATATAGTAAAATACTAACATATCCATAAACAGAAACACCGAGTGATGGATTACATGAAATATTTAACCTAGTGGAATAACTCTTGAAGGGCATAAACATTTTTTACCCAGAAGGGGGTAATATTTGGTTGGGTTTCTACCATGAAATGTCAAATAGTCTCTCGAACAACATGCAAGGGCGGAAATTCAGTTTTCGTGGTTTGCTATTCTAAGTTACCATAGCTTGTGGAAAGTCCATGTTGAATTCCATGATACTCTTCAATAGCATGCAAGAAACCTATAATCTTAACCCCTGGCCTATTTCTGGTCAATTCGTCTGGTCTGAAGAGGTGCTAATTCAGGTCAAAAAAATATGAACTACTATTCTCTCTTCCCCATCTTCAAAAAACTGCATATGACATATTTGAGATGTTAAACTCTAGCATTGACAGATTATTCCTGTTAGAAATAAATACAATCAATCGTACTTGGAACACATACATATTAGAAAATAATATAGGGACCATGAGAGGTAGTCTGAATTTTTTCTTCGATGGGCCAAGCACCTGTTGATCCAGAGCGCAAGCTGACAGATTCAAAAGGCATAAGCTCATGGTTAGGAAAACCTGACGATGGATGAGAACTGAGAAGAGGGAGCATCCACCTACCAGAGTGGAGGGCTAGAGCCGAACAGTAGAGGAATTGTGCGTGCTCGGGGACGTCTTTTTAAAGAGAAAGACAACAGCGAGCAGAAGTGAGAGCTACGGGGTAATGGAGGGCGGAGTAATGATCAACATTGAAGGCTGTTGTTTCATGTGTAGTAGTGGCTGCCGTTTCATGGTGGCGAGTAGAAGAGAAGGCGGCAACAGCGAGTAGAAGACAGAGCAGCGGCAGCGAGCGGAAGAGAAAGATGAAGCCTCATAAACCTAGTATGATTAGTTAGATGGGCTAACAACAGGACCAATTAAGCTTACAGGCTTGCCTTTTACATGGGCTAGCATGGACAACCAACGTGCCAGAAGATGTCACACGTAGCAGAACAATTGGGCTTCTTCTATAAAATACACTACTCGGCTGGGAGCCGATCAGCATACATCATCATTTGTCCGGCCGCAGCCTCTCATCTAGCCCAGTTTGGTTCGTCTTCAACCTTCGGCACAGGCATGGATGAACAAATACAGATGCACAACTACCACCAAGTCCTACCACATTGAACAATTTAGGCCATGGATTGCATCAACTCTAAACATAAAATTTATTTCTCTATTCACCGCGAACCCATTCCACATGAGCGCACGAGATATTGTCCAGTACTGAAGGAGATTGAGAAAAAGCTAGGCCGGCCATGGGCAGCGACCAGGCGCACTGTTGGCTGGCCATGGGCAGACACCGGGCGCACTGAGCGGCAGCGGCCGCCTCGGGCGCCCTCGTAGTTTGTGTGCTGCCACGCGGGAGCAATGGGGATGAGTTTATGAAAGCGATGCCTTTTTTATGCGTGCTATGGTGTGTCCGGTTCGGTCGAGAAGAAAGAACGGAAGAGAGAGAAGGAGCGAAGGGTTATTTTCACTTAGCGGTGGCAACACTCCGTAAATTTCATCAATTCTAGATCGGGCGGTTGAAGACTGCGCATCTATACTACTTCAACGGTTATAACAATTTGGGTGACGTGGGTTCATGAGGAGCCAGGAAAGTCAGCTAGTGGGGTGCCCCTATTTAGATATAGAAGATATAAAGATGAATGCTATAGATAAGAAATTTTCTCCTTTCTTTCCCAACACCAAAGAAGGCAATACCTAGATCTATTCTCGTTTTTATGCCTAGCTAGGGGCGTTAAACGATAGCGCTTGTTGGGAGGCAACCCAATTTTATTTTTATTCCTTGCTTTTTGTTCCTGTTTAGTAATAAACAATTCATCTAGCCTCTGGTTAGATTTAGTTTTATGTTTTAATTAGTGTTTGTGCCAAGTTAAACCTATAGGATCTTCTTGGATAACAATTATTTGATCTTGCTGAAAAAGTCAGAAACTTTCTGCTCACGAAAATAATTGTTAAATATCACCAAAAAGAGATAAAATACTGATTCAAATTGCAGTAGATAAATAAACAAATTATCTAGGTCTTCCTATTTTGGTCGATTTTTCTGAGTTTCAGAAGTTTTTGTTTGTTACATATTACTACAGACTGTTCTGTTTTTGACAGATTCTGTTTTTCGTGTGTTGTTTGCTCATTTTGGTGAATCTATGGCTAGTATCGGGGGGTATGAACCATAGAGAAGTTGGAATACAGTAGGTTTAACACCAATATGAACAAAGAATGAGTTCACTACAGTACTTTATTGTGGTGGTTTGTTTACTTGCACTAACGGAGCTCATGAGATTTTCTATTCAGTTTTGTGTTGTGAAGTTTTCAAGTTTTGGGTAAAGATTTGATGGATTATGGAACAAGGAGTGGCAAGAGCCTAAGCTTGGGGATGACCAAGGCACCCCAAGGTAAAATTCAAGTATAACCAAAAGCCTAAGCTTGGGGATGCCCCGGAAGGCATCCCCTCTTTCGTCTTCGTCCATCGGTAACTTTACTTGAGGCTATATTTTAATTCACCACATGATATGTGTTTTGCTTGGAGCGTCTTGTATGGTTTGAGTCTTTGCTTTTTAGTTTACCACAATCATCCTTGCTGTACACACCTTTTGAAGAGACATACATGAATCGGAGTTTATTAGAATACTCTCTGTGCTTCACTTATATCATTTGAGCTAGATAATTTTGCTCTAGTGCTTCACTTATACTTTTTAGAGCACGGTGGTGGTTTTATTTTATAGAAATTATTGATCTCTCATGCTTCACTTAAATTATTTTGAGAGTCCTTTAGAACAGCATGGTAATTTGCTTTGGCTATAAAATTAGTCCTAATATGATAGGCCTCCAAGAGGGATATAATAAAAACTTCCATATAGAGTGCATTGAATACTATGAGAAGTTTGATACTTGATGATTGTTTTGAGATATGAAGATGGTGATATTAAAGTTGTGCTAGTTGAGTAATTGTGAATTTGAGAAATACCTCTGTTAGAGTTTGCAAGTCCCGTAGCATGCACGTATGGTAACCCTTGTGTAACAAATTTGAAACATGAGGTGTTCTTTGATTGTCATCTTTATGGGTGGCGGTCGGGGACGAGAGATGGTCTTTTCCTACCAATCTATCCCCCTAGGAGCATGCTCGTATTGCTTGGTTTTTGATGACTTGTAGATTTTTGCAATAAGTATGTGAGTTCTTTCTGACTAATGTTGAGTCCATGGAGTATACGCACTCTCTTCCTTCCATCATTGCTAGCCTCTTCGGTACCGTGCATCGCCCTTTCTCACCTTGAGAGTTGGTGCAAACTTCGCCGGTGCATCCAAACCCCGTGATATGATACGCTCTATCACACATAAACCTCCTTATATCTTCCTCAAAACAACCACCATACCTACCTATTATGGCATTTCCATAGCCATTCCAAGATATATTGCCATGCAACTTTCCACCGTTTCATTTATTATGACACGCTTCATCATTGTCATATTGCCTTGCATGATCATGTAGTTGACATCATATTTGTGGCAAATCCACCATGCATAATTCATCATACATGTCACTCGTGATTCATTGCCCATCCCGGTACACCGCCAGAGGCATCCATGTAGAGTCATATTTTGTTCTAGTATCGAGTTGTAATCTTTGAGTTGTAAATAAATAGAAGTGTGATGATCATCATTATTAGAGCATTGTCCCAAAGAAAAAAAGAGGAAAGGCCAAAAAAAAAGCCCCCCCCCCCAAAAAAAGGGACAATGTTACTATCCTTTTCCACACTTGTGCTTCAAAGTAGCACCATGATATTTATGATAGAGAATTTCTTATTTTGTCACTTTCATATACTAGTGGGATTTTTTCATTATAGAACTTGGCTTGTATATTCCAACAATGGGCTTCCTCAAATGCCCTATGTCGGTGTACAAAAGAGGAGGCACACTTTTTTATCCCTTTACCAGTGCACGGACAGTCGGAACCGCGCCCGCGGCCGCACCAAGCTAAGCGGAGGAGGTGAACCAAGGTAAAACCAAAGCTCAAGACAGCCAGAGCAACACCAAGATCAAGACCACAAAGAAGCAGAGAGGCGAAGCAGGTTCCCCCGGCAAGATCCTTGCCAGGGGCAGCCTCAGCGGCCCCGGCAAGACCCTTGCCGGGGCGGCTCGCCCACACCAGCGAAGTGAGCCACCCTCGAGCCCACGGGTTCCAACCCAGCCAACCACGTTGGAACTAGGGCTCGGGAGGCACCTCCATGGTGGCATGCAGATCTTTGTGAAGACCAAGGAATGTTCAAGATCAGATGAGAATTAAAAGACAACAGCCCTCGGCAAGATCCTTGCGGAGGAAGGCCACAAGACCCCGGCAAGATCCTTGCCGGGGATGATAGCGCGCCACGGCAAGAGCCTTGCCAGGCCACCCGGCAAGGCTCTCACCAAGGACGCCAGCAGGGCCACTGCGAGGCCCACACCAACCAAATCTCCGCCGCCATTCGCATGCAGCTACCAGCCCAACCAGCTGGGCAAGCACCTGCGTGGCAACATGCAGCTCCCAGGCCAACTCATCAAGCGCCTGCATGGCAGCATGCAGATCTTAGTGAAGGCTCCACCACCGCGCCACCTTAGCTGCCTGCCTGCCTACATGGCGCCGCGCGCATCGCTGGCCAAGGCGCATGTCGAAGCGAGGAGGAGCGGCAACGGACGGGACGGGCCTTGCCCCCGCCCCTGATAAAGCTAGGGGACCCCTCAGCGGCGCATTAAATGCATCTTGTCCTGTAATACGAGCGATAAGCTCGCAATACTGTACGCCTTTCCACCTCCTGTATGCCACTGTGGCATCCCCTTTCGACTATAAAAGGAGGCCCATGGCATAGTGGAGAAGGATTCGGCTCTTTGGAATCACGCACCCACCGTAGCTAGTTCGAGAGCTCAAGAACTCTCTGAAATACATCCACCAAAGCAGGACTATGGTTTTACGCATCCTCGCGGCCCGGACCTGGGTAAACGATCCTTGTGCTGATTACTAATCCTGCTCTTCTCGCAACCCTGCGCCCCGGCAACCGTAGTAGGGATTCTTGTGATCCCATAGGTGTCGTTCCACACCGACATATTTGGCGCGCCAGGTAGGGGGCGCGATTGTGAGAATCCGGTCTAGTAGTTAGCCTAGCGTTTCTTCATCGCCATGGCTCCCAAGAAGAAGACGGCCACGGCGATCGGCTCATTGGGAGCCCAACGTCCCATGCCAGTGCGGACGAGCAGCGGGCCGGTCGCGGATAGGACCCAGGCCGCGGTCCGCGAAAGCACCAAAGATCGCTCGGCAGTCGAGCTCGGCGAGTGGCGCCGTCTGCGGCGATTTACGACCGGACGACGTTGCCAGATCCAAAGACGAGCTGGCCCCCCCGCAGGCGGCGCGGGGCCCTCCAGGAGTGTCATTGTGCCACCCCCGGGCGGTGCAGCAACCTCCAGGACGCCCACGCCGGCGCCCATGGCGCGCTCTTCCTAGGGTGCGCGCAACAAGCAGCGTCACCGCGCTGAAGACCCCGGACACCGCAGTGGGAAGAGCCCTGTGCATCGTCCGCAGGATGAAGGAGTTCAGCATGCCCGCTGAAGTGCTGGTGAAAATGGCACGCAGCCGCTGGGTCGTGATAGAGCTCCTTCTAACGTGGTTAGAAGCCGAAGCGCGCCACAGTCCACGCAGCTGTCGCTGCCACCCATGCCAGCAGAAGCTTTGGCGTGCGCGCAGCTGCTCCTCAACTTCCCTCCTGCTGCGGAGAAGCTCGACGAGTGGAGGGCCACCATCCGGAGCCTCGTCGCCATCGCCAACAAAGATGATCCGCGACCGGCGGGACCCTCGGGCCGGCGCCCCACCGAGCCACCACATGCTAGCGCTGGGAGGACCGGGGGTGCTGCGGTTACGGTGCACTCTCCCCCTCCTCGCCAGCCGCCGCGGGCGTCGGCCCGTCATGATGACGCTTGTGATAACATCTCCATAGCATCGTCCGACCCGCGTACCCGCCGTGACCAGCGCCAAGTTCTTCGAGAACAAGCTAACGAAGATGCTGGAACCACTATCGAGCGCCGGCGTGATACACGCCACCAGTCAGACAAGCGAGAGGGACCCGCTATGGACCACCCAACGCCGGGGGGCTCTGGCGGCCTACCTTATGAGGTGGGCTCCCCAGCCTTTACCCGTGAGCTGCGGCAGTTCCAGTGGCCATCCAACCGCACGTTCAAGCCTGACGTCGGCGAGAAGTATACTGGCAAGACCCATCCATCCGAGTTCCACAGCATCTACACCATCGCGATGCAGGCTGCCGGAGCTCGCGACGACAAGGTGCTTGCCAATTACTTCCCATTGGCATTGAAACCCAATGTTATGTCTTGGTTGATGCACTTGCCGGCGGATTCCATTTCTTCTTGGTCGGATCTGTGCCATGAGTTTGTTGGCGCCTTCACTGGGGGCCACCACGCTCATGGCCAGGCCAGTGATCTGCATATCATTCCCCAGAAGGAAGCGGAAACCCTGCGCAAGTACATCCAGACATTCAGCCGAGTGCAGTACAACATCCCGGCCGTTCATCCCGCCGTTGTGATCAGCGCGTTCCATCAGAACATACGCAACCGCAAGATGCGCGAAGAGCTGGCGACGACCAAGGTTAAGGATGTGGCCGAACTCTACGTTCTGGCCGACAGGTGCGCCCGGGCTGAAGAGGGAAGGAAGTACCTCGGCGAGGACGCCAGCGCAGAAACCGACTCTACTGATGAACACACCGCCGCCCCGACGAAGAAGGGCCGGTGTCGCAACAGGAAATGCAAGGGCAAGGCCGTGCTTGCCGTTGAAGGGTCTGATGACACCGGTGCTGCCAAGAAGGTCAAGGCAGACGACCCCGGCAAGAAGATTGCCGGGTGCGTCACCTGCCGGGCCTTAGCAGCTGCCGACAAGACAGGGGGCTCCAGCAAGCAGTACTGCAAGATCCACCGCACCAAAGGCCACGACCTCCAGAACTGCCGGCAAGTCGAGCTGCTTGCTGAAAAGCAAAAGGCCGAGTATGAGAGGCGGGACAAGGAGAAGGGCCAGGACGATGCCGAGCGATCCGGCAAGAAGCGTGGCCGCCAAGGAGGCCGCCGCAACAAGGACAACCAGCAAGAGAGGCCCGCCCAGGGCCATGATAAGGAGCAAGAAGACGATGATCATGACGGGGACGACGAGTCCGGCGAGCAAGAGTTCCAGAAGGCTACAGAGGCCATGTGCATCGACGGTGGTGCCTCGCTGCATACTTCTCACTGCCAGCTCAAGCAGTGGGCACGGGAGGTTACAGCAGCGGAGCCGTCGCTCGACGCATAGAAGCCGCAGAAGTGGTCCAGCACGCCCCTCATCTTTGACGCCAAGGACCACCCTGACCGCACAACCGCGGTCGGGTGTTTGCCGTTGTTGGTCTCCCCAAGATACGCAACCTCAAGGTGAACAAGATGTTGGTCGACGGCGGGGCCGGCCTGAACTTGATCTCGCCCGTCGTGATCAAAAGACTGCAAATCCCTTATGGAGTGATGTCTACTACGCAACCTTCTTCTTGTAGACGTTGTTGGGCGTCCAAGTGCAGAGGTTTGTATGACAGTAGCAAATTTCCCTCAAGTGGATGACCTAAGGTTTATCAATCCATGGGAGGCGTAGGTTGAACATGGTCTCTCTCAAACAACCCTGCAATCAAATAACAAAAAGTCTCTTGTGTCCCCAACACACCCAATACAATGGTAAATTGTATAGGTGCACTAGTTCGGCGAAGAGATGGTGATACAAGTGCAATATGGATGATAGATATAGGTTTTGTAATCTGAAAATATAAAAACAGCAAGGTAACAAGTGGTAAAAGTGAGCGTAAACGGTATTGCAATGCTAGGAAACAAGGCCTAGGGTTCATACTTTCACTAGTGCAAGTTCTCTCAACAATAATAACATAATTGGATCATATAACTATCCCTAAACATGCAACAATGAGTCACTCCAAAGTCACTAATAGCGGAGAACAAACGAAGAGATTATTGTAGGGTACGAAACCACCTCAAAGTTATTCTTTCGGATCGATCTATTCAAGAGTTCGTACTAGAATAACACCTTAAGACACATATCAACCAAAACCCTAAGGTCACCTAGATACTCCAATGTCACCTAAAGTATCCGTGGGTATGATTATACGACATGCATCACACAATCTTAGATTCATCTATTCAACCAACACAAAGAACTTCAAAGAGTGCCCCAAAGTTTCTACCAGAGAGTCAAGAAGAAAACATGTGCCAACCCCTATGCATAAGTTCACAATGTTACGGAACCCGCAAGTTAATCACCAAAACATACATCAAGTAGATCACGTGAATATCCCATTGTCACCATAGATAAGCACATGTAAGACATACATCAAGTGTTCTCAAATCCTTAAAGACTCAATCCGATAAGATAACTTCAAAGGGAAAACTCAATCCATTACAAGAGAGTAGAGGGGGAGAAACATCATAAGATCCAACTATAATAGCAAAGCTCGTGATACATCAAGATCGTACCACCTCAAGAACACGAGATAGAGAGAGAGATCAAACACATAGCTACTGGTACATACCCTCAGCCCCGAGGGTGAACTACTCCCTCCTCGTCATGGAGAGCGTCGGGATGATGAAGATGGCCACGGTGAGGATCCCCCTTGAGGGTGCCGTAACAGGGTCCCGATTGGTTTTTGGTGGCTACAGAGGCTTGCGGCGGCGGAACTCCCGTTCTATTCTGCTCTCCGATGGTTTTAGGGTATATGGATATATATAGGCAGAAGAAATACATCAGGGGAGCCACGAGTGGCCCACGAGGGTGGAGGGCGCGGCCAGGGGGTGGGCGTGCCCCCTGCCTCGTGCCTTCCTCTTTGCTTCCCTTACGTACACTCCAAGTCTTCTGGATTGCTTCCATTCCAAAAATAACTCTCCCGAAGGTTTCATTCCGTTTGGACTCCGTTTGGTATTCCTTTTCTACGAAACACTGAAACAAGGGAAAAAACATAAACTGGCACTGGGCTCTGGGTTAATAGGTTAGTCCCAAAAATAATATAAAAATGTTTAATAAAGGCCATAAACATCCAAAACATATAATATAATAGCATGGAACAATCAAAAAAATATAGATACGTTGGAGACGTATCATCATCCCCAAGCTTAATTCCTGCTCGTCCTCGAGTAGGTAAATGATAAAAACAGAATTTTTGATGTGGAATGCTACCAAACATATTTATCAATGATATCTTCTTTATTGTGGCAAGAATATTCAGATCCATAAGATTCAAAACAAAAGTTTAATATTGACATGAAAAGAATAATAGTTCAAGCATACTAACAAAGCAATCATGTCTTCTCAAAATAACATGGCCAAAGAGAGTTATCCCTACAAAATCATATAGTCTGGCTATGCTCTATCTTCATCACACAAAATATTTAAATCATGCACAACCCCGATGACAAGACAAGCAATTGTTTTCATACTTTTGATGTTCTCAAACTTTTTCAATCTTCACGCAATACATGAGCGTGAGTCATGGACATAGCACTAAAGGTGGAATAGATGGTGGTTGTGGAGAAGACAAAAAAGGAGAAGATAGTCTCACATCAACTAGGCGTATGAACGGGCTATGGAGATGCCCATCAATAGATATCAATGTGACTGAGTAGGGATTGCCATGCAACGGATGCACTAGAGCTATAAGTATATGAAAGCTCAACAAAAGAAACTAAGTGGGTGTGCATCCAACTCGCTTGCTCACGAAGACCTAGGGCATTTTGAGGAAGCCCATCATTGGAATATACAAGCCAAGTTCTATAATGTAAAATTCCCACTAGTATATGAAAGTGACAACATAGGAGTCTCTCTATCATGAAGATCATGGTGATATTTTGAAGCACAAGTGTGGTAAAAGGATAGTAGCATTGTCCCTTCTCTATTTTTCTCTCATTTTTTATTTTTTATTTGGGCCTTTTCTCTTTTTTATGGCCTCTTTTTTTTAGTCCGGATTCTCATCCCGACTTGTGGGGGAATCATAGTCTCCATCATCCTTTCCTCACTGGGACAATACTCTAATAATGATGATCATCACACTTTTATTTACTTACATCTCAAGAATTACAACTCGATACTTAGAACAAAATATGACTCTATATGAATGCCTCCCGTGTACCGGGATATGCAATGACTCATGAGTGACATGTATGAAAGAATTATGAAAGGTGGCTTTGCCACAAATACGATGTCAACTACATGATCATGCAAAGGAATATGACAATGATGAAGCGTGTCATAATAAATGGAACGATGGTAAGTTGCGTGGCAGTATATCTCGGAATGGCTATGGAAATGCCATGATAGGTAGGTATGGTGGCTGTTTTGAGGAAGGTATATGGTGGGTGTATGATACCGGCGAAAGTTGTGCTGTACTAGAGGGGCTAGCAATGGTGGAAGGGTGAGAGTGCGTATAATCCATGGACTCAACATTAGTCATAATGAACTCACATACTTATTGCAAAAATCTATTAGTTATCGAAACAAAGTACTACGCGCATGCTCCTAGAGGGGTAGATTGGTAGGAAAAGACCATTGCTCGTCCCCGACCGCCACTCATAAGGAAGATAATCAATAAATAAATCATGCTCCGACTTCATCACATAATGGTTTACCATACGTGCATGCTACGGGAATCACAAACTTTAACACAAGTATCTCTCAAATTCACAACTACTCCACTAGCATGACTATAATATCACCATCTTTATATCTCAAAACAATCATAATGAATCAAACTTCTCTTAGTATTCAATGCACTTTATATGAAAGTTTTTATTATACCCATCTTGGATGCCTATCATATTAGGACTAGTTTCATAACCAAAGCAAATTACCAATGCTGTTTAGGACTCTCAAAATAATATAAGTGAAGCACGAGAGTTCATCTATTTTTTCAAAATAAAACCACCGTCGTGCTCTAAATGATATAAGTAAAGCACTAGAGTAACCGACAAGCTACTCCGAAAGATATAAGTGAAGATCAATGAGTAGTTTAATAATTATGCAACTATGTGAAGACTCTCTAACATTTAAGAATTTCAGATCTTGGTATTTAATTCTAACAGCAAGCAAAACAAAAGAAAATAAAATGACGCTCCAAGCAAAACACATATCTTGTGGTGAATAAAAATATAGCTCCAAGTAAAGTTACCGATGAACGAAGACGAAAGAGGGGATGCCATCCGGGGCATCCCCAAGCTTAGGCTCTTGGTTATCCCTTAATATTGCCTTGGGGTGCCTTGGGCATCCCCAATCTTAGTCTCTTGCCACTCATTATTCCATAGTCCATCAAATCTTTACCCAAAACTTGAAAACTTCACAACACAAAACTCAACAGAAAACTCGTAAGCTCCGTTAGCGAAAGAAAACAAAACACCACTTCAAGGTACTGTAATGAACTCATTCTTTATTTGTATTGGTGTTAAACCTACTGTATTCCAACTTCTCTATGGTTTATAAACTCTTTTACTAGCCATAGATTCATTAAAATAAGCAAACAACACACGAAAAACAGAATCAGTCAAAAACAGAACAGTCTGTAGTAATCTGTAACTAAAGCAAACTTCTGGAACTCCAAAACTTCTACCAAAGTAGGAATACCTAGATAATTCGGTTATTGATCTACTGCAATCAGAATCAGTATTTTATCACGTTCGGGTGATTTTAAACAATTGTTTTCGTGAATAGAAAGTTTCTGGAATTTTCAGCAAGATCAAATAACTATCATCCTAGAAGATCCTATAGGTCTTACTTGGCACAAACACTAATTAAAACATAAAACCACATCTAACCAGAGGCTAGATGATTTATTTATTACTAAACAGGAACAAAAAGCAAGGAACAAAAATAAAAATTGGGTTGCCTCCCAACAAGCGCTAACGTTTAACGCCCCTAGCTAGGCATGATGATTTCAATGATGCTCACATAAAAGATAAGAATTGAGACATAAAGATAGCACCATGAAGAATATGGCTAGCACATTTAAGTCTAACCCACTTCCTATGCATAGGGATTTTGTGAGCAAACAACTTATGGGAACAAGAATCAACTTGCATAGGAAGGTAAAACAAGCATAACTTCAAGATTTTAAGCACAGGAAACTTGATATTGTTGCAATTACTACAAGCATACATTCCTCCCTCATAGTAATTTTCAGTAGCATCATGAATAGATTCAACAATATAACCAGCACCTAAAGCATTTTTTCATGATCTACTTTCATAGAAATTTTACTACTCTCCACATAAGCACATTTATTCTCATCAATAGTAGTGGGAGCAAAGTCAACAAAATAACTATCATGTGAAGCATAATCCAATTGAAAATTAAAATCCAGATGACAAGTTTCATGGTTATCTTTATTCTTTATAGCATACGTGTCATCACAATAATCATCATAAATAGGAGGCATGCTTTCATCATAATAAATTTGCTCATCAAAACTCGGGGGACAAATTGTATCATCTTCATCAAACATAGCATCCCCAAGCTTGTGGCTTTGCATATCATTAGCATCATGGATATTCATAGAATTCATACTAACAACATTACAATCATGCTCGTCATTCAAATATTTAGTGCCAAACATTCTAATGCATTCTTCCTCTAGCAATTGAGCACAATTATCAGAATCCTTATTTTCACGGAAGACATTAAAAAGATGAAGCATATGAGGCACCCTCAATTCCAATTTTTTGTAGTTTTCTTTTTATAGACTAAACTAGTGATAAAACACGAAACTAAAAGATTCGATTACAAGATCTAAATATATACCTTCAAGCACTCACCTCCCCGGCAACGGCGCCAGAAAAGAGCTTGATGTCTACTACGCAACCTTCTTTTTGTAGACGTTGTTGGGCCTCCAAGTGCAGAGGTTTGTAGGACAGTAGCAAATTTCCCTCAAGTGGATGACCTAAGGTTTATAAATCCGTGGGAGGCGTAGGTTGAAGATGGTCTCTCTCAAACAATCCTGCAACCAAATAACAAAGAGTCTCTTGTATCCCCAACACACCCAATACAATGGTAAATTGTATAGGTGCACTAGTTCGGCGAAGAGATGGTGATTCAAGTGCAATATGGACGGTAGATATAAGTTTTTGTAATGTGAAAATATAAAAACAGCAAGGTAACAAGTGGTAAAAGTGAGTGTAAATGGTATTGTAATGCTAGGAAACAAGGCCTAGGGTTCATACTTTCACTAGTGCAAGTTCTCTCAACAATAATAACATAATTGGATCATATAACTATCCCTCAACATGCAACAAAGAGTCACTCCAAAGTCACTAATAGCGGAGAACAAACAAACAGATTATTGTAGGGTACGAAACCACCTCAAATTTATTCTTTCGGATCGATCTATTTAAGAGTTCGTACTAGAATAACACCTTAAGACACATATCAACCAAAACCCTAATGTCACCTAGATACTCCAATGTCACCTCAAGTATCTGTGGGTATGATTATACGACATGCATCACACAATCTCAGATTCATCTATTCAACCAACACAAAGAACTTCAAAGAGTGCCCCAAAGTTTCTACCGGAGAGTCAAGACAAAAACGTGTGCCAACCCCTATGCATAAGTTCACAATGTTACGGAACCCGCAAGTTGATCACCAAAACATACATCAAGTAGATCACGTGAATATCCCATTGTCACCACAGATAAGCACATGCAAGGCATACATCAAGTGTTCTCAAATCCTTAAAGACTCAATCCGATAAGATAACTTCAAAGGGAAAACTCAATCCATTACAAGAGAGTAGAGGGGGAGAAACATCATAAGATCCAACTATAACAACAAAGCTTGCGATACATCAAGATCGTACCACCTCAAGAACATGAGAGAGAGAGAGAGAGATCAAACACATAGCTACTGGTACATACCCTCAGCCCCGAGGGTGAACTACGCCCTCCTCGTCATGGAGAGCGCCGAGATGATGAAGATGGCCACGGTGAGGATCCCCTCCGGCAGTGCTTGAACAGGTCCCGATTGGTTTTTGGTGGCTACAGAGGCTTGTGGCGGCGGAACTCCCGATCTATTCTGCTCTCCGATGGTTTTAGCGTATATGGATATATATAGGCGGAAGAAATACATCAGGGGAGCCACGAGGGGCCCACGAGGGTGGAGGAGCGCCCAGGGGGTGGGCGCGCCCCCCTGCCTCATGCCTTCCTCGTTGCTTCCATTACGTACACTCCAAGTCTTCTAGATTGCTTCCGTTCCAAAAATAGCTCTCCCGAAGGTTTAATTCCGTTTGGACTCCGTCTGGTATTCCTTTTCTGTGAAACACTGAAACAAGGGAAAAAATGGAAACTGACACTGGGCTCTGGGTTAATAGGTTAGTCCCAAAAATAATATATAAGTGTTTAATAAAGCCCATAAACATCCAAAACAGATAATATAATAGCATGGAACAATAAAAAATTATAGATATGTTGGAGACTATCATGGAGGCCTCGAGGAAACGGGCACGTTTCAAGGGGTCAATCCGGGGAGGAGCCAGCCAAAGGGGAAGGTCACGCTGCCCGTGACGTTTGGAGGGATTCTTGTGATCCCATAGGTGTCGTTCCACACCAACACCCAAGGTCTTCGTGAGCAAGAAAGTTGGATGCACACCCACTTAGTTTCTTTTGTTGAGCTTTCATACATTTATGGCTCTAGTGCATCTGTTGCATGGCAACCCCTACTCCTTGCATTGACATCAATTGATGGGCATCTCCCTAGCCCGTTGATTAGCCGCGTCAATGTGAGGCTTTCTCCTTTTTGTTTTCTTCACATAACCCCCATCGTTATATTCTATTCCACCCATAGTGCTATGTCCATGGCTCATGCTCATGTATTGCGCGAAAGTTGAAAAAGTTTGATATTACTAAAGTATGATACAATTGTTTAGCTTGTCATCGGGGTTGTGCATGATGAGAGCATTCTTGTGTGACAAAAATGGAGCATGATCAAACTATATGATTTTGTAGGGATGAACTTTCTTTCGCCATGTTATTTTGAGAAGACATGATTGCTTAGTTAGTATGCTTGAAGTAATATTATTTTTATGTCAATATTAAACTTTTTTGAATCTTTCGGATCTGAACGTTCATGCCACAATAAAGAAAATTACATAGAAAATTATGTAGGAAGCATTCCACTTCAAAAATTCTGTTTTTATCATTTACCTACTCGAGGACGAGCAGGAATTAAGCTTGGGGATGCTTGATATGTCTCCAATGTATCTATAATTTTTTATTGTTCCATGCTATTATATTATCTATTTTGGATGTTTAATGGGATTTATTATACACTTTTATATTATTTTTGGGACTAACCTACTAACCAAAGGCCCAGTGCAAATTACTATTTTTTTTGCCTATTTCAGTGTTTCGCAGAAAAGGAATATCAAACGGAATCCAAACGGAATGAAACCTTCGCGAGGATCGTTTTTGGAACAAACGTAATCCAGGAGACTTGGAGTGGACGTCAAGGAAGCAACAAGACGACCACGAGGTAGGAGGGCGCGCCCCCACCCTCGTGGGCCCCTCGTGGCTCCACCGACCTACTTCCTTCGCCTATATATACTCATATACCCCAAAAAGTTCCAGGAGCACCACGAAACCCTATTTCCACCACCGCAACCTTCTGTACCCGTGAGATCCCATCTTGGGGCCTTTTCTGGCGCTTCGCCGGAGGGGGAATCGATCATGGAGGGCTTCTACATCAACACCATAGCCTCTCCGATGATGTGTGAGTAGTTTACCACAGACCTTCGGGTCCATAGTTATTAGCTAGATGGCTTCTTCTCTCTCTTTGGATCTCAATACAAAGTTCTCCTCGATCTTCTTGGTGATCTATTTGATGTAGTAACTTTTTGCGGTGTGTTTGTCGAGATCTGATGAATTGTGGGTTTATGATCAGGTTTATCTATGAACAGTATTTGAATCTTCTGAATTCTTATATGCATGATTTTATATCTTTGCAAGTCTCTTCGAAATATCAGTTTGGTTTGCCTACTAGATTGATCTTTCTTGCAATGGGAGAAGTGCTTAGCTTTGGGTTCAATCTTGCGGTGTCCTTTCCCAGTGATAGCAGGGGCAGCAAGGCACGTATTGTATTGTTGCCATCGAGGATAAAAAGATGAGTTTTATATCATATTGCTTGAGTTTATCCCTCTACATCATGTCATCTTGCCTAATGTGTTACTCTGTTCTTATGAACTTAATACTATAGATGCATGCTGGATAGCGGTCGATGTGTGGAGTAATAGTAGTAGATGCAGAATTGTTTCGGTCTACTTGACATGGACGTGATGCCTATATACATGATCATGCCTAGATATTCTCATAACAATGCGCTTTTCTATCAATTGCTCGACAGTAATTTGTTCACCCACCGTAGAATTTGCTATCTTGAGAGAAGCCACTAGTGAAACCTATGGCCTCGGGTCTATTATCCATCATATAAGTTTCCGATCTATTTTATTTTTCAATCTTTACTTTCCAATCTATACAATAAAAATACCAAAAATATTTATCTTATTATCTCTATCAGATCTCACTTTTGCAAGTGGTCGTGAAGGGATTGACAACCCCTTTATCGCGTTGGTTGCAAGGTTCTTATTTGTTTGTGCAGGTACTAGGCGATTTGCGTGTATCCTCCTACTGGATTGATACCTTGGTTCTCAAAAACTGAGGGAAATACTTATGCTACTTTGCTGCATCACCCTTTCCTCTTCAAGGGAAAACCAACACATGCTCAAGAGGTAGCACCTTGCTCCACTGCCTGTCTTCCCACGTCGCTGCATGTGGAAAATCTTGCATGTGGATCTAACATAGTTCTTTTCCCAAAACGTAGCTCGTCCGGCATACTTTCCATATTGCAATCTCGTCCTCACACCGTTTTAGACAAACACAACTGGGTTGTTATCTTCCCTTAGGACATGGAATATGCTTCTTTTTTGTCGTTGCATGTGTCATCAACTGTTATTGGCCAGTAATTGTTTCCTTTGTACCTCTTTTTTGCAAACAGGGCTATCCATTTCACCTTGTTGCTATTGCGACCTTTTGGCGAACTACACAAATCACTTTTTTTCCTTCAGAGTGTTTTGTGTAGTTGTACTAAAATGTCACACGGGAAACGTCTACATTTCAGTGCAAGTGCACAAAGGGAGATTGGTTTTTCTCTATCCTCCTCATCCAACTCCGAGCCTAATCTTCTCCAACTATTTGCTTAATCTTCTCCAACTAGTTAGTATTAAGAGAGACCGCAAAGGTGACCGGCTTCTATTTATGTGTTTATTGTTTCATCAGCAGTCCTCTATTATCGTAATCACACTTAATATCTTTGGAACAGGGGCCTTTCGGCTCTATTTTAGTGGAACTGCACAAGATGATCGGAATGTTGCATGCTCCAGACAGCTACTTTATTCCCAACATGCCTTCATGATTTAGACAGAGCTGGGGGACGTTCCTGCCAATGAAAGCATGGATCAATTTTAATTTAACACCTTCTCACAACTTTGTCTTCAGTTGTGATGTAAATATTAGCTCTGATCTGCTAATCATTGAGATGCATTAGCAAGGAAGTTAGTTTTTTATTGTTTCCGAAAGAGCATCGATGGCAAGACACACGAAACAAAAGCTGAAAGCTCGGAGCATTGTACAATTTCATGTCGCTGGAAAATTATTTGTATAGTACGTCAATTATGTAAACAAATGCTGGAATCTTGATAGCATTGCCAGAAGCCTCTTCAGCATCCGGGTCCATGTGCCATGCACAAAATTATACTTCCTCCATTCCAAAATATTTGTCTTTTACAAATTTCAAATGGACATATTTTAGAGTGTAGATTCACTCAGTTTGCTTCGTATGTAGTCACTCGTTGAAATCTCAAGAAAGACAAATACTCCGTAGTATATTTAAGAACGGAGGGAGTAGTGCACAACCGCATGGGAGACTCAGCCCGGTTGTTGCGCCGCACTAATAGTGAGTAGTAATGAGCAGTCAAATCATAAGCCCCACCTTTCCCACTGTAAGTTGCTTGGAAGAAGCAACCATCAATACGCTCTAAAGTCTCTCTGGTGGTGGAAATGCATGGAGAGAAATGCATCAGAATGAAGCGCTGCCTGTAAACTGTGACAGGGGGAGGAGTAGTATGAGGCCCTGTTTGGATCACCGTTTCTCTTTTGAATACACTTGTAAAAAATAAACACCTGCGCCCGTCGTTTCAATTCCGGCTGGAATTTGCACAGCGGCCAGTAACTTACAGGTGTAAGTTATACGCCTCCGTATTGAAATACAACCATTCCAAGCATGGCCTGAAGGTGCAAAACCAAGTACGCGTATGGCCAGTTGGTCAATGCACTTCCTCTTGGCATATCACTGACATGTGGGACCGAAGTGTGAGCAAACCGATCTCAATTGACGGCAAAATGGCCAACCAGCCGTTCCTTGAGAGAGATGAGGAGCGAGAACACACAGACGGGCTCGCGCGGAGGCCAAGGTATATTCGAGCATGGTTGATCGATATCATCATTACATGTTTGATGTTTTTTAACACTACCATTGGGCTGCCATTTTCCGCCCTTCTCCTGAATAAATGTGTACTTTATTAGAGATTAAAATAAAATAAGAGTACCGATGCTCCACCATGCGGTTCTAGTAGTAGTACTACTCGTACAACTATAACCTTGCGCTTGGCTCTTCGCCTCTTCGTGAAGTCGAACAATGATGGTACTCCGCATGTTGGGTACTTCAGTGTATGCCTGTGGCAATCTGACACCGAATGAACTGCTGCATGTCCACCGCCTGGGCGAGGGTAGGTTGCATTAGTCAAAAGGCATAAGCGAGCTTCACCTTGTCCTGCAAGTTTCTCCTTGTTCTGCGAGTTGACGGGACACACCCAAAAGTAGTGCTAGTCCATACTCCCTCCTTTCCGGTTAATATGGCTTAATATTTTTTGCGGGTAAATGAGAGAGCTTTATTCATATATAATCCTTCTTAGGACGATCAGCCAAGAGACTGGTCACTAGGAAGCGAGGTACCCCGCAAAAATAGAAGAAGGAAGTGAGGTGTTTCATCAAGCCAGCCCTGGGCCACATTCAAAGTGCAGCAAGCACGGTCTGCACAAAGATGCGCCGCAAGGTTTGCTGACCTGTTTACATGCTGAATAACAAAAAAAGAGAAAATATTACCGAGCACTCCTATTTGTAAAAGGATCTGAGCCAGAATTAAGCCAGAATTGCGGCGAGTGTTCCATGCAATCAACTTCCATTATCACATGCGAGAACCCTCGAAGAGAACCAAATGTGTTGAAGATTTCTTTATCACATTTTTAAAATATAATAAGAGTGCAGACACTCCTCCATCCGGTTCCTAGTATAGTATAGTACATACATCTATAGTAGTAGTACTAGTACTAGTAAACTTTGCGCTTGGCTGTTCGCCTCTTCGGGAAGTCGAACAATAATACTAGTACTAGTATAGTGTATGCTTCTGGCAATCTGACACCGAATTAACTGTTGCACGTCCACCGCCTGAGCGAGCGAGAGGCTGCATTAGTCAAAAGTTTCTCCATGTCCTGCGAGCCACCGCGCGCAAGCTTCTCCTCGTTCGGCAACATGACGGGACACAGCAAAGTAATGCTAGTCCATACTGCCTCCTTTCCGGTTAATATGGCTTAATTTCAAACGAGATAAATACAGCATACATCCTTTGTATATTTGTAAAAATACGGTCACTGGACTTCATAATACGCTCATTGCGCTCAATATATACATTTTCTGGTGTTTATATGCTCACTAGCTCACGCTGGCTGAGTATGTGTGTGCATGCACGTGTAGGTTGAGCACTTGAGCGTGACCGTGTGTTTCCGTCGTGTGCTCGGACATGCATGCATTAGGGCGTCACACGTGTTTTTGCGTCCATGTGTACGTGTGACTGTTGCATGCATGCACGAGGTTGTAGCCCCTTACATTCACATGTTCATAAGTCAATGCTTTGTAAAAATGTTGCATGCAAGGTTTAATCATTGGTTGTTCACGCATGCATTCCCGATATTAATACGTTGGTAAAGACAATTTCTTTTGGAAAGCAAGCCCGTGAATTGTGTACAAAGGGGACCAATAAGCCAGGACGGAGGGAGTACCAGTAGTGAACCGGAAGAGGGAGTAGGTACTAGTAGTACTATGTAACAACGTGCAGTAACGAAATTCCTCTATGCACATCATGTCTACTCACGTGTCATGCAAGAAAATAGAGATAAGTACAAGTGAGACTCAGGAACAGTCATACACGTAGGGGGAGTACATGTAGGGGCCACCAAAGAGTAGTCAAATCACATAGTAAGTTAGTCTGAAGAAGCAACCATCATTTCACTCTTCAATGACATGTACGCAATATAAAATGGTTGATATGGAGAGAAAAAGAAAACCACTATATATACACTAGCAGGAGCCTAAGCTACAAGCCTGCTTGTTTGGGTTGCTCTCTTCATAAGCATAGAACGACGGTGGCCGCACCGCTGGTCACATATCCGGCCTGATCCCGCCGCTGGGGGAAGGGAACAATGTTATGTGTAGATGCGGTCGAAATCAGCGAGGGAGAAAACCCATAGTCGGTGCGTCCCAATCGGGGGTCACCGCGGTATGGGCTAATGCCGCGTCCCAACCGCCCTTCTAGCTACAGCCCGACGTCCCAGGTAGTACATCTTCCTTTTGGAGCCGGCTTGCTCCACTGCCGCAGCTCCCCACGTAGCTCCATCTCCATGTCGATCTTTCTCTACTTCTACCGGCTTCTATTTGTGATGAGTTTATGTCTCATGAACTAGGGCCAGTACTATTATTCTAATCACACTTCTTCAATATCTTTGCCATCACGGATGCTTAGCTCGATTTTAGTGGAACGACACAAAAGCATCGTATGATCCGAGGGTGCCAGCCGTCTTTCCTTCGACGGGTTCTACCTAGCCAGGAAATTAAATCTTGTTTAGGGTTTAGGGTTTAAGTCGTAGTGACCCCATCAGTAGTTTTTCTTTTGTACACGCTCTCACAACTTTTGTCTTTAGTTGTGAAGTAAATATTGGTTATGATCTGTGAATCATTGAGATGCATCGGCATGCATGTTAGTTTTCCTTTATATTTAATGGAATGTTGTAACGGGGCAACCTTGGAGTAGGAATGAAAATAGAGTGGAAAGTTTCCCTTTTCCGGAGAAAAAAATGGAAACGGAGAGAAACCAACGTTTCGTTTCATTGGATCGCGCCATCGAGCAAAACCAACATTTAAATCACGTCTGTCGCGTTCGTGTCTCACCCTCCTCCACGACTCGACCCCACACGATCGCTCGGCATGCCACTCACCGCAAACCGAGTATACGATAACTTTCTCGCCTGCATGTCGATGGATCGCGCCATGGAGTACTAGCACTAGTGGAAGAGATTGACGAGTTGGGGGAGGACAGCTAGCTGTAGCACGGACTCCCAAGAACTTTTTACATGCATGTTGTGGCCGGCTATTGTGACCTTTGAACGCGGAGTAGACGCGTGCACCGGGAAGCAGCATGGGCGACGCTCTCTTGGCCCGGCGCGCCGCTTCAATGCCGGCGCCAGTGAGAGGTCGTGTCCGCTCTGGCCGGGCATGAATGCGGCACTGACGTTTCAGGTGGGAAGCACGCGCGGGTGATGAAGAGGGTTCGGGTTGGTCAGGAGCGGGAGTGGCAGCAGTCCGGACGCCCGCAAACAAGAGATGTTGTATTTTAATATTGCTGCGTATATAATTAACAACGTAAATAATGCGCCAGTTGGACAAATATGATTGGAGATGGAGATGGAGATGGAATTTTACATAAACACGGATATGCATGTCTATGTCTTTTTTTTTGCGGGAACAAACTTGTATTACTCACATAGCCAGGCTACACTCGGAGTTACAAAGTTCGACAATGCCATCAGGGCCTAAACCTAGCCAAACAGCGATACATCCACTAGTTCTACCATAATGAGCTAAAGTATGACTGACAATGTTGTTGTTTTGTCGAACATGAGCAATACAAGTATTTCGGAGTGCCATGAGCGATCTAATCTAACGCACCAAAAAACTAAACCGAGATCTATCAAGATCTTCATTCCTAATCCTCACTATATTTGTAGCTTCAAGGCAGTCGGTCTCGATATTGATATTTGGAGCTTAGACTCCCCATGTAATTTATTATATTAATATAATTTACCATAGAAATACGGTATGTGGGTCAAAAAAAAAGATTACTCCACTGCAGTGCGAGCGACAAACCCTCTTTGATGGCCAACAATTCTGCTTCCAGTGCATTCGTGCAATAACACAAGCTTCTACATGAAGAGAAAATTATAGCACCCCCATGATCCCTTATTATCATGCCTGTTCCAGCAGTTCCATTCTCTGGCAGGAAGGAACCATCTGTATTCAGTTTTACCCAGCCATCCTCAGATGCATGTCTTTGTCTATGTGTGTGTGCGTGACGACTGTCGGTGTCAAAACCGGCGGATCTCGGGTAGGGGGTCCCCAACTGTGCTTCTAGGCGGATGGTAACAGGAGACAAGGGACACGGTGTTTTTACCCAGGTTCGGGCCCTCTCGATGGAGGTAATACCCTACTCCTGCTTGATTAATATTGATGATATGGGTAGTACAAGAGTAGATCTACCACGAGATCAGAGAGGCTAAACCCTAGAAGCTAGCCTATGGTATGATTGTTGTTCATCTATCGACTAGCCTGGCCTCGGTTTATATAATGCACCAGAGGCCTAGGATAACAAGAGTCCTAGCCGAATACGCCGGTGGGGAGGAGTCCTTGTCTTGATCGCCAAGTCTTGTGGAATCTTCCTTGTATGCGGCAGCTATGCTGGATCGCCCATGAGTATACGGCCATGGGGGTCCTCGGCCCAATCCAACTAATCGGGAGGCGATGTGGTGAGTACCCCTAGTCCAGGACACCGTCGGCCCCCCGAACCGGTCTTCAAGTTAGGGACGCTCCTCGATTCTTCCGAACTGTTCTTCATCTTCGGTCGCCGGTCTTGAAAACTGGTTCAACAAATCTTCTCATCTTCGATCTTGAGGATCGCCGAAATGCATTCGATGATTTTACACGTGGGTATCCGAGGAGCCCCTTTAAGTTTCCGGCCTTTATCAATGCCTTGTTATTTTTATGCCACACCTCGGGTTTGAAGTTGTTCCCGGGCGGCAGCGTCCTCTTGCGTCCGAGCTCCAACACCGGACTGCATTCGAGGTATCTTTTGCAGCCGAGCACCAATGCCGGACTGCTTCCTAGCTCTAACGCCGGACTATGTATCCGAGCTCCAACACCGGACTGTATCCGAGGTGTCGTAAATCACCTTGGTTCAAAGAATTTTGAAGGAGTTTAGCCGAGCTTAATGCCGGAAATGCCCTCTATGGAGCCAGCCACTAGCGCCCGAGCTTTATGCGGACTGCTTCCGAGGTGGTGCACCCCCCGAATGTGGGCCGATTTTTGTCAATATTTTTGATTGGTGCAATTTATTCTCTGCCGAGATACATAGCCGGTAGCCCTCAAGGTGGGTATCGGTCTAAAACCCGAGATGCACATGAAGGATGACATAAGACCGCTGATCCCCGTAGCTGCTGAGACTCAGGTTGATTTGCAAAATCGGTCTGAGGATCAAGTCCTAGCTCGGCAGAATACTTCGGGACACAAAAGGCGGCGTGCTCAGTCCTCAAGACTTAGGTTGGGTGCGGCCGACCAACCTGAGGATCAAAATCTCCTCGGAGACTGTATTACACTTAAAATTTTCTGCATTGGACAGGCAATGCAGTAGCCCCCGAGACACTAGACGGGTGGCAACACCAGATCAGGGGATCGATGTGCCCCTTTAATAGTTGTAAATAATAAGCCCGAAGCCCAGTAGCCCCCGAGCCTTAATGCGGGCACGGGTGGCCGAATTAAGGATCGATATCCATAGTAAAATCACAAATTATGTGTAATGACTCAATGTATCCAAGTACTTTATGTCATTAATGCTTGGATCCGCATTGTACAGAACTTTGTTGACCGACCATCGGCTTCAACCTCCTCGGCCCGATGGTCGAGGAGTGTTTGTCCTACTTTATAAAGCCTTTATGAGGGAAAAGATTTACGACAAACAAGGCAATCTGGCCAAACGGTTTTATAAACAAAGGTACGCAGAGAGATATGTTATATTGCTGTTTAACAGAAGAAATGTCTTCCAAAGAAAATAGTCTCGCTATCGGTTCCTTTCTTTGGGTTGTCATGCTAAGCATGATCATGAAACCTCAGCTCCAATGTAAGAGCAAAATATTGAGGATTTAGTTTGGGAGGCGATTACTAGCCCCGGTAGTGTTCGACGACAATCGAGGTCAAGCCGAAACACTTGACCAATTTTATGAATGGCCCGTCATTTAATATAGTCACCGGATCGCTGACCAGTTTACACCTATTGTGATGATCGGTTTTGGCTTTCTCCATCGAGGTGCTTGACCATGCGAGCTGGAAGCACAATCGCGATGGTTCTCCTTTGCACACCTAGCCGAACAAAGCGGTGCGTAGGAGGCAAGCGGAGCCGGGCAACCCAACTATTGACCAAGACACAATTGAACCGATGCATATATAGCAATATCCGAGAATGTTTTTGCCGAATCTCTAAAGGTGTCGAGCGTTGCCTTTGCGAGACTTGTGCTGAAAGCACAGAAATAGTTTAAAAGTGCCAAAAGCTTGGAAAACCAAAAAACGTTAGTAAAAACATGACGTCCGAACAAGATCAAGTGTTCGGTGCCAATCCAAAAATTGGACTTTAGAAAAAAAAAGTGCTTCTGCCGTGCTTTAACATGACACATCCTTTCTCAAGACTTCAAGTAGGTCAGCCTACGGCTTCAGTCTCCCATCACGAAGGCGGAGTACTTCTCATTAGGCCAGTTTAGAAAACTAAACTCTAGCGGTTTTGAGAGAGAAATTAGGCTCCCCGGCTAGTGACCGCACACTCGTGTCGAGAAAAGGAGTGATAAATAATAATAACTCTACAACGACTAAGAAGAAAAACACTTATTATAAAACGGCTCAAATAAACATAAGAGCCCCCAAGTGACTTGGGTAAAAGAATGATTGTATGTACCGAAGTACTTGTATCATATCTATGTTCAACCGAACTTTAACGCGTCTTACCCGACTGTCGGCTTCTCCCTCTTCGGTCAAGGACCAAAAAGTGTTATGTACTCCATTTGTCGAGAATATCGACGGTGTTTCCAATAACCAGGCAATCAGGTCATAAGGCTGTAACAGACAAAGCGCGATCAGGGACTTGTGCAATAGATTTTTTGTAAGAAGCGTCTTCGAAGAAAATAGTACCCCCACCGATACCTTTCTTCGGTGCTCATTGTTAATATGAGACTTGTGCAATAGATTTTTTGTACTCATGAGTTCCGTTGTGTGCCGACCATTATTGAAAACAGTAAGAGCGCTTAGCTTTTCGGCTTCACCAGTCGAGGTCCGGCTCGGGTGACCCGATCGTGACAATCGCAGAGGTGCTCCTTTACTCCCTAGCCGAACAACCGGGAACGAGGGGTAAACACAGGAGCAAGGCAACCCAGCTTGCAAATCACTTAAGTCAATATGGTGCATATTGTGGCGTAATACACGAACAAGGAACGAGGCCGTACAAGTATAATCATGTGCAAGAGGAAAAAGCATCATGAAGGAAGCCCCCAGGTGAATTGGGTATTTGAATTTATGCGACACAAACAAAGTTTGGACAAGAAAATTTTTTACAAGCAACATTTTTCCAAAAAAGTATAATGCTTGGTCGAACCGAGCACAAGTTAGAAATTAAAGCTTTGAGCATAAAAGCGACTTAGCTGGTTAATGTGTTCGGTATTGATGACGCGGTCCGAGATTGATACGGGACAAGATTCCATCCCCCAAGCCGGTCCCGAGGTGGCGGAGCGGAGAGCTCGACACACTGAAGTGGTGACATAGCACGGTCAATGCAGACCGGCAGGGTGTCGCCGAAGTCCCCGGATCATTTTCCTGTGCACAAAAAATGGTGCAAACCGTAGATAATAGTAATAATAAGAATTAAAAAAATGTTGCATAATAAATAATTTTATGCAAAGTGAGTAATAAAAGAAATATGGCCTGGCGCCGAAGTCAATGTCGATGCAGGTCATCGGTGTAATGCAATAAAGGCGTGGCAAAGCCTTAATTCACAGGTCGGTCCGAGTTCCGGATGCAGCGTTTGCCGGACTTATGTACGGAAACTGACCGAACCACCATGCGATCGTCATTAATGCGGCCACCATTTGATAGACCTGCGTATATATGATGGACAAACCAGAGTAATAATTCCTTGGGAAAAATGAACCCAAACAAGCAAAAAATGCTGGGATTAATAGCACCTGGTTTATTTGTTGTAGCAATCCGAAGGAATGTGATTCCCAAAATTGGGACCCGAGCCACGCACCCATTGCCTGATGGGCGATAAAACGACGGCATGGCAAAGCCCTCGGTCCAGCTAACGTGACGGAGCTGGTCGGCTAGTGACGCCGAAGTGTCCGGAGTAGGTTGATGAAGAGATGGCGGAGACCCCGGTCCAGCCGAGATGTCGAAGTAAGTCACCGTGAAGGACACCAGCTTGAAGAAGCAATAGTGCGGCCCTGCCGATGCAGGTCGTGACGTGGTCGATGCCGGCTTGATGAAGCGACCGTGCGGCGATGCCGGTATGCCCGCTCCGTGTAATCCGCGGGGCGGCGATGTTGGTGATGATTTATCCTTCGCGATGCGGACTCTTGTTCGGCTTGCCGAGATGATGATCCAAAGAAGTTGAGCTCGGCTCAACAAAGTGACGACGGTTCAGCATGTGTCGGCAGCCGTGGAGCAATATTGCCGGACTGGTTTGACACCAAAGCATGATATTGAAGATCCTGTTCAAAAGATTTTAAAGTTAGTGGGATGTGTTCGGGAACAAAACACAATACCCCATACAAAACTTCCTTCAAAAGGATGTCCTAAATCCCGTTCATAAAAAAAGCGAACTCGGGTCGGATTCGTTTCAAGAGAAAACAGATCCGAAAAGTGATACACTAATCGGAAGGTTCTCGGAGTTTGGACGGTCGGATCGAGCTGAAATTTTGAGGGGTGGTAGAGATAGGAATTCCGCAGCCGATAAACGGCTGGATCTTTCAAAGGAAGTCTGAGCTAGAAGCTGGACACCATGCCCTAAACTCGTCCGGATTCTCGTCCAGATTCAATGCGGCTCCGGTATATCCGAGATTGCCAGAGATTCCTCCATCGGAACTCGACGAAATTTTCCAGAGTTGTTGTAGACTCAATTCCGCACAATTCCACCGAAGCAATCGTCAAAACAACGCCTGAGGAGGCGGTGGCGGCGGACACAAGTCCGCTGTCCGTAAAAATAAAGACGGCCCGAGGGCAATGTTGACGTTGAGCCCCCGGGCTCCCTGGATGATCCCTCCATGATCTTGATAGAGACCGGAGTTGATGTCGATGAAGGCCCTCATCCGAACATGACGATCGGAGATAGGGCGCAGTCCTTGGTCGAACCAAGGTGACCAGTCGAGCTGGTGACGAAGATGTCAAGTCGCATTGATCTGCAGCGAGCCATCGACCTTTTGCCGAACACACAGCGGAACTCTCAATGAAAGCACCAATGTCGGTGTCAAACCGGCGGATATCGGGTAGGGGGTCCCGAACTGCGTCTAGGCGGATGGTAACAGGAGACAAGGGACACGATGTTTTTACCCAGGTTCGGGCCCTCTCGATGGAGGTAATACCCTACTCCTGCTTGATTAATATTGATGATATGGATAGTACAAGAGTAGATCTACCATGAGATCAGAGAGGCTAAACCCTAGAAGCTAGCCTATGGTATGATTGTTGTTCATCTATCGACTAGCCTGGCCTCGGTTTATATAATGCACCAGAGGCCTAGGGTAACAAGAGTCCTAGCCGAATACGCCGGTGGGGAGGAGTCCTTGTCTTGATCGCCAAGTCTTGTGGAATCTTCCTTGTATGCGGCAACTGTCTGGACTGGCCCATGAGTATACGGCCATGGGGGTCCTCGGCCCAATCCAACTGATCAGGAGATGATTGGCTGAGTACCCCCTAGTCCAGGACACCGTCGACGACTGTCACGACCTGGAAGCAGGGGCGTGCTTTTGATCGAGTTTTCTTTCTTGGTACATTAAAAAATTGTCCGCCAGTTTTTGTTTCTTTTTCCGGGAACGCACATATTCTATTTAAAACCACTGCTATGGAGAGATTTTTTTACTCCATTGTATATATAGCCTCTTGTTTGATAGGGTTTCTCGCGTCTCGCTCTCTCACCCTCTCCATATCAAAACAAGATGGCAGTGTCCACTCTATCTCTCTCCTCACCGGTGGTCATAGATCCGGCCGAATCCCGTTCACTGTGGGAGGTGAGGAGGTGCATCGTTGATGTTGTCGCCGTCGGTGATGGAGGAAGCCGATGCGCACCATCCTCTAGGAGCCAGCACTGGCACGGACGAAGGTCCTCCGCGCCCTTGTTTGCTGCCGTCATGTGGGCAGATCCCGCCCGCCCACCTAAGCGACATCTCGCCCACCTGAGGTATAACTTCTTGTACTGGTCCAGCTCCCCAGGTCGCTGCATGCGGGTTTTCTTCTATGCGACTACGCTCCAGCTCCCCATGTATAGTAGCTAGGTTTCGTCGGCTGGTCCAACATCACCTACTATTATAGAGGAAATGCCACTTGAAAAGTTGTCCTGATTTATGCCTCGGTGGAGTTATACATGTTGTTTCGACAAAAAGTACATGGTGGTTGTGCGGTCATTGTCCATATGCTCCTATTGCTGCTGCTAATCTAATACTATCACTGGTTAAATGAAGAAATGCTTTTTTTCTCGGGTATCATGGTTTTGCTCCCATCAAGATAATCATGATGCTTCTGTTTTTTGGTGTACTTTTCATTAATTCTTATTGACAATTGAGATGTTGTTGTTAATTTTGTACCATTGCCACAAAAAAGTAACAACACTATATCCCTTTTTTATATTTTTGCAAACAACAATGCGTATCTCCATACCCGGGCATGTCTTTCTCAATTTTAGTGGAACAACACAAAATTGGATGGCCATTGTTGTTCCGCCATCGTTCTCCTCGCCACGTGGTTCTTCCTTCCTCGAGCTTGATTAATGAGAAGAAAGCAGACCACAGTGAGGATTTGTCGAACTTCATAGGTTCCTCACCCAAACTTGATGCCAAATGGATGATGCATCACCACGATGACCTATCGATGCTCATGGTTGCGCCTCATGGTTGCGTCGGCTGGTGAAGCTGATTGATTTTCCACGAAAAACAAGATGTCTTCCATCAGTGCTCTTTTCTAGTTACCCACAAAGTTGATATCCTTCATCAGTTCACCTTGGTTGCGTTGGAGACGCATTCGTCTTTCACGTTGGTGCAATTTTATCACACAATTGGCTATGAACCAAATGTTTCCTCGAAGAAGGATCGACGTTAGTACTATGAGCATAAGTTTTGTATTGATTTCTAAGCCTTCTCACAACTTTGTCTTCAGCTCCCCTGTAATTTTATTTGTCCAGCTATTAACTTTGATTAAAAAATGGTGTGGACTAAAACCCCGAATGGACGTAGTAGCCCTCCATTTTTATTTACTCTGCATATTAGGTTTGACTGAAGTCAAACTTTGTAAAGTTTGACCAAGTTTAGGCCGCACACAACAAACCATAATTATTGAGAGAGGGCAAACTATACGTACTCTCAAACCTTTCTGATAATTGAAATTAAAATTCTTTATTTGTACACACTCTCACACTTTTCCGATAATTTGGCGCATGTGTCGTTGTTCACTTAAGGGAGGGTAGTGTACCACACGTGAAGGACAGGAAGTGCAACCAGGACGCGTGGATCGTTAGTTCATCAGAAGTAGTAGTTTTCTTCATTGGTACGTTAAATAAAGAGTTTCGTTTCGTACTTACACAATTTAAAACGATTGTTATGGAGAGAATAAGAAAACCACTCCGCTATATATTACTAGTATACACGAGTACTATATGGATGCAGCTTCATTGACTTAGTGCACCTGCCTTTGGGTGTATGACAGGTGGGCGGAAAATGTGGCTGGCCCACCTGTCATACAGCCAAAGGCAGGTGCAGTTAAGGCACCGGAGCTCAGTCTATAATACAGTATATATGTAGTACACTATATAAGTTGGAGCCTCAGCGCTTGTTCGCTAGGGTTTGCACTCTCCACACTCTCGCCGCACTACATATATATACACGCTGGAGGCTCAGCGTTCCTTTGCTAGGGTTTGCTATATTCACAGTCTCTCACCCTCTTCACCAGATCTAAACAAGATTGTGTTGTGGCCTCTGTCTCTCTCACCCCCCCTCATAGCTGGTGATGGAGGTGTCAGGATCCCGTCGCACCGGGAAGGGGAGGAGGTGCAGCATTCACTCTATCGCCTTCGGCGAGGGACGCAATCCACTGCCGGCTGCGCTTTTTTCTTTCACCCAGCGCCTATGCGGGAGGGCCATCGACCCCTTCTACGTAGTGTAGGCAGATCTAGCCTCCCGCCGCACGCCTTGCCACATCCCGACGACCCTAAGGTATAAGTTTCTTTGAAACCGTCATTGCTCTAGCTGCATGCGGATCTTTTTTGATTCTGTAAACGAATCTAGGTCTTGGTTCAAAGATGAAAGAAGGGTGCTGTGGGTTGGAGCATGAATCTAGGACGTGGTTCAATGAGGAAAGGAGGGAGGGAAAGTAGTATAGACTAGCTATCTAGCTACTTTGTTGGTCGAAAAGGGAAAAAGGGGGTAACCCGGTAAACACATTTGTAAGGAACCAATCTCTTTGTTGAAAAGGGAAAGAAATTGGGGGGGTCGGGTAGTTGGTGCAGGACTAGATTTGCTTCCCTCACATAGGAAAAAGTTTCAAAGAGAACAAATATGGGACCAACGCAGATATGCTGCTTCGCTACATACTCTACATCACCCATTTATACGTGTGGACGCACATGCTGCTGGCATGTCCCATGTCCCGTGTCCCATGTCATGTCCCATACAACTATTTTGCTGTTGTTAATCTAAGAATGCTGCTAGAAAATTTAAGCAATGCCACTGTTAAAAGTAAATTACATTCTTAACGAATGTTGTTTTAAGAGAATGTCTCTGTTAATATGAATCAATGCAACCGTTTTAGAAATGCTACTGGCCTACTTTGTTTTCCATCAAGATAAGTTAGATGAATCTTTTTGTCGCTGTTTGTTCCATCCTCCTTTATTGGCCAGTAATTGTTTCCTTTTTACCTCTGTTAAAACATGGATATCTATTCAACTTGTTGCCTAGCAAACTTAAACGTCACACCGGCGACTTTGCTTGATTTCAGCGCAACTGCACAAAACGAGATTAGATTTACTATTCGTGTTGGCAGATTCGTAGGTGATCTTGTGTGTGTCATGACATGTTGTTATTGCCTTCATCCACATGATCGTGCAGTGTTTTTTGAGATGTTGTGCTACTTGTATAGGTATTGTTTTAAATAAATGTTGAATTGAAGCTATTGTATTGCTCTCTTTTCCCATTAAGTAGTGAACAAAAATGGTACCAACCCAGACATGATGCTTGTTGCTTTGTTACAATAAACTCTGCATCACCCCCTTTATAAGTATATGGAAGTACATGGTGTTGTTGCGCCCACTCTCCCCTGGAACTGTTTATGCTTTTTCTTAATCTAATGCTAATGGTAAAATTAAGCAATGGCACTCTTAGAATTAACTACTGAACTGTTTTAAGAGAATTTCTCTGTTAATATGAATCAATGTAACCGTTTTAGAAATGCTACTGTGCTATACTTTGTTTTCCATCAAGATAAGGTAGATGCTTCTTTTTGTGGCCGCATGTTTCATCCTCCTTTATTGGCAGTAATTGTTTCCTTTTTTGCCCCTGTTAAATCAGGGATATCTATTCAACTTGTTGCTATAGCAAACTTAAATGTCACACCGGCGACTTTGCTTGATTTCAGTGCAACTACACAAAACGTGATTGGATTTCCTATTCGTGTTGGCGGATTCGTACATGATCTTGTGTGCGTCATGACAGGTTGGTACTTGCCTTCATCCACATGATCGTGCAGTGTGTTTTGAGATGCTGTGCTACTTGTATTGGTACTGTTTTAAATAAATGTTGAATTGAAGCTATTGCATTGCTGTCTTTTTCCCATTAAGTAGTGAACAAAAATGGGACCAACCCAGACATGATGCTTGTTGCTTTGTTACAACAAACTTTGCATCACCCCCTTTATAAGTAGATGGAAGCACATGTTGTTGTTGCGCCCACACCCCCGTGGAACTGTTTATGCTTTTTGTTAATCTAATGCCGCTGGTAAAATTAAGCAATGCCACTCTCAAAATTAACTACTGAATCTTAGTTAGAACTGCAACACTTGTTAGGGATTGGCGGGATTACCATTTCTGTGGCCGCATGTTTCATCCTCCTTTATTGGCCAGTAATTGATTCCTTTTTTTCCTGTGTTAAAACAGGGATATCTATTCAACTTGTTGCTGTTGCGACATTTTGCTTCGCTTAATTTTGGTGGAACTGCACAAAATGAGACCGGATTTCCATGTATGTGTTGAGATCTCTTTTAGATCTTCCTCAGGATTTGTTTCAAATCTTGGTCTTGAGAGGTCAGTACCTACTTTCCTCAGAATTAACTACTAAATCTTAGTTCAGAACTGCAACACTTGTTAGGGATCGGCGGGAGTACCATTTCTGTTAGGGATCGGCCGGAGTACATGTTTAAGAAATGTATTGTTCAGATAATGTCTCTGTTATTATATATCGATTCTGATGTTTTACAAATGGTACTATCCTGCTTTGTAGTTCTTTCTACATGTTTAACCAAGGTATTGTTAAGATAATGTCTCTGTTAAAATGAATCACCGCATTGTTTTAGGAATGATACTTTTCTCGATTTGTCGTTCTTTATACATGTTGAAACAAGGCATTGTTAAGATAATGTCTCAGTTAATATGAATGAATCACACTGATTGAGAATTGCTACTCTCCTGCTTTGTTTCCCATTAAGATAAGGTAGACCAGTAGATGTTTTTCTTCTGGGAGTACAAGTCATCAACCGTTATTTCTCAGTAATTGTTCCCTTATACCTATTTTTGCTTACACGGATATCAAAATTAAAGCTCGGTTTTATTCCAACTTTGATTTTAGTAGAACTGCACAAAAGGAGCCAATGTGTCTAAGGCAAACTACTGCATTAGTGGGTCCAGTTGGTCTTACCACTTTGCAGAAAGAAGCAGTCACTGTTTGCGCTACATTACACAAGGAATGACCGAGAAGCTTTACAGAGTATTAGTAGACGCTGGTGACATGACTAGTCTGTAGAGAGCATAGGAAACTCTACAAACATGGAGTGCACTGGGCAAAAAGTGCCCAAACAAGTACAAGAAGCCAGGACAGGACTCCAAATCTGTCAATGTCATTCTAAGCAACAATGATGGGGCATCTGGGTATGGTAATCGGTTTACCGTACTTTCAGTTTGTTAGTCCACCGATTGGTGGGTTGACACTGGGGCCAATATGCATGTGTGTGCTGTTGTGTCTTTGTTTTCTTGCAGCATATAAATACGATATCCACAGGGATGCTCGGCTTGATTTTAGTGGAACTGCACAAAATGTCTAGATGGCTTGTGTCCTCCATAATACTTCATCATGCACAATACATCGAATGGCTCTCAAATCATTCATCGTCACCTTGAGCCACCGGACTGTATGTTTGAATGGTGCTGCCAGCGTCGGCCATTAAGAAAGGAAAGAAGAAAGACAAAAAGAGAGATGGCTGCTTTACTTGTGGTTTGGAGGAACACTGGGCAAACAAGTGCCCGAACAAGTACCAAGAAGCCAGGACAGGACTCCAAGTCTGTCAATGTCACTCTAAGAAACAATGATGGCGCATCTGGGTATGCTAATCTGTTTACTGTACTTTCAGTTCGTTAGTCCACCGATTGGTGGGTTGACACTTACGCCAATATTCATGTGTGTGCTGATGTGTCTTTGTTTTCTGGCAGCATATAAATACGAAATCCACAGGGATGCTCAGCTTGATTTTAGTGGAACTGCACAAAATGTTCAGATGGTTCGTGTCCTCCATAATACTTCATCATGCACAATACATCGAATGGTTCTCTAATCATTCGTCGTCACCTTGAGCCACCGGACTATTAGATGACAAACCCTGCTCGTTCCACAATCATATGCATTACATATTTTGAATGGGAAAAGCTTGTCAAAGTTTAATCATCGATGTTAGCAAGAAGACATTAGTTTAATATATTGGAATTGGAAAACCTTGTCAATTTTTGCTCATTGATGTTAGCCAGAAGACATGCATTTGATATTTTTGAGTGGGACGCCCTTTGTTGTGAGCAACGTCGATCGTTTTTTCCTATTCTTGTCTTCAGTTCAGAAGTAAATATTTACTCTACTGAGATGCATAGTCACATGAATGTTGACTTATGTAAGGTATTTTAAGAGTTTGTTCTGAATGTTTTCTATGTAATGCCAGACCATGTGAGTTTGATTGCAAAGTTGAGCTTGGAATGCTATGGCATGCGGCATCACGAGCTGTTCACCGTGCCTCCTGAGAATAATGCTTCATATTGTTTTGCATGTTGATCTAATGCCCGTGATTTTCATGTTAAGAAGATCATCCTGTTCTTTTGTTTCTGTGCTTAAGAAGTTCATTGTCTTCTGTTTCATTCATAGCCTATACGAAAACTCGGGTAGGTCAGAGGTGAAACCATATGATCTTCCAACAAACTCATCATCTTAGGCCGTGATTGGATCATTGTTTTCCAACCAAAACCGCTTGTAAAACTGACGCTTGTAAATAAAAGCATATGATCTCGGGCGAAGCGCTTGGTTGGTCGATTTTGACTAGTAAAATATACACTGGTCTCTCAAATTACACGCGTAACCCGCCGGTTTTACTTATAGACCTCGGGCCCTTGGTTTCATTACGCCTTTATTTTCGTGTTGTTTCTAATGACGAGTAAATTAGACTTGTATCTTAATACATGTGTGAAATAAACCAAAGCTCCCAAGCGCAGCCTTACCGTTTCATGCTGTCTTAGTCTCTCGAAGGTGCTCATAGGTGTCCGATGATCCTGGCTTCCTGAGCAGTGGACGCTGTATCAGAGCATCCATAGGGCCCGCGAGGCCCTCTCCGTCGGCCTTCGAGTTGTTGCGCTCGCCGTGGCACCGAGCATTGTCAACATGGTGAACGAACATGAGGATTCAGGAGATGACTTTATTTTGACTGGATGACAGTAGGGGCCCACTAGGGCCATAGCCATACGTATGCAAGTGCCTCTATATTTTTTGCTTCCTCTTGGTTTCTGACATCACGGTCCCACACCATTGTCAACCTATGTAGTAAATAAATGAGAGAATTGCACAAGGAACGACCGACAGCTGGGACCAAGCAGCTCGAGTAGTTTTTGTGTTTTTGAGGTGTGAGCACTGCAAAGTTTTTCTTGCGCGATGTTTTCGTTGTTGTTCAGAGGAGAGCAGGGTAATAACTGGGTGGGTTGTGGCCTATCTAGCCCAGGCCAGATATCCAGCCCAGATATTAATTTTTTTCAAGCTAAAAATGGCTAGCCCAGCTATACTTTTTTTAGAATACTCAGGCAAGGTCAACTTGTTATTCTCCGCCCCGCTGGGCAGCAAATCTTTCCTAGGAGGGATGCATTAGGCTTAATAGGAAAATGGTCTTTAATAAATATTAAATGGGATGTAATTATAAAAACTGGGCAGTAACTATAAAAAAATGCACCAAACACGTAATTAGTTTATAAAATATTATTTTTGGAATTTGAAAATTTTAATTTCATTAATTGTTACGCGCGCAATGTTTCGTTGGATTTTTACGTAATATAAATTTAAATTGAAATTGTATTTAATCTGACTACAAATTTTGGGATAAAAATATTTTGTATCCCATCAAAATGTGGGAATTTTTTTAATTCTGTTTTGAACAGTTGGTTGAAATTATTTATCGTTGTCCTTGCTAGAAAATGGGCTGTACTATTAACAAACTGTAAATGGGCTGTAGTAAATTCCATTAGAATTCAAAATGGGCTGTACATTCTTACAAATCGAAAATGGGATATAAGTTCTCTACCACACACTTGTGGGCCTAATAACTTGACACGTCTCCTAAAAAAAGTAAGTTGACGCGTATGCAAGGCTTTGTCAACTTATAGTCAACACACGATTCTAGCAGAAGTGGCCGTTGGATGTCCATCCAACGGATGTCGTGCTTCTTCTTCAGTCTTGGATATTCTAGCTTCAGCCGCCCAGAAAATGATTACTCTCCCCGACATCTGGGGCGCACCGTTTTGGAGGCTGACCTGTGGGCCTACTAAGTTGACGCGTACCAAGGGCTTTCTCAACTTAGTCATTATAAACGATTCTAGCTGCAGTGACCGTACGATGTGCATCCAACGGCCGTCGTGCTTCTTCAACCTCTGGTCTTCTTGCTCCAGCCGCCCAAAGCAAAGACCGGTCGTGCCGCTGCTCGCCTCCTCCGTGGTCGGGTCATTGCCGCAGAGGCCTCACCGCGCCCTACTACTCCCACCGCTGGCCAGGCCATCCCTCTACTCACCCACACGCCCTGTTATTCTGCGGCGACGGCAGGCTCACACCGCAGCCGAAGAAGTCAACCCACATACTCACCTCTGCGTGGGCATCCACTGCCGCGTCTTCCCCAGCTCCGCGTCGTCCCCTTCCTAGGCCTCGCCGTTGTCCACCGCCCTGGTGCTCTCGGCGCGGCATGGTCAATGTGGTCAACGAACGACTTCCATCGGAAGAGTACTGTACATGGAGAGGCTGCCAGCTGGGTCCACGGCCGCATCAAGCAAATGCCTCCTTATTACGCGCAAAACAATGATTCCTCCACCTGACAGCAGGGACCCACCGGACGGGCCACCGTATTTTTCGGAAAAAATGTTTTCCCCTGACTGCTGGGACCTAGCAGCTATATCTTCGCACGCAAGGAAGTGCGTCCATATTACGGGCAAAAATAATGATTCGCCCCTGACTGCTGAGACCCACCAGCTACATCTTCGCGCCCAAGGAAGTGCATGACAGTCGGGACCTACCCGGTCAAAGCGTACATAGTGTTGTCATTCTGGTCTCGAACGTGTATGTACATACTGGTCGATTGGTCTGTCTGCATGCTGCAGCGATGAACCGTGTCCGTGTAAGGAAGGGCACGTGTCATAGTAGAGGCGCGCACGTGTCATAGTAGAGGCATGCACGTAGCATGTACACGTACGTACAGCGGTCAGGGTGCAAGAAAGTAAATACGGCCACGTATGTACATACGGACGGGTCTCGAACGCCTACTCGTGCATACGTACGGCCAGGGCTCGTGTACATGGCTCGGTCGGAACGGAGAAGCTACGCCGCCATCGTGATCATGGGGAGGCAACCGGCTGGGTCAGAACGGAATGGGTCGTCGTGTTCATCGGGAGCCAACCGGCTTGGACGGAACAGCCGATGGAAACGAGGCCTGGCGTACCGCAGAACGGAGGAAACGGCCTTGTGTTCGACCAGCCACGGTCGAAACGGGATCCTGTTCATTGGTAGGGGTCTCGCGTACTACAAAACGGAGGAAACGGACCTCCTACGGTCGAAACGGGGTCCTCTTGATCGGGAGGGGTGTGGCGTACCGCAAAACGGAGGAAACGGACTTGTATTGGAGCACTACGGTCGAAACAGGGGTCTTGTTCATCGGGAGGGGTGTGACGTACCGCAAAACGGGACTCCACGGGATACTGTTCATCTCCACCGTCGACCTCCTCCAGCCTCCATGGGCTACTGTTCATCCACAGTCGACCTCCTCCAGCCTCCACCTACGACTGTTCATCCACGGGCTCCTGTTCATCCAGCCTCCACCGGCTACTGTTCAACTAGCCCTCTCCACGTGGTCCTGTTTAACCACCCCTCCACGGGTTACTGTTCATCCAGCCCTCCATCGGCTCCTCTTCAACCAGCCCTCCACCAGCTACTGTTCAACCAGCACTCCCTTGGGTCCTGTTCATCCAGCTCTCCACGGGGTCCTGTTTATCCACCGGCTCGATTAATTAGGGTACTGTTTATCCAGCGGCAACGGCATCTACTACCACGGGTTCTTGTTCATCCAACCCCCACCAGGAACTGTTCATCCAAACCCCCCAACAACGCTCACTGTTCATCCAGAGGCAGCATCGATCGGCTTCAGTTAGCAGCAGTAGCGGCGAATCGCCGATCAGGTTCGATGAAGGCGTTCGCAGGTAATCGCTCGGGTTCAGTTAGAGCCCAATGCCTTGCTCGGGTTCAGTTAGAGTGCAAAGCCTCGCACACACGCGCGTACGTACGAGAGAAACATGCATCGCTCAGCACCCGATCACCCACCGTAACCGGGAACTCCCTTATATTTTTCTCGCCCTCGCTTCTACCACGGTTTTTTCCGTCTTGGACAGCCCAAAGAATGTCATGCAGCTGCGTCTCCAGCCCGCCCAGGAAGAAAAGCCCATTTTCTGTCATGATTTTCTGTCATGATTTTCTGGCATAGAAGTAGGAGCCCACCACATTTATGATGATACTGGGTTTTGTCACAATTATCGTCATAGAAGTGTCATAAGGATGGCATAAAACAATTTCTTCGGCCCAAAATGTCACGGATTTGTCTTTTCTTTGTAGTGCATGGTGAGGTCATACCATGGCACACCATGCCAGGCGTCATGTTTTTCAATCATTTATTTCATTTTTTCTATAGTTGAAAACCCAATAAACAAATGCTTGTGGTTGACTATTGCAACACATTTCATCAAAATAGATGTCCCTTCCTTGTAAAAGGCATGAGAAATTACTAAATGGCACGAGCATGGTTTTCCAGGCCATTCTTGTGCACCCTTTCATGCACTGATTGTTTGAACTTGAATTATTTTCATTAATGCCTAGGAAATGCACATAATCCCCTAAATATGGCAAATGAACCCGAAAAAGTGCCAAGTTTGAACACGGTGATTTGCAGGTTGTATGTTCATCATAGAAAAAAAACTCGTGGGCAAAGGACAAAGGAAATTTGGATCCCCTTCAATCTAGGTGATTTCCCCCTCGAAACCATGAAACTTCCTCGATGATGGTTCGATTTATGAAAGGCGTGCATCACGACATAAGGAAAACATTCTCCAATTTTTACTAGGGCATGGTGAGGCCATACCATGGCAGCATGCCAGGCTTTATGTTTTCCAACCATGTGTTTCATTTTTTGTATAGTTGTTAACCTAGTAAACGACGCGTTTATGGTTGACTATTGCCACACATTTCCTTCAAATATTTTCCCATTCCTTGTAAAAGGCATGAGAATGTACTAAATAACACGAGCATGGTTTTCCAGACCGTTCTTGTGCACCTTTTCATGCACCGATTGTTCGAATTTGAATTATGTCCATTAATGCCTAGAAAATGCACATAATCCCATAAATATGGTAAATGAGCCCGGAAAAATGTCAAATTTGAACATGGTGCATTTGAGGCGGCATGTTGGTCATTGGAAAAAACTGAATGACAAACCAGGACGGAAATTTGGATTCCCCTTTAATCATGGGGATTTCCCTCTCGAAAGCATGGAACTTCCTCGGTGATGGTTCGATTTATGAAGGGCGTGCATGACGACACAAGTCAAACCTTCTCAAATTTTTACCAGGGCATGGTGAGGTCATACCATGGCACCATGCCAGGCTCATGTTTTTCAAGCATTTATTTCATTTTTCTATAGTTGAAAACCCAACAAACAAACATTTGTGGTTGACTATTGCCACACATTTCATCAAAATATCTGTCCATTCCTTGTAAAAGGCACGAGAATTTACTAAATGGCACGAGCATGGTTTTCTAGGGCGTTCTTGTGCACCCTTTCATGCACCGATTGTTTGAACTTGAATTATGTTCATTAGTGCCTACGAAATGCACATAATACCCTAAATATGGCAAATGAACCCGGAAAAGTGCCAAATTTGAACATGGTGATTTGCAGGTTGTATGTTCATCTTAGAAAAAAACTCGTTGACAAAGGAAATTTGGATCCCCATTCAATCTTGGTAATTTCCCCTCGAAACCATGAAACTTCCTCGGTGATGGTTCCATTTATGAAAGGCGTGCATGACGAAATTTTTACCAGGGCACGGTGAGGCCATACCATGGCACCACACCAGGCGTCATGTTTTCCAAGCATGTATTTCATTTTTGTATAGTTGTTAACCCAGTAAATGACGCGTTTATGGTTGACTATTGCCACACATTTCCTTGAAATATCTGCCCATTCCTTGTAAAAGGCATGAGAATGTACTAAAAAATGTCGTTGCAGCTCTCTCTCACGCCGGACGGAGGATAGAGGTAGAAGAAACAAAACACTATTTTTCCGCCGCAACACAGCCCTTTTCTATTATCTCCAGCTCACTCCTCGTCCACAAGAAGTACAGCGAGGGGCCTTTTATACCCAGGTGTGCACACATGCTCGATGGCACCACGCACGCACTCACGCACGTCGGCCGACCACTAACTGCATGACCTCTTCCTACGCATGCACTAACACACGCCCCAGCCGGCTTTGTAGCTACAGACTCCACGCACGAACATGCTCCTGGTGATCCGGTCTTCTCCCAACGTGAGCAACTACTCATCCGTAATACCAGGTCACCACCATGTATAGCCAGCACCCACTGCAACTAACCACTCTACGATAGTGAATCAAATGCACGCACACGGGCCATACACTGTCCATACACACACATACACACATGCCACGCTGCTGCGTCCCGCCCGTTCCACGCGCCACCGACGCGCCCGACATGCCCGACGGCACCATTGCGTCCCGACTGTCCCTTGCGCATCCGTCACGCCCGACGAGCCTGACCACACACGCCTACACCACGGTCCCGCCGCGCCTGACACACCCGGCGCGCGCCCATACACGTGCCCGACGCGTCCGACACTGGCGCCGCGGCTTATTCCAGCCAACACTTACCCCCTAAGCCGTGGCCTCGCCGCACAGCCTGCCGACAGTGCCCCTGGCTCGTCGTCATCGCCTCGTCGCCATGTACACCTCCGTTGCGTCTCCAGCACAAGCCGTTGCTCGCTGCCGCTGCAGCAGCCCGCAGTCCCATGCGCCGCCACGCCACGTCTCCATGCCACGCGCCTCCACGGTTGTCGCGCCGAGCCGTCGCGACCTCTGCGCCACCATGCAGGTCCTTCACGACCTCCTCGTCTCCACGACCGTCCTTCCCTTCGCGCGCACGACATCACACTGCACAGCCGTGGACTCGTCGCGCGTTGTCGTCGCCACGTGCTCGCCGCGCGCCACAGCCGATGCCTCCATGCCGGCCGCGCATGCCGCGCTCGCCGCGGACGCCACAAGCGGTAAAGGCCGCCCCGCGAACCTTGTGGCTCTGATACCAAATATCATTGCAGCTCTCTCTCATGCCGGACGGAGGATAGAGGTAGAAGAAACACAACAGTATTTTTCCAGCCGCAACACAACCCTTTTCTATTATCTCCAGCTCACTCCCCGTCCACAAGCAGTACAGCGAGGGGCCTTTTATACCCAGTTGTGCACACACGCTCGATGCCGCCACGCACGCACTCACGCACACCGACCGACCACTAACCGCATGACCTCTTCCTACACATGCACTAACACACGCCCCAGCCGGCTTTGTAGCTATAGAACCCACGCACGCCCATGCTCCTGGTGATCCAGTCTTCTCCCAACGTGAGCACCTACTCATCCGTAATACCTGGTCACCACCACGCATAGCCAACGCCTACTGCAACTAAACACTCTACGATAGTAAATCAAACGCACGCACACGGGTCATAGACTGCCCATACACACACATACACACACGCAACGCTGCTGCGTCCCGCACGTCCCGCCCGTCCCGCGCGCCAGCGGCGCTAGACAAGCCCGACGGCACCGTAAGGCGTCGCGCCTGCTACAAGCATCCGTCACGCCCGACGAGCCCAACCACGCACGCCTACACCACGGTCCCGCCGCGCCTGACACGCCCGGCGCGCGCCCATACACGCGCCGGATGCGTCTGACACTGGCGCCGCAGCTTATTCCGGCCAACACGAGCATGGTTTTCCAGACCGTTCTTGTGCACCTTTTTATGCACCGATTGTTCGAATTTGAATTATTCGCATAATTAATGCCTAGAAAATGCTCATAATCCCCTAAATATGGTAAATGAGTTCGGAAAAATTTCAAATTTGAACACGTTGCATTTGAGGCGGTATGTTGATCATTGGAAAAAAACTGAATGACAAACTAGGATTGAAATTTGGATTCCCCTTCAATCTTGGTGATTTCCCACTCGAAAGCATTGAACTTCCTCGGTGATGGTTCGGTTTATGAAGGGCGTGCATGATGACATAAATCAAACCTTCTCAGCTTTTAACCAGGGCAAGTGAGGCCATACCATGGCACCATGCCAAGCGTGATGTTTTTCAAGCACGTATTTCATTTTTCTATAGTTGATAACGCAGTAAATGACGCGTTTGTGGTTGACTATTGCCACACATTCCATTGAAATCTCTGCCCATTCCTTGTAAAAGGCTTGAGAAATTACTAAATACCATGAGTATGGTTTTTCCAGACCGTTCTTGTGCACCTTTTCAAGCACCAATTGTTTGAATTTGAATTATGTGCATTAATGCCTACAAAATGCACATAATCCCCTAAATATTGTAAATGAACCCAGAAAAGTGTCAAATTTGAACACGGTGATTAGCAGGGTTTATGTTCATCATAGAAAAAAACTCATGGATGAAGGACAAAGGAAATTTGGATTCCCATTCAATCTCGGTGATTTACTATCGCACACGATTCATCTCCGTCGCCTCTGCGAACCGTGTGTGTTCACTCACACATGAAAAAGGAAAAAAGAAAACCCTCGCCCACTTCGTCCCCACGCACTCACCGCGGACTCCTCCACAACTCTGCACCCTAAGCTCGACGGCGGTTGGCGGCGGACGTAGGTCGCGCTCCAAACAACACGGGATTTCGCCCCTACCGCTTTGCGCCTCCTATCTGCACCGACATTCTAGACTCTGGTCGACTAGGGTTTTCTGCGGGATTGGGCCGGGGATTTTTCTCATGGTGAAGGTAATCAACTTAGCAAAATATTCACACATCTCTTATCGCAGTCCGTTCGTCGCTGTTAATCAACCTGTGACGCCCTCGATTCAATCATACAGTAATCATACACGCAAATGTGTACGATCAAGATCAAGGACTCACGGGAAGATATCACAACACAACTCTAGACACAAATTGAAAATAATACAAGCTTTATATTACAAGCCAGGGGCCTCGAGGGCTCGAATACATAAGCTCAAAAACATAAGAGTCGTGAAGCAACAATATCTGAGTCCAGACATGAGTTAGACAAGTTTGACTTAAGAAGGCTAGCACAAAAGCAACATCGATCGAAAAGGCAAGGCCTCCTGCCTGGGAGCCTCCTAACTACTCCTAGTCGGCGGCGGCCTCCACGTAGTAGTAAGCATCGGCGGTGGCATCTGGCTCCTGGGCTCCGACATCTGGTTGCATCAACCGGAAAGAAGAAGAAAGGGGGAAAAGGGGGAGCAAAGCAACCGTGAGTACTCATCCAAAGTACTCGCAAGCAAGGAACTACACTACATATGCATCGGTATCAATGAAATGGGCTATATATGTGGACTGAACTGCAGGAATGCCATAATAGAGGGGAGAACCTAGTCCTATCGAAGACTAGCATCTTCTGGAAACCACCATCTTGCAGCAACAGGAGGGAGTAGAGTAGCATGCAGTAAAGTAGTAGTAGTGTTATCAACCTCGGCCAGAGATCCTTTCTCGACTCCCTGCAAGAAAGCAATCCCAGAGCCATACTATCCATTTCTCATATCCATGTCTCATCTCAAGTATCCAGTTCTAGTTGTATCGATCGGGATACAACTCCGAGTGTCCATTACCGTAGGACAGGCTATCGATAGATGTTTTCTTCCCTGCATGGGTGCACCAACTTACCCACCACGCTCGATTAACTCTGGCTAGACACACTTTCCTAGGTCATTGATACGTCTCCAACGTATCTACTTTTCCAAACACTTTTGCCCTTGTTTTGGACTCTAACTTGCATGATTTGAATGAAACTAACCCACACTGACGCTGTTTTCAGCAGAACTACCATGATGTTGTTTTATATGTAAAAAAGAAAAGTTCTCGGAATGTCCGGGAAATCCACGGAGGCACTTTTTGGAATTTATAAGAATTATTGGGCAAAAGAAATACATCAGGGGGCCCAGGGCCTGTCCACGAGAAAGGGGGGCGGCCCCCCTAGGGCGCGTCCCCCTATCTCGTGGGCCCCCTGGACCTCCTCCGACTCAACTCCAACTCCATATATTCCGTCTCGGGGAGAAAAAAATCAGAGAGAAAGTTTCATCGCGTTTCACGACACGGAGCCGCCGCCAAGCCCTAATCTATCTCGGGAGGGCTGATCTGGAGTCCGTTCGGGGCTCCGGAGAGGGGGATTCATCGCCGTCGTCATCATCAACCATCCTCCATCACCAATTTCATGATGCTCACCGCCGTGCGTGAGTAAATTCCATCGTAGGCTTGCTGGACGCTGATGGGTTGGATGAGATTTACCATGTAACCAAGTTAGTTTTGTTAGGGTTTGATCCCTAGTATCCACTATGTTCTGAGATTGATGTTGCTATGACTATGCTATGCTTAATGCTTGTCACTAGGGCCCGAGTGCCATGATTTCAGATCTGAACCTATTATCTTTTCATGAATATATGTGTGTTCTTGATCCTATCTTGCAAGTCTATAGTCACCTATTATGTGTTATGAACCGACAACCCTGAAGTGACAATAATCGGGATACTTCTCGGTGATGGCCGTAGTTTGAGGAGTTCATGTATTCACTATGTGCTAATGCTTTGTTCCGGTTCTCTATTAAAAGGAGGCCTTAATATCCCTTAGTTTCCGCTAGGACCCCGCTGCCACGGGAGGGTAGGACAAAAGATGTCATACAAGTTCTTTTCCATAAGCACGTATGACTATTTACGGAATACATGCCTACATTACATTGATGAATTGGAGCTAGTTCTATATCACCCTATGTTATAGCTATTACATGAGGAATCGCATCCGGCATAATTATCCATCGCTGATCCATTGCTACGAGCTTTTCATATATTTTTCTTCGCTTATTTACTTTTCCGTTGCTACTGTTACAACTACTACAAAAACCCAAAACATTTATCTTTACTTTTGCTACCGTTACCATTATTATCGTACCACTTTTTCTACTAAACACTTTGCTGCAGATACTAAGTTATCCTGGTGTGGTTGAATTGACAACTCAACTGCTAATACTCAAGAATATTCTTTGGCTCCCCTTGTGTCGAACCAATAAATTTGGGTTGAATACTCTACCCTCGAAACTGTTGCGATCCCCTATACTTGTGGGTTATCAAGACCAGTTTCTGGCGCCGTTGCTGGGGAACATAGCTCTATTCTCTGAGTCACTTGGGATTTATATCTGTTGATCACTATGAAGAACTTTAAAGACGCTAAGACCAAGATTTTTCCCTCAACTACGAGGGGAGGTAAGGAACTGCCATCTAGCTCTGCACTAGATTCTCCTTCCGTTATTAGTAAGCTTGCGACACCTAAACCTGCTCTTGCTATGAATTACGATATGTCGCATGTTATTGATGATGCCACTTCTACTATGCATGATGAAACTACTTACGTGCGTGATACTACTTTGCCATTAGGTGAATTTCTTGATGAACAACTTGCTAGAGTTAGGGGGAATGATATTACTGAAGATCCTATTATTGACGATAGTGATGATGAAGGTTCTCCCAATGATTATGTATTACCTGTTGTTCCTAAGGGTTATGTTATGAATGAAAAAACTGCTCTGGAAATCCTTGCTTGCAATGATAGAGATGATCTTAAGAAATTATTAGCTAAATGAAGTTGAATGATATAGCCACCCTATTTACTCATGATGAGAAGTCTCGCTATTTATACATCCTTAAGATATTTCCGTTCTCATTAAAGGGTGATGCTAAGACTTGGTATAATTCTCTTGCTCCTGGTTGTGTGCGTAGTCTCCAGGATATGATTTATTACTTCTCTGCTAAATATTTCCCTGCTCATAAGAAACAAGCTGCCTTTCAGGAAATATATAATTTTGTGCAAATCAAAGAAGAGAGTCTCCCACAAGCTTGGGGGAGGCTTCTCCGGTTACTTAATGCTTTGCTCGATCATCCTCTTAAGAAAAATGAAATACTTGATATCTTTTATAATGGACTAACCGATGCTTCCAAGGACTACTTGGATAGTTGTGCTGGTTGTGTTTTCAGGGAAAGAACAGTCGACCAAGCTGAAATACTATTGAATAATATGTTGACTAATGAAAATAATTGGACTCTTCCTAAGCCAGTTCCTGAAGTAATTCCTGAACCAATTAAGCCAACTCCTGAGCCTATTCCTAAACCCACTCCGAAGAAGAGAGGTGTTTTATTTCTCAGTCCTGAAGATATGCAAGAGGCAAAGAAATCAATGAAAGAAAAATGTATTAAAGCTGAAGATGTTAAGAATTTACCTCCTATTGAAGAAATACATGGTCTTAATTTACCGCCTAAAGAACCACATTGTCTTGATAACCAGACACAGGTAGTAAAGGTAAATTCTCTCTACAGATATGATAAAGTTGAAATACCCTCTACTAAATTTCATAGCCCATGCTTAGTTGAATTTGATGACTTTATGGCTAGACAAGAAAGTTTTAATGCTTATGTTGGTAGAGAGTTAAAGAATAATGCTTTCGAGATAGGACGCGTAGGTGATAATCTGACTAGAGTTAAAGATGAACTTCACCGCGTTAGCAAATATGCTTCTATGGTTGCTACTCAAGCTGAGCAAGTACTTAGATCTCAAAATGATTTGCTTGATGAATTAAATAATAAAAATGACTTTGCCGTTAGAGTGGCTACTAGAACTGGTAGAATGACTCAGGAACCTTTGTATCCTGAAGGCCACCCTAAGAGAATCGAGCAAGATTCTCAGAGAAATAATTTAGAGGCACCTAGTTCTTCTAAAAAGAAGAAGAAGAAAAGCGATAGAACTTTGCATGCTTATAGAGAACCTACTGTAGACACACCTAAGAATCCCAATTATATTTCTATTTCTGATGTTGAAACTCAATCAGGTGATGAACATGAACCTAGTGATAATGTTAATGATAATGTTCATGTTGATGCTCAACCTAGCAAAGACAATGATGTAGAGATTGAACTTTGTTGATCTTGATAACCCACAATCAAAGAATCAACGTTATGATAAGAGAGATTTTGTTGCTAGGAAGCACGGTAAAGAAAGAGAACCATGGGTTCAGAAACCCATGCCCTTTCCTCCTAAGCCATCCAAGTCAAAGGATGATCAGGATTTTGAGCGCTTTGCTGAAATGATTAGACCTATTTTCTTACATATGCGCTTAACTGATATGCTTAAAGTAAATACTTATGCTAAGTATATGAAGGATATCATCACAAATAAAAGAAAGATACCGGAAGCTGAAATTTCCACCATGCTTGCTAATTACACTTTTTAGGGTGGAATACCAAAGAAACTTGGAGATCCGGGTGTACCAACTATACCATGCTCTATTAAAAGAAATTATGTTAGAACTGCTTTATGTGATCTTGGAGCCGGTGTTAGTGTTATGCCTCTCTCTTTATATCGTAGACTTGAATTGAATAAGTTGACACCTACTGAAATATCTTTGCAAATGGATGATAAATCAACTACTATACCTGTCGGTATTTGTGAGGATGTGCCTGTTGTGGTTGCAAATGTCACTATCTTAACGTACTTTGTTATTCTTGATATTCCCGAGGACGATAGTATGTCTATTATCCTTGGTAGACCTTTTGTTAATACTGCAGGGGCTGTTATAGATTGCAACAAAGGCAATGTCACTTTTCATGTTAATGGTAATGAGCATACGGTACACTTTCCGAGGAAACAATCTCAAGTTCATAGCATCAACTCTATTGAAAAAGTTCCAACTATTATTTTTGGAGGTCTTGAATTTCCTCTCCCTACTGTCAAGAAAAAGTATGATATTCTTATTGTTGGGGATTTTCATATCCCCGTTGAGGTAACTTAGTGTTATTCGAAATTTCTCCGGTTCCGCGTTATTCGGAATGAGTTCGTTAACAATACTTGAAACCTTGTTAGTGGAATCATTTTGATGATCACGAGATGGATGAAACTAGAAGGCACAACCTTCTATACCCTCCTTTTACTTTCTGTTATTTAGAATAAATAAAGCAAAATTAGTATTATCCTTATGTTTTCTGAATTATCCGTGCATTAAAAAAATAGTCCAAAAATAAAAGTGCTCCAAATGCCCTGCAAATCTGGTATGATTTTTTCTGGAATATTTGAGGATTTTAGGCACTGTAAACACTGCAGGAAGGGCAAGCACCAGGCCACGAGAGAGGAGAGCGCGCCCCCTGTCTCGCGGGCCCCTGGTGGCCCCCCTCCACTTATGCCAGCACCCACACACTTCATCTTCCACCCAAAAAATCCCCATCCAGCTCAAGCACGAGTTCTAGCTCGTTTTGCTGCGATTTTTGATCTCTTAGCTCAAAGCTCCATTCACAAAACTGCTTTGGGAGATTGTTGCTTGGTATGTGACTCCTCCATTGGCCCAATTAGTTTTTGTTCTAGTGCTTTATTCATTGCAAATTTTTGCTGCATAGGTGACCATGTTCTTGAGCTTGCATGTTAAATTTTTGAGGTCCCAAGCAATTCGATTGCATGATATAGGCTCTAGGCACTTGTAGGAGTAGTTGCTATCAATCTTGTTTAGTTTTATGCACTTTTATTTTGAAGTTACTAAAATTTCAGAAATTTTCAGAAAAAGAAATATGCTTAGAAGAATGTACCAAGGAGGCTCCTCGGCAAAGAAAGGGCCAAGGATTGCTATACGTGAGCAAGAAGTTGAATTGCCGAGGGACGCAAATGTACGGGCTTGTGAGTGGCCATCCAATGATTTTATGGTCGAAGCAGGCTTCAAGGAGGAATTTGACGCATATGTGCATAATGCCGAGCTGGAGGACTTCTTACAAGATAAGTGTCCGCAGTACTATCAGTTGACTGATTCTTTTGTGCGGAGATTTAAATATAACTGTTCGCGTAATTCTCCTAGTGTCATGTTTGATATTTATGATACATCTTATACCATGGATTTAGAGGATTTCACAACTGCTTGCAAACTCCCGTAGTGGGGTAATATTAATGATCCTCCCAAATCTGAATTTAGAGATTTTCTTGCTAGTATTACTGTGGGAGAATCTAGGGACGTAGCACAAGCTACCATAGGGAGCATTTATTTTCCTGCTATACATTACTTTGCTCTCTTTATTGGTAGATGCATTAACGCTCCTGATCTTTGTGTCCTCAAGAGTGTTGTGTCAGGTTATTGTAACATCCCAAATTTTCAATTTGGCATGTTATACATAGGTCATCCATGCATATCATATTTTATTGCATTCTCATTTGCCATCCTCGAAATCCTAAGCAACTCAAGGACCCTCGGAGAGAGTTGGGGATTTTCCGATTTTCATATTTGAATTTTATCAAATAATGAAGACGACGATTTGGATTTTATTATTTTTCTCTCCGGAAAAATATTTCACGTTTAATAATAAACGAGAGGAGATAATATGACTTCTCCAAAAATAATTGAAATACCGGAGGAAAAATGTTAAAATCATTATTTGGGATTTTATTTTATTTATTTGGAATTTTTATTTTCCTAGAGAAAAATTTGCATATATTTAAAATTTCATTTTAGGGGCCAAGAAAAGTTCATCTTGTTCTAAATATTTTATTTAGGAAAGAAAACTTGTTTTGGCATTTTTAGATTTTTATTTATTTTCATAGGGTTTTTTACAATTTTCATGAATGTTTAAAAAAAGAATCAAGACTAAAGCTGGGCCAAAGGCCCACCGAGCAGTCGGCCCAAGTCGCCCGCCTCACTTCTTGGCTGGCTTGCCGGGACAGAGTCCGAGCCGGACTCTCCGCCCCGCCGCCTTGCCCCCTTCTCCAAGCCACCGCCCTCCCCCCTTTAAATACCGCCCCCCTCTCCCCTCTAACCCGCCACCACCACGGCCGTCGCCGCCCGCCTCGGACCCGACCCGAGCCGAGCCGAGCCAGCCGCCACCGCCTCGCCGAGTCACCGCCACCGCCGCCCCTCGCCGAGTTGCCGCCCCCCCCCGCCCCCGCGCCGGACCCCACCGGAGCCGCCGCCCCGCCGGACGATCGCCGGAGGTAGTCGCCGGTTTTTTAAAAAATAACCCTTCGGTTTTTTTAGAAAACCCTAGCCGTTTTTTTAGATTGGTTTTATTTTTGGTTTATTTATTTTGAGGATGTTCACCCGTTCGTTCGTTTTTACAAACCGTTCGTCGTTTAGTTTCTGCTGACGATTTAACGCTCGCTCGCTTAGCCGCTCGTTTTTCTTTTATCGGTTTTATTCCGCGATTATTCCGATCGTGATTTCTGAACCGATGTTTAAATTAGTATAACTTTTCGCTCGTTTATCGGAATCAGGCGATTCAAGCGCCTGGAGTTTCATCTCGAAACCCTCTTTCCGAATATCCAACTTAAATCAGTTTTTGCCTCTGTAAAATTTGACTCTAGTTCAGATTAGTAAACGGATCTTGTTTCTCTCGCCGTTTGAGTTTCGTTGTTTCGTTTGGTTTGATTCTTTTTGCAAACCGGAGTTCTTAAGTTGAAATCTCCGGTCAACCTCTTTCAGTTGAAGTTTCGTTTGTGCATCTTTGTTTGTTGCTTATGTATGTATTGTTTGCTTGCGATAGAATTCCGGAGTGCGTAAGCGTGTTACTACGAAGTCTCTAGGATTCACGGATCGTCAAGAAGGCAAGTAACACTTGATCATACCTTTTCATACCCAGTTTTTATGCATTAGCTCAATCCTCAAACATTGCATGATTAGGATGTCATTAATTTATGGGTTGGGAAGTAGATGATGAGGTAGGAACCTATTGCCCTGTTACTATCAAACCCTTGGGAGTTACTTCTACGTGTTGCTTATATTGCTATGCTATGCTCGTAGACGTGGTTTGGGTTGAGAGATATTCATGACAGATGTGAGATTGTAAATTATTGTTTACTTTAAGGTGGCAACTTAAATACACATCTGGATGGATTGAGGCACCTGGGGAACCCAGTGTTGTCTGTTTTTTTTGGAAATCCCGGGGTACCCGTGTGATCTTCCTATGGACCGCCACCTGTGCTCAAAGGAACTGAGATTATTCATGCTAGAAACTTCCATGTGCAGCCACAAGCTATTATGGGCTCTAGCATAGTTGAGTAAGCTACGTGAAGCTCTCAAGAGGTAGATCAGCAGGTAGTGGGTTTTATAGGTTTGGTATGATCTATCCGGAGTAGAGAGTTAATGTTTCTGAAAGACTGTGTCTCGGTCATCCGTTTCTCAAACACCATGAAGTGCGAGAAACCAACGGAGGCGATCGAGTCTTGTGGGGAAAACTGCGCAAACCTCAGCAGAGTGTACAAACTAATCATGGTTAGCCGTGTCCCCGGTTATGGACAATTCTGAGTATCTAGTACTTGAGTTTTCACATGTATCTCATCACTCTAAATTAATATTGTTGGGATGTTTAATACCTTAATTGGGATTGAGTTGGGGTTATACCTTCTCAATAATGTTTCAACCACCATGATAGTTAAATTAAAATGTATTCCTTTGATGTAGGGAAAAATTGGCTTTTTGCAAAACTGTAACCATAGAGCTTTCCACCAGCCATATATGCATGTAGTATAGCTTATTTTTTCATTACTCTCTATGTGTTACATTGCCAGCATATTCCATGTGCTGACCCGTTTTCGGGCTGCAACATATTATGTTGCAGACTTTTCAGACGAGGAGTAAAGTTCGGTAGGTCGTTGCCGTGCATTTCGCTTATGCCGTTGGAGTTGATGGACTCACTTTATCTTCCAAGCCTTCCGCTTGTTATCGTATTAGATGGCCTTAAGACATATTATTGTAATAAGTTCTCTTTTGAGACATTCGATGTAATAAGTGTGTGATTGCTACTCTGTTATAAATCCTTCGAGTACCGTGTGTGTCAAAGATTACCGATCCAGTGGATGACACGAAAGCACGTAGACTTGACCATCTGAGGTCGGGTCGCTACAAGATGGTATCAGAGCACACGCTGAGTGTAGGACACAACCACTAAGATAAAGCCATAGGTCACTCCTCTCTACTCATTTCTGACCCCTCTCCATTTTTCCACTCTTTAGGATGACGAAGATGAAGTACAAATTTGCACAACCGGATGAAGACACACCTTTTGGACGCCACTTGAAGAAAGTCACTAGGTACCTGAATATTGGAATACCAAGCTTCACCGGACGCATAACGCCACCTTACCGTAAGAAGAATGCTGGAAGATTCAAGCTCTAGTTCCGGAAGGACGCTTATGCGCCAAGCACGGAGCCCCTAGTATGTGTTTTCAATGCACCAACATGGAGTTTGGGAAAGAGTATGGCAGCTCACATTACCATGGGACGCATTGGAGAAGTCTACAATAAGGAGCTTGAAGACACCATATACCAAATATGTGGGCGCCGAGACGAGCAATGGGAAGTAATCAGCACCAAGAAGGATAGATCCATTGCAGCCTACATCCAGGAGCTAAACCAGCACATTCGACGTCAAGAGAACCAGGTGTGCGCAGACATGATGGATTTGAAGAAGGCGAAAACTAAGATCATCGAGCTGGAGGAAGAACTCAAGTCTACACGTGATGGATATGAGAAAGAAATCAAAATACTACTGGAGAAGAACGACGACCTAGTCAAGAAGATCGGAGTCTTCATGGGAGGACCAGCACCCAAGGAAGAGGAGCAAGAAGAGGAAGAGGATCCCACTTGTCCAGACAACTACATCATCATCGTATTTACACCGACTCAGATCCAAGTGATGATGACTATGAAGACGGTCGAGCAGACATCATGGAGTCTTCCACCGATCAAAATTTCTAGATGACCACCATATAATAGTAGTATTTCCCCCATGTAACTAGTAATAGTTGAGCACTTATGCGATAGTCCTAGACCGTTTTATATGCCCTTGCTTGCTTGATTGAATGAATGTGTGTTTGCCTCATGTGCATATGGGTAGTGTTCTCTCGCTAGACCTCTTTCTATTATAATATCTCCCATCTAAACCTTCAGATGCCTCCGAGACGTGACCCCGGTTTTGTTTTCCCACCGGAGCTCACTCAGTTGATCCAACAACAGAATGCCTTGATGCAATTGCTAGTTCAGAACTAGGGCAATGCCAACAACAACAACAACAACCCGCCGCCAGTGGACAATTTAGCCCATTTTCTGAGGTTACAACCGCCGGTGTTTTCCAGTAGCACCGAGCCAATAGTTGCAGATGACTGGTTATGCCGTATTGGAAGGGAGTTAACCACCGCAGGATGCACGGATGCTGAAAGAGTGCGCTTTGCCGCACATCAATTGGATGGACCAGCAGCCGCATGGTGGGAGAATTACACGGCTACTTTTCCTACAGCCAATGTCACTTGGGACCAGTTCCAACAAGCTTTTCGCACGGCCCATGTTTCAACTGGAGCCATGCAAATAAAGAAGCGTGAGTTCCGCAACTTACGCCAGGGGAACCGTACAGTGGCTCAGTACGTGGATGAGTTTAGCAAGTTATCACGCTATGCCCCTGATGATGTGGCCACAGATGCCGCGAAGCAAGAGAAGTTTATGGAAGGGCTGAATGATGAGATGAGTATGCAGCTGATGGAGTCAACTATCAACAACCTACAGGAGATGGTAGATAAGGCACTAATGATTGAAGGAAAGCAGCAGCAAACAGAGAGTCGTAAGAGAAAGTATGGACAAGGGAAGTATAACTCAGGAGCTCACTAGAAGCCTCGCTTAACCCCGAACTCGGGAGGACTTGTTCATAACCATGGAGGACATAACCATACTGGAGGAGGATCGCATAATGGTCCGAAGAATGGGAATGGAAATGTAGCCAACAATAATCAGAATCGCTCAAACCTAGCTACACCCGCCAAGAGAGACCTGAGCCAAGTTATTTGCTTTAAGTGTGCGAAGACAGGGCATTATGCCAATGACTGCCCTGAAGGAAAGAATGGAAGCGGAAACGGAAGCGCTGGGAAGAAGCCCAATCCATTCAACAAAGGACAAGTGAACCACGTTAACGTGGAGGAAGTTGAAGAGCAGCCGGACGCGGTAATAGGTAAGTTTTTGGTTCAGTCATTTACCGCTATTGTTCTTTTCGACATCTTTGGTGCATCGCATTCATACATATCAAGGGATTTGTGGATAAGTTTAAGTTACCAACCTGCACTTAGGACCCCTCTTTTAGTGAGCTACTTTCGAGCAGAGTACATGGCTAGCAAATGGTGCACCCAGATACCCCTAATCATTGGCACGCATGTTTATCCGTCTGACCTAATTATCTTGGAGTCGCAAGGATTGGATGTGATATTAGGTATGGACTGGATGTCAAAGTTTGGAGGAAGTATAGATTGTGCTAGCAAGTCAATTTATCTTACCACCCTAGAGGGAAAAATGATTAAGTATGTATCTAGGCATGTGCCTAGGAGGAGCCAAGTGAATCCCTCACGGGAGTTGTACAAGAGGAAGTACCTGTAGTGAAGGATTATCCAGATGTTTTTCCAAAAGAATTACCAGGCATGCCATCGGATCGAGACATCGAAGTTCGATAGAACTAATGCCGTGCATGTAATAATATCAAAGAGACCCTATCGGATGCCCGCAAATGATCCGGAGGAAATTAAGAAGCAGATCAAGGAGCTATTGGAGAAAGGTTACATTCATAGAAGTTCATCACCTTGGGGAGCCCCAAGATTTTGGTGGAGAAGAAGGATAAATCCCTAAGGATGGTTGTTGATTACCGAGCTACGAATGAAGTAACGATAAAGAACAAGTATCCTTACCGATGATTAATGATCTGTTTGATCGGTTGCAAGGAGCTAAGGTGTTTTCTAAGATTGATCTACGATCAGGATACCATCGATTGAAGATCCGAGAGAAGGATATACCAAAGACGGCATTCACCACACGATATGGATTATATGAGTATACGGTCATGTCATTTGACTGACTAACGCCCTGCCTATTTCATGAGTATGATGAACAAAGTGTTCATGGAGTATTTGGACAAGTTTGTTGTGGTGTTTATCGATGATATTATGGTTTACTCGAAGAACGAAGAGGAGCACGCAGAACACCTACGTTTGGTTCTTGAGAAACTCAGGGAACACCAATTATACGCCAAATTCAGCAAGTGCGAGTTTTGGTTGAAGGAAGTTGGATTTCTTGGGCATGTTATATCAGAGAGGGTATAGCAAGAGATCCCAGTAAAATTCAAATACCACCGAATGGTTGGCACCCACTTCAGTCAGCGAGATTCGCAGTTTCCTTGGACTGGCAGGATATTACCGGAGATTCATTGAGAATTTTTCCAAGATTGCTAAACCAATGATAGAATTGCTAAAGAAGGATACCAAGTTCAAATGGACAGAGGATTGTGAGACAAGCTTACAAGAATTGAAGAAACGGTTGACTACAGCCCCAGTGCTGCCAGATATACATAAGGAGTTTCAAGTGTATTGTGATGCCTCTCGCTTGGGACTTGGATGTGTTCTTATGCAGGACGGAAAAGTTGTTTCGTATGCCTCACGACAACTGAAGCCACATGAGTTGAACTATGCCACGCATGATTTGGAGTTAGCAGCTTTAGTACATGCGTTGAAGACCTGGAGACATTATCTCATTGGAAACCGTTGTGATGTGTACACGGATCATAAAAGTTTGAAGTACATTTTCACACGTATGAGTTGAACCTCGTATTGCAGGAGATGGCTGGAGCTTATAAAGGATTACGATATGAAGCTACACTACCATCCAGGAAAGGCCAACGTCGTTGCAGACACTTTGAGTCGGAAAAGTTATGCCAATATCCTTGAAAGTAGAGGACTGCCAAAGGAGTTAGCAGAGGATATTATGGAACTTCGGTTGGAGTTTGTTCCAAGAGGTTTTCTTGCAACAATGGAGGTTCAGTCGACATTGTTAGACAAGATTCAAGAAGCTCAGAAGGAGGATAAAGAGATTGCTGAGATAAAAGAGAAGATGGGCAAAGGAAAAGCCAAAGGTTTTCGCAAGGATGAGCACGATACCTTGTGGTTTGAGGACCGGATTTATGTGCCCAACAATTCAGAGATTAGGAAGTTAATACTTCAAGAGGCCCATGACTCCCCATACTCGATTCACCCCGGAAACACCAAGATGTATTTAGACCTGAAGGAACGTTTCTGGTGGACTGGTATGAAGAAGGATATTGCCGAGTATGTAGCCGTTTGCGATGTATGTCAGAGAGTGAAGGCAGAGCACCAAAAGCCAGCAGGACTGTTACAGCCTATGCCAATACCCGAATGGAAGTGGGACAAACTTGGCATGAATTTTATCACTGGATTACCCAGAACCAAAGCAGGATATGATTCAATATGGGTAGTTGTGGATCGTTTGACCAAAGTAGCTCACTTCATCCCAGTGAAAACAACTTATACAAGTGCCAAGTTGGCCAAAATATATATGACCAGGATCGTATGTTTGCACGGAGTTCCAAGGAGCATCGTGTCGATAGAGGAACACAGTTTACTTCAAAGTTTTGGCATCAGCTACACCAGACTTTGGGTACCAGATTGGAGTTTAGTACCGCATTCCACCCACAGACGGATGGACAGACAGAGAGAGTTAACCAGATCCTGGAGGATATGTTAAGAGCCTGTGCGCTGGATTACGGATCTAGTTGGGATGACAATTTGCCGTACGCAGAATTCTCATATAACAACAGCTACCAGGCCAGTTTGAAGATGGCACCGTTCGAAGCTCTGTATGGACGCAGATGTAGAACACCCTTGATGTGGGATGAGGTCGGAGACCGTTAGTTGTTTGGACCAGATTTGATCAAGGAATCAGAAGAGAAGGTTAAACTGATCAGAGACAGACTAAAGATTGCTCAGTCTAGACAGAAGAGTTACGCAGATTCAAAACGCAAGGAAGTAATCTATGAAATTGGAGACAGAGCCTACCTGCGAGTATCACCCCTGTGGGGAGTGAAACGTTTCGGAGTAAAGGGAAAGTTAGCCCCAAGATTTGTAGGACCATATCGTGTTTTGGAACGGATGGGAGAAGTTGCCTACAAGCTGGAGTTACCCGAAGGATTGTCAGGAGTTCACGATGTGTTTCACGTATCACAACTGAAGAAGTGCCACGCTGAGATGGCCGACATACCGTTAAAGGATACAGTGCCCCTAGAGGCGATACAGTTGGATAGTAATTTGACTTATGAGGAGAAGCCAGTAAAGATTTTGGATTTCGACAGCCGAGTCACCCGCAACAAAGTTATCAAGTTTTGTAAAGTTCAGTGGAGCCACCATACCGAGGAGGAAGCCACCTGGGAGCGAGAAGATGATATTCGCAAGGACCATCCGCACCTATTTTCTAGCCACCTGAGGGCGAGATTCATCTTAAGGGGGGTAGGTTTGTAACATCCCATATTTTCAATTTGGCATGTTATACATAGGTCATCCATGCATATCATATTTTATTGCATTCTCATTTGCCATCCTCGAAATCCTAAGCAACACAAGGACCCTCGGAGAAAGTTGGGGATTTTCCAATTTTCATATTTGAATTTTATCAAATAATGAAGACGAGGATTTGGATTTTATTATTTTTCTCTCCGGAAAAATATTTCACATTTAATAATAAACGAGAGGAGATAATATGACTTCTCCAAAAATAATTGAAATACCGGAGGAAAAATGTTATAATCATTATTTGGGATTTTATTTTATTTATTTGGAATTTTTATTTGCCTAGAGAAAAATTTGCATATATTTAAAATTTCATTTTAGGGGCCAAGAAAAGTTCATCTTGTTCTAAATATTTTATTTAGGCAAAGAAAACTTGTCTTGGCATTTTTAGATTTTTATTTATTTTCCTAGGGTTTTTACAATTTTTGGCGGAATGTTTTTTTTAAGAACCGCGCCCTACTGGGCCAAAGGCCCAGCCGAGCAGGCCGGCCCAAGTCGCCGCCGCCGCCTCCGCACAGCTGGCCACGGACAGAGTCCGAGCCGGACTCTCCGCCCAGCCGCCTTGCCCCCTCCTCCCAGCCACCGCCCTCCCCCCCTTTAAATACTGCCCCCTCTCCCCTATAACCCGCCACCACCACCACCGCCGCCGCCCGCCTCGGACCCGACCCGAGCCGAGCCGAGCCCGAGCGCCGCCACCACCGCTCCTCGCCGAGTCGCCGCCGCCTCGCCGAAGTCGCCGCCCGCCCGCCCTCGCCGCCCCTTCGCGGACCCGCCAGAGCTGCCACGGACGATCGCCGGAGGTAGTCACCGGTTTTTTTTAAATAACCCTTCGGTTTTTTTAGAAAACCCTAGCCGTTTTTTTAGATTGGTTTTATTTCTGGTTTATTTATTTTGAGAACGTTGACCCGTTCGTTCGTTTTTACGAACCGTTCGTCGTTTAGTTTCTGGTAACGAACGTTCGTTCGTTTAGCCGTTCGTCGTTTTCTATTATCGGTTTTATTCCACGATTATTCTGATCGCGATTTCTGAACCGATGTTTAAATTAGTATAACTTTTCGCTCGTTTATCGGAATCAGGCGATTCAAGCGCCTGGAGTTTCATCTCGAAACCCTCTTTCCGAATAGCCAACTTAAATCAGTTTTTGCCTCTGTAAAATTTGACTCTAGTTCAGATTAGTAAACGGATCTTGTTTCTCTCGCCGTTTGAGTTTCGTTGTTTCGTTTGGTTTGATTCCTTTTGCAAACCGGAGTTCTTAAGTTGAACTCTCCGGTCAACCTCTTTCAGTTGAAGTTTCGTTTGTGCATCTTTGTTTGTTGCTTATGTATGTATTGTTTGCTTGCGACAGAATTCCCGGAGTGCGAAGCGTGTTACTACGAGTCTCTAGGATTCACGGATCGTCAGCAAGGCAAGTAACACTTGATCATACCTTTTCATACCCAGTTTTTATGCATTAGCTCAATCCTCAAACATTGCATGATTAGGATGTCATTAATTTGTGGGTTGGGAAGTAGATGATGAGGTAGGAACCTATTGCCCTGTTACTATCAAACCCTTGGGAGTTACTTCTACGTGTTGCTTATATTGCTATGCTATGCTCGTAGACGTGGTTTGGGTTGAGAGATATTCATGACAGATGTGAGATTGTAAATTAATGGTTTACATTAAGGTGGCAACTTAAATACACACCTGGGTGGATAGAGGCACCTGGGGAACCCAGTGTTGTCTGTTTGTTTGGAAATCCCGGGGTACCCGTGTGATCTTCCTATGGACCGCCACCCAGGCTCAAAGGGAACTGAGATTATTCATGCTAGAAACTTCCGTGTGCAGCCACAAGCTATTATGGGCTCTAGCATAGTTGAGTAAGCTACGTGAAGCTCTCGAAGAGGTAGATAAGCAGGTAGTGGGTTTTATATGTTTGGTATGATCTATCCGGAGTAGAGAGTTAATGTGTCTGAAAGACTGTGTCTCGGTCATCCATTTCTCAAACATCATGTAGTGTGAGAAACCAACGGAGGCGATCGAGCTTGTGGGGAAAAGTGCGCAAACCTCTGCAGAGTGTACAAACTAATCATGGTTAGCCGTGTCCCCGGTTATGGACAATTCTGAGTATCTAGTACTTGAGTTTTCACATGTATCTCATCACTCTATATTAATATTGTTGGGATGTTTAATACCTTAATTGGGATTGAGTTGGGGTTATACCTTCTCAATAATGTTTCAACCACCATGATAGTTAAATTAAAATTTATTCCTTTGATGTAGGGAAAAATTGGCTTTTTGCAAAACTGTAACCATAGAGCTTTCCACCAGCCATATATGCATGTAGTATAGCTTATTCTTTCATTACTCTCTATGTGTCACATTGCCAGCATGTAACGCCCTCGATGCGGCTATATCTCCCACGTGTCGAAGCACGACTTACAGGCATAACCGCATTGAAAGCAATGTCGCAAGTGAGGTAATCTTCACACAACCCATGTAATACATAAGGGAAAGAGATACATAGTTGGCTTACAGTCGCCACTTCACACAATACATAAATAAACATCCATCAACCAGATTGCACTCAAGGTCCAACTACGGAACCAAAATAAAAGAAGACTACCCCAAATGCTACACAGATCCCCGATCGTCCCAACTGGGCTCCACTACTGATCATCAGGAAAAAACACATAGTAACGACCACGTTCCTCGTCGAACTCCCACTTGAGCTCGGTTGCGTCATCTGCACTGACATCGTTGGCACCTGCAAATGTTTTGGTAGAATCTGTAAGTCACGGGGACTCAGCAATCTCACACCCGCGAGATCAAGACTATTTAAGCTTATAGGAAGGAGGGTGTGGTGAGGTGGAGCTGCATCAAGCGACTAGCATATATGGTGGCTACATTCGCAAAAGAGAGCGAGAAGAGAAGCAAAGCACGGTCGTGAAGCTAGAAGTGATCAAGAAGTGATCCTGAAACTACTTACGTCAAACATAACTCCAACACCGTGTTCACTTCCCGGACTCCGCCGAGAAGAGACCGTCACGGTTACACACGTGGTTGATGTATTTTAATTAAGGTCAACTTCGGGTTTTCTACAACCGGACATTAACAAATTCCCATCTACCTCATAACCGCGGGCACGGCTTTTGAAAGATAATACCCTGCAGGGGTGTCCCAACTTAGCCCAGTATAAGCTCTCACGGTCAACGAAGGATATTCCTTCTACCGGGAAGGCCCGATCAGTCTCGGAATCCAGGACTACAAGACATTTCGATAATGGTAAAACAAGACCAGCAAAGCCGCCCGACAGCCGACAAATCCCGATAGGAGCTGCACATATCTCGTTCTCGTGGCACATCCGGATAAGTCAAGCTACGAGTAAAACCAGGCCTCGAAGTTTCCTCGTGGTGGCCCAAGAAGTCGTTGGTTCGGGCCAAGACTCGAAGGAGCACCGCCCGGGGCTAAAATAAAGATGACCCTTGGGCTCGCGAAAACCCAAGGGAAAAGGTGTAGGTGGTAGACAAATGGTAAAACCAAGGTTGGGCCTTGCTGGAGGAGTCTTATTCAAAGCGAACTGTCAAGGGGGTCCCATAAATCACCCAACCGTGTAAGGAACGCGAAATCAAGGAACATAACACCGGTATGACGGAAACTAGGGCGGCAAGAGTGGAACAAAACACCAGGCATAAGGCCGAGTCTTCCACCCTTTACCAAGTATATAGGTGCATTAATTAAATAAGAGATATTTTGATATCCCAAAATATCCATGTTCCAACAAGGAACAAACTTCATCTTCACCTGCAACTAGCAACGCTATAAGAGGGGCTGAGCAAAGCGGTAACATAGCCAATCAACGGTTTGCTAGGAAAAGATGGTTAGAGGTTTGACATGGCAATATGGGTGGCATGATATAGCAAGTGGTAGGTAACGCAACATAGGCATAGCAAAAGAGCGAGCATCTAGCAAGCAAAGATAGAAGTGATTTCGAGGGTATGGTCATCTTGCGTGTGCAAGGTTCTCGAGTTGTCGAAAGCTTGATCCTCGTAAGCGTTCTCAACAGGTTCCTCGTTCACATACTCGTCTCGGCTCTACCCAAAGCAAGAACACAAGCAAAGGACCAACAATCAATCACGGGCGATGCACAAACAACATGATGCAAAACATGGCATGATATGCGAGATGTGAGATGCAATGCATATGCATGCTCCGGAAGGAAAATGATGAACAAGGCATCAACTTGGCAAACCAAGTATGCCGCTGGAAAGGTGAGATGATTTCGGTTGAAATCGATATAAAGATCACCGGAATCGGATGCACGGTTTGCAAATGGCAAGCAAAACAAGAATGGCACAAACCTGCCATTAACAGCATGATGCCACATAGCAAGCAACAAGTAATTAATCAACTGCACCCAAACGTACCAACAAAGCTTATGGCAGTGATCTACTCAAGATGCTTGACAAAAGATGAACACGGATCTATGGCTAATTCACACCATAATAGGTCCAAACAAGCTTGGCAAAAGTGCAAAACATATCAGCTTCACAGACAATGAAAATACTAACATGCCAGAAATTAACATCAGGAAGGCATGTTTAGAGCAAGCAAAAAACCTGCTACAGGAACAAGACATAGCAAAACAAGGCATATCATGAATATACTCAAAGCATAGAGCAAAAGTCCTTTATTGACCATGAGCCAAAAAGGATCAGAAGATATGATTGCACTCATGTAATTAACAGATTCAGGAAACAGAGCATGGCATTACCAGCATCATGAAGGCATCTTCACGAGCTCGATGCACTCACTACAGAGCATTTCATGATAAAATAATTGTACATCCATCAAGAAGACATGGCATAGAAATTATACATGGCAAGAACAACATCATAGCATACACAGATCAACTACAACAACCTTGGCAAAATTGAATAACATGTAAACAATCTGCCAGGAAACATTTTATAGCAAAAGTAGAGCTCGATTTACTCAAGCTAGACTACTGCATAATTGCAAACAGGGGCATGGATAGATATAGCATAACCATATGTTCAAAAAACCCTTACTTAAGCATCTCAAAATAAGCATGGATCTCTCTGTAGCATCAAGTTTACATGGCATAAAAATATCAGCATAACAGGGGCTGAAATCAGCAACATCATGAAGCCTATTTTGCATGCTTGTGCTAGTCACCACAGAGATCACAAAAATACATGGCATACACCCCTGTAAAGAAGACATGGCATAGTACAAAACACATGTAGAGCTCCTGTTCATAGGGTGCACACATCAATCATGGAAAAATGACAAAAGTGCAAGTTCTGATAAGAATCTGAAACTAACATCACATAGCCCTCTGCTAGCAGCATTTCGGGCATCAAGATGAGCTCAAATGAAAACTATGCAATGCGATGAAATGATGTACTCGTCGAGGAGAACAATACGGTATGATACACGTCCAAAACGGAGCCACGAGTGCATAGTTATGGCATGATGAAAATGCAATAAAAACTCTTTCAGGAAAAGACGGTGGAATTCGGGGGAAGCAGAAAGTCAACCCTCGTTTTGGATCTCAGATCCGGAAGTCGAGGTCGCCGGAGTTCGAAGCAGCGGCGGCCGGAGAGGGAGAGGACGCCGGAGGAGGACGGGCCGGCCGGATCCGGGCGCGGGAGGCAGCGGACGCGAGGCGGGCGGCGGCGGCGCGGGCGATTCGGGCGGCGGCGGGCGACCCGGACGACGGCGGCGCGGGGAGCGCTGGCGGCGCTGGGCGGGCGAAGGCGGACCTCGGCGCCGGAGGGCGGCGCTGGCGGCGGCGCTGGCTGCGGGCGGCGCGGAGCGGAGGATCGGCGGCGGGCGCGGGCCGGGGCCGGAGCGGGCTCCATGGCCGGCGGCGATGTGGGCACGGGCTCGCCCACGTGGCACGCTGCGGTTGGCCGGGGCGGCGGCGGCGGACGTTGTCCGGCGGCGCGGAGAGGAGCGGGGCTAGGGTTAGGGGTGGATTTGATCCGGAATTTCGGGGGAGGAGGTGTATTTATAGGTAGAGGGAGCTAGGAGGCTCCAAATGGAGTGTAGTTTTCGCCCACACGATCGTGATCCGACGACGGAGAGCATGGAAGTGACTTAGATGGGTTATTGGGCTGTCTTGAAGGGGTGTTGGGCTGCAACACAAGAGGCCTTCATGTTACCCGGTTAACCGTTGGAGTATCAAACGACCTCCAAATAGCACGAAACTTGACAGGTGGTCTACCGGTGGTGTACCAAGGCCACTTGGCAAGCCTCGGTCCATTCCGAGAACGTTCAACACCCGCTCACGAAAAGAGACAAGAGGGGTGCGCCGGTGCATGTGGGAGTGTCGGATTGCAAAACGGACAACGGGGAAAATGCTCGGATGCATGAGACGAACACGTATGCAAATGAGATGCACATGATGACATGATATGAGATGCATGACATGAACAAAATGCAAAACAAAAGACAAAACCCAACCACGGAGGGAATACCATAGCACATAACCGAAAATGGCAAGAGTTGGAGTTACAAATATGGAAAGTTACATCCGGGGTGTTACAACACTCCACCACTACAAGAGGATCTCGTCCCGAGATCTAGGACTGAAAGAACTCCGGATATTCGGAACGGAGGTGATCCTCGCGCTCCCTGGTGGCTTCTCGGTGAATGGTGTGACCACTTCACTTTCGTGAATTTGATTGACTTGTTGCGTAGTCTTGCGCTCGGTTTCTTCAAGAATAGCAACGGGTGCTCGATAAGAGAGATCTTCTTGGAGGTCAATCTCTTGAAGTTGATAGTGCGTTCAGAGTCTTGAAGCACTTGCGGCTGTGACACATGAAACACATCGCACGCTCGCGAAGTTGGACGGAAGCTCAAGTTGATAGGCGAGATCGCCTCTTGCCAATGATCTTGAAAGGACCCACGTATCTAGGGGCAAGCTTCCCTTTGATACCGGGCGACGAGTGCCTTTCATTGGAGAGACGCGGAGGTAGACATGGTCTCCGATTTCAAAAGCCACATCACGGTGCTTGTCATCATAATAGCTCTTACGCGCGATTGCGCTGCCTTGAGATTCTCACGAATGACTTTGCACATTTCTTCGCTTCGTGATCAAGTCGTTGCCAAGAAGTTGGCGTTCACCTGTCTCGGACCAATTTAGAGGAGTACGACACTTTCTCGCCATTGAGAATTTCGAATGGGGCCTTGCTCAACTCGCTTGGAAGCTGTTGTTGTAGGATAACTCGGCATATGGAAGACAATCTTCCCACTTCATACCGAAGGAAATGACACAAGCCCTGAGCATGTCTTCGAGGATTTGATTGACTCGCTCGACTTGGCCACTTGTTTGAGGATGGAAAGTTGTGCTGAAACGAATGTTGGTGCCCATGGCCTTCTGAAAGGAGTCCCAGAACTTAGAAGTGAAGATGCTTCCACGGTCTGAAGAGATCAATTGTGGGATGCCGTGCAAGGAGACAATCCTGGAGGTGTATAGCTCTGCCAACTGAGCTGCTGTAATAGATTCTTTGATTGGAAGGAAATGAGCCACTTTAGTAAGCTTGTCAATGACAACGAAGATAGCATCATTCCCACGCTTGGACTTAGGAAATCCAGTCACGAAGTCCATCTCGATATGATCAAACTTCCATTCTGGACTAGCAAGAGGTTGGAGGAGACCAGCTGGTCGTTGGTGTTCTGCTTTCACCCTTGGCAGACATCACATTCATTCACGAATTGAGCAATTTCGCTTCATTCGAGTCCACCAATACGATCGCTTGAGGTCATGGTACATCTTTGTACTTCCAGGATGAATGGATAAAAGGGAATTGTGTGCCTCGTTCATAATGACTTTTCTCAGATCACCCTTAGGAACCACAATCCAGTCCTCGAAGAAAAGAGTATCTCTGTCATCAACGCGAAAGCACTTGTATTTGGAAATGCCCTTGTCGATACCACGTTTCACCTTTTTCACCATGGTATCCAGGAGTTGTGCCTCACGAATTTGGTCTTCCAAAGTAGGAGAGACTATGAGGTTGGCAAGAAAACCTTGAGGAACAACTTGAAGATTCAGCTTGCGGAAAGCTTCACAGAGATCCGGTTGGAAGGGCTTGAGAATTAAGCATTGCAATAAGCCTTCCTGCTCAAAGCATCTGCAATCACATTGGCCTTGCCCGGAGTATATTCAATACTCGGGTTGTACTCTTGAATCATTTCGACCCATCGAGTTTGCCTGAGGTTGAGGTTGGGTTGAGTGAAGATATACTTGAGACTCTTGTGATCGGTGAAAATGTCCACTTTCCGTCCCAGCAAGAGATGTCTCCATGTTATTAATGCATGGACAACTGCCGCCAACTCAAGATCGTGAGTGGGGTAGTTCTTTTCGTTGGGCTTCAGCTGGCGAGAGGTATAGGCCACAACTTTCTTCTCTTGCATTAACACAGCACCGAGACCTTGAAGAGAAGCATCACAGAAAACTTCGAATGGCTTGGATTCATCAGGAGGAGTCAAGACAGGAGCTGTGACGAGTTTCTCTTTGAGAGTGTTGAAAGCAACGTCACACTCAGGAGTCCAGACATACTTGACATGCTTCTGGAGGAGGTTGGAAAGAGGTTTTGCAATCTTAGAAAAATTCTCAACGAATCTTCGGCAATAGCTTGCAAGTCCAACAAAACTGCGGAGCTGCTTGACATTCTGAGGAGGTTCCCAATCCACAACCGCGGACACCTTCTCGGGGTTAACAGCGATGCCCTTGGCGGAGATGATATGACCAAAGTAAAGAACTTCATCAAGCCAAAATTCACATTTGGAAAACTTCGCATAGAATTGATGCTCTCTGAGCTTGTCGAGCACCAATCGCAAATGTTTGGCATGATCCTTCTTATTCTTGGAGAAGACCAAAATATCATCGAGATAGACCAAGGCGAATTCATTGGTGTAGGGGTTGAAGATGAAGTTCATCATTCGAGAGAATGCTGGAGGAGCATTGACAAGGCCGAAAGACATGACAGTATATTCATAATAACCAAAGCTTGTTATGAATGCTGTCTTGGGAATATCTTGTTCACGAATGTGAATTTGATGATAACCCATACGAAGGTCAAGCTTGGAGAATACTTTAGCACCTTTGAGTTGCTCGAATAGCTCATTGATGTTGGGAAGTGGATACTTGTTCTTGATTGTCTTCTTATTCAATTGACGGTAATCAACGCAAAGTCGGTCCGTGCCATCCTTCTTCTGGACAAAAAGAACTCCACAACCCCAAGGAGATGAACTCGGTCTGATCAAACCTAGACGCTCTTGTTCATCGAGCTGTTTCTTCAATTCCTTCAGCTCATTAGGTCCAAGCTTGTATGGACGCTTGCAAACGGGTTCAGTGTGAGGCTCAAGATCGATAACGAATTCAACTGGCCAGTGAGGAGGCATACCCGGGAGCTCTTCTGGAAAGACATCTTGATACTCACAAATGACTGGAATCTGAGAGATAGCATCCAACTCGCCCTTCTCATTGAGAGAAAACAACCGAATGGTTTCATCACGAGCGGCATAGATGATCACATCATTAGAAGAGTGTGTCAATTGAATTTCCCTGGCAGCACAATCAAGCTGAGCCTTGTGCTGAGAAAGCCAGTCCATCCCAAGAATTAGATCAATATCCGAGTCACCAAGGACAATTGGTTTAGCCAGAAATCTATAGTCGCCCATCTTGATTGTGGTATTCGGAACCACCAAACTGGAGCTCAACCGTTTACCCGGAGAAACGACATCCATGGGTTTACCCAAATGTGAAGAAGTGAATTCATGCTTGGCAAAAAACGGTCTTGACATGAAACAATGCGATGCACCAAAGTATCAAATAAAACTTTTGCAGGAATATCATTAACTGGAAGATTACCCATTAACACATCAGTAGATTCCTCCGCTTGCGCTGCATTCATCATATTCACCTTGGCATGCTTTGGATTATGCTTGACCACTGCATTGATTGAAGATCTCACAGGAGGAGGAGGCGGAAGGCGCCTTTGGTTAAAGCACTTGTTCGCGTAGTGACCTTTCTGCTGGCACTTGTTGCAAGTCACCCCTGAGAGCGGACGGTGATAAGGAGCATTTGACCTTGGAGCTTGAGAATTAGACTTTTTCTGATAGCCTGGGTTGGGTGGGTGGGAAGATACACGACCACCTGAGTTCTTCTGCTGGAAAGGCTGGCGGAACGGAGGAGGAGGAGGCAACCAGAACTTCTGTTGCTTCGCTGCCACTAGAGAGGAAGAAGAAGACTGAACTGCGTCCCTGACTCTCTTCTTAGAAGCCTCGCACTTGAGCTGGGCAGCTTCTTTCTTCAGTGCCATGTTGTAGAATTCATCATACTTTTCCGGCTCAAAAATCACGAGAGCTAATTGCAGATCTTCTCTGAGGCCACCTCTGAATTGATAGATCATACTCTTTTCATCAGGGACATCTTGCTTAGCGAAGCGAGCGAGTTTCTGGAACTGGATATTGTATTGGTACACAGACATGTTGCCTTGCTTGAGATTGCGGAACTCCTCACGCTTGCTCTCAACAACACTTTGCGGAATGTGATGAGCTTTGAAGTCTCGGTGGAAATCATCCCAGGTAATCACACGACCTCCTCTGGAATCTTTGTATTGCTGATACCACTCGGCAGCTTGGTCCTTGAGTTGAAACGAAGCAAACTTGACAAAGTCCTCAGGTCTGACATTGCTACATTCAAAATGTTTGCAGATGTCCACAAGCCAATCGTCGGCGTCTGTGGCCTCGGCATAGAAGCTGAAAGACTTCGGCTGATTAGCAAGGAACTGATTGAGGGTAGCGAAGTGCGGCTGATTGTTGCCTTGGCCTTGATTTCCTCGGTTGCCTTGCCCTTGGGTACGCTCTTGCAAGAGTTGCAAAATCATCTGAGCATTTGCGTTGGTGGCTGCCATGACAGCTTGCCATGCCTCCGGAGGCGGAGGTGGAGGTGGAGGGTTCGAATGACTCCCATCATTGCGTTCCGGATTACGGCGTTGGCGGAGCCATCCTGAAGAGGGTGACATCCGTTAGCATCTTGATAGACAGATAGACAAGTTGAATCAACGGATAGAAATTGCAACATATAGTCTTCACAGTAAACATTCGAACAAGTATGAACGAATGAATTCCAAAGCTAACATCACACGTCCATTAAGGTGAGAAGCCACTTGATAAAGAGTTGATGAATGAAATAACAAGGTACGACTGGAACAAATAAGTGGTAAGGATTACCCAATCACAAACCAAATATCTGCGGGAAGAAATGCTAAGAGCTACTTGAATCCCACCTATAAACTCCCGAAACTTTACGGTTATGCAACTGGTGTTGGGGATACAGGGGACACAAAATATATCACCTAAACTAACAATACCTAGATCCAAATTGTATCCATCTCATCAACACATAACCAAGAAACCTTCGGAAATCGTGGTACCTCGACCTTGAAAAGCATCCGTTATATGAGTCATGGCAATACTCCCGAGCTTGCCCCAAAGATCAAGTTATCGTGGTTATCTCACCAACAACTGCATAAAAAGAGATTTTCGATGTCGGCAAAGCTCGTGTATTCCGTAACTGCAACGATAAAATTGTGACGACAACACCTCGGAGCTCAACTCCCCGGGACACTGCCACAACCCCTAAATTTTAGGAGGCACCAAGAACAATGTTCTTGTCACAAACCCATCGGAACGATTCCAAGATACCCGCGTGATCCTAAATTTTTTTAGTGAAATTTGAGGAGAGGAGAGTCAAAATTTCTATGTCAGGAGACCTCACCAGAGCGACGAAGGGACTGAGGAGTAAAAAGAATCCTACTCTCCGATATATATAATCCTAAGACTCAAAACATTTTTGTTCTAGACTCAACAACGCCAAAGAAACAATCAAGCTGTGGGGATCCTAAGTCGGGATGGCTCGATTACCAACTTGTAACGCCCTCGATGCGGCTATATCTCCCACGTGTCGAAGCACGACTTAGAGGCATAACCGCATTTAAAGCAATGTCGCAAGTGAGGTAATCTTCACACAACCCATGTAATACATAAGGGAAAGAGATACATAGTTGGCTTACAGTCGCCACTTCACACAATACATAAATAAACATCCATCAAACAGATTACACTCAAGGTCCGACTACGGAACCAAAATAAAAGAAGACTACCCCAAATGCTACACAGATCCCCGATCGTCCCAACTGGGCTCCACTACTGATCATCAGGAAAAGACACATAGTAACGACCACGTTCCTCGTCAAACTCCCACTTGAGCTCGGTTGCGCCATCTCAGACCTTGACATCGTTGGCACCTGCAACTGTTTTGGTAGAATCTGTGAGTCACGGGGACTCAGCAATCTCACACCCGCGAGATCAAGACTATTTAAGCTTATAGGAAGGAGGGTGTGGTGAGGTGGAGCTGCAGCAAGCGACTAGCATATATGGTGGCTACATTCGCAAAAGAGAGCGAGAAGAGAAGCAAAGCACGGTCGTGAAGCTAGAAGTGATCAAGAAGTGATCCTGAAACTACTTACGTCAAACATAACTCCAACACCGTGTTCACTTCCCGGACTCCGCCGAGAAGAGACCATCACTGTTACACACGCGGTTGATGTATTTTAATTAAGGTCAACTTCGGGTTTTATACAACCGGACATTAACAAATTCCCATCTGCCTCATAACCGCGGGCACGGCTTTCAAAAGATAATACCCTACAGGGGTGTCCCAACTTAGCCCAGTATAAGCTCTCACGGTCAACGAAGGATATTCCTTCTACCGGGAAGGCCCGATCAGTCTCAGAATCCCGGACTACAAGACATTTCGACAATGGTAAAACAAGACCAGCAAAGCCGCCCGACAGCCGACAAATCCCGATAGGAGCTGCACATATCTCGTTCTCGTGGCACATCCGGATAAGTCAAGCTACGAGTAAAACCAGGCCTCGAGTTTCCCGTGGTGGCCTCAAGATCTGCTTTCGGTTCGGGCCAGCACTCGAAGGAGCACTGGCCCGGGGGGGCTAAAATAAAGATGACCCTTGGGCTCGCGAAAACCCAAGGGAAAAGGTGTAGGTGGTAGACAAATGGTAAAACCAAGGTTGGGCCTTGCTGGAGGAGTCTTATTCAAAGCGAACTGTCAAGGGGGTCCCATAAATCACCCAACCGTAAGGAACGCGAAATCAAGGAACATAACACCGGTATGACGGAAACTAGGGCGGCAAGAGTGGAACAAAACACCAGGCATAAGGCCGAGTCTTCCACCCTTTACCAAGTATATAGGTGCATTAATTAAGTAAGAGATATTGTGATATCCCAAAATATCCATGTTCCAACAAGGAACAAACTTCATCTTCACCTGCAACTAGCAACGCTTATAAGAGGGCCGAGCAAAGCGGTAACATAGCCAATCAACGGTTTGCTAGGAAAAGATGGTTAGAGGTTTGACATGGCAATATGGGTGGCATGATATAGCAAGTGGTAGGTAACGCAGCATAGGCATAGCAAAAGAGCGAGCATCTAGCAAGCAAAGATAGAAGTGATTTCGAGGGTATGGTCATCTTGACTGCAAGGTTCTCAGAGTTGTCGAAAGCTTGATCCTCGTAAGCGTTCTCAACAGGTTCCTCGTTCACATACTCGTCTCCCGGCTCTACCCAAAGCAAGAAAACAAGCAAAGGACCAACAATCAATCACGGGCGATGCACAAACAACATGATGCAAAACATGGCATGATATGCGAGATGTGAGATGCAATGCATATGCGTGCTCCGGAAGGAAAATGATGAACAAGGCATCAACTTGGCAAACCAAGTATGCCATTGGAAAGGTGAGATTATTTCGTTTGAAATCGATATAAAGATCACCGGAATCGGATGCACGGTTTGCAAATGGGAAGCAAAACAAGAATGGCACAAACCTTCCATTAACAGCATCATGCCACATAGCAAGCAACAAAAAATTAAGCTACTGCACCCAAACGTACCAACAAAGCATATGGTAGTGGTCTACTCAAGATGCTTGACAAAAGATGAACACTGATCTATGGCTAATTCACACCATAACAGGTCCAAACAAGCTTGGCAAAAGTGAAAAACATATCAGCTTCACAGACAATGAATATACTAACATGCCAGAAATTAACATCAGGAAGGCATGTTTAGAGCAAGCAAACAACCTGCTACAGGAACAAGACATAGCAAAACAAGGCATATCATGAATTTACTCAAAGCATAGAGCAAAAGTCCTTTACTGACCATGAGACAAAAAAGATCACAAGATATGATTGCACTCATGTAAACATAGCAAATTTCGTTAACAGATTCAGGAAACAGAGCATGGCATTAACAGCATCATGAAGGCATCTTCGCGAGCTCGATGCACTCACTACATAAAATTTCATGATAAACTAAGCATACATCCATCAAGAAGACATGGAATAGAAGCTATACATGGCAATAAAAACATCATAGCATACACGGATCAACTACAACAACCTTGGCAAAATTGAATAACATGTAAACAATCTGCCAGGAAAAATTTTATAGCAAAAGTAGAGCTTGATTTACTCAAGCTAGACTACTCCATAATTGCAAACAGGGGCATGGATTGGTATAGCATAACCATATGTTCAAAACATCCTTACTGAAGTATCTCAAAATAAGCATGGATCTCTCTGTAGAATCAAGTTTACATGGCATAAAAATATCAGCAGAACAGGGGCTGAAATCAGCAACATCATGAAGCCTAGTTTGCATGCTTGTGCTAGTCACCCCAGAGATCACAAAAATACAGGGCATACACCCCTATAAAGAAGACATGGCATAGTACAAAACACATGTAGAGCTAATGTTCATAGGGTGCACACATCAATCATGGAAAAAATGACAATTGCAAGTTCTGATAAGAATCTGAAATTAACATCACATAGCCCTTTTCTAATAGCATTTCGGGCACCAAGATGAGCTCAAATTAAAATGATGCAATGAGATGAAATTATGTACTCGACGAGGCGAACAAAACGGTATGCTATATGTCCAAAACGGAGGCACGAGTGCATAGTTATGACATGATGAAAATGCAATAAAAACTCTTCCAGGAAAAGACGGTGGAATTCGGGGGAAGCAGAAAGTCAACCCTCGTTTTGGATCTCAGCTCCGGAAGTCGAGGTCGACGGAGTTCGAAGCAGCGGCGGCCGGAGAGGGAGAGGACGCCGGAGGAGGACGGGCCAGCCGGATCCGGGCGCGGGAGGCAGCGGACGCGGAGGCGGGTCGAGGCCGGGCGCACCCGGCGACGGCGGCGGGGAGCGCGGGCGGCGCTGGCGGGCGAAGCTGCGTATCATGGCGCCGGAGCGCTGGCGCTGGCGGCGGCGCTGGGCTGCGGGGCGGCGCGAGCGGAGGACCGGGCGGGCGGGCGTGCCGGGGCCGGTAGCGGGCTCCGGCCGGGCGGCGCGATGTGGGCGCGGGCTCAACCACGTGGCACGCTGCGGTTGGCCGGGGCGGCGGCGGCGGACATTGTCCGGCTGGACCGGACGTGTCCGGCGGCGCGGAGAGGAGCGGGGCTAGGGTTAGGGGTGGATTTGATCCGGAATTTTGGGGGAGGAGGTGTTTTTATAGGTAGAGGGAGCTAGGAGGCTCCAAATGGAGTGTAGTTTTCGCCCACACGATCGTGATCCGACGATGGAGAGCATGGAAGTGACTTAGATGGGTTATTGGGCTGCCTTGAAGGGGTGTTGGGCTGCAACACACAAGAGGCCTTCGCGGTTACCCAGTTAACCGTTGGAGTATCAAACGACCTCCAAATAGCACGAAACTTGACAGGTGGTCTACCGGTGGTGTACCAAGGCCACTTGGCAAGCCTCGGTCCATTCCGAGAACGTTCAACACGCGCTCACGAAAAGAGACAAGAGGGGGTGCGCCGGTGCATGTGGGAGTGTCGGATTGCAAACGGACAACGGGAAAATGCTCGGATGCATGAGACGAACACGTATGCAAATGAGATGCACATGATGACATGATATGAGATGCATGACATGAACAAAATGCAAAACGAAAGACAAAACCCAACCACGGAGGGAATACCATAGCACATAACCGAAAATGGCAAGAGTTGGAGTTACAAATATGGAAAGTTACATCCGGGGTGTTACACAGCATATTCCATGTGCTGACCCGTTTTCGGGCTGCAACATATTATGTTGCAGACTTTTTAGACGAGGAGTAAAGTTCGGTAGGTCATTGCCGTGCAGCTCAGTTATGCCGTTGGAGTTGATGGACTCACTTTATCTTCCAAGCCTTCCGCTGTTATCGTATTAGATGGCCTTAAGCCATATTATTGTAATAAGTTCTCTTTTGAGACATTCGATGTAATAAGTGTGTGATTGCTACTCTATTATAAATCCTTCGAGTACTGTGTGTGTCAGCATTACCGATCCAGGGATGACACGAAAGGACAGAGACTTGACCATCTGAGGTCGGGTCGCTACAGTTATAAAGGTTATAACTTGGGGGCAATAGTTGCACGTAGGTTGCAGAATAATAGTTGAAAGGGAGATTTATTTGGAGGAATTTATGCAACCCGTGTGGCTAACTTTCTTAATATAGCTCCACGAGAGGGGGATATGATTTTACCTCCTGTTTATTTGGATAAAGAAGCTATGTTCAGTCATCATTTTCGTGAGAGGAATGAACAATTCCTCCATTATCGACTAATCTATGATGACGCATAGCCGTCCACATCCACTCTTCCTGCTCCCTACCTTTTTAATTATAAGGCAAAAGGAAGATATGTTGTCACCAGGGAAGAAGCAGCTGAATACGAGAGGGGAATGGAGGCAGCTCGCCAAAGACGCTTTGCTTTCGGGAGGCTGTTGCCTCCGCATCTCAAGACAACCCCAATTTCACTTATGGATATCAGCCAGCAGTCCTTGGTACTAGACCAACTTAGGCCAAAAGCCTAAGCTTACGGAGTAATGATTTCTCACCGACTTTACATTCATGTTCACACACTAGTCGTCGGTGCTCATACTCTTTCATTGTATTATCCATGTTAGTTTAAATTTCTTTTTCTAGTTTTCTTCTTGTGCGTTTGATAAACCTTAAGAAAAACCAAAAAAAATAGTTAGTTTAATTTCCATGCTTGTAGTAGAATTAAAATGAAAACCCAAAAAGATTTCTCGTTCTTCTTTTACTTGTTGGGAGCTTTCCCATGTAAATAGTTTTCTTTTCTTTCTTTTGGGGGTCGAGAAGACCATATTGAAAATGCTTAGTGGATCTCATATGCATGATTGTTTATTTAATTTAGAGCCCATATTACCTTGTCTTCTCTCTTGAGTTGAATGCTTGCAGATTCCATCTTAGTCCAATGCACGTGCACTCTTATTATTGTACACATCGTTCGGTCGTACAAGTGGAAGGCAATAATGACGATATATGATGGACTTATTGGGATGAGAAAAGCTGGTATGAACTCGACCTCTTTTGTTTTTGTAAATATGATGAGTTCGTCGTTCCTGAGTCAGCTATTATGAAGTAAACATATTTGCAATGACATTTAGAGATTATAGTTGCTTGTGCCATGCTTGATTAGCTATGAGTTATAATGGTTTACCTTGCATGCCAACATGCTATTAGAATGATTATGATGTGGTATGATGGGATGGTATCCTCCTTTGAATGAATTGAGTGACTTGACTTGGCACATGTTCACACATGTAGTTGAATCAAATCAACATAGCCTTCATTATATTTATGTTCATGGTGGATTATATCCTACTCATGCTTGTACTCGGTGTAAATTAATTTTAATGCATGTTTAAGACTGTTGTCGCCTGTCGGGCTTGGTCGCTTCCCAGTCTTTTGCTAGCCTTCACCTGTACTAAGCGGGAATACTGCTTGTGCATCCAAAATCCTTAAACCCCAAAGTTGTTCCATATGAGTCCACTATACCTTCCTATATGCGGTATTTACCTATCGTTCCAAGTAAATTTGTATGTGCCAAACTCCAAACCTTCAAATGAAATTCTATTTTGTATGCTCGAGCAGCTCATGTTTCAACTAGGGCTGCCTATATCTTCCATGCTAGGTGGGTTATTCTCAAGAGGAGTGGACTCCGCTCCTCATTCACGAGAAAGGACCGGTAACCGGGATGCCCAGTCACATGATCCAAAAAGATCAAAGCAAATCAAAATAATTGAACAAAACTCCCTGTGGCTGTTGTATGTTGGAGGCACTTTCGTTGTTTCGAGCAAGCCATGGCTTGATGCTTGTTGGTGGTTGGGGAGTATAAACCTTTACCATTCTGTTTGGGAACGCCTATAATGCATGTAGAATGGAAGATACTGACCATCTCATAGTTGTTGCGTTGACAGCGAAAGTATGCCGCTCAAAATGTTATTCAATTTCTATTTTAAAATCGAGCTCGGCACCTCTACAAATCCATGCTTCTCTCTGCGAAGGGCCTATCTATTTACTTTTATGTTGAGTCACCATCCCTTCTTATTAAAAAGCACCCACTGGAGAGCACATTGTCATTTGCATTCATTACTATTGGTTTTTATTGGGTATGACTTGACTGGATCTCTTTTACCATGAATTACAATGTTTAGTCAGTCCTTGATCTTTAAAGGTGCTTTGCATTTATGTTTTGATCTCGAGAAAAGGGCTAGCGAGATACCATTTTGTTATATCATGTTATGATTATTTTGAGAAAGTGTTGTCATCCGAGTTTCGTTATTATGGCTCGTTAGCTGATTATGTTATTAATATGAGTAATAGTGAGACCTATGTGTTATTGTGAGTATGGTTAGTTCATAATATATGCTGAAACTTGAATGCTGGCTTTTCATGTTTACAACAACAAGAGAAAATAGAGTTTGTAAAAGTTTTTCTTTATCACTTTCAGTTTATCAACTGAATTGCTTTAGGGCAAGCAAAGGTTTAAGCTTGGGGGAGTTGATACGTCTCCAACGTATCTACTTTTCCAATCACTTTTGCCCTTGTTTTGGACTCTAACTTGCATGATTTGAATGAAACTAACCCGGACTGACGCTGTTTTCAGCAGAACTACCATGATGTTGTTTTATGTGTAGAAAAGAAAAGTTCTCGGAATGTCCTGGAAATCCACGGAGGCACTTTTTGGAATTTATAAGAATTATTGGGCGAAAGAATTACATCAGGCGGCCCAGGGCGTGTCCACGAGACAAGGGGGCGCCCCCCCCCCTAGGGCGCGCCCCCCTATCTCGTGGGCCCCCTGGACCTCCTCTGACCTCAACTCCAACTCCATATATTCCGTCTTGGGGAGAAAAAAATCAGAGAGAAAGTTTCATCGCGTTTCACGACACGGAGCCGCCGCCAAGCCCTAATCTCTCTCGGGAGGGCTGATCTGGAGTCCGATCGGGGCCCCGGAGAGGGGGATTCGTCGTCGTCATCATCATCAACCATCCTCCATCACCAATTTCATGATGCTCACCGCCGTGCGTGAGTAATTCCATCATAGGCTTGCTGGACAGTGATGGGTTGGATGAGATTTACCATGTAATCAAGTTAGTTTTGTTAGGGTTTGATCCTAGTATCCACTATGTTACGAGATTGATGTTGCTATGACTTTGCAATGCTTAATGCTTGTCACTAGGTCCCGAGTGCCGTGATTTCAGATCTGAACCTATTATGTTTTCATGAATATATGTGTGTTCTTGATCCTATCTTGCAAGTCTATAGTCACCTATTGTGTGTTATGATCCGACAACCCCGAAGTGACAATAATCGGGATACTTCTCGGTGTTGACCGTAGTTTGAGCAGTTCATGTAATCACTATGTGCTAATGCTTTATTCCAGTTCTCTATTAAAAGGAGGCCTTAGTATCCCTTAGTTTCCGCTAGGACCCCGCTGCCACGGGAGGGTAGGACAAAAGATGTCATACAAGTTCTTTTCCATAAGCATGTATGACTATTTACGGAATACATGCCTACATTACATTGATGAATTGGAGCTAGTTCTATATCACCCTATGTTATAGCTATTACATGAGGAATCGCATCCGACATAATTATCCATCACTGATCCATTGCCTACAAGCTTTTCATATATTGTTCTTCGCTTATTTACTTTTCCGTTGCTATTGTTACAACTACTACAAAAACCCAAAAACATTTATTTTTACTTTTGCTACCGTTACCTTTATTATCATACCACTTTTGCTACTAAACACTTTGCTGCAGATACTAAGTTATCTAGGTGTGGTTGAATTGACAACTCAACTGCTAATACTCAAGAATATTCTTTGGCTCCCCTTGTGTCGAATCAATAAATTTGGGTTGAATACTCTACCCTGGAAGCTGTTGCGATCCCCTATACTTGTGGGTTATTAGTCATGCCCGGCCTCGGCCAAACAATACGCCGCAACCCAACCTAGACTAAACTTATGACCCCAGGGGTCATGGGCCATTACCCCGGGAACTCCTGCACGTTGCGAACGCGGCCGGTGAGCAGACCTAGCTACCTCCTTCACAAAGGCAGGTGCTTACGCAGTCCAACCCCGCGCCCGCCGCTCAGTCGCTAACGTCTATTAAGCTTCGACTGATGCGTACGATGCAGGAAGCCCATACTATGCCCACGTGATAGTTAGTGCTATCAGTCCAGAGGCCCCTCGGATCAAATATCCAAATCGTAGTGGATTAGGAACGCGCGGTAACAAGCAGAGACTCACGAAAGATGTGACCCCGTCGCCCCGTCTCGAGGACTTGCGGCAAGGGCTAAGAATGCCCAGCCATGCCTCATAATTATCTCGCGGGCACCCTCCAAATCAACCCTACTCCTCATCACTCGCAAATATGCTCGCGCGGGTACCCCTCAAGGCCGACCCGTCTTTAGTAACATGGTTCAGTGTAAAGTCATAGTAACCATAGTAATGTGTGGTGCCGGGGCCTGGTCTTCGATCCCATTGATCAGGTCTGATAATCCAGCAGGGCAGTCGGAACAGAGTGGGGGTCTCTGATGGGTCTCTACCCAACCTATACTAAGCAGTTTAGGATAAGCAGGTAGGTAACAATAAGCAGGTTACAAAAGCAGGCTATGCATCAGAATAGGAGCAATCAATTACAATAGCAAAATCTAATGCAAGCATGAGAAAATGTAATGGGCAATATTGGGATGATCAAAGGGGGGCTTGCCTAGAAGCTCTGCTGAAAAGGAAGAAGTGTCGTCGGTGATGTAGTCGACCACAGGAGCATCATCGGTCTCGGGGTCTAACGGAGAGAAGACGGGGAGGAAACAATAAATACATATCAAGCAAGTGCATAACAGGACAATAGGCAGAGCTAGACGTGTTCTAACGCGGTGCTATACGTTACCGACAAAGGGGATAACATCCGGGAATGATTCCCCGAAGTTTGGCATTTTTAGACCGATGAAACGAAGGGGAAAGGTTGCATGTTCACTATGCTAGGGACGTGTGGCAGACAAACGGACCGCGTATTCAGATTCGTCTCGTCGTCCTGAGCAACTTTCATGTAGGAAATATTTTCATCCGAGTTATGGATTATTTATTATGATTTTTCAAAGTTTTAGCAATATTTTCAAATTTATTATTAATTCGGAAATAATGCTTAAATGCTAGATGCAGACAACTCTGCGTACACAGAGGTGTACTAGAGGCTGACAGGTGGGTCTGGTTAACTGCTGAGTCAGCAGTTGACTGGTCAATGTGTTGAGTGGTCAAGGTGTTGACTGGGTCCACCTATCATAGACTGATTTGCTAATTACCATTTAAACCTAGTTTAATTAAAAGGTTAATTAAACTCAAATATTTAACTAAACATGATTAATTAAGTTAATTAATTATATTTTAATTATCTTTTTTAAAACGCTTTTTTATAAAACAAGGGAGGGGCCCTAGCTGTCAAAGGCCCTATGGCCTTAGCGGGCGACAGGCTACAGGTGAGGGAGTCTTGGATTAGGGGTATCCGGACAGCCGGACTATATGCATCGTCCGGACTATTGAAGCGTGAAGATACAAGACTCAAGACTTCGACCCGTGTTCGGATGGGACTTTCCTTGGCGTGGAAGGCAAGCTTGCGATCCAGATATTATATTTCCATCCTTGTAACCGACTCCATGTAAACCCTAGCCCTCTCCGGTGTCTATATAAACCGGAGAGGTTGGTCCTTAGAAGGCCGATCACAATCACAATCATACCATCATAGGCTAGCTCTTAGGGTTTAGCCTCTACGATCTCGTGGTATATCTACTCTTGTACTACCCATATCATCAATATTAATCAAGGTGGATGTTGGGTTTTACCTCCATCGAGAGGGCCCGAACCTAGGTAAACATCTGTGTCCCTTGCTTCCTGTTACCATCGGCCTTGACGCACAGATCGGGACCCCCTACCCGAGATCTGCCGGTTTTGACACCGACATTGGTGCTTTCATTGAGAGTTCCTCTGTGACCGTCGCTGTCAGGCTCGATGGCTCCTTCAATCATCATCAATGACGCTGTCCAGGGCGAGACTTTTCTCCCCGGACAGATCTTCGTGTTCGGCGGCTTCACACTGCGGGCCAACTCGCTTGGCCATCTGGAGCAGATTGACAGCTATGCCCCTGGCCACTAGATCAGGTTCGGAAACCTGAACTACACGGCGGACATCCACGGAGACTTGATCTTCGATGGATTTGGGCCTATGCCAGGAGCACCGAACAGTCACGACGAGCATGGCTTAGACCTGCCGTCAGACGAAGCTCGGGGTATCACCTCCGTAGTATCCCCGGACCTAAATCTGGAGCAGTCAGGCCGCCTAAGGACGTAGAGGATGGACCCGCCCAGCAGGTCGCAAGACTCATCGGCGATGGAGCCGAACACAGGTCTTACCTCTGTGGTGACCTGTGACTCCGGACCCCTGGATTCGTATCTGGACGTCGGTTCCAGTCCGCGCACTCCTGAGCCCGTCGGGCCAGTATGGGCCCCAGTAATGGAGTTCGCCGCTGCGGATATCTTCCAGCACTCGCCCTTTGGCGAAATGCTGGACTCATTAAAGTCTCTCTCTTTGTCAGGAGGCTCTTCGCCAAACTATGTCCGGCTCGAGTGGGAGGCAGGCGATGAGGGAATTCGTTGCCCACCCACCACCCACTTCATTGCCACGGTCGATGATTTAACCGAGGTACTGGACTTCGACTCCGAAGACATCGACGGTATGGACGATTTATGCAGGAGAAGAACATTAACCATCACACCGGGCGGTGGACAACCACCTCTTCTTATGATATATATATATATATATATATATATATATATATATATATATATATATATATATGGTGGACACTCAAGGAAACAAATGGCGATGAGGCAACGGAGGATAAAACCTCGGGAAAAAATCAAAGAATGGGCGTCGCCGGGCGCCACTCCAAGCCCCGCCACAGCAATACCGCCCAGAGAAGAAAGCAATCCGAATGGTGCCAAGAAGAATACAACCCTGATCACCCCGCCTTGAGCAGGCCGAACAGGAGGATGAGCAGGTCAGCCTGTAAGAACAAAGCGACGGATTTAATACCCGGAGGAGGACAGGTACATGCCCCCTCCGAAGATGAGAGTAGCCTCAGCGACGACGAGTTCGGCGTGCCTGAGGATCCCGTAGAGCAGGAGCGCTTCAAGCGTCGGCTTATAGCCACTGCGAGGAGCATGAAAAAGAAGCAGCAGCAACTCCAAGCTGATCAAGACCTGCTCACAGACAGATGGACTGAAGTCCTGGCAGCCGAGGAATACGGATTCGAGCACCATACGACTGACCGGCCACCTCGCGGCTGGGATAAAACGGCATACCAGTCTGCATACCAGCCAACACCCCCACGCCAACATACTACGGCCCGGGGCAACAAAACAGGACAGCCAAGATCGATCTACGGATCGCGGGGGCGCGCCTCGGCACGCGACGACGACCGTCACGCCGGATACACCTTCAACAAGTCCGGCCGGGCCGAATATAGCCAACCAGAGAAATTCGACCTGCGTAGCCACATAGCCCAGCACAGAGGCGCCGCGCACCCCCTCTGCTTCACTGATGAAGTAATGGATCATGAATTCCAAGAAGGGTTCAAACCCGTAAACATTGAATCATACGATGGCACAACAGTCCCTGGAGTATGGATCAAATATTTTCTTCTCCACATTCACATGGCCCACGGAGACGATCTACACGCCATCAAGTATCTTCCCCTTAAGCTCAAAGGACCAGCCCGTCACTGGCTAAACAGCCTGCCAGCAAATTCAATTGGCAGTTGGGAAAACCTGGAAGACGTATTCCTCAACAACTTCCAGGGCACATATGTGCGACCACCTGATGCCGATGACTTGAGCCACATTACTCAACAGCCCGGAGAGTCAGCCAGAAAATTTTGGACTCGGTTCCTAACTAAAAAGAACCAAATAGTTGACTGTCTGGACGCTGAAGCCCTGGCGGCTTTTAAGCATAACATCCGTGACGAGTGGCTCGCTCGACACCTCGGCCAGGAAAAACCCAAGTCCATTGCAGCTCTCACAACACTAATGACCCGCTTTTGCACGGGCGAGGACAGTTGGTTGGCTCACAGCAGAACTACACCACATTCTGGCAATTCGGATGGCCGCGACAATAATGGCAAGCCACGGCGTAACAGACATAAGCGGCGGAACAACGGCGACATCACTGAAGACACGACAGTCAACGCCGGATTCAGCGGATCCAAGCCCGGTCAGCGGAAGAAGTCGTTCAAAAGAAATAATCAGGGACCGTCCAGTCTGGACCGCATACTGGAGCGCTCGTGCCAAATTCATGGCACCCTGCATAAGCCGACCAACCACACCAATAGAGATTGCTGGGTATTCAAACAGGCCGGCAAGATAAATGTCAAGACAAGGACAAGGGGCTGCACAGCGACGACGACGAGGAGCCCCGACGTCCGAACACGGGGGGACAGAAGAAATTTCCCCCCCAGGTGAAAACGGTCAACATGATCTACGCCACGCACATCCCCAAGCGGGAACGGAAGCGGGTGCTAAGGGATGTCTATGCGATGGAGCCAGTCACCCCCAAATTCAACCCATGGTTAGCTTGTCCAATCACCTTTGGTCGTAGGGATCATCCTACTAGCATCCGTCATGGCGGCTCAGCCGCATTGGTCTTAGACCCAATCATCGACGGATTCCACCTCACGCGAGTCCTTATGGACGGCGGCGGCAGCCTAAACCTGCTTTATCAGGACACAGTGCGCAAAATGGGCATTGACCCTTCAAGGATTAAGCCCACTAAAACCACCTTTAAGGGTGTAATTCCTGGAGTAGAGGCCCGTTGTACGGGCTCTATAACACCGAAGTGGTCTTCGGATCCCCGGAAAACTTCTGGAGCGAAGAGTTAATCTTCGACATCGTCCCTTTCCGCAGTGGTTACCACGCACTGCTCGGACGAACCGCATTCGCTAGATTCAATGCGGTACCACATTATGCATACCTCAAGCTCAAGATGCCAGGACCGCGCGGGGTCATCACTGTCAACGGAAATATGGACCGCTCCCTTCGAACAGAAGAGCATACGGCAGCCCTCGCGGCAGAAGTACAATGCGGCCTCCTCCGACAAACCAATCCGGCAACAACTTCGAGCACAACCAAGCGAGTCCGGAGCACCCCGCAACAGGATCATCAGGAGCGCCAAGAGCGTGATTAGTAGTCCGGCCTCAGCTCAAGCCCCTCCAAAGCAGCATTCGCGCCACGTGCACACAATTACGCACTCAAAATACCATGGGCATAGGCGGAGGTGCATCAACGACTCAGTCAATAGTGCGGGTAACTGCCAAATAACTTCATACTCTTTCCCTCTTACCTTTCAGGACACCGCGTTGGTGCAGCAACCTCAAAAGAGCTGAATTGCCGGACTTATAGGGGAGAGACATCCAAGGAGGCAACATACGTTGTGCACAGAAGGAAATACCCAGGTGGAATCTATTTACGATCATTGTACCTGCTTTATCTATCTGAACACAGCCTGCCCCTGGATAGGACATGTTAAATAGTCCTATTCTATCTCTGCTTAAGGCATCCATTGTAAACGTACGCTTAAACGTATTTTTCGTCAATGGGAGATTATATATAGCGTCAGCTTATTATTCTTATTTGAGCATTTTTCTCTTATAAATGTTTATTTGATATTGCATCCGTACACCTTGGTGCGGTTAGTTTGCCAGGGGCTTCTCATGGCGCCCTATAATATGGAAAATAAAGTCCGAACACTTTCAATAGTGCGGCACCCCAAACTTATAGCACTATATGCATCAGCTCCGAATCATGTCTTGGGTCTGCAGTTGGGATAGCTCGGCTCCCTTGTTTTGGTGCCTTACGTTCCGTTATATCGGCTAAGGTAGCACAGTGAGAACTACAGCGATTGTGTCCCGGTTCTTCCAGACGAGCACCTCAATAGAGAAAGCCGAAAACTGACCGGCATGATGTGTCGAGAGCTTGTCGCTGTTCGAGATGTTTTAAAATCCTTAAAGATTTTCCGCTTTAGGCGATAAATCGGCTTCGTCCGATCTAGGTGTGTATAGCGCCCCGATTCGGCCTTCCGGATTCTAGGGGCTTCCCCGAAATTTAAAATTGTAGACTTCTATGGCTAAGTGAAAGTTATAAAGCCGCATAGTCCGATTGCCTTGTTCGCTGCGCCGACACCTCCTTAAGGGACCAAACATTTGGATAAAGAGGGTCCGTGTTTTCCACGAACACCCCAAAGATTAGTTACGTGGGGGAGGAAGCCGACGACTGGCTTACTTTCAGAATTTTACAAACAGCCGCACAGAAGGTAATATTTTAAATAACAAAAGCGCTACATAGCGCAAGTAACTTCGTCTTTAATTACAAACATGACAGAAGTGAATTCATTCCAAAATGGCGTCCTTGGTACACTCATCGGCGACGAGACGAGCACCCTTCATCATGCCATCGTAGTACATGTCAGGATGGCGATGCGCCTTGCCCTCCGGCGGCCCGTCCTTGACTAGCTTCTTCGCATCCAGCTTGCCCCAATGCACCTTGACGCGGGCAAAGGCTCGGCGGGCACCTTCGATGCAAACGGATCGCTTGATCACTTCAAGCCACGGGCAGGCATCCACCATCCTCTTGATCAGGCCAAAGTAGCTACTGGGCAGGAATTAACCAGGCCACATCCTGACTTTGAAGTCCTTCATAGCTAGTTCGGCCGCCCTGTGGAGTTCGATCAACTGCTTCAGTTGGTTGCTCAGAGGCATCGGATGATCGGCCCCAGCATATTGGGACCAGAACAGCTTCTCCATTGAGCTCCCCTCCTGGGCACGGTAGAACTCCGCAGTGTGTGTGACGCTGCGTGGCAGATCTGCAAATGCCCCTGGAGAGCTCCGAATTCGAGTAAGTAAAAGAAACGCCTCCTCCACATGCTTGCTTTGCATAAAGAATTTCTTACCCGCTGCTATCTTTTTGGCCTCCTGGATCTCCTGCTGTGCTTTCTCGGCTTCGGCCTTGACATCTTTCAAATTTACAAGGGCCTTCGCAAGCTCGGCCTCCTTCATCTTCAGATCATGCTCCACGGACTCGCACTTCTTGCCAAGGTCCTGGAGCTCTTGCTGTACCTCGCCTACCCTAGCACTTTGCTTTTCACGCTCCTTGCATTCCGAGGCCGCTTTGTTTTCGTCCTCGGACAACGCTTTCTTCAGGGACACCACTTCGGCGGTGGCCCCTGTTACACAGTCATGGCGCTCTAGGCGTTAGACTGACCAATTTTGCCTATCTTTAAATACATATGAACGGGGAATCGCTTAACTTTATTCTCCTCGAGCTGCCTCTTCGTGAGGCCGAGCTCTCCCTGCGCCTGCTCCAGATCCCGTTTCAGTTCGGCGACTTCGGTAGTACGGGCAGTAGCAGCAAGCAGCACAGCCTGCTTATGCACATGAATATTTATTGTTAGACCCTTGCGGATTATAATTGAACCTCCGTTTGGTTTTCTTTCCGAACACCAAACAGAGTATCAGGGGCTACTACCTATCGGGTGGTAATTGCACACATTTTATTACTTACCTCGAAGCCCGTCAGAAGGCTTGTGCAGGCTTCGGTTAGTCCGCTCTTGGCGGACAGAACCTTTTGAATCACCGCACTCATAAGAGTACGGTGCTCTTCATCTATGGAAGCGCCTCGAAGCGCTTCCACCAGACTGTCCGGCGCCGCTGGCGCGACGGAAGTCCTCGGCATGGACGGCTCGCCCTCCCTAACGAGGGGCTGCCCGCCTAAGTCCGGAACCGTCAAAGGTTCCGGAGCAGAGTTCGGTCGAGAGTCCGCCTTGTTGCGGCTCTCATCGACGCGTTCCGCAGTGATCTTGAACCCCGCATGTCCGACATTTGGAATTCCGCCTTGGGGCGTCTCCAGGGTCACCTCCCCCTGCTCGGGGAACCTTCGGGACAACACCTCCGTGTCATCCGCAGGCTAAGGAGTGGTGGCCATCGGGAGCGAGTTCATCTCTCAAGCGCTCAGAGACCAATCTGAAGACGACACTTCCGGATGAGCCCGGGCCGGACTGCATATATGTTCGGCGTTATTAAACAACTATGAAGTGTAATCACGGTAGAGTGCGGACACTTACGATCGCGCCAGGGGCTTCCCCCTGGGCAGCCACTCTTCCTCGCTATGAGCGGCCATGGTGGAGTAGTCCGGAAGGGACGTTTTTCCCTTCTTGGGAGTCCCAGCCTCCTCCTCCGGGGCGGCTTTCCTCTTTTTCTCCTCCCCAGTGCGGGGAGGTAGAGTTTCTTCTTGCTTCCCCCAGCCTCCGCGGGAGGAATCTGTTTCATCTTCATCGAACGACGTGGGTATGACGGCCTTGCGTCGAGGGCCTCTCCCGGCCCCACAGCCCGTCCCCTCAGGCCTCTCATCCTTTCCGGATGGGGCGGCTTCTTCTTCTTCTTCTTCTTCCTCCTCTTCGGGGGAGGAGTGTGCCTCGTCGTCTTCGGACGAGGCTTCTGGAACAACCTTACCCCGGAGACCCTTCCTGGTCCCCGGGGCCTTCTTTTCGGCCTTCTTCTCCGGCACCTTGTAGGGCGCCGGGACTAGCATCTCCGTCAGGAGAGCATCAGCTGGATCTTCTGGCAACGGAGCCGGACAGTCAATCCGCTCCGCTGTCTTCACATAATCCTGATCAAATATACACAAATACTTAAAACTACCCCATGAATGTAATGGGAAAAACCGAACCCGGTGGTGGTCCCAAAACTCACCGGACTCAGGGGCTGCGCTGCATGAAGTCCGCGGTCCACGGATGTGGGGGGAGGTACTTCGGAGGCCTTAAACAACTCCTTCCACGCGCCTTTGTGCTTCATGCCATAGAGCCTCTGAAGCGTCTGGTGTTCGTCCGGGACGAACTCCCACAGATTGAATGCCCGCCTTTGGCACGGCAGAATCCGGCGAACGAGCATGGCCTAGATCACGTTGACAAGCTTGATGTTCTTGTCCTTCATGCTCTCGATGCAGGTTTGGAGTCCAGCCAGCTCTGTAGGTTCACCCCAAGTCAGGCCCTTCTTTTCCCAGGAGGTGAGTCGCATGGGGGCTCTGGATCGGAACTCGGGGGCCGCCGCCCAGTTGGCGCCGCGCGGCTCGGTGATGTAGAACCACCCCGATTGCCACCCTTTTACGGTCTCCTCAAAGGAGTCATCCAGCCAGGTGATGTTAGGCATCTTGCCCAGCATGGCCCCTCCACACTCCGCTTGCTGGTCGCGTACAATCTTCGGCTTCACGCAGAAGATTTGCAGCCACAGGCCTAAGTGAGGCCGGATTCGGAGGAAAGCCTCGCATACGACGATGAACGCCAAGATGTTGAGGATGAAATTCGGGGCTAGATCGTGGAAATCTAGCCCGTGGTAGAACATGAGCCCACGGACGAAGGGATGAAGTGGAAACCCCAGTCCACGGACGAAGTGGGCGACGAACACGACCCTCTCGTGGGGTCCCGGGGTCGGGATGACCTGCCCAGCGTCCGGTAACCGGTGTTCTATATCTGCGGCCAAGTATCCGGCCACCCAAAGATTTGCTATATGCTTCTCCTTGACGGTGGAAGCCACCCACTTGCCTCCTGCTCCGGACATGTTTAGCTATGCGGAGAAGACTTGGGCTTGGGCGCTGGAGCTCGAGGGGGCAAGAGTGGGAAAAGGAGGAAGAAGGTGTGGGTAAAAATGGGGGAATCTTATCCCTTTATAGAGGCGACGAAAGCGGTGCGCCTCCCCACTTGCCCATTGGAAATCGCTTGCTTCCCAAGCGCCACGATTGATGATGTGGTGGGATTACCCATACCCGTATTGATGAGAATCTCGTGATAAGGGGACACGATCCCTGCTTTGACAGGACGTGTCAAGGAAACCGCCTCGCAATGTGCGCTGTGGCTGGTTGTGGGAAAATGGTTCGAATAATGACCCGACCGTAATGACACGTCGCGTTGCCTAAAAAGTTGTCAGCAGATTGCATTTGTGAAATACCATTCTCTCTACGGTGGCATGTGAAGATCATTTTGTGGATCCGGACACGGTTCAAGTGTTCGATAATTACTTTGGAGTATTCGGAGGAGGAACCCGCCCTGCAATGCCGAAGAAAAGACTGCGCGCCGGACTCATCGTCATTAAAGCCTGGTTCAGGGGCTACTGAGGGAGTCCTGGATTAGGGGGTATCTGGACAGCCGGTCTATATGCATCGTCCGGACTATTGAAGCGTGAAGATACAAGACTGAAGACTTCGACCCGTGTCCGGTTGGGACTTTCCTTGGCGTGGAAGGCGAGCTTGGCAATCCAGATATTATATTTCCTTCCTTGTAACCGACTCCATGTAAACCCTAGTGAGGGAGTCCTGGATTAGGGGGTGTCCGGATAGCCGGACTATGACCTTTGGCCGGACTCCTGGACTATGAAGATACAAGATTGAAGACTTCGTCCCGTGTCCGGATGGGACTTTCCTTGGCGTGGAAGGCAAGCTTGGCGATACAGATATGCAGATCTCCTACCATTGTAACCGACTCTGTGTAACCCTAACCCTCTTCGGTGCCTATATAAACCGGAGGGTTTTAGTCCGTAGGACGAACAACAATCATACCATAGGCTAGCTTCTAGGGTTTAGCCTCTCTGATCTCGTGGTAGATCTACTCTTGTACTACCCATATCATCAATATTAATCAAGCAAGAGTAGGGTTTTACCTCCATCGAGAGGGCCCGAACCTGGTAAAAACATCGTGTCCCTTGTCTCCTGTTACCATCCGCTCGACGCGACAGTTCGGGACCCCCTACCGAGATCCGCGGTTTTGACACCAACATTGGTGCTTTCATTGAGAGTTCCTCTGTGTCGTTGCCGTCAGGAAGGATGCCTCATCCCATCTTTAAAGACGGCACTGTTGCTAAAGAAGCTTTGGCTGTTGGCCAAACTCTCCGGCTAGGCGGTTTTCTTATGACCGTCTGTTCGGCCGCCGCGCCGACGATGACTTCTCGTGTCATCGAAAGCAATCTTCACGTTAACTCGGAACTCGTCGAGCAGTTAGATCCGATGGAGCTCTCTTACTTAAACGAGCTCTTGGATCGCATCGCCGCTCGGGAGTCGCCATGAGACTATGATCGATTGGGCCTAAACCCGATCTGAGAGAGATTAACTCTCCCCAGGTTACGCACCATGTTGATGTGGTAGAGGAACAATACGGCGACCCTTCTTCTATCTTAAGGACTAGCTACGTCCGGATTCCCGCGGAGGAGAGGATGTCACTCAAGCCATGAACCTAAAGTCAGGCAGCGGGCTAGATTCATTGGACAACATCCAAGAATCCAAGCTTCCAAGTTCGGAAGCTCCTTGGCCCTTAAGTCTCAGATCGGGTGAGGTCCCAGATTTAATTCTACCCGCCCACCCAAACATAAGCGACCTATCTCAAATTCGGCAAGAGCCCGCAGAAATAGTACACCATTACTGGGCCAGATTCCTCCTGGTTATGGACAGGATAAAGGACTGCCGCGAGGAGGACACAATCTCATTCTTCTGCAATAATTGCACGGACAACGGGATCCTCAACGCTATAAGTCGCCGTGACATTACACGCTTTGCCGACTTGGCGTCCATAGTACGAAAGTATTGTGCGATGGAAAGCGCCTGGAAAACCGAAGCAAGATTTTGGGACAATCCGGCATTGAATACAACCCCAGTCCGAAATAAAAGGGTGCATCATCGCCAGACACCTGGGTTAAATACGAAAAAGCAAAAACCCTCTATAGGGCATGGAACCGTACTGGAGGGATGGCTCAATGGACCCTGTAAAATTCATAGTACAGAGGGCGCCACTCCAACTCATAGCCTTAGAGCATGTTGGATACTACGGCAGGTGGCCAAAAGTGGCGAAGAGCTTCTAGCTCTAGAGCACCAGCCCAGAGGATACCAGTACGGTATTAACAGTCTTCGAGACTTTCGCATCAAATAATATGCGGAAACGAACACTTCGTAGCCTTGCCGAAGTCTACCAAGTAGCAACTATAAACCCATGGAGTGACACGGCTATTACCTTTAATGCCAGTGAAGAACCTAAATTCCGAACAGCCCGAGCAACAGCCGCATTGGTCCTCAGTCCGATAGTGGACGGTTTTCGCCTTACCAAGGTACTCATGGACGATGGCAGCAGATTGAACCTCATTTACGAGGAAACCCTCCGAAAAATGGAAATAGACTGGAGCCGCACTGAGCGAAGCAGCACAACCTTTAGAGGAATAATCCCCAGTAGGGAAGCATGCTGACAGAAAAATCACCTGCTGGATGTGGTGTTCGCACGCCGGATAATTACAGGTCCAAGGAGGTCACGTTCCAAGTGGCCCTGCTCAGCAGCCGGATACCACGCTCTATTAGGGCGAGAGGCATTCACAATTTTTCAAGCTATACCCCATTATGGGTACATGAAGCTCAAAATGCCGGGCCCAACGGAATCATCACTCTTGCTAGTGACCCGGACATAGCACTCTGGCAGAAAATAAGACAGCCGCGACCGCCATTGAGGCACTATCCGAAGCCCTAGCGGCTGAGGAACTCACTGCGCTGCGCTCCACGTTGAATAGGGACGATGTGATACTCGATAAGAGATCCAAGTCCAGCTCCTTTAAACCGGCGGACGAAATAGTCAAATTCCAAGTCCATCCAACGAACCCTACAAAAATGGCCTCCATCGGGGCAAACCTGGTGATGGTACCAAAGAAGGACAGATCCCGGCGCCTATGCGTCGATTTCAAGGACCTCAACAAGGCTTGCCAAAAGGATCCCTTCCCCCTCCCCCGCATCGATAAAATTATTGACGCTACCGCAGGACACGATTCATTGTGCTTCCTCGACGCATACTCCGGCTACCACCAAATTAAGATGGCAGAGACTGACCAAGCCGCAACGGCATTCATCACTCCATACGGCCCATTCTGCTTCAACACAATGCCCTTCGGGCTCAAAAACGCCGGTGCAACATATCAGCGCATGATTCAGACATGTCTGGCAAACCAGATCGGCAAAACAGTGGAGGCATACGTAGACGATGTGGTCGTCAAAAGCAAGCATGTCGAAACTCTAGTAGACGACTTGAGGCTCACATTCGATAATCTCTGAACATATGACATCATGCTCAACCCGGAAAAATGCGTTTTCGGCGTACCAACCGGAAAGCTCTTGGGCTTCATTGTATCCGGTAGAGGAATTGAAGAAAACCCAGCCAAGATCTGAGCTCTGTCACAATTGGATATCCCAAAAGACCTCAAACAAATACAAAAATTGACTGGATGCATGGCGTCTCTAAGCCGCTTTATCTCCCGTTTGGGAGAAAAGGCATTACCCCTTTATCGCCTCCTCCGACGCACCGAACACTTCGAGTGGACGGATGCCGCCACAGCCGGACTCGAAGAAATAAAAGCCATATTGGCAACAAACCCGGTCCTGGCCGCGCCCAACATGGGCGAACCAATGCTATTATATATCGCGGCAATTGATCAAGTTGTAAGCGCGGTGCTCGTTGTCGAACGAGAAGCGATGCATACAAGTTCCCCTTAAAAACCAGTTTACTACGTGTCCCTTGTCCTAACTCCATGCAAGTCACGGTACCGCATTATCAAAAGATAAGCGACGCGGTGTTTATGGCATCCGGAAGCTGCGACACTACTTTCAAGAGTGTTCGATAATGGTAGCCTCGAAGTACCTCTTAACGACATTATAAACAACCGCGACGCGACGGGCCGGATTGCCAAATGGGCCATTGAGCTCCTCCCGTTCGACATAACCTATAAGCCACGACGAGCTATTAAGTCACAAGTATTGGACGACTTCGTCGCTGAATGGACCGAAGCCGAACTCCCTAAAGAGTACGGCGCATATTCCATCTGGATAATGCACTTCGACGGCTCCAAAATGTTGGCTGGCCTGGGAGCTGGCGTCGTTCTGACGTCCCCAACCGGAGATAAAGTTCAATACGTACTCCAGATAATGTATACAGACTCCAACAACGCAGCCGAATACGAGGCCCTTCTACATGGTCTCCGATGGCAGTCTCCATGGGCATTCAACGCCTAGAGGTGCGCGGGGATTCGAACCTCGCGATATCCCAAATAAATGGAGACTTTGATGCCAAGGATCCGAAAATGGCAGCTTATCACAATGTCGTCCTACAAATGTCAGCTCGGTTTGAGGGGCTCGAATTTCACCATATAGCCCGGGATAACAACTAGGCAGCAGGATCCGACAATGGCAGCTTATCGCAATGCCGTCCTACAAGTGTTGACACGCATCGGCGCAAAGCGCGATGCCGTCCCCCCAACATCTTCCTATAGAGGATGTTCAAGCCATCCGTATTACGGGAGGAAGAGTCCGGAAATATCAACCCGGACCCAACCGCACTGCAGCACACCGAAAATTCTGACACAGTTGGTGGTTCTGCCAACGAAATAACACCCTCAGCCCACGTAATAATGACAGTCATTGCCCCGTGGACAGAACCATTCCTAGCCTACCTAACCAGGCAGAAACTTCCTGAGGACCAAAACGAGGCCCGCTGCATAGTGCGGTGATCTAAAGCCTATAAGGTCCATGAGGGAGAGCTTTATAAGAAAAGCACAACCGGAGTCCTTCAAAGGTGTATCTCCGAAGAGGAAGGGCGGAACCTTCGGCTGAAATTCATGCCGGACTCGGGCATTAACGCAAGAGCTCGGGACCTTGCAGGCAAGGCCTTCCGTACAGGATTTTATTGGCCGACGGCCCGGGCAGATGCTCAGGACTTGGTCCTACGATGCGTCGGATGCCAGCTCTTTGCTAATCAAAGCCACATGCCACCCACCGCCCTCAAAACTATACCCATCACCTGGCCCTTCACGGTCTGGGGGCTTGACATGGTTGGACCCCTTAAAGGGGGAACCCACAAGCAAAACTACCTACTAGTCATGGTGGATAAATTCACCAAATGGATAGAGGCCAAGCCTGTTAAGACGGCTGAATCCAGACCGGTGATATACTTCATATCGTGGGTGCATTACATCGTTACGGTGTCCCCCACAGCATCATCACTGATAACGGCACGAACTTTACGGCCGACGAGGTCAAACTCTGGTGCAAAAACATGGGCACCAAGCTTGACTATGCTTCAGTCTATAACCCTCAAACTAACGGTCAAGTCGAGCGAGCAAATGGTCTAATTATGAGCAGCATCAAACCCAGATTAGTGCGGTCCCTCAAGGAATCTAACACGCACTGGGTAGAGGAGCTCGACTCCATACTCTGGGGGCTGCGGACCACTCCGAATCGCACGACCGGATTCACACCATTCTTTATGGTATACGGCGCAGAGGCAGTTCTGCCCTGTGACATAATTCATGACTCACCTCGCTTGCGCATGTACGAAGAAAGAGAAGCCGAGCTCGATCGGCAGGACAGTTTGGACGCCTTGGTGGAGGAGCGTGATGTAGCAAAAGCCTGTTCCGCATTCTATCAACAACAGGCTCAAAGATATCAAAGCAGAGAAGTACGGGCCAAAACTTACAATGTTGGCGAGCTAGTTCTACGCCTGCCGGACAAGAAAAAGGACAAACTCAAGCCCAAATGGGAAGGTCCATTTATCATCGGCCAAGTCCTGACTGGTGGAGCGTACCGTCTGCGAGATGCATCAGATAACCGACTCGAGCTGAACCCATGGAACGCAGCCCGTCTCCGAAGATTCTACGCCTAGCGCCGGATTCTGAGTTCGTCTCCTTCCTCTATCCATATTTTACACTTTAGCTGTCTTCTATTTTTCTCCTTCTCCCCTTTTTTTTTCTTTCCAGCCTTTGAAGGCTCGTTAGCGCATTGTTCGCACAGGCTTGATGCACTATCGGCGCTCATTGTACCTGGGGGCTTCTTTCACAGAAGCTTATTTATAAGGGCTTCATGCCCAATACATATGTCACACTTCCGCATGTACCTTTTATTCACCATTATATGCATCAATATGACTTAAGTTTTGGCCAAGCTGGGTTGCTGGCTCCTGCTTACCCTACGTTCCCGATTGTTCGACTAGGTGGTAAAGGGAGCACCTCTGCGATTGTTACTGTCGGGTCAGCCGGATGTGTACCTCAGACTGGGTGAAGCCGAAAGCTAGCGTTCCTAAGAGAATATTCGGTCGGTGAACTAAAAGAAGATTTCTTACCTGTTTATTTATCTGCCCCCAGATGTTTTTCTGCTTTTTTCGCAGTCCGGACATGCACTTTAGGGCATGCCTCCCGAGAAAGGAACCCCTAACGGAACTATTCTCCTGGAAAATGTTTCTTACTAACCATGTAATATAACATAACTAGTTGGGCACTTGTCCGATAAAGCAATAATGACCCCTACGCTTTGGTCTCCACGCATGCCCCGGTTTTTATATAACCGCGAGGGTATTCGGACACACTCCCGACTACTGGGTCCCGAGGTTGAAGCGAAAAGGTCCACTATGACAAACGATCTACAATCCGGCTAGAAGGCATTTTACATGTCACCTTAAATTACATAGTCAATTTGACTGATTGTATTCCTCTTCAATGCCATCTAACAGGCTGTCTAGTTCTGATCCTGCTGGGAATACTTTGCGGCCAATTCTACTGGCCGTACACTAAGCTCACAGGATCTCCTTCCCATCTGGCCCCACAGGTCCGACCTCGGCCATGTGGTTTGGGTCAGCAACCGTGTACCGCGTCTTCACCATGGCCTGACCTCCTGGCGCCTTGACGGCAGGCGATATCTTCCATAATCGGAAGCATCGCCGCTTCCTCGAGCCTCTCTGCAAGCTCCCAAGGCCTTGGGCAGGGGACAGATGGCCACAAGGCACAGGCGGCCTTTGTCATCACCTGCCGAACTCGTTCATGTAGTTGTAAGAGCTCGGGAAGAAGGTCACCCGTAGAACCGGGCATTTCCTCTGCAGGACGGCCTGTGAGCATACCTATAGACATAATTTTGTTAGTCGACTTCCTCGCCAAACTCTTTTTTCAAAGTTCATTCAAGCACTTACTAAAAATGCCGCGTCGAAGCTGCCGATTCTCCTTAATGGAGTCAGACAGCTGGGCACGAACATCTTTTAGTTCCTCATCCGGCTGGGTGTTAGCATCTTGGAGATTATTTTTCTCCTAACTCACCCTCGTAAGCACGTTCTCGCCGGCCTTTAACCGGCGCAAGAGCTGTTGCTTGTGCGGATCTACCCCGGCGCCATCTTCAATGTTATTGTCAGATTTATACACACGCCGCACTTCACAACATACCTATCTTTTAAAAGCATATATTACCAGAGGGGGTCTCTTTGGCTTCCCCTGTCGCGGCTTGTGCGGCCTCAAGTTGGGCTTTGCACTCTTCAAGCTCCTGGGACAGTTGGGTATTCTTTTCTGTAAGATCATGCACAATAAATGATCCTTAAATCAGTTATTCTAACCATTTCAAGTCTCGGGGGCTACTGGCATATATAACTGTTAAATTTCCTCACTCGCATGTCTTTTACATACTGCTCCGTGGCTCTGGCTAGACCATCTTGAGCGGCACGGAGGTGCGCATCTCCCGAATTGAAGGCGTTCAATGCCTCTTGGGAGAAACATGTGTCACGAAGAATTGTCGTGGCGCTGTGATTCATGGCACTCTCCACCTCGGAGTTGGTGGCGGACAATCTGTCGGCATCCTCTGTCGGGAGGAGCATTCGACGCATGCCTCATGTTCGCCTCCGCTTGGGCTCGGCTTTGGAGCCCGGGTGGCGGAGGCTCGATTGGCAACCTCTCCGGATATAGTCCGGCGAGCTCTCTTTTTCCTGAAGAGAGCACGAGCATTAGTATGCCTTCAGGAATAAAACCTGGGAATAAGGTGACACGCCATACCGTTGCACCGGTGTTTCAATCCGGACCGCACTTCTTTTTAGCCTGCTGGGCCGTGCTGCGCCTTGTAGGCTAGCCGCCGCAGGCTCGGCCTTCCGCCTCAAGGGCTCCCCTTGCAAAACACCGTTGGTATACGGTGATAAAAAATAAGCACGGATGAATCATTCTCAAAGTATTGGGGCTTCGGTCTCAGTCACTTGTGAGGCTTGAAATATTCCGGGGTAATCAGCCATAATGGCAACCAGGGCATTATCAATGCTTAGTTGGTGAAATACCCCATCGATCAGCTCCACCGATATGTCCGGATCCTCTTGGGAGGCCGGATCGAGGAACCGTTCCGGATCTTCAGGATGTGGAGGCGGGCTGTTTATATCCTTTACGGCCTGGCGCAGTTCCTGCGTCGAAATCACAAAATGAGATACTTGACTATGGGAATATGGGTCGGATGGGCAAAAAGAAATGTCCGCTTACCCAGCTTGGAGGATTCTTCATAGAAAATCCGTCCTGTGGATTGACGTGAAGAAATTCCTCCTCTTCTCTCTTGTACAATGCAGACAAGGTCTTCATCAGATCGGCGACCGATCCCGGCCCCTTACGGCCATGGCGGGTGGAATCATCCTCCCCGTTGAAATCCCACATGGGGTGGCCTCTATACTAGAGCGGCTGCAACCCCCGCATAATGCATGTGGCCATGACCCCGATCATGGTCAGTCCGGAATGAGCCAACAACCTTATTCGGCTCATCAGGTAAAGGATGTCCCTGTCATTTTCCCTCTGATGGCTCCGTGGACGCCAGCTTAGGCGTTTCTTCAAAGGAGCATTACTGAACTCCGGGAGGCCGATCCGAACAGGGTCCGGCAGGGGGACATCTTCTATATAAAACCATTCCGAAGGCCAGTCTTCGGACGCCTTCTTTGGAGTTCCGGATAAATATCCGGTCCCGGCGATGCACCATAGTTCGGCTCCGCCCACTTGATATATCGACCCCTCCTGAGAACGGGGTACGAGGCAGAACAACCTCTTCCACAATGCGAAATGAGCCTCGATGCCCAAAAACATCTCGCAAAGGGCCACAAAGCCCGCAATATGCAGAATGGAGGCTGGCGTAAGGTTGTGCAACTAGAGGCCGTAGAACTCTAGGAGCCCCCGGAGAAACAGATGAATTGGAAATCCGAGCCCTCTTGTCAAATAAGGGACAAGGCATACCCACTCTCCTTGGGAGGGACTGGGGACGCTCTCCGCTTGTTTTCCGCCCTTATAGGTGGCGAGTCCGGCTCGAACCGGAACCATGAAGGCTGGGGAAGAAATCCCTTGGTTTGGAGCGTCACTAGCTCATTTGTGCGGATTTGAGCATCTCTCCCAATCTCCAGTGCTGAGGATTGGGAGGGCGAGAGGAGGAGCCGCGTCGTGTCCATGATGGAATGGATTTACATCGAGATGCGCTCCGATGAAAGCTTCATGAAGGGACGGTGGTGTGATTCGGATCTAGATCCTCGTCTATTATATAGGCAGCTCATTTGCGCAGCTAGGGGGGTAAATGTAAAAATACCCTGGCTTTTCGCATTCGTTCAACACGTGGAAGATGGCCAGTATTGGGCCTGGAAGCCAAGGAGCGCAATATTTACGAGCAGCCGGACACTATTCAACAGGTACACAATATTTGGAGAAGAACCCGCCTTGCAATGCCAAAGACAATCTACGCGCCGGACTCGTCCTCATTGAAGCCTGGTTCGGGGGCTACTGAGGGAGTCCTGGATTAGGGGGTGTCCGGATAGCCGGACTATGACCTTTGGCCGGACTCCTGGACTATGAAGATACAAGATTGAAGACTTCGTCCCGTGTCCGGATGGGACTTTCCTTGGCATGGAAGGCAAGCTTGGCGATACGGATATGCAGATCTCCTACCATTGTAACCGACTCTGTGTAACCCTAACCCTCTTCGGTGCCTATATAAACCGGAGGGTTTTAGTCCATAGGAAGAACAACAATCGTACCATAGGCTAGCTTCTAGGGTTTAGCCTCTCTGATCTCATGGTAGATCTACTCTTGGACTACCCATATCAACAATATTAATCAAGTAGGATTAGGGTTTAACCTCCATCGAGAGGGCCCGAACCTGGGTAAAAACATTGTGTCCCTTGTCTCCTCTTACCATCCGCCTGGACACACAGTTCGGGACCCCCTACTCGAGATCCGCCGGTTTTGACACCGACACCTAGTCCTCTCCGGTGTCTATATAAACCGGAGAGGTTGGTCCTTAGAAGGCCGATCACAATCACAATCATATCATCATAGGCTATCTCTTAGGGTTTAGCCTCTACGATCTCGTGGTAGATCTAATCTTGTACTACCCATATCATCAATATTAATCAAGCAGGAAGTAGGGTTTTACCTCCATCGAGAGGGCCCGAACCTGGGTAAACATCTGTGTCCCTTGCTTCCTATTACCATCGGCCTTGATGCACAGATCGGGACCCCCTACCCGAGATCTGCCGGTTTTGACACCGACAACAGGCGCTGGGGCGGGGCGCACCCAGGCGCCCAGCACACGGGGGAGACGAGGCCGGCCGTTGCCCCGAGCGGCGCCAACAGCCGCTGGCAGCCGGAGATGGCCGGGAACGGGAGGTAGAGGCCGCGGCGGCGCGACTTATGGGCAGGGAGGCGAGTGGGACTGTGCGGGCGGCGGCCAGCGAGAAGGCTAGCAGCAAGCGGCTTAGCGAGTGCGGCAGGCAACACCGGGGCCGGGCGAGCACAAGCGCGATGGCAGCGGGCCCGAGCAGTGGTGAGGCGCAGCACATGGCCCGCATAAGAGCACGGCGGACAGCGGCGGGCGCTAGTGGCGCGGTGGCGGGGCCAGGTGGAAGCAGCAGCCGGCAGCACCGGGGTGGTCGCGGGCGTGCGGCGTAGTAGCAGTCTACAGCAGCAGTAGAGAGGGAGCAACCAAGCATGTGGGCGCGCGCGCACAAGGACCTGGAGGGGTATGGGCATGGGCTTGTGTGGCTGGGCGCTCCATGAGCGTGGTTGTGACCACGAAGCTCGGGCGGCAATGGCATGCACGGAAACAACAATTACGGCGGGCAAATAAGAACGGGGCGAGGGGGAAGTGGAGAAGAAGCTCACGGGCCCTATAGTGGTGCAAAAGCGAGCTCGGGGATGCCGGAGAGGCTCGGAGTGGAGCGGATCGAAGACGTCCAATGGTGACGACCCGAGATGAAGACGATGTGGGCGACGGAGATGGGGGCACCCGGCTCCAATTCGGTGGCGTAGAGGTTGAGGTAGACGACGGCGGTCCTCCAGGGCTCGTCAGCATGGCGGGGGGAGGGTCGGTGGCCATGTGCACGAGGGCGACTCGGCGACGGGCGTGAGCGGTCGACCTTGGGAGAGGGAGCGTGGGGGCGCGAGGGGGGGAAGTGGTGGCCTAGGGTTTCAGTGGGGTGTGGGGGTGCCCTTATAGGTCAAAGGGAGGGGCTCGTGGCAGCCATCCATGGCCATGGCACCGTGGATGAGCGCCATGCCCTCCTAGTCTCCTGTAGAGGAGGAGGGAGAGGTGGAAGTGGGATGGTTGTTAGCTAGATGGGCCAAGTGGCTCAGGGGGGAGGGTTTCTCTTTCCTCTATCTTTTTTTGTTATATATTTTCGGTTCCAATGTTAGCTATTGTTTTCTATTTAAAAGGAAGACTAAATGAGTTTCGTTAGATTTGAGGCTTGTCACATAAATCAAGTACATTATTTCTAGGAGTCACAAAAGGTTTGAGGCCAAAAGAAGTTGTCTAACCATATTTAGAAATTGAAAAGGCCAATGTAATAATTGTTGGACCACAAAATAAAAATCCCAAGGGCATTTTTGGAAGTCCAATGAGGTTGGTTTCAACATGACAAATAACCAGAGATTATTTGACACACTTTGAACATTTTAGCTTTCATGCTTGATAAATTTTATTTTCGACATTTAAATTTAAATTTGAACAGGGATTTGAATCAATGCGAGTTTATCAACAGTAAGAGTGGTGACATGGCTTCAGTAGCAGAGGTTTACTGTAGCTTAATTATCCGGGCGTCACACAATCGGCGGAAATTGCCGTGGAATCATTTTTGTTCTAGCTGATTCGTGGGTGTTCATTCATGTATCCACAGTGCGAGCACAAATCGGGCAACTATGGTCGTGGCCAGTCGGAGCGAAGTTCTATCTCACCATTTCGGATGACTTTAGGGAGCGCTCGGTATGTTCAATCTCAACCTACCACGGTCGGCATGGCCTAAGGTGCTGTTTGGTTGCTACCCTGAGATGAATTTGCCTATCCACAAGCTAGCCAGACACTTGCATGAGCCTTATTTGGTTGCTACCTGCTACGTCTTGAGCTTGCTTTGGTTTTCCCTGAGGAGGAGAGGATGATGCAGCACAGTAGCGTAAGTATTTCCCTCAGTTTTTGAGAACCAAGGTATCAATCCAGTAGGAGGCCACGCCATAAGTCCCTCGTACATGCACAAAACGATAGCTACTCACAACCAACGCGATTAGGGGTTGTCAATCCCTTCACGGTCACTTACGAGAGTGAGATCTGATAGAGATAATATTTTTGGTATTTTTGGTATAAAGATGCAAAGTGAAAGTAAAAGAAAAGTAAAAACAAAGCAAGTATAGAGATTGATATGATGAGAATAGACCCGGGGGCCATAGGTTTCACTAGTGGCTTCTGTCAAGAGCATAAGTATTCTACGGTGGGTGAACAAATTACTGTTGAGCAATTGACAGAATTGAGCATACTTATGAGGTTATCTAGGTATGATCATGTATATAGGCATCACGTCCGAGACAAGTAGATCGAAACAATTCTCCATCTACTACTATTACTCCACTCATCGACCGCTATCCAGCATGCATCTAGAGTATTAAGTTAAAAACAGAGTAACGCCTTAAGCAAGATGACATGATGTAGAGGAATAAATTCATGCAATATGATAAATACCCCATCTTGTTATCCTCGATGGCAACAATACAATATGTGCCTTGCAACCCTTTACATCCTTTGGTAAGGACACCGCAAGATTGAACCCAAAGCTAAGCACTTCTCCCATTGCAAGAACTACCAATCTAGTTGGCCAAACCAAACGGATAGTTCGAAGATACTTGCAAAGATAACTCAATCATACATAAAAGAATTCAGAGAAGATTCAAATATTATTCATAGATAAGCTGGATCATAAACCCACAATTCATCAGTCTCAACAAACACACCGCAAAAAGAAGATTACATCGAATAGATCGCCACTAGAGAGGGGGAGAACATTGTATTGAGATCCAAAAAGAGAGAAGAAGCCATCTAGCTACTAGCTATGGACAAGGTCCTGAGTAAACTACTCACACTTCATCGGAGGGGCTATGGTGTTGATGTAGAAGCCCTCCGTGGTGGATGCCCCCTCCGGTGGAGCTCCGGAACAGGCCCCAAGATGGGATCTCGTGGATACAGGAAGTTGCGGCGGTGGAATTAGGTTTTTGGCTCCTCTTCTGATCGTTTGGGGATACATAGATATATATAGGAGGAAGGAGTACGTCGGTGGAGCGTCGAGGGGCCCACGAGGCAGGGGGGCGCGCCCTCCACCCTCGTGACCGCCTCTGGCACTTCTTGGAGTAGGGTCCAAGTCTTCTGGATCATGTTCGGTTGGAAAATCACGTTTCCGAAGGTTTCATTCCGTTTGGACTCCGTTTGATATTCCATTTCTTCAAAACACTGAAATAGGCAAAAAACAGCAATTCTGGGCTGGGCCTCCGGTTAATAGGTTAGTCCCAAAAGTAATATAAAAGTGGAAAATAAAGCCCAATATAGTCCAATACAGTAGATAAAGTAGCATGGAGCAATAAAAAATTATAGATACGTTGGAGACGTATCAGGCATCCCCAAGCTTAATTCCTGCTCGTCCTCGAGTAGGTAAATGATAAAAAGATAATTTTTGATGCGGACTGATACTTTGCCATAATTTCAATACAAATCTTCTTACTTGTGATATGAATATTTAGATCCAAAAAATTTAAGACAAAATTTCATATTGACACAAAAATAATAATACTTCAAGCATACTAATCAAAGAAATCAGGTCTTCTCAAAATAACATGGCAAAAGAAAGTTCATCCCTACAAAATCATATAGTTAGGCTATGCTTCATTTCCGTCACACAAAGATGTTCCCAACTTATATACCCCCGATGACAAGCCAAGAAATTGTTTCATACTCAAATAATCTCAAACTTTTTCAACCTTCACGCAATACATGAGCGCGAGCCATGGACATAGCACTATGGGTGTAATAGAATATGATGATGGGGATTGTGTGGAGAATACAAAAAAAAGAAAGTCTCATATTGACGAGGATAATCAACGGGCTATGGAGATGCCCATCAATTGATGTCAACATGAGGAGTAGGGATTGCCATGCAACGGATGCACTAGAGCTATAAGTATATGAAAGCTCTACAAAAAGGAACTAAGTGGGTGTGCATCCAACTTGCTTGCTCACGAAGACCTAGGGCACTTTGAGGAAGCCCATCATTAGAATATACAAGCCAAGTTCTATAATGAAAAATTCCCACTAGTATATGAAAGTGACAAAATGAGAGACTCTATATCATGAAGATCTTAGTGCTACTTTGAAGCACAAGTGTGGTAAAAGGATAGTAGCATTGTCCCTTCTCTCTTTTTCTCTCATTTTTTGGTCGTTTCTCTTTTTTTTGGCCTTGCTTTTTTTTATTCGTCCGAAGTCTCATCCTGACTTATGGGGGAATCATAGTCTCCATCATCCTTTCCTCACTTGGGACAATGCTATAATAATGATGATCATCACAATTTTATTTCTCTTACAACTCAACAATTACAACTCGAAACTTAGAACAAAATATGACTCTATATGAATGCCTCCGTGATGTGCGGATGGTGCAATGAATCAAGAGTGACATGTATGTAAAATAATGCATGGTGGCTTTGCCACAAATACGATGTCAACTACATGATCATGCAATGGCAATATGACAAAAGTAATGTACGTCATAATGATGATGATGGAAGTTGCATGGCAATATATCTCGGAATGGCTATGGAAATGCCATGATAGGTAGGTATGGCGGCTGTTTTGAGGAAGATATAAGGAGGTTTATGTGTGAAAGAGCGTATCATATCACTGGGTTTGGATGCACCGGCGAAGTTTGCACCAACTCTCAAGGTGAGAAAGGGCAATGCACTGCATCAAGAGGCTAGCAAAGGCGGAAAGGTAAAAGTGCGTATAATCCATGGACTCAACATTAGTCAAAAGAACTCATATACTTATTGCAAAAATTTAGAAGCCATCAAAAATCAAGTACTACGCGCATGCTCCTAGGGGGATAGATTGGTAGGAAAAGACCATCGCTCGTCCCCGACCGCCACTCATAAGGATGCACAAGCCAGGTACACTTCATGTTTCAAATTTGTTACACAACTTTAACCATACGTGGTTGCTACGGGACTTGCAAACTTCAACACAAGTATTTCTCAAATTCACAATTATCAACTAGCACGACTGTCGGTGTCAAAACCGGCGGATCTCGGGTAGGGGGTCCCGAACTGTGCGTCTAGGCGGATGGTAACAGGAGACAAGGGACACGATGTTTTACCCAGGTTCGGGCCCTCTTGATGGAGGTAAAACCCTATGTCCTGCTTGATTGATATTGATATTGTGGATGTTTACAAGAGTGGATCTACCACGAGATCAAGGAGGCTAAACCCTAGAAGCTAATCTATGGTATGATTATAAGGGTTGTTGTTCTGTCCTACGGACTAGAGCCATCCGGTTTATATAGACACCGGAGAGGGCTAGGGTTACATAGAGTCGGTTACAATGGTAGGAGATCTACATATCCGTATCGCCAAGCTTGCCTTCCACGCCAAGGAAAGTCCCATCCGGACATGGGGCGAAGTTTTCAATCTTGTATCTTCATAGTCTTGGAGTCCTGTCGATGATGATAGTCCGGCCGATGATAGTCCGGCCGATGCTGGTAGTCCGGCCATCCGGACACCCCCTAATCCGGGACTCCCTTAGTAGCCCCCGAACCAGGCTTCAATGACGATAAGTCCAGCATGCGTGTAGTCTTTGGCGTTGCAAGGCGGGTTCTCCTTCAAGTTCTACGTGCACTGCGAACGGTGTCCAGCTTCCTCATCAATGTTGCGCGTCTTGGCTTCCACGCCCAATAATGGCCTTCTTCCACGCGCCGCACGAACGTGAAAAGCCAGGGTGTCTTTTATGTTTTAGCCCCTAGTTGTGCGAATAATCTGCCTATAAGGGAGGCAAGAATCCAGATCCAAATCACCATCTTCCTCCATAAATACTCATCAAGCGCTTTTGACCAAGAATCCATTCCATCATGGACCGTCAACGCGGCTCCTCTTCTCGCGCTCCCAGCCCTTTGCTAGGAGATTGGAGGAGATGCTCTGCTCGCACAAATGAGCTGGTGAAGCTCCAAGTGGGGGATATCTCCTCCGGCCTTCATGGTTCCGGTTCGAGCCGGGCTGGCCACCTACAAAGGTGGGAAGCAAGCGGAGGTTACCCCAAATCCCAACAAAGGGGAGCGGGTATGCTTCGTCCCCTATCTGATAAGGGGGCTCGGATTTCCTGTACATCCATTCCTCCACGGGCTCCTGGAGTTCTACGGACTCCAGCTCCATCACCTCACGCCCGCCTCAATCCTGCATATTGCGGGTTACGTAGCTCTTTGCGAGCTATTCCTGGGCGTCGATCCCCACTTCGCGCTGTGGAAGAGGTTGTTCTGCCTTGTACCCCGCTCTCACGAGGGGTCCATATATCAAGTGGGCGGCGCCGAAATATGGCGCATTGCCGGGACCGGATATCCATCCGGAACCCCTAAGAAGGCGCCCGAAGACTGGCCTTCGGAATGGTTTTATATAGAAGACGCTCCGCTGCCGGACCCTGTTAGGATCAGCCTCCCGGAGTTCCGCAATGCTCCTCTAAAGAAACACCTTAGTTGGCGTCCGCGGAGCCCCCATCTGGAGAAAGACAAGAGCGTCCATTGTTTGATGGGCCGAATAAGGTTACTGGCCCATGCCGGGTTGACCATGATTGGAGTCATGGCAACATGCATTATCTTGGGGGTGCAGCCACTACAATACAGGGCCACCCATGTGGGATTTCAACGGGAGGACGATGCCACCCGTCATGGCATAAAGGGCGGATTCGGCCGAAGATCCGGTGACGATCCTGTCCAGCCTGTATAAGGGGAGAAGGAGGATTTCCTTGGACGAACCCGTTAAATGGGTTCTCCATGAATAATCCCGGCCTTGGGTAGCGAACACTCTGCGTGTCCGACCCGTGCCTTCGAAACTTAAGTTTCTTATATTGTGTTCTTCTTTCGACGCAGGAACCACGCGGACCGTGGAGGGCATGCTAAGTCCGGCTCCGCAGCCCGAGGATCGAGAGAGATCCGGGATCCGGCCTCGAAGAGGATCCGGACATAAAGGTGGAGCTAATCGACGGGTGTTCCACCAGCTCAGCATGGACAATGCTTTGAAGTCGCCATCACGGCCGACTATCCCGGACTATATCCGGCTTCCCGGTGATTGCGGCGAAGCCACGACACCGTCATTCCTTCCTTGCTTATTTCGACCACCATATATGATGGCGCTGTGCAGGAGGCGCCTTTAGGGCGAGAAGCCGAGCCCGGTGGTTGACCAACAAGGCGATTCGGACCAAGAGGCGGAAGAGGAGGCCTGACTGAAACGTCGCCGCAAAGGTGTAGCTCACAATTCATTATTTTAGAGCAACGTTCCTAGGAAGCGTTTGAGTGCTCATGACTTTTATTGGGAAAAAGCGTCCGCGGATCTGGGCGTGGAGGTTGCCAATCCAACCTCTACCAGCCAGGCTCCGCGACTTTTGGTCGAGGGGGAGGCGGCGCAAAGGCGCTGGCCGGACGTTCCTCCGACGGAGGATGCCGGGAGACTGTCCGCCACCTAGTCTGAGGTGGAGAGTGCCCTGAATCACAGGCGCCGCCGGACACTATTTCGTGACGCGTGCGTCTCCCCCGAGGCGTTGAATGCGTTTAACACGGGGACGCGCACCTTCGTGCTGCTCAAGATGGTTTTACCAGAGCCACGGGCGATATGTAAACAACATATCTGGTAAGAGACTTTAATAGTTATATATGCGAGTCCCGAGACTTAAAGTAGTTATATTAACTGATTTAAGGATCATATGAAACGAGGATCCTACTGAGAAGAATACCCAACTGTCTCAGAGCTGCAAGAGTGCAAGGCCCAACTTGAGGCTGCACTCTCTGGGCGCAGGAGGAAACGCAGGACCTCTCACAGTAACGCATTATTTTAGAAAGATAAGGGCGTTTGGCCTTTGTGCAAGTCTGAAAGAAAAATGGCGTTGCGAGTGCTTTGCGGACAAGATCCGGACAGGCAAGAAATTCTGCGCCAACTAAAGGCCGGCGAGAGGGTGCTACATAAGGTGCAGCATGAAAGGAACAAGCTCCAGGATGCCCATGCCCAGCTTGGAGAAGAGCTAAAAGGCGTTCGGGCCGAGCTGTCGGGCTCCATTAAGGAGAATCAGCGGCTTCGTCGCGGCATATATAGTAAGTGCTTGAGCGAACTCTTTTGAAAAGAAGAGTTCGGCGAGGAAGTCAATTTGACAGAATATGTCTGCAGGTATGCTCACAGGTCGCCCTACGGAGGAGATGCCCGTATCAATGGGTGATCAACTTCCCGAATTGTTGCAACTGATCAAACGAGTTCGGCAGGCAATGAGCGGCGTCATCCGGGCGTTATGGCCAGCCTTCTCCTTACCCGAGGGTCTTGGGGAGCTTGCGGAGAAGCTGCAGGGAGTGCGGTAGCGCTTCCATTTATGGAATATTTCGGCATGCCGCCAAGGTGCCGAGGAGGCACAGGCCATGGTAAAGGCAGCGGTACAAGAAGGCGGATCCCAACCACATGGCGAAGTCGGACTGTGGGGCCCGATGGGAAGAAGATCCTGTGAGTTTAGTATACGGCCAAGTGGAGTTGGCGCTAAATTTTCCCAACAGACTGTAAATTAGACAACCTATTAGGCGGGATTGAGGAAGAATACAATCGGTCGATTTGACAATGTATTATAAAATGACATACAAAATGCCTTCTAGCCGGATTGTAGATCGTTTGTCTTTGCCGACCTTTTAAGCTTCGACCTCGGGACCCTAGAGTCCGGAGTGTGTCCAAATACCTTCTCGGTTATGAAACAACCGGGGTATGCATGGAGACCGAGCGTAGGGGTCATCGGTGCTTTATCGAGACAAGTGCCCAACTAGTTATGTTATATTACATGGGTAGTAAGAAACATCTCGGGAGAATAGATCCGTTAAGGGTTCCTTTCCTCTGGGGTGGCATGCCCTAAAGTGCATGTCCGGACTGCGAAAAAAAGCGAGAAAAACATCTGGGGCAGATAAATAAGTGGATAAAAATCATCTTTTAAGTCACCGACCGAATATTCCCTTAAGAACGCTTAGCTTTCGGCTTGACCCAGTCTGAGGTACTCATCCGGCTGACCAGGCAGTAACAATCGCAGAGGTGATCCCTTTACCAACTAGCCGTACAATCGGGAACGAGGGGTAAGCACAGAGCCAGCAACCCAGCTTGGCCAAAACTTAAGTCATATCGATGCATATAATGGTGAATAAAAGGTACATGTGGAGGCTTGACACATGTCTTTGGGCGAAAGCCCGCATAATTAAGCACGGTAAAGAAGCCCCCAGGTATAATGAGTGCGGATAGCACATCAATTGCGCGCGAACGTCGCGCAAGTAGGCCCTTTAAGGCTTGGATGAATAGGGTTGAGAAGAAAGAGATAAACAAAAGACAGCTGGAAAAAAAATTGGACGGGGGGAAAGGGACGAACTCTTAGTCCGGCGCTAGGCATAGAATCGTCGGAGGCGGGCTGCGTTCCATGGGTTCGGCTCGAGTCGGTTATCCGATGCATTTCATAGACGGTACGCTCTGCTGGTCAGGACTTGATCGATGATGAAGGGGCCTTCCCATTTGGGCTTGAGCTTGTCCTTTTTTCTTGTCCGGCAGGCGTAGAACCAGTTCGCCAACGTTGTAAGTCTTGGCCCGTACTTCTCTGCTTTGATATCTTCGAGCTTGCTGTAGATAGAATGCGGAACGAGCCTTGGCGACGTCGCGCTCTTCCTCCAATGCGTCCAAGCTGTCCTGACGATCCAACTCGGCTTCTCTTTCTTCGTACATGCGCACTCGAGGTGAGTCATGAATGATGTCGCAGGGCAAAACTGCTTCTGCGCCGTATACCATAAAAAATGGTGTGAATCCGGTAGTACGGTTAGGCGTTATCCGCAGCCCCCAGAGTACGGAGTCGAGCTCCTCTACCCAATGCGTGTCAGATTTTGTAAGGGACCGCACTAGTCTGGGTTTGATGCCGCTCATTATTAGACCATTTGCTCGTTCCACTTGATCGTTGGTTTGAGGATGATAGACTGAAGCGTAATCAAGCTTGATGCCCATATTTTTGCACCATGATTTAACCTCATCGGCGGTGAAGTTCGTGCCGTTATCGGTGATGATGCTGTGGGGGACACCATAACGGTGTACTACCCGGAATATAAAGTCTATCACTGGTCCGGACTCTGCCGTTTTAACTGGCTTGGCCTCTATCCATTTGGTGAATTTATCCACCATGACCAATAGGTACTTTTGCTTGTGGGTTCCCCCTTTAAGTGGTCCAACCATGTCAAGCCCAGGACTACGAACGGCCGTGTAATGGGTATAGTTTTGAGGCGGTGGGTGGCATATGGCTCTGATTAGCAAAGAGGCGACAACCGACGCATCTTTGGACTAAGTCACGAGCATCTGCTCGGGCCGTCGACGATAAAATCCTATACTGAATGCCTTTCCTACAAGGGCCCGAGCTGCGGCGTGGTGTCCGCCTAGTCCGCATGAATTTCAGCCCGGAGGTTTCGCCCTTCCTCTTGGAGATACACCTTTGAAGGACTCGGTTGTGCTTTTCTTATAAAGTTCTCCCTCATAGACCTTGTAGGCTTTAGATCACGGACAATGCAGCGGGCCTCATTTTGGTCTTGGGAAGCTCCTGCCTAAGCAAGTAGGCGAGAATGGTTACATCCGCAGGGCAATTACTGCCATTATGTCGTGGGCGGAAGGTGTTATGTCATCGGCTGAATCGCCGGTTAGTGCGGCTTGTTCCGGTTTGTTAGTTCGGACTCCTCTTCCCATAGTACGGATGGCTTGAAGAGCCGTTCGGGGAAAGATGTTAGGAGGGACAGCGTCGCGTTTTGCGCCAATGCGTGCAAGATCGTCGGCTGCTTGGTTATTATCCCTGCCACGTGATGGAATTCAAGTCCTTCGAACCGGGCTGACATTTTTAGGACAGCGTTGCGATATGCTGCATTTTCGGATCTTTGGCGTCAAAGTCTCCGTTTATTTGGGATATTGCAAGGTTTGAATCCCCGCGCACCTCTACGCGTTGAATGCCCATGGAGATCGCCATCCGGAGACCATGTAAAAGGGCCTCGTATTCGGCTGCATTGTTGGAGTCCGTGTACATTATCTGAAGTACGTATTCGACCGTGTCCCCGGTCGGGGACGTCAACACAACGCCAGCCCCCAATCCGGCTAACATTTTGGAGCCGTTGAAGTGCATAATCCAATTGGAGTATGCGCCGTATTCTTTAGGGAGTTAAACCGGTCCATTCAGCGACAAAGTCAGCCAAAACTTGTGACTTTATAGCTCGCCGAGGTTTGTAAGATATATCAAATGGTAAGAGCTCAATGGCCCATTTTGCAATCCAGCCCGTCGGCGTCGCGATTGTTTATAATGTCGTTAAGTGGTACTTGAGAGGCCCTTGTTATCGAACACTCTTGAAAGTAGTGTCGGAGCTTCCGGGATGCCATGAACACCGCGTATGCTATCTTCTGATAGTGCGGGTAACGGGACTTGCAGGGGGTTAACACAGTGGATACGTAGTATACTGGTTTTTGAAGAGGGAATTTATGCCCTTCTTTTTATCGTTCGACGACGAGTACCGTGCTCACAACTTGATGCGTAGCTGCGATGATAACAACATTGGTTCGCCCAGGTTGGGCGCAGCCAGGACCGGATTTTTTGCCAATATGGCCTTTATTTCTTCGAGTCCGGCGGTGGCAGCATCCGTCCACTCGATGTGTTCGGTGCGCCTAAGGGGGCGAGAGAGGGGTAATGCCTTTGCTCCTGGGCGGGAGATAAAGCGTCTTAGAGCCTCCACGCATCCGATCAATTTTTGTATTTGCTTGAGGTCTTTTGGGATATCTAGCTGTGATGAGCTCGGATCTTGGCTGGGTTTGCTTCAATTCCTCTACGGATCTGATGAAGCCCAAAGAGCTTTTCCAAATTGCACGCAAAACGCATTTTTCCGGATTCAGCTTGATGTCATATGCTCTGAGGTTGTCGAATGTGAGCCTCAAGTCGTCTACTAGAGTTTTGACGTGTTTAGTTTTGACGACTATGTCGTCTGCGTATGCCTCTACTGTTTTGCCGATCTGGGTAGCCAGACATGTCTGAATCATGCGCTGATATGTTGCGCCGGCGTTTTTAAGTCCGAAGGGCATCGTGTTGAAGCAGAATGGTCCATATGTATTAATGAATGCTGTTCCGCTTGATCCGCTTCGCCATCTTGATTTGATGATAGCCGAGTATGCGTCCGAGAAGCACAATGAATCGCCCTGCGATGGCATCGATGATTTGGTCGATGAGGGGAGGAAGGGATCCTTTGGGCAGGCTTTATTTAGGTCTTTGAAATCGACACATAGGCGCGAGTTTGTCCTTCTTTGGTACCATTACCAGGTTTGCTAGCCAATCCGGATGCTTGATGTCTCTGATGAATCCGGCTTCCAATAGTTTGGCTAGCTCTTCTCCCATTGCCTGTCTTTTGGGTTCGGAAAATCGTCGAAGAGACTGTTTGACTGGCTTGAATCCTTTTAGGATGTTTAGGCTGTGTTCTGCCAACCTGCGTGGGATTCCGGGCATATCCGAGGGGTGCCAGGCAAAAATGTCCCAATTTTCCCGAAGGAATTCTCGCAGTGCGGCATCTACATCAGGGTTCAATTGTGCCCCGATGGAGGCCGTCTTTGTCGGGTCCGTTGGGTGGACCTGGAATTTTACTATTTCATCTGCTGGTTTAAAGGAGGTGGACTTGGATCTCTTATCGAGTATCACATCGTCCCTATTCACCGTAGAGCGTAGCGTGGTGAGTTCCTCTGCCGCTAGGGCTTCGGATAGTGCCTCTAAGGCTAATGCGGCTGTCTTGTTTTCGGTAGCGGAGTGCTATGTCCGGATCACTAACGAGTGATTATTCTGCGGGCCCAGGCATTTTGAGCTTCATGTACCCGTAATGGGGTGCGGCTTGAAAAATTGTGAATGCCTCTCGTCCTAATATAGCGTGATATCCGCTGTTGAGCAGGGCCACTTGGGCGTGACTTCTTCGGATCTGTAATTGTCCGGTGAGGCGAATACCACATCGAGTGTGATTTTTCCTCAGGTAGCGCCTCCCGGCTAGGGATTATTCCTCTAACGGTTGTGCTGCTTCGCTCAATATGGTTCCAGTCTATTTCCATTTTTTGAAGGGTTTCCTCATAGATGAGGTTTAATCCGCTGCCGCCATCCATGAGGACTTTTGTAAGTCGAAAGCCATTCACTATTGGACTAAGTACCAGTGCGGCTGGAGCTCGGGCTGTTCGGAATTTAGGTTCGTCGCTGGTGTTGAAGGTGATGGCTGTGTCGCTCCATGGATTGGTTGTTGCTACTTGGTAGACTTCGGCGAGGCTGCGGATTGTTCGTTTCCGTGTATTATTTGATACGAAAGTCTCGAAGACTGTTGATACCGTACCGATGTTGTTGGAGTAGTTTTCCGGGGCTAGAAGCTCCTCTCCACTTTTGGCCACCTGCCGTAATATCAAACATGCTCGAAGGCTATGTGTTGGGACGGCATATACATCTTGTGAATTTTGCAGGGTCCGCTAAGCCATCCCTCTAGTACGGTTCCGTGCCCTTTATGGGGTTTTTGCTTTTTGGTTTTTCTATCTGGTGCCTGAGTGTAATGCACCCTTTTGTTGCGGACTAGGGTTGTATTCGGGGCCGTATTGTCCCAAAATTTATTTTCGGTTGTCCGGAAACTCTCCATCGACAAGATACTTTCGTACTATGGACGCCAGTCGTGGCGTGTAATTTCACGACGGCCGACGGCGTTCAAGATTCCTCGTCCGTGCAATTATTGCAAAAAATTGAAATATGCGTTTTCCTCTCGGCAGTCCTTTATCCTGTCCATAACGGGAGGAATCGCCCAAGAGTGATGTCTTGTCTCAGCGGGCTCTTGCCGAATTAGAGATAGATCGCATATGTCTGGGCGGGTGGGTGGAACTAAGTCCAGAACCCTACCCATCTCAAGGCTCGAAGGCCGAGAAGTTTCCAACTTTGGAAGCTTGGATTTCTGGACGTTGTCCAACGAGTCTGGTCCGATGCCTGACTTTAAGTTCAGTGCTTGATCGAAGCCCGTCCCTCCGCGGGAATCCGGCATGGGGGGTTCGGGAGCCCGGACATGACTAGTTTTCAATACAGGAGAAGCGTCGCCGCATTGTTCCTCTACCACTGCAACGTGGTGGGTGACCTGGGGAGAGTTAATCTCTCTCAGATCGGTTTTAAGCCCAATCTGATCGTAGTCTCATGGCGAATCCCAGAGGCGATGCGATCCAAGAGCTCGTTTACGGACGAGAGCTCTATTGGATCCAGCCGCTCGGCGAATTCCGAGCTGACGCGAAAATTGCTTTTGACGACTTGAGAGGTCATTGTCGAAGCGATGGCCGGACAGGCGGTCATAAGAAAACCACCTAGCCGGATAGTTTGGCCGGCGGCCAAGGCTCCTTTGGCGAAAATACCGTCCTTGAAGATGGGAGGAGGCATCCTTCCTATCGGTGGCAACCTGAAGGAACTCTCAATGAAAGCACCAATGTCGGTGTCAAAACCGGCGGATCTCGGGTAGGGGTCCCAACTGTATGCGTCTAGGCGGATGGTAACAGGAGACAAGGGACACGATGTTTTACCTGTGTTTAGGCCCTCTTGATGGAGGTAAAACCCCACGTCCTGCTTGATTGATATTGATATTGTGGATGTTTACAAGAGTGGATCTACCACGAGATCAAGGAGGCTAAACCTAGAAGCTAGCCTATGGTATGATTGTAAGGGTTGTTGTTACATCCCTACGGACTAGAGCCATCCGGTTTATATAGACACCGGAGAGGGCTAGGGTTACATAGAGTCGGTTACAATGGTAGGAGATCTACATATCCGTATCGCCAAGCTTGCCTTCCACGCCAAGGAAAGTCCCATCCGGACACGGGGCGAAGTCTTCAATCTTGTATCTTCATAGTCTTGGAGTTCGGTCGATGATGATAGTCCGGCCGATGATAGTCCGGCCGATGCTGGTAGTCCGGCCATCCGGACACCCCCTAATCCGGGACTCCCTCAACGACTTTGATATTATTACCTCCATATCTCAAAACAATTATCAAGCATCAAACTTATCTTAGTATTTAATGCACTCAAAATAAAGTTTCACATATCTTGAATACCAAGTATATTAACATTAAGCAAATTACCATGCTATTAACGACTCTCAAAATAATCTAAGTGAATCATGAGATATCAAGTTTCTATAAAACAAATCCACCACCGTGCACTAAAAGATCTAAGTGAAGCACTAGAGCAAAAATTATCACGCTCAAAAGATATAAGTGAAGCACATAGAGTATTCTAAAAAATTCCAAATCATGTATGGCTTTCTCAAAAGGTGTGTACAGCAAGGATGACTGTGGTATACTAACAAGCAAAGACGCAAATAATACAAGACGCTCCAAGCAAAACACATATCATGTTGGTGAATAAAAATATAGCTCCAAGTAAATTACCGATGGAAGTGGACGAAAGAGGGGATGCCTTCCGGGCATCCCCAAGCTTTGACTTTTTGGTGTCCTTGGATTATCTTGGGGGTGCCATGGGCATCCCCAAGCTTAGGCTCTTTCCACTCCTTGTTCCATAATACATCAAAAGAATTCACCCAAAACTTGAAAACTTCACAACAAAAAACTCAATAGAAATCTCGTGAGCTCCGTTAGAGAAAGAAAACAAAAGAATACTCTAAGGTACTTTAATGAAATCATTCTTTATTTATATTGGTGTTAAACCTACTGTATTACAACTTCTCTATGGATCATAAACTATTTTACTAGCCATAGATTCATCAAAATAAACAAACAACACACGAAAAATAGAATCTGTCAAAAACAGAACAGTCTGTAGTAATCTGTAACTAACGCAAACTTCTGGCGTGGACAATTTGTTTATTGACCAGCAGCAATTTGAATCACTATTTTATCACGTCCTGGTGATTTTTAACAATTCGGGCACTGAGCGCAAAGATTCTGGAAATTACAGCAAGATCAAATAACTATCACCCAAGAAGATCCAATAGGTTCAACTTGGCACAAACACTAATTAAAAGATAAAAACACATCTAAACAGAGGCTAGATGAATTATTTATTCCTAAACAGAAGCAAAAACAAAAAACACAAAATAAAATTGGGTTGCCTCCCAACAAGCGCTATTGTTTAACGCCCCTAGCTAGGCATAAAAGCAAAGATAGATCTAGGTATTGCCATATTTAATTTTCAGTTTTTTAGCGGAGTCATGTTCGAATCCGGGGGGTTCTTCCCTCTTCCCGTCATACTCGGAAATTTTTAGATCCAAAGAATCCAACCGTTTATTACAAAGAGTAATCAACATATTCATACGGTTAAGATTTCCGCTAATATTTTTAAGAGGCTCAAGAGACTTTTGTAAAATCTTTGTTACTTCGCAAATCTTCTCAAACATTTGGGTCTCTTCCTGGGTAGGATGAGATCCTCCCTTTTGGGGTGGTGTTCCCACCATTCCCTCTATAATTTCATGCGCAATACTGGGATAAATTTCAATGAAATTTCCCTTGGCCATGCAATCCAGGAGGTGTCTATATGTCATATTTAAACCAACATAAAAATTCCGAAAAAGGATTCTATAGTTCACCTCTAGGGTGCATTTACGATAAGATTCCATCATCCTATACCAAGCATCTTTTAAGTTTTCTCCCTGCCTTTGCTTGAAGTGAAGAACTTCAAACTCGGGAGACATAGGAGTAGATAAGGGACTAGTCATGATGACAAGCAAGCAAACTAACACACGAGCAAACAAACGGAAGAGGAAAAGGCAACGGAAAGAGAGTAGGAGATTGGGAAAGAGAGGGCAAATAAAACGGCAAGGGTGAAGTGGGGGAGAGGAAAACGAGAGGCAAATGGCAAATAATGTAATGCGAGAGATAGGGATTGTGATGGGTACTTGGTATGTTGACTTTTGCGTAGGCCTCCCCAGCAACGGCGCCAGAAATCCTTCCTGCTACGTCTTGAGCTTGCGTAGGTTTTCCCCGAAGAGGAGAGGATGATGCAGCACAATAGCGTAAGTATTTCCCTCAGTTTTTGAGAACAAAGGTATCAATCCAGTAGGAGGCCACACGCAAGTCCCTCGTACCTACACAAAACGATAGCTACTCGCAACCAACGCGATTAGGGGTTGTCAATCCCTTCACGGTCACTTACGAGACTGAGCTCTGATAGAGATAATATTTTTGGTATTTTTGGTATAAAGATGCAAAGTGAAAAGTAAAAGCAAAGTTAAAACAAAGCAAGTATAGAGATTGATATGATGAGAATAGACCCGGGGGCCATAGGTTTCACTAGTGGCTTCTCTCAAGAGCATAAGTATTCTACGGTGGGTGAACAAATTACTGTTGAGGAATTGACAGAATTGAGCATAGTTATGAGGTTATCTAGGTATGATCATTGAGGGAGTTCCGGACTAGGGGGTGTCCAGATAGCCGAACTATCATCATCGGCCGGACTCCAAGACTATGAAGATACAAGATTGAAGACTTCGTCCCGTGTCCGGATGGGACTTTTCTTGGCGTGGAAGGCATGCTTGGCGATACGGATATGTAGATCTCCTACCTTTGTAACCGACTCTGTGTAACCCTAGCCCTCTCCGGTGTCTATATAAGCCGGATGGCTTTAGTCCATAGGACGAACAACAATCATTACCATAGGCTAGCTTCTAGGGTTTAGCCTCTTCGATCTCGTGGTAGATCCACTCTTGTAACACACATCATCAATATTAATCAAGCAGGACGTAGGGTTTTACCTCCATCAAGAGGGCCCGAACCTGGGTAAAACATCGTGTCCCTTGTCTCCTGTTACCATCCGCCTAGACGCACAGTTCGGGACCCCCTACCCGAGATCCGCCGGTTTTGACACCGACATTGGTGCTTTCATTGAGAGTTCCTCTGTGCCGTCACCATTAGGAAGGATGCATTTTCCTGTCTTTAAAGATGGCGCCGTCGTCAAGGGAGCTTTGGCCGCCGGCCAGACTATCCGGCTAGGCGGTTTTCTCTTGACCGCTTGTTCGGCCACCGCCCCGACAATGACCTCTCAAGTCATTAAAAGCAATCTTCACGTCAGCTCGGAATTCGCCGAGCAGCTAGATCCGATTGAGCTCTCGTCTGTAAACGAGCTCTTGGATCGCATCGCCGCCCTGGGAGTCGCTACCGACTACGATCAGATTGGGCTTAAAACCGATCCGAGAGAAATTAACTCTCCTCAGGGTTACCCACCACGTTGTCGTGGTAGAGGAACAATGCGGCGACTCTTCTTCTATGTTAAAATCCAACTATGTCCGGATTCCGGATCCCTCCATGCCGGATTCCCGCGGAGGGACGGACGCTAATCAAATACTGAACCTAAAGTCAAGCATCGGACCAGATTTATTGGAAAGCGCTCAGCAAACCAAGCTTCCGAATCCGGAAGCTTCTTGGCCTTTGAGCCTCAGACCGGGCGGGGTTCCGAACTTAATTCCACCCGCCCACCCAAACATAAGCGATCTATCTCAAATACGGCAAGAGCCCGATGAAACAGTACATCATTACTAGGCCAGATTCCTCCTGGTTATGAACAAGATAAAGGACTGCCGTGAAGAAAGTGCGATTTCTATCTTCTGCAACAATTGCATGGACAAGGGAATCATAAACGCCATCAGTCGTTGCGAAGTTTCACGCCTCGTCGACCTAGCGACCATCGTACAAAAATACTGCGCGATGGAGAGTGCCTGGAAAACCGAGTTTTGGGACAATCCGGCGCTGAATACAAACCCAGTCCGAAATAAAAGGGTGCTTCATACTCAACCACCTGGGTTAAAAACCAAAATGCAAAAACCCCCTAAGGGGTATGGAACCGTACTGGAGGGATGGCTCAACGGACCCTGCAAAATCCACAGTACGGAGGGCGCCACTCCAACACGCAGCCTTCGAGCGTGTTGGATACTACGGCAGGTGGCCAAAAGTGGCGAGGCTTTTTAGCCCAGGCAACCAACCCAGCAGTACCAAAGACGGTATTAATAGTCTTGAGACTTTCGCATCAAATAACATGCGGAAGCGAACAATCTGCAGCCTCGCCAAGTCCACCAAGTAGCAACAACAAATCCATGGAGCGACACGGCTATCACCTTCAACGCCAGCCCGAACCTAAATTCGAATAGCTAGAGCACCAGCCGCATTGGTCCTCGATCCGATAGTGGGCGGTTTTCGTCTTACTAAGGTACTCATGGATGGCGGCAGCGGATTAAACCTCATCTATGAGGAAACCCTTCAAAAATGGAAATTGACTGGAGCCGCATTGAGCGAAGCAGCACAACCTTCGGAGGGATAATCCCTAGTCGAGAAGTACGCTGCACAGGGAAAAATCACACTAGATGTAGTGTTCGGCTCACGGACAATTACATGTCCGAGGAGGTCACGTTCAAGTGGCCCCATTCGGCAGCGGATATCACGCTTTGTTAGGGCGAGAGGCATTCACAATCTTCCAAGCTATACCCCACTACGGGTACATGAAGCTCAAAATGCCCGGACCCAATGGGATAATCACTCTCGCTGATGATCCGGATATGACACTCTGTCTTTGAAAATAAGAACAAGCTGGCCCTAGAGGCATTGTCTGAGGCCCTAGCGGCAGAGGAACTAACTACGCTGCGCTCCAAAGTGGATAGGGACGATGTGATTCTCGATAAGAGGTCCAAGTCCACCTCTTTTAAACCAGCGGACGAAATAGTCAAAATTCAGGTCCATCCAACGGACCCCACAAAGACGGCCTCCATTGGGGCACAATTAAGTCCTGATGTCGAAGCCAAGACCACGAGAATTCCTTCGGGAAAATTGGGACATTTTTGCCCGGCACCCTTGAGACATGCCAGGAATCCCACGCAGCTGGCAGAGCACAGCCTAAATATCCTAAAAGGATTCAAGCTATCAAACAAGCTCTTGGCGATTTTCCGAACCCAAAAGAGGCAATGGGAGAGGAGCTAGCCAAACTCTTAGAAGCCGGATTCATCGGAGATATAAAACATCCGGACTGGCTAGCCAATCTAGTAATGGTACCAAAAAGGACAAATCTGGCGCCTCTGCGTCGATTTTAAAGACCTTAACAAGGCCTGTCAAAGGACCCTTTCCCCTCCCTCGCATCGCCCAAATCATCGATGCTACCGCGAACACGATTCATTGTGCTTCCTCGGCGCATACTCCGGATACCATCAAATCAAGATGGCGGAGAAAGATCAGGCTGCAACGGCATTCATCACTCCATATGGGCCATTCTGCTTCAAACAATGCCCTTCGGACTCAAAAACGCCGGCGCAACATATCAGCGCATGATTCAAACATGTCTGGCTACCCAGATAGGCAAAACAGTAGAGGCATACGTAGACGATGTGGTCGTCAAGACCAAACACGTCGGAGCTCTAGTAGAAGACTTGAGGGTGACATTCGACAACTTCCGAGCATATGACATTAAACTCAATCCAGAAAAATGCGTCTTCGGCATACCAGCCGGAAAGCTCTTGGGCTTCATCGTATCCGGTAGAGGAATTGAAACAAACCCGGCCAAAATCCGAGCTCTGTCACAATTGGATATTCCAAAAGACCTCAAGCAGATACAAAAACTAACCGGATGCGTAGCGGCCTTAAGTCGCTTCATCTCCCGTTTGGGAGAAAAGGCTCTGCCCCTCTACCGCCTCCTCCCACAAGACCGAACATTGAATGGACGGATGCTACCACAGCGGACTCGAAGAAATAAAGGCCATCACGGCAACAAATCCGGTTCGGCGCGCCCAACCTGGGCGAACCTATGTTATTATATATCGCAGCAACACATCAAGTTGTCGGTAGCGGTACTCGTCGTTGAATGAGAAAGCGAAGGGCACAGATTCCCTCTTCAAAAACCAGTGTACTACGTATCCACTGTTCTAACTCCATGGAAATCCCCGTACCCACATTATCAAAAGATAGCGTATGCAGTGTTCATGGCATCCCGGAAGCTGCGACACTACTTTCAAGAGTGTTCAATAACGGTGGCCTCCGAAGTACCTCTCAACGATATTATGAACAATCGCGGCCTTAGCAGGCAGGATTGCAAAATGGGCTATCGAGATCTTAGCATTTGACTTTACCTACAAACCACGGCGAGCTATAAAGTCGCAGGTTACGGCTGACTTAAATGGCGAATGGACCGGCCGAACTCCCTAAAGAGTACTGGCGTACTCTAACTAGATCATGCATTTCGACGGATCCAAAATGTTGGCTGGCTTGGGGGCTGGCGTCGTCTGGCGTCCCCTAGCCGGAGACACAATCCAATACGTACTTCATATAATGTACATGGACTCCAACAACGCAGCCGAATACGAGGCCCTTCTACATGGCCTCCGGATGGCAATCTCCATGGGCACTCAACGCCTAGAGGTGTGCGGGGATTCAAAGCTCGCAATATCCCAAGTAAATGTAGACTTTGACGCCAAATATCCAAAAGTGGCAGCTTACCGCAACGCCGTCCTAAAAATGTCAGCTCCGTTCGAAGGACTCGAATTCCACCATGTAGCCCGGGATAATAACCAGGCAGCAGACGTGTTAGCACGCATCGGTGAACGAGACACCGTCCTCCAAACATCTTCTGGAGCGGCTCTTTAAGCCATCCGTATTATGGGAAGAGGAGTCCGGAAATAACAATCCGGAGCCAGCTGCATCACCTAACTCGAGACCATTACGACACAATCGGCAGCTCAGCCAATGAAATAACACCTTCAGCTCACGAAATAATGGTAGTAATTGCCCCGTGGACAGAACCATTCCTAGCCTACTTAATGCGGCAGGAACTTCCGAAGACCAAAATGAGGCCCGCTGCATAGTTCGGCGATCTAAAGCGTACAAGGTCCATGAGGGAGAACTTTATAAGAAAAGCACAACTGGAGTCCTTCAAAGGTGTATCTCCGAAGAGGAAGGGCGAAATCTCCTGGCTGAAATTCACGCCGGACTCGGGCACCACGCTGCAGCCGGGCCCTTGTAGGCAAGGCCTTCCATTACAAGATTTTATTGGCCGACAGCCGGGCAGATGCTCGGGACTTAGTCCAACGATGTGTCGGTTGCCGGCTCTTTGCTAATCGAGCCACATGCCACCCATCGCCCTCAAAACTATACCCATTACACGGCCGTTCATGATGCGGGGGCTTGACATGGTTGGACTCCTTAAAGGGGAACCCACAAGCACAAATACTTATTGGTCATGGTGGACAAATTCACCAAATGGATTGAGGCCAAGCCGGTTAAAGCGGCAGAATCCGGACCGGTGATAGACTTCATATCCGGGGTAGTACACCGTTTTGGCGTCCCCCACAGCATCATCACCGATAACGGCACGAACTTCACGGCCGACGAGGTTAAACTCTGGTGCAAAAACATGGGCATCAAGCTCGATTACGCAGTCTATCACCCCAAACTAACGGTCAAGTCGAGCGAGCAAATGGTCTAACCATGAGCGGCATCAAACCCAGACTAGTGCGGTCCCTCAAGGAATCTAACACGCACTGGGTAGAGGAGCTCGACTCCGTACTTTGGGGGGTACAGACCACGCCAAACCGAACTACTGGATTCACTCCATTTTTCATGGTATACGGCGCAGAGGCAGTTCTGCCCTGCGATATAATTCATGACTCACCTCGTGTGCGCATGTACGAAGAAAGAGAAGCCGAGTTGGATCGGCAGGACAGTTTGGACGCCTTAGAGGAGGAGCGGGACGTGGCAAAGGCTCGTTCTGCATTTTATCAGCAGCAGGCTCGAAGCTATCACAGCAAAGAAGTACGGGCCAAAACTTACAATGTTGGCGAACTTGTTCTACGCCTGCCGGACAAGAAGAAGGACAAACTCAAGCCCAAGTGGGAAGGTCCCTTCATCATCGACCAAGTCCTGACTGGCGGAGCATACCGTCTACGTAACACATCTGACAACCGACTCGAGCCGAACCCATGGAACGCATCCCGTCTCCGAAGATTCTACGCCTAACGCCGGACTCCGAGTTCATCTCACTCCCCCGTCCACCTTTTTATATTTTTTACTGTCTCTTGTCCCCCTCCTTCTTCCCACTTTTTTTTCTATACCTTTCATAGGCTGATTTGCGCTTTGTTCGCACACACTTGATGTGCTCCTGACACTCATTATACCTGGGGGCTTCTTCAATGAAGCTTATTCATCTGAGCTTCATGCCCAATACATGCGTCATACTTCCGCATGTACCTTTTATTCACCATTGTATGCATCGATATGACTTAAGTTTTGGCCAAGCTGGGTTGCTCGGCTCTGTGCTTACCCCTCGTTCCCGATTGTTCGGCTAGGAGGTAAAGGGAGCACCTCTGCGATTGCTACTGCCGGGTCAGCCGGATGTGTACCTCAGACTGGGTGAAGCCGAAAGATAGCATTCTTAAGAGAATATTCGGTCGGTGACTTGAAAGATGATTTATTACTTACTTATTTATCTGCCCCCAGATGCTTTTTCTACTATTTTCGCAGTCCGGCATTGCACTTTAGGGCATGCCTCGAGAAAGGAACCCTTAATGGAACTATTCTCCTGGAAGATGTTTCTTACTAACCATGTAATATAACATAACTAGTTGGGCACTTATGCGATAAAGCAATTATGACCCCGACGCCTTGTCTCCATGCATGCCCGGTTCTTTTATAACCGTAAGGGTATTCGGACACACTCCGGACTGTTGGGTCCCGAGGTTGAAGCGAAACGGTCCATAAGACAAACGATCTACAATCCGGCTAGAAGGCATTGTACATGTCATTTCAAATTACATCGTCAAACCGGTGATTGTACTCCTCCTCGGTCCCATCTAACAGGCTGTCTAATTTCTGATCTGTTGGGAATATTCGCGGCCAGTTCTACTTGGCCGTACATCAACTCACAGGATCTCCTTCCCATCGGCCCCGCAGTCCGACCTCGGCCATGTGGTTTGGGTCAGCCTTGGTAACGTGTCTTCACCATGGCCCAGGCCTCCTGGCGCCTGACGGCAGCCGATATCTTCCACAAGCGGAGGCATCGCCGTGCTCCTGACAAGCTTCTAAGCAAGCTCACCAAGGCCCTCGGGTAGGGAGGCGGATGGCCATAAAGCATGAGCAGCGCCACTCGCCGCTTTGCCCGAACACGTTCGAGCAATTGCACCCGGCTCGGGAAGTTGGTCACCCGTTGACCCGAGCATTTCCTCCATGAGGCGACTGTGAGCACACCTAAAGACATATTTACGTCAATCGACTTCCTCGCCAATTCTTCTTTTCAAAGGAATTTGTTCAAGCACTTACTATAAATGTCGCGAGCAGCTGATTCTCCTTCACGGAGCTAGACAGCTGGGCGAACACCTTTCAGCTCTTCTCCTCGCTGGGTGTGGGCATCTTGGAGCTTGTTTCTCTCTGCTGCACCTTCATAAGCACCCTCTCGCCGGCCCTTAGGCGACGCAGATGCTGTTGCTTGTCCGGATCTAGTCCGGCGCCCTCTGCAATATTATTGTCGATTCACGCCGCACTTTGTTAAATAATTATCTTTTCAAAGCACGTCTTACCGGTGGGGGTCTCCGTGGCTCCCCCTGTGGCGGCCAGTGCGGCCTCAAGTTGGGCCTTGCACTCTTGGAGCTCCTGGGACAGATGGGTATTCTTCTCCATAAGATCATGTATAATAATTGATCCTTAAATCAGTTATTTCAACTATTTTAAGTCTCGGGGGCTACTGGCATATATAACTATTAAAATTACTTACCCGTATGTCTTTCACATACTGCTCCGTGGCTCTGGTTAACCCATCTTGAGCGGCACGGAGGTGCGCGTTCCGCATCAAAGGCATTTAATGCCTCGGGAGAAACACGCGTTACGAAGAACTGTCGGTGATGCCTGTGATTCATGGCGCTCTCCACCTCGCACCGGGTGGCGGACAGCTGTCGGCATCCTCCGTCGGAGGAGCGTCCGGCTCACGCCTTTGTATTCGCCTCCCCTCCGGGACCATGCGTTGGAGCATGGTGGCGAGGCTTGATTGGCAACCTCTCCGGACCTTTGTCCGACGAGCGCTCTTTACGGAAAAGTTATGAGCATTAATATACCTCTGGGATCCTTCCCTTAAAAATAGCGGTGCTCCGTACCGTTGAGGCGACGACGTTTGGTTCGTCGCACTCCTCTTCCGCTTTCTTTGGGCGGGTGACCCTTGTTGGTCGGCCGCGCGGTTCGACTTCCCGCCTTAAAGGCACCTCCTGCGATGCACCATCGGTATGGGATGGTCAGAATTGAGCTTGGATCAAATGATGGTGTCAAGACCTCGGTCGTAGTCACACAGGAGGCCGGAAAAAAGCGGGGTAGTCAGCCGTAATGGCGACTAGGGCATTGTCTATGCTACGTTGGTGGAACACCCGTCAATCAGCTCCACCTTTATGTCCGGATCCTCTTCGGAGGTCGGATCAAGGGATCATTCCGGATCCTCGGGCTGTGGAGTTAGGCTTCGTATGCCCTCCACGTCCCGGCGCAGCTCCTGCGTCGAAATCACAGAGTAAGATGCTTGACTTTAAAAGTATGGATCGGGTAGATGAACATCCGCTTACCCAGCTCCGAGGGTTATTCATAGAAAATCCATTCAACGGATTCGTGTGGAGGAAGTCCTCCTCCTCTCCCTTGTACAAGCCAGACAGGATCTTTGCCAGATCGGCTGCCGAGCCTGGCCCTTTGCGGCCATGACGGGTGGCGTCATCTTCCCCGTTGAAATCCCACATAGGGTGGCCCCTATATTGGAGTGGCTGCACCCCTCGCATAATGCACGTGGCCATGACTCCAATCATGGTCAATCCGAGTGGGCGATAACCTAATCCGGCCCATCGAGATAATGGGCGCTCCTATCATCTTCTGTTGAGGGCTCATGGCGCCAACTCGAGCGTTTCTTCAAGGGAGCATTGTTGAACTCCGGGAGGCCGAACCGAACTGGATCCGCAGAGGCGTCCTCCATGTAGAACCATTCCGAAGGCCGGTCTTGGGACGCCTTCTTCGGTGCGGATAGATATCCGGTCGCTGCGATGCTCCATATTTCGGATCCGCCCACTAGGTATATCTACACCTCATGAGAACGGGGTACGAGACAATACAATCTGTTCGTCAGGGCAAAATGGGGCTCGATGCCCAAGAACAGCTCGCAAAGAGCTACGAAGCCCGCGATGTGCAAAATGGAGGCGGGCGTGAGGTGGTGAAGCTGGAGTCCGTAGAAGTCTAGGAGCCCCCGGAGAAATGGATGTATGGGAAATCCGAGTCCCCTTATTAGATAGGGGACAAAGCATACCCGCTCCCCTTTAGAAGGGTTGGGGATGCTCTCCGCCTGCTTTCCACCCTTGTAGGTGGCTAGTCCGGCTCGAACCGGAACCATGAAAGCTGGGGGAAGATATCCCTCGGTTTGGAGTGCCACTAGCTCGCTGTGTGGAACTGAGCATCTCCCCCAATCTCCTGGCTTAGGGCTGGGAGCGCGAGAGGAGGAGCCGCATCGGCTATCCATGATGGAATGGATTTTTGTCAGAGGCGCTTCAATGAGAACTTGCGGATGGAGGATGGTGTGAGCTGGATCTAGATCCTCGCCTCTCTTATAGGCGGCTCGTTCGCACTGACTAGGGGTAAAATGTAAAAATACCCCAGCCTTTCGCATTAAATGCGACACGTGGAAGAAGGCCATTATTGGGCGTATAAGCCAAGGAGCGCAACATTTATAAGGAAGCCGGACACTATTCGACGGGAACATGAAGTTTGAAGGAGAACCCGCCTTGCAACGCCGAAGACAATATACGCGTCGGACTCGTCGTCGCTGAAGCCCGATTCGGGGTCTACTGAGGGAGTTCCGGACTAGGGGGTGTCCGGATAGCCGAACTATCATCATCGGCCGGACTCCAAGACTATGAAGATAGAAGATTGAAGACTTAGATCCTGCGTCCGGATGGGACTTTCCTTGGCGTGGAAGGCAAGCTTGGCGTCTGGATATGTAGATCTCCTACCTTTGTAACCGACTCTGTGTAACCCTAGCCCTCTCCGGTGTCTATATAAACCGGATGGCTTTAGTCCATAGGACGAACAACAATCATACCATCGGCTAGCTTCTAGGGTTTAGCCTCTTCGATCTCGTGGTAGATCCACTCTTGTAACACACATCATCAATATTAATCAAGCGGTGACGTAGGGTTTTACCTCCATCAAGAGGGCCCGAACCTGGGTAAAACATCGTGTCCCTAGTCTCCTGTTACCATCCGCCTAGACGCATAGTTCGGGACCCCCTACCCGAGATCCGCCGGTTTTGACACCGACAATCATGTATATAGGCATCACGTCCGAGACAAGTAGATTGAAACGATTCTGCATCTACTACTATTACTCCACTCATCGACCGCTATCCAGCATGCATCTAGAGTATTAAGTTAAAAACAGAGTAACGCCTTAAGCAAGATAGCGTGATGTAGAGGAATAAATTCATGCAATATGATAAATACCCCATCTTGTTATCCTCGATGGCAACAATACAATACGTGCCTTGCAACCCTTTACATCCTTTGGTAAGGACACCTTAAGATTGAACCCAAAGCTAAGCACTTCTCCCATTGCAAGAACTACCAATCTAGTTGGCCAAACCAAGCGGATAATTCGAAGAGACTTGCAAAGATAACTCAATCATACATAAAAGAATTCAGAGAAGATTCAAATATTATTCATAGATAAGCTGGATCATAAACCCACAATTCATCGTCTCAACAAACACACCGCAAAAACAAGATTACATCGAATAGATATCCACGAGAGAGGGGGAGAACATTGTATTGAGATCCAAAAAGATAGAAGAAGCCATCTAGCTACTAGCTACGGACCCGAAGGTCTGAAGTGAACTACTCACACTTCATCGGAGGGGCTATGGTGTTGATGTAGAAGCCCTCCGTGGTGGATGCCCCCTCCGGCGGAGCTCCGGAATAGGCCCCAAGATGGGATCTCGTGGATACAGGAAGTTGCGGCGGTGGAATTAGGTTTTTGGCTCCTCTTCTGATCGTTTGGGGATACGTAGGTATATATAGGAGGAAGGAGTATGTTGGTGGAGCGTCGAGGGGCCCACGAGGCAGGGGCGCGCCAGGCGCCTCCACCTCGTGACCGCCTGGCACTTCTTGGAGTAGGGTCCAAGTCTCCTGGATCACGTTCGGGTGGGAAATCATGTTCCCGAAGGTTTCATTCCGTTTGGACTCCGTTTGATATTCCGTTTCTTCGAAACACTGAAATAGGCAAAAAAAAATAGCAATTCTGGGCTAGGCCTCCGGTTAATAGGTTAGTCCCAAAAGTAATATAGAAGTGGAAAATAAAGCCAAATATAGTCCAAAACAGCAGATAAAGTAGCATGGAGCAATAAAAAATTATAGATACGTTGGAGACGTATCACTACCCTGAGCATTCGTGCTGCTAGCCTGACCTGACCACACAGGCATGTAATTAGCTGGAGTCAGGCCACCAAAATCGGAGGCCTGAGACTCAGGCACGCGCATGCAGCTTACTTTAATGATTCACTAGCATATTGATGGGTGTATGTATGTGCTGCATGCATGTAGCAATCAGTGCTTGCTATCATTTTTTATTGCGTCATGCTCAGGCATGCTCAGGCACGAACCAAACAGCATCCCAGCTAGGTTGCCTCGTCACGCTAAAGTCGCAAGAATCACCGGCTACTCTCGGGCGTCTATTTTCCTCAAGCATGCTACTCAGGTCACCAACCAAACAGGCCCTAAATTTGTGAACATATACCGTCTGTTGCTACATTATCTATATATTTGCATCAAATCTTTGTTACATTATCTATTTTTATTTCTATATTTTTGTACTTTGCTTTCATCTATATATTGATTTGTTCTATTAGTTACTCACATATTTGCATCTTGCTTTGTTATTTCAATATATCTAATTTACGATCTTAATTTTCATTTCAAGCAGTATATCCCTTGCTTTGCAAGAACAGGAGTAGAAGGAAATCCTGGGCTTTACTTTGTTGGTGACTCCCAGGATGTCATATTGACAACGCAACATGGATTTACAATGTCGGTTAGCGTAAAACTTGATAAAAATGGTCACTCCTATTTTAATGCGGACCTTTGGAGAAAAATGTCTAAGTGTTATGAACTGAAAGATGGCAATAAAATTCTAGTGCATGCACCACAGCCTGGTCTCATTGACATGGATGTTTACTTACCCAACGTCATCAGTCGATCAAAGTCTGATCGAGGTTAGTGTCCTTTCAACTTTCTCCATGCTGTCATATTACTTAGCAAAATTGGGGTATTTGTTCTGACTAATTGATCACTATTTAAGCAACCAATTGTGATATCATATTCTGACTCCGTTCCTAGGCAGTAACAAATTCTATTTACCAATTTATGCGCACTATATATTCTTCTACCATGTTCTGAATAAATAATACATTTCCACCTTTTAAGCAGGATATGTTGGATGCATAGTGAACGATCTGTATGTTACTAAGCATACCAAATTTCATTGGAAGGACTTGAAGCCTGTCATAAACTTTGTTGATAATCCGACAGAGATACCACGACGTATGAACACTGGATTTTGGATGGGATTAATTAGACCTATGGTGCACACACTGAACAAGACCAATTGTGTGCACAAAATGCTGGTAAAAAGTCTTATTTTAATGTTGATGCTCATAAACTATATATATATATATATATATATATATCTTCAACGATATGTTGGAATTGGTTTTTATTCTACATGTCAACAGAAATTGCCCCTGTAGCCTGGATTGATTTCCCGGCATGGTCGAGTTACACTTGTGCCTGCTAATAACGCCAAAGTGATTGCAAGGTACTGCATTTCCAGCAGAAATGGAACCATTTAAATTAACAAGTTCTCGCTTCTCGTGGCAATGCATCCATATTAGAAAATTGGAGACATTGTTCTACTCATGCTCTACCAAGGCACATAAGGGCTCTTCCTTTTCATTGACGAGATGCCGAGTCATCGTGATCAAGCTGCTTCCAGTGGATAGTTGTGGTTGTTGGCCCTCAGCCTCTTAAAATGTGCTAGTTGTTACTATATATGTTAAGTATGTAGATATGGACCATATGGTTGTTGGCCCTTAGCCTCTTAAAATGTGATAGTTGTTACTATGTTAAGTATGTAGATATGGACCTTATGGTTGTCCAAACCGTGTTACGAAGATCCTCCTTTTGTCGAATAGTGTAACCACTATATATATATATATATATATATATATATATATATATATATATATATATATATATATGTGTGTGTTACTCAAATGTTGTTACCCAAGTTCATAAATTTTCATGGAGAGTATTAGTATCGTACATAGTTCATTGAGTTTAAGCGTGTGCCCGATGTCCAGAAGGCATTTGCATATTAACTGTCCATATTGCAAATTCCCGCACATGTTAACATAAGGAAACGTATGTGTAACATACTAATCATCGCTGCACAGTACTATAAGCGCATCGTGTGCGATACTCCTAGCCACCATAAGCAACTAGTTTGCATTTTCAAAGTTTTTGTACACACAGAATCGCACATGAAGTAAATGCGTATTGACCGTCTCAGGTTGTAATTTCTCATCGCAAACAGTTCATCCAAGTCGGCTGTTTGCCACGTATCACACAGATCTTGTTTACACGACTCGTTTGTGTTCTTTTGGTTCATCGCAAACAGTTCACCCATGTGAACTGTATGCCGCATATCACACACATCTTGTCAAGTTGAACCGTTTCTGTTGTGTCCCCTAATCGAAAACAGTTCATCCGAGTGAACCGTATGCCGTATATCGCACACACATTGATATGGTTGCCCGTTTCTGTTGTCCTACCTCATCGCAAACAATTCGAATGGATTAACCGTGTGTCATGCATCGCACACACATTGAGATGGCTTCCCATTTCTGTTGTTCTGCCTCATCGCAAATAGTTGGAATGGATTAACCGTGTGCCCTGCATCCACACGCAACTAAAATCTGAACCATGTTTGATGGCTCCGCCATTGCAAACATTTTGCACCTTTTTTGACCATTTTTTTACACCACCGTTTGCGATTATTGCATCGCACACAGTTTCAGCAAAGGTACTATATGTTCCGATGCATTTTGTTACCTTGTACTATTTGCTAGTATCATGTTCACATGTTATGCTTGGTAGTAGTAATACATGCTGGTAGTAGTGGTGTTCATCATGATGCATGCTTACCGTTTGTTATCCATCACCGTTGCTATGCATGTTCCGTTGCATCTAGTTGGTTGCATGCTTGATTGGTCGTATTCTTGTTATGTTCTTGCATGGTATTTATTTATGATGCTAGTAGTCATGCTATGCTCATGTGTTGTGTTATACTTATGCTCATCAGTATACCATGCTCATTTGGTTAAATGCTTCATTGTGGTTATGCTCGATGATTATGTTGCACCCTCATGCTTATGTTGATATCATGCTCGTGCATTGTGTTGCATCATGTTGTTTTAATATAGCTCGGCTTATTGCATTCAAGTTTAACCAGACTTAAATGAACTTGAACAACTGTTGGCTGAGTCATGGTGCCACCAAATCGAGCTGACCAGTGCAGCCACACTTGCCTTATGGGGGGTCCTAACTGGGTCTATTGTGATGCCTCTCGCTGGTGCCACCAACAAGGGGAGGTTATGGCCGCGCGCTACCCTGATCAGGTAGGCATACATAAACCTTGTGTGCCCGTGGTAGTTGTAAGGTACCTTGTCCTTGCTTGGGACCATTTTTGTTTTGCCACGATGGTGGCAAGCCACGTAGGTGGCGGATGTCACGAGTTGACATCGGGGCCAACCATGACTTAGCCCAAAGGGGAGTTTGTCGGAGTGGCTGGGAGAGTGTGATGGCAATAGACCGGTTTTGTCGGAATGCCGTTGGTCCACCCGAATGAGAGCATGAGACCATGGGTTCCGGGTGTGGGTACAGTGTACTAACCTCTACAGAGTGTGTGTTTAAATATATCGATAGCCGCGCCTGCGGATATGGGCCCAGTTCGTGGCCGGTCACACTATGAGCCAACTATAATAATAACTTGATTAATAATAACCCTGGTTCGATGATGAGAAAGAGATTGTTTCTGATCGAGAGAGGATCATGGAGGTATCGTGGATGCCGAAGTTGGTTGATCTTTATGTGATCGTGAGAGGATCACGACGGTATCATGGATACCAAGGTTGGTAAGTGGATGTATGAGGTGGTTACAAGGTAACCGCCGAATAAGAGTAAGTTGGTGCATGATATGGTTTACCTGTTGCATGAAGTATCATCATGTTCATATGCTCATGCCATGCTAATGTTATTTTAGCCGTATCATGTTCAGTTTGTGCATGCCATACATCATGTTCATGCTTGCTTTAACCTGCTAATGCCATGCTGTTGTTTGTCTTGACTGCTTTTGGTTTATTGTGAGCTTGCAAGTACATTCAATGTACTGACCGGCGTGTCATGCCGGTTTGCAGGTCGTGCCTGGTTTGCTTGCTTGTTTGGTGTGGTTCCTGTGTTCGCAATCTAGGATAAACGTTCCAGCCAGAGTCCCTGATATTGGAGTCCATCATCGTCGTTCGTTGTCCCGCTGCCGGTAGAGGTTCCGCTGCCGAGTTGTTATGCTGCTTGCAAAGAGCAACTGTGGTTGGCGTAGCGTCGCCGTGCCGATGTTATTCATTGTAATATCGGAGACCTTGTATTCATATTTGTGTTGTAATAGAGAGCTAGGTTGTTCTATGCTAAGCAGTGCCGTATTCCAGAAGACTTCACCTTGATCTCTGGGCTGGAATACGGGGCGTTTCGGTTTCTTTGAGCCGGGGTGCCATAGGGCTTGGTATCAGAGCAGGTCTGGCTATAGAGCATCCTAGTCCGCTAGAACGTTAGAAAACGGTAGCATAGGGTTCGGTTGTTGCCCTTGCCTGGTGCATTTGGTTGTTGCATTCGTTGCTCCATATAGTCTTATTTGGTTACCCCTAACCCCTATTTCGTGCGTAGATGGCGGTCAGTTTCCATGAGTTCGATGCCCTCCCCAGAGCTCCCGATGTTGTTTCTATTGCGTTCAGTCCCACTCCTGCACCTCTCAGCTTTACCGCCCTCCTTGGAGACATGTGGCGTAGCATTTATCCCCATGGAGTTCCACCCCATTACCAAGTATTCCATTTTTCTGCTGGAGGAAGAATTCCGGAGTATGTTGCTCATGTCCATCTGTCAACCCCGATTCCTGTTGGTAAGTGCACCTATAGTTTCCACGGTGGTTACGGTGCTACTCCTGAGTGTGCCGCTCAGCTTGCCGCAAATGGCAGCAATCACCGGTCTTCATCATCAAGAGAGCATGGTGCAATAGAACTATGCTTATCAATACTATCCCACCATCGTCGAGAATCCTAAGCAGATCAAGTTCCCCTCTGTCAACCCTCAAGATGACCCGGCTATCCTCGCCATGTCACGTTACATGACAGCCGAGTGTCTTCTTATTTCCGAGTTAGTCCAAGACGCCATTCGAGCTAGGAGATTGCTTCGTGCCACCCTACCTTAGTCTCCGCCAGCTTCTCCAACCCCTCCGCCTCTACCCTCCAAAGTTTTAGAGTCAGCAGTTCCACTCGCTACTCCCTTAGCTTCTTTGTCAGTTCCCAAGCGTTTGCTCAAGCGTAGGATGTAGTCATTCGTGTAGTGCATGTGCATCTGTTGTAGTATCATGCTTGTGTGTGCTTGTATGGTGTAGTTTTTTAGCTTGTTTGATGTGTGCTTTGTCACAATAAATCATTTTCTCGTGCTTCTTTATTTGAATCTTCGGTGTTACCCCAATATGGAAATTTTCCATCAATCGACACCGGATCAGAAGAAGCCATGAGAAGTAAAGATATACACCAAGGAACTCAGTTAAAAGCAATGATATTTTCAGCTAACAGCATTGTATTGCAGAGATCCGGTCTGAATACAAATTATATTCTGCTGAGATTTTCAGTAACAAGTACCCGTCGGAGATACATTTTTTATTGTAGCAATGATTAAATCATCAAGAGAACAAAATTGGATCCAAGTCCAACCGTGCATTTCAAGTCAGAGGTATGGTTCATACACAATGATTGATTCTGTAATGAGTCGGACTTAAAACATGCGACACCCAGAAATCAGTCCAAATATGCAATGATTTCAGCAAGGAGCGTCAGACAATTCTTGTGATACAAGTAATCAGCTGCCGGAATGTCAAGAATATGTATATATATATATATATATATATATATATATATATATATATATATATATATATATGTCATCCCGTTTGCAAAGAAAAGCAAAACAGTATCTCTCAGCAAACCGTACAAGGCAAGATTCCTCAATCTTCTTCACTAAGGGATGAATGATTTCCCGTGTAAGACATTCAATCTTCTTTGATAAGGTACTGCAAAAGCTTCTGGCAAAAGGTACCGAGTCTCTCCCAATAAGTCTTTAAGGGGGGAAGCTTATGAGGTACGGTACCCAACCTTCCTCAGCAAGCCATCCGCCAAAGGCTTCGAGCACAAGCCATCCAGTCATCCTCAGCATGATATCCCGATGGCTTCCACTGCAAGCTGCCCAGTCTTCTTCAGTACGACACTGGTGCAAGAAAATAAACAATGGGTTGTCAGCATACGGCAGTGTTTTCCAAGTGTAAGATCTGCAACAGTTGGGTCAGAAACAAGAATCAGCCAGAACAAAGTTCATGCAAGACCCCTGCACAAGGAAGAATTCACGGTACAGATCCGACAACCTCACCGGTTATTCAAGAGACAGAAAGCCAGTGGGTGATGCAAGAATCGACAAGTCTTGAAGAAAGACAACATTGAGACACCATCGCGGCAGTAAATATCAATCAACCCCGCACACCCAACAAGGTGATGTTATTAATCCTGGCACTGTGAGACATAGTCGACAACAGTAATGAGATCCGTACAATCACACGTGACCCAGGTAAATGTCCCGAGACTCGAGACCAAAGTATGAATTGCAAGATATGGCACATGACAGTACTCAGGGCCGCAAAAATAGTCAAGGATATATAAGGCCCCAATCTTCCAGTTAAAGATCCAGATGAATAAAATAATGATGAAGGAGCAAGACCAATGATACAAGACCTCATATCGAGGCAACTAACTCAGTCCACAGTATGTTCTGTCAGCATTGAATACCCGAGTCTATTAGGCCGACCCAAGGACAACTCAATATATTGACCTTAGTAACCGTGCTAAAGTATCGCACAACCTACTATCCACATGAGAATACTAGAAAAATGAAGAATCAAAGTATAAAATCACGAAGCATGTGCTCTCACATATGAGAACAGATTAGAGAATAGCCTGCCATGAACGTGATTCTTTGCCAAGATCACCGCCAGTCAAGTCTGCAAATTTTATCATCAGGAGATGGTGCATTTTTCTATCAGTCACGTCAAGCAACAGTCAAACCTTTGGTACAGATTGGATACTCAAGCCTGTGAAGCCAGTCAAGATAAGTCAGAAACTCCTGCAAGATGTTAGAATCCATTTGAAGAACAGGTATGATTCACATTACTGTTTTGAACTCAGAAGGCATGCATATATATTCGAGCAGCCCAATGCCTGGATAGAAGAGAGTCCTTGTTGCACGGGAAGATGTGTTCCCAACTCTGTGGAATATGCTTGTTACTCGATACGAGAAAAACATCTCCAGCAAGGATCAATATCGAGAAGGAAAACTATGCCAGTAAAGATAATCTTTCGGACCCCAGCTAAACCAAAAAATATGAAAGAAAATTTGAGTCAGTATGAACAGGAACATATGAGGTAAGTCCTGCAGTACTGTATGTTCTGATGCGTCTTGTTACCTTGTACTACTTGCTAGTATTATGTTCACATGTTACACTTGGTAGTAGTAGTAGTACATGTTGGTAGTAGTGGTGTTCATCCTGATGCATGCTTACCGTTTGTTATCCATCACCGTTGATATGCATGTTTCGTTGCATCTAGTTGGTTGCATGCTTGCTTGGTAGTATTCTTGTTATGTTCTTGTATGGTATTTATTTATGATGCTAGTAGTCATGCTATGCTCATGTGTAGTGTTATACTTATGCTCGTCAGTATGCCATGCTCATTTGGTTAAATGCTTCATTGTGGTTATGCTCGATGATTATCTTGCACCTCCATGCTTATGTTGATATCATCCTCGTGCATTGTAGTTGCATCATGTTATTTTAATATGGCTCGGCTTATTGCATTCAAGTTTAACCAGACATAAATGAACTTGAACAATGGCTGAGTCATGGTGCCACCAAATCGAGCTGACCAGTGCAGCCACACTTGCCTTATGGGGGGTCCTAACTGGGTCTATTGTCATGCCTCTCGCCGGTGCCTCCAACGAGGGAAGGTTATGGGCGTGCGCTACCCTAATTAGGTAGGCGGACATAAACCTTGTGTGCCCGTGGTTGTTGTAAGGTACCTTGTCCCTGTCTGGGACCGTTTTTGTTTTGCCACGACGGTGGCCGGCCAGGTAGGTGGCAGATGTCACGAGTTGACATCGGGGCCACCCATGACTTAGCCCGAAGGGGAGTTTGTCGGAGTGGCTGGGAGAGTGTGATGGCAATAGACCGGTTTTGCCGGAATGCCGTTGGTCCACCCGAATGGGAGCATGACACCATGGGTTTCGTGGTGTGGGTACAGTGTACTAACCTCTGCAGACTGTGTTTAAATCTATCGATAGCCGCGCCCATGGATATGGGCCCAGTTCATAGTCGGTCACACTATGTTGACGTTCTGGGAACCGGGGTATCCAGACTTGCCTGCCTGCGGCCTGCGGCGCTCCATCGACGGCCTGGTGCGGCCCATCTTCAGCACCAACAACACAAGACCCTCACGAGGGGCCCAGCCTCGTGATGCGGATGACACCAAGGCCTGTTGAAGGAGCGGCCTCCTTAGGCTGGCTCCTGAGGAGCGGAGATTTCTATGCAAGCACTCACCACGTGATGTTCGGGTGACGTGAGCCATGACGACCAAGGCCAGGCGGGCGCCAAAGGGCGCAGTACATCAGGTTTCCTCTTTGGTGCTAAAGAGGCAAGCGCAGGCGCGTAGTCCCGAAGCATCAACCAAAGGTTTCCATTTCCATGCTACAAGACCAGGACCACCAGGACGGCAGGACGGAGGTCATCGCTGAGCCCACCACGGCGTCACGACCAGAGGCTTTGCAGGCGAAGACTACCTTTTGTCAGGATAGGATGTACTAGTTGTATCCCTTCGAATTTGGCCACCGTGGGTGAGGGAGTCCTGGACTAAGGGGTCCTCGGGCGTCCGGCCTGTTAGCCGTGGGCCGGACTGATGGGCTGTAAGGTACAAAGACCGAAGACTCTTACCCGTGTCCGGATGGGACTCTCCTTGGCATGGAAGGCAAGCTTCGCAGCCAAATATGAAGATTCCTTTCTCTGTGACCGACTTTGTATAACCCTAGTTCCCTCTGGTGTCTATATAAACCGGAGGGCTTGGTCCGTAGAGGCAATCATAATCATATATGCTAGACTTCTAGGGTTTTAGCCATTACAATCTCGTGGTAGATCAACTCTTGTAACACTCATATTCATCAAGATCAATCAAGCAGGAAGTAGGGTATTAGCTCCATAGAGAGGGCCCGAATCTGGGTAAACATTGTTTCCCCTGTCTCCTGTTACCATTGACCTTAGATGCACAGTTCGGGACCCCCTACCCGAGATCCGCCGGTTTTGACACCGACATTGGTGCTTTCATTGAGAGTTCTGCTATGACATCGAAGACAAGATCGAGGGCTCGCCTTGTTCTCAAGGACAATATCAACTCCGGAGGAGCACTAGCCCCAGGCCAAACCCTCCGGCTGGGCGGCTTTACCATGACCGCCCTTTCGGCCGTTAAGCCGACGATGACTTCTCGTGTCATCAAATACTTCCTCCGTCTTGACTCCAAATACTCCAAGCAAATGGATCCGGCGGAGTAGTCGTCTTTAAACGAGTTCCTAGATTGCATCGCCGCCCTGGGGGGTCGCTACAGACTATGATCGGATTGGGCTTAAACCCGACCAGAGAGAAATTAAAACTCCACCGATCACCCATCAGATAGCGGTAGTAGAGGAGCAAGACGACAACTCTTCCTCTATAATGAGGATGGACTATGTTCGGATCTCCAAGCTTGAAGAGCCGGACACCTGCCTGCAGAAAGACACGTCCTGCCCTCCGAACATAAGTCGAACGACGAGCCTAAAAAATCAGTTGATATCCCGGAGCCTGAACTATTAAGTTCGGAAGTTCCTTAGACGCCAGATAGCAAATTGGTTCAGGATACGGATTTAAATCCACCCACCCACCCAGATATAAGCGCTCTCATGAGCATATGACAGCAGTCTGAGGAAACGGTCCATCACTTCTGGGCCAGATTCCTCCTTGTCAAAGACAAGATTAAAGATTGCCGCGACGGAGATGCAATCTCAGCATTCCACAACAATTGCACGGACGAAGGAATCCTCAACGCCATCAACCGTCGTCGCGTATCACACTTCGCAGACTTGGGAACCATAGTACATAAGTACTGCGCAATGGAAAGCGCCTGGAAAACTCAGGCAGCTCGCTGGGAACCATCGGTTTCCACTCAACCCCTCGTTCAGGCGAAAAGGACGCACCCTCGTGGCACGCCGGCCCAATAGTAAAGAAATATAAGCCCGTTACGGGGCGCGGAACCGTTCTGGAGGGACGGATCGATGGGCCATGCAAAATACACACAACACCGGATACCATACCAACCCACAGCCTTAGAGCATGTTGGATACTCCGGCAAGTGGCCAAGAGTGGCCAGGATATCCTCACCAAAAACACCCCAGAGCAACACCCCCCGGAAGACGACGACCTAAAAGTATTGACGGTCTTCAAGACCTTTGCTTCAAACAATAGGCGCAAAAGGGCACTCGCGACCTCGCGGAAGTCTGCCAAATCGCAGCAATAAACCCTTGGAACGACACGGCTATAACTTTTAATGTCGGTGACGAACCAAAATTCAGGACAGTCCGGGCACCAGCCGCCTTGGTCCTCAGTCCGATTGTGGACGGTTTTCCGCTCACCAAGGTTCTCATGGATGGCGGCAGTGGACTAAACCTCATCTATGAGAATACACTCAACAAAATGGAAATAGACAGGACCCACATCGAACAAAGTAGCATGACCTTCTTAGGAATTATTCCCAGTCGGGAGGCGCGACGTGCGGGAAAAATCACACTCGACGTGGTATTCGGCACACCGGAGAATTATCGGTCCGAAGAAATAACCTTCCAAGTGGCCCCTTTTAACAGTGGATATCACGCCCTATTGGGGCGAGATGCATTTACACGCTTCCAAGCTATACCTCACTACGGGTATATGAAGCTCAAGATGCCCGGGCCCAACGGCATAATCACTCTCGCCAGTGCTCCGTAGATAGCACTCCGCGCCGAAAATAAAACCGCATCCCTGGCCCTCGAGGCATTGTCTGAAGCCCTCGCGGCCGAAGAATTAACTTCACTGCGCTCCATGGTGGATAGGGATGATGTAATCCTGGACAAACAACCCAAATCCACTTCCTTCAAACCAGCAGATGAAATAGTCAAATTTCAACCCAACGAACCCCAAGAAGACAGCATCCATCGGGGCACAAATAGACCCAATGGTTGACGCCGCGCTACAAGAGTTCCTACGCAAGAACTGGGACATATTCGCCTGGCACCCTTCTGATATGCCAGGAATCCCACGCAGGTTGGCCGAACACAGACTCAATATATTGAAATGATATAAACCGGTCAAACAAACACTGCGGCGCGTTTCCGAACCCAAACCTCAAGCTATGGGGGAGGAGCTAGCCAAGCTAATCGAGGCTGGATTCATTAGAGAAATAAAACACCCGGACTGGCTAGCTAACCTAGTGATGGTGCCAAACAAGGATAAATCCTGGCGCCTGTGTGTCGATTTCAAAGACCTTAATAAGGCCCGCCCTAAGGATCCCTTCCCCCTCCCCTACATCGACCAGATTATCGATGCTACCGCAGGACACGACTCACTGTGCTTCCTCGACGCATATTCCGGATGCCATCAAATCAAAATGAAGGAGTCTGATCAAGCCGCAACGGCATTCATTACCCCATATGGGCCATTATGCTTCAACATCATGCCCTTCGGGCTCAAAAACGCCGAGGCCACCTACGAACGAATGATTCAAACATGCATGGAGAAACAGATCGGCAATACAGTTGAAGCATATGTGGATGACGTCGTCATCAAAACTAGGCACGTCGAGTCATTGATAGACGATTTACATCTCACATTCGACAACCTCCGTGCATATGACATCAAGCTCAATCTGGAAAAGTGTGTTTTCGGCGTCCCCCGCTGGAAAATTGTTGGGCTTCATCGTTCCCAATAGAGGAATTGAGGCAAATCCAGCCAAAATCGAAGCTTTGTCACAATTGGCTACACCAACAGACCTTAAACAGGTCCAAAAACTCGCCGGATGCATGGCAGATTTAAGCCGCTTTATCTCCAGATTGGGAGAAAAAGCATTGCCACTTTATCGCCTTCTACGGCGCACCGACCACCAGTGGGCCGGATGCGCAACGGGCCGGACTGGAAGAAATAAAGCCCATCTAGCGAGCAACCCAATCCTGGCCGCATTAACGTCAAGCGAACCCATGTTATTATACATATCGGCAACACACCAGGTGGTGAGCGACGTGCTCGTCGTTGAGGGAGAGCAGGACGGACACAAATTCCCGCTTCAGAAGCCGGTATACTACCTATCCACTGTCCTCACACCATGCAAATCCAGGTACCCTCATTATCAAAAGATAGCATACGCGGTCTTCATGGCATCCCGGAAGCTACGACACTACTTCCAAGAGTGTTCGGTCACGGTGGCTTCCAAAGTACCACTTAATGAAACAATAAACAACAGTGACGCTACGGGCCGGGTTGCCAAATGGGCCATTGAGCTCCTTCCATTCGACATAATATACAAACCGCACCGAGCCATTAAATCCCAAGTGGTGGCTGACTTCGTCGCCGAATGGACAGAGGCCGAACTCCCTAAAGAATACGACACATATTCCTACTGGGTTATGTATTTCGACGGTTCCAAAATGTTGGCGGGGTTAGGGGCGGGCGTTGTTTTAACGTCCCCCACTGGAGATGTAGTTCAGTATGTACTCCAAATATTATATACAGACTCCAACAACGCAGCCGAATATGAGGCCTTATTGCATGGTCTTCGGATGGCTGTCTCCATGGGCATACAGCGCATGGAAGTGTGCAGGGACTCAAACCTCACAATATCTCAAATAAATGGAGATTTTGATGCCAAAGATCCAAAGATGGCAGCTTACCGTAATCTCGTTCTCAAAATGTCAGCTTGGTTCGAGGGGCTCGAGTTCTATCATGTGGCTCGAGAAAGCAATCAAGGGGCGGATGTCCTTGCTTGCATCAGCACCAAGCGTGATCCCGTCCCGCCTAATATCTTTCTGGAAAGGCTTTTTAAGCCATCCATGGTGTGGCAAGGGGAGAGCGGCAACACCAGCCCGGATCCGACCATAACCCCAGATTCCGAACACAGTGATACCATCGGGGGCTCGGCCACCGAAATAACATCGTCGGTCCATTTCATCATGGCAGTCATTGCCCCATGGACCTAACCCTTCTTGGCCTACCTTAATAGGCGATAACTCCTTGAGGATCAGAATGAGGCTCGCCGCATTGTCCGGCATTCGAAAGCCTACAAGGTTCACGACGGAGAACTCTACAAGAAAAGCGTTACCCCAGTACTTCAAAGATGTATCTCTGAGGAAGAGGGGCGGAAGCTCTTGGCTGGAATTCATGCCGGTCTCAGTGGTCACCACGCTGCGGCTCGGGCCCTTGTAAGTAAGGCCTTTCCTACAGGTTTCTATTGGCCGACGGACCGAGCAGATGCAAAGTACCTTGTCCAACGTTGCGTCGAATGCCAGCTTTTCGCCAACCAAAGTCATATGCCACCCACTGCTCTACAAACGATCCCCATCACTTGGCCTTTCGCGCTCTGGGGGCTTGATATGGTCGGACCCCTTAAAGGAGGAAGCCATAAGAAAAAGTATCTGCTGGTCATGGTGGATAAACTCACTAAGTGGATAGAGGCCAAACCAGTTAAAACGGCCGAAGCCGGCTAGTGATAGAATTCATATCCGGTGTTGTGCACCATTATGGTGTTCCACACAGCATCATCACCGATAACGGCTCCAATTTCAGAGCCAATGAGGTGAAAACCTGGTGTGCTAATCTGGGTATTAAGCTCAATTATGCCTCTGTCTATCACCCGCAAACAAACAGTCAAGTCAAATGGGCCAATGGTCTTATTATCAGCGGCATTAAACCCAGACTAGTATGGTCTTTGAGAGAATCAGACAAGCACTGGGTTGAGGAGCTCGACTCCGTACTTCGGGGGCTGCGGACCACGCCCAACCGCACTACTGGATATACACCTTTCTTCATGGTGTACGGCGCGGACACTGTGTTACCCTGTGATATTATTCATGACTCACCTTGAGTGCGCATGTACGAAGGGAGAGAGGCCGAGCTTGACCGGCAAGACAGCCTAGATGCCCTGGGGGAGGAGCGCGATGTTGCGAAAGCCCGTTCCGTATTTTATCAACAACAGGCCCGCAGATATCAAAGCAGAGAAGTACGGGCCAAGAGTTATAATGTTAGCGAACTCGTTCTACGCTTGCCAGAGAAGAAAAAAAGACAAACTCAAGCCCAAATGGGAGGGTCCCTTCATCATTGACGAAGTTCTCACTGGACGAGCGTACTACCTGCATGATGCATCATACAATCGCCTAGAGCCGAACCCCTAGAACGCGGCCAAACTCCGAAGATTCTAAGCCTAGCACCGAATGCTTTGTTCATCTCCTTCTCCCTGTTGTTTCCATTATATTTTCCTCTCTTTTCCTTTTTCCTTTTTTAGCCTTTAAGCTTTCATGCGACTAAACCATGCGCCTGTGACGTACACATCCTTGAACATGTACGTCCATTATACCCGGGGGCTTCTTGGACAGAAGCTTATTATTATCTGAGCATCAAGCTCATCACATATGCGTTCTTCCCATATGTACCTTTTCTTCGCCATTATATGCATCGATACGACTTAAGTTTTGGCCAAGCTGGGTTGCCTGGCTCCTGTGCTTATGCCCTACGTTCCTATTAGTTCGGCTAGGGCATAAAGGAAGCACCTCTGCGATTGTTACTACCGGGTCATCTGGATGTGTACCTCAGACTGGGTGAAGCCGAAAGCTAGCATTCTTAAGGGAATATTCGGTCGGTGGACTAAAGATGTTTCTGCATTCACCCCATTGTGAACCCCCAGATGTTACGTATACTACGATTTTCTCAATCACAGTTCGGGCATGCACATTAGCGCATCTACACCCAGGGATAGGAACCCTTAATAGAACTATTCTCTCTGGAAGATGTTTCTTACAATCATAATGTAATATAACATAACTAGCCAGATACAACTTGTCTGTTCAAGCAACTATGACCCCTACGCCTGGTTTCCACGCATACCCCAGTCTATTGCCGCTCAGGTATTCGGAAACACTCCGCACCTTCGGGTCTAGAGGTCGAAGCGAAAAGGTCTGCCATGACAATCGTTTTACAATCCGGCTAGGGATAAATATGTCAAGGAAAGTACATAGTCACTTGGACTCAAAGATTTCCTCCTCCATACCGTCTAGCAGGCTGTCTAACTTACAATCCTATTGGGAATATTTGGCGGCTACTTCTACTTGGTCATATACCAAATTAACGGGAACTTCTCTTCCATGTGACCCTAGAGGTCCGACACGGGCCATACAATTCGGATCAAGCTTGGTATACCGTGTTTTCACCATGGCCCAGGCCTCTCGTTCACCTTCCCGGCAGGCCGATATCTTCCATAATCTCAAACGCCGCCGCGCTCCCTTGAATAGCTGTATAAGCTCCTCCATACTTCCCGGAGGGGAGGCGGATGGCCATAAGGCCTTGGCAATACTTCGCATCACGTACTGAGCTTGCTTGTGCAGTTGCGACAGCTCTTGTAGCAGATCGCTCGAGGATCCGGAAATCTCCTCTTCGGGACGGCCAGTCAGCATACCTACAAACATAACTCTATTAGTTCCTTTCATCTCCGAATTACTCGAAGGTAAGTTTAACCACATACTGAATATGCCGCCTCGCAGCCTTTTATTTTCCTTCACGGAGTCAGCCAGTTGGGCTCGCACATATTTCAGTTCTTCGCCCAGCTGGGTGTTGGAATCCTGGAGCTTGTTTTTCTCCTCCCTGACTCGTGCCAACACATGTTCGCCCATGGTGAGTAGTCTTTTGGATTCTTTCTCTCCCGCTTGAGCGGCTTTCAGTTGCTCCTCCAGTTGATCTGACAATCCTGTCATGAGATAAGAAATGGTGTTAGCATGGCTAGCATATAATTATGCTTTCTCGGTGGAGGGGAATATTACCAGGTGACGCCTTTTTGGATTTCTCCAGTTCAGCGGTAACAGCAGTTAGCTGTGTCTGACACTTTTCTAGCTCTTGAGACAACAGGTTGTTCTTCTCCGTAAGCACCTGGTTATACAATGATCCTTAAATCCGTTGTATCAACTGCTTCAAGTCTCGGGGGCTACTGGTATATAATTATCATATTTGGACAATGTAAACTTACATGCATATCTTTTAAATGCTGATCTGTGGCTCTGTTAAGCCCATCTCGAGCAGCTCGGATGTATGCATCAGCCGAGCTGAAGGCATTGAATGCCTCTTTTGTAAATCTGGGGTCGCGTAGAACGGCCCTCTGGCACCGATGATTCATGGCGCTCTCTACTTCCGAGTTTGTTACGGATACATCATGTGAATCCTCTACCGAAGGACAATCCAGCATCACTCCCGTATCAGCCCTCGTCTTTACGGCAGGATCTAGATCACAGCTGTTGGTAGAATGACTGATACGTCTCCAACGTATCTATAATTTTTGATTGCTCCATGCTATATTATCTACTGTTCCGGGCAATATTGGGCTTTATTTTCCACTTCTATATTATTTTTGGGACTAACCTATTAACCGGAGGCCCAGCCCAAAATTGTTGTTTTTAGCCTATTTCAGTGATTCGAAGAAACGGAATATCAAACGGAGTCCAAAAGACCTGAAACTCCACGTAACCTATTTTTGGACCAGAAGAAGCCCATGGAGTACCGGAAGCTCACCAGGGGAGTCCCGGGCTGCTCACAAGGGTGGGGGGTGCGCCCACCCCCCTGGGGCGCGCCCCCCTACCTCGTGGCCAGCCCGGAAGTCCACCGACGTACCTCCTGCACCCATATATACTCTCGTACCCTAAAACTTCCAGAACGGAGATTAGATCAGAAGTTCCGCCGCCGCAAGCCTCTGTAGCCACGAGAAATCAATCTAGGCCCTCTCCGGCACCCTGCCGGAGTGGGCCATCATCACCGATGGCCATGGAGGAGTATCCCGGAGGGGTCTTCATCATCATGAAGGCCAAGGACCAGAGGGTGGAGGCCATGGAGGAGGAAGCACAAGGGGGAGAACCTCTCCTCCTCTCTCTTGGTGGCACCGGAGTGCCATCGAGAGGGGAATCATTGCCACGGTGATCGTCTTCATCAGCATCACCATCATCATCACCATCCCCGTCTCTTTTACGTGGTCCACTCTCCCGCACCCCGCTGTAATCCCTACTTGAACATGGTGCTTTATGCCACATATTATGATCCAATGATGTGTTGCCATCCTATGATGTTTTGAGTAGATATCTTTTGTCTTTGGGTTGATTGATGATCTAGATTGGTATGAGTTGTATTTTTTACTTTGGTGTTGTCCTATGGTGCCCTCCGTGTCGGCATAAGCGTGAGGGATTCCGCTGTAGGGTGTTGCAATCGTTCATGATTCGCTTATAGTGGGTTGGTGAGTGACTGGAACACAAACCCGAGTAAGAGGGATTGTTGCGTATGGGAATAAAGAGGACTTGATGCTTTAATGCTATGGTTGGGTTTTACCTTAATGATCTTTAGTAGTTGCGGATGCTTGCTAGAGTTCCAATCATAAGTGCATATGATCCAAGTAGAGAAAGTATGTTAGCTTATGCCTCCCCCTCATATGAAACTGCAATAGTGATTACTGGTCTTGTTAACAATTGCCTAAGACAATTCCGCACACCGATCCACCATTATTCCACAATCGCTATTTATAATATTGAGTATTATATTCTAACTTTATGGTAACAGCACCTACTTTTATGTTTTAGCTCTCCGATATCAGACAAAGTTATCCTCTTCATACCCACAACGAAGTTTTATTTCTTGTTGCTAGTTGGAAGCAAACGTCCGGTGCACGTAGAGTCGTATCAGTGGCAGATAGGGCTTGAGAGAATATTGATCTTACCTTTAGCTCCTTGTGGGTTCGACACTCCATACTTATCACTTCCACCTTTGGAAAGTGCTACGATGATTCCTTGCACTTGGGGATTATCAAGCTCTTTTAAAGGCGCCGTTCTTGGGGAGCAATAGCGTGGGGTTGATATTCTCGTGTGTGCTTGTTTGCTTTCTTCACTAAGTAGATTTTGTGTTTCCTTTTGTTTCTTTTTAGTTGTGGGTGAAACGTACAAAAAAATTTAAAAATTAAAATACAAAAAATTATTACTTGCCTCTCATGGCTAAATTTTTTTTCCAAAAAGAGAAGTGATTGGAAGGTTTTGCATTGAAGAAGTGAGGGTCGACCTTGAGCACTTGTGCTCATGCTCACGGAAACAATGTAGAATTTTTCATGGAATTTTCTCTGTAAATAATTATCCCCTTGTATATATTCATTGTATTATAAAAATAATGTGCCAAGCCTTGGTTTTAGGATGATTAGATTGCTTGTTTACTATGTGGAAAACAAAAACAGAAACTTTGGCTGTAGTGCGTGAATTTACATATTTTACTGGAAAGTCAAATGGGTCTGAAACTTTTTGAATATTACTTCTGTACAAATGTTTCATTTCAAATTTAGTTTATAATTTTAGGAGTTACAGAAGTTTGGAAAACTTCCAGATTACTACAGACTGTTCTATTTTTAACAGATTCTGTTTTGCGTGTGTTGTTTGCTTATTTCGATGAATCTATGAGTAGTATCGGAGGGTATGAACCATATAGAAGTTGGAATACAGTAGATTTAACATCAATACAAATAAGGAATGAGTTCATTACAGTACCTAAAGGTAGTGATTTGCTTTATTACACTAACGGATCTCACAAGTTTTTGTTAAAGTTTTGTGTGGATGAAGTGTCCGAAGGTTGAGGAGCTATCAATATGAGAAGAATAAAGAGAGGCAAGAGTTCAAGCTTGGGGATTCCCAAGGCACCCCAAGTAAATATTTCAGAGTATACTCAAGCATCTAAGCTTGGGGATTCCCCGGTTGGCATCCCATCTTTCTTCTTCAACAAATATCGGTATACCTCGGTTTTTGTTCACATGATTTGTGTCCTTTGTGTTTTTCCTTTTCTTAAAGAACCATGCTAGCATGAGATAGCCCTTAATTGATTTATAGAATACTTCATGTGCTTCACTTAAATATTTTAAGTATGATCTTATAGAATTACTCTTTGTGCTTCACTTAAATCTTTTGAGTATGGTTTTATAGAATGCTTCATGTGCTTCACTTATACATTTTGAGCTTGGATATTGGTCAGTTGTAGAATGCTCCATGAACTTCACTTATACCTTTTGGAGTATCAATAATACTATCATTTAAAGTGGGTTTGGAAGAGTGTCAACTTTAGGAATTAGTGATCCCACTATTTTGGAGGATGGTGAATCTTAGTGTGATATTTATGAAAGTGGATTCGGAAGAGTGTCAACTTTAGCTAGTAATGATTCCACTATTTTGGAAGAGGTTCCAATTTAGTATGAGAACAAAGTTGCTATCCATGATACTACTCAAAATTATTATGAGGGAGGAATACATGCTTGTAGGAGTTGCAATAATATTAAGTTTCCTCTCTATGTGCTTAAAGTTTTGAAGTTATACTTGTTTTGCCTTCCTATGCTAGTTGATTCTTGTTCCCATAAGTTGTGTGCTCACAAAATCCCTAGGCATAGGAAGTGTGTTAGATTTAAATATGCTAGTCATATTCTTCAAGATGCTTTCTTTGTGTTTCAATTCCTATCTTTAAAGTGAGCATCATTGAAATCATCATGCCTAGCTAAAAGGCGTTAAAGAAAAGCGCTTGTTGGGAGACAACCCAATATTTACCCTTACTGTTTTTCTGTGTTTACATGATTAAGCTACTGTAGTAATCATGTTTTATATCTTTTGTTTCAATAAATTGCCAAGTAAGACCTTTGGGAAGACTCGGGTGAAAGTTAATGTGATCTTGCTGTAAAAAACAGAAACTTTAGCTCCACGAGAATAGATGTCATTTTTTACAGAAGAGTGATTTTGAGTTGATTATTTTTCCAGAAGATTAATAGAAAAATTCCTCACGTCCAACAATTTATTTCATAATTTTAGGAGTAGCAGAAGTATGGTTATTGTTCAGATCATTACAGACCGTTCTGTTTCTGACAGATTCTGTTTTCATTGCATAGTTTTCTTGTTTTCTAGTTTCTATGACTTATGTTCTTCAATATAAATTGGAGAAATGATATGGTACATTAGGCATTGTGTGAGAACAATTATGAACCTTGTCTTTATCAGTACCAAAGTGAATGGTTTGCTCTTTATCATACTAACCTATCTCACGAAGTTTGGCTAAGTTTTGTGTGATTGAAGTTTTCAAGTTTTGGGTGAGATATCGATATGAGGAGAATAAGGAGTGGAAAGACCCTATGTCGGTGTCAAAACCAGCGGATCTCGGGTAGGGGGTCCCGAACTGTGCGTCGAGGTGGATGGTAACAGGAGACAAGGGACACAATGTTTTTACCCAGGTTCGGGCCCTCTCGATGCAGGTAATACCCTACTCCTGCTTGATTAATATTGATGATATGGGTACTACAAGAGTGGATCTACCGCGAGATCAGAGAGGCTAAACCCTAGAAGCTATCCTATGGTATGATTGTTGTTCGTCCTATGGACTAAAACCCTCCGGTTTATATAGACACCGAATAGGGTTAGGGTTACACAGAGTCGGTTACAATGGTAGGAGATCTACATATCTGTATCGCCAAGCTTGCCTTCCACGCCAAGGAAAGTCCCATCCGCACATCGGACGAAGTCTTCAATCTTGTATCTTCATAGTCCAGAGTCCGCCAGCGGTGATAGTTCGCTATCGGGACACCCCTAATCCAGACTCCTCAAGAGCCCCGAACCAGGCTTCAATGGCGATGAGTCCGCGCAGAGATTGTCTTCGGCATTGCAAGGCGGGTTCTTCTCCAAATTCCATATACTTGTCGAATAGTGTCCGGCTTTTGATAAATGATGCGCTTCTTGGCTTCCACGCCCAATAATGGCCATCTTCCACATGTTTGAATGAATGCGAAAAGCCAGGGTATTTTTACACTTATCCCCCTAGCTGCGCAAATGAGCCACCTATAAAAGGGACGAGGATCTAGATCTGAGTCACACCATCCCCTCATGAAGCTTTCATTGGAGCGCCTCCGACAAAAATCCATTCCATCATGGACAGTCGACGTGGCTCCTCCTCTCGCGCTCCCAGCCCTCAGCCTAGAAATTGGGAGAAATGCTCAGTCCCGCATAGCAAGCTAGTAACACTCCAAACCAAGGGATTTCTTCCCTCGGCCTTCATGGTTCCGGTTCGAGCCGAACTCGCCACCTATAAGGGCGGAAAGCAAGCGGAGAGTGTCCCCGACCCCTCCAAAGGAGAGCGGGTATGCTTTATCTCTTATCTAGTAAGAGAACTCGGATTTCCAGTTCATCCATTTCTCCGGGGGCTCTTGGAGTTCTACGGTCTCCAGTTGCACCACCTTACGCCTGCCTCCATTTTGCACATCGCGGGCTTCGTGGCCCTTTGCAAACTGTTCTTGGGCGTCGAGGCTCATTTTGCGCTGTGGAAGAGATTATTCTGCCTTGTACCCCGTTCTCATGAGGGATCAATATATCAAGCGGGCGGAGCCGAGCTATGGCGCATCGCCGGGACCGGATATCTATCCGAAACCCCGAAGAAGACGTCCGAAGACTGGCCTTCGGAATGGTTTTATATAGAAGACGTCCCGCTGCTGGATCCTGTTCGGATCGGTCTCCCGGAGTTCAGCAATGATCCTTTGAAGAAACGCCTGAGTTGGTGCCCGCGGAGCTCCCAGAGGGAAGACGACAGGGACGTCCTTTACCTGATGAGCCGAATAAGATTGTTAGCTCATTCCGGACTGACCATGATCGGTGTCATGGCCACATGTATTATGCAGGGGGTGCAGCCGCTCCAGTATAGGGGCCACCCCATGTGGGATTTCAACGGGGAGGACGATGCCACCCGTCATGGCCGTAAGGGGCCAGGATCGATCACCGATCTGGTTAAGATTTTGTCCGCGCTGTACAAGGGAGAAGAGGAAGATTTTCTCCGGGTCAGTCCATTGAACGGATTTTCTATGAACAACCCTCGAAGCTGGGTAAGCGGACATTTTTTTTGCACATCCGATCCGCATTCCCATGGTTAGGTATCTCATTTTGTGATTTTGACGCAGGAACTGCGCCAGGCCGTAAAAGACATAAACAGCCCGCCTCCACAACCCGAGGATCCGGAAAGGCTCCTCGATCCGGCCTCCCAAGAGGATCCGGACATATTGGTGGAGCTGATTGATGGGGTATTTCACCAACTGAGCATCGATAATGCTTTGGTTGCCATTACGGCCGATTACCCCGGAATACTTCCAGCCTCACAGGTACTGAGACCGAGGTCCCAATACTCTGATAATGACCCATCCGTGCTTATCTTTGATTACCGTATACCCATGGTGTTTCGCAGGGGGTGCCTTCGAGGCAGGAGGCCGGGCCCGCGGCGGCTAGCCAACAAGGGGCAGCACGTCCCCGCAGGCTAAAAAGAAATGCGGTCCGGATCGAAACGCCGCCAATGGTATGGCGCGTCACCATATTCCCAGTATTAATTCCTGGAAGGCGTACTAACGCTGGTGCTCTTTTCAGGAAAAAGAGCGCTCGCCGGCTGTGTCCGGAGTGGTTGCCAATCGAGCCTCCGCCGGCCAGGCTCCAAAGCCGGGTCCAGAAGCGGAGGAGAGCACGAGGCGTGCGTCGGACGCTCTCCGACAGAGGATGCCGACAGATTGTCCGCCACCAACTCCGAGGCGGAGAGCGCCATGAATCACATGCGCCGCCGGACAGTTCTTCGTGACGCATGTTTCTCCCAAGAGGCATTGAATGCCTTCATTTCGGGAGATGCGCACCTCCGTGCCGCTCAAGATGGTCTAGCAAGAGCCACGGAGCAGTATGTAAAGGACATACGGGTGAGGAAATTTGGATGATTATATATGCCAGTATCCCCCGAGACTTAAAATAGTTAGAATAACTGATTTAAGGATCATTTGTTATGCATGATCTTACAAAAGAGAATACCCGACTGTCCCAGGAGCTTGAAGAATGCAGGGCCCAACTTGTGGCCGCACTAGCCTCTACAGGGGGAGCCACAGAGACCCCCTCTGGTAATATATGCTTCAAAAGAGAAGTAGTTTGTGAAGTGCGGCGTGTGTGTAAATCTGACAATAATATTGCAGATGGCGCCGGACTAGATCCGGACAAGCAACAACTCTTGCGCGGTTGAAGGTCATGAGAATGTGCTTACGAGGGTGAGGCAAGAGAAAAATAATCTCCAAGATGCCAACACCCAGCTGGGTGAGGAACTAAAGGATGTTCGTGCCCAGCTGTCTGACTCCGTGAAGGAGAATCGGCGACTTCGTCGCGGCATTTATAGTAAGTGCTTGAGCGAACTTTGAAAAAGAGTTCGGTGAGGAAGTCAACTAACAGAGTTATGTCTGTAGGTATGCTCACGGGTCGTCCTGCAGAGGAAATGCCCGGTTCTATGGGTGACCTTCTTCCCGAGCTATTGCAAATCGCATTTAACGAAGTTCGGCAGGTGATGAAAGGCGTCGCCCAGGCCTTGTGGCCATCTATCTCCCTGCCCGAAGGCCTTGGAGAGCTTGCAAAGACGCTTCAGGGAGCACGGCGGCTGTCACACCCTGATTTTCATGCCACAACACTCAAGCTAATAAATCATGATAAAATGTGGTTTGACAAAAACTTTTGAGTGTTTTGGACCTTGCCTTGATTGGATTTCGTGTGTTGTTTGCAAGTGCTCTAAAAATCAAATAAATCCCCCAACTCGTATACTTCATCTCCTTGATCCAAAACCTTTTCCCAATGATCATGCCATGTGTATAGAGCAATATAGTATTTTCTTACAAAAATAATTTGGCCAAAAAGTATTTTCAAAATTAGTTTTCCAAAAACCCTGAATTGAGATTTGCAATTGAAAGTACTTACTTAAGGGCAGTAAAAATCTTTCCAGAAATATGTTTGACTCCTATTAGATATAGGATACCGAAACCAAAAAATATAATTTTAAAAGTTAATTTCCTATTTTATTTAACGGCTTTTTCTTAAGACCAGAAATGGTCTTTAATAGGTTAAAATTATTTTAAAGCTTTAAAAATATTTGAGGAAAATTAGGGAGACTCAATGGACATATATTTTCCATATATATGAGTTTCAGCACATGGTCATGATCAAAATATTGGACAAAACCTCCCAAAACCATTTCTGCCCATTTCAAAGATTTGAAATATTTCTACAGGAAATATTTTCAGAAAAATCCAAGAAAATTCCATCATGTCACAAATTCCCGATTTGGTGATCTTGCCAAGTCCCATGTCATGGAGAATAGCGTAACCCCATAAAACCCTCTCAAAAGCATTTCTGCCCTTTTTCAAGTTTGAACAACTTTACATTATCAAACTTTTCCAAATGCTCTCAGACTTGGTCCACATGATAAAATGGCCGAATTATTCATCTAGACCAAGTGGCACAAGTTGGAGAACAAGTTAACTTGATCAAAGTGCCCCAAAACCCTCTCTGACCAGAATCAAATTTAAACAACTTTGTACTACCAACTTTCTCTCCTTGACACCAACTTTTGTGAGCATGTTCACATGACCAAATGAGGCCACTAGACCAAGTGGTGCATCAAGGAGAATAGATTTGCAGGACTAAATCTTGGTAAAGCCATTTCTGCTGATTTCTAGGGTTTACCAAAGTTACTTTGGCTACTTTTCCCAAATGAGCTCAAACTTGGTGGAACACCCTACTTCTATGTGCCATTTCATCCTGTTAAGTTTCATGACAAATGAAATTAAATTTCTTGCCCAAACCTTTTGGCAATTTTTAAAAGTTGATGTTTTCACCTCTTCCCTTGTTCTCCTTGAGCTCGACCTTTTACCAGAGCCTCTTCTAGTTCTCCTTTACCTCTAGTAAGTTTAGCATGGCCATGGCTCAAACATTGGTGAGTGAAACCCTCTCCTTCTCTCTCTGGACAGCCATTTTCTCTCTCTCCCTCAACCTCTCTCCTCTCCTACTGGCTCTCCAGGCATCCAATGCCTCTCCACACTTCTTTACTACCCCCTAGCACTACAAGACATTAGTGGCCGCGCCCACTTTGCCAAAACAATGGCCATGCTGGCCAAAGACGCGCTCTGGAGCACGCTATAGTGCGCCCTAGCACTGTAGCCGCTCTCTGTCCGAGCCACTGGACCACCTAGGGCCTCCCCCTCGTGTCCCCCGAGGTCGCCTCGACGTCCTGTACACGGCAGCTGGTCGGCCCCCTCCTCCCTCTCTCCCTCCTGCCCGTGCTCACGCGTGCCCGAGCACCGCCCAGCTCCGCCAGTGCGCGCACGCGCTTGGGACCCGCAGGAGCTCGCCCCACTCCTTCTTCCCTTCCCACTTGACCTGGTCCACGCCCACGAACGCCCCGGACATGGCCGAGTGTGCCAATTCGGCCTCCGGCATCACCTAGGCCGTGGCCATGGACTCCGGCCCACTTGCACCGTCACCCCGCCTTAAACGACCATCCCGAGCCCCTCCTCTGGGCGCCATTCGTTCTATCTTCCCCCAAAGACCTCCTCGAGCAGCCAGCTCCTCCTCCCGTGCCTCCCTTCTCCTCCTACCACCGCACGGCCGCCGCTTCGGCTCGGTCAAATTCGAGCAACACCGAGCTCACCTCCCTCCCATTCCTCCACCAAAGGGGTCGTCGTAGTTCGGCGATCCTCCCCACCTCCTCAAACCTTTGCGGGGACTCCCGAGCGCTAGGGGCCACTGACGGCCGACGGCCTCCCCCGCCGCCGTCGAAGCCGCGGTCACCTCGGTCCCCCCCGGTGGCACAGACCGACCCCAACGGATCCGCCGCTCCGCGCTGAGCTCTCCCATAGGCGGAGGCGCCAGCTATCGTCGGACGAGCGCCGGCTTGCGCTCTGCCTCCCCTGCTCTGTCTCGAGCGGGAGGTAGAGGACGACCGCCCCGCCAGCTGGCATGGGGGCCCGCCTGTCGGCGACAGCGGCAACCGAGCCGGCCCCGCAGGTCAGGTTAAGTGGAGGCGGGACCAGGGAAGCCGCTTGCCCCGCTGGGTGGCGCCTTCCCGCAGTGCGCCTTTGACGTGGCCCTTCCCGCGCGCAGCTGAGCCACTGGGCCGGCCCGTCAGCTATCCCTCGCCCAGCGCGCAGAATAAGTGGTAAAGCCTTTTCCTTATTCTTTTTCCAGTCAACTTCAAAAATCCATAAACAATTCAAATTAACTCCAAATTTGATGATTCAAATTTCTAGTAGTTTCTAAATTCATTCCCTATCACATGGTGCTACTTGCACATTTTTACAGAAATATTTCTTTCACAAATAATTAGCAAATCCTATTTTCCATTTCTTTGACAAACTTTAGAAAATCACAGAGAGCCCATTTTTTATCCAAATTCCATGATTCAAAATCCTAGATGTCTATAAGTTCAAAACTTAGTTTTTGAACATTTTTACTAATACTTTCTGTATCACCTCAAATAATGGTCTATTTCTTCATATATAGCCAACTTTGCAAATTCATAGAGAAACCATTTGAACTCCAAATCCAATGAAACCAATTCCTAGATGCTTCTAAAATCATCCTTTGTTAAATGGGTGCCCTTGCTCATTTTTCAAAAATATATTTCTGTACACTTCTTGCAAAACCATAAACCCCTTGATTCCATCATATCGAAATGTTTAGAAATATCCATTGATCCACTTCCAATGAAATCACTTTGGTCATTCCTCATATGACCAGAGGTATCCAATAAAAGTCAACTTCATATTTTTAGAGCACATTCATTCTTGCCTTGTTGTGTTGCTTATTGTGATTGTTTCCGACGATAGTTGACGAAGTAGACGAAATGCTTGGACTTGGACCAGAGATATTTGAAGACCTCAAAGACTTTGTTAAAACAGGCAAGCAGCCCTTTGACCATGTCTATGAAACCCTTTTTATGCGTCTCATATAGCACTTTATTATTGTTGCATCGGAAACATGATGAGATGGTAGCCACTTTGGTGGGTTGCCTTCATTCTTCCTCATCGATACTTGCATTGTGCATGACCCTACCTTCTTATGAGGGTTATGCCGGTGGGAGTAGATAGGATGCTAAGTAGTGCTACATAAAGGGACGGGAATATGCATAGAGATGGAGACAAAAGTATTTTAAAAAGGACTTTTCGAAAACCCCGTCGGGTGCCACTTATGCCCGAGGGAGATGATGAGTTGGGTAGCCACTTCATGACGAAGTGGCGTACCGAGGCAAGTGTGTGTGTTGTTTCGGAAAACGGATTAGATTTAAGATTTGTCGACTGTCCCAACCTTACATGCGCAACCACTCTACCCTTATATGGGAAAGGGCATTATTGACTACTTAGGCCGATACTAGCTTGGAGCCCGCATTACTTGTTAAGGGGGAGAGTTGGTGCTCTCTCTCGGGACGGGGTCGTGCCAGGTAGGGCGGCCATGACTGTTTTCACAGGGCACCGGATACACCGTTGTGTCCCCTCTCGGATGTTACGATCTTGAGTGAGTCTCGTATGATGTACATCGTGAGGATACGGAACAACGAGTGGACTCCTTGTTAGTGTCGTCTAGGGAAAGATAGTGATCGGGTGCTTACCCTGGGTACTTGAAGTACCGCGGGTCGTGGATGACACGGAAGTTCCCCGGATCTTGTGGGTAAAGTGTGCAACCTCTGCAGAGTGTAAAACTATTTGAATAGCCGTGTCCACGGTCAAGGACAGTTGGGCGGTGCTGCTTAAACTACGTCCAGAGTTTACAACCGTGTGTGTGAGTTGATAAAACTACTTGGGTCAAGTCAAAGGACTTGACATGATTGAGTTGGGTTGGTGCCCACTCTATTTATGTTGATATCTGTAACCTGTCCTCAGGGTTACTTGAATTCTCATGATGCATGTCTTACAAGTTGTTGAACATGTCATTGCACTCAAAACTAGCTTTCTGCAAAAATTTACCTATATCATGCAGTGTTGTATCTTGAACCAAAACATGGGTTGCTTGCGAGTACATTCAAAGTACTCATTGGCTTGCCACTGGTTATTTTATTGGCCAGGCATGAAAGAACATGATATGATGAAGAATACTTCAGTGACGAACATGCGAGCTAGGACGCTTCCCAGTCAGAATGCCTATAGGGTTAAGGCTAATGGCATGGGTCGAAGTTGTTATTGAAGATTTCCGCTGTGATGATATACTCAAGACTTGACCATAATGGTCCTACTCGTGTAAAACGGTATGTATGGATGTAAGACTCTTGTTATTCAGCTTCTGTGTGTTCAGTGAGCATTGATATCTGGGATCACTGTACACGTGCATTCGGTGATCACGACTTATGAGTCGGGGTCCCCACAGAGCTGGTATCAGAGCCATCCTGACTGTAGGAAGCCTTAGTTAGCATGGTCGTTAGTTAGGGTAAAACTATTTCCAAAACTATTACAAGTTTTCAAAACTATCTATACTTCTCTTCCCTTCTCAGTTTTTCAAAAACTAAGGTATACTTTCCCCATCGATCTCTTCCCTTCAAAACTAATGCAAACGGTCGCTAGCACCCTCAAGCCCCTGACAACGGGATTCCTTGTAATCGTCGTGGATAGCCTAGAAGGAGTACACCTTGCCAAACACTCACCCACCTCTTCCGAACCCAAGATTCACGACACCACAACAAGACGATGCCAACAGAAGATACGCCTTTGAAGAATGAGGACATGAAGACCCAGAGGATGGTTGAGGGAGTCTTGGATTAGGGGGTGTCCGGATAGCCGGACTACTATCAACAGCCGAACTATCATTTGCCGGACTATCATCATCGACCGGACTCCAAGACTATGAAGATAGAAGATTGAAGACTTCACCCCGTGTCCGGATGGGACTTTCCTTGGCGTGGAAGGCAAGCTTGGCGATACGGATATGTAGATCTCCTACCATTGTAACCGACTCTATGTAACCCTAGCCCTCTCGGTGTCTATATAAACCGGATGGCTTTAGTCCGTATGACTACAATCACAACAACCCTTACAATCATACCATAGGCTAGCTTCTAGGGTTTAGCCTCCTTGATCTCGTGGTAGATCCACTCTTGTAAACATCCACAATATCAATATCAATCAAGCAGGACGTAGGGTTTTACCTCCATCAAGAGGGCCCGAACCTGGGTAAAACATCATGTCCCTTGTCTCCTGTTACCATCCGCCTAGACGCACGCTCGGGACCCACTACGAGAGATCCGCGGTTTTGACACCGACATTGGTGCTTTCATTGAGAGTTCCTCTATGCCGTCACCGATAGGAAGGATGCCTCCTCCCGCCTTCAAGGACGGTATTTTCGCCAAAGGAGCCTTGGCCGCCGCCAAACTATCCGGCTAGGTGGTTTTCTTATGATCACCGTCCGCCATCGCTCGACAATGACCTCTCAAGTCATCAAAAGCAATCTTCACGTCAGCTCGAATTCGCCGAGCGCTGGATCCAATAGAGCTCTCGTCCATAAGCGAGCTCTTGGATCGCATCGCCGCTCGGGAGTCGCCATGACTACGATCGATTGGGCTTAAAACCGAGCCGAGAGAGATTAACTCTCCCTGTGTCACCCACCACGCTGTGCGGTAGAGGAGCAATGCGGCGACGCCTCTCCTGTATTGAAAACTAGTCATGTCCGGATCCCCGAACCCCCCATGCCGGATTCCCGCGGAGGGACGGGCTTCGATCAAACACTGAACTTAAAGTCAGGCATCGGACCAGACTCGTTGGACAACGTCCAGAAATCCAAGCTTCCAAAATTGGAAACTTCTCGGCCTTCGAGCCTTGAGATGGGCAGGGTTCCGGACTTAGTTCCACCCACCCGCCCAGACATATGCGATCTAACTCTAATTCGGCAAGAGCCCGCCGAGACAAGACATCACTGCTGGGCGATTCCTCCCGGTTATGGACAGGATAAAGGACCGCCGAGAGGAAAACGTAATCTCGCCTTACGCAATAATTGCACGGACAAGGGAATCCTAAATGCCATAAGTCGTCATGAAATTACACGCTTCGACTTGGTGACCATCGTACAAAAATCTTGTGCGATGGAGAGCGCCTGGAAAACCGAAAGTAAATTTGGGATAATCCGGCCCCGAATACATCCCTAGTCCGGAACCAAAGGGTGCATCATTATCAAGCACCTGGGTTGAATACCAAAAAACCAAAACCCCCTAAAGGGTACGGAATCGTACTGGAGGGCTGGCTAAACGGACCCTGCAAAATTCATAGCACAGAGGGCGCCACTCCAACTCATAGCCTTCGAGCATGTTGGATACTACGGCAGGTGGCCAAAAGTGGCGAAGAGCTTCTAGCTTCACAATCCCAGCCCAAAGCAACACCAAGACGGTGTTAATAGTCTTCGAGACTTTCGCATCAAATAACATGCGAAACGACAACTCCGCAACCTTGTCAAGTCTACCAAGTAGCAACAATAAATCCATGGAGTGACACGGCTATTACCTTCAATGCCGTGATTTAACCTAAATTCGAACTGCGGGCACCGGCCGCATTGGTCCTCGGCCGATAGTAGACGGCTTCGTCTTACAAAGGTACTCATGGATGGCGGCAGCGGACTAAACCTCATCTATGAGGAAACCCCGAAAAATGGAAATAGATGGAACCATCGAGCGAAGCAGCACAACCTTTAGAGGAATAATCCCTACCGGGATGCATGCGGCACAGGAAATATCACGCTTGACGTAGTGTTCGGCTCGCTGGACAATTACAGGTCGGAGGAGGTCACATTTCAAGTGGCTCCGTTCAGCAGCGGATATCATGCTCTATTAGGACGAGAGGCATTCACAATTTTTCAAGCTATACCCCATTATGGGTACATGAAGCTTAAAATGCCCGGTCCCAACGGAATCATCACTCTTTCTAGTGACCCGAACATAGCACTCCGCGCCGAAAATAAGACAGCCGCACTAGCCCTCGAGGCACTATCCGAAGCCCTAGCGGCCGAGGAACTCACCGCAATGCACTCCACGGTGAACAGGGACGATGTGATACTTGATAAAAGATCCAAGTCCACCTCTTTTAAACCAGCGGATGAAATAGTCAAATTCCAATTCCACCCAACGGACCCGGCAAAGACGGCCTCCGTCGGGGCACAATCAAACCCTGATGTAGACGCCGCACTACGAGAATTTCTACAAGAAAACTGGGACATCTTCGCCTGGCACCCTTCAGACATGCCAGGAATCCCACGTCAGCTAGCCGAGCACAGCCTAAATATCCTAAAAGGATTCAAGCTACCAAACAGGCTCTTCGACGATTTTTCGAACCCAAAAGACAGGCAATGGGAGAGGAGCTAGCCAAACTATTGGAAGCCGGATTCATCAGAGACATCAAACATCCGGATTGGCTAGCAAATCTGGTAATGGTACGAAAGAAGGACAAATCCTGGCGCCTATGTGTCGATTTCAAAGACCTAAATAAAGCCTGCCCAAAGGATCCCTTCCCCCTCCCCCGCATCGACCAAAGCATCGATGCCGCTGCGAGCACAATTCATTGTGCTTCACGGACGATACTCCGGCTATCATCAAATCAAGATGGCAGAAGCGGATCAAGCCGCAACTGCGTTCATTACTCCATATGGACCATTCTGCTTCAACACGATGCCCTTCGGACTTAAAAACGCCGGCGCAACATATCAGCGCATGATTCAGACATGTCTGGCTACCCAGATCGGCAAAACAGTAGAGGCATACGTAGACGACGTAGTCGTCAAAACTAAACACGTCGAAACTCTAGTAGACGACTTGAGGCTCACATTCGACAACCTCAGAGCATATGACATCAAGCTGAATCCGGAAAAATGTGTTTTCGGCATACCAGTAGGAAAGCTGCTTGGGCTTCATCGTATCCGGTAGAGGAATTGAAGCAAACCCAGCCAAGATCCGAGCTGTCACAGCTAGATACCCCAAAAGACCTCAAGCAAATACAAAAATTGACTGGATGCGTGGCGGCTCTAAGCCGCTTCATCTCCCGTTTGGGAGAAACGGCATTACCCCTCTATCGCCTCCTCAGGCGCACCGAACACTTCGAGTGGACGGATGCTGCCACCGCCGGACTCGAAGAAATAAAGGCCATATTGGCAACAAATCCGGTCCTGGCTGCGCCCAACCTGGGTGAACCAATGTTGTTATACATCGCAGCTACACATCATGTTGTAAGCGCGGTACTCGTCGTCGAACGAGAAAATGAAGGGCATAAATTCCCTCTTCAAAAACCAGTATACTACGTATCTACTGTGTTAACCCCCTGCAAGTCCCATTACCCGCACTATCGAAGATAGCATACGCGGTGTTCATGGCATCCGGAAGCTCCGACACTACTTTCAAGAGTGTTCAATAACAGTGGCCTCTCAAGTACCACTTAACGACATTATAAACAATCATGATGCGACGGGCAGGATTGCAAAATGGGCCATTGAGCTCTTACCATTTGATATATCTTACAAACCTCGGCGGGCTATAAAGTCACAAGTATTGGCTGACTTTGTCACTGAATGGACCGAAGCCGAACTCCCTAAAGAATACGGCGCATACTCCAATTGGATTATGCACTTCGACGGCTCCAAAATGTTAGCCGGATTGGGGGCTGGCGTCGTATTGACGTCCCCGACCGGGGACACAGTCCAATACGTACTTCAGATAATGTACACGGACTCCAACAACGCAGCCGAATACGAGGCCCTTTTACATGGTCTCCGGATGGCAATCTCCATGGGCATTCAACGCCTAGAGGTGAGCGAGGATTCAAACCTTGCAATATCCCAAATAAACGGAGACTTTGATGCCTAAAGATCCGAAAATGGCAGCATATCGCAACGCTGTCCTCAAAATGTCAGCCCGGTTCAAGGACTTGAATTCCATCACGTCACCCGGGATAATAACCAAGCGGCCGACGTACTGGCACGCATTGGCGCCAAACGCGACGCTGTCCCTCCTAATATCTTCCTGGAACGGCTCTTCAAGCCATCCGTATTATGGGAATAGGAGTCCGGAACTAACAAACCGGAACAAGCCGCACCAACCGGCGATTCAGCCGATGACATAACACCCTCCGCCCACGACATAATGGCAGTAATTGCCCCGTGGACAGAACCATTCCTCGCCTACTTGCTTAGGCAGGAGCTTCCCGAAGACCAAAATGAGGCCCGCTGCATTGTCCGGCGATCTAAAGCCTACAAGGTCTATGAGGGAGAACTCTATAAGAAAAGCACAACCGGAGTCCTTCAAAGGTGTATCTCCGAAGAGGAAGGGCGGAACCTCCTGGCTGAAATTCATGCGGGACTAGGCGGACACCACGCCGCAGCTCGGTCCCTTGTAGGAAAGGCATTTCGTACAGGATTTTACTGGCCGACGGCCCGAGCAGATGCACAGGACCTAGTCCAAAGATGCGTCGGTTGTCAGCTCTTTGCTAATCAGAGCCATATGCCACCCACCGCCCTCAAAACTATACCCATTACCTGGCCGTTCGCGGTCTGGGGGCTTGACATGGTTGGACCACTTAAAGGGGGAACCCACAAGCAAAGGTACCTATTGGTCATGGTGGATAAATTCACCAAATGGATAGAGGCCAAGCCAGTTAAAACGGCAGAGTCCGGACCAGTGATAGACTTTATATCCGGGGTAGTACACCGTTATGGTGTCCCCCACAGCATCATTACCGATAACGGCACCAACTTTACCGCCGATGAGGTTAAATCATGATGCAAAAATATGGGCATCAAGCTTGATTACGCTTCAGTCTATCATCCTCAAACCAACGGTCAAGTGGAACGAGCAAATGGTCTAATAATGAGCGGCATCAAACCCAGACTAGTGCGGTCCCTTACGAAATCTGACGCCTTTGGGTAGAGAGCTTCGACTCCGTACTGGGGGCTGCGGACAACGCCTAACCGTACTACCGGATTCACACCATTTTTATGGTATACGGCGCAGAAGCAGTTTTGCCTGCGACATCATTCATGACTCACCTCGAAAAGTGCATGTACGAAGAAAGAGAAGCCGAGTTGGATCGGCAGGACAGCTTGGACACATTGGAGGAAGAGCGCTGACGTCGCCAAGGCTCGCTCCGCATTCTATCTACAGCAAGCTCGAAGATATCAAAGCAGAGAAGCACGGGCCAAGACTTACAACGCGTTGGCGAACTGGTTCTACGCTCACGGACAAGAAAAAAAAGGACAAGCTCAAGCCCAAATGGGAAGGCCCCTTCATCATCGATCAAGTCCTGACCAGCAGAGCGTACCGTCTATGAAATGCATCGGATAACCGACTCGAGCCGAACCCATGGAACGCAGCCCGCCTCCGACGATTCTATGCCTAGCGCCGGACTAAGAGTTCGTCCCTTTCCCCCGTCCAATTTTTTTTCCAGCTACCTTTTGTTTATCTTTTTCTTCTCAATCCTATTCATCCAAGCCTTAAAGGGCTTCACCTGCGCAATGTTCACGCGCAATTGATGTGCTACCCGCACTCATTATACCTGGGGGCTTCTTTAACAGAAGCTTAATTATACGGGCTTCATGCCCAACACATGTGTCAAGCCTCCACATGTACCTTTTATTCACCATTATATGCATCGATATGACTTAAGTTTTGGCCAAGCTGGGTTGCTCGGCTCCTGTGCTTACCCCTACGCTCCCGATTGTTCGGCTAGGAGGTAAAGGGAGCATCTCTGCGATTATTCTTGCTGTGTCACCGGATGTGTACCTCAGACCGGGTGAAGCCGAAAGCTAGCGTTCTTAAGGGAATATTCGGTCGGTGACTTAAAAGATGATTTTTTATCCACTTATTTATCTGCCCCCAGATGTTTTTCTGCTTTTTTCGCAGTCCGGACATGCACTTTAGGGCATGCCACCCCCAGCGGAAAGGAACCCTTAACGGAACTATTCTCCCTGGAAGATGTTTCTTACTAACCATGTAATATAACATAACTAGTTGGGCACTTGTCTGATAAAGCACTGATGACCCCTACGCCTGGTCTCCACGCATACCCCGGTTGTTTCATAACATGAAGGTATTCGGACACACTCCGGACTATAGGGTCCCGAGGTCGAAGCGAAAAGGTCGGCAAAGACAAACAATCTACAATCCGGCTAGAAGGCATTTTGTATGTCATTTTATAATACATTATCAAATCGACTGATTGTATTCTTCCTCAATCCCGTCTAACAGGTCTAATTTATAGTCATGTTGGGAAAATTTCGCGGCCAACTCCACTTGGCCGTATACTAAACTCACAGGGGTCTCCTTCCCATCAGGCCCCACAGGTCCGACTTCGGCCATGTGGTTGGGATCCGCCTTCTTGTACCGCGTATTTACCATGGCCCAGGCCTCCTTGGCACCTTGGCGGCAGGCCGAAATCTTCCATACATGGAAGCGCTGCCGCACTCCCTGCAGCTTCTCCGCAAGCTCCCCAAGACCCTCGGGTATGGAGAAGGCTGGCCATAACGCCTAGATGACGCCGCTCATAGCCTGCCGAACTCGTTTGATCAGTTGCAACAATTCGGGAAGTTGATCACCCGTCGTTACGGGCATCTCCTCCATGAGGCGACCTGTGAGCATACCTCTGCATATATTCTGTCACATTGACTTCCTCGCCGAACTCTTCTTTTCAAAGGAGTTCGCTCCAGCACTTACTATATATGCCGCGACGAAGCCCTTGATTCTCCTTAAGGGAGCCCGACAGCTCGGCCCGAACGCCTTTCAGCTCTTCTCCAAGCTGGGCATGGGCATCCTGGAGCTTGTTCCTTTCATGCTGCACCTTATGTAGCACCCTCTCGCCGGCCTTTAGTTGGCGCTGAAGTTCTTGCCTGTCCGGATCTTGTCCGGCGGCACCTGCAATGTCGTTTTTTACACTTGAGCAATTGCCAAACGCTACTTATCTTTCTAAAATAATGCGTTACCAGGAGAGGTCCTTGCATTTCCTCCTGCGCCAGAAAATGCGGCCTCAAGTTGGGCCTTGCACTCTTGCAACTCCTGAGACAGTTGGGTATTCTTCTCGGTAAGATCCTACGTTTCATATGATCCTTAAATCAGTTAATATAACTACTTTAAGTCTCGGGGCCATCTTGGCATATATAACTATTAAATTCTCTTACCCGTATGTCTTTTACATACTGCTCCGTGGCTCGTAAAACTATCTTGAGCAGCACGAAGGTGCGCGTCCCCCGTGTTAAAGGCATTCAACGCCTCGGGGGAGAAGCACGCGTCACGAAATACTGTCCGGCGGCGCCGGTGATTCAGGGCACTCTCCACCTCAGACTTGGTGGCGGACAGTCTTTCGGCATCCTCCATCGGAGGAACGTCCGGCTCGCGCCTTGCGCTCGCCTCCCCCTCCTGACCAGATGCGGGAGCCCGGCTAGTAGAGGTTGGATTGACAACTTCCACGCCCGCAGTCCGGCGGACGCTTTTTTCCCTATAAAAGTCATGAGCACTCAAACGCTTCCTAGGAACGTTGCTCTAAAGATAATGAATTGTGAGCTACACCTTTGCGGCGACGTTTCAGTTTGCGCCGCGCTCCTCTTCCGCCCACTGGTCCGAACTGGCCCTCGTTGGTCAGCCACCGCGGGCTCGGCTTCTCGCCCTAGGGGCGCCTCCTGCACAGTACCATCATATACGGTGGTCAGAAATAAGCAAGGAAGGATTGACGGTGTCAGGGCTTCAGCCGCGATCACCTGGGGAGCCGGATATAGTCCGGGATAGTCGGCCGTGATGGCGACTAAAGCATTGTCCATGCTGAGCTGGTGGAACACCCCGTCGATTAGCTCCACCTTTATGTACGGATCCTCTTCGGAGGCCGGATCCTGGGATCTCTCTGGATCCTCGAGTTGCGGAGCCGGACTTAGCATTCCCTCCATGGTCCGGCGCAGTTCCTGCGTCGAAAGAAGAACACAATGTAAGAAACTTAAGTTTCGAAAGGCACGGGTCGGACACGCTGAGTGTTCGCTTACCCAAGGCCGGGGATTGTTCATGGAAAACCCATTTTACGGGTTCGCCCAAAGGAAATCCCCCTTCTCCCCCTTATACAGGCCGGACAAGATCGTCACCAGATCTTCGGCCGAATCCGGCCCTTTGCGGCCATGTCGGGTGGCATCGTCCTCCCCGTTGAAGTCCCACATGGGGTGGCCCCTGTATTGTAGTGGCTGCACCCCCCGCGTAATGCATGTTGCCATGACTCCAATTATGGTCAACCGGGCATGGGCCAGTAACCTTATTCGGCCCATCAGGTAATGGACGCTCTTGTCTTCCTCCGGTCGGGGCTCATGGACGCCAACTAAAGGCGTTTCTTCAGAGGAGCATTGCTGAACTCCGGGAGGCCGATCCGAACAGGGTCCGGCAGCGGAGCGTCTTCTATATAAAACCATTCCGAAGGCTAGTCTTCGGGCGCCTTCTTAGGGGTTCCGGATGGATATCCGGTCCCGGCAATGCGCCATATTTCGGCGCCGCCCACTTGATATATGGACCCCTCGCGAGAGCGGGTTACAAGGCAAAACAACCTCTTCCACAGAGCGTAGTGGGGCTCGACACCCAGGAACAGCTCGCAAAGAGCTACGTAACCCGCAATATGCAGGATTGAGGTGGGCGTGAGGTGATGAAGCTGGAGTCGGTAGAACTCCAGGAGCCCGCGGAGGAATGGGTGTACAGGAAATCCGAGCCCCCTTATCAGATAGGGGACGAAGCATACCCGCTCCCCTTTGTTGGGATTAGGGGTAACCTCCACTTGCTTCCCACCTTTGTAGGTGGCTAGCCCGGCTCGAACCGGAACCATGAAGGCCGGAGGGAGATATCCCCCCATTTGGAGCTTCACCAGCTTGTTGTGCGGAACAGAGCATCTCCTCCAATCTCCTGGCAAAGGGCTGAGAGCGCGAGAAGAGGAGCCGCGTTGGCGATCCATGATGGAATGGATTCTTGGTCGAAAGCGTTCGATGAGTATTTGCGAGAGGAAGATGGTAATTTGGATCTGGATTCTTGCCTCCCTCATAGGCAGATTGTTCGCACAACTAGGGGGTAATACATAAAAGAAAACCCTGGCTTTTCACATTCGCACGACGCGTGGAAGAGGGCCATTATTGGGCGTGGAAGCCAAGACGCGCAACATTGATGAGGAAGCTGGACACTGTTCGGCAGGTACATGGAACTTAAAGGAGAACCCGCCTTGCAACGCCGAAGACTACACGCATGCTGGACTTATCGTCATTGAAGCCTGGTTCGGTGGCTACTGAGGGAGTCCTGGATTAGGGGGTGTCCGGATAGCCGGACTACTATAATCAGCCGAACTATCATTTGCCGGACTATCATCATCGACCGGACTCCAAGACTATGAACATAGAAGATTGAAGACTTCACCCCGTGTCCGGATGGGACTTCCCTTGGCGTGGAAGGCAAGCTTGGCGATACGGATATGTAGATCTCCTACCATTGTAACCGACTCTATGTAACCCTAGCCCTCTCCGGTGTCTATATAAACCGGATGGCTTTAGTCCAGGGACTACAATCACAACAACCCTTACAATCATACCATAGGCTAGCTTCTAGGGTTTAGCCTCCTTGATCTCGTGGTAGATCCACTCTTGTAAACATCCACAATATCAATATCAATCAAGCAGGACGTAGGGTTTTACCTCCATCAAGAGGGACCGAACCTGGGTAAAACATCGTGTCCCTTGTCTCCTGTTACCATCCGCCTAGACGCACAGTTTGGGACCCCCTACCCGAGATCCGCCGGTTTTGACACCGACAATGGTGACACCTTTGAATTTGCCCCAGGATGATGCAACCTTGTCCTATGACGATTAGGGTGTAAGATATGCAAGACCATGATAGACATCGCTAATAGAGCAACCATGTCCTTACCGTTGTTGTATCGACAACCACCAGTAGATGAGAACCTCGCCATTTGGTCCGCCTCACTATAGTGAGCAGGAAAAGCAGTTCTCTTCATCCCCGCTCTTGGTGTCGATGTTGTCATCAACATAACCGACATGTTGGACCTCTACTATGCCTTGTTAATGTCCTTGCATAAAGGATTGCAAACCTGGTACCATCGACGCCTTAGAAGACAAAAAGGGATTGTCATGATTAAGAAGACAACAGAAGACCGAGTCAATGCCTACTACGAGAAGCTGCCTCCACCCCGTCAGCTCATCAGGTGAGAGATTGTTGAAGATTCTTCAGGCCAACCCGGATTGTTTCATCGAACAACTACAAGAGACGTAGCAACACCTGAGGAAAACCCAGGAGACTGCACGAGGCACGGAGCAAAGCACGACTACTGAATCCGAGAACCCCTAGGGTAGGATGAGTCATGTACCCCCTATGCGCAGTCGAGTCCATATGATGGTTCGAATTGAACCATGATTATGTGTTGCTTGCTTTTATTTGTTTGTGTTTTGATATCAGTCGCCCTTTTTGCCCTAGGCAACAAGTACGCAACTATATCACCTGCCTTATTTTGTTGTTTGTGTTTGGCCCTTTTTGGAACTTGTTTGTTTGCACCTGCACTATAGAACCCCCTTTAGGCATCCCCTTTATGCTACTTATCCCTCTCATCTCTCTCCCCAACTCAAGACCAGCAAGACAAGATGCACCAAGGAGTCTACTTCGCACCAACTAGCATCAAGACTTTTTGTTGCAGCCTCCTCGACCATGAGCAGCCTAGTAGAGTTATGTTTACCCCTCCAGACTAGAAACCCATTCCTAGACCCTTCGAGACTTCATGAGATACCCCAGTCCTTAACCATGTGCTTAAATCACAGAATTGCAAGAGAACCAGTTAAGTCTCTGTAAACCTTGCACAATACTGGGTTCATTATGGAACTAGTCGACATAGTGAACAAGCACATTATCATCCTAATATAGCACCAGGACTAACGATGCCATAGGGAAGACCAGTTTGAGGATATAGGAATAGAGGACGCATGACTTGATGAGTTTATATCAATGACTTGAGGAATTATATGAGACTATTTGGTGGATTATGAGGCTTTGATGTTGGTAGATGAACTTGGTGGGATCATGAGTATAGATTAGCATAGCTTTCATTACCCACGGAGTAAATTGGATTTGTGGGACAATTATAATCGCAACATGACATTCTTGGAAGTATCTGGATTTGACCGAGTCAGGGATATGATAGAAGATAGTTGACATTACGGAAATGACTTGGGGAATAGATAGGAATTCTCGTTGGACATGAGATTTGGATTCAATACATTATCCTAGTGGAGTATGGATGTAGAGTAATTCTACATGGTTCGGAGTAAATTGGATTTAGACTGATGATCTTGATCATGATACCATGTTTCTTGGAGGACAATAAACTAGGAGATTGGATTAATTGTCGGAGTTGATATAAGCCTGACCTTGGAGTTCACTTGACCATGATAATGGAAATTGGTGGACTGACTATAGTAAAGATAACCCGTTTCAAGTATTTGAGGATTATAGGACATTAGAAGATCATGTGGAACAACATAAACATTGGATTTGTAGAATTAATGAATTATGTAATTAATGGGCTTATAGAGTTGATTCATAGGAAGGAAACAAGATCTTGGAGTGGTATACGACGTGTTTCCTTAGGATAGAGATGCTTTATCATGGACCTTGGATCAGTAGACTAAGCACTTGGATTGTGGTGATTAAATTCAAGCTTAGCAGCTTATATGCTCTACCCTTGGATTTTTAGGGGTAGCCATACATATGAGTTTGGGGATAGTTGACATGTATAGATTTATTAGAACTCCCCTTGGGAGTCATGAGGATAACAATAGCATGAGGGATGATTGGAGCTGACCTACAAGAGTAGATGCTTTCGGTGGTATAAGGTTATTTGTTTAAAGGACTAGATAGAACAATTGGCATCTCAGGAACCGTGCTTAAGGATAAGGTGACAAACGTTCGCTCGCACACTAGAATCCTTGAAACACTTAAGCCCTACCAAGCCACAACATGGTCGGATCCTGACCTTGGGCTTTGGCTCTAGGACAAGGAAACCTTGGCCAATACCCAACCGTGACCACCACCGATACCCCAACCTATACCCCATGTACCCCGTGGGCAAGTCTTCATGGAGTACTCGGACAAGTTAGTTGCCATCTTTCCTTGATGACATACTTGCCTACCCGAAGACGGAAAAAGAACCGTTCAGCGGTTAGGGAACATCTGAAGACCGCCATGTCAAGGAGGAAGAACTATACCAACCATCATCGTCAAGGAGTGAACTTCCTTGTCAAAGATTGTGCATATCTACAAACCACTCCTCTCAAGGGAACCAAGCATTTTCATGACAAGGAAACCCACGCCAAGATTCATCGGCCCTCTTCGAGATCACTCCAAGATTTAACAACCCCCTCCAAGATCACCGCAAGGCGAAGAATAGATGGATACCAGTTAGAGTTACCACCGAGTTACCCATCGGGCACAGCTGCTTTCCACACGACACACCCCCGAAAGTGTTTCCAACTTCCTAACTAGCCCGGTCTCAACAAGGACATCGATCACCGAGCCATCGACCTCCAGCCCTATATGACATACGCGAGAGACCCCAATTGCAATCTGGATCAAGCAGGACGACAAAGACAAAGCCACGCCAACAAGTACTTCAAGGTTCAATGGAGCACCAAACGGAAGCAGAAGAAGTATGAGGACATGAAGACTATCCCAAATCCAAGTTTTCGTATTCCTTTCCGCGCCTAGTCTGGGAATCTCGGGGACGAGATTCTTGTAAGGGGGGTAGGTCTGTCACACCCTGATTTTCATGCCACAACACTTAAGCTAATAAATCATGATAAAATGTGGTTTGAAAAAAACTTTTGAGCGTTTTGGACCTTGCCTTGATTGGATTTCGTGTGTTGTTTGCAAGTGCTCTAAAAATCAAATAAATCCCCCAACTCCTATACTTCATGTCCTTGATCCAAAACCTTTTTCCAATGATCATGCCATGTGTATAGAGCAATATAGTATTTTATTACAAAAATAATTTGGCCAAAAAGTATTTTCAAAAATTAGTTTTCCAAAACCCCCTGAATTGAGGTTTGCACTGAAAGTACTTATTTAAGGGCAGTAAAAATCTTTCCAGAAATATGTTTGACTCCTATTAGATATAGGATACCCAGAAACCACAAAAATATAATTTTAAAAGTTAATTTCCTATTTTATTTAAAGGCTTTTTCTTAAGACCAGAAATGGTCTTTAATAGGTTAAAATTATTTTAAAGCTTTAAAAATATTTGAGGAAAATTAGGGAGACTCAATGGACATATATTTTCCATATATATGAGTTTCAACACATGGTCATGATCAAAATATTGGACAAAACCTCCCAAAACCATTTCTGCCCATTTCAAAGATTTGAAATATTTCTACAGTAAATATTTTCAGAAAAATCCAAGAAAATTCCATCATGTCACAAATTCCCTATTTGGTGATCTTGCCAAGTACCATGTCATGGAGAATAGTGTAACCCCATGAAACCCTCTCAAAAGCATTTCTGCCCTTTTTCAAGTTTGAACAACTTTACATTATCAAACTTGTCCAAATGCTCTCAGACTTGGTCCACATGATAAAATGGTCTACTTATTCATCTAGACCAAGTGGCACAAGTTGGAGAACAATTTAACTTGATCAAAGTGCCCCAAAACCCTCTCTGACCAGAATCAAATTTAAACAACTTTGTACTACGAACTTTATCTCCTTGACCCCAACTTTTGTGAGCATGTTAACATGACCAAATGAGGCCACTACACCAAGTGGTGCATCAAGGAGAATAGATTTGCAGGACTAAATCTTGGTAAAGCCATTTCTGCTGATTTCTAGGGTTTACCAAAGTTACATTGGCTACTTTTCCCAAATGAGCTCAAACTTGGTGGAACACCCTACTTCTATGTGCCATTTAATCCTGTTAAGTTTCATGACAAATGAAATTAAATTTCTTGCCCAAACCTACATCAAACACCTTTTGGCAATTTTTAAAAGTTGATGTTTTCACCTCTTCCCTTGTTCTCCTTGAGCTCAACCTTTTACCAGAGCATCTTCTAGTTCTCCTTTACCTTTAGTAAGTTTAGCATGGCCATGGCTCAAACATTGGTGAGTGAAACCCTCTCCTTCTCTCTCTGGAATGCCATTTTCTCTCTCTCCCTCCAGGGCATCCAATGCCTCTCCACACTTCTTTACTACCCCTAGCACTACAAGACATTAGTGGCCGCGCCCACTTTGCCAAAACAATGGCCATGCTGGCCAAAGACGCGCTCTGGAGCATGCTACAGTGCGCCCTAGCACTGTAGCCACTCTCTGCCCGAGCCACCGGACCACCTAGGGCCTCCCCCTCATGTCCCCCGAGGTCGCCTCGACGTCCAGTACACGTCAGTTGGTCGGCCCCCTCCTCCCTCTCTCCCTCCTGCCCGTGCTCACGCTGCGTCTCGAGCACCGCCCAGCCTCAAGAGGCCAAGACGCGCTTGGGACCCGCAGGAGCTCGCCCCACTCCTTCTTCCCTTCCCACTTGACCTGGTCCACGCCCACGAACGCCCCGGACATGGCCGAGTGTGCCAATTCGGCCTCCGGCATCGCCTAGGCCGTGGCCATGGACGCCGTCCACGGTGCACCGTCACCCCGCCTTAAACGACCATCCCGAGCCCCTCCTCTGGGCGCCATTCGTTCTATCTTCCCCCAGAGACCTCCTCGAGCAGCCCGGCTCCTCCTCCGTGCCTCCCTTCTCCTCCTACCATCAAGACGGTCAGCCGCTTCGGCTCGCTCAAATTCGAGCAACGCCGAGCTCACCTCCCTCCAACTCCTCCACCAAAGGGGTCCTCGTAGTTCGGCGATCCTCCCCACCTCCTCAAACCTTCACCTCGGTCCCCCCCGGTGGCACAGACCGACCCCAACGGATCCGCCGCTCCGTGCTGAGCTCTCCCATAGGCGGGAGACGGCCGGAGGCGCCGGCTATCGCCGGACGAGCGCCAAGGCACTCTGCCTCCCTGCTCTATCTCGAGCGGGAGGTAGAGGACGACCGCCCGCCGGTGGCATGGGGCCCTTTGTCGGCCGACAATGGCAACCGAGCCGGCCTCACAGGTCGAGTTAAGTGGAGGCGGGACCAGGGAAGCAGCTTGTCTCACTGGGTGGCGCCTTCCGTAGTGCGCGCCGACCTGGCCCTTCCAGCAATGAGCCACTGGGCCGGCCCGTCAGCTATCCCTCGCCCAGCGCGCAGAATAAGTGGTAAAGCCTTTTCCTTATTCTTTTTCCAGTCAACTTCAAAAATCCATAAACAATTCAAATTAACTCCAAAATTGATGATTCAAATTTCTAGTAGTTTCTAAATTCATTCCCTATCACATGGTGCTACTTGCACATTTTTACAGAAATATTTCTTTCACAAATAATTAGCAAATCCTATTTTTCCATTTCTTTGACAAACTTTAGAAAATCACAGAGAGCCCATTTTTTATCCAAATTCCATGATTCAAAATCCTATATGTCTATAAGTTCAAAACTTAGTTTTTGAACATTTTTACTAATACTTTCTGTATCACCTCAAATAATGGTCTATTTCTTCGTATATAGCCAACTTTGCAAATTCATAGAGAAACCATTTGAACTCCAAATCCAATGAAACCAATTCCTAGATGCTTCTAAAATCATCCTTTGTTAAATGAGTGCCCTTGCTCATTTTTCAAAAATATATTTCTGTACACTTCTTGCAAAACCATAAACCCCTTGATTCCATCATATCGAAATGTTTAGAAATATCCATTGATCCACTTCCAATGAAATCACTTTGGTCATTCCTCATATGACCAGAGGTATCCAATAAAAGTCAACTTCATATTTTTAGAGCACATTCATTCTTGCCTTGTTGTGTTGCTTATTGTGATTGTTTCCGATGATAGTTGACGAAGTAGACGAAATGCTTGGAGTTGGACCAGAGATATTTGAAGACCTCAAAGACTTTGTTAAATCAGGCAAGCAGCCCTTTGACCATGTCTATGAAACCCTTTTTATGCATCTCATATAGCACTTTATTATTGTTGCATCGGAAACATGATGAGATGGTAGCCACTTTGGTGGGTTGCCTTCATTCTTCCTCATCGATACTTGCATTGTGCATGACCCTACCTTCTTATGAGGGTTATGCGGTGGGAGTAGATAGGATGCTAAGTAGTGCTACATAAAGGGACGGAATATGCATAGAGATGGAGACAAAAGTATTTTAAAAAGGACTTTTCGAAAACCCCGTCGGGTGCCACTTATGCCCGAGGGAGATGATGAGTTGGGTAGCCACTTGATGGCGAAGTGGCGTACCGAGGCAAGTGTGTGTGTTGTTTCCGAAAACGGATTAGATTTAAGATTTGTCGACTGTCCCAACCTTACATGCGCAACCACTCTACCCTTATATGGGAAAGGGCATTATTGACTACTTAGGCCGATACTAGCTTGGAGCCCGCATTACTAGTAACGGGGGAGAGTTGGTGCTCTCTCTCCGGACGGGGTCGAGCCAGGTAGGGCGGCCATGACTATTTTCACAGGGCACCGGATACACCGTTGTGTCCCCTCTCGGATGTTACGATCTTGAGTGAGTCTCGTATGATGTACATCGTGAGGATACGGAACAACGAGTGGACTCCTTGTTAGTGTTGTCTAGGGAAAGATAGTGATCGGGTGCTTACCCCGGGTACTTGAAGTACCGCGGGTCGTGGATGACACGGAAGTTCCCCGGATCTTGTGGGTAAAGTGTGCAACCTCTGCAGAGTGTAAAACTATTTGAATAGCCATGTCCACGGTCAAGGACAGTTACGGTCTTTGCTTGAACTACGTCCAGAGTTTACAACCGTGTGTGTGAGTTGATAAAACTACTTGGGTCAAGTCAAAGGACTTGACATGATTGAGTTGGGTTGGTGCCCACTCTATTTATGTTGATATCTGTAACCTGTCCTCATGGTTACTTGAATTCTCATGATGCATGTCTTACAAGTTGTTGAACATGTCATTGCACTCAAAACTAGCTTTACGCAAAAATTTACCTATATCATGCATTGTTGTATCTTGAACCAAAACATGGGTTGCTTAAGTAGTACATTCAAAGTACTCATTGGCTTGCCACTGGTTATTTTATTGGCCAGTGCATGAAAGAACATGATATGATGAAGAATACTTCAAAGGAACATGCGAGCCAGACGCTTCCCAAATGTAATGCCCGTAGGGTTAAGGCTAATGGCATGGGTCCAAGTTGTTATTGAAGATTTCTGCTGCGATGATATACTCAAGACTTGACCATAATGGTCCTACTCGTGTAAAACGGTATGTATGGATGTAAGACTCTTGTTATTCAGCTTCTGTGTGTTCAGTGAGCATTGATCTCTGGGATCACTGTACAGCGGCATTATGAGTCGGGGTCCCCACAGCGGCATTTCCGATTATGGAAGATATTGGCCTGTTGTCAAGGCGCCAGGGAGGCCTGGGCCATGGTGAAGACGCGGTACACAAAGGCGGACCCAAACCACATGGCCGAGGTTGGACCTGTGGGGCCCGACGGGAAGGAGATCCATGTGAGCTTAGTGTACGGCCAAGTAGAGTTGGCCGCAAAGTATTCCCAGCGGGACTGTAAACTAGACAGCCTTTTAGACGACATTGAAGAGGAATACAATCAGTCAATTTGACTATGTAATTTAAAATGACATGTAAAATGCCTTCTAGCCGGATTGTAGATTGTTTGTCGTAGCAGACCTTTTCGCTTCAACCTCGGGACCCAATAGTCCGGAGTGTGTCCGTATACCCTCGCGGTTATGTAAAAACCGGGGCATGCGTGGAGACCAGGCATAGGGGTCATGAGTGCTTTATCAGAGAAGTGCCCAACTAGTTATGTTATATTACATGGTTAGTAAGAAACATCTTCCAGGGAGAATAGTTCCGTTAGGGGTTCCTTTCCTTGGGAGGCATGCCCTAAAGTGCATGTCCGGACATGCGAAAATAGCGTAAAAGCATCTGGGGCAGATAAATAAAAATAAAAATCGTCTTTTAGTTCACCGGTGAATATTCCCTTAAGAACGCTTAGCTTTCGGCTTCACCTGATCTGAGGTACACGTCCGGTGACCAAGCGGTAATAATCGCAGAGGTGCTCCCTTTACCACCTAGCTGAACAATCGGGAACGTAGGGGTAAGCATAGGAGCCAGGCAACCCAGCTTGGCCAAAACTTAAGTCATATCGATGCATATAATGGTGAATAAAAGGTACATGCGGAAGTGTGACACATGTGCTGGGCATAAAGCCCATATAAATAAGCTTATGTTAAAGAAGCCCCAGTATAATGAGCGGATAGCGCGTCAAGTGTGTGCGAACAATGTAAAACGAGCCTTTAACGGCTTCGGAAAAGGGAGGGAGAAGGAGAGAAATAAAAGACATCTTAAAGTATAAAATATAGACGGAGGAAGGAGACGAACTCAGAATCCGGCGCTAGGCGTAGAATCTTCGGAGACGGGCTGCGTTCCATGGGTTCGGCTCGAGTCGGTTATCTGATGCATTTCGCAGAAGGTACGCTCCGCCGGTCAGGACTTGGTGGATGATGAAGGGACCCTCCCATTTAGGCTTGAGTTTGTCCTTTTTCTTGTCCGGCAGGCGTAGAACTAGTTCGCCAACATTGTAAGCTTTGGCCCGTGCATTTCCCTGCTTTGATATCTTCGAGCCATTGTTGATAGAATGCGAGCGAGCTTTTGCCACGCCACGCTCCTCCTCCAAGGCGTCCAGCTGTCCTGCCGATCGAGCTCGGCTTCTCTTTCTTCGTACATGCGCACGCGAGGTGAGTCATGAATTATGTCGCAGGGCAAAACTGCCTCTGCGCCGTATACCATAAAAAATGGTGTGAATCCGGTAGTGCGATTCGGCATGGTCCGCAGCCCCCAGAGTACGGAGTCGAGCTCCTCTACCCAGTGCGTGTTAGATTCCTTGAGGGACCGCACTAGCCTGGGTTTAATGCCGCTCACGATTAGACCGTTTCCTCGCTCGACTTGACCGTTAGTTTGGGGGTGATAGACTGAAGCGTAGTCGAGCTTGATGCCCATGTTTTTGCACCAGAGTTTGACCTCGTCGGCCGTGAAGTTCGTGCCGTTATTAGTGTTCATGCTATGGTGGACGCCGTAATGGTGTACTACCCCTGATATAAAGTCTATCACAGGTCCGGATTCGGCTGTCTTTACAGGCTTGGCCTCTATCCATTTGGTGAATTTATCCACCATGACCAATAGGTATTTTTGCTTGTGAGTTCCTCCTTTAAGGGGTCCAACCATGTCAAGCCCCCAGACTGCAAAGGGCCAGGTGATGGGTATAGTTCTGAGGGCGGTGGGTGGCATGTGGCTTTGATTAGCAAAGAGCTGGCAACCGACGCATCATTGGACTAAGTCCTGAGCATCTGCCCGGGCCGTGGGCCAACAAAATCCTGTACGGAAGGCCTTGCCTACAAGGGCCCGAGCTGTGGCATGATGCCCACCGAGTCCGGCATGAATTTCAGCCAGGAGATTCCGCCCTTCCTCTTCAGAGATACACCTTTGAAGGACTCCGGTTGTGCTTTTCTTATAAAGCTCTCCCTCATGGACCTTATAGGCTTTAGACCGCCGCACTATGCAGCGTGCCTCGTTTTGGTCCTCGGGAAGTTCCTACCTAGTTAGGTAGGCTAGGAATGGTTCTGTCCACGGGGCGATGACTGCCATTATTGCGTGGGCTGATGGTGTTATTTCGTTGGCGGGACCACCAACTATGTCGGAATGTTTGGTGTGGGGCAGGGTGGTTGGGTCCGGGTTGTTATTTCCGGACTCTCCCTCCCATAGTACGGATGGCTTGAAAAGCCTCTCTAGGAAGATATTGGGGGGGGGGGACGGCATCGCGCTTTGCGCCAATGCGTGCCAACACGTCTGCTGCCTGGTTGTTATCCCGGGATATATGGTGAAATTCGAGCCCCTCAAACCGTGCTGACATTTTTAAGACGGCATTGCGATAAGCTGCCATTTTCGGATCCTTGGCATAAAAGTCCCCCTTTATTTGGGATATCGCGAGGTTCGAATCCCCGCGCACCTCTAGGCGTTGAATGCCCATGGAGACTGCCATCCGGAGACCATGTAGAAGGGCCTCGTATTCGGCTGCGTTGTTGGAGTCCGTGTACATTATTTGAAGTACGTATTGGACTGTATCTCCGGTTGGGGACGTCAGAACGACGTCAGCCCCCAGGCCGTCCAACATTTTGGAGCCGTCGAAGTGCATGATCCAGTTGGAATATGCGCCGTACTCTTTAGGAAGTTCGGCTTCAGTCCATTCGGCGATGAAGTCAGCCAAAACTTGTGACTTAATAGCTCGCCGTGGCTTGTAGGTTATGTCAAACGAGAGGAGCTCAATGGCCCACTTAGCAATCCGGCCCGTTGCGTCGCGGTTGTTTATAATGTCATTAAGAGGTACTTCGGAGGCTACTGTTATCGAACACTCTTGGAAGTAGTGTCGCAGCTTCCGGGATGCCATGAACACCGCGTATGCTATCTTTGGATAATGCGGGTACCGTGACTTGCATGGAGTTAGGACGGTGGACACGTAGTAAACTGGTTTTTGGAGAGGGGACTTGTGTCCATCCGTTTCTCGTTCGACAACGAGCATTGCGCTTACAACTTGATGGGTTGCTGCGATGTATAATAGCATTGGTTCGCCCATGTTGGGCGCGGCCAGGACCGGATTTGTTGCCAATGCGGCTTTGACTTCTTCGAGTCCGGCCGTGGCAGCATACGTCCAGTCGAAGTGTTCGGTGCGCCGGAGGAGGCGATAAAGGGGTAATGCCTTTTCTCCATTCAATTTTTGTATTTGTTTGAGGTCTTTGGGGATATCCAATTATGACAGGGCTCGGATCTTGGCTGGGTTTGCTTTAATTCCTCTACCGGATACAATGAAGCCCAAGAGCTTTCCGGCTGGTACGCCGAAAATGCATTTTTCCGGGTTGAGCTTGATGTCATATGTTCGGAGATTATTGAATGTGAGCCTCAAGTCGTCGACTAGGGTTTCGACATGCTTGGATTTGACGACCACATCGTCTACGTATGCCTCCACTGTTTTACCGATCTGGTTTGCCAGACATGTCTGAATCATGCGATGATATGTTGCGCCGGCGTTTTTGAGCCCAAAGGGCATTGTATTGAAGCAGAATGGGCCGTATGGAGTGATGAATGCCGTTGCGTCTTGGTCTGGCTCTGCCATCTTAATTGGTGGTAGCCGGATTATGCGTCGAGGAAACACAATGACTCGTGTCCTGCGGTAGCGTCGATAATTTTATCGATACGGGGGAGAGGGAAGGGATCCTTTGGGCAAGCCTTGTTGAGGTCCTTGAAATCAATGCATAGGCACCAGGATTTGTCCTTCTTTGGTACCATCACCAGGTTTGCTAGCCAGTCCGGATGTTTAATATCTCTGATGAATCCGGCCTCCAATAGTTTAGCTAGCTCCTCTCCCATGGCCTGTCTCTTGGGTTCGAAGAAACGCCGAAGAGCTTGTTTGACTGGCTTGAATCCTTTTAGGATATTTAGGTGCTCGCCACCGGAGGCGTGGGATTCCTAGCATGTCTGAAGGGTGCCAGGCAAAAATGTCCCAATTTTCGCATAGGAATTCTCGTAGTGCAGCGTCCACATCAGGGTTTAATTGTGCCCCGATGGAGGCCGTTTTTGTAGGGTCCGTTGGATGGACTTGGAATTTGACTATTTCGTCTGCCGGTTTAAAAGAGGTGGACTTGGATCTCTTATCGAGTATCACATCGTCCCTGTTCATCATGGAGCCTTGCTGCCGATGAGTTCCTCTGCCGCTAGGGCTTCGGATAGTGCCTCAAGGGCAAGTGCGGCTGTTTTATTTTCGGCGCGGAGCGCTATGTCCGGGTCACTAGAGAAAGTGATAATTCCGTTGGGCCCGGGCATTTTGAGCTTCATGTACCCGTAATGGGGTATAGCTTGAAAAATTGTGAATGCCTCTCGCCCTAATAGAGCGTGATATCCGCTGCTGAACGGGGCCACTTGGAATGTGACCTCCTCGGACCTATAATTGTCCGGCGTGCCGAACACCACATCTAGTGTGATCTTTCATGTACAACATGCTTCCCGACTGGGGATTATTCCTCTAAAGGTTGTGCTGCTTCGCTCAATGCGGCTCCAGTCTATTTCCATTTTTCGAAGGGTTTCCTCGTAGATGAGGTTTAATCCGTTGCCGCCGTCCATGAGTACCTTGGTAAGGCGAAAGCCATCCACTATTGGACTGAGGACCAATGCGGCTGGTGCTCGGGCTGTTCGGAATTTAGGTTCGTCACTGGCGTTAAAGGTAATAGCCGTGTCACTCCATGGATTTATTGTTGATATCTGGTAGACTTCGGCAAGGCTGCGGAGTGTTCGTTTCCGCTTATTATTTGATGCGAAAGTCTCGAAGACTGTTAATACCGTACTGGTATTGCTGGGCTGGTGCTCTCGAGCTAGGAGCTCTTCGCCACTTTTGGCCACTTGCCGTAGTACCCAACATGCTCTAAGGCTATGAGTTGGAGTGGCGCCCACTATGCTATGAATTTTGCAGGGTCCATTGAGCCATCCCTCCAGTACGGTTCCATGCCCTTTGGGGGATTTTTGCTTTTTGGTATGGAACTCAGGTGCCTGGTGATGATGCACCCTTTTGTTTTGGACTAGGGTCGTATTCGGGGCCGGATTATCCCAATATTTGATTTCGGTTTTCCAGGCGCTCTCCATCGCGCAGTACTTTCGTACTATGGACGCCAAGTCAGCGAAGCGTGTAATTTCACGAAGACTTATGGAGTTTAGGATTCCCTTGTCCGTGCAATTATTGCAGAAGAATGGGATTGCGTCCTCCTCGCGGCAGTCCTTTATCCTATCCATAACCAGGAGGAATCTGGCCCAGTAATGATGTACTGTTTCATCGGGCTCTTGCCGGATTTGGGATAGATCACTTATGTTTGGGTGGGCGGGTGGAATTAAATTCCGAACCCCGTCCGATCTAAGATTCAGGGGCCAAGAAGTTTCCGAACTTGGAAGCTTGGGTTCTTGGAGGTTGCCCAATGAATCTAGCCCGCTGCCTGACTTTAAGTTCAGGGCTTGAGTGGTGTCCTCCCTCCGCCTTGAATCTGGCATGGAGGGGTCAGGAATCCGGACATAGCTAGTCCTTAAGGTAGGAGAAGAGTCACCGTATTGTTCCTCTACCACGGCAACGTGGTGGGTAGCCTGGGGAGAGTTGATCTCTCTCAGATCGGTTTTAGGCCCAATCTGATCGTAGTCTGTAGCGACTCCCAGGCCGGCGATGCGATCCAAGAGCTCGTTCAAGGAAGAGAGCTCCATCGGATCTAACTGCTCGGCGAGTTCCGAGTTAACGTGAAGAATGCTTTTGGTGACCCGAGAAGTCATCGTCGGCGCGGCGGCCGTACAGGCGGTCATAAGAAAACCGCCTAGCCGGAGAGTTTGGCCGGTGGCCAAAGCTCCTTTAGCAACGGTGCCGTCTTTAAAGCCGGATGAGGCATCCTTCCTGACAGCGATGGCACAGAGGAACTCTCAATTAAAGCACCAATGTCGGTGTCAAAACCGGCGGATCTCGGGTAGGGGGTCCCGAACTGTGCATCTAGGCGGATGGTAACAGGAGACAAGGGACACGATGTTTTTACCCAGGTTCGGGCCCTCTCGATGGAGGTAATACCCTACTCCTGCTTGATTAATATTGATGATATGGGTAGTACAAGAGTAGATCTATCGCGAGATCAGAGAGGCTAAACCCTAGAAACTAGCCTATGGTATGATTGTTGTTCGTCCTACGGACCAAAACCCTCCGGTTTTTATTGACACCGGATAGGGTTAGGGTTACACAGAGTCGGTTACAATGGTAGGAGATCTACATATCCGTATCGCCAAGCCTGCCTTCCACGCCAAGGAAAGTCCCATCCGGACACGGGACGAAGTCTTCAATCTTGTATCTTCATAGTCCAGGAGTCCGGCCAACGGTGATAGTTCGGCTATCCGGACACCCCCTAATCCAGGACTCCCTCACCCTAAGCTTGGGGATGCCCAAGGCACCCCAAGGTAATATTCAAGGAAGACTCAAGCGCCTAAGCTTGGGGATGCCCCGGAAGGCATCCCCTCTTTCGTCTTCAAAACTATCGGTACATCTTACTCGGAGCTATATTTTTATTCTTCACATGATATGTGTTTTACTTGGAGCATCATTTTCTTTTTTTAGTATTAGCTTGCTGTTATTTAGAATAGTTTTTTGCATCTTTATTTTTAATAAAAATGTCAAGGATAGCCTTTACCATGTTTATTTTGCTAGTATACATGTTGCTGTTTGAAAACAGAAAGTTTACCGCTGTTGCAAAAAATCCCAAGAAAAGTCAAAGCATGATATAATGTTGAAACTTTTTGCATAATGAGCTCTGATAAATATAATACAGTGGGAATTTTCTCTGATAATTTTTGGAGTTAGGTAAGTATTGATACTCTTGCATTCTTTACAGGCTGTAGTGTTTTGACAGATTGCTGTTATGTTTGCATTGTTTGCATATGTTTGCTTATTTAATGATTCTATTTGAGGATAGGAGTATTAAATATGCAGAGGCATTTAGTATGCAATGTTGAATAATAATTCTAGTGATTTGTTACAGTAGAAAATGATAAGGTTTTGCATTGGTTTATACTAACCTATCTCACGAGTTCTTGTTGAGTTTGGTGTGGATGAAGCTTTTGATAAAAAGAGAAACCATGATATGAGAAGAATTAAGGAGACACCAAAATTCAAGCTTGGGGACGCCCAAGGCACCCCAAGATAATATTCCAAGAAGTCTCAAGCATCTAAGCTTGGGGATGCCCCGTTAGGCATCCCACCTTTCTCCTTCAACAACTATCGGTTGAACCTAAGTTTTTGCTTCTTCACATGAGTTATGCTATCCTTGCAATGTCATTTTATTTTGTTGTTCTACATGTTGTTTGAATAAAATCATTGGATCTGAAATTTTGAATAGAAAAGGAACCCTCCCATGGCTAGTTAATTATTTGACTACTCAGTGTCCTTCACTCATATCTTTTGGAGTAGTTTGTCATTTACTCATGTGCTTCATGTATATCCTATGAGAAAATGGGGGAATGAATTGAATGTCATAAATCTGAACTTTTATATGTTTCATATGCTTATAACATGGTTAGCGATGACTTCACACATAGAAAGTATGAGGCATAAAGGTTGTTGAGAGTTGGCAAACGTAGTTTTGGTCATCGTTGCAATTTATAGGAAGTAATAAGGAAAGAGAGGTTCACATACAAATATATTATCTTGGACATCTTTTATGATTGTGAAGCACTCACTAAGTATGACATGCTAAAAGAGTTTACGTTGGATAAGGAAGACAACGTAATGGTTTATGTTTTCCGACATATCAGTTAAAGTATATTTTCATTGACTTCCCAAACATGTTGAACTTGCCTTTCTCCCTCATGCTAGCCAAATTCCTTGCACCAAGTAGAGATACTACTTGTGCTTCCAAATACCCGTAAACCCAGTTTTGCCATGAGAGTCCACCATACCTACCTAAGGATTGAGTAAGATCCTTCAAGTAAGTTGTCATCGGTGCAAGCAATAAAATTGCTCTCTAAATATGTATGACTTATTAGTGCAGAAAATAAGCTTTGTGCGAACTTGTTGTGGAAGTAATAAAAGCGATGGACTGCATAATAAAGGTGCACATACAAGGGGCAATATAAAATGACGTTCTTTTGCATTAAGATTTTGTGCATCAACCCTAAACGCGCATGACAACCTCTGCTTCCATCTGCGAAGGGCCTATCTTTTACTTTATGTTTTTACTTTATGCTTGAGTCAAGGTGATCCTCACCTTTCCCTTTTCATTTTTTTCCTTTGGCAAGCTCTTCGTGTTTGAAAGATCATGATATATATATATATATATATATATATATATATATATATATATATATATCCAATTGGATGTAAGTTAGCACGAGCTATTATTGTTGACATCACCTAAAGGTGAATATGTTGGGAGGCAACACAATAAGCCCCTATCTTTCTCAGTGTCCGGCTAAAATTCTATAACCACAAGTATTGCGTGAGTGTTAGCAATTGTAGGAGACTATATGATAGTTGAGTGTGTGGACTTGCTGAAAAGCTCTATTCTTGACTCTTTCTGATGTTATGATAAATAACAATTGCTTCAATGACTGAGATTATAGTTTTTTAGTTCTCAATGAAGTTTCTGAACCATACTTGACATTGTGAATTGATTGTTACTTGATCATGAAAAGCTTTATGAGATAAGCTACTATTATGACACATTTGGATGCTAGAAAAGGTGATTGAAATTATCATTGATCAAACTTGAGCACTTACTAGCATTCCGCATCAAAAATTATCTTTTTATCATTTACCTACTCGAGGACGAAAGGTGAATTAAGCTTAGGATGCACGATACGTCTCCAACGTATCTACAATTTTTGATTGCTCCATGCTATATTATCTACTATTTCGGGCAATATTGGGCTTTATTTTCCACTTTTATATTATTTTTGGGACTAACCTATTAACCAGAGGCCCAGCCCAGAATTGCTATTTTTAGCCTATTTCAGTGTTTCGAAGAAAAGGAATATCAAACGGAGTCCAAAAGACCTGAAACTCCACGGAACCTATTTCTGGACCAGAAGAAGCCCATGGAGTACCGGAAGCTCATCAGGGAGTCCCAGGCTGCCCACGAGGGTGGGGGGCGCGCCCACCCCCCTGGGGAGCGCCCCCCTACCTCGTGGCCAGCCCGGAAGTCCATCGACAACCTCCTGCACCCATATATACTCTCGTACCCTAAAACTTCCAGAACGGAGATTGGATCAGAAGTTCCGCCGCCGCAAGCCTCTATAGCCACGAGAAATCAATCTAGGCCCTCTCCGGCACCCTGCCGGAGGGGGCCATCATCACCGGTGGCCATGGAGGAGTATCCCGGAGGGTCTTTATCATCATGAAGGCCAAGGACCCGGAGGGTGGAGGCCATGGAGGAGGAAGCACAAGGGGAGAACCTCTCCTCCTCTCTCTTGGTGGCACCGGAGTGCCATCAAGAGGGAATCATCGCCACGGTGATCGTCTTCATCAACATCACCATCATCATCACCATCCCCATCTCTTTTCCATGGTCCACTCTCTCGCACCGCTGTAATCCCTACTTGAACATGGTGCTTTATGCCACATATTATGATCCAATGATGTGTTGCCATCCTATGATGTTTTGAGTAGATATCTTTTATGCGTGGGTTGATTGATGATCTAGATTGGTATGAGTTGTATGTTTTACTTTGGTGCTGTCCTATGGTGCCCTCCGTGTTGCAAGCGTGAGGGATTCCGCTGTAGGGTGTTGCAACACGTTCATGATTCGCTTATAGTGGGTTGGTGAGTGGTGAAACACAAACCCGAGTAAGAGGGATTGTTGCGTATGGGAATAAAGAGGACTTGATGCTTTAATGCTATGGTTGGGATTTACCTTAATGATCTTTAGTAGTTGCGGATGCTTGCTAGAGTTCCAATCATAAGTGCATATGATCCAAGTAGAGAAAGTATGTTAGCTTATGCCTCTCCCTCATATGAAACTGTAATAGTGATTACTGGTCTTGTTAACAATTTCCTAGGACAATTCCGCACACCGATCCACCATTATTCCACACTCGCTATTTATAATATTTAGCATTATATTCTAACTTTATCATAACAGCACCTACTTTTATGTTTTAGCTCTACGATATCATACAAAGTTATCCTCTTCATACCCACAACGAAGTTTTATTTCTTGTTGCTAGTTGGAAGCAAACGTCCGGTGCACGTAGAGTCGTATCGATGGCGAGATAGGGCTTGAGAGAATATTGATCTTACCTTTAGCTCCTTGTGGGTTCGACACTCCATACTTATCACTTCCACCTTTGGAAAGTGCTATGATGATTCCTTGCACTTGGGGATTATCAATGGCCTGCCGGACCCTCGGACATAGTCCGGCGAACTCTTTTCCTGATACAGGACAAACGGAAAACGTCACAGTTGGATGCAACTGCCAACGAGCATATTTACAAATCCATACCTCTTAGATGAAGGCTCGGCCGTGTCTTTGTTTGCCTTCCTCTTCGAAGGCTTGCCCAGCGTGGGGGCCGCTCTCTTCGGAGTTGCCTCTGGGGTAGCATGGCGCGCCGAATGCCTTCCCTTTGGAGCACGAGACAGTGCAGTGAGTGAGGCAGAACGAGGGAACTCTTTCGGAGGAGACATCTCCTGATTACTTACGTGTGAGGCAGGGAGAAGACCGGGATAGCCGGCGGTGATGGCCACTTCTGTGCCGTCATAACTCGCCTGGTAGAACACCCCATCCTCGAGCACCACGAATATGTCCGGATCCTCTTTGAATCCAGGGTCAAGGTCCCGGTTGTGGTCCTCCGGATGTGGGGCGGGGCTGTGAAGCCCCTCGGTGATCTTTCTCCATTTCTGTTACAAATGGGCGGATTAATATTCATTAAAAGTGACTCGGGGAATGGAGTGAGTAGAGCAGAGGGGTTGGGACTCACCCGGCTAGGAGTATTGTACATGGAAAATCCATCTTTGCGCTTAATACGAATAAATTCCTCTTCCTCCCCTTTGAACAGCTCGGCTAATATTTTGGCCAAAGCGACGGGGGTGTCCGGACCCTTCTGGCCGTAGAGGGAGGCGTCAACCTCCCCATTATAGTGCTACATGGGAAGTCCTCTATATTGGAGTGGCTGAATGATACGTCTCCAACGTATCTATAATTTTGTATTGTTCCATGCTATATTATATTCTGTTTTGGATGTTTAGTGGGCTTTATTATACACTTTTATATTATTTTTGGGACTAACCTATTAACCGGAGGCCCAGCCCGAATTACTGTTTTTTTGCCTATTTCAGTGTTTCGCAGAAAAAGAATAACAAACGGAGTCCAAATGGAATGAAACCTTTAGGAACGTGATTTTCGGAACGAACGTGATCCAGAGGACTTGGAGTCTACGCAAAGTAATCAACGAGGAGAGCACGAGGTAGGGGGCGCGCCTACCCCCCTGGGCCCGACCTCCACCCTCGTGGGCCCACGTTGCTCAACTGACGTACTTCTTCCTGTTATATATAATTACGTACCCCCAAACTATCAGAGACGGAGCCAAAAAGCTATTTCCACCGCTGCAACCTTCTGTGCCCGTGAGATCCCATCTTGGGGCCTTTCCCGGCGCACCGCCAGAGGGGGCATTGATCACGGAGGGCTTCTACATCAACACCATAGCCTCTCCGATGATGTGTGAGTAGTTTACCTCAGACCTTCGTGTCCATAGTTATTAGCTAGATGGCTTCTTCTCTCTCTTTGGATCTCAATACAAAGTTCTCCACGATTCTTGTGGAGATCTATTTGATGTAATCTTAATTTTGCGGTGTGTTTCTGAAGATCCGATGAATTGTGGGTTTATGATCAAGATTATCTATGAACAATATTTGAATCTCCTCTGAATTTTTTTATGTATGATTGGTTATCTTTGCAAGTCTCTTCGAATTATCAGTTTGGTTTGTCCTACTAGATTGATCTTTCTTGCAATGGAAGAAGTGCTTAGCTTTGGGTTAATCTTGCGGTGTCCTTTCCCAGTGACAGCAGAGGCAGCAAGGCATGTATTGTATTGTTGCCATCGAGGATAAAAAGATGGGGTTTATATCATATTGCATGAGTTTATCCCTCTACATCATGTCATCTTACTTAAAGCATTACTCTGTTCTTATGAACTTAATACTCTAGATGCATGTCGGATAGCGGTCGATGTGTGGAGTAATAGTAGTAGATACAGAATCGTTTCGGTCTACTTGTCACGGACGTGATGGCTATATACATGATCATACCTAGATATTCTCATAACTATGCTCAATTCTATCAATTCCTCAATAGTAATATGTTCACCCACCGTAATACTTATGCTATCTTGAGAGAAGCCACTAGTGAAACCTATGGCCCCCGGGTCTATGTTCCATCATATTAATCTTCCAACACTTAGCTATTTCTATTACCTTTTATTTTACTTTGCATATTTATTTCTCTTTATCATAAAAATACCAAAAATATTATCCTATCACATCTCACTCTCGTAAGTGATAGTGAAGGGATTGACAACCCCTTTATCGCGTTGGTTGCGAGGTTCTTTTTTGTTTGTGTAGGTGCGAGGGACTTGAGTGTGGTCTCCTACTGGATTGATACCTTGGTTCTCAAAACTGAGGGAAATACTTATGCTAGTTTATTGCATCACCCTTTCCTCTTCAAGGGAAAAACCAACGCAGTGCTCAAGAGGTAGCAAGAAGGATTTCTGGCGCCGTTGCCGGGGAGATTCGCGCCAAGTCAAGTCAAGTCAAGACATACCAAGTACCCATCACAAACTCTTATCCGTCGCATTACATTATTTGCCATTTGCCTCTCGTTTTCCTCTCCCCCACTTCACATTTGCCGTTTTTATTCGCTCTCCTTCCGTTCGATCTTGTGTTACCATGTGCCTTCTTTTTGCTTGCATCTTTCCTTGCTAAGAGTTTATGGATCCCCATCCACTTGCTAATCTCTTTAAGAGATCCAATTATGATGAACCTATTGCTAGTGATTAAGTGCACTAGATTATCTTTATTAGGTTTTGCTTGAAATTCGTGAATCTGAAAATTGTGATGAAGTACTTTATGAAGCGATTCATGATAGATCTTTGAATAAAAAGCATGATTGCAATGATTTTACTATAAATACTCTTGATGTCAATTGTGCTAAAAATATGCAAAACCCTAAGCTTGGGGATGCTAGTGTTGCTATGTCTACTACTTGTTGCAATGATCATGATTGGGGTGATTCTTCTTATGATATTGAAAATTCATTTAAGCCCCATGATGAATATGAGATTGATAATAGTGTTTGCAATAATATTGAAAGTGGGTTCTGAAGAGTGTCAACATTAGATCCCACATATTTGGATCATGTTCAATCTTATGAAATTTTTGATAAAAGTGGGTTTGGAGAGGTCATGACTTTAGTTAATGCTAATCCCACTATTTTGGAAGAGTGTCAACTTTGCATGCATGTGGATCGTGTTAAAAATATGTTTTTTCATAGCTATATTGTTGAATTTTCTTATCATCCTACATGTAATTATTATGAGAGAGGAAAATATGGTTGTAGAAATTTTCATGTTACTAAATTACCTCTCATTATGTTGAGATTGCTATTGTTTCTTTCCGCTTCCTTACATATGCTGGTTTTTGCTTGCTATGATAATTTGTTTGCCTATAAGATGCCTATGCATAGGAAGTATGTTAGATTTATATGTGTTTATCACGTGTTACATGATGCTCTTTTTGCGCTTCAATTCTTGTCTTTCATGTGAGCATCATTAAAATTATCAATGCCTAGCTACGGGCGTTAAACGATAGCGCTTGTTGGGAGGCAACCCAATTTTATTTTTAGTTTTTTACTTTTTGCTTATGTTTAGGAATAAATATTTTATCTAGCCTCTGGTTAGATTTGTTTTTATGTTTTAATTAGTGTTTGTGCCAAGTTAAACATATAGGATCTTCTTGGATGATAGTTATTTGATCTTGCTGAAAATTCCAGAAACTTTCTGTTCACGATTTTTTTTACAAATTACCAGAACGTGATAAAATATTGATTCCAATTGCATCATATCAATAAACAAATTATTTAGTTCTTCCTTTTTTGGCTGAATTTTTTGAGTTCCAGAAGTTTGCGCTAGTTACAGATTACTACAGACTGTTCTCTTTTTGACAGATTCCGTTTTTCGTGTGTTGTTTGCTTATTTTGATGAATCTATGGCTAATAAAATAGTTTATAAACCATAGAGAAGTTGGAATACAGTAGGTTTAACACCAATATAAATAAAGAATGAGTTCATTACAGTACCTTGAAGTGGTCTTTTGTTTTCTTTCGCTAACGGAGCTCACGAGATTTTCTGTTAAGTTTTGTGTTGTGAAGTTTCAAGTTTTGGTTAAAAGATTTGATGGATTATGGAACAAGGAGTGGCAAGAGCCTAAACTTGGGGATGCCCCGGAAGGACATCCCCTCTTTCGTCTTCGTCAATCGGTAACTTTACTTGGAGCTATATTTTTATTCACCACATGATATGTGTTTTGCTTGGAGCGTCTTGTATGATTTGAGTCTTTGATTTTTAGTTTACAACAATTATCCTTTCTGTACACACCTTTTGAGAGAGACACACATGATTCAGAATTTATTAGAATACTCTATGTGCTTCACTTATATCTTTTGAGCTATATAGTTTTTGCTCTAGTGCTTCACTTATATCTTTTAGAGCACGGTGGTGGATTTGTTTTATAGAAACTATTGTTATCTCATGCTTCACTTATATTATTTTGCGAGTCCTACAAAACAACATGGTAATTTTCTTAAATTGAGAAATTAGTCCTAAAGTGATAGGCATCCAAGATTAGTAAAAATTATCGTATGAGTGTGTTGAATACTATGAGAAGTTTGATGCTTGATAATTGTTTTGAGATATGAAGATGGTGATATTAGAGTCATGCTAGTTGAGTAGTTGTGGATTTGAGAAATACTTGTGTTAAAGTTTGTGATTCCGTAGCATGCACGTATGGGGAACCGATATGTGATGAAGTCGGAGCATGATTTATTTATTGATTGTCTTCCTTATGAGTGGCGGTCGGGGACGAGCGATGGTCTTTTCGTACAAATCTAACCCCCTAGGAGCATGCACATAATACTTTGTTTTGATAACTAATAGATTTTTGCAATAAGTATATGAGTTCTTTATGACTAATGTTGAGTCCATGGACTATACACACTCTCTTCCACCATTGCTAGCCTCTCCAATACCGTGCACTTTTCGCCGGTATCATACACCTACCATATACCTTCCTCAAAACAGCCACCATACCTACCTATCATGGCATTTCCATAGCCATTCTGAGATATATTGCCATGCAACTTACCACCGTTCCGTTTATTATGACATGCTCCATCATTGTCATATTGCTTTGCATGATCATGTAGTTGACATCATATTTGTGGCAAAGCCACCGTTCATAATTATTTCATACATGTCACTCTTGATTCATTGCATATCCCGGTTCTCCGCAGGAGGCATCACATAGAGTCATATTGTTGTTCTAAGTATTGAGTTGTAATTCTTGAGTTGTAAGAAAATAAAAGTGCGATGACCATCATTATTAGAGCATTGTCACAATTGAGAAAAGGAGTGAGGGAGTCCCGGATTAGGGGGTGTCCGGATAGCCGGACTATGACCTTTGGCCGGACTCCTGGACTATGAAGATACACGATTGAAGACTTCGTCCCGTGTCCGGATGGGACTTTCCTTGTCGTGGAAGGCAAGCTTGGCGATACGGATATGTAGATCTCCTACCATTGTAACCGACTCGGTGTAACCCTAACCCTCTTCGGTGCCTATATAAACCGGAGGGTTTTAGTCCGTAGGACGAACAACAATCATACCATACGCTAGCTTCTAGGGTTTAGCCTCTCTGATCTCGTGGTAGATCTACTCTTGTACTACCCATATCATCAATATTAATCAAGCAGGAGTAGGGTTTTACCTCCATCGAGAGGGCCCGAACATGGGTAAAAACATTGTGTCCCTTGTCTCCTGTTATCATCCGCCTAGACGCACAGTTCGGGACCCCCTACCGAGATCCGCCGGTTTTGACACCGACATTGGTGCTTTCATTGAGAGTTCCTTCCGTGTCATCACCGTCGGGAAGGATGCCTCATCCCGTCTTTAAAGGCAGACTGTTGCTAAAGAAGCTTTGGCTTTCGGCCAAACTCTCCGGCTAGGCGGTTTTCTTATGACCGCCTGTTCGGCCGCCGCGCCGATGATGACTTCTCGGGTCATCGACGGCAATCTTCACGTTAGCTCGGAACTCGCCGAGCAGTTAGATCCGATGGAGCTCTCCTCCTTAAACGAGCTCTTGGATCGCATCGCTGCCCTGGGAGTCGCTACGGACTACGATCAGATTGGGCCTAAACCCGATCTGAGAGAGATTAACTCTCCCCAGGTTACCCACCACGTTGCTGTGGTAGAGGAACAATACGGCAACCCTCCTTCTATCTTAAGGACTAGCTACGTCTGGATTCCCGATCCCTCCATGACGGATTCCCGCGGAGGGGAGGACGTCACTCAAGCCCTGAACCTGAAGTCAGGCAGCGGGCTAGTTTGCTGGACAACATCCAAGAATCCAAGCTTCCAAGTTCAGAAGATCCTTGGCCCTTAAGTCTCAGATCGTACGAGGTTCCGGATTTAATTCCACCCGCCCACCCAAACATAAGCGACCTATCTCAAATTCGGCAAGAGCCCGCAGAAACAGTACACCATTACTGGGCCAGATTCCTCCTGGTTATGGACAGGATAAAGATCTGCCGCGAAGAGGACGCAATCTCATTCTTCTGCAGTAATTGCACGGACAACGGGATCCTCAACGCTATAAGTCGCCGTGACATTACACGCTTTGCCGACTTGGCGTCCACAAGACGAAAAGTACTGCGGCGATGGAAAGCGCCTGAAAACCGAAGGAAGATTTTGGGACAATCCGCCTTGAATACAACCCGGTCAAAGGCGATATAAAAGGGTGCAGCATCGCCAGGCACCTGGGTTAAATACCAAAAAGCAAAAACCCTCTATAGGGCATGGAACCGTACTGGAGGGATGGCTCAATAGACCCTGTAAAATTCATAGTACAAAGGGCGCCACTCCAACTCATAGCCTTAGAGCATGTTGGATACTACGGCATGTGGCCAAAAGTGGCGAAGAGCTTCTAGCTCTAGAGCATCAGCCCATGGATACCAGTACGGTATTAATAGTCTTCGAGACTTTCGCATCAAATAATATGTGGAAACGAACACTCCGTAGCCTTGCCGAAGTCTACCAAGTAGCAACAATAAACCCATGGGTGACACGGCTATTACCTTTAATGCCGTGATTTAACCTAAGTTCGAACAGCCCGAGCACCACCGCTTTGGTCCTCGGTCCGATAGTGGGCGGCTTCGCCTTACCAAGGTACTCATGGACGGCGGCAGCGGATTGAACCTCATTTACGAGGAAACCCTCCGAAAAATGGAAATAGACTGGAGCCGCATTGAGCGAAGCAACACAACCTTTAGAGGAATATTCCCCAGCCGGGAAGCATGCTATACAGGAAAAATCACACTGGATGTGGTGTTCGGCAAGCCGGACAATTACAGGTCCGAGGAGGTCACGTTCCAAGTGGCCCCGTTCTGCAGCGGATACCACGCTCTATTAGGGCGAGAGGCATTCACAATTTTTCAATCTATACCCTATTACGGGTACATGAAGCTCAAAATGCCCGGTCCCAACGGAATCATCACTCTTGCTAGTGACCTGGACATAGCGCTCCGCGCTGAAAACAAAACAGCCGCACTGGCCCTTGAGGCACTATCCGAGGCCCTAGCGGCCGAGGAACTCATCAAGGCCAAGCGCTCCATGGTGAATAGGGACGATGTGATACTCGATAAGAGATCCAAGTCCACCTCCTTCAAACCGGCGGACGAAATAGTCAAATTCCAAGTCCATCCAACAGACCCTACAAAAACAGCCTCCATTGGGGCGCAATTAAATCCTGATGTAGACGCCGCACTAAGAGAATTCCTACGCGAAAATTGGGACATTTTTGCCTGGCACCCTTCAGACATGCCAGGAATCCCACGCCGGCTGGCCGAGCATAGCCTAAACATCCTAAAAGGATTCAAGCCAGTCAAACATGCTCTTCGGCGTTTCTCCGAACCCAAGAGACAGGCCATGGGAGAGGAGCTAGCCAAACTATTGGAGGCCGGATTCATCAGAGATATAAAACATCCGGACTGGCTAGCAAACCTGGTGATGGTACCAAAGAAGGACAAATCCTGGCGCCTATGCATTGATTTCAAGGACCTCAACAAGGCTTGCCCAAAGGATCCCTTCCCCCTCCCTCGCATCGATCAAATTATCGACGCTACCGCAGGACACGATTCATTGTGCTTCCTCGACGCATACTCCGGCTACCACCATATTAAGATGGCAGAACCTGACCAAGCCGCAACGGCATTCATCACTCCATACGGCCCATTCTGCTTCAACACAATGCCCTTCGGGCTCAAAAACGCCGGCGCAACATATCAGCGCATGATCAGACATGTCTGGCAAACCAGATCGGCAAAACAGTGGAGGCATACGTAGACGATGTGGTCGTCAAAAGCAAGCATGTCGAAACTCTAGTAGACGACTTGAGCCTCACATTCGATAATCTCCGAACATATGACATCAAGCTCAACCTGGAAAAATGCGTTTTCGGAGTACCAACCGGAAAGCTCTTGGGCTTTATTGTATCCGGTAGAGGAATTGAAGCAAACCCAGCCAAGATCCGAGCTCTGTCACAATTGGATATACCAAAAGACCTCAAACAAATACAAAAATTTACTGGATGTGTGGCGGCTCTAAGCCGCTTCATCTCCCGCTTGGGATAAAAGGCATTACCCCTTTATCGCCTCCTCCGACGCACCGAACACTTTGAGTGGACGGATGCCGCCACGGCTGGACTCGAAGAAATAAAGGCCTTATTGGCAACAAACCCGGTCCAGGCCGCGCCCAACATGGGCGAACCAATGCTATTATATATCACGGCAACTCATCAAGTTGTAAGCGCGGTGCTCGTTGTCGAACGAGAAATGGATGGACACAAGTTCCCTCTTCAAAAACCAGTTTACTATGTGTCCGCTGTCCTAACTCCATGCAAGTCACGGTACCCGCATTATCAAAATATAGCGTACGCGGTGTTTATGGCATCCCGAAAGCTGCGACACTACTTTCAAGAGTGTTCGATAACAGTAGCCTCTGAAGTACCTCTTAACGACATTATAAACAACCGCGACGCGACGGGCCGGATCGCCAAATGGGCCATTAAGCTCCTCCCGTTCGACATAACTTATAAGCCACGGCGAGCTATTAAGTCGCAAGTTTTGGCCGACTTCGTCGCTGAATGGACCGAAGCCATACTCCCTAAAGAGTATGGCGCATATTCCAACTGGATAATGCACTTCGACGGCTCCAAAATGTTGGCTGGACTGGGAGCTGGCGTCGTTCTGACGTCCCCAACCGGAGAAACAGTTCAATACGTACACCAGATAATGTGTACGGACTCCAACAATGCAGCCGAATACGAGGCCCTTCTACACGGCCTGTGAATGGCAGTCTCCATGGACATTCAACGCCTAGAGGTGCGCGGGGATTCGAACCTCACGATATCCCAAATAAATGGAGACTTTGATGCCAAGGATCCGAAAATGGTAGCTTATCGCAATGCCGTCCTAAAAATGTCAGCTCGATTTGAGGTGCTTGAATTTCATCATATAGCCCGGGATAACAACCAGGCAGTAGACGTGTTAGCACGCATCGGCGCAAAGCGCGATGCCGTCCCCCCCAACCCAACATCTTCCTAGAGAGGTTGTGCAAGCCATCCGTATTATGGGAGCGAGAGTCCGGAAATAACTACCCGGACCCAGCCGCACTGCCCCACACCGAACATTCTGACAAAGTTGGTGGTTCTACCAACGAAATAACACCCTCAGCCCACGCAATAATTGCAGTCATTGCCCCGTGGACAGAACCATTCCTAGCCTACCTAACCAGGCAGGAACTTCGCGAAGACTAAAATGAGGCCCGCTGCATAGTGCGGCGATCTAAAGCCTATAAGGTCCATGAGGGAGAGCTTTATAATAAAAGCACAACCGGATTCCTTCAAAGGTGTATCTCCGAAGAGGAAGGGCGGAATCCTCTGGCTGAAATTCATGCCGAATTCGGCAGGCACCACGTTGCAGCCCGGGCACTTGTAGGCAAGGCCTTCCGTACAGGATTTTATTGGCCAACGGCCCGGGCAGATGCTCAGGACTTAGTCCAACGATGCGTCGGATGCCAGCTCTTTGCTAATCAAAGCCACATGCCACCCACCGCCCTCAAAACTATACCCATCACCTGGCCCTTGGGTGCAGGGGCTTGACATGGTTGGACCCCTTAAAGGGGGAAACCCACAAGCAAAAATACCTACTAGTCATGGTGGATAAATTCACCAAATGGATAGAGGCCAAGCTCGTTAAGACGGCGAATCCGGACCGATGATAGACTTCATATCGTGGGTCGTACACCGTTCTGGTGTCCCCACAACATCATCACCGATAACGGCACGAACTTTACGGCCGACGAGGTCAAACTCTGGTGCAAAAACATGGGCATCAAGCTCGACTACGCTTCAGTCTGTCACCCTCAAACTAACGGTCAAGTCGAGCGAGCAAATGGTCTAATTATGAGCGGCATCAAACCCAGATTAGTGCGGTCCCTCAAGGAATCTAACACGACCTTTGGGTAGAGGAGCTCGACTCCGCACTGGGGGCTGCGGACCACTCCGAATCGCATCGACCAGATTTACACCATTCGTTATGGTATACGGCGCAGAGGCAGTTCTGCCTTGCGACATAATTCATGACTCACCTCGCGTGTGCATGTACGAAGAAAGAGAAGCCGAGCTCGATCGGCAGGACAGTTTGGACGCCTTGGAGGAGGAGCGTGACGTAGCAAAAGCCCGTTCCGCATTCTATCAACAACAGGCTCGAAGATATCAAAGCAGAGAAGTATGGGCCAAAACTTACAATGTTGGCGAGCTAGTTCTCGCTTTGCGGACAAGAAAAAGACAAACTCAAGCCCAAATGGGAAGGTCCCTTTATCATCGACCAAGTCCTGACTGGTGGAGTGTACCGTCTGCGAGATGCATCAGATAACCGACTCGAGCCGAACCCATGGAACGCAGCCCGTCTCCGAAGATTCTACGCCTAGCGCCGGATTCTGAGTTCGTCTCTTTCCTTTGTCCATATTTTACACTTTAGCTGTCTTCCATTTTTCTCCTTCTCCCTCCTTCTTTTTTCTCTCTTCCCAGCCTTTCAAGGCTGGTTAGCGCATTGTTCGCACACACTTGACGCGCTATCCGCGCTCATTATACCTGGGGGCTTCTTTCACAGAAGCTTATTTATAAGGGCTTCATGCCCAATACATGTGTCACACTTCCGCATGTACCTTTTATTCACCATTATATGCATCGATATGACTTAAGTTTTGGCCAAGCTGGGTTGCCTGGCTCCTGTGCTTACCCCTACGTTCTCGATTGTTCGGATAGGTGGTAAAGGGAGCACCTCTGCGATTGCTGCTGCCGGGTCAGCCGGATGTGTACCTCAGACTGGGTGAAGCCGAAAGCTAGCGTTCTTAAGAGAATATTCGGTCGGTGAACTAATAGAAGATTTCTTACCTTTTTATTTGTCTGCCCCAGATGTTTTTCTGCTTTTTAGCAGTCAGGACATGTACTTTAGGGCATGCCTCCTGTGGAAAGAAACCCTACCAGAACTATTCTCCCTGGAAGATGTTTCTTACTAACCATGTAATATAACATAACTAGTTGGGCACTTGTCTGATAAAGCAATAATGACCCCTACGCCTGGTCTCCACACATGCCCCGGTTTGTATAACCGCGAGGGTATTCGGACACACTCCGGACTATTGGGTCCCGAGGTTGAAGCGAAAAGGTCCGCTATGACAAACGATCTACAATCTGGCTAGAAGGCATTTTACATGTCACTTTAAATTACATAGTCAATTTGACTGATTGTATTCCCCTTCAATGCCATCTAACAGGCTGTCTAGTTCTGATCCTGTTGGGAATACTGCGGCCAATTCTACTGGCCGTACACTAAGCTCACGAGGATCTCCTTCCCATCGGGCCCCACAGGTCCGACCTCGGCCATGTGGTTTGGGTCGGACTTCGTGTACCGCGTCTTCACCATGGCCCAGCCTCCTGGCGCCTTTGACGAGGCCGATATCTTCCATAATCGGAAGCGCCGCGCTCCTGGAGCCTCTCGCAAGCTCCCCAAGGCCTTGGGCAGGGAGACAGATGGCCACAAGGCCTGGGCGACGCCTTTCATCACTGCCGAACTTCGTTAAATGCAGTTGTAAGCTTCGGGAAGAAGGTCACCCGAAGAACCGGGCATTTCCTCTGCAGGACGGCCTGTGAGCATACCTACAGACATAATTCTGTTAGTCGACTTCCTCGTCGAACTCTTTTTTCAAAGTTTGTTTAAGCCCTTACTAAAAATGACGCGTCGAAGCCGCCGATTCTCCTTAACGGAGTCAGACAGTTGGGCTCGAACATCTTTTAGTTCCTCACCCAACTGGGTGTTGGCATCTTGGAGATTATTCTTCTCCTGCCTCACCCTCGTAAGCACGTTCTCGCCGGCCTTTAACCAGCGCAAGAGCTGTTGCTTGTCCGGATCCATCCCGGCGCCATCTGCAATGTTATTGTCAGATTTATACACACGCTGCACTTCACAACATACTTATCTTTTAAAGCATATATTACCAGAGGGGGTCTCTTTGGCTTCCCCTGGCGCGGCTTGTGCGGCCTCAAGTTGGGCTTTGCACTCTTCAAGCTCCTGGGAGAGTTGGGTATTCTTTCCTGTAAGATCCTGCACAATAAATGATCCTGAAATCAGTTATTCTAACTATTTCAAGTCTCGAGACTCTTGGCATATATAATCATTAAATTTCCTCACTCGTATGTCTTTTACATACTGCTCCGTGGCTCTGGCTAGACCATCTTGAGCGGCACGGAGGTGCGCATATCCCGAATTGAAGGCGTTCAATGCTTCTTGGGAGAAACATGTGTCACGAAGAATTGTCCGGCGGCGCCTGTGATTCATGGCACTCTCCACCTCAGAGTTGGTGGCGGACAACCTGTCGGCATCCTCTGTCGGAGGAGCATCCGACGCATGCCTCGTGTTCGCCTTCGCTTCTGGGCCTGGCTGGCGGAGGCTAGATTGGCAACCCCTCCGGATATAGTCCGGCGAGCACTCTTTTTCCTGAAGAGGGCACGAGCGTTAGTATGCCTTCTGGAACAAAACCTGCTAATAAGGCGACACACCATACCGTTGCGCCGGCGTTTCAATCCGGACCGCACTTCTTTTTAGCCTTTTGGGCCATGCTGTCCATTGTTGGCTAGCCGCCGCAGGCTCGGCCTTCTGCCTCAAAGGCTCCCCCTGCAAAACACCGTTGGTATACGGTGATAAAAAATAAGCACGGATGAATCATTCGCAAGGTATTGGAGCTTCGGTCTCAGTTACCTGTGAGGCTGGAAGTATTCCGAGGTAATCGGCCGTAATGGCAACCAGGGCATTATCAATGCTCAGTTGGTGAAATACCCCATCGATCAGCTCCACCGATATGTCCAGATCCTCTTGGGAGGCCGGATCGAGGAACCATTCCGGATCTTCGGGTTGTGGAGGCGGGCTGTTTATATCCTTTACGGCCTGGCGCAGTTCCCGCATCGAAATCACAAAATGAGATACTTGACTATGGGAATATGGATCGAATGGGCAAAAGGAAATGTCTGCTTACCCAGCTTGGAGGATTGTTCATAGAAAATCTGTCCAGTGGATTGACGCGAAGAAGTTCCTCCTCTTCTCCCTTGTACAATGCGGACAAGGTCTTCATCAGATCGGCGACCGATCCCGGCCCCTTACGGCCATGACGGGTGGCATCATCCTCCCCGTTGAAATCCCACATGGGGTGGCCTCTATACTGGAGCAGTTGCACCCCCCGCATAATACATGTGGCCACGACTCCGATCATGGTCAGTCCGGAATGAGCCAACAACCTTATTCGGCTCATCAGGTAATGGACGTCCCTGTCATTTTCCCTCTGAGAGCTCCGTGGACGCCAGCTTAGGCGTTTATTCAAAGGAGCATTACTGAACTCCGGGTGGCCGATCCGAACAGGGTCCGGCAGGGGAACATCTTCTATATAAAACCATTCCGATGGCAAGTCTTCGGACGCCTTCTTCGGGGTTCCGGATAGGTATCCGGTCCCGGCGATGCGCCATAGTTCGGCTCCACCCACTTGATATATCGACCCCTCCTGAGAACGGGGTACGAGGCAGAACAATCTCTTCCACAGCGAAATGAGCCTCGATGCCCAAAAACAGCTCGCAAAGGGCCACGAAGCCCGCATAATATGCGTAATGGAGGCATGCGTGGGTTGTGCAACTGGAGGCCATAGAACTCCAGGAGCCCCCGGAGAAACAGATGAATTGGAAATCCGAGCCCTCTTATCAAATAAGGGACAAGGCATACCCGCTCTCCTCAGGAGGGACTGGGGACGCTCTCCGCCTGTTTTCCGCCCTTATAGGTGGCGAGTCCGGCTCGAACCGGAACCATGAAGGCTGGGGCAAGAAATCCCTTGGTTTGGAGCGTCACTAGCTTCATTTGGCGGGCAGAGCATCTCTCCCACTCTCCAGGCTGAGGACTGGGAGGGCGAGAGGAGGAGCCGCGTCGACTGTCCATGGTGGAATGGATTTTTGTCAGATGCGCTCCGATGAAAGCTTGCGAAGGGAAGATGGTGTGATCCGGATCTAGATCCGCATCTCTTATATAGGTAGCTCATTTGCGCATCTAGGGGGGTAAATGTAAAAATACCCCGGCTTTTCTCATTCGTTCAAACACGTGGAAGATGGTCATTATTGGGCGTGGAAGCCAAGGAGCGCGATATTTACGAGAACCCGGACACTATTCAACAGGTACACAGGATTTGGAGAAGAACCCGCCTTGCAATGCCGAAGACAATCTACGCGCCGGACTCGTCGTCATTGAAGCCTGGTTCGGGGGCTACTGAGGGAGTCCCGGATTAGGAGGTGTCCGGATTACCGGACTATGACCTTTGGTCGGACTCCTGGACTATGAAGATACAGGATTGAAGACTTCGTCCCGTGTCTGGATGGGACTTTCCTTGGCGTGGAAGGCAAGCTTGGTGATACGGATATGTAGATCTCCTACCATTGTAACCGACTCGGTGTAACCCTAACCCTCTTCGGTGCCTATATAAACCGGAGGGTTTTAGTCCGTAGGACGAACAACAATCATACCATAGGCTAGCTTCTAGGGTTTAGCCTCTCTGATCTCGTGGTAGATCTACTATTGTACTACCCATATCATCAATATTAATCAAGCAGGAGTAGGGTTTTACCTCCATCGAGAGGGCCCGAACCTGGGTAAAAACATCGTGTCCCTTGTCTCCTGTTACCATCCGCCTAGACGCACAGTTCGGGACCCCCTACCCGAGATCCGCCGGTTTTGACACCGACAAGGATGATGGAGACTATGATTCCCCCACAAGTCGGGATGAGACTCCGGACGAAAAACAGAAAAAAGAAAAAAAAAGAGGCCATAAAAAAGAGAAAAGGCCCAAACAAAAAAATGATGAGAGAAAAAGAGAGAAGGGACAATGTTACTATCCTTTTACCACACTTGTGCTTCAAAGTAGCACCATGATCTTCATGATAGAGAGTCTCCTATGATATCACTTTCATATACTAGTGGGAATTTTTCATTATAGAACTTGGCTTGTATATTCCAAAGATGGGCTTCCTCAAAATGCCCAAGGTCTTCATGAGCAAGCGAGTTGGATGCAGACCCACTTAGTTTCTTTTGTTGAGCTTTCATATACTTATAGCTCTAGTGCATCCGTTGCATGTCAATCCCTACTCACTCACATTGATATCTATTGATGGGCATCTCCATAGCCCGTTGATACGCCTAGTTGATGTGAGACTATCTTCTCCTTTTTTGCCTTCTCCACAACCACCATTCTATTCCACATATAGTGCTATATCCATGGCTCACGCTCATGTATTGCGTGAAGATTGAAAAAGTTTGAGAACACCAAAAGTATGAAACAATTGCTTGGCTTGTCATAGGGGTTGTGCATGATTTAAATATTTTGTGTGATGAAGATAGAGCATAGCCAGACTATATGATTTTGTAGGGATAACTTTCTTTGGCCATGTTATTTTGAGAAGACATAATTGCTTAGTTAGTATGCTTGAAGTATTATGATTTTTATGTCAATATTAGACTTTTGTCTTGAATCTTTCAGATCTGAACATTCATACCACAAATAATAGAATTACATTGAAAATTATGCAAAGTAGCATTCCACATCAAAAATTCTGTTTTTATCATTTACCTACTCGAGGACGAGCAAGAATTAAGCTTGGGGATGCTTGATACATCTCCAACATATCTATAATTTTTTATTGTTCCATGCTATATTATATTTGTTTTGGATGTTTAACGGGCTTTATTATACACTTTTATATTATTTTTGGGACGAATCTATTAACCGGAGGCCCAGCCCGGATTGCTGTTTTTTTTGCCTATTTCAGTGTTCCGCAGAAAAAGATATCAAATGGAGTCCAAACGGAATGAAACCTTCGGGAACATGATTTTCGGAAGAACGTGATCCATAGGACTTGGAGTCTACGCAAAGTAATCAACAAGGAGAGCACGAGGTAGGGGGCGCGCCTACCCCCTGGGCGCGCCCTCCACCCTCATGCGGCCCATGTTGCTCCACCGACGTACTTCTTCCTCCTATATATACCTACGTACCCCCAAACTATCAGAGACAGAGCCAAAAACCTATTTCCACCGCCGCAACCTTCTGTACCCGTGAGATCCCATCTTGGGGCCTTTTCCGGCGCTCCGCCGGAGGGGGCACTGATCACGGAGGGCTTCTACATCAACACCATAGCCTCTCCGATGATGTGTGAGTAGTTTACCTCAGACCTTCGGGTCCATAGTTATTAGCTAGATGGCTTCTTCTCTCACTTTGGATCTCAATACAAATTTCTCCACGATTCTTGTGGAGATCTATTCGATGTAATCTTCTTTTGCGGTGTGTTTGTTGAGATCCGATGAATTGTGGGTTTATGATCAAGATTATCTATGAACAATATTTGAATCTCCTCTGAATTCTTTTATGTATGATTGGTTATCTTAGCAAGTATCTTTGAATTATCAGTTTGGTTTGGCCTAGTAGATTGATCTTTCTTGTAATGGCAGAAGTGCTTAGCTTTGGGTTCAATCTTGTGGTGTCCTTTCCCAAAGGATGTTAGGGCAGCGCACGTATTGTATTGTTGCCATCGAGGATAAAAAGATGGCGTTTATATCATATTGCATGAGTAATAGTAGTAGATGCAGGATCGTTTCGGTCTACTTGTCATGGATGTGATGCCTATATACATGATCATACCTAGATATTCTCATAACTATGCTGAATTCTATCAATTGCTCAATAGTAATTTGTTCACCCACCGTAATACTTATGCTATCTTGAGAGAAGCCACTAGTGAAACCTATGGCCCCCGCGTCCATTTTCCATCATATTAATCTTCCAACACTTAGTTATTTCTATTACCTTTTATTTTACTTTGCATCTTTATTTCTCTTTATCATAAAAATACCAAAAATATTATCCTATCATATCTATCAGATCTCACTCTCGAAAGTGACCGTGAAGGGATTGACAACCCCTTTATCGTGTTGGTTGCGAGGTTCTTATTTGTTTGTGTAGGTGCGAGGGACTTGAGCGTGGTCTCCTACTGGATTGATATCTTGGTTCTCAAAACTGAGGGAAATACTTACGCTACTTTACTGCATCACCCTTTCCTCTTCAAGGTAAAAACCAACGCAGTGCTCCATTCCCTCGACTATTAATAATTCAGACTGGCCAAGTGTCTTTATCTTGCTCATGAGTTGACGGACTTCCGCACTATCTTCCTCCTCGAGGCTTCGAGGGCGCCAGCTATGGCGCTTCTTCAACGAAGCGCTTGAAAATTCAGGCAGACCCATTCAGACTGGGTCAGGAAGGGCGATGTCCTCAACGTAGAAAGGCCACTCTTCGGACGCCTTCTTCGGCGTGCCGAACCAGTATCCAGTCTCGGCGATGCGCCATACCTCGGCTCCGCCCACTTCAAATATTGATCCCCCTTGGTTATGCGGGACGAGGCAGAATAGCTGTCTCCACAATTCAAAATGGGCCTCACGACCCAGGAATAGCTCGCAAAGAGCGACGTAACCCGCGATGTGCAGGATGGAGGCAGGAGTGAGGTTGTGCAGTTGGAGGCCATAATACTCCAGAAGCCCTCGGAGGAACGGATGGATTGGAAATCCGACGCCTCTTAGCAAGTAGGGAACAACGCACACTCGTTCCCCCCTAGATGGATTGGGGAAATTCTCTGCCTGAGCCCCGCCGTTGAAAGAGGTCAATCCTACCCGAACGGGGACTAGATCCGCGGGGGGAAGAAAACCCTGTGTTAGCTTCACTAGCTGACCGTGGGATATGGAACATCTCTCCCAATCGCCTTTTTCTGGGCCGTAGGGACGGGAGGAGGAGCTGGGAGCGCTAGCCATGTTGGAGTCACTACAAAAAAAAGACACATCCATGACATTTTGGGTCGAACGAAAAAAATTTGTCATACTAATGATACTTCTATGATGATAATTGTGACAAAACCCGGTATCATCATAGATGTGGTGGGATCCTACTTCTATGACAAAAAATCATGACAGAAAATGGGCTTTTCGTCTAGGGCGGGCCGGAGACGCAGCTGCATGACATTCTTTGGGCCGTCCGTGACAGAAAAAACCATGGTAGAAGCGAGGGAGAGGAAAATATCGGGGTGTTCCCGGTTACGGTGGGTGGTCAGGGCCGAGCGATGCACGTTTCTCTCGTACACGCACGCGCATGGGTGCGAGGCATTGGCCTCCAACTGAACCCAAGCGATTGCGCTGCAGGCTACGCGTTACTGAATCCGAGCGATCGATCGATGGCTGTTAACTGAACCCGATCGAGCGATTCCTTCGCTACTGCTACTAACTGAAGCCGATCGATGCTGCCTCTGGATGAACAATGAGCGCTGCTGGGGGTTTTGGATGAACAGTTCCCGGTGGGGTGGATGAACAAGACCCCGTGGTGTTGCCTCTGGATGAACAGGACCCCGATCAATCGAGCCAGTTGGGGCTGGATGAACAGGACCCCGTGGAGGGATGGATGATCAGGACCACCCCGTGGAGGGCTGGATGAACAGTAGCCCGTGGAGGGTTGGTTGAATAGGAGCCCATGGAGAGGGCTGGTTGAGCAGTAGCCGGTGGAGTAGCACGCGGTGGAGGCTGGATGAACAGGAGCCCGTGGATGAACAGTCACAGGTGGAGGCTGGAGGAGGTCGACGATGGATGAACAGTAGCCCGTGGAGGCTAGAGCGGGTCGACGGTGGAGATGAACAGTATCCCGTGGAGTCCCGTTTTGCGGTACGCCACACCCCTCCCGATGAACACGACCCTCGTTTCGACCATAGCGCTCCAACACAAGTCCTTTCCCTCCATTTTTCAGTACGCCACACCCCTCCCGATCAACAGGACCCCTGTTTCGACCGTAGGAGGTTCGTTTCCTCCATTTTGCGGTACGCCAGACCCCTCCTGATGAACAGGATCTCATTTCGAACGTGGCCGGTCGAACACAAGGCCGTTTCCTCCGTTATGTGGTACGCCAGGCCTCGTTTCCATCGGCTGTTCCGTCCAAGCCCTCCCGATGAACACGACGACGCATTCCGTTCCGACCGAGCCGGTTGGCTCCCCATGAACACGACGACGATGTTGTTTCTCCGTTCTGACCCAGCCATGTACATGAGCCCTAGCCGTACGTATGCGCGAGTAGGCGTTCGAGACCCTACCCGTATGTACGTACATGGCCGTATTTTCTTTCTCGCACCGCCGCCAGACGTAGGTGTAGATGCTACGTGCGGCGCCTCTACTACGACATCGCAGCGCCTCTACATCGACCAGTATGTACGTACATGTTCGCGACCAGAATGACAACGCTACGTACGCTTCGACGAGGTGGGTCCCGACTATCAGGCACTTCCTTGCGTGCGAAGATGTAGCTGGTGGTCCCAGCAGTCACGGGGGCGAATCATTTTTTTGCCCGGACGCACTTCCTTGCATGCGAAGATTGTAACGCCCCGGATTTGATGCGCCAGGTGTCTTCCAGTTATTCGCTGTAGTTGCCATGTCATTGCTTGCGTGTTGCATTTTTCCATGTCATCATCTGCATTTCATCTGCATGCTTTTCAAAAATTGCATCCGTTCAGGTTCCGCCGTTTCTCTCTGTTGTTAGTTTGGAGTCCAAACCTCTCACGCGTGCCCCGTCGCCCCCTCTCAGACCTTGTTTTGTGCACGGGATAAAAACATTCTCGGAATGTACCGAGGTTTGCCGAGTGGCCTTGGTATATCACCGGTAGACCGCCCGTCAAATTTTGTTCCATTTGGAGGTCGTTTGATGCCCCAACGGTTAACCGCGTAGCCCGAAACCCCTCTCTCTTTGCAGCCCAGCCCCTCTTCACCATGGCCCAATAACCCATCCTAACCCCCTCCATGCTCTCGGTCGTTCGATCTCCATCGTGTGGGCGAAAACCGTGCCTCGTTTGGACTCTCCTAGCTCCCCCTACCTATTTAAACACCTCCCCCTTCAAAATCGCAGTCTAAACCCTAGGAATTCTCCTCCCCGCACCGCCGGACGCATCCATCCCCGCCCGGACATGTCCACCCGCCGTCCCGGCGAATCACCGCGCGCCACATGTCCTTGAAGCCTCCGGCCGCGCTGACGCGCTTGAGCCCACTCGCCGCCGCCGCCTGTGGCGGCGATCCCGCCGCCCGGAACCCTAAGCGCCGCCACGATCCCGCGCGGTTTCGCTGCGGTCGCCTCCCGCTCCCTCCGCCTCCTCGCGCCTCGAATCCGCCGCCGGTGAGCGTCGCCGCCGCCACGCCAGGTCGCGCCGCCCCGTCCGGCTTCCTCCGCTCTCTCCCTGACCCCGTCTCCCTTTCTCTCCCGCAGGACTTCAACCCCGCCATGGAACCGCGCCTCCCGGAGCCCCGTCGTCGTCCCCTTCGCCGGATCTGGAGTCCCAGCGTCAGCCTGCACCGATTTCGGCCGGATCCGGGCCTCCCGACCCCGCTAGCCCCGCCGGACCCCCACCCGCGCCGCCGAGATGCCATGGCACCTCCCTGCGTGCTCGTGCCGGCACGAGGAGGAGGACGAGCTCCCCGCTCGGCCACATGGGCCGGCCCAGCCGCGGCCGCCACCTCCTTCCACTTCCTAGGCTTAGCCCATGGTGAGATGCCCTATTCCCCGCCGTGAGCGTAACTTGGTGTGCCACGCTCATCCAGTTTTTTTTTCTGTTGCCATGTTCATCGCATCATATTTCCATGCATACTGATCCGTTTCGTGCGTGTAATATGTCCAAATGTTCATTGTGAGATGCTCTTCATTTCATTCCATTGAACCATGTTCATTTGAGGTCATATTGATGACTGAATAATCGTTGCAAGAGTGCTATATGACGTTAATCTGCTGAAACTGTCAGAACTTGATGATTTGTCATTTTTGTTGCATTTGATGTGTGCATCCTATGAGCATGAGCTCTACATGTGTTTTGAACTACATCATGCCATATTTATAGGGGTTCAATCCATGTATTTTTTGAGTCTTGTAGTGAGTGCATCGAGCTCGTGAAGTAGAGTACTTGCTGTTGCTGTTTTGCTAGGCTGAATCTGTTATTTTGTAATGCTATGTAAACCTGCTGCTACAGGTCATTCTGTGCATAATCTGGCGATGTTCACTAAGGATGTTTTGTTCTACATGTCATGTTATATCCATCCATGCCCCTGGTTGCATTTTTAGCCTTCTATAGATTGTTGTAATCTTTCTCCAAAATTGCTAAATAATGTTGCTGTCAGCCTGTTAACATTAAGTTCAGTTTTGCCATGTGTGGTGCTAGTTATCCATGCACCCTTTGAACTTTCTATTGCCATGTATAGCTTAATAAACATGTCTTATTACTGTTGGTTGCCTTTTCATGCCATGTATTTCATCGTCGTGAGTGGTACAAGCTCACCAACATGCCTACTTATTGCTGTTTCTGCCATGTATGAATCTGTCATATAACTTGCTATGTTTACATGGGTGCCATCATATCTTCTGTTCATTTTTGGCTCTTGGTCATTAAAGGACTTTTGTTCTATGCATTTAGTAGTATCATGCCATGCCTTTGTTTGCCTTGATAAGTTCCTCTAGCATGTTGTTTGATAGCTCTAAATATTGCAACCTGATGTTATTTCTGCAAAGTCTGAAACTGTTATTATTTGCAATCTTGCCATGTCCTTTTGAGTATGTTCTAGTGATTTCTGGAGATATCTCAGTGTTCATGTTTTGTTATGCTTTACCGGTACATCATACCCATGCCTTTTTTTCAAATTAAGGAGCTGTAGCATATTGTTTTGATGCTTGCAATATGCCTAGTTGCTGTTTTGGACAGTTTGTTGCTATAACTTGTATAGTGTGTGTTGAACCGTTGCTCCGTTTTGAGTGTGCTCTATATGAAACTTGCTTAGAATTGCATGTAGTTTCATATTATCATGTTGCATCTTTGTTTTGAGGTGTTTGCTTGATGTTTGGATGCGTTTTGCATCAATGCCATGTTTAACTTGTTTTGCTCATATCTTCTAGGCTGTAGCTCCAAATCTAATGAACTTTATATGTAACTTGAATATAATCTCGTGTAGATCATCTTTGTGCATCTTAACTTGCTGTTTAAAAATTTGAACATAAGGTTTATTCAGATCTGGACCAACTTCGGAATTTGCATATGAGGACTTACCGGAATTGTTATATGTTGCTCCCGGCCTCATTTAAACTTGCTTTGAGGTGTTGTTCTTGTTTGCATCATCTCTTGCCATGAGTAGCTTCATATAGCTTGGTCATGCATCATGCTTGGTTGTGCATCATGTCTTGTATATGTGTGGTGTGTTTACCATGTTGTGTGCTTCTCTCGATAGTTCCCGTTTCGTTGTGATCGCGAGGATTCGTTCGTCTACGTTTGGTTCGTCTTTGTGCCTTCATCTTCTTCATGGACTCGTTCTTCTTCCTAGCGGGATTTCAGGCAAGATGACCGTCACCTTGGATCTCATTACTATCATTGCTATGCTAGTTGTTTCGTTCTATCGCTATGCTGCGCTTTCTATCACCTGTTCTTTAAGCCTCCCCAAATTGCCATGAACCTCTAACCTTTGGCTATGTTACCGCTTTTGCTCAGCCCCTCTTATAGCGTTGTTAGTTGCAGGTGAAGTTGAAGATTGCTCCATGGTGGACAAGATTATGTTGGGATATCACAATATCTCTTATTTAATTAATGCATCTATATACTTGGTAAAGGGTGGAAGACTCGGCCTTATGCCTGGTGTTTTGTTCCACTCTTGCCGCCCTAGTTTCCGTCATACCGGTGTTATGTTCCCGGATTTTGCGTTCGTTACGCGCCTGGGTGATTTATGGGACCCCCTTGACAGTTCGCTTTGAATAAAACTCCTCCAGCAAGGCCCAACCTTGGTTTTACCATTTGCCTCACCTAGCCCTTTTTCCCTTGGGTTTCCGGAGACCGAGGGTCATCTTTATTTTAACCTCCCGGGCCAGTGCTCCTTCGAGTGTTGGTCCGAACCGAGTAGACTGCGGGGCCCCCTCGGGGAAACTCGAGGTCTGGTTTTACTCGTAGGATGTCTCATCTGGTGTGCCCTGAGAACGAGATATGTGCAGCTCCTATCGGGATTTGTCGGCACATCGGGCGGCTTTACTGGTCTTGTTTTACCATTGTCGAAATGTCTTGTAAACCGGGATTCCGAGTCTGATCGGGTCTTCCTGGGAGAAGGTATATCCTTCGTTGATATCGAGAGCTTATCATGGGCTAAGTTGGGACACCCCTGCAGGGTTTAAACTTTCGAAAGCTGTGCCCGCGGTTATGGGCAGATGGGAATTTGTTAATGTCCGGTTGTAGATAACTTGACACCAGATCCGAATTAAAACGCATCAACCGCGTGTGTAGCCGTGGTGGTTTCTTTTCGGCGGAGTCCGGGAAGTGAACACGGTTTTGGGTTATGTTTGACGTAAGTAGGAGTTCAGGATCACTTCATGATCATTCCTAGCTTCACGACCGTTCCTTTGCTTCTCTTCTCGCTCATATTTGCGTATGTTAGCCACCATATATGCTTAGTCGCTGCTGCAACCTCACCACTTTACCCCTTCCTTTCCCATTAAGCTTTGCTAGTCTTGATACCCACGGTAATGGGATTGCTGAGTCCTCGTGGCTCCTGATTACTACAACAACATTTGCGGTGTACAGGTTATGCGATGATCATGACGCGAGAGTGATGTTTGCTTGTTTTGGATTTCTTCTTACGCTTCTTCTTGATCGGGGATAGGTTCGGTCGGCAGCCTGGGCTAAAGGTGGTGGATGTCGTTTGAGTTTCTGTTTGTGTTTCATCCGTAGTCGGATGGTGCTCTTATGTAAGATGATGTTGTATTCGTGTGGCTTTGTATGCCTCTTGTATGTATCCCCATCTATTATGTAATGTTGATGTAATGATATCCACCTTGCAAAAGCGTTTCAATATGCGGTTCTATCCTTGGTGGGACCTTCGAGTCTCTTTAGGATAGTATCGCATATTGGGCGTGACAAGTTGGTATCAGAGCCTCGACCGACCTTAGGAGCCCCCTTGATTGATCGTGTAGTTTGGCCGTTGTCGAGTCTAGAAGAAAACTGTTTTCGGAGTCTAGTTATATCGGAGAGTAGGAATTATTTTTACTCCTCAGCCCCTTCGTCGCTCTGATGAGGAATCTTGATGCAGGTGTTTTGAATTACTTATCTTCCCCTTCAAATTTTTCTTTAGGTTCACGCAGTTGGTTTGCCAGTAGTTGGTTCTCTTCTCTCTTCATCCGGTGCATTTCTCGTCAAGTTAACTCGAGCCTCTTCATCGTTGCCAAGTTCAATCCTCGGTTGTTTTCTTTTCCCACCCGCCCACCCCTTTTATTCTTGGAGCCGGAGCCCGTAATCGAGTATCCATCATACTCGTGCGAAGTCTTTGTTTTCTTTCCTCAATGATTTCAACCGGTGTTCCTCTTCAAGATATTCGTTGGTTCTCCCTTCCAGGTGCCTTTGTTTTCCCGCCCTCCCACCCTTTCTCTTCCTGGACTCTGAGTCTTTTTCGAGCATCAATTTCATTCGTGCGGAACCTCTTCACTTTTTCGTAAATTATCTCAACCGGTGGATTCTCGTCTCGGTGGACATTCTTCATATCTTTTCTTCTCCGGTGGATTCAATTCAAGTTTTCGGTTGATCATATTATTTTCCTTGGATCAAATGTTTTCCCTGTTCGTTCGCCCCTCGCCAGTTTATCCTTCCGGAGTGCTCAGGACATCTCAGGAGATTCGTTAGTGTTCCAATTAATTCGAGGTTGTCACCTCATTCAAATATTTCAATTGTTCCGGTCCTTCATCTATCTGTTCAACATCCTTTCCAACGGTGTTTTTCTTTTAGTGGGCCCTAACACACAGGTCTTTTTCCAGGATCTTACCTGACTCTTCTAATTTCCCGGAGCTATTCTCAAATCTGTTTTGAAGTTTGACGTAAGTATGAATTTCATCAGTCAGATGCTTTTCCAAGATCGATTTCAAATTCTTTTCATGGTTGGCTCAACCTCTTTGTTTTTCATTCTCCTGGAGTATCTCAGTAATGTTGGTGGTGTTTCTCGTCGTATTTTGAAGATAGTAGAAGAGTTTTTCCTCTAAATCTTGCCCATTCTCTCGAAATTTCGCGATTCTAGCTTCATGTTATCCTCTCGAATTATTCCATTCGTTAGAGACTCCTTTTCTTACCATCCGGAGTATGTCAAGAGTTGTTTTCCATTTCTTTTCACCGGAGGCCATCGTTCCAGAAGAATTCTTCATCCTCACATTTCAGCTACCGTTATCCAGTTATCCCGATGCTTCGTTCAAGTGTTCTTTAATCAGCTCGAGTTCTTCCCGTTCTCTTGCATCTAAATCCCCTCAAGCATATTTGTTCTTCTAACTCTTCCCGGCGATTCATTCTCTTTCGTCAGTCATTTTTGAATTCTTACGGTGGTTCCTTCAGATTCCTTTTTCCTTGATTATCATATTAATTCATTCGTTCTTCCAAATCCTACCGGTGGTTCATGAAGACTTTCTCAAGTTTTGTGCTATCCCTTCTCAATCCTTTTTCAAGAAGAATAAGTAGTATGCAAAATCCATTGTCAACAATTTAATTTGATGAAGGATAAGCATACAATAAATCTTATTCTTATTTCATCCAAGTGAGTAATCCCTTCCTTCGGAGTTTGTTCTTGATGAATAAATTCTAGTTCCAAGTGTTTTCTTCTTTTCTTTTCCGGAGTTCAATTTCCTAGTCCATCTCGTCGAAACATCCATCTAAATCATCGGAAGACTCATCTTATTCTTTCATCCTTCTTTCTATCTCATCATCATTTTGTCACGGAAGTTCTTCATGGTGGTTCTTCATGATTTAATTCATTCTTCAATAGTTCATCAAGTATCATTCCATCCTCTCAAGTTCATGTTCTATTCTTTCCATGTTCAGTCAGAGTTCTGCCTAAATCCTTATCAGTCTTATTCATTTCTTATCTTGTTCTAACCGGAGTGGTTTCATAGTCTATCTGATTCAGTGAGCGTTAGATTCTCGTCGTTCCTCTCTTCTTCTCGAGTGCTCTCGATTCTTTGTTTCTTCTCTTGCATTCTTGGTTCACATCATCCCTTTTTCCCTTCCGTCTCGGTCCTAAGATCTCGGGACGAGATCTCTTGTTAGTGGAGGAGTGTTGTAACGCCCCGGATTTGATGCGCCAGGTGTCTTTCAGTTATTCGCCATAGTTGCCATGTCATTGCTTGCGTGTTGCATTTTTTCATGTCATCATCTGCATTTCATCTGCATGCTTTTCAAAAATTGCATCCGTTCGGGTTCCGCCGTTTCTCTCTGTTGTCAGTTTGGAGTTCAAACCACTCGCGCGTGCCCCGTCGCCCCCTCTTAGACCTTGTTTCGTGCACGGGATAAAAACGTTCTCGGAATGGACGGTTTTCCGTGTGGCCTTGGTATATCACCGGTAGACCGCCCGTCAAATTTCATTCCATTTGGAGGTCGTTTGATGACCCAACGGTTAACCGTGTAGCCCGAAACCCCTCTCTCTTTGCAGCCCAGCCCCTCTTCACCATGGCCCAATAACCCATCCTAACCCCCTCCATGCTCTCGGTCGTTCGATCTCCATCGTTTGGGCAAAAACCGTGCCTCGTTTGGACTCTCCTAGCTCCCCCTACCTATTTAAACACCTCCCCCCATCAAAATCGCAGTCTAAACCCTAGCAATTCTCCTTCCCACGCCGCCGGACGCGTCCGTCCCCGCCCGGACATGTCCACCCGCCGTCCCGGCGAATCACCGCGCGCCACATGTCCTGCCGGAGCCTCCAGCCGCCAGCAGCCGCGCAACCCGTCGCGAGCCAGCGAGCCCTCGCCCGCCGCCCGCCCACCAGCGGCAGCCATCCCGCCAGCGCGCCGGAACCCTAGCGCCGCCCGATCGCGCCGATTTCCGCTGGTCGCCTCGCCCGCTCCCTCCGCCTCCTCGCGCCTCGACTCCCCGCCGGTGGCGTCGCCGCCGCCCGCCAGGTCGCGCCGCCCGTCGCTTCCTCCGCTTTCTCCCTGACCCCGTCTCCCTCTCTCTCCCGCAGGACTTCAACCCCGCCATGGAACCGCACCTCCCGGAGACCCGTCGTCGTCCCCTTCGCCGGATCTGGAGTCCCAGCGTCATCTCAAGACCGATTTCGGCCGGATCCGGGCCTCCCGGCCCCGCTAGCCCCGCCGGACCCCCACCCGCGCCGCCGAGATGCCATGGCGCCTCCCTGCGTGCTCGTGCGGGCACGAGGAGGAGGACGAGCTCCTCGCTCGGCCACATGGGCCAGCCCAGCCGCGGCCGCCACCTCCTTCCCCTTCTTGGGCTTAGACCATGGTGAGATGCCCTATTCCCCGCTGTGAGCGTAACTTAGTGTGCCACGCTCATCCAATTTTTTTTTCTGAAAAACTGCTAAGTCCCTTAAATTTCAGCATTCTGTTGCCATGTTCGTCGCATCATATTTCCATGCATACTACTCCGTTTCGTGCGTGTAATATGTCCAAATGTTCATTTTGAGATGCTATACATTTCGTTCCATTGAACCATGTTCATTTGAGCTAATATTTATGCCTGAATCATCGTTGCAAGAGTGCTATATGACGTTAATCTGCAGGAACTGTCAGAACTTGATGATTTGTCATTTTTGTTGCATTTGATGTGTGCATCCTATGAGCATGACCTCTACATGTGTTTTGAACTGAATCATGCCATCTTTACAGGGGTGCAATCCATGTACTTTTTTGATGCTTTTTGTGAGTGCATCGAGCTCGTGAAGTAGAGTACTTGCTGTTGCTGTTTTGCTAGGCTGAATCTGTTATTTTGTGATGCTATGTAAACCTGCTGCTACAGGTCATTCTATGCATAATCTGGAGATGTTCACTAAGGATGTTTTGTTCTACATGTCATGTAATATCCATCCACGTCCCTGGTTGAATTTATGGCCTGCTGTAGCTTGTTGTAATCTTGCTGCAACATTGCTAAAGAATGTTGTTGTCAGCCTGTTAACATTAAGTTCAGTTTTGCTATGTGTGTTGCTTGTTATCCATGCACCCTATGAACTTTATATTGCCATGTATATCTTAATAAACATGTCTTGTTACTGCTGGTGGCCTTGACATGCCATGTATTTCTCCGTGGTGAGTGGTACAAGCTCACCAACATGCCTACTTATTGCTGTTTCTGCCATGTATGAATCTGTCATATAACTTGCTATGTTTACATGGGTGCCATCATATCTTCTGTTCCTTTTTGGCTCTTGGTCAGTAAAGGACTTTTGTTCTATGCATTTAGTAGTATCATGCCATGCCTTTCTTTGCCTTGATCGGTTCCTGTAGCATGTTGTTTGATAGCTCTAAACATTGCAACCTGATGTTATTTCTGCAAAGTCTGAAACTGGTATTATTTGCAATCTTGCCATGTCCTTTTGAGCATGTTCTAGTGATTTCTGGAGATAGCTCAGTGTTCATGTTTTGTTATGCTTTACCTATACATCATGCCCATGCCTTTTTTTTCATATTAAGGTGCTGTAGCATATTGTTTTGATGCTTGCAATATGCCTAGTTGCTGTTTTGGACAGTTTGTTGCTATAACTTGTATAGTGTGTGTGTGTGTTGAACCGTTGCTCCGTTTTGAGTGTGCTCTATATGAAACTTGCTTAGAATTGCATGTAGTTTCATATTATCATGTTGCATCCTTGTTTTGAGGTGTTTGCTTGATGTTCGGATGCGTTTTGCATCAATGCCATGTTTAACTTGTTTTGCTCATATCTTCTAGGCCGTAGCTCCAAATCTAATGAACTTTATATGTAACTTGACTAGAATCTCGTGTAGATCATATTTGTGCATCTTAACTTGCTGTTTAACAATTTTAACATAAGGTTTATTCAGATCTGGACCAACTTCGAAATTTGCATATGAGGACTTACCGGAATTGTTATATGTTGCTCCCGGCCTCATTTAAACTTGCTTTGAGGTGTTGTTATTGTTTGCATCATCTCTTGCCATGAGTAGCTTCATATAGCTTGGTCATGCATCATGCTTGGTTGTGCATCATGTCTTGTATATGTGTGGTGTGTTTACCGTGTTGTGTGCTTCTCTCGATAGTTCCCGTTTCGTTGCGATCGCGAGGATTCGTTCGTCTATGTTTGGTTCGTCTTCGTGGCTTCATCTTCTTCATGGACTCGTTCTTCTTCCTAGCGGGATTTCAGGCAAGATGACCGTCACCTTGGATCTCATTACTATCATTGCTATGCTAGTTGTTTCGTTCTATCGCTATGCTGCGCTTTCTATCACCTGTTCTTGAAGCCTCCCCAAGTTGCCATGAACCTATAACCTTTGACACCCTTCCTAGCAAACCGTTGTTTGGCTATGTTACCGCTTTTGCTCAGCCCCTCTTATAGCATTGTTAGTTGCAGGTGAAGTTGCAGATTGCTCCATGGTGGATAGGATTATGTTGGGATATCACAATATCTCTTATTTAATTAATGAGGGTGGAAGACTCGGCCTTATGCCTGGTGTTTTGTTCCACTCTTGCCCCCTAGTTTCCGTCATACCGGTGTTATGTTCCCGGATTTTGCGCTCCTTACGCGGTTGGGTGATTTATGGGACCCCCTTGACAGTTCGCTTTGAATAAAACTCCTCCAGCAAGGCCCAACCTTGGTTTTACCATTTGCCTCACCTAGCCCTTTTTCCCTTGGGTTTCCGGAGATCGAGGGTCATCTTTATTTTAACCCCCCGGGCCAGTGCTCCTTCGAGTGTTGGTCCGGACCGAGTAGACTGCGGGGCCCCCTCGGGGAAACTCGAGGTCTGGTTTTACTCGTAGGATGTCTCATCCGGTGTGCCCTGAGAACGCTTCTGTCGGGATTTGTCGGCACATCGGGTGGCTTTGCTGGTCTTGTTTTACCATTGTCGAAATGTCTTGTAAACCGGGATTCCGAGTCTGATCGGGTCTTCCTGGGAGAAGGTATATCCTTCGTTGATCGCGAGAGCTTATCATGGGCTAAGTTGGGACACCCCTGCAGGGTTTAAACTTTTGAAAGTCGTGCCCGTGGTTATGGGCAGATGGGAATTTGTTAATGTCCGGTTGTAGATAACTTGACACCAGATCCGAATTAAAACGCATCAACCGCGTGTGTACCCATGATGGTCTATTTTCGGCGGAGTCCGGGAAGTGAACACGGTTTTGAGTTATGTTTGACGTAAGTAGGAGTTCAGGATCACTTCTTGATCATTGCTGGCTTCACGACCGTTCCTTTGCTTCTCTTCTCGCTCTTATTTGCGTATGTTAGCCACCATATATGCTTAGTCGCTGCTGCAACCTCACCACTTTACCCCTTCCTTTCCCATTAAGCTTTGCTAGTCTTGATACCCATGGTAATGGGATTGCTGAGTCCTCGTGGCTCCTGATTACTACAACAACAGTTGCAGGTACATGTTATGCGATGATCATGACGCGAGAGCGATGTTTGCTTGTTTTGGAGTTCTTCTTTTGCTTCTTCTTCGATCAGGGGATAGGTTCCAGATCGGTAGCTTGGGCTAGCAGGGTGGATGTCGTTTGAGTTTCTGTATGTGTTTCATCCGTAGTCGGATGGTGCTCTTATGTAAGATGATGTTGTATTCGTGTGGCTTTGTATGCCTCTTGTATGTATCCCCATCCATTATGTAATGTTGATGTAATGATATCCACCTTGCAAAAGCGTTTCAATATGCGGTTCTATCCTTGGTGGGACCTTCGAGTCTCTTTAGGATAGTATCGCATATTGGGCGTGACAAAGATGTAGCTGGTGGGTCCCAGCAGCCAGGGGGAAACGTTTTTTCATGAAATACGGTGGCCCGTCCGGTGGGTCCCCGCTCTCAGGTGGAGGAATAATTATTTTGAGCGTAATAAGAAGACACTTCCTTGTTGCGGCCGTGGACCCAGCTGTCAGCCTCTCCACGTACAGTCACGTCCGATGGAAGCCATTCCTTGACCATGTTGACCACGCCGCGCCGAGAGCACAATGGCAGTGGACGACGGCGAGGCCTAGGAAGGGGACGACGCGGAGCCGGGGAAGACGCGGCAGTGGAAGCCCGCGCGGAGAGGAGTACGAGGGTTCACTGCTTCGGCTGCGGTGTGAGGCTGCCATCGCCGCAGAATAACAGGGGGTGTGGGTGAGTGGAGGGATGGCCTGGCCAGCGGTGGGAGTAGTAGGGGGCGGTGAGGCCTCCGCAGCAGCACAGCCGGCCACGAGAGGCAGGAGCACGAGGCACGACCGGCGCTGGTTTGGGCGGCTGGAGCAAGAAGACCAGAGGTTGAAGAAGCACTACGGCCGTTGGATGGACATCGTACGGTCATTGGAGCTAGAATCGTGCATATTGACTAAGTTGACAAAGCCCTCCGTCCCCATCAACTTAGTAGGCCCACAAGTTAGCTCGCCACTATCTTTGGGTCCCAGCTATCGTGGGAGTATTCATTTTTGTGCGTAATAAGGAGGCACTTCCTTGCATGCGAAGATATAGCTGGTGGAGTGCAGCATGGCCGCGGTAACGTTTTTTTTGCGAAATAAAGAGGCCCTTTCGGTGGGTCCCAAATGTCAGGTGTTGGAATCATTATTTTGCGTGTAATAAGAAGGCATTTCCTTGCGTGCGGCCGTGGACCCAGCTGTCAACCTCTCCACGTATAGTCCACTTCAGATGCATGTCGGTCGTTGACCACATTGACCAGGCCGCGCCGAGAGCACCAGGGCGATGGACGACGGCGAGGCCTAGGAAGGGAACGACACGGAGGTAGGGAAGACTCGGCAGTTGTTTCCCACGCGGAGGGGAGTATGACTGTATGAGGGTTTACTGGTTCGTCTGCCGTCGCCGGAGAATAACATCAGGTGTGGGTGAGTAGAGGGATGGCTAGGCCAGCGATGGGGATGCAATTGGGGGCGGTGAGGCTGCTGCTGACATAGCCGGCCGTGGGGAGGAGAACAAGCAGTCCGGCTGGCGCTTGTTTGAGCGGCTGGAGCAGGAAGAGCAGAGATCGAAGAAGACGACGGCCGTTGGATGGACATCCAACGATCCTTTGCTGTCGCCAACCTTTTTAGGAAAGCCTCAAATCCGTGGAAAATAGCATGCAACCCATCTGCCATTATTTCTAATAATTTACAACCCATTTGCTAATTCTTAAGGTTTTGTTTTGGAGCCCGTATTCTTTTTGTTAGCATTACAGCCCATATTGTGGCCACGATTAAAAATTGCACAAAATTTTGCATATGTCGGTGCGGTCCGAACTGTTTTTAATCCCGAAATTTCAAGTCACATTCAAACTAATTTTAAAAATAAATGTATATCAATATAAAATCCAAAAAAGTGTCCACGCATAAAAATCAATGCAATTTAAAATATCGAAATGAAAAAAAAAAATTGAAACTAATTGCCGGTTTGATGTGTTTTAAAAATCTACAGCCCATTTCTCATTACTGATAGGCCATTTTCTCGGCCAGCCGAATGAAGCTCTCCTTGTCTTGAAAGATTTGCAGCCCAACAGGCCTGACAAAGCGACTTACTTGGCAAATCACAAAAAAAACTAGGCTATGGCCATGGACCCAGCTGTCAGCCTCTCCACGTACAATACTCTTCTGATGGAAGTCGGTCGTTGACCACATTGACCATGCCGCGCCGAGAGCACCAAGGCGGGGGACGATGGCGAGGCCTAGGAAGGGCATGACGCGGCGCCAGGGAAGGCGCGGCAGTGGATGCCCACGCGGAGAGGAGTACGAGGTTTCACTGGTTCAGCTATGGTGTGAGGCTGCCGTCGCCGCAGAATAATAGGGGGTGTGGGTGAGTAGAGGGATGTGTCCTTGGCCGTGTAGGCTATGTAGGCTAGATTCAGAGGTACCTCCCACGTGTTCAGGTCCTTGGTATCATTGTCTTCTTTCATGTTGGCATATCAGGGGTCGATGATGGTCTCGGCGAGGTCAACCACGAAGTCCTTCTCCTGCCCGTTGCTGATGATCTTGTGTTGCTTCTGGATGTCAACAAGCTTGTTGCAGCAGATGGCCGAATCTTCGCGTTCTTCCTTCTCTCCATCGTAGCGAAGGTGCAGTCGGCGCTGCCGATGAAATGGGCGAATGCTCCAGAACCTCTGATGGCCCTATAGAAGTGGTAGATGAGAACCTCATCCCGCACACATACCTGGGCGACGGCGATCCGCTGGTCCCTGTCAGGGGACGAATGGATGGGCATAAGGTCTAGTCTTGCAACCTTGTGCTTTCTCGTCCTGTAGGTACTGCTTGAACTCGGCGAGGCAGAGCTTCAAAGTGTCCAGATCGTTGGTGTACATCACATTCAAATTGGCGCAGCCATAGGACTGAACGGCGAACTCAAATGGGAACTCCTTGCTGAAGTCCATATCCAGCAGGCTCACCCCTCGGATCGCTATTGGAGTCTCTTCAAGTGAACGAGTTGTAGGCGGTGCCAGTAGTTCGTTTTTCAGCTCTTGGGGAACTGGATTCAATAGTAAACTAAGTGTGTACAAGCGACAACAGTTACTACCCCTCCCTCGTCCGCTGCACGCCCGGCAGAAGATGCACCATCAGGGCATTCAAATGCCTCCATTAAGAAACCTACTCCGGCCACACGTCGGTTCACGAGCGGGTCTGTATTGGTACTATAATAACAGGAGTTAGTGGTCACTTTACTTAAATTTAATTAGCTTTAATAGAAATTTATACTTAAAACAAGCAATGCATTGGCTCGTTCTATCAGTGCCACAGGATCAACATGCACAACAATTAGAATTATTATTCTCAGGACGCACACGATCAGCACATTTGTCGCACTTTCACAAAATATAATACTACCAAGTTGAACTGTTTGTTATGGTTGTTGTCCTCTGCATCATCATGCCGTGTTTCCCAGCTTGCAAGATTCAGAACCAACAAATAAGATCCAAATAATAAGTACAACAAAGATGCCTACACATCTCATTGATTCCCAGCTTGCAAGATTCAGAACCAACAAATAAGATCCAAATAATAAGTACAACAAAGATGCCTACACATCTCATTGATTCCCGGCTTGAAAGATTCGTAACCAACAAATAAGATTCAAATAATAAGTACAACAAAGATGCCTACACATCCCATTGATTCCCAGCTTGCAAGATTCGTAACCAACCCATTAGAGCCTTTTGATAAAGTGAATATCGGGATTAAATCCATCTTGGCTAGCCATGTCATACAATCGAAGAACTTGGCGAATGCTCTTGACCATCACAACATCTGTAGTTGAGTATTCCTGTTTGCACAGCACAAACAAGAAGAGCATGATTTCACTTTAATAGTGGCCTCCTTGAACTCAACCTGCAGCTCCACTCGGATGAGGCCTGCCTGGAGTTCCATGATTCAATTCATGCGCCTTTTTCTGCAGTTCACCTGAAATGAAGCAAAGATTGCATCATTCAGCTAGCATGAAGTACTTGCTCTCTTGAGATGCAGGTTCTTCTTTAGTAGTTGCACTAAAATTTAGGAACATTAAGGTTGGCTGTCCGGCTCATGTAAGGTGCAACTATAATTTTCTTATCCTTTTGTGCAGTTCCACTAAAATAAAGTGCCATTGTGGTGACAAAGGACGGCTCATCTTGCAAAGGCTAATAAAATGTTGCACGAGATTAGCAGCAGAACTTGACGGATATTTTGGAAACTCCAATCACCATTTTGTGCAGTTCCACCAAAATTGAGGGATGTTGCCCACGTGACATTTTAGTTGAACTGCACAAGACACTCATTCCAAAAAAAAGTGTTTTATGATTAACCAAAAGGTCACAATAGCAACAAGGTGAAATGGATATACCTATCTGCACAAAAAGATAGAAAGTAAGCGATTCTTTGGTCAATAAGAATATACGAAACATATTCGAAATGAAAAGAAGCATCTTAATTATGTTCATGGCAATCACGCAAGGACAGTAGAAATTTTAAAACGTCACCAATTCTTCATGTTACCAGAAGCATTACGATCAACAATGAGATTCCTCAAATATGGGATTACTTTAATGGTGGCATTGCTTGTTTACCAAATACAGTAAATCAACAGCAGCTAAAGAGTTGGTTTAAGGGCATGGGACCGTGGGGACACCAGGGACACTCAGCGTAAAAGGAGCAACTTACTTATCATCTTTGGGGAAAACAATAGGAGTGCCATTTGTAACACAGTTTAATTGCATCTTCTCACTGGAGGCATTAGATTAACAATAACACTGGTTAGACATGTCCCTAAGGTAACAGTGTGATCGCTTCATTTGGCATGCACCCTTACATTAACAACAGCAAAAGGTTGGTATAAGGACATGCGACAGTGGGACGATCGGCCACGATGTACCTACAAGGAGGCATAAAGTGGTGATGCCGAGTTTGTTCATGCTATGTGAGGGCAGCAAACCTAATCCTGGAGACCTTTTACTATGTGAGGGCAGCAAACATAATCCTGGAGACCTTCTACTATGTGAGGGCAGCAAATCTAATCCTGGAGACCTTTTACTATGTGAGGGCAGCAAATCTAATCCTGGAGACCTTTTACTATGTGAGGGCAGCAAATCAAATGCTGAGACCTTTTACTATGTGAGGGCAGCAATTCTAATCCTAGAGACCTTTTACTATGTGAGGGCAACAAATCTAATCCTGGAGATACACTGTTGACTTGTCCACCAGCCGCCACTTTCTATCCTTTTTTCAACCAATAATAGATCTATTCCTTATCCAGTTTGTACTGTGTTTTCCCATTATTTCCCTTTTCAACCAAGAGACCGGTTGGGTATCTGGTCTCTACTACATTCACCATATTATTTCCTCTTTGAATCAAGTCCTAGATTCATGCTACAACTTTCCCTCCTTTCTTCATTGTTTAAACAAATCCCTAGATTCGAATGCATGAAGTAGCTTTACCTCTAATAATACTAAAAATTTAGGTGGCTTTGGAAGAGCTGATGGGAGTAGAAAAAGATGCACATGCAGAAACGTGGGGAGCTGGGGCAGTAGAGCAAGGCCACTTTCGAAGAACTTATACCTGAGGGTCATCGGGATGTCGGCGGCGTCAGGTCGGATCTGTGGAAAATACGGCAGGGATGAAGAAGGGTCGGAGGACCTCCCGAGCCGGCGTTGTGTCGGAGAGAACGGCACAGGCAGAGGATCGGGCCCCTTCGGTAGCTGTGGGTTTCCTCCCTCGCCGGCGATGACCTCATGAACGATGCACCTACTCCTCTACACACTCCAGCCGAAGGGATCCGGCCGGATCTGTGACCAGCGGTGAGCAGAGAGAAAATTTTGCCCATTTGTCTTGTTTATACCTGGAGAGGTTGAGAGAATGAAGAGAGCAACCCTAGTAAAGCAAGTGCTCAGGCCACTGCGTACATATATAGTGGAGTGATTATCTTTTTCTCTCCACAACAAGCATTTCAATTTGTGTACTTGGCATTAAAGAAAAGAAAATCTCTGTTTAAGGTGACTACCTGTACGACTCCTACTTACTACTAGTAGTAGTAGTATTGTTCACTTGTGCTCCCCGGCCCTCCATTCATTGAACAATCCCACGGGTGAATAAACATATAGTACTAGTATTTATATAGAACGAACAAGCTCGAACTATTTTTGCGTAGTTAAAAGTTGAGGGCGGGGATTTTCCCGGGCAGTACGTGCAGCAGTTTTCACATAGGCAGTTTGACGAAGAGGCGAGGAGGGTGAGGGAGTAGCGGATTCAACTTACTTACTGCTGGAAAGTTCGGATTGTGCGATTTGACAATGCGTTACTGATAACCCACAAGTATAGGGGATCGCAATAGTTTTCAAGGGTAGAGTATTCAACCCAAATTTATTGATTCAACACAAGGGGAGCCAAAGAATATTCTCAAGTATTAGAAGTTGAGTTGTCAATTCAACCACACCTGGATAACTTAGTATCTGCAGCAAAGTATTTAGTAGCAAAGTAGTACGATAGTAGTGGTAACGGTAACAAAAGTAATATTTTTGGTGTTTTGTATTGATTGTAACGGTAGCAACGGAAAAGTAAATAAGCGAAGAACAATATGTGAAAAGCTCGTAGGCATTGGATCGGTGATGGAGAATTATTCAGGATGCGGTTCATCATGTAACAATCATAACATAGGGTGACACAGAACTAGCTCCAATTCATCAATGTAATGTAGGCATGTATTCCGAATATAGTCATACGTGCTTATGGAAAAGAACTTGCATGACATCTTTTGTCCTACCCTCCTGCAGCAGCGGGGCCCTAATGGAAACTAAGGGATATTAAGGCCTCCTTTTAATAGAGTACCGGAAAAAAGAATTAACACATAGTGAATACATGAACTCCTCAAACTATGGTCATCACCGGGAGTGGTCCCGATTATTGTCACTTCGGGGTTGCCGGATCATAACACATAGTAGGTGACTATAGACTTGCAAGATAGGATCAAGAAAACAAATATATTCATGAAAACATAATAGGTTCAGATCTGAAATCATGGCACTCGGGCCCTAGTGACAAGCATTAAGCATAGCAAAGTCATAGCAACATCAATCTCAGAACATAGTGGATACTAGGGATCAAACCCTAACAAAACTAACGCGATTACATGATAAATCTCATCCAGCCCATCACCGTCCAGCAAGCCTACGATGGAATTACTCACGCACGGCAGTGAGCATCATGAAATTGGTGATGGAGGATGGTTGATGATGACGACAACGACGAATCCCCCTCTCCAGAGCCCCGAACGGACTCCCGATCAGCCCTCCCGGGAGGTTTTAGGGCTTGGCGGCGGCTCCGTATCGTAAAATGCGATGAATCCTTCTCTCTGACTTTTTTTCTCCCCAAAAGTGAATATATAGAGTTGGAGTTGAGGTCGGTGGAGCGTCAAGGGGCCCACGAGGTAGGGGGCGCGCCCCCCACCCTCGTGGGCAGGGTGTGGGCCCCCTGACGTGGATTTTTCTTCCGGTATTTTTCTTATTTTCCAAATAGATGTTCCATGGAGTTTCAGGTCATTCCGAGAACTTTTGTTTCTGCACATAAATAACACCATGGAAAGTCTGCTGAAAACATCGTCAGTCCGGGTTAGTTCCAGTCAAAACATACAAGTTAGAGTCCAAAACAAGGGCAAAAGTGTTTGGAGAAGCAGATACGACGGAGACATATCAACTCCCCCAAGCTTAAACCTTTGCTTGTCCTCAAGCAATTCAGTTGACAAACTGAAAGTGATAAAGAAAAACTTTTACAAACTCTGTTTGCTCTAGTTGTTGTAAATATGTAAAGCCAGCATTCAAGTTTTCAGCAAAGATTATGACTAACCACACTCACAATAACTCTTAGGTCTCATGTTTACTCATATCAATGGCATAATCAACTAGCGAGCAATAATAATAAATCTCGGATGACAACACTTTCTCAAAATAATCATGATATGATATAACAAAATGGTATCTCGCTAGCCCTTTACGAGACCAAGAAACATAAATGCCGAGCACCTTTAAAGATCAAGGACTGACTAGACATTGTAATTCATGGTAAAAGAGATCCAATCATAGTCATACCCAATATAAATTAATAGTAATGGATGCAAATGACAACAACGCTCTCCAGCTAGTGCTTTTTAATAAGAGGGTGATGACTCAACATAAAAGTAAATGGATAGGCCCTTCGCAGAGGGAAGCAGGGATTTGTAGAGGTGGCAGAGCTTGATTTTGAAATAGAGATAAATAATATTTGAGCGGCATACTTTCATTGTCAACATAACAACCAAGAGATGGCAATATCTTCCGTGCTACACACATTATAGGCGGTTCCCAAACAGAATGGTAAAGTTTATACTCCCCCTCCACCAACAAGCATCAATCCATGGCTTGCTCGAAACAACAAGTGCCTCCAAATAGCAACAATAACAGGGGGAGTTTTGTTTGCAATTATTATGATTTAGTTTGCATAAAGCATGGGACTGGGCATCCCGGTGACCAGCCATTTTCTCGTGAGTGAGGAGCGGAGTCCACTCCTCTTGAGAATAACCCACCTAGCATGGAAGATACGAACAACCCTAGTTGATACATGAGCTATTTGAGCATACAAAACAAAATTTAATTTGAAGGTTTAGAGTTTGGCACATACAAATTTACTTGGAACGATAGGTAGATACCGCATATAGGAAGGTATGGTGGACTCATATGGAATAACTTTGGGGTTTAAGGGATTGGATGCACAAGCAATATTCCCGCTTAGTACAAGTGAAGGCTAGCAAAAGACTGGGAAGCGACCAACTAGAGAGCGACAACGGTCATGAACATGCATTAAAATTAATGAACATTGAGTGCAAGCATGAGTAGGATATAATCCACCATGAACATAAATATCGTGAAGGCTATGTTGATTTGTTTCAACTACATGTGTGAACATGTGCCAAGTCGAGTCACTTAAATCATTCAAAGGAGGATACCACCCCACTATACCACATCACAAGCATTTTAATAGCATGTTGGAACGCAAGGTAAACCATTATAACTCATAGCTAATTAAGCATGGCATAAGCAACTAAGATCTCTAATTTTCATTGCAAACATGTTTATTCATAATAGGCTGAATCAGGAACGATGAACTAATCATATTTACAAAAACAAGAGAGGTCGAGTTCATACCAGCTTTTCTCATCTTAGTCAGTCCATCATATATTGTCATAATTGCCTTTCATTTGCATGACCGAACGGTGTGAATAATAATAAGAGTGCACGTGCATTGGACTAAGCTGGCATCTGCGAGCATTCAATAAACAGGAGAAGACAAGGAAATATGGGCTCTTGGTTAAATCAATAATAATGCATATAAGAGCCACTTCAACAATTTAATCATGGTCTTCTCCTATCGACCCCCAAAGAAAAGAAAATAAATAAAACTATTTACACGAGAAAGCTCCCAACAAGCAAAAGAAGAACGGGAAATCTTTTTGGGTTTTCTTTTAATTATTACTACTACAGCAAGAAAAGTAAACTAACGAAAAGCTACACTAATTTTTTTAGTTTTTCTTAAGGTTTAACAAACACACAAGAAGAAAGCAAGAAAAAGAAAATAAACTAGCATGGATATTACAGTGAAAAAGCATGAGCACTGACATCTAGCAAGGAGTGTGTGTGAACATGAATGTAATGTCGGTGAGAAATATGTACTCCCCCAAGCTTAGGCTTTTGGCCTAAGTTGGTTTATTGCCACGGATGGCCTCGCGGATGTCCATAGTTGTAGCTGGGGTCGTACTGAGAAGAAGAAGTGTCTGATTGCCACCGGTTGGAAATCATCTCCGTATCCCACTGGTAGTTAGACTGTCGTGGAGGCTCAAATTGTGGTTCCGGCTCCGTGGCTGGTGTAGGGTTCCGGTAGGCGTAGATGGCCGCCAACGGAACGAGATACTGGCCTGCAGATAAATCAAACAAGGAAGGAGCAGGCAAGGTAATAGTCTCAGGGTGATGTTTATCAAAGAACAATTTGTATTTAAGCGCCCCTTCCCTATTCTTAACAATAAAGTCATGCACTGCCATACTCTTATAATCTAAATAAGCATTGGGCATCAATTTTCTTCTTTTTCATAGTGCCTCATAGGTATGTTATAATGTGCAGCAAGTCGTGAAGCATAAATACCTCCAAAGATGGGGCCCTTTGTACAGTTCAAACTTAACCGTTTAGCAATAATACCGCCCATACTAATAGTGTTATCGCAGAATAAACCATGGAACAAAATGATAATATCAGGAACACTAAGGTTTCCACAGTTTCCGCGACCAATTAAGCAACGACTAGCAAATATAGGAAAGTAGCATAAAACAGGAAAAATGTATGCTAGTGATTCTTGCATCGGAAACCTTCCTAGTTTCCCCTATAGTAATAGTGTCAATAAAACCATCCACATATTTACGATGTGGTTCATCTAAACTACCCTCAAAAGGTATTTTGCAAACCTTGCAAAATTCATCTAGTGGCATCTTCTTAACAACATCATATAAATGAAACTCTACTGAAGGAGGTGTTTCCTTAGGATAATAGTAGAAGTTTTGCACAAAAGTATTGGTGAGTAAGAGATAATGGTTGCGTTGATCGCGGAGGAAGTCGGTGAGGCCTGCATTCTGAGCCAATTCATAAAAATCATTGTAAATCTTGGTTTCTCTCAAGAAATCATCGGAAGGCCATTCACACGGCCGAACCTCCGCGGTGGAGGGAAAACTATATTTCGGCCTCTGTGCTTCTTCATTTTGCTTTTCCTTCGAGCTTCGGCTCGATGAGCCCCTCAAAAAATTCTTCATTATTTTCTGAAATATTCTGAAATTTTTTGTAACCTCAAAATGAAAGTGAACCAAGCTCAATAAAATTGATAGCAACTACTCCTACAAGTGCCTAGAGACTATATCATGCATTAGAACTACTTGGAACCATATAAATTTGACATGCAAGCTCAAGAACATGGTCACCTAGGCAGCACAAATTTGCAATGAATAGAGCACTAGAACAAAAACTAATTGGACCAATTGAGGAGTCACATACCAAGGAACAAACCCCCCCAAGCAGTTTTGTGAGAGGTGCTTTGAGCAAGGAGATCGAAAATCGCAGCAAAATGAGCTAGAACTCATGCTTGAGCTTGATGGTGATTTTTTTGGGAGGAAGAAGGAGTGTTTGGGTGCAGGAATAAGTGGAGGGGAGCCACCATGGGCCCACGAGGCAGGGGGTGCACCCAGGGGGTAGGGCGCGCCCTCCACCCTCGTGGCCAGGTGCTTGCCCCTCCCGATGTGTTCTCAGTGCCAGATATTCTCAAATATTCCAGAATAAAATCATATTTCATTTTCAGGGCATTTGGAGAACTTTTATTTTCCGGGTATTTTTATATTGCACAGATAAATCAGAAAACAGACAAAAAAATACTATTTTTACTTTATTTCAACTAAATAACAGAAAGTAGAAAGAGGGTACAGAAGGTTGTGCCTTCTAGTTTCATCCATCTCATGCTCATCAAAAGGAATCCACCAACAAGATTGATCATGCTTGTTAACAAACTCATTCCAAGTAACATGGAACCGGAGAAATTTCGAATAACACTATGTTACCTCAACGGGGATATGCACATCCCCAATAATAAGAATATCATATTTCTTTTTGACAGTAGGAAGAGGAAATTCAAAACCTCCAAAAATAATCGATGGAAATTTTCCAATAGAATTGATATTGTGGACTTGAGGTTGTTTCCTCGGAAAGTGTATCGTATGCTCATCACCATTAACATGAAAAGTGACACTGCCTTTGTTGCAATCAATAATAGCCCCTGCAGTATTCAAAAAAGGTCTTCCAAGAATAATAGACATACTATCGTCCTCGGGAATATCAAGAATAACAAAGTCCGTTAAAATAGTAACGTTTGCAACCACAACAGGCACATCCTCGCAAATACCGGCTGTGTATAGCAGTTGATTTATCAGCCATTTGCAAAGATATTTCAGTAGGTGTCAACTTATTCAAATCAAGTCTACGATATAAAGAGAGAGGCATAACACTAACACCATCTCCAAGATCACATAAAGCAGTTTTAACATAGTTTCTTTTAATGGAGCATGGTATAGTAGGTACTCCTGGATCTCCAAGTTTCTTTGGTATTCAACCATTAAAAGTATAATTAGCAAGCATGGTGGAAATTTCATCTTCCGGTATCTTTATTTTAGTAGTAACAATATCTTTCATATACTTAGCATAAGGATTCATTTTGAGCATATCAGTTAATCGCATATGCAAAAAGATGGGTCTAATCATTTCAGCAAAGCGCTCAAAATCCTCATCATCCTTTCTCTTGGATGGTTTGGGAGGAAAAGGCATGGGTTTCTGAACCCAAGGTTCCCTTTCTTTACCGTGTTTCCTAGCAACAAAGTCTGTTATCATAACATTGATTCTCTGATTGTGGGTTATCAAGATCAACAGCAGGTTCAATTTCTATATCATTATCATTACTAGGTTGATCATCATCATGAACATCATCATTGGCATTTTCATTAGGTTCATGTTCATTACCAGATTGTGTTTCAGCATCAGAAATAGAAATATCATTTGGATTCTCAGGTGGTTCAGCAATAGGTTCACTAGAAGCATGCAAAGTCCTATCATTCTTCTTTTTCTTCCTTTTAGAAGGACTAGGTGCATCAATATTATTTCTCTGAGAATCTTGTACAATTCTCTTAGGGTGGCCTTCAGGATACAAAGGTTCCTGAGTCATTCTACCGGTTCTAGTAGCCACTCTAACAGCATAATCATTATTCTTACTATTCAATTCATTGAGAAAATCATTTTGAGCCTTAAGTACTTGTTCTACTTGAGTGGTAACCATAGAGGCATGTTTACTAATGAGTTTAACTTCACCTTTAACATTAGCCATATAATCACCCAAGTGTTAATTCATATAAGCTTTTTGTTTTAATTGTCTACCAAAATAAGCATTGAAGTTTTTTTGCTTAACCATAAAGTTATCAAACTCATCCAAGCATTGGCTAGCAATTTTAGTAGGAGGGATTTCATCTTTATCATATCTATAGAGAGAATTTACCTTTACTACATGTGTCGGGTTATCAAGACCATGAGTTTCTTCAATAGGTAATGAATTAAGATCATATGTTTCTTCAATAGGCGGTAAATTAAGACCATGTATTTCTTCAATAGGAGCTAAATTCTTAACATCTTCAGCTTTAATACCCTTTTCTATCATAGATTTCCTCTTGCATATCTTCAGGACTGAGAAATAGAACGCCTCTCTTCTTCGGAGTTGGTTTTGGAATAGGCTCAGGAGCTGGCTCAGGAAGTGTCCAATTATTTTCATTTGTCAACATATTATTCAATAGAATTTCAGCTTCATCCGGTGTTCTTTCCCTGAAAACAGAACCAGCACAACTATCTAGGTAATCTCTGGAAGCATGGGTTAGTCCATTATAAAAGATATCAAGTATTTCATTTTTCTTAAGAGGATGATCAGGCAAAGCATTAAGTAATTGGAGAAGCCTCCCCCAAGCTTGTGGGAGACTCTCTTCTTCTATTTGCACAAAATTATATATATCCCTCAAAGCAGCTTGTTTCTTATGAGAAGGGAAATATTTAGCAGAGAAGTAATAAATCATATCCTGGGGACTATGCACACAACCAGGATCAAGAGAATTAAACCATATCTTAGCATCACCCTTTAATGAAAATGGAAATATTTTAAGGATATAAAGGTAGCAAGATTTCTCATCATTAGTGAACAGGGTGGCTATATCATTTAATTTAGTCAGATGTGCCACAACGGTTTCAGATTCATAGCCATGAAAAGTATCAGATTCAACGAAAGTAATTATATCAGGATCAATAGAGAATTCATAATCCTTATCAGTAACACAGATAGGTGAAGTAGCAAAAGTAGGGTCGGGTTTCATTCTAGCATTAAGAGATTGCTGCTTCCATTTAGCTAATAACCTCTTGAGCTCGTATCTATCTTTGCAAGCTAAATTAGCTAAAGTAGCTTCTTTTTCAAAAACATAACCCTCAGGAACAACAGGCGATTCATTTTTCTTAGGGGAAGAGTCTTCATCATCACTTTCATCAATATTATCAGTTTCAATAATTTCATTCTCTCTAACCCTAGCAAGTTGTTCATCAGGAAATTCACCAAGTGGCACAGTAGTATCAAGCATAGTAGTAGTTTCTTCATAAGTATCATGCATAGTAGAACTGGCATCATCAATAACATGCGACATATCAGAACGAATAGCAGAAGCGGGTTTAGGTGTCGCAAGCTTACTCAAAACAGAAGGTGAATCAAGTACAGAGCTAGATGGCAGTTCCTTACCTCCCCTCGTAGTTGAGGGATAGATTTTTGTTTTCTTGTTTTCAAGTTCTTCATAATGACCAACGGATATAAATCCCAAGTGACTCAAAGAATAGAGCTATGCTCCCCGGCTACGGCGCCAGAAAATAGTCTTGATAACCCACAAGTATAGGGGATCACAACAGTTTTCGAGGGTAGAGTATTCAACCCAAATTTGTTGATTCGACACAAGGGGAGCCAAAGAATATTCTCAAGTATTAGCAGTTGAGTTGTCAATTCAACCACACCTGGATAACTTAGTATCTACAGCAAAGTATTTAGTAGCAAAGTATTATGATAGTAGTGGTAACGGTAACAAAAGTAATATTTTTGGTGTTTTGTAGTGATTGTAACAGTAGCAATGGAAAAGTAAATAAGCGAAGAACAATATGTGAAAAGCTCGTAGGCATTGGATCGGTGATGGAGAATTATGCCTGATGTGCTTCATCATGTAACAATCATAACATAGGGTGACACAGAACTAGCTCCAATTCATCAACGTAATGTAGGCATGTATTCTGAATATAGTCATACGTGCTTATGGAAAAGAACTTGCATGACATCTTTTGTCCTACCCTCCCGTGGCAGCGGGGTCCTAATGGAAACTAAGGGATATTAAGGCCTCCTTTTAATAGAGTTCCGGAACAAAGCATTAACACATAGTGAATACATGAACTCCTAAAACTATGGTCATCACCGGGAGTGGTCCTGATTATTGTCACTTCGGGGTTGCCGGATCATCACACATAGTAGGTGACTATAGACTTGCAAGATAGTATCAAGAACACATATATATTCATGAAAACATAATAGGTTCAGATCTGAAATCATGGCACTCGGGCCCTAGTGACAAGCATGAAGCATAGCAAAGTCATAGCAACATCAATCTCAGAACATAGTGGATACTAGGGACCAAACCCTAACAAAACTAACTCGATTACATTATAAATCTCATCCAGCCCATCACCGTCCAGCAAGCCTACGATGGAATTACTCACGCACGACGGTGAGCATCATGAAATTGATGATGGAGGATGGTTGATGATGACGACGGCGACGAATCCCCCTCCGGAGCCCGAACGGACTCGAGATCAGCCCTCCCGAGAGGTTTTAGGGCTTGGCGGCTCCGTATCATAAAACGCGATGAATCCTTCTCTGATTTTTTTCTCCCCGAACACGAATATATGGAGTTGGAGTTGAGGTCGGTGGAGCTTCAGGGGGCCCACGAGGCAGGGGGCGCGCCCAGGGGGGCAGGCGCACCCCCCACCCTCGTGGATAGGGTGTGGGCCCCCTGACGTGGATTCTTCTTCCAGTAATTTTAATATTTTCCAAAAATATGTTCCATGGAGTTTCAGGTCATTCCGAGAACTTTTCTTTCTGCACATAAATAACACCATGGAAAGTCTGTTGAAAACAGCGTCAGTCCGGGTTAGTTCCATTCAAATCACACAAGTAAGAGTCCAAAACAAGGGCAAAAGTGTTTGGAAAAGTAGATCTGACGAGACGACGTGCCATCGATTCTTGTTGGATCTATGTGTTAGAGTTAGTTTGGGTTAGTTTGAACTCAACTAACCCAAAAATATCCAAACAGGAGGGTTAGTTTGGAGTTCTTGTTACGATCCATGTGTTAGAGTTAGTTTGGGTTAGTTTGAACTCAACTAACCCAAAAAAATCTAACCCACCCAAGAGGTGCTTATTTGGGTTAGTTCTTCCTGGGACACTAAAAAACACATTTTTCTCTTGCTCTCCCCACAGAAGATCCCTCCCCACTTCCTCGAAGCTTCTCGTCCTCTCCCTCCATCCCTCCCTCTCGCACCACCCATGAAGGCACCTCGCCGTATCCGCGCTCCGTCTAACCCTGTCATCCAAACACCTCTTTCGCTAGAGTTACTTCAGGGTTAGTTCAGGATTAGAATCTAACTCTAACCTTTAACTAAGTTAGAGTATCCAAACAGGGCCAGGCGGTACGACCGGGGTGATGCCCCCCTTCCGTTCCGCACTCTAATCTGTGCATGACACGTATTACGTCGACCCGGATGCTGCTGGCTGTCCCACATTTCGGCGAATTAGTACGTAGTGGTAAGAAGGAGCAAAGAATCATGCGGTATAAGTCTTTCTAGAGATTCCAATAAGTGACTAGACTACACCGCGTGCAGTATCTCAAATCTCCCTTCCAGTTTATAGGCTCAAATCTCAAATCTCAGCAACCAAGGCATTTTGCGATTGGAGGAATGTATCTCGTACTTTACAAAACTACCCTAATTAAACTCATGCATTAATTACGTAGTTCTCTCGTTTTCCTCAACACCTTGGTCGCGGTGCACAATATTGAGCATTCCTATATGACTAGCCTCTCTATCTACATGCGGGACATCAAAGCATCCGGGCCGCGTGCCATCCACCAAATCACAGCGAGGTACTATAGTCGAAACTCACCGGTCACCCAGTGTGGCCATCATGACCCGTCATATCACAAAACCCACACCTTTACCAGCAGTGGTAAAGTGGCCTCGAAGTTGGACTGGAGGAAGCAACCATCACTTCACCGAACGCTTCGTTGAAGCCCTTTCTCCCTTTTCTTGAAGAAAACCTCACTCTGTGCTACTCACTTCGCCATTTTTCTTCTCAGACCGACGAAGGAAAGGTGGGTGAATCAATGATGCTGCTATATTTTCATTCCAAGAATCTTCTTTTTGCGAAGCACCGACCGATTCTCACAGCCTATTCTTTTCCCATTTTCATTGCGATTGTGGTTTCCTTTCAATTGCTTTTTGTTTGTCAGTTCATTGATGGATCCTGGAGCACTAGGCAAAGAGTTGCCGGTGGACAACCCACAGGAGACAGCGATCTCTAGGAAGCGAGCACCGACCAACGAGTTGACCATGTTGGCAGGCCAAGCCATGGAGACGAAGAACTCCAAGAAACAAGCACTGTCCAAAGAGTTGACGACGTTGGCCGACGAACTCCTCAAAGAAAGTTGGAAGAACAGCAAGGGCCCCATCTTGCCTACCCCAGAAACTCTGATGGCCACCTATGCGAGGCTCAAGGCCGAGTTTGAGGAGATAGTCACCGTTGAGAAGCAGTATTCCCCTGGCAAGGTGATGGCCCCCATCGAGGAAGAGGAGATGGCCCCGGAGGGATGGGATCCCCCGGTGAGCTGCACAAGATAAAAAATAATGGCTTATTACCGAAAGTTGTGGTTTTTGATTATTTGAAATGTGCTTGCTAATATGTTAGGGTTGTGCAGGTGCCGGTGGACGTCCTTGATGATTCCGATGTCGCGGCCCGTCATGTGGACAACACCCCAGAGATCGTTTTCAATGTCGCGGTCCGTCCTGTTGGCATCGCCCCGGAGATCGATTCCGATGCCGCTGTCCATCCTGTGGACATCGCCCCAGAGATCGATTCCTATGTCGCGGTCAGTCCTGTGGGCATCGCCCCAGAGATCGATTCCCATGCCGTTGTCTGTGCTGTGGTCATTGCCCGAGAGATCGATGACAAGAAATAGTTGGTCGCGCTAATCCTTCAGGGTAGTTTGCATTGCCCTATGTTTAATTACCAGAACGATGCATGTTACCGAACCATCTTTGGGCTAGTGCACTGTCTTGTGTGGGCGGTACTTGCTACTTTTGTTTGATAGTGAATCATGCGAACCCTCTCCGAGTTATGGAAACATATGTATCCTCACCAGCTTTTGATGTAATATATGGCATGCTTAGATGTAAGTTTGAATTGTTTATCATATCAGCAGGGCTTATTTGATGATTCTTGGTGTTAGTAGGCTAGCTACTGTGCGAGCTATAGTACTTGCAAAACACTCACCGAAGAGAAATGTTGGGGCTGATGAGCTCGTGGTACGCTTATATTGATCCGTCGTTGGTCGGCCAATAGTCCAAGCTCCTAAAATTGTAGGCTTAGCGATCGATCAGAAAATAGTCGACACGGATACATTCAGGCCTCATTTGGTTCATAGGGTAAGGAAATCGTAGAAAAAGTACAGAGACGTACAACACAAAATCATAGCAGTACAGAGACGTCCCTCCGTTCCAAAATAGATGATTCAACTCTGTACTACTAACTTTGAAACGGAGGGAGTACAAATCCTAGGCGGGCTAGTTTGGCCTAGTGGGTTTTAGTGATATGATGTGGTACAGTGCCGTCCAGTCTTCGCGTGTGGTAGCAGTACTGCGGGTAGAGTAAGTTTTCATGAAGAAGCGGAATTCAACAAAGTCATGATGGTACCTTCGTCCGACTAACTTTGTGCATGGCAGGTGGACCAGGATAATTTTGGGCATGGCAGGTGGACCAGGACGGTCGACGTCCCACATGTCAGCGAATGAAAGTATTCTTTCCGATATAGTGGACGAGCAACGAGTATTCATTGTTTATTTTTGATGAAACCTATTGTCCCCACTGTTATGACGAAGGAGTGTGAAACACGGCAGCTGGTGAACTTGGCATGTGCACCACTCCCTCCTTCCTCATGTAATACTACCATAGTGTTGACTATAAGGTTACAAATTTTTCTCACTTTCTCTCTATCTATTTCCTCTCAAATGTTTTTACCTTTCTTTTTTTTAGACACAATTGTTTTTATGCCTCTTTTTATTATTAGTTTTTTTATACCTAGGAGCACGTGTAGAGACGGGCTCCTGCAGATCCCACTCCTTGACTTTGTCAATGCCTCTCTCTCCTCCACATAAGCGGGCTTGTCGAGAAGACAAGAGATGATCTCTTAGCACAATATGTTTCACCATGTTTTTAGGAATAACTAGTTATTGAAGATAAGGCTAAGAGACAATCCATTGTACACATGTTTTTTTGTCATCTCTAAATTACATGCAAGACTTATGACAAGACTATCTTATCAACCATTGTACATGCCCTTTATAGCCCAGAATTTTACCAGTGCGAGCTATAGTACTTGCTATGAATGCGGGCAGCTGGCCTCTAAGGGGGGAGCGCGCGGGGGGAAGTGGTGGGGTGGGGGAGGGGCTCTGGTGGGCCAGGGCAGTAAGAAGTGGGCTTGGAAGCGGTGCGGACTCCCGCATGGCCCACCTCACATCATCACCACATATTTCTTGGAGTCCGTGCACGGCGGGCAGGCGATCTCTTCTCCCTCCCCCGTCTCTGTCCTCTCAGCCGACGCCTGCCGAGCGATTAGATTTCGGCTATCGACAGTTTATTCAATTGTAGTCCCACATGTCAGTGAAAATGCAAGACAATGTGTGTCCCCTCTGGTGAGCGGCGTGCGAGCCGGACTGTCGGGGGTGCGACGTGAACGCGGCACGTACGAGTTGTAAGTGTGCCGCCTTTTCCTTTTGAACTTGCAAAGCATAACATTTTCGTCCGATCGATTGATAGAGATCCAGAACAAAATGACGAGGGCGGTGCTTTCCAGCGTTAGGCGGGCTAGTCCGAGTGATATGACGTGCATGATGCCGTCCACTTGCTCCATTTTTATGTAAGCAAGAGTCTACACTCTTACGTGGGAGGAGTGCGAAACACGGCGGATCTGATTTTGATCGAGGGATAACTGTTCCCTGCGAAATAATGGAGCACTGTTAGCGATTATAGCATGATAGTTAGGGCATCTCCAGCGCTGGCCCTCAAATTTACACCGGCATCTGTCTGAGGACACTGATGGATGCCATCCAATGCTGCCCGCATACCTTTCGACAACTATAAGAACTAACCGGACGAAATTCGTGCAAACATAGAAAATTTCAAATTGACCGGATGAAATTCATTACATTTCGAGAACTTTTCCTATAAACTGGACGAAATTCATTACATATTTCGCACAAACCGTACTAAAACCTAATCTAAACGATCGATGGGCCCCGACCACCATGTCCGGCCAAGAACCCGAGAAAGCCGACCAATGCCTTTGCCTCCTCCTTATCCGCCTCGATAACCTCCTCCTGTGGAGCATAAGGTTATGAAGATTTCCGCCTCCACGTCGCTGTCAAGCGGCTAATTGGCCGCCGGTTTTTATCCCACCAAGCTTGGCGTCGACTGAGTGGAGGAGCGGTGGCCTTCCTGGGACCAGAGCGGTGGCGACCTACCATGTACTACTCTTCCTCGCTGTCGGCTGCACCCGCGCACGCGCGCCAGCTTCGTGGTCGTGGCGGTGGAGGGCAGCCGGGGGGGAGCCAGTGATCTCCTTCGTCTGCTCCTGCGAGAGTATGTCCAATAGAGCTTTGGAGCGTGCCCGGAGCGGAGCCAGCGATGTCCTTCGTCTGCTCCTGCGACAGTACGTCCAAGAGAGATTTGGAGTGCCCTGAGGCCATGGTTGGAGTGGTGCCAACAGAAGGAAGGGACCGGAGGAGAATGAGTGTGGGTCTTTGGCTATGGCTGGGAGCTGGGGCTCAAGTTAATATAGCAGGGGAATGGCAAAGAGCCGCGGCAGACGGATGGACGGTTGGCACTGGAGGAGGTTCATCGGCAGCCGTGGTGTCATTAACGCGGAGCAATCGCTTGCACCGGGATGCCGCGCGAGTGGCACTCTCTTGGCCGTCGCGCTACTGCAATGCCGCACTAGTGAGAGGTTGCATTGGGCGTGAATGCGGACGCTGCTTCAGTGACTTAACCACAGGTGTGTTGTCTCACTGACATGTGGGTGTTGGGGAACGTAGCAGAAATCAAAAAAATTCTACGCATCACCAAGATCAATCTATGGAGTTATCTAGCAACGAGGGGAAAAGGAGTGCATCTACATACCCTTGTAGATCGCGAGCGGAAGCGTTCAAGAGAACGGGGTTGATGGAGTCGTACTCGTCGTGATCCAAATCACCGATGACCGAGTGCCGAACGGACAGCACCTCCGCGTTCAACACACGTACGGTTGGGGAAGATGTCTCCTCCTTCTTGATTCAGCAAGGGGGAGGGAGAGGTTGATGGAGATCCAGCAGCACGACGGCGTGGTGGTGGATGCAGCTGGGATCTTGGCAGGGCTTCGCCAAGCTCTACAGAGAGGTGGAGGTGTTGGAGAGGGAGAGGGAGGCGCCAGGGGCTAGGGTGCGGCTGCCCTCCCTCCCCCCCCCCCACTATATATAGGGCCCCTGGGGGCGCCGGCCCTAGGAGATGGGATCTCCAAGGGGGCGGCGGCCAAGGGGGTGGCTTGCCCCCCAAGCCAAGGGGGGCGCCCCCCACCCCTAGGGTTTCCTGCCCTAGGCGCAGGGGGAGGCCCAAGGGGGCGCACCAGCCCACCAGGGGCTGGTTCCCCTCCCCACTTCAGCCCATGGGGCCCTCCGGGATAGGTGGCCCCACCCGGTGGACCCCCGGGACCCTTCCGGTTGTCCCGGTACAATACCGGTGACCCCCCAAACTTTCCCGATGGCCGAAACTTGACTTCCTATATATAAATATTTACCTCCAGACCATTCCGGAACTCCTCGTGACATCCGGGGTCTCATCCGGGACTCCGAACAACTTTCGGGTTATTGCATACTAATATCTCTACAACCCTAGCGTTACTGAACCTTAAGTGTGTAGACCCTCCGGTCAATAACCAACAGCGGGATCTGGATACCCATCTTGGCTCCCACATGCTCCTCGATGATCTCATCGGATGAACCACGATGTCGAGGATTCAATCAATCCCGTATACAATTCCCTTTGTCAATCGGTACGTTACTTGCCCGAGACTCCATCGTCGGTATCCCAATACCTCGTTCAATCTCAAGCAAGCAAGTCACTTTACTCAGATGTAATGCATGATCCCATGATCAACCACTTGGTCACATTGAGCTCATTATGATGATGCATTACCGAGTGGGCCCAGAGATACCTCTCCGTCATACGGAGTGACAAATCCCGCCTCGATTCGTACAACCCAACAGACACTTTCGGAGATACCCGTAGTGCACCTTTATATCCACCCAGTTACCTTGTGACGTTTGGCACACCCAAAGCACTCCTACAGTATCCGGGAGTTGCACAATCTCATGGTCTAAGGAAATTATACTTGACATTTGAAAAAGCTCTAGCAAACGAACTACACGATCTTTGTGCTCTGCTTAGGATTGGGTCTTGTCCATCACATCATTCTCCTAATGATGTGATCCCGTTATTAATGACATCCAATGTCCATAGTCAGGAAACCATGACTATCTGTTGATCAACGAGCTTGTCAACTAGAGGCTCACTAGGGACATGTTGTGGTCTATGTATTCACACATGTATTATGATTTCCGGATAACACAATTATAGCATGAATAATAGACAATTATCATGAACAAAGAAATATAATAATAACCATTTTATTATTGCCTCTAGGGCATATTTCCAACAGTCTCCCACTTGCACTAGAGTCACTAATCTAGTTACATTGTGATGAATCAAACACCCATAGAGTTCTAGTGTTGATCATGTTTTGGTCTAGGGAGAGGTTTAGTCAACGGATCTGCTACATTCAGGTCCGTATGTACTTTACAAATATCTATGTCTCCATCTTGAACATTTTCACAAATGGAGTTGAAGCGACGCTTGATGTGCCTGGTCTTCTTATGAAACCTGGGCTCCTTGGCTAGTGCAATAGCTCCAGTGTTGTCACAGAAGAGTGTGATCGGCCCCGACGCATTGGGTATGACTCCTAGGTCGGTGATTAACTCCTTCACCCAGATTGCTTCATGCGCTGCCTCCGAGGCTTCCATGTACTCCGCTTCACATGTAGATCCCGCCACGACGCTTTGCTAGCAACTGCACCAGCTTACTGCCCCACCGTTCAAAATAAACATGTATCCGGTTTGTGACTTAGAGTCATCCAGATCTGTGTCGAAACTAGCATCAACGTAACCCTTTACGACGAGCTCTTCGTCACCTCCATACACGAGAAACATGTCCTTAGTCCTTTTCAGGTACTTCCAGATATTCTTGACCGTTGTCCAGTGTTCCATGCCGGGATTACTTTGGTACCTTCCTATCAAACTTACGGCAAGGTTTACATCAGGTCTGGTACACAGCATGGCGTACATAATAGACCCTATGGCTGAGGCATAGGGGACGACACTCATCTTTTCTCTATCTTCTGCCATGGTCGGGCATTGAGCCGTGCTCAATCACACACCTTGCAATACAGGCAAGAACCCCTTCTTGGACTGATCCATATTGAACTTCTTCAATATCTTGTCAAGGTACGTACTTTGTGAAAGACCAATGAGGCGTCTCGATCTATCTCTATAGATCTTGATGCCTAATATATAAGCAGCTTCTCCAAGGTCCTTCATTGAAAAACACTTGTTCAAGTAGGCCTTTATGATTTCCAAGAATTCTATATCATTTCCCATCAACAATATGTCATCCACATATAATATGAGAAATGCTACGGAGCTCCCACTCACTTTCTTGTAAACACAGGCTTCTCCATAAGTCTGTGTAAACCCAAACGCTTTGATCATCTCATCAAATCGAGTGTTCCAACTCCGAGATGCTTGCACCAGCCCATAGATGGAGCGCTGGAGCTTGCATACCTTGTTAGCATTCTTAGGATCGACAAAATCTTCTGGCTGCATCATATACAGTTCTTCCTTAAGATGGCCGTTAAGGAATGCCGTTTTGACGTCCATTTGCCATATCTCATAATCATAGTATGCGGCAATTGCTAACATGATTCGGACGGACTTCAGCTTCGCTACGGGAGAGAAAGTCTCATCGTAGTCAACCCCTTGAACTTGTCGATAACCCTTAGCGACAAGTCGAGCCTTATAGATGGTCACATTACCAACCGCGTCTGTCTTCTTCTTAAAGATCCATTTATATTCTATGGCTCGCCGATCATCGGGCAAGTCACCAAAGTCCATACTTCGCTTTCATACATGGATCCTATCTCGGATTTCATGGCTTCTAGCCATTTGTCGAATCTGGGCCCGCCGTCGCTTCTTCATAGTTCAAGGTTCACCGTTGTCTAACAACATGATTTCCAAGACAGGGTTGCCGTACCACTCACAGTGCGGAACGTGTCCTTGTGGACCTCTGAAGTTCAAGAGGAGCTTGATCCGACGTATCTTGATCATCATCATTAACCTCCTCTACGTCGGTGCAGGCACCACAGGAACATATTCCCGAGCTGCGCTACTTACCGTTTCAAGAGGTAGTACTTCATCAAGCTCTACTTTCCTCCCACTTACTTCTTTCAAGAGAAACTCTTTCTCCAGAAAGGACCCGTTCTTAGCAACAAAGATCTAGCCTTCGGATCTGAGGTAGAAGGTATACCCAATGGTTTCCTTAGGGTATCCTACGAAGACGCATTTTTCTGACTTGGGTTCGAGCTTTTCAGGTTGAAGTTTCTTGACATAAGCATCGCATCCCCAAACTTTTAGAAACGACAGCTTAGGTTTCTTCCCAAACCATAATTCATACGGTGTCGTCTCAACGGATTTCGACGGAGCCCTATTTAAAGTGAATGCGGCTGTCTCTAGAGCGTATCCCCAAAATGATAGCGGTAAATCGGTGAGTGACATCATGGATCGCACCATATCCAATAGATGGCGATTATGACGTTCGGACACACCGTTACGCTGAGGTGTTCCAGGCGGCGTGAGTTGTGAAACGATTCCACATTTCCTTAAGTGCGTACCAAATTCGTGACTTAAATATTCTCCCCCACGATCTGATCGTAAGAACTTTATTTTCCTGTCACGTTGATTCTCAACCTCACTCTGAAATTCCTTGAACTTTTCATAGGTCTCAGACTTGTGTTTCATTAAGTAGACATATCCATATCTACTCAAGTCATCAGTGAGAGTGAGAACATAACGATATCCTCCACGAGCCTCAACGCTCATTGGACCGCACACATCGGTATGTATGATTTCCAACAAGTTGGTTGCTCGCTCCATTGTTCCGGAGAATGGAGTCTTGGTCATCTTACCCATGAGGCATGGTTACTTGCGTGTCAAATGATTCGTAATCAAGAGACTCCAAAATTCCATCTCGCATGGAGCTTCTTCATGCGTTTGACACCTATGTGACCAAGGCGGCGATGCCACAAGTATGTGGGACTATCGTTATCAACTTTACATCTTTTGGTATTCACACTATGAATATGTGTAACATTACGCCGAGATTCATTAAGAATAAACCATTCACCAGCCGGGCATGACCATAAAACATATCTCTCATATAAATAGAACAACCATTATTCTCGGATTTAAATGAGTAGCCATCTCGAATTAAACGAGATCCTGATACAATGTTCATGCTCAAAGCTGGCACTAAATAACAATTATTGAGGTTTAAATCTAATCTCGTAGGTAAATGTAGAGGTAGCGTGCCAACGGCGATCACATCGACCTTGGAACCATTCCCGATGCGCATCGTCACCTCGTCCTTCGCCAGCCTCCGTTTATTCCGCAGATCCTGCTTTGGGTTACAAATACGAGCAACCGCACCGGTATCAAATACCCAGGAGCTACTATGAGTACTGGTAAGGTACACATCAATTACATGTATATCACATATACCTTTGGTGTTGCCGGCCTTCTTGTCCGCTAAGTATTTGGGGCAGTTCCGCTCAAAGGACCACTTCCCTTGCAATAAAAGCACTCACCCTCGTGCTTGGGTCCATTCTTTGGCTTCTTCCGCAAGAATCGGCTTACCGGCGCGACAACTCCCTTGCCGTCCTTCTTGAAGTTCTTCTTACCCTTGCCTTTCTTAAACTTAGTGGTTTTATTCACCATCAACACTTGATGTTCCTTTTGATCTCCACCTCCGCTGATTTCAGCATTGAATATACATCAGAATGGTCTTTTCCATCCCCTGCATATTGAAGTTCATCACAAAGCTCTTGTAGCTCGATGGAAGCGATCAAGGATCCTCACATGACCACGTCATCCGGGAGATTAACTCCCACTGAGTCAAGCGGTTGTGCAACCTGACATTTTGAGTATGTGCTCACCGATGTAACTATTTTCCTCCATCTTACAGCTGAAGAACTTGTCAGAGACTTCATATCTCTCGACCCGGGCATGAGCTTGGAACTCCATTTTCAGCTCTTCGAACCTCTCATATGTTCCGTGTTGCTCAAAACGCTTTTAGAGGCCCGATTCTAAGATGTACAGCATGCCGTGACCGAACGAGGGAGTAATCATCAAGACGAGACCGCCAAGCGTTCATAACGCCTTGGTTCTCTGGGATGGGTGCTTCACCTAGCGGTGCTTCTAGGACATAATCTTTCTTGGCAGCTATGAGGATGATCCTCGTGTTAGGACCCAGTCCGTATAGTTGCTGCCATCATCTTTCAGCTTGGTTTTCTCTAGGAACGCGTTGAAGTTGAGGGCAACATTAGCATGGGCCATTTGATCTACAAGACATATTGTAAAGATTTTAGACTAAGTTCATGATAATTAAGTTCATCTAATCAAATTACACAATGAACTCCCACTCAGATAGACATCCCTCTAGTCATCTAAGTGAAACATGATCCGACTTAACTAGGTCGTGTCCGATCATCACGTGAGACGGACTAATCAACGTCGGTGAACATCATCATGTTGATCGTATCTTCTATATGACTCATGCTCGAACTTTCGGTCTTCCGTGTTCCGAGGCCATGTCTATACATGATAGGCTCGTCAAGTCAACCTAAGTGTATTGCGTGTGTAAATCTGGCTTACACCCGTTCTATTCAAACGTTAGAATCTATCACACCCGATCATCACGTGGTGCTTCCAAACAACGAACCTTCACAACGGTGCACAGTTAGGGGGAACACTTTCTTGAAATTATTATAAGGGATCATCTTATTTACTACCGTCGTTCTAGGCAAATAAGAAGCAAAACATGATAAACATCACATGCAATCAAATAGTGACATGATATGGCCAATATCATATTGCTCCTTTGATCTCCATCTTCGGGGCGCCATGATCATCTTCGTCACTGGCATGACACCATGATGTCCATCATCATGATCTCCATCATCGTGTCTTCATGAAGTTGTCACGCCAACGATTACTTCTACTTCTATGGCTAATGCGTTTAGCAATAAAGTAAAGTAATTTACATGGCGTTACTCAATGACACGCAGGTCATACAAAAAATAAAGACAACTCCTATGGCTCTCGCCGTTGTCATACTCATCGACATGCAAGTCGTGATTCCTATTACAAGAACATGATCATCTCATACATCACATATATCATTCATCACATCCTTTGGCCATATCACATCACAAAGCACTTGCTGCAAAAACAAGTTAAACATCCTCTAATTGTTGTTGCATGTTTTTACATGGCTGTTATAGGTTTCTAGCAAGAACGTTTCTTACCTACGTAAAACCATAACGTGATATGCCAATTTCTATTTACCCTTCATAAGGACTCTTTTCATCGAATCCGCTAAAACTAAAGTGGGAGAGACAGACACCCGCTAGCCACCTTATGAAACTAGTGCATGTCAGTCGGTGGAACCTGTCTCACGTAAGCGTACGTGTAAGGTCGGTCCGGGCCGCTTCATCCCATGATACCGCCGAAGCAAGATAAGACTAGTAGTGGCAAGAAAATTGACAACATCTACGCCCACAACTGCTTTGTGTTCTACTCGTGCATAGTAACTACGCATAGACCTAGCTCAAGATGCCACTATTGGGGAACGTAGCAGAAATCAAAAAATTTCTACGCATCACCAAGATCAATCTATGGAGTTATCTAGCAACAAGGGGAAAAGGAGTGCATCTACATACCCTTGTAGATCGCGAGCGGAAGCGTTCAAGAGAACGGGGTTGATGGAGTCGTACTCGTTGTGATCCAAATCACCGATGACCGAGTGCCGAACGGACAGCACCTCCGCGTTCAACACACGTACGGTTGGGGAAGACGTCTCCTCCTTCTTGATCCAGCAAGGGGGAGGGAGAGGTTGATGGAGATCCAGCAGCACGACGGCGTGGTGGTGGATGCAGTAGGGATCTCGGCAGGCTTCGCCAAGCTCTCTGAGAGAGGAGGAGGTGTTGGAGAGGGAGAGGGAGGCGCCAGGCTAGGTGCGGCTGCCCTCCCTCCCCGCCCACTATATATAGGGCCCTGGGCGCCGGCCCCTAGGAGATGGGATCTCCAAGGGGCGGCCAAGGGGTGGCTTGCCCCAAGCCAAGGGGGGCGCCCCCCACCCCTAGGGTTTCCTTCCCAAGGCGCAGGGGAGGCCCAAGGGGGGCGCACCAGCCCACCAGGGGTTGGTTCCCCTCCCCACTTCAGCCCATGGGGCCCTCCCAAATAGGTGGCCCCACCCGGTGGACCCCCGGGACCCTTTCCGTGGTCCCGGTACAATACCGGTGACCCCCGAAACTTTCCCGATGGCCGAATCTTGACTTCCTATATATAAATCCTTACCTCCGGACCATTCCGGAACTCCTCGCGACGTCTGGGATCTCATCCGGGACTCTGAACAACTTTCGGGTTACTGCATACTAATATCTCTACAACCCTAGCGTCACCGAACCTTAAGTGTGTAGACCCTATGGGTTCGGGAGACATGCAGACATGACCGAGACAACTCTCCGGTCAATAACAAACAGCGGGATTTGGATACCCATGTTGGCTCCCACATGCTCCTCGATGATCTCATCGGATGAACCACGATATCGAGGATTCAATCAATCCCGTATACAATTCCCTTTGTCAATCGGTACGTTACTTGCCCGAGACTCGATCGTCGGTATCCCAATACCTCGTTCAATCTCGTTACCGGAAAGTCACTTTACTCGTACCGTAATGCATGATCCCGCGATCAACCACTTGGTCACATTGAGCTCATTATGATGATGCATTACCTAGTGGGCCCAGAGATACCTCTTCGTCATACGGAGTGACAAATCCCATTCTCGATTCGTGCCACCCAACAGACACTTTCGGAGATACCCGTCGTGCACCTTTATAGCCACCCAGTTACGTTGTGACGTTTGGCACACCCAAAGCACTCCTACGGTATCCGGGAGTTGCACAATCTCATGGTCTAAGGAAATGATACTTGACATTTGAAAAAGCTCTAGCAATTGAACTACACGATCTTTGTGCTATGCTTAGGATTGGGTCTTGTCCATCACATCATTCTCCTAATGATGTGATCCCGTTATCAATGACATCCAATGTCCATAGTTAGGAAACCATGACTATCTGTTGATCAACGAGCTAGTCAACTAGAGGCTCACTAGGGACATGTTGTGGTCTATGTATTCACACATGTATTACGATTTCCGGATAACACAATTATAGCATGAATAATAGACAATTATCATGGACAAAGAAATATAATAATAACCATTTTATTATTGCCTCTAGGGCATATTTCCAATAGTGGGCCCAACGGGCATCAGGCCCGCATGTCAGTAACACACCAACTACACCTGCAGTTAAGGCCGGTGAATGTGGCATTGACATTCTGGAGAGACGGTGATCGTTTCAGGCGGGAAGCGCGCGCTAGCGATGGAAGGGGTTTCGGTAGGCCAGGGTGGTCAAACGCTGGCGTGGTGGTAAAATGTGAACTCATGGATGACGAGCCTTTGAAGCGTATGCGACGCACGTTGACAACCAAAGGTCCATGCAACCGCTCTTGTCGCCAGCTAGCATTCGATGACCACCATTAGACACCACACAACCATACATAACTTACAAATAATGGACGAATCGATCAGACACACACTCGTGTGCAGTGGCACTATGATCTGCTCACAGTAGTACATACTCCGCACCATAGTACCCTCTCTAGCTAGGATGTTTTATAGATTGTCGTTGTGATGGACGATATACATGAGCAAGGCGCCAAGTCACGAGTATGACCGGTGGTGTTGAGCCAGGTGAATAAATGCTCGGTGTTCGCGGAGGCCTCCAGCAAACGTCGAAACAGTAATGTCACATATGCATAATTTTGGTTTTTATTTCTTTCACCACTGACAGGTAGGCCCGCATAGATAGATAGATAAAGAACACGAGTTGATGAGGCGTATGCGGACTATTTGACTAGTCAACCAGACAAATACGGAGCTATAAGCTGAGCTAGTGACCGTATAATCACCATATCTCGTATACAATGATCAAAGTGAGCTATCAAGACAAGTTCAATGACCGCCAATGCATTTTACTCGGTAATAAATGACCAGGATTGAAGGGGAATCCAAATTTCCTTCGTCTTCTGTCCTTGAGCTCTTGACAAACCAATGCACTTCATGGTTGTCTGTCCACTCCACCCCAGAGCTGTCACCAAGCGTCGTTCATGCCACCGCGCCGCACACTAACCGGTAAGGAAGCGATGGCATCCCGCCGCGCCGAGTTCCTCGCCGCCCATGACCGCACACAGAATGGTAGGCAAGCGGTGGCATCCCGCCGTGCCGAGTTCGTCGCTGCTCACGACCTCACACCTATGTGGGCGGAATTTGAAGCTGCCAAGGCCGAATGGGCGGTAGAGCAAGAGGCGGCCAAAGCTGCACAGAGGTAGCGGAAAAGTCAAAAAGCACTCAAGAAAAGAGAGGCCCGCCACCGCAAGAAAGAAGAGGACACACGCGCTGCTGCGGAGAGGTCGATGGAGATCCAAGCACGGTGGGGTGTCGCCGACAAAGCCGGGAAGGAGAACGACGGCGTCTGGCCAGCATGTGAGAAGTAGTAGTACTAGTAGTTTGTGTGTGTGTGTGTGTGTGTGTCGCCCGTACGTTTGTTTAATTAATTACGAGCATGTAACAGTACTACTAGTTACTGCTGTAGTTTTTAGAGCAAATTACCAGTACATTAGCCTAGACTCAATGGAAAAATTCATATCCTATGCATCAAATGGCATCTCTTTCTCTATAGGAATTGAGATGCATGTCATCTCACTTCCTATGATTTTCATATTCCTATAAAATTCCTATCCTATGAACCAAAGGAGGCCTCTGCTGGAGTAACCATCAGAGCTAGCAAAGATCTTGGTACAGTAGTTTTCTTCAAGAAGCGGAATTCAATGAAGTCATGACGGTTCCTTCGTCCGAGCAACTTCACATTGGGTAAAAGGTTGGGCCTATGATTTGACAGCTCATTAATAATTACTACGGCGCGACGACCGGGGTGACTCTCCCTTGGAGTTCTGCGGGCATGGCAAGTGCACCAGGATGGTCGATGCCCCACATGTCGGCGAGCGGAAGTATTCTTTCCGATATCGAGGAGCAAGGAAACCACGTGGTATAGTATCACTAGTGATTTATATTTATTTTTTATTTCTAATGAATGCTAGCGTTTCAACTCTTACGACGAAGGAGTGCCAAACACATGGCACGTGCTGGATGTCGCACACGTCAGTGAAAGGAGTGGGACATGAACAGCGTGGTAGAGCGTCTCCACTTCTGGGTCGGAGACCACACGTAGTAGTACTAGTGGTATAAACAATACTAAGTGCGACCCGGAGAGAAAGACGCGTCTATTTGGAAGGTCTCGGGGCATACACGTAAACAAATATAAAACCTAATATGTGCCTCCAATTAATATAGTAGTAGTAGAGAACTTAGTCACATACTCCATAACCTCACCGGGAATTGCACGTACAACATTTAGTGATAGTAAGAGACAAATGCCTATATGCCACGCATGTTCATACTATTTGTGCCTTTCTACTTCACTTACTGCGCTACATTACACAGGTTCGCACGTCCACTCCTGGGTACATGTCCGTCTCGTAGTTCCAGTCCCACGTGTTCTTCATATAGATGGAACGATCCTTGCATGACACGTGCACCTTGATGCTAGATGTGTTGCTTGTTGGAAAAAGGATGAACAAAGCTCACGTAAAAAAATAGAGTGGAAGAACATAGATTCCGACGACCGAGAAGGAGCAAGGAACCTCGGGGTGGAGCGTCTGCACTCATAATATTATATATTATTCAGCGATATAAAATCAACCAATCATCTCCATAGTGGACTGGAAGAGTACGAAACACGGCAGCCCCGTGTAGTTACATCATACTAGTACATGGCTAACCCGCGCTATCACCATATTTCTTGGCTTCCGTGCGACACCTATCTCTAGTAATCCAGCAGCCCGTATCGCTTCTCCCTCCTCGTCTCTCTCAAAGTGCGGCGGGCTGGCATTTTTGCCATCTATTGAGGTCGGTTAACTCATCACATGTTAGCGACATGCCAAGAGCATTCTAAAAATTCCTTTCACGTTCCGCTTTCAAAAAGAAAAAATCATTTCACGCATTTAAATTGACTGTATGCTTTGAGCAACTTGCATGTCCTATACTGCTCCTGTTTGGATACTCTAACTTAGCTAGAGGTTAGACTAACTCATGACTAACCCTGAACTAACTATAACCAAAGAGTTCTTTGGGTGACAGGGTTAGATTGAAAATAAATGCACTTGATGGAGAGAGAGAAGTGATTTTTGAGTGGTCCCAATGAGAACTATCTCCAGTTAGCACCTCTTGGGTGGGATATTTTTTTTGGTGGATTCGACGCAACTTGCTCCAATTTAAACCCTCATGCTTGGATACTTTAGGGCTATTTCCGCCCCAACTAGCTCAAACTAAGTCTAACCCATGGATCCAAACAGGGCCTATGGCCAGCCTCGGCGCGGAGTAGTCGGTGCACCGGGAAGCGTCGCTCTCTCGGCTATCGTGCCGCTTCAAAGCCGGCGCCAGTGAGAGGTCACCTCCGCTCTGGCCGGGCATTAATACGGCACTGACGCTCCAGGGCGACGCTGACTGTTTCACGCGGCAAGTGCGCGCTAGCAACGGAGTATAGGTTTTGAACCGTTTCAGGTGGTAGTTTGCAAAACTACTCAATTATTGCACTCAGTTTACTAACAAATATTGGTAAAAAAAACATTACTCCATAGCCCGCTTCCCTTCCCCTTCCTCTTCCACCGCCCGCGCACATCCGCGGGAAGCGACTGGTCAACCCTTATATAGGAGTTCTAGCACAAAAAGATGCATGCATGACCACTAAACTTTCCAGATTGTCGGGGGTTGGGTGCGACATATGCCAATGGATGGCTTATCATGGTGGGAGAGAGTAGAACGTCGCCGGTGCCCGGAAGCGAGATGAGGCGTAGACACGAACGCCGTCGCACCTTACCCAGGTTTGGGGCTCTCCTAGTAGATAACACCCCTAGTCCTGCTCTGCGGGGTCTCCGCACGATCACTAAGGCACTAGTGAGTATAAATGGTGCTCCTCGAGCTGTATGCTAGAGGTAGAAGAAGGCAAGGCTTGCTCTTCTCTCCCCCTAGGTGTGAGTCTAATTCTAACAGGTTTGAACCCTTTGCATGGGCGCCCTGGGGGGTTTATATAGGGGGGGGGGGTACAATGGTAATATGGCCGGGTGTAGGACCTGGCTGTCAATCTCTCTGGTCGCCGGCTTCTCCGTCGCCTGGTGGGCCCCGCCGACTGGTCTGGTACGGAGCCGACAAGCCGCCCCCACCGCTCGCGGGTCTTGCCGGCTGCTGATTACTGTAGCCGTAACGCTAATGACGCTTGCTTGGTCAGGGGAGCGTGGCTCTGATCCCGCCGCTGGCGGGAGATCACCAGAGCCACTCTGCGTCTTATCTGGTTAATGGCATGTGGGCCCCGAGGAAGGGGCGGGCCGACTGCTGGGGGCCGGCCTCCCTCGGGTCCGACTGGTGAGGCTCTCACCGTCTTCCGGGCTCTCGCTGACCAGTAGGGCCCGCCGACTTCGGGCCGTACCGACAGACGGTCGTGGGAACAGGGCTTCGCCTGACAGGAGTGATGTCAGGGGCGGAGTGGCAACAGTGTCACGCCGGGCGGAGATCTCCGCCTGTACGGAGCACTGTGGCCACGCCCGGCCCTGGATACGGGGGTGATGGGCTACACTGTGGCCTCACCCTGTCTTGTCTTCTTAATGGGGGCGCAGACTTTGAGGGCGCCATGGGCCGACTGCTCGGAGTCGGCCTCTCTGGAGGCTGCCTACCAGGAGTCGGCCCGTCTTGGAGCCGCCTTCCTGAGCATGGCCATCTTCTGGCAGTCGGTCGTTCGGCCAGCCGACCGCCAGAAGGCGGCGCTCTACCTTGACGTCTTGAGGGGCGCAGCCGGCCCCGGTGTCTTGAAAGGTTTTGGGGCTCGGGTTAGGCTACCCGTGGCCCATTACTCCGACACAGATTAAAGAGCCGCTCCGGCGGGAGTATGGCGTATGTTGTTACCTTCGCCCGGGCCATGGCTACCGGGCGGGACATGGATCCTCTGACGTGGCTATCAATGCCTTACCCTGCCTTTCCTTCGCTGACTGGTGGGACCCATGCTTGGGGGTCCCACATGTCAGTGATAGAATCGTAGGATTGTTCACGTCAGGGGATCCTATTCCGGGCGACGGCGACCAGAGAAGAGGCGGCGGGAGGGGAATGAATGAAGCTACTGTTTGGGTTCGTCGTCCGGCTTAAATAAAAGCGCAGCATCACGTGTACCCGCGGGTGCACAAATTGTAACATATGTGTCTGCTGAAGTGGGCGTCACGTAACTGGTGTGTGTGAGAGAGATTCTGAGAGACAGAGTGCGTGTGTGCGACTCTACTCTTCAGACATGTACTTAACCTTTTGCATTGGGGTATAAGTATAATGGTATTTACTTTAGCTAGTGATTTATGTGGCCATGTTAACGTGGTTGTGTAAAAAAATGTCACTTCCTGCTCGTGATTTGCATTATATAATTACAAGCAAGATGCTCGTGCATTGCACGGAACATCAATATGCATTTTTTACAAAACACATGTTGTGATTTACCCATGCAGGAGTAATCCCATGTGTAAAAACTAATGATGTTTCGAGAATTTTATTGGAAAACTGGCATCTTGAGAATGTCATCGAAAAAATGAAAGATGAGAGATAAGGTGAGGAGGAGTGGAGCGTGGTGGTGAATGGTGGTCGGAATGGGCAGAGGCATGGGGATGGATTTGCCAGCGGCAGCGGCCACCATGCTAGATTGTTCCAGAGACTTTCTTTTTTAATTGCTCAGCAATGAGGTTGTGGGAGATAAGGATGTGGAGGGAGATGCGGCTATCTTTTGTAAAATTATCATAGTTTGCTTTCTATCTATTAGATATAGATCAGACGGTCTATGTTACAAGATGGCAGGCACACCATCAGCGCCAACTCGGTTTTTTATAAGGGTACATATGATAAGTTTGCTAACTACTAAAGTAAAGTGGAATTTGTCCATGTTATACAAGTAAATTAAGGTGATTGTTTATCATATGGGTAAGGGTGGATGAAGGGTGGTAGGAACAAATGTTCCGCCTAGAGCATGTGTGTGTGAGATGGAGTCTCAGTGTGTGTTTGTGGGTGTGTGTGTGTGAGAGAGAGAGAGAGAGAGATGGAGTCTTAGTGTGTGTGTGTGTATGGGTGGGTGGGTGGGTGGGTGCGTGCATGCGTGCGTGCATGTGTGTGTCTGTGTTTGTTTGTGTGTATGTGTGTGTGTGTGTGTGTGTGTGTGTGTGTCGCGGGGTCCTCGGTGGCGGATGTAATTTAAGTGTGCATGGCTTCATCATAGAGAGGTGATGTGTATTGCATAGGCCACCAACGATGGGGTGCGAGAGAGAAAATGCCCATAGAGAAGGAAGAGAAGGTGTGTGCGTGTGAGAGTAGTCGACATCGAGAGAACGTGTTCGTTCGAGAGACACCGAGGAAGACTACTATATATCGATGGTGCATGTAGGCGGGAATTAAACGAAGTGATGGTCTTATTGGTTTCGGGGATATAGGGGAAGAGTGAGAGGGGGGTAGCTAGAAGGAGATTGTTAAGTGTGAGTGTGTGTTTTACCCATCCAGGCGGAAGTTATGTGCACACAAGAGAATGATTCGATGTGGCGTTAGGGTTGAGGGTAATTAACTACGTATGGAGACATAGAGACCTTCAACGTGCATGTGTGAGAGGTATACATGTATACGTGGGATGTGTGTGTGTGTGCGCGCGCATGATCGAGATAAAAGAAATAAGACATTAGTCATAAGCTAAGATCAACGACATGGGAGAGACGGATCGGCATGACAATATGCATGCATGCGAGAATGCAGGAAGAAGGCCCGATAATTGAGCATGTGTTTTTGTCTTTAAGAGATAGTGGTGTGGGCTGGAGCATGCATCTATGGCAAGCAGAGGGAGTGAGGCACAACGATTGTGCAAAAGAGATCAACCTATAAATGAAAGAAGGTTGATGGAGAAACAGATAAATAGAAAGATAAAGATGCTAGCTAGTGTGTGTTAGAGATAGGAGTCGAGTGGATCCGAAGGCTGAGTTATGGGTGTGGGTGTGAGAGAGATGAAGAAAGGGTGCATGTGACTCGCATACAAACAAATATCGAAGAGAAATGAGATCCCGAGAGACGGAGTTTTGTGTGTGCGAGTGAGAAATATATTTCAAAATGAGAGTGATAGCTAGAGAAACATATGAGGGAACGCAAGATATCTCTAGGGAGAGAGAGAGTGTGTGAGCGACATACAAGAGAACAGTGGAGAAATATGAGACCCTGGGAGACAGAGTTTGTGTTTGTGTGTGAGAAAGAGATATTTAAGAGGAAGAGTCGTAGGTTCTTATACCTAAGGAGCGAAAGATATCTCTATATGAGGGGTGTGCTAGTGGCACATAGGGGAATAGTAGAGAGAAATGGGACCCCGGGAGACAAAGTTTTGTGTTTGTGTGAGAGAAAGAGATTCCACATGGAGAATCATAGTTAGAGACACATAGCAGGGAGCGAGATATACATAGAGAGAGATAGAGTGATGAAGGTCGAGGGAGAGAGTACCGTCAGTGTGTTACGAAGATAAAATATCATTGTCGACATACAGGTAGCACGAGAGATACCAGAGAGACGATGAACGTGTACAGGTCTAGAGAGATAGTCCTATATAAGCATGAGTGATAGTAATATGAGACGAATATCTGGATTAAATGGGATTCAAATATTTAAACTGGAGATCACGACATCGATAATATCATAATGCAAATCGGTGTATCAAACAAGCATATTCATTTGAAATTGGGGACACGTGTAATGTTATATAGTTTATCAATATTGGTGCTCCATAGATTCTTTAATTGGAAACAATGCATGGTTTATATGAAATTAATGTCTAAACGGGATTACACTATATTTTGCGTGTGTGAAACACATTATACATGTTTGAGAAGTAAAAAAACCGCATGAAACACACATTAATTGGAGACAGTTAGCGAGGAATGCATACATTGGATTTCAACATAAAGTTGTTTCAAATATTTGAAAATCCAAATTGATGGATACAACCTTATGAATCCGAGATCATGCCATTTGTAAACCATATTTATCTATAAAGGGTGTTGTGCTTTTGAAAGTATATATAAAAATGATGTATATAGAACTTTATTCCAATCGAAAATGGATCCCGCCCGAAAAAAAAAATAGAATACAAACGGGATTCGAATTGAGTTGGCACGGTAAACGTGCACTCTGCAAAATTTGAACGAAGCGGGGAACGTCGTTATAACCGCCCGAAACCAAAATCTCTGGGATGGAAATTACTACTGCATATCCCTGCCACGCAAAGCCTATCTGCTCGATTTCTATAGGTTTCGATAGGGGTAGGTTTGTAATTTCACTCAAACGTGACATAACTGCCTCTCACCCGGATTCATACACGGTGGGCGCCAAAACACAGTGTGTCCTCGGCCGAAATAGACTCCCTCCCCGATTCATACACGGTGGGCACCAAAAACAAACTCTCGTCGACAAATATTCAGTGTATGCGAGATTACCGTCCTATCCCCAACCGACTAATATTGTTGTGATGTAGGAAATTTGAAACAGGGGCTAAGTTTGTAAATTTCCTCGCATTTGAGACAAGCGTGCCCAGAAGACATGGTTCCCCCTTCCTCTCCACCTCCATTTCCCCATTCGTACTCCGTGGACGCCAAAACACCCTCTCCACCCCAGCCTCCTCCGTCCGCCACCCCATCCACCGCCTTCCTCCTCCACCATGTCGGAGCTGATACCCCGACGCCGCCGTCCATTACAAGAGATCGACCTCTCTCATCCACGGCTTCGGACCGGGATCCTTGCATCCCGTCCTCTCGCCTCATCCCCGCCGTCGTCCACCTTGCCGACGCCACTCCTACAACCGTCTCGTCCACCGCGCTACCGCCACCGCTCACCCTCCTAGATTCGCCTGTGTCACGATAGCCATCGCTATCGCAGCATCGTTAAATTCTCAGCAGATGCATACACGGTGCTGCACCATAGGCGGTACTCTTTCGTATCTGCTCAACTTATTTATCGCAACAAGAAAATAGATCGCCACTGCTTTACTATGATTTCTTGTCCATCACTTACTTGCTAGTTGAAAGCAAACATTGTTTGCAAAGTTGCCTTTGTCCGGTTTGCACCTTCAGATCCGCCATGGCACGCTCAACACTATACTCCCAATGCTTATGGTTTTCGCCTTTTATATTCCACACTAGTTAAATCACAGTAGACTAAATTTCAAAATTGGGTCAGTCGATATTTCAGAGCTCGCCAGAGTTCGCCGGTGCGAACGAAGGGGCTCGTGTGGGGACTTTGGTTGTGGGGGCGGTGGTGGGGCCTCGCCGAACAAAGAAAACTCGATGCGGGTGGGGGTGGGGTGGCGGAGGAACACAGGCGATGGGGGCCGGTGGTCCGGCCGGCAGCCCGTGCGGTGTTCTATATGGGAAGAATCAGAGACGAGGAATAAGAAGGGTTAGGAGACGTAGGATCTTCATACAACCGCCTGAAATGGTCGACTGACCCAAATGACAAAAGTCACACGACTTGCATGCAGACATGCCTTTATGTTCAGTACCATCATCATACCTGCTTAGCATTGCTCCTGAATCCATCAAGCTAAACAACGTGCCACTCATAATTCCAAACTTGTTGCTCAAGTATGAATCCAATATGATGCTGATATTACTAAAACAGATAACGTTTAATTGGTCAGCTAATGTTCCTACTTTACTTCCGAAAAAGCACGTGCACCACATATAGAGAGACAGCAGGGAGTTGCTTTCTGAATGCGCTCGGGTTCATCATGTGTGGGCACTGTGCAACGAACATTTTATTATCCAAAATCTGCTTGCTCTTCTTTAGCATGTCCCTCTTCCGTTCTTCTTTAATAAGTACTCTCTCCGTTCCTAAATAGAAGTATTTGTATAGATTCCACCATGGACTACATATGGAGAAAAATGAGTGAATCTACACTCTAAAATGTATCTAGATACATCTGTATGTAATCCATAGTGGAAATCTCTACCAAGACTTACATTTTGGAACGGAGGGAGTATGGTAGTAGTACAGTATGATCCTTGTAGTGAAGATGAGCAGGGACATTTGCAGTGTAGAGGTCTATACGGTCGGTTGGTATGGACACTTTGAACTCTTCGGCCTCTTTGATTCATAGGATTTTGTAAACATGGGAATAGGATTTGTAGTGGCCTGCCCACTTGAATCCTATAAGAATAGCAAGGAAATGCGGGAGTTGTGTCGCCTTTGAGAGTTACATCGATATTAATAAAGACCGCACCTTCAGTTGAAGAGAGCTGGTATCCGAAGCCTTTCTAGCTGTACCGGCAATACTAGCACATTATTCCAGCAAGTTCCACTTTGCTGATTTTACTCTGATGCTTACGGTTTTCCCGTTATATCTACACTATGATCTCTATAGCTGCTTTGTGTCGCACTAGCAGCAGTCCACTCTTGAAGCTAAACACCGCAGTGACTTACAAAATTGGCACCAAGGCATTGAGTGCCATTCTGGATGCAATGAAACTCATACGCTCCCCACTTGTTGATTCTTGTTCAGAATATGATCCTAATGACTATTCTAACCTCGAGGAGTCAAAGGCATTTGGCATGTCCTGTTCACCCATCAAGGTGCCTGTTCTAATTTGGCAAGGTTTTATTGATTGCGCGTATCTTGCATATGTTGTCTTGCATTTCTTCTCATTTGTTGCACCGCCATCTACTTAGTTTACTCATCATATATGTCGAGATGCCATGCCCATCCATTATCAATACATATTCCATCTGTCATCATACCATGTTTTTCCACTCAAATGTTATTCTTGTGCATCAGACATAAAAAAGGAAGAGGGTGATTGCCGAACCTGATGGAGCACCAAAGAAAGTCCTTGAAAACGTGGTTGTGCCGGAGAAATCAGACAACACCCCACTTATATTGGATGTACAACCGTGACACAAAACGAGGGACCGACTCAGCAGACGGTACCCATACTTCATCGCCACACCACTAGCCGCACCACACAGGACCTGCACTCCAAAGAAAAGGTATGGCGATTTGGTTGCCATAGCACCAGCCGCATTCACGTAAAAAATCCCACTCCAAAGAAAAAGTACAAAGAAGTCCACCGGCGGAAGACCTATTCCAACTGCAGAGACGGCCAATTCCTGCAGATTGTAACCCCATTCCAGTTATTCCCAGTTTAAAAGACAATGCTTTCAATGTTCTTAGGGACTACGTGCATATATTCTCATCATGGGAAGATTATAGTGAAGATAAACACCATTTTCACATCTTCCTGTCCCACTTACGTGTAAGTGCTATTATTCATGGTGATTATTTTCCTGTGTTCTACTGATTGAACACATCAATGATTTACATTACATTGTTGTAAGTAGGCGAGGGTCAATCTGGATAGTCATGACGAGCAAAGCTTGCTTGCGCTTTTCAAGGAAGCATTGCAGCAGTATTGGTGTTACCTGAGGAAATCACACTTTGATGGCAAGTCTATAAACGAAATTCTGGTGAAGTCTCTTGTGCTAAATTTAGAAGACATTTAATGGAAAAACCTTGTTATGCACTGGTATCATTCCGAGGGTACTGTCTATGATATCGCATGACAATTTGAACTTCTACTTTTCTGCATGTGCCTTACGAATCTTTTTGCAGGAAATCTGCTCGAAAAAGAATTCCGGTTTGAAAAGAACGACAGGATATCGCAAATATGCTGCCCGCTGCTTTGCTCTTGTTAGTACATGTTGTCCTATATCACTGTACTTGCATACATACCTGGTTCATTATGTTACAGCGGTATGCATGATAGCTTGCTTATCAATTGTTCGCTCCAAATTATCTGATGTGTATGAATGGTTACATTAGTGTAGAATATATCCAATGCCAATGAATTTTTTTAGGTCTCCATTGTTCTTGTAAGTATCTGGTGTCCTTTATCAGTGTACTTATATTGACATGTAGTTGTTCATGTACCATCACTCTGCAGCTTATTTTCCTTTGCCCTCCATTTTCTACACATAAGATCTATATTTACTCTTACCATAAGGTTGGATAACACCGATGGTAATCAAGAAGTTTAGCTCGCATTGCTCTTGGCTGTACCTTTTGCCTGTATCGTTGTACTTTACATTTATAGCTACTTGGTTATGTAGCATCACTCTTCATCTTATCTTAAATATTCTCCATTTTTTCTTATATTGTCACATCTATATTTACTCTTAACGAAATGTAGAATAAAGGCAATGCTTATGAAGAAGATTATGTGGTGAACTTCTTGAATTGCCCCCCATCAAAGATACACAAGTTCTTTATAGAGCCTGCCTTCACCAATAATGTAAGTTTTTCCTTCTCAAGCCTTCAAACTTTGTTGTGTATATTTGGTTAGGCATGACTGCAACAGTTGTTTATTTTTGGTGTTTACATCAAATTGCATCTTTAAAGTTTATTATGTACTTCATAAACAAAAGGTTGTCCTTATCAATATAAGTTTTCAATTGTACAACTCCTTCACAATGTCATTTCCTGCCATGTCTTGACCTGAACAATACCATATTGTGTTAATGCTATTTTAAACTGTGTCACTTTATTCGTCAGTAAGAAATGTGATGAATTGTAAGCACTGATACTTAAATGTGCAAAACCTGTCATCTATCTGCTAGTTTATCTTTCAGAGTGAGGAGGATATAAGTGTCTAACAAGTGCAGTCTCACCAGCTTGCTCAGCTGCTTGCGCTGCAGCTCCCGAGAAGGGCTAACCTTTCTTGAACTCTATTGAAGTGCTGTCGGTTTTGTATTATTTTGTCGACATGTTTAATTGCACTGGTGGCGATCCTTGATGCCCAGTGTATGTAATCTGCTGTCTGCTTGTGCTTTATTATCATAGTGGCGAACTTTGATGCCCGGTGGATGTAATATGCCGTAATTTCTTTATTGTATAGTCTGGGTTTTTTTCTTATTCACGATGCTGCAGCTATTTTACTGTATATATATCCTGTCTTCGCAGTAAATCGGCCAAACCGTAAAATTATGGTACATAATCGGGCCGTCATGCAAATCACCATGTATGATCCGCACCATGGGCCCCATCATCTTGGTCCGTTAAAAATCCTAATGTAAACTAGCCCACAAGTAGATTTGGGCCTTCAATAGGCCGAGTAAACCGCCGGACCTATTTTCCCAAGAAAACTCAATGGGCTTTTAAGAGGCTGAAAAGTAGGTTGGGCCTGAAACGTGCCGAACAACTCACAGGCTGGCAAAGAAGTTGAATAGACTTCGCCCATGATTGTGCCAATCAAATCATGGGCTTATAACAGGCCAAAATTGTCTCGGTCCTTGTTTGGCCCAATCAGATTATCGTCTGTGAGCAGGCCAGATGCAAACGGGGTCGTAGTTACGTGCAACTATATGATGGGCTTTTAACAGGCCGAAATATATATAGGGCTGAAATGTTAAACGGGCCTTTAACAAGCCGAAACTAATATCAGGCCGAATTACTAAATGGGCCTTTATCAAGTGGGCCCAAAAGGATAGCGTCCAGTTGACGGGCCGAATCTGATATGGGCCATAATTTAGCCCAAAGCCTCTCGAAGGGCCGGGCCTGATCTGGGCCGTAATTTGGCCCACAACATGGTAGGATTTTAACGGGCCGGATCACATATGGGCCTTTATTAGGCCCAGAACATGGCAGCTTGTTAATGGACCGGATCAAATATGGGCCGGCATTTGGCCCAAAACATGGCAGCCTATTAATGGGCTGGCCTACTAGTGTCATCAAAATCTTTTGCGCCTTCTGCTGGGCCGGCCCATTATGGTCGGCGAAATCTCATGGGCCTTTAGCTGGGCTGGCCCATTATGGTCCACAAAATCTTGTGGGCCTTTAGCTGGTCCGGCCCATTATTGGCCGCAAAATCTCATGGACCTTTAGCTGGGCCGGCCCATTATGGCCTGCAAAATCTCGTGGGCCCTTAGCAGGGCCGGCTCATTATGATACGCAATATCTCGTGGGCCTTTTGCTGGGCCGGCCCATTATGGACCGCAAAATATTGTGGGCCTTTAGTTGGGCCGGCCCATTTAAACTTTATATGCCACTTTTGGACCGGTCCACGTGTCAACTAATCATAAGCGCATCTCGCCCATTGGATGAGTGACACTTGTGCCAACGCGGAGCTGACACGTGTTTCCGTCAGCCAATCAGAATTTTACACGTGGAAAATCCCCATTGGTCCGGGCTGTTAACGGGTTATCGGATCCAAAATCGGACCCGATAGCTTAACGGCGTTCCTTACTGCGGATGCCACGTGTCGGTCACCCTTGACGAAAGCACTTCTGTGACGCGCGATTTATCGTCATGGAACTGGACACTTCCGTGATGATAATTTTGGTAATGTCATGGAACTCTTCTACGACAGCACAGCTATGACTATCTTGATTCTGTCATAAATTTGTCATGGATGTACATGCATGACAGAAAACATGACCTACTATGACAAACACGTATCATCAGGGAAGTGTATTTTTTTGTAGTGAGTGGTCTTTCCTAGCAAGCTCTGAGGATTTTTCCACATGGTGCCGAATGGATCTGAGATCCAATCTCTTTAAATAGACGCTCTTTCTTACATGGCCGGGGTGTTATGTGCAAAAATACCCTGACCTCTCATATTCGCTCGACACGTGGAAGCTGAAGTTGTTGATACATAGAAGCCGAGGGGTATGACATTAAATGGAAGGCCGAATACATCTCTTTGAAGCCATCAGAGGAAAAACCCGCCTTGCAATGCTAAAGACAATCTGCGTGTCGAACACATCGTCATTGAAAGTCTGGTTCGGAGGCTACTGAGGGAGTCCTGGACTAAGGGGTCCTCAGGCATCCAGCCTGTTAGCCGTGGGCCGGAGTGATGGGCTGTAAAGGTACAAAGACCGAAGACTCTTACACGTGTCCGGATGGGACTCTCCTTGGCGTGGAAGGCAAGCTTGGTGGCCAAATATGAAGATTCCTTTCTCTGTAACCGACTTTGTATAACCCTAGTTCCCTCCGGTATATATATAAACCGGAAGACTTGGTCCATAGAGGCAATCATAATCATATAGGCTAGACTTCTAGGGTTTTAGCCATTACGATCTCGTGGTAGATCAACTCTTGTAACACTCATATTCATCAAGATCAATCAAGCAGGAAGTAGGGTATTACCTCCATAGAGAGGGTCCGAACCTGGGTAAACATTGTGTCCCTTGTCTCCTATTACCATCGACCTTAGACACACAGTTCGGGACCCCCTACCCGAGATCCGCCGGTTTTGACACCGACAGTGGGATCCCTTCCTGCCTTCATTTTGGGAAGAGGACCAGGGCCACTATAAGTATAGCCTAGCCACCACCGTAGAAGGGGGACGACGGATCTGGATCCAGACCATCCTCACCCTCAGCAGCTCACACAAACACAAGAACACGCCTCCTGAGGTTGTTCTTCCACTGTACTAGTTCATCCACAGCCCACCTCGAGGCTAATCCACCACAAAGCAGGAGTAGCGTATTACACCGCAAGGTGGCCCGAACCTGGGTAAATTGCATTGTTCCATTTCCTTCTAGTTCATCAAGCTAGCCCGTGGGATCGATGAGTTGGCAGACTGGGGAGGTTGAGTTCTTCGCACGCACCCCAGAGTTCGAATCTATCCAGGGTATGTGGAGCCCCGAATATGACATTTGGCGTGCCAGGTAGGGGTGCATCGGAGCCTCTCTTCCTCTGATCGATCCGCCACCGTTTCGCTATCCCCATGGCTGATGCTCATCGAGTTCGTGCTGAGCGTCGGGCCGCCCTCGCCGCCCGCGTCACCCAGACAGCACCTGCAGGCGACGGCGCTCCCCGTCGTTCCCCATCGCCTACGGCCAATGCTGCCACTGGCCCCGCGGCCCACGAGCAGCAGGCTTTGTCACTACAGCCTTCTGTACGGCGTGATGGGCGCGCCATCACTCCATCGCTGACTGCGAAGGCTGCTTCTTCTTCTGATGCTCGTCGCGGGCCAGCGAACGCGCAGACTGCATTGCTCATGGCACGCGAGATCATGCGCTATCGCCCGACCGACAACCTCTACGAGGACTAGCTGGACCGCATTGCCGAGCTCGTCAGCGCCGTGGGAGAGGCCCCTGCGCCGTCCCGCTCGCTGCCTCCCCCGCCGCCCCTTGCGGGCGACGTGGCCCACGGCGTGCCTCCTCCACCTCCCAAGCAAGACGTTGTCCGCGAGCCAAGGCGCGAGGCTCCATGGTGCGACCCGCCTTGCAGGGCGCCGATGCGCGACGAGGAAAGCTGCCAGGTGGTGCAGCAGCCGCAAGGAGACGCGTGTGCACTCCCTGCACCGCCACATCAAGACCGCGTGCCGCCCGAGGCGGTGGTGCGCGAGCGCCAAGATCGAGCTCCACCTCCACGTCAGGCTCAAGACCCCCAAGGTGTCGGCAGGCTACCGCGCGTTCACCACGGAGTTGTGCCACGTCGTCTGGCCAGGGAAGTTCAAGCCAGACCTGCCTCCATGTTACGATGGCACGCCCGACCCTACCAAGTTCCTGCAGCTCTATGAGCTGAGCATCGAGGCGGCCAACGGCGACGAGAAGATCATGGCAAATTGGTTTCCCATGGCCCTCAAGGTTGGCGCGCACTCGTGGCTTCTGAACCTCCCCGCGGGATCGATCTCTTCCTGGGATGAGATGCGAGAGCGCTTCATCGCCAACTTCCAGGGCACTCGCGACCGCACGGCTGCCGCGGGTGACCTGCAGCGCATCAAGCAGCAGCTAGGAGAGACCTTGCACAAATACATCCAGCGCTTCACCAACGTTCGCCCCAAGATCCCCAAGGTGTCGGATGAGGCCATCATTTCGACGTTCACCGATGGCGTCCGTGACGTCAAGATGAAGGAAGAGCTCGCCATACACGAGGACATGTGCTCTGCTCTGGAGATGTTCAACATGGCAACCAGGTGCGCGAGAGCCGAGGAAGGTCGCCTCTCCCTCCTGGAGCTTCCGGAGAACGGCCCAGAAGACAAGAAAGTCAAGGCCAAGGATGTGAAACGCAAGGGATCAGCTGTGCTCATGGCCGAACCCGAGATGAAGCGCGGTTGCGACCACCCGGAGTCATCCAAGGGCAGCCGCCCGTTCTGCGTCTTCCACAATGTGCACAACCACAAGACCAATGACTGCCAAGAGCCCAGGGCCATCCGCGACGGGCGCCTCGGTCGTCACCCCGAGCGCAACGACCGAGGCGGAGGACGCTGGGACAACCGCGACCCCCCTAGGACTGGCGTGATCAGCCTCGTGAGGACCGCTGGCAGGGCCATCCTCGCGAGGGCGCCTGGAGGGATCAGCCTCGTGAGGACCTTCCTCAGGGCAATGCTGGCCTTCCTATGCTACCGCCGCCACCAAGGAGGAACGAAGGCCATCACCAAGATGACGGGGCTGGGGGCTTCCAAGAGCCTCGTGCCATCGCTTGCATCCTGGGCGGCGCTCAGGCCCCTGCCTCCCATCGCATCTTCAAACAGTTCGCTCGCGAGGTGAACGCGGCCCTCCCCAAGCTTGAGGCGACGCGTCCGCTCAAGTGGTCCAAGTACGCCATCACCTTCGACTCTTCTGACCAGCTCAAGTGTGCGGCCACTACCGGCGCCCTCCCGATGCTCTGCTCACCTACCATCAGCAACGTCCTCGTCACCAAGACACTCATCGATGGCGGTGTGGGGCTCAATGTTCTCTCCGTCAAGACGTTCGACAGGCTCCAGGTGCGTACGGCCAGCTTCAACCTACCAAGCCCTTCTCAGGAGTGACCGACGGCTCCACCACCCCGATAGGGCAAATCCGCCTCCCTGTCACCTTCGGCAAGCGCGACAACTACCGCACTGAGCTCATCGACTTCGACGTTACCCACATATACCTCCCGTATGATTCTATCCTCGGGTATCCGGCCCTGGCCAAGTTCATGGTTGCGACTCATCATGGCTACAATGTTGTCAAGATGCCAGGGAGCTATGGCATCATCATGGTCGCCTGCGATGAGAAGGATGCGTTGTGCTCTCTCAAGCGCGCCTACCAGGCTGCGGCTATCGAGGACCCAGATGACGGGGGCGTTGTCTACCCTCCTGAGGCCGTTCCCAAAAGAAGTTGCTCCGCCTAGGACCTCAGGAGGATGGGGCATCCGACGGCTGTGCCTCGGGACCTGTGCCCATTGACGGGGTGCCTTCCTCTCTCCCATAGGAAGGCGCACCCGGCGCCCCACTCGGGCTGGGCTTGGGGGCCCTCCTATGGAGGGCCTCTAACCTAGCCAGCGTCATGAGGGAGGGGTTCGGGCACCATGTGGAGGTGTGCTTCAATGCGCACTTCCGCGAGGAGGGCGGAAGGCACAAGGCACCAGCCGCTCAAGAGTTCATCACCAAGGCAACCAAGAAGTTTCAGGAGGCAAGAGCTATGCGAGGCAAGCATCGCCCTGCACCACCCAGCGTGGCTCCCTCCCGTGGCGAGGGCAGCGAGTTGCGCGCCTGCGTCAACATCCCAGGGCTCAACAGGGCTGCGTCTCAGGAGCTCTTCTGGCTGTCCCACATTGGCCAGTGTGAGGGCCGCCCTCACAGCTACGTTCGCATGTCTTTTGGTTTGCTGAAGAGGGCTGCCACGCACCATGGCCACATGCGGGGAGTCCTGGCGGCTCATGAGGCTAGGCACCAGGCGATCCTATCGTAGGTGGCATGGCATCCTTGTGAGCCCCCCAGGCCTCCGGAGCCTCTTGAGGGTCAGGACCTGGGCGACTCGTGAGGAGCAACTGCAAAGACACATCTCCGCCATTTCAACACTTCTTCAGCAACGGTGACAGGTGACATTTTTTGTTAGTTCAGTTCGGGCGCCCCTTGGGCTGCATTATCCCCAAGGCGTGTGGGTCCGTCCCTGCGGCATGTATCGTTTCTTTGCATCTATCATAACTGGCTTTACCCTCTTCCATGGCTTGCTTTATGATTATCACCTGTCTGTCTGGTGCTTCGTCGCCATGAACGTCGTACGCCCTTGCAAACCCGCCCACGAACGCCTCATGATTAAGGACTGGCACGACGTCTGTGCTCGGGTCCGTCCCTGCAGTGTCGCTAAACCCTAGTGGTTGAGCTCTGGCTCGCGGGCCAGCTCCCGTGCATGTCACCTCCCATGGTCATTGGTGCTTTGTTCTCGCATGAGCTAATCGGGGGCGGATGAGTTAGGGCGCGTGACCCGGTGCCTCGCCTCCGCGGGAGTCGCGCGCTGGTTGTCTTTCTGTAGGACTTTTGCATGAGAAGACTGGGCACGGCATCTGTGCTCGGGTCCGTCCCTGCAGCGTCGACAAACCCAACGGCTGAGCTCTGTCTGGCGGGTCGGCCCCGTTCACGTCACCTCTTGGGGTCATTGGTGTTTGGCCTTCTCATGCGATAACCTCAGGAGATTCACTCGGTACGGGCTGCCTAACCATCTCGCAGGACCATCACAAGTGTTCAGAATCAAATTCAGGCCCAACCCGCCTTGAGCTAGGGCCTCGCGAGTCCCGCGCTGGCTCACGAGTGCCCATACACACCTCCTCCAGTCCTGTTGTGCAAGCCACGTGTCAGGACGGGGCTATACACGTGATGACCCACAAGTATAGGGGATCTATCATAATCCTTTCGATAAGTAAGAGGGTTGAACCCAACAAGGAGCAGAAGGAAATGACAAGCAGTTTTCAGTAAGTTATTCTCTCCAAACACTGAAATTATCGGTAACAGATAGTTTTGTGATAGGGTAATCCGTAACGGGTAACGAGTAAAAAAAGTAAACAAGGTGCAGCACGATGGCCCAATCCTTTTTGTAGCAAAGGACAAGCCTGGACAAACTCTTATATAAAGGAAAACGCTCCGGAGGACACATGGGAATTATCGTCAAGCTAGTTTCCATCATGCTCATATGATTCGTGTTCGTTACTTTGATAATTTGATATGTGGGTGGACCGGTGCTTGGGTACTGACATTCCTTGGACAAGCATCCCACTTAAGATTAACCCCTCTCGCAAGCATCCGCAACTACGAAAGAAGAATTAAGGTAAACCTGACCATAGCATGAAACATATGGATCCAAATCAGCCCCTTATGAAGCAACACATAAACTAGGGTTTAAGCTTCTGTCACTCTAGCAACACATCATCTACTTATTACTTCCCAATGCCTTCCCCTAGGCTCAAATAAAGGTGAAGTTTCATGTAGTCGACGTTCACATAACACCACTAGAGGAAACACAACATACATCTCATCAAAATATCGAACGAATACCAAATTCACATGACTACTTATAACAAGACTTCTCCCATGTCCTCGGGAACAAACGTAAATACTCACAAATCATATTCATGTTCATAATCAGAGGAGTATTAATATCCATAAAGGATCTGAACATATGATCTTCCACCGAATAAACTAACTAGCATCAACTACAAGGAGTAATCAACACTACTAGCAACCCACAGGTACCAATCTGAGATTTTGAGACAAAGATTGGATACAAGAGATGAACTAGGGTTTGAGAGGAGATGGTGCTGGTGAAGATGTTGATGAAGATGGACCCCCTCTCGATGAGAGGATTGATGGTGATGACGATGGTGACGATTTCCCCCTCCCGGAGGGATGTTTCCCCGGCAGAACAGCTCCTCCGGAACCCTAGATTGGTTCCGCCAAGGTTCCGCCTCGAGACGGCGGCGCTTCATTCCGAAAGCTTCCTTCTAATTTTTTCCAGGGAAAAAGACACATTATACCAGAAGATGGGCATCGGGGGGCTGCCAGGTGGCCCATGAGGTAGGGGGCGCGCCTAGTGGGGTAGGGCGCGCCCTCCACCCTCGTGGATAGGGTGTGGCCCCCCTCTGGTGCTTTCTTCGCCCAATATTTTTAATATATTCCAAAACTGACTTTCGTGGAGTTTCGGGACTTTTGGAGTTGTGCAGAATAGGTCTATAATATTTGCTCCTTTTCCAGCCCAGAATCCCAGCTGCCGGCGTTCTCCCTCTTCATGTAAACCTTGTCAAACAAGAGAGAAAAGGCATAAGTATTGTGGCATAATGTGTAATAACAGACCATAATGCAATAAATATCAATATAAAAGGATGATGCAAAATGGACGTATCAACACGCCCTAGAGTCTCCCCTCAGAGGGAGCTCCCACCCACGTACCAGTGGAAGCCCCATGCTCCGCGCTGGCGGACGACACAGTCGAGGAGTGGCTATGCCCATGCAAGAGCGGAAGCACCATGTGTGGTTTTGGTAATTGATGACATTCTCTATGGACTAATGGTTGCATTGACTTATATTTGAAGGATTTGTCCATAGGCATTTCTTGAAGTCCATGCGTTGGTTTCAAGGAGTTTATGTGTTGACCAAGGTGCTATTAAGGAATTATCCAAAGATTGGTCATGTGAGTGTTGAGCTTATTGCAAGCATGTCTTGAAGAAGAAGATTGTGTGACCATTCATGTTTACCTTCAAGACATCATCCAAACTAAGAGAGTTGGAAAGATTCAAGGTTGATCAAGACTAAGTCAAGAGTGAATCAATTTGATCAACTCACAAAGCGTAAAAGATGTACCGAGAGGGATCAAGTGATCCCATGGTATGGTAAGCATTGTCCATTATGCTTTGTGTGCTAACCCATGGTCTTCGTGAGAGTTCTTTGTGGGGTTAGGTTGCGGTGTGCAAGTTCAAGTGATGCATCAGAAGAGATCAAGTGCTTGAAGCTTTCCGTCCATTGTGGTGACAATGGACTTGTGAAGATGAGTGGAAGAGAGGCTCACCCACAAAGAGAGTATGGGGAGCAATCAACTAGTCTTCATCCCGCCAACGCATAATCAAGACAGGTGGTCCAACTTGAGGGAGTCAAGATCGACATCATCTAGCTCAAGTGGACCATGTGCAAGGCAAAGGTTTGCCCTTGATAGGTTTTCTATTTTACCGGTCTCATGGTAGTTGTGGGAGACCGGGTTATAGGATCGTTTGCCGTACTATCAAGGGGGGCTCTCGATGAGTTGCTTGATTGTATCGTTCGTAGAGAGCTCAAACCATTGCATCCTTGCATCATCTTTATTGGTTCTTGTTTGGTCCTTCTCCTTGTGAGATTTGGAGTTTTTGATCATGTTCATGACAAGCTCGAGTTCATCGAAAACGGAGTTCACATGCATCTTCTATGATGTTTTCGATGTTGGAGGGTATGCTGGTTCTTCTCTGTTGGAGGTGTCGCTGTTTTGATGCTACTCGTTGTCTTGTTTCAAACAAGCTTGAGTTTGCTCAATTCGGAGCTCATTTGCAGAAGTTATGGCAGTTCTGGTTTCCTTGGAGTATTCTTTGTTTTCGCGGTAGTGGCTTAAGGCTGGTGCCAGCGGTAGTATCATGCTGTCCACAGCCGGTAGTACCGAAGCACTCAAGCGGTAGTATGCCGCTCAGAGCGGTAGTACCGCTCTCCGAGCAGTAGTACTGCTTGTGGTCTTCGGCCGCAGTACCGCAGTGGTTCCGGGCTACTACCGCCTCGATTCGAGACCGTTGTTTTTCGTGTCGGGTTTTACGGTACTAAGTGCGGTAGTAGTGGCGGTAGTACCGCGCCTACTCCCACGGTAGTACCGCTCTGGGGCCAGGGCCTTGACCTCCTCGTCAGCGCGGCAGTACCGCTGGGTGAGAGCGGTAGTACCGCCCTCAGCGGTAGTACCGCCCTACCCAAGCGGTAGTACCGCTCTGTGCGTGGCTGTTCAGTGGGGTAACGGTTGGATTGGTTCCCCCACTATTTAAAGGGGTCTTCTTCCCCAATGAACCTTATCCTTTGAGCTCGTGTTCTTCCCCCATTGTTGACCTTCTCCGAGCTTGCTAACTCTCAATCCCTCCATGGATTCTTGCTAGTTTTTGAGGGAAAAGAGAGAGGAGATCTAGATCCACATTTCCACCAATCACTTTCTCCTCTATGTGAGGGGAACCCCTTGGATCTAGATCTTGGAGTTCTTGGTGTTCTCCTTCTTGTTCTTCCTCTCATTTTCCTCCCTAGCATTTGTTGCTCGGTGGGATTTGGGAGAGAAGGACTTGGGCACTCCGTGTGCCCTTGCCATTGCATTTGGTGCATCGGTTTGAGTTCTCCACGTGATACGTGGAAGTTACAAGTTGAGAAGCTTATTACTCTTGGGTGCTTGGTGCCCTTGAGCTTGTTCCTCTTGGGTGCTTGGGCGCCCTAGACGGTTGGTGGTGTTCGAAGCTCAATCATTGTGGTGTAAAGCTCCGGGCAAGCGTCGGGGTCTCCAATTAGGTTGTAGAGTTCGCCCCGAGCAATTTGACGAGTACCGGTGACCGCCCCCAAGGGTTGCCAAAGTGTACGGGTCCGGTGACCGCCCCCAAGGGTCGCCATTTGTACGGGTTCAAAGGACTGCTACCAAGGGTCCCTTTAGTGGAATCACGGCATCTTGCATTGTGCGAGGGCGTGAGGAGATTACGGTGGCCCTAGTGGCTTCTTGGGGAGCATTGTGCCTCCACACCGCTCCAAACGGAGATTAGAATCCGCAAGGGTGTGAACTTCGGGATACATCATCGTCTCCGCGTGCCTCGGTTATCTCTTACCCGAGCCCCTTTACTTATGCACTTTACTTTGTGATAGCCATATTGTTCTATGTCATATATCATGCTATCACATAGTTGCTTATCTTGCTTAGCATAAGTTGTTGGTGCACATAGGTGAGCCTAGTTGTTGTAGGTTTTGTGCTTGACAAATTAACCGCTAGGTTTATTCCGCATTTGTTCAAGCCTAAACCGTAATTATTTTAAAGCGCCCATTCACCCCCCCCCCCCCCTCTAGGCGACATCCATGATCTTTCACGTAGTAACCTCAGGATAGCCACTAGGCTTGCTGATCAGCCTCACCGCGCCGCTTTCCCCTCGGGAGAGTCGCACGAGGGGGCTGGGCACAGGGGCTATGCTCAGGTCACGCCTGGCATACGCCACCTCGCCAGGTCCCTCGGACCTGGTCTTCGTGCGCCCCTCCCGAGCGAGAGCCCGGCGAGTAAAGGAATGGAGGGTTGTTCGTACGTCAAGGGGGACCTGAGGGAGTCCTGGACTAAGGGGTCCTCGGGCGTCCGGCCTGTTAACCATGGGCCGGACTGATGGGCTGTGAAGATGCGAAGACCGAGGACTGCACCTGTGTCCGGATGGGACTCTCCTTGGCGTGGAAGGCAAGCTTGGCGACCAAATATGTAGATTCCTTTCCTTTGTAACCGACCTTGTGTAACCCTAGGTCTCTCCGGTGTCTATATAAACCGGAGAGCTTAGTCCGGATGGAGGAGATACTCATTACCATAGTCATCTAGGCTAGAATTCTAGGGTTTAGCCATTACGATCTCGTGGTAGATCAACTCTTGTGATACTCATATTCATCAAGATCAATCGAGCAGGAAGTAGGGTATTACCTCCATAGAGAGGGCCCGAACCTAGGTAAAACATTGTGTCCCCTGTCTCCTGTTACCATCGACCTTGGACGCACAGTTCGGGACCCCCTACCCGAGATCCGCCGGTTTTGACACCGACATTGGTGCTTTCATTGAGAGTTCCACTGTGACGTCGATGACAGGATCGATGACTCGCCTCGTCCTTAAAGACAATATCACCGCCGGAGGAGGACTGGCCCCAGGCCAAACCCTCCGGCTGGGCGGCTTCACCATGACTGCCCGTTCGGCCGTTAAGCCGACGATGACCTCTCGGGCCATCGAAAATCCCCTCTGTATTGACTCCAAACACTCCAAGCAGATGGATCCGGCGGAGTTCTCGTCTTTAAACGAGCTCCTGGATCGCATCGCCGACCTAGGAATTGCCACATGTTACGATCGGATCGGGCTTAAACCCTACCAAAGAGAAATTAAATCTCCACCGGTCAACCACCAGATAGCGGTAGTCGAGGAGCAAGACGGCGACTCTTCCCCTATACTAAAGACGGACTATGTTCGGACTGCCAACCCTGCAGAGCTAGATACCCATCAGCGAAAGGATGTGACCAGCCTTCCGAACATAGAATTGGACGGCGGGCATAAGCAATCTGAAGATACTCCGGAGTCCGGACTGTTAAGTCTGGAAAATCTTCAGACTCTGGATCATCGATCGGGTCAGGGTCCGGACTCAATTCAACCCACCCACCCAGACGTAAGCGCTCTTATGAGCATACAATAGCAGTCTCAGGAAACGGTCCATCACTTATGGGCCAGATTCCTCCTTGTCAAGAACAAGGTTAAAGATTGCCGCGATGAGGACGCGATATCAGCGTTCTGCAACAATTGCACGGACGAAGGAATCCTCAACGCCATTAATCGCCGTCGTATACTACACTTCACTGACTTGGCAACTATCGCATGTAAGTACAAAGACAATGGAAAGCGCTCGAAAGATCAGGCAGCTTGTTGGGAGCCATCGATCCCAACTCAACCGCTCGTCCAGGCGAAAAGGGCGCATCCCCGTGACACGCCCAATCCAATATCCAAAAAATATAAAGCCATTATGCGGCACGGACCTGTTCTGGAGGGATAGCTCGACGGCCCATGCAAAATACACACAACACCGGATACCATATCAACCCATAGCCTTAGACCATGTTGGATACTCCGGCAGGTAGCCAAGAGCGGCGAGGACATCCTTACCAAAAACGCCCCAGAGCAACACCCTCCGTAAGACGCATTTACCCCTGCAGTATTGACGGTCTCGAGACATTCGCTTCAAACAATAAGCGCAAAAGGGCACTCCGCGACCTCATCGAAGTCTGTCAAATCGCCGTGATAAACCCTTGGAACGACACGGCTATAACCTTTAATGCCGATGACGAACCAAAGTACAGGACAGTCCGAGCGCCAACCGCATTAGTCATCAGTCCCATCGTGGACGGCTTTCGACTCACCAAGGTCCTCATGGACGGCGGCAGCGGACTAAAGCTCATTTATGAGGATACACTCAACAAAATGGAAATAGACAGGAGCCGCATCGAGCAAAGCAGCACGACCTTCTGAGGAATCATTCCCAGCCTGGAGGCACGGTGCGTGGGAAAAATAACACTCGACGTGGTATTCGGCACGCCGGAGAATTATCGGTCCGAAGAAATAACTTTCCAAGTGGCCCCTTTCAACAGTGGATATCACGCCCTCTTGGGGCGAGAGGCATTTACACACTTCCAAGTTGTACCTCATTACGGGTACATGAAGCTTAAGATGCCCAGGCCCAATGGCATAATCACTCTCACCAGTGATCCGGACATAGCACTCCGCGCTGAAAATAAAACCGCATCCCTGGCCCTTGAGGCATTATCTGAAGCCCTCGCGGCCAAAGAGCTAACCGCACTGCGCTCCACGATGGACCGGGATGATGTGATCCTCGACAAACGCCCCAAATCCACCTCCTTCAAGCCAGCGGAAGAGATAGTCAAATTCCATGTCCATCCAACGGACCCCAAGAAGACAGCATCTATTGGGGCGCAACTAGACCCAACGGTCGACACCGCGCTACAGGATTTTCTTCGCGAAAACTGGGATATATTCGCCTGGCACCCTTCTGATATGCCTGGAATCCCGCGCAAGCTGGCCGAACACAGCCTCATCATATTGAAGGGGTATAAACCGGTCAAACAAACACTGCGGTGCTTTTCCGAGCCCAAACACCAAGCCATCGGAGAGGAGCTAGCCAAGCTAATCGAGGCCGGATTCATTAGAGAAATAAAACATCTGGACTGGCTGGCAAACCTGGTGATGGTACCAAAGAAGGATAAATCCTGGTGCCTGTGCGTCGATTTCAAAGACCTCAATAAGGCTTGCCCTTAGGATCCCTTCCCCTCCCCCGCATTGACCAAATCATTGACGCTACCGCAGGACACGACTCGCTGTGTTTTCTCGACTCATATTCCGGATACCATCAAATCAAAATGAAGGAGTCCAATCAAGCTGTTGTCGGTGTTCTGGGAACGGGGGTCCCCAGACTTGCCTGCCTGCGGCCCATAGCGTGGCTAGGCAGCGGGCCGTACGGCCCATCTTCATCAACAAGCCATCCAAGACCCTCGCGAAGGTTCAACCCTCGCGAGGCGGGCGACGCAAGACTTCCTCTGGAGTGGCCTAGCCAGGCAGGCTCACGAGGAGCGGAGATATCAAGGCGGGGTAAACCTCACGAAGCACTCGTGACGTCAGCCATGACGAACGGTGCCAAAGTGGTACCAAAGTGCGGGTGCCAGCAGCACAAGATCCACATTTCCTCTTTGGTGCCAAGGAGGCAAGCGCAGATGAAGAGTACCGAGGCATCAGGCAAAGGTTGCCATATTGGTGCAACAAGACCAAGACCAGGAGGACGGCAAGGCAGAGGTCATCGTGGAGCCCAAGACGGCGTCACCCCAGGGCCTTTTCGCAGGAGAAGACCCCTTTTGTCAGGATAGCTTGTACTAGCTGTCCCCCTTCAAATTTGCCCGCCGTTGTTGGCTCCCTTCCTACTCAACATTTGGGAAGGGGACCAGGGCCTATATAAGTAGAGCTAGACACCAGAGGGAGGGGGATCGAGCAATTCATCGGCTCCTCGCACCACAAGTTCATACACACAAGAACACCTCAACCTCAGGAGGTTGTTCTTCCCTTATACTGTTAACATCAGCCCAAGAGGCAATCCACCACCACCACACTGGAGTAGGGTATTACACCACAACGGTGGCCCAACCAAAGATAAACCTCGTGTCTCTTTCTGTGTTGTGAGTTCGTCGAGTTCGTCCGCAAGATCTTAGTGAGCTAGAGCATAGATCGGTAGGAGGGAAAGACTTCGCGCACATCCCAGTGTTTGAACCTTAAGGGTTTGCCGGAACCCCACATCCAACATTTGGCGCGCCAGGTAGGGGTGTGCTGGAGCTTCTTCTCCGCCAACCAGCTCCTCGACGTTCATCAGCTGCGATGTCAGGCGACCCAAGGACCGGCTCTGACCGCAGGGCAGCCTGGCCGGCCCGGACGACGCCGCCTGTCCACGGAGATCTCGACCCCGCACCCCAAGCGGCACGGGCGCCACCAGGCTCCGATGGGCGCGGATAGCGCAGTTAAGCGTCATCCACCCTCACCCCGCGGCAAGTACGGGCGGCGGCGAGAGTGGCGAGCCACGCCAGAAGAACGACGCCAGACTTTCAAGCGGGAGCAAGCGAACATGCGGGCGGCACTTACGGTGGCAAGAGAGCTGCTGCGATGCAGGCTGATGGAGAGCGGCCGGGACTCGCTACTCGAGCGATTCGCTGAGCTGCTAGACGCGGCGGCGTCGGGAGCACCACCTTCGCCATCGACTCTCCCTGTGCCACTTCATCAAGGCGGCGAAAGCATCACCATGTCTGCGCACCACCAACTACGCACGGGGGCTTCGTCAACATCAGCACGGCCGACGGCGCAGGGGGCTCCAATCCCCCCATGCCGCCCTCGATGAGCACAAGCACAAGCGTCACCCCCCACAGTCCCGGCCGGTGCCGTACCGTCCTCCCCAGGACGTTGTCATGGGCAGAGCAACGTGGAGCGTGGGGCACCATGGCAAGGTGTTCGGGGTGATGGCCCCGGAAGCCTACATGCCCCGCATGATGGACCAAGAATACGCACCAGAGGACGACATCGGCTCGTTCATTGGAGAAGATTGGGGAGAAGGGGCGCTAGGAGCGGAAGCTTTCTAGGAGCCAATGAAGAACCACAACGATACGCCAACATCGGCAATTACAGGGTACCACTAGTCACTCAAGAACAGGTTTACACTAACCATGGGCTACAGATGAACCAGGTTGCCGCGTCAGTCGACGACCCAGGCACGGCGACACCCGCTCCGGCAAGGGAGATGCGATGGGGGCCACCGAAAGGGAGCTAGGAGCAAGGCCCCTCCCCGCGGCACGCGACGACTGACGACACCCGGAGGTAGGCCCTCTGCCGGGGAGGCCTCGCCAACCCTTCCCCCGGCAGAGGACATGTGGTCGCCGAGGGAACCGCTGGCGTCCTCTTTCCCTCCTCTGTTTCGTCCTGGTCTCCGGTCGTCTCAGAGGAGGTCGAGAGCGGCGCAAGGCGGGGCCCTCGTCTGGCGGTATGAAGCAAGGTCGGTACCTGTGAAGAAGGCCCGGTGCCTGTGAAGCTCGCCGCCCGTGACACTCTCACGTAATAATGAGTTGGGGTTGTACACGCCCCGGAGTCTCAAGGGTGCCGGCCTCAGGCCCTAGGGCTCCCTCCCACACCTAGTGGCAGCACTTAGCTCTGCACTGATGAGAAGAATTGAAGACCAGAAGACTAGACTAGGTGCCGGACGTGGCCTTTTGCTTTGGATCTTTCCTTCTGTAGCTTTGCTTTTTGGATCTGGATTTGAGTTGAAGCTGAGTTTTTATCGATGCACGCGGGGGGAGCCTTTTCTCGTTTGAAGCACGCGCGCCCCGAGCGCGCGCTGCAACTGTTGCCCACTCCACCTGGGGCCCCCTCCGACAGGGCGGCGAGCTCCGCAAGGCTCTCAGAAACTCGGCACGTCACAGCCTAGCTCAAGGCTGGCGCTGACTAAGGTAAACCAAGGCAGAAAACTCGCATCAGGATTCACAAGTTCACGAGGACACAAACTCACACTGCATGAAAAAATAAAAACTGCGATTTGTTTACATGAGGGGCTCCCCCTCTCAAAATGCTCTGACAAGTTTCCAAGGGGCCACGCCCGAGTTTGTGCGCAGGAAGAAATGACAGGAGAACAAGGGATCAGCCGGAGATGTCGCTCGCTGCATCACTTCTGCGACGCCCCCGTCATCGGCGACGCCCCCGTCGCCATCATCGACCACACCGCCTTCGTCTGCGGCCACCACCACCGCATCATCTTCTGAAGCGAAGGCCCTGACCAACGCGTCCACACGGTCCTCGACCTAGTGCGCCAGGTTGCCCCGGACAGCCGTGGGTACGAGGGCGATGGAGGCGTCAAAGTCGAAGTTGGGGTTGGCATTCAGGAGATGGCTGAAAACGCGCGAGAAAGCACGCTCAAGCAAGCCGCGCCCCCTTTCCTCCACAAGCTGGCGAGCATGGGCATATCGAGCCTCCAGGCGTGTCACCACATCGGTGAAGAAGGTCAGATGGCTAGCGTAATCGTTCGAGTGAGGAGTCGGCGCCTCCACATTGCTGATGACCCACAAGTATAGGGGATCTATCGTAGTCCTTTCGATAAGTAGGAGTGTCGAACCCAACGAGGAGCAGAAGGAAATGATAAGCGGTTTTCAGCAAGGTATTCTATGCAAGTACTGAAATAAGTGATAACAGATAGTTTTGTGATAGGATAATCTGTAACGAGCAACAAGTAACAAAAGTAAATAAAGTGCAGCAAGGTGGCCCAATCCTTTTTGTAGCAAAGGACAAGCCTGGACAAACTCTTATAATAGGAAAAGCGCTCGAGGACACATGGGAATATCGTCAAGCTAATTTTCATCACGCTCATATGATTCGCTCGGTACTTTGATAATTTGATATGTGGGTGGACGGTTCTTGGGTGTTGTTCTTACTTGAACAAGCATCCCACTTATGATTAACCTCTATTGCAAGCATCCGCAACTACAACAAAAGTATTAAGGTAAACCTAACCATAGCATGAAACATATGGATTCAAATCAGCCCCTTACGAAGCAACGCATAAACTAGGGTTTAAGCTTACATCACTCTAGCAACCCATCATCTACTTATTACTTCCCAATGTCTTCCTCTAGGCCCAAATAATGGTGAAGTGTTATGTAGTCGACGTTCACATAACACCACTAGAGACAACATACATCTCATCAAAAATTGAACGAATACCAAATTCACATGACTACTAATAGCAAGACTTCTCCCATGTCCTCAGGAACAAACGTAACTACTCACAAAGCATATTCATGTTCATAATCAGAGGGGTATTAATATGCATAAAGGATCTGAACATATGATCTTCCACCAAATAAACCAACTAAAATCAACTACAAGGAGTAATCAACACTACTAGTAACCTACTAGTACCAACCCCGGACTTGGAGACAAGAATTGGATACAAGAGATGAACTAGGGTTTTGAGAGGAGCTGGTGCTGGTGAAGTGGTGATGACAATGACGATGATTTCCCCCTCCCGAAGGGAAGTGTCCCCGGCAGAACAGTTATGCCGGAGCCCTAGATCGGTTCCGCCAAGGTTCTGCCTCGTGGCAGCGGAGTTTCGTCCCGAAAGGTTGCTTATGACTTTTTCCTCGATGAAAGACCTCATATAGCAGAACATGGCCATCGGAGGGCTACCAGGGGGCCCACGAGGTAGGGGGCGTGCCCAGGGGGGTAGGGCGCGCCCCCACCCTCGTGGCCAGGTTGGGCCCCCTCTGGTGAACTTCTTGCGCTGGATATTTTTTATTATTTCCCAAAATGACTTTCGTGGAGTTTCAGGACTTTTGGAGTTGCGCAGAATACGTCTCTAATATTTGCTCCTTTTCCAGCCCAGAATTCCAGATGCCAGCATTCTCCCTCCTTATGTAAACCTTGTAAAATAAGAGAGAATAGGCATAAGTATTGTGACATAACGTGTAATAACAGCCCATAATGAAATAAATATCGATATAAAAGCATGATGCAAAATGGATGTATCAACTCCCCCATGCTTAGACCTCGCTTGTCCTCAAGCGAAAGCCGATAACGATAAAGATGTCCCCATGTTTAGAGCTAGAGGCGTCGATAAAAACAAAGTACGGACATGAGGGCATCATGATTATTCTCATAACAACAACATATATAGGTATTGTCATATGATTTCTTATGCTCAAGTAATAATCCATTCACAATGCAGAATACGAATCATAAACTTTATTGAAAACCAACAAACTATAATCTCAGTCATTGAAGCAATTGCAGTTTATCATAACATCATAAAGAGTCTATGTCAGAGCTTAATAGCAAGTCCACATACTCAACTATCATTTAGTCTTTCATAACTGCTAACACTCACGGGATACTTGTGTTTACGGAATTTTAATCGGACACAGAGAAAGACAGGGGCTTATAGTTTCACCTCCCAACCTTTCACCTCAAGGGTAATGTCAACAATAATAACTCATGTTCCCCTACATCCAATTAGATATATCAATCAGGATCTTTCCAACACAATGTGCTTGCCAAAGGATTAAATGTAAAAAGGAAAGGTGAAGATCACCATGACTCTTGCATAAGGTAGAGGATAATAATAAAAGATAGGCCCTTCGCAGAGGGAAGCAGAGGTTGCCATGCGCTTTTATGGTTGGATGCACAAAATCTTAATGCGAAAGAACGTCACTTTATATTGCCACTTGTGATATGAACCTTTATTATGCAGTCTGTCGCTTTTATTTCTTCCACATCACAAGATCTTATAAAGCTTATTTCTCCCACACCAATCAACCATACATATTTAGAGAGAAACTTTTATTGCTTTGCACCGATGACAACTTACTTGAAGGATCTTACTCAATCCATAGGTAGATATGGTGGACTCTTATGGCAAAACTGGATTAAGGGTTTTTGGAAGCACAAGTAGTATCTCTACTTGGTGCTCAGAATTTGGCTAGCACGAGGGGGAAAGGCAAGCTCAACATGTTGGGAGATCCATGACAATATACTTTATCTCAGATATAAGAAAACATAACCCATTACGTTGTCTTCCTTGTCCAACATCAACTCTTTAGCATGTCATATTTTTAATGAGTGCTCACAATCATAAAAGATGTCAATAATAGTATATCTATATGTGAAACCTCTCTTCCCTTATTACTTCCTATTAATTGCAACGATGACCAAAACTATGTTTTCCAACTCCCAACAACTTTCAATCATCATACCCTTTCTATGTGAAGTCATTACTCTCAATAAGATCAATATGAACTCTTTGTTTCTATTTATTATTTTTCTCTATTCTTTTATTCACTCAAGATCATGGCAAAATAATCAAGCCCTTGACTCGACACTAATCTTTATTATATAACTCACTGACTCGATTACATAGAGAGATCATAAAGCAAAACTCAAAACTAGATCATGCCATAAACATTATTCTACTAGATCAAGATACTACTAATAGGATCGAACTAAGAAAAACGATAAAGATAGGAGATGTGATTGTGATACGACTTTGGGGCACCTCCCCCAAGCTTGGCGGGTTGCCAAGGGGAGTGCCCATACCCATGTGATTATGTCTCCTTTGCTGGGGAAGAAGGTGGAGGTGTTGTTGATGATGCGGGCTTGTCGTCCATCTTCCAAGGCATGGGCTCACCATCATAGAAGGATGATCGAGTCTCCGGGATCCTCAAATCTGCAGCCAAACTCATCCTTTTGAATCTATATTCATACTCACAGTTTTGGTTTTGCAGGTCATAGATTTGGGCTTGAAGGTGCTCGATCTTCTCATGAAGCTTGAAAATGGCCTCCCTGATGTTGTCGGCGTCCAACTTGTGGTTGCTAGTGAACTCCGTGATCATCATGTGGTTGGAGTTGAGTCCACGTTCCACCATCCCCTGACACTTGAAAACTTGTTGCTCCACTGCTTTGAGCCTCGTCTCCATGCTTCTGGTCCCCTTGGGTCCCTCTTCATCGCGGATGTGCAGCAACCCATCATGCATCTCAATGGTTTGAGGGTGTCGCAGCACCTCCGCGAGGTAAGGGTTGATGACCTACTCGAAGAACTTGTCCTTGGAGGCACTTGGGGATGTCATGATAATCTAGATCTGTGAGAAAAACAGCTAGAAACAAGAACAGAGGATATTTGCATGATACGGGAGTCAAAACCTCCGGGAGAATATATAATGAATTTTTACCGACCAAAATATGTATCGTGCAAGAAAACGGAGTCCGGAAGGCACACAAGGTGCCCACGAGGTAGGGGCGCGCCCTCCACCCTCGTGGGGCCCTCGTGTCCTTCCCGGACTGCTACTTATTTTTCTATTTTTCTAAATATTCCAAAACGGAGAAATATTGCCTTAAAATTGTTTTGGAGTCGGTTTACTTACCGTACCACATACCTACTCCTTTTCGGAGTCTGAAACGTTCCGGAAAGTGTCCCTTATGTATTCCTCCGGGGTTACGGTTTCAATAACATTGGTTTCAACATTTATAGGACTACCTGAGATATAGTGTTTGATTCTTTGACCGTTTACCACCTTCGGATTTGTGCCTTCGGAATTATTGATTTTTATGGCACCGGAACGATAGACCTCCTCGATAACGTAAGGGCCTTCCCATTTAGAGAGAAGTTTTCCAAAAAATCTTCAACGAGAGTTGTATAGCAATACATAATCACCTACATTAAACTCACGCTTTTGTATCCTTTTGTCATGCCATCTTTTAACTTTTTCTTTAAACAACTTGGCATTTTCATAAGCTTGGGTTCTCCATTCATCAAGTGAGCTAATATCAAATAGCCTCTTCTCACCGGCAAGTTTGAAATCATAGTTGAGATCTTTAATAGCCCAATAAGCCTTATGCTCTAGCTCGAGAGGTAAGTGACATGCTTTTCCATAAACCATTTTATACGGAGACATACCATAGGATTTTTATATGCAGTTCTATAGGCCCATAATGCATCATCAAGTTTCTTTGACCAATTCTTTCTAGACCTATTGACAGTCTTTTGCAAAATTAATTTGAGTTCTCTATTACTCAATTCTACTTGACCACTAGACTGTGGGTGATAAGGGGATGCAATTCTATGATTAACATCATACTTAGCAAGCATTTTTCGGAAAGCACCGTGAATAAAATGTGAACCACCATTAGTCATTAAATATCTAGGGACTCCAAACCTCGGAAAAATAACTTCTTTAAGCATTTTAATATAGTGTTATGATCAGCACTACTATTTGGAATAGCTTCTACCCACTTAGTAACGTAATCAACATCAACTAAAATATGTGTATATCCATTAAAGGCAGGAAAAGGTCCCATATAATCAAAGCCCCAAATGTCAAATGGTTCAATAACAAGTGAATAATTCATAGGCATTTCTTGGCGTCTACTAATATTACCGATTCTTTGACATTCATCACAAGATAAGACAAACTTACGGGCATCCTTGAAGAGAGTAGGCCAATAAAAACCAGATTGCAATACCTTATGTGCAGTTCTATCTCCAGCGTGGTGTCTTCCATAAGCTTCAGAGTGACACTTGCGTAGGATCTGTTCCTGTTCACGCTCAGATACACAACGTCTAATAACACCATCTACTCCTTTATAAAGATGTGGGTCATCCCAAAAGTAATGTCTCAAATCATAGAGAAAAAAATTCTTTTGCTGGTTTGTGAAACTAGGTGGTAAAAATTTAGCAACAATGTAATTAGCATAATCAGCATACCATGGAGTACTACGAGAAGTATTTATGACATTTAATTGCTCATCAGGAAAGCTATCATCAATAGGTAGTGGCTCATCAAGAACATTTTCTAACCTAGACAAGTTGTCTGCAACTGGGTTCTCAGCTCCCTTTCTATCAACAATATGTAAATCAAATTCTTGTAGCAAGACAACCCATCTAAGAAGTCTAGGTTTAGCATCTTTCTTTTCCATCAGGTATTTAATAGCAGCATGATCAGTGTGAATAGTTACTTTAGAATCAACAGTATAAGGTCTGAACTTATCACATGCAAATACAACTGCTAAGAATTCTTTTTCAGTAGTAGCATAGTTTCTTTGAGCATTGTCTAAAGTTTTACTAGCATAATGGATAACATTTAATTTATTATCAACTCTTTGCCCTAGAACAGCACCTACAAAGATAATCACTAGCATCACACATAATTTCAAAGGGTAAATTCCAATCAGGTGGCTGAACAATAGGTGCAGAGATCAATGCTTTCTTAAGTATTTCAAATGCTTCTACACAATCATCATCAAAGACAAATGGTATATCCTTTTGTAATAAATTAGTCAGAGGCCGAGAAATTTTTGAGAAGTCCTTAATGAACCTCCTATAAAATCCGGCGTGACCAGGGAAACTTCTTATACCTTTGATGTCCTTGGAACATGGCATCTTTTCAATGGCATCAACCTTGGCTTTATCAACTTCAATACCTCTTTCGGAAACTTTATGCCCCAAGACAATACCTTCATTAACCATAAAGTGGCACTTTTCCCAATTCAAGACAAGATTAGTTTCTTCACATCTCTGCAAAACTCGATCAAGATTGCTCAAGCAATCATCAAAAGAGGATCCATAGACGGAAAAGTCGTCCATGAAAACCTCACAAATCTTTTCACAAAAGTCACAGAATATAGCCATCATGCATCTTTGAAAGGTAGCAGGTGCATTACATAAACCAAAAGGCATGCGTCTATAAGCAAAAGTACCAAAAGGGCATGTAAAAGTAGTCTTTGATTGATCCTTAGCCAACACAGGTATTTGAGAGAAACCAGAATAACCATCTAGGAAGCAATAATGTGTATGTTTGCATAATCTTTCTAGCATTTGATCAATAAAAGGTAAAGGGTAATGATCTTTCTTAGTATCTTTATTTAATTTGTGGAAATCAATTACCATCCTATAACCTGTAAGAATTCTTTGCGGAATCAATTCATCTTTATCATTAGGAACAACAGTAACACCTCCCTTCTTAGGGACACAATGAACATGACTTACCCACTGACTATCAGCAACGGGATAAATTATACCTGCCTCCAGAAGCTTTAGTATTTCTTTCCTTACCACTTCTTTCATCTTAGGATTAAGCCTTCGTTGATGATTCCGAACCGGTTTGGCATCTTCTTCCAAATTTATTTTATGTTGACATAGAGTGGGACTAATGCCCTTAAGATCATCAAGAGTATATCCAATAGCACCACGGTGCTTCTTCAGAGTTTTCAATAATATCTCTTCTTCATGCTCTGAAAGGTTAGCACTAATAATAACAGGATATATTTTCTTTTCATCAAGATAAGCATATTTAAGATTATCAGGCAACGGTTTATGCTCAAACACGGGGTCACCCTTGGGTGGAGGAGAATCCCCTAAGATTTCAACAGGCAAATTGTGTTTCAGAATAGGTTCCTGATTAAAGAATACTTCATCTATTTCCCTTCTTTCATTCATAAACATATCATTTTCATGGTCTAGAAAATATTGTTCTAAAGGATCACTAGGAGGTACGGCAATAGAAGAAAGACCAATAATTTCATCCTTACTAGGCAATTCTTCTTCACGGTGTTGTCTGCTATATTTAGAGAAATTAAACTCATGAATCATATCATCTAAGCCAATAGTAACAACATTCTTTCCGCAGTCTATCTTAGCATTAACAGTGTTCAAGAAGGGTCTACCAAATATAATGGGACAAAAGCTACCTTGTGGAGAACTGAGAATAAGAAAATCAGCAGGATATTTAGTTTTCCCACACAAGACTTCAACATCTCTAACAATTCCCACTGCTGATATAGTATCTCTATTGGCAAGTTTAATTGTAACATCAATACCTTCTATCTCTGTTGGTGCAATATCATGCATAATTTCTTTATACAAGTCATAAGGTATAACACTAGCACTAGCACCCATATCACATAAGCCATGATAAAAATGATCTCCTATTTTAACAGAAATAACACGCACGCCTACCACAGGTCTATGTTTATCTTTAGCACAAGGTTTGGCAATTCTAGCGGTTTCACCGCAAAATTGAATAACATGCCCATCAATATTATCAGCCAAGAGATCTTTAACAATAGCAATATTAGGTTCAACTTTAACTTGCTCAGGAGGTGTATAAGTTCTAATATTACTTTTACGAACAACAGTTGAAGCTTTAGCATGATCCTTTATTCTAACAGGAAAGGGTGGTTTCTCAACATAAGAAGTAGGAACAACAGGATCATTATAAGTTACAATCTTTTCTTCAACTTTAATAGGTGCAGCTACTTTTACTTCTATGGGAGGACGATATTTAAACCACTTCTCCTTTGGGAGATCAACATAAGTAGCAAAAGATTCACAGAAAGAAGCTACTATCTCAGAGTCAAGTCCATATTTAGTGCTAAATTTACGGAAAATATCGGTATCCATAAAAGATTTAACACAATCAAACTTAGGTGTCATACCTGACTCCTTACCTTCGTCGAGATCCCAATCTTCAGAGTTGCGTTAAGTTCTATCCAATAAATTCCATTTGAATTCAATAGTCTTCATCATAAAAGAGCCAGCACAAGAAGTATAGAGCATGGTGCGATTGTTTTCAGAAAGCCGAGCATAAAGATTTTGAATAATTGTTTCTCTTGAGATCTCATGATTGGGGCATGAATATAACATTGATTTAAGCCTCCCCCAAGCTTGAGCAAAGCTTTCTCCTTTACGAGCCCAAAAATTATATATATATATATATATATATATATATATATATATATAATTGCGATCACGATGAACAAGATGCATAGGATAATACTTTTGATGAAATTCCAATTTCAATCTTCTATAGTTCCATGATCTCGTATCATCACATAGCCTATACCATGTCAATGCATCTCCCTTCAAAGATAAAGGGAAGACCTTCTTCTTAACAACATCATCGGGTATACCCGCAAGCTTAAATAGTCCACAAACTTCATCCATATATTAGGTGCTCATCAGGATGCTTTGTTCCATCTCCTGCAAAAGGATTAGCTAGCAGTTTTTCCATCATACCCGAAGGAAATTCAAAGGGAACATTTTCATATTCATTTTCAGTAGGTTCATTAGGTTGAGGAGCAACTCTTTGCTCTTCTGGTCTGGGTGAACAGACCCCGAACAAGCCCCTCAGAGGATTACTTTCCATAGTAACAAGTGACAGTAATTTCAGCACACTATATAAATTTTTCCTTACCAAATTCCACCTACCAAAGGCGCTTCACTCCCCGGCAACGGCGCCAGAAAAGAGTCTCGATGACCCACAAGTATAGGGGATCTATCGTAGTCCTTTCGATAAGTAAGAGTGTCGAACCCAACGAGGAGCAGAAGGAAATGATAAGCGGTTTTCAGCAAGGTATTCTCTGCAAGTACTGAAATAAGTGATAACAGATAGTTTTGTGATAGGATAACTTGTAACGAGCGACAAGTAACAAAAGTAAATAAAGTGCAGCAAGGTGGCCCAATCCTTTTTGTAGCAAAGGACAAGCCTGGACAAACTCTTATAATAGGAAAAGCGCTCCCGAGGACACATAGGAATCGTCAAGCTAATTTTCATCACGTTCATATGATTCGCGTTCGGTACTTTGAATTTGATATGTGGGTGGACCGGTTCTTGGGTGTTGTTCTTACTTGAAAAAGCATCCCACTTATGATTAACCTCTATTGCAAGCATCCGCAACTAAAACAAAAGTATTAAGGTAAACCTAACCATAGCATGAAACATATGGATTCAAATCAGCCCCTTACGAAGCAACGCATAAACTAGGGTTTAAGCTTCACACTCTAGCAACCCATCATCTACTTATTACTTCCCAATGCCTTCCTCTAGGCCTAAATAATGGTGAAGTGTTATGTAGTCGAAGTTCACATAACACCACTAGAGGCTAGACAACATACATCTCATCAAAATATCGAATCTAATACCAAATTCACATGACTACTAATAGCAAGACTTCTCCCATGTCCTCGTGAACAAACGTAACTACTCACAAGAGCATATTCATGTTCATAATCAGAGGGGTATTAATATGCATAAAGGATCTGAACATATGATCTTCCACCAAATAAACCAACTAGCATCAACTACAAGGAGTAATCAACACTACTAGCAGCCTACTAGTACCAACCCCGGACTTGGAGACAAGAATTGGATACAAGAGATGAACTAGGGTTTTGAGAGGAGATGGTGCTGGTGAAGTGGTGATGATGATGACGATGATTTCCCCTTCTCGGAGGGAAGTGTCCCCGGCAGAACAACTCTGCCGGAGCTCTAGATTGGTTCCGCCAAGGTTCCGCCTCATGGCGGCGGAGTTTCGTCCCGAAAGGTTGCTTATGATTTTTTCATCAATGAAAGACCTCATATAGTAGAAGATGGGCATCGGAGGGCCACCAGGGGGCCCATGAGGTAGGGGGCGCGCCCAGGGGGGTAGGGCGCGCCCCCACCCTCGTGGCCAGGTGGGGCCCCCTCTGGTGAACTTCTTCCGCTGGATATTTTTTATTATTTCCCAAAATGACTTTTGTGGAGTTTCAGGACTTTTGGAGTTTCGCAGAATAGGTCTCTAATATTTGCTCCTTTTCCAGCCCAGAATTCCAGTTGTCGACATTCTCCCTCCTTATGTAAACCTTGTAAAATGAGAGAATAGGCATAAGTATTGTGACATAACGTGTAATAACAGCCCATAATGCAATAAATATCGATATAAAAGCATGATGCAAAATGGACGTATCAATGTAAATGTGGCCTGGCGATATTGGCCCTGCTCAATCTCTGAAGCATGGGGCGTGCTCGCGCCCGGTTGGCGTCGGAGCACCTCCTCCGTGTTCTGCCTGGCGACGGCCTCTGCATCATCAACCCGTCTCTGGAGGGAGCGCAGCTCGGAGCGGGCGGAGGCCAAGTCCGCCTGCGTCGTGACCAGGGCTGCGTCCGCGGCTTCCGCGCGCCTCTCAGTCTCGTCCAACCTGGGCTTGAGGGCAGCAGCCCTGCCCTCATCTTCCACGCCCGCGAGCTTCAACCTCAGATCATACCTGCCCTCCAGGTCCGCGCGAACCTCGGCCACCCGGCGGCTCACCTCCTCCTCAACTCGAGCCTCGCGAGCCCCGACGGCGTCTTCTGCTTGGGCGACTTGGCACTCCCTCATCTCCAGTTGCTCGAGCTCGCGGTTGCGCTCCATGGCCTCCAGGGCCAACACCTGCTCACTCTTCCGGACCCCATATTCCTCCACGGGCGTCCCCCTCAGCGACACAAGGGCAGCCCTGCGTTCCTCCACCTGCTACTCGAGAGACGCACTCCAGGCCTGGAGTTCCCACGCGCGCTTCTCTGCAGCCTCGCGGCGGCGATCAGCCTCACGAGCCTCTTCCAGGGCTCGTGAGCGGGCTTCGTAGGAAGCCTTGAGAGACGCCTCGGCCTTTGCGTTCTCAAGGACGCGCTGATAGCGGCTGAGGTTAATGGCCACCTTCAACTTGTGCCGCTCCTCTGCTAGCCGAAGACCTTCAGCCTCAAGACGTGAATCAACACTCGCAAGCTCTTCACCAAGCCGGCCCATCGCGTTCATCGCCTCCCTAAAGATTTCGTGGCGAACCACGCTCCGCCCGCGCTCAAGCTCGAACGTCCGGCCTTCTTCGTCCTCCGCCTCGGGGGCTGCGGGCAGAGCGCCACGCGGCGCGCCACCCCTCGGCAGGAGGCTGGGGGCTGGCGCCGCGCCCGACACCAGCCCGTCTTCGCGAGAAACCCGAGCTTGCGGGAGCTTGCCGCTTGAGGAGGAGCCGAGGATCGAAGCCAACAAGTTGCCGCCGAAGATCCGTGGAGGAGTCTTGGGCACGCCTGCCAAGCTCCACGCCAGGCCAGTGGGGAGAAGCAATGGGGCCGCAGGATCAGCACGCCGGGAAGGCATGGGTGCCCCTTCAACCAATTCTACCCTAGAGGCAGGACTCGGGGCGCCCGCAGCTGGCGAGGTAGTTGACGAAGGGGGAGCCCACTCCTCGGGAGATCGAGCAGCCTCAGTTGATGGAGCCCTGAAAGACGGGCGTCAGAAGAAGAAAGCAGCACATGGGAGGCCACAACAGCGTGATACTTACACGTCAATGGCGAAGTACTTCCTCCGCTTCAGTGGTCCGAAGACGCTGCTGCCACTGGGGGACCCTTTCCTCTTGCGGAGCTCCTCGAAGTCCATGCAAAGGCGACCGAAACGCTGAATGTGGCGACCAGAGCGCAGCGGGACCGGTGAGGAGCTCGGGAGAATGTCTTCAGGGGTGCTCGGTTGCGGCGGACAGCCGGGCACCGTTTCATCATGATCTCCCAAGGCCCCTGGAGCCTTGGCCTCGGGAGTCGCACGCAGCGTCTCCTTAGCAACCGACGCCTCAGGAGGGGTGTGGCATGCTCCTGAAGACGATGCCCCAGGATCACCACTCGGCGCGCGCTCATCAGCACACGAGCCACCGGTCTTCGCCTGAGCTCACCCACCTGCACCACCACTTGGGGCGAGCCCAGCACCAGGAGCGAGAAAGGGAACCACAGCGACAGGGTTCTCCCGAGGCCCCTCCAGGCCGACCGGCCGCGGCCCCCATTCATCGAAGAGAGGCATGGCCTTCACAAATCCATCCTTATTCTCGCAACGGTACAGCAGGCAACTGTTCCTGGGCAGATCAGCTGGCAGGAAGACACCCGTCAGGACCCTAAACATTGTCCCTCGCGTCCCAAGGAGGAGCCCGGACTCCTAAAACCTCATGTGGTCTTGGCTTCTGAGCAAGGTCCACATGGGGCGAGAATGGCGCTGGAGCGGAGCGACCCGGCGTCGCACGAATTCCTTCACCACCATCGGTGCAGTTACGCTGAGATCCTTTAGCAACTTCAACCTGAGCCAGACACGGGCAAGGCTGGGGCTCGCGAGCCGCTGATGGCCCCAGCCGGAGTTAGGAACAGCGGGGCCCGACGGAGCCTGAAGCAGAGGACTGAGCACGCCGGCATCAACAAACACCCATCGTATCCGGAAGTCGCTCGTAGATGGAGGAAGCTCAAAATCAATCCCATCGTCATTGTCGCGGCTATAGCTCGAAGCTCACGCACCTCAAAGATCTTTGGGGTCGGCCAGATGCAATGAGAAGAAGTGGCGGAAGAGAGCCATTGAAGGAGCAATGCCCACCATGGCTTCACACACGAAGGCGAAGACGGCGAAAAGTGTCACGGACTGAGGGTCAAGATGCAGCAAGTGGATCTGATAATGCTCAAGCACAGCGTTGAAGAAGGCAGAGAAGGGAGGAATCAGGCCTGCCTAGAGGGCGTCGATGAAGATTGGGATCTCAGTGGCCATCCGAACCGAGCGAGTGCGGGACGGGGGCCAAGCCACCGTCTCCCCTCACTCATTGAAGCTGGAGGCAAGCATCGAACGCACCTTGTCCATGGCCTCGTCGTTGAGCACGCGAGACCGGCCGAGCGCCGCGCGAAGGGCGGAGGCGCGGCCGAAAGGGGCAAAGGGCTCTTCCCCTTCTCAGCTTGCTTGGGCGCCATGGCTATGGAGCAGGCAGAGCGCAAATCAGATTGGGGAAGAGAAACAGAGTCACAACGAAGCAGAGGGATTGGGGAAGCAAGGCGCAAGAGGCAGAAGAATAACTGTGTAGGCCGCAGGGGCCGCATAGCCGGGCGGATTCAAAGGCAGCATGGGGAAGCGGAGACGCCCATGTCCAATCAACCACCACGCGTCAACCGAGGCCGCAGGCTTTTGGGGCTCGCGGCGCTCCGAACTTGACCCTTGGCTTCGCCGCGAAGCCAAGCCCGATCGCACCTTGGGCCCGGGGGCTACTGTCGGTGTTCTAGGAATGGGGGTCCCCAGACTTGCTCGCTGCCCACAGCGTGGCTAGGCGATAGGCAGCTGACGGCCCATCTTCATCAACAAGGCATCCAAGACCCTCGCGAGGGTCCAAGCCTCGCGAGGCGAGCGACGCAAGACTTCCTCTGGAGTAGCCTAGCCAGGCAGGCTCACGAGGAGCGGAGATATCAAGGCGGGGTAAACCTCACGAGGCACTCGTGACGTGAGCCATGACGAACGGTGCAGCGGGTACCAAAGGCGCGCCAGTGCACTGGCCCACATTTCCTCTTTGGTGCTAAGGAGGCAAGTGCGCATTTAAGAGTACCGAGGCATCGTGCAAAGGTTGCCATATTGGTGCAACAAGACCAAGACACGAGGAGGACGGCAAGGCGGAGGTCATCGTGGAGCCCAAGACGGTGTCACCCTGTGGCCTTTTCGCAGGCGAAGACCGCTTTTGTCAGGATAGCTTGTACTAGTTGTCCCCCTTCAAATTTGCCCGCCGTTGTTGGCTCCCTTCCCGCTCAACATTTGGGAAGAGGACCAGGGCCTATATAAGTACAGCTAGCCACCACAGGGAGGGGGATCGAGCAATTCATCGGCTCCTCGCACCACAAGTTCATACACACAAGAACACCTCAACCTCAGGAGGCTGTTCTTCCCTTGTACTGTTATCATCAGCCCAAGAGGCAATCCACCACCACCACACTGGAGTAGGGTATTACACCACAACGGTGGCCCAAACCAGTATAAACCTCATGTCTCTTTCTATGTTGTGAGTTCGTCAAGTTCGTCCGCAAGATCTTAGTGAGCTAGAGCATAGATCGGTAGGAGGGAAAGACTACGCGCGCACCCCAGTGTTCGAACCTTAAGGGTTTGCCGGAACCCCACATCCGACAGCTGCAACAGCATTCATTACCCCATACGGGCCATTCCGCTTCAACACCATGCCCTTCGGGCTCAAGAATGCCGGCACCACATATCAACGCATGATTCAAACATGCCTGGAGAAACAGATCAGCTAAACAGTTGAAGCTTATGTGGACGACGTCGTCATCAAAACTAGGCACGTCGAAACACTAATAGACGATTTACATCTCACATTCGACAACCTCCGCGCGTATGACATTAAGCTCAATCCGGAAAAATTGTGTTTTCGGCATCCCCGCTGGAAAACTGCTGGGCTTCATTGTTTCCAATAGAGGAATTGAAGCAAATCCAGCCAAAATCCGAGCTCTGTCACAATTGTCTATGCTAATAGACCTTAAACAAGTCCAAAAACTCGCGGGTTGCGTGGCAGCTCTAAGCCGCTTTATCTCCAGATTGGGAGAAAAAGCACTATCACTCAATCGCCTTCTACGGCGAACCGATCACTTCGAGTGGACGGGCGCGGCAACAGCCGAACTGGAAGAAATAAAAACCCTCTAGCGAGCAACCCAATCCTAGCTGTGCCAAAACAACAGCGAACCCATGTTACTATACATATCAGCAACACATCAGGTGGTGAGCGTCGTACTCGTCATTGAACGAGAACAGGACGGACACAAATTCCCGCTTCAGAAGCCAGTATACTACGTATCCACTGTCCTTACACCCTGCAAATCCCAGTACCCCCATTATCAAAAGATAGCATACGCGGTCTTCATGGCATCCCGAAAGCTACGACACTACTTCCAGGAGTGCTCGATCACGGTGGCTTCTGAAGTACCACTCAACGACATAATAAACAACCGTGATGCCACAGGCCGGATTGCCAAATGGGCCATTGAGCTCCTTCCATTTGATATTACATACAAACCACGTCGAGCCATTAAATCCCAAGTACTGGCTGACTTAATTCGCCGAATGGACAGAGGCCAAACTCCCTAAAGAGTACGGCACATATTCCAATTGGGTTATGTATTTTGATGGCTCCAAAATGCTGGCAGGGCTAGGAGCGGGCGTCGTTTTAACGTCCCCCACTGGAGACGTCGTTCAGTACGTACTCCAAATACTATACACAGACTCCAATAACGCAGCCGAATATGAAGCCTTATTGCATGGTCTCCGGATGGATGTCTCCATGGGCATATAGCGCATGGAAGTGCACGGGGACTCAAACCTTGCAATATCTCAAATAAATGGAGACTTTGATGCCAAAGATCCGAAGATGGCAGCTTATCGTAATGCCGTCCTAAAAATGTCGGCTCGGTTCGTGGGGCTTGAGTTCCATCACGTGGCCCGAGAAAGTAATCAAGCGGCAGACGTTCTTGCTCGTATAGGCGCCAAGCGTGACCCCGTCCCACCTAATATCTTTTCGGGAAGGCTTTTTAAGCCATCCGTGGTGTGGCAGGGGGGAAAGCAACAACACTAGTCCGGATCCAAACACAACCCCAGATTCTGAACACACTGATATCATCGGAGGCTCAGCCACCGAAATAACACCATCCGCACATATCATTATGGCAGTCATTGCCCCATGGACCGAACCCTTCTTGGCCTACCTTAATAGGAAGGAACTTCCTGAGGATCGGAATGAGGCCCGCCGAATTGTCTGGCGTTCGAAGGCCTACAAGGTTCACAACGGAGAACTCTATAAGAAAAGCGCTACCGGAGTCCTTGAAAGATGTATCTCTGAGGAGGAGGGGCGGCAGCTCCTGGCTGAGATTCACGCCGGTCTTGGCGGGCACCATGCCGCAGCTCAGGCCCATGTTAGCAAGGCCTTCCGTGCAGGGTTTTATTGGCCGATGCACATGACCTTGTCCAACATTGCATCGGATGCCAACTCTTCGCCAACCAAAGCCATATGCCCCCCACTGCCCTACAAACAATCCCCATCACTTGGCCTTTTGCGGTCTGGGGACTGGACATGGTTGGACCCCTTAAAGGAGGTAGCCATAAGAAAAAATATCTGCTGGTCATGGTGGATAAATTCACTAAGTGGATAGAGGCCAAACCAGTTAAAACGGCCGAATCCGGGCCGGTGATAGAATTTATATCCGGCGTTGTACAACGTTACAGTGCTCCGCACAGTATAATCACCGATGACGGCTCCAACTTCACAGCCGATGAAGTGAAAACCCGGTGCGCCAAATTGGGCATCAAGCTCGATTACGCCTCTGTCTATCACCCACAGACAAACGGTCAAATCGAAAGAGCCAATGGTCTTATTATGAGCGGCATTAAGCCTAGACTAGTGCAGTCTTTGAAGGAATCAGGCAAGCACTGGGTTGAGGAGCTCGACTCTGTACTCTGGGGGCTGCGGACCACGCCCAATCGCACTACCGGATACACACCTTTCTTCATGGTGTACGGCACAGAGGCAGTACTACCCTGCGACATTATTCATGACTCACCTCGAGTGCGCATGTACGAAGAGAGAGAGGCCAAGCTCGATCAGCAGGACAGCCTAGATGCCCTGGAGGAGGAGCGCGACGTCGCAAAATCCCGTTCCGCATTTTATCAACAACAGGCTCGTAGGTATCAAAGCAGAGAAGTGCGGGGCGAAACGTATAACGTCGGCGAACTCGTTCTACGCCTGCCGGAGAAGAAAGAGGACAAACTCAAGCCCAAGTGGGAGGGTCCCTTCATCATTGACGAAGTTCTGACCGGAGGGGCGTACCGCCTGCGTGATGCATCAGACAATCGCCTAGAGCCGAACCCCTAGAACACGGCCAGACTCTGAAGATTCTATGCCTAGCGCCAAACTCTTTGTTTGTTTCCTTCTCCCTATTGTTTCCATTACTTTTTCCTCTCTTTTTTCTTTTTCCCTTTTAGCCTTAAAGATTTTCGTGAGGTTAAACCATGCACCTGTGACATACACATCCTCAAATATGTGCGTCCATTATACCTGGGGGCTTCTTGGACGGAAGCTTATTATTGTTATTTTCCGAGCATCAAGCTCATCACATATGTGTGTTTTCCCGATATTTACCTTTTATTTGTCATTATATGCATCGATATGACTTAAGTTTTGGCCAAGCTGGGTTGCCTGGCTCCTGTGCTTATGCCCTACATTCCCGTTAGTTCGTCTAGGGCATAAAGGGAGCACCTTTGCGATTGTTACTGCCGGGTCATTCGGATGTGTACCTCAGACTGGGTGAAGCCGAAAGCTAGCATTCTTAAGGGAATATTCGGTCGGTGAACTAAAGATGTTTTTGCATTCATCCCATCGTGAACCCCCAGAATCTATACACATTGTGATTTCTTCATCACAGTCCGGACATGCACATCGATGCATGCACACCCAGGGAAAGGAACCCTTAACAGAACTATTCTCTCTGGAAGATGTTTCTTACACTCTCAATGTAATATAACATAACTAGCCGGATAATTGTTTGTTCAAGAAACTATGACCCCTACGTCTGGTTTCCATGCATACCCGGTCTACTCGGCTGCTCTGGTATTCAGAAATACTCCGCACCTTTGGGTCCAGAGGTCGAAGCGAAAAGGTCTGCCATGACAATCATTTTACAATCTAGCTAGAATTGCGTATGCAAAGGAAAGTACATAGTCACTTAGGACTTAAAAACTTCCTCCTCTATGCCATCCAGCAGGCTATCTAACTTACAATCCTGCTGGTAATACTTGGCGGCTACTGTTACTTGGTCATACACAAAACTAATGGGAATTTCTTCCCAATTTGACCCTACCAGTCCGAACCGGGCCATGTGATTTGGATCCATCTTGGTATACCGCGTTTTCACCATGGCCCAGGCCTCTCGCGCACCCTCTCGGCAGGCCGATATCTTCCATAGTCGGATACGCCGCCGCGCTCCCTTGAACAGATCTACAAGCTCCTCCATACTCCCTGGAGGGGAGGCGAATGGCCATAAGGCCTTGGCTACACTCCTCATTGCCTGCCGAGCTTGCTCGTGCAATTGCGATAGCCCTTGTAGAAGATCACTTGATGATCCGGACACCTCCTCTTCAGGACGTCCCGTCAACATACCTGCAATCATAGCTATATCAACTACTTTTACCTCCAAACTATTATAAGGTAAAATCCGGCCACGTACTGAATATGCCGCCTCGCAGCTTTTTATTCTCCTTCACGAAGTCGGCTAGCTGGGCCCGCACATCTTTCCGTTCTTCGCCCAGTTTGGTGTTTGAGTCCTGGAGTTTGTTTTTCTCCTATCTGACTCGGGCCAGGACACGCTCACCTGCGGCGTGCAGTCTTTTCGACCCTTTTTCCTCCAGTTGATCAGATGATCCTGTTATGAGAGAAAAACGCAATGTTAGCACAGTCGCTATACAATAACTGTTTCTCGATGGAGGGAAATATTACCGGAGGACGCCTCCTTGGATTTTTCCAGTTCGGCGGTCACTGCGTTTAACTGCGTCCGGCACTTTTCTAGCTCTTGGGCCAGCAAGTCGTTCTTCTCCGAAAGAACCTGATTATGCAGCGATCCTCAAATCAGTTGTCCCAACTACTTTAAGTCTCGGGCCATCGGGCATACGGTTATCATACTAAGTCACAGTAAACTTACCTGCACATCTTTTAAATGTTGCTTTGTGGCTCCGCTAAGCCCATCTCGAGCAGCTCAGATGTATGCATCAGCCGAGCTGAAGGCATTAAATGCCTCTTTAGAACAGCGGGGATCTCGTAAAATGGCCCTCCAGCACCGATCATTCATGGTGCTCTCCACTTCCGAGTTGGTGACGGACATGTTTTCCGAGCCCTCGGCCGAAGGACAGTCTAGCGTCACTCCCATATCGGCCCCCGTCCCATCGGCTAGGGATGGATCCTGGCTGTTGGGAGTATTACTGCCCGGACCCCCAGACATAGTCCGGCGGACTCTTTTCCTGATACAGGACGAACATGAAAGTCACAGTTGGATGCGACTATTAAATAACATATCTGCAAACCCATACCTCTTTGACGAGGACCGGCCTGTGTCTTCATTTGCCTTCCTCTTCAAAGGCTTGCCCGGCGCGGGAGCCGCTCTCTTCGGAGTCGCTCCTGGAGTAGCACCGGTTTAACGCCTCCTTGAAGCTAACGAAACAGTGCGGTGGGTGAGGCGGAACGAGGGAACCCTTTCGGGGGAGATGTCTTTTGACTACTTACGTGTGAAGTGGGGAGAAGACCAGGATAATCGGCGATGATGGCCACTTTGGTGCCATTGTAGCTCGCCTGGTAAAACACGCCATTCTCGAGCACCACGAATATATCTGGATCCTCTTTGGATCCAGGGTCAATGTCCTAATCGTGGACCTCGGGCTGCGGGGCGGGGCTGTAAAGCCCTTCGGAAATCTTTCGCCAGTGGTGTTATCAATGGGTGGGTTAGTATTCGTTAAACAGGGAGTGAAATGAGTAGAGCAGAAGAGCTGGGGCTTACCCAGCTAGGAGGATTGTACATGGAATATCCTTCTCTGTGCGTGATGCGCAGGAACTCCTCTTCCTCACCCTTGAACAGTTCAGCCAATATTTTGGCTAGGGCGACAGGGGTGTCTGGACCTTTCCTGCCGCAGCGGGAGGCGTCATCTTCCCCATTGTAGTTCCACATGGGAAGTCCTCTGTATTGGAGTGGCTAGACCCCCCGCTCTATGGAGGTCGCCATTGCTTCAACTATAGTACATCCGGACTGCGCGAGCGTCCTGATCTTGCTCAGGAGTTGACGAACTTCCGCACCATCTTCCTCCTCGAGGCTCCGAGGATGCCAGCGGTGGCGTTTCTTCAGAGGGACACTTGTAAACTCGAGGAGACCCCTCCGGACTGGATCTAGAAGTACGACGTCCTCAATATAAAACCACTCAGAGGTCCACTCTTTAGACGCCTTCTCTGGCATGCGGGATAGGTATCCGGTCTCGGCAATGCGCCATATTTCGGCTCCGCCCACTTCAAATATTGATCCTTCGTGGTTACGCGGTATAAGGCAGAACAACTTTCTCCACAGTTAAAAATGGGCATCAATACCCAGAAATAGTTCGCATAAAGCAACATAACCCACGATATGCAGAATAGAGGCAGGCGTAAAGTTGTGCAGTTGGAGGCCATAATATTCCAGTAGCCCTTGGAGGAACGAATGAATTGGAAATCTGACGCCTCTTAGCAGATAGGGACAAAACACACTCGTTACCACCCCGGATGGATAGGGGAAATCCTCTGCTTGGGTCTTACTATCAAAGGAGGTCAACCCTACTCGAACAGGGACCAGATCCGCAGGGGGGAGAAACCCCTGCGTTTGTAGTTTCACTAGCTGACCATGGGATACGGAGCACTTTTCCCACTCGCCTCTCTCTGGGCCACAGGGACGGGAGGAGGGGCAGGGAAGGCTGGACATATTGAGTGTTCTTTCCTGGCAACCTTTGAGGATTTTCTCCGCAAGATGATTGAATGGATCTGGGATCCCATCTCGTTAAATAGACGTTGTGCCTCGCGTGGTAGGGGTGTTATGTGCAAAAATGCCCTGATCTCTCACATCCGCTCGACGCGTGGAAGCTGAAGTTGTTGATACACAGAAGCCGAGGGGTACGACATTGAATGGAAGGCCGAATACATTACTTAAAGGTCATCGGAGGAGGAACCCGCCTTGCAATGTCGAAGACAATCTATGAGCCGAACACCTCGTCATTGAAGACTGGTTCGGGGGCTACTGAGGGAGTCCTGGGCTAAGGGGTCCTCGGGCATCCGGCCTGTTAGCCATGGGCCGGATTGATGGGCTGTGAAGATGCGAAGACCGAAGACTGCACCTGTGTCCGGATGGGACTCTCCTTGGCGTGGAAGGCAAGCTTGGCGACCAAATATGTAGATCCTTTCCTTTGTAACCGACCTTGTGTAACCCTAGGTCTCTCCGGTGTCTATATAAACCGGAGAGCTTAGTCCGGATGGAGGAGATACTCATTACCATAGTCCTATAGGCTAGACTTCTAGGGTTTAGCCATTATGATCTCGTGGTAGATCAACTATTGTAATACTCATATTCATCAAGATCAATCGAGCAGGAAGTAGGGTATTACCTCCATAGAGAGGGCCCGAACCTGGGTAAAACATTGTGTCCCCTGTCTCCTGTTACCATCGACCTTAGACGCACAGTTCGGGACCCCCTACCCGAGATTCGCCAGTTTTGACACCCACAGGACCCCTGGGCATCGCGACCCAGTGGCATAATTGGTCACTTAGCCCCTCACCCCTTGGTCTCGTCCTGGTGATCCGGATGCCCCAACGACGGCTGAGGTATGCGAGGGGCTGGGCCTTGCCGACGCAGAACGCTAAAACCTACACCCGCATCTCCTTCCTGAGGGTTGTTCATACGTCAAGGGGGACTCCTGAGCATCGCGACTCAGGAGCCTCACTGGTCATGTAGCCCCTCACCCCTTGGTCTCGTCCTAGTGATCTGGATGACCCAATGGCGGCTGAGGTATGCGTGCCGTCGGGCCCTGCCGACGCAGAACACTAAAGCCAAATGGAAAGGAAATCACGGAACCCTAGCAAATTATTACAAAACATATTGTCTCTTAAAAGCTCAAAGCATAAGTTCTTACGCCTCCACGAGGCACGATAAATGTTGCAGGATTAAAATAGGGGGAAGCGCAGGCTTCGAGCCCCTTCCTCAGCCTTGGACACCACCATTGCCCGCCTGGGGAGGCGCGCCATCGACAACGTCACCGCCGTCCTTGCCATCAGCTACAGCAGCAGGGTCGACATAGAGTAACTTCTGCAGCAAGGCCTCCACCTGCTTCTTCACGGCCTCGGCGACAGCATGGAACTCAGGATCCACAGGTTTGTGCAACGCACCAAGGTCAAAGCTGGGGTCCCGAAGATGGAGGTGGCTGAAGATGCGCATCGCGGCAGAGGGAAAATAGAAGAAGAGAACCTTGAAGAAGCCCGGCCATAGGGCGTCACCGACAACGTCGGGTGGATGCCGCTGCCATGCTACGCGCGCGGCGAGAGCTCGGCGGCCCATAGCTATCGTCGTCGCTGGACTCCGGAGAGTCGTTGGATTCTCGGGAGTCGCTGCTGTTGCTGGAGGAGCTACTGGCAAGTCCGAGGGCAAGTTTAGTGCCCGTGGCCGCGCCGTATAGATCGCCTCTTCCGGAGCAGCACTCCAGGCGTCGGTCGTCTTCGTCGAAGACCTTGAAGAAAAGCGTGGAGGCTCCGTCAAACTCGAAGTGGATGGCGAGGCCCCCCTCCAGACAGCAGGCGCAGGCGTTCTCGCCCCATCCTCGAGTCATGAAGACGTCGCCCGGGGGGACGACCTCGACCTCCGCTTCTGTGGCTTGGCTGCAGCACCCGGCGTGTTGCAGCCACAGCTCGGCGGCCCCCCTCGGCGGTATCCCCTCGGTGAAGAACCCCGGGAGCCAGATCCATGTGCGCAGCGGCATCGCCACCCACACCACGAACTCGCGTGACGTACCCCCAGCGTGAGTTCGCAAGCCGGCTGGCCGGGCAGCCACGACATGTCCTCCGCGTCCCCGACCTACGCTGCACCGGGCGGTGCCCCTCTCCAGGGCTCTGTGCGCGAGTGTACATGGGGATCGAGAAGCCCGGTGGAGGCCGCTCGTACCAAGGCCGTGTCACCACCTGCCCCACGCCGGCGTCACGGGAGCGGCCAAGCCTTTTCTTCAGTGGGAGTGGCCCGGACTCCACCCAAGGAGTTTTCCCCTTCTCCGTGATACGTCTCCAACGTATCTATAATTTTTGATTGCTCCATGCTATATTATCTACTGTTTTGGACATTATTGGGCTTTATTATTCACTTTTATATTATTTTTGGGACAAACCTATTAGTCGGAGGCCCAGCCCAGAATTGCTGTTTTTTTGCCTATTTCAGAGTTTCGCAGAAAAAGAACATCAAACGGAGTCCAAACGGAATGAAACCTTCGAGAACATGATTTTCAGAACGAATATGATCCAGGAGACTTGGACCCTACGTCAAGAAATGAAGGAGGAGGCCACAAGGTAGGGGGGCGTGCCTACCCCCTCAGGGCGCGCCCTCCACCCTCGTGGGCCCCCTGTTGCTCCACCGACGTACTCCTTCCTCCTATAATATACCCACGTACCCCCAAACGATCAGAAACGGAGCCAAAAACCTAATTCCACCGCCGCAACCTTCTGTACCCACGAGATCCCTTGGGGCCTGTTCCGGAGCTCCGCCGGAGAGGGCATCGATCACGGAGGGCTTCTACATCAACACCATAGCCCCTCCGATGAAGTGTGAGTAGTTTACCTCAGACCTTCGGGTCCATAGTTATTAGCTAGATGGCTTATTCTCTTTTTGGATCTCAATACAATGTTCTCCCCCTCTCTCGTGGAGATATATTCGATGTAATCTTCTTTTGTGGTGTGTTTGTTGAGACCGATGAATTGTGGGTTTATGATCAAGTTTATCTATGAACAATATTTGAATCTTCTCTGAATTCTCTTATGTATGATTGGTTATCTTTGCAAGTCTCTTCGAATTATCAGTTTGGTTTGGCCTTTAGATTGATCTTTCTTGCAATGGGGAAGTGCTTAGCTTTGGGTTCAATCTTGCGGTGTCCTTTCCAAGTGATGAGGGGCAGCAAGGCACGTATTGTATTGTTGCCATCGAGGATAACAAGATGTTTTTTTTATCATATAGCATGAATTTATCCCTCTACATCATGTCATCTTGCTTAAGGCGTTACTCTGTTCTTATGAACTTAATACTCTAGATGCATGCTGGATAGCGGTCGATGTGTGGAGTAATAGTAGTAGATGCAGGCAGGAGTCGGTCTACTTCTCTCGTACGTGATGCCTATATACATGATCATACCTAGATATTCTCATAACTATGCTCAATTCTGTCAATTGCTCAACAGTAATTTGTTCACCCACCGTAAAATACTTATGCTCTTGAGAGAAGCCACTAGTCAAACCTATGGCCCCCGGGTCTATCTTCATCATGTTAATCTTCCAACACTTAGTTATTTCCTTTGCTTTTTACTTTGCTTTTATTTTACTTTGCATCTTTATCACAAAAATACCAAAAATATTATCCTATCATATCTATCAGACCTCACTCTCGTAAGTGACCGTGAAGGGATTGACAACCCCTTATCGCGTTGGTTGCGAGGATTTATTTGTTTGTGTAGGTGCGAGGGACTCGCGCGTAGCCGCCTACTCGATTGATACCTTGGTTCTCAAAAACTGAGGGAAATACTTACGCTACTTTGCTGCATCACCCTTTCCTCTTCAAGGGAAAACCAACGCAGTGCCCAAGAGGTAGAAAGAAGGATTTCTGGCGCCGTAGCCGGGGAGGTCTACACAAAAGTCAACATACCAAGTACCCATCACAACCCTTATCTCCCACATTACATTATTTGCCATTTTCCTCTCGTTTTCCTCTCCCCCACTTCGCCCTTGCCGTTTTATTCGCCCTCTCTTTTCCGTTTGCCATCTTCTTTTTGCCCTCGCTCTTTCTGTCGCTATGTCTAAAATTGGGGAAATTATTGCCGTTATGGACAATAATAATAATATCATGGAAAATTCTGATGCTCCTGCTGAAGAACCCCCTACCTTGCATACAAAAAGATTTCGAATTGGTAGTGGTAATATTATTGGAAAATGAGTTATTCAAGATTTCTTTACTTGTGTTGGTGCTTTGCCTTCTATGGGCAGTTCCATTCTTCATAGAACTAGTAGTCTTGCTGACGCTATTTCCATGCTTATAGTTGAACTTGAAAGGCAATTTATGCACTTGCACCCTTGCATACAAAGGATTTTCCTAGAATTTTCAAATATAGAGCATTCTTCTGTTAAGCGTGCCGCTACTATCTTTTTGGCTAATGAGTTCAGATTTATAATAAAAGAGGCCAAAGAAATCTTTGCGCATAATAGGGTGGACGCTGGCCGTCCTCCCATAGAAGCTATCATCTTCGATCAAGAAGAAATAATGCGTTTTCAATCTCTAGACTATGTTGCTTTCAATGAAAACCTTAGAAAAAAGGTCCCTATCAAGGTTCTAGTTGATAAAATTTCTGAACTTAATGATGATTTGGCTATTCGAAATAATGAGCTAGGATATTCTCTCGAGTATAGGCTCACAAAGTTCTGTCAAAAGAATGCTTATAATGATGAATTGGTTGTGCAATATGAAGGGCCGAAGGAGGAACCTATACCTCCTAAATTGATCTTGGGGACTTTTGTCCCATTAAATTTAGCCCGTTTGATTACTTTTGCTTGCCTCAAAGAAAACTTCCTGCCGAACGTAGAGAGTACGAAATGAGTTTCACTGATTTATCCTATTACTATGGCACTACCTAGATCTATCCTTGCTTTTATGCCTAGCTAGGGGCGTTATACGATAGCGCTTGTTGGGAGGCAACCCAATTTTATTTTTTAGTTTTTTGCTTTTTGCTTATGTTTAGGAACAAATATTTTATCTAGCCAATAGTTAGATGTGTTTTTATGTTTTAATTAGTGTTTGTGCCAAGTTAAACCTATAGGATCTTCTTGGATGATAGTTATTTGATCTTGCTGTAATTTCCAGAAACTTTCTGTTCAGGAAAATAATTGTTAAAAATCAGCAGAATGTGATAAAATACTGATTTAAATTGCTACTGATCAATAAACAAATTGTCTAGGTCTTCCTATTTTGGCTGATTTGTTGGAGTTCCAGAAGTTTGTGTTAGTTACAGATTACTACAGACTGTTCTGTCTTTGACAGATTCTGTTTTTCGTGTGTTGTTTGCTTGTTTTGATGAATCTATGGCTAGTAAAATAGTTTATAAACCATAGAGAAGTTGGAATACAGTAGGTTTAACACCAATATAAATAAAGAATGAGTTCATTTCAGTACCTTGAAGTGGTCTTTTGTTTTCTTTCGCTAACGGAGCTCACGAGATTTTCTGTTAAGTTTTGTGTTGTGAAGTTTTCAAGTTTTGGGTGAAAAATTTGATGGATTATGGAACAAGGAGTGGCAGGAGCCTAAGCTTGGGGATTCCCATGGCACCCCAAGATAATCTAAGGACACCATAAAGCCAAAGCTTGGGGATGCCCCGGAAGGCATCCCCTCTTTCATCTACTTCCATCGGTAACTTTACTTAGAGCTATGTTTTTATTCACCACATGATATGTGTTTTGCTTGGAACGTCTTGTATGATTTGAGTCTTTGCTTTTTAGTTTACCACAATCATCCTTGCTATATATACCTTTTGAGAGAGCCGTACATGATTTGGAATTTGTTAGAATACTCTATGTGCTTCGCTTATATCTTTTGAGTTATATAGTTTTGCTCTAGTACTTCACTTATATCTTTTAGAGCACGGTGGTGGATTTGTTTTATAGAAACTATTGATCTCTCATGCTTCACTTAGATTATTTTGAGACTCTTATATAGCATGGTAATTTGCTTGAATAATCCTAATATGCTTGGTATTCAAGATTAGTAAAAACTTTCTTATAAGTGTGTTGAATACTAAGAAAAGTTTGATGCTTGATAATTGTTTTGAGATATAAAGATGGTGATATTAGAGTCGTGCTAGTTGAGTAGTTGTGAATTTGAGAGATACTTGTGTTAAAGTTTGTGATTCCCGTAGCATGCACGTATGGTGAACCGTTATGTGATGAAGTCGGAGCATAATTTGTTTATTGATTGTCTTCCTTATGAGTGGCGGTCGGGGACGAGCCATGGTCTTTTCCTACCAATCTATCCCCCTAGGAGCATGCGCGTAATACTTTGCTTTGATTACTTGTAGATTTTTGCAATAAGTATATGAGTTCTTTGTGACTAATGTTGAGTCCATGGATTATACGCATTCTTCTTCCTTCCACCATTGCTAGCCTCTCTAATACCGCGCACTTTTCGCCGGTATCATACACCCACCATAAACCTTCCTCAAAACAGCCACCATACCTACCTATCATGGCATTTCCATAGACATTCCGTTTATTATGACACGATCCATCATTGTCATATTTCTTAGCATGATCATGTAGTTGACATCGTATTTGTGGCAAAGCCACCGTTCATAATTCTTTCATACATGTCAGTCTTGATTCATTGCATATCCCGGTACATCGCCGGAGGCATTCATATAGAGTCATATTTTGTTCTAAGTATCGAGTGGTAATTGTTGAGTTGTAAGAAAATAAAAGTGTGATGATGATCATTTTTAGAGCATTGTCCCAAGTGAGGAAAGGATGATGGAGACTATGATTCCCCCACAAGTCAGGATGAGACTCCGGACAAAAAAAAAGAGGCCATAAAAAGAAGAAGAAGAAAAGGCCCAAATAAAAAAAATGAGAGAAAAAGAAGAAGGGACAATGTTACTATCCTTTTACCACACTTGTGTTTCAAAGTAGCACCATGATCTTCATGATAGAGAGTCTCTCATTTTGTCACTTTCATATACTAGTGGGAATTTTTCATTATAGAACTTGGCTTGTATATTCCAATGATGGGCTTCCTCAAAATGCCCTAGGTCTTCGTGAGCAAGCGAGTTGGATGCACACCCACTTAGTTTCTTTTGTCGAGCTTTCATATACTTATAGCTCTAGTGCATCCGTTGCATGGCAATCCCTACTCACTCACATTGATATCTATTGACGGGTATCTCCATAGTCCGCTGATACGCCTTAGTTGATGTGAGACTATCATCTCCCTTTTGTCTTCTCCACAACCACCATTCTATTCCACATATAGTGCTATGTCCATGGCTCACGCCATGTATTGCATGAAGATTGAAAAAGTTTGAGAACGTCAAAAGTATGAAACAATTGCTTGGCTTGTCATCGGGGTTGTGCATGATTTAAATACTTTGTGTGGTGAAGATAGAGCATAGCCAGACTATATGATTTTGTAGGGATAACTTTCTTTGGCCATGTTATTTCGAGAAGAGATGATTGCTTCGTTAGTATGCTTGAAATATTATTATTTTTATGTCAATATTAAACATTTGTCTTGAATCTTTCGGATCTGAATATTCATACCACAATTAAGAAGAATTACAAAGAAATTATGCCAAGTAGCACTCGGCATCAAAAATTTTATTTTTATCATTTACCTACTCGAGGACGAGCAGGAATTAAGGTTGGGGATGCTTGATACGTCTCCAACGTATCTATAATTTTTGATTGCTCCATGCTATATTATCTACTGTTTTGGACATTATTGGGCTTTATTATTCACTTTTATATAATTTTTGGGACGAACCTATTAACTAGAGGCCCAGCCCAGAATTGCTATCCTATTTCAGAGTTTCGCAGAAAAAGAATATCAAACAGAGTCCAAACGGAATGAAACCTTCGGGAACGTGATTTTCAAAACGAATATGATCCAGGAGACTTGGACCCTGCGTCAAGAAATAAAGGAGGAGGCCACGAGGTAGGAGGGGCGCGCCTACCCCCCCCCCCCCCAGGGTGCACCCTCCACCCTCGTGGGCCCCCTGTTGCTCCACCGATGTACTCCTTCCTCCTATATATACCTACGTACACCCAAACTATCAGAAACGGAGCCAAAAACCTAATTCCACCGCCGCAACCTTCTGTACCCACGAGATCCCATCTTGGGGCCTGTTCCGGAGCTCCGCCGGAGAGGGCATCGATCACGGAGTGCTTCTACATCAACACCATAGCCCCTCCGATGAAGTGTGAGTAGTTTACCTCAGACCTTCGAGTCCATAGTTATTAGCTAGATGGCTTCTTCTCTCTTTTTGGATCTCAATACAATGTTCTCCCCTCTCTCATGGAGATATATTCGATGTAATCTTCTTTTGCAGCAGTGTTTGTTGAGACCGATGAATTGTGGGTTTATGATCAAGTTTATCTATGAACAATATTCGAATCTTCTCTGAATTCTCTTATGTATGATTGGTTATCTTTGCAAGTCTCTTCGAATTATCAGTTTGGTTTGGCCTACTAGATTGATCTTTCTTGCAATGGGAGAAGTGCTTAGCATTGGGTTCAATCTTGCGGTGTCCTTTCCCAGTGACAGTAGGGGCAGCGAGGCACGTATTGTATTGTTTCCATCGAGGATAACAAGATGGGATTTTTATCATATTGCATGAATTTATCCCTCTACATCATGTCATCTTACTTAAGGCGTTACTCTGTTCTTATGAACTTAATACTCTAGATGCATGCTGGATAGCGGTCGATGTGTGGAGTAATAGTAGTAGATGCAGTGTGAGTCGGTCTATTTGTCTCGGACGTGATGCCTATATACATGATCATACCTAGATATTCTCATAACTATGCTCAATTCTGTCAATTGCTCAACAGTAATTTGTTCACCCATCGTAAAATACTTATGCTCTTGAGAGAAGCCACTAGTGAAACCTATGGCCCCCGGGTCTATCTTCATCATGTTAATCTTCCAACACTTAGTTATTTCCTTTTCTTTTTTTACTTTTCTTTTATTTTACTTTGCATCTTTATCATAAAAATACCAAAAATATTATCCTATCATATCTATCAGATCTCACTCTGTAAGTGACCGTGAAGGGATTGACAAGCCCTTATCGCGTTGGTTGCGAGGATTTATTTGTTTGTGTAGGTGCGAGGGACTCGCGCGTAGCCTCCTACTGGATTGATACCTTGGTTCTCAAAAACTGAGGGAAATACTTACGCTACTTTGCTTCATCACCCTTTCCTCTTCAAGGGAAAACCAACGCAATGCTCAAGAGGTAGCACTCCGCCGCGGAAAACCTCCTTATCGGCGCCATGGATGCTGTAGCAAGACGGCGAGACAAGGAAGAAGAAGGAAGAGCTGGCAGTGAGAAGCGGAGACACCACGTCCCATCGAGCACTAGACGCCGGCCGAGGCCGCAGGCGGTTAGGGCTCGCTGCGCTCCACCCTTGCCCTTTGGCTTCGCCTCGAAGCCAAGTCTGAGCGCGCCTTGGTCCCGGGGGCCACTGTCGGTGTTCTGGGAACCGGGGTACCCAGATTTGCCTACCTGCGGCCCCTGGCGTAGCTCCATTGACGTCCTGGTACGGTCCATCTTCAGCACCAACAAGACAAGACCCTCACGAGGGGCCCAGCCTCGCGAGGCAGACAACGCCAAGACCTCCAGAAGGAGCGGCCTCCTTAGGCTGGCCCCTGAGGAGCGAAGATTTCTATGCGAGCCCTCATCTCGTGAGGTTCGGGTGACGCGAGCCATGACGACCAAGGCCAGGTGGGCGCTAGCCAGCGCAGTACAACAGGTTTCCTCTTTGGTGCTAAAGAGACAAGCGCAGGCGTGGAATCCCGAGGCATCAACCAAAGGTTTCCATTTCCATGCTACAAGACCAGGACTGCCAGGACGGCAGGACAGAGGTCATCGCTGAGCCCACCACGGCGTCACGACCAGAGGCTTTGTAGGCGAAGACTACCTTTTGTCAGGATAGGATGTAGTAGTTGTCTCCCTTCGAATTTGGCCATTGTGTGATCCCTTCCCACCTTCATTTTGGGAAGAGGACCAGGGCCACTATAAGTATAGCCTAGCCACCACCATAGAAGGGGGACGATGGATCCGGATCCAGACCATCCTCACCCTCACAGCTCACACAAACACAAGAACACACCTGAGTTTGTTCTTCCACGGTACTAGTTCATCCACAGCCCACCTCGAGGCTAATCCACCACAAAGCAGGATTAGGGTATTACACCGCAAGGTGGCCCGAACCTGGGTAAATTGCCTTGTTCCATTTCCCTCTAGTTCATCGAGCTAGGTCATGGGATCGACGAGTTGGCAGACTAGGGAGGTTGAGTTCTTCGCACGCACCCCAGAGTTCGAATCTATCCAGGGTCTGCGGAGCCCCGAATCCGACACACTATGAGCCAACTATAATAATAACCTGATTAATAATAACCCTGGTACGATGATGAGAAAGAGATTGGTTGTGATCGAGAGAGGATCATGGAAGTATCAAGGATACCGAAGTTGGTTGATCTTTATGTGATCATGAGAGGATCACGATGGTATCATGGATACCGAGGTTGGCAAGTGGATGTATGAGGTGTTTACAAGGTAACCGCCGAATAAGAGTAAGTTGGCGCATGATATGGTTTACCTGTTGCATGAAGTATCATCATGTTCATATGCTCATGCCATGCTAATGTTATCTTAGCCGTATCATGTTCAGTTTGTGCATGCCATGCATCATGTTCATGATTGCTTTAACCTGCTAATGCCATGTTGTTGTTTGTCTTGACTCCTTTTGGTTTATTGTGAGCTTGCAAGTACATTCAATGTACTGACCTAGCGTGTCATGCCAGTTTGCAGGTCATGCCTGGTTTGCTTGCTTGTTTGGTGTGGTTCCTGTGTTCGCGAGCTGTTACGTCTCCAACGTATCTATATTTTTTGATTGTTCCATGCTATTATATTATCCATCTTGGATGGTTTATATGCATTTATATGTTGTTTTATATGATTTTTCGGACAAACCTATTAACCAAGAGCCCAGTGCCAGTTTAAGTTTTTTCCTTGTCTTGAGTTTTACAGAAAAGGAATACCAAATGGAGTCCAATTGACGTGCCAATTTTTGATGATTTTTTATGGACCAAAAAAAGCCCCCGGAGTAAAATAGTTGGGCCAGAAGAGTCCCGAGCTGTCCACGAGGATGGAGGGCGCGCCCTACCCCCCGGGACACGTCCCCCTGCCTCGTGGACGACTCGGAGACCCTCCTGATGTGAGACCGATGCCAAAAATTCCTATAAATACAGAAACCCCCGAAAAGAAACCTAGATCGGGAGTTCCGCCGCCGCAAGCCTCTGTAGCCACCAAAAACCAATCGAGACCCTGTTCCGGCACCCTGCCGGAGGGGGGATCCCTCACCGGTGGCCATCTTCATCATCCCGGTGCTCTCCATGACGAGGAGGGAGTAGTTCACCCTCGGGGGTGTGTGTTTGTACCAGTAGCTATGTGTTTGATCTCTCTCTCTCTCTCTCTCTCTCTCTCTCTCTCTCTCGTGTTCTTGATTTGGCACGATCTTGATGTATCGCGAGCTTTGCTATTATAGTTGGATCTTATGATGTTTCTCACCCTCTACTCTCTTGTAATGGATTGAGTTTTCCTTTGAAGTTATCTTATCGGATTGAGTCTTTAAGGATTTGAGAACACTTGATGTATGTCTTGCATGTGCTTATCTATTGTGACAATGGGATATTCATGTGATCTACTTGATGTATGTTTTGGTGATCAACTTCCGAGTTCAGTGACCTTGTGAACTTATGCATAGGGGTTGGCACACATTTTCATCTTGACTCTCCGGTAGAAACTTTGGGGCACTCTTTGAAGTACTTTGTGTTGGTTTGAATATATGAATCTGAGATTGTGTGATGCATATCGTATAATCATACCCGCGGATACTTGTGGTGACATTGCAGTATCTAGGTGACATTAGGGTTTTGGTTGATGCGTGTCTTAAGGTGTTATTCTAGTACGAACACTAGGATAGATCGAACGGAAATAATAGCTTCATGTTATTTTACCACGGACTCTTGAATAGATCAATCACAAAGGATAACTTTGAGGTGGTTTCGTACCCTACAATAATCTCTTTGTTTGTTCTCCGCTATTAGTGACTTTGGAGTGACTCTTTGTTGCATGTTGAGGGATTGTTATATAATCTAATTATGTTATTATTGTTGAGAGAACTTGCACTAGTGAAAGTATGAACCCCAGGCCTTGTTTCCTAGCATTGCAATACCGTTTATGCTCACTTTTACCACTTGCTACCTTGCAATTTTTATATTTCCAGATTACAAAAACCTATATCTACCATCCATATTGCACTTGTATCATCATCTCTTTGCCGAACTAGTGCACCTATACAATTTACCATTGTATTGGGTGTGTTGGGGACACAAGAGACTCTTTGTTATTTGGTTGCAGGGTTGTTTGAGAGAGACCATCTTCATCCTACGCCTCCCACGGAATTATAAACCTTAGGTCATCCACTTGAGGGAAATTTGCTACTTTCCTACAAACCTCTGCACTTGGAGGCCCAACAACCTCTACAAGATGAAGGTTGTGTAGTAGACATCAAGCTCTTTTCTGGCGCCATTGCCGGGGAGGCTAGGTAAGCGGCACTAACACCTGAAAGCACAAGTGCTCCCTAGGTGGTTTTGGTAATTAATGACAACATATCTCTTGTTGGACTAACACTTTTATCTAGTATGTTTCAGATAAGTTCAACAATGGAGTGGCATGGACTAAAGGGTGTGGGAACTCCTTCAAGATGCTAAGGACAAAGGATTGGCTAAAGCTTCAAGCTCAAGACTCTTCATTTTACATTTTAGTGATCCAGGATCACATTGAGTCTATATGAAAAGCAAATACTATCAAGGAGGGATGAGGTGTTGATTAATGAGCCTCTTGCTTCAAAGTGCTTAGTGATATGCTCCAAATACCCTCAACTACTTTCCCATTTCCACACATATGTCCTAAACCTAAAGTCAAGCTCAACCCCACTGATTCTTTCTATCCGGCGCCACCGAGTTTGGATATCTTAGCCACTGCCACAAACCCTAGGCAAATCGGTCTCACCGATAGGGATCTCGGTCTCACCGAGATGGGATTGTAATCTCTCTATGTATGTTCATTATCAAAATCGGTCTCACCGGGTTTGAGCAATCGGTACTACCGAGATTACAATGCAAACTCTCTGGTTAACTTATTATCAAAATCGGTCCCACCGAGTTTGATAATCGGTCAAACCGAGTTTGACTGACCAACTCTCCGAAAGCTTATTACCAAAATCGGTCCCACCGAGTTTGTGTAATCGGTCTTACCGAGATTATGTTATGCCCTAACCCTAACCGAATCGGTCCCACCGAGTTGCATTCCGTCCCAATCAAAACCCTAACGGTCACTAGGTTTACTAAATCGGTCCGACCGAGTTTAACGATTCGTCCCACCGAGTTTGGTAAATTGTGTGTAACGGTTAGATTTTGTGTGGAGGCTATATATACCCCTCCACCTCCTCTTCATTCGTGGAGAGAGCCATCGACCGAACCTACACTTCCAAAGATCCTATTTCTGAGAGAGAACTACCTACTCATGTGTTGAGGCCAAGATATTCCATTCCTACCATATGAAGCTTGATCTCTAGCCTTCCCCAAGTTGCTTTCCACTCAAATCTTCTTTCCACCAGATCCAAAACCTATGAGAGAGAGTTGAGTGTTGGGGAGACTATCATTTGAAGCACAAGAGCAAGGAGTTCATCATCAACGCACCATTTGTTACTTCTTGAGAGTGGTGTCTCCTAGATTGGCTAGGTGTCACTTGGGAGCCTCCGACAAGATTGTGGAGTTGAACCAAGGAGTTTGTAAGGGCAAGGAGATCGCCTACTTCGTGAAGATCTACCGCTAGTGAGGCAAGTCCTTCGTGGGCGACGGCCATGGTGGGATAGACAAGGTTGCTTCTTCGTGGACCCTTCGTGGGTGGAGCCCTCCGTGGACTCCGCAGCCGTTACCCTTCGTGGGTTGAAGTCTCCATCAACGTGGATGCACGATAGCACCACCTATCGGAACCACGCCAAAAACATCCGTGTCTCCAAATTGCGTTTGAATCCTCCAATCCCTTCCCTTTACATTCTTGCAAGTTGCATGCTTTATTTTCCGCTGCTCATATACTCTTTGCATGCTTGCTTGCTATATGTTGTGAATGTTAAACTTGTGCCTAAACTCCACTCAAGCTTTAAAGAAACTTAAAAACTGCAACTTTGGTACTTTGAAGGTATATCCTTAGATCTTGCAATCGAATCTTTTAGTTTCTTTTTTTATCACTAGTTTAGTTTATAAAAGAAAACTACAAAAAATGGAATTGAGGTTACCTCATATGCTTCATCTTTTTAATGTCTTTCGTGAAAATAAGGATTCTGATAATTGTGCCAAAGTGTTAGAAGAAGAATGCATTAAAAAAATTGGCACTAAATCTTTGAATGATGAGCATGATTGCAATGTTTTTAATATGAATTCTTTCAATATCCACGATGCTAATGATATGCAAAGCCACAAGCTTGGGGATGCTATGTTTGATGAAGATGATATTTTTAGTCCCCCAAGTTTTGATGTGCAAATTTATTATGATGAAAGCATGCCTCCTATCTATGATGATTATTGTGATGACACGTATGCCATAAGAATAATGATAACCATGAAACTTGTCATCTTGATTTCAATTTTCAATCTCATGATAGTTATTTTCTTGAATTTGCTCCCACCATTCCGAATGAGAAGAATTTTGCTTATGTTGAGAGTAATAAATTTTGTATGCTTGTGGGTCATGAAAGGAATGATTTATGTGATGATTATATTGTTGAATTCATTCATGATTCTACTGAAAATTATTATGAGGGAGGAATATATGCTTGTAGGAGTTGCAATAATATAAAGTTTCCTCTCTATGTGTTGAAAATCTTGAAGTTATGCTTGTTTTACCTTCCTATGCAAGTTGATTCTTGTTCCCATAAGTTGTTTGCTCACAAAATCCCTATGCATAGGAAGTGGGTTAGGCTTAAATGTGCTTGTCATATGCTTCATGATGCTCTCTTTATGTTTCAATTCTTATCTTTTATGTGAGCATAATTGAAATCATCATGCCTAGCTAAAAAGGCAATAAAGAAAAGCGCGTGTTGGGAGACAACCCAATATTTACCTTTACTGTTTTTGTGTGTTCACATGATTATGCTACTGTAGTAATCATGTTTTATAGCTTTTGTTTCAATAAAGTGCCAAGTAAGACCTTTAGGATAGCTTACGGTGATAGTTGTATTGATCCTGCTGAAAATCAGAAACATTTGCGCCCAGTAAATTAGTTTTGATAATTCACAGAAACGTGCTTTTGATCTAATTATTTTTTCTATGGATTGGTACACAAATTTCTCTGGTCTTTGCTAATTTGGTAGAATTTTGGAGTTATAGAAGTATGGAAAGTTACCAGATTACTACAGACTGTTCTATTTTTGGCAGATTCTGTTTCGTTGTGTTGTTTGCTTATTTTGATGAATCCATGAGTAGTATCGGAGGATATGAACCATAGAGAAGTTGTAATACAGTTGATATTACACCAATATGAATTTAGAATGAGTTCACAACAGTACCTAAGTGGTGATTTATTTTCTTATACTAACGGAGCTTCCGAGTTTTCTGTTAAGTTTGTGTTGTGAAGTTTTCAAGTTTTGGGTAAAGATTCGATGGACTATGGAATAAGGAGTGGCAAGAGCCTAATATTGGGGATGCCCAAGGCACCCCAAGGTAATATTCAAGGACAACCAAGAGCCTAGGCTTGGGGATGCCCCGGATGGCATCCCCTCTTTCGTCTTCGTTCATAGGTAACTTTACTTGGGGCTATATTTTTGTTCACCACATGATAGGTGTTTTGCTTGGAGTGTCATTTTTTCTTGCTGTTTGAATAATATCCCAAGATCTTAAATTCCTAAATGTTAGAGAGTCTTCACATAGTTACATAATTATTCAACTACTCATTGATCTTCACTTATATCTTTCGGAGTAGTTTGTCGTTTGCTCTAGTGCTTCACTTATATCTTTTTAGAGCACGGCGGTGGTTTTATTTTGAAGAAATAGATGAACTCTCATGCTTCACTTATATTATTTTGAGAGTCTTTTAGAACAGCATGGTAATTTGCTTTGGTTATGAATTTAGTCCTAATATGATAGGCATCCAAGAGGGATATAATAAAAACTTTCATATAAAGTGCATTGAATACTATGAGAAGTTTGATTCCTTATGATTGTTTTGAGATATGAGGATGGTGATATTAGAGTCAAGCTAGTGAGTAATTGTGGATTGTATAAATACTTGTGTTAAAGTTTGTGATTCCCGTAGCATGCACGTATGGTGAACCGTTATGTGATGAAGTCGGAGCATGAGATATTTTTTGATTGTCTTCCTTATGAGTGGCGGTCGGGGACGAGCGATGGTCTTTTCTTACCAATCTATCCCCCTAGGAGCATGCGTGTAGTACTTTGTTTCGATGACTAATAGATTTTTGCAATAAGTATGTGAGTTCTTTATGACTAATGTTGAGTCCATGGATTATACGCACTCTCACCCTTCCACCATTGCTAGCCTCTCTAGTACCGCGCAACTTTCGCCGGTACCATAAACCCACCATTTGCCTTCCTCAAAACAGCCATCATACCTACCTATTATGGCATTTCCATAGCCATTCCGACATATATTGCCAAGCAACTTTGCACAGTTCCGTTTATTATGACACGCTCCATCATTGTCATATTGCTTTGCATGATCATGTAGTTGACATTGTATTTGTGGCAAAGTCGCCGTTCATAATTCTTTCATACATGTCACTCTTGAATCGTTGCACATCCCGGTACACCGCCAGTGGCATTCATATAGAGTCATATCTTGTTCTAAGTATCGAGTTGTAATTCTTGTTATGTAAGTAAATAAAAGTGTGATGGTCATCATTATTAAAGCATTGTCCCATGTGAGGAAAGGATGATGGAGACTATGATTCCCCCACAAGTCGGGATGAGACTCCGGAAGAAAAATAAAAAAAAGAGAAAAAAAGGCCATAAAAAGAGAAGGCCCAAAAAACAAAAAAAATGAGAGAAAAAGAGAGAAGGGGCAATGCTATTATCCTTTTACCACACTTGTGCTTCAAAGTAGCACCATGATCTTCATCATAGAGAGTGTCCTATGTTGTCACTTTCATATACTAGTGGGAATTTTTCATTATAGAACTTGGCTTGTATATTCCAATAATGGGCTTCCTCAAAATGCCCTAGGTCTTCGTGAGCAAGCGAGTTGGATGCACACCCACTTAGTTTTTTTTTATCTTTCATACATTTATAGCTCTAGTGTATCCGTTACATGGCAATCCCTACTCACTCACATTGATATCTATTGATGGGCATCTCCATAGCTCGTCGATACGCCTAGTTGATGTGAGACTATCTTCTCCTTTTTGTCTTCTCCACAACCACCCTTCTATTCCACCTATAGTGCTATATCCATGGCTCACTCTCATGTATTACGTGAAGATTGAAAAAGGTTGAGAACATCAAAAGTATGAAACAATTGCTTGGCTTGTCTTCGGGGTTGTGCATGATTTAAATATTTTGTGTGATGAAGATAGAGCATAGACAGACTGTATGATTTTGTAGGGATAGCCTGCTTTGGCCATGTTATTTTGAGAAGACGTGATTGCTTTGTTAGTATGCTTGAAGTATTATTGTTTTTAGGTCAATATTAAAATTTTATTTTGAATCTTATGGATCTGAATATTGTTGCCACAATAAAGATGATTACATTGATAAATATGTTAGGTAGCATTCCACATCAAAAATTCTGTTTTTATCATTTACCTACTCGAGGATGAGCAGTAATTAAGCTTGGGGATGCTTGATACGTCTCCAATGTATCTATAATTCGCTATTATGTTATCTATCTTGGATGTTTTATATGCTATTTTATATGATTTTTGGGACTAACCTATAAACCTAGAGCCCAAAGTGCCGCTTTTTTTTTTTCCTTGTTTTTGAGTTTTACGTAAAAGGAATACCAAACGGAGTCCAATTGACGTGCCATTTTTTGATGATTTTTATGGACCAAAAGAAGCCCCCGGACTAAAATAGTTGGGCCAGAAGAGTCCCGAACTGTCCACGAGGGTGGAGGGCGCGCCCTACACTGCTGGGCGCGTCCCCCTCCCTCGTGGACGACTCGGAGACCCCCCTGACATGAGACTGACTCCAAAAATTCCTATAAATACAGAAACCCCCGAAAAGAAACCTAGATCGGGAGTTCCGCCGCAAACCTCTCAGAGCCACCAAAACCAATAGGGACCCTGTTCAAGACCGCACGAGGGGGGGATCCATCACCGATGGCCATCTTCATCACCCGGTGCTCTCCATGACGAGGAGGGAGTAGTTCACCCTCGGGCCGAGGGTATGTAACAGTAGCTATGTGTTTGATCTCTCTCTCTCTCTCTCTCTCTCTCTCTCTCTCTCGTGTTCTTGATTTGGCACGATCTTGATGTAACGTGAGCTTTGCTATTATAGTTGGATCTTATGATATTTCTCCCCCTCTACTCTCTTGTAATGGATTGAGTTTTCCCTTTGAAGTTATCTTATCGGATTGAGTCTTTAAGGATTTGAGAACACTTGATGTATGTCTTGCATGTGCTTATCTGTGGTGACAATGGGATATTCATGTGATCTACTTGATGTATGTTTTGGTGATCAACTTGTGGGTTCAGTGACCTTGTGAACTTATGCATAGGGGTTGGCACATGTTTTCGTCTTGACTCTCCGGTAGAAACTTTGGGGCACTCTTTGAAGTACTTTGTGTTGGTTTGAATAGATGAATCTGAGATTGTGTGATGCATATCGTATAATCATACCCACGGATACTTGTGGTGACATTCCAGTATCTAGGTGACATTAGGGTTTTGGTTGATGTGTGTCTTAAGGTGTTATTCTAGTACGAACTCTAGGATAGATCGAACGGAAAGAATAGCTTCATGTTATTTTACTACGGAATCTTGAATAGATCAATTAGAAAGGATAACTTTGAGGTGGTTTCATACCCTACAATAATCTCTTAGTTTGTTCTCCGCTATTAGTGAGTTTGGAGTGACTCTTTGTTGCATGTTGAGGGATTGTTATATGATCTAATTATGTTATTATTGTTGAGAGAACTTGCACTAGTGAAAGTATGAACCCTAGGCCTTGTTTTCTAGCATTGCAATACCGTTTACGCTCACTTTTACCACTTGCTACCTTACAGTTTTTATATTTTAAGATTACAAAAACCTATATCTACCATCCATATTGCACGTGTACCATCATCTCTTCGCCGAACTAGTGCACCTATAAAATTAACCATTGTATTGGGTGTGTTGGGGACACAATAGACTCTTTGTTATTTGGTTGCAGGGTTGTCTGAGAGAGACCATCTTCATCCTATGCCTCCCACGGATTGATAAACCTTAGGTCATCCACTTGAGGGAAATTTGCTACTGTCCTACAACCCTCTGCACTAGGAGGTCCAACAACGTCTACAAGAAGAAGGTTGTGTAGTAGACATCATGAGCTAGGATAAACGTTCTAGCCAGAGTCCCTGCGGATTGGAGTCCATCATCATTGTTGTTGTTTCGCTGCCAGTAGAGGTTCCGCTGCCTCAAGTTGTTATGCTGCTTGCATAGAGCAACTGTGGTTGGCATAGCATCACCGTTCTGATGTTATTCATTGTAATATCGGAGACATTGTATTCATATTCGTGTTGTAATAGAGAGCTGGGTTGTTCTATGCTAAGCAGTGGCGTATTCCAGAAGACTTCACCTCGATCCCTAGGCTGGAATACGGGGTGTTCCGGTTTCTCTGAGCCGGGGTGCCACAGGGCTTGGTATCATAGCAGGTCTAGCTGTAGAGCATCCTAGTCCACTGGAACGTTAGAAAATGGTAGTATAGGGTCCGGTTGTTGCCCTTACCTGCTGCATTTGGTTGTCGCATTTTTTGCTGCATATAGTCTTATTCGGTTACCCCTAACCCCTGTTTCGTGCGTAGATGGCGGTCAGTTTCCATGAGTTCGATGCCCTCCCCGGAGCTCCCGGTGTTGTTCCTATTGCGTTCAGTCCCACTCCTGCACCTCACAGCTTTGCCGCCCTCCTTGGGGACATGTGGCGTAGCATTTATCCCCAGGGAGTTCCACCCTTACCAAGTATTCCAGTTTTCTGCCGGAGGAAAAATTCTGGAGTATGTTTCTCATGTACATTTGTCAGCCCTGATTCCTGTTGGTAAGCGCACCTACAGTTTACACGGTGGTTATGGTGCTACTCCTGAGCGTGCTGCTCAGCTTGCCGCAATGGCAGGAATCACCGGTCTTCGTCATCAAGAGAGCATGGTGCAAGAGAATCGTGCTTATCAATGCTATCCCACCATCGTCGAGAATCCTAAGCGGATCAAGTTCCCCTCTGTCGACCCTCAATATGACCGAGCTATCCTCGCCATGTCCCGTTACATGACGGCCGAGTGTCTTCTTATTTCCGAGTTAGTCTGAGACGCCATTCGAGCCAGGAGATTGCTTGGTGCCACCCTACCTCAATCTCCGCCAGCTTCTCCGACCCCTCCGCCTCATCCCTCTGGAGTTTCGGAGTCAGCAGTTCCACTGCTACTCTCTAGCTTCTTCGTCAGTTCCCAAGCATTTGCTCTGCGTAGGGTTTAGTCATTCGTGTAGTGAATGTGCATCTGCTGTAGTATCATGCTTGTGTGTGCATGTATGGAGTAGTTTTGTAGCTTGTTTGATGTGTGCTTTGTTCCAATAAATTGTTTTCTCGTGCTTCTTTACTTGAATCTTCGGTGTTACCCCCTTATGGAAATTGTTCATCAAGCGACACCGGATCAGAAGAAGCCATGAGAAGTAAAGATATACACGAAGGAACTTAGTTAAAAGGAATGATATTTTCAGGTGACAACATTGTATTGCAAACATCCGGACTGAATACAAATTATATTTTGCTCGGATTTTCAGTAACAAGTACCCGTCAGAGATACATTTTTATTGCAGCAGTGATTAAATCGACAGGAGAACCAAATTGGATCCAAGTCCAACCGTGCATTTCAAGTCAGAGGTATGGTTCGTACACAATGATTAATTATGTAATGAGTCAGACTTAAAACATGCGACACCCAGAAATCAGTCCAAATATGCAATGAATCCAACAAGGACAGTCAGACAATTCTTGTCATACAAGTAAACGGTTGCCGGAATTTCAAGAATATGTATATATATGTCATCCCATTCGCAAAGAAAAGCAGCACATTAACTCTCAGCGAAGCGTACAAGGCAAGATTCCTCAATCTTCTTCAGTAAGGGATGAATGATTTCCCATGTAAGATACTCATTCTTCTTCAATAAGGTACTGCAAAAGCTTCTGGCATAAGGTACCGAGTCTTCCCCAACAAGTCTTTAAGGGGGGAAGCTTATGAGGTACGGTGCCCAGCCTTCCTCGGCAAGCTATCCGCCAAAGGCTTCGAGCACAAGCCATCCAGTCGTCCTCAGCATGATATCCCGATGGCTCCCACCACAAGCTGCCCAGTTTTCCTCAGTACGACACCGGTGCAAGAAAATAAACAATGGGTTGTCAGCCTATGGCAGTGTTTTCCAAGTGTCAGATCTTCAACAGTTGGGCCAGAAACAAGAATCAGTCAGAACAAAGGTATGCCTTGAGAATCAGATATTTCTTCATACAGTGAGTATGATGTCAAGTTCATGCAAGTCCCTCGCACAAGGAAGAATTCACGGTACGAATCTGACAACCTCACCGGTTATTCAAGAGACAGAAAACCGGTGGGTGATGCAAGAATCGACAAGTCTTGAAGAAAGGCAACATTGAGACATCATCGCGGCAGTAAATATCAAGATCAGCCCCGCACACCCGACAAGGTGATGTTATTAATCCTGGCACTGTCAGGCATAGTCGACAACAGTAATGAGATCCGTACAATCACACGTGAACCGGATAAATATCCCGAGACTCGAGACCAAAGTATGAACTGCAAGATATGGCACATGACAGTACTCAGGGCCGCGAAAATAGTCAAGGATATATAAGGCCCCACTCTTTCAGTTAAAGATCCAGATGAACAAAATAATAATGAAGGAGCAAGACCAACGCTACAAGACCTTGTATCAAGGCAACTAGCTCAGTTCACAGTATGCTCAGAACTGTCAGCATTGAATACCCGAGTCTGCCAGGTCCGACCCATGGACAGCTCAATATATTGACCTCAGTAACCGTGTTAAAGTATCGCACAACCTACTATCCACAGGAGAATACTAGCAAAATGAAGAATCATAGTATTAAATCGCGAAGCATGTGCTCTCACATATGAGAATAGATTAAAGAATAGCCTGCCATGAACGTGATTCTTCGCCAAGATCACCGCCAGTCAAGTCTGCAAATGTTATCATCAGGAGATGGTGCATTTTTCTATCAACCACGTCAAGCGACAGTCAAACCTTTGGTACAAATTGGATACTCAAGACCGTGACGCCAGTCAAGATAAGTCAGAAACTCCTGCAAGATGTCAGAATCCGTTAGAAGGACAGGTATGATTCACATTACTATTTTGAACTCAGAAGGCATGCATATATATTCGAGCAGCCCAATGCCTGGATAGGAGAGAGTCCTTGTTCCACGGGAAGATGTAGTCCTTGTCGGAGCTGACGAGATCGATGAACTTCTCCCTCTGCTCCTCACGGATGCGCTGCCACTTGTCGTCCTTCTCCTTCGCGGCAAGGTTGGCCGCGACCGCCTGCTTGAGGATGAGGTAGTCGAGCTCGTTGTCGTGGCGCCGCCGCTCGGCCTCCTCCCGCAAGCTCCACTCGGCAATGGCGGCCGCGACCGCGTCGAAATCGACCATGAATCTTCGGGCCCGATGACCCCTCGGCGCGATCTCCTCCGGCTCCTGCTTGACGGCGACGACCTCGTATTCCTCCGTCTCATGGACGAGGAAGCTCGGTGGCGGCTCGAGGCCCTTGTTCATCCACTTCCTCGCCCCGCGCTTCCTCGCGCCGCTCGCGCTCGGGGTCGCCGCCCCCGCCGGAGTTGCTCCCGGAGCTGCGACCGGAGCTCAACATGCGGCCCCACATGGCGGCTGGAGGCGGAAGGGCCTCACCGGTGGCGAGAAACGTGAGGAGGTGAGTGGGGAATTGCGGCGAGACGCAAGGGTGGGGGGGATAGGGTTTTGACCCGTATCTGCCCCGCGAACCTGTAGATATACTGCTTGGGGCGGTTTGCGGGCCGCGGTAAAAAAATTACAGGCCGCGCAAGTATACGGGCTCTGTTCTGGCCAGAAAATTGGGACGAACCCGTATACTCGCCAGAATTTTGCGGGTTCGTGACTTTTATGGGGCCTGCTAGAGTTGCTCTAAGGGCATCTTTGAAAGTGCGTTAAGTCGAATAGAGGGGGGTGAATTGGCGATTTTTATGAATTCTTCACTAAGGAATTTCAGGGTGAGGAAATTCCTAAGAGAAGAACTACTTGCAGTGGAATAAGTACTCAAATGCAAACATAACAGAGCATAAGCATGGTCATCATGATGAAATGAAAACACGCACAGAGTACAGAAAGCGTAAACACAGGATAAACAGGATGAAGACAAACAGACTGAACAAATTGAACTGAGGAAATTGAGAAAGTCTTCAGTCAAAGTCTTCAAATAGATATGAACAAGTACACAACACAGTAATGAGGAAATGAAAAAGTTGAGGAAATAGAACCAGTGGGCTTGGTGAAGACAATGATTTGGTAGACCAGTTCCAACTGCTGTGATAGTTGTACGTATGGTTGGAGCGGCTAGGTATTTAAACCTGAGGACACACAGTCCCGGACACATAATCCTCACCGTATTCTCCTACAGCCAAGGTCACACAGACCTCACCCAATCAATCGTGGTAAGTCTTCAGGTGACTTCCAAACCTTCACAAACTCGGTCACTCGGGGATCCACAATTTCCTCTTGGATGCTCTAGACCATGACGCCTAACCGTCTGGAAGATGCACAGTCTTCAAAGGTAGCAAGCGTCGGATCCACACAGGATCAATCTCTTCAGTGATGCTCAATTACTTTGGGTTTTTAGATGTTTGGGTTTGGGTTTTCCTCACTTGATGATTTTCGCTCAAAGTCCTCGGAGGATGGGATGCTCTCAAATGACAAGTGTTAGTTTCTCCCGGAGCAGCCAACCAGCTAGTGGTTGTAGGGGGCGGCTATTTATAGCCTAGGGAGCAGCCCGACATGATAAGACATAAATGCCCTTCAATGATATGACCGTTAGGTGGGTAGATATTTTGGGACAGCTGGCGCGTAGCACAGCAATGGTCGGAAATTTGACTATCAAATTCCTCAGGGCTATCATGTTCCTCACTTGTAGGCAATCCGCACTGGCGAATTCCTAACTCCTCAGTCAGAACAAATTCCTCAGAGACTAGAAGAACTTCGTCTCTGTCACTGAATAAATTGACTGAACTGTATGAGATTTCCAATGGCTTCTCTCGATAGGATTGGTAGGTGTAGGATTTTGAGTTGAGCATCACTTGGAAATTTTTCCTTAGTATTTCCTCGACCCCCTTTAACAGTACGGTGTTTCCTATGACTCAAGAAAGAGAAAATGAAACTACGAAAACAAAAGTCTTCACGCTTCATGGTCCTCGAATGAAATCCAAGTCTTTAGGGTCACACCAATTTCTTCACTTTCAAAGTCTTCAGATATTCTTCAGAAATCCAAAGTCTTCAGTTGAAGACATTCATTTTTAGGGGTCGACTTTCTCTATAAATATCAAACTCCTCATAGACTTATAGACCTGTGTACACTCACAAACATATTAGTTCCTTAACCTATAAGTCTTCAATACACCAAAATCACTAAGGGGCACTAGATGCACTATAATCTCCCCCTTTTTGGTGATTGATGACAATATAGGTTAAGTTTTCAACGGGGATAAAACATATGAAGTGTAAATACTGATATTGAGGAATTTGATTGTAAGATATAGAAGAACTCCCCCTGAAGTTGTGCATAGTGAGGAATTTGCTTTTGAAGCAATGCACATTTGAAGAGTTGAGATTGAGGGAGTCCTGGATTAGGGGGTCCTCGGACAGCCGGACTATATACTTTAGCCGGACTGTTGGACTATGAAGATACAAGCTTGAATACTTCGTCCCGTGTCCGGATGGGACTCTCCTTGGCGTGGAAGGCAAGCTTGGCAATACGGATATGTAGATCTCCTCCCTTGTAACCGACTCTGTGTAACCCTAGCCCTCCGATGTCTATATAAACCGGAGGGTTTAGTCCAGAGGACAACAACAATCATACCATAGGCTAGCTTCTAGGGTTTAGCCTCTACGATCTCGTGGTAGATCAACTCTTGTAATACTCATATCATCAAGATCAATCAAGCAGGAAGTAGGGTATTACCTTCATCGAGAGGGCCCGAACCTGGGTAAATATTGTGTTCCCCGGCTCCTGTTACCATCCGCCTTAGAGCACAGTTCGGGACCCCCTACCCGAGATCCGCCGGTTTTGACACCGACATTGGTGCTTTCATTAAGAGTTCCACTGTGCCGTCACCACAAGGATTGATGGCTCCTTCGATCATCGGCAACGATGCGATCTAGGGTGAGGTTTTCCTCCTCGGAAAGATCTTCATATTCGGCGGCTTCGTACTGCGGGCCAACTCGCTTGGCCATCTGGAGCAGATCGAGAGCTACGCCCCTGGCCATCAGATCTGGTTTGGAAACTTGAACTATACTACTGACATCAGCGGAGACTTGATCTTCGACGGATTCGAGCCCATGTCATGCACGCTGCACAGTCACGACGAGCATGACTTAGCTCTGCCGTCGGACAGTGTTCAAGAGATCACACCTGCAACTACTCCGGCCCTCCATCCAGAACAAATTGCGCCATCTAAGGACGGGTGGATGGACCCCGCCACCAAGGTCGCGCACTCAGCGGCGATAGAGCCGAATGTCGACTTCACTTCCTATGAGACCCGTGTTGCCGGACACATGGATTCGTCCCGGCCACGGGCTCCGAGCCGCTTGCGTCCGTGCCTATCGAATCCGATTGGGCACCGATCATGGAGTTTACCTCCACGGATATCTTTCAGCACTCGCCCTTTGGCGACAGGCTAAAATCATTGAGGTCTCTCTCCCTGTTAGGAGACCCTTGGTCGAACTATGTCCGGCTAGAATGGGATACGAACGACAAAGAAATTCGCTCCCCACCCACCACCCACTTAGTATCCACCGTCGACGATGTAATCAACATGCTCGACTTCGGCTCCGAAGACATTGACGGTATGGACGACGATGTAGGAGACGAACAAGAACCACCGCCCACAGGGCGCTGGACTGCCACCTCATCATATGATATATACATGGTGGACACCCCCAAAGAAGGCGATGGCGATAAGACAGCGGAGGATAATCCCTCCAAGAAGCAATCCAAGCACCGACGTCAACGGCGCCGCTCTAAGTCCCGCCATAGGAAAAGCAGCGATACCGGCACAAGAGACAATAACGCTCCGGATAGTGTCGAAGACGACGATAATCCCCTCCATCCAGACCTCGAGCGGGAGGACGAACAAGCTAGCCCTCCGGAACAAGCACCAGACGGAGAATCAAAGGATGAAAATTACATGCCTCTCTCCGAAGACGAGGTGAGCCTCGGCGACGAATAATTTATCGTGCCTGAGGATCCCGTCGAGCAGGAGCGCTTCAAGCGCCGGCTTATAGCCATAGCAAACAACCTTAAGAAAAAGCAACAACAGCTTCAAGTTGATCAAGATTTGCTAGCGGATAGATGGACTGAAGTCCTGGCGGCCGAGGAATACGAACTCGAGCGCCCAACCAAGAGTTACCCAAAGCGCAGGTTGCTACCCCAACTCGAGGAGGAAGCATTAAAACCTACATTACCAGCGTATGATGTGGCTGATCGGCCACCTCGTGGCCGAGACAGAGGGGCATATCAGCCCAAAGTCCAGCCCGCACCCCGTCGCTAGACAAACAAAACCACCAAGGCCCGGGGCAACACGCGGGTCCTGCGAGATTGGAAAACAAAGCAGGACATACAAGATTGATCTACGGCTCACGGGGTCGCGCCCCAACGCATGACGATGATCGTCACGCCGGATACACTAAAAGAAAATCCGGCCGGGCCGAATACAGCAGACAAGACTCGTATGAACTGCGTCGTGACATAGCCCGGCACAGAGGCGCCGCACACCCCCTATGCTTCACCGATGAAGTAATGGATCATGAATTCCCAGAAGGGTTTAAACCCATGAACATTGAATCATATGATGGTACCACAGACCCAGCAGTATGGATAGCAGACTTCTTCCTCCACATTCACATGGCCCGCGGGGATGATCTACACGCCATCAAGTACCTCCCGCTAAAACTCAAAGGGCCGGCTCGGCATTGGCTGAATAGCTTGCCGGCAAATTCCATCGGAAGTTGAGAGAGCTTGGCAGATGCATTCCTGGATATTTCCAGTGCACTTATGTGCGACCACCGGATGCTGACGATTTAAGTCATATAACTCAGCAGCCAGGGGAATCAGCCAGGAAATTCTGGACCGATTCCTAACTAAGAAGAACCAAATCATTGACTGTCCGGATGTAGAGGCCTTAGCGGCATTTAAGCATAACATCCGTGATGAGTGGCTCGCCCGGCACCTCGGTCAAGAGAAGCCAAAATCCATGGCAGCCCTCACAACACTTATGACCCGCTTTTGTGCGGGCGAAGATAGCTGGTTGGCTCGTAGTAACAACACAGCAAGCAAACCTGGCTCATCAGAGGCCAGGGATAGCAACGGCAAACCATGACGCAACAAACACAAGCGCCGCAAATATGGTGAAAACGCTGAAGATATGGCAGTTAATGCTGGGTTTAGTGGCTCAAAGTCCGGTCAACGGAAAGGGCCCCTCAAAAATAGCAATTCGGGTCCATCCAGTCTGGACCGCATACTCGATCGTCAATGCCAAATTCATGGCACCCCAGGGACGCCAGCCACCCATACCAACAAAGAATGTTGGGTCTTCAAACAAGCCAGCAGGGCAGGTGACAAAAACAGTAACGGGGGGTCTCAAAGTGATGATGGCGAACACAGGAGGGCAAAAGAAATTTCCCCCGCAAATCCAAATGGTGAACGTGGTAAACACCACCCGAATTCCCAACCCGGACCCGATACGCACCCCTAGGGATGCCGACTTAACGGAACCAGCCATCCCACAATATAAACTAGGGTCGGTCACCTTCAACCACACAGATCATTCGGTCAACGCCAATCAGGGCAATCCAGCTGCACTAGTCCTTGACCCAATAATTAACGGGTTCCACCTCACACGAGTACTTATGGACGGAGGCAGCAGTCTAAACCTGCTTTACCAGGACACAGTGCGCAAGATGGGCATCGATCATTCGATGATCAAACCCACTACAACCACTTTCAAAGGCATTATACCAGGTGTGGAAGCCAGTTGTACAGGCTCCATTGCCCTCGAGGTAGTCTTCGAATCACCAGACAATTACCGTACCGAAGAGTTAACCTTCGAAATCGTCCCCTTCCGCAGTGATTATCAGGCACTGCTCAGACGAACCACGTTCGCTCGATTTAACACGGTGCCACATTACGCCTACCGTAAGCTCAAGATGCCCGGTCCACGCGGCGTCATCACGGTTAAGGGCAAGGCCGACCTCTCCTTCGGCAGCAACAAGTACACCGTTGCCTTAACAGCAGAAGCAATGAGCAGCACCTTGCAGTCGAACCTCGAGTCGACGGCCAGGCTCCCGGATACCACCAAAGGACTTCGAACTACTTCGCGGCAGCATAGCCCGGCTCGTCCAAAGCTCAATTAAACACTCCGGCGAAGGCCAAGATAGGCTGACATGGCTCAACCGCTCTCCGGCACACAAACATTTCTTACATTTCATTTGCAGGCTCACCTTTGCGTCGACCAGGACGGGCGATAGGGAGGCAGCCCGAACGTGCAAGGGAATCCTTAGATATTCCCCGTGATGACCATTCGACTATACTCCGGATCCGCACGCAGCTTCTTCCCTGGTCTAAGGAGGTTCCACAGTCATATTTCTTTTCCATTATTACATGTCTTATACGCATCGACGTACTATTCAAATAAAATATGTGGATTTGTATGACGCTTTTCTGCTGTCATTTCTTATTAAAACTATTTTGTCGAGTGGCATTCGTACACCGCGATATGCCTTTAAACGTGCCAGGGGCTTCGTTTTACCCGCAGTACGGCAATAAAGTCCGAACACCTTCGTGGAAGTTCGGCATCCCCGAACTTATAGCATCATATGCATCAGCTCTGAATCATGTCTTGGGTCAATAGTTGGGTTTGCCCGGCTCCCATGTTTTGGTACCTTACGTTCCGTTACATGGCTAAGGTAAGACCGGAGAACTACTGCGATTGTGTCCCGGTTCTTCCGGACGAGCACCTCAAAGAGAGAAAGCCGAAATCGATCATGATACGGCGAGAGCTGGGCAGCTGTTCGAGAGGTCGTAAAATCTTTAAGGATTTCTCCCGCATAATGCCATAACCAATGCAGCGTGCGATGGATCGGTTTTTCCTCCGATCAGGTGCTTATAGAGCCCCTAGCACGGTCTTCCGAACACCAGGGACTGCGCCTACCTTACTAAAGCTCCTATGGCAAAGTGAGAGTGATAAAGCCCTATAGTCTGATTGCCTGGTTCGTTGTGCTGAGCACCTCCTTTGAAGGACCCAAAACTGGGATAAAGAGTGCTCAGGTTTATCCCAAACACCCCCGTACTTCTTACGTAAAGGCGAAGTTTAATCGCCAACTCTCAGGTTTAACATATAAAACGGCCGCACAGGAGGGTAAACTTTTATATAACAGGAAATAAATAATATAAATGACCATGTTCAGACATTACAAAGGATAACATGATTTGCATTCATGGAAATATAATGTCCTTGGTACATAGCTCCGCCGCAAGGTAGGATCCTTTCAGGACACTTTCATAATATAATTCGGGCTTGCGGTGCTCCTTCCCCTCTGGCGGCCCTTCGGTCATCAGCTTATCAGCATCCATCTTCCCCCAGTGCACCTTTGCGCGGGCGAAGGCCATTCACGCACCCTCTATGCAGACCGACCACTTGAGTACGTCAAGTCGAGGGCAAGCACTTACAAGCCGCTTCACGAGCCCGAAGTAGCTGCTTGGAATCGGCTCGGCAGGCCATAGCCGGATAATCAAATCCTTCATGGCTAGTTCCTCCGCCTTATGTAGTTCGATCAGCTGTTTCAGTTGATTGGCAAAAGGCACCGGATAATTCAGTGCCAAATACTGCGACCAGAAGAGCTTATCCGCAGTGTTCCTTTCTTCGGCCCGGTAGAATCGGGCAGCATCCGATATGTTGCGAGGCAACTCCGCAAATACCCCTGGAGAAATCCGAATTCAAAATTAGAAACATAATCTTCTCCTCAAATACTCGCTTTACAAGGAAAAAAGCCTTACCCGCCGCGATCTTCCTCACCTCTTGGATCTCCTGCAGGGCACTTTGGGTTTCCCCCGGGCATCGCTCGTGGCCTGATGCGCCTTGGTGAGTTCGGATTCTTTCTCCGATAAACTCTGCTCCAAGTTCTCGCATTTCTTCACTGCCTCTTGCAGCTCCTGCTCAACTTTAATGACCCTGGCCTCGTACTTCTCATGAAGAGCCTGCTCTGTGGTTGCCTTTTTATCGGCCTCGGCCATAGCCTTCTTAAGGGCCTCGACTTTGGTCACCATCCCTAGTGCAAATCATGAAGCCTATTTCATCATACTGAAAATTCATTCGCAACAAACGCGAACAAGACTTGTGCATACCTTGTTTATCTTCCAACTGCATCTTCAACTGGCCAAGTTCTTCTTTGGCCCGCTCCAGACTTTGATTTAGTCCGGAGATCTCCGCAGTATGAGAGGCAGCAGCCGCTACAGACGCCTGCTTATAATAGAAGAGAAATAGATGTCATTCAATGAGTCTTCCTGCGAATATAAATTTGATCCTCTGTCCGGCTTTTTCTTTCACCGAACAGTGTATCAGGGGCTACTATCCATACCATGACACTCTTCAAAAAACATACCTCAAAACCTTTTATAAGGCGTCTGAGGCTCCATTCAGTCCACTCTCAGCAGACTGAATCTTCTCAATCACCGCACCCATAAGGGCACGGTGTTCATCAATGATGGAGGCGTTCTTCAGAGCCACCAACAAAGCATCCGACACCTCTGGTTGGACAGAGGTTGCCGGTATGCCCCCTCCAGCTGAGAGAGGCTGCCTGCCTGATTCTCGAGCCAGATTGGTCTCGAATCGCATCCGCTGGGAGCCAAATTCAAGATGGCCCCGCTGCCGCCTCCCATGGGATTTTTCTCCCCCATGTGTTCGGCCCCTGAAGTTTGACCTCCAGGCGCCGTCTTCACGGTCTTTTCCTCTCCTCCTTGGCCGGGGTCCCTCTAGGACGAAGCCTCATTGGTATTCACCTGTTCAAAGGAAGGGGCCTTCGGGGGCGTCCCGCTCTCCATAGCATCTGAGCTCAGCGAATCCTCTGATGAGGATTGTTCAGTACGGGACCTCGCCGGACTACAAAGAAAATATGGCTCAGGTTAAAATATTATGCCATGATGAGTCTGGACGCATAAGCGTATTCAGACTGTATATACTCACGAGTTCACCAGGGGCTGGGCCCTGGGATCCCACGCTGGGCCGCTGTCAGCGGCGGCAGTGGACTCCTCCGGAAGAGGAGCTTTTCCCCTTTTAGGCGACTCGGCCTCCAAGTGTGCGGAGGCCGTCCTCTTCTTTCTTTCCCCCGCGGGGGATTCATCTTCCTCCTCGTCCTCTTCGGAGGCGGAACGGGCATCAGAGCCTTTGGATATTGTGTCCGAAGTGCCGCGGCGACGAAGGCCGCCCCGGGTCTTTTTGGCCTCCTTCTCGGCCGTCTTCTTTCGGCACCTTGTAAGGCGCCGAGACCAGCATCATCGTCAGAAGTGGGACGGCCGGTTCATCGGGCAGTAGGGCCGGACAATGGATCCGCTCCGCCTTCTTCGTCCAGCCCTAGGAGAATTGTGGAAAACACATTAAGCGCTTCCCTTGGGTTATGCGGACAAAAAGTACGATTACTTACCGAAGTTGCGGTATGGGATAGTTGGTACCCGCGGTCTTCGGCGGAGTCCGGCCATGATTTGCTGGACTTGAAAAGCACCTTCCAGATGTCCTTGTGCGAGGAGCCGAAAAGCTCTCGCAAGGTTTGGTGCTTGGCCGGATCGAATTCCCATAGATTGCAAGTCCGGTGTTGACAAGGCAGGATCCGGCGAACTAACATCACCTGGACCACATTGACAAGTTCAATGTTCCTGTCTCCCATATCTTTAATGCGAACCGGAGCACCGACAATTCGTCGGACGAGGACGATTCGAGCCCTTCTTGACCCGTGATGTAAGCCGCAAGGGGCACCGGATCGAAACTTCGGAGTAGCGGCCCATTCCGTGCAGCGCAGCTTCGGTGATGTAAAACCACTTCTTGTTGCCACTCCTTGACGGAATCGTTAAAGGTGTGCATTGGCCATGTAACGTTGGGCATCTTGCTCACCATAGCGCCCCAGCACTCGGCGTGCTCGCCACCCACTACCTTGGGCTTCACATTAAAAATCTTCAGCCATAAGCCGAAATGTGGCGAGATGCGAAGAAAAGCCTCACACACGACAATGAATGTCGAGATGTTGAGGAAGGAATTAGGGGACAGATCGTGAAGATCGATCCCATAACAATACATGATGTCGCGAACGAACGAGTGGAGGGGACACCCTAGCCCGCAGACAAAGTGAGGGAAGAATACAACCCTCTCATGGGGTTTCGGAGTAGGGACGATCTGTCCCGCCATCGGGAGACGATGGCTGATTTTCTTGGCCAGATACACGGCCTCCCGAAGCTTTTTGATATCCTTCTCCCGGATGGTAGAGGCCATCCATTTGCCTCTTGCTCCGGATCCGGACATTTTTGAAAGGCCTTTGTGGGAAGAGAAGATGAACGCTTGGGCGCTGGAGCTTGGGCGGAGGGGAATGGATTGATAACCCACAAGTATAGGGGATCGCAACAGTTTTCGAGGGTAGAGTATTCAACCCAAATTTATTGATTCGACACAAGGGGAGCCAAAGAATATTCTCAAGTATTAGCAGTTGAGTTGTCAATTCAACCACACCTGGATAACTTAGTATCTGCAGCAAAGTGTTTAGTAGCAAAGTAATATGATAGTAGTGGTAACATTAACAAAAGTAACGGAAGCAAAAGTATTATTTTTGTTGTTTTGTAGTGATTGTAACAGTAGCAACGGAAAAGTAAATAAGCGAAGAACAATATGTGAAAAGCTCGTAGGCATTGGATCAGTGATGGAGAATTATGCCGGATGCGGTTCATCATGTAATAATCTTAACATAGGGTGACACAGAACTAGCTCCAATTCATCAATGTAAAGTAGGCATGTATTCCGAATATAGTCATACGTGCTTATGGGAAAGAACTTGCATGACATCTTTTGTCCTACCCTCCCGTGGCAGCGGGGTCCTAATGGAAACTAAGGGATATTAAGGCATCCTTTTAATAGAGTACCGGAACAAAGCATTAGCAAATAGTGAATACATGAACTCCTCAAACTATGGTCATCACCGGGAGTGGTCCCGATTATTGTCACTTCGGGGTTGCCGGATCATAACACATAGTAGGTGACTATAGACTTGCAAGATAGGATCAAGATCAATCTCAGAAAACATAATAGGTTCAGATCTGAAATCATGGCACTCGGGCCCTAGTGACAAGCATTAAGCATAGCAAAGTCATAGCAACATCAACCTCAGAACATAGTGGATACTAGGGATCAAACCCTAACAAAACTAACTCGATTACATGATAGATCTCATCCAACCCATCACCATCCAGCAAGCCTACGATGGAATTACTCACGCACGGCGGTGAGCATCATGAAATTGGTGATGCTGGATGGTTGATGATGACGACGGCGATGAATCACCCTCTCCGGAGCCCCGAATGGACTCCAGATCAGCCCTCTCGAGAGGTTTTAGGGCTTGGCGGCAGCTCCGTATCGTAAAACGTGATGAATCCTTCTCTCTGATTTTTTTTCTCCCCGAAAGTGAATATACGGAGTTGGAGTTGAGGTCGGTGGAGCGTCAGGGGGCCCACGAGGTAGGGGGCGCGCCCCCCACCCTCGTGGGCAGGGTGTGGGCCCCCTGACATGGATTTTTCTTCTGGTATTTTTCTTATTTTCCAAATAGATGTTCCGTGGAGTTTCAGGTCATTCCGAGAACTTTTGTTTCTGCACATAAATAACACCATGGAAATTCTGCTGAAAACAGCGTCAGTCCGGGTTAGTTCCATTCAAATTATGCAAGTTAGAATCCAAAACAAGGGCAAAAGTGTTTGGAAAAGTAGATACGACGGAGACGTATCATGGATCGGGAAGAAGAAAGAGTGGGTGCGAAAGGGAGTCCTTGTCCCCTTATAAAGGCAGCAGGCATTCTGCGCCTCCCCACTTGCCTAGTAAAACTGCTTATTCCCCAAGTGCCGTAATTGATGGCACGGTTGGGTAACCCACATCTGTATTGATGATAATCCCGTAATAAGGGGGACACGATCTCTGCTTCGACAAGATGTGCCAGGAAAACCGCCTCGCAATATGTGTAGTGGCTGGTTGAGAAAAACGGTTCGAATAATGACCAGGCCATGGTGTGATGTCATGCTGCAGAATGTGTCAGTAGATTAGATTTGTGGAAAAATTATTCTCTCTACGGTGGTATGTGGAATTTGTTTTGCAGATCCGGACACTATCCTTGTGTTCAAAATCTTCTATGGAGTATTCGGAGGAAGAACCCGCCTTGCAATGCCGAAGACAATCTGCGCGCCGGACTCATCGTCATTGAAGCTTGGTTCAGGGGCTACTGAGGGAGTCCTGGATTAAGGGGTCCTTGGACAGCCGGACTATATACTTTAGCTGGACTATATACTCTCCAGCTAGTTCTTTTAATAAGAGGGTGATGACTCAACATAAAAGTAAATAGATAGGCCCTTCGCAGAGCGAAGCAGAGATTTATAGAGGTGCCAGCTCAGTTTTAAAGCAGAGATAAATAATATTTTGAGCGGTATAGTTTCATTGTCAACATAACAACCAAGAGATGGTGATATCTTCCATGCTACACACATTACAGGCGGTTCCCAAACAGAATGGTAAAGTTTATACTCCCCGTCCACCAACAAGCATCAATCCATGGCTTGCTCGAAACAATGAGTGCCTCCAACTAGCAACAGTCCCAGGGGGAGTTTTGTTTGCAATTATTTTGATTTAGTTTGAATAAAGCATGGGACTGGGCATCCCGGTGACCCGCCATTTTCTCGTGAATGAGGAGCGGAGTCCACTCCTCTTGAGAATAACCCACCTAGCATGGAAGATAAGGGCAGCCCTAGTTGATACATGAGCTATTCGAGCATCCAAAACAGAATGTTTATTTGAAGATTTAGAGTTTGGCACATATAAATTTACTTGGAACGGCAGGTAGATACCGCATATAGGAAGGTATAGTGGACTCATATGGAATAACTCTGGGGTTTAAGGGATTGGGTGCACAAGCAGTATTCCCGCTTAGTACAAGTGAAGGCTAGCAAAAGACTGGGAAGCGACCAACTAGAGAGCAACAACAGTCATGAACATGCATTAAAATTAATGAACACTGAGTACAAGCATGAGTAGGATATAATCCACCATGAACATAAATATCATGAAGGCTATGTTGATTTGTTTCAACTACATGTGTGAACATGTGCCAAGTCGAGTCACTTAAATCATTCAAAGGAGGATACCACCCCACTATACCACATCACAACAATTTTAATAGCATGTTGGCACGCAAGGTAAACCATTATAACTCATAGCTAATCAAGCATGGCACGAGCAACTATGATCTCTAATTGTCATTGCAAGCATGTTTATTCATAATAAGTTGAATCAGGAACGATGAACTAATCATATTTACAAAAACAAGAGAGGTCGAGTTCATACCAGCTTTCCTCATCTCAGTCAGTCCATCATATATCATCATAATTGCCTTCCACTTGCACGACTGAACGATGTGAATAATAATAAGAGTGCACGTGCATTGGACTAAGCTGGAATCTGCGAGCATTCAATAAATAGGAGAAGACAAGGCAATATGGCCTCTTGGTTAAATCAACAACAATGCATATAAGAGCCACTTCAACAATTTAGTTATGGTCTTCTCCTATAGACCCCCAAAGAAAATAAAAGATATAAAACTATTTACACGGGAAAGCTCCCAACAAGCAAAAGAAGAACGAGAAATATTTTTGGGTTTTCTTTTTAATTATTACTACTACAGCAAAAAAAAGTAAACTAACTAAAAGCTACTACTAATTTTTTTTGGTTTTTCTTAAGGTTTAACAAACACACAAGAAGAAAGCAAGAAAAAGAAAATAAACTAGCATGGATAATACAATGAAAGAGTATGAGCACCGACATCTAGCAGTGAGTGTGTGTGAACATAAATGTAATGTCGGTGGGAAATACGTACTCCCCCAAGCTTAGGCTTTTGGCCTAAGTTGGTTCATTGCCAAGGACGGCCTGGCGGATATCCGTAGTTGTAGCCGGGTCGCATCGAGATGAAGAAGACTCGATCGCCATCGGTGGGCAGTCATCTCCGGGTCCCAAAAGTAATCAGAATGTCGTGGAGGCTCAAATTGTGGTTCCGGTTCCATGGCTGGTGTAGGGTTCCTATAGGCGTAAATGGCCGCCCACGGAACGAGATACGGGTCTGCGGATAAATTAAACAAGGAAGGAGGAGGCAAGGTAATAGTCTCAGGGTGATGTTTATCAAAGAACAATTTGTATTTAAGCTCCCTTTCCTTATTCTTAACAATAAATTCATGCGCTACCATACTCTTATAATCTAAATAAGCAGTGGGCAGCAATTTTTCTTCTTTTTCATAGTGCCTAATAGGTATATTATAATATGCAGCAAGGCATGAAGCGTAAATACCTCCAAAGATGGGACCCTTAGTACGGTTCAGACTTAACCGTTTAGTAATAATACCGCCCATACTAACAGTGTTATCGAAATATAAACCATGGAACAAAATGATAATATCAGGAACACTAAGGTTTCCACAGTCTCCGCGACCAATCAAGCAACGACTAGCAAATATGGCAAAGTAGCGTAAAACAGGAAAATGTATGCTAGTGATTCTTGCATCAGAAACCTTCCTGGTTTCCTCCACAGTAATGTTGTCAATAAACCCATACACATCTTTACGATGTGGTTCATCAAAGGTACCCTCGAAGGGTATTTTGCAAACCTTGCAAAATTCATCTAGTGGCATCTTCTTAACAACATTATATAAATGAAACTCTACTGAAGGAGGTGATTCCTTGGGATAATAGTAGAAGTTTTGCACAAAAGTATTGGTGAGTGTCGGTGTCAAAACCGGCGGATCTCGGGTAGGGGGTCCCGAACTGTGCGTCTAGGAGGATGGTAACAGGAGACAAGGGACACGATGTTTTTACCCAGGTTCGGGCCCTCTCAATGGAGGTAATACCCTACTCCTGCTTGATTAATATTGATGATATGGGTAGTACAAGAGTAGATCTACCACGAGATCAGAGAGGCTAAACCCTAGAAGGTAGCCTATGGTATGATTGTTGTTGTCCATCTATCGACTAGCCTGGCCTCGGTTTATATAATGCACCAGAGGCCTAGGATAACAAGAGTCCTAGCCGAATACGCCAGTGGGGAGGAGTCCTTGTCTTGATCGCCAAGTCTTGTGGAATCTTCCTTGTATGCGTAATCGCCCCACCGGCCCATGAGTATACGGCCATGGGGGTCCTCGGCCCAATCCAACTGATCGGGAGACGATGTGGTGAGTAGCCCCTAGTCCAGGACACCGCCAGTAGCCCCCTGAACCGGTCTTCAAGTTAGGGACGCTCCTCGATTCTTCCGAAGTGTTCTTCATCTTCGGTCATCGGTCTTGAAAACTGGTTCAACAGATCTTCTCATCTTCGATCTTGAGGATCGCCGAAATGCATTCGACGAGTTTACACGTCGGGTATCCGAGGAGCCCCTTTAAGTTTTCGGCCTTTACCAATGCCTTGTTATTTTTATGCCACACCTCGGGTTTGAAGTTATTCCCGGGAGGCAGTGTCCTCTTGCGTCCGAGCTCTAATGCCGGATTGCATTCGAGGTATCTTTTGCAGCCGAGCACCAACGCTGGACTGCTTCCCAGCTCTATCGCCGGACTATGTATCCGAGCTCCATTGCCGGACTATATCCGAGGTGTCGTAAATCACCTTGGTTCAAAGAAGTTTGAAGGAGTTTAGCCGAGCTTAATGCCGGAAATGCCCTCTATGGAGCCAGCCACTAGCGTCCGAGCTTTATGCCGGACTGCTTCCGAGGTGGTGCACCACCCGAATGTGGGCCGATTTTGTCAATATTTTTATTGGTGCAATTTATTCTCTGCCGAGATACATAGCCGGTAGCCCACAAGGTGTGTATCGGTCTAAAACCCGAGATGCACTGAAGGATGACGAAGATCACGATCCCAAAGAAATTACCGAGACTCAAAGTTGATTTGCAAAATCGGCACGAGGATCAAGTCCTAACTTCGGCGAATACTTGGACACAAAAGCGGCGGTTTCGGTCCTCGAGACTCGGGTTGGGTGCGGCCGACCAACCCGAGGATCAAAATCTCCTAAATCAGATTGCACTTAAAATTGCTGCATAGAATGTGCAATGCAATAGCCCCCGAGACACTGGTCGGGTGGCAACACCAGATCAGGGGATTGATGTGCCCCTTTAATATTTGTAAATAATAAGCCCGAAGCCCAGTAGCCCCCGAGCCTTAATGCGGGCACGGATGGCCGAATTAAGGATCGATATCCATAGTAAAATCACAAATTATGTGTAATGACTCAATGTATCCAAGTACTTTATGGCTTTAATGCTCGGATCCGCATTGTACAAAACTTTGTTGACCGACCATCGGCTAACCTCCTCGGCCAAGAGTCGAGGAGTGTTTGTCCTACTTTATAAAGCCTTTATGAGGGCAAAGATTTACGACAAACAAGGCAATCTGCCATACGGTTTTATAAACAAAGGTACGCAGAGAGATGTGTTATATTCTTGTTTAATGTAAGAAATGTCTTCCAAAGAAAATAGTCCCGCTATCGATTCCTTTCTTTGGGTTGTCATGCTAAGCATGATCATGAAACCTCAGCTCCAATGTAAGAGCAAAATATTGAGGATATAGTTTGGGAGGCGATTACTAGCCCCGGTAGTGTTCAAGCATCGAGGTCAAGCCGAAACACTTCAGCCAATTTTATGAATGGCCCGTCATTTAATATAGTCATCGGATCGTTGACCAGTTTACACCTATTGTGACGATCGGTTTTCGGCTTTCACGGTGAGGTGCTTGACCATGCGAGCTGGAAGCACAATCATGATGGTTCTCCTTTGCACACCTAGCCGAACAAAGCGGAACGTAGGAGGCAAGCGCGAGCCGGGCAACCCAACTATTGACCAAGACACAATTCAAATCGATACATATATAGCAATATCCGAGAATGTTTTTGCGAATCTCTAAAGGTGTCGAGCGTTGTAATCATGAGACTTGTTCTGAAAACACAAAAATAGTTTAAAAGTGCCAAAAGCTTGGAAAACCAAAAAACGACAGTAAAAACAAGACCTCCGAACACGATCAAGTGTTCGGTGCCAATCCGAAAATTGGACGATAGAAAGAAGTGCTCCTCCCGTGCTTTAACATGACACATCCTATCTCAAGACTTCAAGCGGGTCAGCCTACGGCTTTAGTCTCCCATCCCGAAGGCGGAGTACTTCTCATTAGGCCAGTTTAGAAAACTAAACTCTAGCGGTTTTGAGAGAGAAAATAGGCTCCCCGGCTAATGACCGCACACTCGTGTCGAGAAAAGGAGTGATAAATAATAATAATAACTCTGCAACGACTAAGAAGAAAAACACTTATTATAAAACGGCTCAAATAAACATAAGATCCCCCAAGTGACTTGGGTAAAAGAATGATTGTATGTACCGAAGTACTTATATCATATCTATGTTCAACCAAACTTTAAACGTGTCTTAACCGACCGTCGGCTTCTCCCTCTTCGGTCAAGGACCGAAAAGTGTTATGTACTCCATCTGTCGAGAATATCGACGGTGTTTCCAATAACCAGGCAATCAGGCCATAAGGTCATAGCATAAAACGCTCGTGGAACTTATGCTATATTATCGATAAAGTGTAAGACGCATCTTGAAGAAAATAGTACCCCACCGATACCTTTCTTCGGTGCTCATTGTTAATATGAGACTTGTGCAATAGATTTTTGTACTCATGAGTTCCGTTGTATACCGCCATTATTGAAAATGTAAGAGCGCTTAGCTTTCGGCTTCACCCACCGAGGTCCGGCTCGGGTGACCCAATCGTGACAATCGAGAGGTGCTCCATTTACTCCCTACCCAACAATCGGGAACGAGGGGTAAACACAGAGCGAGGCAACCCAGCTTGCAAATCGCTTAAGTCAATATGGTGCATATTGTGGCATAATACACGAACAAGGAACGAAGCCGTACAAGTATAATCATATGCAAGAGGAAAAGCTTCATGAAGGAAGCCCCAAATGAATTGGGTATTTGAATTTATGCGTCACAAACAAAGTTTGGACAAGGAAATTTTTTACAAGCAAATTTTTTCCAAAAAAGTATAATGCTTGGTCGAACCGAACACAAGTTAGAAATTAAAGCTTTGAGCATGAAAGCGACTTAGCTGGTTAATGTGTTCGGTATTGATGACGTGGTCCGAGCATGATACGGGACAAGGTTCCATTCCCCAAGCCGGTCCCGAGGTGGCGGAGCGGAGAGCTCGACACGCCTAAGTGGTGACATAGCACGGTCAATGCAGACCGGCAGAGTGACGCCGAAGTCCCCGGATCATTTTCCTGTGCACAAAAAATGGTGCAAACCGGAGATAATAGTAATAATGATAATTAATTAAAAAAATTGTTGCATAATAAATAATTTATGCAAAGTGAGTAATAAAAGAAATATGGCCTGGCGCCGAAGTCAATGTCGATGCAGGTCGTCGGCGTAATGCAATAAAGGCATGGCTAAGCCTGGATTCACAGGTCAGTCCGAGTTCCGGATGCGGCGTTCGTCGGACTATGTACGGAAAGTGACCGAACCATCATGCGACCGTCAATAATGCGGCCACCATTTGATAGACCTGTGTACATATGATGGATAAAAAAGAGTAATAATTCCTTGGGAAAACTTAACCCAAACAAGCAAAAAAAATACTAGGATTAATAGCACCTGGTTTATTTGTTGTAGCAATCCGATGGAAGGTGATTCCCAAAATTGGGACTCGATCCGCGCACCCATTGCACAGGTCGGCTAGTGACGAAGTGTGCGGAGTAGGTTGATGAAGAGATGGCGAAACCCCCGGTCCAGCCGAGATGTCGAAGTAGGTCGGCGTGATGGACACCAGCTTGTAGAAGCAATAGTGCGGCCCTGCCGATGCAGGTCGTGACGTGGTCGATGCCGGCTTGATGAAGTGACCGTGCGGCGATGCCGGTATGCCCGCTCCGTGTAATCCGTGGGGCGGCGATGTTGGTGATGATTTATCCTTCGCGATGCGTTTGTCTTGTTTGGCTTGCCGAAATGTTGATCAGATGAAGTTGATCTCGGCTCAACATAGTGACGTCGTGTCTAGCGCAGGTCGGCAGCCGTGGAGCAATATTGCCAGATTGGTTTGACACCAGCATGATGTTGAAGATCATGTTCAAAAGATCTTAAAGTTAGTGGGATGTGTTCGGGAACAAAACACAATACCCCATACAAAACTTCCTTCAAAAAGGATGTCCTAAATCCCGTTCATAAAAAAGACGAACTCGGGTCGGATTCGTTTTCGCGCAGAAAACAGATCGGAAAAGTGATGCACTAATCGGAAGGTTCCCGGAGTTTGGACGGTCGGATCGAGCTGAAATTTTGAGGGGTGGTAGATATAGGAATTCCGCAGCCGATCAACGGTTGGATCTTCCAAAGGAAGTCCGGGCTAGAAGCTGGACACCACGCCCAAAACTCGTCCGGATTCTCGTCCAGATTCAATGCGGCTCCGGTATACCGGAGATTGCCAGAGATTCCTCAATCGAAACTCGACAAAATTTTCCAGGGTTGTTGTAGACTCAATTCCGCACAATTCCACCGAAGCAATCGTTAAAACGACACTTGAGGAGGCGGTGGCGGCGGACACAAGTCCGCTGTCCGTAAAAAAAGACGGCCGCCCGAGGGCAATGTTGACGTTGAGCCCCCGGGCTCCCTGGATGATTCCTCCATGATCTTGATAGAGATCGGAGTTGATGTTGATGAAGGCCCTCATCCGAACATGACGATCGGAGGTAGGGAGCAGCCCTTGTCGAACCAAGGTGACCAGTTGAGCTGGTGACGAAAATGCCGAAATCGCAGTTGATCTACAGGCGAGTAATCGACCTTTTGCCGAACACACAGCGCAACTCTCAATGAAAGCACCAATGTCGGTGTCAAAACCGGCGGATCTCGGGTAGGGGGTCCCGAACTGTGCGTCTAGGCGGATGGTAATAGGAGACAAGGGACACGATGTTTTTACCTGAGTTCGGGCCCTCTCGATGGAGGCAATACCCTACTCCTGCTTGATTAATATTGATGATATGGGTAGTACAAGAGTAGATCTACCACGAGATCAGAGAGGTTAAACCCTAGAAGCTAGCCTATGGTATGATTGTTGTTGTCCATCTATCGACTAGCCTGGCCTCGGTTTATATAATGCACCAGAGGCCTAGGATAACAACAGTCCTAGCCGAATACGCCGGTGGGGAGGAGTCCTTGTCTTGATCGCCAAGTCTTGTGGAATCTTCCTTGTATGCGGCAACTGTCCGGACTGGCCCATGAGTATACGGCCATGGGGGTCCTCGGCCCAATCCAACTGATCGGGAGACGATGTGGTGAGTACCCCCTAGTCCAGGACATCGTCAATGAGTAAGAGATACTGATGACGTTGGTCGCGGAGGAAGTCGGTGAGGCCTGCATTCTCAGCTAATGAATAGAAATCATCATAAATCCCGGCTTCTCTCAAGAAATCATCGGAAGGCCATTCACACGGCCGAACCTCCGCGGTGCGAGGCAAATTATATTTGGGCCTCTGTGCTTCTTCATTCTGCTTTTCCTTCGAGCTTCGGCTCGATGAGCCCCTCAAAAATCTCTTCATTATTTCCTGAAATATTCTGAAATTTTTAGTAACTTCAAATAAAAGTAAGCCAAACTCAACAAAATTGATAGCAACTACTCCTACAAGTGCCTACAGAATATATCAAGCATTAGAACTACTTGGAACCACATAAATTTGACATGCAAGCTCAAGAAAATGGTCACCTAGGCAGCACAAATTTGCAATGAATAGAGCACTAGAACAAAAACTAATTGGACCAATGGAGGAGTCACATACCAAGGAACAATCTCCCCGAGCAGTTTTGTGAGAGGTGCTTTGAGCAAGGAGATCAAAAATCGCAGCAAAATGAGCTAGAACTCGTGCTTGAGCTTGATGGTGATTTTTTTGGGAGGAAGAAGGAGTGTGTGGGTGCAGGAATAAGTGGAGGGGAGCCACCATGGGCCCACGAGGCAGGGGGTGCGCCCAGGGGTAGGGCGCGCCCTCCACCCTCGTAGCCAGGTGCTTGCCCCTCTGCTGTGTTCTTAGTGCCAGATATTCTCAAATATTCCAGAAAAATCATATTCCATTTTCAGGGCATTTGGAGAACTTTTATTTTCAGGGTATTTTTGTATTGCAGATAAATCGAAAAGCATGTAAAAAATACTATTTTTACTTTATTTCAACTAAATAACAGAAAATAGAGAGAGGGTACAGAAGGTTGTGCCTTCTAGTTTCATCCATCTCATGCTCATCAAAAGGAATCCACTAACAAGGTTGATCAGGACTTGTTAACAAACTCATTCTGAATAACATGGAACCGGAGAAATTTTGAATAACACTATGTTACCTCAACGGGGATATGCACGCCCCCAATAATAAGAATATCATATTTATTCTTGACAGTAGGAAGAGGAAATTCAAAACCTCCAAATATAATCGATGGAATTTTTCCAATAGAATTGATACTATGAATTTGAGGTTGTTTCCTCGGAAAGTGTACCGTATGCTCATTACCATTAACATGAAAAGTGACATTGCCTTTGTTACAATCAATAACAGCCCCTGCAGTATTCAAAAAAGGTCTTCCAAGAATAATAGACATACTATCGTCCTCGGGAATATCAAGAATAACAAAGTCTGTTAAGATAGTAACGTTTGCAACCACAACAGGCACATCCTCACAAATGTATAGCAGTCGATTTATCAGCCATTTGCAAAGATATTTTAGTAGGTGTCAACTTATTCAAATCAAGTCTACGATATAAAGAGAGAGGCATAACACTAACACCGGCTCCAAGATCACATAAAGCAGTTTTAACATAGTTTCTTTTAATGGAGCATGGTATAGTGGGTACTCCTGGATCTCCTAGTTTCTTAGGTATTCCACCCTTAAAAGTATAATTAGCAAGCATGGTGGAAATTTCAGCTTCCGGTATCTTTCTTTTATTAGTAACAATATCCTTCATATACTTAGCATAAGGATTCATTTTGAGCATATCAGTTAATCGCATACGCAAGAAGATAGGTCTAATCATTTCAAAGAAAGCGCTCACCATCCTCATCATCCTATTTCTTGGATGGTTTGGGAGGAAAAGGCATGGGTTTCTGAACCCATGGCTCCCTTTCTTTACCGTGTTTCCTACCAACAAAGTCTGTTATCATAACGTTGATTCTCTGATTGTGGGTTATCAAGATCAACAGCAGGTTCAATTTCTATATCATTATAATTACTAGGTTGAGCATCATCATGAACATCATCATTGGCATTTTCATTAGGTTCATGTTCATTACCAGATTGTGTTTCAGCATCAGAAATAGAAATATCATTTGGATTCTCAGGTGGTTCAGCAATAGGTTCACTAGAAGCAAGCAAAGTCCTATCATTCTTCTTTTCCTTCCTTTTAGAAGGACTGGGTGCATCAATATTATTTCTCTGAGAATCTTGTACAATTCTCTTAGGATGGCCTTCAGGATACAAAGGTTCCTGAGTCATTCTACCGGTTCTAGTAGCCACTCTAACAGCATAATCATTATTCTTACTATTCAGTTCACTGAGCAAATCATTTTGAGCCTTAAGTACTTGTTCTACTTGAGTGGTAACCATAGAGGCATGTTTACTAGTGAGTTTAAGTTCACCTTTAACATTAGCCATATAATCACCCAAGTGTTCAATCATATAAGCATTTTTTTAGTTGTCTACCAAAATAAGCATTGAAATCTTCTTGCTTAACCATAAAGTTATCAAACTCATCCAAGCATTGGCTAGCAATTTTAGTAGGAGGGATTTCAGCTTTATCATATCTATAGAGAGAATTTACCTTTACTACCTGTGTCGGGTTATCAAGACCATGAGGTTCTTCAATAGGTAATGGATTAAGATCATATGTTTCTTCAACACGCGGTAGATTAAGACCATGTATTTCTTCAATAGGAGGTAAATTCTTAACATCTTCAGCTTTAATACCTTTTTCTTTCATAGATTTCTTTGCCTCTTGCATATCTTCGGGACTGAGAAATAGAACACCCCTCTTCTTCGGAGTTGGTTGAGGAATAGGCTCAGGAATTGGCTCAGGAAGTGTCCAATTATTTTTCATTTTTCAACATATTATTCAATAGAATTTCAACTTCATCCGGTGTTCTTTCCCTGAAAACAGAACCGGCACAACCTATCCAGGTAATCTCGGGAAGCATCGGTTAGTCCATTATAAAAGATATCAAGTATTTCATTTTTCTTGAGAGGATGATCAGACAAAGCATTAAGTAACTTGAGAAGCCTCCCCCAAGCTTGTGGGAGACTCTCTTCTTCAATTTGCACGAAATTATATATATCCCTCAAAGCAGCTTGTTTCTTATGAGCAGGGAGATATTTAGCGTAGAAGTAATAAATCATATCACGGGACTACGCACACAACCAGGATCAAGAGAATTAAACCATATCTTAGCATCACCCTTTAATGAGAACGGAAATATTTTAAGGATATAGAAGTAGCGAGATCTCTCATCATTAGTGAACAGGGTGGCTATTTCATTTAATTTAGTAAGATGTGCCACAACAGTTTCAGATTCATAGCCTTGAAAAGGATCAGATTCAACCAAAGTAATTATATCAGGATCAATAGAGAATTCATAATCCTTATCAGTAACACAGATAGGTGAAGTAGCAAAAGCAGGGTCAGGTTTCATTCTAGCATTAAGAGATTGCTTCTTCCATTTAGCTAATAACCTCTTGAGCTCATATCTATCTTTGCAAGCTAAAAAAGCAAAAGTAGCTTCTTTATCAAAAACATAACCCTCGGGAATAACAGGCGATTCTTCATCATCACTTTCATCAATATTATCAGTATCAATAATTTCTTTCTCTCTAACCCTTGCAATTTGTTCATCAAGAAATTCACCAAGTGGCACAGTAGTATCAAGCATAGAAGTGGTTTCATCATAAGTATCATGCATAGCAGAAGTGGCATCATCAATAACATGCGACATATCAGAACGAATAGCAGAAGCAGGTTTAGGTGTCGCAAGCTTACTCAAAACAGAAGGTGAATCAAGCGCAGAGCTAGATTGCAGTTCCTTACCTCCCCTCGTAGTTGAGGGATAAATTGTTGCCTTAGCGTCTTTCAAGTTCTTCATAGTGACCAGCAGATATAAATCCCAAGTGACTCAAAGAATAGAGCTATGCTCTCCGCATGGCCTTGAGAAAATAGTCTTGATAACCCACAAGTATAGGGGATCGCAGCAGTTTTCAAGGGTAGAGTATTCAACCCAAATTTATTGATTCGACACAAGGGGAGCCAAAGAATATTCTCAAGTATTAGCAGTTGAGTTGTCAATTCAACCACACCTGGATAACTTAGTATCTGCAGCAAAGTGTTTAGTAGCAAAGTAATATGATAGTAGTGGTAACGGTAACAAAAGTAACGGAAGCAAAAGTATTATTTTTGGTGTTTTGTACTGATTGTAACAAGAGTAAATGTAAAAGTAAATAAGCGAAGAACAATATGTGAAAAGCTCGTAGGCATTGGATCGGTGATGGAGAATTATGCGGATGCGGTTCATCATGTAACAATCATAACATAGGGTGACACATAACTAGCTCCAATTCATCAATGTAATGTAGGCATGTATTCCGAATATAGTCATACGTGCTTATGGAAAAGAACTTGCATGACATCTTTTGTCCTACCCTCCCGTGGCAGCGGGATCCTAATGTAAACAAAGGGATATTAAGACCTCCTTTTAATAGAGTACCGGAATAAAGCATTAGCAAATAGTGAATACATGAACTCCTCAAACTATGGTCATCACCGGGAGTGTTCCCGATTATTGTCACTTCGGGGTTGCAGGATCATAACACATAGTAGGTGACTATAGACTTGCAAGATAGGATCAAGAACTCGCATATATTCATGAAAACATAATAGGTTCAGATCCGAAATCATGGCACTCGGGCCCTAGTGACAAGCATTAAGCATAGCAAAGTCATAGCAACATCAATCTCAGAACACAGTGGATACTAGGGATCAAACCCTAACAAAACTGCATCGATTACATGATAGATCTCATCCAACCCATCACCGTCCAGCAAGCCTACGATGGAATTACTCACGCACGGCAGTGAGCATCATGAAATTGGTGATGGAGGATGGTTGATGATGACGACAGCGACGAATCCCCCTCTCCGGAGCCTCGAACGGACTCCAGATCAGCCCTCCCGAGAGGTTTTAGGGTTTGGCGGCGGCTCTGTATCATAAAACGCGATGAATCCTTCTCTTTGATTTTTTCTCCCCGAAAGTGAATATATGGAGTTGGAGTTGAGGTCGGTGGAGCATCAGGGGGCCCACGAGGTAGGGGGCGCGCCCCCACCCTCGTGGGCAGGGTGTGGGCCCCCTGACGTGGATTTTTCTTCTAGTATTTTTCTTATTTTCCAAATAGATGTTCCGTGGAGTTTCAGGTCATTCCGAGAACTTATGTTTCTGCACATAAATAACACCATGGAAATTCTGCTGAAAACAGCGTCAGTCCGGGTTAGTTCCATTCAAATTATGCAAGTTAGAGTCCAAAACAAGGGCAAAAGTGTTTGGAAAAGTAGATACGACGGAGACGTATCATGGATCGGGAAGAAGAAAGCGTAGGTGCGAAAGGGAGTCCTTGTCCCCTTATAAAGGCATCAGGCATTCTGCGCCTCCCCACTTGCCTGGTAAAACCGCTTATTCCTCAGGCACCGTAATTGATGGCACGGTTGGGTAACCCACACCCGTATTGATGAGAATTCCGTAATAAGGGGGACATGATCTCTGCTTCGACAAGACGTGCCAGGAAAACCGCCTCGCAATATGTGTAGTGGCCGGTTGAGAAAAACGGTTCGAATAATGATTGGGCCGTGTTGTGATGTCATGCTGCAGAATGTGTCAGCAGATTAGATTTGTGGAAATATTATTCTCTCTGCGGTGGTATGTGGAATTTGTTTTGCAGAGCCGGACACTATCCTTGTGTTCAAAATCTTCTATGGAGTATTCGGGGGAAGAACCCGCCTTGCAATGTCGAAGACAATCTGCTACCGGACTCATCGTCATTGAAGCCTGGTTCAGGGGCTCTTGAGGAGTCCTGGATTAGGGGGTCCTCGGAGAGCCGGACTATATACTTTAGCCAGACTGTTGGACTATGAAGATACAAGATTGAAGACTTCGTCCCGTGTCCGGATGGGACTCTCCTTGGCGTGGAAGGCAAGCTTGGCAATATGGATATGTAGATCTCCTCCCTTGAAACCGACTCTGTGTAACCCTAGCCCCACCCGGAGGGTTTAGTCTGTAGGACAACAACAATCATACCATAGGCTAGCTTCTAGGGTTTAGCCTCTACGATCTCGTGGTAGATGAACTCTTGTAATACTCATATCATCAAGATCAATCATGCAGGAAGTAGGGTATTACCTCCATCGAGAGGGCCCGACCCTGGGTAAACATCGTGTCCCCTGCCTCCTGTTACCATCTGCCTTAGACGCACAGTTCGGGACCCCCTACCCGATATCCGCCGGTTTTGACACCGACAGAGATCTCCCCCTATATCTTGTAATTCGTACACGTGTTTAACATATGATATGAAGAATTTGAAATGCATGATGAAATATGGTGACTGATGTAATCCAGCATGCGTGCATTACATATATGAGGAATTAACATGCAGAAGAACACAACCAAAGTATCAGACCACCATCGGGTTTAAGTTTACAACTCGATCCAGCAAAGTCTTCAAAAGAACGAGAGTTCTAACTTAGCAAAAAACGCCCATATATGTAGACCCGCTTGAAGACTAACTCAAATTTCTCCCCCTTTGTCATCGAATGACCAAAAGGATCGAAAATGAGGACTAACTCCCCTGAAGAATATCATGTTGATGGAGGAGCGCCAGCGTTGTTGGGGTCGGTTGTTGTAGTAGGGCATGCCGCAGTGTCGTCCAAATCTTCATGCTCATCCGTGTCACGTGATGAAGAATATGAGTTGGCCACCAAGGAGGGAACTTTGACTTTCTTGAATTTCTTCGCTGGTGGCTGAGACCAGTTAAAGTCCTACTTGAGACCCATTTGCTTCAGATCTTATTCACCATAAAGATGTGACAGAACAACCCAGGTTCGACCGAAGACTTCATGGAGGTAGTAATGGTTTTTCTTCACTGCATTGTGTGTAGCAGTCATGTTGTGAAGAATTTAACCAAACTGAAGCTTAACCCATTTGTGGTTGCGATCGACCTTCTGGTGAAGACTGAGGAGAAGCTCACGATCATTCATCACCCTTGGAGCTGTGCCTTGAGGATTTTGCTTTGAGGCATTAATGGCAGAGTCATGAGTAGCAAATTCATCATTGGTGGAGTAGGATGCAGCTTTGCGGAACTGACCATCCAATGGACGAATGCCTTCATCAAGAACAACAGTGGCCTTGCCCTTTTCATCAGCTGAGGAAAATGTCCGTTTGAGGACTTCAATGGGGGGCAAGTAGCTGAGATGATTTTGAAAGTCAGCCTTGTAGTTGAGTGAAGACCTTGTTCTGAGGAATCTCATAATCCAGGGAGCGTGAGGCTTCAACTCAAATGGAGATAATGCAACATTGGCCAGAGTCCTCATGAAGAAACCATGGTAGTTGACAGGAACGTCGTGAATGACGTTGAAAAGCATATTCTTCATGATGCCAACGACCTCTTCATCATTCGAGTCGTTGCCTTTGGTTGGACTCAATGTCTTCGTCAGAATGCGATAGATAGTCCGAGGCACATACTGCAATTCCTTCACTAGGAATTTGGTCCTTGAGGCTTGACCAGGCTTCAGCGGCTTCATTAACACTTGCATATAGTGATCGGTAAGCTCAGGTTCATGGTATATACAACGAGCACCTTCAAGGGGAGGACTGACACGCAGGGCATGAAGCAATTCAGAGGCCGGTGCTTTGAAATGAGTATTCTCTGTCATCCAATCCAACACCCAAGAGTTCACATCTGTAGCATCTCCTGTGATGTGCAGCATTGCATAGAATTAAAGAATTAGCTCTTCATTCCAATCAAGAATATCAGTGCAGAAGTTGAGAAGTCTGGCGTCATGAAGAACACTGAGGACTAGCGTGAAGCAAGGCAGTGATTCCATGTCCGCATGAGGAATATGCTCATGGTCGAAGACTTTGTCTTTGTTGAAAAGCAGTGAAGAATAGAAGTTGGCTTAGCTGGCAGTCTAGAAACGCTTCCTTCTAAGACGAGCAGAGTCATATGGATTGTAATCCGTGAAGAACACATGCTCTTGGAAGAAGTCATCAGCCTTGAATTTTTGCTTCTTTGAGAAAGGATCCTTTGGCTTGGGCTGAGGAGTGTCAGTCAATTGCATCACAACCTCAGGAATCGTAATCTCAGGAACCACGGGCTGAGAAATTTCAGTTTCTTCTCCAGTTGCAGTCTGGGTCTTCAATTCTTCAGCAGCAATTTTATCACCACTAGTGGCTGGAATCTCTTCTGGAATGGAAGGAGTGGGGTGAGGTTCGTCAGAGCCCATTTGAACTTCAGTATGCACTGGGTACTGAGGAATTTGTTGCAGAGTGTAAGTGCATCTAGTGCCCATTAGTGATTTTGGTGTATTGAAGACTTATAGGTTAAGGGACTGATGCATTTGTGAGTGTACACATGTCTATAAGTCTATGAGGAGTTTGATATTTACAGAGAAAGTCGACCCCTAAAAATGAAGTTCTTCGACTGAAGACTTTGGATTTCTGAAGACTTTTTAAGTGAAGAAATTGGTGTGACCTTGAAGACTTGGTATTCATTTGAGGAACATGAAGCGTGAAGACTTTTGTTTTTGTAGTTCCATTTTCTCTTTCTTGAGTCATAGGAAACACTGTACTGTTAAAGGGGGTTGAGCAAATACTAAGGAAAAATCTCCATGTGATGCTCAACTCAAAATCCTACACCTAAAAATCCCTTTGAGTGAAGCCATTGGAAATCTCATACAGTTCAGTCATATTCTTCAGTGACAGAGACGAAGTTCTTCTGGTCTCTGAGAAAATTGTTCTGACTGAGGAGTTAGGAATTCGCCAGTGCGGATTGCCTACACAGTGAGGAACATGATAGCCCTGAGGAATTTGAACCTCAAATTTCCGACCGTTGTTGTGCTATGCGCCAGCTGTCCCAAAATATCTTATCCACCTAATGGTCATATCATTGAAGGGCATTTATGTCTTATCATGTCGGGCTGCTCCCTAGGATATAAATAGCCGCCCCCTACAACCACTAGCTGGATGCTGCTCCGAGAGAAACTGACACTTGTCATTTGTGAGCATCCCATCCTCCGAGGACTTTGAGCGAAAATCATCGAGTGAGGAAAACCCAAACCCAAACCCAAACACCTACAACCCCAAAGTGATTGAGCATCACTGAAGAGATTGATCCTGCGTGGATCCGACGCTTGTTACCTTTGAAGACTGTGCTTCTTCCAGACGGTTAGGCGTCATGGTCTAGAGCATCCAAGAGGAATTGTGGATCGTTGAGTGACCGAGTTTGTGAAGGTTCAGAAGTCACCTGAAGACTTACCACGAGTGATTGGACGAGGTCTGTGTGACCTTAGTTCAAGGATAATACGGTGAGGACTGTGTGTCCAGGGTAGTGTGTCCTCAGGTTCAAATACCGAGCCACTCCAACCAGATGTACAACTGAGACAGCAGTTGGAACTGGTCTACCAAATCATTTTCTTCACCAAGCCTACTAGTTATATTTCCTCAACTCTTTCATTTCCTCATTACTGTGTTGTGTGCTTGTCATATCTGTGTTTGAAGACTTTGACTGAAGACTTTCTCAATTTCCTCGTTCAATTTCTTCAGTTTGTTTGTCTTCATCCTATGTTATCCTGTGATTATGCTTTCTGTACTCTGTGCTTTTCTTCATTTCATCATGATGACCATGCTTGTGTTCTGTTATGTTTACTTCTGAGTACTTATTCCACTGCAAGTAGTTCTTCACTAAGGAATTTCCTCGCCCACAAATTCCTCAGTGAAGAATTCATAAAAATCGCCTGTTCACCCCCCTCTAGTCGATATAACGCACTTTCAATTGGTATCAGAGCAAGGTACTCCCTTGTTTTGTGTGATTTTGGTTTAACCGCCTGGAGTTTTAGTTATGTCGACCACAGGAATGAAGACTGTGTCATGCCCTATCTTTGACGGTCACGAGTATCCCAAGTGGAAGGCCATGATGAAGAAGTGCCTCATGGCGATGAACAGCGAGCTGTGGACTGTCACAGAGACGGGTTTGACCGATCTATGCAAGATGGAGGAAGCTGATGACATTCGCAAGTACACTCTTCTCAGTCTCACGGCGAAGGACGTCATCTGCTCCTGTCTGTCTCAAAATCAGTTCAGGAACATCATGCATCTCGATCATGCGAAGCTTATCTGGGACCGTCTCTCTATGGTCTATGAAGGTCATCGAACCCCTCATGATCCTTGGTTTGAGGACTTCAAGGAATCTCTCAAAGCGATGACATTCAAACCAGAATCATCATCCTCTTCATCATGCCTTATGGCAAAAAGTGCTGAGGTAACTGAATGCTACCTATCCGAGTCTAGTGATGATGAATCTGGTGATGAATTTGGACCCAGCTATGTCAAACTTGCTTCCCTTGCCACTAAACAACAAAGAGCTTTGGAAAAAGTTCAATACATGCTAAATAGGACCGATGATATGTTGGGTGAAGAAATAGATCAGTCAAAAGCTTTGGCTGAAAGTCTTCAGAGACTTCATACTAAGTATGACTCCCTTCAAGATCAACATAACACTCTCTTGTCTGATCATGAGAAACTTTCTTATGAATTTCTTCGGAGAAAGCAAGATCTTGAGAAGCTAAGAGTGAGTTATGAACATCTTCAGAAGGAGCGCGACTCATTACTTGCTCAACAAATCAGCGCTGCTCAGGAAGAATTTGTTCCTCCATGTTTGAAATGCATTGAGCGTGAATCTGCTAATTCTTCACCTGAATGTTCAAATGCTTCTAATGTTACAAATTCTTCACTTGTCTCTGCTATCACTAATTCCTCATCTGAGGACATTGCTAGTATCACTGACGATGCAGGGCTGAAGGAATTGTACATGACAGGCATGTATAAAAGCCTCAAAGGGCATCAGACTCTTTGTGATGTGCTTAAAAAGCAGATCCTCAATAGGAACCCTAGGAAAGAGGGTATTACCTTTGAGAGGAAACTCAATGCTGATGGTACATATTGGAAGCCTGAGCAATACCCCAAAACCTCATGGGTTGCTGCAAAGGGACCTCCAGTTGACCCATATCTATCTGGCTTTACATGTGAATCTTCTCATTCTTCTGATGAGTCATTTGACTCCAACTATAAACTGTTCAAAAATTAGAATGGTGAAGTATTTGCTAGATATGTTGGCACTAACTGCAGGAAAGATTCCCCTATGAAGAAAATCTGGGTTCCCAAAAGGTGCCTTGAAAGTCTTTAGGTGAATGTCCTCATGACACCACCTGTGAAGTATAGGAACCCCAGATCAAATTCTTCATATGGACCAAATTCTTCATATGGATCCAAGTCCTCATACGGACCAAAGTCCTCACGTGGATCATATTCCTCAAAAGGATCAAAGTCATCATATGAATATCATCGTGCTAACAACTCTATTTCACAGGGAAGAGCTAAGGGCTATGAATATGAGCATTATTCTTCTAATCATTATGTTCATAAGTCCTGAAGAATTTCTCTGCTTATTCATATGCTTACCCTAACTCCTCTTATGTGAAACAAAATGGATTGGCTTCTATGCCACCTTTCTCATATGGAGCTCGCAGAGTGATGAACTCTTTGCCACCCCTTCAGATGTGGGTGGTGAAGAAAAGAACTAATCTCTTCTACAGGTCAGGTCTCGGGCGTGCTCAAACGTCTGAAGAATTTGCTGGAGACCTGAAAAGTGCCTGAAAGGACGCAGGCTAATCATGAAGAAATGAACTTTCATTTCTCACGTCCTCATACTACTTTATCTGTTCTATTACTTGATGAAATTGATCTGATGAATTGATGTCATATTCTTCACTGATGAAGTATATGAGTTCGTAAGATGCACTAATTCATCTACAGGATGATCAACCCAAAGCCACTGAGTGGGTCCTTGATAGTGGATGTAAAAATGACATGACTGCTGACAAGAATCTATTGATGGATGCTCCCGTATCACCATCGCATCTGAAGCATATCATCTTCACTAACAAAGGCAAAAGTCAGGTATTGAGTCTAGGTAAGGTTGCGATCACAAAGGATCGACACATGGACAAACTCATGCTTGTCTCAATGCTTTGTGATCTTGATATGGTTGTTGTCTTTGGCAAGTATCGTTGTGTTGTGGTTATGGAAGCTGACAATTCCAAAGTCTTCGAAGGCTTTAGGAGAGGAGACTTGTATATTGTTGATTTCTCTACAGGTTCACAACCAGCCGTGTGCCTACTTGCAAAAGCTTCAGAAGGCTGGCTATGGCATCGACGACTTGGTCATGAAGGCATGAGGAATTTGCACGCGCTTGCGAAGAAGAAGCACGTCATTGGCATTGAGAATGTAAAATTCCTCAAGGATCACTTGTGTGGAGCTTGTGAAGCTGGAAAGATGACCAAGGCCAAGCATCCAGCGAAGACTATCATGACCACTACTCAACCATTTGAATTGCTTCATATGGATCTCTTCGGTCCTAACCATTATTCTGCAGTCACTAATGATGCATCTCTATATGGTCTTGTTATTGTTGATGATTACTCTCGTTCCACATGGGTACACATTGTTACTTACAAACATGAAGTGCAGGAAGTCTTCAAACGATTTTCCTCGAGGGCTTCAACCAACTTTGGTGTGAAGATCAAGCACATCAGAAGTGACAATGGAACTAACTTCAAGAATTCTGGTCTTGATGACTATCTTGATGAACTTGGTATTACTCATGAGTTATCTGCTCCTTATACTCCTCAGCAGAATGGCGTCGTGGAGAGCAAGAACAGAACTCTTGTTGAGATGGCTCGCACTATGCTTGATGAGTACAAGACGCCTCGTCACTACGGATTGAGGCAATTTATCTGCGTGCCACATCATCAACAGGGTATATCTTCACAAATTCTTCAAGAAGACTGCCTATGAACTCCTCAACGACAAGAAACCCAATGTGAGTTATTTCAAAGTCTTGATTGCTAAATGTTGGATTAGAGATCCTCATCACAATGCTAAATTTGCACCGAAAGCACATGAAGGTTTTATGCTTGGTTACGGAAAGGACTTGCACACCTACAGAGTTTTCAACAACGTTCTTCACAAGGTTGTTGAAACTATAGATGTGCGGCTCAATGAAACTAATGGCTCGCAAAGAGAGCACCTACCTTCTGTGATAGATGAACCAGCACCTGAGGAATCTATCAAGTTCAAGGCTACTGAGGATGTCATTCCTACCGAAGAATCTGCTGAAGAATTCATTCCAGAACGTGAAGAACGTCGAGCTAATGCACCTGAAGAAAATGCTGAAGAAAATGGTGCTGAAGAAAATGCTGATCAAATTCCTCGACGACAACCAGCTCATCGTCGCATTGCAAAAGAAGTGCAAGTTGAAAAGATCATCGATGACATTAAAGCACCAGGTCCTCTCACACACTCAAAAGCTTCACATTTATCTAACTTTTGTGGGCACTATGCTTTTGTCTCTATCACAGAGCCCACTAAGGTAGATGAAGCATTCGGAGCCCGAGTGGATTCAGGCCATGCAAGAAGAATTACATCAGTTCGAGCTCAACAACGTCTGGGAACTGGTCAAACGTCCAGATCCTCGCAAGCACAATATAATTGGCACAACGTGGATCTACCGCAACAAGCAAGATGAAAATGGCCTTGTGGGAGGAATAAGGCACGGCTAGTAGCTCAAGGCTACACACAGGTTGAAGGAATTGATTTCGATGAAAATTTTGCACCTGTTGCTAGACTTGAGGCTATTCGCATATTACTTGCTTATGCTAACCATCATGATATCACTTTATATCAAATGGATGTGAAAAGTGCATTCCTCAATAGTAAGCTTGAGGAAGAAGTATATGTTGCTCAACCCCTGTGTTTTGAAGATCCAAAGAATCCTCGACAAAGTCTTCAGACTCAACAAGGCCCTCTATGGCCTCAAGCAGGCCCTCGGGCGTGGTATGATACTTTGAAGGAATTCCTCATGAAGAAAGGCTTCAAACCCGGTTCACTCGACCCTACTCTTTTCACTAAATCTTATGATGGTGAATTGTTTGTGTGCCAAATATATGTTGATGATATTATCTTTGGTTGTACTGACCAACGTTATAGTGATGAATTTGCCTATATGACGAGTGAAGAATATCAAATGTCTATGATGGGAGAGTTGAAATTCTTCTTAGGTCTTCAAATTCGTCAACAGCAAAATGGCATATTCATGTCTCAGGAGAAATACTTCAAGGATGTACTGAGGAAATTCGGCATGCAAGATTGCAAAGGCGTCAAAATTCCTATGCCCACAAATGGCCATCTATGCACAGATGAAAATGGTCTTGACTTCGATCATAAGGTATACCGCTCCATGATTGGTTCTTTATTGTACTTATGTGCATCTAGGCCACATATAATGCTTAGTGTTTGCATGTGTGCCCGATTTCAAGCTACACCAAAGGAATCACACCATAAGGCTGTGAAGCATATTTCTCGATATCTAGCTCACACACCAACACTTGGATTATGGTACCCCAAGGGCTCGGCTTTTGATCTCATTGGATATTCTGACTCTAACTATGCTGGTGATCATGTGGACCGCAAGTCAACATCTGGTACATGTCATTTCCTCGGACGATCTTTGGTCTGTTGGTCCTTGAAGAAATAGAACTGCGTATCACTATCTACTGCTGAAGCTGAGTACATTGCTGCTGGTTCTTGTGGTGCTCAATTGCTATGGATGAAGCAAACTCTCAAGGACTACGGTGTCAACGTGAAGAATGTGCCTCTCTTATGTGACAATGAGAGTTCCATCAAGATTGGTCACAACCCAGTTCAGCACTCAAAGACAAAGTACATTCATATTCGTCATCATTTTCTTCCTGATCATGTGTTGAAGGGCGACATTTCTATTGAGCATGTGAAGACTGAAGAACAGCTAGCCGATATCTTCACAAAGCCCTTGGATGAGAAGAGATTTATCAAGTTGCGGTGTGAGCTAAATATCTTAGAATCTTCGAATGTTCTTTGAAAAGGACACTCATCCTAACACTTATGCAAAATTGATGACTTAGATGTGCAACACATGAAGAAACGTTTTTTTTTCAATCAATGAAGAATAACACTCTAAGTGTGAAGAAATTAACGAAGAATTTGATTCTCAGAACCCTACGACAATTGTACGCGGTGTCTGAAATCATCATTCTTATATGGTGGGCACGCCACCACCAAAGTTGAAATCAATTTGAGTTTTTCCTTAGTTGTGAAATTCCTCAGTTCTTCAAATTCTTCAACTTTGCAAAATCTTCACTGTTTCCGTCATTTCTCTTCATTGGCTATATATATATATATATATATATATATATATATATATATATATATATATATATATATATATATAAGTTTATGTCCTCTACATCATTCACTTATGGCTAATTCTTCAAGTTGGTTTTTTCTGCTAAGTGAATGTGATCGGACCCTTCCCCCTCTATGCTATACTCAACTCAATCTATTCACAAATTCTTCATGTGCGTTTTATTTGAAACTCGTTCAAAATCTTCACTGTGTCCTTGTCAGCTGAAGAATTTGCGAACGAAACTTTTAACTTATCTTATCCAAATTTTCGGCTTTGCCGCTCAAACCGTTCCGCATCCCACAAAATACTTATCTATCCACCCACGATCTAACACGATCTCCACTTCTCAATACGTGGGTGACACATGTCATGCGAATGAGAAGGGTCAGGGGCACGTTCGTCCAAATTCTTCGGGCGAACAGTTTTTCACTGTGGCTATAAATAACCCCTCTCCCCTTCCTCACTTCCTTTACTCTGCTCGACTTCTTTCTTTTGCTCGAGCTTCTCAAACCCTAGCGCCGCCGCTACTCCATCGTTGCCGGTGAGGAAGAGCTTCGCTGCCTCGACCTCGTCGCCGCCGTACTCGCGTCGGCCGCGGAAATCTTCACTCCGCCGCCGTCGTAGCTGTCTTCCTCCGCCGAGTTACGGCGTGGAAGATCTGCACAGATGAACTTCACTTCTCCATCTCACAGTTCATCATGTTCTTCGTCCAGGGTAATTAAAAGTTAGTTTTACTGCCCTCTTTGATTCAAATGATTTTGACAAAATCCTCAAAAGTGTTTATTCTTCAAATTCTTCACACACTAAACACCTCACATGTCATCTATTTTTGATTCGTTTCCCTAAGCAATAATTTCTCTTCAAGATTCCTCAATTGTGAGGATTTCTGATCTGTACAACTCTAGAACCTAAAACTAAGAACGCTTAGTGAAATTCTTCAAGACTCGTCTGGTCAAATTCCTCAAACTTGTTCTTATTGAAAAATCTTCTAAGAACGCATATGACCTCTCCAAATTCCTCGCAACTATACTCTGTTCACAGGTACTCATGTCCACTGCTGAATCACTAGGTTCTCATGAACTTAACTCATTTGCAGCGTTCCTCGAAGAAAAGTTGCATACTTCTTCAGAGAATTCAATTGTTCAAATTCCTCATCTGAAGAAAATGGCTGACGGTAAGAAGCCACAGAAAGGAGGAAAGAAGCCTGAGGTCAACACAGTGTTTGAAATCCCCGATGACATCTATGCCGGGTACTGCACACCTCCTGAGGAAGATAAAAATCAGTGCAAGGTGCGCATTCAGAAGATAGAGAGGAGATGGGCAAGAGAGTGGAGGGAGTACAGATATGTTACTCCCAAATACATGAAGAAATTCGTTGTTACCCTCCATGCTCAAGACCTCCATTGGCACCTGGCCAAGAAGCGGATCCCACCAGCATCAAGCGCGGTGAAGACTTTCCTGAAGAATGGGCCAAGCGCCAGGCCAAATTGGCCAAACAGGCAAAAGAAGCAGTGAAGAAATTCAATGAAGACTCTACTGCTGCTGCTGCTGCTGAGGCCTCTGTCAAGCCGAAGAAATCCATGGCAAAGAAGCCTACTCGTAAGCCAAGTGCTTCACCTTCAATGCCCTCAAGGCCAAGTTCCTCAGCAATGCCCTCACGGCCAATTCCTCAAGCTGCTCCTGCTCCTCCGAAATCCTCAGCTCCTCCAAAGTCCTCAGCTGCTCCGACAAAGTCCTCTGCACCTGTGCATCTCGCCACGTGCCAAAGGACTACAGGCATCTCTATTGCCTCAGGAGTTTTAGCTAGTTCCTCAGCTGCACCCAATTCTTCAATGGGACCCTCTCTGCTGATGTCTAAGGCCACTGCTGGACGAGGTTCTCTCCCAAGTCCTCACAAGAAGCAGGTCACCTTCCAAGTGTCGTCTGATGAAGACGAAGCTGATGATGAAGAACTTGCTGAAATCACCAGAGATAGGCAAGTCAGGGCCGCTAGAGCCAAAGGCGCAAATGTGCCACTGCTTTTGGATCCAAGGTTGATCCTCGACTACATTGATCTCTGGCACAAGGACCCAAACACTCCTTTGCCTGATTTCAAGTTGACTCCTGGTCAAAGTCATATGCTGACTGCCTTCATCCAAGAAGAAAAATGGAAATATGAGAAGGCCAGGCAGATCAAGAAAGCGCAGTACAGGAAGGAGAAATTTCTGAAGAACAACATTGTCTCTATGACAACTGAAGATCTTGTAAAGATCCAGTCTAAAATCAAAACCCTCAGCGATGATTTCAGTGCTTACTATGCTGATTGGCAAGGAGCCAAGGTCAGATTTGTTAAATTGACTGAGAAGTTCACCTCCAATTTTGCAGCTCCATCGCAACAACAAATTCCTCACGCTGAAGCATTGATGACCCACAAGTATAGGGGATCTATCGTAGTCCTTTCGATAAGTAAGAGTGTCGAACCCAACGAGGAGTAGAAGGAAATGATAAGCGGTTTTCAGCAAGGTATTCTCTGCAATCTTTGAAATAAGCGGTAACAGATAGTTTTGTGATAAGGTAATTTTTAACAAGCAACAAGTAATAAAAGTAAATAAAGTGCAGCAAGGTGGCCCAATCCTTTTTGTAGCAAAGGACAAGCCTAGACAAACTCTTATATAAGGAAAAGCGCTCCCGAGGACACATGGGAATATCGTCGAGCTAGTTTTCATCACGTTCATATGATTCACGTTCGGTTCTTTGATAATTTGATATGTGGGTGGACCGGTGCTTCGTGTTGTTCTTACTTGAACAAGCATCCCACTTATGATTAACCTCTATTGCAAGCATCCGCAACTACAACAAAAGTATTAAGGTAAACCTAACCATAGCATAAAACATATGGATCCAAATCATCCCCTTATGAAGCAACGCATAAACTAGGGTTTAAGCTTCTGTCACTCTAGCAAACCATCATCCACTTATTACTTCCCAATGCCTTCCTCTAGGCCCAAATAATGGTGAAGTGTTATGTAGTCGACGTTCACATAACACCACTAGAGGCTAGACAACATACATCTCATCAAATATTGAACGAATACCAAATTCACATGACTACTAATAGCAAGACTTCTCCCATGTCCTCGGGAACAAACGTAACTACTCATTCATGTTCATAATCAGAGGGGTAATAATATGCATAAAGGATCTGAACATATGATCTTCCACCAAATAAACCAACTAGCATCAACTACAAGGAGTAATCAACACTACTAGCAACCTACTAGTACCAATCCCGGACTTGGAGACAAGAATTGGATACAAGAGATGAACTAGGGTTTTGAGAGGAGATGGTGCTGGTGAAGATGTTGATGGGGATTGCGCTCTCCCGATGAGAGGAGCGTTGGTGATGACGTTGGCGATGATTTCCCCCTCCCGGAGGGAAGTGTCCCCAAGAATAGCTCTGCCGGAGCCCTAGATTGGTTCTCAAGGTTCCGCCTCGTGGGCGGAGTTTCATTCCAAAGGTTGCTTCTGATTTTTCCTCGACGAAAGACCTCATATAGCGAAGATGGCCATCGGAGAGCCAACAGGGGGCCCACGAGGTAGGGGCGCCCACCCTCGTGGGATGTGGGCCCTCCGGTGAACTTCTTCCGCTCGATATTTTTATTATTTCCAAAAATGACTTCCGTGGAGTTTCAGGACTTTTGGAGTTGTGCGAATAGGTCTCTAATATTTGCTCCTTTTCCACCCCGTAATTCCAAATTGCCGCATTCTCCTCCTTATGTAAACCTTGTAAAATAAGATAGAATAGGCATAAGTATTGTAACATAACGTGTAATAACAGCCCATAATGCAAGAAATATCGATATAAAAGCATGATGCAAAATGGACGTATCAAGTCCCCCAAGCTTAGACCTCGCTTGTCCTCAAGCGAAAGCCGATAACGAAAAATATGTCCCCATGTTTAGAGGTAGAGGCGTCGATAAAAATAAAATACGGACATGAAGGCAGCATCATGATTATTCTCATAAAAGCAACATAAATAGATATTTTCATGTGATTTCTTATGTTCAAGTAATAATCCATTCACAATGCAGAGTACGAATCATAAACCTTATCGAGAACCAAAAAACTATAATCTCAGTCATTGAAGCAATTGCAATTTATCATAACATCAGAAAGAGTCTATCTCAGAGCTTAATAGCAAGTCCACATACTCAACTATCATTTAGTCTTTCATAATTGCTAACACTCACGCGATACTTGTGATTACGGAGTTTTAATCGGACACAGAGAAAGATAGGGGCTTATAGTTTCGCCTCCCAACCTTTTACCTCAAGGGTAATGTCAACAATAATAACTCATGCCCCCCTACATCCAATTAGATATATCTATCAGGATCTTTCCAACATACTGTGCTTGCCAAAGGATAAAATGTAAAAAGGAAAGGTGAAGGTCACCGTGACTCTTGCATAAGATAGAGGATAATAATAGAAGATAGGCCCTTCGCAGAGGGAAGCAGAGGTTGTCATGCGCTTAAGGGTTGGATGCACAAAGTCTTAATGCGAAAGAACGTCACTTTATATTGCCACTTGTGATATGAACCTTTATTATGCAAATTGCCGCTTTTATTTCTTCCACATCACAAGATCGTATAAAGCTTATTTCTCCCACACCAATCAATCATACATATTTAGAGAGCAATTTTTTATTGCTTGCACCGGTGACAACTTACTTGAAGGATCTTACTCAATCCATAGGTAGATATGGTGCACTCTCATGGCAAAACTGGTTTAAGGGTTTTGGAAGCACAAGTAGTATCTCTACTTGGTGCTGAGAATTTGGCTAGCATGAGGGGGAAAGGAAAGCTCAACATGTTGGGCGATCCATGACAACATACTTTATCTCAGATATAAGAGAACATAACCCATTACGTTGTCTTCCTTGTCCAACATCAACTCTTTAGCATGTCATATTTTAATGAGTGCTCCCAATCATAAAAGATGTCAATAATAATATATTTATATGTGAAACCTCTCTTTCCTTATTACTTCCTATTAATTGCAACGATGACCAAAGCTATGTCTGCCAACTCCCAACAACTTTTAATCATCATACTCTTTCTATGTGAAGTCATTATTCTCAACAAGATCAATATGAACTTTTTGTTTCTTTTGATTTTTTTTTTCTTTCTTTTCTTTTATTCACCCAAGATCATGGAAAATAATCAAGCCCTTGACTCAACACTAATCTTTATTATATAGCTCACGGACTCGATTACATAGAGAGATCATAAAGCAAAACTCAAAACTAGATCATGCCATAAACTTTATTCTACTAGATCAAGATACTACTAATAGGATCGAACTACGAAAAATGGTAAAGATAGGAGATGTGGTTGTGATACGATACAGGGGAACCTCCCCCAAGCTTGGCAGTTGCCAAGGGGAGTGCCCATACCCATGTGATTATGTCTCCTTTGCTGGTGAAGAAGGTGGAGGTGATGGATAGTCACACATCGAGCGTAAGAAATCCTCCAACTTGCGAATAATGCCCTTGAGTGCAACGATATGCTCCTTCAATAAAACATTTTCACTTATGAGATACTTGTTTTGAATATGAGCTAACTCAATCATCTTGAAAGCTTCGATCTCAGTTGGGGTAAGAAGATTGTAATCAAGTTGAAGGATGTCTTCTGCTGCTGGAGCTTGGTTCTCCGTGACCTTCTTGATCCCTTCATCCTTGTTAATCTCCATGGGTTCTTCCCTATTCAGCTCTATCTTCATTAGCCAAGCATATTTGTCACCATTGTTGGAGGAGGGGGACAACATGATGCCTGGCCTTGGCAACCCTGACAAAGAACATCTCGAAACAATAACAGAGGATATTTGTGTGGTACAGGAGTCAAAACCTTCGGGAGAATATATAATGAATTTTTACCGATCAAAATACGTATCGTGCAAGAAAACGGAGTCCGGAAGGCACACGAGGTGCCCATGAGGTAGGGGGCGAGCCCAGGGGGTAGGGCGCGCCCTCCACCCTCGTGGGGCCCTCGTGTCCTTCCCGGACTGCTACTTATTTTTCTATTTTTCTAAATATTTCAAAACAGAAAAATATTGCCTTAAAATTATTTTGGAGTCGGTTTACTTACCGTACCACATACCTATTCCTTTTCGGAGTCTGAAACGTTCCGGAAAGTGTCCCTTATGTATTCCTCCGGGGTTACGGTTTCAATAACATTGGTTTCAACATTTATGGGATTACACGAGATATAGTGTTTGATTCTTTGACCGTTTACCACCTTCGGATTTGCGCCTTGAAGTTGTTGATTTTATGGCACCGAACGATAGACCTCCTTGATAACGTAGGGGCCTTCCCATTTAGAGAGAAGTTTTCCTGCAAAAAATCTTAAACGAGAGTTGTATAGCAATACATAATCACCTACATTAAACTCATGCTTTTGTATCCTTTTGTCATGCCATCTTTTAACTTTTTCTTTAAACAACTTGGCATTTTCATAAGCTTGGGTTCTCCATTCATCAAGTGAGCGAATATCAAATAACCTCTTCTCTCCGGCAAGTTTGAAATCATAATTGAGCTCTTTAATAGCCCAATAAGCTTTATGCTCTAGTTCGAGAGGTAAGTGACATGCTTTTCCATAAACCATTTTATACGGAGACATACCCATAGGATTTTTATATGCAGTTCTATAGGCCCATAATGCATCACCAAGTTTCTTGGACCAATTCTTTCTAGACCTATTGACAGTCTTTGGCAAAATTAATTTGAGCTCCCTATTACTCAATTCTACTTGACCACTAGATTGTGGATGATAAGGAGATGCAATTCTATGATTAACATCATACTTAGCAAGCATCTTACAGAAAGCACCATGAATAAAATGTGAACCACCATCATTCATTAAATATCTAGGGACTCCAAACCTCGGAAAAATGACTTCTTTAAGCATTTTAATAGAAGTGTTATGATCAGCACTACTAGTTGGAATAGCTTCCACCCACTTAGTAACGTAATCAACAAAGAACTAAAATATGTGTATACCCATTAGAGGCAGGAAAAGGTCCCATATAATCAAAGCCCCAAACATCAAATGGTTCAATAACAAGTGAATAGTTCATAGGCATTTCTTGACGTCTACTAATATTACCAACTCTTTGACATTCATCACAAGATAAGACAAACTTACGGGCATCCTTCAAGAGAGTAGGCCAATAAAAACCGGATTGCAATACCTTATGTGCAGTTCTATCTCCAGCATGGTGTCCTCCATAAGCTTCGGAGTGACACTTGCGTAGGATATGTTCCTGTTCATGCTCAGGTACACAACGTCTAATAACACCATCTACTCCTTCTTTATTTTTATGTGGGTCATCCCAAAAGTAATGTCTCAAATCATAGAAAAAACTTTTTCTTTTGTTGGTATGTGAAACTAGGTGGTATAAATTTAGCAACAATGTAATTGGCATAATCAGCATACCACGGAGTACTACGAGAAGCATTTATGACATTTAATTGCTCATCGGGAAAGCTATCATCAATAGGTAGTGGGTCATCAAGAACATTTTCTAACCTAGACAAGTTATGCAGAACGGGTTCTCAGCTCCCTTTCTATCAACAATATGCAAATCAAATTCTTGTAGCAAGAGAACCCATCTAATAAGTCTAGGTTTAGCATCTTTCTTATCCATCAGGTATTTAATAGCAGCATGATCAGTGTGAATAGTTACTTTAGAATCAACAATATAACGTCTGAACTTATTCACGAGCAAATACAACTGCTAAGAATTCCTTTTCAGTAGTAGCATAATTTCTTTGAGCATTGTCTAGAGTCTTACTAGCATAATGGATAACATTTAATTTCTTATCAACTCTTTGCCCTAGAACAGCACCTACAAAGATAATCACTAGCATCACACATAATTTCAATGGGTAAATTCCAATTAGGTGGCTGAACAATAGGTGCAGAGATCAATGCTTTCTTAAGTATTTCAAATGCTTCTACACAATCATCATCAAAGACAAATGGTATATCTTTTTGTAATAAATTAGTCAGAGGCCGAGAAATTTTTGAGAAGTCCTTAATGAACCTCCTATAAAATCCGGCATGACCAAGGAAACTTCGTATACCTTTAATGTCCTTGGGACATGGCATCTTTTCAATAGCATCAACCTTGGCTTTATCAACTTAAATACCTCTTTCAGAAACTTTATGCCCCAAGACAATGCCTTCATTAACCATAAAGTGGCACTTTTCCCAACTTAAGACAAGATTAGTTTCTTCACATCTCTGCAGAACTCGATCAAGATTGCTCAAGCAATCATCAAAAGAGGATCCATAGACGGAAAAGTCGTCCATGAAAACCTCACAAATCTTTTCACAAAAGTCGAGAATATAGCCATCATGCATCTTTGAAAGGTAGCAGTGCATTACATAAACCAAAAGGCATACGTCTGTAAGCAAAAGTACCAAAAGGGCATGTAAAAGTAGTCTTTGATTGATCCTTAGCCGACACAGGTATTTGAGAGGAACCAGAATAACCATCTAGAAAGCAATAATGTGTATGTTTGAAAAGTCTTTCTAGCATTTGATCGTTAAAAGGTAAGGGGTAATGATCTTTCTTAGTGGCTTTATTTAATTTACAGAAATCAGTTACCATCCTATAACCTGTAATAATTCTTTGCGGAATCAATAAATCTTTATCATTAGGAACAACAGTAACACCTCCCTTCTTAGGGACACAATGGATAGGACTTACCCATTGACTATCAGCAACAGGATAAATTATACCTGCCTCCAGAAGCTTTAGTATTTCTTTTCTTACCACTTCCTTCATCTTAGGATTCAGCCGTCGTTGATGATCACGGACCGGTTTGGCATCTTCTTCCAAATTTATTTTATGTTGACATAGAGTGGGACTAATGCCCTTAAGATCATCAAGAGTATATCCAATAGCAAAGACGGTGCTTCTTGAGTTTTCAATAATCTCTCTTCTTCATGCTCCTAAAGGTTAGCACTAATAATAACAGGATATATTTTCTTTTCATCAAGATAAGCATATTTAAGATTATCAGGCAACGGTTTAAGCTCAAACACGGGATCACCCTTGGGTGGAGGAGGATCCCCTAGGATTTCAATAGGTAAATTGTGTTTAAGAGTGGGTTCCTGATTAAAAAATACTTCATCTATTTCCCTTCTTTCATTCATAAACATATCATTTTCATGGTCTAGCAAATATTGTTCTAAAGGATCATTAGGAGGTACGGCAATTGAAGCAAGACCAATAATATCATCCTTACTAGGCAATTCTTCTTCACGGTGTTGTCTACTAAATTTAGAGAAATTAAACTCATGAGTCATGTCATCCAAGCCAATAGTAACAACATTCTTTTCGCAGTCTATCTTAGCATTAACAGTTTTCAAGAAGGGTCTACCAAATATAATGGGACAAAAGCTATATATCTTGTGGGGAACCAAGAACAAGAAAATCGGCAGGATATTAGTTTTCCCACACAAGACTTCAACATCTCTAACAATTCCCATTGTTGATATAGTATCTCTATTGGCAAGTTTAATTGTAACATCAATACCTTCTAACTCAAAGACGTGCAATTTCATGCTTAATTTCTTCGTATAAAGTATGAGGTATAACACTAGCACTAGCACCCATATCACATAAGCCATGATAACAATGATCTCCTATCTTAACAGAAATAACAGGCATGCCTACCACATGTCCATGTTTATCTTTAGCACAGGGTTTGGCAATTCTAGCAGTTTCACCGCAGAATTGAATAACATGCCCATCAATATTATCAGCCAAGAGATCTTTAACAATAGCAATATTAGGTTCAACTTTAACTTGCTCAGGAGGTGTATAAGTTATAATATTACTTTTACGAACAACAGTTGAAGCTTTAGCATGATCCTTTATTCTAACAGGGAAAGGTGGTTTCTCAACATAAGAAGTAGGAACAACAGGATCATCATAAGTGACAATCTTGTCTTCAACTTTAGAAGGTGCAGCTAGTTTTACTTCTATGGGAGGATGATATTTAAACCACTTCTCCTTGGGGAGATCAACATAAGTAGCAAAAGATTCACAGAAAGAAGCTACTATCTCAGAGTCAAGTCCATATTTAGTGCTAAACTTACAGAAAATATCGGTATCCATAAAAGACTTAACACAATCAAACTTAGGTGTCATACATGACGCCTTACCTTCGTCGAGATCCCAATATTCAGAGTTGCATTTAATTCTATCCAATAAATTCCATCTGAATTCAATAGTCTTCATCATAAAAGATCCAGCACAAGAAGTATCGAGCATGGTGCGATTGTTTTCAAAAAGCCGAGCATAAAAACTTTGAAGAATTATTTCTCTTGGGAGCTCATGATTGGGGCATATGAATATAACATTGATTTAAGCCTCCCCCAAGCTTGAGCGATGCTTTCTCCTTCGTGAGGCCAAAAAATATATATATAATTGCGATCACGTTGAACAAGATGCATAGGGTAATACTTCTGATGAAATTCCAATTTCACTTGTTTATAGTTCCATGATCCCGTGTCATCACATAGCCTATACCATGTCGATGCATCTCCCTTCAAAGATAAAGGGAAGACCTTCTTCTTAACAACATCATCGGGTATACCTGCAAGCTTAAATAATCCACAAACTTCATCCACATAGAGTAGATGTTCATCAGGATGCTTTGTTCCATCTCCTGTATAAGTATTAGCTAGCAGTTTTTCCATCAAACCCGAAGGAACTTCAATGGGAATATTTCATGTTCAGTAGGTTCAGTAGGTTGAGGAGCAACTCTTTGCTCTACTGGTCGGGGTGAAGATACCCCAAACAAGCCCCTCAGAGGATTACTTTCCATAGTAACAAGTGACAGTAAATTTCAGCACACTATACAAATTTTTCCTTACCAAATTCCACCAGCCAAACGCGCTTCACTCCCCGGCAACGGCGCCATAAAAGAGTCTTGATGACCCACGGGTATGGGGGATCTATAGTAGTCCTTTCGATAAGTAAGAGTGTCGAACCCAACGAGGAGCAGAAGGAAATGATAAGTGGTTTTCAAAGAAGGTATTCTCTCGCAAATCTTGAAATAAGCGGTAATAGATAGTTTTGTGATAAGATAATTTGTAACAAGCAACAAGTAACAAAAGTAAATAAAGTGCAGCAAGGTGGCCCAATCCTTTTTGTAGCAAAGGACAAGCCTGGACAAACTCTTATATAAGGAAAAGCGCTCCCGAGGACACATGGGAATATCGTCGAGCTAGTTTTCATCACGTTCATATGATTCACGTTCGGTACTTTGATAATTTGATATGCGGGTGGACCGGTGCTTGGGTGTTGTTCTTACTTGAACAAGCATCCCACTTATGATTAACCTCTATTGCAAGCATCCGCAAATACAACAAAAGTATTAAGGTAAACCTAACCATATCATAAAACATATGGATCCAAATCAGCCCCTTACGAAGCAACGCATAAACTAGGGTTTAAGCTTCTGTCACTCTAGCAACCCATCATCTACTTATTACTTCCCAATGCCTTACTCAAGGCCCAAATAATGGTGAAGTGTTATGTAGTCGACGTTCACATAACACCACTAGAGGCTAGACAACATACATCTCATCAAAATATCGAACGAATACCAAATTCACATGACTACTAATAGCAAGACTTCTCCCATGTCCTCAGGAACAAACGTAACTACTCACAAAGCATATTCACGTTCATAATCAGAGGGGTAATAATATGCATAAAGGATCTGAACATATGATCTTCCACCAAATAAATCAACTAGCATCAACTACAAGGAGTAATCAACACTACTAGCAACCTACTAGTACCAATCCCGGACTTGGAGACAAGAATTGGATACAAGAGATGAACTAGGGTTTTGAGAGGAGATGGTGCTGGAGAAGATGTTGATGGAGATTGCCCTCTCCCGTTGAGAGGAGCGTTGGTGATGACGTTGGCGATGATTTCCCCCTCCCGGAGGGAAGTGTCCCTGGTAGAACAGCTCTGCCGGAGCCCTAGATTGGTTCTGCCAAGGTTCCGCCTCGTGGCGGCGGAGTTTCGTCCCGAAAGGTTGCTTCTGATTTGTTCCTCATTGAAAGACCTCATATAGCAGAAGATGGCCATCGGAAAGCCAACAGGGGGCCCACGAGGTAGGGGGCGCGCCCAGGGGGGTAGGGCGCGCCCCAACCCTTGTGGACAGGTGGGCCCCCCTCTAGTGAACTTCTTCCGCTCGATATTTTTTATTATTTCCAAAAATGATTTTCGTGGAGTTTCAAGACTTTTGGAGTTGTGCAGAATAGGTCTCTAATATTTGCTCCTTTTCCAAATTTAGAATTCCAGCCGCAAGATTCTCCTCCTTATGTAAACCTTGTAAAATAAGAGAGAATATGCATAAGTATTGTAACATAATGTGTAATAACAGCCCATAATGCAAGAAATATCGAAATAAAAGCATGATGCAAAATGGACGTATCAAGCATCTGCTCAGCCGACTGAAGAACATGCCAGCACCGCTGATGACTTTCAGGCTGCTGAAGAAAATGTGAGTTCCAGGGCTGATGACTGCTTTCCAGCCGCTAAAGAAATTTCTAGGGCGTCCACTAGTGGTGTGCCTGAAGAAAATGAAGAAATCAGGGCAACTGCATCAGTCGTGCCTGAAGAAAATCAACCACAATCCTCTGCTCCTCCTGCGGCTACACCAACTCCAATCCTTCCATCTGCATTAGATGTGAAGAAGACCAAGGCTGCAGAGCATGCAGCAGTGAAGAAGAGGAAGGCATCAACTCCATCAGATTCTTCAGCTCCGAAGAAGATGAAGCCTTTGACCAGCTGCTACGTCTTGAGCTTGCGTTGGTTTTCCTCGAAGAGGAGAGGGTGATGCAGCAAAGTGTAGCATAAGTATTTCCCTCAGTTTTGAGAACCAAGGTATCAATCCAAAGAGGAGGCCCTCAAAAGTCCCACGCACCTACACAAACAAACTAAGAACTCGCAACCAACGCAATAAAGGGGTTGTCAATCCCTTCACGGCCACTTCATGTAAAGTGAGATCTAATAAAGATAGTATGATAAGATAAATATATTTTTGGTATTTTATAATATAGATGCAAAAAATAAAGATGTAAATAAAATTAGATTGGAAGCAAATATGATAAGAGATACACCCGGGGGCCATAGGTTTCACTAGTGGCTTCTCTCAAGAGCATAAGTATTACGGTGGGTGAACAAATTACTGTCGAGCAATTGATAGAAAAGCGCATAGTTATGAGATTATCTAGGAATGATCATGTATATAGGCATCACGCCATAATAAGTAGACCGACTCACCTTTTGCATCTACTACTATTACTCCACACATCGACCGCTATCCAAAGCATGCATCTAGAGTATTAAGTTCATAAGAACAGAGTAACGCATTAAGCAAGATGACATGATGTAGAGGGATAAACTCATGCAATATGATATAAACCCCATCTTGTTATCCTCGATGGCAACAATACAATACGTGCCTTGCAACCCTTATTGTCACTGGGTAAGAACACCGCAAGATTGAACCCAAAGCTAAGCACTTCTCCCATGGCAAGAAAGATCAATCTAGTAGGCCAAACCAAACTGATAATTCGAAGAGACTTGCAAAGATAACTTAATCATACATAAAAGAATTCAGAGAAGATTCAAATATTATTCATAGATAAACTTGATCATAAACCCACAATTCATCGGATCTCGACAAACACACCTCAAAAAGAGATTACATCGAATAGATCTCCACAAGAGAGGGGGAGAACATTGTATTAAGATCCAAAAAGAGAGAAGAAGCCATCTAGCTAATAACTATGGACCCGTAGGTCTGTGGTAAACTACTCACAACTCACCGGAGGGGCAAGGATGTCGATGTAGAGGCCCCCCGTGCTTGATTCCCCCTCCGGCAGAGTGCTGGCGAAGGCTCCAAGATGGGATCTCATGGATCTGAAGGTTACGGTGGTGGAAATTGTGTTTCGTGGTGCCCCGGATGTTTTCGGGCACGAGGTATATATAGGAAGAAGAAGTACGTCGGTGGTCATTGAGGCCCACGAGCCGTGGGCGCGCCCTCTGTGGGGGCGCCCTCCTATCTCGTGGAGGCTCCAGTTGCTTCTTGACTTGCACTCCAAGTTCTCTGGATCACGTTCGTTCCAAAAATCACGCTCCCAAAGGTTTCATTCCGTTTGGACTCGGTTTGATATTCCTTTTCTTCGAAATACTAAAATAGGCAAAAAAAACTGCAATATGGGTTGGGCCTCTGGTTAGTAGGTTAGTCCCAAAAATGATATAAAAGTGGAAAATAAAGCCCAATATGGTCCAAAACATTAGATAAAGTAGCATGGAGCAATCAAAAATTATAGATATGTTGGAGACGTATTAGGCATCCCCAAGCTTAATTCCTGCTCTTTCTCGAGTAGGTAAATGATAAAAAGAGAATTTTTTATGTGGAGTGATACTTTGGCATAATTTCAATGTAAATCTTATTAATTGTGGTATGAATATTCAGATTCGAAAGATTCAAGACAAAAGTTCATATTGACATAAAAATAATAATACTTCAAGTATACTAACTAAGCAAATATGTCTTCTCAAAATAACATGGCCAAAGAAAGTTATCCCTACAAAATCATATAGTCTGGCTATGCTCCATCTTCCCCACACAAAATATTTAAATCATGCACAACCCCGATGACAAGCCAAGCAATTGCTTCATACTTTAACATTTTCAAAACTTTTTCAATCTTCACGCAATACATGAGCGCGAGCCATGGATATAGCACTATATGTGGAATAGAATGGTGGTTGTCGAGAAGACAAAAAAAGGAGAAGATAGCCTCACATCAACTAGGCGTATCAACGGGCTATGGAGATGCCCATCAATAGATATCAATGTGAGTGAGTAGGGATTGCCATGCAATGGATGCACTAGAGCTATAAGTATATGAAAGCTCAACAAAAGAAACTAAGTGGGTGTGCATCCAACTCGCTTGCTCACGAAGACCTAGGGCATTTGAGGAAGCCCATCATTGGAATATACAAGCCAAGTTCGATAATGAAAAATTCCCACTAGTATATGAAAGTGACAAAATGAGAGACTCTCTATCATGAAGATATTGGTGCTACTTTGAAGCACAAGTGTGGTCAAAGGATAGTAACATTGCCCCTTCTCTCTTATTCTCTCATATTTTTTTCTTTGGGCCTTTTCTATTTTTATGGCCTCTTTTTTATTTTTCTTTTTTTTATTTTTCGTCCGGAGTCTCATCCCGACTTGTGGGGGAATCATAGTCTCCATCATCCTTTCCTCACTTGGGACAATGCTCTAAAGAATGATGATCATCACGCTTTTATTTTTCTTACAACTCAACAATTACAACTCGATTCTTAGAACAAAATATAACTCTATATGAATGCCTCCGGCGGTGTACCGGGATATGCAATGAATCAAGAGTGACGTGTATGAAGGAATTATGAACGGTGGCTTTGCCACAAATACGATGTCAACTACATGATCATGCTAGCAATATGACAATGATGGAGCGTGTCATAATAAACGGAACGGTGGAAAGTTGCATGGCAATATATCTCGGAATGGCTATGGAAATGCCATAATAGGTAGGTATGGTGGCTGTTTTGAGGAAGATATATGGTGGGTGTATGATACCGGCGAAAAGTGTGCGGTATTAGAGAGGCTAGCAATGGTGGAAGGATGGGAAAAAGTGCGTATGATACATGGACTCAACATTAGTCATAAAGAACTCATATACTTATTGCAAAAATCTAGAAGTTATCAAAGGAAAGTATTACGTGCATGCTCCTAGGGGATAGATTGGTAGGAAAAGACCATCGCCGTCCTGACCGCCACTCATAAGGAGGACAATCAATAAATAAATCATGCTCCGAGTTCATCACATAACGGTTCACCATACGTGCATGCTACGGGAATCACAAACTTCAACACAAGTATTCTTTAAATTCACAAATACTCAACTAGCATGACTCTAATATTACCATCTTCATATCTCAAAACAATTATCAAGCATCAAACTTTTCTTAGTATTCAACACACTCAAAAGAAAGTTTCGCATATCTTGAATACCAAGTATAGTAATATTTAAGTAAATTACCATGCTATTAACGACTCTCAAAATAATCTAAGTGAAGCATGAGAGATCAATAGTTTCTTTAAAACAAATATACCACCGTGCTCTAAAAGATCTAAGTGAAGCACTAGAGCAAAAATTATCACGCTCAAAAGATATAAGTGAAGCACTATGAGCAAAATTGTCAAGCTCAAAAGATATAAGTGAAGCACATAGAGTATTCTATCAAATTCCAATTTACGTATGGCTCTCTCAAAAGGTGTGTACAGCAAGGATGATTGTGGTAAACTAAAAAGAAAAGACAAATATAATACACGACGCTCCAAGCAAAACACTTATCATGTGGTGAATAAAAATATAGCCCCAAGTAAAGTTACCAATGAACGAAGACGAAAGAGGGGATGCCTTCCCGGGGCATCCCCAAGCTTAGCTTTTGGCTATTCTTGAATATATTGGGGTGCCATGGGCATCCCCAAGCTTAGGATCTTGCCACCCTTTATTCCATAGTCCATAAAAGCTTTACCCAAAACTTGAAAACTTCACAACACAAAACTCAATAGAAATCTCGTGAGCTCCGTTAGAGAAAGAAAACAAAATACTACTTTAAGTTACTGTAATGAACTCATTTTTTATTTATATTGGTGTTAAACCTACTGTATTCCAACTTCTCTATGGATTATAAACTATTTTACTAGCCATAGATTCATCAAAATAAGCAAACAACACACGATAAACAGAATCTGTCAAAAACAGAACAGTCTGTAGTAATCTGCAACTAACGCAAACTTCTGGAACTCCAAAAAATCTACCAAAATTAGACGACCTAGAAAATTTGTTTATTGATCAGGAGCAATTGTAATCAGTATGTTATCACGTTATGGTGATTTTTAATAATTCGGGCACTGAGCGCAAAGTTTCTGGAAATTACAGCAAGATCAAATAACTATCATCCAAGAAGATCCAATAGGTTTAACTTGGCACAAACACTAATTAAAAGATAAAACCACATCTAAACATAAGGTAGATGGATTATTTATTCCTAAACAGAAACAAAAACAAAAAAACATAAAGAAAATTGGATTTCCTCCCAACTAGCGCTATCTTTTAACGCCCCTAGCTAGGCATAAAAGCGAGGATAGATCTAAGTAGTGCCGTAATAATAAGATAGATCTTGGAAGCTCATTTCATATTCTCTACGTTCGGCAGCAAGTTTCCTTTGAGGCAAGCAAAAGTAATCAAAAGGGCTAAATTTAGTGGGACAAATATCCCCAAGATCAATCACAGGACGGGTTCCTCCTTTGGCCCTTCATAGTGCACAACTATTTCATCACTAAAAGCATTCTTTTGGCAAAATCTTGTAAGCCTATACTCAAGAGAGTATCCTAGCTCATTGTTTCGAAGGGAAAAATCATTATTAAGCTCGTTAATGCAATCAACCAAGACATTAGTAGGAACCTTTTTCTAAGGTTTTCATTAAAAGCGACATAGTCCGAAGATTGAAAACGTCTAATTTCCTCTTGATCATAGAGGATCGCTTCTATGGGAGGGCGACCAGCGTCCACCCTATAGTGTCTTGAAGATTTCTTTGGCCTCTCTAATGATAAATCTAAACTCATGAGCCAAAAAGATAGTAACAGTAGCTTAATGTAAGAATGCTCAATATTAGAGAATTCTAGGAAGATTCTTTGTATGCAAGGATGCATATGCATAAATTGTCTTTCAAGTTCAACTACAAGCATAGCGATAGCATCCGCAAGACTACTAGTTCTATGAAGAATAGAACAACCCATGGAAGGTAAAGCACCTGCACAAGTAAAGAAATCTTGAATAACACCTTTGCCAATGATGTTACCACTACCGATTGAAACTTTTTAGTATGCAAGATAGGGGTTCATCGGTAGAGCCTCGGGATTTTCTGTGTAATCATTATTGTCCATATCGACGATAATCTCCCCAATTTCAGACATAGCGGCAAAGAGCGAGCGAAAAAGAGAGAGGAGGAGATAGGGAAAGAGAGGGTGAATAAAATGACAAGGGTGAAGTGGGGGAGAGGAAAACGAGAGGCAAATGGCAAATAATGTAAATGCAAGGGAGAAAGGTTTGTGATGGGTACTTGGTATGTCTTGACTTGAGCGAAGACCTCCCCGGCAACATAGCCAGAAATCCTTCTTGCTACGTCTTGAGCTTGCGTTGGTTTTCCTCGAAGAGGAGAGGGTGATGCATCAAAGTGTAGCGTAAGTATTTCCCTCAGTTTTGAGAACCAAGGTATTCCAGTAGGAGGCTCCTCAAAAGTCCCATGCACCTACACAAACAGGCGAGAACTCGCAACCAACGCAATAAGGGGTTGTCAATCCCTTCACAGCCACTTGCGAAAGTGAGATCTAATAAAGATAGTATGATAAGATAAATATATTTTTGGTATTTTATAATATAGATGCAAAAGTAAAGATGCAAATAAAAGTAGATTGGAAGCAAATATGATAAGAAATAGACCCGGGGGCCATAGGTTTCACTAGTGGCTTCTCTCAAGAGCATAAGTATTATGGTGGGTGAACAAATTACTGTCGAGCAATTGATAGAAAAGCGCATAGTTATGAGATTATCTAGGCATGATCATGTATATAGGCATCACGTCCGTAATAAGTAGACCGACTCCTACCTGCATCTACTACTATTACTCCATACATCGACCGCTATCCAGCATGCATCTAGAGTATTAAGTTCATAAGAACAGAGTAACGCATTAAGCAAGATGACATGATGTAGAGGGATAAACTAATGCAATATGATATAAACCCCATCTTGTTATCCTCGATGGCAACAATACAATACGTGCCTTGCAACCCTTTCTGTCGCTGGGTAAGAACATTGCAAGATTGAACCCAAAGCTAAGCACTTCTCCCATGGCAAGAAATATCAATCTAGTAGGCCAAACCAAACTGATAATTAGAAGAGACTTGCAAAGATAACTTAATCATACATAAAAGAATTCAGAGAAGATTCTAATATTATTCATAGATAAACTTGATCATAAACCCACAATTCATCGGATCTCGACAAACACATCGCAAAAAGAGATTACATCGAATAGATCTCCACAAGAGGGGGAGAACATTGTATTGAGATCCAAAAAGAGAGAAGAAGCCATCTAGCTAATAACTATGGACCCGTAGGTCTGTGGTAAACTACTCACAACTCATCGGAGGGGCAAGGATGTTGATGTAGAGGCCCTACGTGCTTGATTCCCCCTCCGGCATAGTGCTGGCGAAGGCTCCAAGATGGGATCTCGCGGATATAGAAGGTTACAGTGGTGGAAATTGTGTTTCGTGGTGCCCTGGATGTTTTCGGGTTACGAGGTATATATAGGAAGAAGAAGTACGTCGGTGGCCGCCCGAGGGGCCCACGAGACAGGGGGCGCGCCCTATAGGGGGGGCGCGCCCTCCTATCTCGTGGAGGCTCCGGTTGCTTCTTGACTTGCACTCCAAGTTCTCTGGATCACGTTCGTTCCAAAAATCACGCTCCCGAAGGTTTCATTCCGTTTGGACTCCGTTTGATATTCCTTTTCTTCGAAATACTGAAATAGGCAAAAAACAACAATATGGGCTGGGCCTCCGGTTAGTAGGTTAGTCCCAAAAATGATATAAAAGTGGAAAATAAAGCCCAATATGGTCCAAAACAGTAGATAAAGTAGCATGGAGCAATCAAAAATTATAGATACATTGGAGACGTATCACCAGCTCATTTGCAAATCCCATTGATGTTGTTCCTCTCTCAACCATGCCATCAAAGGAAATCGTCCCTTTCGATGAAGAATATGTGATCCCCAGCGGATCTGATGAACAAAATCCTTCTGATGCTTCGTCAGAGCAGTTGGATGAAGAAATTGAAGTGGATGAAATCCCTTCAACACCAGTTGTTTCCTCGCCTATGCCTCAGTTCACTGCTTTGAAGAGGTGGCGTTGAAGAATTAGATGAACACAATTCGGCGTGGACATTGGGAGTACTATTCCATTGATGAATGATGACTTTTGGGAAAGTCGGCATCCCAACTCTCCATTGTTCAGACCTTTACAAAGAAATCCCTCGGTCCCTCGCACAAACTGTTCAAATGGGCTCAAGAAACTCACCCCACTTAAATGCAGACGTGAAGAAATTCCAGCCACTAGTGCTGAAGAAACTGCTGCTGCTGAACATCTGAAGACGCAGACTGCCACTGAAGAGGAACCAGAAATTCCTCAGCCTGAAGAACCTGAGATTGCGATTCCTGTGGTTGTGATGCAACTCACTAACACTCCTCTGCCCAAGCCAAAGGATCCATTATCCAGGAAGCAAAAATTCAAGGTTGATGATTTCTTTGGCGAGCATGTATTCTTCACTGACTACAACCCCTATGACTCTGCTCGCATTAGGAAGAGGCGTTTCTGGACTGCCAGCCAGGAAAATTTCCATTCCTCAGTGCTGTTCAACAAAGACAAAGTCTTCGATGCACACATTCCTCACGTGGATATGGAATCTCTACCGTGCTTCATGCCAGTCCTCAGTGTTCTTCACGATGCTGGACTGTTAAATTTCTGCACTGACATCTGTGATTGGAATGAAGAACTCATTCTTCAATTTTATGCGACACTGCACATCACCGGAGATTCTGAAGATGTGAATTCATGGGTGCTGGACTGGATGTCTGAAAACACTCACTACAAGGCACCAGCTACTGAATTGCTTCGTGCTTTACCACACAGTCCTCCCCTTGAAGCTGCTCGTTGCGTCTACAGTGAACCTGAGCTTACAGATCACTACATGCAAGTATTGATGAAGCCATTGAAGCCAGGTCAGGCCCCAAGAAGCAAATTCCTCGTGAAGGAATTACTATATGTGCCTCGGACTGTCTATCGCATTCTGACGAAGACATTGAGTCCTATCAAGGGCCATGACTCGAATGACGAAGAAGTCATTGGCATCATGAAGAATCTGCTTTTCAATATCATTCATGGTGTTCCCGTCAACTTCCATGATTTCTTCATGAGGACTCTGGCCAATGTCGCTATGTCACCGTTTGAGCTAAAGCCTTATGCTCCTTGGATTATCAGATTCATCAGAACAAGGTCTTCACTCAACTATAAAGGCGATACCTTTGAACCATTGCAGCTACTTGCCTCCGATTGAAGTCCTCAAACGGACATTTTCCTCAGCTGATGACAAGGGCAAGGCCGTTGCTGTTATAGATGAAGGCATTCGTCCATTGGATGGTCAATTTCGCAAGGCTGCATCCTACTCCACCAATGATGACTCTGCCACCCATGACTCTGCCGCCAACACAACCAAGCAAAATCCTCAAGGCACAGCACCCAGGGTGATGACTGATCGTGAGCTTCTCCTCAGTCTTCATCAGAAGGTTGATCGCAATCATAAATGGATCAAGCGTCAGTTTGGTTCAATTCTTCACAACATGACTGCTACCCACAATGCAGTGAAGAAAAACCAATACTACCTCCATGAAACCTTCAACCGTACCTGGGCTGTTCTGTCTCATGTCTACAGCACAGAAGATCTGAAGAAAATGGGTCTCAAGGAAGACTTTGACTGGTCTGCACCTCCACCGAATAAATACAAGAAGGTCGAGGTTCCTTCCTTGGTGGCCAGCTCCTATTCTTCATCGCGCGACACCGATGAGCATGAAGACTTGGACAACACTGCCGCAGGCCCTACATCACCAAACGACCCCAACAACGCTGGCGCTCCCCCATCAACTTGATATTCTTCAGGGGCGTTAGTCCTCATTTTCGATCCTTTTGGTCATTCGATGACAAAGGGGGAGAAATTTGAGTTAGTCTTCAAGTGGGTCTATCATATATGGGTGTTTTTTGCTAAGTTACAACTCTCGTTCTTCTGATGACTTTGCTGGATCGAGTTGTAAACTTAAACTCTATGGTGGCCTGATACTTTTGCTGTGATTTTCTGCATGCTTATTCCTCATTAATGTTAATGCACGCATCTTGAATTACATCAGTCACCATATTTCATCATGCATTTCAAATTCTTCATATTATATGTCAAATGCGTGTATGAATTACAAGATATAGGGGGAGATCTCCATGATTCAACTCTTCAAGTGTGCATTGCTTCAAAAAGCAAATTCCTCACTATGCACATCTTCAGGGGGAGTTCTTCTATATCTTGTAATCGAATTTCTCAATATCAGTATTTACACTTCATATGTTTATCCCCGTTGAAAACTTAACCTATATTGTCATTAATCACCAAAAAGGGGGAGATTGTAAGTGCATCTAGTGCCCCTTAGTGATTTTGGTGTATTGAAGACTTATAGGTTAAGGGACTGATGCGTTTGTGAGTGTACACAGGTCTATAAGTCTATGAGGAGTTTGATATTTACAGAGAAAGTCGACCCCTAAAAATGAAGTTCTTCGACTGAAGACTTTGGATTTTTGAAGACTTTGTAAGTGAAGAAATTGGTGTGACCTTGAAGACTTGGTATTCATTTGAGGAACATGAAGCGTGAAGACTTTTGTTTTCGTAGTTTCATTTTCTCTTTCTTGAGTCATAGGAAACACCGTCTTGTTAAAGGGAATTAGGAAATACTAAGGAAAATTTTCCATGTGATGCTCAACTCAAATCCTACACCTACCAATCCCTTCGAGTGAATCCATTGGAAATCTCATACGATTCGGTCATATTCTTCAAAGGATGAGACAAAGTTCTTCCGGTCTCGAGAAATTTGTTCGACTAAGGAGTTAGGAATTCGCCAGCGGATTGCCTACAAGGAGGAACATGATAGCCCCGAGGAATTTGAACCTCAAATTTCCGGCCGATTCTTGTCTCTACGCCACTGTCCCAAAATATCTTATCCACCTAACGGTCATATCATTGAAGGGCATTTATGTCTTATCATGTCGGGCTGCTCCCTAGGCTATAAATAGCCGCCCCCTACAACCACTAGCTGGTTGGCTGGTCCGAGAGAAACTGACACTTGTCATTTGTGAGCATCCCATCCTCCGAGGACTTTGAGCGAAAATCATCGAGTGAGGAAAACCCAAACCCAAACCCAAACCCAAACACCTACAAACCCAAAGAGATTGAGCATCACTGAAGAGATTGATCCTGCGTGGATCCGATGCTTGTTACCTTTGAAGATTGTGCTTCTTCCAAACGGCTAGGTGTCATGGTCTAGAGCATCCAAGAGGAATTTTGGATCGCCGAGTGACCGAGTTTGTGAAGGTTCGGAAGTCACCTGAAGACTTACCACGAGTGATTGGACGAGGTCTGTGTGACCTTAGTTCAAGGAGAATACGGTGAGGACTGTGTGTCCGGGACTGTGTGTCCGGGACTGTGTGTCCTCAGGAGCAGAGGAAATTGGTTCATTTTCTTCAGGCACAACTAATGCAGTTGCCCTGGCATGATCAATTTCTTCAAGCACAGCGGTTGAAGCTTCAGCTGGCCTAACTATTTCTTCAGGCGCAACACTAGTGGTTGCCCTCGCAGTTTCATCAGCGGCTGGAATGCAGTCATCAACCCTGGTACTAGCAATTTCATCAGCAGCCTGATTTTCATCAGCGGTGTGTTATTCAGTCGGCTGGGCAGATGCTTCAGCCTGAGGAATTTCAATGTGCGTTGGAGCAACATTTGAAGAAAATCCTTTCGCCAATTTGACAAATCTGACTTTGGCTCCAAGCCAGTTAGCACGGTAGGTGTCAAATTCATCACTGAGGTTTTTGATCTCAGTTTGAGCAGCAATAAGTTCATAAGTGGTCATTTTCACAATGTTCTTCTTCAGAAGGCGCTCCTTCTTGTACTACACTTTCTTCAACTGCCTGGCCTTCTTGAATTTCCATTTTTCTTCGCCTCTGAAGGCGGAAAGCACGTGACTTTGACCAGGAGTAAGATTGAAGTCGGGCATAGGTGTGTTGGGGTCCTTGTGCCAGAGATCAATGTACTCAAGGATCAGCTTTGGATCTAGCATCAATGGCACATTACTTCCTTTGGCACTAGCGGCCCTGTGCTGCCTGTCTCTGATGATTTCAGCGAGTTCTTCATCATCAGCTTCGTCGTCATCAGAGGGCACTTGGAAGGCGACCTGCTTCTTGTGAGGACTTGGTTGAGAACCTCGTCCAGCAGTGACCTTAGTCTTCAGCAGAGTGGGGCCAGATGAAGAATGCGGAGGAGCTGAAGAACTTGCAGAGGCTCCTAAGGCAATAGAGATGTCTGTTGTCCTTTGGCACAAGGCGGGATGCACAGGTGCTGAGGATTTGGAAGGAGGAGCTGAGGACTTTGAAGGAGCTGGTGCAGCTTGAGGAATTTGTCGTGAGGGCTTTGTGGAGCTGGGCCGTGAGGGCATTGCAGATGAGCTTGGCTGTGAGGACATTGGTGCAGAAGCCTTGGGCTTGTATGCGGGCTTCTTGGGCATAGCCTTCTTAGGCTTGCTAGCAGAGGCCTCAACAGCAGCAGCAGCAGAATCTTCATTGAATTTCTTCACTGCTTCTTTTGCCACTTTGGCCAGCTTGGCTTGACGCTTAGCCCATTCCTTTGGAAATTCTTCACCTCTTCTGATGCTAGAGGGATCATCTTCTTGGCCAGGTGCCAATGGAGGTCTTGGGCATGGAGGGTGTATAGTGAATTTCTTCATGTACTTGGGTGTAACGTAGCGATATTCCCTCCATTCTCTGGCCCATCTCCTCTCTATCCTCTGAATGCGCACTTTGCGCTCATTCTTGGTCTCCTTGCCATGTTTGGCCTCATCAGGAGTGCAATATTCATCATAGATATCCTCAGGGATTTCAAACGCTATGTTGACTTCCAATTTCTTTCCTCCCTTCTGAGGTTTCTTGCCGTCAGCCATTTTCTTCAGCTGAGGAATTTGAACAATAGAATTCTCTGAAGAGGTATGCAAATTTTCTTCGAGGAACGCTGCAAATGAGTTAAGTTGATGAGAACCTAGAGATTCAAAGAATGACATGTGTACTGTGAGCGAATATAGTTGCGAAGAATTTGGAGAGGTCATATGCGTTCTCAGAAGTTTTTGCAAAAAGAACAAGTTTGAGGAATTTGACCAGATGAATCTTGAGGAATTTCACTAAGCGTTCTTTGACTTAGGTGCCAGAGTTGTGCAGATTGAAAATCCACACAGAGGAATCTTGAAGAAAAATGTTGCTTAGGGAAACAGATCAAGAACAGATGTAGAGTAAGGTGTTTTGTGTGTGAAGATTTGAAGAATAAACACCTTCTAAAGATTTTGTAGAAAACATCAGAATCAACAAGGGCAGCAAAAGCAACTTTTAATTACCCTTGACGAAGTGTTAGGATGTGTGTCCTTTTCAAAGGACATTCAAAGATTCTAGGATATTTAGCTCACACCGCAACTTGCTATATCTCTTCTCATCCAAGGGCTTTCTGAAGATATCTGCTAGTTGTTCTTCAGTCTTCACATGCTCAATAGAGATGTCGCCCTTCAACACATGATCATGAAGAAAATGATGATGAATCTGAATGTGCTTTGTCTTCGAGTGTTGAATTGGGTTATGAGCAATCTTGATGGCACTCTCATTGTCACAGTAGAGAGTCACATTCTTCACGTTAACAACGTAGTCCTTGAGGGTTTGCTTCATCCATAGCACGAAGAACCAAAGACAATGTACTCCGCTTGTGATGAAGCGGTGATCTGTGATTCTGTTTCTTCGAGGACCAACAGACCAAGGATCGTCCTAGGAAATGGCATGTGCCTGATGTTGACTTGCGGTCCACACGATCACCAGCATAGTCAGAGTCTGAATATCCAATGAGATCAAAACGAGCCCTTGGGGTACCATAATCCAAGTGTTGGTGTGTGAGCTAGATATCGAAGAATATGCTTCACAACCTTATGGTGTGATTCCTTCAGTGTAGCTTGAAATCGGGCACACATGCAAACACTAAGCATAATATCTGGCCTAGATGCACATAAATACAATAAAGAGTCAATCATGGAGCGGTATACCTTTTGATCGAAGTCAATACCATTTTCATCAGTGCATAGATGGCCATTTGTGGGCATAGGGATTTTGACGCCTTTGCAATCTTGCATGTCGAATTTCCTCAGTACATCCTTGAGGTATTTCTCCTGAGATATGAATATGCCATTGCGTTGTTGACGAATTTGAAGACCTAAGAAGAATTTTAATTCTCCCATCATAGACATTTGGTATTCTTCACTCATCATATAGGCATATTCATCACTGTAACGTTGGTCGGTACAGCCAAAGATGATATCATCAACATATATTTGGCACACAAACAATTCACCATCATAAGATTTGGTGAAAAGAGTTGGGTCAAGTGAACCGGGTTTGAAGCCTTTCTTCATGAGGAATTCCTTCAAAGTATCATACCACGCCCGAGGGGCCTGCTTGAGGCCATAGAGGGCCTTATTGAGTATGTAGACTTGATCAGGATGCTTTGGATCTTCAAAACCTGGGGGTTGAGCAACATATACTTCTTCCTCAAGCTTACCATTGAGGAATGCACTTTTCACATCCATCTGATATAGGATGATGTCATGAGGGTTAGCATAAGCAAGTAATATGCGAATAGCCTCAAGTCTAGCAACAGGTGCAAAAGTTCCATCGAAATCAATTCCTTCAACCTGTGTGTAGCCTTGAGCTACAACTCGTGCCTTATTCCTCACCACAAGGCCATTTTCATCTTGCTTGTTACGGTAGATCCACTTTGTGCCAATGATATTGTGCTTGCGAGGGTCTAGACAGTTGACCAGTTCCCAGACGTTGTTGAGCTCGAATTGATGTAATTCCTCTTGCATAGCTTGAATCCATTCAGGCTCCAAAAATGCTTCATCCACCTTAGTGGGCTCTGTGATAGAGACGAAAGCAAAGTGCCCACAAAAGTTAGACAAATGTGAAGCTTCTGAGCGCGTGAGAGGACCTGTGCGCTGATGTCGCTGATGATTTTCTCAATCTGCACTTCATTTGCAACGCGAGGATGAGCGGGTTGTCGTCGAGGAATTGGATCAGCATTTTCTTCAGCACCATTTTCCTCAGGTGCATCAACATGATGTTCTTCATGTTCTGGAGCGACTTCTTCAGCAGATTCTTTGGTAGGAATGACATCCTCGGTGGCCTTGAATTTGATGGTTTCCTGAGGTGACTGTTCATCTAGCACATGAGGTAGGTGCTCTCTTTGCGAGCCATTAGTTTCATCGAACCGCACATCTACAGTTTCAACAACCTTGTGGTGAACGGTGTTGAATACTCTATAGGTGTGCGAGTCCTTTCCGTAACCAAGCATAAAACCTTCATGTGCTTTCGGTGCAAATTTAGAATTGTGATGAGGATCTCTAATCCAACATTTAGCAATCAAGACTTTGAAATAACTCACATTGGGTTTCTTGTCGTTGAGGAGTTCATATGCGATTTTTGAAGAATTTGTGAAGATATACCCTGTTGATGATGTGGCACGCAGTATCAATTGCCTCAGTCCAGAAGTGATGAGGCGTCTTGTATTCATCAAGCACAGTACGAGCCATCTCAACAAAAGTCCTGTTCTTGCGCTCCACGACACCATTCTGCTGAGGAGTATAAGGAGCAGATAACTCATGAGTAATACCAAGTTCATCAAGATAGTCATCAAGACCAGTATTCTTGAACTCAGCTCCATTGTCACTTCTGATGTGCTTGATATTCACACCAAAGTTGGTTGAAGCCCTCGAGGAAAATCGTCTGAAGACTTCCTGCACTACACGTTTGTAAGTGACAATATGCACCCATGTGTAACGAGAGTAATCATCAACAATAACAAAGCCATATAGAGATGCTTCATTAGTGAATGCAGAGTAATGGTTAGGACCAAAGAGATCCATGTGAAGCAATTCAAATGGTCGAGTGCTAGTCATGATAGTCTTCGCTGGATGCTTGGCCTTGGTCATCTTTCCAGCTTCACAGGCTCCATACAAGTGATCCTTAAGGAATTTGACATTATCAATGCCAATGATGTGCTTCTTCTTCACGAGTGTGTGCAAGTTCCTCATGCCAGCATGACCTAGTCGTCGATGTCATAGCCAACCTTCTGAAGCTTTTGCAAGTAGACATATAGCTGGTTGTGGTCCTCTAGAGAAATCAACAATATATAGATCTCCTCTCCTAAAGCCTTTGAAGACTTTGGAATTGTCAGCTTCCATGATCACAACACAACGATAATTGCCAAAGATAACAACATATCAAGATCACAAAGCATTGATACTGACATGAGGTTGAATCCTAAGGAATCGACAAGCATGACTTTGTCCATGTGTCGATCCTTTTAGATCGCAGCCTTACCTAGACCCAATACCTTGCTTTTTCCTTTGTCAGCATAGGTGATATGCTTCAGATGCGATGGAGATAAGGGAGCATCCATCAATAGATTCTTGTCACCAGTCATGTGATTCGTACATCCACTATCGAGGACCCACTCAGTGGCTTTGGGTAGATCATCCTGCAGATGAATTAGTGCAACTTACGAACTCATATACTTCATCAGTGAAGAATATGACATCAATTACATCAGATCACTTTCATCAAATCAATAGAACAGATAAAGCAGTATGAGGACGTGAGAAATGAGGATTCATTTCTTCATGATTAGCATGCGTCCTTTCAAGCATTATTCAGGTCTCCAGCAAATTCTTCAAACGTTTAAGTTCGTCTGGAGACCTGACCATGCATAAGATATTAGTTCTTTTTCTTCACCACCCACATCTGAAGGGGTGGCAAAGAGTTCATCATTTTGCGAACTCCATAAGAGAAAGGTGGCATAGAAGCCAGTCCACTTTGTTTCACATAAGAGGAGTTAGAATAAGCATATGAATAAGCAGAGAAATTCTTCGAGGACTTATGAACATAATGGTTTGAAGAATAATGCTCATATTCATAGCCCTTAGTTCTTCCCTGCGAAACAGAAGTGTTAGCAAGATGATGTTCATATGAGGATTTTGATCCTTTTGAGGAATTTGATCCACGTGAGGAATTTGGTCCGTATGAGGACTTGGATCCATATGAAGAATTTGGTCCATATGAAGAATTTGATCTGGGGTTCCTATTCTTCACAGGTGGTGTCATGATGACATTCACCTGAAGACTTTCAAGGCACCTTTTGGGAGCCCAGATTTTCTTCATAGGGGAACCATTCCTGCAGTTAGTGCCAACATATCTAGCAAATACTTCACCATTCTGATTTTTGAACAGTTTATAGTTTGAGTCAAATGACTCATCATAAGAATGAGGAGATTCACATGTAAAGCCAGATAAAGTAGATGGATCTACTAGAGGTCCCTTTGCAGTAACCCATGAGGTTTTGGGGTACTGCTCAGTCTTCCAGTATGTTCCATCAGCATTGAATTTCCTCTCAAAGGCAATACCCTCTTTCCAACGGTTCCTGTTGAGGATCTGCTTTTTAAGCACATCACAAAGAGCCTGATGCCCTTTGAGGCTTTTGTGCATGCCTGTCATATACAATTCCTTCAGCCCTGCATCATCAGTGATACTAGCAATATCCTCAGATGAGGAATTAGTGATAGCAGAGTCAGGTGAAGAATTTGTAGTAGTAGAAGCATTTGAACATTCAGGTGAAGAATTAGCAGATTCACGTTCAATGCACTTCAAACACGGAGGAATGAATTCTTCCTGAGCAGCGCTGATTTGTTGAGCAAGTAATGAATCACGCTCCTTCTGAAGATCTTCATAACTCACCCTTAGCTTCTCAAGATCTTGCTTTCTTTGAAGAAATTCATAAGAAAGCTTTTCCTGATTAGATAAGAGCATGTTATGATGACTCTGAAGGTTGTCAAACTTAGACTGAAGTCCCTGAAGATTTTCAGTCAAGGTTTTAGTCCGATCCATTTCTTCACCCAACATATCATCACTTTTATCTAGCATGTTTTGAACCTTTTCAAAAGCCTTTTGTTGTTTCACAGCAATCTTAGCAAGTTTTGAGTAGCTAGGCTTGAGGTTTTCATCAGATTCATCCTCACTTGATTCAGAGGAGGGATATTTGAGTACCTTGGCACCCTTTGTCATGAAGCAATAGGTGGGAGCGTAGTCATCATCATCGTCATCAGCCTTGTTGTGGAAGCCATTTTCTTCAGTGTTGAAGATGGACTTGCTGAGGAACGCTGTAGCGAGGGCTAGGCTCGCCACACCAGATTCTGACTCCTCAGATGCCTCCTCTTCCTCATGTTCCTCAGATTCAGCTTCAGAGTCCATTTCCTTGCCAATGAATGCCCGAGCCTTATTAGAGCTGCTCTTCTTGTGAGATGAAGACTTCGAGGATTTTGATGATGAAGACTTTGAAGATTTCTTCTTCTTCTTCGAGTCATCAGAACTGTAATCCTTGTATTTCTTCTTCTTTGATTCCTTTTTCCACGGAGGACAATCTTGAATGTAGTGACCGGGTTTCTTGCATTTGTGGCATAGCCTCTTCTTGTAGTCACGGGATGAGGAATCGTCACTTCTTGAGGATTTTCCAAAGCGATCACGCCTTGAGAACTTCTGGAATTTCTTCACGAGCATTGCTAGTTCCTGGCTCAGTTCTTCAAGACCACCAAGGCTGCTACCAGAATCTTCACCTTCAGATTCAGACACTGCCTTGGCCTTCAGGGCGCATGATCTGCCATAGCTCGGACCATAGAGATCTCTCCTCTTAGCAAGCTGGAACTCATGAGTGTTTAGCCTTTCGAGGATATCATCGGGATCAAGTGACTTGTAGTCTCCACGTTCTTGCATCATTAGTGTCAGAGTGTCAAATGAGGAATCAAGCGATCTCAGCAATTTCTTCACCACCTCATGGTCGGTGATGTCAGTGGCACCAAGTGCTTGAAGCTCATTTGAGATGTCAGTGAGGCGATCGAAGGTTTGCTGAACATTTTCATTGTCGAGTCTTTTGAAGCGGTTGAAGAGATTGCGAAGAACGTCAACTCGAGAGTCACGTTGTGTTGAGACTCCTTCATTGACCTTGGACAGCCTATCCCAGATAAGTTTAGCTGTCTCCAAAGCACTCACTCTGCCATACCGCCCTTTGCTCAGATGGTCACATATGATGTTCTTCGCTTGAGAATCGAGTTGCTTGAATCTCTTCACGTCAGCAGCGTTGATGGTAGGAGTGATAGAGGGGACACCATTCTGCACAACATACCAGAGATTGTTATCAATTGCCTCAACACTACAACAAATCTGTTAATGCATGACGGATTTCCGGTGACAGTTTTGAAAATCGTCATGAACGGTCTACTATAGCCCCGCGAGCCCGCAAAAAGCCCGCCTAAAGCCCTAAACGTTTGCCCGTATAAAACCTAACCCTAACACACTTCCCATCCCCAATCTCTTTCTCCATCCGCCGCCGCCACACATCGCCTCTCCTCGTCCCCGTCCTCGGCCGCCACGCCTTGCCTCTCCTCGTCCTCAGATTCGCCGCCGCCACGCCTCTCCTCGTCCCCGTCCTCCACCACCACGCCTCTCCTCGTCCCCGTCATCCGCCACCCCCTCCCTGCCTCCAACCGATGACGGCGGCCGAGATCCATGGCGACGGCGGTTCTGGCAACTCCATGGAAGCGGGCGGCCAACACTAGCTGCTGGCAGCCGGGCTATGGATCTGACCAGGGGCCTCCCTCCTCCGTCTCTCACGCCACGCAGCTGCCTCGCCATCTGGAGGTTCGGAGCATCAAGCGTCGGAGGAGAGGACGGCGACCCTGATCTGCGGGAGGCCCGAGCTCGACCACGCCGGCGACAACGATGCCCCGCACAAGGTCCCTCCCTACTTCCCCCCTTGTCTCCTCTCCTTCATTCCTTCCTTCTTTCTCCCATTCCCAATCTTTTTTTTTGATTCGATTCAGATCAACAGAAGCTCCCCGCCTCGAAGTTCCATGGACGGACGACCGAACCCCACGCCGAGCCCGACGAGTGGACGAGTTCGACAATGAGGTCGTCCGCCCAAGCACCATGATTCCCCACGAACAAGGTTGACCCTCTCGCTCTGCTTTTTCTTTTCTTTCCAAGTGATTGCTCTCAAATTTTCTTGTATTGAACCTCATGCAAAGAACGTGGCCACTTCCTTCCTCGATACTCGCATGTTACAAAGAAACGCAAGAGTAGCACCGATGGCTATTTCCTTCTTTTCTCACCATGGGAGCACTAGCAAAGGTAGAATTCGTGAGATCCGCTAGTTAGTTAAGCAACTAGTACTTGTTTATTTTAGTAAGTAAACGCCCATGAGATGCTCCTTTTGGTTCCTTGCTATTCGTGCATGCAGCAAGGATGTAATCTCTGATGGGGCAGGTCTTTGTACTATCTGCCTTTTCATTGAGAAGAGTACTATGGTATCTTATCCTTTTCTTTGAACATTCAAATCTCGTGACTCTTGATTTATCTCTATGGATTCTACTTAATGACCATTTTGTCTAAGTTACATTTGTGGCAGATAGTGTGGTGTGATGTTCCAACATGGATTGCGCGCTTTGGTAGATAAGGCTGCCATTTATTTTAGCATCAATGATTATGCAGTTTGTACTTGTTTTGTTTAGACTTTCTTGGTTTCCATAGTTACGCATTTTTCTTGCTTCATGAAAGTAGCCATCATATGCTTTGTTGTGATATTGATTTGTCAATGCCTGGATACAGAGTTGTATTCATCGATATACCATATTTGCATTTCAAGGATAAATTGTGATACATAAAACATATTTATTTACATTACTAGAATTTTGAACTTAGAACAGACACTTGTCAATGGCAATAGTATTTTTTATGCCCAACGCTCTTGGAGCTATTCATATATCAGAAGCTCTGCATGCACCTTCCTTCTATTAAGTTTTAATTAAATATTTTATATTTACAATAGAACATGTCTGGCTGTTTATTGTCAAGGCCTAATGTTGTTGTGGGAAGGAACTCCGTGAACTAGCTACGAATAGTTCTTGTATTCATCTAGAATTTGATATTTCAGCAAGTGGTCTTGTGTATGCTTCTTGATATCTATTACAGATCCAAAATATGTAAAGTTTCTCTATTGCTTGTCCATGTGGTTCCACTTCAGACTATTGAGAAGCATCTTGCGAGCAAAGTGCTATTTAGTGTTTAGTATTCAAAACTTGATTGTTGCATTTGTTTTTACTCATGTAGTTTTGATCTTTTATTGCCAACTTAAATAAAAGAAAGTGTAGCAGTTTATGCTTGTAAGTTTTTTGCCAGGAAGTTATTACTAGATCTACTATCCCAAAAAAATCTATTTCCTGAATCTACACTAAAGGCCTACATCTAGACAAGTTGTAAAAAGAACTTTTTCCACACTTTACTCTGTTTTAGTTATTAGAAACTGGTGTAGGTTTAGATATCTGTAGTGCCTGAAGCTTAGTCATCTTAAGACTTAAAATAGTTTAGCCATAGTTTGTATCTACAATTGTGCGGTTGTGCCTATCATCCATATTTGCCAAGTCGATAATTCTTTTCACTTATCCAGATTTGTCCACATCTTTGGCTAACTTGTTTTTTATGCCTTTGTTTAGTGCAGGTTCCAAAAATTAGAGGCCTTTTTTCAAAACGAATACACAAAGAAATGGGAGGCTACTTTTCCAGATTGGTTCCAAGAAAATGCATAGTTGTGTAGTAATTTGTTTAGAGGCTCCTTTTTCAGATCGGATCCAAGAAAGTGATGTAGTAATAATGGTTGTACTACTTGTTGAACTATATATGTAAATATTTTTTTTGGTATCTGAACATTGCCGTGATTGTAATGAGTTTGGGCTGTTTTGTGAAAATTAAATTTGATTTATGGCCTTGTTTGAATATTAGGTGTGAAATTTATATATACCAGAAATATCGAACAGTTATCTCCACCTGATGTGGGTTAAGAAGAAAAACACAAAAACAATTGTCTAGTAGTGTCCACGTAGGCTGCCACGTCATTCCAACTGGTCTAAGCAAAAATCCAACATGGCGCATGTCCATGACGGCTTGTTCTGTCACAGAAGATTGGGCCTGGGCGGGCTTGGCGCAGATCCATGACGGCCAAGAGCTGTCATGGAAGCTACCATACCAAATTATGACGCGATATACATGACGGATTTCAAATCCGTCATGGAAGGGCACCCATGACAGTTTTTCATTGATCCGTGACGGACTGGAACTGTCATGTATTAACAGGATTCTTGTAGTGCAAGATGCATTTGCATCTTATTCTTCCAGTAGGGGTAGTCCGTCCCATCGAAGGTAGGACACCCAGCAGAGACCTTGATCATACCTGCGGTCGACATAACTAAAACTCCAGGCGGTTAAACCAAAATCACACAGAATAAGGGAGTACCTTGCTCTAATACCAATTGAAAGTGCGTTAAGTCAACTAGAGGGGGGTGAATAGGCGATTCTTATGAATTCTTCACTGAGGAATTTCAGGGTGAGGAAATTCCTAAGAGAAGAACTACTTGCAGCGGAATAAGTACTCAGATGCAAACATAACAGAGCATAAGCATGGTCATCATGATGAAATGAAAACACGCACAGAGTACAGAAAGCGTAAACACAGGATAAAACAGGATGAAGACAAACAGACTGAAGAAATTAAACTGAGAAAATTGAGAAAGTCTTCAGTCAAAGTCTTCAAATAGATATGGACAAGTACACAACACAGTAATGAGGAAATAAAAGAGTTGAGGAAATAGAACCAGTAGGCTTGGTGAAGATAATGATTTGGTAGACCAGTTCCAACTATTGTGACGGTTATGCGTCTGGTTGGAGCGGCTAGGTATTTAAACTGAGGAGGACACAGATTAGGACACAGTCCTCACCGTATTCTCCTTGAGCTAAGGTCACACAGACCTCGCCCAATCACTCGTGGTAAGTCTTCAAGTGACTTCTAAACCTTCACAAACTCGATCACTCGGCGATCCACAATTTCTTCTTGGATGCTCTAGACCATGACGCCTAACCGTCTGGAAGATGCACAGTCTTCAAAAGTAACAAGCGTCGGATCCACGCAGGATCAATCTCTTTAGTGATGCTCAATCACTTTGGGTTTGTAGGTGTTTGGTTTTGGGTTTTCCTCACTTGATGATTTTCGCTCAAAGTCCTCGGAGGATGGGATGCTCTCAAATGACAAATGTCAGTTTCTCTGAGGCGACCCAACCAGCTAGTGGTTGTAGGGGCGGGTATTTATAGACTAGGAGCAGCCCGGCATGATAAGACATAAATGCCCTTTAATAATATGACCGTTAGGTGGGTAGATATTTTGGGACGGTGGCGTAGTTAACAACAGTCGGAAATTTGACTATCAAATTCCTCAGGGCTATCATGTTTCTCACTTGTAGGCAATCTGCACTAGCGAATTCCTAACTCCTCAGTCAGAACAAATTCCTCAGAGACTAGAAGAACTTCGTCTCTGTCACTGAATAAATTGACCGAACTGTATGAGATTTTCAATGGCTTCACTTGAATGGATTTGTAGGTGTAGGATTTTGAGTTGAGCATTACTTGGAAATTTTTTCTTAGTATTTCCTCGACCCCTTTAGCAGTACGGTGTTTCCTATGACTCAAGAAAAAGAAAATGAAACTACGAAAACAAAAGTCTTCACGCTTCATGTTCCTCGAATGAAATCCAAGTTTTTAGGGTCACACCAATTTCTTCACTTTCAAAGTTTTCAGGAAGTCTTCAGAAATCCAAAGTCTTCAGTTGAAGACATTTATTTTTAGGGGTCGACTTTCTCTTTAAATATCAAACTCCTCATAGACTTATAGACCTGTGTACACTCATAAACATATTAGTTCCTTAACCTATAAGTCTTCAATACACCAAAATCACTAAGGGGCACTAGATGCACTTATAATCTTCAACTCCGACCCCTAAATTGAACAGCATATCCGTCCACGGACTAGTGGGGACCAGTCCACGGATACTGATGTGGGAGCCGGCCATCCAACCATGCCCACATACATTTCAAAGCGGATTTCAATAGACCGGACAAAATTCATGCAAACGGGATGATTTTCATATAAACCGGGCAAAAACATTTACATTTCGGACATATTTCAACTAAACAATATTGGACTAGACTAGGCTACTCTAACATAATCCATTACCGCCTGTGGCAGAGCCCGTTTCCCATGACATATCTTTCCCATGTCAGGCAGCAAGCTCACCGGATCGCTATGAGCCGCAGAGCTAAATGCTCCAGTGAGAGGGGGAAAATAGCCTTCGCCTGCTCGAAGCACAGATCTTCTGCTCATCGGAGAGGTCGTCCCATAGGGTTTTGGAGTTCGAAGCCATGGCGTGTGTGCTGCAAAGAGCATATGGAGGGCGGAGACGTGGTGCGGCTGTTGCCCGAGGCTTTGGCCATGTTTAAGTAGCGGGAGGATGCTAGGCGCCAAGAGGCGGGGTGTTTAATGTCAGCCGGGATGCGGACGGACGGGTGGTGCTCGGGGCGCCGGAATTGGTGCCTCAGCGGACACGCTTGTTTAATGGAGGTAGGCGGACGGATGGCGTTTCACTCTGAAGCGAAGGCGCATGCAGCGGGCGACGCTCTGGGCTGACGCACCGCTTCAATGCCGGCTTCGGTGAGAGGTCGCGTCCGCTCTAGGCCAGCATGAATGCGGCGACACTCTAGAGTAGCACCGGCAGAAAAAGGAGCGGACGAGAGAGAGGGATTTTGAATTATTTTTTTGAGACACGAGAGGATTTTTGATGGGCTAGAGTTGTCAGAAACGCGCGTCGCTGCAGGTCCGGATGTCCCCGAAGCCCACGATTTGCTTTCAGTTTTACGAGGAAAAGACGTCCAGATCATCCAACGAACAAATACAAACCCGGTTTTCTCTTCTTCTTTTTTTGCGTAACAAAGCATTGCAGGCAGTCCGGATGGTTTATGGGTCGGCAGATGCCTAAAAACTGTAAAAGGCCTCTCAACTTTGCTTTGACCAGGTACAACACGCGCACCTGGTTCCTGACTGGCCGTCTTTGCGAGTCAAATCTGGGCAGCGTTCACGTCGGTGCCACTGCCAGCCACCAAGAACTACCGCTGACGTAGCTGGTCCACCAAAAGTGGGCGGACGACCCGGAACTCGCGTTTCGGTGCGGGCAAGCCAACGCCCGCCGTTTCCCTTCCCCCCACCCCACGGATAGCTGTTGTCTGACACTCTGCTGGTAGGCTGTTTTGTGACGCGTCAGATTCGGATCAGACGGGCAGGGGTGGCGGTATGTTGCAGGTGATGGGCGGCCGAGTGCGCTCTCGGACCACGCAACGCAAGAAGCGGCAGCTTTAGCTTTTGCATCCAAACGCTCTGTATTTTCTGTAATCGCGACGTGGTTCTGACTTGGATGCTACTCCACAGGTGTTGCATTTCTCTTTTCTTCCGGAGAGAAGTGAAGCCAAACCGCTGTGCATTGTTAACAAATCCGAGTTAGGGCCTAGTAGTACATGTTATAAGCAAGAAGTTGTACTGTCTTGCAAAGTGCCCTTCTGATATCGAGTTCAAGTGCTCCTCTATGAACAGCAAAAATCAAAGAAAGGAAAAACAATTCAAAAGAAATTCTGATTTTTTTACAACAAACTTTGCTTAGTTTTCATCCTTCATCTCCTGTGTAAATATTCGTGATAAAATCACATTCATGGAGATCTGAAAAAAAAACAAAATGAACACTACAAAATACTTTCAAAACTAGTCTTTTTGGAGCATTGATTTTATTTTTTTTCAACCGGAGCATTAGGAATCTTTTTCTAACTGAAATTTGTACTTACGTAAAACATTCAACAACGTCTGTTGATTTTTCTCAAAAAGATATGATTGTTTTTTTTATTTTACTGTTCACGGGATGCATTTGAGCTCGGGAATCGATACTTGACATCCGCGTGTCTTTATAACAGTGTAAATTCATCTAATTCAAGTACTATCAAAAACTTCAAACAAGCAAATGGCCATCTTTCTTTGAGTCGCTTGCATGGCATGTAAGATACTCCCTCGATCAATATTTATAGGGCTTAATTCATTTTTTGAGAGTGCCTTTAACTATTGATAAGATTAATAGTATAGGAGATGTATAATATAAAAGTTATATTATTGGAAGCTCCTTTTACATACGAATTTGATGGTATGCTTTGTGTAACTTTCATGTCATATATTATTGCTCTAACATATGGTCAAAGTTAGCCCCAAACACGCATTAGGCCCTATATATATGTATAAAGGGAGTGTAACTATCAATCAAATCGGCGATGAAAGGAGAAGAAGAAACCCCTCCTACGTGAATTGTCTTAGAAACACATACAAGATAGGCAAGAACATGAAACAATTCAAGGTCAAATTTCATATTCATTGTCATAACCATTTATCGTCATTCTAATTGTTTGTTTTGTTTAACTGTAACACATTAATTCTATAAGATTAGAAGATGATTATAACTATTCGCAAAAAATGAATTATAACGTATATACTCACAACAGTACGAAAAATAGTAGACAAAACACATGACCTCAATATTATTTATGCATGAATGTTTGTACTACTTAAAAACGTAAGGTTCTTTTTCCCGCCGAACAAAACACTTCACCCAACCTTATGTACACCCTCCATCTCCCTCCCTCCATTCTGATTGTTTCCCTCCTATATCTTTGGTTTTCTCATCATTTTCTCTTGAATACTATCTTAATTTTCCCACCTTTTATTGACTTACCAAATGAACCTATCTACATGAGCGACTGTGGTGGAGCCTGAAGTATCGGGTCGTGCTAATACATCGTTCAACCACCATGATGTAAGGTAAACTACCCACCCTGCAAAACCAGGGAGTGGTGGCGAACTCGTGTGGCGTTTATGGTGACGCTTGCATAATCAGATCATAGAGAGCTACATAATTATAAGCAACTAATGATCAGAACATAATAATGTTGTGCCATCCAGAATGGTTGTTGTTGCAGCTTCCATGACAAGTAGGGGCTGGTTGACTAACTACGTACCGAGGCAGTGACCTGGAAGCCTGTTGGGGTGGAGTCTGTTGACACACCTTCTTACCACAGTGAACCGAGGGATGCGGGGAGGATGTCCTCCGTGACCACACATGACATTTGGGGGCTAAAAGGAGAAATGACACGAGCATTGGCAAGAGAGTGACTTGTTAGGGAACGCATTATTTCAAAAAAATTCGTATGATCAAGCAAGATCTATCTAGGAGATGTATAGCAACGAGAGGGGAGAGTGTGTCTATGTACCCTCGTAGACCGAAAGCGGAAGCGTTTACCAACGCGGTTGATGTAGTCGTACACCTTCACGATTCGTCTCGATCAAATATCGAACGTACGGCACCTCTGCATTCAGCACACGTTCAGCTCAATGACGTCCTCGCCGTCTTGATCCAGCAAGAGGGGCAAAGTAGTAGATGAGTTCCGGTAGCACGACGGCGTGGTGACAGTGTTGGTGAAGAACAATCTCTGCAGGACTTCACCCAGAGGGGACGGGGTTGCCGGCACACGGCTTGGTGTTTCTTGATATGTCTTGGGTGCTAGGCCTGCCCCTCTATTTATATGTTGAGCTTTGGGGTCGAAACTTGGAGTAAAAGCCTCCACAAAGTCGGTTTCACCCGAAAGGCAAGAGTCCTTCTCAGACTCCAAGGCCAAACGCCAGGGTTCCCGGCGTCTGGACCCATAAGCCAGGGACCCTGGCGTCTGGCCCCTGGACTCTGCAAAACTTCCTTTTGCGCTTTTCCAAAAACCTTGTGGGCTTTCCCCTTTGGCCCAAATAAAGTGTTCTCGTACCCAAACATTTCGGGAAACATCCGGAACCCCTTCCGGTGAATTCCGGAACCCTTCCGGAGACCAAACACTATTATCTCATATATCAATCTTTATCTCCGAACCATTCCGGAGTTCCTCGTCATGTCCGTGATCTCATCAGGGACTCCGAACAACATTCGGTCACCAACATACATCACTCATATAATACTATATCGTCAACGAACGTTTAAGCGTGCGGACCCTACGGGTTCGAGAACTATGTAAACATGACCGAGACACCTTTCTGGTCAATAACCAATAGCGGAATCTGGATGCCCATATTGGCTCCTACATATTCTACAAAGATCTTTATCGGTTGAACCGCATAACAGCATACGTTGTTCCCTTTGTCATCGGTATGTTACTTGCCCGAGATTCGATCGTCGGTATCACCATACCTAGTTCAATCTCGTTCAAGCAAGTCTCTTTACTCGCTCAGTAATGCATCATCCATAACTAACTCATTAGTCACATTGCTTGCAAGGCTTATAGTGATGTGCATTACCAAGAGGGCCCGTAGATATCTCTCGACAATCGGAGTGACAAATCCTAATCTCGATCTATGCCAACTCAACAAACACCATCGGAGACACCAGAGAGCATCTTTATAATCACCCGATTACGTTGTGACGTTTGATAGCACACTAAGTGTTCCTCCAGATTCGGGAGTTGCATAATCTCATAGTCAGAGGAACATGTATAAGTCATGATGAAAGCAATAGCAACAAACTAAACGATCATAGTGCTAAGCTAACGGATGAGTCTTGTCCATCACATCATTCTCTAATGATGTGATCCCGTTCATCAAATGACAACACATGTCTATGGCTAGGAAACTTAACCATCTTTGATTAACGAGCTAGTCAAGTAGAGGCATACTAGGGACACTCTGTTTTGTCTAAGTTTTCGGTTAATACAATTCTAGCATGAATAATAAACATTTATCATGATATAAGGAAATATAAATAACAACTTTATTATTGTCTCTAGGGCATATTTCCTTCATGACTAGGGGTGGAGGGTGTAAAATAAACTTCTTGTCTGAGGGGAGGGAACGGTAGTTTCCTATCATCCATGCCGCGAATGAGATCCTTCAGTCGTACTAAGTGAAAGCGACTTGCCGATGTCATCTTAGGTAGACAACATGCATGACAAAATACTAATCGCAGCAATGACACTATCGTCTTTGATGAAAAAGACAAACCATTGTTCTCGCTTTCTATGGCAATCTCCTAAGGTAATCGATCATGACCGGGCGACCAATCTCGTCTTTGTCGAGCCACCCATAGACACTAGCATAATCTGGGCCCACGCACGTGTGGTGGCATCTTTGTTATTTTCCCCTCATGCGTCGGTCTATTTCCCGACTATTATCACCCTCTCTCTCTCTCACTCACTTCATCTTTTCTTTCCAGTAACCAAATTGAGTGACTCCGACGAGCCGATCGTCACTGTAGATGCCATGTTTGCGCGTCATTACCTTCCTACTCATCCTCCTCCCCGATGCATGTAGTTTTTAACGACAGTGGATAGAAGAGCAGCTTCTCTCCACTTTTTTACCACACCTGTCTAAATTGGCAAGGACCATGGCCACCACCTGCTTACTCCTCATCCTCCTCCTCTTGTTGTGGGTGTGGCTACAAAGCTACCGCCGAAGCACCCGCTTCTGCCACCGGCCACGACAACTGCTAGGAGGGAACCATATGCAATGAGGTCGCCATGCTACAACTGTTGGGGAACGTAGTAATTTCAAAAAATTTCCTACGCACACGCAAGATCATGGTGATGCATAGCAACGAGAGGGGAGAGTGTATGTCCACGCACTCGTGAGACCGTGAAGCGGAAGCGTTATAACAACGCGGTTGATGTAGTCGTGACGTCTTCACGATCCGACCGATCCAAGTACCGAACGACGGCACCTCCGAAGTTACGCACGCTCATTTCGATGACGATCCCGGACTCCGATCCAAAGAAAGTGTCGGGGATGACTTCCACAAGACGACAGTGGTGACGATGATGATGCTCCACCGACGCAGGGCTTCGCCTTAAGCTCCGCGACGATATGACTTCTCCGGCGCAGGCTTCGCTTAAGCTCATGACGATATGACCGAAGTGGAATATGGTGGAGGGGGCACACACGGCTAAGGAACGATCCGGTAGATCAACTTGTGTGTTATGGGGTGCCCCCCGCCTCAGATATAAAGGAGCAAGGGAGGTGGCGGCCTAGGAGGAGGCGCAAGGGGGGAGTCCTACTCCCACCGGAGTAGGATTCCCCTTCCTAGTCCAACTAGGAGTCCTTCCATATATTAGGAGTAGGAGACAAGGAAGGGGAAGAGAGAAGGGAAGGAAGGAGGGGGTGCGGCCCCTCCCCCTAGTCCAATTCGGACTAGTCCTTGGGGGGCGCGCTGCCTGCCCTAGGCAGCCCCTCTCTTTTTCCCGCAGGGCCCAACAAGGACCTATACTTCTCACCGGCGAATTACCGTAACTCTACGGTACTCCAAAAAATACCCGAATCATTCGGAATCTTTCCGAACTCCGAATATAGTCGTCCAATATATCGATCTTTACGTCTCGACCATTTCGAGACTCCTCGTCATGTCCCCGATCTCCTCCGGGACTCCGAACTCCTTCGGTACAGCACAACTCAGAAACTCATAATATAAGCATCGCCATCGAAACCTTAAGCGTGCGGACCCTACGGGTTCGAGAACTATGTAGACATGACCTAGAACTATTCTCGGTCAATAACCAATAGCGGGACCTGGATGCCCATATTGGCTCCTACATATTCTACGAAGATCTTTATCGGTCAAACCGCATAACAACATACGTTGTTCCCTTTGTCATCGGTATGTTACTTGCCCGAGATTCGATCGTCGGTATCCAATACCTAGTTCAATCTCGTCACCGCAAGTCTCTTTACTCGCTCAGTAATGCATCATCCCGTAACCAACTCATTGGTCACATTGCTTGCAAGGCTTATAATGATGTGCATTACCGAGAGGGCCCAGAGATACCTCTCCGACAATCGGAGTGACAAAACCTAATCTCGAAATACGCCAACCCAACATGTACCTTTGGAAACACCAGTAGTACTCCTTTATAATCACCCGATTCACGTTGTGACGCTTTGGTAGCACCCAAAGTGTTCCTCCGGTGAACGGAGTTGCATAATCTCATAGTTACAGAGGAACATGTATAAGTCATGAAGAAAGCAATAGCAACATACTAAACGATCAAGTGCTAGGCTAACGGAATGGGTCATGTCAATCAGATCATTCTCCTAATGATGTGATCCCGTTAATCAAATGACAACTCATGTCTATGGTTAGGAAACATAACCATCTTCGATTAACGAGCTAGTCAAGTAGAGGCATACTAGTGACACTGCTTTGTCTATATATTCACACATGTATTATGTTTCCGGTTAATACAATTCTAGCATGAATAATAAACATTTATCATGATGTAAGGAAATAAATAATAACTTTATTATTGCCTCTAGGGCATATTTCCTTCAACAACCATGGCCGAGCATCGTGGCAGAGGACCACTATGACATCCCGACGTAATAGGAACGATAAACTTGCGGCTTATTTTCAAAGAGCCCGTCCAAAAGAAATCTCAAAGTTAAGCGTGCTTGGCTTGGAGCAATTTGAGGATGGGTCACCGACTTGGAAGTTGATCCCAGGTGTGCACGGGTGAGAACAAAGTGCGCTGGAAAGACTAGTGTTGGTATGTGGGGCTAGTCCACCCATGCGTAACTACCAGGAACCGATGGGTTTGACCGGGGCGTTATAATTGGTATAAGATCCAACCCTCATGTGTTACAGGGACGTGTGCACGTCGGTGATGCATACATGGGGCACATGTGGATGCTAGCACTGGCGTGCACATATGTGTGTCAAGAGGGAACGTTCTTGTTGGTCCGACGAGGACGTCAGTTCCTTTGAGGAAGGGAGGGGTGCATATGACATCCTGACTTAATAGGAATGATAGACTACTCATGTAAACAAGATGCACCTTCCTCTTCGGGAGCCCATCCAAAAGGAATCTCAAAGTTAAACGTGCTTGGCCTGTAGCAATTTAAGGATGGATGATCGAATGAGAAGTTGATCTCGAGTGTGAGGACAAAGTGTGCATGAAAAACTAATGGTGGTATGTGGGGCCAGTCTAGATCCCAGACGCAATGGCCAAGAATCTATGGGTGAACCGATGGGCTTGGGCGAGACGTTACAACCACATGATGAAACAGGCTCTCGGCGATGCTGCGACCATGGTCACCGCATTCTGGAACCGGCCGACGACGATGCTACTACAACGATGTGCTGGAACCATGTACGCTGGTGGTGCTACAACCGCATATGTTGGGAGATGGAACCGTGCATGCCAGGAGCTAGAACAAGTCACACACACAGTTACATCGGTGTTGACAGGATGTTGCGCCTCGTCGTCGACGGTGCTACAAATGTGTAAGCTGGGAACTGGAACTGGTGACACACGATGTCACATTTGTGCCTGCAGGATCTTGCCGCCCGTCATCGGCAGTGCTACAACCATGCACATCGAGAGCTGGGACCAGTCACGTGTGGAGCTGCATCAGTGCCTACAAAATGATGCGACCCATCGTGCGAGGAGTTGGAATCGGCAACAGGGGTTGCAACTGGTGACACTAGAGCCGCGACAGCAATTGCGTTGAGCCAACGTGCTGCGAGGTCGTGGGGCATTGTTGAGACGGTGAGCAACCATGGGCCCTCGGTGGACAATCTTGGCCGTGGATGAAGGAGCAACGCTAGCGGCGAGGCGCTCTGCTGTCAGCCGTGCTAGAAGCAGGAAAATGGTGCTATTGAGACAGGGTGCGACAGCCATGGCTGTCAATGGAGGAGTATGTTGGCGGCTAGCTATTCCATGCGCGAGCCTTGGAAAGAGACACACAAGATTTTCTCGCTCCATGGGTGACACTGGAGAAACGACAGAGTTGCATCTTCATACGACTTTGATCATGCGGCTCCTAGAGTCACCGATTTGATATTCTGACCGGTCGACCCGCGGCTAGCATTGCCCATCTCCTAACCGTTCATGCTGTAGACGATAGGATGGGTACTATACGTCATTGCTGAAATTTTAGAGTAGAATTAAAATATTCTTTTAGAAAAAAATCCTTCTAAAGCGGCTACAGTGAAGCGTGAACCACCTACTAAGCGGACAAGTGCAAATACCATACTCCGGGAGGGCTTTCATCCCAAAACAGCCATTTTTATTCCCCTCCTCTCTTCTGTTTTCCCCCAGAGTTTCTTTCTTTCTAATTTCTCGTGGAGGCGAGGAGATAGAGAAGAGAGAGGAAGGGGACGGAGGAGGAGGCATCCCTCGCGATTGGACAGGGCGCGAGGAACCCGAGGAGAGCGCGTGCGATCCCCGAGGCGCGGGGAGTCGATTCCGGCGCCGTGACAGTCTCGCCCTCGCCGGGCCGGCCGTTTGGAGCCCTCTATCGCCGAGGATTTGGTGGGATCCGGCCAAGAACTGGTTGGTGGACTGGTGAGGAGGAGCACGGGGGGGATGGGGGCCGGGGCGGAGCCGAGGGAGGAGGAGCCCCTCGAGGCGGAGGAGGGGGCTGGCGGGAAGGAGGAGAAGGCGGCGGTGTCGTGCTCGATCTGCCTCGACGCGGTCGTTGCCGCCAGCGCGGAGAGGTCCACGGCGAGGCTGCAGTGCGGCCACGAGTTCCACCTCGGTAAGGGGCTATGGTCCGATCTGTTGATGCGTTATTGCACTGAATTATGCGATGCTATTTTTGGGATTATGACTGGGCCGGCGATTCTGATGTGAAGGAGCTTCGGAATGATATTCATCTGTGGGTATTTGGCTGAATTGCGATCATTTCACGCTGTTCTGATCTCAGACGAAGTTCCAGTATCCCGGTGCGGTAGGTTTTGGGAGCCTATTTTGCGTTATCTTGCTCAGCCTCGATAGGAAATTGCAGTTTGGGGGCTGGATTTGGTAATTGTGTCTCGATTAACCTAGTCTCTTTGTTATTTCGGCGGAATAAGGTTGATTTGTCTAGATTCAACAAGAATTTGATGTAAAATGTGTTCCCTTTTCTGGAAATTTCTGGGCTTTTCAGCCAGCTGTCATTAAATTTTGTTGGAAGTGTGGACTTTGGAGGCTGATCTTGATGAGATTTATACTCCCTCCGTCCGGAAATACTTGTCATTGAAATGGATGTATCTAGATGTATTTTAGTTCTGGATACATCCATTTTCATCTATTTTGATGACAAGTATTTCCGGACGGAGGGAGTACATTACCACGAAATTGCTAAAATTAAAGTTAAAACCTAGAGGGCCTTAAAGACGATACTCAAAACTTCAGTAGTAGTGAACCTGGTGGTTTCATCAAGCAGTCTGGGTTGGCTGTTGATCTCAGTATGATACTGTAATGGATTTATTGTGAACATTAACTTAACCGAGGAAGCACACATATATCATCACTAGCATACTATGATACTGTAATGGATTTATTGTGAATGTTGATCTCAGTATGATACCGTAATGGATTTATCATCTCACGCAACAATTACAAATGGTTGCAACTCCTTTTTTTTAAGGAAACAGCACAATTGAGTCCACAACTACTTGATCTGAGCATGGCTCTTCACTTACTTCACTCCTGCATAGTTTCAGCACTAGCACAGCCTCTTCTCACTCAAAGGCCATATAACTCGAACACATTGCATGCATATAAGATGTAGCCTGACACTAACACATGCAGTCAGGCCACATCTCCACTGCATGCACTAATTACGGGTTTATTTAACACATGAGTCATGACTAATTCTAGCAACATGTGCATATATGCACTCGACTAATGTCTGCTGAATCGCCAGCAATGCGCACACTTTGCTCTTTACTGATCTGATTCTGGGCCACGAGGCCACACATGCAACTAACAAGAACTTAGTTGACCACCACCCTGCCTCTATATGGTAACAGTGCCATGCATCACAATGAAACATGAACAAAACACTTAGACAACATGGTTAACTCCAACAGTGTGAAGTATGTAAGGTAAGATTAGACTCTGAGAAGCAGTTTTGTGCAAGGGAATATGGTTATGGTGGCCCTTTGGGGTGCAGAAGTGCAACTACATGGTTTAATGCAATACTACTTATTCTGTTTTCGTCATGATACTGTACTGTGCTTTAACCAACCTTAAAGCAGTGCTCCTTAATTATACTGTTTGTTGTTCTTTGGTTTATTCAAAGGAAAAAAAATCATTTCCATGTCTCATTGACATCAGGGCCCTGGAACCACATGTCAGTTAAACATGGAGGGGCATGTTATGGATGCCATTTGTTTGGACTGCAAATTATTTAATCTGAGTGTCAATGTTTTCAGATTGCATTGGATCGGCATTCAATGCCAAAGGAGTTATGCAATGCCCGAACTGCCGCAAAATTGAGAAAGGGAATTGGCTGTATGCAAATGGTTCCCGCCCCTCACATGATATTAACATGGATGAGTGGGCTCATGAAGAGGACCTTTATGATGTTAGTTACTCTGAGATGGTACGTGACCATGTGAACTTGATTTGTTGAATATTATGAAATCGTTGTTGAAGTAGTGATCTGTATTTTTTTTCTAGCCGGCAATGTTCATTGTTTGCAACACAATTTTCTTGTGTTTGAAATTTTAGTTATGTTCTGTTTACCTAGCAATATTCAGTTTGTCTGCACTCAAATGGTTGACACTTGACCATGCTTGATTATTTGACCATTTGTTTTGTAGATACTTGCCATTTTTATGCAAAATTTGCTATGCCTTCTATTCCTCTAATAACACAAGCTTTAGCTTGTACATATTTTTGCTGGAAACATTTGATTGCCTTGTGGGTTTCTTCACCACCAAAGTCTTCTAACACTGATCTGATAGGTCGCTGGTGAATTTCGTAACCAGAGTTATCATGCTGTTATGAATTTGATACAATACCATGCTATTATGACTTTGATACAATATTGCCGAGACCATGCCTTAGTCGTGCACTTACAGAGCAACGTTCTTATGCCCCAATTTTGACCCTGTCTTAGTTTAACATCGTAGAAAAATATTCTTTTGTCTCCTTTCAAGGTGGTTCATCTTGTGTCCAGATTGTTCGCTTTGTTTCTGTAGGTATTGTCCATTCAGTTAAAGGTCACACTGGATTACTTTTGAAATAAGTAACACACTACTACGCTAGAGGTCATGCTAATTTTGTTATGCATAAACCAGTGTAGACCTGCTGAATGCTTCATTGTGGAGTTTTCCCAAATAATTTTGCTGCTTGTCTGTACTGTTATATTCCACATTCTGCCAAATGCATGAGTAGTCCTGTGACCTATGTTCTTTCTGCTTATTCAACTTCCCTGCATGTCTATGCGTCATTATTGTATTTTTCCGAAACAGTTGTGCAGCCTATTTGTAAATCATCTGAGTTCTTTTATTCTTGATTGTTTGTTTGCTGTCTTATTTTAACTTCCGTACTTTTTTTTCCCGACGAGAAGGTAGTTACTTGTTCATTATATCTTTGCATTTGTTCCTGCATGCCCATTCTGACAAATATATATCTTGAATCTGCAGCCATTTCGTTTTCATTGGTGTCCATTTGGTCGCTTAGCACAGCTTCCATCATTCTTTGAGTATGTTCTATACTCCAAATTATCATTTTTGATCGTATAATAACTCTCCACAGAGTTAGTTTCCGTGCATCCATGGTTGGACAGATAGCTTTTATATAAAGGTTTTATTTTTGTCCTGTAAATTTGTAGCACAGGTCTAGTAGCTCAAATATTTCACCTATCGTATCTTGCTCATGTAGAAAAATGTGGGGCCATAGCTAGTTCCTGTTATTTATTTTCACTAGATGTTGTATTTATACTGGCTAATGTTACACTTGTCCGTTTACTGTTTGGAGACTAAAGATGAAAATGGTAACTTAGAACTCTGTTGTGTCTACTCTACAATCTATTGAAGTGATCCGATAAAATCAGATGAATACCTTTGTCAGTTTATCCTTTTGCGATGAAGGGTCTAACAATGTGCAACTCTGGATAGGCTTAACCCTGTCATTCTGCATGAGGTTATTGGCAATCTTCATAGTGGCTGAGTATACATGGATCTTCTGACGTGCATAGTGCATGTAATAGTTTACAAACCATACTGACATAGTGATACAGTCTATCTACAGCAGACATAATTTTAGCCAAAGCACCGGCCACTCTAATGGTTGACAATATTGGGAACAGTCATTCCTGTCATCTCTCAATGCCAGTATCAGTCAGTCAACATATACCGCATTGAATGGATATCTGTTGCTGTATCACACTTGTTCTGTACGATGTAGTTTCAGAGATCATGGTTATGTCATATATTTATATTAAAGTTTTCAGCATATTGGAAAGTTATGTTATTATTCTCTTATGTTGCTAAATGTTTTACCCTCTCCTGCCAGGGAAGGAGAATCACCACCCCCAGTTACTTGTAAGTTCTTATTCAAATGACATCTATTTGTAAGTTTAAGTTATGTCGAGGTCTAAACATGTCTGGATATATTTCATGCAGTTCATGACTTTATGGGACAGCATGTATTTCCGGAGAATCTATCTGTATCTGCTGCACCAGGGGCACATCCTTGCCCATATGTGGCATACTTGCATCCTCTTCCATCGCTGGCATCATCATCAAGCTCCCATGTCCCTGAGAGAACTATGGATGGTTCCGTTTATCATGATCACTGGAATCACCTGGCTGGCCCATCAGATGGTAGGCCCTTGCAAACGGTGCAACCCACTGACTTCCATCATAACCATTGGGCGCATCTGCCCCATTCCTATGTGCAATCCAACAGCAATAACGGGGTGACGGAGCAGCCAGGGGTCCCTTTTGGATCAATGAGGGCTGCAAGGGTGGATGGTGATAGCCAACGTCGAGGATCTGTTGTTTCTCCATCGTACTTCAGTAATGGGTAACCTCTTGTCTATTTCTGCTCTCATGACATACTATTAGGGCATGTCCATACTGTGATGTTGTCTGTCTCTAGCGTTGCCATCTAGTGTTTTTGGTGATGGAGAATGGAGCTGTATTTCATGCATGAGATAGCTTGGGAATATGGATAACTTAGGCACAATGACATATATGAGACAATGAAACAGAAAACTGAAAAGAGCTCCGTGGAATCATTTTGTCTTGAGATGTGATATGCATCATGTTTTATTAGGGGTAACATAAGAGACTACAGTACTGTTGATGCCCGTATGGCCTTGCTTTGATAACTGAAAAGACACTTAAAAATATATTGCATTTGTGCTTTTATCAAAATATTAACTCGCTAAAACAGATGATGTTTCTGAACTTGAATAGTTTCAAACATTACTTCGACCATTACTTCTGTATAAATATGTAAATAGGGGATCAATTCTTTTACACTGCAAAACAGTTCTTCATGGTGAATCTGATGGTACCATTTGCACCTAATCAATAGAACTAGTTTTTTGTTAATCAGATGTCAAAGATTGAGAGGTCTGACTGCATGCTTTCTAAAACACCATCCATTTAGGAACAGAGGCAGTATGCTTATTGTAACGTCATCTAAACTTAACAACCAAAAGTTGTTGGTTGGAAGCACTCTACTATCTTATTATAAATTGGAGTTGGTGGTGGTGGCAGTGACTTCACTCCCCACTCCAGTCCAATCTTCCTCATCCATTAGAACCCACCAGATCCCTCCGGTTTGATTTTTTTATTTATAAATGAAGCACTAAAAAATAATGCAGTTGGGGAGCCTCAAACCACACAATCAAACCAACAAAACCACTACCTCGCTCATGTTTTGAATGGGAAAGCATTTTATAAGTAATGTCAGTGCTGCCATGTCTGTGCAGTTACGCAGGTGCAATGTTGCGTGCTTGCTTGAGTTTTTCTTTGCAGTGTTGCAAGTCCATTGGTTGTTGCATACTGCTAATCCAATACAACTTCAATTATTCTGTAGTTCCGTAGCAATGCACGGGTGTTATGCTAGTATTACCATAAAAAGGATGCTGTGACATGTGCATTTACTGTGACCTACTCCCTCCGTCCCATAATATAAGAGCGTTTTTTACACTAGTGTAGTGTCAAAAACACACTTATATTATGGGACGGACGGAGTACATTTGATGCTGTTGCATTGTTTCCTCTACCATGTCAGCTTTATCCAAATCTCCTGAGGTTTTCGAAGTTATGCTATGTTGGTTGCACATGCTATGGCGTAATATGAGTCAGGTAGTCTGGAAGTCTGAAACTAGACTAGTCTAAGGCTAAGACCATTTACAAACAATAACATTTTCCTAAGTATCCCTTGAGAATTAAACTATTTTGTTATAGCAGGAATTATTGCAGTATGATGCAGCTTGTGATGCATGAATATCAATGCGTGATGATTTCTTTTTTCTTTTCAGATCTGGCTCTAGATCTAGAGCTCCTAATGTTCCTCCTCTGGTACCTCAGTTCATGAGGGCACATGGCAACATCAACGAACAGTACACTCAGAGTTCATCATCCAGCCTTTTTGCTGGAGCTCATAGATCAGGAGGCATGCGACCTGCCCCTCCGCCGCCTCAACCAGAGAACCCAACATTTTGCCTATTCCCACCGGGTTCATCTGGCCATAGTTCAATGGATACCGATGAAGCTGGAGGAAGCCGATTCTATGCCTGGGAGCGCGATCGCTTCGCGCCATACCCATTGATGCCGGTCGACTGCGAGACGAGCTGGTGGAGCTCACAGCAGTCCCACGGTGCATCAGAATCCACACCTGCACCTGCGCCAAGGAGACTCTTTGGGCAGTGGATCGGCCTCGGCAGGTCGTCGCCCGAGAATAGATCGCCCGAGGGCTCATCGTATCGACAAATGCACTCTCCTCGGATGTAGCCAGCCCCCTGCGGAGGCAACCGAAGTTAAAACTTCACATTTGGAACCTGAGTTGCTTGTAAGAAAAGATGGGGGAAAACCCATCTGTATGGAATTAAACCGGGTTTGCGCGCTAAACTTCCGGAGAATTCTGCGAGGGAGAAACAGGAAATAACCCGGAGGGAAAACGTTTTGGTTTGGTTAATGTGAATTCCGTCTCGTACATATTTGAAAATCAAACTGGGATATTCGAAGTTTCGCCCTTTGTTGTGAATTCCTATCTGCTTTTTTGGTTGATGGTTGAATACTAATCGGTCTGCATATGGTCGCCGTGCCACATTACTTTCTTAACTGCATATTCTACTTGTCACGACGTGGGTTTAGCACAATCGTGTAGAAATGCATTGCACTTTACGTGCTTTTCAGGTCACGCAATAGAAATGCCTGGACGATCACCGAAGAATAGAGAATTGTTATTTTTTTACCATGTACTAGAAAGGAATGTGCTTATGAGCATCATTGCTCAACTCCGCAAGCCTTTTGTCCGTCCTCCACGCCAGTGATTTTAGGATTCGATCATAGGCGCTCCGATTGAAGCAATCAGTGCCATGTGAATAGATTGAAATAAAATGATTATATTTTTTCTGGGGAATAAAATGATTATTATATTTAATTATCAATGGCAACAATTGGAATAAAATTATTATATAATTATAAATGATAATAATAGACGGTACAACTGGAAAGTCAATGAGACCAAAAACTACCAGAAAAAAAAGGTACTCCCTCTGTTCACTTTTATAAGACCTTGAAGATATTTCAGACAATGTACAAAACAGCCCATTTTGAGTTGTCTGAAATGACTTACAAAAGTGAACAGAGGGAGTAATTATAGTGGTGGGTCTTTCTCATTTGATTGTACTTCCTCTGTTTTTAAATGTAAGTCTTTTTAGAGATTTCACTATAAGCTACATACGGATGTATATAGACATATTTTAGAGTATAGATTCACTCATTTTGCTCCGTATGTAGTTCGTAGTGAAATCTCTAAAAAGACTTATATTTAGGAACGGAGGGTGTATGTCGCAGTCTAAAAAATATGTTGAACCAGCAATAAAGAAAAGAAACATGTGCAAATGTCCCGCATGCAATGACTACTCGTTGCCGAGAAATAAGATCTAGTAACAATCAATAAAACATTTCACAAGAACACAAAACAACTTGAAAGAAGGGATCGAAGCCGTCAAACCACGAGACGGTCAATTGCTTCTTTCGACTGACACACAAATTGTCAATATCTGAAGAGAGCCAACAAGTTTGGCAATGCCTACCCACACAGGCCCTTCGTCTGTGCTGGATCAGACATTCTCGAGGTAGGAAAAGGATGGGGAGACCTTATTCCAACGCATCATCGCCATCATCACCTATCGATGCTGCTAGAGAACCAAACCTACGGGAAATAGGACCTACAAGAGCTAAGAAACCACTCCCTTGGTTGTTCTTGCGTTGCTAATAAAGTCAACAATGTTTCAAAGAGAATACTATAAAATGGAGGGTTCCTTTGATTTAAAACTATTTCAAATAAAATGTAGAGGCTCGCAAGAGCATTCACGGTGATGGTGATTTAAGTTTTTTTGACATATCATTTGCGTTTTTTAATTTTCAATGCAAGGATTGATGGTGGATGATTTCAAGCCCGCGCTATATGGGGTGCTGCCCCAACTTTTTTTTTCAACAACTACTAGATCTTGTTGTTAGTGGCGAGTGGTTATTGCGGTCTTTAAAGCCTTGTATGGCGAGGACGTTTGCATGTGTCCCTATTCCTTACTATCTGTTCAGTCTGGCAAAATGACGGACAAGTGAAGGAAGAAGATGATCAATATGATTTTTGGTGTAATTTCTTTACAAGTTGTTTTGCGTCTTGTTCTCCCGCTACTATTTTCGATGATAAATATCAGATATAAGATGCTTTTTGCGTGTTGCTCTAAAAGAAAGAAATTCTCTATTATTTACCTAGCAGTATAAAAAGGTGAAAAAGGAAACTTCACACTTTTTCCATCTATGGTTGTTTGATTTGTAGAATTGCAATTCATAGACCTTTTTTGTTCTAAATATTCATTTGCACCATGATGAAGTTTCAGGACTCAAAAACATTTGAAAAATTACATTTTTTTGCGAATGAAAAATTGATATGTTGTTGTGGCAGTAAAAAAATGTTCTTTAGTCCTATAGAACTGAAGATGACAAACATATTTCATATTCTTGTTTTTTTAGTATGAGAACAAGAAAAAGGTAGAACATCGAATAATTTCAAAAACCACAAAAAAAAATTAAGGGAGCTTTCTTGCTTGCCTTGCAATGGAGTGATCTTCGTTTTGTTATTGAGCCCGATTGCTTGGAGGCCATTGATCTATTGAGGAAGGAAGATATAGGCAGATCTCGGTATACCTTCATTGTTAGTGAGATCATACAACTCATAGACCAATCAAATTCTCGTATTATAGTAGAACCAACGGCCACACTATAGTATGGCTTGCTTTAAGAAATGATGCTGTGGTACAACTCTATAAGAATGATTGTAGTGTTTCTACGTGAGTAATACAAGTATTTTTCCACTAGTGTTCTCTATCAAGGAACCACTTAGATGATCAGCATCTACATCAGAGTTGTCCAACGAGAGGCTCCCAAGGCGACTAGGCTTTTCCTGCCTTCCGTGGGCGCCATCGCTGATTTGCCTTGCCTCCTGTGGCCTTATGTCCATGGAAGTGTGTTGGATCTCGACCATTGCCAATAGGAGGGATCCTACTCTTTTAGGTGTTTTTTCGAGTTTCGTTAGGGTTTATATCCAGTTCAAGAAGGCGAGGCGGCGATGGCTTCTTGAAGATGGAGTAATGTTCTCTCTGCTTTGCCCTGCCCCGGTGATACGTTTAACATTATCGGAGTGTGTCTCCGGTGGATCTTGTGAGATTCGGTTTGTTTTCGGTGGATTTGCTTGGTTCGTTTTCGTTCATTTGCGTCCGTGTACCTAGTGGTTGAATCCTTCTGATCTACGCTCATCATCAACAATGATTGCTGTTTTTGTGTGTTGGTTCTTCGGGGCTTACCACGAAAACTTTCAGACTGTCTACTACAACAAGGTGCCCAGCTTTTGGCTCGCTCTAATGCTTGTAGTCGTCGGTAGGTGGTCTATGAAGGTGTAATTTCTATTATTTGTGTTCTTTGTACTGTTATGATGTTTGATGAATAGATCTGAAGTCTTTTCAAAAAAATATACAAGTAATTTTGTAAGTCGGTCGTCCTCCTTCAAGAAAGAAAGTTAGGATTCCTGCCTTTCACCGGCACAGCCGCAGGTCCGCCTCATCTCCGGTGGCCCTAGGGCCATGGAGGCGCGGTGGATCCTGACAAGGACCGGCGGGAGGGCTCCGTTTTTAGTCTTTTTTCTTGTGTTGTTAGGGTTTGTGTCCGCTTTCAGAAGGCGAGACGGCGGCTCCTCGAAGATGTAATAAAGATTTCCCGCCTAGCCCCTGCTTCTACCGTGGCGCCTAGCATCATTCTTTGGGCTTGTGGAGGTTTGTCTCCATGGATCTATCTTTGGTGGATTTGCTCGGATCTCGTCATTGTTCGCTCACGCTCGTGTGTCTTGATTGAATTCTTCCAACCCACGTTATTCTTCACCGGCGGCGGTTGCTATATTCCGCTGGTCCTATGGGGCCTTAGCACGACGACTTCCCGGATCTCTACTACAACAAGTTGTGTCCGACTCCGTGATGGAGGGCGATGATGGCGCACCTTCGGCTCGCTTCAGTGCTTGTAGTCGTCGCTAGGTGGTCTACGGATCTGGATGTAAATTTTATTTCTGGTGTTCGTTGTACTGCTATGATTGGAGATGAATAGATTGGAAGGTTTTCCGAAAAAAAAACCAAGTAATTTCCCTCAAAAAGAATAATTTCGAAACCAACACAAAAAACAGATCCACCTGAATTCCGCCGTCCCCGCCCTTCCCCCCACTCCACTCTCCGTCGCTCTCCTTCCCATTCTCTCTCCCTCGCGATCTCGCCGAAACCCTAGGAGAACCCCGGGGAGGCCGGGATGCTGCACGAGCTCCTCCTCGCCCTTCTCGGCTTCACCGGTGATTTCGTGCTCGACAACTCCTCCGCCCGCCGCCGCCCCGAGCCGGCCGAAGCCGGTGGCGCCGGAGACGGCGACGTGGGCCCCGCCTTCCGCCTGGCGACCGACCTCACCTTCCTCCAGCCGTCCGAGAGGTATGGGAGACCCGGGACCTGTACTCTGCTGCGAATCTGTAACCACGCCGTGGTGTCTGTGATCTGTGGTGTAGTTAGGTGGTCTAATTCGATGCGATGCGGCACAAGCAAGCAAACATGAAAAGCCAGGTGACTTGTTTCCCTGGTCGTATTGCTTGAGTAAGCATAGTTTCTGCCGCGTCAAGTGCTTTATGGCTGCCTAAATCAGAGTTAACCGCAATCGGTGAATGGAGGATTGGACCAATTTGCTTCATTTTCATCATTTAGCTTGTAATAATGCCTCCCAGTCGGTCCGCGAGTGTATCAGTTGATACAGAATTGCATAATGCCATGATTGACCGTGCTGTGCGAACATTGGGATGGAGCAAGACATTGGCACATGATGAATTTGCGAGAAATATGGCTTCAACTAAGGGACAAACTAACAAATTCTGAAATGAGAGATATTTCGTAGAAATGTAGCCTCAGTAGTTCAAGTCTAGACTTAAGAGCTTCAAATGTTTCACACTTTAGTTCTCGTCAACCTCTGTAGATAACTAGGTTTGGTAGATAATTTAAACTAGTTAAGCAGATAGAGATGAACGCACCTCAGAAGCAAGCACATACATTTACAGGTTCATCCATTGCACATTTAGTGCTTTCCGTGTCTACCCAATCTGCTCTTTTACATGATAAATACACAAAAAACTATTGCTTAACAATTTAAAAAAAGGGCAGCCCGGTGCATGTAGCTCTCGCTTGCGCAGGGTCCAGGGAAGGGTCCGACCACTTTACATGATAAATACACCAAAAACTACTGCTTAACAATTGTACCTGAAAATATACATATTTAATACATATACAGTGCTTTTGCTCTACATGTAAGTGTTCATTTGTGCGTTAACTGCTAAGTACTCTACTGGATACAAGAAATCGTATCTAATAGGGAGGAATATTACATTAGAATCTCAATGTATAGAAGTTTTCAGTGCCGAAGTATTAGCAATCATTTTGGTGCATTTAGTTCTTAGAATCGTCATCAATGTTGTAGGACATGGCCTGGCAAGCAAGATATAGATAGAAGACAGTATGTTTTGTCATTAGATCAGGGTTCACCAAATACTAAATGGCTTTTCCTATTTGTGCAGGAGTGCTATTGAAAGGCTCATATCTCTGGGATTTTATTACAGAGAACTGAATCGTTTTGCGACCGAGTCTCGTGATCTGAGTTGGATTCAGTCTTCTGTTGAGGTTTCATCACCTAATGCTGATATTACTCTGAAGGGCAAAGTGAGAAAAGGGAGTGCATACCGGAGGGCAATTGCCAATGGTATTGCTGAGATTTTATCAGTTTATAGGTCAGCTGTTCTGCAGGTTGAGCAAAACCTTTTGTCAGATCCATTGCCTATCCTGGCGACAGTAACCCATGGGCTAAATAAGGTCTGTTCTCTGACATCTTGCACTTGAGTTTCTGTCTCTATGTGTCATTTTTTAATTTCTGCACAACCATGGACTTAACTATTGCATTTACAATATTTGTTAAGCACTGACTCTACTGTCTTTATGAGCTTTTGCACAGAGATCAATATTATATTCCTTTGGCGTGCATTATCTGATGTGATTTGTCTGGTTTTTGACACTGACCCTATTCACTGTTGTGTGAATCTGTAGTTTGAGGTTCTTCTGCCTCCACTTTATGAGCTTGTTATGGAAATCGAGCAGAAAGACATCAAGGGAGGACAGCTTCTTAACCTGTTACATAAAAGATGCCATTGTGGGGTTCCAGAATTGCAAAGCTGCATTCAGAGGTACTGCCTCAATTATTCTTATATATATGTGGCGTTTGAAGAAATATAACTGAAATTTCCAGTCCTTCCGTGTTTGCATGGGAAACATTGTACTTATATTTTCATTGCCACTACTTCACTGCATATTTCTTATTCCCCTTATGATCAGTTGTTTGCTTATTCATTTTCTTTTTATTGATGGTAAAAATAAGAGTAGGCTGCTTTGGCATGGACACCAGGTCATGTTTAACCAGCTGACTTCTTGGATGGTTTATGGTATTCTTCAAGATCAGTACCATGAATTTTTCATCAGAAGGTCAGCATGACTTACAGAGCTTCCATTAAATTATCTTGTAATTTTTTTATCGCTATTCTCCTATCCAGTTGCTGCTTCTGATATATTATAGCGGCATATCCAGTTAGACATTATGGCCTGCTAAATGGCATGTGAAATTTACTATAGGAGCACAAATCCAGAGTGCTTTTGAAGTTTTGGTTATAATATGAATAATTCTATATTTTGTTGTGCATATTTACTTTATTTCATAATTTTGGCCCTTAATCAGCAAACAGTTCTGCGGTAATTCTAATTATGATTCACAAAAAGTCTAATATTGTCAACTGACGGGCACGAGAATTTGCTTGCTTGGAGCTTTGTCTAATGATTTTGAGTATCTCTATATCCAACATTCTATAGCAGGAATTGTATCAGTTGTCTTTTGCATGAAAACTACTAGTTTTTTTTGAACATGAAATGACTGTAGTAGAGTTTCCTACAGTCTTAAATTAATAAACAAGAGAAAACAAGTTACATGTTACAATATTTACAAGGGCAGGCCTTTGGCCAAAACCCAGAGGAGCTTGAACTAAGGGCACCAAGAAAGTATCAAAAGAGGGAAAAGTAAGCTAATTGAGCCCCTGAACCAGAGCAATATAAAACTTCTTACCTTTCTTTTCAGACAGGTTGACAGGGACGAGGAGAATGAATCGGCTCAGTCTGATGTTGCTGATAAATTTGCGCAGAAATTAGCTAAAGACACATCCCTTACTAGTTGGCACTCAGGATTTCATGTATCATTGGTATGCTTATACTCTTATTCTGAAATGCATGTGTATGAGACAATAAATGTTCCCCTAGCTAATTATATCCGTTTTTCTCGCTGGACAGGACATGTTGCCGGAGTATATCCACATGAGAGTTGCAGAATCAATTCTATTCGCTGGCAAAGCAATAAGGGTTCTTAGAAATCCTAGTCCTGGTGCTACATTGCTGGAACCAACTAACCAAAGTCAGACATTGAAAGGATCTCATAGAATGCAAAGTTTCACGGGGGGCTCCGGTGCTCTGAAAGAGCTGCCAAACTTCTCTAACATTAGCGCAGAAGAATTGTTGCCACAGGCTGAAGCAGATAAAGTTGATGCCTTGCTTAAGCAGCTAAAGGTTAGTTGTTAGCTTTCTGCTGGCAATATTTAAAATCAGCATCTTATATTGCTGTATGCATCTTTCCTTGTTTTGCGTGTCAAAGTTTTCATTTATCCTTATCCTTTATGGGAGCACTATTGACATATGTCCATATTGTTTCTGCAGCATGCTTCCGAGTTTCATAAAAGGTTGTTTGAGTCTGCTGTTAGCTCAATATTACAATTGCAGCTAATCATCTTTGGCAGGTACTAGATGGCTTAAAGCATTATCTTATATCAATGTTTTATTGCACATGAGCATCACCGATTGTTTTCCTTGGTAAAAGTTAGTGGTTGTACGCGCTGATCTCAATGGCCACTTGAAGGCACTTAAAGATTATTTTCTTTTGGCGAAAGGTGATTTTTTCCAGGTAATTTATCTTCCGTATTCCTTCTTCTGCATGTATGCATCTCCGTGGTTGCGCTAGTACAGTGCAAATTGTGCTATACTGCCTTCTTTGATTGTTTTCGGAAACTCAAAATCATTGATTTTGAACCAGTGTTTTCTTGAGGAAAGCCGCCAATTAATGCGCTTACCACCTCGTCAATCTACAGCTGAAGCAGATCTCATTGTCCCATTTCAGTTGGTAAGTGACACAACCCCTTTTTCGTTGCCAAAGACCTACAGATACACAATTTTATTATTTCAGTTTATTATGTGGTTTAATTCTCACCAACTTACCAGAATCCTGCTGAGTTCTGTTTTCTGCTGCGTTACCTCATGTTAGCAAATAGGTTTGATTTATTTCCTGTTCTTAATTCTGCAGGCTGCGCTGAAAACTATAGGCGATGAAGACAAATACTTCACCAGGGTATCTCTAAGGTTAGCATTTCTGTTTGGCACATAGAGTAATTGATGTCAAGCCATGCCTTTTGAATTTAAGTGCCGTACATTGACAACTGATTTTGTTTTGTCTTTCTTAGGATGCCACTGTTCGGTATGAAATCTAGTACATCACAGAAAGATCTTCAGAAGTCCAACACAACAGATCTTTCCTTGCAAGGAAAGGCTAGCTCAGAGTTGGCACTTGATGGTTGGCATAGTATTGCTCTGGAATATTCCGTCGATTGGCCACTACAACTCTTCTTTACTCCTGATGTTCTTTCTAAGTAAGTGTTGTACTTCATATGTTACTCCCAACAAAATTATTATATTTTGAATTGCATAGATCTTTGAGTGTGATTAATATCCTGAAAAGCTACATCAAGACTTGCTAAACTCAACTGGGAAGTCAGGGAAGTCTTTTGAGCTTTTTACATTCCCATTTTTAAGATACACGAACTGTATCCAGGTATCGCAAAGTTTTTCAGTATCTCATTCGGTTGAAGAGGACACAAATGGAACTGGAGAAATCCTGGACAGCTGTAATGCATCAAGATCATGTTGATTTTTCTGATTATTGCAAGGATCGGAAGAATTCCTCTGCAACACAACTGCGTCGGTTACGCACGAAGCCTTTTTGGCGAGTAAGGGAGCATATGGCTTTCTTGATCAGAAACCTACAGTTCTACATCCAGGTAATAGCCAGATACACTACCATTTACCTTTGGTAATAATTCGGAGGATGTGCATAGCGTTTGCTTAATAACGAGGAGCTACAATATGACGGCATTTGTCCAGATAGCTGCTAGGAGTGTGCTGGTTTCAAATTTATTCTAGAGGTTAATAGAAATTTGTTTAATTTGATCATTTTCACCTTTCCTTTCTTATTGACTTTTGCAGGTTGATGTAATTGAGTCACAGTGGAATGTCTTACAAACTCACGTTCAAGACTCGCATGATTTTACAGAACTAGTGACCTTTCATCAAGAGTAAGCAACCGTTTTTCACTTTATGCCGTCTAACTTTTTTTATTTGTTTTTTACCGATAGGAAGGTTAAGCTTTTTTATTTGATAGCGTACTGTTTACTGAATCCATGCTACGACATGTTCATCTTCTTTTGAGTAGAATATTTTCATAAGGTCTGATCCTAGAAGATATGGAAACATTATGGATCTGTGTTCATACCAACTTATTCTTTTGCTTCACCACCAATGGTGTTCGTTTCATTGCATATTGGTGCTGTCTATTATCTGAACCTTATATAGATGGATGTTTTGGTTTTGCATAGCCCCCTGTACTTTTGTGTAGTCGACCCTGGCCATTTAATTATACTATAGTGATTTCCTTGCCTAGTTACATGGAAATACTACCAAAACTAGTGTTACCTTTGAATTTCCACGGTCGCAACAGATTTAATCTGTTATGGTATCTTGGCTGACTATAACCTCTTGCATTGCAGCTATTTGTCGGCATTGATATCACAGTCCTTCTTGGATATAGGATCAGTGTCTAGAATACTGGACAGTATAATGAAGCTCTGCTTGCAGTTCTGCTGGAGTATCGAGCAATACGAAACAGGCGCGAACATGTTTGAGATTGATCACATAACTGAGGTATTGTCCCACCCAACACTATCGGCCTTCTGTGAACAAATAGGGGCGTGCCAGTGCTTGGCACATTACTCATGGATTTCTAAGCTAGCCAGCCTTTTGCTTAGTTTCCTAGTATATGTAGCATATACTTACATACATTTGGTGATATTCAGGAGTTCAACAAGAAATCAAATTCGCTGTACACTATCCTAAGGAGTAGTCGACTTGCGGGAAGTCAGAGAGCACCTTTCCTGAGGCAGTTTCTGATGAGACTAAACTTCAACTCTTTCTTTGAGGTAAGCTCTTCCAATTAGGGATCGGTCAACTATCTATAGACATTGTATTGCCCTTGTACTTAATACATTTTTCTCCCTATGCTAGACAACTGCGAGGGGTGTTATGAATTCAGGCAGGCTGCGGCCAGGCACAGCGAGTACCCAGCTGTAAGCCTATCGCCACAGCGGCTGTTCTCGCCGTGGTTTGCACGACAATGCCGCTACGTACTGACAATGGCGCAAACCCCTCACACAAGAAGGGGAGGAAGAATCTGTAGGATCTGTAAATTAGCTGTAGCATGTGAGTTGTTTTGCCCTGGGAAGTAAACACTTGGTGATGTTTGTTTGGCTACTTTTGTGATGTGCACGTCTTTGCATTGATTGCCTACCTTTCCCATGTTATGTTGGTATCTCTATTGGGAACATGGTGTGTGGCCTTGGATGAAATGGTAGCAGACTAGCAAACCCGTTCAGTACTTCAGCAACACTGCAAGGTTTACACTGCAACTGTTCTGGAAGGATGAATGCAACATTGAAATGAATGCCAAAGAATAAGGGAATTTACAATAGGTATACCGGCGTGCTTCTTCTACGATCTCTGAAATGTTCTAGAAGCTTCTATATGCATGAACATTTGTTGGCATGGTGATTTGGGCGGGTGGGGTCATCGGTACGAGTTGGAGATCATGAGCATGGCCATGGTGATGGCAAGGTCCATCCCCGGCTGCACCACCAGCGACAGCACGTCCTTGCCCAGCAATGTTGCCTTCCCTGGACCCCCTCGTTTCCGCCGCACCTCGGCGATGAGCTTGTCGTCGCCGGTCAAGCTGCGCCGGTGGATCCTCGACCACTCCTCCCGCCGGGACCAGCTCAAGCGGTAGAGTTCTGGCTCGTCCACGGCAAGCACGGAGGCGGTGCAGCTGGACCTGCCCAGGTCCTTGGTGGCTCTCATGATGAGGTGCGGCTCACCATGGCCGTCGTTCGAGTTCGAGTCGTCATCGACGTCGCCATTGTACACCTCCCATGTCTCCGGCATCAAGCTCAGAATCTGCATGCGGCCAATTGTCGAACGGGTTCAAGACTTCAAGTCATGCATGAAGCAAACTAATCAGTGCGTGTAATGTATAGTAGCCAAAAAAAATAGATAGAATAGATCTACCCGATCGATCACGATCAGTGATCACCTTGCGTTGGCGGCGGCGGACGGTGAGGAGGACGCGGCCGGCGTGGTCCATGAGCGCCATGCTTCCCGGCCCGACGCCGTAGTTGTCCACGCGGAACACCATCCGTCCGTCCGCGTCGTCGAACACCGTGTACCCGTCGCCGCGGAACACCAGCGACTTGCACCACACCGTCAGCCGCCGAGGTGTCGCCGCTGCGGGCTGGGACGGATCGCCGGCGACGGCGCAACCGCCCGCCAACGGCCTCTGGGATCTCGGGGTCTCCTCCGGCTCCGCCATCACCATGGTCGGTCGTTGCCAAGCTAGCTCCGACGACGTGCGCGCCTGCGCGTGCTGCTGTTCTTTATGAGCCTATCTGGACTCCGTTGCGTCTGCATGGATGCGACACTGTTTTGACTCTGGATTGCTCAATTTTTATTATCAGATTTATTTATGCATAAAATTATTTTTGAGATCACTGATTGCATTTTTTTGCATTTTTATTTGGTAAATTAATGAATACTGCTGATTCTTTGGGACCATATTTTTGCGCGTCGGAGTTAATTTATGAGGATCCCATAGTTGACCTAGCTAGCTAGCTAGCTAACACATAGTTTTTCAAAAACACTAACGCCCACACGTGTGGGCGTCTGGCAACTCGCCTACATGCATGGATACTCGCCCAATCAATTCTGCGCGAATCTTGGTGCGTTCTAGCAATTTTTATGTGCCACGTAGGACTAAGCTGGTGTGTGGGCATTCATCCGGTCGCCCACACGTCTTTTTTGACCACACGGGGGCTGATGTGTGGGCGTTTAGCAATTCGTCCACACACCAGTTTTCACGCACGCAGAGGGGGCTGGTGTGTGGGCGTTCATCACTTCGCCCACACGCCCGTCTCCTCGCCCACACCCAAAGATGGCAGTTGCCATGTGTTTTTACAGGGTACATGGCAACTGCCTTAGCTTTGCTTGTAAGCAGATGACAACTCTCTTTTACCCGAGTTGCCATGTGTTTTTGCATGGTACATGACAACTGCCCTAGCATGCACGTAAGCAGATGGCAACTGCCCTAGCGTGCTTGTGAGCACATGGCAACTCTCTCTTTTACCTGAACATGTATTTTTACCATGCCTTTTTGTAGTGTTAAATGTCAACTGCCTAGTGTTAGTGGATGGTAACTCCTAAAGTTTTGAAATCATGGCAACTGCAGTAGACCAGACCATACGTGGCAACTGCAGTTGAGCAACCATGGCAACTGTAGTTGTCGGACATGGCAACGAAGTTCAGCGACATGGCAACTGTAGTTAAACGAACATGGACGAGGGTCTGGACCATGGCAACTGCGGGACACGCGGTGGCAGTCAAGCAGGGCGTGCGGGACCACGAGGTACGAGGCTTGACGTACGGGGCGTGTGGGCGTTATCTATTTCGCCCACACGCACGCATGTGAGAGGGTTCGGGAGGAAAAAAAGAGATGTGTGGGCATTACTTGTTTTGCCCACACGTAGGTGTGTGGGCTGTTCCTCTTATACACCACACAAAATGTGTGGGCAGACCCCCTAACGCCCACACGTGTGGCACTTATCGGCGTCCTAGTTTTTTTAGACACTATACGCACATACACTCATTCCTATGAACACATACGCACGCCCTTACCCTATGACCACCTCCGAAAAACTGAGTCGACATATCATCTTGAGATTGACGTAGTCACAAAATGCGCCTCATAGTCCACGAGGCGTCTCTTCCCACTGAGCGCGCGTCGCCGGAAATCCTAAAATAAATCTACTAATAAATGCGAGCACCAAGATTTGAACCCTGATGGGTTAGGGATACCACTGTCCACCTAACCATCTAACTATAGGTTGATTCGCAGCTAACACATAGTTAGAACTTTCTCTAAAGTTTGTGATATTTTTGTGCTATCTTATCTTTCAAATACTCCTGCAATATAATTCTCAAAAAAAAAAAAATCCTGCAATATATCAGATGCAACTCGTGTGATTGCACGACTCCAATTCAGTTGGAACATCAGATCAACATGGAAAATTTCAACCAAATAAAATAGCTCAATATCTACTCAGAAAAGAAAAGGTTGGGCCATCAGATTTCTCTAGCTTTGACAATTGACAAAAAATTAATTGTTTGAAATGGCCAGATACAAATGATACTGTTAGATTGGCCATGGATATGTAAACAAACTTGATTGTTGAAGTCTGCAAATGTATCCTTGCGCAGGGCGGTGGTCCCGTGGATGTATTTCTTTGCCAATTTTTGGTGTAAATATGTAATATTCTCCCTAGAGTTGACATTTGGGTTGTGATTCACGTGTGCAAATAGTCTATGGCTACAATATTAGAAGATATCCCAGGATCGGAATAATAATTCAGTTGGGGAACGGTCTGTTTGATACAGCTAATTCAGGAAAGCTTAAGTTAGTTAAAGCAATCAATCATTGAACTACAACTAATTATTCTGTTTTTTCCCCAAAAACCATTAGCTATTCTAAATTTCTGATAGCGACTAGTGCTGAACTTTAGTTAAATGAATTAAACTATATATGGATAAAAAAATACATATTTTGTTAACAATTCGGTTCTTCAACTATTTTTACAAAGAAGATACCGTCTTCACTTATGACACAATCAAATTGTGACGATTTCTAGAAATCTGATGACATAAGAATGATTAACACGTTGAAACATGTTATATATGTAATCTAGAGGGAGAGCTATCCATACATGCAAGTGTATTTAAACAAAAAAGTCACTACATATGAATGAATAAATGAGTACATACTCCCACTCCTTAACGGGTCTTTGGGTTGGGTATATCCAATTGCTAACGAACTAACCAACAAAAAAGCAAGCCGGTGCATGCAACAGCCACGGTATGCATGCAGATGTTTGATCCTATTATCAAGGATGGATATTTGTAGTACTCCCGTCTTTTGAAAACCGGATGTCTGTTAAAGCTGTAAGGCACATGCTCCACGTACTATATATAGCCATAAGAAAACTAGCGTATACATGTGGTATATTAGGAAGTCATATAATATTTTTGTAACAGAGTGTAACATTTTGATTTTGTGATGTAGTATATTACACATACTAGTAGAATGCCCGTGCGTTGCCACGGGCTCTTGAATTATTTCAAACATACAAACAATATAACACAAACACAATTATTTAATAACTGAAGTCCATTATTGTAATGTAATTGGATAACATAAAAGAAAAAATAACAACATGTCCATGTAACAAACTGAGTGATATTCCAGCTGGACATCTATTATAAAACTATTGATATCTAGATGATGCGCTTAAGAAATTCTTTCACAATATCAGAAAAGTTTCCTCTAGCTTCATTCCCACGATGTTTTAGCAAGTATAATAAAAAATGCTTCCTCAATTCATACCCATCCTGCAGAAACAAGACATGTAGTTAGTATGACAATTTCACGCCGATGTCTTGAAACATGTAACGCACAATACTCACCACAAGAAATCGGCTTCACCAATTCTTTACCGTTCCACCAGAGCATAAAATGAAAAATAAAATAGCCAGACACATTTCTGCAAAAAATTAAATTAATAATATAAAAATATAGTGATAACAAAAGTAAATATTATTGTTATGAATTCATTACCCGTCTACACTCGTTGGAACACAAGATGGAAATAAACATTGCCATTTAGATATATCATAATTCCAACCAGGCATCTTTATTTCGAGTGCTTCTTTGAAATCCCTTGCAAAACTTTTTAATTTTAGTGAATGCCTCAAGTTTTTATCCTCTGACGATTGTGATGTTTGAATAGGATCCATAATATATAAACGACGTGCCTCTTTATCGATGACGTACAAGATGTATCGGCCGATGGATGCATAGGGAAAATAAATCTACAAGTGGAGTTATTAGAAACAACAACCAACTATTATAACGATGGAAAAAATATTTTATTTACCTTATTGCAAGATGAGATGTCGTTCTCCATCCCAGGCCAGCTATCAAATAATGTTGCCAACATCTGGATAGTTTCCTTCTCACAAAACTTGACCTCGTGTTGACTCTAGCATCATGGCCTAAGTAAAAGAAGAAACATTGTTTAAACATGTTGATACTAATGACACATAGAATGAAAACTTACGATAACTTACACAAAATCGTAGATCCATGTAGTGTATAGGCGGGTCTGTGAACAATACTCCTTCATCACATGCCAAAGATACGCATCGGCAGTTGTTGAAGCAATCATTGTCCATAGGCTGCTCCATCTTAAGTATGCAATCAAGTTTCTTAAGACTTAAGCTCATTGGATCGGGTGTGCAGCTCCGGACCCATACCTTCCTGTAATTTGGTTGGTAAGAAGAACAATAATATACATCCGCACATTAAATATTGATACATGATACTTACTCCAAACACCCGGCATCATCGATCGACATGATGTACTTGCAGAGGTCGGCAAGTATTTGACGTTGGTCCGTAGGAATGATAGTGACTGGGACAGGGCGTTTTTCTTCGACTCACGCCGGAAAGGATTATCCAGGATCTCGATATCAGAATTAGCTAAAGTTTCTTCACTGACAGGTTGATGGTATATGGGACATCCTTTTAGCTTATTAAGCTCTGAATCAAGCAAAATGACTGCTAATTTTTGACGAAAATGTTTCATATCCTCCTACAAAATGTTATAAAAAAAATTTATATAATATTTTCAGATAAAATAACGAGATAATGTATAAAAATGAAATACCTGGGTGAACTGGTTGGACAGTCCATGTGATGTCCAATATTCCATATAATTTAGCATAAACAATCCACATGATACACTATAATATTATAAAATAATGCTTTAGAATATCACACAAATGAATCAAATAAACAAACCATTTTAACAATTGCTTACCCATCGGTTTGTATTGCCTCCTGAACTTGCTCTTCAACCGTCCATTTTGTAACATTGAGATCGGGCCACTAATCACCTCGATAAACTCCGGACTCTGCTCGCAAGTTTCAGCCATTTCTCGAGCCCCGTAACTATCATATGAGAAATGTTAGTGATGAAGTCAAACAAAACAAATGTTAAGATGAGTAAAAAATAGATAGTTACCGTAGTAGCAAGGTCATTGTGTTTGACATTCTCACCAAGTGAGTCCAATACTTGGATCTCTCGTTTTTTGGCATTGGCGACTGCTAGATACCAATGGTAGCCCGGCATGTTAATCGGCATGAATAACTGGTGTAAATATCATACAAATCACAATCACAATTAGATATAATTATTAACAAATCATTAGACATATGAACTAAATAAAAACAATCCATAATTATATGCATGGATAACAAGACAACAACTTACCATATCTTGCTGTAGATAAGTATTAACATGACGACGATGCGATTTATATTTCGATGAGTCGATGTCTCTTTCACCGTCTTCTTTTATCTGACCAGATACAAACGTGCTAATAATGTGTACCTTTTCACCCGCCCTGTCCTGTAGATGGTCGTGAACAAGCATGCAATATATGTAAGCATTTATCACCTGTAAACAACATTTAAAATATATTAATATTTTATGATATTATATATTTTGTTCATATTATTGATTACAAAATTTGTGCAATTGGTCTTACACCGTCATGTAAGAACATATCATTTTTTATAAGGCATTTAAAATCGTCGGTTGCTAATAAGGCATCTCCAATGTCCACGAACTGAGTATTCTTGGGGGCAGACTTTATTGATTCGATAACTGTAATATCTCTAGGGGTACAAACATAGTCTGTCAAATTCATAAAAAGTGACACAACTTAGTAACAAAAAAAAGGAGCCAACTTAGTTGAATACAAAAGGCAAGTTCTTTTTAAGATCGATAATAATATAAACATATACCTTGTGGGATAACATGCAAATTATCATCCTTTTTGGTTTGTTATGAGATATAACCTCTTGACGTTATTATGTTGTGAATATCCGGCCCCTTCCAGCGACATTGCATCTGAAACCTCCATGTATTCTTTCTGTGCATCTCCAAAGTCCATATCCATGTCTCCTATATTCTGATTAAACAAGAATATAAATATACCATTCATATTATCATCTATAATATACATACAAAGTAAGGTTAGCTATATGCACCTCTTCTCGTGGTGTTTCAGTGCGGAATGTCATCGTTACATCAGTGAGTATGTCGGAACCCATCACTTTATATCTATGCTGAAATATAAATAGGATTTTTTTTTCATCATATAATGTGAAACTAACACAACTATTTTATATGTGATAAAAATGCTTTTGATTATATTATAAAAACATACAGTTCAAAACATTTTACTAATACATCAATTGAAGGAAACAACAAACTATAATGTTTTTATATAAGTAAGTGGTCATCTGAAATTGCTTAAATGATTTTAAATTAATTACATATGCTATTGAAATTTGAGAAACAAAAAAGAACATGCTAACTAACCAACATTAACGAAGGATATGTGTTTTTATATGTTCTTTATCCTCTTAGTATATGTAATAAGAATAATCATACTACAGCCAGAGTTAACATGCGGTAGGCAAAACACGGAGCCTTCGCTGAAGGCAGAAGCGACTGGGCCGGCCTCATTTGGATGTAACGAGCTCCAGCCGTGTAGAAAACTGGCTAAAACTAACAACATGTAATATATCTTAAAAAAATATAAGGAGCAAATTTGTAATGGGTTATGAACTATTGTAAAAACCACGGGCATTTTTTGAAATAAGTTCAACATAGTTGTGACATGCAATGAAATCTCTATATTATAAAAATGAAACAATATAAATAAAGAATAAAAAAGTATAGAAAAATATAAACAGAAAAAACAGAGAAAAGGAAAAGAAAATAAAAATAAAACACAACTATTATATATTTATGTAATATAAGTTGAACAATTTTTAATATATATTTAAATTTTTTGCAATATACAATTAACAAATTTTAACAAAACTGTGATTATATATTCACTTAACATTTTATAATAAATGTTGAACAATTTTGTAATGGACGATGAACTTTTCAAAAAAACATGACATTTCCTTAATACCGTTGAACACTTTTGTGACATGCATTGAACTCCGTATATTATAATAAAAACCAAACATTATAAATAAAGAATAAAAGAGTATAGGAAAAAAATATAAAAAAATAAATAAAAAAGTGATAAAGGAAAATAAAATAAACAAAATAACACGATGATCATATATTTTTGTAATATAAGTTGAACCATGTTTTAATACATATTTGAAATTTTTGTAATATACAGTTAACAAATTTAAAAAACACAGCGATTATATATTCATTGAACATTTTATAAAAACTGTTGAACAATTTTGTAATGGATGATGAACTGTTGAAAAAACCATGAACATTTCATTAATACTATTGAACACTTTTGTGACATGCAACGAACGCTGTATATTATAATAAAAACAAAGCAATGTAACTGAAGAATAAAAAAGTAAGGGAAATAAAATATAAACAAAAACCCAAACAAATGAAGAGAAAAATGAAAGAAAAAAAAGCCAGGCCTGCCACGACGGGCCTGTTGTGCGGCCCGCCACCACGGCCCACCTGGCACGCAGGCCTCTAGGGCGGAACCAGAACTAAAGCGACGCGGCGTCGCCCGTTCCCCTCCCCCCGCCGCATTCTACCTTATCCTCTCGTCTCGCTCACTCTCTCATCTCCTCTCGTCACACTCACAGAAACACTCTCGCCCTTTTCCTCCCCGCCGCATCGCCGCTGGCCGACGAAAGGTGAATCCCCACTCTCCCGCCCGCCGGCCACCGCATCGGATTACATCATCCATCGACCTTTTGGGGCTGCTCGGTGTGGGCTGCGCGACAGCGGGGACGGACGGGCGCGCTTCTCGACCACTGCGGGTGATGCATGCGGTGCCGTTCGGCCGGATCCGCGGCGGCGCTTACTGCGGGCGATGTCGCACTGGATCCGCATCGACGCGTCAATATCTCGCAACGACGCAACTCCGGTAAGCCACTACCATGCTCGACAGATCCATTCAACGCGGGCTGCTCAGATCCGCCTCCTCGCCTTCTTAGCCATCAATTCCTTTTTTGTTCTCTCGTGTTCTGGCGCCATGAGCAAACCTCACATGCACGGCGAGGACGACGACTGCTTGCCAACGCCGCCGCCCTCGGCAAGGAGGGATGACATGCACAAATCACGGATCCACGGCGACGCTCCTCTCCGGCTATGTCGCAGGTGGATCCGAGGCGACGCGTCCCGACCGCAACACCACAGCCTCAGACGCCACTCGCCATGGCAGATCTGCCCTTCTTACCTTTCTCGAGTGAAAAATCCTTTCTTGGTCGGGTTCTTATCATCGGTAATGCTTTCGGATTAAAGCTCTTTCGGTAAAGCTATTGGACATTCTCTAAAAACTCATTATCAAATACCCTCAGATGTTCAGAAAACAAGTCACGAACCAATAGAGGTTAAACTATCCTAGAATGTGGTGTGGCATATAATTAGCTTTCTGTTGGTAAAAAATGGCAAGTAGCGTTCTAAATCTGTGTTGGTCAAAGACTACATAGAGGGCATGCTAACTTCAGATGTTTAAGAGCATGATTAGTATAATCCTGTTATTATTAGGAGAAAGTGATGTATACATGACTTAGCCTGAAGGGGTCCTTGCTGTAGAAAAGTCTGTTTCCTTGAGTTCCACGTGTTCCAGGCTACTGAGCAATTAGGATGGGAATTCCTATTTGATTTCTCTTTCCCTAGGGTGATGTGATCCATGCAAAGATTGTTACTCCCTTCTTATTAACTAATGTTTGTATGTGTGAAATGTAAGGCTTTTGTTATTCCACATCAGTGACAAACTGACAGCAATGACCACTGTGGATGACAAGTCCTTACATATGAAATCAATACATGAAATGCAACTGCAGTAATGTGCTAGCATAGCAAAAACCAACACAAGTAGAGAAAAAATATTGAGAAGTATTTCTGTTTTCAGATTGACGCATTCTGAATGGTCCAAGATTATGTTCTGTGTATATATTCTCGCTTGAAAGGAGAAGGTTCTAACTCTTGCCGTGTGAGTGTTTTTTCTTCTCGTCAAAGCTAGGCATTAACTTTCAGTTTGCAACTTACAGCAACTGGCATCTCATGGACTGTTTGATGTATATGTGAAGGCGATGGGTGACACACCTTGATGATCATCACTCAAATGAGGATATTGCTTTAGCAATTGGAACGGTAATTTTTTTTCTACGGGTAATTTAGTTAGAAAAACAATAAACAGAAGCATTTAGCTGTGGCATATCTCAAATAGCTTTGCTGGTACATCCATACAAGCCCTAAATAAAGCAGACTGCTTGCAATTTTGAGCATCCAACCAAATTACAACGATTCAGTATGATTATCATAATATAGTTGTGGTTGGTTCAATCAGCAATTCAGTATCATTATGTATTATTGAAGGTGGTAGTACATACAAATTTCCATTGTAAAATTCTGTATCCGCACTAATTCAGTAGCATTATTTGACATCCATTGGTTCTGCAAACAGGGTAATATTTCTTGCATGCAACAGCAGCCGATTCCCATGAACTCCTGGACTGTTCTAAAAGCCTCTTTGTGCTTCCTCTGCAGAATTTAACGGGATAACAACAATTAAAATAAAAAGGCACAGAAAAAAAGGAAAAGCATGTCTGTTGACCACGGAAGAAAGTGCACGGCGCTAGGAGAGCTCCGGCAGAAGATTAAGATTATTGCTAGCCCGTGGAGAAAAACGGAGATGTGATGGGGCTGCTGGCGGAGGTTGTTGTTGGAGTGATGGGGTTAGGTTTGAGGGAGGTGGCGTGGCTTGATGCAGTGCTCACACGCACGCTGCTTAAGGGCTCACAGGTCGCAGCCAAGACACTGGGTTGGACCCGGCAGCCATGGCTCGGCCTCTCTGCCAAGAGGAAGTCACGGTTGCTGCCTGTTGTGGATCTCTTCGTGTCGGGGTCTCCGCTGTTGATCTAGGAAGGACCGCAGGTTGGGGCTGACGGTCGCGCCTTGCCCGCAAATGGTAGTTGTGGTGTTTAGCGAAGGCCGCCACAACGAGGCGATAGGAATGGCGCAGGGCGAGGACGCGGATGGGAACCCTACCCGGATAGGGAGGAGTCCGATTCACCTGCACCTCACGAGATCGGAAGAGGAGGGGGGCGATGCCAGATTCGTATGGCGACCATGGAAGGGGTAGCGCCAGGGAACCGATTGGTGCGAGAGACCTTGGGTCTGGAGCGAGAGGAGAGAGAGAGGGCAACGACGTGGATTCAGTTTGAGGGTTTTTCTAACTTGGCATTAGTACTTCTAGAAACAGTTATACGGATTATTGTTTACCAGAAGTTGGGATATCCATCGTTATCTCACTGCTAAATTTTGCATGCTATATTTCTGTTCTTTACCTGATTCTGAACTATCCTAAGTTTAATGTCCTGCTATCTTTGGAACTTAATGTGGTGACTTGTTTTGAATTTTCTTTTAGGCATTACTTCAAGCACTTGGTGACCGAAAAGGATTAACCGGTTTGGGCATTTTACTGCACCACTTGATGAGGCAGGAGTTGAGGTTATACTGGTATGCAGGACCATCTTACGCATTTAGATACTATGCCTACAACCTCCATTCAGGAGGGTGCATGTCTATGTTGTACATTTATGAGCTTATGAAGCTCTCAACCTTTGCAAACACATAACTGAATTACAACTTCCATCTGTCGGTTCTTAACTTGGATAATGACCAGGCATTAAATAATTTTGTTCTCTTATTTCATGAGCATCTCATGTTATGATAGATTGGTATGTATGAAGATTTTGACTGTTGAGGACTATTATCAATAATGCTAGTCCTTTGGCTTTATTTTTTTCATAGTTATTCGACTCATCCATCTAACATAGGTCAAGACTTGAAAGATAGCAATCAAGTTGTAATTATTTTACTCTATCTTAATTTTGGGTTACCTATTTTTGCTCAACAATTCGACATTTTGTGAATATACAAATATCTACTGAATAATTAAATTGTGCCTTGTTGAGCTTAGATGTTTGCTAGCTTTTGATACTATACATCAACCAAACATGATCCTAATATAACAACTATTACACTTTTATAGAGAAGATAAAGATCCGTAATTGTTCGTACCTAGAGGAACTGCCTTTCTTGATGCTCCTTGCTTACACAAGGCACTCCTTGGGAAATTTTCCTCCAGGTCTGCTGTTGTGATGGCGAAGGAAGAGCAAGGAGAGGGAGGACAGATGATAGAGGAGAATAACATATATAGGTAGGCCACACGGAGAATAACTGGGTAGCAGATCATGGCTGAATCTAGTTGTACCATATATAACATTGTTTTCTACCATATATACCATTGTGGATGGTGCAGATATATTTCCTTTTTCCATCTAATGCATACCTGTTAATAAATTAGAAAAGATGTAAATAAATCATAACTTACTAAAAATAATTAAATTATTGTATTAATTAATTCACGGCATGCACACTAATCATTCTCCTGATTAGCTACTTTTGTATGATTTAACAGATTGTACTAATACTTATAATTCCATAATTTGGTAGTAATGTACAGTCTAAATATACTATTTGCAGTTGTAATATCTCAGAGACCACACAAGTTCGATGAATGCGTTCAATTCCAGTTTCTCCAAGGTTTCCAAATGCCAAAGGTAACCAATACTAATTCTGGATGCATGAAATCAACTTTCTCTTTTAGCTACCGATGTTGATCAGTAGGCATTGACGTGATATTTATATGTAGTTCTTTTGCCAAATATAAGTCATGACTTTATGGTTCGTGCATTAATACGGAGTTGTATGATTTATAGAAGTATAGTAAAGCTATAAATCTGCTACGTACTATGGCAGGAATACAACTTACATTCACTGCTATAATTCAGCCTTTGGTGTGAGCCTAAGACAACATACAACAACTGAATATTGCAACAAAAAGGCACCAAAAATCTATCTTCTGCCACCTAGAGAGCCCCAAGACCACCTGAACTTTCAATCAAATGGATGATTAATCACTACACATCAACATTAGCTCCCCCAAAAAAGAAAAACCAAACTGTGAATTGAGAGGGAGATAAACAGATCGAGTTTAATAATGGTCCCACATATTCCAAGTTTTCCTTGCTATTGTGATTCTGACTGTGCACAAAAATAGTCGAAATTAACAGACATAGACAGAGGAATTATCAGGGAGGAAGACATAGAGGAATAGTACAGGCTACAGAGTAATCGCTTGATGAACCACATGAGAGAGCACAACCAGCTTCCTCTTTCCCCAGCTTAAGCCGCCAACCCCTCTGCATCCTCCGAGAGCAGAGAAGCAGTTTACAGCCCGGCAAAGACGACAAGACGCCTGCTTCACGCACTTACAGTGAAACCCTCTCCATGCTCGGGCGCAGCTGCGTGCTCGCCCACCAAGGCACCAATCACAGACAGCAGGCGGCCAAGCGCTCATGCCATCTGCTCTCGACCGATCAAGGCGATTTAAACGATACCTGTCCGAGGCAATGGTTGAATTAATCTTTAGCTGAACCATGAAGCGTGGCTGCGACCTATTGTCGACCCGGATGCCGTACTCCACTACCTCGGCTTCTTGCTCGTGCTCTTCTTCCTTAGAGTATTCCTGCTCATCCCAAATTCCTAGCGTGGCAGAGGTCGAGCAGAGGGCGAGGTAGAGGCGCATGGTGCCGCAAGTTTAGTGGGATAGGATCATGGAGGAAGAAGGAGAACTCCTTATGCGCCACCCCTTTGCCATCAACGACCGCTGTCGACCTCCAAGACACTCATGATCCATAGCTAACCCACGTCCGCAATGGGAGTGATCCTCGGCATAATTTTTCGTGATTGGAGCGGGGCACGGCGGGCAAATATTCGTCCGGCCGGCAGAGTATAGACCGTCAATTAATTGCTACGTGCAATCCTAACCTCATGTGGTGCGAGCTGAACATCCACTGGCTCGTGCACAACCTCCATTGATGAGAGAGTGAGTGATCGAAAATTGGTGAAACCTGGGGTGGGTGTTGAAACAGGAGCTCATCATCGGTTATATGCCATGATCAGATACTATTTGGCAGCGGCATCATACAGTCTTAACTGCCTTCCAAATATCACGGCAAATTCCATTGTTGAAAGCCAAATAATAAGCAAACTTTTCATCACACCTGATTTTCAGCATCGGATGCATTAAGTCTCACAACACATGATACCTAAGGCATATCATTCCATCCATGCATGTCATTCCATCCGTGCATGTCTATATTGTTCATTTCCTAGTAGAAATTATTTTCAGCTGCCTCCGGATCATATCTTTTATACGATAAGTGGAAGGTGTCCCATATATTTCGAATCAAAACACATACAGAAAAAGGCCCCTGTACCAAACAAACTTTATATATAATTTATGTGTATTTAATCTGTTCAACGTGTACTATAAAATGTTGTCTACATATATTTGTAAACTGTTCAACGTGTGTTAAAATATATGGCATAAAATGTGGAAGGTGTCCGATATATTTCGAATCAAAACATATACAGAAAAATTTATGTGTATTCGTTAAAGTTTAATAGGAAGCTAGAGGGATCCATAAAATCCTTTATTCCCTGCATATATATGGCATCCAATACATTATTGATATTGCCAAAAGGATAAATCTCTATTTGATACCTAACAAAGTTCTATTAGCTTATTATAATTATACATTTGACTATGCATCCATACATAGTCATTCCTCCAAAAACCTCAAGGACGCGGTAATTTCAGCTGGGATGTTTCCAGCTGCTTCATTGCCTTTGATCATCAAAGATCTGGACCAACAATTGCTTTCTCGAGCTGTATTGAATCCTATAAAACATAAACAAAAAATTAAGAACTCGTTGAAAAGTTAATTGCACAACAGACATACGTGATAGGAAGAACATAAATTTATATTTAACAAAGCTATGGAAGACATAAACTTGTTATATATGCACGTACCGAAGTCCTGCACATGTTATGCCCATGAGTATCATCTTGGTGAGCCATCTCAGAGGGACTATCAATCCAGTCTAGGCTGTGAACAAAAGTATACATATATTAGAACCTATAGATGTGTGGCTATAATATGCACGACCAATTTAAACAATTATCATGGGCTGTAATAAATGTATGATCTTGTGGCCAATCCACGAGATGGGGATTCAAACCAGGCCTCCCCTCAAGGTAAACACAATCGCCAAATTCTTGCAAAACTATACATGCTTCCTTCTTAAGTTCCTTGTCATGAAAGTCCTCTCGAGCCTAAGAATGACTCATTCGAATGATCAATCAGGAGAGTCCTCCTACTTTCAATATTAACTGCAATGAGGCCGTAGGAGGAATCCACCAAATACAACGGCAATAGGTACTGCGATAGGTATACAAAGTTAATGGTGAACAGATAGTATACAAACCAATTGTTAAGAATGAAAATCCTTACAATGGACGGGGTCATGAGCACGTCAGATTTCGCAAAGGCTGTATAATGACATTGTTAATCAACAAATTGGTGCGTTCAGCTTGGCCTAAGCCAGTCTGAATCAGCACTCGTGCTAAGCGATGTAATCGCAGATCAAACATATGCGCTGTGAGCCAACAAAGTCTGTTCCTGCATTCCTCTCAGTATTGCGTCGCTAGTAAGCTTACGACTGCAAGATCGAAGCAGTTCGGATTGACCCATGTATCATCTCGCATGGTGTCTTGGATAGTCCGTGAGGCTTAATTCGATCACGAATGGATGAGGGCTCCTTATCCATATTGTGCTGCAAACAAAACAGCATGATAGCAAAGCTGTTAGAAAAATAAGGGTAACAAAATAATGTAATACTTCAATTAGTGGGCAAACAATAGTACATTTTTCCCAACTTTAGACTGGTGTGGAATGTATGTATCTTCTAATTGGAATTGTATTGTCAAAAACAGGAGAGAAGTACTATTCATTGAGATAACCAAATCTATTATGACATAAAAACATGGTAGTTTAAAATAACGTGGTGTGGATGGTACTATCATGGGGTAATGTAAAAGGATAATATTAGCACATGGTCATTTGTTTGCAACCACTACGTTAGATCATAAAACCTTGTGTATTTAGAAAGGATAGCATGATCCTAACCAGTAAATGCATGCAATAAATTATGAACGTGGCCAACTAATCGCCCTTGATTATGTGAAAGAACGGGTTTTTACTCGGGTTTAAAATAAAAAGACAATAATACAAACTATAATGGCAGTGATCTGCAGCTAACAATTGCAATTAAAGTATAGATGAAGTTTAGGGCTGCCAGAACAAACTCTAATTCCTCCTTGTCTGAGGACACCATAACGTAGTTGTAGATGTACTCGACTGCATCGTCCACTCCATAAAAAATCGGCATAGCAGCCATTACCGCGGGAAGAAAGTAGTCTTAGCAACAGGATGACCGAGCGAGGGGCATTAGACAATGGTGGACTTTCTGAAGGGCCATATATAACATATTCGGAGGGGAATTGTCCATCCGCCCGCTCGGTGAGGCATTGGCATGTTGTATGGATTGGAAGGTGCCCATATCATTCCATCCGTGCATGTATCAATTACAAAACCTTCCTAATAAACGGACAAGCATTTATTTTTATTCCATACTACAATAGGCAAATAAATAAACGCCGATTATAATTTAGTATATACGTCTCCTTTCCATATCGGAACAAGGAGGATTTAACTTTCCTTATAAGCAAAACCGTCTAAGGGAAAAATTAATGGCCAAACCATTAATATTGATTATTCAGATATATAATATTCGGCAACCTATTAAATATTGATTATTAATCAAGGATACGCATATAGCAAAAATCGTTTAATGATCTTCATTTTGATATTCATTATGATCACTTGCCTATGAAAACGCATCTGATTATCACTTGCCTTTGAAAACCATACTTTCTTCTTTATGGATATTTATTAACCTTTCTGATATTCACATTAATATATTGATTAATTATATTATATTTCAATTTTCCATTACCTTGATGATATATAAAATTATGATATAGGTAAATGCCCGTATGTAACTATGAGACAAATAGACAATTTTTGTGTTTTCACATATATCATGCCTAACACATGATTTTACGATAATCATCTATATCAAATAATATAATTGCACTACGGGAGAATATTATTTATTCTTTTTCATCACGACTGTCTTAATGACACACATACGTACAACACTCGAAACAATAGTAGAGCACGTCTATTTATGCGTATGCATTAGCAGCAACGTTATTAGGCAAATGCTCTCTGTTTAGCATGGACTTGGAGCTCTATATATAATGAGCTCTATATATAAGAGAATCCTAGTATTACATGGCACCTATAAAAGGATACCCATTTTGATTCACATTTAATTATTTGATGCCAGCACAACAAAATAGTGTAGGCTGGGTGCAACTATAAGTCGACAACCCTCAGACCAACCAGCCATCTTAGTGGATTCCTTGCTGTCCCGCTTAAGGCACCATAACACCGATGCTCGATATCACCCTAACACAAGTTCTCATGGACCAGAAATCCATGAAACGACAAGCTTCCTCCCTGGACCAAAAAAACCATGTCCTAGATTAATGCAGCCTTGTACAAATTTCTAGTTTAGAACTTTTTCAGATCAGCAGTAAACTCATAAAGTTAAATGAACCAATCAGCAGTAATTTGAATTGTACTGTTAAATAACCAGTATAGCTGCATGAATTTACAAGTAATATAACTTTTGCCAAATATTTCACAATTGCTTAACAAACATGTGTATTTTCACAATCTACATAGTCGAAAGGACATTTAAACTTATTCGCAAGTTCGAATTACACACATTTTATTATTTATTAAAAGTACATATGCAAAATATAATTTCAAAAGTTGCACAAACTGATCTGATGCACAAAATCTGAATCTTCTAGTTGTGACATATCAGAATTATAGGTATATAATAAGGACACACAAAATAAATAAATTAGAACGGGTATGATAACTTGCCTAAATTCAAAAAGTTCATTGCATATCCAAGGTATTTAGCAGGACAATCATTAGATCTGGGTCACAGATTACACACAAAAAACTACGCTGCTATCAGCATGCACATTTTGCAATAAAAACTACGACAGTAGAAAAACCATAACAGCGATGATGTTGCCAATACGACGGCTGATTATTGAACTGCAGTGCGTATCTCAAGTTGATCGAGTAGACATCCAGCTAACAAACTAATGGATAAACAGATAGTGGTAAAAAAACGAATTACAACGTGTCTTGACAATCGGAAGAGTAATCAACCTGTCATTACAAAACCTCCCTTGCTATTAAAACCGGTCTTCAACCTGTAAGGACTTCCTTGTAGACGATGTTCTTCATCGAGGTCAGTAAGGACACGGTCGTTCTTTTACGCTTCTTTGGATTGTCCTTTTGCTTGTTCGTCTTCTCCTTCGGCTTCTCCATCTGAATCAATATATTTATTTTTATCTTAGCGGTGGCTCGAGACAAAGCAACATAGAGCTGACCATGTGAGAACACGGGATTGGGTAGGTAGACACCAACAATCGGGATGGTTCCGCCTTGAGTTAATGGTCATAGCAAAGCTAAGCCTTATAGGAAATTGCTTCCTCTTAAACTTGAACGGAAACATGTCATTTTCAGATGGGCATAGAGGTATTCGAGGAAGGAAGACCCTCCCGCCAAAGGTGTTGTCCAATCACGATTTCTGCATCAATGGTGTTCTTCTCAAAACCTCGACAACAAGCCTAGTGCCATTACACGTCCATTAGCTGGATCTATGTTCCTTAGAAGTATGACAGGGCAGTTCAACTTTAGTTTGAGAGCATGCGGAGGAAGACCATTAGGAGTCAATCCATTCAAAAACTCCCGAGCATAGTAGCCATATGGGTCATCCTCCGACCTTTATCAAAACTATGGTAGATTACTTCATCTCCATGAAAACGCTCTATCATCCGGATGTTTATCTTGTCTACATTGTCATTGGTTGTGGAAAGGATTGCTCGAGATGTCATGTATTTCGAATCATCCATGTTGTCGTCTAGACTCGGAAATACATGGTCAATCAGCTTCTCCAGGTCGTCAACCTCGCCAGTAGACGGCAGACAAATATCTTCAGGGAGTACTATGTTGCCTTGATCGTCGACATCCTCAGTGCCATTGCCGAATTCTTAGCAAGTAATCGGCAAACCACATGTCATTATGAGCCCTCATGTTGGTGATGAGCGAAGCTGCCGTGATACCCTTCCATAGATGAGAACTTTGCAGGGTTGCATCAATTATCTGGCCCCGCGACCCCCTTCTGACGACCGGAAGAACCTGCCTAAAGTCCCCACCAAAAACAACAGTCTTTCCTCCAAAGGGTCAGTCACGTATTCCCATGATGTCGCTGCATGCTATTGTCCAATGCCTCGACCGCTTGTCGCTTCGTCATGCCGGCCTCGTCCCATATTATCAATGAGGCCATCCGTAGCAGCTTGGCGGTCCCGCTTTGCTTGGTGAAGCTGCACGAGGCTCCATCATCGCAACTCAATGGGATCTTGAACCTCGAGTGGGCAGTCCTGCCGCCAGGCATGATAGAAGCGGCGACGCCGGACGTCGCGGTAGCGATACCAATCTTGCCTCGCTCCTCACCGTGGCAAGCATCGCCTATATAGGAAGGTCTTCCCTGTACCTCCGTGGCCATCAACAAAGAATACACCCCGTCACCGCTGCTCAACAACCCCTAGTATCTCATCGTATGCGGCCCTCTCGCTCCATGTTCGGTGAAGATGCAAATTTTGTGTCATCCACGTCAAACTCAACGGTTGATTCCTCGATAACATCTCTTGCCTCGCCTTGTTGGGTCAAACGCATCATCTATGATTGGAAGAGCGAAATCAACAATGTCTTTACCCATGGACTGCAACATACCCCTAATGTCAAGCAACACCATCTGCTCAACCTCGTCGATTGGATTTGCGTGATCGACGATAGTCATCCGACATAGCCTCAAGTGCCGATCCCATAGACCATGCACGCCGCTCGCTCGCAGCGGCACCAAGATGGTTGCGAAAAGCCTCCTAAGTGAACATGGCATCGCCCATCGCTCAGCCTCATTAAGACGATGCGTCCAGCGTGTTGTTCGCCTTGATGAGTCCCAACCTTTCAGCAGCCTCTCTAAAGCTCCCACATAGCACGCCGTCCACGGTGAGCAAGTCGTTGAAGGATGTTTTGCCCGTAACATGGTTAAGCAACACACGCAGTAGTATCGCTCCCCTTCGCAGGATTGGCGTACACAATGCGGCCAATTTGAAAACGCCAACACGCGGCTTCCAATACTTTTTTTCTTACGCCACGTAAAGCTTCCAGAAAATCCTTGTACAATATATGCCTAGCATGAGGGTGTTCTGGTTAGCTTTGAAATACTCGATTAACATGGATTTGGAAGCATTTTCGGAGGCGACAACATTCTTCAAATCAGCATGCGCATTGAATGCAACCCTGCATATTTGGGAGATGAAGAGGCAATCGCAAGACAAAGCGGGTAATTGGCGCAAAGTGGGAATCCAAATATCCTCCACATAGCCTCCGGAGGGGTGACCCACCTTGCATCAACGTATCTCTTGATCTCATCAATGTTGCCATCGGCGTCGGGCTGGTCTATGCTGAAAGAAGCCTTATCATGGCCCTTGTAAATGTACTTGTAAAGATATTTGACGACCTTTATGCTAGAGCAGACCTCAACGTTGATGTGGCAATTGAACATCCGCAGAAGGTATGGGTTATAAGGCACAACCCAACGGTTGTCCAACATCTTCCCTCGGACCTTAGCATGTCTTCCATCGTCTCTCCGTCGATAAACCGGGTATGAGTCCTTCCCTGCGGCCGTGTTCTCATTGAACGGCCGTGGATATCTGCACTTGCAACCGTTTTCTTGCATGCAAACATTCTTGGGATTAAGAGCACCGCATGGTCCGTGCATCATATGTTTTACCACCATTGCATACAATTCCGGATACTTGCGCTTGTCTAGGAGCTCCGCGGAAATGAGTCGGTCATACTGCTCCGGGACGATAAGCTTATATGTTGAGTCCATGATCAACAAAAAATGTGCGTGGGGGAGGCCCCTTTTTTGGAACTCGACTACATATACGTAAGCGACAACAACACCCAGGATATGCTTCTTGAACAACACGTATTTCATGTGTTCTAGTTTGCCATAGAACACGCGAGCCACAATATCAGGTCGGTCTTGCGCCGTCGACTGTGCAGCAACTCATTCGTTATCTCTTCCCATTTAGGATTGCAAGTCATGGTGAGGAAGATGTCGCTTCCCGTGACGTATGGACAATTGCCATGGCATCCATATGCCTCTTCTTCATGTCGCTGTCGCCACTGTGGTACGCCCCTGTGGAGCACTATTCTAACCCCAACAGCGCTTGCTCGCCTCCCCAGATGTGATCGCATCAACGACTCCTTTATACAAGTCGGCACGAATCTGCGTCTGGGTTCTTCCCTGTACCACCTCAACCGACAGCTCTCAATCTTGACGTACATGTCAACCGCCCATTGCTGCAGAGGGCGTGCACCACGAGCATGGGATTAAAGATTGCAGGCCGTGGTTCCGCAGCATATAACAGTAGTAGTCTCCGACAGAGACGCACAACCTGCTATTTCCTCGCACATGATGGAACATCAACAAAATGATGATATAATTGAGAAATAATTTATTATTTGAACCAAAAAGGAAACAGACGTCATACCTGCATCCTCATCATCATCATGGACCGGTGAGGATGTTGTAGAGCCTCCCAAGGAACACCCTGCTTAGGTAGTTTCGGATGCCAACCTAGTTCCCCCTTGGATAGAATAGGGATAAGACAACGGGTCATATGCTCCGGATGACACGCGATACTATGCCTTTCATTGTTGTTACCACAAAGTGTTATCCTCGGTCAAACCTTTTTGCCGTGTCGCTGCCCTCAACCCAAATTGCAAAGCAACCTCAGATGACAATGGTCTATTATATTTTCTTTGGTCAAGCCTCTTATCGGTGTTTAGTTCTATCCTATAATCATCAAGGTTGTCCTTGTGTGCACCCAAACTTCTAAATTGCTGGGAGTACGGGTTTTCTTTTAGTATGTCTACTAACATCTTCACGACATCCTGGTCTAATTGCTTGGTGGCCGCCTTACGATGAGTTATGCTCGAGTCGTCATCATAGAAGTACAACTGCAGATGTTCTGGACGTGAGCTAGGCCCGAACGAAAGTGCACATTATGGTAGATGGTTCCGTGTGCGGAAAGTGTACACCCTGACTTCATGTTGGTGTAGTTCTCATCAAGGCCGACGCCAAGGGTTGTGAAGGCGAAATGCCCATTGAAGAACCGTATGTTCTCACGAAAATGTCTACAATCTGCATCCATGCCGGACCATAGCTTCATAAGCTCTGGGATTGGTTCCGTTGTTTAAGCTCGATCTGTCCATTGCGACAGCAGAACCCGTCTGCCGTCTCGGACACAAACTTTCCGCACCGCAGTGTTTGCGCTTATGCGTCGAGCTTGAGGATGTGAGTGCTGTCCGGTATGTTTATGTACACATAGTCTAATGGATCAACCTCGCTAGGCAATCGCAGCATTTACATGCTCGCTTCATCGTCATCCTCGAATGTGTCATTATCGGATCCTACAGGGTTTTGTTGAAACATGATTTTCAAACTAATATTCACATAGTACTCCAATTAGAATAAACCTCCACGCCTTCCAAGTTCCGAGTTGGCCATACCTTGGCTGTGATACATGTAGTGCTCCTCATCCTTCAATTCGGCTGGTGTTGGCTCATCGCCCATGATGGGTTCTGGGAACACATCGAAGTCGTCTGCATTGAAGTTGCGGGGAATGTGGGAATAGACCGCATCATGTGAGAACAAGGTGGATGATATTGAGCAATGTAACCAAACACAAGCATGTACATACCATTGGTGCAAACACTATAATTCGCATGACCGGGGAGGGTCGCCATCCGATGAATCATCTTCGCAGCAAGAGAGGGGTATTGCGAGACTATCGGATGTTGAGTTTGTTATGTCCGGACGTGGAGTGCGATGGATTCTTTGCACGGGTGTTTTTCCGTCGAGCATAACTGGCCTTCCTTTGAGCACTTGACTGCCCTTTCTCAATCACGGACATGCTTTTGCGGCGTTCTACGCTTCCCTCGGATCTTTTCATTCAGATCTTCTCTATCATCAACCGTTAATTCCTCATTTTTCTTTTGATAACATGCTCGCCACGAGAGTTTCTCTGTATCCTCCTATGTAGGTCGTTGACATGGGTAACACCGAGGCGCCTAATGATGAGTTTGATAATGTTGCATCATCATGCAACAAGTCTGGATAGTTAAGCGCTATCAGCGTGCCTTTATGACAGTAGATGTGAAATGATCATTAGAAAAAGTCTGTTTTAGTGACTAATGAAAACAAGAACATTCCTTAGGTAAGATTCAGCATATGACGGTAGTCTTTGTGAGCTAATGATTTGTCACCAGCGTGAACATAAAGAAATCAGAGGTATGATAAGGTATGCACCGTGCATATCTAAAAATGCTGGTACTTACCTGTTTTAGGTCATGGCCGTACGTTTTCATCTGCTTGTATCTTATCCTTTCTCCTCCGATAAGAAGCTCTCCTAAGAGCATTTCTATGATCTCTCTTGCGCTCTTCCTCGGTTATATGATTTAATTCTTCAAGTATATTCTCGTCGACATCTGGTGTCATTCATGACATAATTTTAATTTTTTGAGTAAAACACAATATGACCAAATTGATGACATATTATTCACAAGTCGATTACCATGTAGATCATTGTCATTAACCAGACCAAATGTCCCCGTAGTTGCAGCAGTAAAGGCTGAATCAGTATGCGATAATGTTGTATAGGCGGAGCTAGTTGGGTTGCCTGGTTAAATATGGTTAATAAAAAAATAAGGAAAATGCAAGGGCTAATAAATGACTTGAAGGTACTAAATAAAATGGTTAGAACATTTAATTATTACCTGATAAATTAAGGGTAACACCGGAGGCGTCTAATGATGAGTTTGGTAATGTTGCATCATCAGGCAACAAGTCTGGATAGTTAGCGCTATCAGAGGTGCCTTAATTCAAGTAGATGTGAAATGATCATTAGAAAAAGTCTGTTTTAGTGACTAATGAAAAGAAGAACATTCCTTAGGTAAGATCAAGCATATGACGGTAGGCTTTGTGAGCAAATGATTTGTCTACCAACGTGAACATAAAGAAACTGTTGGTATGATAAGGAATGCTGCGTGCATATCTAAAAATGCTGGTACTTACCTGTCTTAGGTCGTGGCCGTACATTTTCATCTTCTTCTATCTTATCCTTTTTCCTCCGATAAGATGCTCTCCTAAGAGCATTTCTATGATCTCTCTTGCGCTCTTCCTCGGTTATATGATTTGTTTCTTCAAGATTATTCTCGTCATTATCTGGTGTCATTCATGACATAATTTTAATTTTTTTAGTAAAACACATTATGACCAAATTGATGACATCTTATTCACAAGTCGATTACCATGTAGATCATTGTCATTAACAAGACAAAATGTCCCCGTATTTGCAGCAGTAAATGCTGAATCTGTATGCGATAATGTTGTATAGGCGGAGCTAGTTGGGTTGTCTGGTTAAATATGGTTAATAAAAAAATAAGGAAAATTTAATGGTTAAGAAATGACTCAAAGGTACTAAATAAAATGGTTAGAACATTTAATTATTACCTGATAAATTAAGGGCTGGAGTTTATCTTCTTGGAGAACCTGCTCTTTTTTCCTCCGATAAGACGCCTCTCGACTACGTTTCTATGATCTCTTTTGCGTTCTTCATCCATTTTTGCCGGATTCTCTTTGGTGACAATCAAGTCATCTGATTCAACATGATAGATAAGTAATCTTTTATGACATACCAAGGGGACCCTGACCATACTATTTTATAAATAAAGAGTTTTTGATGTACCAGAGATCACATGTCTAGGTTCACGAACATTGGTGATATCACCTAGGATACTACGTTGAACAATTTGGCCATCGTCTGGTTGTTCATTCAAACCCTACGACTTGCTAATGCGATAGGATGACCGCCTCCAGGCGTTGTTAAGTTCCCTCCGGTCTAGAAGATGAAATAAAAATATGGTAGTTAGTGAAGAAAACAGGCACTGCTTGTAGCAGCTTATCCTAAAAACTCATGTAGATATCAATGTCACAAAATATAAGAAAACAGTTCAAAAATTTCATGTGACAAATATTAGTCAAGATATACTGCAGTAAATCAAGTTACCAGATTTCACAGGCAGGGCTGTGGAATATCTTGCAACAACACATTGTCTAGGACTTTTTCTTCCGATAAGCTGCACGCCTTTGTGTGGTGAACTGCTCCCTTGTAATATGACTTACACCTATGGATCTGATGTCGCCTGCATCATGTCAAAAGTATAAAACACAATGACCATAATGCTCTGCCGCATCATCCGTAGATCATGTCAATATGGATGTTAGCTAAGATGTTTGATCATACCTGTCAGATTTGTCGCGCCATCGATATCATCGTTAGAAGGTTCCTCGCCTATAGGTTCACCGCCTAGCCGTTGCGAACTTGTTCCATCTGTAGAGTTGTAAGCAGTAGGAAAAGGAAATGAATGATATATATGCGACAATATATGCAGCTAATAATCGTGGCATATCGGTGGGCAAACGTAATGAGTACCATTTTCATTTGTGTAATAATCCAAAGTCAGTATACTTGGCGCCGTAAACAAAGCCTCATTATGCTCTACATCCGGAAACGACATTGTTCCAACTGTAGGGTTGTAAAGAGGATGAGTACAAGGAAATGATTCAAACGTCGTACCTACCTGCCAACATTATCAACATAATTCAGAACAGCATTATACCTGGAACCGTAGATGAGTTTTCCCCAACATTTTGAGCTACGGGCATGATGCTTGTAAAGGGTTTATCTTCATCTTTTATAGAGCTCGTAAGGCCTGCAAAACATCATGCATTAAGCACGTGAACATCAGAAAAGCACATAACACATCTGTACAACATTATGATATGTATAAGCATCCCCGTAGTATTATATTCAGTAGTTATCACGCTTTTAAGGCATGCAAAACATTCTCATAAAATATTTAAGGCCACATTAACTTTCTGATAGAAATTTAGCATACCCTCGAACGCCCTCTTCAAAGTTGCTGATCAACTGCCTTGCTTCTTGAATTACCCATATATCGCACCTTCTTGATCGTAAACTGTTGCAACAGTTTGAGTATCACCTTAACCGTATTCTTGTTAGAATACAATCTGATGGAAACAATTAAACTAAAGTGTATTAAATCCTGTTGTGAGCTGCAAAATGGAGATAAATGCTGCAGTTGTGAGACTCAAACTCGATATCCTTGAATTACCCTTACACACCTATGCAAGTACACATAACTGACTTTAAATGACATTTGTTTGAAGTGAAGTAAGGAAATGGCACAAGCTTTTGTAAATGTTTTTTTTTCAATCATTTTTCTGTGGTCCATATTCATTCATCATTTGGTCATACACTTGCATTTTCAAGAAGTGAACACTTTTCATGGCATTTTATTATGAAGTTAAAAATACAAGCTTGTCGTACCAGTGCTTATGCATGAACCAACTCAACCTAATGGATGAGTTTGTGTTGCACCAACCTTGACTATTGCAACAATCCTATGCTCACCTTAGTCCTTTTTTGTTGGAAACTATTAGTTTCTAGTGTATTGTATACCTTCTCTTGGTGTCACTTGTTGAATGTGATCCTCTTGTGAGATGCAAACTGGAGATCTTGTGCAGATGTAATATTTCTGTCAGTTATATGCACATGGAATTATACGCAACTCTTGATCATAAACTGTTGCAACAATCTGGTGCTAAACTTACTCAAGTGTCTTGACTACCTTACATTGGTGTCACTTTTTGCATGAGATTCTGTTGTGAGCTGCAAACTGGAGATCTTCTGCAGTTGTGAGACTCAAACTCGATATCTTTGGCAGATGCTGAAAGTGATGTCACCGTATCCAATGGCCGCCACCACAGTGCAAACTGCTAGAGCATTTAACACCCTTACAAATTCAATACATATTTCATACATGCAAGTAAACATTATGTCAGTTATATGCAGATGGAATTAAATGTACCTATTGATCATAAACTGTTGACACTTGATGAATCCATCGACACCGCAAAGACATGGCTCACCACCGCAAGCATTCAAATACAAAGAATAATGAACCTAGCAGGTATGGAATCAGCCTATGAGACATGTTCTCTATTCCAGTTTATCCCATTCCTATTTCATACAGATTGATTGGTGATTGAAACTGTATATTTCAATTCCAGGTTATCAATCTAGCTAGCGAGGAGTGGACAGGAGTCCACAATGTCTGTTTTTCCACAGTATTACCACGCTACCATAGCTGATCCAGATTTGTAAGGGCCATAGCTGATCCAGATTTGTAAGGGTTAGCAATTAGCAATAACAATTGTAAGGAATATAATACAGAATAGGCAAACTTGTGTCGGTCAATTAGAGGGATCATACAGGATCTTCACGACTTCTCAATCGCCGTACCAGATAGCGTCCAGTCGAGTGGATCAGCAGCAGATCTGGAGGCGGATCTGACGGGCTCTTCGAGTCGTTGCTAACAGATGGCGGCGACGAAGGGTTTGACGGGCGGTGAAGGCGGCCAAGGATATGCGCGGCGGTGACGGTGGTCAAGGATGTGAACGGCGGTGACGGCAGATGGGGGATGCAGGGAGCGAAGGGGATGAGCGGCCTGTAGAGAGGGACGATAGGGACGAATGACGGCGACGGGCCAGGACGAAACGGGTGCGAGGGGTTTAATTTCGTCATCATTTCGTCGGTTAACCATAGTAGATTTTTTAGGTCGTTTTTCTAGCGTTGAACCGTCGCGGTTTGCAGTGTTCCTAGTTGTAACTTGACGTTTTTTTAACGAACGGGTGGGACGAAGCGGGGGCTCGGTGGGAAAAGGGAGGTGGGACGAAGTACCAAAATTAACCAGGGTAGGTGGAACGAAAATTGACCGGCGGAGACTACCAACTCCTCCATTAGGAGTAGAAATTTGGAATGAAGTACTTCATATTTACGACACATATTTACCACTTCGTTTTGATGGAGTATATACCATTTTTTAGTATAGAGTATATGCTCCATTTTTTCACGAGTATATGCTACATTTTTTGTGAGTATATACTTGTTTCTAGAAATATACTGCCCATATGTTTGAACAAGTATATAATATAGATTTTCATGTACGAAATTTTCACCATGGACCACATGTAACTTCTTCGTGGTGGAGCATATACCGTTTTCTTTAGGTAAGTATATTCTGCTTTTTTCTGGGGAAGTATATACCCTTTGTTGTGTTATACTTATTCTAAAGAGAAGTATAATTCATTCAAAAAACATAAACTAAAAAGAAATGTGCCGCATCGAGAAAATAAGAAGTATATTCTGTTTTGAACATCCATATTTTTCACTTTAAGAAAATAACAAATTACAAGACTCAAACGTCGGCAAAAATAACTGATAAATTAAACTGTGTGTGTCTGGCCATCTTCCATGATGCATGGATCGATTCTTCTGCATCGGGATCACAGTGTGGTCGAAGTTGGAGTCCCCTGCGTCACGTACTAGTGTAGTTGAAGCTGCTCGGAAAACCTGATCAATTAAGTGTGACTTGCTCGGAGAAGAGCCGGCCGGCGTAGCCCAGCCAGTGGTGCAATCTGATTAAAATTGTCCATAGACTGTAGATGAATCATGTATAGGATATAAGTAATCAGTACAACATACTCCCACCGTTCCCAAATAATTGTCTTTCTAGTCATCTCAAATAGACTACAACATACGGATATATGTAGACATGTTTTAGAGTATAGATTCACTCATTTTGCTCCGTATGTAGTCATTTGTTGAAATCCCTAGAAAAACAATTATTTAGGAACGGTGGGAGTATAAGATAATATCATCATGCATGTGTGCACAGAAATTAGCCGAGTACGTGATCAATTCCGATTGGAGAACACACCCTTTAATTAATGTACGGCTAGGCAATCCACCAGTTTCATCACTATGATCAGAAAATCACCATGCATGAAAACTCAGGTTCATACCAGGCATGTCATCTCGGCGAAGACCACACGTGAATGCCATATCGTCTCCATCGTCCGCGGAACTGACGACCGACTAATCTTTTCTCCGGCGTGTCCAGAGCCGTCGTTGATCGATGCATCTTGTCTTCATCATATAACCACTGCGGGCCTCGTCCATTGGCTACATGTCGCCCTTGGTCGTTAACAGGCGGCCGGCGGCCGGCGGCCGCGGCCGCATCATCTCATCTGCATGAACTTTTTAGGTAATCTCATTTTGTGTGTTTGTTGTGGCCGGGACTGCTTCACCCAACTTTCAGTTGGGATTTTAAACTATAGGTGCCTTATCATCCCTATTAGTAAGGAATGAATTTTCAAAATCTAATTAACAAAAAAATATTTAATAAATTAAAGGAGCACCCGATGCATCGTTGGAGATCCAAAGAAAGAAACGTGGCCTAGGAGTATGTACTCCTAGGTGTACCAACCCATTTTCCTATATATATATTTGTGCATGTCAACATTCATCACAATCTTTCGCAAAAAAGAATATTCAACTAAATCTCCATTTATATGGAATGCTTTTGCTATAACCTAACTAGCTGATATTGAGTTGTGTCTCATTCACACCCATGACCGTCCGATTAGACGTTGCGTCAAGGTTATTTTCTTAGGGGGAGAAAAAGACACTTATTCAATGTTCATAGACATAGGTATACAAGATATATCAGGAGGACTGTTGGAATATCCGGCAAATTCGTAATTAGTTTTAGCAAATAATCCAGGATAGAACAGTAATTAGCATGCATAGCTCTAGCATACTAGATGAACAAAACAACAACATCGCACATACAACATCAACCATAATTATAGACATGACCAGATCACGATGCACGTATTGTTCGTTGGTAGCCATGGTTGTTGCAGAAGCTATGTTGTAGACGACGACGTTGGTGAAGACCGGTCGAAGTAGACGACGTTGCAAACGCTAGTACTTTGCTTCGTCTGACTTGGATGAAAGACGACCTATGGTGAAGAACGCGAGCAGCCGCACAAAGCACTCCCCAAAAACCAAATTCACCTTCTCTCGTTGTAGGATCACAAGGACGAGAGGTTCCGAAGACCTGCTCCCTCACTAGCTGGTGCATGTCGGCATTCGGTATGTAGTAGAGCGGAGGAAAAACCCTAGCTTATTCCGGTGTATATTTGGCCACAGCAGGTAAGTCATGTATATAGGAGAACCCACGCGTTATCGCGTAGCATCATGATCTCAAACTGACTTGATTTCCAAGTCCTAAACTACCGGACAAGAAAACAATCAACTTATCTGTCAAGAAATAAAAAAATGGCAAAAGGAAGCTGCACCCTCCAAGGCCATGACCGGATTTCGATGGACCATTCAAGCGCATGTCGCATGCCCGCGCCCTTCGCCCCGACCCATGTCTGAGCCGGGTCAGGCGAGCTGAGTGAGCGTGTGTTGTTCACTTTCTCTCCTCATAATCATCACAATGTGTAGTGAGGACAATCCACTATATAAAGTGGTCTTACATCTCCTCCACTAGAAGTATGGAACTAAAGATTTACACTACCTCTTGCCATTTATTCAGGGGCCTTTGAGATTTCTTAGGGTTTAGCTATTAGGCCTAGTCCAAATATTATGTTATATTATAAAGCAAATCTCCGATACACCCAACATGCTGGGGCCGCAGCACAAATAAGCCCAAAATAAAACAAAAGAAAATGAAAGAGAAATGAATGTCGACACCGGCAGATCAACGACGAAAGGAAGACGGGCAACCGCTGCACCCTCCGACGAAGTGCCACCGCGCTCCCAGCATCTCGAAGCGCCTCGCACTAAGCAACACCTTCAAGAAGGAATGCGACGCCGTCATTGTTGCCGAACAAGTTCTAGGGTTTCCCACGTGAGAGATGGTGGGAAGAGATATATCCGACGCCTCAGAGGGTCCAATGGCGCCTGCAAGCATCATCAAGGCCGGTGCCGGACAAGCCGACAAGGATTTCTCGATCCACAACCACCACCATCACCCGAGGCACTTCGAGATGCACCACCACAACAGCCGCCCACCAGCTGTGCCACCACGGTTACACGGACACCCCGCCGCCTCTCGAGCTGCCAACACGAGGCCTAGCTCAGTGCAAGGAGACCCGCCACGGGAGCGAGCACAACTCGGACGGGAGGAGGGGACAACCTCCACCGCCGCAGCGGAGCCGACCGGACGCGGCGACGAGGACTTGCCGGGCCTCGACGGCCCGGCCGGGTCCACTTAGTCCAAATATTCTAGCAACCATCCACCAGATCTCAAATGTTCATTTAGAGATTTTCCTGATTTCACTACTTGTTTAATATACCAGTGTTTCATCAGAGATTTTTAAGCTGAACTTCTGCCTCGAACTTTAAGCTACATTCATTCACTACTTGATAATGAAATATGTCTTAAATTGCAAGTTATGTGTGAACATGTTTCACTCAAAGTCATAATTACACAGTTTTGGCACCATGATTTTGTCAATTTTTTGGACTACCGTATTAATTTACTGCCATGTGCGAGTTGTTGTTTTCTGCTATTTTTGGACTTTTCCAAGAAAACAATTTTTCAGGGACAAAAAGGTCCAGGAAAAAAAACTCCGCGAGATTCAAGCAATGACTGAGATAGAGCCACCTGGACCCATCAAAGGGGCCCCCACAGGAAGCACGAGCCTTAGCCACCAAAGTGTTGGGTTCTACGGTAGGGTGCGTCGACTGCAAATTAAAATTCCTACGCGCAGAACATCCAGAAACATGCTACGGGAGATGGATCACAGTTTGTTACCACTAGACGCAGCATGCCGTGCGTGGAAGAAGAGTTGGGGCAGCGCGTCCGCGTGGATTGTCTCCTCCTCGTCCGATCTCCCTCGAATAGTCGGTCGTCCGTTCCCACGTACGAGTTCTCCGGAGCGGCGCAAGTGCACCGCCTCTAACGGTATACGCGCGTGCAGAAGGAACACCGTGCGGCGGATCGCTAGGTCCGATCACACACGGGCGACGAGTGGAGGTGGCTATTCGCAACACATGCAAACCCTAGTCGCAGCGCAAGCGATCAACCACATGAGTGTGCCGCACCTCCACTTTATATAGGCGTCCGTCGCGGGCTCAACACTTGGGCCTCGCACGGACCCTAAAGCCCAAAGTCTACTCGGTCACGTTCCTAGTCCAGTTCGGATCACATCCAACCAGTGTCCTACGAACCGACCTCGTAGATTCCTTTCTTTAAGCGCGCGACCCCTTAGGTTCAAGTCGGCTTAGTCACAGTTCGGATCACCTCCGACTTGCACGGTTGGTAGCGGCCTCTAGCAAGGCGTGCCGACCACTAAGCAGACTATGAAGCTGATTAGGCGAACCTGTACAACGTGTCACACTTCTGTTCCCTTTGCCACACGATACATGTTGTCGGGCTCAAGGCGAGACTGTCATCCTTGTGCTAGCCCGACCTCTTTCTCGTTCGATAATCGACCATAATCCGGATTATCTCATAATCCTTGTCGCATGGCCATGCTGTTCTCGGTCGAGATCACACGAGGGGCCTAGAGTATATCTCTCCTGATCGGAGGGGCAATCCCATCTTGCTCGACCATGTCTCGCAAAGCATGGGACCGGACAAACCCGAAACCTACCTTTGTAACTACCCGATCCACGGAGTAGCGTTTGGTCGGCCCAAAGCAAGTCTGTCACCATCCCGAGTACATGTGTCAGCTCAGGTCTTAGGACATAGAACGTATGTTGTACTAGAGACTCACAGATGACATATCGCTGCGTCTCATAGTTGGTCTGTCCGACTCGGACCTTATCTCGACTTGGATCCGACTACGTCGAATCTGACCAGACCTTTCCAAGTCCATATTATTCGGTTAGCATCCAATGCTCCATGGCTAGTGAGACCAAGCCATCGACCGTGTCATATGCCAGTCTAGTCGCTTGGCGTCCACACAGCCCTTTCGACTAGGGACCTTTTAGGATGCTTATCATACAATGCATAGTCCCACAAACAAGTCACGTACTTGTTGATACACATCATTGATAATGTCCAAGGACTATCTTTATTCATAAACACGTAGGAAATATCATCATACATGATTGCCTCTAGGGCATATCTCCAACAGTCTCCCACTTGCACTAGAGTCAATCAAATAGACATCGAATGCCCATATCTCTAACGTGCCCCTCATGCTTGGGTTGTGCAAGCGGCTTAGTCAATGGATCTGCAACATTTGCATCCATGTGAATCTTGCATAACTCTACATCACCATTCTTTACGATCTTTCGTATCAGGTGATATTTCCGATCTATGTGTCTGACCTTGTGGTGATTCCTCGGCTCCTTGGCTTGTGCGATGGCACCATAATTATCACAATAAAGGTCCAACGGTTTTACCGAGGCTGGGAAAATACCAAGATCATCCAGAAAATGTCGGATCCAAACACCTTCCTTTGCAGCTTCACAAGCCGTAATGTATTAAACCACGTGGTAGAATCGGCCCTTGTATCCTGCTTGGAACTCATCCAAAGGTAATCGCTCCTCCATTCGTGACGCATACGAATCCGGACCGTGATCGACAATCATCTCTCGCCGGTTTGGAAACTAGCATCAACGTAACCCCTTACGACGAGCTCTTCCTCATCTCCATAAACTAGGAACATCTCTTTAGTCCTTTTCGTGTACTTCAAAATAGTCTTTACCGCTGCCCAAAGCTGACTCTCACCGGGTTGGCACGGTATCTGCTTGTTAGGCTTATTGCAAAAGCAACATCAGGCCTTGTACATATCATGGCATACATGATGGATCCGATTGCCGAGGCATACAGAATCCTACTCATCCTGCTTCGCTCATCAGATGTCGAAGGACTCTGAGTCTCGCTTAGCCTTATACCATGTGAGAGTGGCAAGAACCCTTTCTTTGCCTCACTCATGTTGAAATGCTTCAACACTTTATCTATGTACGTGCTCTGGCTTAGGCCGAGCAGCCTCAACGATCTATCTCTATAGATCTTAATGCCTAAAATATAGACTGCCTCACCAAGGTCCTTCATCGAAAACTTGCCATTCAATGATCCCTTGACCGAGTTTAACATCGAAACATCATTCCCGATCAGTAGTATGTCGTCCACATACAAGATCAAAAACACTATCGAGCTCCCACTTAACTTTTTGTATAAACAAGAGTCCTCTTCGCTTTTGATGAAACCGAGACCAGTGACGACCTCATCAAAACGAATGTTCCAACTCCGAGATGCTTGCTTCAACCCATAAATGGATCTCTTGAGCTTGCATACCTTGCTAGTGCTAGCCGGATCAACAAAACCCTCGGGCTGTATCATATACACGTCCTCGGTTAAATTTCCGTGAAGGAAAGCCATTTTGACATCCATCTGCCATATCTCGTAATCGAAATATGCAGCTATAGCTAGTATGATCCTCACCGATTTCGTAATCGCTACTGCGAGTAAGTCTTGTCGTAGTCAATTCCTTGAACTTGTCCATAACCTTTAGCGACAAGACGAGCTTTGTGGATCTGAACATTTCCATCCACATTGGTTTTCTTCTTAAAGACCCATTTGCAACCAATGGCAGTTACGCCAGGTGGCAGATCAACCAAGTCCCAAACTTGATTCTCATCCATGGACTTTAACTCGGATCTCATGGCCTCCAGCCATGCCTCAGAATCTGGGCTCACCATCGCTTCCGCATACGTGGCCGGCTCGTCGCTTTCTAGCAACAATACATCGCACACTCTGCGCAATCTTTCCGACCTCCGTGGTTCCGGTGCCGCTTCCACTACAGGTTACCTGACTGACTCCGGTATGATCTCATCTCCAGCCGAGCCGTCCCCGAGTGGTCCTCGAATTTCTTTGAGTCGAACCGTCCTCCCACTGGCCTCCCGACTGAGAAACTCTTTCTCAAGGAAAACCCCGTTCCGAGCAACAAACACTTTGTTCTCTTCCCGTTGTAGAAGCTATATCCCAAGGTTTCCCTCGGATATCTCATGAATATGCATTTATCCGACTTAGGTGTAAGCTTGTCTCGACATAAGTCGCTTGGCAAATGCTTCACAACCCCAAATCTTTAGAAAAGACAAACTGGGACTCTTCCCGGTCCACATCTCATGTGGTGTCTTGTCTACGGATTTTGATGGTACCCTATTAAGTGTGAAAGCTGCAGTTTCTAGAGCGTATCCCCAAAATGACAAGGGTAAATCCGATTTGATCATCATAGACCGGACCATGTCCAACAAGGTCCTATTCCTCCGTTCTGACACGCCGTTTCTCTGTGGTGTACCCGGAGGTGTGAGATGAGGTACTATACCTCGACTTTTCAGATGATCATCAAACTCCTGGCTCATGTACTCACCTCCACGATCAGATCGCAGAAGCTTTATAGTCTTGCCGAGCTGATTCTCAACCTCGTTCTGAAACTCTTTGAACTTTTCAAAAGTCTCCGACTTGTGCCTCATCAAATAGATATATCCATATCTACTCAAGTCGTCGGTAAAAGTCACGAAATCTTGATAGCCACCTCTGGCAGTTGTGCTCATTGGACCACACACATCACTTGTGTATAAGCTCCAACAGCTCGGACGCCCTCTCGCAACTCTTTGCGAAAGGAGACTTAGTCATCTTGCCGAGCAAGCATGATTCACATGTCTCGAACGACCAAGTCGGACGGGTTAGGAGCCCATCATCATGGAGCTTCTTCATGTGTTTCAGACTAATGTGTCCAAGCCGGCAATGCCAGAAGTATGTCGGATTTATCTCATTAGGCTTATGCCTCTTGACATTCATGTTATAGACCGGTTCCTGTTCTAGATTCAATATAAATAGCCCATCAACAATGGGTGCATAGCTGTGGAACATACCATTCAAAATATCAAACAACCATTGTCCTTTAAATTGAATTCATAACCTTGAGTCATCAAACATGAGGCGAAATAATGTTCCGACTAAGTGCAGGAATGTAATAACAATTATTCAATTCCATTATGAATCCGGAAGGAAGCTGGAGCTGCATCGTGCCGACCTCCAACGCAGCAACTCTTGCTTTGTTGCCGACTCGATGTCAATCTCCCTTGTGCCACACGCCTAGTTCTTACCAGCCCACGCATCGAGTTGCAAATATGAACAACCAATCCGGTATCAAATACCCAAGAGCTACTAGGTATGTCGGCAAGGTAAATGTCTATAACATATGCAACAAGTGTACCTTTGCACGAAGAAGCATTTCCGGCCTTCTTGCCATGCTCGCAAGCCACTTGCTCTGATTCCTCTTCCAAAGTGACCGGTCTCCTTGCGGTGAAAGCAAAGCGGTCTTTGAGTCCGTCCAGACTTGGTATAGCGGCGGAGGTTCTTGTCTCCGTGCCCTTTGCCTTAGCCTTTTCTTGGACCAACTCTTCTTGAACTTAGCCGATTTCTGCACCATCAACACTTGATGCGTGCCTTTCTTAATATCCTGCTCTGCCACTTTGAGCATCCCATGCAATTCAGTGAGCTTCTTATCCATGCCATGCATATGATAGTTCGAGATGAACGTCCCATAGTGATAGAGGAAAAGGTGTCCCGATGTTTCGATGAGATGGTGGCTATCGTTTCTGTGGGAGTCGACCTTGACGATCCGACTACGTACGTGCGAGACGTCGCGCCTTAGCAATCGCTAAACCAACTTCCGAGGGTTATTGACCACGCCAGAGCACGATCAACCTGACCACGAGGGCCTGTTTCCTGCGAGCAAACGAAGAACTAGCAAGATACTAAGATTTCATTCTTGATATTTCGAATATATGAGTATAGCTTTATTAATGAAGGTTGGGTTACTGTGGACGCCTTGGTGCAGTCGTTGAACACAAATGAAGTACGCGAAGTTGCAGCTATGACGAACTTTTGATCTAAACAAAACCCAAAGTCTAAACGACGCCCTAAGGGCTGCATATATGGAGGAAGAGGAGGGAATTTCGTGGCCCTTGAGGGAGGGATCCGAAACCAACCCTAACTCTTGTTTCCCCACACATACGGACTCTAAAAACAGCCTATACTTAAGTATTTCGAAATTACATGGGCCTGGCCCAATAATAAGGTGACGCAGCACCTAGAATAGCCTATGGACGAATATTATGAAGTGGCATCTTGTATATTTCGTCCAAGGCCTCATGCACTCATTAGGGTGGCTTCAAAGTCTGGAATCATCACTTGTAACTCCGTTCTTGTTCCCCTTGCGCATGCCAACATCTCCATGCTTGAACTTGCTCCAAGGTTCATCTTTCTTGTCCATGGTAGGCCCTTCATTTGTAAGCAAAACAAATGTATCCAATTTAGGCAGCATCATATTCTCATGAACATTGGAATCGTTACCAAGAAACGAAAGTACCTGATAATTCAATTGGTGTGCGCGAGCTCTAGTAATTGGTCCAGTATGTATAGCAGCAGGGGCTGTGGGTGTAACAATGGTATTGATGTCCTCATCATCCTCCCCTTCTTGAAATGAAGTCGTCCTCGATGGAAGCTCATCTTCCTCACCCAAATAAGGCTTCAAATCTGCAATGTTAAAAGTGGGACTAACCCCAAAATCTGCAGGCAGGTCAAGTTTATATGCATTATCATTTATTTTCTCTAACACCTTAAATGGACCATCAGCACGTGGCATTAGCTTTGATTTGCGCAAATTAGGAAACCTATCCTTACGCAAATGTAACCAAACAAGATCTCCAGGTGCAAAGACAACATGTTTTCTACCCTTATCTCCGGCAAGTTTATATTTAGCATTCATACGCTCAATGTTTTCCTTAGTTAACTCATGCATTTTTAAAATCAATTCAGCACGTTCTTTAGCATCAAAATTAACCTTCTCCGAAGATGGAAGAGGCAACAAATCAATAGGTGCACGAGGTAGGAAGCCATACACAATTTCAAAAGGGCACATCTTAGTAGTAGAATGCAATGAGCGATTATAAGCAAATTCAATATGAGGCAAGCATTCTTCCCACATTTTCTTATTATTCTTGAAAACAGCCCTAAGCATAGTAGACAATGTTCTATTGACTACTTCAGTTTGTCCATCGGTTTGGGGGTGACAAGTAGTACTAAAAAGCAGTTTAGTCCCCAACTTAGCCCATAAACATCTCCAAAAGTGGCTAAGAAATTTAGTATCACGATCTGAAACAATAGTATTTGGCACACCATGCAAGCGAATAATTTCACGAAAGAACAAATCAGCAACATTAACAAAGATCATCGGCTTTTATGACATGGTATAAAGTGTGCCATTTTCGAGAATCTATCCACGACAACAAATATGCTATCCCTCCCTTCTTTGTTCGAGGTAAACCTAAAACAAAGTCCATAGATATATCCTCCCAAGGAACACTAGGTGCAGGCAAAGGCATATATAAACCATGAGGATTGAGTCGTGACTTAGCTTTTTGACATGTAGTGCAGCGAGCAACAAAATGCTCAACATCCCGTCTCATCTTTGGCCAAAAGAAATGTGTAGCAAGTATATCCTCCGTCTTCTTCACGCCAAAGTGTCCCATTAATCCTCCTCCATGCGCCTCCTGCAACAACAAAAGGCGAACAAAGCTAGCAGGAATGCATAGCTTGTTAGCACGGAACACAAAACCATCATTAATAACGAACTTGTTCCATGTTCTTCCTTCTTTACAATTCTGCATTACATCTTTAAAATCAGCATCATGCACATATTGATCTTTGATGGTCTCCAAACCAAATATTTTGAAGTCAAGTTGTGAAAGCATAGTATAGCGACGAGACAAAGCATCAGCAATAACATTTTCTTTACCCTTCTTGTGTTTAATGACATAAGGAAAAGTCTCAATGAATTCAACCCATTTAGCATGTCTACGATTCAGTTTAGCTTGACTTTTAATATGTTTCAAAGATTCATGATCAGAATGTATAACAAATTCTTTGGGCCATAAATAATGTTGCCATGTCTCTAAAGTCTGAACAAGAGCATATAATTCTTTGTCATAAGTAGAATAGTTCAGACTAGGCCCACTCAATTTTTCAGAAAAGTATGCAACAGGTTTGCCATCTTGTAATAACACACCTCCTAATCCAATTCCACTAGCATCACATTCAAGCTCAAAAGTCTTATTAAAGTCGAAGTTGGAGTAAAGGAGCATGTGTCAACTTATCTTTCAATACCGTGAAGGCTTCTTCACATGCGGTACCCCAAACAAAAGGCACATCCTTCTTTGTAAGCTCATTGAGAGGTGCAGCAATGGTGCTAAAGTCTCTCACAAAACGCCTATAGAAACCAGCGAGTCCAAGAAAACTCCTCACTTGTGTGACCGTTTTGGGCTGCGGCCAACTCTCAATAGCTTCAATCTTGACTTTATCAACTTCAATTCCCTGTGGAGTAACAACATAGCCAAGAAAAGATACTCGGTCGGTGCAAAAGGTGCACTTCCCAAGGTTACCTAACAAGCATGCATCACGTAGAGCATTAAAAACAACACGTAAATGTTCCAAATGTTCTTCCAAAGATTTGCTATAAATCAGTATATCATCAAAATAGACTACCACAAATCGTCCAATGAAAACACGTAAAACTTCGTTCATTAGTCTCATGAAAGTACTAGGTGCATTAGTTAACCCAAAAGGCATGACTAACCACTCATATAAACCAAACTTAGTTTTAAATGTTGTTTTCCATTCATCTCCCAATTTCATACGAATTTGATGGTATCCACTACGCAAATCAACTTTGGAGAATATTGTAGAGCCAATCAATTCATCAAGCATATCATCTAGCCTAGGAATAGGATGACGATAACGAATAGTAATATTATTAATGCCTCTACAATCAACACACATACGCGACGTACCATCCTTTTTAGGCACTAGTATAATAGGAACATCACAAGGACTAAGAGATTCGCGTATATAACCTTTGTCGAGCAGCTCCTGTACTTGACGCATAATCTCCTTCTCTCTGGATTGGTACGGTATGGTGCACGGTTGGGTAGCGATGCACCGGGAATTAAGTCAATTTGATGCTCAATCCCTCGAATAGGTGGTAATCCCGGTGCTTGCGTCTTGTGGGAAGACGCGGTGAACTCCTGCAAAATGTTAGTGACAGCAGGGGGCAAAGAGGAAGGCACGTCCTCTAATGAAAATAATGCCTCTTTGCACACAAAAGCATAGCAAACAGATTTGCTAGAATCTAGCTCATCAATATCAGATTTGGTGGCAAGTAAACATGCACTTTTCAGTTTAATTTCAGAAGCAACATTAGATGGTTTATTATTAGGCTTCATTTGTTGCTCAAATTCTTTTGCCACAATCTGATTTTCACTCTTATTTTTCTCCTGTTTTGCTTTATTAGCTCTATTAATATCATCTTTCAAAATGGAATCAGGAGTCATAGGAAGCAAAGTAATATTTTTATCCTTGTGAACAAGAGTATCTTGATTGTTTCTACCATGGTGTACATAATTTTTATCAATTTGCCATGGTCTACCAAGTAATAAGGAACATGCTTGCATAGGTACCACATCACAATCAACATAATCAGCATATGTAGAGATACTAAAATACACACGAACAGTACGTGTGACCTTAACCTTGCCGCTGTTGTTGAACCATTGGATGTAGTAAGGATGTGGATGTGGTCTTGTGGTGAGAGAAAGCTTCTCCACCATATCCATGCTAGCCAAGTTGTTGCAGCTCCCTCCATCTATGATGGCGCTTGAATAGAACGTTCCTTCACAACTCCCTTTGTATGGAACAAGTTATGCCTCTGATTTTGCTCAGCTTGTGTAACCTGCACACTCAAAACACGTTGAGCAACTAAACATTCATACTGTCAAAGCATCTTCAAGAGCCATGTATTGCGTCTCATGATCAGAATCATCTCCACCGTGTTCTTCATGTGTAATAAGAGCCAAAGTCTCTTCATCATAGTCACTAGCGGACTCATACCCACCATCCTCGAGCAATCATCACACGCTGAGATTGACATTCTCTCATAAAATGTCCTCTTCCCTTACAACGACGACAAATAATATCCCTGGTGTGCCCTGTTGACGCCATGGAAGAAGTAGAGCTCTGTGTAGGCCCAGCAGGTGCGCTCTTGGCAGATAGTGGTGGTTGTGCCTGCTTTCTTGTATCACGGTTGGAGGTGGCAGCCGACGGAGGTGCGGTGTAGTAGAACGCGTGGAAGTAGGCGATGCACGTGGTGTCCATGATGAAGGTCGACCTGCGAGAAAAGTTAGTCCGCGCCAACGCCTGTCGATCCTGCACTTCACGTTCGAGCTTTACAAGCAAGATGGAATAATCGAGTGATATTATTATAATCCTTGTAGTCTAGAATGGTCTGAATCTCTCTATTTAATCCACCCGAAAAGCGTGCAAGCATAGCTTCATTCTCCTCAACAATACCACATCTAGTCAAGCCGGTTTGTAATTCGATAATATTCTTCTACCGAATTTTTTCCTTGTCTTAAGCGCTGCAATTTTTGAAGTAATTCACGTTGCTAATATGGTGGAACCCAACGAGTACGCATAGCAGTTTCCAAAGCAGCCCAAGTAGCTGGAACAGGATATAATCTACAATGTTCAGACCACCAAACACATGCAAAGCTAGTGAAAGCACAAGCAATGACGAGGAACACGTCTCTCCTCAGGATATTGTAAACATGTAAATCGTTGTTCAGTTTCTAACTCCCAAGTAAGATATATATCAGGAACATATCTACCCTCAAATAGTGGAATATTCAATTTCAGTTTAGGGAGATGGTCATGATCTCGTACCTGAGGGGGAGCCCTAACATTGCCATTATTTGCATGTGGACGACCTGGTGGTTGTGGTGCTGGTGGTTGCACGTAGTTTTGATGTTGATCAACCTCATCCTCGTAATCTCCCACATAATCATCCTCCCCCACATCAGCAGCATGAGCCACAGAAGTATCAACAGCAGCACCAGCAGCTTCGCCAGGCTGAAGAGGGACACGGGTCGCTCGGCGGAGGGCTGTTTCGCGATGTGGAGGTAGTCGTTGTTGTTGTTGTAGAGGTGCGTTAGGTGCATCCGGTGGTGGTGGTGGTAGACGCGCGAGCAATTCATTAAACTTGTTATCGAGCTTTGTTTCGAACGCCTTCTCAATGCCATCTATCTTCTCCATGGCCTCTTAAAATCTATTTAGCACATCGTCCACCTGCCCACTCATCATTTGTTGAAACTTATCATGTAGCTCTTTGTTTGTCATGATCTCCCGGTCGGTCTAAATCGGCTTGTGATCCTGCCATGGTTAGCGACAATAGAAACACACAAGAATATGATTTGACAGACTACTAGGAAGTGATGGTGGTGGTGTGGTGGGCGGTCACAAATCCGTCAAGCAAATCTCAAATTCTTACCAGTTCTTACCCAAGAAGAGGCGGTGATCGGCAACCGATGTAGTCAAAACTCTCAAAGCTTGGATAGAGCGATTACGGGGAGAGTCAAACGCACGATGTAGATGTATGTGGAGCTGGGAACGCTTATAATATGGTAGCAAAAGGGTCAGCAATAATCAATTCAGAGATGCAAAGTTGAATAAACGCTCAACGACGGTACTGTGCTGGTCCTAGGCTAGACCGTGCTAGAGACGCGAGCCTAGAACACTAACAAAATCACGGCGCTGCACGGAAACAAGGGAAAAGCACACTCTGGAATTTTTTTCGCTCTGTTTTTTTTTCGCTCTTTTTTTTGCGCTCCTCTTTTTTTTTGCGAAAAATCACTATAATGGCGAGTGTCTCAAAACTCTTCCCAGGTCAAACTGACAGGATGGGTACAAAATTTTTTTTGACAATTTTTTTTCGGAAATCAGGGCAGCGGCAGCGAAAAAGTGCGACCAAAAATCACTATGATGGCGAGTGTCTCAAAAGACTCGTAACAGCCTAAAAATAGGATAGGGAAAAAATATTTTGGTCGCATGAAATTTTGGCCTAAAAACTGCCCGGGGGTCTCCGGAGTCTTTTTTTTCGAGACCTACGCAGGCAAGGAAACACGAATCGGAATTTAGATGGATCTCGAAAACAAACCTAATATGAGAAGAACTCGGATTGGTGGTGGATATATGGTGGTGGTATATGGCAGCGGTGGTGGTATATGGTAGCGGTGGTGGTATATGGATACAGATTGGTGGTGGTATATGGATACAGATTGGTGGTGGTATATGAATACGGATTCAGAGCGGTGGCGGATAAGCAATGGTGGTAGATGGCAAGGCGATGATGATGGTGCGGCGGCGGCGTGACAACTTATGACCAGAACTCGAAACTCTAAAAGACTAGACTCTAAGACCAGCAACTTGACACGACGATGCAACCGCAAATTCAACAAAGCAAAAACCCTAAAAAGATTATGCAAAGGCTCAGATTGGTTCGGATATGATGAACTAACCCTAATTTTTTGGGGCTTTTTCGTGAACTGTAGGTATGAAGAACAGACTCGATCTAATCTACGAAAAACTGTAAAATCTCACCGAGCAACACGAAAATCTGATATCACTTGATAGAGGCAAAGGTGTCCCGATGTTTCGATGAGATGGTGGCTATCATTTACGTGGGAGTCGACCTTGACGATCCGACTACGACGTCGCGAGACGTCGCCTTAGCAATCGCTAAACCAACTTCCGAGGGTTATTGACCACGCGAGCACGATCAACCTGACCACGAGGGCCTGTTTCCTGCGAGCAAACGAAGAACAAGCAAGAAACTAAGATTGCAATCTGGATATTGTGAATATAAGAGGAAAGCTTTATTAAGGAAGGTGGGGTTACGTGGACGCCTTAGTGCAGTCGTTGAACACAAGCGAAATCTGTGAAGTTGCAGCTATGGCGAACTTTTGATCTAAACAAAACCCAAAGTCTAAACGACGCCCTAAGGGCTGCATATATGGAGGAAGAGGAGGGAATTTCGTGGCCCTTGAGGGAGGGGTCCGAAACCAACCCTAACTCTTGTTTCCCCACACATACGGACTCTAAAAACAGCCTATACTTAAGTATTTCGAAATTACATAGGCCTGGCCCAATAATAAGGTGACGCAGCACCTAGAATAGCCTATGGACGAATATTATGAAGTGGCATCTTGTATATTTCGTCCAAGGCCTCATGCACTCATTAGGGTGGCTTCAAAGTCCTGGAATCATCACTTGTAACTCCGTTCTTGTTCCCCTTGCGCATGCCAACATCTCCATGCTCGAACTTGCTCCAAGGTTCATCTTTCTTGTCCATGGTAGGCCCTTCATTTATAAGCAAAACAAATGTATCCAATTTAGGCAGCATCATATTCTCATGAACATTGGAATCGTTACCAAGAAACGAAAGTACCTGATAATTCAATTGGCGTGCGCGAGCTCTAGTAATTGGTCCAGTATGTATAGCAGCAGGGGCTGTGGGTGTAACAATGGTATTGATGTCCTCATCACATAGCTGGGCGGAAGAGAACCCAGAACAACATCAGTAGCCAGCTCATCCAAGAGCGGGAAGCCCAAACGATCCAAAGCTTGCACATATCCGATCATCTTGATCACATGTGGGCTCAGTGGATCACCTTCCTTCAGCTTGCAATCCATCAAGGATCACCAGACGTTGAACCTTTCGGTCCTAGCCTGTGTCTGAAACATGCTCTTGAGACTCTCGATCATATCATAAGCCTCAACATTTTCGAAATGCTGTTGCAAATCGGGCTCCATCCAAGCCAGCATCAGACAGCTGATCTCCGTTTATTCATCAACGAGTTTCTGGTAGGCATTTTTAGCTGTGGCACTAGCATTATCAGCAGGTTCCTATGGAAGTGGATTCTCTAGAACATGTTCCTTTTTATCGTGCTTGAGAACAATTCTCAGATTTCTATACCAGGTGGTAAAGTTTGTTCCATTCAGTTTATCCTTTTCCAGAATTGATTTCAATGCAAAGTTGGGTTGAGCAGGTGGTGCCATTGATATACAAGAGAAAATATGCAATCACTAAGCAATGTGTTTATGTAGAGTAATTCTAGCCTAAACAGAAATGCTCCCACTGAAGTCAGCATCCTCCGCAAACTCTCGGTGATTGAGAATCCGACTAGCGCATGCGACTAGTGAGCTTTAGCATCACTGCTAGCCAACATACCTATCCGTAAGCAACTCCTTGCTAATCGTATCTCTATACGACTCACAGCCGGTCGGGAAGGTATCTCATACCCCGGCCCCCAACCTTCTTTGCCACAAGGCCCAAAATTGTTTTGATAGCCTTGTCAAGTTAACCTGATGCAGTGCATGTCCGTGTCCGACACATACCGTTCAGTTCAAGGACACCTAGCAGCACCCCAATTTTATGAGCCCACTACTAGACGTACTTGACGTGCGAAGGTGCAACATCGAGGATGGAAATTCGCTTGATATTCATGAGGGATCATTCTACCATCATAACATGCATAGAAACAAAGAAGCATAACAATCACAAATATAACACATATTGTGAAATAGTATGGCTCCTTCATGGACATTCTTCCAGGTCGGCTCCGACTCCGATGACCATCTACGAACTCATCTTGTTTGTCACGCCGGGACGCCAAGCCACCAACCTGATCTCTATTATCCAAGTACTACAACTAGTAATGAATTTTACATAGAGAATCACAAGTCGACACGCATGTCGTTATACAATATAATGACAGCACCTTGGCTCCTGCCGGCTGACAAACATGACATGCAGGCCACGTATAAATTACACACATGCATCACATACACATGAGCCATACTATTCACATCAAACCTGCAAAATGAAGTTATGCATAGAATCGCATTCTACCGGTTTGTGTGTCGGGTACGAAATACACGGCGCTACGCACACGGCGGTCCCGGAATTCACAGATCGCACCTGAACTCCGTTCACGCCGAATTTTCTGATCTGACCGATCATATCGATCATCGCGAATCCGATTCGGATTCGTTTCGCTTTATTAACCCGATGGCGGATGACCGACCGGTAGGGTAAATCGTGTCACGACCTCATCGATCCCGATTGATGGAAAATATAGCCTCAACGATCCCCATGTGCGATTGATCACATCAACCGTGCACATAGCCGATCTCTTCAAGGACAACAAATCTCATCCGCCGCCTCCGCATATCTAATATGCATACGATCTGAATCCAAATCCTATAGCAGAGGCTCGATACCCTTTGTTGGGATCTACGGTAGGGTGCGTCGATTGCAAATTAAAATTCCTACGCTGCAGAACATCCGAGAAACATGCTACGGAGATGGATCACGATTCGTTACCACTAGGCAGCGATGCGTGCAGCGGAAGAAGAGTTGGGGCAGCGCGTCCGCGTGGATCATCTCCTCCTCGTCCGATCTCCCTCGAACAGTCGATCGTCCGATCTCGCGTACGAGTTCGCTGGAGCGGCGCAAGTGCACCGCCTCTAACGGTATCCGCGCGTGCAGGAGGAACACCGTGCGGCGGACTGCTAGGTCCGATCACACAGTCGGCGGCGAGTGGAGGTGGCTATTCGCAACACATGCAAACCCTAGTCGCAGCGCCGAAGCGATCAACCACATGAGTGTGCCGCACCTCCATTTTATATAGGCGTCCGTCGCGGGCTCAACACTTGGGCCTCGTGACGGACCCTAAAGCTCAAAGTCTACTCGGTCACGTTCCTAGTCCGATTCGGATCACATCCAACCGGTGTCCTCTGAACCAACCTCAGAGGTTCCTTCCCTTAAGCGCGCGACCCCTTAGGTTCAAGTCGGCTTAGTCACGATTCGGATCACCTCCGACCTGCACGGTTGGTAGCGGCCTCTAGCAAGGCGTGCCGACCACTAAGCGGAACTATGAAGGCGATTAGGCGAACACAGCCTGGCGTGTCACACTTCTGTTCCCTTTGCCACACGATATGTTGTCGGGCTCAAGGCGAGACTGTCATCCTTGTGCTAGCCCGACCTCTTTCTCGTTCCAGTGATACCGACCATAATCCGGATTATCTCATAATCCTTGTCGCATGGCCATGCTGTTCCTGGTCAGATCACACGAGGGGCCCAGAGTATATCTCTCCTGATCGGAGGGGCAAATCTCATCTTGCTCGGCCATGTCTCGCAGCATGGGTCTGGACAAGCCCGTAACCTACCTTTGTAACTACCTAGTCACGGAGTAGCGTTTGGTCGGCCCAAAGCAGGTCTGTCACCATCCCGAGTACATGTGTCATTTCGTGTCTTAGGACATAGAACGATATGTTGTACTAGAGACTCACATATGACATATTGCTGCGTCTCATAGTTGGGTCTGTCCGACTCGGACCTTATCTCGACTTCGGATCCGACTACGCCGAATCCGACCAGACCTTTCCAAGTCCATATTATCCGGTTAGCATCCAATGCTCCATGGCTAGTGAGACCAAGCCATCGACCGTGTCACATGCCGGTCTAGTCGGTTTGGCGTCCACACAGCCCTTTCGACTAGGGACCTTTTAGGACAGTCATCATACAATGCATAGTCCCACAAACAAGTCACGTACTTGCTGATACACATCATTGATAATGTCCAAGGACTATCTTTACTCATAAACACATAGGAAATATCATCATACATGATTGCCTCTAGGGCATATCTCCAACACAAAGCGCCCCCTAGGAAGCACGCACCCCTAAGACGCGACCATGACGCATGTTGGGGTTGAATGGTGGCCTTGCACCGCCTTTTCAACGTCTCTCCCTTCCGTTGCCTTTATATATTTTCGAAAACCCCGATTTTATTTATCGAGGATTTTTTTTCACCACTATGACCTCTCTGTTTCTAGGAAGATCCAATATGGATGCCTATTCCGGTACTCTGCTGGAGGAGGAATCCATCTTCGGGGCCATCTTTATCATCCTTGTTGCCATCATGCCTATGTGTCCTCCTTGGACTATGAATTCATAATAGTAGTTAGATGGCAATCTCCCTTGTTCATCAATAAAATGATCATATGAGCTTCTCTATGTAACTGTGATTCATCTGATGTAATTTGTGGTGTGTTTGTTAGGGTATGATGAATTTTCACTGATGATTAGATCTATACATGTTTTATTCGTAGATTAATATGAGTTCTTCGTTTCATCATAGACATATATGCTCTCCGATCTACTAGTTGTGCACTGACTATGTTTAGATGAATGACCTCCAAGAGGGAGTCATGTATGTTTACCACTAATGATGAAATGATAGTTGGGTAGTTGCTCCAGTGATGAGCTAGGGGTAAATACAGTATATTATGTCAAATCATGTCATCATATTTAATGCAATACTCTGTTTTCCCTTCATACCTTTGAGATGGATGCTCGATAGCGACCATGGGGTGGAATAATAGTTATAGACGCAATTGGATGGTGGTTATAGATACAAGATCATGATGCATATATGCAATTATGTCATGTACAATCATAGTTATAAAAACTGCAGTTTAATTGATAAACAACTATAATTTGTTTATCACACATGTGATATGCTTTATGAAGGGATTCCACTAGTGAAGTTATGGATCTCAGCCCAATCATATTAATTGTTGTCAACTTCGATCACTCCTTTTACTTCTTGTTTACAATCTGAACCGTTATTTAATTTTGTTGCAATCATCAATTCCTATCACAAGTTGCATAAATCCTTATAACTAGCAAGGCTAGTGAGACTGAGAATCTCATTCGTTTCGTTGTGGACCAAGACAAGTACCATAATTGTGTGCAAATACTTATCATTAGGTGCAATTCAAGTACTCTTACTGGTTCGATAAACTTTAAGGTCATCAATTAAAGGGGAACTGATGCTTGTAATAAACCTATGCATTTGGGGGCCAACATCTTCCTAGAAGAGAGGAATCAATGGTCTGAGCCGAAATGTGTGACGTGCCTCATCAGCGCATGCTTTGCCCATGGAAACCACGTGTAAGGTATCACACACAGTTTAGCTAACCCAATCGTGCGCGATGGGTCAGGGATCGCACACGATCATTTTATTTGCACACGGTTCAAGTTTTATATCGTGTCTGATGTCTTCGTCGCACACAGTTTAACAGAAATGTTTGCGATAGGGGGCTTAATAGGACCGATCTGCACTAGTACATTCAAAAAACAAGTGGTGCACTCTCAAGTTCAGCACAAAATGGACATTCACGGGTCATCTTTGGTCATAAGTTTGAATGTGTCTGTATTGCCCCAGGGCGTCCTGATTTGGGCAGAGTCATGCATTTGAATGCATCGCGAGCCGCGTTGGTGAAAAGCAAATAGCAAATATAGGCAAGCGTTCGCGCGCACGTAGCGCCCCACCGCGTCTCCATGCGTGGCATCCGGAGGCTCATACATAAGTACAGGATAAGGACGGAGAGGGCCAGAGCCAGGGGAGGAGAACGGCACGCACGTACGCGGCGACGACGATGAGGACGAGCTTGCACATCGCCATGGTCGCGGCGGTTGTCCTGCTGCTCGCCGTGACGGCGACGGCGCATGTCCGGATGGACTTGATGGACGGCTACCGGCCGCAGCAAAGGAGGGGCGGCGGCGGGGGCAGCTGGTCTTTCGACTTCATGAAAGGCCTATGGGGAGGGTACGCGCGTTCCGCCTGTACATATAGGATCCGAATATTCAGTGATCGTCACATGAAAAATCAAGTGTTTTTTTATGATAAATTATGTTCGTCATGGATGATAAGTTTTGTTGGCAAGTATGGTGAATTCATTTCAGTTTATTCTTTTTTCAGAAAATTACCATGCTTGCAAATTAAATTTATCATCTTCGCACCAATATAAATTCCCATGAAAAATATTCGATTTGCCATGCCTGAGTTTTAGCATTTCCATACATATATATATACCTCATGCAGGTGCTGATATATAAATTTGCAGATGATTTGGCGGGCGCCACCACCGCAGCTTGCTCGAGCATGGTTTCATTCAGGAGTTCGATTGCCGGAGGAACGCACGTGTACTGCATGATGCATGCGACGTATCTGGCCTAGATATAAGAATTTTGCTTGAGAACTGAAGGACAATATTTCTTATGACTTATGTTACCTATCTTAATTATATGTATGCTTCGTTCACTCTAGTGAAGGACAGGGCCGGTGAAAGGGGCGACCGTCCTGGCTCGCCCATGTAAGGGCCTCGGCCCATATAAGTACACATATATATATATGTACTGTAATTTCGTTTTTGAGCAAATATGTGTGTTGTAAATTTTTCGATAAACAGAATTTCATTCGATCATTATATCAGACTGATACCACCGCATTGGCATCTGCGTGCATGATGCGCGCGGCCATCACGTTCAAGAAAAGTAAAAGAAAACATTGTTTGATAGAAAAGGTAAACATAAAACAATCATAGGATGAAGGAGGTTATATCCGAAGACTACACCATCATTCATGATTGGATAAACCTCCTTGGTGATATGCTCCAACCGGGTAGTAGCCGTAGTAAAATTCCCCCACTCTCGTGCTCTCTCAACTCTCTTTGTATCTTTGGCCAAAGACTTGATTACTAATATGTAGGTGAACGTCCTTATTTCCTTTCGTCAAGAATGAACAAGTTTTCTTCGCAGCGCTTTACATTAACACCTGTCTCTAAAGTACTACTACGAGTATTCCAAAATAGATAGCCTTAGGAAAGTCTGCAACCTTTTCTAAAAAAAAGGAAAGTCTGCAACAAAAAATATGCAGAAATTATTTATTATTTAGGTAGCGCTTAACTCGCCAAAAGAAGAGGTAACGTTTAAAGTTAAATCTAGAAATCACAAAGACGATAATGGACAAGTTTGCTGCTGATTGGCTGGTTTGTAGGCTGGGCGGGCGCTGCAGCTCGTCTCCGAGTCTCCCTAATAGACTTGATCATCAGCCGGAGACCATCGCCATCGGCTAGCAGCCGCGTGCAGCGTCGACTCGTGCGTTCCCCTCGCATGGCACAGCATAGTATATTAGTATCCCAGTGTCGCAGAAGCTTCCTTTCTTCGTCGTCTTCCTCCTAGTCCGCACGCACGAGGCCACCAACCCACCTTCGTGCTCACCCGGCCAAGTCCGGCGGTCAACACAACCATCCCAGTCGTCACAGCCCACACCAAATCTCCATCGCCACCTACCCTGCCTGCGCTACCTATTTAATCCCTTCCCTCTCCTCCATTTCCATCCAAGAAGAGCATCCCCCACCTCTCCTACTCCGACAAGCTCTTCTCTCCCAAGGCTGCTCCACACATTCATCCAGCTGATACAGTAAAGACCACCAGTCTCCACTCGAGCTGCTCCATCGAGACTCCAAGACACAGCCTCGAGCAAGACAATGGCGGCCAATGGCAACGACGGTCTGTGCGTGGCCGAGCCGCGGAGCGCTGCTGACCCGCTCAACTGGGGGAAAGCGGCGGAGGAGCTGTCGGGGAGCCATCTGGACGCGGTGAAGCGGATGGTGGAGGAGTACCGCAGGCCGGTGGTGGTCATGGAGGGCGCGAGCTTGACCGCGTGCGGACTCGTCGAGCTCCACCCTGGCAGGCAGCTCCTACATGATGCTTGCAAAGAAACTTGGTGAACTCGACCCATTGATGAAGCCAAAGCAAGATAGATATGCTCTCCGCACGTCGCCGCAATGGCTTGGCCCACAAATTGAGGTCATTCGTGCAGCGACAAAGTCGATCGAGCGCGAGATCAACTCCGTCAATGACAACCCACTCATTGACGTATCTCGTGGAAAGGCAATCCACGGCGGCAACTTCCAGGGCACGCCCATTGGTGTGTCAATGGACAACACGAGGCTTGCCATTGCTGCGATCGGCAAGCTCATGTTTGCCCAATTCTCGGAGCTGGTGAACGACTACTACAACAATGGCTTGCCCTCCAACCTCTCTGGTGGCCGCAACCCAAGCCTGGACTATGGCTTCAAGGGTGCCGAGATCGCCATGGCGTCATACTGCTCCGAGCTTCAATTCTTGGGCAACCCTGTGACCAACCATGTCCAGAGCGCGGAGCAGCACAACCAAGACGTTAACTCCCTCGGATTAATCTCGTCTCGGAAGACTGCCGAGGCCATTGACATTCTCAAGCTCATGTCCTCTACGTTTCTGGTTGCGTTGTGCCAAGCCATCGACCTGCGCCACCTTGAAGAGAATGTCAAGAACGCCGTCAAGAATTGTGTCACCAGAGTGGCTAGGAAGACCTTGATCACAAATGACATGGGCGGCCTCCACAACGCTCGTTTTTGTGAGAAGGACTTGCTCCAGACAATCGACCGCGAGGCGGTGTTCGCGTACGCAGACGACCCTTGTAGCGCCAACTACCCTCTCATGAAGAAGATGCGCGCGGTGCTGGTGGAGCATGCCTTGGCCAACGGCGAGGCTGAGCGCAATGTGGAAACCTCGGTGTTTGCCAAGGTTGCTACATTCGAGCAGGAGCTCTGCGCGGCACTGCCTCAGGAGGTTGAGGCTGCTAGAGGTGCAGTGGAGAATGGCACCGCCGCAGAACCGAACCGTATCGCTGATTGTCGGTCATACCCTCTGTACCGGTTTGTGCGCAAGGAGCTAGGGACGGTGTACTTGACCGGAGAGAAGACACGGTCACCCGGGGAGGAGGTGGACAAAGTGTTCGTTGCCATGAACCAGGGTAAGCACATCGACGCTCTGCTGGAGTGCCTAAAGGAGTGGAATGGCGAGCCTCTGCCTATCTGCTAATCAAGGAAGAGAAGATGTCGTGCTTCAGAATTTCTGAAAACTGATAACACTGTTGTGTGATATTATTTTATGCCTCCACTTCTAAAGTGTTGATGCATTTGATGTTTTTCCGGAGCTAGAGCCTAGAGCTTCTGCTGATGTAAGTGAAAGGGTATAAATTTTCATGACAAATGTTCAAGTTGTAATGAATCCATAGAAGCCGGTCTACTGCTGTATCGACAAGTACAAATTTATCTATAGTTACAACATTTCATTGCAATATAAAGAGAAACAACACCAGGTTACGACTGAAATCGAACATCTAGATTATCATACATGTTCAGGCTCTATGAGGAGGACCTATGTAAGAGCTACATGCTGTACTATCATCTAAAAAATTTACAACATTCAAATTTTCAGTTGTGCAAAGCTTTCATTCCTTCGTTATGGTGGTTGAGGACCTGCCGTCTAGAGATGCTATCAGAGTAGCAAAGTAACGCAAGACCAATGCGATGTATTTGTATGATCTAGTCATACAAATTATATTTGTACCCAATGTCGGTGTTGCTACTAAGAGCATGTGCATTAATTAGATGGTGACACCCATAAACTGTAATTGGCATGTTTATCTTTTGTTGTCTTTCTAGAAGAAGAATTATTTGGTCAAAAGAAATGAGTTTAATGGCCACTACCATCTACAGATGAATGTTATGTTTTTAGTAGCTACATATTTGTTTAAGCATTCAGTGATTGGATTTGTAATTACTATTTTGTTGGCTACAAATTTTATACCTAAGCCAACCAAGGGGAGCGTCCATAAATCTCAAAATGACAGTGCAAAACAATTTTCTAGTAATTACAAGCATGGCTAGACATTCGATGCCCCACAACAATTGTTTCTAGTGCAGAGAAGAGAATATGACAATCAGTTTAATCCCAAAAGTGTATAGTAAATATATTAAATCTTATATCAATAATGCAAATGATAGAAAAGAAAAATACTCCCTCCGTCCCATAATATAAGAGTTTTCGACACTACAGTAGTGTCAAAAACGCTCTCGTATTATGGGGCAGAGGGAGTAGCTAATAATAGTTTTTTTTTCCTTGAGTAAGCTTTCTGCCTATTTCAGGGCTGTGGTGGACCATATTTAAATTAGAATAGAGTATTCAAAATGTTGACCATAAACTATACACCAAGATACCATGATACATTGTAAGATACGTCAAAGTAAAAATCACTCTGAAGTATGGAAATGTTGAATCACTTTACTACAAACATCCGGCGACAGGAACTATATGCTTTGTATAACATTAATTGGTCTCAGCAGACTTTAAGGGCCTAACAGGCTAGCACCAAATATCTCATTCCAAGTACAAGTATGACTGCTATGGTTCTATCGTATAGGTAGAAGTTTGGTCCTTAGATCAACACAATATACTCAAAACATGAAGATGTCTCAGATGCGTAGTCCGACCCTCATGGAGTGAAGAACAACTATTCTGACTGATTTCTTCTCTATGAAAGAAATTTCAATGTTCAGCACTATGTATCTCATATGAGTAGTTGGTGTCCTGATGTCTAGCAATCAAAACATACGACAAAGACAAAAAGAACTGTGTTTGCATTGAAACATTAACACATTTTTTAGCAGAAGAGCTTACACTTAAGAGTTGCAGAACACATGGCCCATCTTGAAAACTGGACCTTCACTTCAATCTTCCTCAAGCACCTCCTTCTTGACTAGACTTTCCTTAAAACAAAAGGTAGTAGGAAAAACAGAGATCAGTCCCTTACAGTCACACAGCCATAGCCATACAGTCGAACAACATACTGAAGTAGATACTTACCAATAAAAATAAAAAAATTAGACCAATGAAAGTAAGGATTATTGTCTCACATCCTATAAGGCCATGAATGCAAGTTTTTCTACGGCAGTAACAAATACTTAACTTTCGCTTTAATCAAAATTTAGGGCTTAGATTCGCAGGATTTGAAAATGCACAAGAATAGGAAAAACATAGGAGCTGAATGTCATGGCATGTCGAATCCTATAGGAATTTAAACACATGAATGTGTAATAGAAGTTTTTTGGTTGCACCACAAGAAAAACACATGAACTTTCTTGCATGATTAGGTTATTGTCATAGTCATCATAGAAACAAGGGCAATTTGCCATGAGGTTGGGCTCAATAGAAAATTTTCTTTGAAATTTCATGAAAGGTTCTTCATATGAAAAATAATCTATGTACTCTAATTCTATAGATGAAACAAGAGCTATAGGGGGATGATCCGAAGTAGAATCCATGAAATACCTTTTGAATCAAAGAAGCACTTATTTGTATTGATGAAATCCTACTATTTTTATTAAACAAACAATATATCCATCTGTATCGACAATTCAATATATAAGAAAACTTCTTCATGGTCACACATAAGCAAGTCGCCGGAGCGTATCACCTTACTTATCCTCTTGCTGCAATTTCAAATTTCCAAGGACATATTTTCATCTCACAGCCTATTTAATGTCACTAGTAGCACTAGTTCTAAGGAAAACAACCAACTAGGACAATGTCCACTGTTCAACAAGATTTAAAATAGCTCTGATCAAAGAGCATCACCAAAAATCGTCTATAGTTTTGAAGGCATCACCCATATATCTTCCTTCAAAGAATCAAGAGTCTGCAGTACATTAACCAATTCAGGGTGAGACTGATCAGCCATTAGAAATACATGAACTCCATCATGCAACTCGACCCAACTACACCCAGGCTCTTTCTTCACCCACTCTCTGTTCATGTTCTCCCTGATCATCCATGTCTCATGCCAATCACCCTCCGATGCATGTATACTTGATAAAGCAACCCAGTTACTGTGGTTCTCTGGATCAAGCTCGAGTAGACGGGACGCTGCAAGCTGACCCAACTTAGCATCCCCATAGATTCGACAGGAATTAAGTAGCGCACTCCAAGCAGCGATACTCGACTCAAACGGCATACTCTCGATGAATTCAAGAGCATCTTCTAGGTGACCTCTCCTGCAAATTAGATCTGCCATACAACCGTAGTGCTCAGTCTGCAGCTTAACCGAGCTTTGGCCATCAAACAGAAACTTGAAGTAGTGCCAACCTTCTCGAACAAGTCCGCCATGGCTACAAGCAGACAACACCGCAAGGTATGCTACTCCATCTCTTTTGATGCCCAAACGTGCCATCCTATCAAACAAGCATACTGCATCTTGTGCACGACCAAACTTGCCATAAGCTGAGATCATCGTAGTCCACAAAACAGCATCTAATGAAGGTGTCCCATTGAAGACAAGCTCTGCTGAATCAACACATCCACACTTTGCATACATATCCAGCAAGGAATTCCTTACAACCACATCAGAATCAAATCCTGCACCAAGAACCCGTGCATGCACCTGCATCCCCTGTTTTAACAACGCCAGCTCCCCACAAGCATCCACAATTATGGCATACGAGAAGCCATCCGCGCCAACCTCACAAGAAACCATTGACGCAAACAAGCCCATAGTCTCCTCAGCTTGACCACTCCCGAGATACCCAGCCATCATCGAGTTCCACGCAACAATGTCCCTCGCCACCATCACTCCAAACACTCTCCTCGCATGATAGTCAACATTCCCGCACCTCGCGTACATGTCAAGAACCCCGTTCTCCACAACCGAATCGACCGGGCCATACATACTCATCTTCACAACCCTGGCATGGATTTCCTTCCCGGTAGCAAGGGCGGCCTGGCCAACCCCGGCACACGCAAGCAACCCACCGGACAGTGTGTACCCGTTGGGAGCAACACCGGATTCGACCATGCACCGCAGAAGTGCGAGAGAGTCTCCGTGCATACCCTGGTGAGCATGGCCGGTGATGAGGGACGTCCAGGAGACCACGTCCCGTCTGGGCATTTCGTCGAACAGAGCGCGGGCGTAACCAGGGAGCCCGCACCGGAGTGCCAGGTGCGCGAGCGAGGTAGCTAGGATGGCGGACGCCGACAGGCCGAGCTTGAGGAGGACAGCGTGGAGGGGTTTGACATGGGGAGTGGAACGGCAAGTGGCGGCGGATTTGAGGGCGCCGGCGAGGGAGGTGGCGTCCCACTCCCACATCGGACACCTGCGGCCTGCCACACGACGTACGAGGCTGTCTCGCGGGAACGGTGGGGGAGCCTTTTTGCTGGGCTAAATTAGGGACAATTACTTTAGGCCTTTCAAGTCTGCTCAAGAGGCTCAGCCCAGTTCGAGAAACTAGGTAACGAGGGGAGTTGACGAACGCTTCGAGGAGAGGTCCTATATGACGCATTTTGCGTCAAATTGACGCGCTTTCGCACAGAGTATGTCCTTGACGGGCTATGTGGGGCGCGCGCGGGCGTTTTCTTTACGCGCTGTAAAAAATCAAGAAGAAAGAGCGCCGTGGTGGGAATCGAAATCACGACCAGCGCCAGACACGACCGCAAAGCTAACCACTGCGGCAAGCTAACAATAGTGAAAGATATGGAACATAATATTTATTAGAAGCGGATGGCAATGGCAAAGTTGAAACAAAAAATTCCGAAAAACGTGTGTGTATGGCTTCGAACACAAGACCTCAAGTGACAAACCATGTCGCTAGACACTGAGTTCAAAGATATGTTTTGCCGAAAATACCACCTCAGTTAATATAAACTATAGGTGGCGAAAAATTAAACTTTTTTTTAAAATTTAAAAGTGGTTTTCTTTTTCATAAAGGTAAATATATTTAGAAAAAAGAACATTTTAAAAAATTTATAACAAACTTTTAAAAACACGAACATTTTTTTGTGAAACCTAACTGTTTTCTAAAACGTGAACACTTTTTAAACAAATTGAATATTTAATGACATTGTGATTTTCTTAAAAGAAACATTTTCAAGAATTCCTAAACATTTTTTGAAACACGGATATTTTTCTGAAAATGTGAACAAATTTATGAAATGCAAACATATTTTGACTTCCTGTACATTTTCTGAAACATGAGCATCTCATGAATGAAATTCTGCACCTATTTTTAGAAAGAGAACAAAATTTTAAATTCCTGAACATTTTCTGAAAACATGAACATAACAATATTTGAAAACAAGAACATTTTTCTTAAAATCCTGAACAATTTTTAAAATATGAAAAAATTTATTAAATTTTGAACAAAATTTGAAAAAAAGAAAAATTTATGAAATTTGTAAAAAGACTTTTTGTAACATGAACATTTTTTTAAATTCCGAAGAAAATATTAACGCGAGAACATTTTTTTAAAATTACTGAACATCTTTGAAAACACGAACATTTTTTAAAATTGTGAACAAAATTTTGAAAACAAGAATATTTTATGAAATTTCTAAAAATAATTTTTGAAACACAAACATTTTCTGAAATTTTGAACAAACCTTGAAAATAAGAACATTTTTCTGAAATTACTGAACATTTTCTGAAATTGTGAAGAAAATATGAAAACAAAAACATTTTATGAAATTTCCAAAAAAAATTGAAACACGATCATTTTTTGAATTTCTGAACAAAATTTTAAAATGAGAACATTTGTTGAAATTTCAGATATATTTTCTGCAATCGGGAGCCAATTTTGAAACGGAGAACAAATTTGGAAGCACAGACAATTTCTTAAAGCACGAACATTTTTTGAATATTGAGCACAAATTTTGAGACAGAGAACAAATTTGGAAGCGCAAACATTTTTTGAAAACGTGAACAAGAAAATTTAAATCTGGTACATTATATGAATTTAGAAAGTTTTGATCTTTTTTGTGTAACAAGAACAAATTTTGAATTTTGAGAACATTTTATGTAAACACAAACAATATTTGAATATTTTTATAACAAAGAGGAGAAAAGAAAATGAAATAACAAACCAAAGAAAGAAAAAAAAAGAGAAAACAAAAAAAGAAGAAAAGAAATAACTGAAAACGAAAAGAAGAAGAAAAAATTCGAAAATTCAAAAAAAGAACATTTTTTAAAAGCAAGAAGATTTTTCGAAAAACAAGAACAAATCTGAATATGTACTTAGTTTAAGAAGATAAAATAACGTTGAAAGAAAGAACAAGAAAACAAAAACGAAAAAAGAAAGAAAGAAGAAATTAGAAAAGAACAAGAAAACAAAAACGAAAAAAGAAAAGAAAGAAGAAATTAGAAAAAGAAACTGGAAAAAAAAGAAACGGATAAAGGAAAAGAAGAAACAGAAACGAAAAAAACCCGGTTTAGGGAACCTTCTAGAAGATTCCCGAAACCAGAAAAAACCGGCTGGGAATCTCTAGAAACCCAAAACCGTAAATACTGGAACACGTAAATGCGCGAAAAATACCTTTTTTCCTTCTATGGGAGGCGATTTTGCTTTCGCTAGGTAAGGTTTTGCTTCTGCGAAAAAAACATGTTTTTTCCTTTCGTGAGAAGCACATTTTTGCTTCCGCAAGAGGCACGACAGTGTCTCTTAGAAACGAAAAAAATTGTTTTCTTTTTTCCTCTCTCGTGAGAGACACGGTTTTGCTTCCGTGAGAGTCACGACAGTGCCTCTCGAAAACGAAAAAAAATGTTTTATTTTTTTCCTTTCATGAGAGGCACGGTTTTGTTTCCATGAGAGGCACGACCTGTTGGGAAATGTAGCATGCAATTTCAGAAAATTTCCTACGCTCACGCAAGATCTATCTAGGAGATGCATAGCAATGAGAGGGGGAGAGTGTGTCTACGTACCCTCATAGACCGAAAGCGGAAGCAGACAACGGGTTGATGTAGTAATTCTTCTCGTTCCGACCGATCAAGCACCAAACATACGACACCTCTGAGTTCTGCACACGTTCAGCTCGATGACGTCCCTCGAACTCTTGATCCAGCAAAGTGTCGAGAAAGTAGATGAGTTCCGTCAGCACGACGATGTGATGACGGTGATGGTGAAATGATCCGCGCAGGGCTTCGCCTAAGCACTATGAGAATATGACCGATGGTGTAATCTGTGAAGGGAGGCGCCGCACACGGCTAACAGTTGTTGTTGTGTGTTCTAGGCGCCTCCCCCCTCATATATATAGGTGGGAGGGAGAGGGAGCAACCAAGGGGGGCGCCCCAAGTAGGCCGAATCCTACTTGGGGTTCCTCCCCAATCGCCCCTTTCCTTTTTTACGGAGGAAGGAAAGAGGAGGGAGGAGGGAAGGAAAGGGGAGGCCGAATCCCTCCCCTTCCTTCTCTCTTCCCCTCTTTCCTTTCTTCTCTGGTGCGGCCCATATGGGGAGCGCAGCAGCCCCTGCTGGCTGCTGCGTTTCCCCTCTTGGCCCATTAGGCCCATATCTTTGCCGGGGGGTGGGGGGGTGGTGTCCGGAACCCCTTCCGGTGACCCGATATGTACCCGGTACCCCCGGAACACTTCCGGTGTCCTAATACTATCTTTCTATATATCAATCTTTACCTCTCGACCATTTCGAGACTCCTCGTCATGTCCGTGATCTCATCCGGGACTCCGAACAACATTCGGTCACCAAATTACTTAACTCATATAATACAAAATCGTCATCGAACGTTAAACGTGCGGACCCTACGGGTTCGACAACTATGTAGACATGACCGAGACACCTCTCTGGTTAATAACCAATAGCGGAACTTGGATGCTCATACTGGCTCCTACATATTCTACGAAGATCTTTATCGGTCGAACTGTAATGACAACATACGTTATTCCCTTTGTCATCGGTATGTTACTTGCTCAAGATTCGATCGTCGGTATTGAAAGGATCGATATGGTTGACTAGAGGGGGTCGGTGAATAGGCAACTAACAATTTTTAGCTTTTCTTCACCAAATTAAACTTTGCATCAAAGTAGGTTGTCTAGATATGCAACTAGGTGAGCAACCTATATGATGCAACAACAACAAGCACACAAGCAAGCAAGGGATACAACACAATATAAGCTTGCACAAGTAACGTAAGAGATAACCAAGAGTGGAGCCGGTGGAGATGAGAGTTTGTTGCCGAAGTTCCTTCCTTTTGAGAGGAAGTACGTCTCCGTTGGAGCGGTGTGGAGGCACAATGCCCCCCAAGAAGCCACTAGGGCCACCGTATTCTCCTCACGCCCTCACACAATGCGAGATGCCATGATTCCACTATTAGTGCCCTTGGAGGCGGCGACCGAACCTTCACAAACAAGGTTGGGGAAATCTCCACATCTTAATCGGAGGCTCCCAACGATACCACGAAGCTTCACCACAATGGAATATGGCTCCGCGGTGACCTCAACCGTCTAGGGTGCTCAAACACCCAAGAGTAACAAGATCCACAAGGGATTAGTGGGGGGAATCAAATTTCTCTTGGTGCAAGTGTAGATCGGGGCCTTCTCGACCACTCCCTAGAAAATCAACAAGTTTGATTGGCTAGGGAGAGAGATCGGGCGAAATGGAGCTTTGAGCAACAATGGAGCTTGGGAAGGAAGAGGTGGTCTTCTTGGGGAAGAAGACCCCCTTTATATAGTGGGGGAAAAGATCCAACCGTTACCCACCTACTCAGCCCGCGACACACGGTACTACTGCAAGGTGTTGCGGTACTACCGCTTGGCGTTGCGGTACTACCGCTCGCGCGACCGTGACCAGACGAGGCCCTGTTGCGTATAGCAACGAGCGTAGAACCGCCGGAGCGGTACTACCGGCGCCCTTGCGGTACTACCGCAAGGCAGGGCTCAACTGGGCTGGAAAGGCACGGGCTAAATAAATTAGGTCTGTGGCTACTTCCGCTGAGTTTAGGACTGTGCAAAAATCCTGCATGGTACTACCGTTGGCAGGGAGCGGTACTACCGCGTGGGGGCAGAAGTAAAAAATTACTTCCGCGCCTACTTCCGCACGCGCCAGTGTCAGGGCCGGAGCTAGCGGTACTACCGCTCATAAGGAGCGGTACTACCGCTGGACCCTGCGGTACTACCGCGCCCTTGAGCGGTACTACCGCAAGGCCAAGCGGTACTACTACTCCCTTGAGCAGTACTACCACATGCCACAGACACTCAAGCGTTTGAAAGCCTTCATTTCGCAGAGACAAGGGTAAAGGACCGGTGCTCCAATGAAGTGAAGGAATGGTGGTGCAAAGGAACAGATGTGTACGTGTTGATTCCACCCTAACCTTTCCGAAGCGGACCCCCTCTTAGTAGTACGGCTTTTCTACGACTCAAATCCACCGAAAAGAAACGTAGAAAACCGCCGTCTTCGATAGGCTCCGAGGGGCACCGAATCGTCTTGTGCCTATACATGAGATATCTGAAATGCTCAATGCACATGATTAGTCCGCAAAAGCATTGTCATCAATCACTAAAACCACATAGGGAGAAATATGCCCTTACAATCTCCCCCTTTTTGGTGGATTGATGACAATACGGGATTTGCACATAAGGATATAAAATGATCATAAGCAAACCCAACATCTATAAAATATAGACAGGCTCGCCCTAGATGTGTGCACTCTATAGATATGCTTTGAACTGCATGGCACACATACTAGGATCAACAATCCCCCTATATTTTATAGACAAGGCAAAACTTGCAACAATATAAGTGACACTAAGCATGGAAGCAAGGTAAAGTAAGTGAGCCTGAAGTAAAGGGCACAAGATAACATAAGCTCACAATATACTAAACATACTAGACAATAAGATAAGCTTGAGGGCATATGTCTCACACCATATGATAGCATAGATCTCCTGGTCTCACACGCACACCAACACAAACCAACAAACCAAAGCAACGAAGGTTCAACGAAACAAAAGCAAAGCGGCACAAGACTCGACACAAGACTCGCAGATCCTACACTCTCTCCCCCTTTGGCATCGAGACACCAAAAAGGCAGAGAGGACACCTACGACACAAGTGGTGGTAGAACTCCAAGGCATCACCAGTCATGTTCCTCCTCCTCAAAATCCTCTGCGGCACGGTCTCCAGTATCCTCCTCAGACTCACTCCACCGGCAGTGTTGTCTGGTCCATGGTTCCTCATCTGTGATCCCCTCCTCGGAGCCACTCTCAACCTCAAGACCAACCTGCCTCATAATAGCCTTGTCGCGATGACGAGCCATCTTGGCGTTCACATGAGCCTTGCACTGTTCCTTGGCCTGCATGTAGAACAAAGCCTTCATCTTGGCCTTGAGCTTCTTAGCCCAAGATGGCTCAGCAGAGGGAGGAGCGTACTCCTAAGAACTGTCCTCAGCCTCCTCCTCCTCAAACTCATCCTCATCAACATCCATCCGTGCAGCCTCAACCTCAGCTCGGGTCATGGTATTAGCCCACTTGCTCTTGATGCGTAGCTTGATAGGCTCATGGCGAATCCAGTTGGGAGCAAGAAACTCTTCACCCGGAAAGAGCTTCTCCCAAGTCTTCGAGATCAAGAGGTGCAAGTAAGGTCCATAGATGGGCACCTTACGATTGAACACAGCAAACTGCAGCTCACACCACATGATATGAGAGACATCAAGTGCTTCAAGTTGTTGGAGACGCGCTTTCTCACAGATGAGCATCATGTCCACAATATAGGCATGCACCTTGTCCTTGTCGCCTATGCGAGGAAAAAGAGTGTTGCGGAAGATCGGGTGCATGATGTCAAGGAACGGGTTCAGCACAAAAGTCTTCTTGCCATTGGCTAACTTCTTCTCAACAAGGTAGGGTTGAAGCTTGTTCTTGGAGGCCGACTCGGGGTTGGCATGTGGGCGGACACCAACGGGCACATTTAGCCCCTCATCACGAACGTGCAACATATCCATGAACTCCTTCCACTTAGCAGACATACTCTTCCCATTAGTCATCCAAGTCATGGTCCGCTTCTCATTCATGTGGAAGTAGACAGAAGCAAAGAACTGAGCCACAATCTCCGGGTCAAAGTCCATGTGAAATGTGAGAAATTCCTCAATGCCAAACTGCTCCACCAAATCCAGAGGCTCACCAAAATATGCCCGGTCCTTTTTCATATGATTCATGTCAATCCACTGAACTGGCACATAGGTGTTCTGCTTGGCCTTGATCACATCTAGGAAGATGAGATTCTGTTGCTTGGTCCAAAACAAGTCATTTCCCCTTGTGAGCTCTCTAGGCTTGACATACAGGTTGAGCTTCCTTCGAATCAAAAACTCCGCTTGAGGCATTTCATCCATGCTGACAGTTGGCTCCTTGATCTTGGTAGCTGTGCTCTTGACGTTGCGTTGAGGGGCATTGGACCCCTCATGAGCTTCTTGGTTGCGAAGGCGCTTCGAGCTTGTATCACGGCTGGGATTCGAGCGCCGAGCACTGGAATTGGAGCCACCACCTATGACACACAACGCAAACACACGAGAAGAGTGAGAAGAATTATTGCAAAGACCAAGGCCAAAAATTAAACGAAACAAGTAGAAATTAGATTGGGTGGACAAAACAGAGTAATCTTTAACTCAACGGTAGTACCGGGCCAGGATGCGGACGTAAATTTTTACATCCGCTCTAGCCGCGGTAATCTTGTCTTTGAGTTAACCGCAGTAGTACCGCTTTGGGCGGAAGTAAAATTTGACTTCCGTGCACCGGGCGGTAGTACCGCTCCAGCGGAGCGGTAGTACCGCACGGGGCGGTTTTCGCGTGAGCAAGCGGTAGTACCTGATAACCCACAAGTATAGGGGATCGCAACAGTTTTCGAGGGTAGAGTATTCAACCCAAATTTATTGATTCGACACAAGGGGAGCCAAAGAATATTCTCAAGTATTAGCAACTGAGTTGTCAATTCAGCCACACCTGGATAACTTAGTATCTGCAGCAAAGTATTTAGTAGCAAAGTAGTATGATAGTAGTGGTAACAGTAACAAAAGTAGATAGCAAAAGTAATATTTTTGGTATTTTGTAGTGATTGTAACAAAGAGCAACGGAAAAGTAAATAAGCGAAGAACAATATGTGGAAAGCTTCGTAGGCATTGGATCGGTGATGGAGAATTATGCGGATCACGGTTCATCATGTAATAGTCATAACTTAGGGTGACACAGAACTAGCTCCAATTCATCAATGTAATGTAGGCATGTATCCGTATATAGTCATACGTGCTTATGGAAAAGAACTTGCATGACATCTTTTGTCCTACCCTCCCGTGGTAGCGGGGTCCTAATGGAAACTAAGGGATATTAAGGCCTCCTTTTAATAGAGAACCGGAACAAAGCATTAGCACATAGTGAATACATGAACTCCTCAAACTATGGTCATCACGGGAGTGGTCCCGATTATTGTCACTTGAGGTTGCGGATCATAACACATAGTAGGTGACTATAGACTTGCAAGATAGGATCAAGAACACACATATATTCATGAAAACATAATAGGTTCAGATCTTAAATCATGGCACTCGGGCCCTAGTGAAAAGCATTAAGCATAGCAAAGTCATAGCAACATCATTCTCAGAACATAGTGGATACTAGGGATCAAACCCTAACAAAACTAACTCGATTACATGATAGATCTCATCCAACCCATCACCGTCCAGCAAGCCTACGACGGAATTACTCACACACGGCGGTGAGCATCATGAAATTGGTGATGGAGGATGGTTGATGATGGCGATGGCGTGAATCCCCTCTCGGAGCCCGAGCGGACTCCAGCTCAGTCCTCCCGAGAGGTGTTAGGGCGTGGCGGCGGCTGCGTATCTTAAAACGTTATGAAGTCTGCTCTCTTATTTATTTCTCCACGAAAGCAAATATATAGAGTTGGAGTTGAGTTCAGAGGAGCTCGGGGGCCCACAAGGTGAGGCGCGCCCTCCACCCTCGTGGGTGGTGTGGGCCCTGGTCTTCATCTTTTGCAAGGATTTTTATTATTTCCAAATAGGCGTTCCATGGAGTTTCAGGTCATTCCGAGAACTTACATTTACGCACATAAATAACACCATGGAAAGTCTGCTGAAAACAACATCATCCGGGTTAGTTCCATTCAAATCATGCAAGTTAGAGTCCAAAACAAGGGCAAAAGTGTTTGGAAAAGAAGATCTGACGGAGACGTATCAACTCCATAAGCTTAAACCTTTGCTTGTCCTCAAGCAATTCAGTTGATAAACTGAAAGTGATAAAGGAAAACTTTTACAAACTCTGTTTGCTCTTGTTGTTGTAAATATGTAAAGCCACATTCAAGTTTTCAAAGAAAGATTATGACTAACCACATTCACAATAACTCTCGGGTCTCATGTTTACTCATATCAATGGCATAATCAACTAGCGGCGATAATAATAAATCTCGGATGACAACACTTTCTCAAAACAATCATAATATGATATAACAGGATGGTATCTCGCTAGCCCTTTACGAGACCGCAAAACATAAATGCAGAGCACCTTTAAAAGCTCAAGGACCTGACTAGACATTGTAATTCATGGTAAAAGAGATCCAATCATAGTCATACCCAATATAAATTAATAGTAATGGATGCAAATGACAGCTGTGCTCTTCAGCTAGTGCTTTTTAATAAGAGGGTGATGACTCAACATAAAATTAAATAGATAGGCCCTTCGCAGAGGGAAGCGAGGATTTGTAGAGGTGCGGAGCTCGATTTTGAAATAGAGATAAATAATATTTTGAGCGGCATACATTCATTGTCAACATAACTACCAAGAGATGGCGATATCTTCCATGCTACACACATTATAGGCGGTTCCCAAACAGAATGGTAAAGTTTATACTCCCCTCCACCAACAAGCATCAATCCATGACTTGCTCGAAACAACGAGTGTCTCCAACTAGCAACAAATTCTGTGGGGAGTTTTGTTTGCAATTATTTTGATTTAGTTTGCATAAAGCATGGGACTGGGCATCCCGGTGACCAGCCATTTTCTCGTGAGTGAGGAGCGGAGTCCACTCCTCTTGAGAATAACCCGCCTACCATGGAAGATAAGGGCAGACCTAGTTGATACATGAGCTATTCGAGCATACAAAATAGAATGTTTATTTGAAGGTTTAGAGTTTGGCACATACAAATTTATTGGAACGGCAGGTAAATACCGCATATAGGAAGGTATAGTGGACTCATATGGAATAACTTTGGGGTTTAAGGGATTGGATGCACAAGCAGTATTCCCGCTTAGTACAACTAAAGGCTAGCAAAAGACTGGGAAGTGACCAACTAGAGAGCGACAACAGTCATGAACATGCATTAAAATTAATAAACATTGGATGCAAGCATCAGTAGGATATAATCCACCATGAACATAAATATCGTGAAGGCTATGTTGATTTTGTTTCAACTACATGTGTGAACATGTGCCAAGTCGAGTCACTTAAATCATTCAAAGGAGGATACCACCCCATCATACCACATCACAACCATTTTAATAGCATGTTGGCACGCAAGGTAAACCATTATAACTCATAGCCAATCAATCATGGCATAAGCAACTATGATCTCTAATTGTCATTGCAAATATGTTTATTCATAATAAGCTGAATCAGGAACGATGAACTCATCATATTTACAAAAACAAGAGAGGTCGAGTTCATACTAGCTTTTCTTATCCCAGTCAGTCCATAATATATCGTCATAATTGCCTTTCACTTGCATGACCGAACAAAGTGAATAATAATAAGAGTGCACGTGCATTGGACTAAGCTGGAACCTGCGAGCATTCAATAAACAGGAGAAGACAAGGCAGTATGGGCTCTTGGTTAAATCAACAATAATGCATATAAGAGCCACTTCAACAATTTAATTATGGTCTTCTCCTATCGACCCCCAAAGAAAAGAAAAGAAATAAAACTATTTACATGGGAAAGCTCCCAACAAGCAAAATAAGAACGAGAAATCTTTTTGGGTTTTCTTTTAATTATTACTACTACAGCAAGAAAAGTAAACTAACTAGAAGCTATCACTAATTTTTTTGTTTTTCTTAAAGTTTATCAAACATACAAGAAGAAAGCAAAAAAAGGAAAATAAACTAGCATGGATATTACAGTGAAAGAGTATGAGCACCGACATCTAGCAATGAGTGTGTGTAAACATAAATGTAATGTCGGTGGGAAATACGTACTCCCCCAAGCTTAGGCTTTTGGCCTAAGTTGGTTCATTGCCACGGACGGCCTGGCGGATACCCGTAGTTGTAGCCGGGGTCGTCTTGAGATCTGAAGGCTATCGCCTCCTGAGCTGCAGCGTGGCGGCGAGCTGCCTCTGCCCTCCTCTCGTACTCATCTGCCTCCTCTCTGGTAATAACATATCTTCCTTTTGCCTGATAATCAAAGAAGGCAGGAGCAGGGAGAGTAATACGGACAACACGACGTTTATTAAAGATTAAGCGATACCGGAGAGGTGATTCATTCCTCTCGACAAACTGGTGGTGGACCATAGCATTATAGTCTAAATAGGTAGGAGGCAACTCAATATCATCCTCACAAAAGTCCACACCAAGAAAATCAGCTAAGCGGGTTGCATAAATTCCTCCAAAGAAGTCTCCATTAAATCTATTATGATGCAACCTACGTGCAACAATGGCTCCCAAGTTATAAGATTTGCCTCCTAACACAGCACTCCTAAGAACACTGAGGTCAGGGACACACATGTGACATGCTTCATCCTTACCATTTATGCACCTACCTATAAAGAGAGCAAAGTAATGTATAGCAGGAAAATGGATGCTCCCTATGGTAGCTTGTGCTATATCTCTAGATTCCCCCACAGTTATGCTAGCAAGAAAGTTTCTAAATTCAGATTTATGGGGTTCACTAACACTACCCCATTGTGGAAGTTTGCAAGCAGAAGTAAAATCCTCTAAGTCCATGGTGTAAGATTTTTCATAAAGATCAAACAGGACAGTCGTAAAATTACGTGAAGATGAAAATTCAAACCTTCTCACAAATGTACTAGTGAGATAGTGGTACTGGGGGCATTTGTCTGCCTCAAAGCTCACAAGATCGGCGTTACGCAAGTATGCGTTAAATTCTTCTTTGATTCCCGCCGATCCATAAAATTTTACGAAGGCCATTCACGTGGTCGCCTTTGGAGCGTCCCTTGGTGGCTCCTCGTCAGCATCACGCATTGCAAGCCTGGGTCCTTGCTTCCTTGAAGAACCACCTTGGAACATTTTCCTAAGCATGTTTCTTCCTCTGAAAAATTTCTGAAATTTTTAGTAACTTCAAACAAAAGTGAACGAAGCTCAACAAAATTGATAGCAACTACTCCTACAAGTGCCTAGAGCCTATATCATGCATTAGAACTACTTGGAGCCATATAAATTTGACATGCAAGCTCAAGAACATGGTCACCTAGGCAGCACAAATTTGCAATGAATAAAGCACTAGAGCAAAAACTAATTGGACCAATGGAGGAGTCACATACCAAGGAACAATCTCCCCAAGCAGTTTTGTGAGAGGTGCTTTGAGCAAGGAGATCGAAAATCGCAGCGAAATGAGCTAGAACTCGTGCTTGAGCTGGATATTGGTGTTTGTGGGAGGAAGAAGGAATGTATGGGTGCAGGAATAAGTGGAGGGGGGCCATCGTGGGTCTACGAGGCAGGGGGGCACGCCCAGGGGGGATAGGGGGCGCCTCCACCCTCGTGGCCAGGTGCTTGCCCCTCCTGCTGTGTTCTCAGTGCCAGAAATTCTCAAAAATTCTAGAAAAAAATCATATTCCATTTTCAAGGCATTTGGAGAACTTCTATTTTCGGGGTATTTCTATATTGCACGGATAAATCGTAAAATGCATGTAAAAATACTATTTTTACTTTATTTCAACTAAATAATGTAAAGTAGAAAGAGGGTACGAGAAGGTTGTGCCTTCTAGTTTCATCCATCTCATGCTCATCAAAAGGAATCCACTAATAAGGTTGATCAAGTCTTGTTAACAAACTCATTCCGAATAACATGGAACCGGAGAAATTTCGAATGACACTATGTTACCTCAACGGGGATATGCACATCCCCAATAATAAGAATATCATATTTCTTCTTGACAGTAGGAAGAGGAAATTCAAAACCTCCAAAAATAATCAATGGAATTTTTCCAATAGAATTTATACTATGAACTTGAGGTTGTTTCCTCGGAAAGTGTCCCGTATGCTCATTACCATTGACATGAAAAGTGACATTGCCTTTTTTGCAATCAATAACAGCCCCTACAGTATTCAAAAAGGGTCTTCCAAGAATAATAGACATACTATCATCCTCGGGGATATCAAGAATAACAAAGTCCGTTAAAATAGTAATGTTTGCAACCACAACGGGCACATCCTCACAAATACCGACAGGTATAGCAGTTGATTTATCAGCCATTTGTAAAGATATTTCAGTAGGTGTCAACTTATTCAAATCAAGTCTACGATATAAAGAGAGAGGCATAACACTAACACCGGCTCCAAGATCACATAAAGCAGTTTTAACATAATTTCTTTTAATGGAGCATGGTATAGTGGGTACTCTTGGATCTCCTAGTTTCTTAGGTATTCCACCCTTAAAAGTATAATTAGCAAGCATGGTGGAAATTTCAGCTTCCGGTATCTTTCTCTTATTTGTAACAATATCTTTCATATACTTAGCATAAGGATTCATTTTGTGCATATCAGTTAATCGCATATGAAAAAAGATAGGTTTAATCATTTCAGCAAAGCGCTCAAAATCCTCCTCATCCTTTTTCTTGGATGGTTTGGGAGGAAAAGGCATGGGTTTCTAAACCCATGGTTCTCTTTCTTTACCATGTTTCCTAGCAACAAACTCTCTCTTATCATAACGTTGATTCTTTGATTGTGGGTTATCAAGATCAACAGCAGGTTCAATTTCTACATCATTATCATTACTAGGTTGAGCATCATCATGAGCATCATCATTAACATTTTCACTAGGTTCATGTTCATTACCAAATGGTGTTTCAACATCAGAAATAGAAATATCATTTGGATTCTCAGGTGGTTCAGCAATAGGTTCACTAGAAGCATGCAAAGTCCTATCATTTTTCGTTTTCTTTTTTTAGAAGGACTAGGTGCATCAATATTATTTCTCTGAGAATCTTGCTCAATTCTCTTAGGGTGGCCTTCAGGATACAAAGGTTCCTGAGTCATTCTACCAGTTCTAGTAGCCACTCTAACAGCATAATCATTTTTCTTACTATTCATTTCATTGAGCAAATCATTCCGAGCTTTAAGTACTTGTTCTACTTGAGTGGTAACCATAGAAGCATGTTTAGTAATGAGTTTAAGTTCACCTCTAACATCAGCCATGTAATTACCCAAGTGTTCAATCATATAAGCATTTTGTTTTAATTGTCTACCAAAATAAGCATTGAAATCTTCTTGTTTAACCATAAAGTTGTCAAACTCATCCAAGCATTGGCTAGCAATTTTAGTAGGAGGGATTTCAGCTTTATCATATCTATAGAGAGAATTTACCCTTTACTACCTGTGTCGGGTTATCAAGACCATGAGTTTCTTCAATAGGTAATGGATTAGGATCACATATTTCTTCAACAAAGTGGTAAATTAAGACCATGTATTTCTTCAATAGGAGGTAAATTCTTAACATCTTCAGCTTTAATACCCCTTTCTTTCGTAGATTTCTTTGCCTCTTGCATATCTTCAGGACGAGAAATAGAACACCTCTCTTCTTCGGAGTTGGTTTAGGAATAGGCTCAGGAATTGGCTCAGGAGCTGGCTCAGGAAGAGTCCAATTATTTTCATTTGTCAACATATTATTCAATAGAATTTCAGCTTCATCCCGTGTTCTTTCCTCGAAAAGTAACCAACACAACTATCCGTAATCTGGAAGCATCGGTTAGTCCATTATAAAAGATATCAAGTATTTCATTTTTCTTAAGAGGATGATCAGGCAAAGCATTAAGTAACTTGAGAAGCCTCCCCCAAGCTTGTGGGAGACTCTCTTCTTCAATTTGCACAAAGTTGTATATTTCCCTTAAAGTAGCTTGTTTCTTATGAGCAGGGAAATATTTAGCAGAGAAGTAGTAAATCATATCACGGGACTACACACAACCAGGATCAAGAGAATTAAACCATATCTTAGCATCACCCTTTAATGAGAACGGAAATATTTTAAGGATATAAAAGTAGCGAGTTCTCTCATCATTAGTGAACAGGGTGGCTATATCATTTAATTTAGTAAGATGTGCCACAACAGTTTCAGATTCATAGCCATGAAAATGATCAGATTCAACCAAAATAATTATATCAGGATCAACAGAGAATTCATATTCCTTATCGGTAACACAAATAGGTGAAGTTGCAAAAGCAGGGTCAGGTCTCATTCTATAATTAAGAGATTGTTGATTCCATTTAGCTAATAATCTCTTGAGCTCATATCTATCTTTGCAAGCTAAAATAGCTAAGGAAGCTTCTTTATCAAAAATATAACCCTCAGGAATAACAGGCAAGTCTTCATCATCACTTTCATCAATATAATCAGTCTCAATAATTTCTTTCTCTCTAGCCCTAGCAATTTGTTCATCAAGAAATTCACTAAGTGGCACAGTAGTATCAAGCATAGAAGTAGTTTCATCATAAGTATCATGCATAGCAGAAGTGGCATCATCAATAACATTGCGACATATCAGAACGAATAGCAGAAGCAGGTTTAGGTGTCGCAAGCTTACTCAAAACAGAAGGTGAATCAAGTGCAGAGCTAGATGGTAGTTCCTTACCTCCCCTCGTAGTTGAGGGATAAATTGTTGTCTTAGCGTCTTTCATGTTCTTCATAGTGACCATCAGATATAAATCCCAAGTGACTCAAGGAATAGAGCTATGCTCCCCGGCAACGGCGCCAGAAAAATAGTCTTGATAACCCACAAGTATAGGGGATCGCAACAGTTTTCGAGGATAGACTATTCAACCCAAATTTATTGATTCGACACAAGGGGAGCCAAAGAATATTCTCAACTATTAGCAACTGAGTTGTCAATTCAGCCACACCTGGATAACTTAGTATCTGCAGCAAAGTATTTAGTAGCAAAGTAGTATGATAGTAGTGGTAATGGTAACAAAAGTAATAGTAGTAAAAGTAATATTTTTGGTATTTTGTAGTGATTGTAACAGTAGCAACGGAAAAGTAAATAAGCGAAGAACAATATGTGGAAAGCGCGTAGGCATTGGGTCAGTGATGGAGAATTATGCCGGATGCGGTTCATCATGTAATAGTCATAACTTAGGGTGGCACAGAACTAGCTGCAATTCATCAATGTAATGTAGGCATGTATTCCGAATATTGTCATACGTGCTTATGGAAAAGAACTTGCATGACATCTTTTGTCCTACCCTCCCATGGCAGCGGGGTCCTAATGGAAACTAAGGGATATTAAGGCCTCCTTTTAATAGAGAACCGGAACAAAGCATTAGCACATAGTGAATACATGAACTCCTCAAACTATGGTCATCACCGGGAGTGGTCCCGATTATTATCACTTCGGGGTTGCCGGATCATGACACATAGTAGGTGGCTATAGACTTGCAAGCTAGGATCAAGAACACACATATATTCATGAAAACATAATAGGTTCAGATCTGAAATCATGGCACTCGGGCCCTACTGACAAGCATTAAGCATAGCAAAGTCATAGCAACATCAATCTCAGAACATAGTGGATACTAAGGATCAAACCCTAACAAAACTAACTCGATTACATGATAGATCTCATCCAACCCATCATCGTCCAGCAAGCCTACGATGGAATTACTCACACACGACAGTGAGCATCATGAAATTGGTGATGGAGGATGGTTGATGATCACCATGGCGACGAATCCCCCTCTCTGGAGCCTCGACGGACTCCAGATCAGCCCTCCCGAGAGGTTTTAGGGCTTGGCGGCGGCTCCGTATCGTAAAACGCGATGAATTCTTATCTCTTATTTTTTTCTCCTCGAAAGCAAATATATAGAGTTGGAGTTGAGGTCGGAGGAGCTCCAGGGGGCCCATGAGGTAGGGGGGCGCGCCCTAGGTGGCCAGGCGTGCCCCCACCCTCGTGGATAGGGTGTGGGCCCCTGGTCTTCATCTTTTGCAAGGATTTTTTATTATTTCCAAATAGACGTTCTGTGGAGTTTCAGGTCATTCCGAGAACTTTTGTTTCTGCACATAAATAACACCATGGAAAGTCTGCTGAAAACAGCGTCGGTCCGGGTTAGTTCCATTCATATCATGCAAGTTAGAGTCCAAAACAAGGGCAAAAGTGTTTGGAAAAGTAGATACGATGGAGACGTATCAGTACCGCTCCAGGAGGAGCGGTAGTACCGCTCCAGGAGGAGCGGTAGTACCGCACGGAACAACATCTCGCAAGAACGGATCTAGGAACATCCGTAAAAGTAGATCGGTACTACCATTGATCAAAACTACACTGTTGCATCACACCAAATAGCATATCTACTGCACTAGCACTCTCCAGCAATCTCCTCTTGCAAAGATTTAGCCAAAAATCACAAGAACTAAACATGCATCTCCCAAAACCTAGAAGCACAACAACGGGGCAAAGAGAGGGACTAAGGGAGATACCGGGTTCCATGGCAAGATGGCGAGGTGGGGATCGATCCCACCGGTCAGAATGCGAGGAGAGCGGCCGGAGACGGAGATTCGGCGAGGTCCTCCAGCACCGTTCTTGGGCAGGAGAGAGAGAGAGAGATGAAGTGAGGGAAGAGTTGAATGGGTATGGGGGAGTTGGAACTCCCCCTGCCCGCTCTTAACCCCCACGCGCTCTCGACAGAGCGGTAGTACCGCGGGTCATTGCGGTAGTACCGCCCGGGCGGAAGTACCGCACACGGGGCGGTAGTACCGCCCGGGCAGAAGTACCGCACACGGGGCGGTAGTACCGCTCTTCCAACGGCAGTAAAAATTTACTGTCGTGCTGGAAGCGGTAGTACCAGGCAGGGGTTGCAGCTGCGCAAGTACAGACGCCACCCACCTTCTGCGGTAGTACCGTGGCTAGCCACGGTAGTACCGTATACCCAAGAAAGTGCAAGTTTCGACAAACATAGAAAAACACGGCCTTTGCAATGCAAACTTCAAGCAACCGGACACGCACACGAACACTCACGAGGCAACTCAAACACAAACACAGCTCAAAGGAAGACAAAAGACAACGAGGACCAAACGCAAACCAAAGCCTCTCAAAGAGAGAGGGCGGTGGCCGGAGCCACCTATGTTTGAGTCAATTGGTATGGCACCGCGAAGAATTATCCTTGGGCCCATGACCAAAACTCGTCTTTGAAGCACAAGTACCATAAAAAATGGCTAATGTGAAAGAGTTGATCAATTTATGCATAATGGGGGGAGGGAGAGTTCATTGAGAGAACAACACTCCCCCTATGTCCATGCCTACACCTAAACAAGATAACAAGATGAGCATGGTGGGGTGTTCAAAGGTTCAAGCCACATTGCTCAAATCAATGATATTTAGCTCATGCCTTAACTTGCAAAATCTTGCTTCATCCAAGGGCTTCGTGAAAATATTTGCTAAGTTATCATGAGTGTTGACATAGTTGAGCTCGATCTCCCCTCGCCTAATGTGATCCCGGATGAAGTGATACCGAATCTCAATATGCTTCGTCTTGAAGTGTTGCACCAGGTTGAGAGAAATCTTGATGGCACTTTCATTGTCACACCAAAGAGGCACTTTGTCAAAAATGACAATGTAATCCTTTAAAGTTTGCCTCATCCATAGAAGTTGAGCACAACAACTACCGGCGACCACATACTTCGCTTTGGTGGACGAGAGAGACACACAACTTTGCTTCTTAGAAGACCAACTCACCAAATAGCAACCAAGAAATTGGCACCCTCCGGAAGTTGACTTCCTATCCACTTTGTCTCCCACCCAATCCGAGTCCGAAAAGCCCACAAGGCTGAAGTTAGCTCCTCTCGGGTACCATAAGCCAAAGTTTGGGGTAGAGCCGAATATCGAAAGGTTCACTTGACCGCCACATAGTGGCTTTCCTTAGGTGCGACTTGAAACCGTGCACAAATTCCCACACTCAACATGATATCCGGTCTAGATGCACAAAGGTAAAGCAAGGAGCCAATCATGGAACGATATACCTTTTGATCCACCGCTTTACCATTGGGATCTATGTCAAGTTGGCATTTGACGAGCATTGAAGTGGAGGCCGGCTTGACATCACTTAGCTTGAATCTCTTGAGCATATCTTGAGTGTATTTGGCTTGGTTGATGAAGGTTCCTTCTCTTCTTTGGTTGATTTCGTACCTGAGAAAGAACTTCAACTCTCCCATCATGGACATCTTGAACTTCGAGGTCATGAGAGTGGCAAACTCCTCATTGAAAGCTTTGCTAGGAGAACCAAACATAATATCATCAACGTATAGTTGACATACAAACAACTCCCCCTTGACCTTCTTAATAAAAAGAGTTGGGTCGATTTTCCCAATTTCAAACCCACGATCTTGCAACAACTCAGTAAGGTGCTCATACCACGCACGTGTGGCTTGCTTAAGGCCATAGAGTGCCTTATCGAGTTGGTACACATGATTGGGGAACTCGGGATCCTCAAACCCCGGGGGTTGTTTGACGTACACCAACTCATTAGTAGGACCATTAAGAAAAGCACTCTTCACATCCATTTGTTGCAACTTGAAGTTATGATGAGAAGCATAAGCAATCAACAAACGAATAGATTCAAGGCGAGCAACGGGAGCAAAGTTTTCCGTAGTCGATACCCTCGACTTGGGAGTAGCCTTGTGCTACCAGGCGAGCCTTGTTGGGAACGATAATCCCATGAGCATCTTGCTTGTTCTTGAATATTCACTTGGATCCAATGACATTATGGTTCTCCTTTGGCCTTGACACCAATCTCCACACCTTGTTGTGCTCGAAGTTGTTGAGTTCTTCATGCATGGCATTAAGCCAATCCGGATCCTCGAGTGCCTCATAGACCTTTTGGGGTTCAACACAAGAAACAAACACGTGATGTTCACAATAGTTTGTTAATTGTCTACGAGTGCTTACCCCCTTTCTTAAGCTTCCAAGCGCATTCATCATGAGATGATCTTTGGTAGTGAGCTTGGATGCAATCTTGACGTCACGATGCTCCAATTCCTCCTTAGGAGAGAGTTGAGGAGCGGTAACTTGATCATCTTGAGCGTCGTCTTGAGCTTGTTCTTGATCTTGAGCTTGCTCTTGATCTTGAACTTGCTCGGTGGCAAGAACTTGACCTTGGGCACCACTTGGTGGTTCACCACTATCTTGAGGTTGATCTTGCCCTTGATCTTGTTCATTTGGTTGAGGGCCTTCACTTTGTTCTTCGGAAGCGTGTGGGTCTTGGGTTGGTGATGGTTCCACTTGAGTGGAACATTTTCCTTCCCCTTCGGCCACAAGGGGTTCCTCAATGGGTAGGATATGACCAACACCCATTCTTCTTATGGCTTGGGGAGGAATTTCATCACCTACATCACAAGTACCACTTTGCTCCACTTGGGAGCCATTATTCTCATCAAACTCCACGTTACACGTCTCCTCAGTGAGTCCGGTCGACTTGTTGAGGACACGGTAAGCATGAGAGTTTGTAGCATAACCAAAAAATATGCCCTCATGAGCTCTAGCCTCAAATTTAGACAAACGAACACCTTTCTTGAGAATGAAACACTTACACCTGAACACCCGAAAGTACTTGAGGTTGGGCTTGTTACCGGTGAGTATCTCATATGGAGTCTTGCTCAAGCCTTTACGGAGAAAGAGCCGATTGGATGCATGACAAGCGGTGTTGATGGCTTCGGCCCAAAAGTTCTATGGATACTTGAACTCCGCCATCATGGTCCTTGCCGCATCCATCAACGTCCGCTTCTTCCTCTCTGCTACACCATTTTGTTGAGGGGAGTAAGGTGCGGAATATTTATGCTTGATCCCCTCATCACTAAGAAACTCATCCAAGGTGTAGTTCTTGAACTGGGTGCCGTTGTCACTTCTTATCGTCAAGATCTTTGCATTGTGTTGGCGTTGAGCTTCATTCGCAAAGTCGATGACGGTTTGTTGGGTCTCACTCTTCCTCTTGAAGAAATATACCCAAGTGTATCTTGAATAATCATCCACAATCACCAAGCAATACTTTTTACCCCCAAGACTATCAAAGGATGGAGGCCCAAAGATATCCATGTGAAGGAGCTCCAAGGGCCTCTTCGAGAAGATGATAGTCGTGGGAGGGTGAGCCTTCTCATGTAGCTTTCCTTCAATACAAGCACTGCATGAAGGAAATATGCCCTAGAGGCAATAATAAAGTTGTTAGTTATATTTCCTTATATCATGATAAATGTTTATTATTCATGCTAGAATTGTATTAATCGGAAACTTAGTACATGTGTGAATACATAGACAAAACAAAGTGTCCCTGGTGTGCCTCTACTTGACTAGCTCGTTAATCAAAGATGGTTATGTTTCCTGACCATATACATGTGTTGTCGTTTGATGAACGGGGTCACATCATTAGAGAATGATGTGATGGACAAGACCCATCCATTAGCTTAGCATAATGATTGTGAAGTTTTATTGCTATTGATTTCTTCATGACTTGTACATATTCCTCTAACTATGAGATTATGCAACTCCCGAATACCGGAGGAACACCTTGTGTGCTATCAAACGTCACAACGTATCTGGGTGATTATAAAGATGCTCTACAGGTGTCTCCGAAGGTGTTTGTTGGGTTGGCATAGATCAAGATTAGGATTTGTCACTCCGAGTATCAGAGAGGTATCTCTGGGCCCTCTCGGTAATGCACATCACTATAAGCCTTGCAAGCAATGTGACTAATGAGTTAGTTGCGGGATGATGAATTACGCAACGAGTAAAGAGACTTGCCATTAACGAGATTGAGCTAGGTATAATGATACCGATGATCGAATCTCGGGCAAGTAACATACTGATGACAAAGGGAATGACGTATGTTGTTATGCGGTTTGACCGATAAACATCTTCGTAGAATATGTAGGAACCAATATGAGCATCCAGGTTCCGCTATTGGTTATTGACCAGAGATGTGTCTCGGTCATGTCCACATAGTTCTCGAACCCACAGGGTCCGCACGCTTAACGTTCGATGACGACTTGTATTATGAGCTATGTGTTTTGGTGAACGTAGTTTGTTTGGAGTCCCGGATGAGATCACGGACATGACGAGGAGTCTCGAAATGGTCAAGAGGTAAATATTGATATATTGGAGGGTTATATACGGACACCGGAATGGTTCCGAAGAAGTTCAGGGATTTTTCGGAGTACCGGGAGGTTACCGGAACCCCCCGGGAAAGTTAATGGGCCTCATGGGCCATAGTGGAGAGAGCGAGGCAAGCCACAGGAGGTGGCGCGTGCCCCCCTGCCCAATCTGAATTGGACAAGGGGTGGGGGGCGCGGCCCCCCTTTCCTTCCCCTCTCCCCCTCTTTCCCCTTTCCCCTCTCCGTTGGAAGGAAGGGGGGGGGGTCGAATCCTACTAGGAGTGGAGTCCTAGTAGGACTCCCCCTTGGCGTGCCTCCTCCCGGGCTGGCCACCTCCTCCCCTCTCCTTTAGATACGGGGGTGAGGGGCACCCCAAAGGCACATCAATAGTTCTCTTAGCCGTGTGCGGTGCCCCCTCCACAGTTTACTCCTCCGGTCATAGCGTCGTAGTGCTTAGGCGAAGCCCTGCGCAGATCATATCACCATCACCGTCACCATGCCGTCGTGCCGACGAAACTCTCCCTCAACCCTCTGCTGGATCAAGAGTTCGAGGGACGTCATCGAGCTGAACGTGTGCTAAACTTGGAGGTGCCGTACGTTCGGTACTTGGATCAGTTGGATCGTGAAGACGTTCGACTACATCAACCGCGTTAACTTAACGCTTCCGCTTTCGGTCTACGAGGGTACGTGGACACACTCTCCCCCTCTCATTGCTATGCATCTCCTAGATAGATCTTGCGTGATCGTATGATTTTTTTTGAAATTGCATGCTACGTTCCCCAACAGTGGCATCAGAGCCAGGTTTATGCATAGATGATATGCATGAGTAGAACACAAAGTGTTGTGGGCGATAATGGTCATACTGCTTACCGCTAACGTCTTACTTTGATTTGGTGGTATTGTTGGATGAAGCAGCCCAAACCAACATTACATGACCACGTTCATGAGACCGGTTCTACCGACGTGCTTTGCACACAGGTAGCTGGCGGGTGTCTGTTTCTCCAACTTTAGTTGAATCGATTTTGACTACAGCCGGTCCTTGTTGAAGGTTAAAACAACACACTTGACAAAAAATCGTTGTGGTTTTGATGCATAGGTAAGAACGGATTCTTGCTAGAAGCCCGTAGCAGCCACGTAAAACTTGCAACGATAAAGTAGAGGACGTGTAACTTGGTTTTGCAGGGCATATTTTGATGTGATATGGTCAAGACATGATGCGATATAATTTATTGTATGAGATGATCATGTTTTGTAAAAGTTATCGGCAACTGGCAGGAGCCATATGGTTGTCGCTTTATTGTATGAAATGCAATCGCCATGTAATTGCTTCACTTTATCACTCTGCGGTAGCGATAGTTGTAGAAGCAATACTTGGAGAGACAACAATGATGCTACGATGGAGATCAAGGTGTCAAGCTGGTGACGATGGGGATCATGACGGTGGTTTGGAGATGGAGATCAAAGGCACAAGATGGTGATGGCCATATCATGTCACATATTTTGTGATGTTTATCTTTTATGCATCTTATTTTGCTTAGTACGACGGTAGCATTATAAGATGACCCCTCACTAAATTTCAAGTATAAGTGTTCTCCCTGAGTATGCACCGTTGCTACAGTTCGTCGTGCTGAGACACCATGAGGGAGTCCTGGACAAGGGGGTGTTCGGATAGCCGAACTATCATCTTTGGCCGGACTCCTAGACTATGAAGATACAAGATTGAAGACTTCGTCCCGTGTCCGGATGGGACTTTCCTTGGCGTGGAAGGCAAGCTTGGCGATATGGATATGTAGATCTCCTACCATTGTAACCGACTCTGTGTAACCCTAACCCTATCCGGTGTCTATATAAACCGGAGGGTTTTAGTCCAGAGGATCTAACAACAATCATACCATAGGCTAGCTTCTAGGGTTTAGCCTCTCACGATCTCGTGGTAGATCTACTCTTGTACTACCCATATCATCAATATTAATCAAGCAGAGTAGGGTATTACCTCCATCGAGAGGGCCCGAACCTGGGTAAAAACATCGTGTCCCTTTTCTCCTGTTACCATCCGCCTAGACGCACAGTTCGGGACCCCCTACCCGAGATCCGCCGGTTTTGACACCGACATTGGTGCTTTCATTGAGAGTTCCTCTGCGTTGTCACCTATAGGCCCGATGGCTCCTTCAATCATCAACAACGATGTAGTCCAGTTGAGACTTTTCTCCCCGGACAGATCTTCGTATTCGGCGGCTTTGCACTACGGGCCAATTCGCTAGGCCATCTGGAGCAGATCGAAAGCTACGCCCCTGGCCATCAGGTCAGATTTGGAAGCTTGAACTATACGGCCGATGTCCGCGGAGACTTGATCTTCAACGGATTCGAGCCGCGGCCAAGCGTGCCGCACTATCTCGATGGGTACGATCTAGCTCTGCCGCCGAACAGTGCCCTGGAGGCCGCACCAGTGCCCGCTCCGACCCTTAATCCGGAGCCGGTTTCGCCGATCGAGGACGGTTGGTTGGACACCGCCTCGGGGGCTGAAATCTCTACGGCGATTGAGCCAAACACCATCCCTGTCCTTTGCAAAGCTCGTGACTCCCAGGTGCCGGACTCCTTTCCGGACTCCGAACCTCCTGCGCCCCTGCCAGTCGAATCCGACTGGGCGCCGGTTATGGAGTTCACCGCCGCGGACATCTTTCAGCACTCGCCCTTTGGCGATATCCTGAACTCGCTAAAGTCTCTCTCTTTATCAAGAGAGCCCTGGCCGGACTACGGTCAGGAAGATTGGATGTGGACGACGAAGAAATTCAACGCCCACCCACCACCCACTTTGTAGCCACCGCCGAAAGCTTAAACGACATGCTCGATTTCGACTCCGAAGACATCGACGGTATGGACGATGATGTAGGAGGCAACCAGGAACCAGCACCTATAGGATACTGGACAACCACCTCATCCCATGATGTATACATGGTGGATACACCTAAAGGAAGTGACGACGAGGAACAACGGGACACTACGAAGGATAAATCCCTCGATAAGCAGTCAAAACGGCAACGTAAACGCCGCACCAAGTCTCGCCTCGACAAAGACCCAGCCATAGAGCAGGGCGAACTGGTGGACGACGAACATGCTATCGAGCAACCGTCCGAACAGGACAACTTGGATAAACAACCCGTCCTCGGCAAAGATAACAGTCCGGACGATCTCACGCCGGACAAATTGTCGGAGCAGAAGAACCTCCACAAAAGGCTCGTCGCCACTGCACGTAGCCTGAAAAAGCAGAAGCGGAAGCTCAAAAAAGCGGAAGATGCACTCAGAATCGGATGGAGCAAAGTACTCAACACCGCAGACAAATACGGCGACAGTCGCCGAACAAAGAGCTACCCAAAGAGAAAACTACTGCCCGAATTTGATGAGGAGGCCGTAGAGCCCCCACAATCAAAAAGCAAGAAGGCCACCCGGTCGGATGGACGACCCCACGGCAAACAGAGAGCGGCAAATGGCGCCGCACACAAGCCGGTACGCGATCCGCATAAGGATTCACATCAAAAGGATGGCCCAGTTAGGTCCAGCTATGGGCTGAGAAAGCAAGCTCTTCAAATAAATGCAACACGCCAAATATCCGAACATCACGGCACACCCAAATATAGGGGTGCCGCACACCACCTGTGTTTCACCGATGAGGTGCTGGATCACGAATTCCCAGCGGGATTCAAACCCGTAAACATAGAGGCATCTGACGGAACAACAGACCACAGAGTGCGGATTGAGGATTACATCCTCCACATACACATGGCTAGAGTAGATGATCTCCACGCCATAAAATACTTACCCCTCAAGCTCAAAGGGCCAGCCCGGCATTGGATCAAAAGCCTCCCTGAAAATACCATTGGAAGTTGGGAAGAGCTCGAGGACGCTTTTCGGGAAAATTTTCAAGGGACTTATGTCCGTCCTCCGGATGCAGACTATTTAAGTCATATAACTCAGCAACCCGGAGAGTCAGCCCGCAAATTCTGGAACATGTTCCTCACCAAAAAGAACCAAATAGTCGACTGTCCAGACGCCGAAGCCTTAGCAGCTTTCAAACACAACGTCCGAGACGAATGGCTCGCCAGACACCTCGGCCAGGAGAAGCCGAGAACAATGGCTGCATTAACAAGCCTCATGACCCGCTTTTGCGCGAGAGAGGATAGCTGGCTAGCAAGATGCAGTACCAGCGACCCAAGTACATCCGAAGTAAGGGATGGGAATGGGAAACCACGATGCAGCAAGGACCAGCGCCAGATTAAGGGGAATGGTCCAAAGAGCGCGGCAGTCAAAGCCGGATTCAAAAGCTCACGACAGAACAATAAAAAACTGCCCCTTAAGGACAATAGCGATGAGCTATCCAACTTAAACAAAATCTTGGACAAGATATGCCAAATCCACAGTACTCCCAGGAAGCCTGCAAACGATACCCACAGAGATTGTTGGGTCTTCAAGCAGTCCGGTAGACTCAACGCCGAACACAAGGGGCTCGACACACCAAGTGAGGATGATGACGAGCACCACAAGCAGAGCCCCGGAAAACAAAATAATTTCCCACAAGAGGTCAAAACAGTAAACTTACTCCAAGTAACAAAAAGGGAAAACAGAGCGGCACCCATTGAATTACGCGCCGCACAATCTACCCCAGCGGAGTACCAACACTGGTTGTCAAAACCAATTACCTTCGACCATCAGGACTACTCCGAAAGTATCCGGAACGCAGGATGGACTGCCTTGATATTAGATCCTATAATCGACGGACTCCAATTTACACAAGTCCTAATGGACGGAGGTAGCGATCTAAACCTGCTATATCAGGACACAATTCGCAAAATGGGGATAGACCCAACCAAAATTCTCCATAGCAACACCTCCTTCAAAGGGGTAATGCCAGGCCTGTATGCCCATTGTACGGGCTCCCTACTGCTAGAAGTCGTGTTCGGCTCATCCGACAACATCCGCCGCGAAAAGTTAACCTTCCACATCGCCCCATTCGAAAGTGGCTATCAAGCACTATTGGGGCGTGAAGCTTTCGCCCGCTTTAACGCAATACCGCATTACGCATCTCTCACACTTAAAATGCCCCGTCCACGCGGCATTATCTCATTAAAAGGGAGTATTAAGTGTTACTCGAGCACGGAAGAACGTGAGACTGCCTTGACAGCCCCACACCAATCCGGCTCCGCTAATCAAAGCACCTGAATAGGTCATTCAAACCCGGACACGGCTAGACGAGTCCGACGCCTACTAGCGGCATACCCCCATACAAGGGCTGCACGCACGCATAACAAGAGACAATAAAGCTCAATTTTATTCACCTTCCAACCATACTCTGTTTATTTAATATAAAGTACATTTCTGATACGATATTTTTTCTTTTCAACTAAGTTCTTCTCTTTTACAGATGAACACCGTGCTACACCCGTCCGGGATACGGCACAATGGAGACACGGTAGCGGGCGTGCAGCGAGGGACCCGTCAAAGGATTCTTTTCAGATTAAGACCAGCGTAAACCTTTTTCTTGTCTCTTGTTGATACACATCCCCGGTTTCTTACTATAACCGAGGAGGAGGTGGCGTTTTGGCATCACCGCACCAAAATTTTATGCTGCACTGGACACCAGGGGCTTAGGGCATTATTCTGCCCGTTTTCATAAAGACCGAATACCTTAGGGAGTGTTCGGTGTCTCGAGTTAGGCCTTATATGCATCAGCTCTGAATCATGTCTTTGGTCAAATGTTGGGTTTGCCCGGCTCCCATGTTTTGGTACGTTACGTTCCGTTATATCGGCTAAGGTAGCACTGGGAGAACCACTGCGATTGTGCCCCGGTTGAGCTGGGTTGAGCACCTCAGTGGAGAAAGCTAAAACTGACTGTCATGATATAGCGTGAGACTGGTCAACCACTCGATGACCCAGCAGAATGTTTAGAATTCCCCCGCATTGACGAAGGGCCGTTTCCCGGTCAGGCACATACGCGCCCCGAATTCGGGAGAGCGCGGTGCCCCTAGGGGCTATATAGTAGCCCCACCATCGAACTCCTATGGCCAAGTGAAAGTGATAAAGCATTATAGTCCGGTTGCCTAGTTTGCTACGCTATCACCTCCTTCACAGGACCAAGACGTTGGATTAAGTGTGAAAATCGCCTTTTTGCAAACACCCCGCACTATGTGCGTGGGGCTGAAGTCAAGACTGCCATCTTTCGGGTTATATACACATATACATCAATGGTCAGACAGAGGCGTTTTAATACTTGAACGCACAAGTATAAAAAGCTTTTATATTATATTGAAACATTGTTTTCACAAATCATACATGTCATTTAAACATAATATCCTTCGAGCACTGCGTCTCTATTAAACGAGCGCCCTGCAGGACTTCCTCAAAATAGTGCTCGGCAGGAACTCGGCTTCTGTCCGAATCTTGGGATGCAACGTCGGTGGCCTTCATCTCCGCCCAGTATGTCTTGACACGGGCAAGAGCCATCCGCGCTCCCTCTATGCATGCTGACCGCTTCATTGCATCGATATGCGGCACCGAACCAAGGAACTGTTGCATCAAGCCAAAATAACTCTTCGGCTTGGGGCTTTTCGGCCACAAATGAGTCACGACAGCCTTCATGGCAAGTCCGGACAACCTATTCAACTCCGCCCATTCGGCCAAACGATCGGTTAACGAAAGTGGACGCTCCGGACTATGGGCTGCGACCAAAAAGCTCTTCCATTCCGTGATCCTTTTGACCTCGGAAGTGTTCGGCGGCGTCTGCGGCACTTTCGCCAAGTCCAGATAAGCATCCTCCGCACCCCACAGCCTGTCCAATTGAGCGTACTTAGGATCCGTGAATTTCCTCCGCAGCAGAAAGGGCTTTCCAGCCGTAATATCTTCGGCCTGATGTAGCTCCTCCTTCATAGCTCTCATCGCAGAGCGAGTATCCTTGGCCTCGGTGGTGGCCTTTTTCAGGTCCTCTTGTTTCGCTCGATCTTCTTTTTCAAGAAGCCCGCAACGGTCAGTAGCATTCTTCAATTTCACGGCCATATCGGCCATCTCTTTCTTGCTTTGGCAGAGAGCAGCCTGTTCGGCTTTTAGCTCTGCGGCCGCCTTTAAAGCAGCCGCATCACTTTTACAGCTTGCTCCTTGGCTCGGGCGAGCTCATGAAGGCTCTCCATAGCAGCGGAACCCTCTGCATTAAGCATACATGTTGTAAGGCATGGGCGTCAAGCTCCCTTACCAGGTGTCCGCGGAGAAGTCGCATACCTTGTGACTCGTCAAGCCGCTTATTAACAAGCGTGATGTCCGCATCCGCCTCGTCAAGTTGCCGCTTTAGTTCGGCAAATTCATCAGTACGACTAGCCACCGGACGCCCCGCCACCTACATAGGAACGGCGACATGTTAGTCTTGAGATTATGATCCTCGCACGCTGTCGGCCAGACAACATACCGAGTCTCGTGGGCTACTATCTATCTGAGCGCATTCTATATGCATAAGCGCCGGAAGGTACATCATTTCTTTTCGTACCTCAAACCCCACAAGAACTTGGCGGCTTCATGCAATCCGCTCTCGGCAGATGCAATTCTTTCAATTACCTTAGCCATTAGCGCACGGTGATCTTCCGAGATATACGCCGCCCGAGCAGGTCCTTGACTCCTCCGACCTTACGCCCGGTTGGCGCCCGGACCGTCCGGCCCGCCGGACTCGGGAAACTCTCCGTGACGGCACTTCAGGTCGCCCGCCTCGCCGCGAAGGCATGATAGGTGGAGGCGTTCGCTCTCTATCATCTCCGGACGAAGATCCTCAAGACGAGCCTGCCGAGAAGGGCTGAGATCCGAACTACAAGGTACAAATTCGGTTATCTTGAAATAAATACTGAGGATGTTCTTTATTCACAGGACCCCTTCTTTTTACTTACGGCTCATTTGGAGGGCTGATCCCCTTGGGGAAATAGTGCGGCTGGGGTACTCCCGGCGCCGGACTTTCAGCGAAGACTTCTTTCCCGTTTTGAGGCCTTGGCTTCCGGGTCTTGAGCGGTCCTCTTCTCCCCTTGGAGGAGGGTCCACGATCCTCTCTTCCTTAAAAGCCTCCTTCATGAGGCGATTGCTTCCCCGCCTCTTCGCCTTCTTTAAAAGGCGCGGCCTTCAACATCTTGGTCAACATGGGATCCGACGTGGTCTCTGGGAGGGGAGCCGGACACCTTATCAACTTTGCCTTGGCTATCCACTCATGTTCAAGAAACGACTCCTTAAAGGGCATATATATATGATAAATGAATGAACAGCCTGTCCGTTCTGAGGTTACTTACTTGAGTATCAGGGTGATTGCAGCTTAGACCTGCGTCCTCGGTCAAGTCCGCACACTTCTCTTGTGATCCGAAGAACAGTTTGTACATCTCCTTGGGCGTCGCGCCCATAAAATGTTGGAGAGCTCGTGGTCCCTCCGGATTAAACTCCCACGACGGAGGGGGCGACGTTGCAGAAGGCGCTGAATCAGCATAACCTGCGCCGCCACTACCAGATTGATCTCTCTTTCTTGGAGGTCTCGAATACGGCCCTGCAACAGAGGAACGTCCTTGGACGGCCCCCAGTCGATCCCCCGGTTGACCCATGATGCCAACCGCTGTGGTGGACCTGAGCGGAAGGCGGGTGGCGCCACCAATTTGGTGCCCTTGGGAGCGGTGATATAAAACCACTCTCGTTGCCACAAACCAAGCTCCTCTTGAAATGAGCCCTCGGGCCACGGAGCATCAACACACTTGCTTATGACCGCCCCTCCGCACTCTGCTTGTTGCCCCTCGATCATCTTCGGCTCCACCTTGAAGGTCTTGAGCCATAATCCAAAGTGAGGGGTAATGTGGAGGAAGGCTTCACATACGACAATGAATGACGAGATATGGAGGATGGACTCCGGATTCAAGTCATGGAAATCCAGCCCATAATAAAACATGAGCCCCCGCATGAAGGGATCCGTCGGGAAGCCTAAACCCCGAAGGAAGTGAGACACAAACACCACGCTCTCGCCGGCTCGAGTGGGAATGACCTGCCCTGGAGCAGGCAGCCTATGCGAAATCTCGCCGGTTAGATACCTGGCGTCTCGCAGCTTTAGCACATCTTCTTCTGTGACGGAAGAAGACATCCATCGACCCAGCTGGTCGGAGCCGGACATCGTCGAAGGTCCGAACCACCTAAATCTGAAGCTTTGGGTGTTAGAACTCGAAGCGCGAGGCGAACTCGAGGAGGGTGGAAAAAATAAGAGGGCCTTGGTCTCATTATAAAGAGGTTGAATACCAAGAGCCCTCCCTGTGGTCGATTGCGACTCGCCTTCGATAGAGGAGGTGTGCCAACGGGCACGGTTGGGTTACCCACGTCCGTATTGATTAGAATCTCAGAATAATGGGGCACGATCTACGCTTTCATAAGACGTGCCAAGGAAACCGCCTCGCTAAATGCGCTGAGGTGGGACAGTAAAAAACGATTCGAATAAAGGCTTGGCCGTGGTGTGATGTCGCGTTGCGGAATACGTCAGCAGATCTGTGCAAAAATTATTCTCTCTACGGTGGTTTGTGGAACTTGTTTTGCAGATCCGGACACTATCCTCGTGTTCAAAACCTTCTATGAAGTATTCAGAGGAGGAACCCGCCTTGCAATGCCGAAGACAATATGCGCGCCGGACTCGTTGTCATTGAAGCCTGGTTCAGGGGCTACTGAGGGAGTCCTGGACTAGGGGGTGTCCGGATAGCCGAACTATCATCTTTGGCCGTACTCCTAGACTATGAAGATACAAGATTGAAGACTTCGTCCCGTGTCCGAATGGGACTTTCCTTGGCGTGGAAGGCAAGCTTGGCGATACGGATATGTAGATCTCCTACCATTGTAACCGACTCTGTGTAACCCTAACCCTATCCGGTGTCTATATAAACCGGAGGGTTTTAGTCCGTAGGACGAACAATAATCATACCATAGGCTAGCTTCTAGGGTTTAGCCTCTACGATCACGTGGTAGATCTACTCTTGTACTACCCATATCATGAATATTAATCAAGCAGGAGTAGGGTATTACCTCCATCGAGAGGGCCCGAACCTGGGTAAAAACATCGTGTCCCTTTTCTCCTGTTACCATCCGCCTAGACGCACAGTTCGGGACCCCCTACCCGAGATCTGCCGGTTTTGACACCGACACACCACGTGATGATCGGGGTGTGATAAGCTCTACTTTCACATACAACGGGTGCAAGCCAGTTTTGCACGTGCAGAATACTCGGGTTAAACTTGACGAGCCTAGCATATGCAGATATGGCCTCGGAATACTGAGACTGAAAGGTCAAACGTGAATCATATAGTATATATGATCAACATAGAGATGTTCACCATTGAAAACTACTCCATCTCACGTGACGACCAAACATGGTTTAGTTGATATGGATCACGTGATCATTTAGATGACTAGAGGGATGTCTATCTAAGTGGGAGTTCTTAAGTAATATGATTAATTGAACTTAGTTTATCATGAACTTAGTCCTGATACTGTTTGCATATCTATGTTGTAGATCAGTATCTCGTGTATAGCTCCCTTGTTTTATTTTTGATATGTTCCTAGAGAAAACTAGGTTGAAAGATGATAGTAGCAATGATGCGGACTGGGTCCATGATCTGAGGATTATCCTCATTTCTGCACAGAAGAATTATGTCCTTGATGCACCGCTAGGTGACAGACCTATTGCAGGAGCAGATGCAGACGTTATGAACATTTGACAAAGCTCTGTATGATGACTACTTGATAGTTTAGTGCACCATGCTTTATGGCTTAGAACCGGGACTTCAAAAATGTTTTGAACGCCACAGAGCATATGAGATGTTCCAAGAGATGAAATTGGTATTTCAGTCTCATGCCCGTGTCAAGAGGTATGAGACCTCTGACAAGTACTTTGCCTACAAGATGGAGGAGAATAACTTAGCTAGTGAGCATGTGCTCATAATGTCTGGGTACTATAATCGCTTGAATCAAGTGGTCATTAACCTTCCAGATAAAATAGTGATTGACAAAGTTCTCTAGTCACTATCACCAAGTTACTAGAACTTCGTGATGAACTATAATGTGCAAGGGATAACGGAAAAGATTCCCGAGCTCTTCGCGATGCAGAAGTCGGCAAAGGTAGAAATCAAGAAAGAGCATCAAGTGTTGATGGTTAACAAGACCACTAGTTTCAAAAAAAGGGCAAAGGAAAAGAAAGGGAACTTCAATAAGAATGAAAAGCAAGTTGTCACTCCCGTGAAGAAAGCCCAAAGCTAGACCTAAGCCTGAAACTAAGTGCTTCTACTGCAAAGGGAATGGTCACTGGAAGCGGAACTACCCCAAATAATTGGCGGATAAGAAGGATGGCAAAGTGAACAAAGGTATATTTGATATACATGTATTGATGTGTACTTTACTAGTGTTCATAGTAACCCTAGGGTATTTGATACCGGTTCAGTTGCTAAGATTAGTAACTCGAAACAGGAGTTGCAAAATGAACAGAGACTAGTTAAGGGCAAAGTGACGATGTGTGTTGGAATTAATTCCAGGGTTGATACGATCACCATCGCGCACTCCCTCTACCTTCGGGATTAGTGTTGAACCTAAATAAATGTTATTTGGTGTTTGCGTTGAGCATGAATATTATTAGATCATGTTTATTGCAATATGGTTATTCATTTAAGTCAAAGAATAATTGTTATTCTGTTTACATGAATAAAACCTTCTATGGTCATACACCCAATGCGAATGGTTTATTGAATCTTGATCATAGTGATACACATATTCATAATATTGATGCCAAAAGATGCAAAGTTGATAATGATAGTGCAACATATTTGTGGCACTGCCGTTTAGGCCATATTGGTGTAAAGCGCATGAAGAAACTCCATATGAATGGATTTTTTGATTATGAATCATTTGATACTTGCGAACCATGCCTCATGAGCAAGATGACTAAAACTCCGTTCTTCAGAACAATGGAGCGAGCCAATTACTTATTGGGAATAATACATACCGATGTATGCAGTCTGATGAGTGTTGAGGCTCATGGTGGGTATCAAGTATTTTTCTGACCTTCACAGATGATTTGAGCAGATATGGGTATATCTAGTTAATGAAACACAAGTCTGAAACATTTGAAAAGTTCAAAGAATTTCAGAGTGAAGTGGAGAATCATCATAATAAGAAAATAAAGTTTCTATGATCTGATAGCGGAGGCGAATATTTGAGTTATGAGTTTGGCCTTCATTTAAAACAATGTGGAATAAGTTTCACAACTCACACCACCTGGAACACCACGGCGTAATGGTGTGTCCGAACGTAGTAATCGTACTTTATTAGATATGGTGCGATCTATGATGTCTCTTATCGATTTACCACTATCATTTTGGGGTTATGCATTAGAGACAGCTGCATTCACTTTACATAGGGCACCGTCTAAATCCGTTGAGACGACACTGTATGAACTGTGGTTTGGCAAGAAACCTAAGCTGTCGTTTCTTAAAGTTTGGGGTTGCGATGCTTATGTGAAAGAAGCTTCAGCCTGGTAAGCTCGAACCCAAATCGGAGAAGTGTGTCTTCATAGGATACCCAAAAGAAACTGTTGGGTACACCTTCTATCACAGATCCGAAGGCAAGATATTTGTTGCTAAGAATGGATCCTTTTGAGAGAAGGAGTTTCTCTCAAAAGAAGTGAGTGGGAGGAAAGTAGAACTTGACGAGGTAATTGTACCTTCTCTTGAATTGGAAAGTAGTTCATCACAGAAATCAGTTCCAGTGATGCCTACACCAATTAGTGAGGAAGCTAATGATAATGATCATGAAACTTCAGATCAAGTTACTACCGAACCTCGTAGTTCAACTAGAGCACGTTCCGCACCAGAGTGGTATGGTAATCCTGTTCTGGAAGTCATTTTACTAGACCATGACGAACCTACGAGCTATTAGGAAGCGATGATGCGCCCAGATTCCACGAAATGGCTTGAGGCCATAAATATGAGATGGGATCCATGTATGAGAACAAAGTATTGACTTTGTTTGACTTGCCCAATGATCGACAAGCCATAGAAAATAAATGGATCTTCAAGAAGAAGGCTGACGCTGACGGTAATGTTATTATGTAAAAAGCTCGACTTGTTGCGAAAGGTTTTTGACAAGTTCAAGGAGTTGACTACAATGAGACCTTCTCACCCATAGCGATGCTTAAGTCTGTCTGAATCATGTTAGCAATTGCTGCATTTTATGATTATGAAATTTGGCCAATGGATGTCAAAACTGCATTCCTTCATGGATTTCTTAAAGAAGAGTTGCATATGATGCAACTAGAAGGTTTTTTTGATCCTAAAGGTGCTAACAAAGTGTGCAAGCTCCAGCGATTCATTTATGGACTGGTGCAAGCCTCTCGGAGTTGGAATATATGCTTTGATAGTGTGATCAAAGCATATGGTTTTATATAGACTTTTGGAGAAGCTTTGTATTTACAAGAAAGTGAGTGGGAGCACTCTGACCTTTACGATAAGTATATGTGAATGACATATTGTTGATGCGAAATGATGTAGAATTTTCTGGAAAGCATAAAGGAGTGTTTGAAAGGAGTTTTTCAAAGAAATACCTTGGTGAAGCTGCTTACATATTGGGCATCAAGATCTATAGAGATAGATCAAGACGCTTGATAAGATCTTTCAATGAGTACGTACCTTAACAAGATTTTGAAGTATTTCAAAATGGAACAGTCAAAGAAGGAGTTCTTGCCTGTGTTGCAAGGTGTAAAGTTGATTAAGACTCAAAACCCGACCACGGCAGAAAATAGAAAGAGAATGAAAATCACTCCCTATGCCTCAGCCATAGGTTCTATAAAGTATGCTATGCTGTGTACCAGACCTATTGTGTACCTTGCCATGAGTTTGGCAAGGGGGTACAATAGTGATTCAAGAGTAGATCACTGGACAGCGGTCAAAATTATCCTTAGAGGACTAAGGAAATGGTTCTCAATTATGGAGGTGGTAAAGAGTTCGTCGTCAAGGGTTACGTCGATGCGAGCTTTGACACTGACCCGGATGACTCTAAGTTTCAATCTGGATACATATTGAAAGTGGGAGCAATTAGCTAGAGTAGCTCGTGCAGAGCATTGTAGACATAGAAATTTGCAAAATACATACGAATCTGAATATAGCAGAACCGTTGACTAAACCTCTCTCACAAGCATAACATGATCACACCTTATTACTCTTTGGGTGTTAATCACATGACGATGTGAGCTAGATTATTGACTCTAGTAAACCCTTTGGGTGTTGGTCACATGGCGATGTGAACTATATGTGTTAATCACATGGCAAGGTGAATTATAGGTGTTATTCACATGGCGATGTCAACTAGATTATTGACTCTAGTGCAAGTGGGAGACTGAAGGAAATATGCCCTAGAGGCAATAATAAAGTTGTTATTTATATTTCCTTATATCATGATAAATGTTTATTATTCATGCTAGAATTGTATTAACCGGAAACTTAGTACATGTGTGAATACATAGACAAAACAAAGTGTCCCTAGTGTGCCTCTACTTGACTGGCTCGTTAATCAAAGATGGTTATGTTTCCTGACCATAGACATGTGTTGTCATTTGATGAATGGGATCACATCATTCACAAGATCCATCAATTAGCTTAGCATAATGATCGTTAAGTTTTATTGCTATTGATTTCTTCATGACTTATATATATTCCTCTAACTATGAGATTATGCAACTCCCGAATACCGGAGGAACACCTTGTGTGCTATCAAACGTCACAACGTAACTGGGTGATTATAAAGATGCTCTACATGTGTCTCCGAAGGTGTTTGTTGGGTTGGCATAGATCAAGATTAGAACTTGTCACTCTGAGTATCATAGAGGTATCTATGGGCCCTCTCGGCAATGAACATCATTATAAGCCTTGCAAGCAATATGACTAATGAGTTAGTTGCGGGATGATGCATTACGGAACGAGTAAAGAGACTTGCCGGTAACGAGATTGAACTAGGTATAATGATACCGACGATCGAATCTCGGGCAAGTAACATACCAATGACAAAGGGAATGACGCATGTTGTTAGGCGGTTTGACCAATAAAGAGCTTCATAGAATATGTAGGAACCAATATGAGCATCCAGGTTCCGCTATTGGTTATTGACTAGAGATGTGTCTCGATCATGTCTACATAGTTCTCGAACACGTAGGGTCCGCACGCTTAACGTTCGATGACGATTTGTATTATGAGTTATGTGTTTTGGTGACCGAAGTTTGTTCGGTGTCCCGGATGAGATCACGGACATGAAGTGGAGTCTCGAAATGGCCGAGAGGTAAAGAGTGATATATTGGAAGGTTATGTACGGACACCGGAATGGTTCCGAAGAAGTTCAGGGATTTTCGGAGTACCGGGAGGTTACCGGACCCCCCGGGAAAGTTAATGGGCCTCATGTCCCATAGTGGAGATAGGGAGGCAGGCCACAGGAGGTGGCGCGTGCCCCCTTGCCCAATCCGAATTGGACAAGGGGTGGGGGGCGCAGCCCCCCTTTCCTTCTCCCTCTCCCCCTCTTTCCCCTTTCCCCTCTCCGTTGGAAGGAAGGGGGGGGGGGGAATCCTGCTAGGAGTGGATCCTAGTAGGACTCCCCCCCTTGGCGCGCCTCCTCCTGGTCGGCCACCTCCTCCCCCTCTCCTTTATATACGGGGGCGGGGGGCACCCCAAAGGCACATCAATAGTTCTCTTAGCCATGTGCGGTGCCCCCCTCCACAGTTTACTCCTCCGGTCATAGCATCGTAGTGCTTAGGTGAAGCCCTACGCAGATCACATCACCATCACCGTCACCACGCCGTCGTGCTGATGGAACTCTCCCTCGACCCTCTGCTAGATCAAGAGTTCGAGGGACGTCATCGAGCTGAAAGTGTGCTGAACTCGGAGGTGCCGTACGTTCGGTACTTGGATCGGTTGGATCAGGAAGACGTTCGACTACATCAACCGTGTTAACTTAATGCTTCCGCTTTCGGTCTACGAGGGTACGTGGAAACACTCTCCCCCTCTCGTTGCTATGCATCTCCTAGATAGATCTTGGGTGATTGTAGGATTTTTTTTGAAATTGCATGCTACGTTCCCAACACTGCAAGCACGATCTTTGGCAAAACTAACATTTGTTAGTCCACGGACATGGTCCCCCTTTAGAGGACTTTGCAAAGATCTCATGTTGACGTGGGCTAAACAGCAATGCCAAAGCTATCCCATGTTGAAAGTGCGTTATATCGACTAGAGGGGGGGGGGTGAATGCGCGATTTTTATGAATTCTTCACTGAGGAATTTGCGGGTGAGGAAATTCCTTAGCGAAGAACTACTTGCAGCGGAATAATTACTCAAAAGTAAACATAACAGAACACAAGCATGGTCATCAAGCACAGAGTACAGAAAGCGTAAACACATGATAACAAAGGATGAAGACAAACAGACTGAAGAAGTTGAACTGAGGAAATTGAGAAAGTCTTCAGTCAAATTCTTCAAACACAGATATGAACAAGTGCACAACATAGTTATGAGGAAATGAAAGAGTTGAGGAAATAGAACCAGTAAGCTTGGTGAAGACAATGATTTGGTAGAACAGTTCCAACTGTTGTCTTAGTTGTACGTCTGGTTAGAGCGGCTAGGTATTTAAACCTGAGGAGACATAGTCCCGGACACACAGTCCACACCGTATTCTCCTTTATCTAAGGTTACATAGACCTTGCCCAATCACTCGTGGTAAGTCTTCAGGTGACTTCCAAACCTTCACAGACTCGGTCACTCGGTGATCCACAATTCCTCTTAGATGCTCTAGACCATGACGCCTAACCGTCTGGAAGAAGCACAATCTTCAAAGGTAACAAGCGTCGGATCCATGCAGGATCAATCTCTTCAGTGATGCTCAATCACTTTGGGTTTGTAGGTGTTTGGGTTTGGGTTTTCCTCACTTGATGATTTTCGCTCAAAGTCCTCGAAGGATGGGATGCTCTCAAATGACAAGTGTTAGTTTCTCTCGGAGCAGCCAACCAGCTAGTGGTTGTAGGGGGCGACTATTTATAGAATAGGGAGTAGCCCGGCATGATAAGACATAAATGCCCTTCAATGATATGACCGTTAGGTGGGTAGATATTTTGGGACAGCTGGCACAAGGCACAACAACTGTTGGAAATTTGATTATCAAATTTCTCAGGGCTATCATGTTCCTCACTGTGTAGGCAATCCGCACTGGCGAATTCCTAACTCCTCAGTCAAAACAAATTCCTCAGAGACCAGAAGAACTTCGTCTCTGTCACTGAAGAATATGACTGAACTGTATGAGATTTCCAATGGCTTCACTCGAAAGGATTGGTAGGTGTAGGATTTTGAGTTGAGCATCACATGGAAATTTTTCCTTAGTATTTCCTTGACCCCCTTTAACAGTACGGTGTTTCCTATGACTGAAGAAAAGAAAATGAAACCACGAAACAAAAGTCTTCATGCTTCATGTTCCTCGAATGAATACCTAGTCTTCAAGGTCACACCAATTTCTTCACTTTCAAAGTCTTCAGAAATTCAAAGTCTTCAGTCGAAGAACTTCATTTTTAGAGGCCGACTTTCTCTGTAAATTTCAAACTCCTCATAGACTTATAGACCTGTGTACACTCATAAACACATGAGTCCCTTAACCTATAAGTCTTCAATACACCGAAATCACTAAGGGGCACTAGATGCACTTACAATCTCCCCCTTTTTGGTGATTGATGACAATATAGGTTAAGTTTTCAACAGGGATAAACATATGAAGTGTAAATACTGATATTGAGGAATTTGATTGCAAGATATAGAAGAACTCCCCCTAAAGATGTGCATAATGAGGATTTTTCCTTTGAAGAAATGCACTCTTGAAGAATTAGAATCAAGGAGATCTCCCCCTATATCTTGTAATTCATACACTCATTTGACATAATATATGAAGAATTCGAAATGCATGATGAAATATGGTGACTGATGTAATTCAACATGCGTGCATAAACATCAATGAGGAATAAGCATGCAGAAGATCTTGGCAAAAGTATCAGGCCACCATAGAGTTTAAGTTTACAACTCAATCCAGCAAAGTCTTCAAAAGAACGAGAGTTGTAACTTAGCAAAAAAACGCCCATATAGATAGACCCGCTTGAAGACTAACTAAAATTTCTCCCCCTTTGTCATCGAATGACCAAAAGGATTGAAAATGAGGACTAACGCCCCTGAACAATATCAAGTTGATGAAGGAGCGCCAGCGTTGTTGGGGTTGTTTGTTGATGTAGGGCCTGCCGCAATGTCATCCAAGTCTTCATACTCATCGGTGTCGCATGATGAAGAATACGAGCTGGCCACCAAGGAAGGAACCTTGACCTTCTTGTATTTCTTCGGTGGAGGAGCAGACCAGTCAAAATCTTCCTTGAGACCCATTTTCTTTAGATCTTGTTTGCTATAAATGTGAGACAGAACAACCCAGGTACGGTTGAAGGTTTCATGGAGGTAGTAATGGTTTTTCTTCACTGCATTGTGGGTAGCAGTCATGTTGTGAAGAATTGAACCAAACTGACGCTTGACCCATTTGTGATTTCGATCAACCTTCTGGTGAAGACCGAGGAGAAGCTCACGATCGGTCATCACCACGAGGCTGTGCCTTGAGGATTTTGCTTGGTTGCATTGGCGGCAGAGTCATGAGTGGTAGAGTCATCATTGGTGGAGTAAGATGCAGCTTTGCGAAATTGACCATGCAATGGACGAATGCCTTCATCAATAACAGCAGAGGCCTTGCCCTTGTCATCAGCTGAGGAAAATGTCTGTTTGAGGGCTTCAATCGGGGGCAAGTAGCTGCGATGGTTCAGAGTATCAGCTTTGTAGTTGAGTGAAGACCTTGTTCTGATGAATCTCATAATCCATGGAGCATAAGGCTTCAACTCAAACGGTGACATTGCGATGTTGGCCAGAGTCCTCATGAAGAAATCATGGAAGTTGACGGGAACGCCATGAATGATATTGAATAGCAGATTCTTCATGATGCCAATGACTTCTTCTTCATTCGAGTCGTGGCCCTTGATGGGACTCAATGTCTTCATCAAAATGCGATAGACAGTCCGAGGCACATATAGCAATTCCTTCACAAGGAATTTGGTTCTTGGGGCCTGACCTGGCTTTAATGGCTTCATCAGCACTTGCATATAGCGAGCAGTAAGCTCAGGCTCTTGATACAAGCAACGAGTAGCTTCATGGGGAGGACTGAGAGGCAAAGCACGAAGAAATTCAGTGGCTGGTGCCTTATAGTGAGTGTTTTCGGTCATCCAGTCTAGTACCCAGGAATTCACATCTTCAGAGTCTCCGGTGATGTGCAGCGTTGCATAAAATTGAAGAATGAGTTCTTCATTCCAACCATAGATATCAGTGCAGAAATTTAATGATCCAAAGGTCGTGAAGAACACTGAGGACTGGCACGAAGCACGGTAGAGATTCCATATCCACGTGAGGAATGTGCTCATGATCGAAGACTTTGTCTTTGTTGAACAACAATGAGGAATAGAAATTTGCCTGGCTGGCAGTCCAGAAACGCCTCTTCCTAATGCGAGCAAAGTCATAGGGGTTGTAATCTGTGAAGAATACACGCTCGCCGAAGAAATCATCAGTCTTGAATTTTTGCTTCCTGGAGAATGGATCCTTTGGCTTGGGTTGAGGAGTGTCAGTCAGTTGCATCACAACCTCGGGAATCGCAATCTCAGGTTCTTCAGGCTGAGGAATTTCTGGTTCCTCTTCAGTGGCAGTCGATTCAGCAGCAGCAACTTCATCAGCACTAGTGGTTGGAATTTCTTCATGAACAGATGAAGTGGGGAGAGTTTCTTCAGAGCCCATTGGAACAATATGTGCTAGGGACTGAGGGATTTGCTGCAATGGCATGAACAGAGGAGAGTTGGGGTGCTGACTATCTCAAAAGTCATAATTCATCAATGGAGTAGTACTCCCAATGTCCACGTCAGAATTTTGTTCATCCAATTCCTCAACGCCGGCCTCTTCAACAGTGAACTGAGGCATGGGCGAGGTGACAATTGGAGTTGAAGGGATTGCGTCCGCTTCAATTTCTTCATCCATCAGCTCTGAGGAAGCAGCAACGGGAATGTCTTCATCAGATCTGTTGGGGATCACATATTCTTCATCGAAAGGTACAAGATCCTTTGATGGCATGCTGGAAACAGGAACATCATCAATTGGATTTGCAAATGAGCTGGTCAATTTCTTCATCTTCTTCGGAGCTGAAGAATCTGATGAAGCTGATGCTTTCCTTTTCCTCACTGGTACTCGCTCAGCAGCCTTGGTCTTCTTCACATCTGAAGCAGAGGGAAGAATAGTACTTGAGGTAGGTGCAGGAGGAGCAGAGGAAGTTGGTGCATTTTCTTCAGGTACAACTGATGCAGTTGCCCTGGCATTTTCAGTTTCTTCAGGCACATCAATTGAACCTTCAGATGGCCTGGCTTGTTCTTCATCCGCAACACTAGAGGTTGCCCTTGCAATATCTTGGTAATTTGGAATGCGATCATCAATACGGAACTCACATTTTCTTCGGCCTGATTTTCATCGGGTCTTTGGCGTGCTCTTCTGTTGGTTGAGTAAATGCTTCGACTTGAGGAATTTCTGGTTGCGATGGACCTGCAACATTGGTAGTGAATTTCTGAGTCAGTTTTACAAACCTGACCTTGGCTCCTTGCCAATCAGCATAGTAAGCGTTGAAGTCATCGCTGAGGCCTTTGATTTCAGCCTGGATCTTCACAAGTTCGTCAGTTGTCATCTTGACAACGTTTTTCTTCAGAAAGCGCTCTTTCTTGTACTGAGCTTTCTTCAGCTGCCTGGCCTTCTCAAATTTCCATTTTTCTTCAGCAATAAAAGATGACAACATATGACTTTGACCAGGAGAGATTTTCAGTTCAGGCAAGGAAGTGTTTGGATCTTTGTGCCATAGATCAATGAAATCCAGAATCTTCTTCGGATCCAGCAAAAGAGGCACAACACTTCCCTTGGCACTAGCGGCCCTGTGCTGCCTGTCCCTGACGATTTCGGCTAGTTGTTCATCATCAGCCTCATCATCATCAGAGGGCACTTGGAAGGCGACCTGCTTCTTGTGAGGACTTGGTCGAGGACCTCGTCCAGTAGTGACCTTTTTCTTCAACAGAGAGGGGCCAACCGAGGAACTTGGAGCAGCTGAGGAACTTGCAGAGGCTCCTGAGGCAATAGATATGCCTGCTGTCCTTTGGCACTTGGCGAGATGCACAGGTGCTGAGGATTTGGTCGGAGCAGCCGAAGACTTTGGCGGAGGAGCTGAGGACTTTGGAGGAGTAGGAGTAGTTTGAGGAGTTGGCCGTGAGGGCTTTGCTGAGGAACTTGGCCGTGAGGGCATTGAAGGTGAAGCACTTGGCTTATGCGCATGATTCTTTGCCATGGCCTACTTCGGCTTGCTAGCAGAGGCCTTAGCTGTTGGAGATATGCCCTAGAGGCAATCATGTATGATGATATTTCCTATGTGTTTATGAATAAAGATAGTCCTTGGACATTATCAATGATGTGTATCAGCAAGTATGTGACTTGTTTGTGGGACTTGCATTGTATGATGACTGTCCTAAACGGTCCCTAGTCAAAAGGGCTGTGTGGACGCCAAGAACCGACTAGGCGGCATATGACACGGTCGATGGCTTGGTCTCACTAGCCATGGAGCATTGGATGCTAACCGGATAATATGGACTTGGAAAGGTCTGGTCGGATGCGACATAGTCGGATCCGAGTCGAGATAAGGTCTGAGTCGGACAGACCCAACATGAGACGCATCGATATGTCATCTGTGAGTCTCTAGTACAACATACGTTCTATGTCCTAAGACCTGAGCTGACGCATGTACTCTGGATGGTGACAGACTTGCTTTGGGCCGACCAAACGCTACTCCGTGATCGGGTAGTTACAAAGGTAGGTTTTGGGTTTGTCCATCCCATCTTTGCGAGACATGGTCGAGCAAGATGGGATTTGCCCCTCCGACCAGAGAGAGATATACTCTGGGCCCCTCGTGTGATCTCGACCAGGAATAGCATGGCCATGCGACAAGGATTATGAGATAATCCGGATTGTGCTCGGTATCCTTTGGAGCGAGAAAGAGGTCGGGTTAGCACAAGGATGACAGTCTCGCCTTGAGCCCGACAACATATATCGCGGCGGCAAAGGGAGCGAAGTGTGACACGTTATGCAGGTTCGCCTAACCAGCTTCATCGTGCGCTTGGTGGTCGGCACGCCTTGCTAGAGGCCGCTACCAACCGTCTGGTCGGAGGTGATCCGAACTGTGACCAAGCCGACTTGAACCTAAGGGGTCGCGCGCTTAAGGGAAGGAACCTACGAGGTCAGTTCGTAGGACACTGGTCGATTGTGATCCGAACTGGACTAGGAACATGACTGAATAGACTTTGGGCTTTAGGGTCCGTGCGAGGCCCAAGTGTTGAGCCCGCGACGGACGCCTATATAAAGTGGAGGTGCGGCACACTCATGCGTGAGATCTCTTCGGCGCTGCGACTAGGGTTTGCATGTGTTGCGAATAGCCACCTCCACTCGCCGCCGACTGTGTGATCGGACCTAGCAGTCCGCCGCACGACGTTCCTCCCGCACGCGCGGATACCGTTAGAGGCGGTGCACTTGTGCCGCTCCGGCGATCTCGTACGTGGGATCGGACAACCGGCCGCTCGAGGGAGATCGAACGAGGAGGAGACGATCCATGCAGACGCGTTGCCCCAACTCTTCTTCCGCTGCACGACACTGCGCTTCTAGTGGTAACGAACTGTGATCCATCTCCCGTAGCATGTTCCTGGATGTTCTGCGCGTAGGAATTTTTAATTTGCAGTCGACGCACCCTACCGTAGAACCCAACGGTGGTATCAGAGCCTCTGTTATAGGATTTGGATTCAGATCATATGCATATTAGATATGTGGAGGCGAGATGAGATCTGTTGTCCTTGAAGAGATCGGCTATGTGCACGGTTGATGTGATCAAGCGCACATGGGGATCGTTGAGGCTATGTTTTACGTAAATCGGGATCGATGAGGTTGTGACACGATCTACCCCTACCGGTCGGTCATCCGCCATCGGGGTTAACAGTGAAACGTAAATCCGAATCGGATTCGCGATGATCGATAAGATCGGCAGATCAGAGAATTCGGCGTGATCGGAGTTCAGATGTGATCTGTGATTTCTGAAAATGTGTGCGTAGCGCCGTGTATTTCGTACCCGCCACACAAACTGGTAGAATGCGATTCTATGCATAACTTTGTTTTGCAGGTTTGATGTGAATAGTATGGCTCATGTGTATGTGATACATGTGTGTAATTTATACGTGGCCTGCGTGTCATGTTTGTCAGCCGGCAGGAGCCAAAGTGCTGTCATTATATTGTATAACGACCTGCGTGTCGACTTGTGACTCTATGTAAAATTCATTACTAGTTGTAGTAGTTGGAAAATAGAGATCAGGTTGGCGGCTTGGCGTCCCGGCGTGACAAACAATAATGAGTTCGTAGATGGTCATCGGAGTCGGAGCCGACCTAGAAGAACGTCCATGAAGGAGCCATACTATTTCACAATATGTGTTATTTGTGATTGTTATGCTTCTTTGTTTCTATGCATGTTAGAATGGTAGAAAGATCCCTCATGAATATCAAGTGAATTGCCATCCCCGATGTTGCACCTTCGCACGTCAAGTACGTCTAGTAGTGGGCTCATAAAATTGGGGTCTTCTGGGTGTCCTTGAACTGAAGGGTTCGTGTCGGACACGGACATACCTTGCATCGAGTTAACTTGACAAGGCTATCAAAGCGGTTTTGGGCCTTGTGGCAAAGAAGGTTGGGAGCCGGGTATGAGATACCTTCTCGATCGATGTGAGTCGTATAGAGATACGATTAGCAAGGAGTTGCTTACGGATAGGTATGTTGGCTAGCGATGATGCTAAAGCTCACTAGTCGCATGCGCTAGTCAGATCTGAATCACCGAGAGTTTGCGGAGGGATCTTGACTTCGGTGGGAGTATTTCTGTTTAGGCTAGAATTGCTCTACATAAACACATTGCTTAGTGATTGCATGTTTTCTGTTGTAGATCAATGGCACCACCTGCTCAACCCAACTTTGCATTGAAATCAATTCCGGAAAAGGATAAACTGAATGGAACAAACTTTACCACCTGGTATAGAAATCTGAGAATTGTTCTCAAGCACGATAAAAGGAACATGTTCTAGAGGATCCACTTCAGAGGAACCTGCTGATAATGCTAGTGCCATAGCTAAAAATGCCTACGAAACTCGTTGATGAATCAACGGAGATCAATTGTCGATCTTTGGCTTGTATGGAGCCCGATTTGCAACAACATTTCAAAACGTTGAGGCTTACGATATGATCGAGAGTCTCAAGAGCATGTTTCGGAACCACGAGAGCTAGGACCGAAAGGTTCAACGTCTGGCGATCCTTGATGGATTGCAGGCTGAAGGAAGGTGATCCATCGAGCCCACATGTGATCAAGATGATCGGATATGTGCAAGCTTTGGATCGTTTGGGCTTCCCGCTCTTGGATGAGCTGGCCATCGATGCTTTGATGCAGGTTCTCTTCCGCCCAGCTATGGGACGTTCATCTCGAACTATCATATGCATGGCATGGATAAGAAGCTCGATGAATTGCATGGGATGCTCAAGGTGGCGAGCAGGATATTAAGAAAGGCACGCATCAAGTGTTGATGGTGCAGAAATCGACTAAGTTCAAGAAGAGTTGGTCCAAGAAAAGGCTAAGGCAAAGGGCACGGAGATGGTAACCTCTGCTGCGCCAAGTCTGGACGGACTCAAGACCGCTTGCTATCACCGCAAGGAGACCGGTCCTTTGGAAGAGGAACTGTAGCAAGTGGCTTGCGAGCATGGCAAGAAGGCCGAAAATGCTTCTTCGTGCAAAGGTACACTTGTTGCATATGTTATAGACATTTACCTTGCCGACATACCTAGTAGCTCTTGGGTATTTGATACGGATCGGTTGTTCATGTTTGCAACTCGATGCAGGGGCTGGTAAGAACTAGGCATGTGGCACAAGGGGAGATTGACATCAGGGTCGGCAACAAAGCAAGAGTTGCTGCTTTGGAGGTCGGCACGATGCAGCTCCAGCTCCCTTCCGGATTCATTATGGAATTGAATAATTGTTGTTATATTCCTGCACTTAGTCGGAACATTATTTCTGCCTCATGTTTGATGAGTCAGGGTTATGAATTCAATTTAAATGACAATGGTTGTTCGATATTTTTGAATGGTATGTTCCACGGCTATGCACCCATTGTTGATGGGCTATTTATATTGAATCTAGAACAGGAACCTGTGTATAACGTAAATGTCAAGAGGCATAAGCCTAATGAGATAAATCCGACATACTTCTGGCATTGCCGGCTTGGACACATTAGTCTAAAACGCATGAAGAAGCTCCATGATGATGGGCTCCTAACCCGTCCGACTTCGGATCGTTCGAGACATGTGAATCATGCTTGCTCGGCAAGATGACTAACTCTCCTTTCGCAAAGAGTTGCGAGAGGGCATCCGAGCTGTTGGAGCTTATACACGATGATGTGTGTGGTCCAATGAGCACAACCGCCAGAGGTGGCTATCAAGATGCCGTGACTTTTACCGACGACTTGAGTAGATATGGATATATCTATTTGATGAGGCACAAGTCGGAGACTTTTGAAAAATTCAAAGAGTTTCGGAACGAGGTTGAGAATCAGCTCGGCAAGACTATAAAGCTTCCGCGATCTGATCGTGGAGGTGAGTACATGAGCCAAGAGTTTGATGATCATCTGAGAAGTCGAGGTATAGTACCTCAGCTCACACCTCCTGCACGCATACGAGAAACGGCGTGTCGAGCGGAGGAATAGGACCTTGTTGGACATGGTCCGGTCTATGATGAGCAAATCGGATTTACCCTTGTCATTTTGGGGATACGCTCTAGAAACTGCAGCTTTCACACTTAATAGGGTACCATCAAAATCCGTAGACAAGACACCGCATGAGATGTGGACTGGAAAGAGTCCCAGTTTGTCTTTTCTAAAGATTTGGGGTTGTGAAGCATTTGTCAAGCTACTTATGTCAGACAAGCTTACACCCAAGTCGGATAAATGCATATTCGTGGGATATCCGAGGGAAACCTTGGGATATAGCTTCTAACTGGGAAGAGAACAAAGTGTTTGTTGCTCGGAGCAGGGTTTTCCTTGAGAAAGAGTTTCTCGGTCGGGAGGCTAGTGGGAGGGCGGTTCGACTCGAAGAAATTCGAGGACCACTCGGGACGGCTCGGTGGTGATGAGATCATACGGAGTCGGTCGGGGAACACTGTAGTGGAAGCGGCACCGGAACCACGAAGGCGGAGAGATTGCGCAGTGCGTGATGTATTGTTGCTAGAAAGCGACGAGCCGCCACGTATGCTGAAGCGATGGTGAGCCCAGATTACGAGGCATGGTGGAGGCCATGAGATCCGAAAGTTAAAGTCCATGGATGAGAATCAAATGCAGGACTTGGTTGATCCGCCACTGGCGTAATCGCCATTGGTTGCAAATGGGTCTTTAAGAAGAAAACCGATGTGGATGGAAATGTTCAGATCTACAAAGCTCGGCTTGTCGCTAAAGGTTATGGACAAGTTCAAGGAATTGACTACGACGAGACTTACTCGCCGGTAGCGATGCTGAAATCGGTGAGGATCATACTAGCTATAGCTGCATATTTCGATTACGAGATATGGAAGATGGATGTCAAGACAGCTTTCCTTCACGGAAATTTAACCGAGGACGTGTACATGATACAGCCCGAGGGTTTTGTCGATCCGACTAGCACTAGTAAGGTATGCAAGCTCAAGAGATCCATTTACGGGTTGAAGCAAGCATCTCGGAGTTGGAACATTCGTTTTGATGAAGTTGTCACTGATCTCGATTTCATCAAAAGCGAAGAGGACTCTTGTTTATACAAGAAGTTAAGTGGGAGCTCGATAGTGTTTTTGATCTTGTATGTGGATGACATACTACTGATCGGAAATAATGTTTCGATGCTAAACTTCGGTCAAGGATTCATTGAATGGCAAGTTTTCAATGAAGGACCTTGGTGAGGCGATCTATATTTTAGGCATTAAGATCTATAGAGATAGATCGAGGAGGCTGCTCGGCTTAAGCCGAAGCACGTACATAGATAAAGTGTTGAAGCGGTTCAACATGAGTGATGCGAAGAAAGGGTTCTAGCCGCTCTCACATGGTATAAGGCTAAGCGAGACTCGAGTCCTTCGACATCGATGAGCGAAGCGGGATGAGTAGGATTCCGTATGCCTCGACAATCGGATCCATCATGTATGCCATGATATTTACAAGGCCTGATGTTGATTTTGCAATAAGCCTACCTAGTAGTTTCCAGGGCAACCGATGTGTGAGTCACTGGGCAGCGGTTAAGACTATTTTGCTGTTCATGAAATGGACTAAAGAGATGTTCCTAGTTTTTGGAGGTGAGGAAGAGCTAAATGCGTAAGGGGTTACGTCGATGCTAGTTTCCAAACCGGCGAGAGATGATTGTCGATCACGATGCGGATTTGTGTATGCGTCACGAGCGGAGGAGCGATTACCTTTGGATGAGTTCCAAGCAGGATACGGTGGCCGATTCTACCACGAAGCGAATACATTGCGGCTTGTGAAGCTGCAAAGGAAGGTGTTTGGATCCGGCATTTTCTGGATGATCTTGGTATTTTCCCAGGCTCGGTGAAACCGTTGTACCTTTATTGTGATAATTCTGGTGCCATCGCACAAGCCAAGGAGCCGAGGAATCACCACAAGGTCAGACACATAGACCGGAAATATCACCTGATACGAAAGATCGTAAAGAATGGTGATGTAGAGTTATGCAAGATTCACACAGATGCAAATGTTGCAGATCCGTTGACTAAGCCGCTTCCACAACCCAAGCATGAGGGGCACGTTAGAGCTATGGGCATTCGATGTCTATTTGATTGACTCTAGTGCAAGTGGGAGACTGTTGGAGATATGCCCTAGAGGCAATCATGTATGATGATATTTCCTATGTGTTTATGAATAAAGATAGTCCTTGGACATTATCAATGATGTGTATCGGCAAGTATGTGACTTGTTTGTGGGACTATGCATTGTATGATGACTGTCCTAAAAGGTCCCTAGTCAAAAGGGCTGTGTGGACGCGCAGCCGACTAGACTGGCATATGACACGGTCGATGGCTTGGTCTCACTAGCCATGGAGCATTGGATGCTAACCGGATAATATGGACTTGGAAAGGTCTGGTCGGATTCGACATAGTCGGATCCGAGTCGAGATAAGGTCTGAGTCGGACCGACCCAACTATGAGATGCAGCGATATGTCATCTGTGAGTCTCTAGTACAACATATGTTCTATGTCCTAAGACCTGAGCCGCATGTACTACGGATGGTGACAGACTTGCTTTGGGCCGACCAAACGCTACTCCGTGGATCGGGTAGTTACAAAGGTAGGTTTCGGGTTTGTCCAGTCCCATGCTTTGCGAGACATGGTCGAGCAAGATGGGATTTGCCCTCCGATCGAGAGATATACTCTGGGCCCCTCGTGTGATCTGACCAGGAATAGCATGGCCATGCGACAAGGATTATGAGATAATCCGGATTGTGGTCGGTATCACTGGAACGAGAAAGAGGTCGGGTTAGCACAAGGATGACAGTCTCGCCTTGAGCCCGACAACATATATCATGCGGCAAAGGAGCAGAAGTGTGACACGTTATGCAGGTTCACCTAACCAGCTTCATCGATACGCTTGGTGGTCGGCACGCCTTGCTAGAGGCCGCTACCAACCGTCTGGTCGGAGGTGATCCGAGCGTGACCAAGCCGACTTGAACCTAAAATTCGTGGCGCAAGGGAAGGAACCTATGAGGTCAGTTCATAGGACACTGGTCGGATGTGATCCGAACTGGACTAGGAACGTGACCGAATAGACTTTGGGCTTTAGGGTCCGTGCGAGGCCCAAGTGTTGAGCCCGCGACGGACGCCTATATAAAGTGGAGGTGCGGCACACTCATGCGTGAGATCGCTTCGGCGCTGCGACTAGGGTTTGCATGTGTTGCGAATAGCCACCTCCACACGCCGCTTGTGTGATCGGACCTAGCAGTCCGCCGCGACGATGTTCCTCCCGCAGCGGATACCGTTAGAGGCGGTGCACTTGTGCCGCTCCGGCGAACTTCGTGCGATGGGATCGGACGACCGGCCGCTCGAGGGAGATCGAGCGAGGAGGAGGCGATCCACGTGGGCGCTGCCCGAACTCTTCTTCCGCTGCACGGCACTGCGCGTCTAGTGGTAACGAACTGTGATCCATCTCCCGTAGCATGTTCCTGGATGTTCTGCGCGTAGGAATTTTTAATTTGCAGTCGACGGACCCTACCGTAGAACCCAACATTAGCAGTGGCAGCAGCAGCAGCAGCAGAGTCTTTGTTGAATTTCCTCACTGCTTCTCTTGCTTGTCTGGCCAACTTGGCCTGGCGCTTGGCCCATTCATCAGGATAATCCTCATCGCGCTTGAGGATGGTGGGATCTGCATCTTGGTCAGGTGCCAATGGAGGTCTTGGGCATGGAGGATTGAGAGCAAATTTCTTCATGTACTTGGGAGTAACATACCTGTACTCCCTCCACTCTCTTGCCCATATCCTCTCTATCCTTTGGATGGACACCTTGCGCTGATTTTTGTCCTCCTTGCCAAACTTGGCCTCATCAGGAGTGCAGTAATCCTTATATATGTCATCAGGGATCTCAAAAGCAGTATTAACCTCAGGCCTCTTTCCTCCCTTTTGTGGCTTCTTTCCATCAGTCATTTTCTTCAGATGAGGAATTTGAACAATGGAATTCTCTAAAGATGTATGCAACTTTTCTTCGAGGAACGCTGCAAATGAGTTAAGTTGATGAGGACCTAGTGATTTAGCAGCGGACATGAGTACCTGTGAACAGACTATAGTTCAGAGGAATTTGGAGAGGTCATATGCGTTCTCAGAAGGTTTTGTAAAATGAACAAGTTTGAGGAATTTGACCAGATGAGTCTTGAAGAATTTCACTAAGCATTCTTTGTCTTAGGTTCCAGAGTTGTATAGATTGAGAATCCACACAACTGAGGAATATTGGAGAAAAACGTAGCTTAGAGAAATGAATCAAGAACAGATGACATGTGAGGTGCTTAGTGTGTGAAGATTTGAAGAAAAGCACCTTTGAAGATTTTGTAGTAATCATTTGAATCAAAAAGGGCAGTAAAAGTAACTTTTAATTACCCTGGATGAATAACACGACGAACTGGGAAGTGTAGATATGAAGTTCGTCAGTTTAGATCTTGCATGCCCTAACTTGGCTGAGGAAGACAGCTACGGCGGCGGCGGAGTGAAGAAATCATGACGGTAGCGAAATCTGACAATGACGAGGTCGAGGCAGTGAAGCTCTTCCTCACCGGCGATGATGAAGTAGCGGCGGCGCTAGGGTTTGAGAAGCTCGAGCTGGAGTGAGGTCGAGCGGAGTAAAAGAGAAGTGAGGAAGGGGAGGGGTATTTATAGCCACGGTGAAAAACTGTTCGCCCGAAGAAATTGGACGAACATGCCCCTGACCTTTCTCATTCGCTTGACATGTGTCACCCACGTACTGAGAAGTGGAGATCGTGGGTGAATAGATAAGTATTTTCATGGGATACGGAACGGTTTGAGCGGCAAAGCCGAAAATTTAGATAAGTTAAAAGTTCCGTTCGCAAATTCTTCAGCTGACAAGGACACAGTGAAGATTTTGAACGAGTTTCAAATTGAACGCACATGAAGAATTTGTGAATAGACTGGGTTGAGTTTAGCATAGAGGGGGAAGGTCCGATCACATTCACTTAGCGAAAAAAGCAACTTGAAGAAATAGCAATAAGTGAATCTTTGTAGAGGACATAAACTCATATATATATATAGTCAATGAAAAACTATATATATATATATATATATATATATATATATATATATATATATATATATATATATATATATATATATAGTCAATGAAAAACGACGGAAACAATGAAGACAATGCAAAGTTGAAGAAAATGAACAAGCGAGGAATTTCAAAAGCGAGGTAAAACTCAAATTGAAGATTTCCAACTTTTGGTGGTGGCGTGACCCAATCAGTATAAGAATGATGATTTCAGACACCGCGTACAATTGTCGAGGGGCTCGAGAATCAAATTCTTCATTAATTTCTTCACACTTAGAGTGTTAGTCTTCATTGATTGAAGAAAAATGTTTCTTCATGTGTTGCACATCTAAGTCATCAATTTTTCATAAGTGTTAGGATGAGTGTCCTTTTCAAAGAACATTCAAAGATTCTAAGATATTTAGCTCACACCGCAACTTGCTAAATCTCTTCTCATCCAAGGGCTTTGTGAAGATATCGACTAGCTGTTCTTCAGTCTTCACATGCTCAATAGAAATGTTGCCCTTCAACACATGATCGTGAAGAAAATGATGACGATTCTGAATGTGCTTTGTCTTCGAGTGCTGAACTGGGTTGTGAGCAATCTTGATGGCACTCTCGTTGTCACAGAAGAGAGGCACATTCTTCACGTTGACGCCATAGTCCTTGAGAGTTTGCTCCATCCACAAAGAATCGAGCACAAAGAAGAACCGGCAACAATTTACTCGGCTTGACGATGAAGCGGTGATCTGTGATTCTGTTTCTTCGAGGACCAACAGACAAAGATCGTCTGAGGAAATGGCATGGGCCAGATGTTGACTTGCGGTCCACACGGTCACCAGCATAGTCAGAGTCTGAATATCCAATGAGATCAAAAGCCGAGCCCTTGGGGTACCATAATCCAAGTGTTGGTGTGTGAGCTAGATATCGAAGAATATGCTTCACAGCCTTATGGTGTGATTCCTTCAGTGTAGCTTGAAATCGGGCACACATGCAAACACTAAGCATAATATCTGGCCTAGATGCACATAAGTACAATAAAGAACCAAACATGGAGTGGTATACCTTTTGATCGAAGTTAATACCATTTTCATCAGTGCACAGATGGCCATTTGTGGGCATAGGAATTTTGACGCCTTTGCAATCTTGCATGTCGAATTTCCTCAATACGTCCTTGAGGTATTTCTCCTGAGATATGAATATGCCATTGTGCTGTTGATGAATTTGACAACCTAATAAGAATTTCAATTCTCCCATCATAGACATTTGATATTCTTCACTCATCATATAGGCAAATTCATCATTGTAACGTTGGTCAGTACAGCCAAAGATAATATCACCAACATAAATTTGGCACACAAACAATTCACCATCATAAGATTTAGTGAAAAGAGTAGGATCAAGTGAACCGGGTTTGAAGCCTTTCTTCATGAGGAATTCCTTCAAAGTATCATACCACGCCCGAGGGGCCTGCTTGAGGCCATAGAGGGCCTTATTAAGTCTGAAGGCTTTGTCAGGATTCTTTGGATCTTCAAAACCCGGGGGTTGAGCAACGTATACTTCTTCCTCAAGCTTACCATTGAGGAATGCACTTTTCACATCCATTTGATATAGAGTGATATCATGATGGTTAGCATAAGCAAGTAATATGTGAATAGCCTCAAGTCTAGCAACATGTGCAAAAGTTTCATCGAAATCAATTCCTTCAACCTGTGTGTAGCCTTGAGCTACAAGCCGTGCCTTATTCCTCACCACAAGGCCATTTTCATCTTGCTTGTTGCGGTAGATCCACTTTGTGCCAATGATATTGTGCTTGTGAGGATCTGGACGTTTGACCAGTTCCCAGACGTTGTTGAGCTCGAATTGACGTAATTCTTATTGCATAGCTTGAATCCACTCAGGCTCCAAAAATGCTTCATCTACCTTAGTGGGCTCTGTGATAGAGACAAAAGCAAAGTGCCCACAGAAGTTAGACAAATGTGAAGCTCTTGAGCGTGTGAGAGGACCTGGTGCTTCAATGTCATCGATGATCTTCTCAATTTGCACTTCTTTTGCAACGCGAGGATGAGCTGGTTGTCGTCGAGGAATTTGATCAGCATTTTCTTCAGGTGCCTCAGCTCGACGTTCTTCACGTTCTGGAATGAATTCTTCAGCAGATTCTTCGGTAGGGATGACATCCTCAGTAGCCTTGAACTTGATAGTTTCCTCAGGTGCTGGTTCATCTATCACAGAAGGTAAGTTCTCTCTTTGCGAGCCATTAGTTTCATCGAACCGCACATCTACAGTTTCAACAACCTTGTGGAGAATGTTGTTGAAGACTCTGTAGGTGTGCGAGTCCTTTTCGTAACCAAGCATAAAACCTTCATGTGCTTTCGGTGCAAATTTTGAGTTGTGATGAGGATCTCTAATCCAACATTTAGAACCAAGACTTTGAAATAACTCACATTGGGTTTCTTGTCAGTGAGGAGTTCATAGGCAGTCTTCTTGAAGAATTTTTAAAGATATACTCTGTTGATGATGTGGCACACAGTATCAATTGCATCAATCCAGAAACGATGGGGCGTTTTGTATTCATCAAGCATAGTGCGAGCCATCTCAACAAGAGTCCTGTTCTTGCGCTCCACGACGCCATTCTGTTGAGGAGTATAAGGAGCAGATAACTCATGAGTAATACCTAGTTCATCAAGACCGGAATTCTTGAACTCAGTTCCATTGTCACTTTTGATGTGCTTGATCTTCACACCAAAGTTGGTTGAAGCTCTTGAGGAAAATCGTTTGAAGACTTCCTGCACTTCGTGTTTGTAAGTGACAATATGTACCCATGTGTAACGAGAGTAATCATCAACAATAACAAAGCCATATAGAGATGCATCATTTGTAACTGCAGAATAATGGTTAGGACCGAAGAGATCCATATGAAGCAATTCAAATGGTCGAGTGGTAGTCATGATTGTCTTCGTTGGATGCTTAGCCTTGATCATCTTTCCAGCTTCATAGGCTCCGCATAAGTGATCCTTGAGGAATTAAACATTCTCAATGCCAATTACATGCTTCTTCTTTGCAAGCGTGTGCAAATTCCTCATGCCTGCATGACCAAGTCATCGATGCCATAGCCAGCCTTGTGAAGCTTTTGCAAGTAGGCATACAGCTGGTTGTGGTCCCGTAGAGAAATCAACAATATACAAGTCTCCTCTCCTAAAGCCTTCGAAGACTTTGGAATTGTCAGCTTCCATGATCGCAACACAAGATACTTGCCAAAGACGACAACCATATCGAGATCACAAAGCATTGAGATAGACATGAGGTTGTATCCTAAGGACTCGACAAGCATGACTTTGTCCATGTGTCGATCCTTTGAGATCGCAACCTTACCTAGACCCAATACCTGACTTTTGCCTTTGTAAGCGAAAATGATATGCTTCAGATGCGATGGAGATAAGGGAGCATCCATCAATAGATTCTTGTCACCAGTCACGTGATTTCTACATCCACTATCGAGAACCCACTCAGTAGTTTTGGGTTGATCATCCTGCAGATGAATTAGTGCAGCTTACGAACTCATATACTTCATTAGTGAAGAATATGACATCACAATTCATCAGATCAATTTCATCAAGTAATAGAACAGGTAAAACAATATGAGGAAGTGAGAAATGAAAGTTCATTTCTTCATGATTAGCCTGCGTCCTTTCAAGCATTCTCAGGTCTCTAGCAAATTCTTCAGACGTTTACGCACGTTTGGAGACCTGAACCTGCATAAGAGATTAGTTCTTTTTCTTCACCACCCACATCTGAAGGGGTGGCAAAGAGTTCATCACTCTGCGAGCTCCATACGAGAAAGGTGGCATAGAGGCCAATCCATTTTGTTTCACATAAGAGGAGTTAGGATAAGCATATGAATAAGCAGAGAAATTCTTCGAGGACTTATGAACATAATGGTTTGAAGAATAATGCACATATTCATAGCCCTTAGCTCTTCCCTGCGAAACAGAGGGGTTAGCACGATGATGATCATATGAGGACTTTGATCCATTTGAGGAATTTGATCCGTATGAGGACTTGGATCCATATGAAGAATTTGATCCGGGGTTCCTATTCTTCACTGGTGGTGTCATGATGACATTCACCTGAAGATTTTTGAGACATCTTTTGGGAACCCATATTTTCTTCATAGGTGAACCGTTCCTGCAGTTAGTGCCAACATATCTAGCAAATACTTCACCATTCTGATTTTTGAACAGTTTATAGTTGGAGTCAAATGACTCATCAGAAGAATGAGGAGAATCACATGTAATGCCAGATAGAGTACATGGATCTACTAGAGGTCCCTTTCCAGCAACCCATGAGGTTTTGGGATATTGCTCAGGCTTCCATTATGTCCCATCAGCATTGAGTTTCCTCTCAAAGGAATACCCTCTTTCCTAGGGTTCCTATTGAGGATCTGCTTTTTAAGCACATCACAAAGAGTCTGATACCCTTTGAGGCTTTTGTACATGCCTGTCATGTACAATTCCTTCAGCCCTGCATCATCAGTGATACTAGCAATGTCCTCAGATGAGGAATTAGTGATAGAAGAGACAGTTGAAGAGTTTGTAGTGTTAGAAGCATTTGAACATTCAGGTGAGGAATTAGCAGATTGACGTTCAATGCACTTCAGACATGGAGGAACAAATTCTTCCTGAGCAGTGGTGATTTGTTGAGCAAGTAATGAATCACGCTCCTTCTGAAGATCTTCGTAACTCACTCTTAGCTTCTCAAGATCTTGCTTTCTTTGAATAAATTCACAAGAAAGCTTCTCATGATCATATAAGAGAGTGTTATGATGACCTTGAAGGTTATCAAACCTAGACTGAAGTCTCTGAAGATTTTCAGTTAAGGTTTTAGTGTGATCCATTTCTTCACCCAACAGATCATCACTTTTGTCTAGCATATTTTGAACCTTTTCAAAAGCCTTTTGTTGTTTCACAGCAATCTTAGCAAGTTTAGAGTAGCTGGGCTTGAGGTTTTCATCAGATTCATTCTCACTTGATTCAAAGGAGGTATATTTGAGTACCTTGGCACCCTTTGCCATGAAGCAATAGGTGGGAGCGTAGTCATCATTGCCTTCATCAACCTTGTTGGTGAGGTCATTTTCTTCAGAGTTGAAGATAGACTTGCTGACGAATGCAGTAGCGAGGGCTAGACTCGCCACACCGGACTCGGACTCCTCAGATGCCTCCTCTTCCTCATGTTCCTCAGATTCAGCCTCAGAGTCCATTTCCTTGCCAATTAATGCCCGAGCCTTCTTGGAGCTGCTCTTCTTGTGAGATGAAGAATTTGAGGATTTTGATGATGAGGACTTTGAAGATTTCTTCTTCTTCTTCGCATCATCAGAACTGTAATCCTTGTATTTCTTCTTCTTTGATTCCTTTTCCCACTGAGGACAATCTTGAATGTAGTGACCAGGTTTCTTGCATTTGTGGCAAAGCCTCTTCTTGTAGTCACTGGATGAGGAATCATTGCTCCTTGAGGGTTTTCCAAAGCGACCACGTCTTGAGAAATTCTGAAATTTCTTCACGAGGAGTGCTAGTTCATGGCTCGGTTCTTCAGGATCACCAAGGCTGCTGCCAGAATCTTCATCTTCAGATTCAGACACTACCTTGGCCTTCAGGGCACGTGATCTGCCATAGATCGAACCATAGAGATCTCTCTTTTCAGCAAATTGGAACTCATGAGTATTTAGCCTCTCGAGGATATCAGCGGAATCAAGTGACTTGTAGTCAGCACGCTCTTGTATCATCAGTGCCAGAGTATCAAATGAGGAATCAAGCGATCTCAGCAATTTCTTCACCACCTCATCGTCGGTGATGTCAGTGGCACCAAGTGCTTGAAGCTCATTTGAGATGTCAGTGAGGCGATCGAAGGTTTGTTGAACATTTTCATTGTCGAGTCTTTTGAAGCGGTTGAAGAGATTGCGAAGAACGTCAACTCGAGAGTCACGCTGTGTTGAGACTCCTTCATTGACTTTAGACAGCCTATCCCAGATAAGCTTAGCAGTTTCCAAAGCACTCACTCTTCCATACTATCCTTTGCTCAGATGGCCACATATGATATTCTTCGCTTGAGAATCGAGTTGCTTGAATCTCTTCACATCAGCACCATTCAGAGCAGGTGTGACTGAGGGAACACCATTTTCCACAACATACCAGAGATCGTTATCAATTGCCTCAAGATGGATTCGCATCTTATTCTTCCAGTAGGGGTAGTCCGTCCCATCAAAGGTAGGACACCCAACAGAGACCTTGATCATACCTGCGGTCGACATAACTAAAACTCCAGGCGGTTAAACCAAAATCACACAGAACAAGGGAGTACCTTGCTCTGATACCAATTGAAAGTGCGTTATATCGACTAGAGGGGGGTGAATAGGCGATTTTTATGAACTCTTCACTGAGGAATTTGCGAGTGAGGAAATTCCTTAGCGAAGAACTACTTGGAGTGGAATAAGTACTCAAAAGTAAACATAACAGAACACAAGCATGGTCATCATGATGAAATGAAGACAAGCAGAGAGTACAGAAAGCGTAAACACAAGATAACACAGGATGAAGACAAACAGACTAAAGAAGTTGAACAGAGGAAATTGAGAAAGTCTTCAGTCAAAGTCTTCAAACACAGATATGAACAAGTGCACAACACAGTTATGAGGAAATGAAAGAGTTGAGGAAATCGAACCAGTAAGCTCGGTGAAGACAATGATTTGGTAGACCAGTTCCAACTGCTGTCTCGGTTATGCGTCTGGTTGGAGCGGCTAGGTATTTAAACACGAGGACACGATCCGGACACACAGTCCTCACCGTATTCTCCTTGAGCTAAGGTCACACAGACCTCGCCCAATCACTCGTGGTAAGTCTTCAGGTGACTTCCAAACCTTCACAGACTCGGTCACTCGGCGATCCACAATTCCTCTTGGATGCTCTAGACCATGACGCCTAACCGTCTGGAAGAAGCACAATCTTGAAGGTAACAAGCGTCGGATCCACGAGGATCAATCTCTTCAGTGATGCTCAATCACTTTGGGTTTGTAGGTGTTTGGGTTTGGGTTTTCCTCACTTGATGATTTTCGCTCAAAGTCCTCAAAGGATGGGATGCTCTCAAATGACAAGTGTCAGTTTCTCTCGGAGTAGCCAACCAGCTAGTGGTTGTAGGGGGCGGCTATTTATAGCCTAGGGAGCAACCCGACATGATAAGACATAAATTCCCTTCAATGATATGACCGTTAGGTGGGTAGATAATTTGGTACAGCTGGCACAAGGCACAACAACGGTCGGAAATTTGAGTATCAAATTTCTCAAGGCTATCATGTTCCTCACTGTGTAGGCAATCCGCACTGGCGAATTCCTAACTCCTCAGTCAGAACTAATTCCTCAGAGACCAGAAGAACTTCGTCTCTGTCACTGAAGAATATGACTGAACTATATGAGATTTCCAATGGCTTCACTCGAAAGGATTGGTAGGTGTAGGATTTTGAGTTGAGCATCACATGGAAATTTTTCCTTAGTATTTCCTTGACCCCCTTTAACAGTATGGTGTTTCCTATGACTCAAGAAAGAGAAAATGAAACTACGAAAAAAAGTCTTCATGTTTCATGTTCCTCGAATGAATAGCTTTTTTTACACTTGAAACAGTAGGAGAGGCTCCTACTGTATGTATTAAATTAAGTGACAAAAAGTCTTACAAAGTTATAACCTTACATCCATAGCCATGGCGTAACTAAAGGGGAGGGGGGTGTAAACTAGAAAGGGGGAACAAAAGAATAAAGTTAAAGACTATTTACAAAAGAGGACAAAAAGGGTTGAAGTTTTTCTCCCACTCTGTAACGAAGAAGGGAAAGGTCATCTCTTAACCTAGCCAGCCAGGATGATTTCGAAGGTGAGATCCCTCTGAAATGTTTGTTGTTTCTCTCTTTCCATATGCTCCAAGCAGCCTGTAGGAAGATTTCCATGAACATCGGGCTATTCCATGCAGTTTTCACGTGCACAATCCACTGAAGTCTTGTACCATGTGTTATCCAGTTAATATTAATATGTGACCAACACTCTTGGCTAAATGGACAGGTGAAGAAAAGGTGCTCCAAAGTTTCTTCAATAGGTGAAGTACACAGCAGACAAGTGTGGTTGTCACCAATGTTGTAATGTCTCCTCTTGAGCATGTTTCGTGTGTTTAGTCTATCGGAGAGGAGTAGCCAGCCGAACACTTTTATTTTCATGGTGACCTTAGATTTCCACAGCCACTTGTATGTTTGGTGAGCTCTTATTTCTACGAAGTAATATGAGTAATATTGGCTCATGATGTAATCTCCTTTAGCCCAAATGCATGTCCATTTATCCTCTCCGTGGTCCAAGGTAATCGGAGTCAGCAATTGCTGAAGGTCCATCAACTCTGCATGTGCCTGCGCAGAAAGGGGAAGATGGAAGGTTTCCCCCAACGTGTCAGCCGTTAAAAGTGCCTGGACAGAGACATCTTCATTTTTGGTGAACGAAAAGGCCCCGGGGTGGCTAGAGGCCAGAATATCATCCATCCAAAGATCTTTCCAAAGTAAAGTGGTGCAGCCATCCTGAATTGTGACTTTGGTGATCCCTCTATAAACTGACATGAGCTTTGTGATGTCTCTCCACCAGAAGGAACCACATGCATCCGTTGCATGTGGGATTTTTTATGTGTAATAGGTGTTCCAGATTAATTCCACCCATGGTAGATCCCAATGATTGTAGAACTTGTGAAGATATTTAAGCAACAGGGCATCACTCTGTGTTCTGAGGTCCAATATACCCAATCCACCACAATCCTTCGGTTTACAAATCATGCTCCAAGCAGCCAGAGAGTTACATGTTTCCCCCTGTTCTGTCTTTTTAGTCCAGAGACATTTCCTTCTGATCTTGTCTAAGAGCCCAATAATGGAAATGGGAAGCTTGAGAGTGCATAGAGCAAATATTGTGAGCAAAGTGATCACTTAATTTACTAGAGAAAGCTTTGCTCCGTACGAAATCATGTTTAGGGTAGCTGTTAGGCGGCGCTCCACTTTGCAAACCAAAGGCATTAAATCCTGAACAGATGGTCGAAGAACTTCATTTTTAGGGGTCGACTTTCTCTGTAAATATCAAACTCCTCATAGACTTATAGACCCGTGTACACTCATAAACACATTAGTCCCTTAACCCATAAGTCTTCAATACCCCAAAATCACTAAGGGGCACTAGATGCACTTACACATGTCAACTTTATCCATTAGGCATATCGCGTCTTAGTGGGTTGCTCCGAAAAGTTAATCACATATAGACCATTCTCGACATGCCCAACAAAGGCTACTTTCAGAGTCTTGCTCCACAAGAGGGCCACGGTATCAATATCAAAGAAAGTGGCAAAGCCCATAAGTGCAAGTTGACGAAAGGAAAGTAAGTTGTATGCAAGGGACTCAACAAGCATGACTTTCTCGATCATGAGATCATGAGAAATGACAACCTTGCCGAGATCCAATACCTTAGAATATGATGCATCACCCCACTCGACATTGGTGGGCATAGATGAAACCTTGTGCACGTCCACCACCAAGTCCTTGTTTCCGGTCATATGATTTGTGGCTCCACTATCGAGCAACCATGATCCCGCACCGGAAGCAAATACCTACAAGAGATCAATGCTTGATTTTAGGTACCCATTTTGTAATGGGTACTTTGATGTTAGTAACAAGGGTCTTAGGAACCCAAATAGACCATTCAATGTACTCATAAGGATAACCAACAAATTTGGCATAAACATGCCCATCACTAGCACGACATAACACATAAGAAGGGTTAAAGTCGCCAGCTTTGTTGGAAGGGGTGGCATTGCCCTTCTTGACACCACCACCCTTCACATTGTTCTTCTTCTCCTTAGAAGCACCCTCTCCCTCCTTCACAAAAGTTTGCTTGAGAAGAGGAGGTTGTTTGGCCTTTTCATTCTTCTTCTTATTCTTGGACTTGGGTGCAAACCCGATTCCCTCCTTGCCCACAACTTCCTTTTGATTGCTCAAAAGGTCGTTGAGGTTCTTCTCACCTTGTATGCAAGACACAAGGCCTTTCTCAATTTGCTCCTTCAACTTGGCATTCTCCTCGACAAGATGCACATGCTCACAACATGGGTTAGTAGCATTATCAATTAAAACCATATGAGGAAATGTGGCTTTCTCCTTGGTTAGCTTCACTTGGAGTTGATCATGAGACTCCTTGAGGCTAGCATGAGCACCCTTCAAGGCCTTGTGAGCCTTGTCAAGTATATCAAACTCCTCCTTGAGTCTAGCATGGTCAACCCCAAGTTTGGCCTTCTCGGAATTGAGCACACGAGATACAACAAGAGCATGATCAAGATCTTTCTTTAATTTAGCATGATCATCATTGTGTGACTCCTCAAGAGCCAAACGATGACCACACTCTTCCTCAAGCGCATTAGAGAGATCCGGTATCTCATCGGCATAGTCACGACTATGCCCTTCCATCTTAGAGATGGTTTCTTCGTGAGCCTGATAACCCACAAGTATAGGGAATCACAACAGTTTTCGAGGGTAGAGTATTCAACCCAAATTTATTGATTCGACACAAGGGGAGCCAAAGAATTTCTCAAGTATTAGCAGTTGAGTTGTCAATTCAACCACACATGGATAACTTAATATCTACAGCAAAGTATTTAGTAGCAAAGTAGTATGGAAGTAACGGTAACTGTAAAGTAACTAAGCAAAGAGCAATATGTGAAAAGCTCGTAGGCATTGGATCGGTGATGGAGAATTATGTCGGATGCGATTCCTCATGCAATAGTTATAACATAGGGTGACACAGAACTAGCTCCAATTCATCAATGTAATGTAGGCATGTATTTCGAATATAGTCATACGTGCTTATGGAAAAGAACTTGCATGACATCTTTTTTCCTACCCTCCCGTGGCAGCGGGGTCCTATTGGAAACTAAGGGATATTAAGGCCTCCTTTTAATAGAGTACCGGGCCAAAGCATTAACACATGGTGAATACATGAACTCCTCAAACTACGGTCATCACTGGGAGTGGTCCCAATTATTATCACTTCGGGGTTGCCGGATCATAACACATAGTAGGTGACTATTGACTTGCAAGATAGGATCAAGAACTCACATATATTCATGAAAACATAATAGGTTCAGATCTAAAATCATGGAACTCGGGCCTTAGTGACAAACATTAAGCAAAGCAAAGTCATAGCAACATCAATCTCAGAACATAGTGGATACTAGGGATCAAACCCTAACAAAACTAACTCGATTACATGGTAAATCTCATCCAACCCATCACCGTCCAGCAAGCCTACGATGGAATTACTCATGCACGGCGGTGAGCATCATGAAATTGGTGATGGAGGAAGGCTGATGATGACGATGGCGACGGATTCCCCTCTCCAGAGCCCCGAACGGACTCTAGATCAGCACTCCCGAGAGAGTTTAGGGCTTGGCGGCGGCTCCATATCGTAAAATGAGAAGAATCCTTCTCTCTGATTTTTTTCTCCCCGAACATGAATATATAGAGTTGGAGTTGAGGTCGGTAGAGCACCAGGGGGCCCATGAGGAAGGGGGGTGCGCCCATGGGGGGTAGGCGCGCCACCGCCCTCGTGGACAGGGTGTGGCCCCCCTGGCCTTGATTCTTTCGCCAGTATTTTTTATTAATTCCAAAAATATTCTCCGTGAAGTTTCATGTCATTCCGAGAACTTTTATTTCTGCACAAAAATAACACCATGGCAATTCTGCTGAAAACAGCGTCAGTCCGAGTTAGTTCCATTCAAATCATGCAAGTTAGAGTCCAAAACAAGGGCAAAAGTGTTTTGAGAAGTAGATTCGGAGACGTATCAACTCCCCCGAGCTTAAACCTTTGCTTGTCCTCAAGCAATTAAGTTGACAAACTGAAAGTGATAAAGAAAAACTTTTACAAACTCTGTTTGCTCTTGTTGTTGAAAATATGTAAGCCAACATTCAAGTTTTCAGCAAAGATTATGAACTAACCATATTCACAATAACATTTAGGTCTCACATTTTCTCATATCAATGGCATAATCAACTAGCGAGCAATAATAATAAATCTCGGATGACACCACTTTCTCAAAACAATCATAATATGATATTACAAGATGGTATCTCGCTAGCCCTTTCTGAGACCGCAAAACATACATGCAGAGCACCTCTGAAGATCAAGGACTGACTAAACATTGTAATTCATGGTAAAAGAGATCCAGTCTTAGTCATACCCAATTTAAACCTATAAGAATGCTAGACAACTTGCCTCCACAATGCTCCCCCGATTTGGGCTTCGTTGGCCGTTCGACTAGGCCAGGTCTGGTCAACTGAGCTAACGTGGTCGTCCGATTTTCACTGTCGATGAATTTTCTTTTTACCCTACGATGCTTTTCGTTGTCCAATGACCGTGGGCTCGCCATGGCTTTGTATTGGCTGGGTGAGGCATCCTCATGTGCACAACCTACTCCTCCGGTGCCCATGCACCCAATCCTCTCCTCCCGCATGAACCCTAGCCCCAATCGACAGCCGCCACACCGCTCGCCCCCATGCTTCCTTCCTTCCTCCACTCCTCCATCTCCATCCTCCCACGCCCCCACCCCCGGCATCACCTCATTCCGGATCCCGCCGGATCCGAGATGTGCGGGCGCGGAGGCGAGCTTCTCCGACGGCGGCGACGACCTGCTGGCAAAGGGTGACCCCATGGATCGGTCCTTGAAAAAGAGAGAAGATGAGAGGGCGAGAGAAGGAAGGATAGGAGGGCGAAAGAGAGAGGAAAGAGGAGATGGATCTCCGGATGCGGATCGGTCGGCATTGGCATTCACGGTGAGGTCGGGCGCGACCTAGCGGGGGCGGGGGTCAAGGTCACGGACGTGACTTGGGGTGCTGCGTAGACGTCGAGCGATGGGGACTGCATCCGATGCCAACATGCGGTGAGCTTGACCCAATATCTCCCTCTCCCTCCATGTGGCCTCCTCCCCTCGTCCCTAGATTTGTCCGTGAGGTATGCCATGGTGGCTTGTTCACATAGCCTTTCCTTCCTTTTCTTCTCAGGCAATGAGGCACGAGGATACGTTGCCCCATCTTCTGCAAAGTCCTCCCCTAAGAACATCTACAACACTATATAAACATATATTTTCTTTGTCCATGTGATTATTCAGGAATTTTAGCTCTACGGAGCTACTTCCCTTGATTAGGTTCAGAAAATGGCGGCAACCATTTATTCTTTGTCCATGTGATTATTTGGGGATTTTAGCTCTATGCAGCCATTTCCCTTAATTAGGTTCAGAAATGGCGGCAACCGTTTGTCGAATGGTTGAAGTAGGAAGCCAATTCGGTTAGGATGCATCCAATTATTTTTTACTTCTCAATATGATGATGCGATCATAAAATTATGCATCTGTCTTGCTACATCTCGACTGTATTTTAGTAAGACGCTACAATTTTATAGACTGTGTAAATGGATTGCTTGAGGAATGTGAGATCGTGCCTTAATTTGTACATCCATGTTCTTGCACAGTTTGCAGATTTTGGTCTTTTATGCTAGCTGATTTTCTTAGAGCAAGATATACATTTCTGCAGGTTCTCTTGCCGTTGGCAACAACGGTGAGCATAGGGGAAGCGGTCGCGGTTGCCCGAGGAGCACAACCGCACGGGGGGCTGGTCCTGCTGCCGCCAGAGCAGAGCGGAGGAGGTCGATGCAGGGTCACGCGGCGAGGGTCATGCCAAGACGGGCGTGATGGGGTGACCGGGAGCGCCGCCGTCCAGCAAGAAGAGAAGGCTTCTTTTCTTTCCGTGCCGCCATGCGCCCCTCACCCATGCTCGTCCTCCGGTGAGCCCTCCTCTCTCTTGCCTCCTCCCTCCCCCGCCCTCTTCTCTTCCTAACTGCTCCTCCTCCTCCTCCTCCGATCTCTCCATTTTTAGTTTCTATTTGTGCTCCATTTTAAGTTTCTATTTATGCTTTGATTTGTTGTATAGGATCAATGAAACTTGAAAGAATGTCAATTGTGTAGGATCCAGATTTATATAGTTTTTACGAAAATGTTTTGCCGGCTTGTTCATGGAGGCATTAAGCCAGAGATTTTTCTACATGGCCAACCCGGAACACCTGATGAGAAGAAGCTTTTTTTATTGACCTTGGGTTTAGTATGTCGTGGCAAATTTCTTGTGATAGATACATTATTCTTTGCTGACTTGAGTAATTTTTCACACACAACAGATAAGGATTCTGCATAGCATTCTCTGCCTTAACTGTATTAAATACCTAATATCATAAACAAGTACTCATTCCCACGATTTGTACTATTAGCATCAAGATGGAAGGAAACATCATCTCGACAACATGTTGACTATGATCAGAGGCGTGATATTTTTAGGTTTGCTTTTCCCAATAATCAATTATTTTCTGTCTCAAATCAGTTTTGCGATTAACTAATTATTACCTTCTTTTAGACAGGGGCACAATAAGATATGCTAGCGTGTATGCCCATTTGGGTCATCTTTGGGAGCGAAGGGATGAGCTGGAATCACTAGCATAGATCCTTTTAGTGATGTTAGTTAGCCATCTTTCTCCTCCTTAGCTCCATTTTCTCCTTGGTATTTGTTTTGGTGTAGGTCGGAGCTAAATTTAGCTTTGTCTACATTGAGATGCAGGTTCTTTGATGCATTTTAAAGTGGAACCTCACTTCTCACGGTTTGCCTGAACAATGGTTAGCTTGTTGTACAGTTAAAATCAACAGAACTCATACATTACGCTTGGAGCTGCGTGTTATATGACAGTTCCCTTTCTTATTCTTATCGTCTCATGTTTTGCTAGAGAAAAATCAAGCATGAGACGTGTGTTAGAATGATGGATTTGATTATTAAAAAGAATGATGTAATATATAGAGCACATGGAATGCAGTAGACACATGTTTTCAAACACAGTCTTCCCTTGTTTTTTCATATAAAGGAGCTCAAGTACTTATCATGTGTGCTTGATCAAACCTAAGGTTATTACCAGATTCAGGTTTTTAAAACTACACACAATTTAAAATGCACATGCGTTCATATACAACAAGGATCCACCATTTTTTTGTACATTGGGTTTAAAATTGTTGGCATAGCTGCCATGCAAAATTACTAACAAATATTTTTTAAAGCACACATGGTTTTAAATGCATCTCTATGCCATTTGGCGTCGCCGCCGTCGTAGGGCCACCTCTCGCTGCAGGCATGCCGGTCCGTCCTTGCTGTGCACATCTTCCTCATGGGGCCATGGAACACGTTGAGCGGCGATTACTGAACCCCAAAAAACTAATATGAAGTTAGTTAAATTCAGTTGAAATGAGGAACCTGTAGTGCCGCCTTTGTTCTTGATTATATTCAATTTAAAATGAGGGACCTATAGTGCCATCTCTGTTTCTTGATTAAATTCAGCTGAGAAGAGGAACCATTTTTACGTGCTGCTCATGAAAATTAAATTAGTACTAATACAAATTCATCTATGGTTCTTGTTTATGACTTAGCTATCTTTATGAATTTAGGAGTGATGCTACATGTATTGTCTATCATGAAGAGATGATAACACTGGAGAAGCTGCTTTGTGGGCACTTGTTCTATGTGCGTTGTTTGAGGTCATGGCTAGAGCACCAACATACTTGCCCCACATGTAGAGCTCCCATTGCCCCCCGGGACAATGGACGTGTTGCATCAGCGCGACGACATGGAGCTCAACCCAGAGTTCAGCATGGTGAGCTTCCTTTTGTTGTTCTGTTTTTTGTTTTGCATTTTTGTACTCAACCATTTCTATCAATGAGTGCTACATTCAGCAATTCTACGGTCGATTGCTACATTCGGAAAATATTTTGTATGTGATTACTAACGGAGGAAACCATCTGCAGGCATTGGCGCTCTAGGTTCAGAGGAGAAACAAGTGAGAACGCGAACATGCGCCTAGCAAAACTTGGAGGCCGTTGCTTCAACTACTTCCTTATATGGGAGATCCTTTGCTTATCCTCCAACAAACACCTTGAATAGGTATATTTTTTCATCATTGTTGTTACTTCTATGTAATAGCACGAACGGTAAGCTTTTAGAGATTCCGCTTGGAATACTTTAATATTATCAGAAATTTTGACTTTGGTATTTTATCACAGATCATCAATTTTGCAACTTAGAATTTGTATATACATCACATTCCTAAACTTACACCACTAGGCCAGGCCATTCAAGGTTCATGCAAGCCTCGCTGCTACTACAGTTTGGTTCTTAGCTATGCATGCGACTATTCTAATCGACAAGACAGAAACCTATGGGAGGAATCAAAGGCACACATCTAACCTACGGTAAATGAGCTAACACGTCGAGCCACTACCAGATTCCCGCCCTTCCCTATACATGTGGGCCCATCCATGAGGTATTAACCAGCCCCATGGACAGAGTCAAAACCCATTGCAAAGGTGACCTCATGCTGAAGGTTACCAAACAAAGCATCATGTTTCTCTATGAGTGTGTGATAAGATGATATGAACCCCTTTGTGGCTTTGTGTATGTGTTCAAATTGAAGTACACTGATGGTGCAAAGAACCATTTGTTCCTTATGTCCGGAATGGCATGTTCCTCTGGTTGCTTCCGATAAGAAAAGTAAGGCTGAGGTTGAGGCAATTCTTTGGTCACTCATAGGGGGAAATGGGCTTACTACTCTCTCAATTATTCTTTCTATAAAATAATAGATGCACACGGTTTGCAGTTTGCATAGAAACCCTTCATGAACAGAGGAATCCTTCCAAAATGTTACTATTCAGGTGTATACCCTAACAATATTAGGCATTCACATTGTCCTTTGCTTTGTTCGTTCATACTACATTAGTTTTTTTTCAGTTATAGCCGGTTTTATTTCTGATTCGAACCCATCCATTTGTCTTATTTTCATTTGTTTCTTACAAATTCTTTCTGATAAGAAGATGTTGTCTTTCAGTTGTATATTTGTTCTCTTGTTTTCATTTGTTTCTCATGCAAGGGTTCTCTCAAAAATTATTTTTGTAGGCAAGTCGAAACTGAAAAGGTGATCTGGGACAAGTGGAAGGAGGGAAGCGGGGCGTAAGATCAATAATAACTTACCTCCGCTCTGACAAGAGCATGCTCGTTCCGACCTTTTCTTACTAAAAGTAATTTATCTGTAGCAAGTGTTTCCATTGGAACTATCGAATTCAAACTCCTAGATGTCCATGTCTGGTTGTAGGACTTTGTCCTGGCAGAGATACCCCCTGTGTCACCTTTGTGAATTCTTTCACAGTTATGTAAAGTGCTGCTGATTTTAACAAAATCTCTCTGTCCAAAAAACAATATAATTCAAGCTCCCAGAAGAGCTTGTTCATTCAGACCTTTACTTTCATTATAACTATAGCAGTGACCTGTTTTATTTGTCTATGTATAGATCATATGCATAAATAGTTGAAAATGGTGTCAGAATGGTGTATTTTCAGCTAATTCTTACAATACGCCTAAATGATCTCTAAAAATTACAAGATACTAAGGGAACAAAATTGTTTCAAAACACTCTGTGTTTGAATTTGGACCTTGCACAATTTGGTTCTATGTTAATCGAATAAGATAACAAAATATGCATGCTCAAGTATATATAATATTCCCTCCATTTCTAAATATTTGTCTTTCTAGACATTTCAAATGGACTACCACATACGAATGTATGTAGACATATTTTAGAGTGTATATTCACTCATTTTTCTCCGTATGTAGTCACTTGTTGAAATATTTAGAAAGACAAATATTTAGGAACAGAGGGAGTATATTTGCAAAGATAAACTATACTTCATTTTTCGTATTCAAGGGTTTGAATTAGTACCTAAGTTGTTTCTAAAGCCTACTTCTATTATAAGTCAAATATTTTCATAGACTTCAGATTGACATAGTATTTGTGCTTTCTCAAACATAAAGTTATTGAAAAAATGTAAATATTTTCTACGCGCACATAGTTTCGAATGGGGCTATATGTGGCGTTAGATTTGTTACCATATGTGCTTTCCCACAACTAAAACAGCTAAATTTCTTTTCAATGTGAATATGGATTTAGCGTGTCTCTGCGCCATTTGGGGCAACGAGTTTTCAAGCACATATAGAATATATCCTTGAAAAAATGAAACTATCTTCATCGACAACATGGACTTTAGCGGGTCTCTGCGCCATTTGGCGCAACGGGTCAACTAGTATAAATTAATAGTAATGGATGCAAATGACAAAGGTGCTCTCCAACTGGTGCCTTTTAATAAGAGGATGATGACTCAACATAAAAGTAAATAGATAGGCCCTTCGCAGAGGGAAGCAGGGATTTGTAGAGGTGCTAGAGCTTGATTTTGAAATAGAGATAAATAATATTTTGAGCGGCAAACTTTCATTGTCAACATAACAACCGAGAGATCTCGATATCTTTCATGCTACACACATTATAGGCGGTTCCCAAACAGAATGGTAAAGTTTATACTCCTCCACCACCAACAAGCATCAATCCATGGTTTGCTCGAAACAACGAGTGCCTCCAACTAGCAATAGCCCTGGGGGAGTTTTGTTTGCAATTATTTCGATTTGATTTGCTTAGAGCATGGGACTGGGCATTCCGGTGACCAGCCATTTTCTTGTGAGTGAGGAGCGGAGTCCACTCCTCTTGAGAATAACCCGCCTAGCATGGAAGATACAGACAACCCTAGTTGATACATGAGCTCTTCGAGCATGCAAAATAGTCCATTTGAAGGTTTAGAGTTTGGCACATACAAATTTACTTGGAACGGCAGGTAGATACCGCATATAGGAAGGTATAGTGGACTCATATGGAATAACTTTGGGGTTTATGGAAGTGGATGCACAAGCAGTATTCCTGCTTAGTACAAGTGAAGGCTAGAAAAGACTGGGAAGCGACCAGCTAGAGAGCGACAACAGTCATGAACATGCATTAAAACTAATAAACATTGAGTGCAAGCATGAGTAGGATATAATCCACCATGAACATAAATATCGTGAAGGCTATGTTGATTTTGTTTCAACTACATGTGTAAACATGTGCCAAGTCAAGTCACTCGAATCATTCAAAGGAGGATACCACCCTATCATACCACATCACAACCATTTTAATAGCATGTTGGCACACAAGGTAAACCATTATAAACTCCTAGCTAATTCAGCATGGCATAAGCAACTATAATCTCTAATTGTCATTGCAAATATGTTTCATTCGTAATATGCCGAATCAGGAACGATGAACTAATCATATTTACAAAAACAAGAGAGGTCGAGTTCATACCAGTTTCTCTCATCTCAATCAGTCCATCATATATCGTCATTATTTCCTTTCACTTGCACGACCGAACGGTGTGAATAATAATAATAGTGCACGTGCATTGGACTAAGCTGGAATCTGCAAGCATCTGATACAATGGATAAGACAAGGTAATATGGGCTCTTTGTTAAAGCAACAATAATGCATATAAGAGCCACTTCAACATTTTCATCATGGTCTTCTCCTCTCGACCCCCAAAGAAAAGAAAAGAAATAAAACTATTTACACGGGAAAGCTCCCAACAAGCAAAAGAGGAACGAGAAATCTTTTTGTGTTTTGTTTTTAATTATTACTACTACAGGCATGGAAATTAAACTAGCTAAAAGCTATAACTAATTTTTTTTGTTTTTATTAAGGTTTTTCAAACACACTAGAAGAAAGCGAGAAAAAGAAAATAAACTAGCATGGATATTACAATGAAAGAGTATGAGCACCGACAACTGGAATGAGTGTGTGAACATGAATGTAATGTCGGTGAGAAATACGTACTCCCCCAAGCTTAGGCTTTTGGCCTAAGTTGGTACATGCCCATGGATCAAAGTTGTAGTTGGGGTCGTACTGAGACGCATCAACTATTGCCTCATGAGCTGCCGCTTGGAGGCGAGCTGCCTCCGTCCTCCTCTTATACTCGTTCGCCTCCTCCCTGGTTATAATATATCTCCCTTTTTCCTGAAAGTCAAATAAAGTAGGAGCAGGGAGAGCAACATGGAAAGTGCGGCGCCTGTCAAACATTAGTCGCTGTCAAACATTAGTCGGTACTGGAGAGGCTGTTCATTCCTCTCAATAAACTGATGGCGAACCATAGCATCATAATCTAGATAAGAAGGAGGCAATTCCATATCATTTTCATGTATGGGTATCTCAAGAAAATTAGCCACACGGGTTGCATAAATCCCACCAAACAAGTCTCCACTTAAACCATTATTATGCAACCTTCGTGCAACAATGGCCCCCAAGTTATATTGTTATCTCCTAAAACAACACTCTTGAGAACACTAAGATCTGGAACACACATGTGACATGCCTCATCCTTACCGTTTATGCATCTACTTATAAAGAGAGCAAAATAATGTACAGCAGGAAAATGAATGCTCCCTATGGTAGCTTGTGTTATTTCTCTAGATTGCCCCACAGTGATACTAGCAAGAAAATCTTTAAACTCAGATTTGCGAGGTTCACTAGCACTACCCCATTGCGGAAGTTTACAAGCAGTATTAAAATCTTCTAAGTCCATAGTATAAGATTTACCATAGAGATCAAATAGGACAGTGTGAGAATTGCGTGAAGATGTAAATTTGAACCTTCTCACAAAGGAATCAGTTAGGTGATAATACTGAGGGCACTTATCTAGCATGAAGCCCTCGAGTTCAGCATTACGCACATATGCATCAAATTCCTCCTTAATTCCTACTGAGACCATGAAATCTTCTAACGACCATTCACAAGGCTGCACTTGAGCTTCTCTTGGTAGTTCGTGGTCCGGCTCACGTATTGCGGGCCTGGGTCCTTCCTTCCTTGAAGAACCACCTTGGTACATTTTCCTAAACATATTTCTTCCTCTGAAAAATTTCTGAAAATTTTAGTAACTCAATATAAAAGTGAACCAAACTCAACAATATTGATAGCAACTACTCCCACAAGTGCCTAGAGACTATATCATGCATTAGAACTACTTGGGACCAAATAAATTTGACATGCAAGCTCAAGAACAGGGTCACCTAGGCAGCAAAAATTTGCAATGAATAAAGCACTAGAACAAAAACTAATTGGACCATTGGAGGAGTCACATACCGAAGAACAATCCCCCAAAGCAGTTTTGTGAGTGGAGCTTTGAGCAAGGAGATCAAAAATGGCACCAAGATGAGCTAGAACTCGTGCTTGAGCTGGTTGGTGATTTTTTTTGGGAGGAAGAAGAAGTGTGTGGGTGCAGGAATAAGTGGAGGGGGGCCACCAGGGGCCCACGAGGCAGAGGGGCGTGTCCTGGACCCTCATGGCCAAGTGCTTGCTCCCCCTGATGTGTTCTCAGTGCCAGATATTCTCAAATATTCTAGAAAAAAATCATATTTCATTTTCAGGGCATTTGGAGAACTTTTATTTTCGTGGTATTTTTTTTGTTGCAAGGATAATTCAGAAAACAGACAGAAAATACTATTTTTGTTTTGTTTAATCTAAATAACATAAAGTAAAAGAAGGGTACAGAAGGTTGTGCTTTCTAACTTCATCCATCTCATGCTCATCAAAAGGAATCCACTAACAAGGTTGATCAAGTCTTGTTAACAAACTCTTTTCGAATAACATGGAACCGGAGAAATTTCAAATAACACTAGGTTACCTCAACGAGGATATGCACATCGCCAACAATAAGAATATCATATTTCTTCTTGACAGTAGGAAGAGGAAATTCAAAACCTCCAATAGTAATAGTTGAAAATTTTCCAATAGAATTGATGTTGTGGACCTGAGGTTGTTTCCTTGGAAAGTGTACCGTATGCTCATTACCATTAACACGAAAAGTGACATTTCCTTTGTTTCAATCAGTAACAGCCCCTGCAGTATTCAAAAAGGGTCTACTAAGGATAATCGACATACTAACGTCCTCAGGAATATCAAGAATAACAAAGTCCGTTAAAATAGTAACGTTTGCAACCACAACAGGCACATCCTCACAAATACCGACAGGTATAGCAGTTGATTTATCAGCCATTTGCAAAGATATTTCAGTAGGTGTCAACTTATTCAAATCAAGTCTACAATATAAAGAGAGAGGCATAACACTAACAGTGGCTCCAAGATCACATAAAGAAGTTTTAACATAGTTTCTTTTAATGGAGCAGGGTATAGTAGGTACTCCTGGATCTCCAAGTTTCTTTGGTATTCCACCTTTAAAAGTATAATTAGCAAGCATGGTGGAAATTTCAGCTTCCGGTATCTTTCTTTTATTTGTAACAATATCTTTCATATACTTAGCTAAGGATTCATTTTAAGCATATCAGTCAAACGCATACGCAAAAAGATAGGTCTAATCATTTCAGCAAAGCGCTCAAAATCCTCATCATCCTTTTTCTTGGATGGTTTAGGAGGAAAAGGCATGGGATTTTGAACCCATGGTTCTCTTTCTTTACCGTGCTTCCTAGCAACAAAGTCTCTCTTATCATAACGTTGATTTTTTGATTGTGGGTTATCAAGATCAACAACAGGTTCAGTCTCTACGTCATTGTTATTGCTAGGTTGAGCATCAACATGAACATTATCATTAACATTATCACTAGGTTCATGTTCATCACCAGATTGTGTTTCAGCATCAGAAATAGAAATATCATTGGGATTTTCAGGTGTGTCTACAATAGGTTCATTAGAAGCATGCAAAGTCCTATCATTTTTCCTTTTATTCTTTTTAGAAGGACTAGATGCATCAACATTAGTTCTCTGAGAAACTTGCTCAATTCTCTTAGGGTGGCCTTCAGGATACAAAGGTTCCTGGGTCATTTTACCCCTCTAGTCATAACTCTAACAGCATTATCATTCTTCTTATTATTTAATTCATTGAGCAAATCATTTTGAGCTTTAAGCACTTGTTCTACTTGAGTGGTAACCATAGAAGCATGCTTACTAATGAGTTTAAGTTCACCTTTAACTCTAGACATATAATCACTCAAGTGTTCAATCATATAAGCATTACGTTTCAATTGTCTACCAACATAAGCATTAAAGTTTTCTTGTTTAACAATAAAATTATCAAACTCATCTAAGCATTGGCTAGCAGACTTATAGCGAGGAATATCACCTTCATCAAATATATAGAGAGAATTTACCTTTACTACCTGTGTCGGGTTATCAAGACCATGTATTTCTTCAATAGGTGGTAAATTCTTAACATCTTCAGCTTTAATACCTTTTTCTTTCATAGATTTCTTTGCCTCTTGCATATCTTCAGGACTGAGAAATAGAATACCCCTTTTCTTCGGAGTTGGCTTAGGAGTTGGCTTAGGAGTTGGTTCAGGAAGTGTCCAATTATTTTCATTAGTCAACATATTATTCAATGGCAATGCAGCTTGATCAACTGCTCTTTCCATGAAAACACAACTAGCACAACTATGTAGGTGGTCTCTGGAAGCATCAGTTAGTCCATTATAAAAGATATCAAGTATTTCATTTTTCTTGAGAGGATAATCAGGCAAAGAATTAAGTAATTGGAGAAGCCTCCCCCAAGCTTGTGGGAGACTCTCATCTTCAATTTGCACAAAATTGTATATTTCCTTAAAGCAGCTTGTTTCTTATGAGCAGGGAAATATTTAGCAGAGAAGTAATAAATCATATCACAGGGACTACGCACACAACCAGGATTAAGAGAATTAAACCATGTTTTAGCATCACCCTTTAATGAGAACGGAAATAACTTAAGGATATAGTAGTAGCGAGTTTTCTCATCATTAGTGAATAGGGTGGCTATATCATTTAATTTAGTGAGATGTGCCACAACAGTTTCAGATTCATAGCCATAAAAAGGATCAGATTCAACCAAAGTAATTATCTCAGGATCAACAGAGAAATCATAATCCTTATCAGTAATACAGATAGGTGAAGTAGCAAAAGCAGGGTCATATTTCATTCTAGCATTCAAAGATTTTTCTTTCAGCTTAGCTAATAATTTCTTAAGATCATTTCTATCATTGCAAGCAAGAAAGTCTCTAGCAGTTTCTTCATCCATAACATAACCCTCAGGCACAACAGGGAATTCATATCTAGGGGGAGAATCTTCATCATCACTTTCATCAATATTATCAGTTTCAATAATTTCATTCTCTCTAGCCCTAGCAAGTTGTTCATCAAGAAATTCACCTAGTGGCACCGTAGTATCAAGCATAGAAGTAGTTTCATCATAAGCATCATGCATAGCAAAAGTGGCATCATCAATAACATGTGACATATCAGAATTAATAGCAGAAGCAGGTTTAGTCAAAACAGAAGGCGAATCAAGTGCAGAGCTAGATAGCAGTTCCTTACCTCCCCTCGTAGTTGAGGGAAAAATCTTAGTTATTTCGTCTTTCAAGTTCCTCATAGTGACCAGCAGATATAAATCCCAAGTGACTCAAAGAATAGAGCTATGCTCCCCGGCAACAGCACCAGAAAATAGTCTTGATAACCCACAAATATAGGGAATCGCAACAGTTTTTGAGGGTAGAGTATTCAACCCAAATTTATTGATTCGACACAATGGGAGCCAAAGAATATTCTCAAGTATTAGCAGTTGAGTTGTCAATTCAACCACACATGGATAACTTAATATCTGCAGCAAAGTATTTAGTAGCAAAGTAGTATGGACGTAACGGTAACGGTAAAGTAACTAAGCAAAGAGCAATATGTGAAAAGCTCGTAGGCATTGGATCGGTGATGGATAATTATGTCGGATGCGATTCCTCATGAAATAGTTATAACATAGGGTGACACAGAACTAGCTCCAATTCATCAATGTAATGTAGGCATGTATTTCGAATATAGTCATACGTGCTTATGGAAAAGAACTTGCATGACATCTTTTGTCCTACCATCCCGTGGCAGCGGGGTCCTATTGGAAACTAAGGGATATTAAGGCCTCCTTTTAATAGATTACCGGACCAAAGCATTAACACATAGTGAATACATGAACTCCTCAAACTACGGTCATCACCGGGAGTGGTCCCGATTATTGCCACTTCGGGGTTGCCGAATCATAACACATAGTAGGTGACTATAGACTTGCAAGATAGGATTAAGAACTCACATATATTCATGAAAACATAATAGGTTCAGAACTGAAATCATGGCACTCGGGCCCTAGTGACAAGCATTAAGCATAGCAAAGTCATAGCAACATCAATCTCAGAACATAGTGGATACTAGGGATCAAACCCTAACAAAACTAACTCGATTACGTGGTAAATCTCATCCAACCCATCATGGAATTACTCACGCACGGCGGTGAGCATCCTAAAATTGGTGATGGAAGAAGGCTGATGATGATGATGGCGACGGATTCCCCTCTCCGGAGCCCCGAACGGACTCCAGATCAGCCCTCCCGAGAGAGTTTAGGGCTTGGCGGCGGCTCTGTATCGTAAAACACGATGAATCCTTCTCTCTGATTTTTTTCTCCCCGAACGTGAATATATAGAGTTGGAGTTGAGGTCGGTCGAGCACCAGGGGGCCAACGAGGCAGGGGGCACGCCCAAGGGGGGTAGGCGCGCTCCCACCCTCGTGGACAGGGTGTGGGCCCCCTGGTGTTGATTCTTTCACCAGTATTTTTTATTAATTCCAAAAATATTCTCCATGAAGTTTCAGGTCATTCCGAGAACTTTTATTTCTGCACAAAAATAACACCATAGCAATTCTGCTGAAAACAGCGTCAGTCCGGGTTAGTTCCATTCAAATCATGCAAGTTAGAGTCCAAAACAAGGGCAAAAGTGTTTGGAAAAGTAGATACGACGGAGATGTATTAGAGCCTCGATCATGTCATTGGCTTCACCAAGTTGTTCCAAGAGAGCAACAAAGTGCTTCTTGGATTTACCCTTGAGCTTACTCATAAAAGACTCAAATTCATTTTCTTCCTCCTTTGACCCCTCACTTTCATCAATGCAATCCGTCAAGGAAGGATTAGTAGTGATGGTAGTTTTGATGTTGGGGGTTACCTTGTTGGTGGCTTTAGCCATGAGGCACTTGGCGGTGATGTTCCCGTTCGGTGAATCGAAGAGGGACACCCGTGGAGTTGTTGCAATGGCAACGGAGGCCATGGCAACCGTCTCACCGTCTTCATCATCACCATCATCCTCATTGTACTCTTCTTGTGCCACCAACCCCTTGGGAGGAGTCTTCTTGGTGAAGTTGTTCTTGTTGGGGAAGGACTTGGCCTTGTCTTTTCGGATAAGCTTGCGACCATTGTCTTCTCTCTTCTCGTACTCGCAATCCACAACAAAGTGGCTCACATTGCCACAATTATAGCATGTCCTCACATGTTGCTTGCCCATGGCACCACTTGAGTTGTTCTTGTTGAAGTTGGGCCTTGAGTTCTTCTTGCTCCAAAATTGCCGTGAAGCGAGAGCCGTGTGCTCATGATATGCATACTTGGTATCTTTGGGGCAACACTCCTCTTCTTCCTCTTCACCCTCTTCTTCCACACTAGCCTTGGCCTTCAAAGAAAGGTTGGGCTTCTTTGCTCGTTGAGAACACAACACCGCATTATCGGTGGTCTTGTCCAAGATCGTTATTGCAACAAACTCATCCAACACTTCACTTGAGGGCAAGGCGTGGAAGTCCGACCTTTGACGGATGATGGAGGACATGGCCTTATGGTAAGGCATCATGGCCTTGAGAAACTTGCGCTTGATCCAATTGTCATCCGTATCGTTGCTCCCATGATCTCGGAGTGAGACCGCGAGAGTGGTTAATCTCCGGGAAAGCTCTCGAGGTTCTTCATCTTCATTCATTGCAAACCCATCGGCTTCATCTTGCACCACTTCAAGGTTTGAGCGTTGAATGCTTGCGCTTCCCTTGTAAATGGAAACAACATGTTGCCATGCTTCCTTGGCCACGGTGAAAGGTCGGAGATGCGCAATATCTTTGGGTGGAATTGCTTCTTTGAGAATGAAGAGAGCGGACTCGTTGAATTGATGATCCACGGATTCTCTAGGAGTGAAGTTTCTTGGGTCGTGCGGGTAGAAACCTTGCTCAATAATTCTCCAAAGATTAGTAGAACTATGATTTAAATGACATTTAAAGCGATAGACCCAAGAGGCAAAATCCTCATTTTTCACAAGCTTAGGAGGAGGACCAACATGATTCATATGTGTGGAGAGAACCGGTCCTCCATAAGTAATTGGAGGTTCAACATGGGCAAATTAAAGATGCCATTTCCACTTCTACCACTAGGAAAAGGAACTTGTTCACTCGTAGCTTCCTCCTTATTGGAGTTAGCATCCGTCACCTTGTTAGCAGGATCACTGATACGTCTCCAACGTATCTATACTTTTTGATTGTTCCATGCTATTATATTACCCCTTTTGGATGTTTATGGGCTTTATTATACACTTTTATGTCACTTTTGGGACAAACCTATTAACCGGAGGCCCAGCCCATATTGCTGTTTTATTGCCTGTTTCAGTATTTCGAAGAGAAGGAATATCAAACGGAGTCCAAACGAAATGAAACCTTCGGCATCGTGATTTTTTTGGAAGAATATCATCCTGGAGACTTGGAGTTCACGTCAGAAGATCCCTGAAGACTCCACGAGATAGGAGGGCGCGCCCCCCCTACAGGGCTGAGGGTATGTACCAGTAGCCATGTGTTCAATCTCTCTCTCTCTCTCGTGTTCTCTCTATGGCACGATCTTGATGTATCGCGAGCTTTGTTGTTATAGTTAGATCTTATGGTGTTTCTCCCCATCTACTCTCTTGTGATGAATTGAGTTTCCCCTTTGAAGTTATCTTATCGGATTGAGTCTTTTATGAGAACTCTTGATGTATGTCTTGCCGTGCTTATCTGTGGTGACAATGGGATATCATGTGCCACTTGATGTATGTTTCGGTGACCAACTTGCGGGTTTCACCCATGAACCTATGCATAGGGGTTGGCACATGTTCTTGACTCTCTGGTAGAAACTTTGGGGCACTCTTTGAAGTACTTTGTGTTGGTTGGATGAATCTGAGATTGTGTGATGCATATCATATAATCATGCCCATGGATATTTGAGGTGACAATGGAGTATCTAGGTGACATTAGGGTTTTGGTTGATTTGTGTCTTAAGGTGTTATTCTAGTACGAACTCTTTTATAGATCGATCCAAAAGAATAACTTTGAGGTGGTTTCGTACCCTACCATAATCTCTACGTTTGTTCTCCGCTATTAGTGGCTTTGTAGTGACTCTTTGTTGCATGTTGAGGGATTGTTATATGATCTATCTATGTTATTATTGTTTAGAGAACTTGCACTAGTGAAAGTATGAACCCTAGGCCTTGTTTCCTATCATTGCAATACCGTTTACGCTCACTTTTATCATTAGTTACCTTGCTGTTTTATTATTTCAGATTACAAATACCTTTATCTACTATCCATATTGCACTTGTATCACCATCTCTTTGAACTAGTGCACCTATACAATTTACCATTGTATTGGGTGTGTTGGGGACATAAGAGAATCTTTGTTATTTGGTTGCAGGGTTGTTTGAGAGAGACCATCTTCATCCTATGCCTCCTACGGATTGATAAACCTTAGGTCATCCACTTGAGGGAAATTTGCTACTGTCCTACAAACCTGCGCACTTGCAGGCCCTACAACATCTACAAGAATAAGGTTGTGTAGTAGACATCAAGCTCTTTTCTGGCGATGTTGCCGGGGAGGCTAGGTAAGCGGCACTCGCTCACACCCCGTCAACTAAGCTCTTTTCTGGCGTCGTTGCCGGGGAGGTGAGTGCTTGAAGGTATATCTTTAGATCTTGCAATCGAATCTTTTTGTTTCTTGTTTTATCACTAGTTTAGTTTATAAAAGAAAACTACAAAAAAATGGGGTTAAGTTTGTCTCGTACGCTTCGTCTTTTTAATATCTTTCATGAGTTTGATGGAAAGGAAAACTGTGCTCAAGTGCTAGAAGAAGAGTGCATTAAAATGCTTGGTACTAAATCTTTGAATGATGAGCATGATTGCAATGTTGTTAGTATAAACTCCTTGAATATCCATAGTACTAATGATGATTGCACTAGTTATGATGAAAATATCTCTTATGAGCATGTCAACTTTTGTGGAGTGCATGTTTGCATGAACACACCAAATAGAGAAGATATTTATTACAAGAGGCATAAGCATTTAGAAACTAAATAGTTGCAAGAAAGTCTAGATGTGAGTGCTGAAAATTTGAATTTCCTTTGCCGTACTTGTGAACTTTGCAATGAACGTGGTCATTTACATCTCCAATGCAAATTGTTTCATGACCGAATTGTGTCCAAAAATTGTGATGATTTGATTTCCCTTGCACATTATAATGAACTTAGTTTGCTTTTGGGTTATGAAGAGTTGAAACGTTTACTTAAGGACCTTCAAGAATTTGCCCATAAGAAATTCCTTGATATTGATCTAGAAAAGATTTATATGTTTTGTGCGGAGAATTGCATTGAAAATCCTTATATTTCCAATTACCTAAAGAAAATAAAGCAAATGGAAGATGATGAGAATACTAATGAAAGGGAAGAGACTTCCCAATCTCCTCCTATTATTTCTTATGATGAATCATGTAACGAGGAGGAGCTTTCTATTCAACCAATCTCATCAATAAGGAGCTCAAAGAGGAAGGTTGAACTTACACATAATGTGAAGAAGAAAAATAAAAGAAGGAGCAACAAAGGTAGAAAGGTATCCCTCCCAAATGATATTGCCCCTACTACTCATTGTGATGATAATAATTGCTTTACTATTGGTGCTATCCATATTTTTAATGATGAGAGTGATTATGCTTATGATATGAAAGAGCCCAAGCTTGGGGAAGCTATGTTTGATGAGGATGAAATATTTGAGAATATATTTGCTGAAATTAATGTTTATCCCAATCTTGGGGATGCTATGTTTAATGAAGATGATATTTTAGCACCCCAAGTTTTGATATGCAAAGTTGTTATGATGATAGCATGCCTCCTACCTATGATGATTATATTGATGAAAGTGGGTTCGGAAGAGTGTCAACTTTAGGAAGTAGTGATCCCACTATTTTGGAGGATGTTGAATTTTATTGTGATGAATATGAAAGTGGATTTTGAAGAGTGTCAACTTTATTTAGTGATTCCTCTATCTTGGGAGAGGTTTCAATCGATTATGATGAGAACGAAGTTGCTACTTATGGTGATTATTGTGATGAAACTTATGCTATAAAAAGTAGTGATGATTATATTTTCAAATCTTGTCATGATTATGATTACCCTTTTTCTGAACATTACTCTTTTAATATGGAAACATTTTTTAGTGTTCAAGTCTCTTATGATACTCCCACTATTCCGAATGAGAAGAATTTTGCTTATGTGGAGAGTAGTAAATTTTCTATGCTTGTAGATCATGAAAAGAATGCTTTAGGTGCTGGTTAAATTGTTGAATTCATTCATGATGCTACTGAAAATTATTATGAGAGAGGATCATATGCTTCTACATATTGCAATAATATCAAGTTTCCTCTTTATGTGCTTAAAGTTTTGAAGTTATGCTTGTTTTACCTTCCTATGCAAGTTGATTATTGTTCCCATAAGTTGTTTGCTCACAAAATCCCTATGCATAGGAAGTGGGTTAGACTTTAATGTTCTAGTCATATTCTTCATGATGCCCCTTTTTATGTTTCAATTCCTATCTTTCATGTGAGCATCATTGAAATCATCATGCCTAGCTAGGGGTGTTAAACGATAGCACTTGTTGGGAGGCAACCCAATTTTATTTTAGTTTCTTACTTTTTGGTTATGTTTAGTAATAGATAATCTATCTAGCTTCTGGTTAGATGTGTTTTCTTGTTTTAATTAGTGTTTGTGCCAAGTAGAACCTTTGGGAAGACTTGGGTGAAGTCTTTATGGTCATGCTGTAAAAAACAGAAACTTTAGCGCTCACGAGATTAGCTTCAACGTTTTACTGGAGAGTGCTATTTAGTTGGTTCTTTTTGAAGATGATGACTAGACAAATTCCTCAGGTCCACCAATTTATTTTAGAATTTTTGGATTTCCAGAAGTTTGCGTTAGTTACAGATTACTACAGACTGGTCTGTTTTTGACAGATTCTGTTTTCATTGTGTTGTTTGCTTATTTTGATGAATCTATGGCTAGTAAAATAGTTTATAAGCCATAGAGAAGTAGGAATACAGTAGGTTTAACACAAATATAAATAAAGAATGAGTTCATTACAGTACCTTGAAGTGGTTTTTTGTTTTCTTTCTCTAACGGAGCTTACGAGTTTTCTGTTAAGTTTTGTGTTGCGAAGTTTTCAAGTTTTGGGTAAAGATTCGATGGACTATGGAATAAGGAGTGGCAAGAGCCTAATCTTGGGTATTCCCAAGGCAGCCCAAGGTAATATTCAAGGACAACCAAGAGCCTAAGCTTGGGGATGCCCCAGATGGCATCTCCTCCTTCGTCTTCGTTCATCGGTAACTTTACTTGGAGCTATATTTTTATTCACCACGTGATATGTGTTTTGCTTGGAGCGTCATTTTATCTTGTTAGTTTTTGCTTGCTGTTATTTATAATAATGTTTTGCATCTTTGTTTTCAATAAAAATGTCAAGGATAGCCTTTACAATGCTTATTTTGCTAGTATACATGTTGCTGTTTGAAAACAGAAAGTTTACCACTGTTGCAAAAATTCCCTAGAAAAGTCGGAGAATGATATAATGTTGAAACTTTTTGCATAATGAGATCTGATAAATTTACTACAGTGTGAATTATATTTCATAATTTTTGGAGTTAGGGAAGTATTGATACTCTTGCATTCTTTACAGACTGTACTGTTTTGGCAGATTGTTGTTATGTTTGCATATGTTTGCTTGTTTAATCATTCTATTTGATGATAGGAGTATTAAATATGCAGAGGCATTTAGTACGCAATGTTGAATAATAATTTTAGTGATTTGTTACAGTAGAAAATGATAAGGTTTTGCATTGGTTTATACTAACCTATCTCACGAGTTCTTGTTGAGTTTGTTGTGGATGAAGCTTTTGAGAAATAGAGAAACCATGATATGAGAGGAATTAAGGAGACACAAAAGTTCAAGATTGGGGATGCCCAAGGCACCCCAAGATAATATTTCAAGAAGTCTCAAGCATCTAAGCTTGGGGATGCCCCGGTAGGCATCCCACCTTTCTTCTTCAACAACTATCAGTTAGTATCGGTTGAGCCTAAGTTTTGCTTCTTCACATGAGTTGTGCTATCCTTGCAATGTCATTTTATTTTGTTTTGCTTGCTGTTTGAATACAATACCAAGATCTGAAATTCCTTAGTGTTAGAGAGTCTTCACATAGTTGCACAATTATTTAACTACTCATTGATCTTCATTTATATCTTGTTGGAGTAGTTTGTCGTTTGCTCTAGTGCTTCACTTATATCTTTTAGAGCACGGAGGTGGTTTTATTTTGTAGAAATTAATGAACCCTCATGCTTCAATTATATTATTTTGAGAGTCTTAAACAGCATGGTAATTTGAACGAAAACTTTCATAGGAGGTGAACTGGATGCTATGATCAATTTGATACTTGATAATTGTTTTGAGATATGGAGGTAGTGATATTAAAGTCATGCTAGTTGGGTGATTATGAATTTAAAGAATGCTTGTGTTGAAGTTAGCAAATCCCGTAGCATGCACGTATGGTTAAAGTTGTGTAACAAATTTGAAACATGAAGTGTACCTGGCTTGTGCATCCTTATGAGTGGCGGTCGGGGACGAGCGATGGTCTTTTCCTACCAATCTATCCCCCTAGGAGCATGCACGTAGTACTTGAATTTTTTGATGACTCCTAAATTTTTGCAATAAGTATATGAGTTCTTTTCACTAATGTTGAGTCCATGGATTATACACACTTTTACCTTTCCGCCTTTGCTAGCCTCTTCGGTACCGTGCATTGCCCTTTCTCACCTTGAGAGTTGGTGCAAACTTCGCGGTGCATCCAAACCCGTGATACGATACGCTCTATCACACATAAACCTCCTTATATATTCCTCAAAACAGCCACCATACCTACCTATTATGGCATTTCCATAGCCATTCCGAGATATATTGCCATGCAACTTTCCACCGTTCCGTTCATCATCATCATGACATACTTTACTTTTGTCATATTGTCATTGCATGATCATGTAGTTGACATCGTATTTGTGGCAAAGCCACCATGCATTATTTTTCATACATGTCACTCTTGATTCATTTCACCATCCCGGTACACCACCGGAGGCATTCATATAGAGTCATATCTTGTTCTAGTTTCGAGTTGTAATTCATATGTTGTAATCAATAGAAGTGTGATGATCATCATTATTAGAGCATTGCCCAAAGAAAAAAAAGAAAAGAAAAAAAGAAGAAAGGCCAAAAGAAAAAAAGAAAGGCCCAAAAGAAAAATAAAAAAAGAAAATAAAAAGAAAATAAAAAGAAAAAAAGGAAAAAAATAAAAAGGGACAATGCTACTATCTCTTTTTCCACACTTGTGCTTCAAAGTAGCACCATGTCTTTCATATAGTGAGTCTCATATGTTGTCACTTTCATATACTAGTGGGAATTTTTCATTATAGAACTTGGCTTGTATATTCCTACGATGGGCTTCCTCAAATGCCCTAGGTCTTCGTGAGCAAGCAAGTTGGATGCACACCCACTAGTTTTCTTTTGTTGAGCATTCATTTATAGCTCTAGTGCATCCGTTGCATGGCAATCCCTACTCCTCATGTTGACATCAATTGATGGGCATCTCCATAGCCTGTTAATTATCCTCGTCAATGTGAGACTTTATCTTTTTTTGTCTTCTCCACACAATCCCCATCATCATATTCTATTCCACCCATAGTGCTATATCCATGGCTCACGCTCATGTATTGCGTGAAGGTCGAAAAAGTTTGAGATTATTTAAGTATGAAACAATTGCTTGGCTTGTCATTGAGGGTATAGAAGTTGGGAACATCTTTGTGTGACGAAAAGGAAGCATAGCCTAACTATATGATTTTGTAGGGATGAACTTTCTTTTGCCATGTTATTTTGAGAAAACATGATTACTTTGATTAGTATGCTTGAAGTGTTACTATTTCTTTTATCAATATGAACTTTTATTTTGAATCATTTGGATCTGAACATTAATGCCACAATAAAGAAAATTACTTTGAGAATCATGCTAGGTAGCATTCCAGATCAAAAATTCTGTTTTTATCATTTACCTACTCGAGGACGAGCAGGAATTAAGCTTGGGGATGCTTGATACGTCTCCAACGTATTTATAATTTTTGATTGTTCCGTGCTATTATATTACCCCTTTTGGATGTTTATGGGCTTTATTATACACTTTCATATTACTTTTGGGACTAACCTATTAACCGGAGGCCCAACCCATATTGCTTTTTTATTGCCTGTTTCAGTATTTCGAAGAAAAGGAATATCAAACGGAGTCCAAACGGAATGAAACCTTCGGCATCATGATTTTTTGGAAGAATATCATCCTGGAGACTTGGAGTTCACGTCAGAAGATCCCCGAGGAATCCACGAGATAGGAGGGTGCGCCCCCCCCCCCCTCCCCCACTACAGGGCGCGGCCCCCTGTCTCGTGGACCCCTCGAGCACCTCCCGACCGACTTCTTTCGCCTATATAAGCCTACGTACCCTAAAAACATCGAATATCAAGATAGATCAGGAGTTCCTCCGCCGCAAGCCTCTGTAGCCACCAAAAACCTCTCGGGAGTCCGTTCCAGCACCCTGCCAGAGGGGGAACCCATCACCGGTGGCCATCTTCATCATCCCGGCACTCTCCATGATGAGGAGGGAGTAGTTCACCCTCGGGGCTGAGGGTATGTACCAGTAGCTATGTGTTTGATCTCTATCTCTCTCTCGTGTTCTCTCTATGGCATGATCTTGATGTATCGCGAGCTTTGTTATTATAGTTGGATCTTATGGTGTTTCTCCCCCTCTACTCTCCTGTGATGAATTGAGTTTCCCCTTTGAAGTTATCTTATCGGATTGAGTCTTTTATGAGAACTCTTGATGTATGTCTTGCCGTGCTTATCTGTAGTGACAATGGGATATCATGTGCCACTTGATGTATGTTTTGGTGACCAACTTGCGGGTTCCGCCCATGAACCTATGCATAGGGGTTGGAACACATTCTTGACTCTTCGGTAGAAACTTTGGGGCACTCTTTGAAGTACTTTGTGTTGGTTGGATGAATCTGAGATTGTGTGATGCATATCGTATAATCATGCACACGGATACTTGAGGTGACAATGGAGTATCTAGGTGACATTAGGGTTTTGGTTGATTTGTGTCTTAAGGTATTATTCTAGTACGAACTCTTTTATAGATCGATCCGAAAGAATAACTTTGAGGTGGTTCCATACCCTACCATAATCTCTACGTTTGTTCTCCGCTATTAGTGGCTTTGGAGTGACTCTTTGTTGCATGTTGAGGGATTGTTATATGATCTATCTATGTTATTATTGTTGAGAGAACTTGCACTAGTGAAAGTATGAACCCTAGGCCTTGTTTCCTATCATTGCAATACCGTTTACGCTCACTTTTATCGTTAGTTACCTTGCTGTTTTTATTATTTCAGATTACAAGTACCTTTATCTACTATCCATATTGCACTTGTATCACCATCTCTTCGCCGAACTAGTGCACCTATACAATTTACCATTGTATTGGGTGTGTTGGGGACACAAGAGACTCTTTGTTATTTGGTTGCAGGGTTGTTTGAGAGAGACCATCTTCATCCCACGCCTCCTACGAATTGATAAACCTTAGGTCATCCACTTGAGGAAATTTGCTACTGTCCTACAAACCTGTGCACTTGCAGGCCCAACAACGTCTACAAGAAGAAGGTTGTGTAGTAGACATCAATCACCCACTTTCATCGGTGCGGTGGATAATTTAAGGCCTTCTAAAAACTTATTGAACATGCCTTCAACCTCGGTCGTATGGAGGTTTTCAATGTGTCCAAAGCCGCATTGGACTCCTCACGAGAGACCGAGGATCCCCATCGGCCGTAGACGAGAACGGATTCACACCGGAGTGCTCCTCCCCACCGTCTACGATATCAACCATACTCTTCGGATGACAAAGTCCTTAATAAAGAGACGAGGCTCTGATACCAATTGAAAGGATCGATAGTTGACTAGAGGGGGGGAGAATAGGCAACTAGCAATTTTTAGCTTTTCTTTACCAAATTAAACTTTGCATCAAAGTAGGTTGTCTAGATATGCGACTAGGTGAGCAACTTATATGATGCAACAACAACAACAAGCACAGAAGAAAGCAAGGGATACAACACAATATAAGCTTGCACAAGTAAGGTAAGAGATAACCAAGAGTGGAGCTGGTGGAGACGAGGGTGTGTTGCCGAAGTTCCTCCCCTTTGAGAGGAAGTACGTCTCCGTTGGAGCGGTGTGGAGGCACAATGCTCCCCAAAAATCCACTAGGGCCACCGTATTCTGCTCACGCCCTCACACAATGCGAGATGTCGTGATTCCACTATTGGTGCCCTGGAGGCGGTGACCGAACCTTTATAAACAAGGTTGGGGCAATCTCCACAACTTAATCGAAGGCTCCCAACTACACCATGAAGCTTCACCACAATGGAATATGGCTCTGCGGTGACCTCAACCGTCTAGGGTGCTCAAACACCTAAGAGTAACAAGATCCGCAAGGGATTAGTGGGGGGAATCAAATTTCTCTTGGTGGAAGTGTAGATCGGGGCCTTCTCAACCACTCCCTAGAAAATCAACAAGTTTGATTGGCTAGGGAGAGATCAGGCGAAAATGGAGCTTTGAGCAACAATGGAGCTTGGGAAGGGAAGAGGTGGTCTTCTTGGGGAAGAAGACCCCCTTTATATAGTGGGGGAAAAGATGCAACTGTTACCCACCTACTCAGCCCGCGACACGCGGTACTACCGCACACGCTTGCGGTACTACCGCTTGGCGTTGCGGTACTACCGCTCGCGCAACAGTGACCAGATGAGGCCCTGTTGCATATAGCAACGAGCGTTAGAACCGCCAGAGCGGTACTACCGCGCGCCCTTGCGGTACTACCGCAAGGCAGGGCTCAACTGGGCTGGAAAGGCACGGACTAAATAAATTAGGTCCGTGCCTACTTCCGCTAAGTTTAGGACTGTGCAAAAATCCGGCACGGTACTACCGCTGGCAGGGAGCGGTACTACCGCGTGGGGGCGGAAGTAAAAAATTACTTCGGCACGCCCCAGTGTCAGGCCGGAGCTAGTGGTACTACTGCTCATAAGGAGCGGTACTACCGCTGGACCCTGTGGTACTACCACACCCTTGAGCGGTACTACCGCAAGGACGTGCGGTACTACTGCTCCCTTGAGCAGTACTACCGCATGCCACAGACACTCAAGCATTTGAAAGCCTTCATTTTGTAGAGACAAGGGTAAACGACCGGTGCTCCAATGAAGTGAAGGAAAGGTGGTGCAAAGGAACAGATGTGTACTTGTTGACTCCACCCTAACCTTTCCGAAGTGGACCCCCTCTTAATAGTACGGCTTTCCTATGACTCAAATCCACCAAAAAGAAATGTAGAAAACCGCCATCTTTGATAGGCTCCGAGGGGCACCGAGTCTTCTTGTGCCTAGACATGAGATATCTGAAATGCTCAATGCACACGATTAGTCCGCAAAAGCTTTGTCATCAATCACCAAAACCACATAGGGAGAAATACGCCCTTACATGTATCTTCATACCTAGTTCAATCTCATTACCGGCAAGTCTCTTTACTCGTTCCGTAATACATCATCCCGCAACTAACTCATTAGTCACTTTGCTTGCAAGGCTTCTTATGATGTGTAGTACCGAGAGGGCCCAAAGATACCTCTCCGATACTCGGAGTGACAAATCCTAATATCGATCTATGACAACCCATCAAACACCTTCGAGATACCTGTAGAGCATCTTTATAATCACCCATTTATGTTGTGACGTTTGATAGAACATAAGGTATTCCACCGGTATCCGGGAGTTGCATAATCTCATAGTCAAAGGAATACATAGATGACATGAATAAAGGAATAGCAATAAAACTGAACGATCAATATGCTAAGCTAACGGATGGGTCATGGCCATCACTGTTGGATTTCGGGTTCCGGCAGACCCTTGAGGTTCGAACACTGGGGTGCGCGCGGAGATCTCACCCTCTACCTACCTGCACCCCGCCGCCTCGCTAGGATCTAAGCTACGAAAGGAACAACACAAGAGACACAAGGTTTATACTAGTTCGGGCCACCATTGTGGTGTAATACCCTACTCTAGTTTGTGGTGTGGTGGATTGCCTCTTGGGCTGATGGTGATGAACAACACAAGGAAGAACAGCCTCGCGAGGGTCTGTTCTTGGCCGGGGCGATGAACTGCTTGGAGGAGTTCAGTCGCTCTCTCTCTCTCTCTCTCTAAATTGCTTGGCCTCTAGCTCTGTGTATTCAAGCTGCCCCTAGCTCTGTTCTGGATACGGATCGAGCTGCCTCTACCCTGTGGGAGGCTAGTCCTATTTATAGACAGAGGCCCTGGGCCTCTTCCCAAATGTTGAGCGGGAAGGGCGCCAACAATTGGCCATTTTGAAGGGGAACATCTGGTACACCTATCCTGACTAAAGTTGGTCCTCGCCTGTCAAAGGCTCTGGTGGTGACGCCGGCTTGGGCTCCACAATGACTTCCTTCCTGCCGTTGGGCTGGTCTTGGTCTTGTTGCACCAAAATGGACGCCTTTGCTTGATGCTCTCGCCTGCGCTTGCTCCCTTTGCACCAAAGAGGAAAGGACGAAACTGCTGGTCGGGCGCGCCGGGCGCCTCTTGGTCGTCATGGCTTGCGTCATGGGCACCTCGTGAGGTACCCCGCCTTGATCTCTCCGCCTCCTCGTGAGCCAGCCTGATGAGGCCGTGCCTGAGGAAGCTCCCTGTCGTCCGCCCCGCGAGGCTTGGCCCCTCGCGAGGGTCTTGAGATTGTGTTGATGAAGATGGGCCGTGATGGGCCCCCCTTTGAGCCACACTGCAGGCCGCAGGCAGGAAAGTCTAGGGACCCCCGTTCCTAGAACGCCGACAGTAGCCCCCGGGCCCAAGGCGCGCCCAGACTTGGCCGAGCAGAGAAGCGAAAGTGCAAGTGCGAAGCGCCGTGGACCGTAATAGCCTGCGGCCTTGGGCGCCGCATGGCGGTTGATTGGACGTGGGTGCCGTAGCAACCGCGCGAGTTGATAAAGGAGCGGCGTCTGCCTAGGCTTTGCTTCCCTTGCTTTCTTTGGTTACTGCTCAGATCCCCTTTCTTGCGCCTCTCCTTCCTGCCTCCGAAATCTTCAGATCCACTTCGACTGCACGCCCTAGAAAGGCATGGCGCCGTGCCAGACCCCGGCTGGAGCTTGGTACTCGCCTGCCCTGGACTCGCCGAACGTGTCGGAGGCGAGCCTTGCCCGGGTGCGCCAGATGGTGGCGGCGCAAGGCATCGACGGGGCGAAGGTGTTCAAGGCCGGCTCCGTCCTCCCTGAGGGTCAAGGGAGCACCTTCTATCCGCTCTTTGTAAGCGCCATTGTTGCCGGTCTGATGCCTCCCTTTTCCGAGTTCTTCTTCTCTGTCCTCCGCCATTACAAACTACAAGCTCTGCATCTCCACCCCAACTCTGACCTCCTTCTGGCGATATTCGCCTACTATTGTGAGGCTCACGTCGGGGTGCAGCCCTCAGTGGCCCTGCTGCGCCACTATTTCTCCCTCCGGACCTCTCGTGGTTCCATCTCTGCGTGTGCGAGCTTCGTCGCGTACGGTAGCTCCATCGCCATTTCGAACCCCGGGAAGAGGATTGAGGGCTTCAGGAGCAAGTGGGTCTTGGTAGATGTTGGGCGCATCCACCCTCGGCTAATCTTGCCCACGGAGCACCCCACGCACTCCGACGATTGGTCTCGAGTGGAGCTCGTGGACCCCCGCGCGAGGCCGGTGTTGGAGAAGATGGACATGGATCTGAGGCCGGCCAGCATGGCGGCGGCGAAGCTGACCGGCGCGTCGCTGCTGAGGGAATTCCTGGAGCACCAGCTGGCTCCGCTTCGTCAGTACCCACTTCCGATGTGGAGGCCCCACCCGAGCCCCGCGGTCTTGGCCGACGAAGACCTGGCCGCGGTTCTCCAATCTTTGGTCGGGGGCGATGTGGCGAGGTTGGAGGGCGCTCCTACGCCCCTGTTCCTCCGCGACGACTGGGAGCAGGTAGTGGAGTCCATGCCCATCTTCAACGGGGACGGCCCGTGCCCGCGGAGGTTCCCGAGGACCCGGTGGACGTGTCCTCCGGTGACTCCAGCGAGGAGAAGGGAGAAGGGGAGCGGGAAAGTGGGCTCGACTCCGAGGCGACCGATGGAGAGTTGAGGGCTCCCCTCCCTCGGCGCAAGTCCCGCGTTCTCCGCCTCTCACCGAGCGACGACGACGACGAGGATGATGACGAGCAGGGCGGCGGGAGCTTGCCCCCGATCCCGAAGAAGGATAGGACCGGGCTGATCCCCGCGGGTCTGCCTCGCCCCGAGGCGATCCGCAGCGCGCCTTTCCGCTCCCGAGCTCCTTGAGGCTGATCCTTGCAGCCGGCTCTCGTGCTTCAAGTATGGCGGAGGTTGCTCGAGCCATGAGCGACGACCAATAAGTGCTCGATTCCTATCTTATTTCTTGTTTTTTCACGAGGCTTGACATATGTATCTCTTGGCTAGGCTGGCGCCCGCGGCAAAGAAACCGAAGGGATCTCCTGAGGTTCCGTCTGGGGCAGCGCCTCTGCCCACGAAAGAAGGTGACCGCAATGCACGGGCCTCTCCTGCCTGGTCGTCCTCACGAGGCCTGGCTGAGCTGGCCGGGCGAAGCTCAGCCCCCACGGCCCAAGCGGCTCCTCGAGGTTCCTTGCACGATGCCGCCACCACAGCCGTTGGGGTGCAGCAGAGCTCCGCTCTCGGGATCTTGTGGTCACGCTTGCCGCCTTCTCCTCCTACTCCCACCGATTGCTGTCTCCGACTCCTCCTACCATTCGGATCGTCTTTGCCGAATCGGACCGGCTTGGCAGGATATTTTGGTGCCGACCCGCCTAGTGGCCGGGCGCTTGGAGCTGGCACGGCTGGATTCGCCCGACGCTCGATCTGGCGGCGCTGGTCCAGGCCTCGACGGCTTGCGACGAGGAGAAGCAGGCCGTCCTTGGGGCAAAAGCTGCTCACGACGCCGCCTTGGGGGAGGTAGCCGATGTTCGAGGTCGTTGCAAGGCGCTGGGGAGCGAGCTGCAGGGCCTGCGGGACCAGCTCGCCAAGGAGGCCCGCCTTCGCCAAGAGCAGGAGGAAGGCATGAAAGCTCGCGAGGTGGCCGTCAAGGATCGGGACGCCAAGCTCAAGAAGCGCCGTGAACGCCTAGGCGTGCTGGAGCAAGAGTTGGAGGCGAGGAAGGTCGAGCTGGACGGCAAGGCACGGGTCCTTGCCGAGGATCGCGTGGCCTTCACGGAGATGGAGGTGAAGGCTCGCACCTTGCTGAGGGAGCTTTACGATAGCGGCCTGGAGAGCCCGCTGGCCGGCGCAGAGGACGGCCCCGCCAAGCTGCTTCCCTTCCTGGTTCACGCTCTTGAAGATGTCGCCCTTGGCCTTGGCCCTACGACTGAGGTCGAGGCGCGTGTCTTGTCTTCTGCAGCGCTAACGTGGGTCCTCGCCCACGTCTACCTTCGCGATCCCAACGTTGACGTCGACAGCCTGCTGGAGCCAGCGAGCGGCGAGCTTGCTACTGCCGCTGCTGAGGCCGTGAAGGTTCGTGTGGAGGCTCTGCTGGGGAAGTTCCGGGCCTTCAGCACCAAGCCGAAGCAGGGCGCTGCCAACCCTGCGGCTCCACAAGGCGAACCCGCTCCGCGCAGCTCCACCACCGACAAGTGACTCTGTTGTGGCTCCTATTCTGCTTTTAATTCCTGCACATGTATCATGCCTCGGGGAGGCGTTTAAACTTGCATTTGGCGTTGTGATAACAGTTATGGACTGTAATATTTGCTTTTGAATTCCTTGAAATTTGCGCTTTTCCTTCCTACTTGCTTATGTTCTACGCCGGCAGAGCCCGGCCCCGCGCATACCTCAGCCGCCGTTAGCCCCGACCGGAAACCAGGACGGGACCAAGGAGTGAGGGGCTACGTGACAAGTTAGGCTCCTGAGTCGCGATGCTCAGGAGTCCCCCTTGGTGCACGAACAACAAGTAGGGAGGTGAGATGTGGGTGGATCTACCGTTCTACGTCTGCAGAGCCCGGCCCCGCGCATACCTCAACCGCTGTTAGCCTTTCGGAACTAAGGAGTGAGGGGTTACGTGACCAGTTAGGCTCCTGGGTCGTGATGCTCAGGAGTCCCCCTTGACGCTCAAACGGCCTTCGTACCTTGGCTCCGCTCGGGGAGGGCGTCTGACGAACCAGGCCCGAGGGGCCTGGCTGGGTGGCGTGCGCCTGGGCGTGACTCAGGCGCAGCCCATGTGCCCAGCCCCCTCGCGCGGCACTCCCGAGGGGAGGCGTTGCGACGAGGCCAGACACTGAGCTCTGGGCTCCCTGAGGTTGATGCAGCCCGGGGGCCACCCTCAGTTGTTTATCACTAGCACGGAGCATAGCACTTCTGTATGTGTACGGTCATAGCCGCTCCTCGGCAGTGTCCACCCGGTAGCTGAGCATGGTGCTTCCACTGGTGCGTGGGAGGGGCTCCCCTCCGGGAGGAGCCAGGCGTGTCTGACCCATACGACACGTGGCTGGCACGGTAGGGCCTGGCGAGGTGTATCTGGGCACCCGTGAGCCAGCGCGGGACTCACGGGGCCCTACCTCAAGGCGGGTTGCGCCTGGCACTGGGCCTTATCTTGTGATATGTTCCTGCAGATTTGGTTAGATGCCGGCGCTCTACGTCCTCGGGTCCCGGCCCTCGAGCTGGTCTCGGTAGCCATTTGGTATGCTGTGTCGCGATGCCGTGGACAAGGCCAGAGGGTGAGGGCTGGAGAGCGAGTAGGAGCCCTGAGTCGCGATGCTCAGGTACCCCCCTTTTAACATGCAAGTGGTCGACATGAACGAATAAAAGGCGCCATGGATCGGCAACAAATAACAAGCATGATGGGTCGAACGCATGACCCGAAATAAACGCAAGAGGGACACATGCCGCCGGGTCTGGCCCGAGCGACTTGGGGATGATGCAGCCCGAAGGGCGCCCCCAACAAGATAAGCTAGGAACATGAAGTAAAAGGATACACGCCGCAGGACGGACCCACGCTGCCCGGGAATAATGCAGCCTGGGGCGCTCGGTGGAAATGAAACTTGAAAGATGTCACTGATAGCGTTGAAGACGAAAGGGTGTTGGTGCAGCAGACTCGGTGGGCTGCGGGATCCGATCCTCACGAGCCCCTGTGCTCGGGGGCCTCGGGAGGCTCCGAGGCGCCGGTGGCTCCTCGTGGACCATCTCCATCTCTGCCAAGGCTGCGAACGCCTGGCCTCTTGAGCCTGTGGATGCTCCTCATGAGGCTGGCGGCGTGGCAGCAGCGTTCGGCAAGCCGTAAGGCATGCGAACGTAGCTGTGGGTGGACCTTCGCAGCGCGCCCACGCGAGAGGGCCAGAGGCGCCGAGAGGCGGCTCGGTTGAGCCCTGGTATGTCGATGCAGACGCGCAGCCCACCATCCTCGCTGGATGGGGAGCTGCGGCAGTGTGGGCGGCTGCCACTCATGACTCTTGACTCCTGCAGCTCCTGAATGATCTTGCTGACGAACTCCTGAGGGTTCGGCCCTCCTTGCCTTGCTCCTTCTTGAGGGAAACGTGCTTCGAAACACGCCTCCAAGTGGTGCCCAAGCGCCTTCCTCGTGACCTTAGCAAGGTCGGTGGCCCTCCAGGGGGGAGCCCCCGAGCCCTGCCTGAGGAGGGCACCGGGCGCGCTTTCCTATGCGATAGAAGGAGGTTCCCCCTGAGCAGGCGCGGACCCTGAGGGGCCTGCCTCCTGAGGGGTCGGGCCGGACGATGTCTTCTTCTTCTTGGGGGCGGTCTCGGGAAGCCTCCTGCTTCCGCGATCCCGGTCTTCCAGTGATGCGCCTGAAAGGCTCACTCCAGGGAGCACACCGCTCTTCGCAGGGCACCGTGATGACTCCGCCACTTCCTAGCATCTTGAGGACGTTGTAGCCATGGTGGGTTACGGCCATGAACTTGGCCAGCGCTGGTGTCGGTGTCAAAACCGGCGGATCTCGGGTAGGGGGTCCCGAACTGTGCGTCTAGGCGGATGGTAACAGGAGACAAGGGACACGATGTTTTTACCCAGGTTCGGGCCCTCTCGATGGAGGTAATACCCTACTCCTGCTTGATTAATATTGATGATATGGGTAGTACAAGAGTAGATCTACCACGAGATCGTAGAGGCTAAACCCTAGAAACTAGCCTATGGTATGATTGCTGTTCGTCCTACGGACTAAAACCCTTCGGTTTATATAGACACCGAATAGGGTTAGGGTTACACAGTCGGTTACAATGGTAGGAAATCTACATATCCGTATCGCCAAGCTTGCCTTCCACGCCAAGGAAAGTCCCATCCGGACACGGGACGAAGTCTTCAATCTTGTATCTTCATAGTCCAGGAGTCCGGCCAACGGTGATAGTTCGGCTATCCGGACACCCCCTAGTCCAGGACTCCCTCAGTAGCCCCTGAACCAGGCTTCAATGACGACGAGTCCGGCGCGCATATTATCTTCGGCATTGCAAGGCGGGTTCCTCCTCCGAATACTTCATAGAAGATTTTGAACACAAGGATAGTGTCCGGCTCTGCAAAACAAGTTCCACATACTAACGTAGAGAGAATAACTTTTGCACAGATCTACTGACGTATTCTGCGGCGTGACATCACACCACGGCCAGGCCTTTATACGAATAGTTTTTATTGTCCACCTCAGCGCGTTTAGCGAGGTGGTTTCCTTAGCACGTCTTATCAAAGCGGAGATCATGCCCCCTTATTCTGGGATTCTCATCAGTACGGACGTGGGTAACCCAACCGGGCCATCGATTATGGCGCTTGGGAGATAAGCGAGTTTTACCAGGCTGGCGGGGGACGCATAGCTTCGTCCATCCATATAAGGGGATAAGGATCCACCTTTTCACCTACGCCTTCTTCCTCCTTTGCTCATCCATTTCACAAGACTCGAGCTCCAGCGCCTAAGTCCGCACACCCCACCTCAACCTTCTCCAACTATGTCCGGAGGCGGGAGGCGGTGGATGGCCTCCTCCGTCACGGAGGGCACATCAAAAGCTGCGGAAGGCGGATATTTGTCCAGCAACATCGCGCACCGGCTACCCGATGAGGGGCAGCTCATTCCCACCCCCGGGCCCCATGAGAGCGTGGTGTTCCTCACCCACTTCCTCCGCGGACTAGGTTTTCCACTTCACCCATTTGTCCGGGGGCTCATGTTCTACTACGGCCTGGATTTCCACGATCTGGCCCCAAACTTCATCGTCAACATCTCGGCGGTTATCGTCGTGTGCGAGGCCTTCCTCTGCATCCAGCCCCACTTCGGCTTATGGCTGAAGATCTTCAATGTCAGGCCGAAGGTAGTGGGCGGCCGCCAAGTAGAGTGCGGAGGCGCCATGGTTGGCAAGATGGCCAAAGTCCTATGGCTCGAGGGCTCCTTTGTGGAGACCATAAAGGGGTGGCAATCGGGTGGTTCTACATCACCGAGCAGCGACTCTCAATGGGCGGCCCCACAATTCTGATTCTGCTTCCCCACAGCTCACATCATGGAAAGAGATGGGCACGACGTGGGGGATTCGGACGAGCTGTCCGGACTCCAAACCTGCGTCCAAACCTGGTGGACAAGAATCTCGGGCTTGTCAATGTAGTCCAGTGATGCTCATCCGCCGGATTCTCCCATGCCAACAACGGGCCTTCAAATTGTGGGAGTTCGATCCGCACAGCACCCAACTCTGAAAAGGCTCTTCGACACTACGTGCGAAGATGCCCGGAAGGTCTTAGATGCAAGGCGTAAAGGCTCCCACATCCGCCATCAAGATCGCGGATTCAGCTCGCAGCGTCAAGCCAACGAGGTAAGTTATTTTACCCTTTATGGGACTCTTGTTTTTCATAGATTGACTCTACGTGGGATCTAAAACTCCCTAACCTTTGACAGGACTGGCTGAAGACGTCCGAACAGATTAACTGTCCGGCCCCTTTGCCAGAAGACCCAACGGATGCCCGATTGACGGGGCTGCTGGCTCCGGCACCTCATGTGGTGCCGGAGAAGAAGGCCACGGGAACTCGAAAGAGCTCCCGGCGCCAGGGGCTGTCGGACTCATCGCCCGACAACCCTGAGGCGGAATCCTCCTCTGAGGAAGAGGAGGAGGAAAAAGCCTCTCCCAGTGAAGAGAGAAGAAAAGGAAGGCCGCCCCAACTGGGGAGGCCGGAGGGTCCAAGAAGGGAAGGACCCTTCCTCCGGACTTCTCCACCAACACCGACAACGACGAGGAGGAGTGGCCAACAAGGGCCAAGCCCCTGGCGAGATCGTAAGTGTCCGGATACCCATGGCTTTTTTTTCATTGCATAGTGTTCTCTAATGCCGAACAATCATGCAGCCCGCCCAAGGACGAGCTCGCCCGCTTGCCGAGCGGGTCTCGAGTTCGCCGGAAGTGGAGAGTACTTCACTTCCGGCCGCCTCCTCACCTCACGCTGGGACGACATCGAGGTGGGGCCCCAAAGGGGCCTGGTCAAGAGGAGGTGGCGCAGGAGGCGCCACAAGGCAACCTCCCGGACTCGAGTAGCGAGGGAGCGAGACCCCTGTGGGCTGTAAGCCCGACCTCGTCCGGACTCCATACCGGAACCTTCAGCGTTCCAAGTCCTAAGCGCCCCTTCGTAGGAAGGGTAAGACGCCGGTGTTCTCCGGCCCAACCGGAGGCACCGGATAGCTTCGGAGGCGCTTAACGACGCCTCCATCAACGAGGAGCACCGCCTTTGTTATGAGTGTGGTGATCCGAGAAGTTCGATCCGCCAAGAGCGGGCCGATCGAAGCCTGTACCAGCCTTCTAACAGGCTTTGAGGTAAGCTTAGAATATGTAAAAATATTACCGCATAGACAGTAGCCCACGATGCTTAGTTCGGTGTTAGGAAAGAAAAGCCGGACTAAGGATCTAAAAAGATATCTGTGGAGTCTAACATAAGTATGTCAATATGGGAATGCAGGCTGCGCTGCTGACCTCTTCCGCCTTGGCTGGAGGTCAATGCATTGAAGCGAGCCTCAGCGGTCCGAGAACGAGCTCGGCCTTGCCAAGAAGCAGCTCGAGGACAAGGAAGGTAAGTAATACCTTATTAAAGAAATACCTTATAGAAAGGATTCGGTTGCAAAAAATGACAGGAATAACGTGGGTATTGTAGGGGCCACAAACGAGGTGGCGACCACTGAAGGAAGCGGTGTCATGGTCGAAACAAAGCTCATGAGCGCACCGAGCGAGAGAAGCAGGAGGAGCGGGTGGCGGAGGTGTGGCAAGAGCTCCGTGCTCGTGGAAAAACACGAGAGTTTGGAGCGTGACTCAAGACTCGAGAGTCCGAGCTCGCCTCGGCTCTTGAGAGTGCCAAAGCCGCTAAGGCCGAAGCCCAAAAAGCCCTCCAAGAAATCGAATCATTAAAGAAGATAGCGGCGGGTAAGGCATTCTTTATGCAAAGCAAGCATGTGAAAGTGAATTACCTATTACTTACCCAGATTCGGAGCTCCCCAGGAGCATTCACAGATCTGCCCGTGGTGTCCGATGCTGCTGCGTTCTACCGCGCCAAGGAGGGAGCTCGACGGAGAAGGTGTTACGGTCTCGGTATCTGAGGCCGAACGTCCGTGCCCTGAGCGACCAGTGAAGCAGCTGGTCGAGCTCCACAAGGTCGCCGAACAGGCCATGAAGGGCCTCATAGTTCGGCTGTGGCCATTGGAAGCCATGCACAGGAGCTACTTTGGGCTAGTGCAGCTGACTGGTGGGCCTTTGTCCATGGATTGAAGTCATCAAGCGCTCCGTCTGCATTGAAGGTGCCCGTCGGGCCCTTGCCCGTGCTAAAGTGCACTGGGGCAAGCTGGATGCGGAGAAGCTCGTGACGGACGGGCCACCGAAGGGCAAGGATCATAGCAAGCCCGAAATGTACTATGAGGGCGTCCTGAAGGGTGCCCGCCGTATAGCGGATGAGTGCTCCAAAGATGTAATTTTTGAATAGACTCGCATTTGCTATCATGTACGCTGAAAACTTGTTCATATGCGCTAAGCAACGCTTGTTAATTTAAAATATTACCTTACAGGCGGCCGTTTATCAAATTTGAGAGATGGCAAGTCGTTGGCTTCAACCCCATGCCACGAGTCTTTGGGGTGTTCGGGATAAACTTGAGCGCTCTTGTTCCCATTCTTGGGTCCATCGAGGGAGGCGCTCAACGCAACGAACAAGGCAACCGGACTTATAGTGCTTGAACACTCTCACTTAGCCATAGAATTCTATAATTTTAAATTTCGGCGAAGCCCCTAGTATTCGGAAGACCGAGTTCGGGGCGCTATCCACGCCTTGGCCAGACAATGCCGACTCCTCGCTCTAAGCGGCATAAGTCTTTAGGGACCCAAAAAAACCTCTCGAACAGCGACCGACTCTCGCCCTATCATGACGGTCAGTTTTAGCTTTCTCCACTGAGGTGCTCAACCCAGCTCAACCGGGGCACAATCGCAGTGGTTCTCCCAGTGCTACCTTAGCCGATATAATGGGACGTAAGGTACCAAAACATGGGAGCCGGGCAAACCCAACTATTGACCCAAGACATGATTCGGAGCCGATGCATATAATGCTATGAGTTCGGGGTGCCGCACTTGTGAAAGTGTTCGGACTTGTCACACCATGTTTTTGGGGTACATAAGCCCCTGGTGTATTGGCCGTACCAAATTGTACGGTTGTGCAATGTCATAAATGAACATATATAATGGGGAAGAATGCAATAATAGGCAAGAGCTATATATTGGTTATTAAAAAGAAACTGCAAATAAAAGCAGAACCATACAAATTGTGCGATAAGCAAGGGATGGGACTATTTAACATGTCCCCCTCGAGGGGGTAAGTCGTGGATGGTATGTAAAACAGGTATAATGCTCGTAGTAGAGACCACTGGACACTCGGCGTAGCTTTCTGTTTCCTGGCTGTTGCATCGTGAGTTCGGGCGCGAATGCGGACAGGGGCTTCTAGAGGACAGAGTCCCGAAAGTAAGAAAAAGAAAAAGAAAAGAATGACACAATCGGGGCCCACAGTGCGGTTGAGCCGCATGCGGGCATGCCGTGGTCGTGCCCCTCCCTTATGCCCATGGTATCTCCAGAGCGTAGTTATGTACGCGTAATCGGCTTTGCAATTTCGCGAGGGCTGGGGTTGGGGCGGATTGCTGTGGCGATGCTTGGATCGTGCCAAGCGGTCTTGTTGTAGGTTACTCGGTAGCGCTGGCGGTGTCCGGACGTTTAGTGGTCGGACTCGAGAATTGCTGTGAGAGGCTGCCTTGCACCTCCGCCGCGAGGGCCGCCGTGTGCTCCTCCGTTCGGAGAGAGCGTTCGGTGTTTCCATTGACCGTGATTACTCCTCTAGGGCCTGGCATCCTGAGCTTGAGGTATGCGTAGTGCGGCACCGCATTGAACTTTGCAAATGCGGTTCGTCCGAAAGCGATGCATGATAGCCGCTGCGAACGGGACTATGTCGAAGATTAACTCTTCGCCGGAAGTTATCCGGGATCCAAGACCACTTCGAGTGTAACTGAGCCTGTACAATTGGCCTCTACACCCGGTATGACGCCTTTAAAGGTCGGCTTTGTGGGTTTAATCCTTGAGGAGTCTATGCCCATTTTGCGCACTGTATCCTGATAAAGCAGGTCCAGGCTGCTACCGCCGTCCATCAGGACTCTAGTGAGGTGAAATCCATCAATAATTGGGTCAAGAACCAATGCGGTGAAACCGCCGTGACGGATGCTAGTGGGGTGGTCCCTTCGATTGAAGGTGATCGGGCAGGAGGACCATGGGTTGAACTTTGGGGCAACTGGCTCCATCGCATATGCGTCCCTTAGTGCACGCTTCTGCTCCCTTTTGGGTATGTGGGTTGCGTATATCATGTTCACCGTCCGCACTTGTGGGGGGAAGCCCTTACATCCTCTATTGTTCGGCGGCCGGGGCTCTTCCTCGTCATCGCTATGCAGCCCCTTGTCGTTGTTTTCGACGCTTAGCTTGCCTGCTTGCTTGAACACCCAACAATCCCTGTTGGTGTGGTTGGCTGGTTTTTCGGGGGTGCCATGTATCTGGCACAAGCGATCGAGTATTCGGTCCAAGTTGGACGGGCCCTGGGTATTTCTTTTGAATTGCTTTTTCCGCTGACCGGGTTTAGAGCCTATGAATCCGGCATTGACTGCTGTATCTTCAGCATTATCGCCGTTAATGCGGCGCTTGTTCTTGTTGCGACGCGACCTGCCATTGATGTCCTTGGTATCCGAACTACCAGGGTGTTTGGCCAAGTTGTTGCTTCGAGCTAGCCAGCTGTCCTCTCCCGCGCAAAAGCGGGTCATGAGTGTTGTGAGGGCTGCCATGGATTTCGGCTTTTCCTGTCCTAGGTGCCGGGCAAGCCACTCGCCGCGGATGTTATGTTTGAAGGCTGCAAGGGCCTCTGCATCCGGAAAGTCGATGATTTGATTTTTCTTGGTTAGGAACCGTGTCCAGAATTGTCTGGCCGATTCTTCTGGCTGCTGAATTATATGGCTAAGGTCATTGACGTCTGGTGGTCGCACATATGTGCCCTGGAAGTTATCAAGTAATGCGGCTTCCAGGTCCTCCCAACAACCAATTGATTCTCCGGCAAGCTGTTAAGCCAATGCCGAGCTGGTCCTTTAAGCTTGAGTGGGAGGTATTTTATGGCGTGTAGATCATCACCGCGGGCCATGTGGATGTGGAGGAGGTAGTCCTCGATCCAAACCGCAGGATCTGTTGTGCCATCGTATGATTCGATGTTTATGGGTTTGAAACCCTCGGGGATTTGATGATCCATCACTTCGTCTGTGAAGAATAATGGGTGTGCGGCGCCTCTGTATTGGGCTATATCACGACGCGGCTCAAATGAGCTTTGTCTACTGTGTTTGGCCCAGCCGAAGTTGCTGTATCCGACGTGACGGTTAGCATCACGTGTCGTGGGGCGCCCACGCGATCTGTAGATCGATCTTGTTTGCCTTGCCTTGTCCTCCAATATGTTTCGCAGGTCTGGCGCGTTTCCCCGTGCCTTGGTTGAGCGGCGCCGGGGTGCGGCTTGAATGGAGGGTCTAGAGGCCTCTTCGTCGCTGACCCACGGGTGGCGGTCGGCTGCATCATCTTCGGTGATGTAGGTTTGGGTGCTGCTTCCTCTAATTGGGGTAGCAGCCTGCGTTTTGGGTATCTCTTGGAGGGGCGTTCAAGTTCATACTCTTCGGCTGTAAGGACTTCAGTCCATTTGTCAGCTAGCAAGTCTTGGTCAGCTCTAAGCTGCTGCTGCTTTTTCTTGAGGCTGCTTGCCGTGGCCATGAGCCTGCGTTTAAAACGCTCTTGTTCGACGGTGTTCTCTGGCACGACGAATTCGCCGTCGTCGAGGCTTGCCTCGTCTTCGGAGGGGGGTGCATAATTATTTTCCTCTACCTCTCTTTCTACCGCACTGTCGTGCGGACTTGCTTCTCCCTCCTCCTGTGCTGAATCCTGCTGGAGGGGGTTGTCTTCGGCACTATCCGGGGTGTTATTATCTTCCGTGCTGGAATCACCGTTTTTCTTTGTGTGGCGGGATTTAGAGCGGCGCCACGACGCCGGCGCTTTGGCTGCTTCTTGGAGGGGTCATCCTCCGTTGTTCCATCGTCGTTCCCATCTTTTGGGATGTCCACCATGTATATGTCGTATGACGAGGTGGCCTTCGAGTGCCTTGTAGGCGCTGGTTCTTGGTCGTCTCTAGCATCGTCGTTCATACCGTCGATGTCTTCGGAGTCGAAGTCGAGCATGTCGGTTAAATCATCGACAGTGGCTACAAAGTGGGTGGTGGGTGGGCGTTGAATTTCTTCGTCGTCCGCATCCCAACCTTCCTGACCATAGTCCGGCCAGGCTCTCCCGATAAAGAGAGAGACTTTAGTGAATTCAGGATGTCGCCAAAGGGCGAGTGCTGAAAGATGTCCGCGATGAACTCCATAACCGGCCTAATCGGATTCGATTGGCAGGGCGCGGAGGGTTCGGAGTCCGGAGAGGAGTCCGCACCTTGGAGTCACAGTCTTCGCAGCGACAGGGATGGAGTTCGCTCAATCGCCGTAGAGATCGTAGCCCGAGACGGTGTCCAACCACTCGCCCTCGATCCCGGAGTCGGCTCTGAGCTAAGGGTCGGAGCGACGCTGGTGCGGCCTCCGTGACACTCGCTCGGGCGGCAGAGCTAGATCGTGCCCATCGAGACAAGGCGCAACGCTATCGTGGCTCGAATCCGCCAAAGATCAAGTCTCCGCGGATGTCGGCCGTGTAGTTCAAACTTCCAAATCTGACCCTAATGGCCAGGGGCGTAGCTTCGATCTGCTCCAGATGGCCAAGTGAATTGGCCCTTGAGCAAAGCCGCCGAACACGAAGATCTGTCCGGGGAGAAAAGCCTCACCATGGACCGCGTCGTTGTTGATGATCGAAGGAGCCATCGGGCCTATAGGTTACGACACAGAGGAACTCTCAATGAAAGCACCAATGTCGGTGTCAAAACCGGCGGATCTCGGGTAGGGGGTCCCGAACTGTGCGTCTAGGCGGATGGTAACAGGAGACAAGGGACACGATGTTTTTACCTGTGTTCGGGCCCTCTCGATGGAGGTAATACCCTACTCCCGCTTGATTAATATTGATGATATGGGTAGTACAAGAGTAGATCTACCACGAGATCGGAGAGGCTAAACCCTAGAAGCTAGCCTATGGTATGATTGTTGTTCGATCCTCGGACTAAAACCCTTCGGTTTATATAGACACCGAATAGGGTTAGGGTTACACAGTCGATTACAATGGTAGGAAATCTACATATCCAGACGCCAAGCTTGCCTTCCACGCCAAGGAAAGTCCCATCCGGACACGGGACGAAGTCTTCAATCTTGTATCTTCATAGTCCAGGAGTCCGGCCAAAGATGATAGTTCGGCTATCCGGACACCCCCTAGTCCAGGACTCCCTCAGCTGGGTACCCGAGGATGGCGTTGTATGGCAGGCGAATGTGGGCGACATCGAAGTCGATGAGCTCGGTGCGGTAGTTGTCGCGCGCGCCGAAGGTGACAGGGAGGCAAACCTGCCCAATCGGGACCGTGGAGCCGTCGGTGACCCCAGAGAAAGGCTTGGTTGGCTGAAGCTGATTGTAAGGCACTTGGAGATTGTTGAACGTTTCCACAGACAGGACGTTGAGCCCTGCCCCGCCATCGATGAGGGTCTTGGTGACTAGCACGTTGCTGATGATTGGGGAGCAAAGCATTGGGAAGACTCCGGCGGTGGCCGCACACTTGAGCTGATCCGCTGAGCTGAACGTGATGGCGCACGCCGACCACCTGAGGGGGCGTGTGGCTTCGAGCTTGGGGAGGACTGCATTCACCTCGCGGGCGAACTGCTTGAAGATGCGTTGAGAAGCTGGGGCTTGAGCTCCGCCCAGGATGCGATCGTGGCAGCGGCTCCAGGAAGCCCCCAGCCCCCTCATCCTGATGATGGTCTTCATTTCTCCTTGGCTGCGGTGGCAGAGGAGGGAGGCCCACGTTGCCTTGCTGGCGATCCTCGCGAGGCTGATCCCTCCAGCCTCCCTCGCGAGGCGGGTCCCACCAGTGATCCTCGCGAGGTTGGTCGCGCCACCCTTAGCGAGGGCCGCGGTCTTCCCAGCGTCCTGCGTTCCTTCCTCCTCCTCGGCCGTAGCCCTGGTCGCTGCGGTCGGGACGTCGGCCGATCCTCCCTTCTCGCACGGCTCGGATCTCTTGACATTCTATGGTGTTGTGGGTGTGGAGGTCGTGGTACATGCAGTACCGGCTGCCCTTGGAAGACTCGGGCTGATCTCTGCCCCGCTTGGTTTACGGTTACGCATGAGCACGGTAGCCCCCTTGTGCTTCACATCCTTGGCCTTGGGCTTCTTCTCTTACGGGTGCGGCAGTAGCTCGAGGAGGGAGAGACGCCCTTCCTCGGCCCTGGCGCATTTGGTCGCCAAGTTGAATAGCTCCAAGGAAGTGCACAAGTCTTCATGCATCGCCAGCTCCTCCTTCATCTCGACGTCACGCACGCCGTCGGAGAAGGCGGAGATGATGGCCTCCTCGGTCACCTTGGGAATCTTGAGGCGTGCGTTGTTGAAGAGCTGGATGTATTTCTGCAGGGTCTCCCCTGGCTGCTGCTTGATGCGGCGCATGTCGCTCACGGCGGGTGGCCGGTCACGAGTACCTTGGAAGTTGGCGATGAAGCGGGTGCGCATCTCGTCGGGGAGGAGATTGTGCACGGAGCTGTGTTCAGGAGCCAGGTGCGAGCCCCGTCCTTGAGCGCCATGGGAAAACAGTTCGCCATGACCTTCTCGTCTCCGTTGGCGGCTTCGATGCCCAGCTCGTAGAGCTGGAGGAACTCCGCGGGGTCGGCCGTACCGTCGTAGCAAGGAGGCAGGTCTGGCTTGAACTTTGCCGGGCCACGCGACGCTGCGCAGCTCGGTGGTGAAGGCGCGGCAGCCTGCTGTGGCCATGGGAGGCCTTGGGTGACGAAGAGCTTGGTCTTGCGGGTCCCCATGCGTTGCAGCTGGGAGCAGCGCAGGGTCTTGACGTGCCGGAGCAGGAGCGTGGTCGCGACGAGCTGGAGCGGGGAGCACTCGGGCAGCTTCTTGCGGGCGAGGGACTTCCTGGCAGCTCTGCTCTTGCCGCGCTGGCGCCGGACGGAGCGGGTTCCGCCCAGGGACCACGCGCCTTGGGGCCAGGGCGCCTTCTTGAGGGGGAGGCGGCCGAGGCGCCCCGGGGCTTCGTCGCTGCGACAGGCAGTGCGGTGCAGCGGGGCAGACGACGCTGGGAGCCCCTTCGCAGCGCCAAGACGAGCTTCGGCGACGCGGTCGAGCCACTCTTCGAGACGTCGTCGATGGGGCGGTAGCGCAGAGCTCGTTTGCCGCGATGAGCGCAGCTCAAGCCTCCATGGCGCGCTGAACGCAGCGAGACGAAGAACCAGCCGGGGACCGAGGGTAGCAATGCGGCCGTCTTGCCTCACGGAGGGTTGCTGGGACGTTGCTTGCTGCTTGTTCCCCGCCGGGCCGGTGGCGGCGTTGACGGCAAGCGACGGGGAACGACGAGGGCGCCCGCCGACGGGAGCCGTCTGGGCGACGCGGGAAGCGAGAGCGGCTCGGCGCTCGGCGCGGGCCCGACGAGCGTCAGACATGGATGCGGTGGTCGACGGAGAACAGGGCGGCGGAAGACGAATTCCGGCGCACCCCTACCTGGCGCGCCAAATGTCGGATTTCGGGTTCCGGCAGACCCTTGAGGTTCGAACACTGGGGTGCGCCGGAGATCTCGCCCTCTACCTACCTGCACCCCGCCGCCTCGCTAGGATCTAAGCTACGAAAGGAACAACACAAGAGACACAAGGTTTATACTAGTTCGGGCCACCATTGTGGTGTAATACCCTACTCTAGTTGGTGGTGTGGTGGATTGCCTCTTGGGCTGATGGTGATGAACAATACAAGGAAGAACAGCCTCGCGAGGGTCTGTTCTTGGCCGGGGCGATGAACTGCTTGGAGGAGTTCAGTCGCTCTCTCTCTCTCTCTCTCTCTCTCTCTCTCTCTCTCTCTAAATTGCTTGGCCTCTAGCTTTGTGTATTCAAGCTGCCCCTAGCTCTGTTCTGGATCTGGATCGAGCTGCCTCTACCCTGTGGGACGCTAGTCCTATTTATAGACAGAGGCCCTGGGCCTCTTCCCAAATGTTGAGCGGGAAGGGCGCCAAGAATTGGCCATTTTGAAGGGGAACATCTGGTACACCTATCCTGACTAAAGTTGGTCCTCGCCTGTCAAAGGCTCTGGTGGTGACGCCGGCTTGGGCTCCACAATGACTTCCTTCCTGTCGTTGGGCTGGTCTTGGTCTTGTTGCAATCGAAATGGACGCCTTTGCTTGATGCTCTCGCTGCGCTTGCTCCCTTTGCACCAAAGAGGAAAGGAGGACATCTGCATGGGCTGGCGCCACCTGGCGCCCTTGGTCGTCATGGCTTGCATCATGGGCACCTCGTGAGGTACCCGCCTTGATCTGTCCGCCTCCTCGCGAGCCGGCTGATGAGGTCGTGCTCGAGGAAGCTCCTCGTCGTCCCGCCTCATGAGGCTGGCCCCTCGCGAGGGTCTTGAGCTTGTGTTTATGAAGATGGGCCGTGATGGGCCCCCCTTTGAGCCACGCCGCAGGCCGCAGGCAGGCAAGTCTGGGGACCCCCGTTCCCATAATGCCGACAATCACATCATTCTCCTAATGATGTGATCCCGTTCATCAAATGACAACAGATGTCTATGGTTAGGAAACTTAACCATCTTTGATTAACGAGCTTCTAGTAGAGGCTTACTAGGGACACAGTGTTTTGTCTATGTATCCACACATGTATCAATTTTCCGGTTAATACAATTCTAGCATGAATAATAAATATTTATCACGAATAAGGAAATATAAAATAACAACTTTATTATTGCCTCTAGGGCATATTTCCTTCAGTCTCCCACTTGCACTAGAGTCAATAATGTAGATTACATTGTAATGATTCTAACACCCACGAAGTCTTGGTGCTGATCATGTTTTGCTCGTGGAAGAGGCTTAGTCAATGGGTCAGCCACATTCAGATCCGTATGTATTTTGCAAATCTCTATGTCTCCCTCCTTGACTTGACCACGGATGGAGTTGAAGCGTCTCTTGATGTGTTTGGTTCTTTTGTGTAATCTAGATTCCTTCGCTAAGGCAATTGCTCCAGTATTATCACAAAAGATTTCATTGGACCCGATGCACTAAGTATTACACCTAGATCGGATATGAACTCCTTCATCCATACTCCTTCATTTGCTTCTTCTGAAGCAGCTATGTATACTCCACTTCACACGTAGATCCTGCCACAATGCTCTGCTTGGAACTGCACCAACCCAGCGACTCCACCATTCAATATAAATACGTATCTGGTTTGTGATTTAGAGTCATCCGCATCAGTGTCAAAGCTAGCATCTACGTAACCATTTACGACGAGCTCTTTGTCACCTCCATAAACGAGAAACATATCCTTAGTCCTTTTCAAGTACTTTAGGCTGTTCTTGACCGCTGTCCACTGATCCACTCCTGGATTACTTTGGTACCTCCCTGCTAAACTTATAGCAAGTCATACATCAGGTCTGGTACACAACATTGCATACATGATAGAACCTATGGCTGAGGCATAGGGAATGACTTTCATTTTCTCTCTATCTTCTGCAGTGGTCGGGCATTGAGTCTGACTCAACTTCACACCTTGTAATATAGGCAAGAACCCTTTCTTTGACTGATCCATTCTGAACTTCTTCAAAACTTTATCAAGGTATGTGCTTTGTGAAAGTCCAATTAAGGGTCTTGATCTATCCCTATAGATCTTGATGCCCAATATATAAGCAACCTCACCGAGTTCTTTCATTGAAAAACTTGTATTCAAGTATCCTGTTATGCTATCCAGAAATTCTATGTCATTTCCAATCAACAATATGCCATCCACATATAATATTAGAAATGCTATAGAGCTCCCACTCACTTTCTTGTAAATACAGGCTTCTCTGAAAGTCTGTATAAAACCATATGCTTTGATCACCTCATCAAAGCGTATATTCCAACTCCGAGATGCTTGTACCAGTCCATAAATGGATCGCTGGAGCTTTCACACTTTGTTAGCACCTTTAGGATCGACAAAACCTTCTGGTTGCATCATATACAACTCTTCTTTAAGAAATCCATTAAGGAATATAGTTTTGATGTCCATTTGCCAGATTTCATGATCATAAAATGCGGCAATTGCTAACATGATTCGGACAGACTTATGCATCGCTACAGGTGAGAAAGTCTCATCGTAGTCAACTCCTTGAACTTGTCAAAAACTTTTCGCAACAAGTCGAGCTTTGCAGACAGTAACATTACCATCAGCGTCAGTCTTCTTCTTGAAGATCCATTTATTCTCTATGGCTCGCCGATTATCGGGCAAGTCAACCAAAGTCCACACTTTGTTCTCATACATGGATCTTGTCTCAGATTTCACGGCCTCAAGCCATTTATCAGAATCTGGGCTCATCATCGCTTCTTCATAGTTTGTAGGTTAGTCATGGTCTATTAAGATGACTTCTAGAACAGGATTACTGTACCACTCTGGTGCATAACGTGCTCTGGTTGGCCTACGAGGTTCGGTAGTAACTTGATCTGAAGTTTCATGATCATCATCATTAGCTTCCTCTCTGGTTGGTGTAGGCATCATGGGAATGGTTTTCTGTGATGATATACTTTCCAATTCGAGGTACAATTACCTCATCAAGTTCTACTTTCCTCCCACTCACTTCTTTCGAGAGAAACTCCTTCTCTAGAAAGTTTCCATTCTTGGCAACAAATATCTTGCCTTCGGATTTGAGGTAGAAGGTGTAACCAATTGTTTCCTTAGGGTATCCTACGCACTTCTCCGAATTGGGTTCGAGCTTATCAGGTTGAAGCCTTTTGACATAAGTGTCGCAACCCCAAACTTTAAGAAACGACAGCTTAGGTTTCTTGCCAAACCACAGTTCATACGGTGTCGTCTCAACGGATTTAGACGGTGCCTTATTTAACTTGAATGCAGCTGTCTCTAATTCATAACCCCAAAATGATAGTGGTAAATCGGTAAGAGACATCATAGATCGCACCATATCTAATAAAGTACGGTTACGACGTTCAGACACACCAATACGCTGTGGTGTTCCACGTGGCGTGAGTTGTGAAACTATTCCACATTGTTTTAAATGAAGGCCAAACTCGTAACTCAAATATTCGCCTCCGCGATCAGATCATAGAAACTTTATTTTCTTATTATGATGTTTCTCCATTTCACTCTGAAATTCTTTGAACTATTCAAATTTTTCAGGCTTGTGTTTCATCAAGTAGATATACCCATATCTGCTCAAATCATCTGTGAAGGTCAGAAAATAACGATACCCACCGCGAGCTTCAACACTCATCGGACCGCATACATCGGTATGTATTATTTCCAATAAGTCATTAGCTCACTCCATTGTTCCGGAGAACGGAGTTTTAGTCATCTTGCCCATGAGGCATAGTTTGCAAGTATCAAATGATTCATAATCAATTGATCCCAAAAGCCCATTTGCATGGAGTTTCTTCATGCGCTTTACACCAATATGACCTAAACGGCAGTGACACAAATACGCTGCACTATCATTATCAACTTTGCATCTTTTGGCATCAATATTATGAATATGTGTATCACCACAATCGAGATTCAACAAAAATAGACCACTCTTCAAGGGTGCATGACCATAAAAGATATTACTCATATAATAGAACAACCATTATTCTCTGATTTAAATGAATAACCGTCTTGCATCAAACAAGACCGGATATAATGTTCATGCTCAACGCTGGCACCAAATAACAGTTATTCAGGTCTAAAACTAATCCCGAAGGTAGATGTAGAGGTAGCATGCCGACAACTATCACATCAACCTTGGAACCATTCCCGACGCGCATTGTCACCTCGTCCTTAGTCAATCTTCGTTTAATCCGTAGCCCCTATTTCGAGTTACAAATATGAGCAACTGAACCAGTATCAAATACCCAGGTGCTACTACAAGAATTAGTAAGGTACACATCAATAACATGTATATCAAATATACCTTTGTTGACTTTGCCATCCTTCTTATCCGCCAAAGACTTGGGGCAGTTCCACTTCCAGTGGCTAGTTCCTTTGTAGTAGAAGCACTCAGTTTCAGGCTTAGGTCCAGATTTGGGCTTCTTCCCGGGAGTGGCAACTTGCTTGCCATTCTTCTTGAAGTTCCCCTTCTTTCCTTTGCCCTTTTTCTTGAAACTAGTGCTCTTGTTAACCATCAACACTTGATGCTCCTTCTTGATTTCTACCTTCACAACTTTGAGCATTGCGAAGAGCTCGGGAATTGTCTTTTTCATCCCTTGCATATTATAGTTCATCATGAAGCCTTTATAGCTTGGTGGCAGTGATTGGAGAACTCTGCCAATAACACTATCATCTGGAAGATTAACTCCCAGCCGAGTCAAGTGATTATGATACCCAGACATTTTGAGTATGTGTTCACTAACAGAGCTATTCTTCTCCATCTTGCAGCTATAGAACTTGTTGGAGACTTCATATCTCTCAACTCGGGCATTTGCTTGAAATATTAACTTCAATTCCTGGAACATCTCATATGGTCCATGATGTTCAAAACATCTTTGAAGTCCCAATTCTAAGCTGCAAAGCATGGCACACTGAACTATTGAGTAGTCATCAGATCGAGCTTGACAGACATTCATAACATCAGCATCTGCTCCTGCAGCAGGCCTTTCACATTGCGGTGCATCAAGGACATAATTCTTCTGTGCAGCAATGAGGATAATCCTCAAGTTACGGACCCATTCCATGTAGTTGCTACCATCATCTTTCAACTTAGCTTTCTCTAGGAACGCATTGAAATTCAAGGGAACGGTAGCACGGGCCATTGATCTACAATATAGATGTGCAAAAACTATCAGGACTAAGTTCATGATAAATTAAGTTCAATTAATCATAATATTTAAGAACTCCAACTTAGATTGACATCCCTCAAGTCATCTAAATGATACATGATCCAAATCAACTAAACCATGTCCGATCATCACGTGAAATGGAGTAGTCATCAATGGTGAACATCTCTATGTTGATCATATCTACTATATGATTCACGTTCGACCTTTCGGTCTCCAGTGTTCCGAGGCCATGTCTGTACATGCCAGGCTCGTCAAGTTTAACCCGAGTATTCCGCATGTGCAAAACCGTCTTGCACCCGTTGTATGTGAACGTAGAGTCTATCACACCCGATCATCACGTGGTGTCTCAACACGATGAACTTTCGCAACGGTGCATACTCAGGGAGAACACTTATACCTTGAAATTTTATTTAAGGGATCATCTTATAATGCTACTGCTGTACTAAGCAAAATAAGATACATAAAAGATAAACATCACATTCCATCAAAATATGTGACATGATATGGCCATCATCATCTTGTGCATTTGATCTCCATCTCCAAAGCATCATCATGATCTCCATCGTCACCGGCTTGACACCTTGATCTCCATCGTAGCGTTGTGGTCGTCTCGCCAACTATTGCTTCTACAACTATCGCTAACGCATAGTGATAAAGTAAAGCAATTACATGGCGTTTGCATTTCATACAATAAAGCGACAACCATAAGGCTCCTGCCAGTTGCCGATAAATTTTACAAAACATGATCATCTCATACAACAACGTATATCACGTCATGTCTTGACCATATCACATCACAACATGCCCTGCAAAAAACAAGTTAGACATCCTCTACTTTGTTGTTGCAAGTTTTACGTGGCTGCTACGGGCTTCTAGCAAGAACCGTTCCTACACATCAAAACCACAACTATGATTTAACAAGTTGCTGTTTTAACCTTCAACAAGGACCGCCCACAGTCAAATTTGATTCAACTAAATTTGGAGAAACAGACACCCGCCAGCCACCTTTATGCAAAACTAGCTAGTTGCATGTCTGTCGGTGGAACCGGTCTCATGAACGTGGTCATGTAAGGTTGGTCCATGACGCTTCATCCAACAATACCGCCGAATCAAAATAAGACATTGGTGGTAAGCGGTATGACTATCACTGCCCACAACTCTTTGTGTTCTACTCGTGCATATCATCTATGCATAGACCTAGCTCGGATGCCACTGTCGGGAAACGTAGCATGCAATTTCAAAAAAATTCATACGCTCACGCAAGATCTATATAGGAGATGCATAGCAATGAGAGGCGGGGAGAGTGTGTCTACGTACCCTCGTAGACCGAAAGCGGAAGCGTTTGACAACGCAGTTGATGTAGTGGAGTTTCTTCTAGTTCCGACCGATCAAGCACCGAATGTACGACACCTCCGAGTTCTGCACACGTTCAGCTCGATGACATCCCTCGAACTCTTGATCCAGCAAAGTGTCGAGGGAGTAGATGAGTTCCGTCAGCACGACGGCATGATGACGGTGATGATGAAGTGATCCGCGCAGGGCTTTGCCTAAGCACTATGAGAATATGACCGAGGGTGTAATCTGTGGAGGGAGGTGCCACACACGGCTAACAGATGTTGTTGTGTGTTCTAGGTGCCTCCCCCATCATATATATATATATATATATAGGTGGGAGGGAGAGGGAGCAGCCAAGGGGGGCGCCCCAAGTAGGCCGAATCCTACTTGGGGTTCCTCCCCAATTCGGCCCCCTTTCCTTTTTCGCCGGAGGGGGAAGGAAAGAGGAGGGAGGAGGGAAGGAAGGGGGAGGCCGAATCCCTCCCCTTCATACTCTCTTCCCCTCTTTCCTTTCTGCTCTGGTGCGGCCCATATGGGGGGCGCAGCAGCCCCTGTCGACTGCTGCATTTCCCCTCTTGGCCCATTAGGCCCATATCTTTGTTGGGGGGTGCCTGAAACCCCTTCCGGTGACCTGATATGTACCCGGTACCCCCGGAACACTTTCAGTGTCCGAATACTATCGTACTATATATATCAATCTTTACCTATTGACCATTTCGAGACTCCTCGTCGTGTCCGTGATCTCATCCGGGACTCCGAACAACATTCAGTCACCAAATCACATAACTCATATAATACAAAATCGTCATCGAACGTTAAGCGTGAGGACCCTACGGGTTCGAGAACTATGTAGACATGACCGAGACACCTCTCTGGTCAATAACCAATAGCGGAACTTGGATGCTCATATTGGCTCCTACATATTCTACGAATATCTTTATCAGTCGAACCGTAATGACAACATACGTTATTCCCTTTGTCATCGGCATGTTACTTACTTGAGATTCGATCGTCGGTATCTTCATACCTAGTTCAATCTCCTTACCGGCAAGTCTCTTTACTCGTTCCGTAATACACCATCCCACAACTAACTCATTAGTTACTTTGCTTGCAAGGCTTCTTATGATGTGTATTATCGAGAGGGCCCAGAGATACCTCTCCGATACTCGTAGTGACAAATCCTAATATCGATCTATGTCAACCCAACAAACACCTTCGGAGATACCTGTAGAGCATCTTTATAATCACCTAGTTACATTGTGTCGTTTGATAGCACACAAGGTATTCCTCCGGTATCTGGGAGTTGCATAATCTCATAGTCGAAGGAATATGTATATGACATGAAGAAAGCAATAGCAATAAAACTGAACGATCAATATACTAAGCTAACGGATGGGTCATGTCCATCACATCATTCTCCTAATGATGTGATCCCGTTCATCAAATGACAACACATGTCTATGGTTAGGAAACTTAACCATCTTTGATTAACGAGCTAGTCTAGTAGAGGCTTACTAGGGACACGGTGTTTTGTCTATGTATCCACACATGTATCAAGTTTCTGGTTAATACAGTTCTAGCATGAATAATAAACATTTATCATGAATAAGGAAATATAAAATAACAACTTTATTATTGCCTCTAGGGCATATTTCCTCCACGACTGTACCTCTCGGAAATGAGAAAAAGTGTTTTCTATTTTTTTTCCTTCCATGAGAGGCACGATTTTGCTTCCACGAGAGGCATGGTTTTTCTCTCTCGGAAACGAAAAAACACATTGTTTTTTCTTTAGTGAGAGGCACCAAATTTTCGTCTGGTTTATTTATAAAAAAATCATCAAAACCTATCAACAGGGGATCTAATTTTGAAGATCTCAACGCGAGGGATTCAACGGTGAAAACGGTTTGAGATTTGGACGCACGGTTTAGGAGATAAAACATTTTGAATAAATGGATATACGAAAAAAGGCAAAAACTTCTTGCGACAAGTGACGCGCATGCAACACGCCACTTGTCGCAACCTTGGAGGTCGAAGTGATCTTTGAAAGGAATGCTCCTCAATTAGTGATTTTGGAGGTCAACCTAATTTTGGGAGCGCATATACACCTCTTCAAGAACTGATGTTTGGGCAAGCCGACACACACCACCTCTCCAGCTTGGCTCGGTCCATTTCGCACTTTTTTCTCGTTCATAAGGTATGTCGCACGCGGGCCAGGTCCTTATTTGATTTGTCCATGTAATTCTTTTCCCACGGATTTTAGGAACCTTCTTGAAGATTCCACTGGTTTTTCCTGGAGCGGTATGTCACTGATTTTTTCAGGACACGTTTGTTTGTTTTTTTTCTTTTTTCAAAATTTTTAAAAATTAATGAACCTTTCTAAAATTTTTGAAGTTTTTCAAAAATTTACGGACTTTAAAATATAATGAATTGTCTTCAATTTTTTAAACATTTTCCAATTACAAAAATTTTCAATACCCATGATTTCTTTTTTGAAATCCATGAACCTTTTCTGAATCCATGATTTTCTTTCAAATGCATGAACATTTCAAAATCCACAAAGTTTCTTCAAATGTTGCGATTTTCTTTCAAAAATCCACCAACATATTTCAAATCTATTTTTTTTTTCAAAATCCATGAACTATATCCAAAAATGTGTTTTATTTCCAAAGTCATGAACTTTTTTCAAAATTGTACACTTTTTCATATAAGTGAACCTTTTGACATTTATGAAATGCTTAAAAAACACACAATTTTGTTTTGAATTCTATTTTTTAAATGTCAAGGGAATATCAATCAAATTGATCAACCAGTCCACGTGTCAACCAGGCGTTGGTGGGCCAGCCCAGTATGTGCGTCCGCGGGTGCGCCAATTGGCCTAACTGGTGCTCAAGGCGCTAGTTAGGAGCTCTCGTGCTTCAGAGAGCTCCTGTTCGGCCCTTTAAGCGCCCGAACAGGTAGCTGGCACTCACGGGGCCCACCTTATGGGCTGGCTCATTTTTAGATTCCTTCTTGATCGTGCTTCCACAAAACAAATTGATCGTTCTGCATCGTACGGGTACGCTCTAGATCTCACTCCCTCAATAATTGTATTTTTAATCCCTCAAACAAGTTTACCAATTTTTAAGAAAAAACACAAAAATGAAAAAAGTTCATAGATTTTGAAAGAACAATTCATCAACTTGAAAAAAGTTCGTTGGTTTTAAAAAAAGTTCATCAATTTTGAAACAAAAAGTCCATTAATTTTGAAAAAATTTCATCGGTTTTGAAAAAAAAGGTTCATCAATTTTGATAAAATTTCATTCAATTTGAAAAAGTTCATCGATTTTGAAAAATATCCATCGACAAATTAAAAAGAATTCCTTGGTTTTTAAAAAATTCATATAATCTGGAAAAAAGGTTCATCGTATTAGAAGAAAGTTCATCGAATTTGCAAAAAAGTTCATTGATTTTTAGAAAAGTTCAGTGACTTCTATAAAAGTTCATAAAATTTGAAAAAAGTCATCGAATTCGAAAGAAAGTTCATCAAATTAAAAAAGGTTCATGGAATTAAAAAAAATTCAAAATTGAAACAAAGTTCATTGATATTGATAAAAGTTCATTGAAATAGAAAAATTCATCAATTTTAGAGAAAACTCATTGATTTAAAAGAAAGGTTCGTCGGTTTTATAAAATCACGGAATTAAAAAAGGAAAATAGAAAGGAAGAAGAGAAAAGACCAAAATAAAAAACCAAAAAGAGAACCAAAAATTTGAAGAAGGATAATAGAAAAAGTGATAAAAGCATCCATAAACTGAATCGTGAACCAGGAAAACCGATTTGGGAAGCGTTTGGAAGCTTCCCAAACGGGGGCATAGCAAACATGAAGAAAACCAAATAAAAGGCAAAATACAAACTACCCCTGCATCAGCGCGCGAGGTGGCTTACTGGTTTGAGCTGGTCCATTGCGAGCAACTCATGGCGAGTTTTTACTATGGTGCGCACATCTTTTTTGACATTTAAAAATAGGAAAAAGACTAGAATGGGCCAAGCCCAACTAACGCACCTGTGGGCGCCCGTTTGCAGAAACAGTAAGAACGGAATGGCCCGTGCTTCAGGCGCTCCCGAACGCAGATGTTATATCTCGCTTATAGCCAGGCTACCATAAGTGTTGTTGAAGGTTTTACCCCCGCGTTGTAGCTACTGGGCCAGCCCGTCTTTAGGTTGGTCGTTGACTTCACTAGTTCTCGCTCGGGTTATTTTTCATTTTTTTGTTTTTTTTGTTTCTTGGCTTTTATTTCGTTTTGTGTGCTTTTCTATTGGTTTTCTCCATTTCTTTCATCGGTTTTCTTTGTTTCTTTTATCGATTTTCATTGGTTTCCATTTCATTAGTTTCTTTCACGATTTTCATCAGTTTTCTTGCTTTGTTTATTTGGCTTTATTTTCCTTCTTTCCTGGTTTTTATCGGTTTTCTTAGTTTTCTTTTGTATATTTCTCGGTTTCCTGCATTTCCATTCTTTTGAATTGGCTTCTTCGGGTTTTTCATTTTATTTATTTTGTTTTTACATTTTTATTGGGTTTCTTGGTTTTTATATGTTTTTTATCGTTCTTATCGGTTTCTTTTTGGTTCAACACATGTTAACTTTTTTCAGTACACATTCAACATCTTTTCTATACATCTGAAACATTTTCTATGTACATGGCCAGCATTATTGAAATACTTGATTGACATTTTTTGAGAACTTGTATTTTTGTGTCAAATTCCCGTACACATTGTACATTGTTGTATATATGTAATATATTGTTTCTAATACATGTTTGACATTATTCAAATACAAGTTTAACGTTGTTTGGTACATGGCCAACATTTTTTACATACACATTTTAACAATTTTCAAATTGTTGATTAGCATTTTTCAAATACAATAATTTCTTCGAATACATGGTCAACATATTTTCTATACACATATTAATATTTTTTGAACACATGATCAACAATTCTTTTATGCACATGTAACATTTTTCGAATGGTTGATTACCATTATGTTCAAATGAAAGATTAACATGTTTTTAGTGCTGTTCAACATTTTTTCTATACACACTTAACATTTTTGAATGCTTGCTTAACATGTTTCAAATACTTGTTTAACATTTTGTTCACATTCTTGATTAAAAAATTTCAAATACATGATCAAATTTTTTGAAACACATTATATATTCTTTCGTATACGAGAAGTATTTTATTTATACACATTTAACATTTTTCAAATGCTTGGTTAATAATATTTTCAAAATGTTTTATGTAAAGTGTTTTTATAATATGTTTTATTTAAAATATTTGGAAGTTAAGAAAAATTTAAAAACAAAACAAAAGAGAAAGCAACAAAAAATAAAGAAAACATAAAAATGAGGCTTCGGCCTCCAGCGCACCTTGGCCAGCCAATCTCGTGCTACCCTTACCCGAGGGTTCCCTTCTTTTGCTACAAGGGAGACATAGGGGTGCCCGCTCCCGAACACATTGGCGCTCGCATGATCTCTGCGCAGGTTGTGGCCCATTAGCTTTGACCGCTAGCTATATTAATTCTGCACTTACAGTTAGCTTTGAACGTATATAGAGGGAGGGTTTTGTTAAGGTCCATCTGCCGCCGCCACAAGAGAATTTACGGTGCCCTCGCCTCCGGCTGACAATTTGGCGCTGAGAGGTTCGAGAACCTTGCATATTCAAGAGTTCTACGTTTTTTATTATCGTCTAGTGATCGTCGTAATTGTGAGAATAAATTTACTCAAATTCTTTTGATGGTGTTATGAGGTTAGAGAGTTTCTGCCTTCGCAGATCCAATTATTTAGATCTGATGAGTTGATGTTGGTGTTTCAAACTTTCTTTGTTGGTTTGTTTTTTTTGGAGTTGAAATTTTTCATTGACATAATGGTGAAAAAACTATGATCCGACGGCCTGCACTTCTAAGGGATCATCCCCGGTCCAAGTACGTTCATCTATCAATGCTTCTCATCTTTTTGGATGGGCAGCTCAAGACGCTTTAAAAAATCATTAGTTGTAATGTTCGTGCGGGTGAAAGAGTTACAACATTGTTGCTCCAGTTCAATTGCAGTCTCTTTATCGAAGTCTTGGCAGTATTTCTTCTAACAGAGATTGATACAACGAAAAATATGTTTTCAAGAGATTTCTTTGTAATTCTTAGTCTAAGAGTTACTTTGAATTTTCTTGGATCTTGGATCCCAAATCAGTATACCTGTAATTGTTACGAGTATGGATAAAGTTATAGGTGTTTAAAAAAATTACAGTTAGCTTTGTCCGCTCGCGATCTATACACTTGTATCGGTCCACGGGTTTTTTTCCGGACATTTTCTTATTGAAAATGATTTACTGAATTTGAAAAGGTCATTAAATTGGGAAAAGTTTGTAATTTATAAAAGTTCATGAATTTGAAAAATGTTCAAGCATCGGGAAAAGTTTCATAATTTTGAAAAAAGATTGTGAGTTTGAAAATTGCTCATGAATTTTAAAAAAAATCATGGTTTCGAATAAAGATCATGATTTAGAAAAAAAGTGAATTCAAAAGAAAATCATGACTTCTAGAAAAATCACAAATTTGGAAAAAAATCATGATTTAAAAAAATGTTGAATTTGGGAAATAGTTCGAGAATTTTGAAAAATATGTTCAGAAATTTGAAAATAGTTTGCGAGTTTGAAAAAAAACTAAAATAAAAAAAGCAAACAAAACTTGTGCTGAAAAACACAGGAAAACCCGTGAAACCTTCTAGATGGTTCCTAAAACGGGTAGGGACAAAAGAATGATGCTAATGTATGACGTGAACGAGAAAGGAAGAAAAAAGGTTAATGGGCCGAGCCCAAGGTCGAACGGAGGGTGTGCGTTAGTTGCAAAAATAATAGGAACTGGCACATAACCGTTAAATAGGAATCGTGGCTATTTATGTCCTTTCCTAAGAAAAAAACAATTTTTTGTCCGATTCTCAACAAAAAAACCATTTGGTTTTCATACTCCTAAGAGTAAACCTGAAATTGTTATTCCCCTAGAAACACCTAAATTTGTTCACTTCCCCTAAAAACCAACCTTTTCAGTTTCCCCTAAAAAATGTGTTAATCTATTTTTTCAACAGACTGCAATGATTAAGGTGGAAATATATTAAATATGATATGGATGGGACAGTTTAGTATTATATCCGAGGATATCAATCCACATAAATATTTAGTTTACATTTTTAGTTTCATTTAGTCAATCAATCCTCGAATTGTAGGTCCTCAAGATAGGGCTGTAGAGTGGTGGACAAGACAATTCTCTCTTTTGTACTTTGTTTTATGATGAGTTATTTCATAGAGCACTTTTAGTAATTATTTGTTCGTGCGGCTCTAAATTACGAAGAGCTTAAATTCTAGTTATATATTGGGGTGTTTGTTTTTTGCTGAAAGGTCTAAGGCAATATATGTATTAGAGAAAACCAACACCTTTTTGCAGGGTAGATAAAACCAGCACTTACAAGAACTTTCATACAAGAATAGGAAATTACAGACATATCCTTGAAGAAATCGTCACCGTCTTCCTTCTATATCCATCGATGGTGTGCCTTCGGCAATGCTCATTGCCCGTGCTCCTCATGCGTCCTCGCCTTCGGCCTTGCGATGCGCTTTGCAAAATGTGACTGACGTAGTGCCACAAAAAATTTCAGGCACCTAATGTTTAGCAAAACCGCTAAAGGAAAAATAGAAAATTTCTCTAAAGCGCACCTTTTTGCCTTAGTAGCTTGGTAGTGGAGATTTCCAAGCGGGGCTAGTAAACTTTGATGGAGGGATAAGTGGTTTTTTTTTGCGGGTGGGGATAAATATTGTTGATAACCAGCCATTCAACCCCAAAAGCATAGTGTACTCCATAACGACATGCTACAGTATTGATCCTTTAAATATCAGGAAAATTATTAGCCTTTGGCCTCTCTTACTAATTATCACATGCATAGCTCCAGGGATGCTTACCTGAGTGGGAACGGTTTACCAAGCGTGTTACTTGCAGAGAACTTTGGCCTCTCTTACTAATTATCCCAAGCGGTCACATGCCTATTTTCAAGCGAGTTAGACAGGGTAAGGGCACGATTTACCTGGACTAATAGACAGGTGGCACCTACCCAAAGTGTCTTGGATCAGGTGTTTATGTCATCTGAGTGGAAACTTCGTTCCCCCTAGCTACCTTGCAGGAAATCACACGCATCGCATCTGACCATGTCCCCTCCTTATATCCTCGAAGGATGAATAACCATGACCCCCATCGCGTTTTTGATTTGAGACCTTCTGGCTTTGCCAGCCCGGTTTCATTACTGTAGTGAAGGAGCATTGGGTGGCGGCCAGGGTGGAACCGCACCGAGCTATGTCGATGCTGGATGAGTGGCATCACCTCGCCAAATGCTCCAGACAGTTCATGAAAGGCTGGGGTGCTAATGTGGGGCGAGACCTCAGGGTCCTGAAGGGAGCCCTACTTGTGGAGATTTAGGTTCTCGACTTGCGTGCGGATGGTGGTGGTCTCTACACCAAGGAGGAGGAATATTGGCGGCAGCAGGGATCCATGAACTGGCTTTTATTCGGCGATGCCAACACGACCTACTTCTAGGCCATCGCTAATGGTCGCCGTAGACGATGCACCATACCCCTATTATGGGATGGAGATTGAATGCTGCAGGAGCCGAACGACACATGGGGCATTGCCCTTGCAGATAATATTTGGGTGGCTCAACAACGGGTATCCCAGGAGGAGAATAATGCCTTGCCCGCACCCTTTGATGAAGCAAAGGTTGAAGACTTCTTCAAGTCAATGAATCCCGCCTCGGCCCCCGGCCCCGATGGTCTGCCAGTATGCTTTTTCCAAATGTTCTAGTCAACCATCAAGGGGGATTGCTACTTCTTGAGCTTGCGTTGGTTTTTCCCTTGAAGAGGAAAGGATGATGCAGCAAAGTAGAGATAAGTATTTCCCTCAGTTGAGAACCAAGGTATCAATCAAGTAGGAGGTACAAGCAAGTCTCGAGTATATGCACCTGCACAAACAATCAAAAACTTGCACCCAACGCGATAAAGGGGTTGTCAATCCCTTCACGGTCACTTGCAAGGGTGAGATATGATAGAGATAGATATAAAAGAAATAAAAGTAAATCAAATTCAGCGAGGTATTTTTGGGTTTTTGGTTTTATAGATCTGAAAATATATGATGGGAAATAGACCCGGGGGCCATAGGTTTCACTAGAGGCTTCTCTCTTGAATAAAGCATACGGTGGGTAAACAAATTACTGTTGAGCAATTGATAGAAAAGCGCATAGTTATGATCATATCTAAGGCAATGATCATGAATATAGGCATCACGTCCGTGACAAGTAGACCGAAACGATTCTGCATCTACTACTATTACTCCACACATCGACCGACTCCTGCTTGCATCTAGAGTATTAAGTTCATAAGAACAGAGTAACTTTTTAAGCAAGATTGTTGGGTTCTATGGTAGGGTGCGTCGACTGCAAATTAAAAATTCCTACGCGCAGAACATCCAGGAACATGCTACGGGAGATGGATCACAGTTCGTTACCACTAGACGCGCAGTGCCGTGCAGCGGAAGAAGAGTTGGGGCAGCTGCGTGGATCGTCTCCTCCTCGTTCGATCTCCCTCGAGCGGCCGGTCGTCCGATCCCACGTACGAGTTCGCCGGAGCGGCGCAAGTGCACTGCCTCTAATGGTATCCGCGCGTGCGGGAGGAACATCGTGCGGCGGACTGCTAGGTCCGATCACACAGTCGGCGGCGAGTGGAGGTGGCTATTCGCAACACATGCAAACCCTAGTCGCAGCTACCAAGCGATCAATCGCCTCGAGTGTGCCGCACCTCCACTTTATATAGGCGTCCGTCGCGGGCTCAACACTTGGGCCTCGTGACGGACCCTAAAGCCCAAAGTCTATTCGGTCACGTTCCTAGTCCAGTTCGGATCACATCCGACCAAAGGTCCTATTTAACTGACCTCATAGGTTCCTTCCCTTGCTGCGACCCCTTAGGTTCAAGTCGGCTTGGTCACAGCTCGGATCACCTCCGACCTGCACGGTTGGTAGCGGCCTCTAGCAAGGCGTGCCGACCACCAAGCGAGCGATGAAGCTGGTTAGGCGAACTCTGCATAACGTGTCACACTTCTGTTCCCTTTGCCACACGATATATGTTGTCGGGCTCAAGGCAAGACTGTCATCCTTGTGCTAACCCGACCTCTTTCTCGTTCCAGTGATACCGACCACAATCCGGATTATCTCATAATCCTTATCGCATGGCCATGCTTATCCTGGTCGGATCACACAAGGGGCCCAGAGTATATCCCTCCTGATCGGAGGGACAAATCCCATCTTGCTCGACCATGTCTCGCACATGGGATCGGACAAACCGAAACCTACCTTTGTAACTACCCAGTCACGGAGTAGCGTTTGGTTAGCCCAAAGCAAGTCTGTCACCATCCCGAGTACATGTGTCAGCTCAGGTCTTAGGACATAGAACGTATGTTGTACTAGAGACTCACAGATGAATAGTTGGTCTGTCCGACTCGGACCTTATCTCGACTTGGATCCGACTACGTCGAATCTGACCAGACCTTTCCAAGTCCATATTATTCGGTTAGCATCCAATGCTCCATGGCTAGTGAGACCAAGCCATCGACCGTGTCATATGCCGGTCCTAGTCGGTGGCGTCCACACACAGCCCTTTCGACTAGGGACCTTTTAGGACAGTTATCATACAATGCATAGTCCCACAAACAAGTCAATGCATTTGCCGATACACATCATTGATAATGTCCAAGGACTATCTTTATTGATAAACACATAGGAAATATCATCATACATGATTGCCTCTAGGGCATATCTCCAACAGTCTCCCACTTGCACTAGAGTCAATCAAATAGACATCGAATGCCCATAGCTCTAACGCGCCCCTCATGCTTGGGTTGTGGAAGCGGCTTAGTCAACGGATCTGCAACATTTGCATCCGTATGAATCTTGCATAACTCTACATCACCATTCTTTACGATCTTTCGTATCAGGTAATATTTCCGGTCTATGTGTCTGACCTTGTGGTGATTCCTCGGCTCCTTGGCTTGTGCGATGGCACCAGAATTATCACAATAAAGGTCCAACGGTTTCACCGAGGCTGGGAAAATACCAAGATCATCCGTAAAATGCGGATCCAAACACCTTCCTTTGCAGCTTCACAAGCCGCAATGTATTCGCTTCGTGGTAGAATCGCCACCGTATCCTGCTTGGAACTCATCCAAAGGTAATCGCTCCTCCGCTCAGACGTACACAAATCCAGATCGTGATCGACAATCATCTCTCGCCGGTTTGGAAACTAGCATCGACGTAACCCCTTACGACGAGCTCTTCCTCACCTCCATAAACTAGGAACATCTCTTTAGTCCTTTTCGTACTTCAAAATAGTCTTTACCGCTGCCCTGACTCTCACCGGTTGGCCTGGTATCTACTTGTTAGGCTTATTGCAAAAGCAACATCAGGCCTTGTACATATCATGGCATACATGATGGATCCGATTCTCGAGGCATACGGAATCCTACTCATCTGCTTCGCTCATCGGATGTCGAAGGACTCGAGTCTCGCTTAGCCTTATACCATGTGAGAGCGGCAAGAACCCTTTCTTCGCCTCACTCATGTTGAACCGCTTCAACACTTTATCTATGTACGTGCTCTGGCTTAAGCCGAGTAGCCTCCTCGATCTATCTCTATAGATCTTAATGCCTAAAATATAGACTGCCTCACCAAGGTCCTTCATCGAAAACTTGCCATTCAATGATTCCTTGACCGAGTTTAGCATCGAAACATTATTTCCGATCAGTAGTATGTCATCCACATACAAGATCAAAAACACTATCGAGCTCCCACTTAACTTCTTGTATAAACAAGAGTCCTCTTCGCTTTTGATGAAACCGAGATCAGTGACGACTTCATCAAAACGAATGTTCCAACTCCGAGATGCTTGCTTCAACCCATAAATGGATCTCTTGAGCTTGCATACCTTACTAGTGCTAGTCGGATCGACAAAACCCTCGGGCTGTATCATATACACGCCCTCGGTTAAATTTTCGTGAAGGAAAGCCGTCTTGACATCCATCTCGCCATATCTCGTAATCGAAATATGCAGCTATAGCTAGTATGATCCTCACCGATTTCAGCATCGCTACCGCGAGTAAGTCTCGTCGTAGTCAATTCCTTGAACTTGTCCATAACCTTTAGCGACAAGCCGAGCTTTGTAGATCTGAACATTTCCATCCACATCGGTTTTCTTCTTAAAGACCCATTTGCAACCAATGGCAGCTACGCCAGGTGGCGGATCAACCAAATCCCAGACTTGATTCTCATCCATGGATTTTAACTCGGATCTCATGGCCTCCACCATGCCTCGAATCTGGGCTCACCATCGCTCGCGCATACGTGGCCGCCTGCCGCTTTCTAGCAACAATACATCACGCACTCTGCGCAATCTCTCCAACCTTCGTGGTTCCGTGCCGCTTCTACTACAGGTTCCCGACCGACTCGGTATGATCTCATCACCACCGAGCCGTCCCTCGAGTGGTCCTCGAATTTCTTCGAGTCGAACCGCCCTCCCATCGGCCTCCCGATCGAGAAATTCTTTCTCAAGGAAAACCCGTTCGAGCAACAAACACTTTGTTCTCTTCCGGTTGTAGAAGCTATATCCCAAGGTTTCCCTCGGATATCCCACGAATATGCATTTATCCGACTTGGGTGTAAGCTTGTGCGACATAAGTCGCTGACAAATGCTTCACAACCCCAAATCTTTAGAAAAGACAAACTGGGACTCTTCCGGTCCACATCTCATGCGGTGTCTTGTCTACGGATTTTGATGGTACCCTATTAAGTGTGAAAGCTGCAGCTTTCTAGAGCGTATCCCCAAAATGACAAGGGTAAATCCGATTTTCTCATCATAGACCGGACCATGTCCAACAAGGTCCTATTCCTCCGCTCGACACGCCGCTTTCTCGTATGGCGTGCCGGAGGTGTGAGCTGAGGTACTATACCTCGACTTTTCAGGATGATCATCGAATCGCTGGCTCATGTACTCACCTCCACGATCAGATCGCGAAGCTTTATAGTCTTGCCGAGCTGATTCTCAACCTCGCTCACGAAACTCTTTGAATTTTTCAAAAGTCTCCGACTTGTGCCTCATCAAATAGATATATCCATATCTACTCAAGTAAATCGGTAAAAGTCACAATCTTGATAGCCACCTCTGGCAGTTGTGCTCATTGGACCACACACATCATCGTGTATAAGCTCCAACAGCTCGGATGCCCTCTCGCAACTCTTTGCGAAAGGAGACTTAGTCATCTTGCTGAGCAAGCATGATTCACATGTCTCGAACGATCCGAAGTTGGACGGGTTAGGAGCCCATCATCATGGAGCTTCTTCATGCGTTTCAGACTAATGTGTCCAAGCCGGCAATGCCAGAAGTATGTCGGATTTATCTCATTAGGCTTATGCCTCTTGACATTTACGTTATAGACCGGTTCCTTTTCTAGATTCAATATAAATAGCCCATCAACAATGGGTGCATAGCCGTGGAACATACCATTCAAAAATATCGAACAACCATTGTCCTTTAAATTGAATTCATAACCACGACTCATCAAACATGAGGCAGAAATAATGTTCCGACTAAGTGCAGGAATGTAATAACAATTATTCAATTCCATAATGAATCCGGAAGGGAGCTGGAGCTGCATCGTGCCGACCTCCAACGCAGCAACTCTTGCTTTGTTGCCGACCTTTATGTCAATCTCCTCTTGTGCCACATGCCTAGTTCTTACCAGCCCCTGCATCGAGTTGCAAACATGAACAACCGATCCGGTATCAAATACCCAAGAGCTACTAGGTATGTCAGCAAGGTAAATGTCTATAACATATGCAACAAGTGTACCTTTGCACGAAGAAGCATTTCCGGCCTTCTTGCCATGCTCGCAAGCCACTTGCTACTGATTCCTCTTCCAAAGGACCGGTCTCCTTGCAAGTGATAGCAAACGGTCTTCGAGTCCGGTCTAGACTTGGTAGCGGCAGAGGTTACCATCTCCGTGCCCTTTGCCTTAGCCTTTTCTTGGACCAACTCTTCTTGAACTTAGCGATTTTTGCACCATCAATACTTGATGCGTGCCTTTCTTAATATCCTGCTCGCCACCTTGAGCATCCCATGCAATTCAGTGAGCTTCTTATCCATGCCATGCATATGATAGTTCGAGATGAACGTCCCATAGCTGGGCGGAAGAGAACCCGAACAGCATCGTGTCAGCTCATCCAAGAGCGGGAAGCCCAAACGATCCAAAGCTTGCACATATCCGATCATCTTGATCACATGTGGGCTCGATGGATCACCTTCCTTCAGCCTGCAATCCATCAAGGATCGCCAGACGTTGAACCTTTCGGTCCTAGCACGTATGCGAAACATGCTCTTGAGACTCTCGATCATATCGTAAGCCTCAACGTTTTGAAATGTTGTTGCAAATCGGGCTCCATACAAGCCAAAGCATCGACAATGATCTTCGTTGATTCATCAACGAGTTTCGTAGGCATTTTTAGTCGTGGCACTAGCATTATCGGCAGGTTCCTCCGGAAGTGGATCCTCTAGAACATGTTCCTTTTATCGTGCTTGAGAACAATTCTCAGATTTCTATACCGGTGGTAAAGTTTGTTCCATTCAGTTTATCCTTTTCCGTAATTGATTTTAATGCAAAGTTGGGTTGAGCAGGTGGTGCCATTGATCTACAACAGAAAACATGCAATCACTAAGCAATGTGTTTATGTAGAGTAATTCTAGCCTAAGCGAAATACTCCCATCAAGTCAAGATCCCTCCGCAAACTCTCGGTGATTCAGGATCCGACTAGCGCATGCGACTAGTGAGCTTTAGCATCACTGCTAGCCAACATACCTATCCGGTAAGCAACTCCTTGCTAATCGCATCTCTATACGACTCCTGTCGATCGGGAAGGTATCTCATACCCCGGCTCCCAACCTCCTTTTCCACAAGGCCCAAAACCGTTTTGATAGCCTTGTCAAGTTAACCTGATGCAGTGCATGTCCGTGTAAAACCACGAACCCTTGATTCAAGGACACCCAAAGAAGACCCCAATTTTATGAGCCCACTACTAGACGTACTTGACGTGCGAAGGTGCAACATCGGGGATGGCAATTCGCTTGATATTCATGAGGGATCATTCTATCATTTTAACATGCATAGAAACAAAGAAGCATAACAATCACAAATAAACATATATTGTGAAATAGTATGGCTCCTTTCATGGACGTTCTTACGGCGGCTCCGACTCCGATGACCATCTAAGAACTCCATCTTGTTTGTCACGCCGACGCCAAGCCACCAACCTGATCTCTATTATCCAACTACTACAACTAGTAATGAATTTTACATAGAGTCACAAGTCGACACGCAGGTCGTTATACAATATAATGACGGCACTTTGGCTCCTGCCGTCGACAAACATGACACGCAGCCAATTATAAATTACACACATGCATCACATACACATGAGCCATACTATCCACATCAAACCTGCAAAACAAAGTATAGAATCGCATTCTACCGGTTTGTGTGGTGGGTACGAAATACACGGCGCTACGCACACGTTTTCAGAAATCACAGATCACATCTGAACTCCGATCACGCCGAATTCTCTGATCTGACCGATCTTATTGATCATCACGAATCCGATTCGGATTTACGTTTCACTGTTAACCCCGATGGCAGATAACCGACCGGTAGGGGTAGATCGTGTCACGACCTCATCGATCCCGATTTACAGAAAACATAGCCACATCGATCCCCATGTGCAGTTGATCTCATCAACCGTGCATACAACCGATCTCTTCAAGGACAACAGATCTCATCTGCCGCCCCCACATATCTAATATGCATACGATCTGAATCCAAATCCTATAACAGAGGCTCGATACCCTTTGTTGGGTTCTACGGTAGGGTGCGTCGACCGCAAATTAAAAATTCCTACGCGCAGAACATCCAGGAACATGCTACGGGAGATGGATCACAGTTCATTACCACTAGACGCGCAGTGCCGTGCAGCGGAAGAAGAGTTGGGGCAGCGCGTCTGCATGGATCGTCTCCTCCTCGTTTGATCTCCCTCGAGCGGCCGGTCGTCCGGTCCCACATACGAGTTCGCCGGAGCGGCACAACTGCACCGCCTCTAACGGTATCCGCGCGTGCGGGAGGAACATCGTGCGGCGGACTGCTAGGTCCGATCACACAGTCGGCGGCGAGTGGAGGTGGCTATTTGCAACACATGCAAACCCTAGTCGCAGCGCCGAAGCGATCAACTGCCTGAGTGTGCCGCACCTCCACTTTATATAGGCGTCCGTCGCGGGCTCAACACTTGGGCCTCGCACGGACCCTAAAGCCCAAAGTCTATTCGGTCACGTTCCTAGTCGATTCGGATCACATCCGACCGGTGTCCTCTGAACCGACCTCATAGGTTCCTTCCCTTGCGCGCGACCCCTTAGGTTCAAGTCGGCTTGGTCACAGTTCGGATCACCTCCGACACATGCGGTTGGTAGCGACCTCTAGCAAGGCGTGCCGACCACCAAGCGAGCGATGAAGCTGGTTAGGCGAACCTGCATAACGTGTCACACTTCATTCCTTTGCCGCACGATATATGTTATGCGGCTCAAGGCGAGTCTGTCATCCTTGTGCTAACCCGACCTCTTTCTCGTTTCCAAAGGATACCGACCACAATCCGGATTATCTCATAATCCTTGTCGCATGGCCATGCTGTTCTGGTCGGATCACACGAGGGGCCCAGAGTATATCTCTCCGATCGGAGGGCAAATCCCATCTTGCTCGACCATGTCTCGCAGCATGGACCGGACAAACCGAAACCTACCTTTGTAACTACCCGATCCACGGAGTAGCGTTTGGTCGGCCCAAAGCAAGTCTGTCACCATCCCGAGTACATGCGTCGGCTCAGGTCTTAGGACATAGAACATTATGTTGTCTTTGGAGACTCACAGATGACATATCGCTGCGTCTCATAGTTGGGTCTGTCCGACTCGGACCTTATCTCGACTCAGATCCGACTATGTCGAATCCGACCAGACCTTTCCAAGTCCATATTATCCGGTTAGCATCCAATGCTCCATGGCTAGTGAGACCGAGCCATCGACCGTGTCATATGCTAGCCTAGTCATGCTGGCGTCCACACAACCCTTTCGACTAGGGACCTTTTAGGATAGTCATCATACAATGCATAGTCCCACAAACAAGTCATGTACTTGCTGATACACATCATTGATAATGTCCAAGGACTATCTTTATTCATAAACACATAGGAAATATCATCATACATGATTGCCTCTAGGGCATATCTCCAACAAAGATGACATGATGTAGAGGGATAAACTCAAGCAATATGATATAAACCCCATCTTTTTACCCTTAATGGCAACAATACAATACGTGCCTCGCTGCCCCTTCTGTCACTGGGAGAGTAGACCGCAAGATTGAACCCTTCATAAAGCACCACTCCCATTGCAAGGTAGATCAATCTAGTTGGCCAAACCAAATTAATAAATCAGAGAAATACAAAGCTATCAAATCATGCATATAAGAATTCAGAGGAGACTCAAATAATATTCATAGATAATCTGATCATAAATCCACAATTCATCGGATCTCAACAAACACACTACAAAAGAAGATTACATTGGATAGAACTCCAAGAACATCGAGGAGCACATGGTATTGAAGATCAAAGAGAGAGAAGAAGCCATCTAGCTAGCTATGGACCTGTAGGTCTGTGGTAAACTATTCACGCATCATCGGTAGGGCAGCAAGGTTGATGTAGAGGCCCTCCGTGATCGAATCCCCCTCCGATAGATCATCGGAAAAGGCCCCAAGATGGGATCTCACGAGGTCAGAGGCTTGCGGCGGCGAAAAAGTATTTTTGTGGACGTTTCTGGTGGTTTGGGAATATTTGGGAATTTATAGAGGTGGAACTAGGGTTAGAAGACCTTCGAGGGGCCCACAAGCCAGGGATGCGCGCCCTGCAGGCTTGTGGCCTCCTCGGGAGCCTTCTGGCCCTCTCCCCAAGTTACGTAGGTGTATTCTGGTCCAAGAAAAATCATCACGGAAGTTTTATTACATTTGGACTCCGTTTGATATTCCTCTCTGAAAAAGGCAAAAAAAGGAAAAAACAACAGCTGGCGCTGGGCACTAGGTTAATAGGTTAGTCCCAAAAAAGATATAAAATAGTATATTAATGCACAAAACATCCAAAACAGATAATATAATAGCATGGAACAATAAAAAATTATAGACATTTTGGAGACCTAGGAGGGATATCCTTGCCCTTGTTCCTCAAATTTTCTAGAGGAACATTGGATGTGTCGCGCCCGAACTATGGGATTATCTCGTTGATCCCTAAGGTTCCGGGGGCATCAGATATTCGGTAATTCCGCCAGATCGCGGTTCAAAACATGATCTTTAGGATTCTGGCCAAAGGGTACGCCACTAGGAAGACCCTGCTTGCCCCTCGGATTCTTCATCCTAGCCAGACGACATTCACCAAGGGACGGTATATTTTAGCTGGGATCCTCATCCTGCACGAGGTCCTTCATGAGGTCAAAAGGAAACGCCTATGCACGGTTTCTTTAAGATTGACTTTCATAAGGCATATGATACAGTCCACTGGTCCTTCCTTCGAGAGGTGATGTCGAAGCGGGGCGTCGACCCCCATCGGATTGCGCATGTTATGTAACAAGTGTCGAGCGGACGCACGGCGATTGATATCAATGGGGAGGTTGGCCCCTATTTCCACAGGGCTCAAGGGGTGATACCTTGTAGTTGATGCCTTGGCGGCTATCTTGGACCTAGCAAAAAAGGGCCGTCCACATCGGGGGTATCTACCCGCACCTCATTGGAGAGGGGACTTACCCACCTTCAGTACGCTGATGACACAATCCTAATGGTCGAAGGCTAAGACGAGGACATTGAACATCTTAAGTTCCTCCTCTTGTGCTTCCAAGAAATGTCAGGATTGACAAATAAACTTCATGAAGAGCGAAGTGATGGTGTTAGGCTATACCGCAGAGGAATCCCTCCACATAGCCAATTGACTTATTTGTCAATTAGGCTAATTCCTAACTACCTATCTTGGCTTGTCGATTAGTGACTCCCATCTCCAGTAAAAGGACCTCCACCCTACTGTATCCAAGGTTCAACATCGAGTCGAAGCATGGCAAGGGCGATGGCTTTCCAAGGCAACGAGGGTAGTCTTGATGAACTCGTCCATGATTAGCATGTTGATGTATATGATGGGATTCTATAGCCAACATGAATCCCTTCATCAGGAAATTGCCAAATACCTGTCCAGATTCTTCTGGGCAGGACAGGGTGATCGGCAGAAATACCACATGGTTAAATGGTTTGAGATATGTAAGCCCAAGGACCAGGGTGGCCTGGGGGTCACCTCCTCCAAGTGGATGAATATCGCCCTTTCTGTCCAAGTGGTTGTGGCGCATTGAGATAAGTGAAGGGGGGTTGTGGCTTGAGATTATCCGCACAAAGTATTTTTGTGGGCAACCCCTAGCTTTTGCCACCAGAGCGGGTGGCTCCCAATTCTGGCAGTCGATCAACCAATTGACGCCGGTTCTTCGGACAGGATCTTCGATTTACGTCGGGTCAGGTACCAACACATTGTTTTGGCTGAACCGATGGTCGGGCATGAGACCATTTGCGAAACGGTTCTATGTGCTCTTTAGTATTTGCACCCGTCCGCAACTCACTGTGAGTGCAACTTTAGAGGACCTTGGGTGCATTGCCTTCTGGCGCACCTTTGGCCTGCTTGAGCGGGAGTAGTGGGAGGAGTTGCTCGTCTGGGTCATAGGCCTGACCTAGATGCCCTACCCAAGGACACTACCCTAGGATCAAAGATATTCAAAGTCCACAAGAAGATACCGACTGAAATCACCTTGGAGTGCAATCCACTCGACCAGCTATTCCACTCGGATACCCCAATTCCACTCGACCAAGATAATGTCATTCGACCATACTGAAGAATCACTCGGAGCACAGAAGACCTACAATCACCCTAGTATGGTAACGGTTAGGTGTTCACTCTGTAGTCTTAAAGATCATTATATGCATTTATAGCAGGCGTTGCCAGTAATGCTTGTCGGTGTCAAAACCGACGGATCTCGGGTAGGGGGTCCCGATCTATGCGTCTTAGGCTGATGGTAACAGGAAGCAAGGGACACAGATATTTACCCAGGTTCGGGCCCTCTCGATGGAGGTAAAACCCTACTTCCTGCTTGATTAATATTGAAGATATGGGTACTACAAGAGTAGATCTACCACGAGATCGTAGAGGCTAAACCCTAAAAGCTAGCCTATGATGGTATGATTGTAATTGTGATCGGCCTTCTAAGGACCAACCTCTCCGGTTTATATAGACAACGGAGAGGGCTAGGGTTTACATGGAGTCGGTTACAAGGAAGGAAATATAATATCCGAATTGCCAAGCTTGCCTTCCACGCCAAGGAAAGTCCCATACAGACACGGGTCGAAGTCTTGAGTCTTGTATCTTCATGCTTCCATAGTCCGGATGATGTATACAGTCCGGCTGTTCGGATACCCCCTAATCCAGGACTCTCTCAGTAGCCCCTGAACCAGGCTTCAATGACGATGAGTCCGGCGCGCAGTCTTGTCTTCGGCATTGCAGGGCGGGTTCCTCCTCCGTATACTCCAAGGTAATTATCGAACACTTGAACCGTGTCCAGATCCACAAAATGATCCTCACATGTAGGGGTGTAAACGGATCGGATCGGATAATTTTTTTACCATATCCTTTACCATATTTTTTTGTCGGATTCGGAGCGGAGCGGATATTGACCGGATGCGGATTCCAATGCGGATTATATCGGACTACGGATTCGGAGCGGATTCAGAGTGGACTCAGACCGGAAACGGACAAAAAATATCGGGTGATACATGCAAAAAAAGGTGAACCTTTTTCTACTTATCCAAACAATATGAAAACATGTTTTGATCCAACCGCATTACACTAGAGATTGGCCAAATTTTTAAAAGTCATAACTCACACCCATATGGCAACAATAAATAGTACCGGTAAAATAATGGTAGCATTACACACGTCCAAAACAAAGATCATACATAAGAAATACTTAATTCAATGTTCAATTGAAGTTTGTATATATTATAAAAGGCAAGTGGTCGGTCAAGTAGAAGCCCATAGCCCATAGCACATCCTTGACTTCTCTTCAACATGGTATTTCTTCCAGTCCACTTGCAACTTCCTGTGAGAATGATAAGAGATATTTAGATGCTATACTTGACAATAAGAAATGATAATTAGTTATGGACAATTAACAATCAATTTGTTCAAACACACACGCATTATTCTAAGGTCTATGCATCCACCTGATTAACTTGCAAATTTTTAGCGTGTGTATATATAGAGAGAAGAGAAACATGAGGCATCACATATTATATGCACGCACTATCGACCTTGAGGACATTTTGCAGGCCTTCCCGGCGGTTCGAACTACCTTCCCCATGCGATATCTTGGTCTACCGCTGTCGGTCACAAGACTAAAGCATATCCACTTTCAGTATTTGGAGGACAAGGTGGCGGGAAAGCTTCCACCTTGGTCGGATATGCATGTGGCTACGCCGGGGCGCATTGTTTTGGTCAAGGCTGTGCTCACTGCCATTGCCATTTACCACCTCACGCCTCTTGACCTTTCGGTTGAAGTGATGAAGAAGATCGATAGCCTGCGGCGTGCCTACCTTTGGGAGGGTTGTGATAAGGTGACCGGTGGAAAGTGCAAGGTTAATTGGGACCTCGTCTGCGAGCCCAAGATTTATGGGGGACTAGGAGTGCTCAACCTCCAGAAATTCGCGACCTCCCTACACTTGCGCTGGCTCTGGTACGAATGGGATGATCCACCTAAGACTTGGTCTGGCTCAGGAACACCTTGTACTAGCAACGACAGAGATCTCTTCGCTGCTGCCACACCGGTGTACATCGGAGATGGAAACAAAGCTAAGTTCTGGGAATCTCCATGGCTGGACGGCCTCCGGTCTAAAGACATTGCGCCAAAAAATTTGAGCTGTCAAAAAAGAAAACATGCCTGTCCAAGAAAGCTCTTGACAACAACCTTTGGATCCACCAGATTGACACTCAGCAGGGGCTAACCTTGGCCCATATTCAGGAATTTGCAACCCTTTGGGAGATGCTTGCTGATGTAACCCTCAACCAGGGAAGACAAGACACCATAACCTGGAAGTTCACAAACAGTGGCGACTACTCCGCCTCCTCAGCTTACATGGCACAATTTGCCGGTCTCTCCTTTTGTCCAATGAATGCTACAATCTGAAAGATGTGGGCTCCACCGAAATGCAATTTTTTTTGCTTGGTTGATCTTCCAAAATCGTGTTTGGGCAGCTGATCGTTTACTGCGACGAGGCTGGCCAAGCTGCAATTTGTGCCCTCTCTGCATGCAAGTGCAAGAATCTGCTGCTCACCTCCTATTCCAATGTAGGTTCACCGTCCGGATTTGGACTGAAATTTGCACTTGGGTTGGCATCCTTGACTCCTCGCCAATGATTTGGTGTCATGAAGACTCAGTTAGAGAATGGTGGCTCAAGGCGGTCAATGGTGGAGGTCGCTGCAGGAAGGCCATCGCCTCCTTGATGATGCTTGTCTCGTGGGAAATTTGGAATGACCGCAACGCAAAAAAAATTCAAAATGTCTCCGCCCCGACCTCCATGGTTATCGCTAAAATCAAAGAGGAGGCCCACTTTAGTCTTTGGCGGGAGCCAATCAGCTTAGTATTGTTATGTCGCGAGAGTAGACCTTTTTCTCTTTGCCGCCTCACGGCTTATGTCTAAACCTTCTTCTTAATTAATGAAAATGGCAAGTCTTTTGCCTTGTTTCAAAAAAAAATATGCACACACTATATATACATGTAGTGATGTATACACACGACATGCACACACTTATGGCTGTTATATCTTGTATGCTTTCTCACATGCAACAAAAACTAGCATGAGATGATGCATGGCTAATTAAATTATATTATAAAATCTGATCGGTAAGTAGGAACACACATATTCACTGTCAGGACTAGGGATTGGTAACCAGCAAGTATATATACGTGATTGGTAACTAGCAAGTAGCAACGACAACGCACATATTCAAGCAACGAGTAGGTATATATTAGTAAAAGTAATCTGTATGTGCAAAGAGGATAAAAGCTAGGTAATATATACTTAATGTATATTAGCGGATCGCCGGTATAACTGCTACCTGAATTACTTGCTCATGATGCATTTGATCAGCCACTTATTCAATATTCATTCCTTGATTCTCCTATGTACCAGCAGCATGCAAATTTACGAAAAAATGTTATAACTTTACATAAATAAAATAGCAGTAATGATCAAGAGATAAACAGACATACTTGCATAGCTAGCCTCTCCCCTAAAGTTGAAGTACACATGGTATAATCAGATCTGTCATCATCACTAGCATCTTCTTCTCGTTGCTGCAAAGTCCAGGAAATATATTTAATAATATATACCTACTGAGTTGAACCAGCTGGGTACGTCGGTTCAATGTTTAAGTCAGGTTGTGTTCGCAATCGATCTTGTATAAATGTTCAGGACTTTGTTGTACAGAAAAGGCTTACTGAAACTTTAAGAAGAAAAGGGCATGTGTTGCCCGGAACCAAATACTACTGTCTCTGTCCGTCTCATCTGTTTTTACCTGAAATTCTAAAGCAAACAATCTTTCTGAAACACAACATGTGTGTGAGTCCAAAGAAAACAGACGAGAGAGACCGGCGGTCTGACCATAGTTACATCGATTCAGCGAGACGTGTAAGTGCAAGAAGCTAACCCAAGGCCCAAGCAAGCAAGCAGTTGAATTGATTTCTAGCTACTACTCCCTCCGTTCGGAATTACTTGTCGCAGAAATGAATGTATCTAGACGTATTTTAGTTCTAGATATATCCATTTTTAAGACAAGTAATTCTGAATGGAGAGAGTAGATTCGTTGCTTTCAATCAGGTGAGTGTAGAGGAGTACGTGCATACAGCATACATGCTAGACTGCTAGTAGTCACGTTCCTATCAGATTTTACGGCCGCGCCGATGCAAACCCACGTCAGATCCATGGCGGACCGCCGTCCCGACATGCATGGGTCGCACGGGCGGACGCTGCCCATTGTCGTATCCGGGCTGCCGAGCATGGCCGCTGTAAGCATTGGCCACGCCTGTCGGCCGTCAAGGCTCTACGAAGTTGGCGTGCCTGATGTCGTGGCGCAGGTGTGCGGCTGCTCACGGCATCAACTGACAGCCGGACATGATCACAGATCATCGGGCTTTAAACTTGCGCAGGACTCTGTGCATCTACCAAATCACTTACCTCCGTTGTTGGGACGAACTGATCGGCCACGCGCATCTTTGACCATCGTTAAACCGTGAGACTATCAGAGAGAACAGAGTGGAAACGGCGGCCGGGGAGAAGCAACAATGCAAGATGGCGATGGAAAGAAGGATATGTACGCACTATCGCCGCTATGCTACAAATTCTGGATGCGGTGATTGCGTACGATTATGGTAGAGTATATGGGGTGACTGCAAATCAACAGTCACTAACCTAAATGGGCATACATATGGACCGGACGTTTGGGCTTATTTTGTCGGATATAATCCGGTTTACATACCTCGGATAATCCGCAAAAAATAGCGGATAATCCATATCCGCCGGATAGTAGGTATACCATATCCGTCGGATATCCGATTGATCAAAATCCGTATCCGCATCCATATCCGGCAGATTCACATAATTGCATACCATATCCTCAAAAATGAGTGCGGATGCGGATTCGGAGCGGAAATTATCCGTACCATTTACATCCCTACTCACATGCCACCGTAGAGAGAATGGTATTTCACAAATGCAATATGCTGACAACTTTTTAGGCAACGCGATGTGTCATTACGGTCGGGTCATTATTCGAACCGTTTTCCCGCAACCAGCCATAGCGCATATTGCGAGGCGGTTTCCTTCGCACGTCTTGTCAAAGTAGAGATCGTGTCCCCTTATCACGGAATTCTCATCAATACGGCTATGGGTAATCCAACCGCACCGCTAATCGCGGCTAGCGGGAGGCAAACGGGTTCCACTAGGCAAGTGGGGAGGCGCAAAAAGCACTTACCGCCCCTATAAAGAGACAAGGCCTCTTTCTCTTTACCCACGCCTTTCTCCCTCCGCTAGCTCATTCCCCTCTTTTCGAGCCCTAACGCCCAAGCACTCTTCTTTTCCACCAAAGAGAGGCTTTCCAAAGATGTCCGGATCCAGAGCAGGAGGCAGATGGATGGCCTCTACTGTCCGGGAGAAGGATATCAAGAAGCTCCGGGACGCCGGGTATCTGGCCCAGAAGATCGGCCACCGTCTCCCACCGGCGGGACAGGTCGTCCCCACTCCGGAACCTCACGAGAGAGTCGTGTTCCTTCCCCATTTTGTCCGCGGGCTTGGGTTTCCCCTGCACCCATTTGTTCGTGTGTATTACTACGGGATTGATTTTCATGATCTTTCCCCAACTCCTTCCTCAATATCTCGGCGTTCATCGTCGTAATGCGAAACTTTTCTTCGGATCTCACCTCACTTCGGCCTGTGGCTGAAGATTTTTAATGTGAAGCCCAAGGTGGTGAGTGGCGAACACGCCGAGTGTGGCGGCGCCATGGTGAGCAAGATGCCCAAGGCCGTTTTGCCGAAGGGCGCTTTCAACGACTCCATCAAGGAGTGGCAGCAGCAGTGGTTTTATATCACCGAACCACGCGACAAAAAGTGGGCTGCAGCTCCTGAGTTCAGATCCGGAGCTCCACTGCGGCTCACGTCCTGGCCCAAGAAGGGCCCGAACTGGTCCTCGTCCGATGAGCTGTCATTGCTCCAGACGCGCGTCTAGAGTTTGGATGACAGGGACGTCAAACTCGTCGACGTAGTCCAGGTGATGCTAGTTCGCCTGGTTCTCCCTTGTCAGCGCCGAGCCTGCACTCTGTGGGAGTTCGACCCAACCGAGCACCAAACCCTTTAGGAGCTCTATGACTCCTCCCACATGGATATCTGGAAGGTGCTCTTCAAGTCCGTCAAATCGTGGCCGGGCTCCGCCAAGGACCGTGGGTATCAATTATCCCATGCTGCAAGCCCGGTAAGTTATAGCCACGCTCTGTCCATCCACGCTTCGGTTGGCATGTCATGAGGGAGACATCTTAATCGTGTTTCGTCGTGACCTCAGGGATGGATAAAGAAGGTGGAGCGGATTCATTGTCCGGCCCGCTGCCGGAGGAACCGGCCGGACCTCTTCTGACGAAGATGCTGGTCCCCGCGCCTTACGAGGTGCCAAAGAAGGAGGCCTCCAAGAAGGTCAAGAAGACCCGGAGTGGCTTCCGTCACCGCGAGGCTTCGGACGCAAAATCCAAAGACTCAAGCGACGCTCCTTCTTCGGAAGAAGAAGAGGAAGAAGCAGAGGAAGACGAGCCTCACTCTGAAGGTGGGAAGAAGCGTGTAGCTTCCTCGTCCCTGGAGGCCGAATCGTCCAAGAGGAGAAAAGGTTCCCTCCCAGAGGCATCAACCATGGCTGCCGATAGCAGCCCGGAGTGGGATCCCAGGGCCCAGCCCCTGGAGAAGTCGTAAGAATACAAAATCCGAACACGCATATGCGTCCGGGATTGTTTTTGGGTATAGTAGTTTTAACTGTTGCTATATTTTGCTCAGTCCGGCAAGGTCTCGCGCCGGACAGTCCTCATCCGAGGATTCGCTGAGCTCGGACGCCTCCAGAGGCCCCTTCCCCAAAGTCCCGGCGCGACACTGAGGTGTCGTCTCAACGGGGCCCGGACCAGGGGGCATATCACTGGAGCCGGACACACGGGAGCGATAGGCCCTGAGTGTGCCGTCAGCGGGGGCGATCTTGGGTTTGGCCCACAGCCGGACAAGGTCCAGGAGACCTCTAAGGCTCCCGAATCGGGCGAGCAGCCACCTTCAACAGTGGGAGGCCTGCCTACTCCCCCGGCAACCTCTGTTCAAGCAGAGTTGCTAGGCGGTCTATCGACAACGTTAAAGAACGCGTCTATCATCGATGAACATCAAACCCTTATGGGTGCGGTGGTTGAAAAGATTCAGTCCGCCGAGAGCGGGCTGAACGAGTCCTTCCTTGGCCTTATAAAGGCCTTTGAGGTATGTTTCCTAAGAAACCTTTGAGGAATCGTCATAATATGAGTAGTAGCCCTGATACACTGTCCGACGAAAGAGAGGGAGCCGGGTAGGGGATCAAATCCTCTCTTGTCGTGGGAACTTATGTTAATGACGTGTACCTCTTTGTTTGAACACAGGCGTCTGCGGAGAAGACGACCACTCATAATGCGGAGGTGTCCGAACTGAAGTGGAGCCTGGAACGGGCCGAGGAAGAACTTGGCCGCGTGAGGAAGCAATTAGAAGATAAGCAAGGTATGTTGAAACATTGTCTTGCATTAGGCACGAATAAGTAATTGTGCTTATTGAAAAGTATTTGTGTTGTATGCCCTAGGAGCGAGTGCTGAATATGAGGCACTAAAGAAGGCTGTGGATGATGCCAACGAGAAGGCTGCCGCCGAACAGGCACTTCGTGAAAAACACGAGGCCAGGGTTCTCACAACTGAGCGGGAGCTCCAGGAGGCTGTGAAGAAAAGCAAGGGCTTGGAGCAGAGTCTAATAGGGAAAGAATCCGAACTCGCCCAAGCGCTCCAAGCCGCGGAAGATGCTCGGGAAGAAGCCCGAGGTGTTGTATGGGACATTCAAGAGGCCCGAAAAGTTGCGGCTGGTAAGGCCTTCTGTATTCTTAGCCATTTGTTCATGATAATGGGAAGAATTCTAAGAAGCAAGCTAAATTCTTATTTTTCCAGGGGCGTTTGCGGATCTTCCTCGCAGCATATCAGATGCCGCCCAATTCTACCGAACCGAGGAGAAGAAGTCTGCGGAGAGGGATTTCTGGTCGCAGTATTTGGCACCGAACTATCCGGTGTTTTTATCGACCAAATGAAATGGTCGAATCGCACTAAAGCGGCCGAACTAGCCATGAAGGACTTGATTGTCTGGCTGTGGCCGACGGAGCCAATTCCGAGTAGTTACTTCGGGCTCGTGAAGCGGATTGTGGGCGCCTGTCCTTGGCTTGATGCTGTTAAGCGATCGGTCTGCATAAAGGGTGCACGCGTGGCGTTTGCCCGTGCAAAAGTGCATTGGGGGAAGCTTGACGCGGAGAAGCTGATGACTGAGGGGCCGCCAGAGGGTAAGGAGCACTGCAAGCCCGAACTGTACTATGAAGGTGTACTGAAGGGAGCCCGCCTTGCGGCGGATAAGTGTGCCAAAGACACTATATTTCCCTGAGGGCATTCGTGCCACTTTTTGTAATATGGGATTATGGCATTTATATATTGCCTGTTTTTTTGAACATATGTTCTTCCTGTGCGGCTATTTATTGCATGTAAATCCTGAGAGTTGGCGATTGTCGGTCGCCTCACGTAAAAAGAATACGGGGGTGTTCGGGATATATCTGAACGCTCTTTATCACATAGTTGGGTCCTTTTACGGAGGCGTTTCTCACCAAGAACCAGGCAATCGGACTATAAGGCTTTATTACTCTCACTTAGCCATAGGAATTCGAGTATGGTCGGCACAGCCCCTAGTGTTCGGAAGGCCGAACTAGGGGCTCTATTGGCGCCTGATCAGAAGACCGATCCGTCGCACTCTGCATTTATAATGGCGTTGCGCGGAATAAATCTTGAAGGATTTTACGACCTCTCGAACAGCTGACCAGCTCTCGCTGTATCATGACAGTCGGTTTTCGGCTTTCTCTACTGAGGTGCTCGTCCGACAGATCCGGGACACAATCTCAGTAGTTCTCCCTGCGCTACCTTAGCCGATATAACGGAACGTAAGGTACCAAAATAAGGGAGCCGAGCAAACCCAACCAATGACCCAAGACATGATTCAGAGCTGATGCATATAGTGCTATAAGTTCGGGGTGCCGAGCGACCGAGAAGGTGGTCGGACTTTATTGCCGTACTATGAAGCCCCTGGCATAATCGGGCGTAACACGAGGTGTCGATGAAAAGCGACGGCCGGTAAGTGTTATTTAAGTCTACGCATTGTAGTAAGATGATATGTCTACGCATATGAGTACGGTGTATGATTATGAAAAGAGGTGTTTTTTGGCGGAACCTGTGATGGCCGGACTGGAGGGAGTTGTGAGTGGATCAAGAGTGAATCCGGACTGCCTTCTTTTAGGGGGGGCTCCTTGTGTGTCCTGGCCGATTCCATGTCACCAATCCTGTTCTGCGTCAAAGTTAGTTTGTAAGGCAAATACTCGGAGGTAGCCGAGCGTCCTCTTGTGGTTGGTCCGAGGGCTCCTGATCGGACCCTGGTAAACCCAGCCGTTATATCGTTGGGTAGCGCGGACTCCTCAGTTGGTGTCCGGATAGTTGGCTGTCATATCAAATTTTGATAGGCATGCGCGACTCGCTACTCCGGCAGCTGTATGATTTCCGCCCTGAGGGCGGGGTTCGGCCTTGCCCATAGGTGGGATTGCATCACATGGTGTTGGCCTGAGTGATTTACCACGTGGAATCTAGTCAACGTGGTTCGTCCCGTTAGCATACGGTAAATTACCGCATGGTGGGAAGGTGTCGAAGATTTATTCTTTGGCGTAGCATTTTTTGGTGATCCAAAGACAACCGTTTAGAGCGATGGGCCAGAAAAACTTGGCCTTTGCCCCTAGCATCTTTTAGGAGATGTTGTTTTGTGATTTCACACCTGCGGGGGTTTTATGTGTTATGGAGCCCCCAGTTTGCTATGTCCAGAGGTACTGCAATTGAGTTGCTGTGGTTAATGCGGTCGAGGGCGATCGGCCGTACTTTTATGCTATGGGGGGGGGGGGGGCTCTTGACCAGACGCCTCCCTTCATTGTTTCCGGCACGCGACCAGCCGCCTTGTTTTGAGGATCTAGCATTCTCTATTGGTATGCTTTGCCGTCCTTCTAGGAGTACCATGAATTTCACATGGTTGATCGAGTGTGTGGCTCGGGCCGGATAGGTCTGAGCTGTTCTTTGGCCACTGACCGGACTGGGAGTTGCTGGAATTAGCACCGGCCTTCCTGACTTGACGCTTATGACCATTGCACCAAGGCTTGAGGATGCTTCTTCTTGTGTCCTTCGTATTGTTTTGGACCGTAGTGGTGTGTTGACGTCGGGGAATGTGCCTTGGGTTCTCCTGCTTAGGTTGGGGTGGCCGGTTGTGCCCTGTGTGCCCTTTGTCGGGGCGGTCGGGTCCGTATCTTTCGGTGGCCAGGACCTTGGTCCATCTGTCCACCAGCAAATCTTGGTCAGCTTTAAGCTGCTGTTGCTTCCTTTGCAGGCTCTTTGCCGTGGCCATGAGCCATCTCTCGAAGCGAGCTTGTTCCATTGGATCTTCAGGCACGCCGAATTCGTGATTGCCGAGGCTTGCCTCATCCTCGGAGGGGGGCGTATAGTTGTCCCTCTCCAAGTATCCTGATGGCGATCCGGCCTTACGAAAACAAGCCGACTAGGGTTATATTCATCTTCGGCGCCATCCAGATTGTTTTCGTCTTCTGGGCCGGTATTCCTGTGGCGGGGCTTGGAGCGGCGCGGACGACGCCCATGCTTTACTTTTCTCCCTGAGGGATTATCCTCCGCTGCCTCATCGCCATTGGTTTCCTTCGGAGTGTCCACCGTATATATATCATAGGGATAGGCGGTTGTCCACCGCCCAGTGAGCGGTGCTTCATGTTCTTCTCCTGCATCCTCGTCTATTCCGTCGATGTCTTCGGAGTTGAAGTCCAGTACGCCGGTTAAACCATCGACTGTGGTAATGAAGTGGGTGGTGGGTGGGCAACGAATTCCTTCATCGCCTGCTTCCCACTCGAGCCGGACATAGTTCGGCCAAGAGCCTCCTGACAAAGAGAGAGACTTTAATGAGTCCAACATGTTGCCGAAGGGCGAGTGTTGGAAGATATCCGCAGCGGTGAACTCCATTACCGGAGCCCAACCTGGCTCGACTGGATCGGGAGTGCGCGGACCGGAACCAACATCCGGATACGAATCCGGGGGTCCGGATTCACATGTCACCATAGAGGTAAGGCCCGTGTTCGGCTCCACCACCAATGAGTGCGCGACCTGCGGGGCGGGGTCCAGCCCCCCGTCCTTGGGCAACGCAGCCTGCTCCAGATTTAGGTCCGAGGCTACTGCGGGGGTGATACCCCAAGATTTGTCCGACAGCAGGTCTAAGCCGTGCTCGTCGTGACTGTCCGGTGCTCCTGGCATGGGCCCGAATCTGTCGAAGATCCAGTCTCCGCGGATGTCCGCCGTGCAGTTCAGGTTTCCGACCCTGATCTGGTGGCTAGGGGCGTGGCTATCGATCTGCTCCAGATGGCCAAGCGAATTGGCCCGCAGGGCGAAGCCGCCGGACACGAAGATCTGTCCGGGGAGAAAGGTCTCACCCGGGACCGTGTTGTTGACGATGGTTGAAAGAGCCATCGAGCCCTGCAGCGACGACATAGAGGAACTCTCAATGAAAGCACCAATGTCGGTGTCAAAACCGGCGGATCTCGGGTAGGGGGTCACGATCTGTGCGTCTTAGGCTGATGGTAATAGGAAGCGAGGGACACAGATATTTACCCAGGTTCGGGCCCTCTCGATGGAGGTAAAACCCTACTTCCTGCTTGATTAATATTGAAGATATGGGTAGTACAAGAGTAGATCTACCACAAGATCATAGAGGCTAAACCCTAGAAGCTAGCCTATGATGGTATGATTGTAATTGTGATCGGCCTTCTAAGGACCAACCTGTCCGGTTTATATAGACACCGGAGAGGGCTAGGGTTAACATGGAGTCGGTTACAAGGAAGGAAATATAATATCCGGATCGCCAAGCTTGCCTTCGACGCCAAGGAAAGTCCCATCCGGACACGGGTCGAAGTCTTGAGTCTTGTATCTTCACGCTTCCATAGTCCGGACGATGTATACAGTCCGGCTGTCCGGATACCCCCTAATCCAGGACTCCCTCAATGCTCCTGCCTTAACTTACATTGAACCCTATGTAACTTAGGGCTAGAGGGGCCTGACACAGTCTATATAAGCCAACCCTCTCCTCTGGCACAAGGGTTCGCACCCCCTGTAACTCACACGCATATTCCAGTCGACAAGCCTCCGAGCACCAAGACGTAGGGCTGTTACCTCCTCCAAGAGGGGCCTGAACTCGTAAACTTGCCTGTACAATCTCACCGTAGCTAGGACCTTGCCTCCTCCTACGTACCCCCTATTCTTACTGTCAGACTTAGTACCACGACAGTTTGCGCCCACCATGGGGCAGGCATCTTAGCGACTTCTGGTGAGGTTGCAGTTTTTCCGATCCCATCAATATGGTTTCCGGCGGTGGTGTATCCATGGGTCACGAGGTCCGCCTCGGGGCACTCATCTTCATCGCCGACGACTCTGCTTGCCTCCAAGAAGCTCCTCTTGACGTCGAGGCTCTCCCCATTCACGAGGCAACTCACTTTTGCGCGAGTGCTTGCGGAGTTCTTCTGCGGCAGCCGTCGACCCAGTATCGGACGACTCCCGCGACATCCTCGCTCCCTGTTATTCACTATCGCAAGCGATCTGGTCGTTCGCGGCTCCAGCATTGGGTGAAGCATGCGGTGGCTCGCCAGTTGACCACCCTTCAAGTCGCAGCAATCGAGCCCGACGAATCCTTGTATGGTTTTTCGACCTACCGGCTGGTCACTCGGATTCACTTTCCGAGTGCGAGAGCAACGACCCAGCAGCAGAGGTCCTCATGGTCAAATCCCAGCGCAGTCCGCCTGGATTCCGTCACGGCAGCGGCAGTGGTGGCGGAAGCGATGGCCCGTCACATGATCATGATGAGTACATTCCCGAGGCCCTCACTGCAGAGCAGAGGGTGGAGCTGCATCGCCGGAACGTCCAGGCACTCCAGACCCCCATCATTGGGGAGACCTCCGGGCTCAGGGCATGGAGGCTGCGCGCTTGGCCACCTTGGCTGAGCATACGCGTTTGGAGAATCTCCAGCAGGCACTCGACGAACGGGCTCGTTGACAGATCCCTGAATCCAGTTGACAGCCACGATAATTGTTTCTGCCTAAACCTCAGGTATACCGCACTTCGGTCCAAAATCTTGCAGCTGCAGCACGTATAGCAGAGTCAATTCAGCCATCTCATTCAGAAGCTCGTAGAGGTTTGCTGCAGATTCGAGCGCTGCTCCGAGCGGCGGGTGAATAAAACTCGGTTGTTTCTCAGTCGCGCAATAGAATCCATAGCAGATCTATGGTTGCGGACACAGTTCAGTCGCACACAGCCCAAGATCACCTCCGCGGCGTGACGATCGTGGTCACCGCCAGGATTAGTACCTGGGTCGAGACCACGGATAGTATGATCATCGATATGCCCGTGATGTTCACCGTCGAGTGCCTACGCCCCCTCCGAGGGGCGGTTCATACGCGCCCCGGCGATACGATGGTAGGCGTCTTTATGGTGATGAGCGGAGAGCTCCAATCGACCCAAGAGAGCCTGGGTTCGATGTGAGATAACTCCTCGTACAAGGGTTGGTCGACAGAGGCTGGGCACACAGAGAAGGACAAGACAGAGACCATCCGAGTGGGGGCAGAGCATTTGTTTCTGGGCCTGAATGTTTCAGTAGAGCCATCCGAGCCGCCGAGATCCCTCCCAACTTCAGATCGGCGACGGGCGTTAGTAAGTTCACCGGTGAGTCGAAGCCCGACACATGGCTACAGGATTATTGAGTGGCAGTGCAGATTGGTGGAGGCAACGACGACGTACCCATGAAACACCTCCCCCTGATGCTTGAGGCACTAGTACAGTGAGCTCCTAAACAAACGGTTTTTAACCCCTTTCCGCGACGGCCTTTGGAACCGTTGCCAAGTGAGTGTGGGCATAGGAGGGTCCTTCCCACACGACCCAAAAACCGTCGGGGATATGCCCTCCAGGCACACACGCTCGGCAAAATGAGGTCGCGTGCGACCGGCGAGCGCTCAAATACGGAAATACTTATAGTAGAGCTAAAAAAAATACAATTATATGGCGAAATTGTTTCCGGTCGCAAGTACATCCCACACAGCCAGTCCCCGCTAAATGTTTCCATTCATATGTACATCCCACACAGTCGCTCCAAGGAAAACGTTTCCGTTCACAGGTACATCACACACAATTTGTCCCATTAAATCGTTTGTGATAACATTACCATTGCACACGATATTAATAATTTTATCGTTTGCGTTACTGAATGCATCACACACGGTGCGTAGAAGAAATTGTGTGGCAAAGGATGTCCATCACACACAGTTTTTATGTGGTAAACGTTTGCGCCAGGTGGCCTAACGCAAACAGTTTTCAAGAGGATGTCGTGTATGATTGTTCATTAATCTAACACAGTTTATTCCTGGAAACTGTGTACGTTGTTGAATGCATCGCACACGGTGTTTTCTCAATAACTGTGTGCAATAAAAAAACAATTAGCAGGCTAATTATCCGATTATTCGTAATCCATTTAGTAATCTAATTGACATTTCATATTAAGCAAACAATATATTTCATTTTCATAATTGAAATACATCAGTACAACATCATATAGCTTCAGCACTCAGCTACCCCATTACACAACTACACCAGGACCAAGTTTCACATGCAACATCTATAACCTTTCAAAATTAGCATCATGGACGGTACATAGACAGATGTATCTCATCTCGAAAACTGCTGAAGCAGAATGCGAATATTGAGCCTTCATTGATGTTGAAGGTCTTTGTAACTTTAGACCAGTGCCTGTGGATGATTGACCGTCCATCCTTCGTCCTGTTCAGGAACACTTCAATATTGAACCATGGGTGTTGTATGAATACCTTCCTTGCCTCCTGACCATACAGGTGGTTTGAGAGGTAATCATTAGTGAACTGCTTTGGAAAGGCCTGAAAACAAGGATGTGCATAAATATCTTCTCTATATTGGAAATGGGGCAAAGGAATAAAAAAAGGCAAGGTATAATAGTTAGTACCATCCTGTAGTAACTGTTGTATTCTTCATTGTGCAAACAAAGATCTTGTTGTTTTTTGTCGCTAATTTCTTTATCCTAACAATCTTTCTGAGTTTCTTGAGTTGACTGATATTCATGGACAACTCGTTTCCCCATATGCAAAAAGGGTCGAACAGTGGGTCAAAACATCTGACAGAAGGACCTACATGTGCAAGACCAAATTGTTAAAAACCTAAATATTAGAATGGTTCATGCAATTGCACAATAACGTGCTATTAGACAACGGACCATGCACATGCTAACCTCGATTGTAAACCTCAGTGCTTCTCATTGTTTCCCTGCAACACATATAAGGTAGTTAGTCAACAGGTTAAGTAAGGGTTCGCATGCTATCAGTAAAATATGTTGATGAAAAATAAGCACATTGCAGATTCATCAGATTAATTCAAGCCACATGGAAAACTCATTTATCCAAACCAAGCATGATTAAGAACTAGGAAATATAGCAATTGTATATGTTTCTCATGTATTAAGTGCAGCCAAATTCGATTTATTCCTCACATGCACAACAATACAAAATTCTATCCACGACAATTGGACATCGCAGTGTAGAATTGAACCAAGGAGTTAGCTAAACACCACAACAAATGAACCAAACATTAACTGAGCACCACATTGCACAATATAACATACTCGTAATAGAAGATCAGACAGTTAACCAAACCAAGCATGCGTAACAACTTGGAAATATTGCACCCTAAAGAATTGAACATCACATTTGCAGAATTGAACCAAGCAGTTAACTGAACACCACATTGCACGACATATAGAACATATACACTATAGCAGAAGATTGCATGGTAAAAGCAGATAGCACAATTCACTAGAATTTGTTAAGGAAAGGCAGTAGCTAGCAAATGATGGCCTCGAGAAAACGCCACGAACTGTCGTTTAAAGCAGCCAACCGTGTTGCGGCGTCAGCGCGCGAGGCGTCAACGGTGGCCTCGACGATGAGGTGCTCCTCAAAGATCTGGGGGTCAGCACGAATGGCAGCCATCGCGACCTCATCCGCGCGTGCGGCCGCGATTTGCTTCTCCGCTGCCAAATGCTCCTTGAGGTCCTGGCTATACTGCGTGCACCATGGCTTAGGCTGGCGCTTATTTGGTGGAGGGGTCGGTGATTTGGGTGGAAGGTGTCGCTCTCGCGCTGGCGGTCGGGGCATGTGGGATGTGGAAGGAGGAGGAGGATGGTGGTCGGGAGTGGATTACCTGCCTGGATAGGTGAGGCCGAGCAGCGTGAAGGAGGCTCGCCAGCGAGGAGGCGGCGCTGCAAGAAAGGTGTGAAGGTTTCAACTTGGAAAGGAAGGCGGAAAGGGGGGAAATGTGGCTTTTGGTAAGGGGGAGGGGGCGGGGAGGTAGATATTTCCGCGGAAGTCGAAAATTTGGAATCGCTTCAGCCAAAAAACTGGCGGCAAAGTGTCATCAGACACGGTCCCTTATTTAGAACCGTGTACGATATGCGAACATCACAAACGATACAGATAGCTTAACCCGTGTGTGATGAGTTTGAGCGTTAAAATTTTTGGTTCGAATTTCCATGGTTATAGTGGTTATCCACGTCATTGCATAATTTGGGTACACAAAGGAGACTACAAAGACACCCACACTTCTTAATCGAGCAAGTTCAGCAATTGAACAGAGCTAGCTGACCTAAACATTACTCTAACTAATTAAAGACCGGCGCTCTTAATTAAACAAAACAAAGAATACTACTACGGCTGGTGCTCGTCGATCTCCGCCGCCGCCTCCATGTCCATCTCGCGCCCAACGGTCTCCTAGGGAAGGGGCTCCATGGCATCAATCGCACCATACTCGGCAAACATCTCGCCATCCGCGTCCGCCATCTCTTTGGAATAGGCTGGCACGAGCAGGGCGTGGGCAGCTGCGATCTGGGCTTTGGTGGGCTCTGTCATGGCAAGGTATGCCACGCAGGAACGGATGGCTGCTCCAACTCTCTCGGCGATTGCCAACTCTTCGGCCGTGGGTTGCCGACCATTGTCGGAGAAGCTACTTTGATTTGTGCGGTGAGCGCCACGAACTGCGCGTGGACGGCCCCAACATGGTGGTGGACGGCCTCCATCAGGGCTAAGGCCGCCACTGCGGAACGGATAGCTGCTATGCCGCTCTCGCCAGTTGCTATCCCCGAGGCATATGCTGCTGTCGTGGTTCTAAGTCTGACAGTAGAATGGGGGTAGGTATGGAGAGGCAAGATCCTAGCTATGGAGTAGTTGTATACGCAAGATGTTTACGAGTTCAGGCCCTTCTCGGAGGAAGTAACAGCCCTACGTCTCGGAGCCCGGAGGCGGTCGACTGTATTATGCGCGTATGAGTTACAGGGGTGCGAACCCCTTACACTGAGGAGGGGGGTGGCTTATATAGAGTTCGCTAGCCCCTCCGGCCCTCAGTTATGCAGGGATTAAGGTACATTAAGAGAGGGGGTTACTGGTAACGCCCACATAAAGTGCTATGATGACCATAAAAGCTACTTAATGACCGACCGTTTGTGTGCAGACTGGCTTTAGATCTCCTGGCGGTCGAGTGGTTTGGCTTCATGGTCGAGTGTCTTCCAGTTGGTCGAGTGGAACCCTTCGTGTCGATCGAAAGGTAGTTTCTTCTAGAGATGTCCTTGGGGAGGGTATCTTGGACAGGTCCATGACCCTACCCTAGGTATATAACTTCATCATTAGCCCCCAAATGGATCGAGGTTTGAGTGGGGAAGGAGTTGAACATACTCCTGACTCATTCTTGTGCTGCAATTGTGTCTTGTTTTGGATCAATGGACTTAAGTGACGACATCAACTTCTTTTTCAGTCGCCTTGATCCATTCTTTGTATCCGTCGAGTGTGTTTTCCGTACTTGGCAATTTCCGAATGACAGGACGGAGGAAATCTTTTGTCTGACGATTTGCTCTGTGGCGCGCGGATTTAGCGGGATTTGAATTTCGGGAAGCGAGCGGAGCAGAGGTAGCCGCAGTGATCGGATGGGATAAAGCAGGGATGCCTCGATATCCGCGCCACCTTTTTCACCACGTATCGCGCGGGCGACTGTTGCGGGATTTGACATGATTGCCTGGGCCTACGCGTCAGCCACTCGAAAGCAACCTCATATAAGGTCCCTGACGGGAGGTTTTTTGAACAGTGCGTTCCCATTTTCTCCTCCTTTCTCCAGATTCATCCGCCGCACCGGCCTCCACCTCCGAACTGCTGCTCCACGCGCGTTCCGCCGGCGGCAATGGTGAAAGAAAAGACGGCTACTCTGGAATGGGCGAAGAAGACAACGGCGAAGGCTAAGGGGAGGGCGACCAGTCGGGGTGGATCCTCGTCACGGGCCGGTTTGCCGCAGGGCTGGATCCAGGGCGACTGGATTCACTCGACTATCCGCCAGAAAGATCTTGACGACCTGGCCAATGAAGGACTGATCCCTCACGGATCAGCGAGGCTTCCGGGGATGGAGTGGCAGCCGCAGCCTCAGGAGGGTGAGTGCGTCCTCTTAGCCACTCACGTTGACATGGGTTTTCTTTGCCGCCCCACCCTTTCTTTCGAGGATTTCTGAACTTCTTTGGGGCACAACTCCACCACTTCACACCCAACTCCATCGTGTACCTCACCGCTTTCGTGTCCTTGTGTGAGAAATTTTTGGGTTGTCGGCCGCATTGGGGCCTCTTCAAACACATTTTCACCTGTCGCTCCCAGACGGTGAAAAAAGGCCAATCCGAGTGACGAGAGAACCCAAGTGATTCAGATGTGTGGGGGTCTTGGGGTTCAAATGAGGGGTAAGAGTGCTTTTCCAGCCATGGTCCTTCCTGAGTCGGTCCGAGGATGGCAGTCGACCTGGTTCTACTGCCAAGACAAGCCGACACCAGGGCAGTTGACTGGACTCCCTCCTTTCTCCATGGATCGAGTGAGAAAGCCGTCCTCTCTGAAGGTGGTCCTGGAGGAGAAGGCCTAGGTCAAGGTTTTGGTCGAGCGCGTAGTCCAGCTCATCTGTGAAGGGGTGACTGGTATGGATCTTCTGGAGGTTTTTCTTTGATGGCGCATCCAGCCACTTCAATATCGAGACCATCCGATGTGGATGTATTCTGGCACTGATGACACCACTGGGGTCCACCCGGAGGAGGTCGAGGATGCCACACTGGAGAGATGGATGACCGCCATCACAGGGAACAAAGATAACCCCGAGGAGCGGGAGGATCCCTCCAATCGACCAATCGTACGAGCCAGACAAGGTTCAATCCCGTATCTTTGACTCTGACTCTGCTTACTCCATCTTGTTTGCTTAAATTGGCCGACTGACTTTGGTCTTGTTTGTCTTCTTCCAGGTCACCACTGAGATGTACTCGATGCCCAACGAGGCGCAAGAACCAGTTGAGGAGGAGGAAGGGAGCGGAGGTGAAAGCCAGGAGGAATGGCAGTCTGACGGTGGGGGGGACGAAGAGGAGGAGGAGGAAGAGGAGGAAGAAGTCGACCCTCCTCGCATGGAAAGGCGGTCCAAGCTCACCCATGACCCTGCGGTCGAGCGCGGCAAGGCTATCGCGCCTGTCGGGCAGTCGACGAAACGTCCTCGGACGACCTCTCCGGCGCCGACTGAAAAAGCGCCGAAGCAACCCCGAGCGACGCCGTCAAAGCCGACAAAGGTTTTGCCCAAGATGAAGATGGCTATCGGTATTTCCGGGTGCATGAGAACTTGAGCTTTCTTGTTCAGCGCGAACATACTTTTGGTCGACTTGTTGATGGATCAACTGATTTCTGAAATCTGCAGCGCTGCCACCTCCGAGACCTCAGTCAGGAACGAAGACCAGGAGATGGAAGATGATGTTACCTCTAACCTTGGTATGATCGCTGTAATTTCGCTTGTGGTCGACTGGATTTCTGTGTTTATCTTTGAATCTTTCCTGTAGTTCCCCCCCATGTCATTGATCTCCCTGATGACGACGATGAGGCACCGCTGAGGAAGAGGAAGAACAAAAAGGCGCCTGCTGGCAAGACTGTTCAGGTTGTATCAGTGCCTGAGACGCTGGTTCATGAGGGTGGCAACATCACTCGGACTTCCGTGTCTTTTGTTGTGCCGCTGACGAGTGTCCGGCCTTCATCGTCGACTGTTGATCCGCCTTCTCTTTTCGCCACACACCACGTCCCGGAGGACCAAGTGAGTGCTGCTAAGGAGGCTATACGCCAGGCGGGGATCATGATGGAGCAAATGAAGGTGGTCCGAGAAGCCAGCCAAGCGGCCTATGATGCCAGCTCAGCTCTTCAGAGCAACGTCCAGGTTAGTTGATCACCACTTGTTCTGTTAGGATATGCTACCTGAAAAACTCTTCTTTCTGAAGATCCTCGTATCTATACACCCGCTGGGTGTGTCGACTGAATTTTTGGACTGGTGGGGGCACGCTGAGTGCACCCACTGGGTGTAGTCCCCGAGACTATGGTGGACTGCTGGCAGTCGACCATAGTCTTTATACTTTGTATCTCTTTGATAACTTCTTCACTTGGTCTGGTTGGACCATGTCGAATGGAATCTTGAAACCGGTGGGGGCACGCTGAGTGCACCCACTGGGTGTAGTCCCCGATACTATGGTGGACTGCTGGCAGTCGACTATAGTCTGAAGAATTGTCCTCTTTTTTTTTGATACCGAGGCCGACTGCTGACAGTTAGCTATGGTTTAGGATCATAACCTTTTTGTCTCTTTCGGTCGACTGATCGAACCGAGTCGGTAAGACCAGTGGGGGCACGCTAAGTGCACCCACTGGGTGTAGTCCCCGAGACTACTGTCGAATATTTGGATTCGGCTGTAGTCTTAGAAACACAATGATTTTTCTTAGTCACTCGGAAGTAACCTATCTTTGATGTCTGTCGATTGATTCTTCGCAGAAATCCTGTGAGCTTGTGGCTCGCTATACTGAATTGGAAAACAAACAGATCCAGCTCAACCTTGACTTGAAGCTTGCTCAGGAGAACTTGCAGAAGGCGAGAGACGAAGCAAAAGGTATGTATGGTGAGAACTTGACGACTGTCTTTGTCTTTCTATCCCTTCCTAATTCTGGTCTCACTGTCATTTTGCAGACAAAATGGAGGGGGCTCTGAAGAAGAAGGATCATGACCTTGCCGAGGCGCAGAAAACGGCTTTGAACAAAACCAAGCTCGCGGAAGAGAAGCTGTCTTCAGTCGGAAAACTTGAAGAAGAGAACGCCAATCTGAAAGCTGCTCTCGATGCGGCCAACAAGGAGGTTAGCCGACTGAAGAACGATAAGATAGCTCTGAGCGACAAGGCTGGCGAACTTGCGAGGAAGAGGAATGATCTAGAGGCTTATCTGGGAGGGCTTGCCAAGAAGTTATTCCTCCTGCTTGAAGGTAATTCCTCTTATCCGACTGACTTGTTATCACTGACTCATCATAGAACCATTAGCTTGAACTCGAGTTGTGTTTGCAGAATTCTGCCAGAACTTCGAGGAAGAGACTAGTCGAGTGGAGAAAAGCCTGGACCCCATTAACTCCCCCGTGAAGGATGAAGCCGCCATGAATGTACTCCGACTGGAGTCTCCGTCGCTGCTGTCGTGGACTACCTCGCTCGACTGAAGGTTGAGGTGTCGCGGATTGACTCGACACTGTGGCCAGGCGAAACACTTCAAAATGACCTCAAGTCTTTGATGACTTGACTGAATGACGTTCCAAGTCGAGTGCAGGAATGGAAAAAATCTTCTGCCAGATGCGGTGCCGATGTTGCTCTGTCTGTGGTCTGCGTTCACTGCAAGGAGGCGCGAGAGGAAAGGCTGGCGTCCCTTAGAGTTGCCAATACCAAGAAGTACGACTTCCGATCTTTCATGGAGACTTTCATTGGTGCTGCCACTCGGATCGCTGACGGGATCGACCTGGACCAGCTCGTCATGCCTTCCAGTCCTCCACCGGAGGAATAAAAAACTTCTATGATTCGTCTTAAATTTTCCTCGGAATGCCGAGTGATCTAGTAACTGATAAACTTTAACAGGCTTGAGGCCTGGGTACTTCTGCATCCGTAGGATGTTATCCGAACTTTACTTATCGTCGAAATATGCTTTTGTTTGCCTTCAAGTGAACTTTGTTCTTCACTCGGATTATGCTTCAGTGTTTAAGATGCAGCTCTGAGGTGGAAAGTCCAGTCGACCTACACTTCCTTGTTCTTGCAGGTAAGGATGGAGTTCAGATTGTACTTATGGCACAGCTCCGCAAGAGAAGGTAATAGTTGACCTGCACCTCGTCGTCCTTGTGGATCGGGATGGAGCGCGCGTTGTACTTGTGGCGCAGCTCCGAAGGAGAAGGTAACAGTTGACCTGCACCTCGTCGTCCTTGCGGATTGGAATGGATTTCGTACTTAGGCGAGTACTGGACCGCATCTAAGCCTCCGAGTGGGAGGGTTGCTCTCCACTCGGTAGGATTTTCGGATACTTAGGCGAGTACTAGACTGCAGCTAAGCCTCCGAGTGAGAGGTTCTCTCTCCACTCGGTAGGATTTTTCAAACTTAGGCGAGTACTGGACCGCTGCTAAGCCCCCGAGTGGGAGGTTTTCTCTCCACTCGGTAGGATTTTTCAAACTTAGGTAGCATCGGACTGCTGCTAAGCCCCTAGTGGGAGGTTTGCTCTCCACTTTCGGTAGGATTTTTCAAACTTAGGCGAAATCTTGGACTGCTGCTAAGCCCCGAGTGGGAGGTTTGCTCTCCACTCGGTAGGATTTTTCAAACTTAGGCAAATCTTGGACTGCAGCTAAGCCTCCTAGGAGGATTTTTTGTGTCGTAGCTCAAAGGGAAGGCAACAATCGACATGTACCTCGTCGTCCTTGCAAAGCGCACATTGTATTAAATACTTAGGCGAGTACTTGGACTGCGGCTAAGCCACCGAGTGGGAGGCTGGCTCCTCACTCGGTAGGATTTTAAAACTTAGGCGAGTACTTGGACTGCAACTAAGCCCCCGAGTGGGAGGCTGGCTCACCACTCGGTAGGATTTTAGACACTTAGGCGAGTACTTGGACTGTAGCTAAGCCCCCGAGTGGGAGGCTGGCTCCTCACTCGGTAGGATTTTAGACACTTAGGCGAGTACTTGGACTATAGCTAAGCCCCCGAGTGGGAGGCTGGCTCCTCACTCGGTAGGATTTTTAAACTTAGGAGAGTACTTGGACTACAGCTAAGCCCCCGAGTGGGAGGCTGGCTCCTCACTCGGTAGGATTTTTAAACTTAGGCGAGTACTTGGACTGCAGCTAAGCCCCCGAGTGGGAGGCTGGCTCGCCACTCGGTAGGATTTTCAGATACTTAGGCGAAACGGATTCGCAGCTAAGCCCCCGAGTGGGAGGCTAGCTCTCCACTCGGTAGGGATTTTTTTACAAACTTAGGCGAAACGGGTTCGCGGCTAAGCCCCCGAGTGGGAGGCTGGCTCTCCACTCGGCAGGGATTTTTTTACAAACTTAGGCGAAACGGGTTCGCAGCTAAGCTACCTACTGGGGGAAATTTCTTATGTAAACGAAAAGTAATAACAATCACTGGGAAAATTATAAAATTCTTGTCTTTGATAAACAAACTACAGAGGTACTTTTATTACATCTCACCCGAGAGAGAACTTAAGTGTAAAAGGGGTGGAGCAGCTCCGCATTCCAAGATCGAGGCTCATCAATCTGGCGATCGATGTTGTAAAGATGGTACGCTCCATTATGGAGAACTCTGTGACGATGAAGGGACCCTCCCAAGTGGGAGCGAGCTTGTGTGGTTTTTGTTGATCCACTCGGAGGACCAAGTCTCCTTCTTGAAAGGTTCGGCTCTTCACATTTCTAGCATGGAATCGACGCAATTCCTGCTAATAGATGGTCGAACGGATCAGGGCCATCTCTCTCTCCTCTTCAAGGAGGTAGACTGCATCTTGCCGGGCTTGCTCCGCTTCATTTTCAGAGTAGAGTTCGACTCGGGGTGCATTGTGAAGCAGGTCACTCGGCAGAACTGCTTCAGCTCCATAGACCATAAAGAATGTAGTTCTCCCAGTCGACCGATTAGGAGTGGTCCTCAATCCCCAAAGAACCGACGGAAGTTCGTCGACCCACGCTCCTGCTGCATGCTTGAGATCAGGCATCAGCCGAGGTTTCAGTCCTTTGAGAATTAGACCATTTGCTCGTTCTGCTTGTCCATTCGACTGTGGGTGAGCAACTGAAGCATAGTCGACTCGCATGCCCTGTGAGGCGCAAAAGGCTTTGAACTTGTCGGAATCGAAGTTTGACCCATTGTCAGTTATGATGTTGTGCGGAACTCCATATCTGAATATCAACTCTCTGATGAAAGCGATAGCGATTACGCATCAAGGTTCTTGATAGGTTTAGCTTCGATCCACTTCATAAACTTGTCGACTGACAAGCAAATGAGTGAAACCGCTTCTGCCAGTTCTCAGTGGTCCAATCGTATCCAACCCCCAAACAGCGAAAGGCCAGGCGAGTGGAATGGTCTTCAATGCTGAGGCGGGTTTGTGTGACATATTGGAGTAGAACTGACATCCTTCACACTTGTCGACTATTTCCTTTGCCATTTCATTTGCTTTTGTCCAGTAAAATCCCGCTCGGTATGCTTTAGCCACGATGGTCCAAGAGGACGCATGGTGACCACAGGTCCCCAAGTGGATATCATCAAGAATTATCTGACCTTCTTCTGGCGTTATGCATTTCTGGCTGACTCCAGTCACGCTTTCTCTGAATAATTGTCCCTTGATCACAGTAAAGGCCTTGGATCAGCGGACGATCTGTCGAGCCTCTTCCTCGTTCTCTGGGAGCTCTTTCCTTAGGATATACGCGATGTATGACACTGTCCAGTCGGGAGTGATGACCACGACTTCCATGATCAGGTCGACCACCGCTAGGGCCTCAACTTCAGTCGGATCAGTGGCACTTTTTGGCTGTGGAGCTTCTTCAGTGAAATGATCCTCTTGAATCGACGGTGTGTGGATGTGCTCCAAAAACACATCACTGGGAATGGCTTCCCTCTTGGACCCTATTTTCACTAAATCATCAACAGCTTGATTTTTCAGTCGGGGTATATGATGAAGCTCTAACCCCTCAAACTTGTTCTCTAGCTTCCTCACTGCATTACAAAGAATCAGTCATGGCTGGACTTGACGTCCCACTCCTTCATTACGATTAACCACTAGATCTGAGTCGCCATAAACCATGAGGCTGACGGATGCCGAGTGAAATGGCCATACGCATAACCCATACAACAATGCTTTGTATTACGCTTCATTGTTGGAAGAATCAAAGTGAATCTGGAGCACATATCTGAGCTTATCTCCTCGGGGAAACCAATACTACCTGACACGGAACCATTCAGCATCTTGGAACCATCAAAGAACATGGTCCAAAGGTTCGAGTGAACTTGAGTCGGCAAGAATTGTTCAATCCACTCGGCGATGAAATCTGCTATTGCTTGGGACTTGATGGCTTTCTTTGCCTCAAACTTGATATCAAGGGGAAGGAGTTCAATCGCCCATTTCGCCACTCGACCAGTTGCATCTCTGTTGTGCAGAATCACTGATAATGGGGTGTCACTGACGACTGTAATGGAATGATTAGAGAAGTAATGAGCAACCTTCTTCACGGTCATATAAATCCCATACACAAGCTTCTGATAATGAGGGTATCTTTGCTTTGATGGGGTTAATACTTCAGAAAGATAGTATACTGGGCGCTGAACGTTGAAGGCCTTTCCTTCCTCTTCCCGCTCAACCGTAAGTATTGTACTGATGACTTGTCCTCTGGCTGCAATGTAAAGCAGCAAGGGCTCTTTGCTGATTGGGGAAGCAAGCACCGGCTGGGTGGAGAGCAGAGCTTTGAGCTCTGCAAATGCTGCATCAGCTTCAGGAGTCCACTCGAACTTGTTCCGACTTCTTCATCGATCGGTAAAGAGGCAATGCCTTTTCACCGAGGCGAGATGAATCGACTTAAAGCGGCCAAGCATCAGTAAGCTTCGACGGACATCGTTACGCCGCAGGCGTTTCATTCGGAGTATAGTGCCAACTTTTTCTGGGTTGGCGTCGATTCCTTGTTCGGAAACGAGAAAACCGAGAAACTTTCCGCCAGGAACTCCGAATGTGCACTTTGATGGATTAAGCATGATATCATACCTCCTGAGATTAGCAAATGTTTTAGCAAGGTCAGTCAATAGGTCGGAACCTTTCCGTGACTTGACCACAATGTCATCCATGTATGCTTCCACATTCCGACTGATTTGAGTGAGCAAACACTTATGAATCATCCTCATGAATGTGGCTCCGGCATTCTTGAGGCCGAATGGCATGGTGACATAACAGAAGCACCCGAATGGAGTGATGAAAGCTGTTTTGATCTCGTCGGGTCCATACAGACGGATCTGATGGTACCCGGAGTAGGCGTCTAAGAAAGACAACCGCTCACATCCCGCAATGAGTCGACTATTTGGTCGATGCGGGGAGAGGAAGATGATCTTTCGGCAGGCCCGATTGATATGTTTGAAGTCGATGCACATGCGCAATGAATTGTCCTTCTTAGGGACCATGACAACATTGGCGAGCCACTCGGAGTGGTAAATCTCTCGGATAAACTCTGCTGCTAAGAGCCGAGCCACCTCCTCGCCAATGGCCTTTCTCTTACGGGCGGACCGTCGAAGATGTTCTTTGACAGGTTTAACTTTTGAGTCGACTTCGTGGGCGATGCTCAGCCGATCCCACAGGAACACCCGGCATGTTAGCAGGCTTCCATGCGAAGATGTCCCAGTTCTCACTGAGGAACTGGATGAGCGCTTCTTCCTATTTGGAATCGAGTGTTGTTGAGATGTGAGTCGGAGCAGCATTGGGATCAGTCGGATGAATATGAATCGGTTTCGTCTCCCCGGACGACTGAAATGCTGACTCCGTGGTGGGCTTCTTGGCTCGCAACAAATCACTCGGGTCTGCAGTTTTCTGGTACTCTTGCAACTCTACCACTGCCATCTGAGCATCAGTGATCTTAGAGCCTTTCTGAAAACACTCTTCTGCTTTCTTCCGATTGCCAGTGATAGTGATCACACCTTTGGGACCTGGCATCTTCAGTTTGAGGTACACATAACATGGTCGAGCCATGAAACGCGCATATGTCGACCTCCCCAGGATAGCGTGATAAGCGCTCTGGAAATCCACGACCTCAAAGGTCAACTTTTCCTTACGAAAATTCTTGTAGTCACCAAAATCCACATCGAGAGCAATTTGGCCGAGTGACTCAGCCTTCTTTCCAGGAATGACTCCATGGAAGCTCATGTTGCTGGTGCTGAGTCTGGACATCGGAATGCCCATCCCTTTCAACGTCTCTTCATACAATATGTTCAGGCCACTGCCACCATCCATAAAACCTTAGTTAGTCGAGTGCCTTCGACGACTGGGTCGACCACCAACGCTTGCCTCCCAGGGGTGGCTATGTGTGTCGGGTGATCGACCGTCGAACATGATGGCGGTCTGCGACCATTTCAGATAACTGGGTGTCGCCAGAGCGACCATATTCACTTCTCGGTTGATAACTTTCAATCGACTTTTGCTTTCAACGTCAGCAAAATTCATCATAGTGGAATAGACCTGGGGGTATCCACTGTCACTATCTTTCTTGTCCTCAACCTTGTCCGACTCCTTCTCCTTGTCCTTGGGCTGCTTCCCCTGGAACTGCTGAATCAAGAGCCGACACTGTCGAGTGTATGCTTTGGGTAAATGAGTTTACCCTCTTCATCTTTCTTCGTGTGAATGTGACATGGCAAGTCCAACACATCATTTCCATCTTGGTCTTTCACTTTCTTGGGGTTCCAAGGCCCTTAGGTTTTCCTTGAACTTTCCCGAGTCACGGCCAAGGCTTCTCCAGGAGCAACTGGCTCGGCTTTCCGCTTCTGTTTCCGACTGGAGTTCCCTCCCCCGGTTTCATTAGCGGCTGACTTGTATTTGCCACTCCGGAGCCGATCCTCTTCTTCACCATTGGCGTACTTGGTGGCAATCTCCATCATTCGACTTAGGGTCATGTCTCCTGTCCGACCGAATTTCAGACTCAACTCTCTGTTCTCAACACCTTCCTTGAAGGGACAAACTGCCTGATGATCAGATACATTCTCTACTGTGTAGTGCAAAGTAATCCATCTCTGGATGTAATCCCTCAGAGTTTCATTCGACTTCTGCACACACGACTGCAACTCTGTCAATCCTGCTGGCCGCTTGCAAGTTCCTAAATGTCCTGACAAACACTCGGGCGAGATCTTCCCAAGTGTAAATGCTGCTAGGTGCTAACTGATTCAACCATGCTTTGGCCGAGCCCTCCAACATAAGAGGCAGGTGTTTCATGGCCACTTCATCGTTGCCACCGCCGATCTGAACAGCCACTTGATAGTCCTCAAGCCAAGTATCCGGCTTAGACTCACCAGTGAACTTACTGACTCTAGTCGCCAACCTGAAGTTGGGAGGAATCACCGCGGCTCTGATGGCTCTGCTAAAACACTATGGTCCCGAGACGTGTACTCTGCTTCTGATGGGCGCATTTCTGTCATGGCCTTCTCGGTTAGCTCTGTTCCTGTCGACCAGACCTTGAACGATGACGGATCTCGCATCAAAGCCTGGTTCCCTGGGATCGACTGGAATCCTTCGCCCAACACTGTGTTGGCGTCATCATCTTCTTTGTCGAGGCGCATATGACCCACCCCTTGGGGGAGGAGTGGGCACTCGACGTCGATCATCACGATCGAATCGGTCCTCATACTGATCACGCCGGCCTCCATGTCCCTCACGCCTCGAGGGCGATCTTGGACTATGTGCCGACTGGACTGTATTCGCAGCGATGGATCTGCTGTGAATCCTATTCCGCGACTGCGATATAGCTGAATTTTGATCTCCTGCTGCCGGGAGCAAATTTCTGATCTGGAGTAAGCCTCTGCCAGCCTCCGACTAGGAAGGCTGAATGGACTCTGCTATACGGGTTGCAACTGCTAGATTCTGAATGGGAGTTCGGTATACCTGAGTCGGTTGTGGAAAGAGTTGACATCGACTGGACGACGGGACCCGTTGTTGCGCTCGTTCATCGAGCACTCGCTGGAGAATTTCCAGTCGAGTGTGCTCAGCCAAGTTGGCTAAACGCGCATCTTCTAAGGCGCGGGCCTCGGGGGTTTCTCCAACAATAGGAGTGTGAAGCACATCCATGTTCCAGCGGCGAAGCTCCTCCCTCTGCAGCGAAGTGAGGGGCTCGGGTTGGTACTCTTCGTGAGCCTGCGCCGGCTCGCCTCCGCCAACGCCTCCGTCGGCGCGGGGGAAACCAGGAGGACTGCGTGGTCCGTCGACCATCAGAACCTCCGCCGCTGGATCACTGCTATCGCACTCGGATGCAGTCTCTGCGGAGCCAGTCGACAGATCGAACAGGCCGTAGAGAGATTCGTCGGGCTCGATTGCCGCGACTTGAGGGGTGGCCGACTGGCGGGCCACCGCATGCCTCACCCACCACTGAAGCCTCGACCGACCGGAGCGCTTGCGCCGGCGAGAGACTGGGAGGGAGGACGGCACAAGAGCCGACTGATACTGGGTCGACGGCTGCCGCAGGAGGACGCCGCGGACGCACGCGCGAAAGTGTGTTGCCCCGCGGACGGGGAGTGCGTCGACGTCGAGTGGAGCCTCCTGCAACCAAGCGGAGTCGTCGGCGATGAACGTGAGTGCACCGAGACGGATCTCGCGCCCTCAACCAAAACTCCACCTGAAACCATGATGATTGGGATCGGAAAAACTGCAACTTCTCCAACAAGTCGCTAAGACACCTGCCCCATCAGGCGCCAACCGTCGTGGTTCTAAGTCCGCTGCAAGAGAATGGGGGTAGGTATGGAGAGGCAAGATCCTAGCTATGGAGTAGTTGTATACGCAAGATGTTTACGAGTTCAGGCCCTTCTCGGAGGAAGTAACAGCCCTACGTCTCGGAGCCCGGAGGCGGTCGACTGTATTATGCGTGTATGAGTTACAGGGGTGCGAACCCCTCACACTGAGGAGGGGGTGGCTTATATAGAGTTCGCCAGCCCCTCCGGCCTCAGTTATGCAGGGATTAAGGTACATTAAGATGGGGGGTTACTGGTAACGCCCACATAAAGTGCTATGATGACCATAAAAGCTACTTAATGACCGACCGTTTGTCTGCAGACTGGCTTTAGATCTCCTGGCGGTTGAGTGGTTGGCTTCATGGTCGAGTGTCTTCCAGTTGGTCGAATGGAACCCTTCCAGGTCGACTGAAAGGTAGTTTCTTCTAGAGATGTCCTTGGGGAGGGTATCTTGGACAGGTCCATGACCCTACCCTAGCTATATGACTTCATCAGCTACTGCCGCTGCCTGAGAAGCAACAACGGCCGTTTGGGCTGCCTTGGCCGCCCGGACGCAGATCGCGGTCGCCCTCACGAAGGTTGCTAGCACGCGCCTGGCGGCTGCGGCCGCGCTCTCGCTGGAGTGGGCCACCGAAGTTGCCCTCAGGACGTGGGTCCACGTCCCCATCTTTCACCAGCGACGAATGAACAGTGAAATGATATTGGGGAGTGAGCTAGAGTGCTTGACACGCCGGCTGTGGACTGTAGCCGATGCACCTTCTCGCGTAAGCCATAAGCGTACTATACACCAATGGTGCTCCAAGATATTTTGTGCTGCATCTCACACGGTTGGTGATAATAAACTGTGTGCGATCTACTTGATTTTTCGTCTTGATTTGAATTATGTAATGGGGTCACAGCGACAAAGGATGGTGTTTGAATTTTTAGAACTTTTATCAGCGGTGAACATGCAACTATAGGTGTGTCGTCAAAAAAATTGGAATTATTCAAGGTTCGTTTGGACGTTTTTATACATTAACTTGGTTTTGTAGGCATTTCAGGTGCATAATTCAAATTTGAACTACATGCACATGCTCCAGTGCATATAAACGGCTTGAAAAATCAAATATGTGTCCTTGGTTGCATGCTCAGGTCCCATGCAAGAAATGGGAATGAATGTCACAGACCCTGCCACCGTCACTCGGCCGCAAACATTGAGATGCCTAGTTTTTAAATTCTAGTAAATCCAAAACTCGTATGAAATTCATGAAACTTGGCATGCTATCATGGAGCGGCATCAACATGCCGTGGTAATTTTTTTGTCCCATTTGGGGCAGGTTTGGGTATATGCTTCTCACAAACCTTAGCTTTCTCACAACAAGTGTGATGGTTTCGGTAGGGAACGTGCCACCTTTGGGGACGAAAAGATATCCGTTGCCTCTTACTGCTTTCAAATTTTTTCGAGTGTCAAATAGAACAACAGGAGTGTTGTGTTCAATTTTGGAATTTTTCGGGGTTCGTTTGGACATTTTTATACATTAACCGGGTTTCCCGGGCATTTTATGCGCATAATTCAAATTTGAACCACATGCACATGCTCCAGTGCATATAAGCGGGTTGAAAAATCAAATATTTGTCCTTGGTTGCATGCTTAGGTCCCATGCAAGAAATGAGAATGAATGTCACAAACCCTGACACCGTCACTCGGCCGCAAACATTGAGATACCTGGTTTTTAAATTCTAGTAAATCCGAAACTAGTCTGAAATTCATGAAACTTGGCATGCTATCATGGAGCGGCATCAACATGGCGTGGTAAATTTTTTGTCCCATTTGGGGCAGGTTTGGGTATAAGCTTCTCACAAACCATAGCTTCTCAAACAAGCATGATGGTTTCGGTAGGGAACGTGCCGCCTTTGGGGACGAAACGATATCCGTTGCCTCTTATTGCTTTCAATTTTTTTTCAAGTGTCAACATAGAACAACAGGAGTGTTGCGTTCAATTTTGGAATTTTCAGGGTTCGTTTGGACATTTTTATACATTAACTGGGTTTCCCAGGCATTTTATGCGCATAATTCAAATTTTAACTACATGCACATTCTCCAGTGCATATAAACTGGTTGAAAAATCAAATATGTGTCCTTCGTTGCATGCTTAGGTCCCATGCAAGAAATGGGAATGAATTTCAAACACCCTGCCACCGTCACTCGGCCGCAAACATTGAGATACATGGCTTTTAAATTCTAGTAAATCCAAAACTTGTCTGAAATTCTTAAATGGCATGCTATCATGGAGCAGCATCAACATGCATGCCGTGGTAAATTTTTTGTCCCATTTGGGGCAGGTTTGGGTATAAGCTTCTCACAAACCTTAGCTTCTCACCACAAGCGTGATGGTTTCGGTAGGGAACGTGCCACCTTTGGGGACGAAACGATATCTGTTGCCTTTTATTGCTTTAAAAAAATTGTAGTGTCAACATAGAACAACAGGAGTGTTGTGTTTACTTTTGGATTTTTTCGGGGTTCGTTTGGACATTTTTATACATTAGCTGGGTTTTCTAGGCATTTCATGTGCATAATTCAAATTTGAACTACATGCACAAGCTCCAGTGCATATAAATTGGTTGAAAAATCAAATCTATGTCCTTCGGGGCATGCTTAGGTCCCATGCAAGAAATGGGAATCAATTTCCAACACCAGGGAACTATTGATTGTCGGAAAAAAGTTGAGATACTTTGTTTTTAAATTCTAGTAAATCCAAAACTCGTCTGAAATTCATCGCAAACGTTTTAGTTAGAACACCCGTACGCAAACCGACAGCTTCCCCAGGAAGCCAAGGGAAAATGTGCCGAGCAGGATTTCTGCAGCTCTTGATCGCAAACGTTTTAGATAGAACACCCATATACAAAACGAGAGCTATGATCTTCCCCCTTAAGTCGAGGGAAAATCCGCAGCGCAGGATTTGTAAATCCCTTCAACGCAAACAGTTGTTTTGGATGACCCCTGTGCAACCACGTACAAACAATTTGGTAATATTTGCATCTGTCATATTGGGTATGTTGCCATTTGTCAAACTGGAAAGATTTACATTTGTTGATCTAGTAACGTTGCCATTTGTCAGTCCTTGTACCACTGCGATTTGTCAAAATATGCAACTAGAAATCGCTAGCACTATCTAATTTTTGCAACTAAAATTCAGTAATGAAGCATAGATTTCATTCATAGATTAAGCAGTCGTTCTTAATTTATACAAACAGTTCAACTCGACAGCTGAACCGACCAAACTTCTTCGCAATTGTTGCCAACCACATATTGAAATAGCTAGTTCAACTATATATACTAGCTAATTTTAAGTACGTTGTACAGTTCGACCACACATCTATAGTAAGATGAACTGAACAAAATAGCCCCTAAATACTACTACTACCACAGAGGGGCTTTGTGCTACTTCCGGCAGCCTCTCCTCTGCCGAGCGCGCTCAGTAAGACGCAGAGGAGGAGGAGGAGCCTACCTACGAGCTGGACAAATGCAATACGGTGCCTGCCGTTGCTGCACGTTCAGCAACGCTCGCCAGCTCGAACGCCCACTGCTGCTCCAGACGTTCCCTCTCGAAGCGGCCGGACTGCTTGTAGACCTCTTGATTCCTTGCCTCTGCGTCGGCGTGTGTTGTGGCCATGGCTGCGGTAAGGCTCTTTGCGTGCTCGACGAGGCGCTCCTCCTCCTCCTACAGGAACTCGATGTAGCGCGCAAGGTCGCTGACGCACGTGTAGGCCTCCACCTCCGCCTCCCGCCTTCGGGCCGCGGCGGCGGAGCGGGTGATAATCTCGGCGGCCGACGGTGGGCTGGCAGCCACGGCGGCCGACGATGGGGTGGCCGCCACGACCACCACCTCCCGCCTTGGGCGGCGGTTGTGGAGTGGGTGATGGCCATGGTGTCCGACAGTGGGGTGGCAGCCACGACGGCCACCTCCCGCCTTCAGGCCGCGGTGGCAATGGCGGCCGGCAACAGCTGCCGACGGGGCAGCGGCGGTGGAGCGTGTGGTGGGTGTTCCGCGCACACCCAACAGGGACGCCACGCGCACTACACTACGCCGGGGACTGCGCCGCTGCCGCGGTGTAGCCTCCCAGCTGGAGCTGTCCTCTGATGACGGCGGAGTGGCTGAGCGACGATGACGGACCGGTGCCATTGGCGATTGTGGGAGAAGCAGACGAGATAAGCTACAGGGAGGGAGGGGAAAATGCGACGCAGGACTCGCCAGCCGTGAGGGTTTTTATAGCAGGCCGGTAAGCATTGGGATTTTGGGGGATTTCACCGAGTCGGGCGGGAAGCTTGCGCGGGAACCTGCGAGGTTGTGCGGGAACGGGCTCACCGACGATTCATTGGCGCCACCATTTGGCCAAAAGAACGCCCCCGCGCGCTGCGCAAGTTTGCACTGTAAGCCGTCTGTGGCAGCGGTGTGACAAGACGTGCGATAGGAGGACCAATCGCCACGTACACATACAGTTAATAAAAAAACGTTTGCGATTTAATTACCTACTATACCCCGCCCTGGTTTATAAGTAGGATTTAACTAATGAAATACGAATGCATGTCGCCAAAGATTATATCATTGGAGTCGTATTTGAACATAGTTTCCAGCTATACAATTTCTGTAACATGCATTAACACTTTTTTGGTTAAATTTAAAGTTATATACCAGCAAGCGTTTGCCCGCAACACACATGGCTTATACCATCACAAACAACTCGGATGGATCAACTCTATGCCACATATCGCACACGCAACTCTAATCTGATTCGTGCTTGATGTCTCCGACATCGCTCGCATAGTTCGTCTTATTTGCCACGTATCACTGTGCTGACCTCTGCTCACGTCCCTCGGCAAGTCTGCTCGCCGTTAGGCGCCACAGCACGCTGTGCTCGCCGTTAGGCGCGGAGACGCGCTCTGTCGCATCCGTTGGCACGCTCTGCTCGCGTCCGTCGGCGCGCTCGGCTTGTGGACAGCTTTTCCTTTCGCGTTCAACTGCTATATGCATATATATATATATATATATATATATATATATATATATATATATATATATATATATATATATATATATATATGGTTGCTCACCGTTGTGGCGACCGTGGAGCGCTCTGCTCGCGTCCCTCCGCGCGCGGTCTGCCAGTGGTTGGGCGTGCACACGATCACGTCGGTGGCCCCATATGCATGCGGTTGCACCACACGCATTGCCACGCGATGTAGTTACGTGCGGCACGATGGAGTTATGCGCTGCAAATTAGAACTGCCATCAGGGCCTGCCGATATTCCTGGCCGTCCGGCTTCCCCTTTAACTCCCTCGGCCATTATAACCTTACTCTCTTCAACCTTTCGATCGCGCCCCACAACACAACAAGCACACCACGACGACACATAGAGAGGGGATGTCCAGCGGCGCTCCAATGGAGTTCGGCGAGCATAGAGTGGAGATCCACATGTGGGAGACGGATCTCTCGGTGGTGTACACCATCGACCCGGCCGTGGTGGACGACTACATCAACAACGTTGAGAAGTTGCTTGCTAGAGACAAGTACAAGGTGGTCGGCATCGACCTCCAGTACAACACTGGTTGTCCCGGCATAGATCAGAAGGTTGCCGTCACCCAGTTGTGCGTGCGCCATCATGTCCTCATCTACCACTACAGCATGGCCACTGAGCCTTGTGCTACCTCTTGAGCACTGCGTTGGTTTTCCCTTGAAGAGGAAAGGGTGATGCAGTAAAGTAGCGTAGGTATTTCCCTCAGTTTTTGAGAACCAAGGTATCAATCCAGTAGGAGGCCACGCTCGAGTCCCACACACCTACACAAACAAATAAGAACCTCGCAACCAACGCGATAAAGGGGTTGGCAATCCCTTCACTGTCACTTATGAGAGTGAGATCTGATAGATATGATAAGATAATAATTTTGGTATTTTTATGATAAAGAGAAATAAAGATGCAGAGTAAAAATAAACGGAAATAAATATAGCTAAGTGTTGGAAGATTAATATGATGGAGAATAGACCCGGGGGCCATAGGTTTCACTAATGGCTTCTCTCAAGAGCATAAGTATTACGGCGGTGAACAAATTACTGTTGAGCAATTGATAGAATTGAGCATAGTTATGAGAATATCTAGGTATGATCATGTATATAGGCATCACGTCCGCGACAAGTAGACCGAAACAATTCTGCATCTACTACTATTACTCCACACATCGACCGCTATCCAGCATGCATCTAGAGTATTAAGTTCAAAAGAACAGAGTAATGCTTTAAGAAAGATGACATGATGTAGAGGGATAAACTCATGCAATATGATATAAACCCCATCTTTTTATCCTCGATGGCAACAATACAATACATGACTTGCTTCCCCTGCTGTCACTGGGAAAGGACACCACAAGATTGAACCCAAATCTAAGCACTTCTCCCATTGCAAGAAAGATCAATCTAGTAGGCCAAACCAAACTGATAATTCGAAGAGACTTGCAAAGATAACCAATCATACATAAAAGAATTCAGAGGAGATTCAAATATTGTTCATAGATAAACTTGATCATAAACCCACGATTCATCGGTCTCGACAAACACACCGCAAAAGAAGAATTACATCAAATAGATCTCCAAAAGAATCGAGGAGAACTTTGTATTGAGATCCAAAGAGAGAGAAGAAGCATCTAGCTAATAACTATGGACCCGAAGGTCTGAGGTAAACTACTCACACATCATCGGAGAGGCTATGGTGTTGATGTAGAAGCCCTCCATGATCAATACCCCCTCCGGAAGGATGCCGGAAAAGGCCCCAAGATGGGATCTCACGGGTACAGAAGGTTGCGGCGGTGGAATTAGGGTTTTGGCTCCGTATATGATGTTTCCATGGTGTATGGGTATATATAGGAGGAAGAAGTACGTCGGTGGAGCAATGTGGGACCCACGAGGGTGGAGGGCGCGCCTGGGGGAGGTGGGCGCGCCCCCCTACCTCGTGCTCTCCCCGTTGATTGCTTTACGTAGATTAGACTCCAAGTCCTCTGGATCACGTTTTTTCTGAAAATCACGTTCCCGAAGGTTTCATTCTGTTTGGACTCCGTTTGATATCCTTTTCCTTCGAAACACTGAAATAGGCAAATAAAGCAACAATTTGGGTTGGGCCTCCGGTTAATAGGTTAGTCCCAAAAATAATATAAAAGTGTATAATAAAGCCCATTAATCATCCAAAACAGAATATAATATAGCATGGAACAATAAAAAATTATAGATACGTTGGAGATGTATCAAGCATCCCCAAGCTTAATTCCCGCTCGTTCTCGAGTAGGTAAATGATAGAAACACAATTTTTGATGTGGAATTCTACTTAGCATAATTTTCAATGTAACCCTCTTAATTGTGGTATGAATATTCAGATCCAAAATATTCAAGATAAAAGTTTAATATTGACATAAAAGTAATAATACTTCAAGCATACTAACTAAGCAATTATGTCTTCTCAAAATAACATGGCCAAAGAAAGTTCATCCCTACAAAATCATATAGTTTGGTCATGCTCCATTTTCGTCACACAAGAATGCTCTCATCATGCACAACCCCGATGACAAGCCAAGCAATTGTTTCATACTTTAGTAATCTCAAACTTTTTCAACTTTCACGCAATACATGAGCGTGAGCCATGGATATAGCACTATGGGTGGAATAGAATATAATAATGGGGGTTATGTGGAGAAGAAAAAAAAGGAGAAAGTCTCACATCAACGCGGCTAATCAACAGGCTATGGAGATGCCAATCAATTGATGTTAATGTGAGGAGTAGGGATTGCCATGCAACGGATGCACTAGAGCTATAAATGTATGAAAGCTCAACTAAAGAAACTAAGTGGGCGTGCATCCAACTTGCTTGCTCACAAAGACCTAGGGCATTTGAGGAAGCCCATTGTTGGAATATACAAGCCAAGTTCTATAACGAAAAATTCCCACTGGTATATGAAAGTGACAAAACAAGAGACTATCTATCATAAGGATCGTGGTGCTACTTTGAAGCACAAGTATGGAAAAAGATAGTAGCATTGCCCCTTTTTATTTTCTTTTCCTTTTTTGGGCCTTTTTTTTCTTTTCCTTTTGGCCTTTCTCTTTTTTTGGGACAGTGCTCTATGAATGATGATCATCACACTTCTATTTATTTACAACTCAATGATTACAACTCGATACTAGAACAAAGTATGACTCTACATGAATGCCTCCGGCGGTGTACCGGGATGGGCAATGAATCAAGAGTGACATGTATGATAATATGCATGGTGGATTTGCCACAAATACGATGTCAACTACATGATCATGCGAGGCAATATGACAATGATGAACGTGTCATGATAAACGGAACGGTGGAAAGTTGCATGGCAATATATCTCGGAATGGCTATGGAAATGCCATAATAGGTAGGTATGGTGGCTGTTTTGAGGAAGATATAAGGAGGTTTATGTGTGATAGAGCGTATCGTATCACGGGGTTTGGATGCACCGGCGAAGTTTGCACCAACTCTCAAGGTGAGAGAGGGCAATGCACGGTACCGAAGAGCCTAGCAATGATGGAAGGGTAAGAGTGCGTATAATCCATGGACTCAACATTAGTCATAAAGAACTCACATACTTATTGCAAAAATCTACAAGTCATTAAAAAACAAGCACTACACGCATGCTCCTAGGGGGATAGATTGGTAGGAAAAGACCATCGCTCGTCCCCGACCGCCACTCATAAGGAGGACAATCAAAGAACACCTTATGTTTCAAATTTGTTACACAACGTTTACCATACGTGCATGCTATGGGACTTACAAACTTCAACACAAGTATTTCTCAAATTCAAAACTACTCAACTAGCACAACTTTAATATCACTACCTCCATATCTCAAAACAATAATCAAGCATCAAACTTTTCTTAGTATTCAACACACTCATAAGAAAGTTTTTAATAATTTTGAACACCTAGCATATTAGGACTAATTTCCCAATTTAAGCAAATTACATGCTGTTTTGTAGGACTCTCAAAATAATATAAGTTAAGCATGATAGAACAATAGTTTCTATAAAACAAATTCACCACCGTGCTCTAAAAGAAAGATATAGGTGAAGCATTAGAGCAAAACTATATAGCTCAAAAGATATAAGTGAAGCACATAGAGTATTCTAATAAATTCCGAATCATGTGTGTCTCTCTCAAAAGATGTGTACAGGAAAGATGATTGTGGTAAAATAAAAAGCAAGGACTCAAATCATACAAGACGCTCCAAGCAAAACACATATCATGTGGTGAATAAAAATATAGCTCCAAGTAAAGTTACCGATGGACGAAGATGAAAGAGGGGATGCCTTCCGGGGCATCCCAAGCTTTGGATTTTTGGTGTCCTTAGATTATATTGGGGTGCCATGGGCATCCCCAATCTTAGGCTCTTGCCACTCCTTGTTCCATAATCCATCAAATCTTTACCCAAAACTTGAAAACTTCACAACACAAAACTCAACAGAAAATCTCGTGAGCTCCATTAGCGAAAGAAAACAAAAAACCACTTCAAGGTACTGTAATAAACTCATTCTTTATTTATATTGCTGTTGAACTTACTGTATTCCAACTTTTATATGGTTTATAAGCTCTTTTACTAGCCATAGATTCATCAAAATAAGCAAACAACACACGAAAAACAGAATCTGTCAAAAACAGAACAGTCTGTAGTAATCTGTAACTAACGCAAACTTCTGAAACTCTAAAAATTCTGCAAAAATAGGACGACCTAAATAATTTGTTTATTGATTTTCTGCAACTGGAATCAGTATTTTATCACGTTCTGGTAACTTTTAACAATTGTTTTCGTGGACAGAAAGTTTCTGGAATTTTCAGCAAGATCAAATAACTATCATCCAAGAAGATCCTATAAGTTTAACTTGGCACAAACACTAATTAAAACACATAAAAAATCTAACCAGAGGCTAGATCAAAGATTTATTCCTAAACAGAAGCAAAAAGCAAAAAACTAAAAATAAAATTGAGTTGCCTCACAACAAGCGCTATCGTTTAACGCCCCTACCTAGGCATAAAAACAAGGATAGATTTAGGTATTATCATCTTGAGTCTTTAATTTTTTAGCGGGGTTATGCTCGAATCCGGGAGGTTCTTTATGCTTCCCTTCATATTCCGAGATTTTCAGATCTAAGGAATCCAACCATTTATTGCAAAGAGTAATCAACATATTCATGCGGTGCAGATTTCCACTAACACTCTTAAGAGGTTGAAGAGATTTTTGTAAAATTTTCGTTACTTTGCAGATTTTCTCAAAAACTTGCGTTTCCTCCTGGGTATGATGAGGCCTCTTTTGTAGAGGTAGTGTTCCCACTATATCCTCTATAATTTCATGCGCAATACTAGGATCAATTTCGATAAAATTGCCTTTGGCAACGCAATCCAAGAGTTGTCTATAAGACATATTCAGTCCAACATAAAAATTGCGAAGAAAAATTCTAAAGTTCACCTCTAGGGTACAATTGCGATAAGATTCCATCATTCTAAACCAAGCATCTTTTAAGTTTTCTCCTTGTCTTTGTTGGAAGTGAAGAACTTCAAACTCGGGAGACAACAGAGTAGATAGAGGACTAGCCATAATGACAAGGCGAGCAATAAAGAGGCGACACGGAAAAGAGGGGGCGAATAAAACGAAAGGGTGAAGTGGGGGAGAGGAAAACGAGAGGCAAATGGCAAATAATGTAATGCGAGGGATAAGAGTTTGTGATGCGTACTTGGTATGTCTTGACTTGTGCGTAGACTCCCTAAGCGGGCGCCAGAAATCCTTCTTGCGACCTCTTGAGCACTGCGTTGGTTTTCCCTTGAAGAGGAAAGGGTGATGCAGTAAAGTAGCGTAAGTATTTCCCTCAGTTTTTGAGAACCAAGGTATCAATCCAGTAGGATGCCACGCTCGAGTCCCACGCACCTACACAAACAAATAAGAACCTCGCAACCAACGCGATAAAGGGGTTGTCAATCCCTTCACGGTCACTTACGAGAGTGAGATCTGATAAGATAATAGTTTTGGTATTTTTATGATAAAGAGAAATAAAGATGCAGAGCAAAAATAAACGGCAATAAAAATAGCTAAGTGCTGGAAGATTAATATGATGGAGAGTAGACCCGGGGGCCATAGGTTTCACTAGTGGCTTCTCTCAAGAGCATAAGTATTACGATGGGTGAACAAATTACTGTCGAGCAATTGATAGAATTGAGCATAGTTATGAGAATATCTAGGTATGATCATGTATATAGGCATCACGTCCGCGACAAGTAGACCGAAACGATTCTGCATCTACTACTATTACTCCACACATCGACCGCTATCCAGCATGCATCTAGAGTATTAAGTTCAAAAGAACAAAGTAATGCTTTAAGCAAGATGACATGATGTAGAGGGATAAACTCATGCAATATGATATAAACCCCATCTTTTTATCCTTGATGGCAACAATACAATACGTGCCTTGCTGCCCCTGCTGTCACTGGGAAAGGACACCACAAGATTGAACCCAAAGCTAAGCACTTCTCCCATTGCAAGAAAGATCAATCTACACTACTGGAATCTACTTCTTTGCCGTCCGCCATGGCGGACGGCAAAGGCATGGATCACGGACAGCAAAGTTCTTTGCCGTCTGCCAGCAGACGGCTAACTGTCTGTCTGAACACGTGCTAGCAAAGGCCTTCTTTGCCGTCCACTTCCTGGAAATGGACGACAAAGGATTGTGCCGTCCGCTGTTGGTGGCCAGTAGACGACAAATATTGTGGACGGCAGTGAGGTGGGGTGAGAGCCATTAGGGGTTAACGGCGTGCTTTGCCGTCAGCCAGTGGATGACAAAGAGGCTAAGGTCTTTGCCGTCCGCTGGCAGACGGCAAAGTGCTCAAACATGCCAGTCCCAGGAAGCACAGGTAGCTGCCACATGGCTTCTTTGCCATCAGCTAGCTGACGGCAAAGAGCCTATACAACCCTGTTTTTAATTTAATTCATTCAATTTGACAGCAATTCACAGATATACACAACAATTCACATATATACACAAGAAGCATATCCAACACACAAGTTTCATCATATATACATACATAACCAACACATATATAGTTCCATCCTTACATATTACAAAAGTTTCACATTGTTCATCCAACACCGTTATCCATCCATCCATATAACAAGTTCCAACCATGCAAGTTCATTGATACAAAATAAAAGCACAAATTGAAAAGAAGCACTCCATCCATGCAAGCTTCCGTGAATTAAATCAAGTCTGCAAAATGATAAACAAGATGTTAGAAAAAGAAGAAGAAAATGAAGAAGAAGAAGACTATAAGAAGTAAGCACACTTAAGTAAAATGGATCTAACCTAGAAGAAAATGAAGAAGAAGAAGAAGAAGAAGAAGACTAGAAGAATACTAGAAGAAGACTAGAAGAATAAGAAGAAGAAGACTATAATTAAGCTAATTATGTAAACTTGGTCATTTTGTGCTAACATAAGTAATTTTGGAGTTAACCTATAGGAAACTAAGCATATTAGAGATAACTTAGCATATTAGAGCCAACTTAGGTAAAATGGAGCCAACCTAGCTAATTATGCCATCTTTGAGTGAACTAAGCATATTAGAGCTAACTTATAGCTAACTTATGTCATTTTGGAGAAGAAGAATAAGAAGAAGAAGACTATAAGCTTATTATGTAAACTTGGTCATTTTGTGCTAACATAAGTAATTTTGGAGCTAAACTATAGGAAACTAAGCATAGTAGAGACAATTTAGCATATTAGAGATAACATATGTAACTAAGCATATTAGAGCTAACATAGGTAACTAAGCATATTAGAGCTAACTATATGTAGATCATTTTGGAGATCTGACATACCTGACATAGTTCAGTTCTCATTGTTCTTCTCCTTCTCCTTCCTCATTTGATGCGCCAAGAGCGGCGAGGCGATGGATGCAGTGGGATGTAGTCTTCTACCACAATTGGCGTGGTCATGTCGCCCAGCTGTGGGATCGCCGGCGCCACCACCGGCGCGAGGTCATTGTCAGGCACCACCACCATCGCGAGGCCATCTTCAGGCAGGACAGGCACGACCATCGCTAGTTCATCCTCAGCCGCCACCATCTCTTGCCCATGGTGAGCCACCACCATCTATTGCCCTTGGTCAGCCACCACCATCGCTAGGTCATCCTCAGCCTGATGCCCAGTCTGCTCCTCTTCTTCCCCACTCCAGTCCGGATCATCCTCCTTGCTGCAGCCCGAATTGTTGCTGCTTTTGCTACAGCCAGAATCGCTGTTGTTTTTGCTACAGCCAGAATTGCTGCTGCTTTGGCTGTAGCCAGTGTTGCTGCTGCTGCTCCCATTGCCTGTCCAAATGCAACAATTAATGACCGTTAACAATCGATGCGAGACAAAGCCAAATGTAGAGGAATAAGAAGAGGCAGAACGTACTGGCATCATCGTCCTCAGCGTAGCGCATGCGACACATAGTCGCGTTGAACACCTTCATGATGAGCATGGTGGCGTCGTTGTCGTACCTGAATAGAAGAAAGTACCCCAGCCGCAGGTCGTAGGCACATTAGAACTTCTCCCAGCCACGACACAGGTACATGTGACCCTCCTTGATCACCAACTCCACGTCTCACAGCGCGCGAAACCCGCTGCCGGCCTATCGCAGCTTCACATTATTTGGCGGATCTTCACCCAGCATGTTCATAAAACTGTCAGCCAGCCTCTGCAGTTTGGGACAAGGAGTGATGTAGCAAACAGCAGTGTTATCATAATTAGATGGGTGAAGGGGAGATCTCTCCTTTTATATACCTACCTCTTGGAGGAAGTCCCAAGTATGATACTGAAGAACTCGAAAGCATCCAACTCGTACTCCGGTGTTGCAGAGAGCCTGCGGTGATGGCCTCCCCCCATCTCTAATAAGCAGCAGAAGAGACCAATTAGTATCTAGCTAGAAGCATATCTATAAACATAGAGCCAAGTTTCTAGGCATGAAAGAAAACTGAGAAAAAAAGCAATGCACTTGTGCTCAACAACATCAACAACACTTAGTTTATTTGGTAGGTTAGTTGGCAATGGCAATTGGCACCCTTCAAAACTAGGGATTTCTTTAGACGTGAAAGAAAACTGAAAATGTTGAGAAAAAGAGCATAGTAATCTAAAAATAGGGGGAAAATACACTTCTTCTTTCTCCTCTTTATCTTCTTCTTCTTTTTTCATCTTTCTTCTTCCTTATTAACCAAAACTAAACCTAAAGTTCCTTCCAGTGTGATCACATTGGAATACTTGTGGCAACAAATCATAGTTGCACCATATTTTAGATGGCTCTAGGGTGTAGTGTCGTAAAATCAATTTACTTTGTATGCAAATCAGAATGTATAGTTTGCCTTTCCGCAAAAAAGAAAAGGAAAAGACGGGTATAGTTTGCCTCTTATGACAGATTCCATAAGCAATATGCATGCCTTGTTGTTTTCTCAAATTAAACTAATTCGAGTGTTGCTGATTGATGAATTTGAATATATGCAAAGGAATTTGAGGAAAGCTTTTGCTCTTCTCACTATTAGTTTCATAATCTTTTATACAACCCCTTCAAGGAGTCTATGGATAACTTTCGTTTACAGTTCACTAGGTATGTGTATTACATTTTCTATTGGAAATGCATTTGAATTATTTTATCACAAATACTAATTCTAAAGTTTAACTCTGATGATACGGTTGCCACGTACCTACCAAGACATGCCAATATTTTTTCTTGTATACAAAAGAACTCATGCACTAATATTTACTTCACTGAAAGATTTTTCACTTTGAAGGGAAATAGTTTTTGTTCCATCATCTATTAATAATATAACAATAATAATTCATTATATGCCAATGAGTTGAGAAATCTGGCACTACATTATTTAAATGACACATAAAAAGCATAATGTACAAAAAATTGATCATGCATAACTAAACACTGTGGATCAATAATAGCATAGAAGATGATCTAACTAATAAGACTACTAGTGAGAATTGAGATTATACACAATTATAATAGAGAAGATGCTATCTATGCTCTAAACCTAAACTAAAGTAAACCTAAACTAAACCAAACCTAAAATAAACCTAAACTAAACTTAAAATACAGAAACAAAAACAGAAAAAATACAAGAGGTCTCATCGGGTGGAGGAGGGGGCGCCGGAGGGGTGGGCGGCCGTGGTGGTGGAGGAGAGGGGTGCCGGGGCGTCCGGGTGGAGGAGGGGGCGCCGGAGCGGCCGGGAGGCTGCGGTGGTGGAGCAGAGGGGCGCCTGGGCCGCCTGGTGGAGAAGGGAGCCTTGAGCAGGGGTGGCCGCAGTGGTGGAGCAGAGGCGCCAGGTCAGGGTGGAGGAGGGTGCAGCGGAGACGTGGGTGGCGTGGGGTGGCGGCTCGGGCATGGCGGCTGGCGCGACGACGGGATGGCACGGGCGGGAAGGGGTCACCGGGCTCTTGGGCGGCGCGGCGACGGGGTGGCACGGGCGGCGACCAGACGGGGCGGGATGGTGCGATACGGCGGCTCGGACATCGGGCAGCACGGCGCGACGACGGGGATGGCTCGGGCGAAGGGGGTCATCGGGGCTGCTGGGGCGGCGCAGCGACGGGGGTGGCGCGGGGCGGTGGCGGCATGGGGGAGGATGGTGCGGGCGACGACGGCTCGGGCGCGGGCGGAGAGAGGGAGGGGACAGATGTGGGGCGCGGGCGGGCGTCGATATGGATTTTAGTTAGGGCACGGTTCTTTGCCGTCCGCCAGCACACGGCAAGGATCCTAGCTAACGGGCGTTAGCTTGGCCACTTTCTTTGCCGTCTGCTAGCGGACGGCAAAGATAGTGTCCGTTAGGTGGTTCTCGGTAGTGGGCCACCCTCATTCTTTGCTATCTGCTAGCGGACGACATAGACTATATGCAGTCTGCTGGCGGACGGCAAAGACCATGTTTACCGTCAGCCAAGTCTTTGCCGTCAGCTTCTATTGAGCTGACGGCAAAGAAGGTCTTTGCCGTCAGCTAGCGGACGGCAAAGACATGGCTGACGGCAAAGATCCTGATTCCAGTAGTGCTAGTAGGCCAAACCAAACTGATAATTCGAAGAGACTTTCAAAGATAACCAAGCATACATAAAAGAATTCAGAGGAGATTCAAATATTATTCGTAGATAAACTTGATCATAAACCCACAATTCATTGGTCTCGACAAACACACCGCAAAAGAAGAATTACATCAAATAGATCTCCAAGAGAATCGAGGAGAACTTTGTATTGAGATCCAAAGAGAGAGAACAAGCCATCTAGCTAATAACTATGGACCCGAAGGTCTGAGGTAAACTACTCACACATCATTGGAGAGGCTATGGTGTTGATGTAGAAGCCCTCCGTGATCAATGCCCCCTCCGTAGAGACTGGAAAAAGGCCCCAAGATGGGATCTCACGGGTACAGAAGGTTGCGGCGGTGGAATTAGGGTTTTGGCTCTGTATATGATGTTTCCAGGGTGTATGGGTATATATAGGAGGAAGAAGTACGTCGGTGGAGCAACGTGGGCCCCACGAGGGTGGAAGGCGCGCCTGGGGGAGGTGGGCACGCCCCCTACCTTGTGCTCCCCTCGTTGATTGCTTTACATAGACTCCAAGTCCTCTGGATCACATTTGTTCCAAAAATCACGTTCCCGAAGGTTTCATTCCGTTTGGACTCCGTTTGAAATCCTTTTCCTTCAAAACACTGAAATAGGAAAAAAACAACAATTTGGGCTGGGTCTCCGGTTAATAGGTTAGTCCCAAAAATAATATACAAGTTTATAATAAAGCCCATTAATCATCCAAAACAGAATATAATATAGCATGGAACAATAAAAAATTATAGATACGTTGGAGACGTATCACCTTGCGATTGTTTCAACAGGTTTGTCAACAGCACCGACTACAAGTTCGCCACGGTGGAAACCATGGACGATGTAAAAGCGCTCAGTGTTACGGGCTTGGCCTGCAAGAACCTTGTCGAAATCCGTGACCACTACAGGGTCTGGGGCAGCACGAAGAAGGACTCCCTGGTCGAACTCGCCTCGGCCATCATTGACCCCTACTACGAAAAGATGAAGCAGGATGCCCAGAGAACAAGTCCCCTATCCTGGCACAGGGCCTCGATGTGGCAACTGGATGAACCTCACCTCAGGTTCGCGACCAAGAGCGTGTACACATGCTACGAGATGCACAGGCGGATCGTTGACATGAGGAAGTGCCTCGTTACCCAAATCGACGAGCCCAGATCGAGCCACAAGCAGAGCAAGCGTCACAAGAAGTAGATGATGATCAGATGATCGTTTATGCTAGTTAATCATGCATGTAATATATAGTTTACTTTATTGGTGTGAGGAAATGTCATGTGTGTAGTAGCCACCTATGTAAGTGGATGTTTAATTTAGTTATGCAAGCATGTCCTTATAAGTGTGTGTGTGTGTGTGTCTATATATATATATAGGGTGGGTCTATTATGATAACACCCCTTAAGAGTCTTATTCTAATAACACCAGCCTTATTCTGCACATCCCCCACCAAATCGCCGCAGACCCTCCCTCAGACCTTCTATCATGGCGGCCTCATGAGCTGCCCCTCCCCTCCCGGCCTTCTACCGCGGCAGCGGCCTGGGAGCGTCGCCGCCCCTCCCCTCCCGGCCTTCTTCCACGGCAACGGCCTGGAAGCGTCGCCGCCCCTCCCATCCCGACCTTCTTCCGCGGCGGCGGTCTGGCAGCGATGCCGCCCCTCCTCTCCCTGCTTTCTCCCGCGGCGGCGGCCTGGGAGCGCCACCGCTGTGACGCCCGGATAATCATGCTACAAAATCTCACGTTAATGGTGCCACGTCACCTTTGTCACTGTAATTAATCTCGGGTTAATTCAAAACCGTTTCAAATTTAAATCCTAAATAAGTCAAACGACAAAAGTCTTCAAATATTAAAACAAAAATGTTCGGGCTATGTCAATTATTGCATCGGTAATTATGGTGAAGTAAACACATTTTTATGAAATGCCTAAATACTTTTAAATGAATTTAAACAGAAAAGAAATAGTAAAAGAAAATACAAAGATAGAAAACAAAAAAACAAAAAAAGGAGAACACCCTCATTTGGGCCACGGCCCAGATGGCCTTGCGGCCAAACAGGCCGGCCCAACCGGCCACTTCCCTCCATAACCTACCCCCAAACCCTAACCACCCCCGAGCACACCCTTTCCCCCATCCCACTCGCTCACACTCACCGCCCCCCCACGTCGCTCTCTGCCCCTCCCCGATCCAGATCTGGATCGAGGGAACGAGCCCACGACACCCATCCCCGTCGCCCCGCATGAACCCCCCACTCTCTCTCGTTCTCCATCGTCGCCGAGCCCCCCCTCCCCCCCGCGCCCGATCCCTTGCCGCGCCGGAGTCCAACCTGGGCCGCACGCTCGCGCCCGATGTGAGCCGCCCCCAGCCGGCGCCGGCGCCGCCCCTCCTCTCCCTCGCGTGATGCCCGCCTCGACGCGCGCCCTGCCTCGGCATGGGCGACCCGCCGTCTACTAACCGCCCGCCTCGCCGTGCCGCCCCACCGCGCCGCCTCGTCCGAAGTCATGCTTTCGCCGCCCAAAACCAACTTCGCCGAGCCACCGCCATCGTCGTGCTCCTTCGCCCCCGCCTCCCCATCTCCTCCTCGTCGGCCGACATCGAGCCCACTGCCATCCCCTGCAGCTCCCATGTGAGAACCCCTCTCAGTACTCCCTCTCCTCCCGTCTGCGCCTCCCGCTCGCACCTGGGCCTCCCTGCGCGCCCCAGCCGTGCTCACCCGCCTAAGGCCGCTCGCCTCACTGTTGTTAGCCTTGTTGCGCCTGGCTACTCCGCCCTTGAACTCGCTCGTCGCCGGCCCCGCACTCCGTTTCCCCCACGCCGGCCGGCCACCGCGGCCGCCCTGGCCACTGGCCTCGCCCCGTCGCACTCCCTGCGGGCGAGCGCCCGCCCAGGCGCCCGTTGCCCCCTTCCCGGGTGGACTCGGGCGCACGCCCGCATGCCCGTAACGCTAAGGCCCCCATTGGCCCTATGACAATGGGGCCCCACCCCAAAACGTTTTTTTAAAACGAAATAAAAATAAATATATAATTAATTAATTAATAATTAAAATAGTTAATGAATTAATTAAGTTAATTAATCATGTTTAATTAATCTAATTGAGTAGATAGTTTAATTAAACCCTAATTAGACTAATCAGTCAATGACGAATGGGACCCACACGTGAGTTGACCAGTCAACGCCTTTGTTGACTGCTGACGTCATGCTGACGTCAGCGTGCACTGTTCTCGATAATGTTGAATTTAAATAATTAAATAAATCCTAAAAATGAATTAAATCTTTTAAAATTAATATAAAATAAACCGTAGCTCAGATGGAAAAATTTTGTACATGGAAGTTGCTCAGAACGACGAGACGAATCCGGATACGCAGCCCGTTCGTCCGCCACACATTCCTAACATACCGAACTTGCAACTTTCCCCCTCCGTCTCCTCTGCCCGAAAATGCGAAACACCGGGGATACTTTCCCGGATGTTTTCCCCCTTCACCAGTATCACCTCATACCGCGTTAGGGCACCCCTAGCACCGATACATGTCATGTCATGCATCCCTTTGCGCCTGTTTGCTTAAATATTTATTGTTCCTCCCCCTCTTCTCTCGCTCGACACCGAGACTGACGCTTGCTTTGGTACCCCGATCGACTACGGTGTTGTGACCCCTCTCTCTTGCCGTGAGCAACCAGGCAAGCCCCCCTTTGATCACCAGATATCGCCTACTCTTCTCTATACTGCTTGCATTAGAGTAGTGTAGCATGTTCTCGCTTTCGATTAATCCTATCTTCTTTGCATAGCCCGTCCTTGCTACTACTATTGTTACCTTTACCTGCTATCCCTCGCTTTGTATAAGATGCTAGTGTTCCATCAGTGGCCCTACATTATTGTCCGTCTGCCATGCTATACTACTGGGCTGTGATCACTTCGGGAGGTGATCACGGGCATATACTATATACTTTACACTATTACATTACCTGTGATACTGTTCGGAGATGGGGGCTGAAAGGACAGGTGGCTCCATCCCGGTAGAGGTGGGCCTGGGTTCCCGACGGCCCCCCGACTGTTACTTTGTGGCGGAGCGACAGGGCAGGTTGAGACCACCTAGGAGAGAGGTGGGCCTGGCCCTGGTTGGCGTTCGCGGATACTTAACACGTTTAACGAGATCTGGGTATTTGATCTGAGTCTGGCCTTTTGGTCTATACGCACTAACCATCTACGCGGGAGTAGTTATGGGTATCCCGGCATCGTGGTATCAGCCGAAGCCTTCGTGGACGCCGGGCCGATCGAAGCGGCGCGCCAGATTGGACCGCGTGAACGTGACTTCCTTTGTAATGGAGGTTGCTAGGTCCGCTCGGCGCGTTAAACGTGCAGGTGTGCTAAGGGCGATGGGCCCAGACCCCTGGGCGCTTAGGTTTAGACCGGCGTGCTAACCACTCTGTTGGCCTAGGTCGGGTTGCGACGTGTTGATCTTCTGCGGCCGGGCATGACCCAGAAAAGTGTGTCCGGCCAAATGGGATCAAGCGTGTTGGGTTATATGGTGCAGCCCTGCAGGGAAGTTAATCTATTCGAATAGTCGTGATCTTGATAACAGGGCGACTTGGAGTTGTACCTTGACCTTATGACAACTAGAACCGGATACTTAATAAAACACACCCTTCCAAGTGCCAGATACAACCCGGTGGTCGCTCTCTCTCAGGGTTACGAGGAGGGGATCGCCGGGTAGGATTATTGCTATGTGATGCTACTTGGAGGACTTCAGTCTGCTCTCTTCTACATGTTGCAAGACGGAGGCTGCCAAAAGCATAGTCTTCGACAGGATTAGCTATCACCCTCTTATTCTGGCATTCTGCAGTTCAGTCCACTGATATGGCCCTTTACACATATATCCATGCATATGTAGTGTAGCTCCTTGCTTATGAGTACTTTGGATGAGTACTCACGGTTGCCTTGTTCCCCCTTTTCCCCCTATCTCTACTCGATTGCTGCGACGGGGCAGTGGAGCCCAGAGCAGACGTCACCGTCGATGGCGACTACTACCCCGGAGGTGCCTACTACTACGTGCAGCCCGGCGGCGACGACCAGGAGTAGTTAGGAGGATCGAGCAGGAGGCCTGCGCCTCTTCGATCTCCATCCCGGTTTGTGCTAGCCTTCTTAAGGAAAACTTGTTTAACTTATGTACGTGCTCAGATATTGTTGCTTCCGGCTGACTCGTCTATGATCGAAAGCACTTGTATTCGAGCCCTCGAGGCCCCTGGCTTGTATTATGATGCTTGTATGACTTATTTATGTTTTAGAGTTGTGTTGTGATATCTTCCGTGAGTCCACGATATTGATCGTACACATTTGTGTGCATGATTAGTGTACAATTGAATCGGGGGCGTCACAAGTTGGTATCAGAGCCGACTGCCTGTAGGAATCCCCCTTCCCAACTCCTTGGCCGAAGTCGAGTCTAGACATTACAAAACTTTTACTAACATGGCTGTGTGCCTTACGGGCCCACATCGCCATTGGGTGGTACTAGGATCTTTTAATCCTCGACCTTTACTCTGGGATTCTAAACTCTCTTCTATTCGGGTTAAACGATTTTTACTAAAATCTAACTTTAGGTTCTCGAAAATACTTTCTCCCGGAGAGGCCCTTCAGTCCAGATGATCACTGACTGCACCAGAAGATTCTGAAGATACCTTTCGATATTCTCTCGAGACCTTGTGTCCGTTTCTTTTGCAATTCCCTACCACCGAAATATCCCTATGGATAAATACTTACACTTGTCGTGCTTACTTTTATTCCCTGTCGATCTTGTTATTACAAGATACCCCGAGAATATTTTGTGCCTACTGCCTTGCAGTTCTTGCCACCTGAATACCCCTAAGAGTAATTTCTCGCACTTTCCGAGTATCCGCTCATCCCCAGTTGTTCAGGTGTTCACAAAAGTCTTTGAAATACTATTCAATCCTCCAAAAATCCTTAGCAACTTTATTGCTCTTTAAATACTTGTCTACTTGCATTATGGATGCTTTCCATATATCTGGCAATATTCGCTAGTATCTTTTGACATCGTCATTTGATCCTATTGATTCAACATGTGTGCGAACGCACACAATCATCTATCAACCCTTCTAATTATCTTCCGGCTCAGACATCATTTTTGAACATGAGCTGGTTCTCGACCAAACTATTTGTCGACAATTGTGCCTCTGGTCTATCCAACTTATCCATCCTTGATCGGGCGATACGCTTATGATCCTTTGTTTTGGAAATCACAATTCCTTTGTTATCTAAGCATCGAATTATTCAGTTGTTCTATAATATGATGCCCGTGCATTCTTCTTCCTCTGGTTGAGTACCGATGCTCACATCAGATCCCTTGTGGACCATCGGTTCCTTTGTTGGATTCTATCTGACAGTGTCCTTCATATTGAATAACCTTGAGAGCCTTTCCATGGGTATATAATGCCTTTGGTAAATTGTATCATCTGCTTTTGAACATGCTCCACTATCGAGTTTGTGTTATTTACTCCTGAAGTTTGTGGAATATGTTCTAAGAAGCCCCGATGGCTTGAACCTATGCCTTCCTTAATATGTGTGAACTCGAAAGTTTTCACGAATCATACTCTTCTGGTATTTTGCTAGATAAAATTTCTACACTACAACTTCATCAAAAGCGAGAAGTGAATGAAAGGTTATGCATTGGAGAAGTGGGAGTCGGCCTTGAACTTTGTGTTCATGCCCATGGACACGATGTAGATCCTATCATGGAAGCTTCTTGTAATAATAACTATTTTCTTGATCAATATCATCTGGTAAACGTGAATTGATCCTTTGCAACCGTGGTTCTGGCCATGATTGTTCTTCTTTGATCCATTTCTCAGACAAGTTAAAGCACTTGTCTTCTATAGATCAATATGCCTGCCCAACCTCTATTATGATCTACCTTCGAGTATTACCCCTGGTATCTCGAGGATATCATGCCATTGCACTACATCTTGCGAACTTTTGATGAAGTACTACCTTTCCCTGTCAATGTCACTTCATGGGTTCTGGGTCGTTGGTCAACCGAGAACACCGATAAGTGGATCGATTCCGCACTCCGATTCAATAACTCTATTTTCGTTGCTTATGAGTTTAATAATCCTTCAAGTTATTCATAGCTTGATCGGCTATATCATTACCGTGCAAACTTCTAACTGTGCTACCTGGTCCTTCTTCCCGGAGCACAATTTTCGATGATGAGATAACCTTATGCCGATCTTCCTCGTCATATCATTTGACCTTAAACAACAAGCTTGATTTCGAGTTTGTGTCGTACCCATGGTTCCAATAACCTTTTGCTTCATCATTCCTTTGACTTGATGTCATCGCCGATCTATTACATCTTCAGGAGCCTCTCGACAAAATTTGTCGTGATCATCATCAACATCTTGACTCCTTCCTGGATATCAATCAAATTCGTGATGAGAAATACCATCCTTGCCCCTCGATGATTGTGTTATCATCGACGACATTCTTGGCTTCCCCCAACACAAACTTGTTCATGTTTTGTGTTATACCTTGAGTTCCTTGCTATCCAGCCTTTGTTCTTCTTTATCTTGGAGTATTACCATCTTTTATGTAAAGAATGTTCTGAGATTTGTTCCACCTCTTGAGAGTTCTTGGTATAGTGATACTTCTCACCATCACCATTCTTTCATGGTCCTCGTGTTGATTCCAACCGGGTACCAACAAGTGAGCAGTGCTGTTTGGATCCTGCACTTCTAGCAACCCTATTGCTTTGAAGTTAATGGTCGGCCGTTCATTCTTAGTCTATTGATTATTGAATCACCATTCCGACATTGGTCGTGCAACCCAACCCATATTTGGCGCACCTTTCAACCAATGTTTAGTTGTGTATGTTCTCCTCGAGCATACTTCCTTATATCATTTGGTGCGACAAATGTTATCTCCTTGTTCACTTAATTGTGGAAATCCATCTTTTGGAAATCTCGATGAATTGTCGTTGAGTTCATCACCACCCCTTGACGTCTCCTTGGGTTAATGATGAACTCTTGTTAACGGAAATCACTTCATAGTTCATTTCCCGAGAATCTTATAGTGTCATCCCGTCAATTTGTGTTGCACCTTTCTTCTCAGGCATCCTGAGCCTGAGGTATCCTGACACCAATCATATCTGAATCTCCATCAGATATGATGGTTGAAACATATTTACAAGAGTTATAACGCTAGTCTTCATAAGACCGGTAAGGTGATGTCATGCCTAGCACCCTTGGCGGAGGACCTATTGTTATAGTTGTTCCTTTTTGGCAAGGTTAACCATTCTTCCATGAGGGAATTGTAAGACTTATTCTATAAGTTATTCCTGATGAATCCTTTGTGTTTCCAAAGTCTGATCTTCACCTGTTGGCCATGTCAATGCTATCTCGAAGCATGTCTATGGTATTCCTATTTTCAATAAACATTTGAAGCACAATTCAAAATTTTCTTTATAAATTATCCAAACACCGTTGTAGGGGTAATGTCATGAAATTTCTCTCCCCCTACCTAAAGAGTTTTCTACATTATATCCTGTCATGGATATCATGCTCTGCTTGCCCTTGGGAAGGATATACCCCCTGAAATATGTGTTACACATTTTCCTTTCCATTGTTTTGATTAAATCTGATAACCACTTTTCCTTTCCATTGGTTTGTTAAACCTTCTTGTGATCTATATTATATAAGCGGTAATATTTCCCTGCTTATGTAAACACCTCGTTGTACAATTCTGTCAGCAAGACCCTGTTACTATTGTTGATGACATTTCGGTAACCACCGATGGACGAGAACTTTGCCTACTGGTCCGCCTCGTTCAACGAGCAGGAAAATGGTTCTCTTCGTCCCTCTCCCTTGGTACCGATATTGTTGCCAACATAACTGATAGGCTATCCTCTGACAGGCCTTGCTTACATGATCGTGCAAGACATTACTGCCCTTCCTACTTTTAACCCACATGGTGGGCCCATAACCCACAGTTCCACAGGATCAATACCTGACTCTCCTGTACACCTTGTTGACACAGTTATTCCTAGAGCTTGACTTCGTATGTAGTTCACGGGCCACCTGCCTATTGATCTATTCTGGTATCAGACGCAATACTTATTCCCATTGCTCTGAACCCCTTTCACATTTCGTATCAGGCAACAAATGATTGCCTATCCCCTTGAAACTTCTTATTGCACCTTCTTACCTTGCTCTCGATATTTTCTTCAGTTTCAATTCGCGAGTTACTTTCTGCCACCTTCCCCGATGTTATCGACCAGATAGTCAACCTTGTAGAGGTCTGACCTTTTGAAGCTACCCCTTACCCTTTTCCTAAGTACGATGGAGATCCCGAAGAAAGGATGACGACTTGATCATGGTGACTTGAAGCAGAGAAACGAAGACATCAATGAAAGGGATCAACCTTTTCGAAAGGGCAGCCAAGACCGAGAAGACTCGTTAGGTTTTCGCTACCAGCACTTTCCCCTTTACTCCATCGCTTAAATCTCGGGACGAGATTTCTTGTAGTGGAGGAGAATTGTGACGGCCGGATAATCATGCTACAACAATCTCACGTTAATGGTGCCACATCACCTTTGTCACTATAATTAATCTCGGGTTAATTCAAAACCGTTTCAAATTTAAATCCTAAATAAGTCAAACGACAAAAGTCTTCAAATATTAAAACAAAAATGTTCGGGCTATGTCAATTATTGCATCGGTAATTATGGTGAAGTAAACACATTTTTATGAAATGCCTAAATACTTTTAAATGAATTTATACAGAAAAGAAATAGTAAAAAGAAAATACAAAGATAGAAAACAAAAAACAAAAAGGAGAAACCCCTCATTTGGGCCACGGCCAGATGGCCTTCTTGACCAAACCGGCCGGCCCAACCGGCCACTCCCCTCCATAACCTACCCCCAAACCCTAACCACCCCCGAGCGCACCCTTTCCCCCATCCCACTCGCTCACACTCACCCCCCCCCCCCACGTCGCTCTCTGCCCCTCCCCGATCCAGATCTGGATCGAGGGAACGAGCCCACGACACCCATCCCCGTCGCCCCGCATGAACCCCCCCACTCCCTCTCGTTCTCCATCGTCGCCGAGCACCCTACGCCCGATCCTTGCTGCCTTGAGTCCCACCTGGGCCGCACGCTCACGCCCGATGTGAGCCGCCACCAGCCGGCGCCGGCGCCGCCCCTCCCGGACTCGTCCGCGCCCCTCCTCTCCCTCGCATGATGCCCGCCTCGACGCCGAGCCCCTGCCTCGGCATGGACGGCCCCGCCGTCGACTAACCGCCGCCTCGCCGTGCCGCTCCACCGGCGCCGCCTCGTCCGAGTCATGCTTGCCGCCCCAAGGCCAACTCGCCAGAGCCACCGCCATCGTCATGCTCCTTCGCCCCCTCGCCTCCCCATCTCCTCCTCGTCGGCCGACATCGAGCCCACTGCCATCCCCCTGCAGCTCCCATGTGAGGAACCCCCTCCTGTACTCCCTCTCCTCCCCGTGCGCGCCTCCCGCTCGCGCCCTGGACGCACTGCGCGCCCCCTGGCCGCGCTCACCCGCCTAAGGCCGCTCGCCTCTGCCTGTTGTTCGCCGCGACCGCGCCCGCTTCCACCGCCGCTCTGGCTAACCGTCGTCGGCCCCGCCTCGTTCCCCCACGCCGCCGCCACCACGGCCGCCTCAGCCATCGCTCGCCTGTCATGATCCCTCGCGGGCGGCGCCCGCCAGTGCCGTGCCCCCTTCCCGGGTGGACTCGGGCGCACGCATGCATGCTCAGAACGCTAAGGCCCCCATTGGCCCTATGACAATGGGGCCCCACCCCAAAACGTTTAAAAAAACGAAATAAAAATAAATGTATAAATAAATAATTAATTAATAATTAATTAATTAATAAGTAAAATATTTAATGGATTAATTAAGTTAATTAATCATGTTTAATTAATCTAATTGAGTAGATAGTTTAATTAAACCCTAATTAGACTAATCGACAATGACGAATGGGACCCACATCGTCAGTTGACGATCAGCAACGCCTTTGTTGACTTGACGTCATCTTGGCGTCGGCAAGATGCAATCGCTCGATAATGTTGAATTTAAATAATTAAATAAATCCTAAAAATGAATTAAATCTTTTAAAATTAATATAAAATAAACCGTAGCTCAGATGGAAAAACTTTGTACATGAAAGTTGCTCAGAACGACAAGACGAACCCGGATGCGCAGCCCGTTCGTCCGCCACACATTCCTAATATACCGAACTCGCAACTTTCCCCCTCCGGCCCCTCTGCCCGAAAATGCGAAACGCCGGGGATACTTTCCCGGATGTTTTCCCCCTTCACCGGTATCACCTCATACCGCGTTAGGGCACCCCTAGCACCGATACATGTCATGTCATGCATCGCTTTGCATCTGTTTGCTTAAATATTTATTGTTTCCTCCCCCTCTTCTCTCGCTAGACACCGAGACTGACGCTGCTGCTGGTACCCCGATCGACTACGGTGTTGACGACCCCTCTCTCTTGCCAGAGCAACCAGGCAAGCCCCCCCTTTGATCACCAGATATCGCCTACTCTTCTCTATACTGCTTGCATTAGAGTAGCGTAGCATGTTACTGCTTTCAGTTAATCCTATACTGCTGCATAGCCTGTCCTTGCTACTATCATGTTACCTTTTTACCGCTATCCCATCGCTTAGTATAGGATGCTAGTGTTCCATCAATGGCCCTACATTCTTGTCTGCTCGCCATGCTATACTGATCGGGCTGTGATCACTTCGGGAGGTGATCACGGGCATATACTATATACTTTACACTATTACATTACCTGTGGTACTGTTCGGAGATGGGGGCTGAAAGGACAGGTGGCTCCATCCCGGTAGAGGTGGGCCTGGGTTCCCGACGGCCCCCGACTGTTACTTTGTGGCAAAACAACAGGGCAGGTTAAGACTACATGGGTGAGAGGTGGGCCTGGCCCTGGTCGGCGTTCGCGGATACTTAACACGTTTAACGAGATTTGGGGATTTGATCTGAGTCTGGCCATTTGGTCTATACGCACTAACCATCTACGCGGGAGTAGTTATGGGTATCCAGGCATCGTGGTATCAGCCGAAGCCTTCGTGACGTCAGCGACTGAGCGGTGCGCGCCAGATTGGACCGCGTAACGTGACTTCCTTTGTAATGGAGGTTGCTAGGTCTCGCTTCGCCGCGTTCAGAACGCGAGGTGTGCTAAGGCGATGGCGGGCCTGCACTGGCGCTTAGGTTTAGACCGGCGTGCTGACCGCTCTATTGGCCTAGGTCGGGCTGCGACGTGTTGATCTTCCGCGGCCGGGCATGACCCTTAAAAGTGTGTCCGGCCAAATGGGATCAAGCGTGTTGGGTTATGTGGTGCACCCCTGCAGGGAAATTAATCTATTCGAATAGCCGTGATCTTCGGTAACAGGACGACTTGGAGTTGTACCTTGACCTTATGACAACTAGAACCGGATACTTAATAAAACACACCCTTCCAAGTGCCAGATACAACCCGGTGGTCGCTCTCTCTCAGTGTTACGAGGAGTTGATCGCCTGGTATGATTATTGCTATGTGATGCTACTTGGAGGACTTCAGTCTTCTCTTTTCTACATGTTGCAAGAAGGAGGCTGCCAGAAGCGTAGTCTTCGACAGGATTAGCTATCACCCTCTTATTCTGGCATTCTGTAGTTCAGTCCATTAATATGGCCCTTTACACATATATCCATGCATATGTAGTGTAGCTCCTTGCTTATGAGTACTTTGGATGAGTACTCACGGTTGCCTTGTTCCCCCTTTTCCCCCTATCTCTACTCGATTGCTGCGACCAGACGATGGAGCCCAGGAGCCAGACGTCACTGTCGATGACGACTACTACCCCCGGAGGTGCCTACTACTACGTGCAGCCTGCTGACGACGACCAGGAGTAGTTAGGAGGATCCCAGGCAGGAGGCCTGCGCCTCTTTCGATCTGCATCCCAGTTTGTGCTAGCCTTCTTAAGGCAAACTTGTTTAACTTATGTCTATGCTCAGATATTGTTGCTTCCGCTGACTCGTCTATGATCGAGCACTTGTATTCGATCCCTCGAGGCCCCTGGCTTGTATTATGATGCTTGTATGACTTATTTATGTTTTAGAGTTGTGTTGTGATATCTTCCCGTGAGTCCCTGATCTTGATCGTACACATTTGCGTGCATGATTAGTGTACGATTGAATCGGGGGCGTCACAACCGCCCCTCCCCTCCCGGCCTTCTTCCGCGGCAGCGGCCGGCAACGACGCCACCCCTCCCCTCCAGGCCTTCTTCCGCGGTAGCGGCCAAGCAGCGCCGCCGCCCATCGCTGCTCGACCTTCTTCCGCGGCAGCAACCGAGCAACGCCTCCCCCTCCAGCATATCAGCCTTCTTCCATGGCAGCAGGTCGGTAGCGCTGCCGCCGAACTCCTCCGGGCCTGAAATTAGCTGTACTTCATCAGATGTGGATTGGTGCTACCTAGACATCAAACCAATTCGAGCAAGGAGGATTGTGCGCAAGGTTCCTTCATCCACGACAACTTCTTGGATAAAGTCTGCAACGACCTTCAGAGCAAATCCTCCGTCTCCGTTCACCTTGAGCAACGTCCAGACTGCTCATGAACTTCTGAATGGCAAGTGGACTGCACAGGCGAACGCGAAAGTTGTACAGACGGACGAGAAGAGAACTTCCTCCTGCAAACGCAAGAAATCACTCCAACACGAGGTAAGCTGTACACTTCCTCAACCATATCAGTTTAGTTATTCCAGACAAAGCAGTACACGCAGTCCAGTACGCCTACAAAAACGATGCAGTGCGGTTGCTTCGGTTCGTTGTGGGGGAAAATGCAGTGAACTTGCTCGGTTATGCAGTACGCTTGTGTAGGTTCATTACGGACAACGATGTAGTGCGGTTAGTTCAGTTCACATTGCAGGGTGATGCAGTCAGCAAGCATTAGTTTTGTAGTACCATTTGTAACACATTGCAGTTCGCATTATTCAGTTCATTTTGCCTGACAATGCAGCTCGGTCATTTTGTGTGCAGAAAATGACGTTCAACAGATACAAAATGCCGTGCATAATTGACAACCCATGGAACAACAACTTTCAGAAGAGTAAAGCTTCTTCTGAAAGAGATACTGGCTGGGTTACCCCTGAGATTCCTCGAGTATTCTTCACGACAACAAATAGGGTGCACTACTCCCCGGAAGAGGATTTTTTCCAGCGAGAAGAGGTAGTTGAGGATGACGACAATGTCACCTTCATTTTGGAGGGCACTCACCGATAGGTGGATGAAGATGACGACGATGAAGATGAGCCAATAACAGTTCTCAACCCAGAGTATAAGCACGAGTTCACTATGTCTGGAGAGCATGTCCGAACAGACAATGATGATGCAGTTGAACACGATGTTGCGGCAGATGATGAATATGATTATGACTAGGATGATGTGCCACCGCTCCAAAATTTTCAAACCAATCCACTGAGACATCGTCACAACACTGGATTACCACCACGTCCACCTGCTGCACCCCAAAACAGAGCTCAGTCATTCAATTTGCTGCAGACCGAAAAATGTAGCTCCAAGCAGAGCTGCTGCATCAACTTCGACAAAGCGACCACCAACGGTGCCTCGGTCAAAAGTCAACAGTAGATACAAATCCTCCTCACTATTGCCGCCGCGAGATCCTCAACTACATAGATCTGCTATAACCCCGCCATGTCCAATACAACCCGGCGAGCTGCAAACACCATCGAGTGAACGACTCTACACATATGTAAGTTTATGTTCTAAAAACTAATAATAATAGTTGCAGTCCATTCAGATAACATTGCAGTGCGCACTGATATTTCTTGTGAGGTTTGACCTAGCATCTAATACATTGGATTCTTCTGAAAACTTAGGAACACTGCAATGCTTTTTTAAACTCGTATGCACTCCTCGTATTTAAAAAACAGAACAGAACAAATTATCTCATAGAGCATTGCGCTTAATGCAGGATAAAAACATGCCGCTGAACCTCATACCTGCCGCTGGAATGAAGTTCACCACATACGACAAGGCATGGGACTTTTACAACAATTATGCAAGATGTGCAGGGTTTAGCATACGCCAGAGGGCACAACACAAGACAAATACCTACATTTTCTGCTCAAGAGAAGGGACGACAAGCTGCATCGCGGTCGATTATCAAAGGAAACGTCAGAAGACATCAAAAAGGATTGACTGCAAGGCAAAGATTAGAGTCAAAAAGAGGAAGGACGACAAATTTGCGATAGAAATGGTTGAACTCAACCACAATCACAAGATGCTAGAAAGCCCCGGGATGCTTTTGCACAAGCGGTCGCACAAAAAAAGACGATCCTTTGATAGACCAGTTAGTGAAAGACATGCAACTAGACAACCACACACATGCTCAGATGATGTCAACATAGCAGCGTATGTCCGGTGGTCTGCAGTACATTGGACATACTAGCCGCGACTGGGTAAACAAGTAAGCACATCACATAACATATCGCTTGAGCATCCTGTCGGTAATTATTTCCTGTTTGATGAGATGAGTTTGCATTGCGTTTGAAAATACAGGAAACAAAAGTTTGCCAGAGAAGAGTCCCAAGATGACGTCAAGAAACTTCTGGATTTCTTCGAGAATATGTAGAAGATAAACCTAGATTTTTTCTATGATTATGACGTTGATGCAGATAACCGTGTAAGAAACATCTTTTGGGCCAATGCAAGTTGCAAAGGATCGTATGAAGATTTTGGAGACTGCGTTACATTTGACACGACGTATAAAACTAACAGATTCCACATGCCGCTGGGAGTCTTCGTGGGAGTGAACCATCATCTACAGAGCACCATATTTGCTGTTGCACTCGTGCGAGATGAAACAATACCGCTGCTCGAGTGGGTTTTCAAAACATTTCTGAGGTGTATGAACAACAAGCATCCAATCTGCATGCTCACAGGTACAAAATAGAAACAAACACCTGCATACTTACATTTGTTTGGTGCACTTATATTTCTTCCATCTATCTTACACACACACAAACAACTTAATAAAAAACACTATTTGTGCCTTCTTAGACCAGTGTTCTTCGATGAAGGCAACATTAAAAACTATCCTCCCACATACTCTGCATAAGTTGTGTCGGTGGCATATCATGAAGAAGCACAAAGACCACCTCGCCTTATTGTATAAGGCGCACGAGAAACTTAAGGATGACCTAAATGCGGTGCTGAACCACCCACTAATGCCGTCAGAATTTGAACGAGCATGGAAGGACCTCATTCAGAGATACAACTTGCAAGACGATGAAGTGATGAATTCACTATGGGAAGACAGGCACGAGTGGATCTCGGCTTACTACAAGGAAATTTTCTGTGCTCGGATGACTTCCACACAGAGAAGCGAGAGCATGAACCGCATACTGAAGAAAAACTTTGTCAAAGAGAAGCATGATCTCCATCTGTTTGCTCAGCAGGTGGACAAGTGCATTCAGACCAGGAAGGCCGTCGAGCACGCAGAGACAGTAGCAAATGAGGTAAACAAAATGTCACTCAAAAACTGCTAAAAATATAACTACAAAATCAAACAATTTTTTCATTTATACGGTTCGTAATAATCGCATTTACGATCATGCAGTGAGAGGTAAAGACAACAACTCAGTTTGGGTTCGAAGTTCAGTTATCAACAGTGTATACAAGGGCAGTGTTTGCAGATTTCAAAGAAACACTCTACCGTAGCACTGCATCCATAGCAGAACGTTGCCCTGAGAACCCGACAAAGTATCTCGTACACCACTACAACAGATCGGATGCATTTGACTGGGCAAGGCATAATTTCCAAGTGGTCGCTGATGAAAAGAAAGGTGTCTATGAATGTGAATGCAAACTCTAGACACACACAGGTGAGACTCCTATCACAAAAAAATCTACATGCATGTTCACAAAACCAAATGAAGTTTACTTCTTTGAAATGAACAAATAACGAAAAAATATGTGTTTATTAATTTCATGCAGTTCACTTACAAAACAAAGTAATCATGTGTTGTTTGCAGGGCTCTTTTGTGTCCATGTGTTATTCATGCTTTCTCATTTGAGAGCACTCAAGATTCCTGAGGTGTACATCATGAAAAGATACACCCGTAACGCAAGATCGGATGCGACGTTTGACAGACGAGACTATGAACAAACATCACTAGATGGAACCTCGCTTTTTGCCGTAGAAAATTGCTGACAGAAACAACAATGGACCTTGCAAACATAGCGACAAGGTCCGATGCTGGGTGCCACAGAGCGTTGTCTGGTATGAGGGCACTGATCGAGGAAGTTGATGTGCTCAACGAAGAAGAAGAAGAAGCAGCAAAACTAAAGCAAGAAGAGAAATCCCAGCATGACAATAATGCTGAGCAAGTAGAAAATACCGAACACAATGGAACCGGTGCTATCAAAGAAACAATTCTTCCACCTCATGTTTCAAACACAAGAGGAAGGAAGAAAGGGGGTGACGAACCCGTAAAAAAGGTTGCATGCAAGGAGAAAAATGATGACAAAATAGTAAGCGACTGAAATGGATAAAGGATGGTCACCCACCGAATAAACATGTGCAAGACATGTAATGAAATCAGCGGCCACAATTCCAGGACATGTACAAAAAGACATGAACAAGAAAACCGAGGACACGGCGATGCACAACCAAACAGAAATTCCACTCACAACACTAAGAAATGGACGAAACTGAGACGTTGTAGCATCTGCAAAAAGAGGAAGAGACACAATTCAAGAACCTGCGCCAAAAGAACAAGATCATAAAATGAGGAAGACGAAGAGGAAGAAATCAAAGAAGAAGATGGTGACACAACTGAAGAGAAATGGCTTATGAAGAACCAGATGAAGAAGAGGAGGAATAAGAGAGTGAAGAGGACGAAGAACATGAAGAAACTGAAGAAGCAGTGGCTTATGAAGAAACAGATGATGAAGATGAGGAAGAGCAAAAAGAGGAGGAAGAAGAGAGTGAAGAGGACGAAGAACATGAAGAAACCGAAGAAGCAGTGGCTTATGAAGAAACATATGAAGAAGATGAGGAAGAGCAAGAAGAGGAGGAAGAAGAGAGTGAAGAGGACGAAGAACATGAAGAAACAATGCCAACAAGACCACCACAAGGGAATGCTGCTGTATAGAAACAACCGAGAATGACACCACTTTCAAAAAAGAAGGTAGGATCACGAAAGGATGCAGTTCACATCACTGGGAAACGAAAGCAGCCATCAACCAGCACGGGGAGCAAAGAAGGATGCAGTTCACATCACTGGGAAACGAAAGAAGCCATCAACCAGCACGCGGCGAGCAAAGAAGGATGCAGTTCACATCACTGGAAAACGAAACCAGCCATCAACCAACACGTAGGGAGCAAAGAAGGATGCAGTTCACATCACTGGAAAACGAAACCAGCCATCAACCAGCACGCGGGGAGCAAAGAAGGATGCAGTTCACATCACTGGAAAACGAAAGCAGCCATCAACAAGCATGCGGGGAGCAAGGAAGGATGCAGTTCACAGCACTCAAAAACAAAAGAAGCCATCAACCAGCACGCAGGGAGCAAGGAAGGATGCAGTTCACAGCACTCAAACACAAAAGCGACCATCAACCAGCACGCGAGGGACTACAAACACAACGGTGCAGAGACAAGAACCAACACCACCGCCACAGAAAACAAAAGAAAGTGCGACATTAGACACGCTCCAGTCATCGCGGAGAAGCAACAGGTTAACGACCAAATAGATGAACTTCAATAAATTAATCATATCCATAGCAGTTTGCTTATCTACATGACTTATGTATTAGTTTAAATTTTGTGTAAACACAAATTACCCACTGACTATGAGTTATTCAACTAAACCATTTAAAGAGAAATGGTGTATAGAGTATACCATATATATAGCAGTCTAGAGTAAAACTTTGACACATATTAATCCAAAAACGATGTAAAGAATGCAGTTAGCTCATTGGAAGCACGAAGTTCAGAATAATAATTGAAGCGGTTCAGATCACAAAAGTGCTTATTACAAAACACATCAAAAAGATGAAGCGTTTGACACGCAAAAGTAATTATTACAAATCAACCTCATAACCTCGAGTTCAAAGAAGTTGAGGACAACAGCTTGCTCAGACTTCAGGCCACTATCAATGACAAATTCCTTCCACCCTTTCTGCAGACACAGCCGCCCGTGAACGCCTACACGGTACTTGGCTGGTTGAAGGTGTCCATTACCAAGAACAACTTGGAGAATTCCTTTCTTCTTGAGCCGGAGATACCTAACAGCTCGTTGGGGAATTTTCTGCAAAAAATCAGTACAAATTAAACGCAATCTAATGTGTAGTGCGGAACTTGCAAACAAGAAGTACGGTTACAACTATTATGAAGATCTTGAGACTACCTGCATGTAGTACAAAACCTACAAGGGGGGAAAATTGTGGAAACTATTACTTCTCATCTAGTATCTAAGCAGTTCACATATTGTAACCATGCAAAATAAAACACGAGCTCCATGCACACAAGCAAAGAAATAAAAACAAGATATAAGTACAAAGTGCAGTACACTTCAATTAAAAAAATAAGTACATTCCTAAAAAACTATAAGTTCAGACTAGTATGGAATAAAAAAACACAAACAAAAAAATCAGATCAAGCGAAAATTACCATCTTGTAGTGAGTCTCAACATCTGTTGGCGTAAGCTGATGGACAAAAGGACTTGTCCGGCCAAGACCACGGTGAAGCAGGGCGGAATGGAACGCAGAAACGTTGATGTGGCCCATATCTGATCCTTCTGTGAATACTGTGCCATATGCAAGCTGCTCACCGCCTACCAGCTCGGCACAATACCTTTCCCCACGACGAAAGCACGACGGGCCTCATGAGCAAGCCGAGCAATCGCAAGGTCAAGACACCACAACCATGCCCGCAGCAGGAGAGATGCGCGCTGGGGCCTGGAGCCATCGCAACAAAAACCTAGAAAAGGTAAAAAAAAAGAGAGGCTAGAGAAAGGAGAGGAGTTGCGGCTAGAGGAGAAATGAACTGCAAAGGAAGGGTAGAAGTTGGCCTACATTTATAGGAGAGGAATGCAAAAAGGTCAAAATTGAAAATTAAAGAGGAGTTAATGAAAATTACGTTACCAAGAATGAAGGACAATCAATAAAGGGTTATGTTACCAAAACGAAAAAGTCTTACCAGGAAGTTCTACAAAGACTTTGACTGCAGAAATTCCCACGAACTAACCGCAAATCATTAAATAATAATTCTCTAAAAAATTATAATCCACAGACCATTTTATGTGTGCAGTTCTTCAAAGTATTACCAGGAAGTTCACTATATGTGTGCATGAAGTGCAGTACATGCTCAAAATGAAGCACAAAGAAAAGCACTTTCGTGCAAAGGCACAAAAGCGTAATTAGTGCACTGATGCAGTCCTTATCTGGAAGCCATGCAAATCATGACGTTGGCATAACCAGTCACAACTTTAGCACAAAAGAAGAATGCATGCAGTGAAAAATGTGTACACCTGAAGCACAGGACCATGACGAATGCAGTGCATAGAGGTAACAAAGCAGTGCACAAAAATGTAGCGCAAAAACATGTGTAGTACATAATGCGTGCACATGCAGTCCAGAACACTGATCAATGCAGTTCACGGATGATTTGCTAAGCAGTGCACTCCCCTACATTGAAAAAAATACTTAAGGTATAAAATACAAAGAAAAAAATTGACCACCACAGGTGCATCCGGCCCCATCCAGTTTCGTAGTAGGTCTGCGCCCACCGTAGGCGAGCCATTCTGATCGACAATGCATGGGGCAGGGCGCACATGGGCCCACAGATCAGAGAGCAAAGAGCATCGAGCGCCGGCTATAAGCGCCCAAAGTAAGTAACCAGAGGAATTTAACACAGCCGCCTCGCCAGCGCTTATAAATAGGTCGGGCGCGCCTTCCGCGGGTGAGGTGGGACTAAACATTAGGCCGCACACAACGCAGCGGGAACCAGCCGTGCTGACAGGCCGACTTGGGCCTAATGCGTCTTCACTGCACGAACACAGATCCAACAAGGCCCACTAAGAAAAAACAATAACTTCAAAAAAATTGGGGGGCCCCAACCCCCCTTACCCCTCCCGTACAGGGACTGCAGTAAGTACATGCAAAAAAATTGATGCAGTACGCAACACTAGAAAGATGCAGTACATTTAGCTACACGATGCAGTATGGTTTAGCAAATCCAGTTCCGGATTACCTACATGAATAAAAACACTCTATAGAACACAACGAAAAACTCGTAAAATTGCGGAATAATTGTACTTTATTCAGGGGCTCCAACAAGGACACGCAAAAAATACTGTGAAGTACGCACCTGTAGACAACATGCAGTTCTCCGTTGCACACGATGCAGTGCGGGACTCTAACCAATGTAGTTTCGTTATCACGCAGGATACATATAAACGTCACAAAAATGCCCGTTCGCACAGAAAGTGGTGGTTAAAAAAATCTACTGATAAAAAAACACCACGTTCGCATACAACCACCCAATGAAGTGGTTCCATCGCCACAAGCCCACGATCACAGACGCAACACCAACCCACGATCTGCACAAACCGCATCGTCGCTGAGATCGTACAGTTCATCCGGTGCGGCCATCCCACACCGCACCCTCCCCTTAAATTCAGACCCCTGCCATAGGCCTTCTCATCCACAAACAACACAAGTATCCATTGTGCTGCCACTGAATCGCTCCATCACATCCATCTCCATGCAAAACACCAAGCCCCTACTACCGGCCATGGCGTTCACCGATGAGTACAAGGACGTGGAGGCCCACGGCAACACCAAGTTGCACGTCATCCACACCAACGACAAGAAGCAGCGCGATCACCTCACAAGAAGACGAAGCGCCACCTCACCTCCCTCCGCCACAAGATCATCGGCATTGATCTCGAGTACAACAACGAGCACAAGCGACGCAGAAACCCGCCTTTGCCAACTCTCCGTTGGCAAGAAACACCCGGTGCTGTTTCTTCCAACCGAAAGGCCGCTGAAAGGTGCATCGCCTTCGACAACTTCCTCGCCGACCCTGTGTACACCTTTGCGTGCTTCTCCATCGACGGTGACAAAAAGGCTAGATATGCGCTAACTGGAGGTCGCTAACTTCGTCGACATCCAGAAGGAGTGGAGGGTGCCCGAGGCAACCAAGGAGTTGGACTCCCTTGGAGACGTCTCCGGCATGCTCATCGACGACTACTACAACAACATGAAGAAGAAGAGCACCGACGACGAGCACAAGCGCTGGGCCACCCTCACCCAGGACATCGAGTACGCGGTAAAGGATGCCTACGCAGCGTACGAGATATGGAACTGCATCACCCTCACCCAGGACATGCTTCGCCGTGCAAAGATGGAGAAGGAGGAGCCCCCAAAGAAGTGCGCTAGGAGCAGCTGGGGATGGGGAGACGCTGACTGGTGAAGAAGAAGATGGTGCCGGCCAAAGAACAACCAATGCCAGCGTCGTTTTAGAATTATCATAAAATTTGCTTTATGTTATTTGCTTATGTGTCGTTAGTTTGCTTGTGATCATTTGCTTTTGCTGAACTTAGTTTGCTTGCCATGCAGAATCGCTTGTAATGATGTGAACTTTGATTATGTTAGATTGCTTTCTGTTGAAATTAGTTTGCTCATGATGAACTTGTCGTACAGAATGCCTGTGATAATTTGTTTTCTGTTGTTTGCTTATGAATCATTAGATTCGAGCAGTGTGGAAAACGAAAATAAGATGCAGTGTGCAAATAGGACGCATGCAGTGCAAGTTGTGTACCAATGCAATACATACTCTGTCGAATTAAGTTTACACATACGCAACGAAGCGGTGAACGCCCCTAAATTTGATAAAAACACAAAAAGAAAAAAATGCGACCTGTATATGTAGTGCGGAAATATATTAACGTGCAGTAAACAAACATTATCAATCCAGTACGGGTTGTGTTTACTAAGCAGTGCACTCCCCTACATTGGAAAAAAGATTACATAAGAGCAAAAACATGAAAACAAAAAATGAGAACTGTACATGTACTACGGAATGCGTGCACATGTAGTACAGAACTCTGATTAGTGCAGTGCACAGATGGTTTACAAAGCAGTGCACGCCCCTATATTGAAAAAAATGTATTGAGGAAATATTTGAACATGCAGTACAGGAACATAATCAATGCAGTACACGTATGTTTACTAAGCAGTGCACTCCCCTACATTGGAGAAAAGATTACGTAATAGCAAAAACATGAAAACAAAAAAAGAGGCCTGAAAATGTAGTACGAAATGCGTGCACATGCAGTACAGAACCCTGATCAATGCAGTGCAAGAGTAGTTTGATAACCAGTGCATGCCCCTACATTGAAAAAATACTTAAGATAAAAAATACAAAGAAAAAAAAAATTGACCACCACATGTGCATCTGGCCCCAGCCAGTCTCGTAGTAGGTCTCTGCCCACCGTAGGCGAGCCGTTCTGAGCCACAATGCATGGGGCCGGGCGCAAATTGGCCAACAGGTTAGAGAGCATAGAGCATCTAGCACCGTGTATAAGCGCTCAAATAAGTAACCAGAGGAGTTCGATATGGCTGCCTCGCCTGCGCTTATAAACAGGTCGGGCGCGCCTTCCGCGAGCGAGGTGGGACTAAACATTAGGCCGCACACAACGCACCGGGAACCAGCCGTGCTCATAGGCCGACTTGGACCCAAATGCGTCTTCACTCCCCGAACACAACCCAACAAGGCGCACTAAGAAAAAACAATAACTTCAAAAAATAAAACATCAAAGAAAAATAATAAAACATTTTTTAAATGAATAACAACAACAAAAGAAAAATGTGCGTGGGCACTGCCACAAACTACACATCGTTATTAATAAATAAAACATATAAAGCCCATTGTACAAGTACAAATGCAGTCCGCAACGCCAAACAATGCAGTTCTCCACGTGGAAGCACGAAGTATTTTTTTTGAAATGCAGTTCCCCTTCTACTGCATTGCAGTCTCGCTAAAATGAAGAATGCAGCCCTGTTAGTTAAGCAAATCAGTCCGCTATAAAATAAAGAACTGCATGAAATAACTCCATCAAGAAACTAAATGTGCGTACATCTGTATCAATCCTAATCCATTATAATTCAGTGCACGAAGAATAAATTTCACTTCCATGTAGTACACTACGTGGACGTACGCAGTTATGTTCTGATATAAAAGAAGTGCACTTAATAGGAAAATTCACCGAAAACACAATCATCACATTTTCTGACAGTTGTGTGCATACCTGAACAAGTCACGAAAAAAGAGGACACGACGTTCCGGATTTCCAACGCACTAACAGAGCCTCCTCATAGAAGAACCTCTCTGTAGTTGCCATGTAACTAAAAACAGAGCCCCACCATGCTACCACCCTGCTCCACCTCTCCCACGTCCTGTCAAGGAGACCATAGGAGAGCAGAGGAGAAAACACAACTGCTTCGTACCCCAAAAAACCCAATTGCATCTTCTTCTCCAAACTTCCTTTCACCAACCTCTTCTCTCCAGAACAAACACGAGAGAGCAGAGGAGAGTCATGGCGGATGCACCTCTTTACAAGCAGCACCGCAGGTACACCAGGGAGCTCCATGACGTCGACCTCCACGGCAAGCACAAGCTCCACGTCGTTTGCACAAGCAAGGGTGAAGACGTGGACAAGATGTTGTCCACGCTCAGGAGGAAGCTCGGCGGAATGCCCATCAAACTAGTCGGCGTTGATGTCGAGTACACGCACTACGTGAAGCCACAGCGGGCAGCAGTGCTCCAGCTATGTGTAGGAAAACAATGCCTTGTCTACCACATCTCTGCAGCTAAAGACAGGTCAGAATATAACTATCAATCTGTACTATTGATTGTCAATATTGATTTTAAAATTTCTTCACTGCAATCGCCACTATTTAAACTTTGGTTTCCATTTTTGAAAAGCATGGCATCTGAATTCATTGACAGTTTTCATCTGGCTCCATGTATGTCACTCATATGCTCGATTCTTAAATTATATGATCTAGCAATACACGTAGTTTTATTTTGTTTTTCCAAATACAAACTATTTGACTGAACAATAGAAAGCTGCAACATTACTATACAAAACATGTATGAAATTCAGTTCAAGAATACAATCATGCACAAAACATGCATTGTTTATGCAATATATTATCAGATTTACTAGTTATGATGAACAAAGTATTAGAAACTACTCAATGTACAATGTAACAGATTCAGATATTCATATTGCAGTTCAGTTTCAGAAAAAACAAAAAACATTAGTACTCATAAGAAAATAAACTATATTCACTCTATACAAACATCTTGCAGGCCAATGGAACTAGAAAAATTCCTCATGAATGGTGAGTACACCTTCGTCGGATTCGCCATTGAACGAGACAAAAGCAAGCTGAAGCTATCTGGTTTGGAGATCAACTCCGACAACTACATTGATATTCAGGTGGAATGGAGACCCATACAATAAAAAGAAGTTTGACTCTTTGGCTGATGTTGCCGGCAGGATGATAGACATTCACTACAATGGCATGAAGAAAAAAAATAACCGCAAGGAGGACCATACTCTGTGGGGATTCTGCCCACTGCCAGAAAAGCTTATCAAGTATGCAGCAATAGATGCATTCGCAACATATGAGTAATGGAGAATCATCTACGATGTCATCATGGACCGGACAGGCAAAAAGAGACAAAGAAGCAAAGCAGAAGAAGAACAAGGCTGTAATCCAATACATCAACTAGAAATAATTCAGGGCTATGTTTTAGTTTCACTTTACTTTAGTCATTGTGTTGTTCTTTGTTTCATGTATGCAAGCTTTTGATTATGTCCATTACTACATATCGAACATTCCTTTTGTAAAAACAATGTCGTTTTAGAATTATCATTAAATTTTATTTCTGTTGTTTGCTTATGTATCACAGTTTGCCTCTGATCAATTGCTTTAGCTGAAATTAGTTTGTGTTAGAACAAGTATCCAGAAAACTTTGAAAAAATTAATTGATGTAGGGTGGAACCCTACGTGGATGATCTTTCACGTTGGAGCGGATCCTACGGTGAATCATGAAGAACACACGGAAGAACAAGAGGGAAACACGGGGAAAATGAGAGAGAAGTCGCTCAACCAACAAGAGATCAATCACACAAGTGCTAGATCACCGATCACATAAGGTGGCACAAGATTCAAGATCAACAAAGTAAAGATACAAACGGTAGCCGTTCTTCTCCGTGAGGAGGCCTTGATGGGGTCCACCCTAGAAGGGGGTCTTGAATCCGCTTGGGGGATCTTCTCCGTAGAGGTCCTGATCTCCGAGGAGAAGTAGCCAAGTGGATGAGTGTCGGTGTCAAAACCGGAGGATCTCGGGTAGGGGGTCCCGAACTGTGTGTCTAGGCGGATGGTAACAGGAGACAAGGGACACGATGTTTACCCAGGTTCGGGCCCTCTTGATGGAGGTAAAACCTCACGCCCCGCTTGATTGATATTGATATTGTGGATGTTTACAAGAGTAGATCTACCATGAGATCAAGGAGGCTAAACCCTAGAAGCTAGCCTATGGTATGATTGTAAGGGTTGTTCTTCTAGTCCTACGGACTAAAGCCATCCGGTTTATATAGACACCGGAGACGGCTAGGGTTACATAGAGTCGGTTACAATGGTAGGAGATCTACATATCCGTATCGCCAAGCTTGCCTTCCACGCCAAGGAAAGTCCCATCCGGACACGGGGAGAAGTCGTCAATCTTGTATCTTCATAGTCTTGGAGTCCGGTCGATGATGATAGTCCGGCAGGTGATAGTTCGGTGATGATGGTAGTCCGCTATCCGGACACCCCTAATCCAGACTCCTCAAGAGCCCTCGAACCAGGCTTCAATGACGATAAGTCCGCGCAGATATTGCTTGGCATTGCAAGGCGGGTTCCTCCTCCAAATGATAGAAGATTGTGAACACCAGGATAGTGTCCGGCTCGCAAAATAAATTCCACATTCCACCGTAGAGAGAGAGTAATATATACACAAGTTCAATCTGGCGGCGTTTTCGCGGCATGACATCATGCCACTACCAAGCCATTATTTAAATCGTTTTTACTCTACCACCTCAACAAGATTTAGCGAGGCGGTTTCCTTGGCACGCCTTGTCAAAGCAGTAGATCGTGGTTTCCACTTAATCCGGGATTTTCATCACTACGGTCGTTGGTATCACAACCGCGCCAGTTTTGGTGACGCTTGGGGGATTAGCGAGTTTTACCAGGCGGGTGGGGACGCGTAGACTTCGCCCGCCCATATAAGGGATAAGGATTCACCTTCTCACCTACGCCTTCTTCCTCCTTTGCTTATCCATCTCCGGGCACTCGAGCTCCAGCGCCCAAGTTCGCGCATCTCGTCTCAACCTTCTCCGACCATGTCCGGAGCGGGAGGTAAATGGTTGGCATCCACTATTAAGGAGGAGCACATTGCAAAACTACGCGGCGCCGGATACCTCTCCAAATGACATCACAAGACCGGCCGCCTGACGAGGGGCAGCTCATCCAGACCCTGTGCCCCATGAGAGGGTCCTCTTTCTTCCCCACTTCCTCCGCGGACTGGGCTTTCCACTTCACCCCTTTGTCCGGGGGCTCATGTTCTACTACGGCCTGGATTTCCATGATCTAGCACCGAACTTCATCCTCAACATCTCGGCGTTTATGGTCGTGTGCGAGGCCTTCCTCTGCATCCAGCCCCACTTCGGCTTGTGGCTCAAGACCTTCAATGTCAAGCCAAAGGTAGTGAAGGGCACTCAAGCGGAGTGCGGAGGCGCCATGTTGGGCAAGATGCCCCATGTCCTTTAGTTCAAGGGGCCTTCGTGGAATCCGTCAAGGTGGCAATCGGGTGGTTCTATATCACCGAGCCGCTGCGGATCTACATGGGCGGCGGCCCCGAAGTTCAGATCTGGTATCCCCACGCAGCTCACCTCCCGGAAAGAGAAGGGCTTGCTGCGGGGTAGTTCGAGGAGCCGACGGGACTCCAAGCCTGTATCAAGAAGCCGGTGAAGAAGCTCAGTGGTTAACGTGGTCCAAGTCATGCTCGTCCGCCGGATTCTCCCATGCCAAGAGCGGGCATTCAATCTGTGGGAGTTTGATCCGGAACAACACCAGGCGCTGAACAGGCTCTTTGACACGACATACGAAGGCGCCTGGAGGGTGCTGTTGAAGGGCGCCGAAGCCCCCGAATCTGCGACTGAAGATCACGGATTTCGCTCGCAGTGCCAGGCCGACGAGGTAAGTGATTCTACCTCTTTACGGGACACTTGCTTTTCATAGTTTGACTCTATGCGGGTTTTAATTTCCCCTTTTCCTTTGACAGGACTGGATGAGGAAGGCGGAGCAGATTATCTGTCCGGCTCCTATGCCAGAAAATTCATGGACGCCTGCCTAGCGGGTTGCTGGTTCCGGCACCGCACGTGGTGCCGGAGAAGAAGGCCAAGAAGGAGGCCACGGGTGCTTGAAAGAGCTCCTGCCAGGTGTCCGACGACTGGGCGGACTCCTCCCAAAAACGAGGAGGAGAAAGAGGACTCTCTCCTGAGGAGGGAGAGAGGAAGAGGAAGGCTTCCCAACATTGGAGGCCGAAGGGTCCAAGAGGGAAGGACTATTCTCGGACAGCTCTGCCAACATCAACGTTGGCGAGGAAGAATGGCCTTCAAGGGCCAGGCCTCCGGCGAGATCGTAAGTATCCGGATTCCTGAATGATTTATAATTTCTTTTTCTGTGTCACATAGTGTCATGCTGATGCCGCATGCTACCTGTAGTCCGGCCAGTGATGATCTCCCCGCTTCATCGAGTGGGTCGTTGGCTCCGTTGGATGTAGACTCCATCCCGACCGCCTCCACCCCTCGCGACACCGAGGACACCGAGGTGGGATCCCAAGAAGGGACCCATCAGGGGGAGGCTCTGGAGGCGCCACAAGGCGTCCTCCCGGACTTTGCGCCGGACTCCACACTAGAACCCGTAGTGATTCCGGAGTCCGGTCGGCGGCCCCTTCGAACGAAGGGCAAGACTGCGGACGCCGCGGCTTCTGGCCCAACCGGAGGCGCCGGGCAACTTGTTGGAGGCGCTGCAGAGCGCTTCCATCGAGGAAGAACACCGCACTATTATGAGTGCGGTGATTCAAGGTGCAGCTCGCCAAGAGCGGGCTGACCAAGCCTCTGAGAGCCTTCTATCGTGCTTTGAGGTAAGAAGTTAAAAATATGCAATGTAATACCGCATAGACAGTAGCCCCTGATGCTCGGTTCGGTGTTCGGAAAGAAAAGCCGGACTGAGGATCTGAAAAAAAAGATATAAGCAGGGTTGCTAAAAATTATGTCAATATGGGTTGCAGGCTACGCTGCTAACCTCTGTCGCACTGACTGCAGAGGTCGGTGCTTTGAAGCAGGAGCTCGAGCGGTCCGAGCAAGAGCTCGGCCGCGCTAGGAAGCAGCTCCAGGACAAAGAAGGTGAGTAACACCACTTTGAACTTGTACCTTACAGAAAAGGATTTAGGTTGCAAGAAATAACAAGGATAACATGGGTACTGCAGGGACCACGAACGAGGTGGCGACTGGCGAAGGAGGCCGTGTCCGCGCCGGCATAATGCGGCCACGGAACGGGCAGAGCGAGAAAATAAGGAGGCGCGGGTGGCGGTGGTTCAGCAAGAGCTCCAGGCTCTCATGGAAAAGAATGAGAGTTTGGAGCGTGACTCAAAGACTCGAGAGTCCGAGCTTGCCTCGGCTCTCGAAGGTGCCAAAACCGCCAAGGCCGAGGCCCATAAGTCCCTTCAGGAGATTGAGTTGATGAGGAAGATAGCGGCAGGTAAGGCATTTTTCATGCAAAGCAAGCATGTGAATGTAAATTACGTGTTACTTACCCGAATTCGGAGCTCTCCAGGGGCGTTTGCAGATCTGCCTCGCATGGCGTGTCTCGATGCCGCCAGATTCTACCGAGCCGAGGAGGGAGCTCAACGGAGAAGGTCTTCTAGTCTCAAGATCTTTGAGGCCGGCCATCCGGTGCCCCTAGCGACCAGTGAAGTAGCCGGTCGAAGCTTCTAAGGTGGCCGAGCAGGCCATGAAGGGCCTCATTGTCCGTGTGGCTCGGAGAGGCCATGCACAGGAGCTACTTTGGCCTCGCGGCGACGGCTGGTGGATGCGTGCCCTCGGTGGAGGTTATCAAGCGCCCGCCGTATTGAAGGTGCTCGTCCGGGCCCTTGCCCGCAAGAAAGGTGCATTGGGGCAAGCTGGATGCGGAGAAGCTAATCACTAACGTGCCACCAGCGGGCAAGGAACATCGTACGCCCGAAATGTACTATAAGGCTGTCCTGAAGGGTGCCCGCAAGATTGTGGATGAGTGCCCCAGGGATGTAATTATTGAGTAAATTCGCAATGTGTTATCCTGTGCGCTGAAAACTTTGTTCATATGCGCTAAGCAACGCTTGTTAATTTAAAATATTACCTTCAGGCGGCCGCTTATTAAATCGATAGATGGCAAGTCGTCGGCTTCAGCCCCCATGCCACGAGTCTTTGGGGTGTTCGGGATAAACTTGAGCACTCTTGTTCCCATTTTTGGGTCCATCTAGGGAGGCGCTCAACACAACGAACAAGGCAACCGGACTTATAGTGCTTGAACACTCACTTAGCCATAGAATTCCATAATTTTAAATTTCGTGAAGCCCCTAGTATTCGGAGGACCGAATTGGGGCGCTATCCACGCCTTTCACGGACATAATCCGAACTTCGCTCAAGCGGCGAGGTCTTTAAGGACCCGAAAGGACCTCTCGAACAGCGACCAGTCTCGCCTTATCATGACAACAGTTTTAGCTTTCTCCATCGAGGCGTTAACCCGCTCAACCGGGCGCAATCGCAGTGGTTCTCCAAAGGCTACCTTAGCCGATAGAACGGAACGTAAGGTGCCAAACATGGGAGCCGGGCAAACCCAACTATTGACCCAAGACATGATTCGGAGCCGATTCATATAATGATATAAGTTCGGGGTGCCGCACTTGTGAAAGTGTGCGGACTTTATCACACCATAATGCGGAGAACATAAGCCCCTGGTGTATGTGGCCGTACCAAGATGTACGGGTGCAACATGTCGTAAATGAACATATATATATATATATATATATATATATATATATATATATATATATATATATAAAGTAATGCAATTATAGGCAGAAAGGTGTTGCATTTTATTAGAGAAGATATGCTATCAGTGCGGAATGATACAAATAGTGCGGAAAGCAAGGGATTGGACGAATTAAAGGCATCTCCCTCTAGGGGTAGGCCGCGGAATGTTGTATTTAACAAATTTAATGCTCGTGGATGGAGACCACACTGAGTGTTCGCCGCGGCCTTTGTCCTTCCCCGGCTGTTGCATCATGAGTTCGACAGTTCGCCACGGACCGAGTTCTGTATAAAAAAGAGAGAAATAAAAGAAAAAGAGCGACACACTTGGGAGCCCCCGGTGTGGTCGAACCGCACTCTGGGTCTGTTGTGGTTGTGCCTTTCCCTATGCCCATGGTATCTCCAAAGCGATGGCGTACGCGGAGAGTTTGTCTTACAATTTTGCGAGGGTCGGGTTGAGGCCGCATTGCTACGCTGCGATGCTCGGAACGCGTGCTGTGTGGTCTTGGTTGATGTTGCTCCGGCGCGTTTGGCGTGTCCGGCCGCTTAACGGCCGGACTCAAAATTGCCTTAAAAGGGTGCTCAGACTTCTACCGCGAGAGCCGCTGTATGTTCCTCCGCTCGGAGGGAGCGCCCGTGTTTCCATTGACCGTGATGACTCCACGAGGGCTGGCATCTTGAGCTTAAGGTATGCATAATGCGGCACCGCGTTGAATTTTGTGAACGCGGTTCGTCCGAAAGCAGAGCGTGATAGCCACCGCAGAACGGGACTATGTCAAGATTAACTCCTCGCTTCGAAATTATTCGGGATCCGAAGACCACTTCGATGTAATCGAGCCAAGATAACCGGCCTCGACACCGGTATGACGCCTTTGAAGGTTGTCTTCGTAGGTTTAATCCTTGAAGGGTCTATGCCCATCTTGGCGACATCGTATCCTCGATAAAGCAGGTTCAGCTCGCCGCCGCCCATCGTGACTCTCGTGAGGTGAAATCCATCGACGATTGGGTCTAAAACCATCGCGCGAATCCGCCATGGCGGATATCGGTCGGATGGTCTCTTCGATCGAAAGTGATCGTGCAAGAGGACCATGGGTTGAATTTTGGGGCGACAGTTCCATCGCCAGATACGCCCCTTTAGTGCACGCTTTCCGCTCCCTCTTGGGAATATGCGTTATGTATATCATGTTTACCGTCCAAACTTGAGGGGGGAATCCCTTTTGTCCTCTGTTGTTCGGCGGCCGGGTCTCTTCCTCGTCATTGCTGTGTAGACCCTTGTCACTGTTTTCGGTGATTAATTTGCCTGCCTGCTTGAATACCCAACAATCTCTGTTGGTGTGGTTAGCTGGCTTTTCGGGGGTTCCATGTATTTGGCAGGAGCGGTCGAGTATTCGGTCCAAATTGGATGGACCGGAGTGGTTCTTTGAATGGCTTCTTCCGCTGACCGGCTTGGAGCCTCGGAATCCGGCGTTGACTGCCAGATCCTCATTGCCGCCGCCGCACGCGGCGCTTGTTTTTGTTTCGACGCGAACCTGCCATTGCGGTCCTTGGTATCCGGACCGCCAGCCGCTTTTGCCGAGGTTGTTTCTGCGAAGCTAGCTACTTATCCTCTCCGCACAAAAGCGGGTCGGAGTGATGTGAGGGCTGCCATGGATTTCGCTTCTCCTGTCCTAGGTGCCGCCAGCCACTCGTCGCGGATGTTATGTTTGAAGGCAGCAAGGGCCTCTGCATCCCGGACAGTCGATGATTTGATTTTTCTTTGTTAAGAACCGTGTCTGTAATTGCTCGCCGATTCATCCGCTGCCGGATTATGTGGCTTAGGTCATCTGCGTCGGTGGTCGCACATATGTGCCCTCGGAAGTTGTCGAGGAATGCGGCTTCCATGTCTTCCCAAAGATCCAATTGACTCATGGCAGTGCTGTTAAGCCAATGCCGAGCTGGTCCTTTAAGCTTGAGCGAGATATTTGATGGCGTGAAGATGCGTCGCCGCGGGCCATATGTATATGGAGGAGATAATCCTCAATCCAAACCGCTGGGTCTGTTGTGCCATCGTAGGATTCGATATTAACGGGTTTAAACCCTTCGTGGATTTGATGATCCATTACTTCGTCGGTGAAGCATAGTGGGTGTGCGGCGCCTGTATTGAGCAATATCGCGATGTAGCTCGAGAGAGCGTTGTTCGCTGTGTTCGCCCGACCGAGTAGTTGTATCCGCGCGACAAAGATTCGCTAGGGTCGTGGGGCGCCCACGTGATCCATAGATAGATCTGGATTGTCTTGCCTTATCCTCCAATATATCTTGCAAGTCCGGTGCGTTCCCCCGTGGCTTCATGTTTTTTGAGCGATGCTGGGGTACGGTTTTGGTGGAGGGCTTGCACGCCTCTCTATCGCGGCCACGAGGTGGTCGGTCTGCCGTATAGTGCGCTGGTGATGCTTCCTCCTCTAATCGGGGGAGCAACTTGCGTTTTGGGTAATTTTTGGAGGGCGCTCGAAGTTCATACTCTTCGCCGCGAGGACCTCGGTCCATCTGTCGGCCAAGAGGGTCTTGATCAGCTTGAAGCTGTTGCTGTTTTTTCTTTAGGCTGTTTGCCGTGGCCATTAGCCCGCCTCAAACGCTCTTGTTCGACGGGATCCTCAGCACGACGACCTGGCTGCCGCCGAGGCTTGCCTCGTCTCCGGAGGGAGGTAAGTGATTGTCATCCTCGACCTCTTCGTCTGCCGCCCTCTTGTGAGGGCTTGCTTCTGCCTCCTCCTGTGTTGGATCGTGTTGGAGGGAGTTGTCTTCGGCACTTTCTGGGGTGTTATTATCTCCTGTGCCGGAATCTCCATTCTTACCGTGGCGGGATTTAGAGCGGCGCCGCTGACGTCGGCGCTTGGGCTGTTTCTTTAAGGAATCGGCCTCCGCTGCTTCTTCGCCGTCCCCATCTTTTGGGGTGTCCACCATGTATATGTCGTATGACGAGGTGGTCTTCCAAAGGTCTCCTGTAGGCACCGGTTCTTGGTAGTCTCCGCATCGCCGTCCATACCGTCGATGTCTTCGGAGTCGTAGTCGAGCACGCCGGTTAAATCGCCGATGGTGGCTACGAAGTGGGTGGTGGGTGGGCTCAATTTATTCGCCGTCCGCCCCATCCATCTCGGCCGTAGTTCGCCTAGGGCTCTCCGGATAGTGAGAGATGCTTGATGAATTTATGATATCGCCAAGGGCGAAGTGCCGAAAGATGTCCGCAGCGGTGAATTCCATGATCGGCGCCAATCGGATTCGACCGTAGGGCGCAGGAGGTTCGGAGTCCGCAGAGAGTCCGCACCTGAGTCATGAGCTTTATGCGGGACAAGGTAAGTGTTTGGCTCTATCGCCAGAGAAGGCGGCTCCCGAGGCGGTGTCCAGCCATCCGCCCTCGATCCGAGCGACCGCCCGGACTATGAGTCGGAGCGAATTCGCAGCGGCCTTCAAGGTGCTGTCCGCGGCAGAGTTAGGTCATGCCCATCATGACAACGCGGCACACTCGGCTGTGGCTCAGATCCATCGAAGATCAAGTCTCCGCGGATATCGGCCGTGAAGTTTAGGCTTCCAAACCTGACCTGACGGCCAGGGACGTAGCTTTTGATCTGCTCCAGATGGCCAAGTGAGTTGCCCAGCAGCGAAGCCGCCAATACGTAAGATCTGTCCGGGAGAAAAGTCTCACCCAGACTGCGTCGTTGTTGATTGAAGAGGCCATCAAGCTTTATCGGTGACGGCTACGTAGGAACTCTCAATGAAAGCACCAATGTCGGTGTCAAAACCGCGGATCTCGGTAGGGGGTCCCGAATGCGCGCCTAGGGCGGATGGTAACAGGAGACAAGGGACACGATGTTTACCTGTGTTCGCCCTCTTGATGGAGGTAAAACCTCACGTCCTGCTTGATTGATATTGATATTGTGGATGTTTACAAGAGTAGATCTACCACGAGATCAAGGAGGCTAAACCCTAGAAGCTAGCCTATGGTATGATTGTAATGGTTGTTCTTCTAGTCCTACAGACTAAAGCCATCCGGTTTATATAGACACCGGAGAGGGCTAGGGTTACATAGAGTCAGTTACAATGGTAGGAGATCTACATATCCGTATCGTCAAGCTTGCCTTCCACGCCAAGGAAAGTCCCATCCGGACACGGGGAGAAGTCTTCAATCTTGTATCTTCATAGTCTTGGAGTCCGGTCGATGATGATAGTCCGGCAGGTGATAGTTCGGTTGATGATGGTAGTCCGGCTATCCGGACACCCCCTAATCCAGGACTCCCTCAATGAGCAAAGGCTCTCACACAATAATATGAGCTAATCCAATGCTAACCCTAGAAAGAGGAAGGGGATGAAGTATATATAGTCTCGGGGCGAAGGGGTACATGGGACAAGTCCCGGATACACTACACGCAGTGGGAGGCCGGATGTCCGGCTGCCGGGCGGATGTCCGGTTTCGCGAGGCGCCGGATGTCCGGGCTATCCGCCGGATGTCCGGCTGGGACGACCAGTTCTGCCGAATCGGGAGGGGTGCCGGATTTCAAGCCAGCCGGATATCCGGGCTGGGGGCCGGATGTCCAGGCTTGGACACCGGATGTCCGGGCCCTGTAGACTTGGGAAGCTTGGCTGATGCTGAGGTAGAAGCTCCAGGGGCCGGATGTCCGGGGTCATGGCCGGATGTCCGGGGCCTGGAAGGTGATTTTGCCCATTTCCGTTGGTTCTCTTCATCCATGGACTTGGCGGCTTGTCCATCTTCACGTGCATCCTCAGGAGGTTCCCCTTGACACCTAATCATGCATAGCATATCGGACTTAGGTAGTAGCCATGTCTCGAGTGGATCATATGTGATATCAATAAGGAAGGAGGTCACCTCGTTCTCGAGAGCTCTAGCTCTAGCTCGTGTCATGGGTCCTCTTGGCTCTTGATGAGACGGTTGTAGGTCCATGGGGATGATCGTGGGATGCTCCACATCATCTCCCCCCCTTGGGAGAGATCCGACCTTGGATCATAACCTTCATCGCCATGGAATGGTGCGAGGTCCTTGACGTTGAAGATGTCGCTCACGTTGTATTTGTCTCGAGGTATGTCGATCTTGTAAGCGTTGTCGCTAGAAGCGTGCATAGCACCTTGAAGGGTCCATCGGCTCGAGGTAGAAGCTTGGACTTGCGTTCTTTGGGGAAGCGGTCCTTGCGAAGGTGTAGCCACACTAGATCACCAATGTTGAAGACGATGGGTTGCTTGTTGGCGTTGAGCTTGGTTGCTTGACGGTGTACTTGTCGCTCAATGGTGTGCCTTGTATCTTCGTGCATCTTCTTGATGTAGCTTGCTCGTGCACTCGCATCCATGTTGGTGCGCTCTTGGAGAGGAAGTGGTAGAATGTCCAATGGGGACAACGGGTTGAAACCGTAGACGACCTCGAAGGAGGACTTGCCGGTAGTTGAATGTCTTGCACGATTGTAGGCGTACGCGGCGATGGGTAGACATGCTTCCCACTCCTTGATGTTCTTCTTGATCAAGACACGAAGTAGAGTGGATAGTGTGCGGTTCGTCACCTCCGTTTGGCCGTCGGTTTAAGGATGGTATGCCGAGGAGAACAAGAGCTTGATTCCGAGCTTGGCACATAAGGTCTTCCAAAAGTAACTCAAGAACTTGACGTCACGATCGGAGACGATTGTCTTTGGTACTCCATGGAGTCGCAAGATTTCCCTACAAAAGAGATTTGCAACTTGTGAAGCATCGTCTATCTTGTTGCAAGGAATGAAATGTGCCATCTTAGAGAATCTATCCACAACAACAAACACGGAATCCTTGCCATTTTGAGTCCTAGGCAAACCAAGTACAAAATCCTTACTAATGTCTTCCCATGGTTGATATGGAATAGGAAGAGGCATGTAAAGACCATGAGATTGAGCTTTAGACTTAGCTTTGCGACATGTATAGCATCGGTTGGTGAAGCGTGAGACGTCATGGAACATCTTGGGCCAAAAGTAGTTGTTGGAGAGCGTGGCGAATGTCTTGTCACGTCCAAAGTGTCCCATGAGTCCGCCTCCATGAGCCTCTTGCAAAAGGAGCAAACGAAGAGAAGACTCGGGAATGCAAAGTTTGTTAGCTCTCATAAGATAACCATCCTTGATGTAATAGTGTTCCCAAGACGTATCGGCCAAACACTTAGCATAAGGAGAAGGAAAAGATGGATCATGCTCATACAAGTCTTTTATATGCTCAAAACCAATAACATTCAACTCAAGTTGAGTGACAAACATGCATATGCGTGAAAGCGTCGGCAACTACATTTTCTTTACCCTTAATGTACTTGATCACATAAGGAAAAGATTCAATGAATTCACTCCATTTGGCATGACGCTTGTTTAATTTAGTTTGACCTTTGAGGTACTTAAGCGCTTTCATGATCGGTATGGATGACAAACTCATGAGGTCTAAGGTAATGTTCCCAAACATGTAGCACACGCACTAAAGCATATAATTCTTTGTCATAGATGGGATAATTAAGTTGCGCACCGGATAGTTTTTCACTAAAATAAGCAATGGCTCATTTTTCTTGCATCAAAACTCCGCCAATTCCGGTACCACTTGCATCACAATGAACCTCAAAAGTTTTGTCAAAATTGGGCAAAGCAAGAATTGGGGCATGAGTAAGCAAAGACTTGAGCTCATCAAAAGCGGTTGATTGCAAAGTTCCCCAAACAAAGGGAGTATTCTTCTTACTCAAGGCATGCAAAGGAGCGACAATTGTGCTAAAATCTTTCACAAAGCGACGATAAAAACCCGCGAGACCAAGAAAACTTCGCACTTGTTGCAAATTGGTGGGTTGGGGCCAAGTTTTAATTGCTTCAATTTTAGATTCATCAACATGGACACCCTTTGAGGATACTACAAAACCCAAGAAAACCACTTTGTCAACTCCAAAAGTGCATTTTTCAAGTTTGCATAAAGGCTTTCCTTGCGAAGAGTTTGCAACACATATTTTACATGATTGATGTGCTCTTTCATGGTTTTGCTAAACACAAGAATATCGTCAAGTAAACCACAACAAAGACTCCAATATAAGGAATGAAGCACATGATGCATAAGACGCACAAAAGTACCGGAGCTTCGAAAGACCCATAGGCATCACTAACCACTCATATAAACCAAATTTGGTTTTGAAAGCAGTTTTCCATTCATCACCCTCTTGTATGCGGATTTGATAATAGCCACTTTTAAGGTCAAATTTTGAGAAAAAGTTGGCTCCACTAAGTTCATCAAGCATATCATCTAAGCGAGGAATGGGATGCCTATAGCGCACTGTGATCGCATTAATAGGTCTACAATCGGAACACAAGCGAAAACTTCCATCGGGCTTAGGCACAAGTATAACGGGAACGGCACAAGGGCTTAAGCTTTCACGTACATGACCGTTGTCGATTAGTTGTTGTACTTGCCTTTGAATCTCCTTGGTTTCTTCGGGATTGACTCGGTATGAAGCTTTGTTTGGTAGAGGCGCTCCGGGGAGGAGGTCGATTCGATGCTCAATGCCTCAAGAGGAGGTAGACCCGGAGGTAGCTCATCGGGAAAACATCTTGAAATTCCTGCAAAGAGATTGAAACACCAAAGGTAGCTCGTGAATGGTGTTAGTTTTGGTTCTCCATCCTTGCACACAAGGACAAAGTGCATCACACTCGATGGGTTCTCACACACTTCTCTCATCTCACTTTTGGTGGCAAATAGAATGAGGTTTTTCTCTCTAGGCTAAGAGTCGCTCAAATTTGGCTTGTGGCTCTCACTCACTTTTGGGTGGATCACTTTCTCACTCTTTTCTCTATGATGTGTGGCTTGCTTGTCGGCTATCACTTGAGTAGGAGACATAGGTCGTAGCACATATTCCTTCCCTTTCATCTTGAAGCTATAGTGATTGGTGCGCCCATTGTGGATGACACCACGGTCGAATTGCCATGGTCGACCTAGAAGTAGGTGGCAAACGGTCATTGGGACCACATCACATTCCAACGTGTCTTCATAAGCACCAATTTTGAAGGAGACTTGGACCGTATGCTCGACTCGTATAGTGCCGGAGTCACTTAGCCATTGAACCTTGTAGGGTGCGGTGCTTCCTCTTTACCAATTGGAGCTTGGAGCATAGTTCTTCACTTGCCAAGTTGTGGCAACTACCTCCATCGATGATGACCTTGATGGACCGTCCATTGATGCCGGCTTTTGTGTGGAAGATGTGGCATCGTTGGTCTTCTTCTTGTTGATGTTGAAGAGTCAAGACCTTGGAGACAACGAGAGCGGGGCTCGAATCCTCATCACAAAAGACTTGATCATCTTCATCTTCGTTCACTCGCTGGTGCATGGCCACTTGCTCAAGAGCTTTCATCTCCTCTTCACTCATGGAGTCATATGTGCCATCGTCGTTGAGGATCATGGTGTGCTTGTTGGTGCATTCATATGACTTGTGGCCTCGGCCGCCGCAAGTGAAACACTTGAAGGAGCTTGTCTTGATGGTCTCATCGGTAGGGGTAGAGGATGAAGCACGCGGCTTGAGGTTGCTTGTAGTAGGAGGAGGACGACTTGAACTTGCCGAAGTCTTCTTGTAACTTGACTTGTCGTCGTTTCTTGAAGAAAGCTTGGTCAAAGTAGATGTTGGAGTAGTCGTTGAAGCTTGGTTGTTGGAGAAGTCGTAGGTCTTGGATGAGTACTTGGCGTACTTGAAGTCATCTTGCACTTGGCGTTCCGCCTTTGTAGCTTGATGCACGAGCTCAATGAGGGTTGAGTATGGTTGGAAGTCGGCGATCTTCTTGATGGGATGATTGAGTCCATTCAAGAAACGTGTCATAGTTTGCTCATCATCTTCTTTGACATTGGCTCGAATCATGGCTATCTCCATTTCCTTGTAATATTCTTCAACACTCTTTGTTCCTTGCTTGAGTAGTTGGAGTTTCTTGAAGAGGTCGCGGTTGTAGTAGGTTGGCACAAAACGTGCTCGCATGACATCCTTCATTTGAGCCCAAGTGGTGATTGGAGGCTCACCCCTTTCTTGTCGTCAGCCAATGATTTGTTCCCACCATATGAGCACATAGTCTTGGAACTCAAGTGATGCCATAGCGATTTTCTTCGCTTCATCGTAGTTGTGCAACCGGAAGATTTTGTCAACCTTCAATGCCCATGAGAGGTAGTCTTCGGGGTCATTGCTTCCATTGAACTTGGGCATGGTGAATTTTAGTTTGCCGTAGCATTGCTCTTCATTGTGTTGTTGGCGATGTTGATGATGACGTCCTTGACGTGGATTGTAATCGTCTTCATGTTGCTCTTGGCATGGAGGAAGACCATGATCAACTTGCCCTTGTTGAACTTGAGGTTGGGGTGGAGCTTGACGAGTTTGTGGAGGGGCTTGAGGAACTTGTCGTTGTACATGAGGTTGGTAGTTCCTCTCTTGTATTTCTTCTCGAAGGGCTTCCTCTTGATTGCGCCGTTCGCGATTGCAGTTGGCGAAGGCTCTACTTGATTCTTGAAGGGCACGCTATGCCTCAAGAGCTTGCGCTTCACGTTGTTGTTGTTGAAGACGTTGAGCCTTGGCGCCTTGTTCGCCTTGATGAAGACGCGCCGTTTCTTCCTCTTGTTGGCATTTAAGACGTTGTCGTTCTTGAGCTTGAGCAAAGCCTCTTGGTTTGATTGAGGACGAGGAACTTGATCATCAACTTGTTTCTGCGATCGCTTGTCATGTAGCGGGTTGCGAGATGCATGACGGTCTTGACGAGCGCACGACGAAGAGTGTTAAGTAGGTGTGCTTGAGTCGTAGAAGGTGTCGCCGGAGTGTCGAATCGAAAGCTCCGTCTTGATGATGAAGAAGTTGAATGATGCCGGTTTCTCATCAAAGCGCCGGATCTCGTCCATTCTTGCATCGTTCTCTTGCTTGTGAGCGCCGAACTTGTTGTCGAAGTAGTCTCTTGTACGTTGCTCGGAGAGTCGCAAGTCGGTGGCGAGGTTGTCGGCGCGGTCGCTCATTGCTTGTTGTTCTTGGTGCAACGCTCATTGTGCACCAAAGAGGTGGCTCTTGGTGACGATGATGACATGTCGCCGCCTTGCTCGATGAAGAGTGGGTTGGTAGAGGTACTTGGCCTATCCATCATTCCAAGCAAAATGTGAGTGGTAGAACGGAAAAGAACTTATACCAATGTACCTTTAACCGATGTTGAAGATGAATCAAGTTCACTCAAATGCGGACAATGAAATAGCACTCTTGGTACCGATTCTTGTCAGTTCTCACACCTACACAAATAAAAGCTTATGGTGGAGCTCGGCTAGGATGGTGGCACAAAATTTGATGCAATTGTAAGTGAGACTCAATAATGTTGGAAATGATTCACAAATTTGCAAATGCAACAAGTAGACCAATAGCAAGATATGGTACACGAAAACACACACGCGAATAGATAATATGGGGTTATGCAACCAAGGATGAGCCAAAATGTGGAATTCACCAAGATGCTCTTGTTGCACAACACTAGAGAGACGCTAGCACGATTGCACAATAGGAGGATACGAACTTGTGCACAACCTACTAAGCAAATATGCAACGCCTTCTATCCGAAGTATGCTATATGTATGGTGTTTCGATGTGTTGATCCAAGATGATCAAGTATGACAATCTTAATGTTGTATGATGCTATGGTTCTTGCTCATAAGCTCTTTGCTTATCTTTCTCTTTGCTTAAAAGCTTGATTGGCTCTTTCTCTTTTGAGCTCTTTTCTCATGCAAAACTTCACGAACCAAGGTAGCAATTGTGTATGCGATGACAACTTTGTGACACACAAGTTGATGCTAAGATATGCACCACTTTGGTATGGTATGTATGCTATGGAGTATGATCACTAATGTGCACAAGTCACGTTGCCGGCAATACTCAATGGCTAGTCTCGATGGGTAAGCAACACAAAAGATGGGCTATGATGGTTATCAATGCAATTGCAAGTAATGACAAAGATGTTGATTTATGTTACCGTCCTTGGCGAAGATGAGCGGTGGTGATGTTGATGTTGAACCGTACCTAAATAGCCGAAACACAAAAGGATACGGAAACCCCAACTCAAATTCTCAAAGCAAAATTTGGAACATTGTCGGAATTGGTAGTGGGAAAGGCTATGGTGGTGCTATGCGGAAGTGGTGGAGGTAAGTGGAAGTGTATGTGGGCAAGGGACAAAATTTGTCGAAAGTTAGGCGGTGAGCGGGTGGTGGAAGGGTTTGATGTCGCCAGAGCCGGATTTCCGGCTGGGGCGGATGTCCGGGTCGCCGGATGTCCGGGCTGGTCGGGCCGGATGTCCGGGATGCCGGATGTCCGGGCTGTTCGGGCCGGATGTCCGGGCTCGATGAACACCGCGTGGAGAGGTCAAATCTGGTCGAAATTTGGGCGATTTTGTGGATGGAAATTGTGGAAATGGTGGGGGAATGCTAGATCTACCTGCAACACACGAAATCCGCGGATCAAATCCAACAAAACTTCATCACACCAACAAATCACAAAAAAATTTTGGGGCTATTTTTGTGGGGAATTTTCGGGATTAGGATGAAATCAACAAAATCAAGCTAGAAAACACGGGGTAGGGGCTCCAAAAACGTGATCAACGTGGCTCATGATACCAAGATGATGTAGGGCGGAACCCTACATGGATGATCTTTCACGTTGGAGCGGATCCTACGGTGAATCACGAAGAACACGCCAAGAACAAGAGGGAAACACGGGGAAAACGAGAGAGAAGTCACTCAACCAACAAGAGATCAATCACACAAGTGCTAGATCACCGATCACATAAGGTGGCACAAGATTCAAGATCAACAAAGGAAAGATACAAACGGTAGCCGTTCTTCTCCGTGAGGAGGCCTTGATGGGGTCCACCCTAGAAGGGGGTCTTGAATCCGCTTGGGGGATCTTTCTCCAGAGGTCCCGATCTCCGAGGAGAAGTAGCCAAGTGGATGAGCAAAGGCTCTCACACAAGAATATGAGCTAATCCAATGCTAACCCTAGAAAGAGGAAGGGATGAAGTATATATAGTCTCGGGCGAGGGGTACATGGGACAAGTCCTGGATACATCGTGCATGCAAGTGGGAGGCCGGATGTCCCAAGGCCGGGCCGGATGTCCGAGCCTTCGCGAGGCGCCGGATGTCCGGGCTATCCGGCCGGATGTCCGGGCTGGGACGACCAGTTCTGCCGAATTGGGAGGGGGGTGCCGGATGTCCGGGCTTGGACGCCGGATGTCCGGGCCCTGTAGACTTGGGCAGCTTGGCTGATGCTGAGGTAGAAGCTCCAGGGGCCGGATGTCCGGGGTCATGGCCGGATGTCCGGGGCCTGGAAGGTGATTTTGCCCGTTTCCGTTGGTTCTCTTCATCCATGGACTTGGCGGCTTGTCCATCTTCACGTGCATCCTCGGGAGGTTCCCCTTGACACCTAATCATGCATAGCATATCGGACTTAGGTAGTAGTCATGTCTCGAGTGGATCATATGTGATATCAATAAGGAAGGAGGTCACCTCGTTCTCGAGAGCTCTAGCTCTAGCTCGTGTCATGGGTCCTCTTGGCTCTTGATGAGACAGTTGTAGGTCCATGGGGATGATCGTGGGATGCTCCGCATCATTAATGTGTGATACCAAAACGTGAATACAGTTCACATAAGAAAAATAACGCAGTTCACAGAGTGTATACATGAAGTGCAGTACATGCACAAATGCAGAACAAAGGGGCTGCAGCAACTTTCCTTCAGTGCAGTACTCAACGTTGGTGCAAGCAGTAGAAATGACATCATTTGTACTCGTTCCAGGCTCGGCCTCGTAGGGGGGTGCGGAGGGGGGTCACGACCTCCCTCCCCACCCCCGCCGCTCTCGCTTAACGCACGCAAAGGCGCTTTGGTTGATAGGCGCAGTGCGGACATTCTTTTTCCAACAATAGGACGCACGCAACCCCAGAGCCACACCCCTAAGATAGATAGGGAGTCGCACGGGGTGTGACGGATTCGCCTGCGCATGCGGCGCCGCGGCTCGCACGGGGTGTGATGGAACCGCCTGCGCATGCGGCGCCGCGGCACGCCGCGTCGCCGCCTGCTCCGGCTCGTTCCAGGCTCGGCCTCGCAGGGGGTGGGGAGGGGGGTCACGACCCCCCTCCCCACCCCCTGCTCGGCCTCGCGCTAACGCACACAGTGCGCTTGGTTGACAGGCGCAGTGCGGACATTCTGTTTTTCCAACAATAGGACGCACGCAACCCCAGAGCCACACCCCTAAGATAGACAGGGAGGTGCACGGGTGTGACGGACTCACACAAGATGCGGGCGCCACGGCACGCTGCCGCCGCTGCTTCGCTCGTTTCAGATCGGCCTCACGGTGGGAGGGGGGTCACGACCTCCCCACCCCTCGCCGCTCGCTAACGCATGCAAAGGCGCCTGGTTGACAGCGCAATGCGGACATTCTGCTTTTTCCAACAAAGAGGACGCACACAACCCCAGAGCCACACCCCTAAGATAGACAGGGGGCGACGGGTAATTTCAGGCTCGGCCTCGCAGGAGGGTGGGTAGGGGGGGGGTCACAACCTCCCTCCCCACCCTCCTTCTCGGCCTCGCGCTAACGCACGCAGTGCGCTTGGTTGACATGCGTAGTGCTGACATTCTGTTTTTCCAACAATAGGACGCACGCAACCCCCAGAGCCACACCCCTAAGATAGACAGGGAGGCGCACGGGGTGTGATGGACTCGCGTGCGCATGCGGCACCGCGGCATGCCGCGTCGCCGCTCCCGGCTTCGTTCAGGCTCGACCTGCAGGGGGTGGGGAGGGGGTCACGACCCTCCCCACCCCTGCCGGCCTCGCGCTAACGCACGCAATACGTTAAGTACAGGGAATACAAATAGCAAAATACAAATCTATAGTCAACCAAAAAATGGGGGGGGCAACCCCCCTCATACCTTAAAAAACAAACAATAAAAAAATAACCAAACTGAAGGTTAGGCAAAAAAAGCAGTGCACTTGGATAGGCAAAAAGCAGTGCACTTAGTTAGGCAGAAAAAAAGTTGTGCAGTATCATAAAGCAACGCACTTCACCTGGTTAGGCAAAGCAGTGCAGTATCATAAAGCAACACAGTTCCAGGATACACACATGAATGCAGGGTCTGCGGTAAAAAGTGCAGAAAAAAAGGTGCAGCACAAACTTGTAGACAAATGCAATGCTTTTGTTGGACGAAGACGTTCGGTATCACATGCAATCCAGTTAAAATGAGACACATAAGATACATATAAGCGTGTCAAAATTCCAGTTCAACGTGTAAGTCAACAAAAATAAAAATATACAAATATATATACTGCATGAATTATTTATATAAAATACACATACAGATACAAATTCGTCCATAAAACACTACTGCAAAAAAGCAGACGAGAATCACAACAAACAGAAAAAACAAACGTCTTTTCATACATTATATACCTTAGACACCACACAACACACAACATATACCCTAGTTCTTGTCCATACACAGGGTTTTTACCAAGTAGATTGTTACTGCGTCTGCGACTGCGATTGCGACAGGGAAGTAAGCCCGAGGTCCGCAATCAGTTCTCGTAGCTCAAGCGGCATGTCGTCATAACACAACATGTTCGAGGAATTGAACATCAGCTGGAACATATACTCCGCCTTCCAATCTTCAACAGCAGGCTGAAAAAGAAAATTAAAAAAATGCATACAGTGATTAAATAAAAAGGTTGTCATAAAGAACAAAAAGTGAAAAGGTAAAAAAATAAAAAAAAGTAACAAGAAAAAGAAGAAAACAGAGAAGGTTTTACGTCGGTTTTGATAATTTTCTCAACTAAACGTTGGCCGTCATACAACTGCATCACCCTCAGAACATAGATTCCGCGCTCGTTTGCTCCCTGCGCTGGCACGACCGGGTAAGAGGGCTTCTCCGCCAATTTAACCCAGTCAGGGTGATTCTTAGATTTACACATTTTTTTCATCATAAATCGCCTTCAACAACTGAGTCATCCTCCTCATCTGGCAAAAAAAGGAAGCACAATGTAAAAATAACACACATCACAGATCAAATTACGATTCAGATACAAAAGTTGTTCTCGATGTCTAGACAGTCCCTCTTTTAAATGCACATGAGGTCATTTCCTTTTATCTCCTTTTTTACAAGGATTATGGGGGGTCTGAGAAAAATGCAGTTCTGTCACGCGTATTTTGTAGTGCACTACATAAACAAGTGTGGTCCTATGTGTGCTAACATTGCATGTGCAGTTTATCAAAAAAATGCAGTAGGAGAAACACAAAAAAGCTTTGCACTTGGCAAGAAAAAATGACATACCACTTCAGTGCAATCTGAATGGTAATCACTCCTGCGCCACTTTGTTGTGACATCAGGATGGCCAGTGTACTTCCTAGTGTCATGGATATCAAAAGTCGGGCGATGCTGGTTCATCGTGTATAAGGAATAATGACCATCCTTGGTGCGCAGCATCATAATCTGCTCACATAAAAAAACAAAAAATGAAAAATGAAAACTTATTTTGACACGTAGCAATAGAACCACTGCTCCAAAAATTAACTATAAAAAGAAATGGAACAAACCAGAAAAATAAACGATGGAAAACAATGAAGTTACTAGTTTTGCATCCAACAGGTTTACGTCGTCACTCACAAAAACCTTGAACTGGTTAACTGCATCTTCTAAAACAAACGTGCTATGCACAACTGGCAACACAGGGTTTCCTTCCTCATCTCTCGTCACAAATGTTTCCATCTGAAGAACATACTGCAAAGAAAAAAGAACAAAGAAAGGACATGAAAAAAAGAATAAACAATGCATGGAAGCATGGACATAAAATAACCAGTACAAATAGAAAAAAAAATGACAGCACACGTTTACTGTGATAAATAAGGGTGAAAGTAGTACACGTTCACCAGAATGATAGAATAAACCCATTTCAGGGTCTTGCTTCCAGTACTTGATGACAAAATCCATGAGATACGAATCCATTAAAGCTCCTTTGCCAAATGTATTATAAATATAGTCAACAATGTAAGTATCAAGATCACCAAAAGGAGTGTTCACCATAAAGAACGCATTCCTGCAGTAAACATACAGAGATGGGATCAATAAAATTAAAATTAAAAACAAAATACACAAAAAGACTCAAGGGCACACACATAAAAACTTACTCGTGGTATTTGGTTACAAATTCTTTGCTAAGAACAAGATCCTTTATTTTCCTCGCCTCATTAATATATTTGAACCTCGGAGGCTTCAATTTCTCTATAGAGCGTCTCAACTAAAAAGCCCTCTCACCTGCCCTCTTGTTCGAAAAAACTTCAACATCATCCACAGGAGGACGATTAGTTGTCAGACTCGAGTCCTCGTGGACGCGAGGACACGACGTAACAAAATCATCATCATCAACATCAAACACATCATGTGGGGAGATAGGGCGAAACACTTCCACCATCAGTCCAGACGCATACAAATGTGTTCAAACCATCTCCAGCCAAAGAACCAGAATTATCTGGAGAGATTTCAGTGGCGCAATCCTCCATAACCACATCAGAACCCTCTGACTCAAACAGTGACGTACAACCTTCATGAAGCCCCCCATCAAAACCTAAAACCGTGTAAGAAAGAACATGGAAACACTCAGCACAAAAAAATACAAAACCAAAAAATATGTAATACATCTCATTAAAATAAAAAAATGCAGTTCACTAAAGAATAGAATGCAGCACAATTGTCTACAGCAATGCAGTCCACTTGTCCACAGCAATGCAGAATAAAAAAATGTATACAACAATGCAGCCCACTTGTAAAGAACAATGCAGCTCACTTGCCCAAAAAATAAAAAATGCAACTCATTAACACAACAAATAAATATACACATACAATCTAAATCACGAACGTAACTAAACAAACTATTAACAAAAAGCCCGTAAGAACCGGAAGCAAGCAGTAGGCAAAAAATAAATAAAGGAAGGATAAAGAAGTTCACTAAAACAACCTTTATCTGCAAAAATTAGAAGTGATGTTAAATCAAAGGAACACTTTCTTGATGTGAGCCAACTATAGAGCATGGCCTTTCTGATGTAGCCAATGTGCTCCACCCCAAACTGAGCAACTCGAACACCATCCCAAGTCTGCAGGAATTGAAACATATAGAATCCACAATCATGCCTACAATAAAAGAATAAAAAACACCAGTTTCACAAAATGAAAAATAAAAAAAAACTTGAGCAGTATCTTGAAGAGGGGCTGTACGGAACACACCCATTAGGCTGTATTGGGACAATGACATGTTTCAACACAAATCCATCAAGTGTAGGAGGATTTAGCGCCTCATCAGAACGTGAGCTTCCTTCTTTCCATGCATGCTTGATATTTCTAACCATCCTCCTAAAACTCGATCGCATCGTACGCTGTGTTTATTGAGCGAGTCAAGAAATTCAAACTGCCTTTCTTTCACATTTAACGCAACTACACAATAATGACCAACGCCATCCCTTTTTATCAAAAGTTGCAAAAAGGACCTATTCAAAGCACGAATAAATAAATAAAATTATAATAAGAAGAAGAAACAGAACACTATAAAAACAAACACGCAAAAATATAGTCTTCGACACATAAAAACGTTACTCACCATATCCTTTTTATCAACATGCTCCTCGGCTTTTGAAGAGAACATCATTTTAACACTCCTGCCTAGAGTACCACCATTCCAAATATTTGTCTGCCAATACAAAACCCAAAATCAAACAGTGCTCAAGAAAACATGTCGTCGCACGAAATCAGAAAATAAAATAAAAAAACAAAAAATTTCTGCATTCTTACACAAATATGGTATGGGACAACCATTGTCGGAGATCCCTTAAACTTATCTACCAACAAAGAAACCCCAAGATCTACAAGTCTTGTAGTGAGCATCCCTTTATTCCAAAAGGATTGACCAACTTCGCCAATGGTAATATCACCCAACTCAGTTTTAAAAGCAATCATGTCCCTGAATTTTTCATGAAAACTGAAACATAAGATACTAAAAATAACAACAAAGAAAAAGGGCTAAAAACCAAATTTAGAAAATACATATGAACAAAACAATTTCTAAAAAACCATACTTCTTCTTCTTGTCCTTCCGAACCCTCGTAACAACAGTGTACAACTCATTGTATATTTTTAGAAGAGCTGGATCAATGCTCGACGGTGTCACAACAGGAAGTTCGCCATCTGTAATAAAAAGATGAAGTTCACTTATGCAAAATAATGAAGTTCAAACATTAAGATAAGCAAATTCTGCTAGCTATTTTGAAAATCATAAACAAAGAGATCAAGTTTCACTTATCATTAAACATCTAATAGAGATACCATAGTAATTAAACAAAAAAATGAAATGAGAAAAACTTCAACTGCACTGTTCGAAACAAAACTCTTGCCTTCCGTGTCAGAGTCTTCATGCTGTTGTTCTTCAGAGCTCACCAAAACATTTTCTTGGACAGATTGCGACGAATCCACCACAACCTCACTGGACTTCCCTTTTGGAGCAACATCAGTATTCTCTGTATTTACAATAGTCTAGTCAACCGCAACGTCCTTAGATACTTCAGCTACATGAGGCTCAATTCTCGATACTTCAGGAACATCGTTGGCCGCTGACAAACAAAGTAAGCAACAACACTAACAGCAAGGACGACATTCTCCAGCGGCTTTTCAATGAAAAAATCAGAATCTTCATGCCGACTGGGAGAAAGAGCATCATGGGATTATTGAGCTACGAAGCGTTGCTCAGACAATGACTACCGATGCGTAAGCACCAACACTGCCACCACCATCAACAGCACAACCGCCCTGATTCAGATCAACGTGAACTTCCATGTTTTCGTCTCCGGGCTGTGGAAAGATTAAAAAACACACAATAACACAAAAATGAGCACGGGGATAATTAACACAACAACAACTGCAACCCACGTGTATCAAAACAACTACAACTTCAACCCACATATATGTAAAAAAGAACTGCAGTTCACTTTGTCAAATGATGCAGTTCAGTTATGTTAAATACTGAAGCTTACTTATGTAAAACGTTATGGACCACGCATGCAAAAAATGAATGCAGTTCACTTCAGTCAAAGACTGAAGCTCACACATGTAAAACTATTGCAGCTAACATATGTAAATGAAAATGCATATGAGTGAACATAATAGCGTACATCAAGTTTACAACAACAACAAACAAAAAGTTAGATTACAACACACTAACAGAACAAGTAAAACAACTATACCTTATCAGCTACAACATCCGGAGGGGACGATGCATCAGCCAAGACCTCATCCTTCCCAGAGCCATCGTAGGTCTCTTTGTGCACATCACAAGCAGCATCACCAGTCTACAGGCATAGAACAAACCAAAAATGAAAAATAAGATGGTAACGACCAAAAAATAAAAAAAATGAAATATGCACAAGCAATACACACTTTACAACCCCGAAGTACACAAAAAAATACAATAAAAATGGAAAGCAACAAATGCAAGTTTAAGAAGAGGGACGCATGGCAGAACAGACATAGCAGAAGTACTAGAACCTGAACAATTCCATCGTCCCTAGTTCCATGGACACCAGAAGATTCCACTCCAGCCTATCACAAAAAACATGAAAAGTGAGGAGCAGTCCACATAGTACACAAAAGAGGTTCAAAACCACAAAAAACCTAGAACATACATTATCAGCGCCAACACCAGCGTCCTGACGGTTCATTTCATCCAAAATATGCCCAGCATCCTTCTCATACCGACCGCATTTTTCCTCTTGTGAATGTCTCAATTGAGCATACGAAGACCGAACATTCGTCACAGCAATCGTCAGGCTTTCAATCACGCCACAATCAAAATTGAGAGCAGCAACAATATCTTCATCTCGTGGGCCATGGCCAACAGGGAAAAAACCAAAGAATCGTCCTCAACCTCACACCGGAGGTTGGCAAATCTTCACCAACTTCAAAACCTTCAAGAAGCTCATCAATCTCCTCGTGTTTTTGCCGCCAACAAATGTCTGCTTAGAAGAGCTTCTATTATCAAACATCCGTCGAGCCATGAAACCACGCAGTACGCGGCACCTCATCATCACAGTGTGAAGTCGGCTACATATAGGCTCATAAAACCTAGCATGAGTGTTAGGTCCCGCATCAGAGCTGCCGCATACAACTACAATAGGATGGTTGTACACAATATCACCTGGTGCCTTCCACTGCAAAAAAAAGACAAGAGGCAAGCAGAAGTACACATGTGAGTACTATAAAAGTTCAGATCTATAATGGTTGCACCTTAAAAAAAATGATATTGAAAACTCAGATGCACTAACCGGCAACTTCCCAAATTTGTAAGTTTCCAAGTAAATCTTTCCCTTCACAAGCACATCCTCATTGTATAACTTCATCAGGTCCTTGGTCATCAGGTATGACGCACATGGCGTCAACGTGTGCATGACTGAAAATTTGCGAAGCTTCAAGCAGTCAAGATACATAATCAGGGGGACAATGGCACAACCCTCTGCACAATTCTGCTTGCTGCCTTCTGTTTGCCACCTTACCACAGCTGCCTACAACTCATCAACAATAAGCTGGAAAAAGTCCATCTGAGCCATAGCCGCATAATCCATGTTCTCTACCATTGCAGCAACTCTACCCAAACGAACTGCAGGCCCGGGCACAAGAAATTCTGGTAGAGTATCAGAAGAACACCTTCACAAAGAAGGTCAACAGTCACATGATCATCTTCCTCCACCAACGCCTTCAACTTCTCAAGCAAATCCTTGACACCTATACTTTTTGGACGGTCAAAGCCAAGCTCATCTTTGAGGGCACTCAACGAGTCATCATGGCCGCTGGCAGCAGGCATGGGTGCAGTGCGACGTCCCATGGGTAAATCAAAAATGTGATGAACTGCATCACGATTGATTTGAAGAATCCTGCCATTCCCAAAGTCCATTATCATGGTGGCAGGGTCAATCACTCCCATCTGATAGCACATAAGAATGCGCGATACATTTTTCTTTACTGTCAGGTCAAAGACAACACCAAATCCAACATCCCAAACACGACTACAGTGTGCCTCTTTCAACAAGGCAGCAGCCTTGCAAACAGTGGGAAGCGACAAACGTACGTTCTTGTTAAATCAAGAATCATCTACCTCAGCATCATCTTCAGCTGCATTGCTCTTACTAGACTTCTTCCTCTGTGTAAAGGGAAATGCAATCAACATTAGAAGACTAGCCATAAAAAAGAGATAGAGAAAACACAGATAGAATAACAATGAAGAAAATAAATGCAGTCCACTTCAACAAACCTTTGGAACAACATCCACCTCCTCGCCAGAGTCACCACAAACATCTTCATCAACATCGTCACGGGCACGCTTTGGGTAGACTCTTAGATGAACCATGCCTTTGCGTCTACCACTATGAACATCCCTCACAAAATCAGCAAGCACAAAGTCATCATCATCAGAGTTGGGACCTTCAGTGACATGTAGTCGCTTGCACTTAGGATCATCCTTTCCACCAGCTTCAGCAGTTCTCTTGCCAAGATTCTTGTTCATGCCAGCAACACGTGGACTTCGCCGAGGTGCACCACCTTCCTCAGCAACAGTACTCAGCCTCTTCTTCTGCAAAGAAGGCTTCTTCACCTTGGCAAATTTGGCACCCTTGGCACCATCTGCAACTCTCCTCTGCTTCTCTTTCTCCGCAAACTCTTTTGAGTCACTTTCAAACCTCAACTTCTTCTTGCTTTGCTTCAACCCATATTCACTAAGCTGTTCCGAGACCATCCAATCCTGTGTAACTTCTTCTGTACCATCAACAGACTACGACTGTGTCTCAAACAAAACGGGACGCCTCTGGTCAAAATGAAGTTTGACTATGGTCAATCAACATTACCCTCTGCAAAATAATGGTCAATCAATTGAGTAACCTCCTCAAACCTAGGCGCCCCAGCATGGAAATCAGACACTGCGTCAAAATGAAGTTTGACTATGGTCGTTAAAAAGTGCACAAAAAGAACAAATGCAATACACTTAGAGATATAAAATTTAGTGCTCCAACCATAAGCTAAAAATTAAAATTAATGCATTACACAAAAAACTTGAATAAAACAACAATGCAGTTCACACATACATATAGTGGAGTTCACATATACAAAATAAATACAGTGCTGCATACACTAACTTCATGTTTCTTCCCAACAAGAATGCCAGACTAGATACAGCAAGGAAACACCAATTGGTACAACATCGAAGTAACCAGCATACACAAAAATAAACAAATCAATCACATACCAGAAGGAGGGGCCACACTTATAGGAGAAGTTTCAATCGGTGAATTCAATTGATGTCCTCCCTCCACACCATGATCCTTACCACCAGGACAACGAGAGCCAATTGGTGTATCATTATGAGAACCACAATCACCTACTTCATTCAAAAAGAACCAGAAACATAAATTACAAAACATCACGTGACAAAAATAATGCAAACGAACGCTGACAACTAACAGAGCATAAACCAAATATGCAGGATGATTTAGGAAACTAGATAAACATCAAACAAAAATAAACAAAAGCCTAAAATAAGCACTCCACATACCCTGAACTCCTCCTCCCACTCTTCTCGACGAAGACATGGCGTTTGCCTGCAGCACAACGACGAAGTGACAGATATAAGCAAGAAAATTGGCAAAAAATCTCATGAAACCCTAGATCCACCTTGCTACACACAAGTATCGACTCCAAAATCGAGATAAAATCGGCTGCCTACGGAAAAATTACACAAGCGAAAACAACAACAGCAACTACCAGAATAACAAAAACAAGACGAGGGGACGATCAAGACCAGGAACAAGAGGAACGTACCACAAAAAATGTGCGGCACCGGCGGCGGGGAGGGGGGAGGGTGCGCCGACGGAAACGGACACGAAAGGGTTGCGGAGCGCAGAGGCAAGGGCTCGCGGAGCGGACGACAATGCGGAATGCAGCAATAAGAACCTCTTGAGGGCGGCGGTTCCTCGGGCGACGGTGGTTGCTGCGGGCGATGGCGGTTTTGCTCGAGGGAGGAACTGCAAGAGAGGAGAGGGGATTGTTCTCGGTCTCTCTCCCTGTCAATGGTGGGATCGTCTGGAATGGACACGTGGGAGGCCCGCGTGTGGCAAAAAGTAACATAAAACGGGCCGGCCCAAAAACGGCCCGGCTAAAATAAGAAAGACCACATCAAAACGCACATGATGCAGTTCTCTATGAAGAACAATGAAGTTCAATCGGTAAAACAAAAATAAAATAAACGCAGTTCATAAAAAAAGTTAAAATAAAAAACAACACGCATGTTAAGAAAATGCATCCGAAAAGAAAAGGTCTACATCCAAATAAGTGCCACACAAAATAATGGGCCCCCCCAACCCCCCTAGCCCTCCCGTACCAGGGAATGCAGTAAGTACAGGCAAAAAACAGATGCAGTACGCAGCACTAGAAAATGCAGTGCATTTCGTTACACGAAGCAGTACGGTATAGCAATCTAGTTCCGAATTACCTACATTGTGAATAAATACACGGTATAGAATATAGTGAAAAAGTTGTAAAAATTGCGGAATACATTGTACTCTATTCCACACGATGAAGTACGCACCTGTAGACATCATGCAGTTCTCTGTTGCACACGATGCAGTGCGGTACTCTAACCAATGCAGTTTCGTTATCACGCAGAATACATATAAACGTCACAAAAATGCCCGTTCGCACAGAAAGTGGTGGTTAAAAAAATCTACTAATAAAAAAACACCACGTTCGCATACAACCACCCAATCGAAGCGGTTCCATCGCCACAAGCCCACTATCACAGACGCAACACCAACCCATGATCTGCACAAACCGCATCGTCGCCGAGATCGTGCAGTTCATCCGATGCGGCCATCCCACACCGCGCCCTCCCCTTAAATTCAGACCCCTGCCATAGGTCTTCTCATCCACAAACAACACAAGTATCCATTGCGCTGCCACCAAATCGCTCCATCACATCCATCTCCATGCAAAAATACCAAGCCCCACTACCGGCCATGGCGTTCGCCGACGAGTAGAAGGACGTGGAGTCCCACGGCAACACCAAGTTGCACGTCATCCACACCAACGACAAGAAGCAGGTGGCGATCACCCTCGCGCAAAGACGAAGCGCCACCTTAGCCTCGGCCGCCACAAGATCGCTTGCATTGATCTCGAGTACAACAACGAGCTCAAGCGACCACAGAAACCCGCCCTCTGCCAACTCTCCATTGGCAAGAAACACCCGTGCTTTCTTCCAACCGAAAGCGCCGCTGAAAGGTGCACCGTCTTCGACAACTTCCTCGCCGACCCCAGGTACACCTTTGCAGGCTTCTCCATCGACGGCGACAGAAAAAGGCTAGATCGTGTCAATCTGGAGGTCGCCAACTTCGTCAACATCCAGAAGGAGTGGAGGGTGCCAGAGGCAACCAAGGAGTTGGACTCCCTTGGAGACGTCTCTGGCATGCTCATCGACGACTACTACAACAACATGAAGAAGAAGATCACCGACGATGAGCACAAGCGCTGGGCCACCCTGCCTCTGTCCATGAGGCACATCGAGTATGCGGCAAAGGACGCCTACGCAGTGTACGAGATATGGAACCGCATCACCCTCACCTAGGACGGGCTTTGCCGTGCAAAGCAGGAGCCCCCCAAGAAGCACGCCAGGAGCAGCTGGGGATGGGGAGACGATGACTGGTGAACAAGAAGATGGTGGCGGCCAAAGAGCAACCAATGCCACCGTCGTTTTAGGATTATCATCAAATTTTCTTTATGTTGTTTTCTTATGTATCGTTAGTTTGCTTGTGATCATTTGCTTTTGCTGAACTTACTTTGCTTGGCATGCAGAATCGCTTGTAATGATGTGAACTTTGATTATGTTAGATTGCTTTCTGTTGAAATTAGTTTCCTCATAACGAACTTGTCGTACAGAATGCCTGTGATAATTTGTTTTCTGTTGTTTGCTCGTGTATCATTAGATTCGAGCAGTGTGCAAATAGGACGCGTGCAGTGCAAGTTGTGTATCAATGCAGTACAGACTCTGTTAAATGAAGTTTACACATACCTAAAAAAGCAGTGCACGCCCCTAAATTTGGAAAAACGAATAGATAAGAGAAAAACACAAAAAGAAAAATGCAATATGTATATGTAGTGCAGAAATATATGAACGTGCAGCACACAAACATAATCAATGCAGTACAAGAATGATTTACTAAGCAGTGCACTCCCCTACATTGGAAAAAATTCTACGTAAAAGCAAAAACATGAAAACAAAAAATGAGACCTGAACATCTAGTACGAAATGCGTGCACATGCAGTACAAAGCCCTGATCAATGCAATGCACGGATGGTTTACAAAGCAGTGCACGCTCCTGCATTAGATAAAAATGTAGTGCGGAAATATATGAACCTGCAGCACAGAAACATAATCAATGCAGTACAGGTATGTTTACTAAGAAGCGCACTCACCTACATTGGGAAAAAGATTACATAAGAGCAAAAACATGAAAACAAAAAATGAGAACTAGACATGTAGCACGGAATGCTTGCACATGCAGTACAGAACACTGATCAATGCAGTGCAAGGACGGTTTGCTAAGCAGTGCACGCCCTTACATTGAAAAAACAATAGAAAAAAATTGACCACCCAAGTGCAGCCGGCCCCAGCCAGTCTCGTAGTAGGTCTGCGCCCACAGCAGGCGAGTCGTTCTGAGCCACGATGCGTGGGGCCGGGCGCACATGGGCCCACAGGTCAGAGAGCATAGAGCAGCGAGCGCCGTGTATAAGAGCCCAAATAAATAACCAGAGGAGTTTGATACGGCTGCCTCGCCAGCGCTTATAAACAGGTCAGGCACGCCTTCCGCATGTGAGGTGGGACAAAACATTAGGCCGCACACAACGCACCAGGAACCAGCCGTGCTCACAGGCCGACTTGGGCCCAATGCGTCTTCACTCACCAAACACAGGCCCAGCACACAAAAAGAGAGGCCACTGGATTTAAAAAAATCCCACGTGCCATACACAAACGCAGGCCCAACCACGCGTTCCGCGGTTCGTCTTGATATGACAATGCAGTTCGCTATTTTCAGGTAAGCAATCCTCTTACTACTCAAATGCATTCACGCACACTGAATCAGAACCAATCCGCCACCTAACACCAACCACAAACATTTATTACTTCCGTTGGTCAATTGGTTGCATAAAAACGTATCCATTCGTGCTCCAGACTAACACAACTCCTCCCCCGTTCCTCTTTTTCTTCAAATCGTAGATCTAGGGTTCATCCCATCCCCAGCTCTTCTTTGGAATTCCACTGAACCCGCCATGGAATGTAAGTGCAGGTGTTTGGCAAGGATGGCGCCGGTAGCGGACACATGCGTGTACGCAGAAGGTCTAGAGCTCACCAACACCGAGTGGCGCAGCATGCTCGGGTGCCTGATGATACCCAACAGGGGGTTTCAGCCGCCATTTGTGCATCGCCTCACAACCGCAGATCTACAGGAAAGTTGGGTATGTTTTTCCCCTCACAATTTTGGAAATAATCTACCTGCAAATCCACATCTGAATATATAGTTCAATCAATTTGTTCAGTAGTGTCAACAAAATACAAAACATAATTTGTATTGTTGTTCGATTTGTTAGCTATTAAGACTAGATGCTTCCACCTATTTTTCTTCAAGACCACAACACACCTAACAAAAAAGAGGGTCAATAGATCAAGATTGCAGTTCTCTTAACATGCTAGCGAAGTACACTTGTAAATGACCTTGCAAAGACAAACATGTTACAGTGTAATATATATCCTAGTAAAACTAGAGGTCAATTTCAGATATAAGTTTGTTCATACATTGCAAACGACTTTATAAAAAATAGTAGTCATATATATGTACATATTTAACTCAACATAAAACAGATCATCCTAAGTATAAAGAATGGGTATATATATGTTCATACATTGTTATTTACTTATAAACATTCTTTTCCATCCTTTCCAAAATGCGTAAACAGCCATCCACAAGAAAAAATTCTTGCTCGAGTTCGTGGAAGGTTACTTTGGAGACAGTACACAAGAATGGGTATGGAGACATGCAAGCTGACTACCACATCGACTCTGAAGAATGCATCAGCATAACTACTGGTTGGAAAGAATTTGTCTCCCGGAATGGCTTTAAGGTCGGAGAAGTGGCCATGCTGTTTTTCTACAAAGAAGAAGACTCCCTGAAGTTCACAATATTTGCACTATAGGCAGTCTAAATATGAAGCAAGCCATCGATGGCATATTTCTAATGCTTTGCTAATACTGTACGCTTTTAAAATGATGTCCACCAGACACTTTGAATGGTGCTTATTTAAAGTATGCAACCTCATCTGCATCATTTTATCACCCATTTTTAGACAAGTTGCAGCTGGCAGTAATGCAGTTCTCTCAAACACATACTTGGTCCTAAATATAAGAAAAGCAGTCATTTGAATAGTAACAATGCAATGCGAATGGTCGAAACTTTGCGGTTAACATATGATGTTCAAAAGAATTCTCATAGTATTCAGTTCAAAAAAATTGTCATAATAACTATTCAAATTACAAAAACATATAATGGACCATCCATTCTCATAGCACAATAGAAGATTAACCATACTGCTAATGCAGTACGAAAGTACATATTATGCTATCCTCTAAAACACAGAATGCAGTTTAGCTGCCATGACCACTGTAATACAGCTAAAACGAAGTACACTGCTAAGGAACATGCAGTGCACTACAACGTATGCCAGAACAACAACAATAAAATTAAAGCAGTAGAAATATAGATATGTCGTAGACTAACAGTGGTGCCAGTTCAATCGCACTTACATAGCTCGCCTAACAATTGTCCAACAACTAAACTATCAAAAAATACCCCGCAAAAAACTACATCAAACACACGACAAACTGGACGAACATCATAAGCTTATATTTAAAAATTGCAAATCAAAGAATGAGAATTATACCCGCAATACAATGAATTAAAACCAACAGCGACAGTAATTACAAGATTCAAAAACACATCGAGGCGCAAAATCCAGAAAATCAACAAGAACAGAGGAGCGGACGAAGCTCACCCGCCCACGCAACCAAATTCGCGGGAACTGGAAACTAACTCCTAAAAATTACACCATTTCTAGAGTAAAAGGTGTGATTAAACGAACGATATCAAACAATTCCGACTAACAAACAACATCCGAGCGCCAAAGAGTCGATTCCGACACGAACACGAACGAACAGAGAAAAACTCGCCCGCCAAATCCCTCGATTTACCAAGATTTTAGTCGTTTTTCATGTAAATTACAAATAATAAAGGTCAACGGACATCCATAAACAAATTAAATCATCCCGCAACACCCGACTCCACACAGAATACGCGGGCGGACCACCAGAAAATGAAGCAGTTCTCCCGTGTAGCATTACAGTGCGCAACGTAAAGAAGATGCAATTCGCTTCTGTTGAGCATGTAGTGCCGAAGTGTTATCAGAATAGTTATTCTGATAATATTATCAGAATAGACCGGCTGTATAGATACATACATACATACATATATATATATATATATATATATATATATATATATATATATATATATGTTGTTCTGTATGCAATCCCATCGCACAACACACACGTCTTATTAGCATCAATCGTCTATGTTATTATCGGTCTTCACACACATTTCTAATTACATACCTATTTGCCGCGTATCACACACATCTTGTTAAGTTGAACCGTTTCTACTCTCATGTCTCAACGCAAACAGTTCATCCGAGTGAACCACATGCCGTATATCGCACACACCTTGATCTGGCTGACCGTTTCTTTTGTGTTGCCTAATCACAAACAGTTCATCCGAGTGAACTGTATGCTGTATATCGCACACACCTCCATCTGGCTACCCGTTTATTTTGTTCCTCCTCATCGCAAATGGTTGATTGAACTGAACTGTATGTCCAGCATCGCACACGCAACTAAAATCTGAACCGTGTTTGATGCATCCTCCATCGCAAACATTTTGCACCTTTTTGACGGTTTTTTACACCACCGTTTGCGATTATGGCATCGCACACAGTTTCGTCGAAGGGTCTCTGATTGTAGTGTCGCGTTAGCAGCATCCTGCAGTAGTGAGGGTTCGACCAGAGCCTGGTTGAATCAGTTGGCCCCTAGTTTTCTGTTGGGATGAGCTGGCCCGAGGGTTCATTAAAACATTCGAGGGCACTTGCAAGCGACCTGCCGAGCTGACTGAATTGCAGCATTGCGTCCAGAAACCGAATGAAACTCTGAGAGACTTTATCCAGAGATTGACCACCCTTCATCATACAGTGGAAAATGTGTCAGAGCACCAGGCAGTTTGTGCCTTCAAAGAAGGCGTACGTTACAAAGAGCTCAGTCTGATGTTTGGTCGTTCAGGTAATATGTCACTAGGTCGAATGATGGAGATTGCCACTCGATATGCTAACAGTGAAGAAGAGGATCGACTTCACAGTGGCAAGGGAAAAACAGTCAGCCAAGGACAGGACACTGCAGGTGGAAATTCCAGTCGGAAGCAGAAACCTAAAGCCGAACCAGTAGTTCCAGCCGAGGCTGCAGTTTTGAATCAAGGAAAGTTCAAGGGAAAGCCTAAAGGGTCGTGGATCCCCAAAAAAGTCAAAGATCAGTCGGGAAATGACGTTCTTGATTTACCGTGTCACATACACACTAAAAAAGATGAAGAGGGTAACCTGATTCTGCCCAAGCATACCACTCGATAGTGCCGACTCCTGATTCATATTTCCCGGGAGGGTCAGCCAAGTGAGAAGGAATCTGATAAGGAAGAAGACAAAGAAGAAGATGATGGTTACCCAAAGTCAATGCTACTTTCGTGATTTTTGCTGACGTTGAGAGCAAAAGTCAACTAAAGGTTATTAACAGAGAAGTGAACATGGTTTCTTCAGCAACTACGATGTACTTGAAGTGGTCGAAGACTACCATTACATTCGACCAGTCCGACCACCCAGCGCATGTCGCTACCCCTGGACGGCAAGCACTGGTGGTCGACCCAGTCGTTGGGGGACCCGATTGACTAAGGTCCTTATGGATGGCGGCAGTGGATTGAGCATTCTGTGCGCTGAGACCCTCCAAGGGATGGGCATTCGGATGTCCAAACTCAGTGAGAGTAACATGCAGTTCCACGGCATCATCCCCGGAAAGAAGGCAAAGTCACTCAGAAAAATCACTCTTGATGTGGTTTTCGGTGATTCCAAGAATTTCTGCAAGGAGAAGTTGACGTTTGAGCGGTAGATTTCCACAACGCATATCATGCAATTCCGGGCAGACCCGCATATGCTCGTTTATGGCTCGACCATGTTACGTATATCTCAAGTTGAAGATGCCAGAGGCCAGAGGAGTGATCATGGTCACAGGGAATCGACAAAGAGTAGAAGAGTGTCTTCAGAAAGGCTCAAAGATTGTTGACGAGTAGATGGCAGCAGTGGAGATGGAAGAGTACCAGAAGAATGCATATCCGAGTGATTTGTTACGAGCTAAGAATCCTGCTTCAGAGTCTGCATTTTAGTCATCCGGTGAGACAAAGCCTGTCCACATTCACCCGGAAGATCCCAATGCTGCTCCGACTCACATCTCAACAACACTCGACAGTAAATAGGAAGAAGCGCACATCCAGTTCCTCCGTGAGAATTGGGACATCTTCGCATGGAAACCATCAGACATGCCAGGTGTACCCAGAGGACTGGCTGAGCACCGTTTGCGTGTCGACCCGAAAGCAAAACCCGTCAAGGAACACCTCCGTCGGTCCGCCGTGGAGAAGAGGAAGGGAATTGGCGAGGAGGTGGCTTGGCTTCTGGCAGCTGAGTTCATCCGCGAAATATACCATTCTAAGTGGCTCGCCAATGTCGTCATGGTCCCCAAGAAAGAAGATTCACTCTGTATGTGTATCGACTTCAAGAACATCAATTGGGCCTGCCCGAAAGATCACTTCCCTCTCCCCCGCATCGACCAGATCGTTGACTCAATGGCGGGGTGTGAGCGTTTGTCCTTTTTGGATGCATATTCCGGGTACCATCAGATCCGACAGTATGGACCCGATGAAATAAAGACGGCCTTCATCACCCCATTCTGGTGCTTTTCTTTTGTTACCATGCCCTTTGGTCTCAAGAATGCTGGTGCCACGTTCATGCACATGATTTAGAAGTGTCTGCTCACTCAAATCAGTCGAAACGTGGAAGCATACATGGATGATATCGTGGTCAAGTCACGCAAAGGTTCCGACCTGCTGACTGACCTCGCTGAAACATTTGCCAACCTAGGAAGATATGATATCAAGCTTAATCCGTCGAAGTGCACATTCGGAGTCCCAGGAGGGAAGTTACTCGGTTTTCTCGTTTCCGAATGAGGGATCGATGCAAACCCAGAAAAGATTGGAGCAATTTTCCGAATGAAGCGCCCTGTGCGTGTGCATGATGTTCACAAGCTTACTGGCTATTTGGCTGCATTAAGCCGATTCATTTCTTTCCTCGGTGAAAAGGCATTGCCTCTTTATCGACTGATGAAGAAGTCTGATAAGTTCGAGTGGACTCCTGATGCCGAAGCAGCATTTGTAGAGCTCAAAGCCCTGCTTTCCACCCAGCCAGTGCTTGCTGCTCCTCTAAGCAAAGAGCCTCTATTGTTATATATCGCAGCCATTGGACAAGTTATCAGCACAGTACTCACAGTCGAGCGGGAAGAAGAAGGTAAAGCCTACAAAGTGCAACGCCCAGTGTACTGTATTTCTGAAGTCTTGACTCCGTCCAAGCAAAGATATCTGCATTACCTGAAGCTTATCTACGAAATTTATTTGACTACGAAGAAAGTTGCACATTACTTTGCTGACCACTCGGTTTCAGTCGTCAGCGACGCTCCTTTATCAGAAATTTTGAACAATCGAGATGCAACCGGTCGAGTGGCCAAGTGGGCGATTGAACTCCTTCCTTTGTATATCATGTTTGAAGCAAAAAAGCAATCAAGTCTCAGGCAATAGCAGATTTCCTGGCCGAGTAGATTGAACAGCAACAGCCGACTCAAGTTCACTCGAAACATTGGACTATGTTATTTGATGGATCCAAGATGTTGAACGGTTCTGGTGCTGGAGTGGTCCTGGTATCCCCAAGAGGCGATAAGCTCAGCTATGTCCGCCAAATTCACTTCGACTCCTCAAACAATGAAGCTGAATGTGAAGAACTTATGTATGGGTTGCGTATGGCTATGTCACTCGGCGTCCGTCACCTGATGGTTTACGGCGACTCAGATTTGGTGGCCAATCAGGTAATGAAGGAGTGGGATATCAGGAGCCCTGCCATGACTGGTTACTGCAATGCGGTGAGAAAGCTAGAGAAGAAGTTTGAAGGGTTGGAGCTCCACGACATACCCCGACTCAAGAATCAAGCGGTTGATGATCTGGCGAAGATAGGTTCCACTCGGAAGCCTATTCCCAGTAATGTGTTCTTGGAGCATCTCCACTCCCTGCCAGTTCAAGAAGATCCCTTCACAGAGGAGCCCCCGCAACCGATAAGTTCAACCAAACCGACCGAAGTTGAAGTGTCAGCGGTGGTCGACCTGGTCATGGAAGTTTTGGTAATCACCCCCGACTGGACAGTGCCGTACATTGCATACCTGCTCAGGCCGGAGCTTCCAGAGCATGAGGATGAGGCTCGTCAGATCGTTCACAGATCAAAGGCCTTCACAGTAATAAGTGGGCAACTCTTCAGAGAAAGCGTCACTAGCGTGGCTCAGCGGTGTATCTCTCCGGAAGAGGGTCGACTGATCCTAAATGAGATTCACTCGGGGACTTGTGGCCACCATGCGTCCTCTCGGACCATAGTGGCTATAGCATACTGAGCTGGATTCTACTGGCCACGGGCGAATGAGATGGCAAAAGATATCATTGACAAGTCTGAAGGATGCCAGTTCTACTCAAAATGTCCCACAAGCCTGCATTGGCCTTGAAGACTATTCCACTCGTCTAGCCATTTTTTGTTTGGAGATTGGACATGATTGGGCCTCTAAAGACCGGCAGAAGCGGCTTCACTCATTTACTTGTAGCAGTCGACAAATTCACCAAGTGGATTGAAGCCAAACCTATCAAGAATCTTGACTCAAGCACCGCCATCAGTTTCATTAGAGAGTTAATATTCCGATATGAAGTCCCTCACAGCATTATCACAGATAACGGCTCTGACTTTGATTCTAATGAGTTTAGAGCATTCTGCGCTTCCCAAGGCACGCAGGTCGATTACGCATCCGTTGCGCACCCGCAGTCGAATGGGCAGGCTGAAAGAGCGAATAGCTTGATCCTGCAAGGGCTGAAATCCCGATTGATGCACGAGCTCAAGCATGCAGCTGGAGCTTGGGTGACTGAATTGCCATCTGTCCTATGGGGATTGAGAACAACTCATAATCGGTCAACCGATTGAACCACTTTCTTCATGGTATATGGAGCTGAAGCCGTGCTTCCGAGTGATTTGCTGCACAATGCCTCCCCCCCCATGAGTGGAACTCTTCTCAGAAGCCGAAGCAGAGCAAGCGCGTCAGGGCGCCATTGATCTCCTGGAGGAAGAACAAGAGATGGCTCTGGTCCGGTCGACCATCTATCAACAAGACCTGCGTCGATTCCACGTCCGAAATGTCAGGGGTCGAGCATTTCAGGAAGGAGATCTCGTGCTCCGAGTCCACCAGAAACGACCTCACAAGCTTGCTCCAGCATGTGAAGGGCCCTTCATCGCCACCAAGGTGCTCCACAATGGAGCGTATCACCTTTACAACGTAGCAAAGAAAGAGGACGAGCCACGCTCGTGGAACGCGGATCTGCTCCGCCGCTTTTATACCTAAACACTCGGATTGTCGAGATGTAATAAGAAGTACTTTTTAGATTGTTTATCAAAGACATGATTTCTGTAGTCTCTTAGTGATTGTTTTCACATGAATATGTGTGTTCAAATCCCCCAGTGGGTGGCTTAGCCGCGAACCCGATTCGCCTAAGTTTCAAAAACACTCTGAGTAAAGAGAAACTCTCTCACTCGGGGGCTTAGCCGCGAACCCGATTCGCCTAAGTTTCAAAAATACTCCGAGTGAAGAGCAGCCTTCTCGCTCGGGGGCTTAGCTGCGATCCTGTACTCACCTAAGTTTCAAAACACACTCCGAGTGAAGAGCAACCATCTCACTCGGGGGCTTAGCCGCGAACCTGATTCACTAAGTTACAACATGCACTCTGAGTGAAGAGTAACCCTCTCACTCGGGGGCTTAGCCGCGAACTCGATTCGCCTAAGTTAGAAAACATACTCCGAGTGAAGAGCAACCCTCTCACTCGGGGGCTTAGCTGCTGTCGGGGCAGGCTGATCTGGCCCACGAACACCTATGGGACAGGCGGACCGAGCCCCTTTCGGTTCGTCGGGGAGCGGAGGTCGCACGAAGACCGGATCGAGGCGAAGCACGCGAGAGGTTTACCCAGCTTCGGAGCTCTCCGGAGAGATAACACTCCTACTGCTGCATGTCTAGGTGTATTGCGTTCTTGCTCGGGGAGCGCTGAGTGCTACAAGACACACGAGCTGCTAACGAGATCGAGCGTGGAGGGAATCGGATCCATCAACTAACCCCTTTCACGCTATGCATGGGCCTCCTTTTATATGCACAAGGGGCTCCGACAGTGGCAACATAGACGGGGTACAAATGGAAAAATAGTGGTTGGTACACCTACTTGTACAAAGGTATGTTGTAATATACCTAACTCGACGGCAGGGGACAAAGGCATTAAATGCCCGTCTAGTCGCCCCTAACAAAGGCAAACAGGACCGTTGTGGGCGCCATCGTTCGCCACGATGGCAAACTTGTCGGCGCCGCTTGCCACCTCAAGACCGGGTGCATGACCTCTCGCCACGCCGCTACCGGAAAGGCCCCGGCGACACGTTAGTGGATGTGCCGGAGCGTAGGTACAGAGATGGTCTGCCGCGGCAAGCGCCTTTGCCGCTGTTGTTATCTTGTCGCGCCGGGAAGCTTGTCGCCATCGGGCCTTCCCGCAAGCTCCTCTTGCCGGGCCTTGTCTTGTAAGTGCCTGGTGGCCTTCCGCAAGCTCCTCTTTCCGGGCCTTGTCTCCTACGTGCCTTGGTGGCCTTCCCAAGCAAGCTCCTCTTGCCGGGCCTTGTCTCCCCGGCTTGAATACTTTATTATTGAATGGCTCCAAAGGAACCACGGAGGATCTTGGTGGTCACCCGGTAAGCCTTGCCGGAGGGCTGCAATCGCACGTGCACAAGTTCGGGATACTAGGGTACCCTACTCTAGTACACCGACAGAGCCCCGGCCCGGGCCACACACGGTGCCGAAGCGCTTGTTGGGCCAGCCCAAAACAGGCATCGGCACACGCGCCCGGGTCACACCATAACTCACCCCGGACCCACCACGCCCCCACTTAACGGCACGCACCGAACGTGGCATCGTGGTGAGAGAACGTGGGCAGATCGTGGGGTTTCTTTATTCGAAAATCGGAACGTCCGCCTCCCTCTTCATAAGCAGGGGAACAGGGCGCGCCGCCTACCTTGTCGGGCTTGTCGCCCCATCAAAAAACCACATCCGCTCCCCCCTTCTTCTCAAGGCTGAAAAGAGAGCAGCCCGCCCCCATCACCACTCAAGACACTCAACGCCGCCGATCTCCTCCACCGCCACGCCATGGGCCCGAAAGCCGACAAGGGAAGACCGTGAAGTCGGCCGAGGCGCCGCGGCTATGCGGCGCGCGGAAGGAGCGGCCGTCTTCCCCTCAGCTCGCCGCGAGGGAGCCGACGGAGAACTACTACCTCTTCGGTCGACGGAGACGCGCGCAGATCCGCGAACGAAGGTACTCCCGCCGCCGCAGAATCGCCCCGACGGGTATCCTTCTTCGACTCTTCTTCTATCGGGCTCTGCCCGCCTTCTCTCGAAGTTCTTTGCGACATTATGAACACCTACGGGTTCCGCCTCCTTGATTTCACCCCAACGCCGTTTCGACCATGGCAGTTTTCGCACATCTTTGCGAAAACTTTGTCGGAGTCCACCCAAATGTAGCTCTTTTCCGTCACTTCTTTTACCCCGAGCCGAGAGGAGAGCCCCTTGCCGAGGAATTGCTTGGGTCTCTGTGGTCGGCAAGAAGGAGGCCTATCTAGAGGGAGAGCTCCGTAGCAAATGGGAGGAGTGGAGGGCAGATTGGTGCTGGATTGTTGAGGAGAACCCAGCCTTTACTGCCCAAATACTAAACCCCAGAGAGTACGCTGCAATGATTGGAGCAATCTGCCCCGGAGGACGCTTAGGGTCAAGATCGCGAAGCATTACAATCCTCCGCCTCAGACTTGCCGGACTCACTGCAGTACGCTTGGCGCGGACTTTCTTCGCCATCAAGACGCTTCTTGCAGAGAGAGAAGGAGACCTCGCTGGGAATTTCGTAACGCAGCAGACATCATGAGGCTGCGCCAGGCCTCAACTTCAACTTCACTATCTTGGAGCTTGACGCAATGCTCTTAGAGCTGTTCAAGCCTCGATCCTAATCATCCGGAGATGTTTAGGTTGCCGAGGGGCGCTGCTCATTCAGGCAACAACTCGCCGCTTGACCGCATCCGGTGCAATGATGTCGCCAGTGACTCCCACGGAATTGTCCCCACTTGGCAAGAGCCGGCTGATGACGTGGTGCGGCAATTCTTCGACAAACTGGTAGAGATGCCAGTCCGCCCCGACGAGCAGAGGGGCCTCACCCGCGATACTACTGACGACGAGATGCAGCGCATCGCCACCAGGCTAGAAGAGGCGGCAGAAAGCTGCCGCTGGGCGAAGTTTGGCTTTACTGTGGAGGAGGCGGAGGCAGCCGAGGCGGCAAGCCTTGTCGAGCTTAAAGGAGTTCGTCGGGCGAGGAAGAGCTTGCCGAGCTCAAGCCGAAGTCGAGCAAGCCCGCCGAGGGCGCATCCTTCCCACCTCCAACCAGCTTGCCGCGAGCGGAGCCACCGCTCCACCAAGAAGGCGTCTTAGCAGGCCGGGAGATGCAGCTGGGCGGCAGACGGGCTAACAGCCGCAGCGCCGCGGACGACGCGCTCCACCGCGCAAGCACTGTTCTTCGCGGAGCTCCCCACGCCGCAGAACGCAATCGGAGCGGGCCCTCGCAGGCCACCGGTCCCGCCTCCCGCCAAGCGTCCAAGGAGCCTCCTCGCCTTTCGTCGCATCGGAGGCGGTCCAGAATCGACCTCTCCGGCGCTCCAGCTCCGACGAGGAAGAGGAAGAGTAAGATTCCTCATTGTACTTTGTAATTCTTCGATTTGTTGCCTTGTCTCGCATCTCGATCTGCTTTTACTCGAATCCATTCCTTTCGTGACGCCGGCCCAGAGGATGTCGAAGAGAGCCAAGACCCCGGTGATTGTCGCCGAGGATCTAACCTCATCGCGACGGCAGGGAGGCGCGCCGAGACAACCTTGCCGGATGAGGCAACTCTCCTTCAAAGAAGTTCTCAGCGCAGCCCCAGTAAGTATATGGTCTACTTCTTTGCTGTTCGGCGTGCGTGGGTGCTTTTCCTTTGGCCGATATCTCGATCGTTGACTTGTGTAGGAGCAGAGTAGCCTCCTTCGCTTCGATTACGCCGCCAAGGATGGATTCCCCGGCAAGGGAGCTGCCGGCAAGGGAGCCTTCTCCGCAAGGGAGCCTTTCTCCGGAAGGGGCAGCTCTCCGGCAAGGGACGGCACCAGCGATCCCTTAGCGGCGGAGAACATGACCGCAGCCCCGCACCGGTAACCTTCTCGCCGAGTACTTCCCTTTGTGTTTTTCTTCTTCTGATTTTGTCTTTGAATATTTGCTTGACTTTCTTCATCCGTCCGCCACAGAGCCGATGGAGACCGAGGTCGCCGGCGAGGAGGACGTGCGCGGCAACACTGACGAAGCCTCCGCCGTGGAAGAAGAAGCCGACGCTGACGAGCCTACCGTCGAAGAGGCCACCGAAGCTGCCGCCGCAGAACCTAACGAGCGGTCTAGCGATCGTGACCGACGACCCCGAGGTCAGCAGGAGCACCAGCGCTTCTGCACCGACCGCCGATCCTCTCGCAGCTGCTGCGCCGGGCCAGTTCGAAGAGCCCCACCCGGGCGCTTACTTGAAGGCCGGGCGACGGGCGTTTTCATCAAGCTCCCATGGGAGTCGAGTTCAGGGCGCCGCCGAAGGAGAAACCTTCGATGAAGAGCTGCTCGCCTTTCATTGGCCGACGCTTAGTTGACGCCTAAGCAGCAAGGCGTAGCCCGAGGAGGAGCAATGTCAAGGAGCTGTTGTCGCTTACCGCGCTCGACAGAAGCCAAACTGCATCCCGGGAGGCGCTTGTCGCGAAGGCGGAGCCGACATTGAGAAGCGCTGCGGAGGAGCTCCGGCCGCAACCAGTGAAGCTCTCCGGTCCTTGGCGGAGGAGCGGGAACAACTTCGCCGAGGAGCGCAAGGCCTTCATCCTCGAGAAGGCTGCAATGAGGAGGAACAGCTGCCTGCCGCCAGAAGCCGTCTGCTAGGAGAGGGTGAGCTGGCGCAGCGGAAGGTCAACCTGACAGCCACGAGGAGGATCTCGCCATGCGCGAGGAAACACTTGGCGGGGCTCTCAAGGAGGCAAAGGATGCCGCCATGGCCGCAGAGGCCGCCAAGAAGGAGCTGTAGACGAAGGTGGCGCAGCTTGGAGGCCAACCTCAAGAAGAGCGGCGAGGAGCTTGCTGCACTCAAGCACGAAGCGAGAAGGACGCCTACACTCTTGGCGAGCTGCAGGGCCATCTCGCCGAGAGGAGCAAGGAGCTCAGTGCCGCCAGGGACTCCAATGCAGATCTTGAGTTGAAGCTGACTACTTTGACTCAGACGCTGGACGGCGCCAAGGAGCGGGAGGAGGCCTTGAAGGAGAAGATCAAGGCCGACGAGGAGCTGCTGGCGAATGTTGTTGCCACCCAGGGTGCCTTGAGGGAGAGTGTGGAGCACTGGACCGAAGGTCTCGTGGATACTGCTGCCGCCATCCACAGCGAGCTGATGGATCTGGGGATGGTGGATCCTGGATACTCCTCCGACGAGCACCTCCAACCCAGCGCCAAGCTTAGCTTATTCTTCAACGGCGTGGTGACGGGCCTCCAGCGACTCCGGAAGAAGTCCCAAAACAGCTGGCCGAGGAGTCGCGCCCGGATCTGCGTGAGCCCTCCTATAGGTGCTGTTGAAGGTGGCCTTCCGCAACCCGGGCCTCAACTTCACCAACGTCCTCAAGTCCCTGCCGCCGAATGCTGATGTGGAGGCGCTCAAGACCCTTGTCGCACCCATTGTGGACAAGGTGAGCGGAATCAAGAGGGTTGAGGGCAATCGCGTAGATTAGGCCGCCTGCTTTTCTCTTTCCCTTGCCTTCTTTGGTCATGTCACAGGGAACAATCTATTAGAGCTGCGGCAAGCTATCTTGTAATATAACTTTATTTTGGATATAAATCGCTACGTTATTTCCTTTACTTGATTCCTTCCTTTGTATGTTTTTGCCTTACGCTTTTAGGGAACTTGTCGGCGCGGGCACCTGAAAGCCGCGAGGCCGAAAAGTGCGAACGTCAGCCTTCGTCAAGGTGCTTGCCCACAAGAAACCTTGTCGCAACTAGTCACAGCTCACTTAAGTTGTTGAGCGGACTCAAACAAAGTAAGGCGCAACTAGCTACGAAGTTGGTTCCTCTGCGCAGGTTTTCCATACAAAGTTCGGGTCGCTCAAGGAAGATAACTTAAAATTTTAAAACTGATTGCTCAAACTTTGGCAACTTAGCTTTTACATCGCTTGCTTTCCTAAGTAAGGCTAGACTTCCTTGAGCGACGCTTGGTCCACACCATTATCTTCTCCTTCCCCTCGGCAAACTTGTGTGCGAGGGAACCTTCCTTTCTTTGAGAAAGAGAAAGAAGAGAAAATAAAGATATGGAGCCTTATGGCTCGTTATCACTTACCAGGGGTAGGTGCTGCACAAAGTGTCAGATAACGCATGCAAACAGAAGTAAAAAGCATGGAATTGACAAGGTGTGCGAAGCACACTAGCTTTACTTATGCACGGGGTCTGTGCCCGGCTTTGTACAAAGGATTATATGCAACAAATGGCAAGACTTGTACAAAGGTGGTTGCCGAACAGGAGTTAAGAACCGCGCTTCTCACGGGTAAAACTTACGAAGATGCTCAATGTTCCAGGAGTTGCTCACCGAATGCCATCTTCGGTCTCAAGGCTGACAGCACCAGTCCTAGTGACTCGCTTTCACCCTAAGGGCCTTCCCACTTCAAGCGCCAACTTGTTGGAATTCTTGGCGGACTGAACTCGCCAAGAACAAGGTCGCCTTCCTCGAGACTTGGCATTGACTTTGCGGCTATGGTAGCGGCGCAGAGCTTGTCGGGTACCGAGCAGCTCAGACAAAGAAATCAAGACGATCTTCCTCAAGGAGCAGCGCGTCATCTTGTCGCAGCCTGCTCTTGCTCAAGCTCATCATAAGCGAGCACTCGAGGCGATCCGTGATATCTGAGTTCCTTGGGGAGAACTGCCTCTGCTCCATAGACTAGAGCGAAAGGTGTCTGGCGGTGGCTCGATTTGGCGTCGTCCCCGATCGACCAAAGAACCACCGGCAGCTCCTCAATCCAGCTTTCTTCCGCACTTGTGCAGCTCGTCGAAAGTTCTGGTCTTGAGCCCGCCGCAGCACTTCAAAGATTTGCCCTCTCCGCTTGACCGTTGCTTCTCGGATGAGCAAGCGAAGCGAGACCTTTGGCGCCAAGATCTTGAACGCATCGCATGAAGGTGCGGCTTGTGAATCTGCGTGTCGTTGTCGGTGATGATCCTGTTAGGGATTCAAACGGCAAACAATCGACCAAGAACTTGATCGCTGACCGTGCTATCACCTTCCACATCGCTTCCACTTCCGGCCACTTTGTGAACTTGTCGATGGCAACGTACAAGTACTCAAAGCCCCGACAGCTTCGGGGAAGGGGCCGAGGATGTCGAGCCCCTGCATCGAGAATGGCGGGATAAAGGGATCTTCCGGAGAGCTTGAGCTGGCCGTGCGCGTCTGCTTGGAATGGAACCGGCACGCTTCACACTTGGTTACTTGTGCAGTTGCATCCTGGAGGGCTGTCGGCCAAAGAAGCCTTTGCCGAACGCTTTTGCGGCAAGTGCTCTGGCGCCAATGTGGTGACCACATATGCCTCCATGTATCTCTCGCCAACAGCTTTTGTCCGTCTTCCCGTGAATACACTTCAATTTCACACCGTTGAGTCTCCTTCATACAGTGTCTTGTCGACAAACCGGTACATACTTGACCGCCGGGCTACTCTTTCCGCTTTCTTCTTGTTCTTCGGAAGTTCTCCGTTCAAGGAAATGGACAATCTTCGCGCCCATGCCGGAGCTTGCGGCTCGACAACAAGGACTAAAGGCACATCTGTTGTTGCGGGAACATCGGCTTCCAAAGAAGAACTCGCGGCTCAGCCGAGCTTGACGCCCTCGCAAGCTTGCCGGAGCAAAACTTGTCGGGAGCGCTCGCTTCAACGAAACAAACCTCGGGCTTGTCGGAGCGCATCGCCTCAAGATCAAGCAGGTGTCGATCTTGGGGACCTTCTTGGCGGCGGCTTCGGGAAGCTCTGCCGGAAAGTAGTCACCAGAGATCAACTTCCTCTTCTTGCTCTGTCCAGTTGGTGGTGTTACAGATGGTTGAGTCAGCTTGAGCACAAAAATCCATTGTTCCATAGGTAACTTAAGTGCGGCGCACTTTGACAAAGCCATCGCAATGTCGCTTACGAAGCTCTCGAATATATTCCATTTGCAGGCCGCCAAAGTGCTCTTCTAGCTTCCTCACTTCATCAACATAAGCTTCCATCAACGGACTCGATAATTCTTGTTCACTTGGCGGATAACAAGTTGTGAGTCACCGGACAATGAGCTTCTTGATCCCAAGGTCTCATCATGATCTCGAGACCGCAAGCAAACCTTCATACTCTGTAGTATTGTTTGTTGCTTGCTCCTTGGGAAAGTGCATCCGGACTACGTACTTGAGGTGCTCTCCGGTGGTGCGACAAGTAGCACGCCAAGACCGGGCGCCTTTGCAGCGAGAAGGCACCATCAAAGTACATCAGCCACTCTTTGCTTGCTTCCTTGACGGGAATGCTCGTCTCTGGAATTTCTTCATCCGGTGTTGGCGCCCATTCTGCTATGAACTCCGCCAATGCTCGCTTTTGGATAGTTGAAGTGCTCTCAAACTTGAGGCCAAAGCTTGACAGTTCCTGTGCTCCACTCGACAATCCCGCCTGTTGCCTCTGGATTTTGCAGTATCCTCTTGTTGAAAGCGAGTGACAACTGTGGATCTCATGTGCCTGAAAGTAATGGCGCAGCTTTCTCGAGGCCATGAGGAGGCCGAAAAAGCAATTTCTGCACACCAGAGTACCTTGACCTAGCCCCCGCAGAAGGGAACCGACAGTAAACTGGCAAGGCCGTGCACCATCCTTTTCTCGCATCTTCTCATGCGCTCAAGCAGATCCGTCCTTGTCGGGACAAGAGCTTGCCGGGCGAAGCCCCCCCGCTTGTCGCCGGATGTGTCTCGCCATGGTTGCTAGCTCATCATCCGCCTCCCTCTCCGCTACTAACGCAACACTAACCACTTGATTGGTTGCCGCTATATATAGCAGCAACTTCTCTTGTGGCTTAGGTGCGACAAGTGTTGGAGTGGAGGACAGGTATCTCTTCAAGTCCTGCAGCGCTGCCTCCGCTTCCAGAGTCCATTGCATCGGACCTGCCTTTTTCAAGATTTTGAAAAATGGCAGGGCGCGCTTGGTAGATCTAGAGATAAACCTGCTGAGAGTAGCTACGCAACCGGCAAGCCTTCGTACATCCTTGACGCGCTTTGGTGCTTCAATCTGCTCAATGGCCTTGATCTTGTCGGGATTGGCTTCAATTCCCTGCTGAGACCCGAAGAACCCGAGAAGCTTGCCGGAAGGGACTCCAAACACACACTTCTCAGGGTTGAGCTTGAGGTTGATCTTGAGCAGATTTGCAAAGGTTTCATCTAAATCTTGAACCAGGGTCGCTTTGTCCTTGCTTTTGACCACTATGTCATCCATGTATGCTTCCACATTTCTGTGCATTTGCGGCTCAAAAGCATCATGAACTACTCTTGCAAACGTTGAGCCAGCATTCTTTAACCCGAAGGGCATCCGAACAAAACAGTATGTGCCACATGGGGTGATGAATGCGGTCTTCTCCTCATCCTCTTCGCCATGAAGATCGATGATATCCTGAATATGCATCCGTAAATGAAAGCAAAACACATCCGCCGTGGAGTCAACAATCTGGTCGATGCGCCGACAAGGAAATGGATCTTTGGGACAAGCTTTATTGACATCTGTAAAGTTGATACAAAGCCTCCATTTCCCGTTAGCCTTATGCATAACTACAGGATTGGCCAACCACGTAGGATGGAGCACTCCTCTGACAAGGCCTACTGCTTCCAGTTTCTTGATTTCTTCCGCGATGAACTCTTGACGCTCCACTGCTTGCTTCCTGACTTTCTGCTTGACGGGCCGCGCATGAGGACAAACGACAAGATGGTGCTCAATTACTTTCCTGGGAACACCGGGGATGTCAGACGGTTGCCATGCAAACACGTCGACGTTCGCCCGCAGGAAAGCAACGAGCGCGCCTTCCTATTTAGGGTCGAGAGGCATCGATGGTGAAGGTACCACCGCTGCCGCCCTCCTTGGCGGACACCCTCTTGGTCTCTGGTGGAGCTGTCATCGTCTTCCTATACTTGCCGGTGGAGCTCGATGGTGCGTCCTCGACGGTAGCGCAACACTCCGAAGAGGTGCGCTTGCCGGAGTGGGCATCAGAGCTCTTGCGGGACTTGGTCTTCTTCTTCCCTCCAGGAGCTTCAGCGGCAAGTGGCTCGCAATTTGTCGCGGCTGCTGCTTCCCGGTAGATCTTGTCGGCGCAGATAAGAGCATCCTTCTTGTCGCCAGGGACAGAGATGACGCTTATCGGGCCTGGCATCTTCAGCATGTTGTAGGCATAGTGAGAGGCCGCCATCAATTTGGCGAAAAGTCTTGGGCGGCCAAGTATCCCATTGTAAGGCAATGGAAAATCAGCAACGTCAAAAGTGACCCTCTCAGTCCTGAAGTTCAACTCGCTGCCAAATGTTACCGGCAACGTGATCTTTCCCTTCGGCTTGCTCCTTCCCGGATTAATTCCTTGAAAGGTGCCGGTCTCTTCGAGCTCGCCATCAGGGATCTGGAGTTTCTGGAGCACCGCGGAGGAGATCAGATTCAAGCCGGCCCCGCCGTCAACTAACATCTTGGTGACTTTGAGGTTGCGGATAGTTGGTGAAACCAACATCGGCAAGCACCCGACTGCAGTTACACGATCAGGGTGGTCCTCAATATCAAAGATGATAGGCGTGCTGGACCATTTTAGAGGCCTGCGTGACTCGATGGGTGGTTATGCTGCATTGACCTCCGCATCCAATCGCTTTGAGCCGGGCGGTGGGAGGTATGCAGAGAAGCACCGTCGTCAACGCACAGGACCTCTGTGGCTTTCTGGAACTCCTGCTCCTCGGCGTCGTCATCATCCATGTCCTCGTCGTCGCCGCCGTCATCCTTGTCGCGCCACGGGAGGCCTGTCTCACGGCTGCCGCTTGGCCTTGCCGCTGGCGCCCTCCCCCCGGCAAGACGTTCTTTTCTGGCTCCTCCAAAGACCTTCCTAGGCCTTCTCCTTGTCGCGTCGCTCGTATTCAGCTTTACGCTGCTCGACAAGCTGCTCTACCTTCTTGCAGCTCGAGGTCATGGCCCTTGGTGCGGTGGATCTTGCGATCGCTTGTCGGAGTCGCCCTACTTGTCGGCGGCCGCCACAGATCGGCAAGTATTGGTGCCAGCGGCAACCTCCTTGCCGGAGCTACTAGCCTTGGCGTTCTTGGCGGCGCCTCCGTTGCCGGACTGCTCGACAACTAGTACATCTCTGCCTTTCTTTTTCCTGTTGCCCCGCCGCCGGCTCTTCTTTGCCGGGGTGGTCTCCTCACTGTCAGATCCTCCTGCTTCGGTATTCTCTCCGGGGAGTCTCCTCCCTTCCTCAGCAGTGCACACTTGTCGGCCAGGGCGTATAGCTCACTGACGTCTCTGATTTTGCACATCGCTATCTCCTCCCACATCCTGCGGTTTCGCAAGTTCTGATGGAACGCGCTGATCACCGCGGCAGGGTGGACATCTGGGATGTTGTGCTGTACACGGCTGAATCTTTGAATATACTTGCGCAGGGGCTCTCCTTCCTTCTGGGAGAGCAGATGAAGGTCGCTTTCTTGGCCATGGGGATTGAGTACGACAGTAAAGGCGCCGACAAACTGATGGCATAGATCTGCCCAACAAGATATGGAGTTGTCCGGCAAGTGCATGAGCCAGGACGACATTGGGCTTGAGCACCAGCCGGAAGTAGTTGGCAAGGATCTTGTCGTCTCGCCCCGGCGGCCTGCACCGTGATGGTGTAAATGCCGAGGAACTCCGACGGATGCGTCTTGCCGCCGTACTTCTGCACGTCGGCTTGAAGTTTTTCTTGTTGGGCCATCGGACTTGCCGCAGCTCACGAGTGAACGCAGGGCAACCTACCGCGTCTGACGGCAAGTCGCCCGTTCCTCTCGCGCGTGCATGTCAACAGAGAGGGCCCAGCGCGCTTGTCGGATTGACGCCGCGCTTCTCTTCGGCGCCGATGCGAGTTCGAGCGCCCTCTTCTTGTCGATCGAAGAACTTGGCGCTGATCGCGATGAGCTCGTGGATCTGATGACGCAGTGGAGTCGCTGTCGAGGTGGATCCGGCAAGTCGGCGATCTTGGCCTTCGGGGCGGAGAGTGCATGGTGGTTGCACCCCCACCGGTCTCGTCGCCACCGGCTCGTGTTTGGCAGTCTTGCCGCCGTAGCGATGCACTCGGTTGCCGTGGAGCGTCGCCGTTGGCGAATCCGATGAGACTCTGAATGGTGGCCCTCCACTCATCGACCTTGTCGGCCGTCGGAGGGTAATCCAGAAGCAGCTGTGCTCTCGCCAAAGCTTCGCTGGAGTGGTGGGTGGCGATGGCGAACGGCGAGGAGCGGATATGCTCGGACTTCTAACTATGTTAGAAGGAGCAATATCCCGTCCGGGCGACTGCAGGTTTCGCCAAGGCCAAAGATGTTGGCGTGCATGCTGGTCTTGAATGTCCCGGGATCCTCCAGCTCGATCTTGGTCCAACAAGCGTATGGCATTGTGAATGCCATGACGCTGTCGGTCCCGCGCCTCCTGAGACGGGCGCGGTGCATGTATCGGACGCCGAGGTCTCAGTGCAGCCTTGTCCTTGGACTTGGCGGCACCGTGAGCTCCCCGTCGCCGTCCATTCTTCGGCTGGCGTCTACCCCACCACCTGTTTGCTCGGTGGTGGTGGGTTCAACGCGACGGGCCTCTCCGCCACAAGCCTTCGTCTTCGGGGGCATGTAGACGAAGATGATGAAGATCTAGCTCGCGTGGACGCCGGTTCAGGTTCACACAACCTCGACGCCCCCTACCTGGCGCGCTAAAGATGTCGGGGCAGGCTGATCTGGCCCACGAACACCTATGGGATTGGCGGACCGAGCCCCTTTCGGTTCGGCGGGGAGCGGAGGTCGCACGAAGACCGGATCGAGGCAAAGCACGCGAGAGGTTTACCCAGCTTCGGAGCTCTCCGGAGAGATAACACTCCTACTGCTGCATGTCTAGGTGTATTGCGTTCTTGCTCAGGAGCGCTGAGTGCTACAGTACACACGAGCTGCTAACGAGACTGAGCGTGGAGGGAACTGATCCACCAACCAACCCCTTTCTACGCTATGCGCATGGGCCTCCTTTTATATGCACAAGGGGCTCCGACAGGTGGCAACGAGACGGGGTACAAATGGAAAAATAGTGGTTGGTACACCTACTTGTACAAAGGTACGATGTAATATACCTAACTCGACGGCAGGGGACAAAGGCATTAAATACCCGTCTAGTCGCCCTAATAAAGGCAAAATGGGACCGTCAGGGCACCATCGCTCGCCACGATGGCAAACTTGTCGGCCGCCACCTCGCATCGCTGGCTGCACAGCCTCTCGCCACGCGCGCCTGGAAAGTCCCCGGGGTGACACGTTAGTGGATGTGCTGGAGCGTAGGTACAGAGAGATGGTCTGCCGCGGCAAGCGCCTTGCTGCGGTTGTTATCTTGTCGTGCCCGGAAGCTTGTCGCTCACCGGGCCTTCCCGGCAAGCTCCTCTTGCCGGGGCCTTGTCTTGTAAGTGCTCAGGGTGGCCTTCCGCAAGCTCCTCTTGCCGGGCCTTGTCTCCTCACGTGCCTTGGATGGCCTTCCCGGCAAGCTCCTCTTGCCGGGCCTTGTCTCCCCGGCTTGAATACTTTGTTCTTGAATGGCTCCAAAGGAACCACGGAGGATCTTGGTGGTCACCCGGTAAGCCTTGCCGCGGAGGGCTGCAACTGCCCGTGCACAAGTTCGGGGTACTAGGGTACCCCTACTCTAGTACACCGACAGCTGCGATCCCGTACTCACCTAAGTTATAAAACGTACTCCAAGTGAAGAGCAACCCTCTCACTCGGGGGCTTAGCTGCGGTCCTGTACCCGCCTAATTTTCAAAACACACTCCGAGTGAAGAGCAACCCTCTCACTCGGGGGCTTAGTCGCGAACCCGATTCGCCTAAGTTACAAAACGTACTTCGAGTGAAGAGAAACCCTCTCACTCGGGGGCTTAGCTGCGATCCTGTACTCGCCTAAGTTACAAAATGTACTCCGGTGGAAGAGCAACCCTCTCACTCGGGGGCTTAGCTGCGATCCTGTACTCGCCTAAGTTTCAAAACATGCCCCGAGTGAAGAGCAACCCTCTCACTCGGGAGCTTAGCCGCGAATCCGATTCGCCCAATTTTCAAAACGTACTCCGAGTGAAGAGCAACCCTCTCACTCAGAGATCTGGTTGCACTCTGAGCTGCGCCACAAGTACAACGTCTATTCCAATCCTCTCTCTCGGAGACTCAGCTGTGATCCAAGATTCGCCTGAGTCAAAAAATCTGAAGACAATAGAGACAACGCAACTACGTTCAAAATAAAGCGACCAAGTTTAGATAAATCCGGCAAGGTTCGGAACCACAGATAGGAGTACGTGGGCATCAAGCCCGAAAGAGTTTAATGATTACAAAATCACTTGGCATTTCGAGGCAAATAAAGTCAAGTTATCAAGTTTTTCACTCGGCAGGAGGAGGACTTGCTGGCTCGACGTAACTATCCAAGTCGATGCCATCTGCAATGCGAGTGGCTGCATCGATGAAGGTCTCCATGAAAGATTGAAATTGAAGCTTCTTGGTGTTAGCCACCTGAAGAGCCTTCAGCTTCTCCTCCTTGACGTCCTTGAAATGAATGCGGATGAGGGGTAAAGCCACATCAGCACCACAGCGGGCAGCTGACTTCTTCCACGCCCGCACTCAGTCAGGGATGCTGTTGAGTCGAGTCATCAGTGACTCGAGATCGTTCAGAAGCACATCTTCTGGCCATAACTCCTTGTCGACCCGGATAGCGCGACCTTCAGTCGGGCGATATAGTCCAAGACACTTGCAAGGCGGGATTCTGGTCGCAGTATGATCATGGCAGCTTCGTCCTTGACGGGAGAGTTGATAGGATCCAGACCTGTCTCGATCCGCCCAGTCTCGTCCTCGAAGTTCTGACAGAATTCTGTACGCACAGAAAGGTGATGAATTGGCAGCTGTATGGTGAAGAAGTTTTTTGCAATCAGTCGCATAAGGAAAAGTACCTTCGAGCATGAGGAACATCTTCTTGGCAAGACCTCCCAAATAAGTTTCCAGTTCATCTCTCTTCCGAGTGAGAGCATCAACTTTGTCAGCCAAGGCCACCTTCTCCTCCTTCAGCTGCACGACTTCCTTCTTCGCCTCGTCAACAACAGTTTTCAGCTTGGCGTTCTCCTCCTCTAACTTTCCGACTGAAGGCAGCTTCTTGTCGGCGAGCTCAGTCTTCTCACGCGTCGTCTTCTCGCTGCTGTGAGATCGAGATCCTTCTTCTCTAGAGCCTGCTTCATTTTGTCTAAAGAAATAACATTCTTTAATCGAGCTTGGAGTTGAAGATTTTCACTACGCACATCTTTTCGAGTGGAGTCACTCGGTTCAAAGGATGAAAAGAGAAAGATGACAACGCGAGCAGTCAACAAATTGTTACCTCCCATGATAGCTGCTTCATCCTGAGCTTTCTTCAAGTTCTCCTTGGCTAACTCCAGATTGAGATTGAATTGGATCTACTTCTTCTCCAAATCAGCGTACTTGGTTCCAAGTTCACAAGCTATCTACGATCAACAAAAAGATAAGTCAGTCAACAGAAATGAAGATTAGTTACTTCTGAATGAAAGGTGTGCAAGATCAAACTGCCAAAGAGTTCTAAGAATACTACCGAATCAAACATTCAGCAACAGTCTTGGGGACTACACCCAGTGGGTGCACCTAGCGTGCCCCCATTGGTTCGATTCCCCGCTCGACATGGTCCGCCCAACACGAGTAGAAGGAGTAAAAGATCAGTAACTTCCGAGTGAAAAAACACAAGATCAAATTATCATGACAAAAAGAGTTCTAAGACTATTGCTGAATCAAAACAATCAACAACAGTCTCGGGGACTACACCCAGTGGGTGCACTTAGCGTGCCCCCACTGATTCGATTCCCCACTCGACATGGTCTGCCCAGCACGAGTGGAAGGCGTAAAAAAAACTATGTTCTCAGACCACCGCCGACTGCCCGCAGTCGACCGCGGTCTCGGGGACTACACCCAGTGGGTGCACTCAGCGTGCCCCCACTGGACCAAGCACTCACTCGACACGACCCATCTAATTTGAGTGAAATAGCTACACGAAGCTACACGAAGACACCCAGTGGGTGTGGAGATGCAAGAAACAAATTGACATCTTACGAATAATAAAGCAACATTTTTCAGATAACATATCTGATGTAGGGCGGAACCCTAGGTTGACGATCTTTCACGCTTGGAGAGAATCCCTACGAGGAACACGAAGAACGAGCGGAAGAACACGAGGGAAAACACGGGGAGAACGAGAGAGAGATCACTCAACCGACAAGAAAACGATCACACAAGTGCTAGATTATCAAACACATAGAGTGGCACAAGATTCAAGGACAACAAAGGGTAGGATACAAGGGTAGCCGTTCTTCTCCGCGAGGAGGTCTTGATGGGGTCCACCCTAGGAGGGGTCTTGAATCCGCTTGGGGATCTTTCTCCAGAGAGGTCCTGTTCTCGAAGGAGAAGTAGCCAAGTGGATGAGCAAAGGCTCTCACACCGAAATATGAGCAAATCCAAAGCTAACCCTAGAAAGGATGAGGGGAAGGTCTATTTATAGTCTAGGACCTCCAAGGGGTAAGTTGGGGGCGAAAAGAGTACATGGGCCTCGGCCCGAAACGCTGCACGCAGGCAGGGCGGTAGTACCGGTGCTTCATGGCGGTAGTACGCTTTCAGCGGTAGTACCGCTTGGTGGGCGGTAGTACCGCCTCGACGCCTGCTCGATTCCTGGAGTGTGTCGGGTTTTGAGGAAGTAGGCGGATGGAGAGCGGTAGTACCGCTTGGCTCGGCTCAGGTAGTACCGCTTGACTTGAGCGGTAGTACCGCCTCTCCGACTCTGCAACTCCTCCTCTTGTTCTTGGTGTCCATCTTGGGCTGCAGCTTCTCCTAGGTTGGTTCCTTGGTACCTAAGCATGCACAACATTCCAGATTGAGGTAGTAGCCATGTCTCGAGAGGGTCATATGATATTTCACTAAGGAGAGAAGTCACCTCGGTCTCGAGAGCTCGAGCTCGTGCTCTAGTCATGGGTCCTCTTGGCTCTTGATGAGACGGTTGTGGATGCATGGGGATGATCGTGGGATGCTCCGCATCATCTCCCCCCTTGGGAGAGATCCGACCTCGGATCAAAAGCTTCATCTCCATGGAAAGGTGCGAGGTCCTTGACGTTGAAGATGTCGCCACGCTGTACTTGTCGCGAGGTATGCCGATCTTGTAAGCGTTGTCGCTAGAAGCGTGCTAGTACCTTGAAAGGTCCATCGGCTCGAGGGAGAAGTTTGGACTTATGCGTTCTTTGGGGAAGCGGTCCTTGCGAAGGTGTAGCCATACTAGATCACCAATGTTGAAGACGATGGGTTGCTTGTTGGCGTTGAGCTTGTTTGCTTGGCGTTGTACTTGGCGCCGATGGTGTGCCTTGTATCTTCGTGCATCTTCTTGATGTAGCTTGCCTGCTCACTTGCATCCATGTTGGTGCGCTCTTGGAGAGGAAGTGGTAGAATGTCCAATGGGGACAACGGGTTGAAACCAGAGACGACCTCGAAGGGGACTTGCCGGTAGTTGAATGTCTTGCACGATTGTAGGCGCATTTCGGCGATGGGTAGACATGCTTCCCACTCCTTGATGTTCTTCTTGATCAAGACACGAAGTAGAGTGGATAGTGTGCGGTTCGTCACCTCCGTTTGGCCGTCGGTTTGAGGATGGTATGCCGAGGAGAACAAGAGCTTGATTCCGAGCTTGGCACATAGGGTCTTCCAAAAGTAACTCAAGAACTTGACGTCACGATCGGAGACGATTGTCTTTGGTACGCCATGGAGTCGCAAGATTTCCCTACAAAAGAGATTTGCAACATGTGAAGCATCGTCTATCTTGTTGCAAGGAATGAAATGTGCCATTTTAGAAAATCTATCCACAACAACAAAGACGGAATCCTTGCCATTTTGAGTCCTAGGCAAACCAAGTACAAAATCCATACTAATGTCTTCCCATGGTTGATATGGGATAGGAAGAGGCATGTAAAGACCATGAGATTGAGCTTTAGACTTAGCTTTGCGACATGTGTAGCATCGGTTGGTGAAGCGTGAGACGTCATGGAACATCTTGGGCCAAAAGTAGTTGTTGGAGAGTGCGGCTAATGTCTTGTCGCGTCCAAAGTGTCCCATGAGGCCGCCTCCATGAGCCTCTTGCAAAAGGAGCAAACGAAGAGAAGACTCGGAATGCAAAGTTTGTTAGCTCTCATAAGGTAACCATCCTTGATGTAATATTGTTCCCAAGATGTATGCGCCAAACACTTAGCATAAGGAGAAGCAAAAGATGGATCATGCTCATACAAGTCTTTTATATGCTCAAAACCAATAACATTCAACTCAAGTTGAGTGACAAGCATGTTTATGCGTGAAAGCGCGTCGGCAACTACATTTTCTTTACCCTTAATGTACTTGATCACATAAGGAAAAGATTCAATGAATTCACTCCATTTGGCATGACGCTTGTTCAATTTAGTTTGACCTTTGAGGTACTTAAGCGCTTTCATGATCGGTATGGATGAAAAACTCATGAGGTCTAAGGTAATGTTCCCAAACATGTAGCACACGCACTAAAGCATACAATTCTTTTATCATAGATGGGATAGTTAAGTTGAGCACCGGAGAGTTTTTCACTAAAATAGGCAATGGCTCGTTTTTCTTGCATTAAAACTCCGCCAATTCTGGTACCACTTGCATCACAATGAACCTCAAAAGTTTTGTCAAAATTGGGCAAAGCAAGAATCGGAGCATGAGTAAGCAAAGACTTGAGCTCATCAAAAGCGGTTGATTGCAAAGTTCCCTAACAAAGGGGGTATTCTTCTTGCTCAAAGCATGCAAAGGAGCGGCAATTGTGCTAAAATCCTTCACAAAGCGATGATAGAAACCCGCAAGACCAAGAAAACTTCAGACTTGTTGCAAATTGGTTGGTTGGGGCCAAGTTTTAATTGCTTCAATTTTAGTTTCATCAACATGAACACCTTTTGAAGAGACAACAAATCCCAAGAAAACCACTTTGTCAACGCCTAAAAGTGCATTTTTTCAAGTTTGCATCAAGGCTTTCCTTGCGAAGAGTTTGCAACACAGATTTAACATGGTTAATATGCTCTTTCATGGTTTTGCTAAACACAAGAATATCATCAAAGTAAACCACAACAAAGACTCCAATATAAGGACGAAGCACATGATGCATAAGACGCACAAAAGTACCGGAGCTTCCGAAAGACCCATAGGCATCACTAACCACTCATATAAACCAAATTTGGTTTTGAAAGCAGTTTTCCATTCATCACCCTCTTGTATGCGTATTTGATAATAGCCACTTTTAAGATCAATTTTTGAGAAAAAGTTGGCTCCACTAAGTTCATCAAGCATGTCATCTAAGCGAGGAATGGGATGCCTATATCGAACGGTAATTGCATTGATAGGCCTACAATCGGAACACAAGCGGAAACTTCCATCCGTCTTAGGCACAAGAATAACCGGAACGGCACAAGGGCTTAAGCTTTCACGTACATGACCGTTGTCGATGAGTTGTTGTACTTGCCGTTGAATCTCCTTGGTTTCTTCCGGATTGACTCGGTATGGAGCTTTGTTTGGTAGCGGCGCTCCGGGGATGAGGTCGATTCGATGCTCAATGCCTCGAAGAGGAGGTAGACCCGGAGGTAGCTCATCGGGAAAACATCTTGAAATTCCTGCAAAAGAGATTGAAACACCAAAGGTAGCTCGTGAATGGTGTTAGTTTTTGGTTCTCCATCCTTGCACACAAGGACAAAGTGCATCACACTCGATGGGTGCTCACACACTTCTCTCATCTCACTTTTGGTGGCAAATAGAATGAGGTTTTTCTCTCTAGGCGAAGAGTCTCTCAAATTTGGCTTGTGGCTCTCACTCACTTTTGGGTGGATCACTTTCTCACTCTTTTCTCTATGATGTGTGGCTTGCTTGTCGGCTAACACTTGACTAGGAGACATAGGTCGTAGCACATACTCCTTCCCTTTCATCTTGAAGCTATAGTGATTGGTTCGCCCATTGTGGATGACACCACGGTCGAATTGCCATGGTCGACCAAGAAGGAGGTGGCAAGCGGTCATTGGGACCACATCACACTCCAAAGTGTCTTCATAAGCACCAATTTTGAAGGAGACTTGGACCGTATGCTCGACTCAGATAGTGCCGTGAGTCACTTAGCCATTGAACCTTGTAGGGGTGTGGGTGCTTCCTCTTGACCAATTGTAGCTTGGAGCATAGTTCTTCACTTGCCAAGTTGTGGCAACTACCTCCATCGATGATGACCTTGATGGACCGTCCATTGATGCCGGCTTTTGTGTGGAAGATGTGGCATCGTTGGTCTTCTTCTTGTTGATGTTGAAGAGTCAAGACCTTGGAGACAACGAGAGCGGGGCTCGAATCCTCATCACAAAAGACTTGATCATCTTCATTCACTTGCCGGTGCATGGACACTTGCTCAAGGGCTTCCATTTCCTCTTCACTCATAGAGTCATATGTGCCATCGTCGTTGAGGATCATGGTTCGCTTGTTGGTGCATTCAGATGACTTGTGGCCTCGGCCGCCGCAAGTGAAACACTTGAAGGAGCTTGTCTTGATGGTCTCATCGGTCGGAGTAGAAGATGAAGCACGCGGCTTGAGGTTGCTTGTAGTAGGAGGAGGACGACTTGAACTTGTCGATGTCTTCTTGTAACTTGACTTGTCGTCGCTTTCTTGAAGGAAGCTTGGTTGGTGTAGATGTTGGAGGAGTCGTTGAAGCTTGGTTGTTGGAGAAGTCAGAGGTCTTGGATGAGTACTTGGCATTTGAAGTCATCTTGTACTTCATGGCGTTCCGCCTTTGTAGCTTGATGTACGAGCTCAATGAGGGATGAGTATGGTTGGAAGTCGGCGATCTTCTTGATGGGATGATTGAGTCCGTTCAAGAAACGTGCCATAGTTTGCTCATCATCTTCCTTGACATTGGCTCGAATCATGGCTATCTCCATCTCCTTGTAGTATTCTTCAACGCTCTTTGTTCCTTGCTTGAGTAGTTGGAGTTTCTTGAAGAGGTCGCGGTTGTAGTAGGTTGGCACAAAACGTGCTCGCATGACATCCTTCATTTGAGCCCAAGTGGTGATTGGAGGTTCACCTCTTGCTTGTCGCCTCTCAATGATTTGTTCCCACCATATGAGCACATAGTCTTGGAACTCAAGTGATGCCATAGCGATTTTCTTCGCTTCATCGTAGTTGTGCAACGGAAGATTTTGTCAACCTTCAATGCCCATGAGAGGTAGTCTTCGGGTCATTGCTTCCATTGAACTTGGGCATGGTGAATTTTAGCTTGCCGTAGCGCTTCTCTTCATTGTGTTGTTGGCGATGTTGATGATGACGTCCTTGACGTGGAATGTACTCGCCTTCATGTTGCTCTTGGCGCGGAGGAAGACCATGATCAACTTGCTCTTGTTGAACTTGATGTTGAGGTGGAGCTTGACGAGCTTGTGGAGGAGCTTGAGGAACTTGACGTTGTACATGAGGTTGGTAGTTCCTCTCTTGGATTTCTTCTCGAAGGGCTTCCTCTTGATTGCGCCCGTTCAGCGATTGCGGTTGGCGAAGGCTCTACTTGATTCTTGAAGGCACGTTATGCCTCAAGAGCTTGCGCTTCACGTTGTTGTTGTTGAAGACGTTGAGCCTTGGCGCCTTGTTCGCCTTTGGTGACGACGTGCTCTTTCTTCCTCTTGTTGGCGGCATTTAAGACGTTGTCGTTAATGCGCTTGAGCAAAAGACTCTAGGTTTGATTGAGGACGAGGAACATGATCATCAACTTTATCTTGTTAATGATTGTCATGTAGCAGGTTGCGAGATGAATGACTGTCTTGGCTCGCGTCTCGACGAAGAGTGTTTGATGACGGTGTACTTGAGTCGTAGAAGGTGTCGTCGGAATGTCGACTCGAGCGGCTCGCCTTGATGATGAAGAAGTGGAGTGATGCCGTGTTCTCATCAACGCGGATCTCGTCCATTCTTGCATCATTCTCAACCTTGTGAGCCTCGAATTTGTTGTCGAAGTAGTCTCTTGTACGTTGCTCGGAGAGTCGCAAGTCGATGGCGAGGTTGTCGATGCGGTCGCTCATTGCTTGTTGTTCTTGGTGCAATGCTCGTTGTGCACCAAAGAGGTGGCTCTTGGTGACGTGTGAAGACATGTCGTCGTTTTGCTCGATGAAGAGTGGGTTGGTAGAAGAACTTGGCCTATCCATCATTCCAAACAAGATGTGAGTGGTAGAACGGAAAAGAACTTATACCAATGTACCTTTGACCGATGTTGAAAATGAATCAAGTTCACTCAAATGCGGACAATGAAATAGCACTCTTGGTACCGATTCTTGTCGGTTCTCACACCTACACAAATAAAAGCTTATGGTGGAGCTCGGTTAGGATGGTGGCACAAAATTTGATGCAATTGTAAGTGAGACTCAATAAAGTTGAAAAAGATTCGCAAATTCGCAAATGTAACAAGTAGACCAAGCAAGTAGTGGTACACGAAACACACACGCAAATAGATAAGTGGGATTGTGCAAACCAAAAGTGAGCCAAAATGTGGAAACCACGAGAATGCTCTTGTTGCACAATACTAGAGAGACGCTAGCACGATTGCACAAAAGGCGGATACGCGAACTTGTGCACAACCTATTAGGCAAAAATGCAACGATCTCTATCCCAAGTATGCTATATGTATGATATTTCGGTGCTATGATCCAAGATGATCGGATATGACAATCTTAATGTTGTATGATGCTATGGTTCTTGCTTATAAGCTCATTGCTTATCTTTCCTCTTTGCTTAAAAGCTTGGATGGCTCTTTCACTTTTGAGCTCTTTTCTTATGCAAACTTCACGAACCAAGATAGCAATTGTGTATGCTATGACAACATTGTGACACACAAGTTGATCTCAAGATATGCACCACTATGGTATGCTATGTATGCTATGGAGTATGATCACTAAGGTGCACAAGTCATGTTGCCGGCAATACTCTATGGCTAGTCTCGATGGGTAAGTAACGCAAAAGTAAGGCTATGTGGTTATCAATGCAATTAAGTAGAGATGACAAAGATGTCGCCGAGGTTACCGGCCCTGACGATGATGAGTCCTTGGCGAAGATGAGCGGTGGTGATGTTGACGCCGAACCGCACCTATATAGTCAAACACAATAGGACACGGGAACCACAACTCAAATTCTCAAAGACCAAAAGCGAAAATGTGGTAGCGGAAAGTGGAGGTGGTATAGCGGATGATGTGGTTTAAGCCCTAGGCAAAGATGCCGATGTTCGGAAAATTTGATGGTGTCAAAAGGTGGTGAAACCAAGGTGAGGACTTCGGCACGCCGATAGCTTCAAACGAGCCAAAGAACACTCAAATCGGAGTTCGGAGTGAAAAGTTATGATGAAAATGGTGAAAGTCGGAAGGCTGAAACTGGCCCGGCGGTAGTACTGGGGAGGGCGGTAGTACCGCTCAGAAGCGGTAGTACCGCTTGGAACGGGCGGTAGTACCGCTCGTGGTCGGGATTTTTCAACTATTTAGGCCGAACGGGGCTGGCGGTAGTGCGTACTCAGCGGTAGTACCGCTTAGGAGGGCGGTAGTACCGCTCTAAGCGGTAGTACCGCTTAGAGGGCGGTAGTACCGCTCGTGTCGGGATTTCCCGAATGTTCGAACGGTTATGCCGATTTTGGGGCGGAAATGGGTGAATTCGGGTCAAAATTCGATGGATTTTGTGGATGGAAAGAGGTGAAACTTGGGGAGATGCTAGATCGACTCGAAACCAAGCAAATCCACGGATCAAAATCAACAAAATTTCATCACACTAACAAATCACAAAAAAAATTTGGGGCTATTTTTGTGGGGAATTTTCGGAATTAGGACAAAAACAACAAAATCAAGCTAGAAAAAGAGGGGTAGGGGCTCCAATAACGTGATCAACGTGGCTCATGATACCATGATGATGTAGGGCGGAACCCTAGGTTGACGATCTTTCACGCTTGGAGAGAATCCCTACGAGGAACACGAAGAACGAGCGGAAGAACACGAGGGAAAACACGGGAGAACGAGAGAGATCACTCAACCGACAAGAAAACGATCACACAAGTGCTAGATTATCAAACACATAGAGTGGCACAAGATTCAAGGACAACAAAGGGTAGGATACAAGGGTAGCCGTTCTTCTCCGCGAGGAGGTCTTGATGGGGTCCACCCTAGGAGGGGTCTTGAATCCGCTTGGGGGATCTTCTCAGAGAGGTCCTGTTCTCGAAGGAGAAGTAGCCAAGTGGATGAGCAAAGGCTCTCACATCAAATATGAGCAAATCCAAAGCTAACCCTAGAAAGGATGAGGGGAAGGTCTATTTATAGTCTAGGACCTCCAAGGGGTAAGTTGGGGGCGAAAAGAGTACATGGGCCTCGGCCCGAAACGCTGCACGCAGGCAGGGCGGTAGTACCGTTGCTTCATGGCGGTAGTACCGCTTTCACTGGTAGTACCGCTTGGTGGGCGGTAGTACCGCTCTGACGCCGTTCGATTCCGGGTGTGTGTCGGGTTTTGAGGTTGTAGGCAGGATGGAGAGCGGGAGTACAGGTTGGCTCGGCTCTGCGGTAGTACCGCTTGACTTGAGCGGTAGTACCGCTCCCTCTGGACTCTGCAACTCCTCCTCTTGTTCTTGGTGTCCATCTTGGGCTGCAGCTTCTCCTAGGTTGGTTCCTTGGTACCTAAGCATGCACAACATTCCAGATTGAGGTAGTAGCCATGTCTCGAGAGGGTCATATGATATTTCACTAAGGAGAGAAGTCACCTCGGTCTCGAGAGCTCGAGCTCGTGCTCTAGTCATGGGTCCTCTTGGCTCTTGATGAGACGGTTGTGGATGCATGGGGATGATCGTGGGATGCTCCGCATCAATATCCTAACAGAGCAAAAGTCAAGCTGGAAGGTCAAGATGGAAGCTAATCAGAAATCAACTTACAATCCCACTTACTCGTACATTGGATTGGAGAGTAGAGCTGGCATCATAGGCGGCCTTGCTGGTGTCATACATCACCTTCAGTCGGTCCATCATTAGACCTGCCTGGATCATGGCCTCCTTAGCAGCTCCTACTTGGTCCTCTGGGACGTGATGAGTAACAAACATAGGAGATGTTGGAACAGATGACGTGGCCGGTGCAGCTGAAGCTTGGAATTGCGCAGTCGGAGCAGGAGCCTGGGCAGTCGACGGTGAGGGTTGGCCAGTCGATAGAGGGACATCAAAAGAGACTGAAGCCCATACTGGATCATCAAGTTGTTCAGATGCTGAGCAAGGCGTTCTGGCGCTAGGCAATATCTTGTTCAAGGTTTTGACTCTCCTCCCGGTGTTCTTTGGAGGCACATCCTCATCATCATCATCAGGAAGCTGAATAACATTTGTTGGTGCTGCAAACACTCGGCAGTAAAAAGTGTCAATCGATCAGAGATGCAATTGACAGAGCATAAATGCAGCTATAGAACCATACCTGCTCAAGAGGTGGCCGCTTCCGTAGTGTCCGCATCATTACGCTCCTCGTCGATGTCCTTGGATGTTGCAGAAGTAGCAGCACAGAAAAACTCCAAAATTCCCAGTCGGTCAAATAAGAGAACGAGTCGACAATGATACAGAAGATGAAGAAAAGAAACGAAACAATTACGTAGAAGCTACAGGGACGACCACCTTGATCTTGGACAGGTCCTTCCGGGGCTTTGGTGGGACAACTTTGGGCTGCTTCGCGGCCTTCTCCGACGGCTCTGGAGTCGAGGTCCGTGTGCGCTTCAGAACTTTCACACTCGGCGGAACTGCTTTACCGCGCCCACCTACAAGATCCTGCAACTGCTTGGAGCGTCGTTCAGAACGGGGCGTCGAGTCGACCTCCTCGCTGTCCTCTTCACTGTCGTCTGTATACTGGAAATCACCGCTTTGGCTATCACTATCAATTCCTTCTTGATACTGCTCTCTATTCGGCATCGAGTACAGCTTGATGAAAACCTACAAGACACAAGTTACGGATATCAGTCGGATTCAAGAGCAAGTGCAGATCGAGAGGAAAAGAATAGAACACTTAGTAAATTGAGCCTGACGTTGTCTAGAGCATTGTTGGCGTCGAATGGCAGAATCCTCCTGGACCCCCTGGGGTTATCTTTCTTGCCCGTGATGCTCCTAAACCATTGGGCCCCCGTTTCCTCGTCAACCTCCTCCGGGTGGGTTCGAGCGGTGTTTGCTAGACCCGAGTACATCCACATTGGGTGGTCTTGAGCCTGCAAGGGCTGGATCGTCGACTGAGGAACACCTCCAACAAGTCCATGCCCGTCACTCCACCTTGCACCAATGTGACGACCGCGTCGACTAACATTCGCGCCTTCCCCTTCTCCTCGTTCGCTACGGCTAGTTTACGAGGGGTGCGGAGTTTCTCCATAGAGAAAGGAGGGAGACCGGTCGACTGACCAGGAGTCGGAACATCTTTGCAGTAGAACCAAGTCGACTGCCATCCCCTTACTGACTCGAGAAAAGTCATAGGAGGAAAAGTACCTCTAACCCTTATTTGGATCCCTAAACCCCCGCACATCTGGATCACGTGCGTCTTTTCATCGTCTGGATTGGCTTTCTTTACCGACTGGGATCGACAAGTGAAAATGTGTTTGAACAAGCCCCAGTGCGGTTGGCAACCAAGGAAGTTCTCACACATGGAGACAAATGCAGCAAGGTACGAGATTGTGTTGGGGGGAAAGTGATGAATCTAGGCCCCAAAGAAATTTAGAAAACCCGAGAAAAACGAATGCGGAGGTAGAGAATAACCCCGCCCCGATTGACGTGGGTGGTGAGGAGAACACACTCACCCTCGCGCGGTGAGGCTCAGATTCCTTCCCCGACAGCCTCCAGGACCCGTGAGCAATCAAGCCGTCGTTGGCAAGATTCTCCAAATCCTACTTCAAGACGTTGGAGCGGATCTAGTCTCCCTGGATCCAACCAGACAGCAGACCGGACTGCGACGATGACCCCCTCGCCGTCTTCTTGCCATTCGCCACCACCGTTGCCTTCTTTGCCCCCTCCAGGGCCGCGGTCTTATCCTTCACCATGGCGGCGGAGTGTGAGCGGGCCGGGCGGAAGAGTCGAGGGCAGAGGAGGGCGCGGTGGAGAAGCAGAGAAGAAAGGGATCGAATGAGGAACGATGTGCATTGCATCGGCCACGACACTCTTTATGGGGCTGAATCCGAGTGGCGGACCTGTGGGCCCGAGCAATCTTATCACATCCCGCAACAGGCGCTCGCCCGATACGTGGCGAAAAAGGCGGCGCAGAGATCGAGGCATCCCTGTATACTCGCTACGTTTACTGCGGCACGCTCCGTCCCGCGCTTTTCTCCAAATTTCCGAATCCCGTAAGATACGAGAACCGCGGAGCAATCAATTGCATCAAAGACTTCACACCCAAAGTCACTCGAAGATTACCAGCATAATTCACACGGCAGCCTCATAATCGATCAAGGTGACTGATGCAGGGTCAAAGTTCCAGTATGATCTCTAAACCTCGATGAAATGCCCCCGAAGCATAGAATCGAGTCAGAACCAACTTCAACCCTTCCTCACTCGGACCTCAATCCATTCAGGGGCTAATGACGATGACATGTACCTAGGGTAGGGTCATAGGCCTTACCTATATGCCCTACCCAAGGACACTGCCCTAGGATCAAAGACATTCAAAGTCCAACAGAAGATACCGACTAAAATCACCTTGGAGTGCAATCCACTCGACTAGCTATTCCACTCGGATACCCCAATTCTACTCGACCAAGATAATGTCATTCGACCATACTGGAGAATCACTCGGAGCACAGAAGACCTACAGTCACCCCAGTATGGCAACGGTCAGGCGTTCACTCCGTAGTCTTAAAGATCACTAATAGTCATTTATAGCAGGCGTTACCAGTAACGCTCCTGCCTTAACTTACATTGAACCATGTGTAAGTGAGGGCTGGAGGGGCCTGGCGCACTCTATATAAGTCACCCCCTCCTCTGGCACAAGGGTTCGCACCCCCTGTAACTCACACGCATATTCCAGTCGACAATCCTCCGGGCACCAAGACGTAGGGTTGTTACCTCCTCCGAGAGGGGCCTGAACTCGTAAACTTGCGTGTACAATCTCACCATAGCTAGGACCTTGCCTCCTCCTACGTACCCCCTATTCTTACTATCAGACTTAGTACCATGACACTTCACTCCCTCACCCTTGAGCATGATGCCATATCTTGGAATCTTGAACTAAGTGGCGCATTTTTGACCAAGTCCATGTACCACACGCTTTTGGCCACTCCTAATCCATCGGAACTGACTCTCCTATGAGAGATTAAGATGTTGATGAAGATTCACATCTTCCTTTGGCAATGGGTGCGCGGCCGCCTATCTTCGAGTACAGATATGTTGAAGCGGAATGGTCCTAGTGACGGGTTGTGCCCACTATGTGGAGGTCCGGAAGATTCCAACGACATATTCTTCCGATGCCCCGCAGCGATCTTCCTCTGGAGCTGTTTTCGGGATGTCGTGGGAGTGACCTGGTGCAATGATAATCTCCCAGACATGTCTAGAAGATCCTTGGCTTTCCATGCAGGGTTCGCCCATCCCTTTGGGTGGCGATGGGCACCCTCGCGTGGACTTTATGGAATGTGCACAATAAACTAGTGATTGAGCATGTGATTCTGTGTCGTGCAACTGATGCTATCTACAAAATGTGTGGCTTCTTACAACTCTAGAGACCGCTTAGCAAGCGGCGTGATCGGGACAACATTGACATGAATCATGATCATTACGGGACTTCGCTCCATTGCCGGATCCATTGCCTCACCGACCCCTCCGCATCGCCCGAGCCGAATTAGCTAGTAGACTTTTTTATTTGCAGGGGTTTGTTGTCTTGTGCGCCCAACTGAACTTATTTTGTACCTTGCTACACTCTTTGCCTTCATTTGAACCTTGAACCATTGATGTTGTCCGATGTTGGTGTGGTTGCTTTATAATATAAAGTGGAGAAAAACCCTTTTTCGCTGATGCTTATAGAAGTAGAATATGCGCGTATGAGTTTTATAGAAATGAGTGTATGTGCGTTTGTGTCTGTTACTGTGTTAAAAAAATAACCAAAAATGACGTGCTAGATATGGCCATGCTGGTAACGATGGTGGGTTGCTACATGTTACATAATGTGTTAGCTAATCAAGTTAGATCATACACGTACGCACGTGCATATATATTTTCGTCAATACCGATGCAAGTTGGCGCGCGACCCATGCGGTACACCTAGCAAGATATGCATGATCGGTGGATCAGGACAGGGATAGTGCATGAGAACGGTCGTATTCGACTAGCAATTGCATATCGATTGATAATTGATACTCATGGATGGCTCTGTTTCGTCCTCTTCTATGAGTGCCTAAGAGCATGTCTAACACGTCCTGTAACCGCGCGTTCCACAAAACACGTATAAGGGCTCCTGTAAATTGGTTTTACAGTATGACGAGCAATCCGACCGAGTAGATCCCGTAAACATATCTTAGAAATATTTTACGCAACGCGTTTACATGGTTTATTTGGCCAGAATGCTCGCCGCACCATAATTTTTTCATAAAACATCAAACAAATTCCACATTTCAGAATAATGTCAACCGAACGAAATCTAAAATAAATTCAACATGCGAATATATAAATGGTCATCCTCCGGCTGGTCGACCGTTGATTCGTGCCGCTTTTTCTTCGGCCCCGCCTCAAATTTGTCGATGAGATGCAAAAACACTATGTTTTAATCATCGTCGTCAAGGATCAAATCTTCTATGTACGAATTGCTGGACGAAAATGAAGAGGAGGAACTCCAATCCATCTACAATATGCACACTGCTACCTATGAGCTGCGTTGAGATTTCCTCAGAGAGGAGATGAGATGAACAATAGAGATAAGTATTTCTCCCAGTTAAGAACCAAGGTTATCAATCCAGTAGAAGAATCACACAAAGCCTTGTGAACAGCACCTACACACACAAAAGCAAATACTTGCACCCAACACAAACAAGAGGGTTGTCAATCCCCTTGATCGCTACTTGCAAGGATTAAATCTCGTAGTGGTAGATAGTAAAGTAAACTGCAAAACAAAATAAAATAAATAAAATTGCAACAAAGTATTTTAGTATTTTTATATATGATAAAAGTAGACCCGGGGCCATAGTTTTTACTAGAGGCTTCTCTCTCGAGCACATAGCATACTGTGGATGAACAAATTACTGTTGGGCAATTAATAGAAAAATGCATAGTATGACGATATTCAAGGCAATGATCATGTATATAGATATCACGTCTGAGTCAAGTAGACCGACTCCTTCTTGCATTTACTACTGTTACTCCACTAATCGACCGCTATCCAGCATTGCATCTATGGTATTAACTATAAAACAGAGTAACACCTCACTACAAAAAAATACACTTCCGTGATGATACGTGTTTGTCATAGTAGGTCACCTTTTCTGTCATGTATGTACATCCATGACGATTTTATGACAGAATCAAGATAGTCATACCTGTGCTGTCTTAGAAGTGTTCCATGACAATAGCAAAATTATCATCACGGAAGTGTTCACTTCCATGACGATAAATGACGTGTCATGGAAGTGCTTCCTTCAAGGGTAACCGACACGTGGCATCCACCATAATAGGTCGCCGTTAAGCTGTCGGGTCCGGTTTTGGATCCGATAACCCGTTAACAGCTCAGACCAATGGGGATTTTCCACGTGTAAAATTCTCATTGGCCAAAGGAAACACGTGTCAGCTCGTCATTGGGTCAGATAGGCGCCTATGATATGTCGACACGTGCGACAGCCCACCACTGGCCCATTTAGCTTACAAAGGCCGGCCCGTTTGACTTGGTCAAAAGTTAGCGGGTCGGCCCATGAAAAGCCTGTTAATGGTCTGTTCGCAAATAGCCCATTTTACGGCTCGGTAACTCATGGCCCATTAGGGCCTTCCCGAAATCGGCCCAACAGCATCATGTGGGCCGTCGAATATAACACCAGCACATTTCACTTTCGGCCCATATGAGGCCTTTCGTATCTTTAGGCCCTTTAGTGGCCCACGGTGACTCTAGCCCATTATGAACAGTAAATTTCTTTCTACCCATTTACGACCCATGATTCACATGGGCCGTTTCCAGCCCATGTTAGCTTTCGGCCTATTGACGGCCCATACGTTCTTGGGCTCCTTTCCGACCCTCGATTACTTCTGAACCGTTACTGGCCTGTTCCCGTGGCTAGAATCGGCCCGTTTGTGGCCTATTAACCCGTTGCACCGTTTCCAGCCCGTCCTATATTCTGGCCCATTGACGACCCGTTATGCTTGTGACATAATTAAGCCTTTGCTGTCTTCCGGCCTGTTAACGGCCCATTACCATGCTAGCCCGATACCAATTACACCCGTTTATGGCCCATGTGGACCCATTTATCCGATGGCCTGAGGCCCAGCGATTCTACGACCCGTTGGAGACCCATTTATCCGACGGCCCGTAGGAGGTCCATGGATCCTACGGCCTGTAGCAGGCTCAAGGTTACCACGGTCCGTATATGGCCCATGGTTGTTGCGGCCACTAGCAAACCAAGGAAAAAGAAGACTAGGAAATAAATAAGCCCGGAACTAATGCTAGGCTATTAAGGCGATTGCACATATTACATCCACCGGGCATCAAACTTCGCCACCGGTGCAAATATAGGGAACACCCTACACTATACAAAAATGGCTTCCTGTTTACTTCAGCCGGTGGCTGCACGTTAAGAACAAATTTTGTATCGCAACAAAACAAATTACAACCATAAAAAAAGGATGGTTGGCATAAAAGTTAACAGTCTGGCAGATAAATGCACAACTAGAAATTCAGAAGCTCAGTTCATTTGACCTGACTGTTACGTTTTCATGTTGTATTGTCCGATGTAGCACCATAACCTTAGCCTTCATTTCTCCTAGGCTCCTGAACAACATAGCAAATGTTTGATAGTCTGGTTTCAAAAACATGCATATCTTGACGACATCAAACAATGGATGTCCTTGTTTCACAAAGGGTCTCTGTTAGGGAATGGACTTGTGTCTAGAGTGCAGATATAACATTGTTTTGAGCTTGTATATCTTGATCATGAGGCAGTTCGGATGAGATTGCCTTAACAACCAACCCAGTATTACGCAGGAACGTGCTTTTGGCACAGTTAGTGGACAGGTACTGACCCACTGCAGCAAGAGGTGACATTGCGGTTATAGTTCCTCGTCACCTTCAGAAGGTGGCGATTCCACCATTTTTTCCATAGCTTGCTGAAAAGTTGAGTTTTTACATTAGTAGTAACAAAACAGAAGATATTAAGGAGGCAGCAAAACCAAACAAAATAGCTTTGGTCTATATACAGAACTTATTCTGGTGAACCCGTGTAAAATATTAGTTGTATTTTACTGCAAAGTACATAATAAAACCAGGTTCCAAACATATGACCATGTACCATGGCTAATGTATCGTCTAGTTCTTCACATTGTATTGACAACTAAGGATAAAGAGACAAAGTTTATAATACGGAAAGCATAGTATGACATCATTCATATCACAAAACAACTGAGAACAGACAAACAGGAAATTGTAACATTGTGTGGGCAAGTCCAGCACATAACTAGATTACAGATCAAGATCAAAGGAACATCACTCCTCTCTTTTCAACCTTGTAAGGTGCAATGATATGCTAAGACAATTGCGTATAAAATTGAAAAGAGTAATAGACATTGGCTGCAAACCATGCAGTTCAATGCACGAGTTAGAGTAAGTAGTAGTTAAAAGGCATGAGGATTAAGGAGTTACAACAACGGCTTTGACTGGTGTAGTCATGCCCTTCGTCTTGCTGGTGTGACAGTCCTTGAAGATTTCCACATCATTTGGTTCAGGTACTTTTTGGTCCTTGCGGGCTTTCCTCTACATTTGGAACAAGTCAATATAGATATGATAATATGGCACAACGAAAAGAGTGAAACATCAGCTAATTACAAGAGCCTCGCAGTGTGCAATATAGCTACGAGATCCTGTCGTCTGTTGGAATTTCACTTCCGTACGGTTGGCCTTGTTCATTGAATAGTTCACCTACAAGAAGATAGATTTGTGAGGCACATGCGTAAATATGAGTTCAACATGTGATCTGATCACATAGATATAACGTACCTGATACTTTGGATCAGACCAGTGTTTATCGAGGCCTCTCCAATCTTCATCTGATATATTTTCGACTGTAAATGTTTGGGCAAGTTCACTGTTAGCCTTGCCTTCAAAGTGAGTTTTCCTCAAGTTATACCGATACTGTCGCAGAGCAGACTTGAAAACATGGGTGCAAGCTTGTCTGGTTGTATCGTCTTGGCTATCCAACTTGAACCTCATATGTTGAAAATTATGGGAGTCTCATTATCGGCAACCTAGAAAGTATGGGACAGAGCAATGCGATATTACTAGTTTCCATACATAACCATACTTATAGATAAATGGTCGAGGAAGGTGTTGAACTGGATTTCGTCTTTTTCATTCTTATACTGAATCCATGTTGGGAGGATACGTGCATGACAACTAACGGCAACCGCCACGTTTGATACTAACTTGGCTGACTATGTAGCATCACGTGGCCTTTTTAAACCTGCCTCAAAACGGATATCCATTCTTCCTCCTCTAGATTTAGTTAACCTATCGAGCATTATCCCTGATGTTTGTTTCCTCTTGCGCCTAGGTGCTAGTCCAACAGCGAACATAGGAAGTGTTAGTGTACATCAAACTGTGAGACTACATATAAAGAAGCATGCAATTGTAACTTGACTCCAGCAACTACCTTCTTGCCATTGAAGCTCACAAGGTTCATCTGATCTTGCCAACTCGTCTTGTGTCAAGAGTGCTTCGGAAGTAGTGCCAGGTGGCAAGGGAGCTTGGGAACGTGCTGCTAGCTGAGTTGACAAACGAGTAACTCGTGCAGCTGGTGGTCCAGTGAAGGTGTTGCAACAACTAGGGCTCTCTCTGCTTGTTTGGTGGCAGCCATTAGTTTCTGTTTGGCTTGTTTTGCAGCTCGTGTAGCACGGGATACCACGTTTGTACAATTTTCCGCTGGACTTTGACCTTCTATTGCACAATCAGTACCAGCAGAATCTTCATGATTCTTCCGCTTCCATTTCCGTGTGTCCTTAGTACTAACACCATCCCCTGTCATTCTATGTTCCTTCCTCTTTCTCTGTGCCACGTTAAGTCAAGCCGACAAAAAAAGGAATAACAATTTAGTTCTTCAGAACAAATTGATGCGTGATACAGACGAACTAAACTTTGATGTTAGGCAACCACATGATAGGAGGATGTAATATGTATGAAAAATAGGACGACGTGAGATAATCAGAACTATGATGTGTAAACTAAGCAGAAGGCATTTCACTAAATTAGAAGCAATGTAATGGAAGGTAGACACCATTTGAAAGAAGCTACAAATATCGCTCTGCCAAGTTAACAATGTCTCGTCATAACTAGAGTTTAAACAAATGTGAATCATTACAAGAAATAAATCATATGCAAGATGCAAACAACATCACACTACCAAGTTAAAGGTATCTCGTCATTAGTGCCATTGCATATTCACAGCACTGCATATTCACAGCTTATGGTGTGTAAACTAAGTAGAAGGCATTTCAACAAATTAGAAGCAATGAAATCTAGACACCATATGTAAGACACAACGAATATCACTCTACCAAGTTAAAACAGTCTCGTCATTAGTGCCATTTCAAAAAATTAGTAGTACAAGCTAGAAAATAATGCGAGATGTAAACTCATTCGTGCATGATACTGACAATCACTACTTTGCTGTAAGGCGAACAGATGATACCAACACTACTGCAGGATGCTGCTAACGCGACACTACGATCAGAGACCCTTCAACGAAACTGTGTGCGATGCAATAATCGCAAATGGTGGTGTAAAAGAACCATCAAAAAAGGTGCAAAACAGTTGCGATGGCGGAGCCATCAAACACGGTTCAGATTTTAGTTGCGTGTGCGATGTAGGGCATACGGTTCAGTTCAATGAACTGTTTGCGATGAGGCGGCACAAAAGAAACGGGCAGCCAGGTGAAGGCGTGTGCGATATACAGCATATGGTTCACTCGGATGAACTGTTTGTGATGAGGAGGAACAATAGAAACGGGCAGCTTGATAAAGGTGTGTGCGATTGAGGGCATACGCTTCAAAAGGATTAATTGTTTGCATTTAGGCAACAGAACAGAATCGGTCAGCCAGATCAAAGTGTCTGCGATTGATGGCATACACTTCACACGGATGAACTGTTTGCGATTAGCCACAACAAACTGAAACAGTTAGATAGATCAACATGTGTGTGCGCTAAACGGGCACACACATTCTAATTAAAAGAAGCGTGCGCGATGGTAATAACGAGCGCGCACGATTGTTGGAGCAAGACGTGTGCTGACATTGTCTATTGCGGTGCACCCTATGGTGCAAATGCCACGTACGCGGCCGAGAAGGCGTACGTGCCCACGTTATGCCTTCTGGGAATAGTGCCGCTGTCGGTGTCAAAACCGGCGGATCTCGGGTAGGGGGTCCCGAACTGTGCGTCTAAGGCGGATGGTAACAGGAGGCGGGGGACACAATGTTTACCCAGGTTCGGGCCCTCTCGATGGAGGTAATACCCTACTTCCTGCTTGATTGATCTTGATGATATGACTGTTACAAGAGTTGATCTACCACGAGATCGTAGAGGCTAAACCCTAGAAGCTAGCATATGATTATGGTTGTTCTTGTCCTACGGACTAAACCCTCCGGTTTATATAGACACCGGAGGGGCTAGGGTTACACAGAGTCGGTTACAAGGGAGGAGATCTACATATCTGAATTGCCAAGCTTGCCTTCCACGCAAAGGAGAGTCCAACCCGGACATGGGACGAAGTCCTCAATCTTGTATGTTCATAGTCCAATAGTCCGGCCAGAGTATATAGTCCGGCTGTCCGAGGACCCCCTAATCCAGGACTCCCTCAGTAGCCCCTGAACCAGGCTTCAATGACGATGAGTCCGGCGCACAGATTGTCTTCGGCATTGCAAGGAGGGTTCTTCCTCCGAATACTCCATAGAAGATTTTGAACACAAGGACAGTGTCCGGCTCTGCAAAATAAATTCCACATACCACTGTAGAGAGTATAATATTTCGACAAATCTAATCTGCTGACAACTTTTCATAACGTGACATCACGCCATGGCCCGGTCATTATTCGAACCGTTTTTCCCAACCATCCTGCCACTGCACGTGTTGCGAGGCGGTTTTCTCGGCACGTCTTGTCGAAGCAGAGATCGTGTTCCCCTTATCACGGGATTCTCATCAATACGTGGTGTGGGTAACCCAATCGTGCCTGCTGGTATGACTCCTCGATTTTGGGCAAGTTCCCAACGGCCACGCAGAGGACGCTTGATATTCACCCTCTTTATAAAGGGGCCAAGGCCTGTCCTTTTCTTCTCGCGCTCAATCGAATCCTTCCCTTCCCCCACCTCGAATTCCAACACCCAAGGCTCAGGCTAAGCGCTTCGGACCTTCAATCATGTCGAGATCCAACCTTCAAGGCCGGTGGATGGCCTCATCTGTCACAGAGGAGGACATCAAGAAGCTAAGAGAAGCTGTGTATCCGAGCGAAATCGCGACAGCTGCCTGCTCAAGGGCAGGTCATCCCCACTCCCGAACCCAACAAGAGTGTCGTATTTGTTTCCCACTTCCTCCGAGGGCTGGGCTTCGGTCTTGATCCCTTTGTTAGAGGGCTTATGTTCTATTACGGGCTTGATTTCCATGATCTGGCTCCGGATTCCATCCTTCACATCTCGTCGTTCATGGTCGTGTGAGGGGCCTTCCTCTGCATCACCCCACACTTCGGCTTATGGCTCAAGACCTTCAATGTGAAGCCAAAGATGATCGATGGGCGACACACAGAATGCGGAGGTGCCATAATAAGCAAAGGCGCCGATGCTCCATGGCCAAAGGGTTCCTTCCCGGAGATGTCCGACTTATGGCAGCGGGAGTGGTTTTACATCACAGCTCCCCGAAGTACTAAGTGGGTAGCTGCCCCCGCCTTCCGTTTAGGCCCCCCGCCGCAACTAGCATCATGGGCCAACAAGGGGCTGGACTGGGGGCCAGTTAATGATGTGCCGACATTGCAGAGTCGCATCTGAGATCTCCTCAAGAGAGGTGTTAGCCATGTCAAGGTAATGCAAGTCATGCTAGTTCGTCGGGTCCTGCCATGTCAACATCGACCTCTCCGTATGTGGGAGTTCAATCCGGAAGGACCGCGAACTATTCAACAATTCTTCGGTGTGACGCTTGAAGGGATGTACGGTTTGTTCTTCGGATCACGAATAGAGTGTCCGGACACCACCGAGGATGCGGGTCTAAACTGCAATCGTCCAGATACCCACGTAAGTAATTCTGCAGCCGAACACACTGTCCTTTCATTTGTCCTAACATTATTCTGAAAAAATTGCTCTGACCAGGACTGGATAAAAAAGGCAAAGATCATCAGGTGTTTAGACCCCCTTCCCGAAGGCTCACTGGATCCTGTAATAGCCAGGATGCTTGAGCATGCACCTTATCAAGTGCCATCAGAGGAAGATAAAGGGAGGGATAAAGAAGCCGAAAGCGGGCCTCATGCATTACTCATCCAAACCGGGGGAATTAGTGTCTCCGCGAAGGAGGATAACCGGGGAGAAGAATCTAAAATTCCCTTTCCCCAAGGAAGGAAGAGGACCGCCTCTGAAGACTTGGAAACGAGGGTTTCCAAACGAGGGAAGAAACCTTCGCCAGGGGGCCCTGCCCCGGAGGGCATCCTTACCGCACAGTGCCCGCAAGGGGATCAGCCCTCCACCGAGCTGTAAGTGAACAAGAGTACTTTTGGCAAATATATCCTGCTTCATCTCCGAGGAAAATAACCGAGACGTATGTCTTGCAGTTCGGATCGTAGCCCTTCTCGACGGAGTTCGTCTTCGGGGGATCTTCCTCCGGAGATGATAGAGAGTGAAACGCCTCCCCCTATCTCTCCGCCTCATGAGGCGGACGACCCTGAGGAGTCGTCACGGAGGATTTCTCCTGATCCGCCAAGGTCAGAAGGTAACCCTTCGGCCACCCGAAGTCCGGAGTATCCAACTCCTAAGGAGAGCAACAGAAAGAGTCCGGGACTGTCCGGTGCATGACCGGACGCACTGATGGGTCTTCTGGAGCAAGCGGCTATCTCAGAGGCGCATCGTACTTTAATGGGTACGGTGGTTGAAAGGATTTCATCCGCCAAAAGTGGGTTGCATGAAGCTTTTAAGAGTCTGCTAAAAGGCTTTGAGGTACGGAAAGTAAAATATATATATATATTTTACGGTACCGCACACGCTAGGTGTGCCCTATACAGATAGTAGCCCCTGAGATTATGGTTGCTGTCCAAAGGCGGCAAACAGAGGATCATAGTCCCAGGTAATGATCATGCTGCTTTCATGTGCAGGCGGCTGAGGGTCCGGTGGCTGGCCGGACTGGTGAGTTTGCCGAACTGAAGCAGCAACTTGATGCGGTAGATGCCGACATCGTGCTTGTAAACAAGCAGCTTGATGAGACACATGTTATGTATTCTCCAGTGGTCAACAGATATTAAGAGGAGCATGATGCTAGTATCTGTCATATGCTGTGATTGCAGATGGAGCTGCCACCGTGGAGACCCTTCGGGCAGAGCTTGCCCGAGCCAAGGAACAAGCCAGGAGAAGTGATGCGGCCGCCCTAAAGGTGGCCGAAGAGTTAAGAGCCATACAGGCTGCTCATCGCCTGAGCGAAGATAAAATAGCCAAGATGGTTGTTGAGCTGAAGAATGCCGCCGACCAGTATGAGCTTCTTGAAAAGGAAAGCCAAGCGAATGCAGCGGACCTGAAGAAAGTCATGGTAGCAGCCCAGGAAACCCGCTCTAAAATCAGAGCGGTGAAGGAGGAGCTTCATCAAGCTGGAGATATCACGGCTGGGAAGCCCTTTTTGTTGCGGACGAAGTTTGGAGATCCGAAGTATGCCCCTCTGGATCAATTATGGAGTGCTGCAGATGCGTACATGGACTTGGCAGCGAGTGCTGCTGATGCGACTGGGTTTTTCAAAGATCAAAAAGATCACGAAGTGGAAAAGTTGTTCTGGTCGCAGTTCAGTGCTCCAACACGTCCACTGTTGTTAAATGAACAAATGGCCGAGTGGGCTGAACTCCATAGATTGTTCGGACTTGCCATGAAGTCTGTCGTGGATCATCTTTGGCCGGAAGGACCAAGGCCAAATAGTTATTTTGGTTTAGTGCAGCGATTCCTTTGTGCTGTGCCGCATATCGATGCTGTAAAGAGGTCGGCGTGCCTAGAGGGTGCGCGGATGGCTCTTGCCCGTGTTAAGACATATTGGGCAGAGATGGAGGCCACCGCTGTTGCAACCCAGGATCCGGCCATATGCCATGTCTCGGCCGAGCACTATTTTGAAGAAGTCCTAGAAGGTGCTCGTTTAATAGAGGCTCAGTGCTCAAAGAGTATCATGTTCGAGTGACATGTATCCCGATTGTAAAAACAATGCTATTTGCATTATATGGGCTATGTTTATACTTTTGCCTGAAAGTATTATGGTGCCTCCTGTGCGGCCGTTTATGTATGTATATAACCTGAAAGCTTGCAGTCGTCGGCTTCAGCCCCCACGCATATAATGCGGGGGTGTTCGGTAAAGCACGTATTCACACTTGATCCAACGTCTTGGTCCATTAAGGAGGTGATAGCGCGGCGAACAAGGCAATTAGACTATATTGCTTTAACACTTTCACTTAGCCATAGGAGTTTGACAGTGGGGCTACTATATAGCCCTTGGTACTTCCGCGCTTATCCGAATACGGTAAGCGTACATACATGACCGGGAAACCGGTCCTTCGTTAATGCGGAGGAATCGCGAAGATTCCGCTGAGTCCTCGAGTGGTTGACCAGTCTCGCGCTTTATCATGATCAGGTTTTTCGGCTTTCTCTCGAGGTGCTCATCCAGATGAACTAGGGCACAATCGCAGTAGTTCTCCCGGTGCCACCTTAGCCGATAGAGCGGAACATAAGGTAGCAAAACACGGGAGCCGGGCAAACCCAACTATTGACCAAAGACATGATTCAGAGCTGATGCATATAAGGCAAAACTCACGACACCAAACACTCCCTAAGGTATTCGGACTTTACAACATATACCGGGCTGAGTAACGCCCTTGATGATGAACCCTGAATTTCTAGGTACGTGCATTATTCTGACGTGGCGAAATGCCAATAACGCCAGCATCCTTCTCGGTTGTGTTGAGTATCCGGAGGGTGTGAAGCAACAAGAGACTGTAAGAAAGGTTTACACAGGGTCTTAATCTAAAAAGAAACCTTTGAGCGGGGCCTCACTGCGACGCTGCGCTGTGTCTCCGTTGTGCCGTATCCTAGAAGGGTGTAGCACGATTATCATCTATAAAAGAGAAAAACCCAGGTGAAAGTCTTCGTGCGAAAAATTGGTTATTCTTAGTAAACCATTAAAATTCAATCTAAATAAGGTCAAGCCGAACTGTAGCCCTTTTTACATGCGGGAAACCCCTAGCATCACCTATGGGGGTATATCCCTCGGCCCAATCTCAGGTTTATCTGAGCTGTTATAGCTAGGGGTGCGCCGGACTCGTCTAGTCGTGTCCGCGGTCTTGACGACCAATCATTTATTCTGGTTGGAGAGGCCGTTTAGTGTTCGGCTGCTAAAGCCACCGCACGTTCTTCCGCACGTAAGGAACGCTCTGTGTTCCCGCTAACTATGATGATGCCATGTGGACCGGGCATCTTAAGCTTAAGATAAGCGTAATGCGGTACTGCATTAAAACGAGCGAAGGCCGTTCTTCCGAGCAGTTCTTGATAGCCGCTTCGGAATGGAGCGATGTCGAAGGTTAACTTTTCACTTACCAGAGAGCCCGTGCAGCGGGCCTCTGGGCCTGGTATTACTCCTTTAAAGGTAGTATTGCTTTGGCTGATTCTTGTCGGGTCTATACCCATTTTGCAGACTGTGTCCTGATATATCAGATTAAGACTACTGCCGCCGTCCATAAGGACTCGAGTGAGATGGTATCCGTCAATTATTGGGACTAGCACCAAGGCAGCCGATCCTCCATGCCGGATACTAGTCGGGTGATCCCTGCGATCAAAAGTGATCGGGCAGGCCGACCAAGGGTTGAACTTGGGGGTGATGGGTTCTACGGCGCATATGTCTCGGAGTGCGCATTTGCTCCTCCTTTTTTTTACGTGAATCATGTTCACTGTTTTGACCTCTGGTGGGAATTTTTCTGTCCCCCAGTGTTTTGCTGGCGAGGCTCATCCTCGTCTTCACTTGGTATCTCCCTCCCCTTGTGTTCGGTGTTTAGCTTGTCGGCCTACTTGAAGACCCAGCATTCTCTGTTGGTGTGATTTGCAGGTTTTTCGAAGGTGCCATGAATCTGACATAATCTGTCTAGAATCTTGTTTAGGCTGGACGGTCCATCTCTGCTGCCTTTGAATGGCTTTTTCCATTGACCGGGTCGAGAGCTCTCGAATCCGCGCCATACCGCCGTGTTGTCTGGGCTGTCTTCATTGTTTCGACGCTTGCTTTTATTGCGCAGTGGTTTTCCATTGCCATCCCTAACTTCGGATGTGCCTGGGTCGCTGGTGCCGCTACTGGCCAGCCAACTATCTTCACCCGCGCAAAAGCGTGTCATAAGGCTTGTTAGGGCTGCCATTGTCCTCGGTTTTTCTTGGCCGAGGTGTCTGGAGAGCCATTCGTCCCGGATGCTGTGTTTGAAAGCCGCTAAGGCTTCGGCGTCCGGGCAGTCGACAATTTGAATCTTCTTAGTGAGGAATCTGTTCCAAAGCTTTCAGGCTGACTCTCCGGGTTGTTGAATTATATGACTTAAATCGTCTGCATCCGAAGGTCAGACATAGGTCCCTTGAAAATTAGCCCTAAAAGCATCCTCAAGCTCTTCGCAACTTCCAATTGAGTTTTCGGGCAGGCTCTTCAGCCAGTGTCGAGCTGGTCCTTTTAACTTGAGGGGCAAGTATTTGATGCGTGGAGGTCATCTCCTCGAGCCATGTGGATATGAAGGATAAAGTCCTCAATCCAGAACGCAGGATCTGTCGTTTCGTCATATGCCTCTATGTTCACGGGTTTGAATCCTTCTGGAAATTCGTGATCCAGCACCTCATCGGTGAAGCATAGGGGGTGCGCGGCACCCCTGTATTTGGATGTGTCATGGCATTCTGATGGTTGAAGTGTTCGGTTTTGATTCCGAGCTGTTATTCGGTCAGTGTAGCCGTTTGGTCGGCCATGATTCTGTGCCAGAGCGCGCTTCCTAGATCCGTAGATGGACCTGGTCATACCGGCTTTTTGGTGCAAGTCCTCACATAAATTGTGTGCTGACTTATGTGCGGCTGTCGGATTTCGGGTTCCGGCAAACCCTTGAGGTTCGAACACTGGGGTGCGCACGGAGATCTTTCTCCTACCAGCTCACGCGTGCATGGATTGCGAGGGATCTAAACTACCAACGATGAACAACACAGAGACACGAGGTTTATACTGGTTCGGGCCACTGTTGTGGTGTAATACCCTACTCCAGTGTGTGGTGTGGTGGATTGCCTCTGGGGCTGATGAAGAACAGTACAAAGGGAGAACAGCCTCGTGAGGGGCTGTTCTTGAGCTGGTGCGATGATCTGCTTGGGTGAGTCCAGTCGCCTCTCTCTCTCTCTCTCTAGGGGGTTCGACCTGTCTCTGGTCCGTCCTCTCTCTTTGTGGTGGCTAGTCCTATTTATAGAGGGAGGCCCTGGGCCTCTTCCCAAATAATGATCGGGAAGGGCGCCAACAGTTGGCCATTTTGAAGGGGAACATCTAGTACACTTATCCTGACTAAAGTTGGTCTTCGGCTGCCAAAGGCTCTGACGGTGACGCCTGCCCTGGCTCCACGATGACCTCCATCCTGCCGCTTCTGCTGGTCTTGGTCTTGTTGCAATCAAGGCGGTAACCTTTGCCCGATGCCTTGGCCTGTGCTTGCCTCCTTTGCACCAAGGGGAAATGAGGACACTGCTGGCTGGCGCCTGGCCTTGATCGTCATGGCTTGCGTCACAGGGCACCCTCACGAGGTACCCTGCCTTGATCTCTCCGCCTCCTTGCGAGCCTGCCTTACGAGGCTGCTCATGAGGGAGGCTCCTGTCGTCCGCCCCACGAGGCTTGGCCCCTCGCGAGGGTCTTGAGCTTGAGCTGATGAAGCCGGGCCACGTTGGGCCTCCACTTGAGCCACGCCGCAGGCCGCAGGCAGGCAAGTCTGGGGCCCCCGTTCCCAGAACACCGACAGTAGCCCCCGGGCCCAAGGCGCGCTCAGACTTGGCTTAGCAGAGAAGCGAAGGGGCAGGTGCGAAGCGCCGCGTGCCCCAACAGCCTGCGGCCTTGGGCGCCGCGTGCCGATTGGTTGGTCATGGGCGTCTCCACTTCCCCATGATGCCTCGGCAACCGCACGACTTGACAAGTCCCTACATGCAGAAATGGGTCATGATTACCTGCGATCGTGGAGGCCGACGGTTGGCCTCATCCGGCAATAAGTACGGAACAGCGCAGGCCATTCCAGTCCATCTCCTCTTGCTGCTCTTTCCTCTCCATGGCTCCGTCGAAGAGGTTCTCGGCCGCGGAGAAGGGAAAGGCCCGCCAGGTAGGGCCAGACTCTCCCCCGGCCAAGCGCGGTCGAGGCCGTCCTCGCAAGCATCCCGTGGCTCCCGCAGTGGCTTCTCGCGGCCGTGGAAGCGATCTTCTGCGTGGTGACAGGCGCCGGGCTGTCGATGGGGGGCGCGCTGCGACCGCACGGCCTCCTAGGCCGCACTTCCACTCGGCGGAGGTGCTGCCGGAGTTTGTCGTGTGGTCGGTGGAGCCAACCAGCACCTGGCTCCAGCTTCCCCGCTTCCTTTTAGGTGAACTTCCGGTCGGCGCCCCGGGCGGCCTCTGGCTTCAAGCGGATGGTTGTTGCAGCCGGGCCTCCTGGGCTTCGCTGGAGGTCTCCGCCGCCGGGAGTGTGGCCCTGAGCCGCGGTTGGCAAACTTTTGCCCGCGCGCGTGGCCTAAGCCGGCGGTGCACCTTGCACTTCAAGTTCGACGGTGATGCCACCCTCTACGTGAGGGTGTTTGGAGAAGACGGTCGCCGCGCCGGGTGCTGCCCTGAAGACGATGGCTGCGGCCGTGGACCCAGCCCCGGCGACGATCGGGATGAAGATGACAGCACGCAGTGGCCGGCGGCGCTCGGGGCTCGTCGAGCTTCGGTGGCTCTCCTTCGGACAGCAGTTCCTCCAGTGGTGGCCGCGACCATCCTCCGTGCCGTCGCGCCCGCCTGGAGGGAGGTAGCGGGTCAGCCCGCCGTCACGCCCCGGTGAAGCGCGAGAGGGAGTCTGCCTGAGCTCCGGAGGCAGGACGGGCCTTCGCCGTGAGTTGGTGCCGAGCGAGCCGTGCCTATTTTGTTCTTTTCCTTCTCCTGCGCAAAGAGACAGTAGTGTAGGGCCCCGTGGGGGCGTGCTTGAACTGTGGTTGTTAATTATCGTGTTGTTTCCGCTATTTCTATGCTATGCTTTTGTGCCGCACGCCCTCGCGTAGAAATTACTTAGCTCGGGGGGGGGGGGTTGCCGTGGTCTTTGCTTCCCGAGGCCGAGGCCTCGTCGAACGCTTCATGTCCTGCAAAGATTAGTCAGGAGGGGTAGCTTCCGGCCTCAGTTGTGGAGGCGACCGACCCAGGTCCTGCGTCGCGGTGCCCGTGGGGCACAGACTGGGAGGGGTGCTCCCGTAGTGGACCTAGCTAGGAAAGCCTCAAACGATGAGGGCAGAAAACACTCGCGAGGGTGCCCGCGCCGCTCCCTCGCGAGACTTGCGCGAGAGAAATCAAGGTAGGGGAGCAAAAAAGACAAAGAGTCACGAGCCAAAGATGGCAACAACTTCAATAAAACTTCAAATAGGAATCAATAAGCCAACTGCAGAAAGCAAATGAAAAAGCCGCGTCCGGCACCTAATCTAGTCTTCGACGTCTTCTCACCAGCGGGGACCTAAGTGCTGCCACTAGGCATGGGAGGAAGCCCCAGGGCCTGAGGCAGGCGCTCCTGAGACTCCGGGGTGTGTACAGCCCCAACTCATTATTACGTGAGAGTGTCACGGGCGGCGAGCTTCACAGGCATTGGCCTTCTTCACAGGCTCCGGGCCTTTCTCGGGGGAAATGAACTTCACAGGCGTTTGGCTTCTTCACAGGCTCCGGGCCTTTCCCAGGAAAACGAGCTTCACAGGCGTTTGCCTTCTTCACAGGCTCCGGGCCTTTCTCAGGAAAATGAGCTTCACAGGTGTTTGCCTTCTTCACAGGCTCCGGGCCTTTCTCAGGAAAATGAGCTTCATAGGCGTTTGCCTTCTTCACAGGCTCCGGGCCTTTCTTCAAGGGTAGAACTTCCGGAGATGCTGGATGTTCCATGCGTTTGGGATGGGCACCCCCTCCTGAGTCTCCAAGCGTGCGGAGCCGGGCCTGGAAACATGAACAACCTTGAACGGGCCCTCCCACATGGGAGAAAGCTTATACAACCCTTCCATGAAGAGGACCCGTCTGAGCACGAGGTCCCCTACCTCAAGAGTCCCGGGGCGGATGTTGCGGCAGTGGTACCGCCGCAACGTCTGTTGATACCTTGCCGCTCGCAGCGCGGCCTCTCGACGATGTTCCTCCCCCAGCACGATCCATCCCCCGCATGGCGTCCTACTGCGCCTCGTCGAACGCCAGGACCCGCGTGGAGCGACGCCTGACCTCGTGAGGGAGGACAGCTTCTGCTCCGTAGACGAGGAATAAAGGGGTCTCGCTAGTCGGCTTGGCCACGGTCGTGCGGATGGACCACAGCACAGACTGGAGCTCGTCGTGCCAGCCCCTGCCGCAGGCCTCCAGCTTCTTCTTGAAGGTCCTGGTTTTGAGGCCCTTGAGGACCTCCGCGTTGGCCTGCTCGGCCTGGCCGTTGCTCCGGAGGTGCGCCACCGAAGCGTAGGATATCTGCGTTCCAAGGTTAGCACAGTACGTTTTGAAGAGATTGCTGGTGAACTGCGAAGCGTTGTCGGTGATGATGCGGTTAGGCACCCCAAACCGGCTCACGAGGCCCCTGATGAACTTGACCGCAGAGTCTGGCTGGGATGGTGCGGACAACTTTCACCTCAGCCCACTTGGTGAACTTGTCCACGGCGACATAGAGGTAGCGATAGCCTCGGGCGCCCGAGGGAACGGGCCCAGAATGTCTAGCCCCCAAACTGCGAATGGCCATAAGAGGGGTATAGTTTGCAGACCTCCCGCCGGCAGATGGATCTGCTTGGCATGAAATTGGCAGGCCTCGCAGGCCTTTACCAGCTCAACTGCGTCGCTGAGCGCTGTGGGCCAGTAGAACCCGCTACGGAACGCCTTGCCGACGAGGGCTCGCGATGATGTGTGGTGCCCACAGTCTCCGCCGTGTATGTCTTCCAGCAACTCCTTCCCTTGCTCTATGTGAATGCAGCGTAGGGACATGTCATTCGGCCGCCTCCGGTAAAGCTCTCCATCCCTGATGCAGTAGGTCGTGGCTTGCCACGCCACACGCTCTGCCTCCCCCTCCTTCTCCGGCAGGGTCCCCTGTATTAAGTAGCTGTTGAGCTCTGTGATCCAGCACCCCTCCTGAGGTTCCAATGCCAGGAGCAGGCGTGCTCCTGAGGCTGGGCCGCAGGCTGGGGCTCCCGAGGCAGGCGGCTGGGGGAGCTCCCCCTAAGGTTGCGCCGCGCTTGATAGTGATGGTGCCGCTGAGGGCTTGAAGAGTCGTTCTTCGAAGACGCCAGGCTCCTGAGGCAGCCGCCTGGACGCCCTCTTGGCAATGTCATCTGCCTCTTGATTGGTGCCGCGCGGCACATGCTGCAGCTCCAGTCCCCAGAACTGTTTCTCCATCCTGCGAACCTCCGCGAGGTAGGCTTCCATGTGTTCGTCCTTCGGCTCGTATATCTTGTTGGAGAAGTTGACGAGGAGTTGTGAATCACCCTTGATGATGAGGCGCTTTACCCCCAAAGCGATTGCGGCTCTCAGGCCGGCTATCAGGCCTTCATATTCTGCTATGTTGTTGGAGACCTTTTCCCCATGCTGGAAACAGAGCTGCACGACGTAATAGAGCTTGTCCTGAGTAGGGGATACGAGCACTGCGCCGGCCCCCGCGCCATGTCGGGAGAATGCCCCGTCGAAGTACATGACCCAGCCGTCCGGTGCCTCGCTCCCCGGAGAAAGCGATCGGTCTTCTCCTGCTCCGAGACCGGGTGCCTCCGTCCATTCTGCCATGAAATCTGCAAATGCGGCCCCCTTGATGACTCTGGTTGTGCTGAATTCTAGCTGAAACGCTTGCAGTTCGATGTTCCACTCGGCGACTCTTCCAACTGAGTTGGGGCTCCTGAGCACCCTCTCCAGAGGGTACGCTGAGACGACCTTGATGGGATGACCCTGGAAGTATTGCCGCAGTATGCGTGAGGCTACCAATAGCGCGAGGAGGAGTTTTTGGGGCATGGGGTACCGCGCCCTCGCATCCCGTAGCACCGTGCTGATGAAGTACACTGGGTGTTCGACAAGAGTAGGAGTGCTGACGAGGCCCGCGCCCTCCGGAGGGTCTGACGCCTCCTGAGGCGACTGAGCCCCCAGTGCCTGGCTGCCTGACGCGACCTCTTCGGCCCTAGGGGCATCTTCCTGCGGAGGCTGGTTTCCGTCTGCCGAGGTCGTAACCTTCGCGAGGCCTTCTTGGTCTTGTGACGCCACGGCCGGGGCCGTGGCCGGGCGTGACGCAGCCTTGGTCTGGCGCTCTTCCCGAACCGCCACTAGGGCTGCGCTGGCGGAGTAGGGTGTGGCGGCGAGGTAGAGCACCAGGGGCTCAAGTGGGCGTGGCGCGACCATCACAGGAGGGCTGGTAAGGTACCTCTTGAGTTCTTGGAATGCCTTGTCGGCCTCTTTAGTCCATTCAAAGGGGCCCTTCTTCTTCATCAACTTGAAGAATGGCAGTGCTCGTTCCCCCAGCTTGGAGATGAACGCCCTAGCGGTCACGCGCCCGGTGAGTTTTTGCATTTCTCTGACGGTCTTTGGCGGGCTCATGTCTTCGACTGCTTTGACCTTTTCCGGGTTGGCCTCGATGCCCCTATGGGACACAAGGAATCCCAGGAGCTTGCCCGAGGGGACTCCAAATACGCACTTCTCCGGCTTGAGCCGCAGATCCACTTTATCAAGGCTCACGAAGGTTTCTTCCAAGTCCTGTATCAGGGTTTTTGCCTCCTGAGACTTCACCACAATGTCATCGATGTACGCCTCAGCATTCCTCCCGAGCTGTGGGCCCAGGGTGATGTGCATTAGCCGCTGAAAGGTCGCGCCATCTTTTCCACGTCTTCCACCGCCATCTTGATTTGGTGATAGCCTGAGAAGGCATCCAGGAAGCACAGCAGGTCACACTCAGCGGTGGAGTCGACGATCTGGTCGATGCGAGGAAGCGGGAATGGATCCTGTGGGCAGGCCATGTTGAGGTTGGTGAAGTCGACACACATGCGTTCCTTTCCCCCTTTCTTTGGCACGACAACTGGGTTGGCCAGCCAATCCGGGTAGTGGACCTCGCGAATAACCCCTGCTGCTTCTAGCTTGCGGGTCTCTTGGACGATGAAAGCTTGTTTCTCTATGGACTGTCGCCGCTTATACGCTTCACGGGCGCACATTGGGGCACACGTTGAGGTGATGCTCAATCACGCCCCTCGGGACCCCTGCCAACTGATCTGGTCCCCATGCGAACACCTTCTTGTTTGCATGAAGGAACTTCACCAAGGCCTCCTCCTACTCGGGTTCGAGGTTTGCACCTATGTTGAAGGTGGCGTCAGTGGACCCGTCCTCGCTGACTGGTACCTGCTTGGTTTCCGCCTTGTTTTGAGTGAATAGCTGCTTCTTCTTGGATGGCGCAGCCCCCTTGGGCTCGGGGGCGTCAGCGCTGGCGGGCCGTGCCGCCGCAGCCGCCTTGAAAACAAGCTTGAGCGCCTGCAGTGCATCTCCGGTGTTTCCTGACACGGTAAGGACGCCGCTGCTCCCGGGCATCTTCATGAGGTTGTACGCTGGGTGAGTTGCTGCCATGAACCGGGCCAAGGCCGGGTAGCCGAGGATGGCGTTGTAGGGGAGGCCGATGGGGGCGATGTCGAAGTCGATCAGCTCCGTGCGGTAGTTGTCGCGGGTGCCGAAGGTCACCGGGTGGCGAATTTGTCCCGGGGAGGCGGTGGAACCTGCTCCGACTCCCGAAAAAGGCCTGCTGGGCTGGAGCCGCTCTGGCGGCACATGGAGGAGGCTGAAGGCCTCCACAGAGAGCACGTTGAGGCCGGCTCCACCGTTGATGAGGGTCCTGGTGACCGCCACTTTGCAGATGGTGGGGGTGCACAACATCGGAAGCGCACCCGACCCGGCGGGGTTGGAGGGGTGGTCGTCCGAGTTGAAGAGCAGGTCGGCCTCGGGCGCCACCCAGCCCGGCGGGGCTCCCTGGTGCTTGGAGGCGGCGGCGATCTGGTGGGTGAATGGTTTGATGTGGCATCTCGAAGGTGGCACTAGCGAGCCACCCAGGAGGGCTGCGACGACCGGGGGCGCCGGCCCGGCGCGATGGGCGAGGTAGAGGTCGCGCAGCTCTCCCCAACAGGCTTGCTGCTTGTTCCCGCCGGTCCGGTGGCGGCGTTGGCGGCAGGCGACGGGGAACGACAAGGGCGTCCGCCGACGGGAGTCGTCTAGGCGACTCGAGCGGCACGAGCAGCCCGACGCTCTGCGCGAGCTCGACGAGCGTCAGCCATCGACATGACGGAAGATCACACGTGACCGGCAGAAGAGAGATTCCGGCGCAACCCAACCTGGCGCGCCAAATGTCGGATTTCGGGTTCCGGCGGACCCTTGAGGTTCAAACACTGGGTTGCGCGCGGAGATCTTTCCCCTACCAGCTCATGCGTGCATGGATTGCGAGGGATCTAAACTACCAACGATGAACAACACAGAGACACGAGGTTTATACTGGTTCGGGCCACCTTTGTGGTGTAATACCCTACTCAAGTGTGTGGTGTGGTGGATTGCCTCTGGGCTGATGAAGAACAGTACAAAGGGAGAACAGCCTCGCGAGGGGCTGTTCTTGAGCTGGTGCGATGAACTGCTTGGGTGAGTCCAGTCACCTCTCTCTCTCTCTAGGGGGTTCGACCTGTCTCTGGTCCGTCCTCTCTCTTTGTGGTGGCTAGTCCTATTTATAGAGGGAGGCCCTGGGCCTCTTCCCAAATAATGAGCGGGAAGGGCGCCAACAGTTGGCCATTTTGAAGGGGAACATCTAGTACACTTATCCTGACTAAAGTTGGTCTTGGCTGCCAAAGGCTCGACGGTGACGCCGCCCCTGGCTCCATGATGACCTCCATCCCGCTGCTCTGCTGGTCTTGGTCTTGTTGCACCGAAGCGGTAACCTTTGCCTGATGCCTTGGCCTGTGCTTGCCTCCTTTGCACCAAAGGGGAAATGAGGACACTGCGCGGGCTGGCGCCCGCCTGGCATTGATTGTCATGGCTTGCGTCACAGGGCACCCTCGCGAGGTACCCTGCCTTGATCTCTCTGCCTCCTCGCGAGCCTGCCTGACGAGGCTGCTCCTAAGGGAGGCTCCCGTCGTCCGCCCCGTGAGGCTTGGCCCCTCGCGAGGGTCTTGAGCTTGAGCTGATGAAGCTAGGCCGCGCTGGGCCTCCACTTGAGCCACGCCACAGGCCGCAGGCAGGCAAGTCTGGGGACCCCCGTTCCTAGAACACCGACAGCGGCATCATTAGCCGCCCTGTCGCGGCCACAGGGTGGTCGATCCGACTGATCGGCCGTTTTATTTTTCGGCTGTATGAGATCTAGAGCTTCATCATCGAATTCAGGCAGTAGCTTGCGCTTTGGATAGCTCTTTGTGTGACGACTGCCACCGCACTTTTCTTCAGTGTCAAGCACTTTGTTCCATCTACTGATGAGTGTATTTTGCGCGGCCTTAAGCCTTTGCTTCTGCTTCTTCAAACTCCTCGCGGTGGCAATAAGCCTTCTTTGGAGGTTCTCTTGCTCCAAGTGCCTTTCTGAGATGGTGTGTGCATCGTCGTCCGGACTGTTCTCCTCTCCGAAGGCAGGTTGATTAGCTTTACCCTCGGCGTCGCCATGATCAGACAGCGGCTCCGTACTATGTTTGCCATCCGCTGGTTCATCCCGCTCTGTAGCTGGATCCATGTGGTCGTCGTTTCCTTTGGAGTCGACCGGGGTATTGTTCTTTCTTGCGCTGTTATCGCTGTTTTTGCCGAGGCGGGGTTTGGAGCGGTGCCTACGCCGTCGCTTTGGTTGCTTCTCGAGGAACTATCCTTCGTTGCATCCTCCCGTTCCTCGTCATTGTTTACTATGGGTGTATCCACCATATATATATCGGGTGATGAAATGGCTGTCCAGCGCCCTGTGGGCGGTGGTTCCTGTTCCTCTCCTGCATCATCGTCCATACTGTCGATGTCTTCGGAGTCGAAATCAAGCATGTCGGTTAAGTCGTCGACAGTGGCTATTAAGTGGGTGGTGGGTGGGGCACAAATTTCTTCGTCGTCCGCTTCCCACTCGAGCCGGACACAGTTCGGCCAAGGGCCTCCTGACAAGGAGAGAGATCTTAATGAGTTTAGCAAATCGCCTAGGGGCGAGTGCTGAAAGATATCCGCGGAGGAAAACTACATGATCGGTGCCCAATCAGATTCGATAGGCACGGACGCAGGCGGTTCGGAGCCCGTGGCCAGGGACGAATCCAAGGGTCCAGCAAAACAGATCTCATAGGAGGTGAAGTCAGTATTTGGCTCTATTGCCGTTGAGTGTGCGGCCTCTGTGGCAGGTTCTATCAACCCGTCTTCGGAAGGCACGATCTGCTCCGGATTGAGGACCAAAGTAGCGACGGTTGTGATCTCCCGAACACCGTCCGACAGCAGAGCTAAGTCATGCTCGTCGTGACTGTGCGGCGCACCTGCCATGGGCTCGAATCCGTCGAAGATCAAATCTCCATGGATGTCGGCAGTATAGTTTAAACTTCCAAACCTGACCTGACGGCCAGGGGCGTAGCTCTCGATCTGCTCCAGATGTCCAAGCGCGTAGGCCCGCGGTACGAAGCCACCGAATATGAAGATCTGTCCAGGGAGAAAAACCTCACCCTGGATCGCATCGTTGCCGATGATCGAAGGAGCCATCAAGCCTTATGGTGACGGCATAGTGGAACTCTCAATGAAAGCACCAATGTCGGTGTCAAAACTGGCGGATCTCGGGTAGGGGGTACCGAATCGCTGCCTAAGGCGGATGGTAACAGAGGCGGGGACACAATGTTTACCCAGGTTCGGACCCTCTCTATGGAGGTAATACCCTACTTCCTGCTTGATTGATCTTGATGATATGAGTATTACAAGAGTTGATCTACCATGAGATCGTAGAGGCTAAACCCTAGAAGCTAGCATATGATTATGGTTGTTCTTGTCCTACGGACTAAACCCTCCAGTTTATATAGACACCAGAGGGGGCTAGGGTTACACAGAGTCGGTTACAAGGGAGGAGATCTACATATCCAAATTGCCAAGCTTGCCTTCCACGCAAAGGAGAGTCCCACCCGGACATGGGACGAAGTCTTCAATCTTGTATCTTCATAGTCCAACAGTCCGGCCAAAGTATATAGTCCGGCTGTCCGAGGACCCCCTAATCCAGGACTCCCTCAGCCGCACTTATAACCGTTAGTAAATTTTGAGCCAGCGTCCCGTCACATTCCAAATTGCAAACCTGTTCACACCGATCAAAAACTAAACGGTTTCCCACTCAGGAGCGTATTAGTACTTGGTTATAAATACTACTACTCCAAGATGACTGCACATTCCTCCTCAACTCCTCATCCACAAAAAACAAACAAGTCATTCATCATCGTTCCCTTGCATCAACCATGGCCAGCATGAGTTCCGGGTCGAGAGATTGCCACCAGGGAGATGCGAGTATGGAAGCGGAAGCACGAGAGATGTCCCGCCTCGCCGCGAATGGAGCCAGCATGTCCCACCATGCGGCCGTAGCAGCATAGAGGTCCTGCCGCACCGCCGAAGCAGCATGGAGGTCCCGCCGCGCCGTCGATGCGGTAGACTAGTCGGGCCGCCCCGCAGAAGCAGAAGAGATGTCCCGCCGTGCTGCGAATGCAGCATAGATGTCCTCCCGCGCCACGGTGGCTTGGGAAAATGTCTTGCGGGCAGGCGAGGGCTCTTACAGGCGCATGCATGCGATCGTCCATAGCCAGATGGATCAGATCTCTGGCTGGGCGAGGTTGTAGGACGACATGAAAGCCTCTTTTGAGCAGGCTACCGGTGTCATACGACAACTAAATGAGAGCAATGCGAAGCTCCGGGCCGAGCGCGACCTGCTGAGGGCAAAGATCGTCGGAAGTACGGAGCAGCAGGAGGAGACCACTGCCTTGTGGAAGAGGACCGGCGTCATCGTCGAGAAACTTATGGACGAGAATGCCATGTTGCGCATCGAGCGCAGAAGGCTGGTGGAGGAATCCGTGGATGCTCTCGAGCAGCATCTTGAGGACAAGAAAGAGCTCATTGCCGCTCGCCACGGAGACTAGTTCCCGCGACCTGCAGCAAGGCATCAAGAAAGTAGAGATCAACGAGCCATATCGTTGTCTTCCTTCTTCTTTTGCCCTTGTGTATTTCAGGCGTTGCCGCATGTGGATTTTTTTTAATTATGTTCCTTTTTTGTGGGATTTTAATTATGTTCCTAAATATGTAAGACAATTATTATCCACTATCATCGTCCTTATATACATCATGCTTGCTATAAGTCGCATTCGATGCTATATAGGTCCGTCGGATCTTACATCAAGAACCGTGCAAAACTTTCTTTTCAGATTTTCATTTTTCTCTCTTAAATCTCAGTCCAGTGAGACATATAGGCACGCCGTAGAATAGGGGCTCGGCTGCCATTAATGGAGACGTTGGGAGGGAGGTGTGCGACGAGTAGAGGTCAAAGGGCTCTCCTCCCGATGAGCACCCGCAGGGGTCTAACCGCACGCCTCCCGCACTCAAATAGCTACCCCGCACGGCACCTCCTAGCCAATAAAAAAAGGGGACGCGTGGCAGCACGTAATTGGTAAGTAGAACGCCCATGGTTTCAATAAATACTTGTGTTTCCGATTTCTAACGTGACAACACTTGTTCCAAATTGACTTTGTTGATTGTTAATGTGTGTGCCTTCGCAAATCAGACAGAAAAATTACCACAGCATGTTGGTGCCATCTCATGACACCATGCCAAGTTTCATGAATTTCAGGCATGTTTTGGATTTACAGGAATTAAAAAACTAAGTTTCTCAATCTTTCCGGCCGAGCCACGACGCCCAGATGTTTGAATTTCATTCCCATTTCTTGCATGGGACCTAGAAATTCACCCAAGGACACACATGTGATTTTTCAACCAACTTTGGTGCACTGGAGCATGTGCTTGTAGTTCAAATTTGAATTATGCACATTAAATGCGCAGAAACTCAACTAATGTATAAAAAAGGACAAACAAACCCGGAATAATTCCAAAATTTAGCACGACACTTCTATTTGGTCTAATCTGCCCATGTAAAAAAATTAAGGCGGGAGAATGCAGTGTATGTATGTCGTTTCGCACATGGAGGTGACACGTTCCCTCTCGGAACCACGAGCCTTCTTGAGGGAAGCTTCGGTTTGCAAGAATCTTACACCAAAGCTTGTCCCAATTCGGCCAAAAAATTTACCGCAGCATGTGGGTGCCATGTCATGACACCATGCCAAGTTTCATGATTTTCAGGCATGTTTTTGATTTACAAGAATTAAAAAACCAAGTTTCTCAATCTTTCCGGCCGAGCCATGACGCCCAGATGTTTGAATTTCATTCCCATTTCTTGCATGGGACCTAGAAATTCACCCAAGGACACACATGTGATTTGTCAACAAACTTTGGTGCATTGGAACATGTGCAGAAACTCAATTGATGTATAAAGAAATGCTGAACGAACCCGGAATAATTCCAAAATTTAGCATGATACTTCTATTTGGTCTAATCTTCCTGTGTAAAAAATTAATGGGGGAGAAGGCAGTGTACTTATGTCGTTTCACAAACGGAGGTGACACGTTCCTCTCGGAACCACGGGCCTTCTTGAGGGAAGCTCCGGTTTGCAAGAAGCGTACATCAAAGCTTGTCCCAATTCGGCCAAAAAATTTACCGCAACATGTTGGTGCCATGTCATGACACCATGCCAAGTTTCATGATTTTTAGGCGTGTTTTGGATTTACAGGAATTAAAAAACCAAGTTTCTCAATCTTTCCGGCCGAGCCACGACGCCCACATGTTTGAATTTCATTCCCATTTCCTGTCTAGGACCTAGAAATTCACCCAAAAACACACATGTGATTTTCAACAAACTTTGGTGCATTGGAGCATGTGCTTGTAGTTCAAATTTGAATTATGCACATTAAATGCCCAAAAACTCAATTAATGCATAAAAATGCCAAACAAACCCTGAATAATTCCAAATTTAAACACGACACTCATGTACTAGTTGCATGTTCACTGTACGTAAATGTTCTAGCAATTCAAACACTATCCTTTCCCTCCGTAACACCATTTTGTCTTTCAAAACAAAATGAAAAAAATCAGGTATACCACAAACAGTTTACTAGAAAGAATCATGTGGGATGCGATATAAAATAACTTGGCGCACCGTCTTGTCTAGCTTACGCAGGAAGCTTCGTCATCTGCAGTCCACCGCCCCCGCTTGAACCACACTTGCACGCTAGTTTCTCACGGCACCGAGCAAATTTTTTTGCCACCGCCGAAATATCTATCTCCCCACCCCCTCGCTCCCACCAAAAGCCACATTTCCATTGTTCCTCCTTGCTTTCCAAGTTCAAACCTTCACTGCTAATTACTGGCAGCTCAGCCTCTTCGCCGGTGACCCTTCTTCTTGGAGCACCACCTCCTCGCCGGCTACCCTTCTTCTTGCAGTACCAACTCGCCGGCGGCGACCCTTCCTCTTGCTGCGCGGCCTCCTCGCCGCTGACCCTTCTTCTTGCTGCGCGGCCTCGTCGATATGGTTAGGTAATCCACACCCCACACACACCATCCTCCTCCTTTCCCGTCCCACATGCCCCGACCGACGACGCGACACCTTCCATCAAAATCACCGCCCCCTCCTCCAATTAAGCGCCGCCGACAGCCATTTTGCATGCAGTATAATGTGGAGCTCAGTAGCATGTGGCCGCACGCGTGCACGAGGTCGCTATGGCTGCCATGCGTGTCGACCGCCAGATCTTGGAGGAGCAACTCGTCTTCGAGGCCACTATCGACACCGCCATGCAGTTGTCTACTTTAAAATACAGTTCGTGATGTTTTCTCGAGGCCATCGCCAGTGCCTTCTAGTGATTTGCTCTGGAATGTTAATATGCAATCTGATGTTCAGTTAACAGTTTGGTCCTCTGAAATGTAATGTTCAGTTAACACTTTGGTCCAACAATTGCTACATTTCGTAGTACTGTTCTCAAGCATTCTTTGTTTTGTTAACTGTCTTATCTTCTAGTACATATTTCTATTCTGCAACGTCGTGCTCAGTTAACTATTTTGGTTCATTTGGTCTGCTGTCCATATAACTGTTTCGTTCAGTTCTACAATTTGATTTTCATTTTCTATGGGTACAATTTTGTATTGTTATGCATGTGACACCAATCGAATTTGGTTGCACTCGATACATATTCTACTGATAGTATGGCAACTCTCAGTTAACCTGATCAAGATCTTCCTTATGTGTGTTGCAGGGAAACAATGGGAGACATTGCGGATTACCATCGAGGTTTGTTCAAGCAGGTTCCTTTGGCTAATAGCACATTATTGTGCAGTTGCAGGAATCATTCTAATATTTAGGTTTCTTACAATTTGGTCTTGCACATGTAGGTCCTGCTATCAGAGGCTTAGACCCACTATTCGACCCTTTTTGCATACGGGGAAATGAGATGTCCATGAATATCAGTCAAGTCAAGAAACTCAGAAAGATTGTTAGGATGAAGAAACTTTCGATGAATAACAGCAAGATCTTTGTTTGCACAATGAAGAAGACATCAGTCAACTATAGGATGGTACTAACTCTTTTACCTTGTTTTTACCCCTTGCACCATTTCAAAATTTATAACAGCGATTTATGCATAGCTTTGTTTTCAGTACTTTTCAAAGAAATTCGCCAATGATTACCTCTCAAACCACCTGCATGGTCAATAGGCGAGGAAGGTATTCATTCAACACCCATGGTAAAATATTGAAGTCTTGCTGAAGAGGACGAAGGTTGGGCGGGCAATTACCCATAGCCACTGGCGTAAAGTTGCAAGGACAATCAACATCACTGAAGGCTCAATATTTGCCTTCCGCTTCTGCAGTTTCCCAGATGAGATTCATCTATCTATTTACCGTGTATGATGCTACTTTCCAAAGGTTTTTGATGCTGCATGTGAAACTTGGTGCTGTTGTGTAATGGCATAACTGAGTGTCGAAGCTATCTGATGTAATTCGATTATGAAATCATGGTTGCTGTTATACGGATATGAAATATCTGGTGTGTTTTATAAGAAATATCAATTTGATTAGTACATGGATTATCAATAATAGGCTAATTACCCTGCTTATTGGGGTTTTCTATTGCAGACGGTTACTCAGACATCACCGTGGGCGATGAACACAAACAACCCGCACGGTTTCTAGAAAGTAGGCATGTTCGATCAACTAACAATCACACATGGCTTCCGACAGCGAACTGTTTGCGTTAGGCCACCTAGCACAAACGTTTCCACACATAGAACTATGTGTGATATATATACCTACGGAAATGTTTTTCTAGGATTCACCGTGTGGGATGTACATACCTACGGAAATGATTGGGTTTTGGTGCCTCACCCGGTCGCACACGAGCTCATTTGGTGTCCCAGGAGGGCCTATCCCCGACGGTTTCTAGGTCGTGTGGGAAGGACCCCCCTATCGCCCACACTCACTTGGCGACGATTCCAAATGCCGTCGCGGAAAGGGGTTAAAAACCATTTGTATAGCATGTCGTTGTACCAGTGCAGGATGGGATATGTATGAAAAATAGGACGGCATGGCATATTCACAACTATTTGTGTAAACTAAGCAGTATCCATTTCAACAAATAAGAAGCAATGCAAGCTAGACACCATATGCAACATGCAAGACAATATCACACTGCCAAGCTAGAGAAAGCACATGGGATGCCGGTTTCGCCGGAAGACCGCCATCAGTCCCTACCTTATTTTTTCCTTCCTATTTCTTTATTGTATTGCCGTGCCAAGTCAAACCCACAAGAAAAATGAATAAAAATTCATTTTTCAGAACTCACTGATGCAGGATGCCAATGAGCACTACTTTAATGTAAGGCGACCGCATGATAGGACGATTGAACGTGTAAGAAAAAAGGACATCATTGCATATTCACAGCTATGATGTGTAAACTAAGCAGGAGGCATTTCAACAAATTAGAAGCGATGAAAGCTAGACACCATATGAAAGATGCAACGAATATCTCTCTACCAACTTAAAATTGTCTCGTCATAAGTGCCATTTCAAAAAATTAGAAGTAGTACAAGCTAGACGTGTCTTATGATAAGTGATTGTTGCAGGTTATACAACAGTAGTACTTTGATGTAAGAACATGGTGTGATAGACATATATTGTATGTTCTAGAAACAGGAACACGTGTCTTATTCACAAGTATAATGTGTAAAGTAAGCAGATGGAATTCAACAAAATTAGAAGCAATACAAGCTAGACATCATACATAACATGCAACCACATATAACAGTGCCAAGTTAGATGGAGCACCTGTGATGGTGCACTAGGGGAGACGTCCTCATCATCGACACAACTACGTTGAGTGTCTATGCATGTGTTGTCTTACAAATCTTCTTGGGGGGGGGGGGTGTGCCGGAGTAGAATCTATAGAGGCCCTCCATTTGGAAGGAGCACCTTTATCCACCGCCTTGCTAATTTCCTTCTGCTTTACTATTTTTGAATTGTCAATTAAAACCGACAAGAAAAAGCAATAAAATTCACTCTTCGGAACTCATTCATGCATAATACTGACAATCACTACTTCGATGTAAGGCAAACACATGATACCATGATGGAATATGCACGAACAGGACAGCATGGCATATTCACAACTGTTTGTGTGAACTAAGCAGAAGCCATTTCAACAAATAAGAAGCAATGCAAGCTAGACACCACACGAAAGATGCAACCAATATGACTCTGCCAAGTTAAAAGCGTCCCATCATAAATGGCGTTTCAACAAATTAGAAGCAGCGCATGCTATAAATCATATGAAAGATGCAACTAATATCACATTGCATATACTAAAGGTGTCTCGTCATATTGATTGATGCGGGATACAAAAAAACAATAGTTTTATGTAAGGACATGCTTATTAGACAGATGTACTATGTACTAAAAACAAGAAGGCATGTCACATTAACGGGTATAATGTATAAACTAAGCAGAATAGCACATGCAATTTAACCAGTTTGGAATTATTACAATCTAGACACCATATGCAACATGCAACCACATATCACGCTGTCAAGTTAGAGCAAGCACCTGCGATGCTGGAGTAGGGGAAATGCGGTCATCAACTACAGAGCTACGTTCACTATCTTCATCTAGCTTTGCTGTTTCTTGAGAATCATGTGGGGAGGCTGACGCTGCATTCTTTAAAAGAGTGTATTTTGTCACAGTAACCCGCTGGGGTGACTGTCTCATCATAAGTGATTGATGAGGGATACACAAGAACAATTGTTTGATGTAAGAACATGGTTAATAGACAGATGTACTAGTATGTACCAAAAACAGGAAGGCATGTCATATTCGAAGGTATAATGTGTAAGCTAAGCAGATGCAATTTAACCAAATTGGAAGCAATACAAGCTAGACATCCGGCTGGAGTGGTGAGTATGATCATCGAGGACCTGAGAGCCTAGTGGGAGGCGGGCTGCTTCGCCACCATCGTGGATTTTTAGTTGGCTTCCAGGTGATGCATGTCTGTTCTGGGCTTGTCACTGACTCGGCCAGTGCCCTGACTAGCTATTTGTCTTCTGGTGCTCCCGGGATGGTGGTTCATGTACAAAATATCTTTCCTTATCTTAATAAATACCGACTTTGGCCTTTCGAATACAAGCTAGACACCATATGCAACATGCAACCACATATGACACCGCGAAGTTAAAGCAAGCACCTGGGATGGTGGTTCATGGCGAGCGAGACCATCAACTCTAGAGCTACATTTACCGTCTCCATCTATTGAACATCCAACCTTTAAAGCGCCGACACGTGTCTTGCCTGCCCACGAAGCAACCAGGAGTGACTTCTTTCTTTTATTTTGTGCTTCTATCAAGGCAGAGTCTGAAATACCCTTGCATAAAAACACAACAGTGAGAGTATGGGTGAAGTGTGTGCAGAACTAGTGCACTGTAAAAGTAGCAGATATTAGGTGGCTGAAAAATAAATGACAGGAGACATATGATAGCTCTAGAACATTGCATGGCAAACAAAATTAGATTCTACTCCGTATGATTTTGTAATATATGAGCACAACGATGGCTGGGAAATGCAGGTACACCTCCAGCACACCACCACATGTGGTCCTATCTAAATTATAGTCGACTAAAAATAAATAGGTCAATCGGTTTTTTTATGAACCATCCGATCTATAAGGAATGGGCAGATGGCCTTTGTCTACCTCCCGCCAGTCACTGTTGACGATCTTTCTCGAACCGCCAGCGACCACCGGCCTAGACCCCTGCCTCCGCCGCCACGCCCTCCCCTCGACCTCACACCACCGCCGTGCTTGGTAGCGCCCCCGGCCATCCCTTTAATCCCGACCGACCTCCAGATCAGGCGCCAGCAGTTCCTAGGCCCCACACACCCCTAAGATAAACACTAAGGCGTTGCTTCCCCAGCGTAATAGGCGGACTAGCGCCTGTTATGCCAGGGAGTGCTTCCTTTAATTGGGAATCAACTAACCAGGAATTGAAATCCAGGGGGCGATGGACCTCTAGCTAAGGTGAAATAGTATCTGAGGAGAAACCTTGTGCTTCGCGAGTTACTAGGAACATCTAGTATTAGGAAGAAGCGGTCAACTAGTGTCTTCTGTGGGATGAATACCATGCAAGCAGACACGTAAGATTTGCACGAATAAGGGAAGAGGAGTACCATTTCCGGTTGCCAGTGGTGTGTCCTCCAGATGTCGCGGCGATTTTCATGTTTTTACCGGGGGAACCGATGTTTTGGAGGAGGGTGGAGCCTTGGACGAACCCATGGCCAAATTGTTGACTGTGTTGAGGTGGCCGTCTGTGGGTGGAGGGGAAGCAGATCTGAGGCGGCGAAGGATGGCGTAGTGGGAATAGCTCCGGTGTGGTGGACGGTGGCGAAGTTGGAGCGGCAGCGGTGAGGTGCAGGATGACATGGTTGAACTGGCTCGAGTACGGACAGCTCGGCCTCGGCTTCAACTACTAGCCGTGGAGGGTGTTGTGGTTGCAGTTGCGGTGGACGACGACGTCGGGGTATTGGCTCCGGTGTGATGGAGGAGGGCGGCGGTTGATGGGTGGGATGGGATGGCGGATGGAAGACGCTGGGGTTTTGCGGCTGGTGGAGAGGTAGTTTTGGCGCCCACGGAGTACGAATGGGGAATCGGACAGGGCGGGAGCTAAGGGAGAACCATGTTTCGGTCTGGGACACGCTTGTTTTGGTTTTTTTGAACAGATGGGATGCGCTTGTTTGAAATTTGGGGAAAGTAAAAACTTTGCCCCCTCTTAAATTTCGGACCTACTGCAGGTCGGGGGTAGGATGGTAATCCCAGGTGTCCCAAATAGTGGGCAGGTGCAATTTTGGTCGCGAGCATGTGTGCTTAGGCGGCCATTGTGTATGAATGTTTCTCGGAGGCGGTTGCGTGGCGTCTAGATGAAGCTACAAACCTACCCCGGTTTAGACCTTTGGATGTCCGGCCGGTAGGTTTCACGGGTCGGAGTTAGAAAAGTAATTTCCTTCTACCAAACATTGGTCTCACGCGGTTTCGGGCGAGTAGAGGCTCTTTTGGCGCTTCATTCGAACTTTTGGAAAAGAAGCATTCATGTTTAGAGTAGTCTTGAACTTTGAGGATTGACCTAAATAGACAACGTTAAATTTGACCTCATATGTTTGAAAACCTCATTAAATTATGCGCTTCTTTTTGAAATTTTCACACTTGAAAATCCTATAACTACAATTATTTTGGAATGGAGGAGGTAAATTTGAATCTATTTTGTACACGACTATATATGCTATTATGTACAAAAGCAGAGCAAAGATGGGTGCCCCCATAATTTAGGTATGATTTACAAATGCCATGATATAAAATTCAAATAATTGAATGGACTTCATGTTGAATTCGAATTTTTTAAACCACCTTAAGTTGAATTCAAATGTATGCTAGTTCATAGCTAGCTATTTATAATGTTCATTGTGTAACTTTTGTATGGATGATGTGCTTTACACACACAACATGAACTATACTCACGTTTATATTTGATTGTTAAAGCGATGCATTGTCTGGAGTTCAAAATACTAACTATGTGGATCAATTATGTCGAATAATAACATAGACATGCTCAAATTCGATAGAATATAGATGTCTGATGGATCAATGACCGTTCCTTACACGAATTGCAAATATCATTATCCCATCCTAATATTTGGATATAATTTATATTTTTAATCAATGTGTACATCGGTCTTTTACGTCTAGTTTCACTCTCCATCAGTGGTCTCTCACACATGCTCACACACTCTCTCTCCCGAGGTGTCTTTCTCGCAGACATGCTCTCGATATAACCCTCACTCCCTCTCGTAACCATTTACAACTGTTTTCACTAACCCTTATCACAAGCATTCTTCCTCTCACAAGCATACACACGCACAATCCCCCTCGACCCTTTCTATATACATAGACCTGCCTACGTGTCTCCCGCATGCACATTATCTTTAGGAATGTCTCTCACGCATTGTCTCCACCTCTCTTCCTAATTGACGAGTATGATTCTAGAAGAGCATTCTGTAGGATGCCCCTTAAAGTTAGGTTGGATGAATAGTAATATAAGAGATAAGGGGTTACCTTAGTCCGAGGACCTAGGGTTACAAATCCTAGCCGGCTTTCTCGATGGACACAGAGTCCTTCACGACTCTGCTATCTTTATCTTGTACGACTCCTCCATGGGTCTCCCTAAATGCGTCACAGGCCGACCAATGTGGCACAGGACGGAACCGAACCAAGGGCCTCTCCTCGGCCCACCGGACCTCATGCGGTGACACACCCTCTGCCCAAGGTCTCGTTATCTTCTCACACCCACACATACCAACACAGACACCACACAAAAAAATTTCACCTCGTGCCTCTATCCCCTCCCCCTTGCATATACACACTCAAGGGCATCTCTCGCCGTGACATCATATACGTCTCTCTCTCTAGACCTCTCTCATTTCTCGTGCTATCTCTCCCACGTCCCCCCACCGGCCCCTCTATCCATGCCTCTCTTGAATACGTAATACACACACATACCTCTCTAGGCCCTGCCAAATACATCAACTACACATTCACACATGTTACATCACATACCCCATTGATCTAAAAAGCCCTCTCTTCACGTTTATTTCGCATACAACATTCCTTTTTAATAAACCCACACAAAGTGTGATCAAAAATTATTTTAGAATTTCTACATATATACAACATTACAAAGTTATATGGAGGAGTATGGACGTTAGTTTGCATTGCATGGTGCCCACAATGATATTTATTCTGCACTGTGAATTTTTATATTTTTATTCTATATATAAAGTTAGTCATAATAAAGAGAAATGAAGAGCATCTCTCTCTCCATCGCATACACCCCCACTACGCCCCTTTCACGTACGCACACAAAGTATCTCCAGGTCCTCTAAAAGTATGCCCCCAACACATTCATGCATGTTTCATCTTTCTCTCGTGATATATACAATGACGATCATTGTATTTGAAGCGAAAGGACGATACGTACATTGAACTTCAGAATCAACTCATTATGGTCACCATTTACATTTTGTGGTTATCATACAGTCACGGGCTCACCGTACATCTTTGTATTTGCTCAAGACACGACTAGTTGACCAGTTAAACGCTCCATGTGGCACCTCTAGTGTTGCATCACATTATCTCACTACCATTAGGCCCACCTGTCAGCGTGTATCTACTCTACTCTTATAAAAAAATAGAGTTGGTGATGACGGTGTGCCTGCCATCCTGCACTATAGGCCTGTCGGCGTCCTGGGAACGGGGGTCCCCAGACTTGCCTGCCTGCGGCCCACAGCGCGGCTCCACCAGCAGCCCTGTACGGCCCATCTTCACCAGCAAACACTCAAGACCCTCGCGAGGGGCCAAGCCTCGCAAGGCGGACGACACAAGACCTCCTCGGGGGCTGCCTCACCAGGCTGGCTCGCGAGGGGCGGAGAGATCAAGGCAAGGGACACCTAGCGGGGCTCCCGTGACGCAAGCCATGACGACTGGAGCCAGGCGGGCACCAGGTGGGCGCCAGCGTGCGCAGTGTCCTCGTTTACTCTTTGGTGCTAAAGGGGCAAGCGCAGGCGAGGAGTCCCGAGGCATTAGGCAAAGGTTTCCATATCAGTGCAATGAGACCAAGACGAGCAGGATGACAGGATGGAGGTCACCGTGGAGCCCAAGACGGCGTCAACACCAGAGCCTTTGGCAGGCGAAGACCACCTTTAGTCAGGATAACTCGTACTAGTTGTCTCCCTTCGAATTTGGCCGTTGTTGGATCCCTTCCCGCTCAATATTTGGGGAGAGGACCAGGGCCTCTATAAATAGGGCTAGCCACCACCATAGGGGGGGACGAATGATTGAGCTCTCCCTCAACCACACAAGTTCAACAAGCACAAGAACACCTCACCTCAGGAGGCCGTTCTTCCCTTGTACTGTCCATCCTCAGCCCAAGAGGCAATCCACCACACCACCCTGGAGTAGGGTATTACACCGCATCGGTGGCCCGAACCAGTATAAACTCTTGTGTCTCACTTTCTGTGAGTTCATCGAGCTAGGGCTTGCGATTTGGTGAGTGCGATCTAGGGAGGGAGAGATCTTCGTACGCACCCCAGTGTTCAAACCTCAAGGGTTTTGCCGGAACCCGAAATCCGACATTTGGTGCTCCAGGTAGGGGTGCGCTGAAGCTTTCCTCTTGTCGATCCGCGTTTTGCCACTCCACCAAGTTCATGGCCGACACTCTCCGAGCCCGCGCTGAGCGCCGGGCTGCCCTCGCCGCCCATGTCGCCCAGACAGCTCCTATCGGCGGGCATCCCCGTCGTTCCCTGTCACCCGCCGCCAACGCTGTCGGCCCGGTGGGAAATGAGCAGCAGGTGTCCTCGTTGCACCCCTCAGTACGGCGGGACGGCCTCACCGCCACTCCGTCGCTAACCCCAGTCGGCTCGTCGTCTCACACTCGTCGCGCTCCCACGGACGCGCAGGCCGTGCTGCTCATGGCACGCGAGCTCCTGCGCTACCGCCCAGTCGATGACCTCTACGAGGACTGGCTGGACCGCATCGCCGAGCTCATCAGCGCTACAGGGGGCTCCCCGCGCCGTCCCTCTCGCTACCTCGCCCTCCGCCGGCTGCGAGCGACGTGGCTCATGGAGCGCCTCCACCACCTCTGCCCCAAGACGGCGTTCTGGCGTCACGGCACGCGGCTCCCCTGCGTGACCCCCCGCGTCGGGCGCCCCCACGAGAAGAAGGAAGCTGCCAAGAAGTTCCCCGACCGCAAGAAAACGCTCCGCCACTCCCGGCACCACCACGTTAGGATCGATTGCTGTGGCAGAGCCACGTGCCACTTGCCGTGGTGGCACGGCGATACCAAGATCAAGCTCCACCTCCATGACGGGTCGTGGTGGCCACAGCAGGCTGCCTCACCTTCACTCCTAAGCTGCGTAGCATCGCCTGGCTGGGCAAGTTCAAGCCATACCTGCCTCCTCGCTACGACGGCACCCCCCACCCCGCGTAGTTCCTGCAGCTCTACGAGCTGAGCATCGAGGCGGCCAACGGCGGTGAGAAAGTCATGGAGAACAGGTTCCCCATGGCTCACAAGGATGGCGCCCGCTCGTGGCTCCTGAACCTGCCCCCGCGCTCGATCTCCTCCTGGGATGAGATGCGTGACCGCTTCGTCAACAACTTCTAGGGCACTCGTGGCCGCTTCGTCGCCAACTTCCAGGGCACTCACGACCGCCCTCCGACCGTGGGTGACCTACGCCGCGTCAGGCAGCAGCCAAGGGAGACCCTGCAAAAGTACATACAACGCTTCAACAACGTTCGCCTCAAGATCCCCAAGGTCACCGACGAGGCCATCATTTCAGCGTTTTCTGATGGCGTCCGTGACGTTAAGATGAAGGAGGAGCTCGCCATCCACGAGGAGCTATGCACGGCTTTGGAGCTGTTCAACCTGGCGACCAAGTGCGCAAGAGCTGAGGAGGGGCGCCTTTCCCTCCTCGAGCTCCCAGCTACCGACTCGGAGGAGAAGAAAGCCAAGGCCAAGGACGTAAAGCGCAAGGGAGTAGCCGTTCTCGCGGCGGAGCCAGACACGAAGCGCAGCCGGGACCACCCCGAGTCGTCCAAGAGCAGCCGACCATTCTGCGCCTTCCACAACGTACACAGCCACAACACTAATGACTGTCAAGAACTCAGGTCCAGTCGAGATGGACGCTTCGGTTGACGCCTCGAGCGCAACGACCGAGGCTACGACCGAGTAGGAGGATGAGGCGGAGGGCGCTGGGACAACCGCGACCCTCGTCAGGAGTGGCACGACCGGCCTCACGAGGACCGCTGGCAGGACCAGCCTCGCGAGGGCGCATGGAGGGATCAGCCTCGCGAGGACCGCCCCCAGGGCAACGCTGGTCTTCCTCCGCTGCCACCGCCGCCAAGAAGGAACGACGACCACCACCAGGATGAGGGGGCTGGGGGCTTCCAGGAACCGCGTGGTATCGCCTGCATTTTGGGCGAAGCTCAAGCCCCAGCCTCTCAGCGTATCTTCAAGCAGTTTGCTCGTGAGGTGAATGCAGCCCTTCCCAGGCTCGAGGCCACGCGCCCGCTCAGGTGGTCCAAGTGTGCCATCACCTTCAGCTCGGCGGACCAGCTCAAGTGCGCGGCCACTGCTGGCGCCCTCCCGATGCTTTGCTCATCCGTCATCAGCAACGTGCAAGTCACCAAGACCCTCATCGACGGCGGCGCAGGGCTTAACGTCCTGTCTGTCGACACGTTCGACACCCTCCAAGTACCATACGATTAGCTTCAGCCTACCAAGCCCTTCTCAGGAGTGACCGGCGGCTCCACCAACCCGATAGGGCAGGTCCGCCTCCCTGTCACCTTCTGACAGCGCGACAACTACCGCACCGAGCTCATCGATTTCGACGGTGCTCACATCCATCTGCCGTAAAATGCGAACTCGGGTATCCGGCCCTGGCCAAGTTCATGGCGGTGACCCACCACGGCTACAACGTCCTCAAGATGCCAGGAAGCGGCGGGATCATCACCATCCCCTGCGAAGAAAGAGATGCGGTGTGCTCCCTCGAGCATGCCTTCAAAGCTGCGTCAATTGAAGACCCCGAAGACCGAGGCACCCTATACCCTCCTGAGGTCGTCCCCATGAAGAAGAAGCAGCTACCCCGCACATGGCCTCAGGGGAGCGGCGCCTTTGGCGGTGCGGAATCAGGATCGGCGCCCGCGCCTCGGGCGCCTTCCTCCCTCGCATAGGAAGGCGCGCCCGGCGCCCTCCTCGGACAAGGCTCGGGGGCTCTCTTCTGGAGGGCCTCAGACCTAGCCCACATCACGAGGAGGCGCTCGGGCACCACATGGAGGCGTGCTTCGCGGCACGCTTCATTCAGGAGGACACCGGGCGAGGGGCGCTCAGTGCTCAGGAGTTTATCACCAAGGTCACTCAGGAGCTGCAGGATGCAAGAGCCATGCGCGGCAACCGCCGCCCACCTGGCGCAGCTCCCCATCCGGGTGAGGATGGTGGGCTGCGCGTCTGCATCGACATCCCATGGCTCAACAGGGTCACTTCTCAGGAGCTCTTCTGGCCTCCGCGTGTGGGATGCTGCAAGGGCCCACCTCACAGCTATGTTCGCATGCCATTCGGCCTGCCGAGCGTGGCAGCCGCCTTCTAGCGCAACCTGCAGAGCGTCTTGGCGGCTCAGGAGGCCAGGCATCACGCAGTCCTGACGGAGATGGAAACGGTCCTCAAGGAACCGCCTGGACCCCCAGAGCCTCCCGAGGCTCAGGGCCTCGGTGGCTCGTGAGGAGCAACCCCTTCGCCACGCATCTTCAGCTGCCCCAACACCCCTTCATCGACGGAATCAAGTGACATTTTCCAAGTTTATTTAGCTGGGAGCGCCCCTCGGGCTGCATCATTCCCAGGCCGCATGGGCCTGTCCCTGCGGCATGTATCCTCTTGCATCTTTAGCATTACCTTGCTGGGGACGCCCCTCGGGCTGCATCATCCCCAAGCCGCTCGAGTCTAACCCAGTGGCATGTATCGTTCTTGCATTTACCTAAGCTAGTCTGCTTTTTCATGCATAATCTATCTATGATTATCACCTGCTTGATTGCCACCCACCATGGGAGCTGCGCGCCGATCGTCTTTCTTCAGGATCCTTCGTATAAGAAGGCTAGGCACGATGTCTGTGCTCGGGCCCGTCCCTGCAGCGTCGGTAAATCCAATGGCTGAGCTCTGTCTGGCGGGTCGGCCCCGTTCACGTCACCTCCTGGGGTCGTTGGTGCTTGGCCTTCTCGTACGATAACCTCAGGAAATTCATTCGGCGCAAGTTGCCTAACCATCTCGCAGGACCACCACAGCCATCAAGAACCAAGACCAAGCGCAACCCACCTTGAGGTAGGGCCTCGTGAGTCCTGTGCTGGCACACGAGTGGCCAGACACACCTCATCTAGCCCTGCCGTGCAAGCCACGTGTCAGGGCGGGGCTGTACACGCCCCAGGGGCTCTCCGTAGTAGGGAGTCCCCTCTCACGTACTAGTGGAAGCACCATGATCCGCGCTGGCCGTCGACACTGCCGAGGAGCGGCTATGCCCGTGCAAGTGCGGAAGCACTATGCTCCGCGCTGGTGATAAACAACTGAGGGCGGCCTCACGGCCGTATTAACCTCAGGGAGCCCTTGAGCTCAGTGTCTGGCCTCATCGCAACACCTCCCCTCGAGAGAGTTGCGCGAGGGGTGAGGGAGTTCCGGACTAGGGGGTGTCCGGATAGCCGAACTATCATCATCGGCCGGACTCCAAGACTATGAAGATACAAGATTGAAGACTTCGTCCCGTGTCCGGATGGGACTTTCCTTGGCGTGGAAGGCAAGCTTGGCGATACGGATATGTAGTTCTCCTACCATTGTAACCGAATGTGTAACCCTAACCCTATCCGGTGTCTATATAAACCGGAGGGTTTTAGTCCGTAGGATCTAACAACAATCATACCATAGGCTAGCTTCTAGGGTTTAGCCTCCTTGATCTCGTGGTAGATCCACTCTTGTAACACACATCATCAATATTAATCTAGCAGGACGTAGGGTTTTACCTCCATCAAGAGGGCCCGAACCTGGGTAAAACATCGTGTCCCTTGTCTCCTGTTACCATCCGCCTAGACGCACAGTTCGGGACCCTCTACCCGAGATCTGCCGGTTTTGACACCGACATTGGTGCTTTCATTGAGACTTCCTCTGTGTCGTCACCGATAGGCCCGATGGCTCCTTCGATCATCAACAACGACACAGTCTAGGGTGAGACTTCTCTCGCCAGGCAGATCTTCGTGTCCGGCGGCTTTGCACTGCGGGCCAATTCGCTTGGCCATCTAGAGCAGATAGAAAGCTACGCCCCTGACCGTCAGGTCAGATTCGGCATTTTAACTATACGGCCGATATCCGCGGAGACTTGATCTTCGACGGATTCGAGCCACAGCCAAGCGCGCCGCACTGTCTCGATGGGCATGATCTAGCTCTGCAGCCGAACAGTGCTCGAGGCCGCACGAGAATCCGCTCCGACCCTTAATCCGAGCCGGATTCTAATCGAGGACGAGTGGTTGGACACCGCCTCGGGGCTTCAATCTCTATGGCGATCGAGCGAACTCCATCCCTGTCCTTTGCAAAAACCTTGACTCTGTGAAGCCGGACTCCTTTCCGGGACTCAACCCTCCGCGCCCTTGCCAATCGAATCCGATTGGGCGCCCGTTATGGAGTTCACGGCCGCGGACATCTTTCAGCACTCGCCCTTTGGCGACATCCTGAATACACTAAAGTCTCTCTCTTTATCCGGAGAGCCCTGGCCGGACTGCGGTCAGGACGGTTGGGATGCGGACGACGAAGAAATTCAAAGCCCACCCACCACCCACTTCATAGCCACTGTCGAAAGCTTACACGACGTGCTCGATTTCGACTCCGAAGACATCGACGGTATGGACGACGATGTAGGAGACAACAATGAACCAGCACTTATAGGACACTGGACAACATCATCCCATGATGTATACATGGTGGATACACCTAAAGGAAATGAAGACGAGGAACAACGAGACGCTACGAAGGATAAATCCCTCGAAAAGCAGTCAAAACGGCAACGTAAACGCCGAACAAAGTCCCGCCTCAACAAAGACCCAGCCATAGAGCAGGGCGAACCGGTGGACAATGAACAAGCTATCGAGCAATCGTCTGAACAAGACAACTTGGATAAACAATCTGTCCCCGGCGAAGACAACAGTCCGTACGACCTCACGCCGGACAAATCATTGGAGCAAAATGACCTCCAGAAAAGGATCGTCGCCACTGCGCGTAGCCTGAAAAAGTAGAAGCGGAAGCTCAAAACAGCGGAAGATGCACTCAGGATCAGATGGAGCAAAGTATTCAGCACCGCAGATGACGATCGCCAACAAAGAGCAACCTGAAAAGAAAGCTACTGCCCGAATTCGACGAGGAGGCCTTAGAGCCCCCACAATTAAAAGGTAAGAAGGCCACCCGGTCGGATGGACGACCCCACGGCGAAAAGAGAGCGGTGAATGGCGCCGCACACAAGCCAATATGTGATCCGCATAAGGATTCACACCAAGAGGATGGCCCAGTTAGGTCCATCTACGGGCCAAGAAAGCAGGCTCACAAAACAATGCAATACGTCAAAATCTCAAGATCACGGCACACCCAAATATAGGGGTGCCGCACCCCTATGTTTCACCGATGAGGTGGATCATGAATTTCCGGGATTCAAACCCGTAAACATAGAGGCATACGACGGAACAATAGACCTCGAGTGCGGATCGAGGATTACATCCTCCACATACACATGGCTAGAGGAGACAATCTCCACGCCATAAAAATACTTACCCTTAAACTCAAAGGGCCAGCTCGGCATTGGCTTAAAAGCCTCCCGAAAATACCATTGGAAGCTGGGAAGAGCTCGAGGACGATTCTGGGCAAATTTTCAGGGGACTTATGTCCGCTTCATGGATGCTTGTATTTATCTAAGTCACATAACTCAACAGCCCGGAGAGTCAGCCTGAAAATTCTGGAACAGGTTCCTTACTAAAAAGAACCAAATAGTCGACTGTCCAAACGCCGAAGCCTTAGCAGCTTTCAAACACAACGTCCGAGACGAATGGCTCGCCAGACACCTCGGCCAAGAAAAGCCAAGAACAATGGCTGCATTAACAAGCCTCATGACCCGCTTATGCTGGAGAGGACAGCTGGCTGGCTAGATGCGCATCTGACCCGAGTACATCCGAAACCAGGGATGGAAATAGAAATCACGACGCAGAAAAGATCAGCGCGGAATAAAGAAAATGGCCCAAATAGTACGGCGGTCAACGCCCGGATTCAAAAGCTCTCGACCGAACAACAAAACTCTGCCCCTAAAGGATAACAAAGGACGAGCTATCCAACCTAAACAACATTCTCGGACAGATCGTGGTCAAATACATGGTACCTCCGGAAGCACGCAAACCATAACCACAGAGATTGTTGGGTCTTCAAGCAGTCCGGCCGACTTAATGCCGAACACAAGGGGCTCGACACACCAAGGGAAAATGATGACGAGCATCACAAGCACAGCCCCGGAAAACAAAAGAATTTCCCACAAAAGGTTAAAAGAGTAAACTCACTTCACGTGATCAAAGGGAAAAACAGAGCGGCGCCCACTAAAAGGCGCGCCGCACATTGGTTGTCAAAACCAATCACCTTCGACCATCAGGACTATTCCGATAATATCCAGAACGCAGGATGGACTGCCTTGATATTGGATCCTATAATCGACGGATTCCAATTTACACATGTCCTCATGGATGGCGGCAGTGACATAAACATGATATATAAGGACACAATCCGCAGGATGGGGATAAACCCAACCAAAATTCACCGTAGCAACACCTCCTTTAAAGGAGTACCGCTCGCCCATACGCCCTCTGCACGGGCTCCATACTGCTAGAAGTTGTGTTTGGTTCATCCGACAACTTCTGTCGCGAAAGGTTACTCTTCCATGTCGCCCCGTTTAAAAGTAGCCATCAAGCATTATTGGGACGCGAGGCTTTCGCCCGCTTTAACGCAATACCGCATTATGCATCTCTAACACTTAAAATGCCCGGTCCACGCGGCATCATGTCCTTAAAAGGAAGTATTAAGTGTTACTCGAGCACGGAAAACGGGAGACCGCCTTGACAGCCCCACAGCTATCCGGCTCGCTAGGCAAAGAACCCGAATTGGTCATTCAAACCCCGGACACGGCTAGACGAGTCCGGCGCCTACTTGCGGCATACCCCCATACGAGGGGCCGCATGCATGTATAACAAGAGACAATAAAGCTCCATCTTTTTCACTTCTTCGAACCGTACTTTGTTTATTTGATATTAAGTACATTTTTCGCATGATCCTTTTTCTTTTCAAACTAAGTTTCTCTCTTTTACAGATGAACAACGTGCTACACCCGTCCAGGATACGGCACAACGGAGACACAGGCGCAGACGTGCAGTAGGGACCCGTTGCAAGGATTCTTTTCGGATTAAGACCCTGCGTAAACCTTTTTTACTGTCTCTTGTTGATATACATCCCCTGGTTCCTTACTATAACCGAGGAGGAGGCTGGTGCTTTGGCATTGGCCGCACCAGAATTTTTTATGCTGCATTCGACACGGGGCTTAGGGCATTATTCTGCCCACTTTTCATAAAGACCGAATACCTTAGGGAGTATTCGGTGTCTCGAAAGTTAGGCCTTATATGCATCAGCTCCGAATCATGTCTTTGGTCAAATGTTGGGTTGCCCGGCTCGTGTTTTGCTGCCTTATGTCCTGCTTTTCATGGCTAACGCGGCACTGTGGAGAACTATCATGCGATTGTGCCCCGGTTCGGCCGGGCGAGCACCTTAGTAGAGAAAGCCAAAAACTGACTGTCATGATATAGCGAGAGACTGGTCAACCACTTTCGATGACTCACAGTGAATGTTTAGAATTCCCGATTAACGAAGGACCGGTTTTCGGTCAGCACATACGCACTCGAATTCGGGAGAGTGCGGTGCCCCGAGGGGCTATATATTAGCCCCACCCTCGAACTCCTATGGCTAAGTGAAAGTGATAAAGCATTATAGTCCGGTTGCATGGTTTGCTACGCTATCACCTCCTTAACAGGACCAAGACGTTGGATTAAGTATGAAAAAGCGCATTTTTGCAAACACCCCTGCACTATGTGCGTGGGGCTGAAGCCAAGGACTGCCATCTTTCAAAGTTATATACACATATACATAAACGGCCGCACAGGGAGTAGTTTACTACTTGAACGCACAAGTATAAAAAGCACTTATATTACATTGAAACACTGTTTTCACAAATAATACATGTCATTTAAACATAAGATCCTTGGAGCACTGCGTCTCTATTAAACGAGCGCCCGGCAGGACTTCTTCAAAGTAGTGCTCGGCAGGTACTCGGCCTTTGTCCGAATCCTGGGATGCAACTTCAGTGGCCTTCATCTCTGCCCAGTATGTCTTGACACGGGCAAGAGCCATCCGCGCTCCCTCAATACATGTCGATCGCTTCATCGCCGACACGCTGCACCGCTCCAAGAAACTGCTGCACTAAACCAAAATAGCTCTTCGGCTGGGGTCCGTCCGACCACAAGTGAGTCAAGACATGCTTCATGGCAAATCCGGACATTCGATTCAGCTCAGCCCATTCGGCCAACCGATCGGTCAGCGGCAGAGGACGCTCCGGACTATGGAATTGCGACCAATATAGCTCTTCCTTCAGGCCCCTTCGGCCCCGAAAGTGCTCAACCGCGTCTGGCGCTTCGCCGCCAAGTCCAGATAAGCATCCTCTGAACTCCACAACTTATCTAACTGAGCATACTTTGGATCCGTATATTTCCTCCGCAGCAGAAACGGTTTTCCAGCTGCAATTGCCCTGGCCTGACTCAGCTCCTCCTTGGCAGCTCTTAAAGCCGATTGGGCATTCTTGGATTCGGCGGCGGCCTTCTTCAGGCCCTCTTGTTTCGCTTGACGCTCTTTTTCAAGAACCTCGCAGCGATCGGTAGTACTCCTTAACTTTTTGGCCATATCGGCCATCTCCTCTTTGCTTCGGGCGGTGAGCAGCCCTTCACTTCTAGCTCTTCGCCGCCTTTTAAAGCGCCACATTACTAATTCTGGCTTGCTCTTTCGCTCGGGCGAAGTTCTGCCCGCAGCTCCTCAACGGCAGCGGCACCATCTGCATTAAAGCATACCAACAGTAAGACATGGGCGTCAAGCTCCCTTAACAGGTGTCCGCATAGAAGCCGCATACCTTGTGACTCGTCAAACCTTTTATTGACCAGCGGATGTCCGCATCTGCCTCGTCAAGCTGTCGCTTCAGTTCGGCATATTCATCAGTCCGGCTGGCCTCCGGACGCCCCGCCACCTGTTTAGAAGCGGCGATGTGCTAAAACTGAGAATTTGATCCTCGACACGTTGTCAATTTTGACAACTTACTGAGTCTCAGGGGCTACTATCTATACAGGGCGCATTTTATATGCATAATCGCTGACGGTACATCATTTTTTGCGTACCTCAAACCCCGCCAAGAAGCTTCGACGGCTTCACTAATCCGCTCTCCGCGGATGCAATTCTTTCAATCACTGTACCCATTAGATCACGGTGATCTTACGAGATAACCGCCGCCCGAAAGCAGATCCTTCAGATCCTCCGACCGCACACCACTTGGCGCCGGACCTTCCGCCCCCCCCCCCCGGACTTGGGGGAACCCTCCGCGACGACACCTCTGGGTCGTCCGCTTCACATGAGGGGCGATAGGTGGAGGCGTTTCACTCTCCATCATCTCCGGAAGAAGATTCCCCGAAGACGAGCTCTGCTGAGAAGGGCTGAGATCCGAACTACAAGGTACAATTCTGGTTATCTTCATAAATAAATACGGGGATGCTCCTTATTTACAAGACCCCTTCTTTCTACTTATGGCTCATTTGGAGGGCTGATCCCTTGGGGAAATAATGCGGCTGGGCTACTTCCCAGCGCCGGACTCTGCCAAAGATTCCCTTCCTTTCTTTGAGGCCTTGACCTTCGGATCTTCTGAAGCGATCCTCTTCTCTCCTCGGAAGGTGGGACTCTTAATCCCTCCTTCCTTGATAGCCTCCTTCGCAGAGGCAGTTGCTCCCCCGCTCCTCCCTTCGCCTTCTTCAAAGGGCGCGACCTTCAACATATTGGTCAACATGGGATCCGGCGTGGTCTCTGGGAGGGGAGCCGGACACCTTATCAACTTTGCCTTGGCTATCCACTCATGTTCAAGAAACGGCTCCTTTAAAGGGCATATATGTATAATAAATTAATGTACAGCTTGTCCGGTTACAGGACTACTTACTTGAGAATCTGGGCGATTTCAGCATAGTCCTGCATCCTCGGTCAAGTCCGGACACTTCTCTTGAGATCCGAAGAACAGTATATACATCTCCGCTGGGTGTCGTGCCCATAAAATTTTGGAGAGCTCGTGGTCCCTCGGATTGAATTCCCACAAGCCGGAGGGGGCGACGCTTTGGCTGAAGGTGCCGGATCACAATAACTTGCACCATCGCAACCAGATTGATCCTCTTTCCTGGAGATCTCGAAGACGGCTCGCAGCAGGGGAACGCCCTTGGACAACCCCCGCCGAGCCCTTGTTGACCCATGACGCCATCCGGCTGTGGTGGACTTGAGCGGAAGGTGGAGTGCCGCCCATTTGGTGCCCGGGAGCGGTGATATAGAACCACTCCTGCTGCCATAAACCAAGCTCCTCTTGAAAAGAGCCCTCGGGCCACGGAGCACCAACGCATTTGCTTATGACCGCCCCTCCGCACTCGCTTTGCTGCCCCTTGATCACCTTTGGCTCCACCTTGAAGGTCTTGAGCCACAATCCAAAGTGAGGGTAATATGGAGGAAGGCCTCACATACAACAATGAATGACGAGATATGGAGGATGGACTCGGATTCAAGTCATGGAAATCAAGCCCATAATAAAACATGAGCCCCGCACAAAGGGGTCCATCGGGAAGCCTAAACCCCGACGGAAGTGAGACACGAACACCACGTTCTCACCGGGCTCAGAGTGGGAATGACCTGCCTCGAGCAGGCAGCCTATGCGAGATCTCGCCGGTTAGATACCTGGCGTCTCGCAGCTTTAGCACGTATTCTTCTGTGACGGAGGAAGACATCCATCGGCCATGCTGGTCGGAGCCGGACATCGTCGAAAGTCTGAAGCGCCTGAATCTGAAGCTTTGGGTGTTGGAACTCGAAGCATGAGGCGAACTCGATAGAGGGTGTAAAAAGGAGAGGGCCTTGGTCTCGTTATAAAGAGGTTGAATACCAAGAGCCCACCCCATGGTCGACTAGGACTCGCCTTTGATAGAGAAGGCAGGCCAACGGGCACGGTTGGGTTACCCACATCCGTATTGATGAGAATCCTGGAATAAGGGGGCACGATCTACGCTTTGATAAAACGTGCCAAGGAAACCGCCTCGCTAAACACGCTGAGGTGGAACAATAAAAAACGATTCATATAAAAGCCTGGCCGTGGTGTGATGTCACGCCATGAATACGCCGCCAGATCTGTGCAAAAATTATTCTCTCTACGGTGTTATGTGGAACTTGTTTTGCGAGCGGACACTATCCTGGTGTTCACAATCTTCTATAAATTATTCGGAGGAAGAACCCGCCTTGCAATGCCGAAGACAATATGCGTGCCGGACTCGTCGTCATTGAAGCCTGGTTCAGGGGCTACTGAGGGAGTTCCAGACCAGGGGGTGTCCGGATAGCCGAACTATCATCATTGGCCGGACTCCAAGACTATGAAGATACAAGATTGAAGACTTCGTCCCGTGTCCGGATGGGACTTTCCTTGGCGTGGAAGGCAAGCTTGGCGATACGGATATGTAGATCTCCTACCATTGTAACCGACTCTGTGTAACCCTAACCCTATCCAAAGGTCTATATAAACCGGAGGGTTTTAGTCCGTAGGGACGAACAACAATCATACCATAGGCTAGCTTCTAGGGTTTAGCCTCCTTGATCTCGTGGTAGATCCACTCTTGTAACACACATCATCAATATTAATCTAGCAGGACGTAGGGTTTTACCTCCATCAAGAGGGCCCGAACCTGGGTAAAACATCGTGTCCCTTGTCTCATGTTACCATCCGCCTAGACGCACAGTTCGGGACCCCCTACCCGAGATCCGCCGGTTTTGACACCGACAAGGGGGCTGGGCACGGGGGCTGCGCTAGGGTCATGCCCAAGCGTACGCCACCCCGCCAGGTTCCCGGACCTGGTCGTCGCGCGCCCCTCCCGAGCCAAGCCTCGGCGAGGGAAAAGGTATGAAGGTCATTTGAGCGTCAAGGGGGACTCCTGAGCATTGCGACTCAGGAGCCTAACTGGTCACGTAGCCTCTCACTCCTTGGTCTCGTCCTGGTGATCCGGACGACCCAACGGCGGTTGAGGTATGCGTGGGGCCAGGCCCTGCTGACATAGAACACTAGGCCTATTCCCGCATTCCATTCCCATAAGTTGTTTGCGCGTCAAGGGGGACTCCTGAGCATCGCGACTCAGGAGCCTAACTGGCCACGTAGCCCCTCACTCCTTGGTCTCGTCCTGGTGATCCGGATGATGATCCAACATCGGCCGAGGTATGCGCGGGGTCGGGCCCTGCCTATGTAGAACGTAAAGCAAATGGGAAGGAAATCGCAAAATCTCAAGAAAATATTACAAGACATATTGTTCTCCAATACCAAACACAAGTTTAAACGCCTCCACGAGGCATGATACATGCTGCAGGAATTAAGCAGGAAAGGAGTTGCCAGCAAGACACCCTTCATCCCTGGACAACGCCGTCGCCTGCGAGGGATGCTCCTTCTTCAACGGTGTCGCCTCCACCTCTACCACCAGTCGGAGTTGCAGGATCAGCAGCGCCTCCGGTCGTGGGCGCGGGAGCGAAGGCACAAAACTTCTTCACCAGGGCCTCCACCTGACCCTTCATGGCTGCGGCTGCGGTCGTGCAATGCTCGTCATCGACAGGCTCCAGCAGTTCGTCAAGGTGGGCGGCAGGGTCACGAAGATGGAGGTGGCTGAAGACGCGCATCAGCACGGCTGAGGAAAGGATGCAGGCCTCTTCCTCTGCCATGGGGCCGATACCGCTCACAACGTCCTCAAGCGCATCAACCAGATAAGGAAGCACCTGGAGGGGGCTCGTTGCTGGCAGCCAGCGGCTCCTCCAAGCCCTTCTCGTAGAGTGACTGCAGCGCCGTGCGAGACCTCACTTCGAGGAGCTTGAAGGCCTCGCGGTCCTCAGCCAGGATCTTCGCCTTGGTTTGAAGCTTGGCCTTCTCCGCCTTCAGCTTCTTCTCCAGCTCCTCCAACCGGCCGCGCTCCGTGGCCTGCGCCTTCGCTAACTGCTCCAGCTTGGCGCCGCGATCCCTGACGGCGTCCTCTCGAGCCTTCATCTTCTCCTCCTCCGCCTTGCAGCCTCGGGTTTCTTTCGCGCGCTCCTTCCGCGCGGTCTCCAGCTCGGCCTCCAGCGACCGGCAGCGGTCCTTGGCAGCCTCGGCATCTTGCAGCGCCACCTCGCAGGCGGCCATAGCTTGGGCGACGTCCTCCCTGTCCCTTTCGGAGTCCGCAGCATCCTGGCTCAGCGTCGCCCGGATGGACACATTGGAATGAATCCATCCAGAGACCAACTCCAGGCGCCCAGCCACAAAGCGACGGTCGGCGCCCTAAGGAAGGATGGAGGTTCCGCAGTATGGTCATTGCAAAAAGGGCGCGCTCCAGAATGTTGGGGAAGGCCGAAGGACCTAGAGGAAGCAATGCAGCAGAAGGAGGAGGGGGCAACGTCGTCACCATGGCCTGGGAGGATGGAGGTTCCTGATCTTTCACGGTCTCGACGACCGAGCTAGGTGTTGGCACGTCCGGAGCCAGCAGGGCCATGGGGGCTGACTCCTCCCGAGGATGATCCCCCAGGCCTCGCGAGGATGATCGGGCCGGAGAAGCTCTAGCGCCATCGCTGCCCTTGTCCGTGGAGAGGGGAGCAGCCGTCGTAGGGGACCTGGTCCCAAGCAGCGTCGCCTCGTCCTCCTTCCTCCTCTTCGCCGCGGGTGTCGGCCTAGTTGCACAACGGAAAAGCGTCAAGGGCAAGCAGCAGGAGCAAGAACAAAAGAGGACAAGAACACTTACCAGTCGACCATGGCGTAGTCCCTCCGCTTCGTAAGCTTGAAGCCGAAGAGCCTCCCAGCCTGAGGCACAGGCGCGCGGGCTCCAAGAGCGGAAGAAAGTGCAGCGGATGGACCTGAAGCAGCTCCAGGCGGAGTCAGAGCAGGGGCGTCATCTCAGGAGATCAACGTCGACATGTCCCTCGTCGGAACCACGGACGGATCCTCTCTCTCCGGGAGGACGCCGGCCTCGTCATCCTCAGGCAGGTTGCGGAGGATGTCGGCCTTGCGCAGAGGGGAGGTCTCCCCCATTCCCTCGAGGGTCGCCTCCGGGTCGCGCTCCTCGTCCTCCTCTTCTTCCTCCCCCCTGCGGGAGTCGCCAGAAGACACGTCCACCGGCGCCGGCGCCTCCGGGACCACAAGGGGCGCCAGCGGCACCAGGCTGCGCTCGTCGAAGGTAGGCATGGCGGCCGCAACCTGCGCCCCGTCCTTGCGACGGAACAAAGGAACGATGGCACTCGGCGGATACTCTTGGCCATCCCCGACCAAGAGGCGGAGCGCCACGGCCAGCTCCTCGTCGGACAAGGCCTCTGGATTCAGGTGAAGCTTGTCTTCTTCGCCCCAAGCGTCCACAAGGGGCGCGAGCGTGCCTGAAGCGGAGCCACCCGCTTTGTCAGGAATTCTCTCAGTAGCATGGCCCCTGTCAGCTTCACCGCCTTCGCGTTCCCCGGCTTCAGGTCGGCAGTCATCTTCTCCAGCACCGACGTCACCCAGTTGTCAGTAAGCTTCGCACGAGACCATCCCTCATCAGACTGGGGCATCTCCGTCGGCAACCGCAGTCGTGGGTGGACGCACTTGGCATCCATCATAAACCACTTGCTCCTAAAGCCATCGACCTTCTTTCCGGCCTTCGAGATCGCGTTGGCCTTGCTGGCTGTGACGAAGTTGGCGCACCCAAAGGTGTGACTGTCGTTGATTCGGAGGAAGAACAAGTGGCGCAGCAGTGCCACGGACGGCATCACGCTGACGTACGCCTCATAGTAGAAGGCAAAGATCGACAAGAGAAGAACGGAGTTGGGATGGAGATGGGGGGCCTGCAACCTGTAATGGCGGACGACGGCATAGAAGAAGTCGGAGAAGGGCGGAACCATGCCCGCGGCGACGCTGCTCATGAAGAAGGGGTAGAAGGTGCTCTTCAAAGCCTCTGGCTCAGCGGAGCCAACCCGGAGCTCGGTTTTCCCCTTCTCGTTGCTCTCCCCCGCCGTCAGCAGGCGCGTGGCGGCGAGGTTCTTCTCCGAGACGTTGGGCGCGTCAGAGCCCGCTCGTACCACGCGGGTGATGAAGAAGACTTGACCTTCCGGAGCACCATTGGTCGGAAGCTCGGAAGGGGATTGAAGCAGATCTGGAGATTTCGGAAGCAAGAAGCGGGAAAGGGGATCTAGAGCAAGACGAAGGGAAGCAATGAAGGCAAGCATTGCCCGTGCCAGCCCTTTGTCAGACAGGCAGTTGCTGAGGTAGCATGGCGTAGCGGAGACGCCCACGTCCAATCAATCGCCACGCGTCAAGCGGGGCCGCAGGCTGTTGGGGCCCGCGACGCTCCGCACTTGCCCTTTGGCTTCGCCCCGAAGCCAAGTCCGAGCGCGCCTTGGGCCCGGGGGCTACTGTCGGCGTCCTGGGAACGAGGGTCCCCAGACTTGCTCGCTGCTGCAGCAGCTGCTCCACCAGTGACCTGACGGCCCATCTTCACCAGCAAACACTCAAGACCCTCGCGAGGGGCCAAGCCTCGCGAGGCGGGTGACACAAGACCTCCTCGGGGGCTACCTCACCAGGCTGGCTCGCGAGGGGCGGAGAGATCAAGGCATGGGACACATCGCGAGGCTCCCTGACGCAAGCCATGACGACTGGAGCCAGGCGGGCGCCAGGTGGGCACCAGCGCGCGCAGTGTCCTTGTTTCCTCTTTGATGCTAAAGGGGCAAGCGCAGGTGAGGAGTCCTGAGGCATCAGGCAAATGTTTCCATATCGGTGCAACGAGACCAAGACCAGCAGGACGACAGGAAGGAGGTCACCGTGGAGCCCAAGACGGTGTCACAACCAGAGCCTTTGGCAGGCGAAGACCACCTTTAGTCAGGATAACTCGTACTAGTTGTCTCCCTTCGAATTTGGCCGTTGTTGGATCCCTTCCCGCTCAATATTTGGGGAGAGGAACAGGGCCTCTATAAATAGGGCTAGCCACCACCATATGGGGGACGAATGATTGAGCTCTCCCTCAACCACACAAGTTCACCAAGCACAAGAACACCTTTCCTCGAGAGGCTGTTCTTCCCTTGTACTGTTCATCCTCAGCCCAAGAGGCAATCCACCACACCACACTGGAGTAGGGTATTACACAACATCGGTGGCCCGAAACAGTATAAACTCTCGTGTCTCTCTTTCTATGAGTTCGTCGAGCTAGGGCTTGCGATTTGGTGAGTGCGATCTAGGGAGGGTGAGATCTTCATGCACACCCCAGTGTTCGAACCTTAAGGGTTTTGCCGAAAACCGAAATCCGACAAGGCCGTCCAATTTATATCTGACAGATAGGAACGAGACTATGGCAATTTTGCAAAAAGGCCTTCCCTCGTTCATCCTTTTCTCTCACAAGATAAACTACTCATACAAATGCATCTTGATGTTACGTGCAACGCACGGGCATCTTGCTAGTAAGAAATGAAAACAAACAATAAAAAAATATTGGACTGTGGTTCGAAGTCATGACCATGGGCACATCGGACAAGGTGGCCTTGTATTGATATGCTGAGCCGTCTGTTTTAACACACATGAGCTGGTGTGGTGATTATACACACACACACACACGCATGCACACGAACTGCACGCACGCAACACTCACACGAACACACGCAGGCACGCAACACTCACACGTACACACACATCCACACACGCACGCAACACTCACACGCACACACGCACACACACACATGCACACACCACACGACCAACACACACTCACACTCAAGTGCTCAACCTACATGTGCGTGTGCACACATCAGATCCTGACAAACACATACACAACTAGGTAGTTCCCGCGCACGGGTTGGAGCTTGTCGCGCCTGCGTAAATTTGTGTTTATCTGACCTTTTTCCTATGCGAACTGACAGGTGGGACCCACAAGGAACATGGTCAATTTAACTAGTCAACATAGTGCCATGCAGACTATTTGGCCAGTCAACAGAGTTGAACGGTGAGCAAGTGACTGTATAATCACCGCAAAACGTATATAGTGACCGTAATGAGCGTATTATGAAGTCTGGTGACCATATTACACTTTTCGCTTGAAATACACTGACTGCCCGTGTATTTATCTCTTCTCTCGCTCTCTCTGTGGAGCCGAGTAGGCCAACGTGCCAGTGTATAAATTGGCGCACGCCACCCTATTATTGTTGTACTGGTTTCGTAAGAGTGAACAAGTATTCACATCTACTGTACAAAACTGTAGATATGAGTTACAATGCTATGAAGACGAATACAAATATTCGAATCCACTTTATGCCCAATTTCTCTCTGTAGGCCCTCCAAAAGTACATCTTGACACGTTCTCCCATGTTACATCTAACGACTATGCAATACATCACTACTACTACACTCTAACACAACAAATCAGATGTGTTTTTAGTTTTACTAGATCTCATATTGTTACTTAATTATTCAGTGTGCATACATTAAAATTTTCTTTGAAATGTATGGCTAGTATCATCTACTGCACGGGAAAAATCCCAGCCTTTCCTGTTTAATCGGGTTTGTATCGATGGATCGTGCGAAATAGCAAAACTATAGTAGTACTACAGTACAAGTAACAGTTCACTGGGCCGCCGTGTTGTGTACTCCTCCATCGTAAGAGTGGAGCGCTCACTTTCATAAATGTTCTAATCCCTTTCGCCGACATGTGGGACATCAAGAAACGGGGTGCACGTGCCATACCAAAGTAACAGTGCAGAGGAGCAGGGGTGAAGCACCCCAGTCATGGCGCCGGTGTAGTAATGAGCAATGAGGTGTCAAATCACAAAGTTGCACCTTTCCCGCAGTTAAGTTGGAGGGACGAAGTAATAATGCTAAAGGAAGAAGTTGGAGGGACGAACCAACCATCATTTTACTCGTTGCTGAATCCGCTTCTCCCTCATCTTCTTCAAGTTAACCATTGTTCTGCCTCATGTGGGACGCAGATCGGCTTGGTAAAGCACTAACACGTGGGACCGCATGTTAGCAAACCGCCAGTCCAACACCCTCTAAAAATAAGAAACCTCCCCCACCATTCGTGTGGCAAAATTACCTCCTTTTTGCTAATCTTGATACTATAATTTTTTAGATCAATATAATTCAGATTTGTATAGATAGCACACAGGAGCAAAACCAAGTGGTACGGTTAAGGGCATCCACAATGTGTAGCCAAATGTGAAAATAGCTTTTGGCATCGATGGGAACCATTGTGGACGGTGCTACCAAAGCCAAAAAGATGGAACCGAAGCTCCCTAATTGATTGAACCGAAGCTCCCTAATTGATTGATTGAAGGAACAGAAAAATGCAATGTCTCTAATATTTCTCCCATGCTTGGAAGCATGTACAGCATAGAGCATAGAGTCTACTCCCCTGTCCCTTCTATCACAAATCGCAAAGCAGTGGGTCGTCAAATCACAAAGCGCGGACGGAGCAACCATCATTTCACTCTTCGCTGACTCCGCTTCTCCATCGTATTCTTCAAGAAACCACCTTACTGCACTAAGCTGGACAGATGATGGTATTGTGTAGTACTAGTACTTTTAAGCGTCCTTTGGTTCAACGAACTTCCTGGGTGCAAATAAGGCGGTTGTCTCGTCTTGCAGGCGGCACTTGCGAACAACTTACCGTGGTCTCCCTCAATGGTGTTCTTCATCGAACGCACTTCGCCAAAGCACAACGTTTGAGATATCATCGATGTCACCGCAATGGGGAAGGAAGTCAAATATTTACTACCTCCATTTTTTGTACACAAGGCCAGTATATCAAAATTACAATTTGCAGAAGGTCACTAACACTAATCGAGGCAAAATTGATGGGGTTTGCCTCGTACTAGCAACCAAGGACATTAATATACCCTTGCATGCATGCCGAAGTGAGAAGGTTGGTTTGCATGGCACTTCATTAATCAAGCGATGAGGAGTGAGATGGTTAGATCTCTCGGAGTTGGAGAAAAAATACGCATTAATTGACACGTCAAATGAGGATTTGTATCGATCAATCCCGCGAAGGAAAACCCCGCCTTTATTTTTTAACACAAGTAGTACTCCTACATATGTACTTGTATCCTTTTTGGGTCTAGGCCTTGCATTGCCATACTTTGCCACACATTTTTGCCAACCTTGCCTAAAGTTTTCAAAATGAAAAGGAGGTACACTTGTGCATGGCTGCCGCGGTCGCACCGCACCCTCTCACAGTCGCTCCTGCACACCGCGGTCGCACCGCAACCTCACACAGTCGCTCTTGCACGCTGCAAACCCAACCAAGGGAACGCACCCTCACTCACACGTGCTACTGCATGTGATCAAACCAAACTCAGCCATCCTACCGCTGACACATAATTTTTGTTCATACAGTATGTTTATCCAACCGCATGTTGGGGAAGATCCGTACGGCCCGTGCGGTGGTCTGTTGGGGAAGAAGAAGAGGTGAGGAAGAAGGGTTAGGAGACGTAGGATATTCATCCAACCGCCTGAAATGGTCGACTGACCCAAATGATGAAAGTCAGGCGACTTGCATAAATATATGTTTTTACACAGCAAAAGATCCGTAGAAACAACAACATAAAGGAAAACTATCACTACTCACGGAACGAGACGGCCTCGCTGTCTTTGGCTGCCGGCGCGAACCAGCCGTAGCTGCCAACGTGTGTCTCCGCACCGTGGTTTCCTTGGCCTCCAGCTACTCGTTCATGCAGAGCGTGCGGGCGCTCTGCACGGACGGGAGCACCGCCCGGTTCAAGTCTAGGACGTCTGGTTCTGCCTGCAGGAGGGCCTCGATGGCAGCGGCATCCGCGCGCTCCACATCGAGTTGAGCCTCCGCCGCCCGGTTCAAGTCCAGGACGTCAGGTTCCGCCTACAGGAGGGCCTCGATGGCAGCGGCTGATACATCTCAAACGTATCAATATTTTTTTATTGTTCCATGTTGTTATATTATCATTCTTGGATGTTTTATAATCATTTTATATCATTTTTTGGTACTAACCTATTGACATAGTGCCAAGTGCGAGTTGTTGTTTTCTGCATGTTTTTTTACATCGCAGGAATCAATACCAAATGGAGTCCAAATGCAGTGAAACTTTTTGTGGATTCTTTTGGACCAGAAGACATCCAGTGGGACGAAGAAGCGCCCGGGGTGCTCCGAGATGAGCACAAGCCACCAGGGCACGCCAGGAGGCCCAGGCGCACCCTTGTGGGTTGTGCCCACCTCGGGTGGCCCCTGAACCGACTCTTTGCTCTATAAATACCCCAATATTCCATAAACCCTAGGGGAGTCGATGAAAATCAATTCCTGCTGCCGCAGAGTCCAGAACCACCATATCCAATCTAGACACCATCACAGAGGGGTTCACCACTTCCATTGGTGCATCTTTGATGATGTGTGAGTAGTTCTTTGCAGACCTACGGGTCCGTAGTTAGTAGCTAGATGGCTTCCTCTCTCTCTCTCTCTCTCTCTCTCTCTCTCTCTATCTATCTATCTCTCTCTCTCCCTCTCTTTTGATTATCAATACAATGGTCTCTTGGAGATCCATATGATGTAACTCTTTTTGCGGTGTGTTTGTTGGGATCGGATGAACTTTAAGTTTATGATTAGATCTATCTTTTTATCCAAGAAAGTTATTTGATTCTTCTTTGATCTCTTATATGCATGATTCCGTATAGTCTCGTATTTCTTCTCCGATATTTGGGTTTTGTTTGGCTAACTTGATCTATTTATCTTGCAATGGGAAGAGGTGCTTTATAGTGGGTTCGATCTTACGGTGCTTGATCCCAGTGACAGAAGGGGAACCAACACATATGTATGGGTGCTACTAAGGATAAAACGATGGGGGTCTATTTCTAAATAAATGGATCTTGTCTACATCATGTCATCGTTCTTATTGCAGTACTCCGTTTTTCCATGAACTTAATACACTAGATGCATGCTGGATAGAGGTCGATGTGTGGAGTAATAGTAGTAGATGCAGGTAGGAGTCGGTCTACTAATCTTGGACGTGATGCCTATATAATGATCATTGCCTGGATATCGTCATGATTATTTAAAGTTCTATCAATTGCCCAATAGTAATTTCTTCATCCACCGTTTGCTATTTTCTCGAGAGAAGCCACTAGTGAAACATATAGCCCCCAGGTCTCTTTCTCATATTATTTGCCTTTGCGATCTATTTTATTTGCCTTTTATTTTCAGGTCTATTAAACCAAAAATACAAAAATACCTTGCTGCAATTTATTTTATTTGGCATTCGATCTATCAGTATTTACAACTCTCTCACGTCCGTTTGCCTATCTCTAGGCGCCGTTACCCGAAAGGGATTGACAACCCCTTTTATACGTCGGGTTACGAGTATTTCTTATTTGTGGTTAGGTGTTGTTTATGTTGTTTTTCTTGGTTCTCCTATTGGTTCGATAACCTTGGTCTCATCAGTGAGGGAAATACATACCGTTGATGTGCTCCATCATCCCTTCCTCTTTGGGGAAATACCGACGTAGTTCAGGCAAACATCAAAAGGAATTTCTGGCGTCGTTGACGGGGAGGATCTTCAACATATACCAGGTTCCTAATCACAAATCTCATCTCCTCGCAATTTTGATTATTTGCCATTTGGCTCTTGTTTTCCTCTCCCCACTTCACAAAATTTGCCGTTTTGTTCGCCCTCTTTTTCGTTCTTCTCTGACGCCATGACGGACCATAGAGAAGCTAAGGGCTTTCTCCCGAGTTTTAATTCTTTGGATAGCCCCTCTGTCCTCTCTGAGCTCATAGATAATGATGCTATGGAAAGAGTTACCGGGGTTGTTAAGGAAAACTCTAACAATTTAGATGAAGATGATCCTAGAATTTTTTGTTATTTTCTTGATGAATCTTTGAAAGATGCTTGGGATAGGCTGTTGAGGATTCGAGCTAGCTATGTGCCCCAATATCAGATAGAGATATACCCTGAAAAGTTTTTATGTTGGTTTAGCTTCTTCCTTCAAGCAAGTTTTGGATTCTATATTTCAAAACGGTTTTCTTGAAGGGGATGCCATCGATACTTATGAAAAGATGAAAACAATATTTGGGCACCCCAAGGGAGAAAATGTTGAATCAACTAACCTTATGTGTTTTTATCAAAATGAAATAATCCAAGAAATGAAAGCTAGTTTAGATACGAATTTTCGTAACGTCCTTAACCTTTCTTCTACTATTAATGGTCATGTGATTTCACAAAATAGAAAAATAAATGTCATTGATAAGAAAAATTCTCTTTGCTTTCAAAAAGGGGAAGATGACGAAACGTAGATCCTTGCTTTATGCCTAGCTAAGGGCGTAAAATGATAGCGCTTGTTGGGAGGCAACCCAATGAATACAATTTATTTTTGCTTTTTTACTTTCTGTTCTTGAGTGTTAGCACAATCATGCTACTGTTATGATTGTGTTTTTTGTGTTTTAATTAGTGTTTGTACAATGCAAAGCCTTTAGGATCTTCTTGGGTGATAGTTGTTTGATCTTGCTGAAAAAAACAGAAACTTCCACGCTAACGAAAATAATTCTCATTTTTAACCAGAGTGTGATAAAATACCAATTCTTTTCGCAGAAGATTAATATACAAATTTCTCAGGTCGTCCTTTCAGAATTTTTGGCGTTTCACAAGTATTCGAAATATTCAGATTGCTATAGACTGTTCTGTTTTTGACAGATTCTGTTTTCTTTGCGTTGTGTGCTTGTTTTGATGATTTTATGGTTTTCTTTAATGAGTTTTGCCATAGAAAAGTTGGAATATGGTAGATATAATGCAAGAATAAAATAAGAATTGGTTTGCTACAGTACTTATAGTAATGATTTGCTTTCTTATATTAACGGATCTCATGAAGGTTTTGTTGAGTTTTGTGTGATTGAAGTTTTCAAGTTTTGGTTATCTTATGATGGATGAAGGAATAAGGAGTAATAAGATCCTAAGCTTCGGCATGCCCATGGCACCCCAAGTTATTATCCAAAGAGAAGCAAGCAACTAAGCTTGGGGATGCCCCGAGTGGCATCTCCTTTTTCTTCTAACGACCATCGGTATTTTCCTCGGAGCTATATTTTTATTCGTCTCATACTATGAGTTTTGCTTGGAGCGTCTTGTATGATTTGACTTCAAAGTCATGAATCCTTGCTGGAAACACCTATTTGAGAGAGCCAAAATTATGCCATGACTTGTTATAATAGCTCTCTTTGCTTCACTTAAATTTTTTATGAGCTATGGATTTGCTCTAGTGCTTCGATACACTTATATATTTTTTAGCACGGTGTGCTTAGTTATTTTTGAAGAAATACTTTCTTGCTTCACTTAAATTATTTTGAGAGAAAGAAAAATTATGCTCATGATCTTCACTTATATTTGTTTGAGCTTATCAAAAGCAACACATGAAAATTAGTCCCAAAGTGATAGATATCCAAGAAGGATATAATAAAAACTTTCATGAAGATCATTGGACAAAATAAACTTGATTCCTTGTAATAGTTTTGAGATATGATGATGTGATATGTGAGTCATGTTTATAAGTAATTATGCTTTAGTAAGAATATTGGTGTTAAGGTTTGTGATTCCCTATGCAAGCACGAAAGTCAATAGTCATGCAATGAGATTACATCCTACTTGTGGTGCATTATTCGGTGTTAATTATGCTTAATTCTTGCTTATGAGATTATTCATTTCCTGGTTCGTCGCTTCCCAATCTTTTGCTAGCCTTCATTCTGCACTAAGTATGATCACTACTTGTGCATACAAAAATCTTTAAACCAATTTTGCCACATGAGTCCACTATACCTACCTATATGCGGTATTCTTTTGCCGTTCTAAGCAAATTTGTATGTGCCATCTCTAGTTTGCAAAATAAATTTCTCTTCTGTGTGCTCGTATGGCTTGCGAGGCGGTGAGTGGTGGCCAATATTTTACATGCTAGATGTGTTATTCTCACGATGAGTGTTTATTCACTTGTCATTGCACGAGAGCAAGGCAAATGTATTAGGGATGCCCTGTTCCGACCTGAAAAATGAATTTACTTTATGTTGTCAAATAACAAATTCCTTGGAAAGTGTTGGTATGGAGGGAAATCGTGGATTCGGCTAGCCATGGAAAGTGAAAGTATGGTGGAAAAAGGAATAGACTTTATTTTCTGTTTGGGAACCGCCTATGATATATCTAGCATGGAAAGTGTTGGGAGCTCTAAGTCGTTTTTGTTGGTGGAAAAGTATGCCTCTCAAAATGTTTTTATCTCTATATTTTTTGCTTTGAGCTCTCGCACCTCTACAAATCCCTACTTCCCTATGCGTAAGGCCTTTATTTTACTTCATGCAATTTTTATTTTGAATTTGAGCCTCCATCTTCTCTTATAAAGCACCAACTAGGACGCACTATGATCGTACTTGAGCATTGCGTGTAGTTAATATACGAGTGTGTTTCATTAAAGGATCAATGGTTGAGCATGATGGGCTAGGGATGACTTATTTTAGCGTTGATATTTTGAAATACATGGTTGCGAGTTGATATGCTTGAGTATTTAAATCTCACGTCAAAACTAGACTATTGCTTTGAACCATATAAAAGTCCAAATGTCCATGCTATAAAGAAAATAATATGATATGACATGTTAGGCAGCATTCCACATATAAAATCTGTTTTTATCAGCGGCATCCGCGCGCTCCGCGTCGAGTTGAGCCTCCGCCACCCGGTTCAAGTCCAGGACGTCCTGTTCCGCCCGCAGTAGGGCCTCGATGGCAGCGGCATCCACGCGCTTCACGTCAAGTTGAGCCTCTGCTGCCCGGTTCATATCCACGACATCCGGTTTCGCCTGCAGGAGGGCCTCGATGGCAGCGGCATGCACGCGCTCCGCGTCGAGTTGAGCCTCCGCTTCCCGGTCCTCCTTTAGTATCGCCAGGTTTAATCGCTGGTCTTCCTGCACCATGGGAGACCCGGACGCCGGCATGAAGTCGACGTCCATTGTGTCATACGCATCGAGGGCCTTCTGCACCGCGACCTCCGCCATGAACATTGGATCGGCTTCCTCCTCCTCGGAGCTTGGCTCCAGAGAACTCGGGGATTGGCCCACCGCAAAGCGAGCTTGGGAACGGAGGTCTGTGGTGCCACCCGCCGCCGTGATTTCTGCGCGGCGCTCCAGCGTCAGCATCTTGAAGTAGGTGGTCTTGGGCGCACCATGACTTTTTGATGAACTAGGGGACGCTTGATGCGGGCTAGGGGATCAAAAGGTGGGGAATTGGGCTGGAGAGGAGGTGTGGTTTTGGGGCCATGGCTGGCGTAGGCCGAGCAGCGAAGGTTCTGGTGTGAATAGTGGTTCCGGTGACGATCGGTCAATTTGTTTTGACTGTAAATTGCTCTTGTCGCGTTCGCGTTGCACCCCGGCACGCTGGACCCTCCACGTCGCTCACCGAATGGAATACACTTCGTCTTGCATTTTCGCTCGCTTGTGGAACCGCAGTTGAGAGCAAACCGACGTCCCTCCCCTGCCCGCATCATTTATACTACTACTCCCTCCGTTTTATGCGGGGAAAGGGGCTGTTTGGTTCTAGGACTAGCATTCACACTTTGCCACATATTTTTTCCAAGCTTGCCTAAGGTTAGTTCATTAAAATGAGAGCCACAAGTTGGCAAGCCTAAGGGAATCTTGCCACACTTTTTGTGTGTATGCCATGTGGGGCCCAAGTGTGGCTTGCCTAAGGTATGGCTTGAACCAAACACTCACCTAAGTTGGTTAAACTTGCCTAGCCTTAGTTGTGGCAGTCTTTGGCTAAGTTAGTCACAAACCAAACAGCCCCTAAATAAAAACAGAGAGAGTATACTACGGATGAGGATCCCCTGATGTGGTCGAACCCATTGAGTAATTGACATGCAGGGCCTCGCAAGCATGGGGCCCGCTAGTCAGTCACTGAAAGGCAGGGTAAGGCAAGGATACCTACATCAGAGGATCTACTTCCACTACTACTCCCTCCTTCCATCTATATAGGGCCTAATGCGTTTTTGAGGCTAACTTTGACCAAATGTTAGAGTAATAATATATGACATGCAACTTACACAAAGCATACGGTCAAATTTGTATGGGAAAGGAGCTTCCAATGATATAATTTTCACATTATACATCTCATTTACTATTAATCTTGTCAATAGTCAAAGGAGGTTTTGAAAAACTGATTAGGCCCTATATAAATGGAAGGAGGGAGTACTAGTACTATGAGCACTGCATACTCTACAACAGATGTTGTCAGTACTCCACTAGTACTATTGGACGGGGAGCTTAAAAAAGTTACTATTGGACTGACTATACGTGGCGAAATCCTAGTAGGAAGAGCATGCGCGAGAACAAGCACATTCACATGTTTGAAAAAAATATTGGAAACCATCTCTGTTTGAATACAAATCTAGGAGTATGTACGAATCTAAGAATATTGATTGGGCGTTGTTGAATGTTGATACTTTTTTTATAAGTTTGATCAAAGTACAGATACTTTGACTACACATAAACTTACACTACTGAAAACCTTATACACAGAAACTTACCAGTAGCACGGGACAAAAAGAAGCGCTACTATAATTTACCACTAGCGCATGTTATCCAAACGCGCTGTAGCTAAGATCATAGCAGTAGCGCGTCTAACTATAGAGGCGCTACTACTACAATTCCCCTTACTATTCTCGCCAGGCTACCTATAGTAGTAGCGTGCCTAAGGAAAGCGTGTTGCTGCTAAGATTGTTGTAGCAGCGTGTTTCGCGCAGGAAGCGCTACTACTAAGGAAAGGAAAATAAAATGAAAAACATATAGAAAAGTAAATAAAAATGAAAGAAATAGAAAAAGGGGAAGGAAAAAAAAGAAAATGTGAATGAAAATAAATGAAAAAGAAAAATAAAGGAGAAATGTGTAGCAGCAGCGGGCTTTATGGACAGGCGCTATAGCTAATGTAGCAGTAGCGCTTTCCGTGGAACACGCTGCTGCTACTTTCCACTTAACCAACCGTTCTTCTTACCCACGCCCACTTCCCCCAAATCCAACACGCGTGCGTCTGCTGTCACCGTCGTCATCGCCCGGCCACCATGGCCTCCCTTCGCCTCCGCCCGTCGGCCGACGCCTCGACCCCGACCTCGACGCCCCCTACATCGCCGCCTCCGCTGCGCTCACGCCCGACCCCAACCCCGTCCCCGACCTCGACGCCGCGTGCCCCTCTCCCTAACTCCGCCGGCGCCCGAGGTGAGTACGCCCTCCTCCTTCTCCCCTACCTCTGCCTAGCTAGGGTTCTTAGGGTTAAATTTCAGAGTTCATCTAATTAGTTAGGGTTCATCAAATTAGATGCTAATTATGGCAGTAGTTGTTAAATAGAATTAGTTTTAGAGTTCATCAAATTAGTTAGGGTTAAATTTTAGAGTTCATCAAAATAGTTAGGGTTAAATTTTAGAGTTCATCAAATTAGTTAGGGTTCATTAAATTTTAGAGTTCAACAAATTAGTTAGGGTTAAATTTTAGACTGCATCTAACTAGTTTTGTTTACTGTTTTTAGTAAGTGTTTAATAGAATTAGTAAGAAAATTAATATAACTAGTTGAACTAGTTTATTTTTAGTAAAAACTAGTTATTTTTATTTATAGTAAGTGCTTAATTGAACTAGTTGAGTTAATACAACTATTTTATTTTTAGTACGGAAATTAATAGAACTAGTTTACTTTTTTAGTTAAAGCAATTATTCCCGCATCGACGTCGACGATGCCTATCCCGCATCCTCGTCGTCGAGTCGACGAAGGACACCTGCATCACCAGATGGGCCATGTTCGGGAATGGGCTCCGCCGGGGTGGTACTGGGAGGCGCTACGTACCAGGGGGCGCAGGTTGGTGAGGAGTCAGCCCGTCATTGACCCGAACCTTCTTTGGTGGCGGTCGCGTGGGTCAGTGACAGTCCAGAGGCTCAAGGACCCCGCGGAGTTTGTGCGTCACCGTGTCAGTGAGGAGGACGCACACGTCTGTGGCTACTTGTTTGTGTTGGAGCACAGGTTCTCCAATACCTGGCAGGTTCTCCAGGGATCTCACTGGAGCTATGATCCTGTGATGGTTCCTTCTCTGTGGGTGTCCACCGCCCGCGCCGATACCCGTCGTGCGCTATTGTTTTAGTTGTATTAGTGATGTTATATGTATGATACTATTCGGGATGTATTAGTGATAATATTCGACGATATACAGACGCATGAGATGATTTACTTTTGCTTATTGAATGCATGCTAGTTTGAATACTTATTTATTTTACGATTTGGTTTTGCTTATTGAATGCTTATGTCAATATGAGTCCTATAAGATATTTTGAAATGTATAACTTGTGTTGCTCAAATAGGATATATGCTTGCCCAAGTGGATGGTCATGTTTGCAGGTTACACCTCCAAGTGGCCTATGTTTTGCCAGAGTGTTGATTCATTTCCATTCCGGCAAATTTCAGGCGCTCGATATGTCCTATTTTAGCAAAGGTCATGCCAGATTTTCCCGTGAATTTTGGCATGACTTGTGTCAGAATATGTAGGAAATATCGAGTGCCCCGGATTTGTGTGTTGAGTATCCTGGTATTTGCCTTCGATCGATTTTCAATTAATGTTTCAACTATGAACATAGGAAATGTCTGACAACGAAAAGGATTTAGGTATTTGCGAATACTGCGAAGACGAGCGCGGCCTATGCGACTGAATCTTCCTAGATGATGATAGGCGCTCTAGAATCAAGCTGGACAAGAACTTCGAAGTGGATACAGTAAGTCACAATGACAAGTCATTTTTCGTAATTAAGCATGACATCTGCTTCATTTGCTTCAACTTATTATTTAAATTTTTTACTATTCTACTAGCGTATCCCCTGCCATGCAAGGGTTTTTGTCTTGGTAAAGAGAGTTTACTTGAAGACTGAGCATGGTTATACTTTCCATGCAAAATTATACAACGCAGACACCTACACCTATTTTGAATGCAAAACTTGGCAAGCACTATGCAAGGCTTATGCATTTGAGCCTGATATGGTTATCACCTTTGATATTCGTCCCGAAGATGATATTGAAGGTAATATCGACATCTGGGTCGATGTGCAGACGCCTCCAGTTATAACATTATGTGAGTTTCTCAACCATATTTATGTCTTCGATATTGTTTATTCAAAAATAGTTGACAACTAATTTCTATTGACAGCTTATTTCCATTCAAGCAAACATGTCTGGTGCTTGGTAGACATGACCGTCCATTGTCCCCGGGCCGAACTAAACTGCGAGGAGATAGGTCATTATGTTTCATGGCTTGAGGATCTTCATAATGTCAAGACAAATTATTTTCCTGGACTTAAAAATCTTAGTACTCAAAACGTGCAACCAATAGTGTTCGTACTGAATTATGGTAACATCTATTTAGGAAAGATGGTAAGATTTTTACTATTTGTCCTCAGTGCATCTTTTGCATACATTACTTTTTAAGCTAAACTTCATTGCTAAGTATGTTACTATACGATGTTCTTCAACAGGGACTCCCGATGAATGTTGTGCCTCATTGGATCGAGACTAAAGGTCCCATGAGAATTGTTAGCTTACGGCCAAGATATCCTACAATGCACTTTAGTGCATTTAGGATTTCTAATAGCGAGGAATGCTTAATAGTGAAAGACTAGAGCAAAATTGTGAACGATCGCAGAGAAGTACTAGGGGGCAGCAATCAGAAGTGCAGCCCACGATTAGGAGACAGGTTCATCTGCATGCTCCAACTTGATGAAGCAGGAGTGCTACAATGTGTTTTATGTTATTTTACCTGAGAGAGAGAGCAGCAGGAGTGATTAGCTATCTATAAATGAGTTATGATGATTAAATAGCTAGTGTTGGTGGTAATGAATATGATCATTATTATTAGCTAATGTTGGTGGTGATTAGATAGCTACCGCAGCTAATGTTGGTGGTGATTAGCTAGCTAGAATGAGTTTGAAGATGATGATGTGTGCTACACTATGACTATGATGATTAAATAGCTACTGTTGGTGGTAATGACTACGATGATGATTAAATAGCTTGTGTTGGCGGAATAGATTCAAGTGGAGGCAACATGTGGTGCACATCGAAAGTACTACTAGTCCAAACTAGATCAAGTTTGGATTAGTAGTATACTTTTGACATGCACCACATGTTCCCTCCACTTGAACCTAATCCACCTTCATTTGACACACTGTTATGGACATGTTGATATAACAACCTCATAATTGGTATTATACTAAAATTTGTATAACGGCGTATAAATACACTAAAAATAAAAAAATGAGAAAAAGAATACTAGTAGCGATGGAGAGTAAACACGCTACTACTAGCTATATTAGCGATGGCTTGGAGTGAACAAACCACGATGATATATGTCTTAGTAGCGGTAGCGTGTAGCCGCAGCTACTGCTATGAGAATAGCTAAGCGCCTTATCGATGTGCGTCCTCGGCGCTCTTGATAGGCAAAATACCCGCGCTACTGCTAGGGTTTTCCCTAGTAGTGTTATATGTAAAGTAGAAAGGATCGGAGGGAGTATATTGTACGTTCAAAAGCAAAACGAACATTGAATACCCTTTATATATGATTTGTTGATGCTATGATCACCGGTTCAAAATTTTGAATCCGCCTTAGGTATCACACATGCACCCACTCGTTCTCTCTCGGTTTCATCTCGGGGTCCGGAGATCGATCGAAAGAGGACTAGGGTGGGTACAGTGCGTTCGTTTCACTTATGAACGTACAATATACTCCCTTCGATCCCCACAGACCCCCCCCCCCTCCGCGGGTCATTTCTATCGTAGAAACAGACCAAACCTTTATCTCCCTGCACGACACACAATTGATCTCTCAACATCAATCGATCTCGTCAAGATGTGTTGGGGCATGAACCGAATGGATGTCAAAACTAATACGGGAAGCGACACATAGTGGAGGCAAAGTGAAACTTTAAACAAACCGTTTGTCTGTATGCATGTCGGAAAAATTACAACATTGGAAATACAAGCATGGTCTAGGCCCACATGCGAATGGTTCTCGGCGGAATGTTCAAATGAGGCATGCGGGAGGATGGACTCGACCGGATGGCGGGATGATCGATGGAGAAGAGGATTGGAGAGGAATGAGAAATAAGAAACGCCACATGACTATACTTGAACGGCTCAAATAAACAATAAGTTGTCTCGTTTTCCCTTCCCTCTTGGTCACGGAGTAAGATACTCCCTCTGTTTTTATTTACTCGGTGTATTAAGTTTGACCGAAGTCAAACTTCATAAAATTTGACCAAATTTATAGACAAAATATGAACATTTACAATAGCAAATCAATATGATGGGAAAGTATATTCAATAATGCATCTAATGGTATTCATTTGTTATTGTATATGTTATTATTTCTGTCTATAAATTTTGTCAAAGTTTACAAAGTTTGACTTTGAGCATAGCTAAAATGCGGAGTAAATAAAAACAGAGGGAGTACGCAGGGACTAGTATAGTTACTACTGCCGGAACATGGTAAGTTGGACCCCTAAATGCGGGCACAAACTGGGCACACCTCAATTATTCCTTCAAAACAGTCGGACACCTACATTAGCACACCATCCGGCTACTTAATCAAGTGTTACGCTTCACTAGTTAAAAAGGAAAAGGGTGGTACCGTACCCAAAACCACCACACTTGGGGCTAGGGTAACAATTTGGTACTGTACTACATTTGAACCAGGACACAAAAACCACATGTTCTACGCCTAATGCGCAACGCAGAGCACTGACGCTCGAATTTGGCCGGGAAAACAGGGAAACCGACATGTGGGGTACACCTGTCGGGATGACATGGCGCAGACTAGTCCAATGGAGGAGCTGGCCCATGACTCCTCGCCACCGGCAACTGTTCATGTGTGCCGTGGGGGCCAGCAACGTGGCGCAACTCCCGCACCGCCTCTGGACAAGGCGACCACGGTGATCGACACACTCATCATCGCTGGACACGGTCGGCTTCAGTGTGCCGAGGGTGGCTTTAGCGCTGTGGCACGACCAGCAGATCAACACCCAGCTCGTCGAGGATGCACGAGGCGCCGAAGTGCGCGCGCGCCGCAACGCGTCCGCGGAGTGTTGTAGCCCGGAAAAATACATCCCCAGGACTTGTGACCATGCCGGGTTGTCTTGCTTCTTCAATGACCTGTGGGGATCACATGTGAGCAAAGGGCATCTCCAACGTTGCCACGACCGCAGCTGACTACCCTAGCACACCAAAAACCCTCGTCCCTCGTGTCATCGCGTGGTGCGTTCCCAGCCGGCGCCAGCTGCCCGCATTCATGTCGTCTGTCTGTATGCCGTCATTAAGAGGCTCAGTGCCGGAGGAACCAACTCTGGTGACTTAATGACGCACCCGGACGCTTGGCCTCACCGGAATGCGCTACTTAAAGTGGCAACGCCCAGCTAAACTCCACACCATAGCGCATCGTCCTGCTACCTGGCACCACATCCACCATGACCGCGAGCGCAAACGCTCTGCGAGAGAGCTTGTCTTTGGGGGTGAAGCTCGAGGTCGCCGCCCTCGCCCAAGTCGCAGCTCACGATGCAATAGCGGCGTAGCCAGACATGGACGCGACCGCACAAGCGGTGGCCACGCTGGCGGCCGACGATGGGAGCAGCGTCAGGCATGCGTCCTACTTGCTGCCGTCCAACGTTCGGTGGCGCATGTGGCAGGTGAAGCGACGGACAGTCCACATCCATCATCATCGACCTCACAACCACCGGCACCGCCGAGGTCGGGGACTCCTCCGAGAATGAGTAGGGCATGGTGTGCCAACTGGCCAGTCCGTCTCCCGTGTTCTACTCTTCCTCACCGGAGACCGCATCTTGACTTCACGGGTCTTGAACTCCGCCCCCGTACATGGAGACCGCAGATGGAGGACATTGGTCGCCGCCGTAGAATAGGTTTAGGGTCGGGTTTCTTTTATTTTTCTGTCCTATAAAAGTTCGAAATGTAATGAAAATCTGCCGTGTTTGCATTAATCTCGTCCGGTGTATATGAACTTTTACAATAATAGTAAGATATATCGTAGGAGTACGAAAATAAAAGAAACCCGACCCTACATACACAATTTATCTTAGGCACTCCAATAGTACGTCCACTACACATTCACACATTTCACATCTTTCTACATCTACGGGAACCTACGAAAGGGTTAACGTAAATTGCCTCTCTCTCCCCCTGATTTTCATGGTGGTGGGCCCTCCTCCCCCAATCTACAATCAACATCTCACACGTTTCACATTACGTTAATTACGTAACTGGGATTACGTAGGTGTAGCATTACTCATCCTAAAAAAACAACTAAGCCAACCTCCCAGCATATCGCGCGGGAAAAGACCCGGCCGCGCCGTTTTAGTCGGAATTACTAGATTACTAGTAGTAGTATCGATGGATCGCGCGAAGCACCAAGTTTTTTTTTGAGGGGGCAAAGCACCAAGTTAAAAGGAAAAAAGCGGTACACTCACATCACGCCTGTCGCGGTCGCAATGCACCCCACACACGGTCGGTCCTGCACACGACTCACGCAAACGGAACGCGCTTCGGCTTGCCTCTTCACTGACACGTGGGACTGCGCTTGGAGGAATCGACCATGCGCCAAACTTCCCCCGCCCACTGCGCGAACCCCCCCCCCCCAAATTCCCACAAATCCCAAATTCAACCGCCCTTCGGCCAGCTAGCCAATAATATTCCCCAAACCCCCCTCCCTCGGCGCCCTCCACACCATTCGCTCCGCGGTTCGTCGAGGGGACGCACGGCGATCCTCTCGCTCCCACAGTATGCTCTCGTAGACTTCCGTCCTCTAGCCGCGCCGCCACCACTAGCGACGTTCTTGTGGATACGCACGGCGGTCAGTGCTGCCACCGCTGGTGACGTTCATGTGGAGACGCACGTCGGTCAACTTTTCCCACAGTACGCACATTCTAGACTGAGGCCCCGTGCATGTCGGTGTAACGCTAAATGTTAGCTAATAGACGTTGTTAATCTCACTATTTGCCGAAGTAGTTTACAGTCAATATCCTCTTCTTAAGAAGCTTCCTTGCGCCGTTCTGCAATCTGCTTAGCTGAGATGGCAAGACAAGCCCGGTTAGTTTCTAAAATATCCTGCCATATATTTATTGTGACGTAGATTGCCATGGTCTAGTAGCCAATCTGTTAGGTGAAATAGTTCTACACTGTTTTATACTCGATCTTTGTTGCTGAGATGGCCTTCGATGGCTGTATGCTCGGCCTCATTGACTGCTGAAATAGCCTGCCATAATATAGCACTCAAATCTGTTTGTTGAATTAGCTTTACATATATTTCATTACTTAGATATGCTTGTCCAAATATCTTTCCATAGCTTTAGACATCGACCTAGGTATTTTTTCCTGGACTTCATAAAAAAAGCCTATATGTTTTTCCTTTAATATCTAGTAGAAGAAATAATTTGTATGTCTAACAGATGGACAGGACTTGGATAACTTATTCTCGAAGATTCTCCGCTGCATATGTCGAGGGGGTTGAGAACTTCATGAACTTTACCAGAGCTGAGTACGGTGGTCCGAAATCAGATGTGCTCTACCCGTGTAGCAGTTGTATAAATTCAGTTACAAGACCCCAGTCAACTATGCAAAATCATCTACACTTGTATGGGATGTTGGTCACATATACTAGGTTGGTTCATCATGGTGAAGCTATGAACGTCAATGTTACTGACTATGTGGAAGCAGCAGATCACCATCTTGATCTGCCTGATGCTTAGGTGGAAGAGGAGGAGGTGGTGGTGGTGGCGGAGCCAGTGAGTTTGACCAACATTGAAACAATGCTATGAAATGGCCGTGCATTTCGTGAACTTTCACCTTTAGAAAAAAACGGTGGGCCCGCATGTTGGAACAATGCAACGTGGCTGTCACCTCAGGAAATAAGCTGTTAGTATTCTCAGCTATGATCACCTTTCTTCAGGTGAAGACATCTAAGCAGATGACCAACAAATCGTTCGATGCGATGTTGGCTGCTTTCCGCAAATCTTTCCCAGATGTGTCTGAGTTGCCACACACCTACAGTAAAATGAAGATTTTCCTTCATGCAGTTGGAATTGGATATGATATGATATGATCCATGTTTCTAAGAATAATTGTGTTCTGTTCCAGAAGGATTATGCCAATTTATGTGAATGCCCAAAATGCAAATCATCAAGATGGAAAGATGGTGATGATCTCATAATGTTCTGAGACATTTTCCAATTATACGAAGATTGTAGAGGTTGTTTCATGATGCTGAAACAAGAGAGGATGTACTATGGCATTCTAGGAACCAGGAGTACAGAGACCAGAATGTAATGAGCCACCAATCTCATGGTAGTGACTGGAAAAGCATCAATCAGAACACAAAAAGTTTGCTGCTGACCCGAGAAACATTAGACTTGGCTTAGCTTCAGATGGATTTAACCCATTTGGCCACGAAAGCGCCACATATAGCATGTGGCCAGTGCTTGTTATCCCTTACAACATGCCTCCAAATGTCTACACCAAAGAATAAAACTATGATACGTCTCCAACGTATCTATAATTTTTTATTGTTCCATATTGTTATATTATCAATCTTGGATGTTTTATAATCATTTTATAGTCATTTTTGGTACTAACCTATTGACATAGTGCCAAGTGCCAGTTGTTGTTTTCTGCATGTTTTTTACATCGCAGGAAATCAATATCAGACGGAGTCCAAATGCAACAAAACTTTACGGAGATTTTTTATGGACCAGAAGAAACGTAATGGGCCCTGGCTGCGCCTCAGGGGGTGCTCTGAGGAGAGCACAACCCACTAGGGTGCGCCAGGAGACCCAGGCGCGCCCTGGTGGGTTGTGCCCACCTCGAGTGCCCCCCGGACCACCTATTTGCTCTATAAATACCCCACTATTCCAGAAACCCTAGGGGAGTCGACGAAATATTGATCCAGCCACCGCAGAGTCCAGAACCACCAGATCCAATCTAGACACCATCTCGGATGGGGTATAACACCTCCATTGGTGCCTCTCCGATGATGCATGAGTAGTTTTTTGTAGACCTTCGGGTCCGTACTTAGTAGCTAGATGGCTTCGTCTCTCTCGCTGAATTCTCAATACAATGGTCTCTTGGAGATCCATATGATGTAACTCTTTTGCGATGTGTTTGTTGGGATCTGATGAACTTTGAGTTTATGATCAATTATATCTTTTTATATCCATGAAAGTATTTGAGTTTCTTTGATCTCTTTTATGCATGATTGCTTATATCCTCATATTTCTTCTTCGATATTTGGGTTTTGTTTGGCCAACTTGATCTATTTATCTTGCAATGGGAAGAGGTGCTTTGTAGTGGGTTCGATCTTACGGTGCTTGATCCCAGTGATAGAAGGGGAACCGACAAGTATGTATCATTGCTACTAAGGATTAAATGATGGGGTCTATCTCTACATAGATAGATCTTGTCTACATCATGTCATCGTTCTTATTGCATTACTCCGTTTTCCATGAACTTAATACACTAGATGCATGCTAGATAGCGATCGATGTGTGTAGTAATAGTAGTAGATGTAGGCAGGAGTCGGTCTACTAACCTTGGACGTGATGCCTATATAATGATCATTGCCTGGATATCCCCATGATTATTTGAAGTTCTATCAATTGCCCAATAGTAATTTGCTTACCCATCGTTTGCTATTTTTCTCGAGAGAAGCCACTACTGAAACCTACAGCCCCCGGGTCTCTTTCTCATATATTTGCCTTTGCGATCTACTTTTCCGTTGCATTTATTTTCAGATCTATTAAGCTAAAAATTACAAAAATACCTTGCTGCAATTTATTCTTATTTATGTTGTTTGGCGTTCGATCTATCAATCTACTACAATTTCCTCATGTCCGTTTGCCCATCTTGGGGCGCCGCTACCCGTAAGGGATTGACAGCCCCTTTTACACGTCGGGTTGCGAGGATTTGTTATCTGTGTGCAGGGGCTGTTTACATTGTGTTGCTTGGTTCTCCTACTGGTTTAATAACCTTGGTTTATTCACTGACGGAAATACCTACCGTCGATGTGCTGCATCATCCCTTCCTCTTTGGGGAAATACAGTTGTAGTCCTAGCCGACATCAAAAGGAATTTCTGGCGCCGTTGTCATGGTGGATCTTCAACATATACCAGGTTCCTAATCACAAATCTCATCTCCTAGCAATTTACATATTCCATTTGCCTCTGATATGTCTCCAACGGATCTATAATTTTTGATTGCTCCATGCTATATTATCTACTGTTTTAGGCAATATTGGGCTTTATTTTCCACTTTTACATTACTTTTGGGACTAACCTATTAACCGGAGGCCCGGCCCAGATTTGATGTTTTATGCCTATTTCAGTATTTCAAGGAAAAGGAATATAAGACGGAGTCAAAACGGAATGAAATCAACTGGAGAAGTTATTTTTGGAAGGAAACTTACCTGATGGACTTGGACTCCACGTCAGAAGATACGGGAGGTGCTCACGAGGGTGGGGGCGCGCCCACCCCCCCTAGGCGCGCCCCTGCCTCGTGGGGCCCTCGTAGCTCCACCGACGTACTCCTTTCACCCATATATACCGTTGTACCCTAAAACTTCCAGAACAAAAGATAGATCGGGAGTTCCGCCGCCTCAAGCCTCCAGAGCCACCAAAAACCAATCGGGACCCCATTCCGCATTCGCCGGAGGGGGATCCATCTCCGGTGGCCATCTTCATCATCCCGGCGCTATCCATGACGAGGAGGGAGTAGTTCACCCTCGGGCTGAGGGTATGTACCAGTAGCTATGTGTTTGATCTCTCTCTCGTGTTCTCTCTCGTGTTCCCTCTATGGCACGATCTTGATGTATCGAGCTTTGCTATTGTAGTTGGATCTTATGATGTTTCTCCCCCTCTACTCTCTTGTGATGAATTGAGTTTCCCCTTTGAAGTTATCTTATCGGATTGAGTCTTTAAAGATTTGAGAACACTAGATGTATGTCTTGGTGATCAACTTGCGGGGAACCTATGCATAGGGGTTGGCACACGTTTTCGTCGTGATTCTCCGGTAGAAACTTTGGGGCACTCTTTGTAGCACTTTTATGTTGGTTGGATAAATCTGAGATTGTGTGATGCATATCGTATAATCATGCCCACGGATACTTGAGGTGACAATGGAGTATCTAGGTGACATTAGGGTTTTGGTTGATTTGTGTCTTAAGGCACTAGTAGAAAAAGGGTCAAACGTGAAGCACATTAGTGCCGGTTTGTATTAGAGCCGGCACAAATGTATACATTAGTGCCGGTTCCAACGGCTAGCCTTTAGCACCGGTTCGTGGCTAACCTTTAGCACCTGTTCGTGCTACGAACCGGTACTAATGAGGGTGGTGGCAGGATGTTGTCGGTCTGGGCCCCTCCAAGATTTTTAGTACCAGTTCGTTCCACGAACCGTACTATAGGTCCTCCTGCATATAAACCCTTCGTCCATTTCGCTCTGTTCTTCCCGCTTTTCCCTCTCCTCTCCTCTCTGTTCTTCCTCTTCTCCCCTCGAGCTCATCACACATTTTGCCCAAAATTTGTCAAGATTTGAAGGCCCCCATCCATTCAAGTGATCACAAAGGTTAGCAACTTTGTCCTTTCATCTCTCATTGCTAGATTAGCTCTTGCATTGGTTTATATAGTTATTAATTTGTGAGTTTAGTAATTAGGGAGGAAATATATATATGTGCTAGTATTTGATTTATATGCAATTTGAGGTCAAAATAACACTTAGTTTGCATATGTAGGTGTGGTTTACTTAGTGCCTTCTAAATCTCTGTCGTAACCACTGGCCGATCGCTCGCACTGTCCGTCATGGCACCACCTTGTGGTGAGCCTCTTGTTCATGAAATTTTATATAAAAATTGATGTTTGTGTGATTTGGATATATAGTTACTCGTATAATAATTATCTTACCCGACGTTGTTTGTTATACATAGTGCCATGGTTTTGATATCCGCCCCGTCGGCCCTCGTCCTTGTTATGATTCGGATGTGGTATCTTCTCTTTTAAAACTATTTGTTGCATTTCGTGTTTATGAAAAATTATGCCCATCAAGTTGACATAGATATTTTTATCTAGGAGGTATGTGAACCGGAAATTCCAACCGACCCTATTGTCGAGAGGTTAAATTTAGTTGAAAGAGAAAACGAGTACTTGAAAGAAAAATTGAAAAGAATTGAGGTGGAGAAGATGGAATTGAGTTGCATGTTGCCGATGTAAATCGATGATCACAAGATCAAGATGGAGAAAATGCGCTTGAAGATTAGAAAGATTAGAAAATATGCCATCGATAGTCAGGCTTGGTATCATTATGCTGTGGGATCAATTGTTACCTTAGTTGCGATCTTGATCGCATTTGTTGTTGCATTTAAATGCTTTAGCTAGAGAGTTATTTGTTTGTTGCATTTAAGTGTTGTATGAACTTTATGTATGAATTTGTATTAATTTGGTCTATGCGGTGTTGTGTAATGAAGATGAGACGGCAATGGATGTACGATGACCGACGCTCTCCCCAGTTCGTTGAGGGCGTGCATAATTTTCTCGCTTATGCGGTGAGGCAAACAAGCGGGCGGATGGTTTTATGCCTTGTCCATGTGCTGGCTGTAAGAATGGTCGCAATTACTCTACGTCAAGAACCATTCACGTCCACCTGTTTGAGTCCGGTTTCATGCCCCACTTTAATGTTTGGACCAAGCACGGAGAAAGAGGGGTTATGATGGAAGACAATGAAGAAGAAGAGGACGAAGACAGCTATCCTAGCCATGGGTTCCCTGAATACGATGATACAACAATGGGGGAAGAAGCTGAGCCGGTAATGCGGAAGAAATTTGGGCCGGCAATGCGGAAAGAAGGTGAAGAAGAGGCATCGGATGAGCCCGTTGATGATCTAGGTCGGGCCATTACCGATGCAAAGAGAAACTACGCAAGTGATTTGGAGAAGAAGAAGTTGCGGTGCATGTTAGAGGATCACAAAAATTGTTGTACCCGAATTGCGTGAGGGTGACAAGAAAAAAGCTGGGCAGCACACTGGAATTGCTGCAATGGAAGGCAGAGAATGGTGTATCGACAAGGGATTTGGGAAGTTCGGTAATGATAAAGGATATGCTTCCAAAGGACAACGAATTGCCCGAGAGTACGTACGAAGCAAAGAAGGTTGTCTGCCCTCTAGGGTTAGAGGTGCAGAAGATACATGCATGCCCTAATGATTGCATCCTCTACCCGGTGAGTACGAGGATTTGAACGCTTGCCCGATATGTGGTGCATTGCGCTATAAGATCAGCCGCGATGAGCATGGTGATGTCGAGGGCGGCGCCCAGAAGAAGATTCCTGCCAAGGTGATGTGGTATTCTCCTATAATACCACGGTTGAAACGCTTGTTCCAAAACAAAGAGCATGCCAAGGCGATGCGATGGCACGAAGAAGACCGTAAGAAAGACGGAAAGTTGAGAGTACCAAATGACGGGTCGCAGTGGAGAAAAATCGAAAGAAAGTACGGGAAGGAGTTTGCGAGATGATGCAAGGAGTGTATGGTTTGGTCTACGCGCAGATGGCATTAATCCTTTTGGGGAGCAGAGCAGCAACCATAGCACCTGGCCTGTGACTCTATGTTTGTATAACCTTCCTCCTTGGTTGTGCATGAAGCAGAAGTTCATTATGATGCGGTGCTCATCCAAGGCCCTAAGCAACCCGGCAACGACATTGATGTGTACCTAAGGCCATTAGTTGAAGAACTCTTACAACTATGGAATGGAACAGGTGTACGTGTGTGGGATGAGCACATGGGGGAAGAATTTGACCTAAAGGCGTTGCTGTTCGTGACCATCAATGATTGGCCTGCTCTTAGTAACCTTTCAGGACAGACAAACAAGGGATACGCGGATGCACGCACTGTTTGGATGATACCGACAAAGATATATTTGAATAGTTGTATGAAGAATGTGTACTGGGACATCGCCGATTTCTTCCGAGCAGGCATCCGTGAAGAAAGAAAGGCAAGCATTTCAAAGGTGAGGCGGATCACCGGACAAAGCCTCGCCACCGCATCGGTGCTGATGTACATGATATGGTCAAGGTTTGAAGGTGATATTTGGAAAGGGTCTGGCGGACTACCTTTTCCATAGGACGATGATGGACGCGCTCCCATGTGGAAGAAGAAATCTTTATTTTGGGACCTGCCATATTGGAAAGACCTAGAGGTCCGCTCCGCAATCGACGTGATGCACGTGACGAAGAATCTTTGTGTGACCCTACTTGGCTTCTTGGGCGTGTATGGGAAGACAAAAGATACACACGAGGCACGGAGGACCAACAACGTATGCACGGAGAAGACGGCATATATCGTGGTCATGCAAGCTACGCTCTTACCAAAGAAGAGAAGGAAATCTTCTTTGAATGCCTCGCTCAAGATTAAGGTACCGTCGGCTTCTCGTCGAATATAAAGGGAATAATAAACATGGCGAGAGAAAAAGTTCCGAACCTAAAGTCTCATGACTGCCACGTGATTATGACGCAATCGCTTCCGGTTGCATTGAGGGGCTTCTACCGTAAAGCGTTCGATTAGCCATTACGAAGCTATGTGCATTTCTCAATGCAATCTCTCGAAGGTAATCGCTCGTAAATCATACCAAGGTTACTGAGAATGATTTGGTGCAGTGTCTTGTTAGTTTCGAGTTGGTGTTCCTACCATCCTTCTTCAACATCATGACGCACGCCCTAGTTCACCTATCTTGAAGAGATTAACGCTTTTGGGTCCCGTATTTCTACACAATATGTTCCCCTTTGAGAGGTTCATGGGAGTCTTAAAGAAATATGTTCATAACCGTGCTAGGCGAAGGAAGCATCTCCAAGGGCCATCAAAATGAGGAGGTGATTGAGTTTTGTATTGACTTTATTCCTGACCTTAAGCCGATTGGTGTTCACGAATCGCGGCATAAGGGCGCATCGATGGAAAAGGCACGCTAGGAGGAACAAATAATATGTATGGACGGACATTCTCTCCTTTGAAGCACACTACACAGTTCTACAGAATTCCGCCTTGGTGGCTCCATTATCTGGATGAACACAAGAATTTGCTACGCTCCAAACACCCGGAGCGGTCGATGACTGGATTACACGTGAACAAACCAGGAGTTTCGCCACTGGTTGCGGATACCGCATTACCATGCATGACACCTCTATTGAAGATGACCTGTACTTGCTGTCCCGATTACCATCTTCGAATATAATGACTTTCAAAGGGTACGAGATAAATGGTAATACATTTTACACGATCGCCCAAGATAAGAAGAGCACCAACCAAAAGCAGTGGTGTCCGCTTTGATGCGTAAACCAAGACGGAAAGGAAACATATTATGGTTATATACGGGACATATGGGAACTTGAGTATCGACGTGGTTTAAAGGTCCCTTTGTTTCGGTGCAAATGGGTCAATATGACACGAGGCGGGTAACGGAAGACCAGCGATGCGGAATCACAACAAGGATCTCAACAATCTTGCGTATGCAGACGAACCATTCGTCCCTAGCCAATGATGTGGCACAGGTTTTCTATGTGAAGGACATGTCTACCAAGCCAAGAAAAAGAAAAGATAAGGAAGCGAATGCATCGTGACGATGAGCCAAAGCGGCACATAGTTCTTTACGGGAAGAGAAACATCGTGGGAGTGGATGACAAGACGGACAAGTCGGAAGATTATGAAAAGTTTGATGAAATTTCTCCATTCACGTGAATATTGACCCGAGCATCCCGTTAAATGATGAAGATTTTCCATGGTTACGGCGCAAAGGGACACACGCAAAGAAAAAGTTTCACACCCAAAGATCTGGGATGTGATCGGCTTCACTATCATCACTTTCTTCTGTGTTTCACAACCAGAGGGGAATCTCTGTAATAGTTAGGGTAGTTATGTGTTTTGGCATTTGAAACGCGAAGAAATTTTATGTGCAAACAAATTCTTTCATGCCTTTACTGATTTTTAAAGTTAAATTATTCACAAACTAGTGCTTCACACTAATTTCAAATAATTCAAAATTTAAACTATTCAAATTTGAAAACTACGGGCACTAACAGAAAGTTTGTAATTTTTTGTACCTAAAGCATAAATATTCACAAAGAAACTCTAAATACACAAAAAACAACACAAAAATAAATAAAGCAAAAAAAAGCCCACCTACTAGGCCGTAGCGGCCTGCATACACGACTAGAACGCAACTTTGTTGTTGGGCGGGATGCAGGCCATAAAGGCCAAGTGGGCCCACAGGGCAGCAAAGAACACGTAGGCCCAGTAAGCCTGCTTTGGAGAGGAGCTCGAGAGAGCGACCGCACGGGGGTTTATAAACCAGTGCGGTCGCCCCTCGGCTAGTGAGGTGGGACTAAACTTGCCGCACCGCACCTGCGCGCACTTTTAGTACGGTTGGAGCCACCAACCGGTACTAAAGTTGGGCCTTTAGTACCGATTTGTGCCACCACCGGTACTATAAGGGGTCGCTTCCGCTGCTTGGGCTGGCCAAAACAGACCTTTAGTACCGGTTGGTGGCTCCAACCGTACTAAAGGTGCCTTCTATATACAACACTTGAAAAATTTCATTCTCCTCTGCTTTCTTCCTTTGTTTCCCCATTGAACCGCCTACCGATCGATCGACACCGTCATCGACCCGTCGCCGTCGCCGCCCGTCCCGTCGCCGCCCCGTCCTCGTCGCCGCCCCGTCGCCGTCGCCGCCCCGTCCCGTCGCCGTCGCTGCCCCGTCGATCGCCGCCCTCGTCTCCGTCGCCGCCCGGGCCCGTCCCGTCGCGCCGTCCTGCGTCGCCGCCCCAGCGTCACGCCTGACCCGCCGCTGCCCGGCCGTCGCCCGTTGTGAGCTCTCCCCTCTAACCCCTCTCCCTCGCCCGGCCACCATGGGCGCCGCCTCCCCGAGCCCATACACACACACACAAGCATGATGAACACACACACATACACGTATATATGTATGAACGCATGTATATATTAGTATATACGTATTTTGTATGTTTAATTAGTTTAGATTTTTTAGATTATTGTTTTTTCACTAGTATATATGTATGAATGCATGTTAGATGGATATAATTAGTGTTTAATTAGTATGGAATTTTTTATATAATGTTGTTTTTCTGTTTTTTAATGGATGTATAGAAATTGTTTTTCTGTTTTTAGTGTTAGATGCTTAATTAGTATGAAATAGTATATAGATTTTTGAAATAGTAGAAATGTTAGAAATTTTAGTTATCAAAATCCAATCATTAAAAATATTATTTTTTATGGGCATATAGCTAGTATTTGTTCTCGACGATGCCCGCCCGCATCCTCACCGTCGACCCGTCATGACGACGCCCAGCCCATGTCCGGACTGGCTCACTGGCTGGCACTGGAAGTGCTGCTCGGAGGGGCGCGCCGCTTGATGAGGAACCCGCCCGGTTCCGTCGTCGACCACGATCTCGTTTGGTGGCGTTAGCGTGGGCGATCTCGGTGCGGAGGACCCGACCCCGCCGGAGGATGCGTCGCCGTGTCGGGGAGGAGGACGAGCACGTCCATCGCTACATGGTTGCGTTAGAGGCGGCAGGTTCTCCAATACTCGGCAGTATCTTGAGGATCTCACTTCAGCTATGATCCCGTGAGGGTTCATTCTCTTTGGGTGTCCACCGCATGACGCAGAACCGCGAAAGTGTCCTAGATTCTTCCGTAGTATTCGATCTTTAATTAGCTAGCCGCTGATGTACTATTCAATATTATATATTATTCGAGACGATGTATTCGAGATTGTATCTATTATTCTAGACGAAGTATTCGAGATTATATCTATTATTCGAGACGATGTAATTTGAATACTAAATTGTTTTATATTTCTTTTGAATTAGTTAAGTAAAAGCTATGGCGCATAATACCGACAGAGAGGGAGAAGCAGACCATGTTCGATATGATACGCGGGCCGATGATAATCAGAATGAAGAAGATTATGACGGCTCGAATTTCTAAACAACACCGGAGAGGGTGATATGATATTCGATCGCTGACGACCGAATTGATGAAGTCATGAACTACGATTATGACGATGACGAAGAACATGTTGATCCTGAAACAACAAAGACCCATGAGGTATATATATTTATATAAGCAGGTTTCTGGTGATCATCACATGTTTTAAATGACTTGAAGATATATTAACGAATCGATCTTTGTTCTTTCAGCCATCCGGATCGAGCAAATCTTGAGCAAAAGGACGAAACGAGGCCCGAACAAAAAGTTGAAGGAGGGCGTAAAGTACAATATCGAGGCGGTCGGACCTAATGGCGAACCATTAGCGCCTAAGAAGATTGCGGACAAGTTCATTAAATCGGTCACGGAGTTCTTGTGAAGGACCAACTCCCGATCTCCCTTCAAGAATGGAGAGAGCCAAAGAAAAGACAAAGGACAAAAGGCAAAGAGGACGCTGCTCCACGTCCGGATGTTACTTTTGTCGACAAGAATCAAAAAGATCTGCTTTGGGATACTCTCATGGAACATTTCACCCTACCGGATCATTTCACGAAGCGAGATGTGCAGAAAGTCAAGGACGCTGCTCTTAGGAAGATGGCGGTTGCATTCAAGAACCACAAGAATCGTGAATGGGACAAGTACATCAAGGGAGGAAGGAAGACTCCAGTACTCGAGGGAACACTAGAGAACCAACGTGCTCATTGGGGCGATTTCGTGAAATTCAAGGATTCGGAATTAGCTAAGGAATGGTTGAGAATAAACAAGAAGAATGCCGAAAAAAAGGATAAGTTCCATAAGCTGGGGCGGTGGCTATCACGGTGGCAATGCCTAAGTGGGATAAGTCCGAGAAAGAGATGGAGGATGCAGGTGCCACTCCGGTTACTAAGAGCTGGCCCCCTGTGGTCGGGACTTGGTTCTATGCGCATGGGGGAGTTGGACCCAAGAGGCAATGTTTCGATGAGGGCAAGTCCGAAGGGAGCCGACGATGCGATACTTGTTGCAATAGAAGAGGCACGATCGGGGTGTTCCAGCCCAATAGAGAGAACGACGAGCTTCTGGCGTGCTGGGAAATCCTGAACACCGGGAAGAACACGAGGCAAGGGCGCTATTCCGTGGTATGAGGGGTTTTCAGATCGGAACAACGACTACGTAACCCGTGCGAGAAAGAAGATTGCGGAGGAGAAGAAGATGAAGATGGATGAGGAGTAGAGGAATCGGGACTATGAACGCCTTCAAGGCCTAGATGAAAGTCAAGCGGAATTGGCTGTAAAATTCCAGGGGCAGCAGTAGCAGTTCTACTCACTTAGCCAGCAAAGGGGGTCTCAGCAGCTGCAGCAGCTAGCGGATGATCCAGCATTGGATAGCACCGCCCCATCCATGCAGAGAAGCAGCGTGGGTTCCGCCTCGGACGACGCAATGCTGGGTAGATACCCCGTGGATGACATCACGGCGAACACTAGCTGCGAGCTACATGTCAAAATGAAGAACATATCCATGAAGGTGGTGGACGGAGAAGCTTTTCCAGTTACCCCCAAAGCAACCTACCATTGCATCCCGATTCTAGAGGGCTATGCTCGTGTCATGGTTGATGAGGTGGTGCAGCCATATTCGGGGCTAGAGCTTGACATTCCTGGAGGTGAGGACGAGCGCTTTCTCGGAGACGCCAACCATCGTATCATCCTATGGAAAAAGGATTGCATCATCTTCGAAGGCCACCGACATCGCGTCATCCGACTCCTCGTCAAGTCCGACACCGAGTCAGCAGTCTCCTGCTCCTGCAAGTCCACCAAGTCCGCAAAGTGTCGTGCCACTCCTCCTTCAAGTCCGCAAAGTGTCGTGCCACTCCTCCTCCTCCAAGTCCGCCAGGCGTCAGACGTCCACTCCTCCTCCAAGTCCGCACAACCTCAGGCCACTCCTCCTCCAAGTCCGGCACATCTTCAGCGGCCACTCCTCCTCGTCCAACTCAGCCCGTCGTGGCCCCCCGCCGCCAAGAATCGCAGAAGAGACACCCTGCAGCTATGGTGCGTAGCGGTACGAGTCGAGGTAGTACAGGAAGTACAGGCGGAGGCAAGCGATATAAATATGGTCCAAGCCTCACGCCTCTTCCGCAGAGGTCTTATGACAGGTCCGAGGAGGAAATCGCAGCCATATCGAAGTCCGAGGTGGAAGCCCATTTTGCACCGAAACCGCCACCGCCGCCAAGGGAGAAAGTGCACGAGGAAGCGATTGACCACTTCATTCGTATGGCTCAACCACCAGCTCCCAAGCCTGTTGACCACAGACTATGAGCGCCACATCGGAAGTTAAATCGAGCATGTTCACGTAGGAGGCGAGCTCGGGATCGAGCAAACAAGAAGCATTTGTCAAAAATGCGGAAAACCATTCCCCACTGGGAGAACAGCGGCGTAATCGATCCGTCGCTTGTTGTGCCAACAACACGTGGACGCTGTACCAATATTATTGTGGGCAAACAGTTTACGTTCCTGAGGTGGGCAATGTGGTAATAACGAAGGACCATATAATGCAGGCTGAAGTTCTCAAAATCAATGTTGGACAACTCCTCGAGATCGAGCCCATGCATGTGCTTAGAGAGGATGAAATAAAAGTAAATATGTCCGGGCCAACCTTTGGTCCATCCGGACAAGGTCAAGAACCTCCCAACGAGAATGTATGAATTGCATCAATGGTACATGAACATTAGCAAGATTTCCGATCGATTGTCCCTCATGGTGAATGTCAAGGAGGAGCATTACTTCCATGAGAAAGTTGTGTTCGTTGAGTATTACGAACTGTTTCAGTTATACAATCAAGACGCACTTTCGACAAATCTATCGTCGATTGCTATTGTACGTAAGTGATTTATTTCTGTAATTTAAGTCTCAAGCTAGCTGTCTTGATCCTTTTGATCAATCATTACCTGTAATTATCCTCACTATATTATTTTACGTGGTATTATATGCAGGATGAAGATATATGAAATGAGAAAAGGTGGACGCTTTGGCATTGGGTTCATTGACCCAAACACCGTTAATGAATACACATGGAAAATAAATCCACGTCATCAAAAGGACGTAGAGGACAACATGCTAGAGTTCTTGAAGCGCCTCAAATACAATGAAGATATACTACTTCCTTACAACTTCCAGTGAGTCACACTGTCTTGTACTACAAATTCTCTGTTTTTGCCTACTAGCTAGATACATGTTTTTGCTTTACATATGCCCGCTTAATTAAGACATGCAAACGTGTGTGCATGCAGATTTCACTGGGTCTTGTGTATCATTAAAGTTGATGGCGGAACAATGGAAATACTGGGCTCACTACTCAAAGAAAAAACTGACTATAACATCTTGTTTGGGATAGTCAACAGGTAATTTCAATCATTATTAACTATATATCTCGGCCTATTTAGTTCGTCATTTTTCATGATATGAACTATTTAATAACCCCTTTATTCATTTTCTTTGTCGGCGGCAGGGCTTGGGCAAGGTTCATCAGCGTGACCCTGTGGAGAATGGAAACAAAAGCTTAAATGGTTTCACCCAAGGTAAGTAATTAAGTAGTACTAGCTAGCTAGCTAGCTGCCATCTCTTTAATTATCATGCTTGATTAATTATTATCTGATCAAATTCCATTCTCGTAAAGGCCACAAGCGGTAGCGTAGGGACTGATCTGTGTGCATTCTGCGTTTGCGAGAACATTCGCATGATGGCGTCCGAAAGGAGCAGATCTCAAAGACAGGAATGGGTACGCTTGTCAAAACACTATTCACAATTTTTACACCATTATGGATATCTAGTCACACAACTAATACACATGCATATTGATCTCCTTCTTAACAGTTCACAGAGGTGTGGGAGAAGCTCCTAGAAACGGAGCGCGTAGAAGCACTTCAAGAGGAAATAGCGGGATTTTTGCTCGACCGTGTCATAAATCCGAAGGGAGAATACTATTACCCGCTACCGCCCCATCGTGCTCAAGGCACCAATTAGGCTAATGCCACTGGCTCAAGGCAACATGCATATGTAGGAGAAATTGTATATAGCTATACATGTGTGTATTTGTGAATTAAATAATCTCGTTGTTTGTGAGACATTGATGATATATATATGCATGATTGGTTCTACTAGAAATTCTATATATATATATATATATATATATATATATATATATATATATATATATATATGAATATCTGGTACAATGTGTAGTATCGTAAAATACCAAAGAAAGCGAAAAAGAATTAAATTGATAACACAAATTTAATTGAAAAAAAAAACAAAAACCCACAAACATTAAGTACCGGTTGGTGGTACCAACCGGTACTAAAGCGCACCCCGCCCCCGGAGCTGGCTCGAGCCACGAGGTTCGCCTTTAGCACCGGTTCGTGCTGAACCGGTACTAAAGGGGGGGGGGCTTTAGTGACCACACTTTAGTGTCGGTTGTGGAACCGGCACTAAAGGGCCTTACGAACCGGTGCTATTGCCCAGTTCTGCACTAGTGAGGTGTTATTCTAGTACGAACTCTTTTATAGATTGATCCGAAAGAATAACTTTGAGGTGGTTTCGTACCCTACCATAATCTCTACGTTTGTTCTCCGCTATTAGTGGCTTTGGAGTGACTCTTTGTTGCATGTTGAGGGCTTGTTATATGATCTATCTATGTTATTATTGTTGAGAGAACTTGCACTAGTTAAAGTATGAACCCTAGGCCTTGTTTCCTATCATTGCAATACCGTTTATGCTCACTTTTACCGCTTGTTACCTTGCTGTTTTTATATTTTCAGATTACAAAAAACTATATCTACCATCCATATTGCACTTGTATCACCATCTCTTCGCGAACTAGTGCACCTATACAATTTATCATTGTATTGGGTGTGTTGGGGACACAAGAGACTCTTTGTTATTTGGTTGCAGGGTTGCTTGAGAGAGACCATCTTCATCCCTCGCCTCCCACGGATTGATAAACCTTAGGTCATCCACTTGAGGGAAATTTGCTCTTGTCCTACAAACCTTTGCACTTGCAGGCCCAACAACGTCTACAAGAAGAAGGTTGTGTAGTAGACATCAAGCTCTTTTCTGGCACCGTTGCCGAGGAGGCTAGGTAAGTGAAGGTATATCTTTAGATCTTGCAATTGAATCTTTTTGTTTCTTGTTTTAGCACTAGTTAGTCTATAAAATAAAATTACAAAAAAATGGAATTGAGTTTGTCTCATACGCTTCACCTTTTTAATATCTTTCGTGAGTATGATGGAAAGGAAAATTGTGCCAAAGTGTTAGAAGAAGAATGCATTAAAATATTTGGCACTAAATATTTGAATGATGAGCATTATTGCAATGTTGTTAGTATTAATTCCTTGAATATCCATGATGCTAATGATATGCAAAGCCACAAGCTTGGGGAAGCTATGTTTCACGAAGATGATATTTTTGTCCCCCAAGCTTTGATGAGCAAATTTACTATGATGAAAGCATGCATCCTATCTATGACGATTATTGTGATGACAAGCATGCTTTAAATAATAATGATAACCATGAAACTTGTCATCTTGATCTTAATTTTCAATCATATGATAGTTATTTTGTTGAGTTTGCTCCCACTATTATTCATGAGAAGAAATTTGCTTATGTGGAGAATAATAAAATTTCTATGCAAGTAGATCATGAAAAGAATAATTTAGGTGCTGGTTATATTGTTGAATTCATTCATGATGCTACTGAAAATTATTATGAGGGAGGAACATATGCTTCTACATATTGCAATAATATCAAGTTTCCTCTCTATGTGCTTAAATTTTTGAAGCTATGCTTGTTTTATCTTCCTATGCTTGTTGATTATTGTTCCCATAAGTTGTTTGTTCACAAAATCCCTATGCATATGAAGTGGGTTAGACTTAAATGTGCTAGTAATATTCTTCATGATGCTCTCTTTATGTTTCTATTCTTATCTTTTATGTGAGCATCATTGAAATTATAATGCCTAGCTAGGGGCGTTAAACGATAGCGCTTGTTGGGAGGCAACCCAATCTTATTTTAGTTTTTTGTTTTTGCTTATGTTTAGGAATAAATAATCCATCTATCATCTGGTTATATGTGTTTTTATGTTTTATTTAGTGTTTGTGCCAAGTAGAACCTTTGGGAAGACTTGGGTGAAGTCTTTATGATCATGCTGTAAAAAACAGAAACTTTAGCGCCCACGAGATTAGCTAGAAATTTTTACTGGAGAGTGATATTTAGTTTATTCTTTTTGAAGATGATTACTAGACAAATTCCTCAGATCCACAAATTTATTTTAGAATTTTTGGAGTTCCAGAAGTTTGCGTTAGTTACAGATTACTACAGACTGTTCTGTTTTTGACAGATTCTGTTTTCATTGTGTTGTTTGCTTATTTTGATGAATCTATGGCTAGTAAAATAGTTTATAAACCATAGATAAGTTGGAATACAGTAGGTTTAACACCAATATAAATAAAGAATGAGTTAATTACAGTACCTTGAAGTAGTCTTTTGTTTTCTTTCTCTAACGGAGCTCATGAGATGTCTATTGAGTTTTGTGTTGTGAAGTTTTCAAGTTTTGGGTGAATTCTTTTGATGAATTATGGAACAAGGAGTGGCAAGAGCCTAATCTTGGGGATGCCCATGGCACCCCCAAGATAATCCAAGGATACCAAAAAGTCAAAGCTTGGGGATGCCCCGGAAGGCATCCTCTTTAAATCCACTTCCATCGGTAATTTACCCGAGCTATATTTTTATTCACCAACATGATATGTGTTTTGCTTGGAGCGTCTTGTATTATTTGAGTCTTTGCTTGTTAGTTTACCACAATCATCCTTTCTGTACACACCTTTTGAGAGAGCCATACATGATTTGGAATTTGTTAGAATACTCTATGTTCTTCACTTATATCTTTTGAGCATGATAATTTTTGCTCTAGTACTTCACTTATATCTTTTAGAGCATGGTGGTAGTTTTATTTTGAAGAAATAGATGAACTCTCATGCTTCACTTATATTATTTAGAGAGTCGTTAATAGCATGGTAATTTGCTTAATGTTAATATACTTAGTGTTCAAGATATGTGAAACTTTCTTTTGAGTGAATTGAATACTAAGATAAATTTAATGCTTGATAATTGTTCTGAGATATGGAGGTAATAATATCAAAGTCGTGCTAGTTGACAATTGTGAATTTGAGAAATACTTGTGTTGAAGTTTGCAAGTCCCGTAGCATGCACATATGGTTAAGGTTGTGTAACAAATTTGAAACATGAAGTGTACCTGGCTTGTGCATCCTTATGAGTGGCGGTCGGGGACGAGCGATGGTATTTTCCTACCAATATATTCCCCTAGGAGCATTGGCGTAGTACTTGATTTTTTATGGCTTCTAAATTTTTGCAATAAGTATATGTGTTCTTTTGACTAATGTTGAGTCCGTGGGTTATACGCACTTTTATCTTTCCGCATTTGCTAGCCTCTTCGGTACCGTGCATTGCCCTTTCTCACCTTGAGAGTTGGTGCAAACTTCGCCGGTGCATCCAAACCCCGTGATACGATACGCTCTATCACACATAAACCTCCTTATATCTTCCTCAAAACAGCCACCATACCTACCTATCATGGAATTTCCATAGCCATTCCGAGATATATTGCCATGCAACTTTCATCATCATTATTATGACATACATTACTTTTGTCATATTGCCATTGCATGATCATGTAGTTGACATCGTATTTGTGGCAAAGCCACCATGCATTATTTTCCATACATGTCACTCTTGATTCATTACACCATCCCGGTACACCGCCGGAGGCATTCATATAGAGTCATATTTTGTTCTAAGTTTCGAGTTGTAATTGTTGAGTTTTGTAACACCCCAAAATTTTAAACTTGTTTTATTAATTAAATTTTTTCCAGGAGATTAAATTTTTATTTTTTCTGGATTTATTCTTGATCTCAGAGACTCTCTTTTCCCCTAAGTTGTGGAGTTTTCACCCCTAGTAAAAACTTTCCAATTATTATTGGACATGTTTACCCTCTCAAATAAAACAATTCTTTTATCAGTGGGATTATCTATATAATTATTTTCCCGTGAGCTTTATTTCTCTAAATTGGTATTTTCATAAGTTTTAGGGTTCCATTTGCACTACAACCCTTTGATAAATTCATTTAAAAATCCCACCAAAATTTGGAGATGTCATGTGATGTTTATAAATCACTTTTATGCAAAAATATATTTCATTCTTTGGATATTTTGAGCTCTACATCAAATTTTCAAATCTGGTCCAAAGGCAATTTTGCACTACAACCTATTTAAATATTTCTTTAAAACTTCTACCAAAATTTAGGGATATCAGTAGGAGCATATTATTCAACTTTATGCAAAAACCCAGTGATGTTCTTTGAAAATTTTGAGTGAATCATCCCCATTTTCATTCTGGTCCTACTTGATGATTTGTCTGCAAACATCTTCTAACTTGCTCCTCTACCCATGAGCTTTCTCCTGCTTGTAGTACACCTTACCAAACCCTTAAGTCCAGGAGATTGGACCCTTTGGGAGATTTTTGGTCCATGCAAAGATGCCATTTACCTTCTGTCCAGAACTGAGGTTTTGAAAAAACTTCCACTAGCAAGTTTCTTCTTTTGACCAAATGACCTTACACCCTCTTTTGCAATTAAAGAGACACCAGCCTGGAGAGTGTGGACACCCCAAGAAATGCCTAGGTGCCCCTGACATTATGACAAACACCTTATGGGCATGATCAATTTTGACGTGATCTTTGTTTTGCACTGAGACCTTGCACCTCTGGACAATCTAGCATGTCCACTAAGCACCTAGATGATCCTAACCTAGGTCTGCTAAGTGCCAGCCTCACCCAAGTCCTGTAGCATGCACTGGCATTTTGCCGAGCACCTGGTGGGCGTGCTCAGGGCGCGCCCAGAGCGCGCGTTTTGCACGTGCCATGACCGAGCCGCCGCGTCTCACCTCAAGACACGCTCGCCTTGGCCAACCGCAGCCAAAGACGCCACGCCTCCTTCGCACCCCAAAGCCACCCGACCACCCTCGAACCCCACGGTGCCACCGTCAGTCGGTAGTGGCGGCTAGATGACGGTCGCATGCAGGCCCGGCCGTGTCGGCGCCGCCCGAGCCACTCCCGCCGCCACCGCCTCGAGCAGCTCAGACTCATCCACAAGCGCGTCCTCTCTAGCTCGTTGCCGCCACGCCGCCTCGATCACAGAGCGGCGGTTCGCCGGCGACCTTATCCTCGGCCGCGGAACTGCCATGGATGCGCTATAAATAGGACCCCCCCCCCCCCGAGCTCGTCCAGGCCTCAAGCAACCTCTCTCACTACCTCACCGATCTGCTCGTAGAAGTAGGAAGACCAGAGGGGTCGTCTTCCTCATCTCCGGCAATCACAGCCGCCGCCACTGTCTCGATCACTCCGGCGCCACCAGGGCCTCCCCCTCTCCACTCTCTTCACCAGGAGCTCCCTCTCCCTCTCGTGAGTCCATCCCCCTACTCAATTTTGATCAGGACTCGCCGCAGGAGAAAACCCACTCTGCCCGACGGCCACCGTCTCATTGTGGAGCTCGGCCACGGCAGCTCCGTCCCACCCCGGGGATCAGAACGACCACCGGAGGGACCGCCTCGACCCCTCGAGCCCTTGACCTCTGTTTCTCGAACGGTGCAGCTGCTCACGGCGGCATTGCCGGAGTTCCGCCCCCTCTCGGGCAGAGGAAGGGGAGGGAGGGTCGACTGGTCAAACCTGACCTATGGGCCCCCTGGACCCACTGTTAGTGACCAGTGCCGGTCCACGGAGGCGTAAGTGGAAACGTATTTCCAGAGTACGTCTTCGACGTGTATCGTCCCCTTTTCTTTTTCTATTTTATTTAAAAACAATAGATTTTGACCAGAGCTTTGACTGGCTATAACTTTTTAAATATAACCCCGAACGACTTGATTCTTTTTCTGTTGTGTCCCAAATATTGTCTAGTTTATTTTCATAATTATTACAAAAAATTTCAAACAACTTTTTGTGCTGTTTTGAAAATGTGTGTTAATTCCAATTTATTTAAATAGGATTTTGGAGAGAGAGAAGAAAACTTTCAAAAGTTTTGGAGAGCACCTCACCCCTCCACAACTTGAAGGCAAGCATCATGAACCCTGGCATAATATTTTTGGTGTGTTGGTTGACACGATTATAACACCACCTTATTTCGGAGACCTTGTTATTTTATGTGGTGACGCGATCATTTGCCTGAATGCATATTGGAGATTTCCTTGCTGTTGGAAACAGATATACTTGTGATGACATTCACCCTCGAATGCCTTGCATGCATGCCAGAAAGAAACCCGGGAAAGCCTCTGCCTGGGGTAGGCGTGAGCTTTTCTCCGGTCTCCGTCGGGACGGTTATGTTCGGTATGGCATGGTGAGGAATAATGAGTGGTGATTTTGTTGGTTGAAATATATATTGGTTACACATATCATGCAGGGAATTCATAAACCTCCGGAGTCGACCGTAGATGGAGTCTTGTTCCAGTAACCCCCATACTTGTTTCGTACTACCACTGCCCCTCGCCGCAAGTAGGGTACGGTTCAAGAAGTTGTCAACCCCTTTCTTGGCACACACCGCATGTAGGGGAATGGTGGAAGATACCGGCTGCATCCGGTAGGCATGCCACCTGGTCCGGGGGCAAGGGTGTTTCCGGTTGGGACCGAGAGGGGGGAACCCCTTAGATCACGCGATATAAATTTGATCCCATGCTACGCGAGGTTGTAGCCTCCCCACTTAGAGTTTTGCTTGACAGGTGTCGTGGGTGATTCCTGCATAATCGTAAGTTAAGCTGGTGTGTAAGTCAGGTGTGTTTTCAATTAAAAGACCGTAGATGGAATTAGTACCGATGGACTAAAGGAATCCGTTACTCGTGGGTAAAGAGTACACCCTCTGCAGAGATTAAACCTATTCGAATAGACGTGTCCATGGTTAAGGACTATAGTCTGGGACGGGTCAAGTGTCGGTCTTAGTGTCGGTCTTCGGAGGAGAAACTACTAAACCAGAACATGGATCATGACGTGTGACATATGATGATTATGATTGTTATTATGGACTAACCCCTTTATATTATTTGAAGTATTGAGTATACCTAGGAAGGTTCTACCTCCTGGATATTCACTATGACTGTAATTGCTTTATAAGCCCTTTATGTGGTGTCGCACAGACGCCCGACTGTGGCATGCTTGTTATTTATTTACTTTATAAGCCCTTTATGTGGTGTCGCTCAGACGCCCGACTGTGACATGCTTGTTATTTATTCACCTTATAAGCCCTTTATGTGGTGTCGCATAGACGCCCTACTGTGGCATGCTTATTATTTATTCACTTTATAAGCCCTTTATATGGTGTCGCTTAGACGCCCGACTGTGGCATGCTTATTGCCTACATTATAAGCCCTTTATGTGGTGTTGCACAGACGCCCGACTGTGGCATGCTTGTTATTTACTTACCCTATAAGCCCTTTATGTGGTGTCGCACAGACGCCCGACTGTGGCATGCTTGTTATCTATTTACTTTATAAGCCCTTTATGTGGTGTCGCACAGATGCCCGACTATGGCATGCTTGTTATTTATTTACTTTATAAGCCCTTTATGTGGTGTCGCTTAGACGCCCGACTGAGGCATGCTTCATATCATGATCCTTTCGAGGCGTCGCTTCAGACACCCGATCGGTGCATGTTATTCCACCTCATTGTTGCATTTCCATGTTATGTATAAATAACCTGTTTGCATGCATCGTAGATTTTATTTTATGACCGACGATGTGATCATAGAATAATTCAATGCATGTTAATCATTTATATTATACCCGTGTTCATAATGTTTGCGAGTACATTCAAAGTACTCACTGGCTTGTCTCTGGCTATTGTCTTGGCCAGATTTCTTGCATGGAGAGGAGCGTTGCGATGACCGCCCTGGAACCTAAGCAACGGTGACAGCAGCCTCGCGAAGATAGGAGTTAACCTGGTCAGCTGTTCCTGTGGGAAATGGAGTCCCATAGACACTGAGGACCCACAAACCGCTTCCGCCATCAACCACTAGAAACCATTTGTTGTACTCATAGGCCAGAATGGTCTTGTACTACATATTTTGTATTTTGCTTGGAATTTCTGTATCAAGTTGGTGCCTCATCAGCTAACAGTAATCCTGGGGCTGGTGAGCACAACGGCCATTTTCTGGAAATTACTACCCGGAAAACCGGTCGTGACAAACTTGGTATCAGAGCCAGGCTGACCATTGGCTAATCCTATCTTAGCCGGGTCAATAAACCTAGGTAAACCAACCCACCAGACCTTAACCAAAACCCCAGCCAAGCTTCTCAGGCAAGATAGCCACACAATGACCCCAACACTTTTGGCAGTCGGTGCACAACCTTTTCAGCCTAGCCTGTCAATCACGCGCCAGTGACCGACCCCTAGATTGCTCCATTCGCGAGCGTGCGAAGGAAGACTCTGTCCCCTTTTTCTATAAAAAGGGCACGCTAGCCTCAGCTCAGCACCGCACAACTCTTTCCAAACCAAGCTAGAATGCCTGGCCCCGTCGTGCAAAATGAGACCACAGCAAACAACCTGGGAGGTTTTGTGACCGTGCTCGCGAACCTCACCCGCCGTGCCTTTGCATTAGAAGAGCCTCCAGAATATGTTGTGTACCAAGGGTCCATGAGCGGTGAGAGCCGTCAATTCTGGGCCACAGTGCACATCTATGGTAGGGGTCTGCCGCGTAACGCCTCTGGGTTCACCGGAAGGACAACTTCCTTTGAGCCACAAGCCATCCAACTAGCTGCTCGAGAGGCTATAGTTCAACTCCGGCATTTGTCGCCCAGAGTTAACTGTCGCTCGTTCTACTACTACCCCAGCCGTAACGGATATGGTAAACCACCCCAAGTTGCCAACGGGGATCACGAGATGGATCCTGTGTTGTTGCACCTAGTGCGATATGTAGGTGCACTAGAGGAACCGTTCGATCAAATCACCATTGATCTGATCGCAGCTCGTGGAGAGCTGATTCGCCGAGCCCCGGCAAGAAGAGAAGATGAGCCCGACGCTGACAACCCAGTGGTGTTGTTCGGACAACCGATCGAGACCTTAAGGTCTGCCCCAGCCATCGACCAAAATACCTTGATGACCCCAGAAGTGCTTCGTCGCCTTTTGGGAACACGCTTCAACGGGATTGTGGCCAACAATCCACGAGATGGCCATCATCGCTACCCCGACCCTGCAGTTCCTCAACCCCCTCCAGCTAATCCTGACGGTGAGAACCGTGGAGAAAACCCCGACGTCCGCAAGGCAAGCCCGCTTAGATATTAACGAGGTAGACTGAGTCACCCGAGCAGTACCGAGTATTAGTATGTCCTCGCCTTGTAACTGTGTGATCCTGTATCGCCATAATTAAATACGGTTTGCCTGTGCACCCCTATTTTTTGTTATAGCCATGCATGAGTATGTTGATGTGCAATTGCATTTTTAATCCCAAGCGTAGCTGCCAAAGACCAACCTCGACGACGCAAGTTTGTGCTATGAATAAACCTTTTTGGTTTCAGCTAACAGGAATGATATTTTCAAAACAACCCTTAACAAATCTCAAGGAAGAGATTTTTCTTAAGGGGGGTAGTGTTGTAACACCCCAAAATTTTAAACTTGTTTTATTAATTAAGACTTTTCCAGGAGATTAAATTTTTTTCTTGATTTATTCTTGATCTCAGAGCCTCTCTTTTCCCCTAAGTTGTGGAGTTTTCACCCCTAGTAAAAACTTTCCAATTATTATTGGACATGTTTACCCTCTCAAATAAAACAATTCTTTTATTAGTGGGATTATCTATATAATTATTTTCCCCTGAGCTTTATTTCTCTAAATTGGTATTTTCATAAGTTTTAGGGTTCCATTTGCACTACAACCCTTTGATAAATTCATTTAAAAATCCCACCAAAATTTGGAGATGTCATGTGATGTTTATAAATCACTTTTATGCAAAAAATATATATCATTCTTTGGATATTTTGAGCTCTACATCTAATTTTCAAATCTGGTCCAGTGAGCAATTTTGCACTACAACCTATTTAAATATTTCTTTAAAACTTCTACCAAAATTTAGGGATATCAGTAGGAGCATATTATTCAACTTTATGCAAAAACCCAGTGATGTTCTTTGAAAATTTTGAGTGAATCATCCCCATTTTCATTCTGGTCCTACTTGATGATTTGTACTGCAAACATCTTCTAACTTGCTCCTCTACCCATGAGCTTTCTCCTGCTTGTAGTACACCTTACCAAACCCTTAAGTCCAGGAGATTGGACCCTTTGGGAGATTTTTGGTCCATGCAAAGATGCCATTTACCTTCTGTCCAGAACTGAGGTTTTGAAAAAACTTCCACTAGCAAGTTTCTTCTTTTGACCAAATGACCTTACCACCCTCTTTTGCAATTAAAGAGACACCAGCCTGGAGAGTTTGGACACCCCAAGAAATGCCTAGGTGCACTGACATTATGACAAACACCTTATGGGCATGATCAATTTTGACATGAGCTTTGTTTTGCACTGAGACCTTGCACCTCTGGACAATCTAGCATGTCCACTAAGCACCTAGATGATCCTAACCTAGGTCTGCTAAGTGCCAGCCTCACCCAAGCCCTCAGGCATGCAATCGGCATTTTGCCGAGCACTGGTGGGCGTGCTCGGGCGTGCCCAGAGCGCTGCTTTGCACGATGCAGCGACCGAGCCGCGGCGTCTCGCCCGCACCTGCTCGCCCTTGGCCGACCGCAGCCAGCACGCCACGTCTCCTTCTGCACCCCAAAGCCACCCCGACCACCCCTGGCACCCCACAGCGCCACCGTCAGGTCGGCCGTGGCGGCTAGCTGACGGCCGCATGCAGGCCCCGGCCGTGTCGGCGCCGCCCGAGCCACTCCCGCTCGCCACCTGCCCCTGGAGCAGCTCAGACTCATCCACAAGCGCGTCCTCTAGCTCTCGTCGCCGCCACGTCATCAGCCGCTTCTGAGCGGCGGTTCGCCGGCAACCTTATCCTCGGTCGCGGAACCTCCATGGATGCGCTATAAATAGGACCCCCCCCCCCCCGAGCTCGTCCAGGCCTCAAGCAACCTCTCTCACTCCCTCACCGATCCGCTCGTAGCAGTAGGAAGACCAGAGGGGTCGTCTTCCTCATCTCCGGCAATCACAGCCGCCGCCACTGTCTCGATCACTCCGGCGAGACCAGGGCCTCCCCCTCTCCACTCTCTTCACCAGGACCTCCCTCTCCCTCTCGTGAGTCCATGCCCCTACTCAATTTTGATCAGGACTCGCCGCAGGAGAAAACCCACTCTGCCCGACGGCCACCGTCCGCTGCGGAGCTTGCCGCCGGCAGCTCCGTCCACCCCGGGGATCGTAACGACCACCGGAGGGACCACCTCGACCCCCTGATCCCGCGGGTGACCTCTGTTTCTCGAATGGTGCCGCCGTTCGCCGGCGAGCATCGTCGGAGTTCCGCCCCCTCTCGGGCAGAGGAAGGGGAGGGAGGGTCGACTGGTCAAACCTGACCTGTGGGCCCCCTGGACCCACTGTCAGTGACCAGCGCCGGTCCATGGAGGCGTAAGTGGAAACGTATTTCCAGAGTACGTCTTCGACGTGTATCGTCCCCTTTTCTTTTTCTATTTTATTAAAAAAACAGATTTTGACCAGAGCTTTGACTGGCTATAACTTTTTAAATATAACCCCAAACGACTTGATTCTTTTTCTGTTGTGTCCCAAATATTGTCTAGTTTATTTTCAAAATTATTACAAAAATTTTCAAACAACTTTTTGTTCTGTTTTGAAAATGTGTGTTAATTCCAATTTATTTAAATAGGATTTTGGAGAGAGAGAAGAAAACTTTCAAAAGTTTTGGAGAGCACCTCACCCCTCCACAACTTGAAGGCAAGCATCCTGAACCCTGGCATAATATTTTTGGTGTGTTGGTTGACACGATTATAACACCACCTTATTTCGGAGAACTTGTTATTTTATGTGGTGACGCGATCATTTGCCTGAATGCATATTGGAGATTTCCTTGCTGTTGGAAACAGATATACTTGTGATGATATTCACCCTCGAATGGCTTTCATGCATGCCGGAAAGAAACCCGGGAAAGACTCTGCCTTGGGTAGGCGTGAGCTTGTCTCCGGTCTCCGTCGGGACGGTTATGTCCGGTATGGCATGGTGAGGAATAATGAGTGGTGATTTTGTTGGTTGAAATATATATTGGTTACACATATCATGCAGGGAATTCATAAACCTCCTGAGTCGACCGTAGATCGAGTCTTGTTCCAGTAACCCCCATACTTGTTTCGTACTACCACTCGTCCCTGCCGCAAGTAGGGTGCAGTTCGATAAGTTGTCAACCCCTTTCTTGGCACACACCGCATGAGGGGCCATGGTGGAAGATACCGGCTGCATCCGGCAGGCATGCCACCTGGTCCGGGGGGATGGGTGTTTCCGGTTGGGACCGAGAGGGGGGCACCCCTTAGAGCACGCGATATAAATTTGATCCCATGCTACGCGAGGTTGTAGCCTCCCCACTTAGAGTTTTGCTTGACAGGTGTCGTGGGTGATTCCAGACACCGGTAAGTTAAGCTGGTGTGTGTAAGTCAGGTGTGTTTTCAATTAAAAGACCATAGATGGAATTAGTACCGATGGACTAAAGGAATCCGTTACTCGTGGGTAAAGAGTACACCCTCTGCAGAGATTAAACCTATTCGAATAGCCGTGTCCATGGTTAAGGACTACAGTCTGGGACGGGTCAAGTGTTGGTCTTAGTGCCGGTCTTCGGAGGAGAAACTACTAAACCAGAACATGGATCATGACGTGTGACATATGATGATTATGATTGTTATTATGGACTAACCCCTTTATATTATTTGAAGTATTGAGTATCCCTAGGAAGGTTCAACCTCCTGGATATTCACTATATTTGTAATTGCTTTATAAGCCCTTTATGTGGTGTCGCATACGCCTCCATCGTGGCATGCTTGTTATTTATTTACTTTATAAGCCCTTTATGTGGTGTCGCTCAGACGCCCGACTGTGGCATGCTTGTTATTTATATACCTTATAAGCCCTTTATGTGGTGTCGCATAGACGCCCTACTATGGCATGCTTATTATTTATTCACTTTATAAGCCCTTATGTGGTGTCGCTTAGACGCCCGACTGTGGCATGCTTATTGCTTACATTATAAGCCCTTTATGTGGTGTCGCACAGACGCCCGACAGTGGCATGCTTGTTATTTACTTACCCTATAAGCCCTTTATGTGGTGTCGCACAGACGCCCGACTGTGGCATGCTTGTTATTAATTTACTTTATAAGCCCTTATGTGGTGTTGCACAGACGCCCGACTGTGGCATGCTTGTTATTTATATACCTTATAAGCCCTTTATGTGGTGTCGCATAGACGCCCTACTGTGGCATGCTTATTATTTATTCACTTTATAAGCCCTTATGTGGTGTCGCTTAGACGCCCGACTGTGGCATGCTTATTGCTTACATTATAAGCCCTTTATGTGGTGTCGCATGACGCCTCGATAAAGGGCATGCTTGTTATTTACTTACCCTATAAGCCCTTTATGTGGTGTCGCACAGACGCCCGACTGTGGCATGCTTGTTATTAATTTACTTTATAAGCCCTTATGTGGTGTTGCACAGACGCCCGACTGTGGCATGCTTGTTATTTATTTACTTTATAAGCCCTTTATGTGGTGTCGCTTAGACGCCCGACTGAGGCATGCTTCATATCATGATCCTTTCGAGGCGTCGCTTCAGACACCCGATCGGTGCATGTTATTCCACCTCATTGTTGCATTTCCATGTTGCGTATAAATAACCTGTTTGCATGCATTAGAGATTTTATTTTATGACTGACGATGTGATCATAGAATAATTCAATGCATGTTTATCATTTATATTATACCCGTGTTCATAATGTTTGCGAGTACATTCAAAGTACTCACTGGCTTGTCCTTGGCTATTGTCTTGGCCAGATTTCTTGCATGGAGAGGGGCGTTGCGATGACCGCCCCGGAACCTAAGCAACGGTGACAACAGCCTCGCAAAGATAGGAGTTAACCTGGTCAGCTATTCCTGTGGGAAATGGAGTCCCATAGACACTGAGAACCCACAAACCGCTTCCGCCATCAACCACTAGAAACCATTTGTTGTACTCATAGGCCAGAATGGTCTTGTACTACATATTTTGTATTTTGCTTGGAATTTCTGTATCAAGTTGGTGCCTCATCAGCTAACAGTAATCCTGGTGCTGGTGAGCACAACGGCCATTTTCTGGAAATTACTACCCGGAAAACCGGTCGTGACAAGTTGTAAGAAAAATAAAAGTGTGATGATCGTCATTATTAGAGCATTGTCCCAAGTGAGGAAAGGATGATGGAGACTATGATTCCCCCATAAGTCGGGATGAGACTCCGGACGAAAAAAAATAAAAATCAAAAAGAGCAAGGCCAAAAGAAAAAGGCCCAAAAAATGAGAGAAAAAGAGAGAAGGGACAATGCTACTATCCTTTTACCACAATTGTGCTTCAAAGTAGCACCAAGATCTTCATGATAGAGAGTCTCTCATTTTGTCACTTTCATATACTAGTGGGAATTTTTCATTATAGAACTTGGCTTGTATATTCCAATGATGGGCTTCCTCAAAATGCCCTAGGTCTTCGTGAGCAAGCAAGTTGGATGCACACCCACTTAGTTTCTTTTGTAGAGCTTTCATATACTTATAGCTCTAGTGCATCCGTTGCATGGCAATCCCTACTCCTCATGTTGACATCAATTGATTGGCATCTCGATAGCACGTTGATTAGCCTCGTCAATGTGATACTTTCTCCTTTTTTGTCTTCTCCACACAATCCCATCATCATATTCTATTCCACCTATAGTGCTATATCCATGGCTCGCGCTCGTGTATTGCGTGAAGGTTGAAAAAGTTTGAGATTATTTGAGTATGAAACAATTGCTTGGCTTGTCATCGGGGGTATAGAAGTTGGGAACATCTTTGTGTGACGAAAATGAAGCATAGCCTCACTATATGATTATGTAGGGATGAACTTTCTTTTGCCATGCTATTTTGAGAAGACATGATTACTTTGATTAGTGTGCTTGAAGTGTTACTATTTGTTTTATCAATATGAACTTTTGTCTTGAATCTTTCGGATCTCAATATTCATATCACAAGTAAGAAGAATTACATTGAAATTATGCCAAAGTATCACTCTGCATCAAAAATTATCTTTTTTATCATTTACCTACTCGAGGGCGAGCAGGAATTAAGCTTGGGGATGCTTGATACGTCTCCAACGTATCTATAATTTTTTATTGCTCCATGCTATATTATCTACTGTTTTAGGCAATATTGGGCTTTATTTTCCACTTTTATATTACTTTTGGGACTAACCTATTAACCGGAGGCCCAGCCCAGATTTGTTGTTTTATGCCTATTTCAGTATTTCGAGGAAAAGGAATATCAGACGGAGTCAAAACGGAACGAAATCAACTGGAGAAGTTATTTTTGGAAGGAAACCCACCTGATGGACTTGGACTCCATGTCAGAACATACGGGAGGTGCTCACGAGGGTGGGGGGCGTGCCCCCTGCCTCGTGGGGCCCCCGTAGCTCCACCGATGTACTCCTTTCACCCATATATACTGTTGTACCCTAAAACTTCTAGAACAGAAGATATATCGGGAGTTCCGCCGCCGCAAGCCTCCAGAGCCACCAAAAACCAATCGGGACCCCTTTAGGCATTCTCACGGAGGGGGATCCATCTCCGTGGACATCTTCATCATCCGGTGCTATCCATGACGAGGAGGGAGTAGTTCACCCTCGGGGCTGAGGGTATGTACCAGTAGCTATGTGTTTGATCTCTCTCTCTCTCTCTCTCTCTCTCTCTCTCTCTCTCTGTCTCGTGTTCTCTCTCATGTTCCCTCTATGGCACGATCTTGATGTATCCCGAGCTTTGCTATTGTAGTTGGATCTTATGATGTTTCTCCCCCTCTACTCTCTTGTGATGAATTGAGTTTCCCCTTTGAAGTTATCTTATCGGATTGAGTCTTTAAAGATTTGAGAACACTAGATGTATGTCTTGGTGATCAACTTGCGGGTTTCGTGATATTGGGAACCTATGCATAGGGGTTGGCACACGTTTTCGTTGTGATTCTCCGGTAGAAACTTTGGGGCACTCTTTGTAGCACTTTTATGTTGGTTGGATAAATCTGAGATTGTGTGATGCATATCGTATAATCATGCCCACAGATACTTGAGGTGACAATGGAGTATCTAGGTGACATTAGGGTTTTGGTTGATTTGTGTCTTAAGGTGTTATTCTAGTACGAACTCTTTTATAGATTGATCCGAAAGAATAACTTTGAGGTGGTTTCGTACCCTACCATAATCTCTACGTTTGTTCTCCGCTATTGGTGGCTTTGTAGTGACTCTTTGTTGCATGTTGAGGGCTTGTTATATGATCTATCTATGTTATTATTGTTGAGAGAACTCGCACTAGTGAATGTATGAACCCTAGGCCTTGTTTCCTATCATTGCAATACCGTTTACGCTCACTTTTACCGCTTGTTACCTTGCTGTTTTTATATTTTCAGATTACAAAAAACTATATCTACCATCCATATTGCACTTGTATCACCATCTCTTCGCCGAACTAGTGCACCTATACAATTTATCATTGTATTGGGTGTGTTGGGGACACAAGAGACTCTTTGTTATTTGGTTGCAGGGTTGCTTGAGAGAGACCATCTTCATCCTACGCCTCCCACGGATTGATAAACCTTAGGTCATCCACTTGAGGGAAATTTGCTACTGTCCTACAAACCTGTGCACTTTAGGCCCAACAACGTCTACAAGAGGAAGGTTGTGTAGTAGACATCGGTCTCTCGTTTTCCTCTCCCCCACTTCACAAAATTTTAGCATTTTAGTCGCCCCTCTTTTTCCGTTCGCCGTTTTCTCGTCAGATCTATTCTTTGCTTGCAATCATGAGTGATTTTGGTATGGCGCCAACAGATGATGGCCTAACTCCTAAGATAGGACGTACGGGCAATCTAGATGCTAAAACTTTTATCTTGGGGCAAGGGAACGTTATAGGAAAAGAACGTATCCAAGAATTTTTCAATTGTGTTGGAAATCTGAGTCTTGATGATGTTCCTATACTTAAACTACTAGATCTTATGCGGAAGCTATTTCAGCACTAGTCCTGAAACTTGAAAGCAAATTTATTCATACTCACCCTACTTTGCAAAGATTGTTTTTTGAGCTTCCCAAAATAAAGAATCCTAGGGCTAAAAGGTTGGCCACTCTTGTTCTTATGAATGAGTTTGACTACATAATACGGGAAGCTAGGGAAATCTTTGATATTTATTGTTTGAATCATGAAAAACCAGTGATAGATGAAATTCTTTACAATAGTGACTATGCACTAAGGCATTTGCTTGGGGATAATAAAATATTTGATGAGAATCTTAAGAAGGAAGTCCCTATTCTAGATATAATCCAACAAGATTTCAATAATGTTAATCAACATTACTCTTGGATTGTTGCGGGAAATCAAAGGGGTTATGATGAAAACCAACTTAGGAATGGTAAAGTTTCCATGTATAATATGTTTTATGTTGTGTTTACAAAACCCCATGATGAAAACACTTCAAAGAAAATTAAGAAGAGAAATGACAAAACTTAGATCCTTGCTTTATGCCTAGCTAAGGGCGTAAAATTATAGCGCTTGTTGGGAGGCAACCCAATGAATAAAATTTATTTTTGCTTTTTTCTTTATGTTCTTGAGTGTTTTCACAATTATGCTACTGTTATGATTGTGTTTTTTGTGTTTTAATTTGTGTTTGTGCCAAGTAAACCCTTTAGGACCTTCTTGGGTGATAGTTGTTTGATCTTGCTGAAAAACAGAAACTTATGCACTCACGAAAATAATTTTCATAAATCACAGAGGAAGTGCTTTTGCCATGATTCTTTTTGCAGAAGATTAATATACAAATTACCCTGGTTGTCCTAATTTTTTAGAATTTTTGGAGTTATAGAAGTATTCAAAATAGTCATATTGCTACAGACTGTTCTGTTTTGACAGATTCTGTTTTCCTTGCGTTGTGTGCTTGTTTTGATGGCTCTATGGTTTTCTTTGATGAGTTTTCGCCATAGAAAAGTTAGAATACAGTGGATATAATGCAAAAACAAAATATGAATTGGTTTGATATAGTACTTATAGTAGTGGGTTGCTTTCTTATACTAAAAGATCTCACGAAGGTTTTGTTGAGTTTTGTGTGATTGAAGTTTTCAAGTTTTGGGTTATCTTACGATGGATGAAGGAAAGATAGAAGAGCCTAAGCTTGGGGATGCCCCGGCATCCCAAGCTATTATCCAAAAATGAGCAACCAACTAAGCTTGGGGATGCCCCCGAGTGGCATCCCCTCTTTCTTCTAACGACCATCGGTATTTTACTCGCATCTATATTTTTATTCGTCACATACTATGTGTTCTGCTTGGAGCGCCTTGTACGATATGAGTCTTTCCTTGTTTTATTTTGTGTTTTAGGTCTTGATACTGTCGTGGAATTGTCACGGCAGATGTCCTTGTGAAAGGACTTAGTCATGGAGCCATCGCAACTAGGAAGCTTAAAGGGGTTTAAGTGGGACAAATGACACGAGGGTTTATACTGGTTCGGCCCCTTATGGTGAAGGGTAAAGCCTAATCCCGTTGAGGTGGAATTGCTAGGGTTTCGATTACCAGGGAGCAAATCTGCTATGCCCGGTTCTCGACTTGATGTTACTTGCCCTAAGCCGCCGGAGGGTCATCCCCTTATATACACGGGTTGACGCCCCGCGGCCTACAGAGTCCCGGCCAGCTCATAAACAGTGTCCGGCTCGGTGACTAGTTAATCTTTCCTTACAACACAAGCCATGCCATTATGGCAGTTTATCACTACGGGCCTTAAGTCGTCTGCGGGCTTTAGGACCTTTATTGAACCGCCATCTTCAAGCTTGATATTGGGCTTCATATGATGAATTGCCATAGCGTAACCCAGCCCCTCCTGGGCGGGTTACACTAGTAGTTATATCCCCAACATTAGGCCCCAGATTGATTTGAACCGGTTCATGTCAATCTTCAATACCTTAAGAAAAAGCCTTCTGTCTTCTGTGTGTGCAAAAGTTATAACCCGCCATGACGTCATCTTCTGGATTCATGATAACCCGCCATGACGTCATCTTCCATTAAATACATATTTTATTCTGTCATATCCCAACGGATCCTTATCTTAATGAGCATCCCAAAAATCGAGGCGTCGGAGTAGTTGGATAACCACATCCGGCCTCCTCGTTTCTCGTGCCCTCTCTGTCAGTCTTTTCCTTATAAATAAGCACGACCTTTAGGTCTTTCTTCATTCTCCCCCTTTCTGTCGTCTTCTTCCTCTCGCGACTCCGCTGCTGCTCGAGCTCCGCCGCCGCCGCCGCAGCAGAGCACCTCATCTTCGTCGATCTTGGCCGCTGCATCAACCTGAATCGACCAGAGAACGGCGGCGATCCTCCGCAGTAGATCTACATCTGTAAGTCTTCACCTTCCCGTACTTCAGATATGCATTTAGGGTTTATAAGTTCTTCCATGTTCTTCATGGTTCTTCATCGTTTCTTCGCGGTTCCTCCACTGCAGCTTCTTCTGATCCAAAAAGAACATATAACTTGTGCGGTAACCGTTTGGAAACCATTTCAGATGCTAGTAGATTCCTTTCTCTAGTTCAGAAGCCTCATTAGAACTCTCAAACTCATCTGTACCAGTTTTTAGGTCTAGAATATTTTCTTTTCTGGACGACCATTTGATCTAAAATAACAGCTGCAACCTGCGAAATTTGTTTGTGCGACACTTAGGCAAAAAACTGTATCTGCTAGCCATGGCGACTCTTATCGCCGACTTAAAAGGGCAATACTCAATCAATAATCCTGACCACTCATAGTGGTTTTAAATAGCTTAACTGCTTCTGATGCCCATGGCGTCTTGAATAATCTGACACAATTAGCCATATGTCATTAGGCCCCTTCGTAAGCCGCCATCTTGAATATGAATTGAAATATTTTCTTCGGCTTAAATTTGAGCGGGAAATTTTTACTTTGTCATAGGCTTCCATCTTCATAATGTCGCCCAAGGCTCCCAAAGCACCCTTCACATGCAACTGGGTTAGATCCATTGTCACCGATAACACCTTGAAAGAGTTTGTGAAGACTGGTTATCAGCCGAAGAAGGAGGTCATGTCCTATCGTGCTCCTGATCCGACAGAAGAAAAAGCTCAACCCAAGGACGGGGAAGTTGTCGTTTTTACTGATCACATGAGCCAGGGCTTTGCTCCACCCGGCTCAAAAAATTTCAGAGACGTCTTGCACTTTTTTGACCTGCGACCTCAAGACATCGGACCCAATTCCGTGTCAAATATCTGAAATTTTCAAGTGTTCTATGAGGTGTACCTTGGGAAGAACCCAGCTTGCTACTCTTTAGAGAGTTATTTTATCTGAACTGTCAAAACGAACGTGCCAATGGGACCAGCTTGGAGCTTGGAGGAATCTCAATCCAGCGACGGAGGGACTGTCTCTTCCCGTATGCCGAACCACCAAGTCACCCTAAAGATTGGAACCAGACATGGTTCTATTGTCAAGACACTTCTCCAGCTAATGAGAATCCTCTGCCCGGCTTTCGCGCACTGCGCCTGGAGTCAACTCACCCCTTGCCAGATAAATTGTCTCCGTCTGGACGTCAAACACTTGCCCCCACCATAAGCAAGGTCAAAGCCCTTCTGGGGAACGGCCTAAACAGCATTGATCTGGTCCGTGTTTGGCTTGCCTGGTGGGTTATTCCTTTGAGCCGCCGCCCTGGCTTGATGTGCGATTACACAGGCCAAAAGAATGATCCTCTGCGGCACAGCCCTAATGACTTACCTGAGGACGTTGTTGATGATATGACTAAGTCTCTTCTGAATGACCTGGCAGATTGTGGGAATGTAGGCTTAAGTCCCTTCTGCAAAGCTAACCCGGCTCCAAAGGTAAGCTATTGACTTGAGTATTTCTACCTTCAACTTTAACAATTTCATCTTTACTCAAAAACGTTTGTTATAATTCACAGGTTGATGACGAATTTTGGAAGGTCAAGTATGACCATGAGGCTGCCAAGAAAGCCAGAAAAACTAATAAAGCCGCCAGGAAAGCTGCTGCCCGGAAGAAGGGGAACAAACCCAGCGCCTCGGATATGCTTCATCTGGAGGATACCTCCGAGTCAGAGGTAGCTCTTGACTCTTTAGGCTCCTTTTTTAACCATCTTATTGACACTGATTATCATCAGGAGGATACAGGAGCGAGTCATGTAGCGATTGAAGAGGTAACTATAATTTCCTCCGACTCCGAGCCTTTGGCGAGACAGTAAGTCCGAAGAGTAACCCGGAAAGTAAGATTTTCACATCCTTTAGCTTACCAAGATCCTCAATTTCTTTTGAAGCAACAGATTCACGAGAGCTGGAGGCAGACCCGGACCAGTAAAGATGCGGAACTCTCCTCCGGCTTACCCGATGTAACAAGAAAACACCGGACTGAGGTTATCTCCGATTTACATTCTTTGTATCCTTTGGCGGGTTTCACTCGTCAACCACTCAATTCTTCTGACTCAAACTATCAGGGAACTCCACCTTCCTCCGTGAATCAATGCAGTCTAATATGCCGGCTTTCAAAACCGCTCCAGGGTAATGATAATCTATTTATCTTGTGCTTATCTTACTCATGTTTTTGTACTAACCCTTTGATTTTCACACAGTGTACAAGTAAAGCCCAGCAAGAGGGCGAAGAAGAATAAGCCGGCCGAAGAGCCGATCTTGACTGAACCGGAGCTCCTAATACCTCCGCTCATGAGCCGCCACCTGAACCAGCCCACAATATTCCAATGCCTACCACTGATCCGCCTGTCAAGCAAGCCATTGACGGTTCTGAGAACCCGGAGATCCCTAGCCCGGCTAAGGCGGATGACCCGGACGTCGAAATCATCAAGACTGACTTTGTTGAACCGGGGAGACCCACCGTGCTGGCCAAGTGCTCCGCCAAGGAAGAACTTCTGGAACGCCGCCAAGCCAAGCTGGATGTCACTGATTATACTCATCTGAGTATTGGAGAAATCTTCTCTGGTTATATAAATCAAGTGCACAACAGCCATGACTTGGAAATTGACATGGTGAAACAGATACACCAAAAATCTGAGGTATAATTCTTGTTGCTATACTTTATTTATCCTTACTATACCAGCCCCCAAGTCTATTGCTTATGATGAAATATGATGTAGACTTAATACCATCTTAGTAATACATGCAAGAAACCTGGCTTATCCTGTAGCACCCAAGGGCCGGCTTAGACAACATGTTTGAACCGGTCCTTACCAGGTTTTAATCAAGTAATTGAACATCAATATGCATTAGCCCCCAAGTGCCAAGTACCTTTGCCTGCAAAGTGCTTGGGACTTATTTCCATGAACCGCCACTGTAAATAGAGTTCTTCAGCATACATTAGCCCCCAAGTGCCAAGTATCTTTGCTTGCAAAGTGCTTGGGACTTAATGTTGCATTATGATGATCCTGACTGTAACCCGGCATTTATACAGGCCACCATTAATCAATTTGAATCGGAGATCTCTGACTTGAAGAATCGCCTGGAAGCTCAGGAGAGTGAGACCCAAAAGGCCAACTCCAAGTTTGAATTCAGTGTATCTGAACAAGAGAAACTGAAAAAGAACTTTGAAGCAGAGAAGAAGGTCTGGGCTGATGAAAAGATCGCTTTGATCAACCGGGCTGAACAAGCGGAGGCGACTCCTGCAGAAACAACCGCCGAATTATCCGGTTTAGAATGCCATGTATCTCAGATGGTCTCAACAATCTTTGGTAAGTTACGCTGCAAGTGTTAGATATTTTAAATCTTTTTCAACAAGTATCTCAATTGTCATCAACTCACCTGACTTTGTAATGCAGGCCCCAGGAGTTCCAATCTAAACCCAAAGCATGTTGATAAAGCTGAAGGCCGTTTATACACTGGTGGAACAACTCTACACCGGGTCACAACATGCTTTAGCCATCGTGGCTTTGTCGAATGAAGTTCCCACTCTCCTGGCGGATGTACTAAAACGGTTTGTCGTGCTACCTCAGCGGTTCCAGGAATTAAGACGAGCTTCTGCAAGAGCCGGAGCCATAGCCGCATTAAGCCGGGCCAAGGCGTGGCTACCAGAGCTAGACCTGGCCGACATCTCCCTTGGGTATCCAAGCCTGAAGGAGGACGGCACCCCATTTGACCAGAAGAATTTCGCCGCTTGCGTGAAGGAAATACGCCATGTGGCCGCTCTGATCAGTAACAACACGGACCTTACCAAGTACCAACCGGGTTATGACACCGAGAATCAGAGAATCCCAACACCACATTATGAAGCAATCAGCCTGATCCCTCCAATTCGTAAGCATACCTTCGCCCCTGAAGTTGATCCGGCCGGGTTAATTGATGATGAAGCTGAATTTGAAGCTTTGAGTGGCATTGACTGGTCATCATCAACCTTCCAGGACAGGGAAACAGACGGAGGAGCGGAAAGGGATGAACTGGAAGCTTCAGGCCAACAACACATTTAATCCATCAGGCGGCCCATATTTATGCCTTGCTAAAAAACAATGCTTCATTATTTGGACTCGGGAGTCATGTAATAGGGTAGAAAAACACTTAATTTTGCCGTGCCATCATGCACGTGTGTGGCGCTCAACACTGTTTAAGCCGCCATCTTATATTCCTCTGTATTATGCTGATCCTCTGCTTTCCTTATGCTTAAAGAGCTGCTTTAATTGTCCTGCATAGAGAACAAATCACAAGTCCCTTGGCGGCTTACCGCATGGAGGGTCATATATTTTACATATAACCCGGAGTATGAATCAAAATATCATAAAAAAGCCGGTTCTCAATTATATCTTTGAGACATAATCATAACAGCATACCTATGATCCTTCGATTATGCTGCCGGTCTATGTGACCCGAACAAGAGGGTGAGAACCCAATTTTGTAAAAACTGGCACATATGATGTTTGTTATGTGCTAACAACTTTATTGATCAAGGTTAAGCTGGTGGAATAGAAACCACCCCATGAACGCTTTCAAATATGATCAAAAAGGTCTCAAGACAGTCAAATAATTGTGGTTGCAAAACTTTTATGAGAAACAGACAAAATTTTGAGGCTTCTGATTTGAATACGATCAGTAAACCGTTCCAAAGGGGTTAAGCTAAGATTCGAATACGATCATATAGCGCCCAGTGGCTTTGGCGTTGCTGATCAAGAGGGTATCGACAGCTATGTTCTCTTTGGTTCGAATACGACCTATGTTTGAACAGGAAGCCCCCAAATGACCTTGAAAGTTGTTTAATGACGCTGATTTGAATACGATCCACGTCAGACTCAAAAGGGGTTGAGCTATGATTCGGATACAATCAAGAAGCCCCCTAGTGGGTTTGGCAGTATGCCGATCAAGAGGGTATCGATAGTTATGTTCTCTTTGGTTCGAATACGACCTATGTTTGAATAGGAAGCCCCATGATGATCATGGCTAGATTCAAATATGATCATAAACCATACCAAAGGGAAAGCCGGATTCAAATATGATTCGCTCCCTATTGGTTGTTTTAACAATATAATAATGAAGACATATAAACTTTTGAGGATGAAAAGGACAAAGGTCCTGCTTTATTACTTTTCATAATATATACAACGTCAAAATATGTACATCCTGAGAGCCGGTGGCTCAAGTGTAGTAAGGCCGAAGATGAGTGATATTCCACGGCCGGCGGGTCTCCTCTTCCGACTTACGTGAGTCTTTGTGCTCTCGAACATCGATGAGGTAATATGACCCGTTATTCAGGTTCTTGTTGACCACAAAGGGTCCTTCCCAAGGCGGGGATAGCTTGTGCATATCGGACTGATCCTGGATGAGCCAGAGCACTAAGTCACCTTCTTGAAAGGTTCTGGACCTAACCCGGCGGCTGTGATAACGGCGCAGATCCTGCTGGTAAATCGTCGAGCGGGCTATTGCTAAATCATGCTTCTCATCAAACCAATCAAGTGCATCCTGACGAGCCTGTTCATTATCAGCTTCAACGCAAGCCGTCACTCGGGGCGAATCATGGCGGATGTCACTTGGTAGGACTGCCTCTGCTCCGTAAACCATGAAGAAAGGCGTATAACCTGTAGATCTGTTAGGTGTAGTATTGATGCTCCAAATCACAGCAGGCAACTCCTCCACCCAACAACCCGGCGTCCGCTGTAAAGGGACCATGAGCCGAGCTTTATACCTTTCAAGATCTCTTGATTGGCTCTTTTAGCTTGACCATTGGATTGAGGATGAGCTACTGATGAAACATCGAGCCGAGCTTTATACCTTTCAAGATCTCTTGATTGGCTCTTTTAGCTTGACCATTGGATTGAGGATGAGCTACTGATGAAACATCGAGCCGGATATGTTCTCGTTACTCTTCCATAGCACCTTTGGACAGATTAGTACCATTATCAGTTATGATGCTGTGTGGAAAACCAAAACGAAAGATCACCAATTTCATGAACTGAACCGCCATGGCTGCATCACACTTATTGACCGGCTCTGCCTCAACCCACTTTGTAAATTTATCAACCGCCACCAGGAGGTGTGTCTTTTTATCCTTGGACCTTTTGAAAGGCCCAACCATATCAAGCCCCCCGACTGCAAACGGCCAAGCAATTGGAATGATCCTTAACTCTTGAGCCGGCACATGAGCTCGTCGTGAGAATTTTTGACAACCATCACATTTATTGACCAAATCCTCCGTGACGCGATGAGCCGTCACCAATAAAAACCATGACGGAAAGCTTCGCCACAAGAGATTTTGAGCCGGCATGATGACCACAATCCCTTCATGGATCTCACGAAGTATTTCACTGACCTTCCACAAAGCGACACAACGTTGAAATGCCCCAAAGAATAACCGTGTGATGATGCAACTCACCATGAACAATTGTCATGGACTTAGACCGCCGGATGATTTGTCTAGCCAAGGTCTCATCCTCAGGCAACTCACCCCGGGTCATGTAAGCCAAATATGGCACTGTACAATCTGGGATGACATGAAGAGCCGCCACCAACTGCGCTTCTGGATCGGGAACAGCTAATTCTTCCTCTGTGGGCAACTTGACAGAAGGGTTATGCAAAACATCCAAAAAGGTGTTAGTGGCACCGGCTTACGCTGAGATCCCAGGCGGCTTAAAGCATCAGCCGCCTCATTCTTCCTTCGATCGATGTGCTCCACTTGATAACCCTTGAAGTGCCCAGCTACAACATCAACTTCACGGCGATAAGCCGCCATGAGAGGATCCTTAGAGCCCCACTTGCCTGACACCTATTGAGCCACCAAATCTGAGTCGCCCAAGCACCTTACCCGTCTTAAGTTCATCTCCTTAGCCATCCGAAGACCATGGAACAAGGCCTCATACTCAGCTGCATTGTTAGTACAGGGAAACATCAACCGGAGCACATAACAAAATTTGTCACCTCGAGGGAAGCTAAAACAACTCCAGCCCCGAGCCCTCCAACCGCCTGGATCCATCAAAGTGAATAGTCCAATATGTGTTATCCGGCTTTTCCTCAGGCGTCTGTAGTTTTGTCCAATTATTGATGAAGTCCACCAGTGCTTGATACTTAATAGCAGTGCGTGGCACATACTTCAAACCATGAGGCCCAAGCTCAATGGCCCACTTGGCGACTCGTCCTGTAGCCTCTCTATTCTGGATGATGTCTCCCAAAGGAGCAAAACTTACCACAGTGATGGGGTGACCCTGGAAGTATTGCTTAAGCTTCCAGCTCACCATGAACACCCCATAAACAAGTTTCTGCCAATGTGGATATCTTTGCTTAGACTCAATAAGAACCTCACTCATGTAGTAAACCGGCCGTTGAACCGGATGCTCCTTGCCAGCCTCCTTGCGCTTCACCACAATTGTAGCACTGACAGCATGCGAGTTAGCGGCCACGTACAACAATAGCGGCTCTTTATCAATGGAAGCCGCAAGGACCGGTGGCTCAGACAACTGTCTCTTTAAATCTTCAAAGGCGGCATTAGCAGCATCACTCCAGACAAAATTGTCTGTTTTCTTCATCATCTGATACAGCGGTATGGCCTTCTCACCTAACCGACTTATGAACCGGCTCAAAGCAGCGATACAACCCGCCAGTCGCTGAACATCATTGATGCACGCCGGCTTAGCCAAAGAGGTGATGGCCTTGATCTTCTCCGGATTAGCTTCAATGCATCTGTTAGAGACCAGAAAACCCAAAAGCTTGCTCACGGCACGCCAAACACACATTTGGCCGGGTTAAGCATCATTTTGTAGACCCGGAGATTACCAAAGGTTTCCTTAAGATTATCTATCAAGGTTTCCTTCTCTCTGGATTTCACCACAGTATCATCCACATAAGCGTAAACATCGTGCCCAATCTGATTGTGGAGACAGTTCTGTACACATCGCTGATAAGTCGCCTGGGCACTCTTGAGCCCAAATGGCATAGATACATAATAGAAGGCTCCAAACGGAGTGATGAAAGCCGTCTTCTCCTGGTCCTTAACTACCATTTTGATCTGATGATAACCAGAGTAAGCATCCAAGAAGCTCAAATGCTCACAACCCGTCGTAGCATCAATAATTTGATCAATACGGGGAAGAGCAAAAGGATCAGCCGAACAAGCCTTATTTAAGTCCGTGTAATCCACACACATCCGCCAGGTACCGTTCTTTTTAAGTACAAGCACCGGGTTAGCCAACCACTCTGGGTGAAAAACTTCAACAATAAACCCGGCCGCTAAGAGCCGGGCCACCTCCTCACCGATAGCTTTCCGTCTCTCTTTGTTAAACCGCCGAAGAAACTGCCTGACCGGCTTAAACTTTGGATCAATATTAAGAGTGTGCTCAGCGAGTTCTCTCGGTACACCCGGCATGTCAGAAGGTTTCCATGCAAAGATGTCCCGATTCTCACGGATGAACTCGATGAGCGCACTTTCCTATTTAGGATCCAGATTGGCACTGATACTGAATTGCTTAGATGAGTCGCCTGGAGTAAAATCAACAAGCTTAGTGTCATCAGCCGACTTAAATTTCATCACCGGGTCATGCTCTATGGTTGGCTTCTTCAGAGATGTCATGTCCGCCGGGTCAACGTTATCCTTATAAAACTTCAGCTCCTCTGCTGCACAAACAGATTTGGCATAAGCAGCATCACCCTCCTCACATTCCAGGGCTATCTTCCGACTCCCATGCACAGTCATGGTGCCCTTGTGACCCGGCATCTTGAGCTGCAAGTAAACATAACACGGTCACGCCATGAACTTGGCGTAAGCCGGCCGTCCAAACAGAGCGTGATATGGGCTCTTGATCCTGACCACTTCAAAGGTTAATTTATCAGCCCTAGAATCATGCTCATCTCCAAAGGCTACCTCCAGCTCAATCTTACCAACTGGGTATGCCGACTTACCAGGCACCACTCCATGGAAAACAGTGTTGGATGTCTTTAAATTTTTGTCAGTCAACCCCATACGTCGAAAGGTCTCACAATAGAGGATGTTGATGCTGCTACCACCGTCCATGAGTACTGAAGTGAATTTATATCCACCAACCTGAGGTGCTACCACCAACAAACCGACCGGATTGTCAACCCGGGAGGGTGATCTTCCCTGCTCCACACAATAGGCTGCTCTGACCACCTTAAATAACGGGGAACTGCCGGCTCAACAGCGTTCACATCCCTTTTATGAAGCTTCTGGTCTCGTTTGCACAAGCTAGTGGTGAACACGTGATACTGTCCACTATTCAGATGCTTTGGATTGCTCTGATAACCCGATTGCTGCTGCTGACCTCCCTGACCAAACTGCTGATTATAACCACCTTGACTTCCCTGAAAGCCAGAATTTGAGCCGCCACCCAGTCCATGAAAACCGCCTCCGCCTGAGCCGCCACCTGACCCATGGTTGCCATCAAACATGTTGGAATTCTTGAAAGCCTTCATGATCGCGCAATCCTTCCGCAGGTGAGTGGCTGGCCTTTCCCGAGTGTCGTGTCTTGGACAGGGTTCGTTGAGTAGTTGCTCAAGAGTAGGACCTGACCCGTCGGACCGAGGGGGCGGCCTCCCCTTGCGTCGTTGATTGCTACCTTGTGAATTGGTGTTAGCCACAAACTCCGGGTTACCGTCGGCCTTACACTTACTGCCTCCTTGATTCGCCGGGTTATGTTGCTGACCCTTTCCGTTGTCATTCTTCTTTCCCTTCCCTGTCTTCTCTTCATCAGACGCGGGATCCTTGGTGCTATCAAAATCGGCGTATTTGACTAGAGCTGCCATCAGCTGGCCCATGTTGTTACAATCACGCTTGAGGCGCCCCGCTTCTGTTTCAGATGTTCAAATCAGCAATTTTTCTCCAACATTAAGACTGCAGAGCCGGCATCCATCTTGTCAGACGAATGTATTATCTCCCTGACCCGGCGCACCCAATGAGTGGTAGACTCACCTTCCTCTTGCTTGCAATTAGTCAAGTCCACAATTGGCATGGGCTCCTTGCAGGTGTCTTTGAAGTTCTGGATAAACCGGGCTTTTAACTCTGCCCATGAACCAATGGAATTAGGCGGTAGCCCCTTTAACCAAGTGCGGGCCGTTCCATCCAACATCCTGGTGAAGTACTTGGCCATCGCCGCATCAGTGACCTCCAACAGCTCCATGGCCATCTCATAGCTTTCAATCCACGCCCCGGGTTGTAACTCAGCCGTATAATTTGGCACCTTTCGGGGCCCCTTGAAATCCTTGGGCAGACGCTCATTACGGAAAGCCGGCACCAAACAAGGAACACCGCCGATTCTGGTGGCCACTCCTGCCTCAACAGAAGTCGTTGGATAATCCGGGAAGGTTTGGTGAGTCGCTTGTTGAGCCGCCCGCTCATCCTCTCGACGTATCCTATCCTGTACCGGATTATATCCACCGGGCTGGTTACGGCGCTGGGCGTTGCTTGACAAGGCTTCCGAATCCATATGTCTGTTGTAACTTGGGCTCCGGCTTGGGCGAGGAGTCGAATGAATCCTGTCACGACTATAGGAATAAGCCTCCTGCTGAGCCAGAGTCGTCTGAAGAAGTTCTCTGACCCTTCGCGTCTCAACTGTTGTTGGAGAGTCGCCATCCACCGGGAGAGCCGCCAAACATGCAGATGCAGCGATCAAGTTCCCCAAGGGGTTGGAAAAATGACCCGGTGGTGTTGGTACGTAGCGAGGCGGGGCCGTATTCACGTGAGGAGGTTCCATCACTGATACGTCACCAACGTATCTATAATTTTTGATTGCTCCATTCTATATTATCTATGGACAATATTGGGCTTTATTTTCCACTTTTATATTATTTTTGGGACTAACCTATTAATGAAGGCCTGACCCGTAATTGTTGTTTTTGCCTATTTCAGAGTTTTGAAGAAACGGAATATCAAACGGAGTCCAAACGGAATGAAACCTTCAGGAACGTGATTTTTTCACCGAACGTGATCCAGGAGACTTGGACCCTAAGTCAAGGAATCTTCAAGGAGGGCATGAGGTAGGGGGGCGCGCCCACCCACCCCACCCCCCAGGGCGCGCCCTCCACCCTCGTGGGCCCCATGTTGCTCCACTGACGTACTTCTTCCTCCTATATATACCTCACGCACTTCAAACGGTCGACACGGAGCCAAAAACCTAATTCCACCGCCGCAACCTTCTGTACCCATGAGATCCCATCTTGGGGCCTGTTCCGGAGCTCCGCCGAAAGGGCCATAACCACGGAGGGATTCTACATCATCACCATAGCCCCTCCAATGAAGTGTGAGTAGTTTACTTCAGACCTTCGGGTCCATAGTTAGTAGCTAGATGGCTTGTTCTCTCTTTTTGGATCTCAATACCATGTTCTCCCCCTCTCTCGTGGATATCTATTCAATGCAATCTTCTTTTTGCGGTGTGTTTGTTGAGACCGATGAATTGTGGGTTTATGATCAAGATTATCTATGAACAATATTTGAATCTTCTCTGAATTGTTTTATGTATGATTGGTTATCTTTGCAAGTCTCTTCGAATTATCAGTTTGGTTTGGCCTACTAGATTGGTTTTTCTTGCAACGGGAGAAGTGCTTAGCTTTGGGTTCAATCTTGCGGTGTCCTTTCCCAGTGACAGAAGGGGCAGCAAGGCACGTATTGTATTGTTGCCATCGAGGATAACAAGATGGGGTTTTTATCATATTGCATGAATTTATCCCTCTACATCATGTCATCTTGCTTAAGGCATTACTCTATTTTCTTGAACTTAATACTCTAGATGCATGCTGGATAGCGGTCGATGAGTGGAGTAATAGTAGTAGATGCAGGTGAGTCGGTCTACTTGTCTCGGACGTGATGCCTATATACATGATCATACCTAGATATTCTCATAACTATGCTCAATTCTATCAATTGCTCAACAGTAATTCGTTCACCCACCGTAAAATACTTATGCTCTTGAGAGAAGCCACTAGTGAAATCTATGGCCCCCGGGTCTATCTCTATCATATTAATCTTCCATTACTTTATTTATTGCCTTTGCCTTTTCTTTTCTTTTATTTTACTTTGCATATTTATCATAAAAAATACCAAAAATATTATCTATCATCTCTATCAGATCTCATTCTCGTAAGTGACCATGAAGGGATTGACAACCCCTAATCGCATTGATTGTGAGGAGTTATTTGCTTTGTGTAGGTACGAGGGACTCACGCATAGCCTCCTACTGGATTGATACCTTGGTTCTCAAAAACTAAGGGAAATACTTACGCTACTTTGCTGCATCATCCTTTCCTCTTCAAGGAAATCCAACGCAGTGCTCAAGAGGTAGCAAGAAGAATTTCTGTCTCCGTTGCCAGGGAGTCTACGCAAAAGTCAACATACCAAGTACCCATCACAATCCCTTTATCTCCCGCATTACATTATTTGCCATTTGCCTCTCGTTTTCCTCTCCCCCACTTCACCCTTGCCGTTTTATTCGCCCTCTCTTTTCCGTTTGCCTCTTTTTCGCTTGTTTTTTGTTTGCTCGTGTGTTGGATTGCTTGTTTGTCATGATGGCTCAAGATAATACCAAATTGTGTGAATTTACCAATGCCAACAATAATGATTTACTTAGCACTCCGATTGCTCCTCTTACCAATACCGAATCTTGTGAAATCAATGCTGCTTTGTTGAATCTTGTCATGAAAGATCAATTTGGCGGCCTTCCTAGTGAAGATGCTGCTACTCATCTAAATAGCTTCGCTGATTTGTATGATATGCAAAAGAAGAAAGATGTTGATAATTATATTGTTAAATTGAAGCTATTTCCTTTTTCGCTTAGAGATCGTGCTAAAGCTTGGTTTTCGTCTTTGCCTAAAAATAGTATTGATTCATGGAATATGTGCAAAGATGATTTTATCTCTAAGTATTTTCCTCCCACTCAGATCATCTCTCTTAGAAACAATATTATGAATTTTAAGCAACTTGATCATGAACATGTTGCACAAGCTTGGCAGAGGATGAAGTTAATGATATGTAATTGCCCTACTCATGGTTTGAATTTGTGGATGATTATACAAAAAATTTATGCCGGATTGAATTTTGCTTCTAGAAATCTTTTAGATTCGGCCGCGGGAGGCACTTTTATGGAAATCACTTTAGGAGAAGCTACTAAACTCCTAGATAATATTATGGTTAATTATTCTCAATGGCACACTGAAAGATCTACTAATAAAAAAGTGCATGCGATAGAAGAAATTAATGTTTTGGTGGAAAGATGGATGAACTTATGAAGTTATTTGCTACTAAGAGTGTTTCTTCTGATCCTAATGATATGCCTTTGTCTACTTTTATTGAGAATAATAATGAATCTATGGATGTGAATTTTGTTGGTAGGAATTTTGGTAACAACGCGTATAGAGGAAACATTAATCATAGGCCTTATCCTAGTAATTCCTCTAATAATTATGGAAATTCCTACAACAAATTTTATGGAAATTTTAATAAGATGCCCTCTGAATTTGAGACTAGTGTTAAAGAGTTTATGAATTCGCAAAAGAATTTTAATGCTTTGCTTGAAGAGAAATTGCTTAAAGTTGATGAATTGGCTAGGAACGTTGATACAATTTCTCTTGATGTTGATTCTTTAAAGCTTAGATCTATTCCTCCTAAGCATGATATCAATGAGTCTCTCAAAGCCATGAGAATTTCCATTGATGAGTGCAAAGAAAGAACCGCTAGGATGCGTGCTACGAAAGATGCATTTATTAAAGCGTGTTCTTCTAGTTCCTATGAAAATAAAGATGAAGATCTAAAAGTTATTGATGTGTCCCCTATTAAATCTTTGTTTTGCAATATGAATCTTGATAATGATGGGACTGAATATGATCCACCTTTACCTAGAAGGCGTTCCAAAAATTCGGAGTTTTTAGATCTTGATGCTAAAATTGATAAAAGTGGGATTGAAGAAATCAAAACCCTAGATGTTGCTAAACCCACTATTTTGGGTTTCAAGGAATTTAATTATGAAAGTTGCTCTTTGATTGATTGTATTTCCTTGTTACAATCCGTGCTAAATTCTCCTCACGCTTATAGTCAAAATAAAGCGTTTACTAAACATATCGTTGATGCCTTGATGCAATCTTATGAAGAAAAACTTGAGTTGGAAGTTTCTATCCCTAGAAAACTTTATGATGAGTGGGAACCAACTATTAAAATTAATATTAAGGATCATGAATTTTATGCTTTATGTGATTTGGGTGCGAGTGTTTCCACTATTCCCAAAACTTTGTGCGATTTGCTAGATTTCCGTGATTTTGATGATTGCTCTCTAAACTTGCACCTTGCGGATTCCACTATTAAGAAACCTATTAGAAGAATTAATGATGTTCTTATTGTTGCAAATAGGAATTATGTGCCCGTAGATTTTAACGTTCTTGATATAGATTGCAATCCTTCATGTCCTATTATTCTTGGTAGACCTTTTCTTAGAACGATTGGTGCAATTATTGATATGAAGGAAGGGAATATTAGATTCCAATTTCCATTAAAGAAAGGCATGGAACACTTCCCTAGGAAGAAAATAAAATTACCATATGAATCTATCATGAGAGCCACTTATGGATTTCCTACCAAAGATGGCAAAACCCAGATCTATCCTTGCTTTTATGCCTAGCTAGGGGCGTTAAACGATAGCGCTTGTTGGGAGGCAACCCAATTTTATTTTTAGTTTTTTTGATTTTGCTTCTGTTTAGGAATAAATATTAGATATAGCCTCTGGTTAGATGTGTTTTTATGTTTTAATTAGTGTTTGTGCCAAGTTAAACCTATAGGATCTTCTTGGATGATAGTTATTTGATCTTGCTGTAATTTCCAGAAACTTTCTGTTCACGAAAACAATTGTTAAAACTGACCAGAACGTGATAAAATACTGATTACAATTGCTTCTGATCAATAAAAAAATTGCCTAGGTCTTCCTATTTTGGATAAATTTTGGAGTTCCAGAAGTTTGTGTTAGTTATAGATTACTACAGACTGTTCTGTTTTTGACAGATTCTGTTTTTCGCGTGTTGTTTGCTTATTTTGATGAATCTATGGCTAGTAAAATAGTTTATAAACCATAGAGAAGTTGGAATACACTAGTTTTAACACCAATATAAATAAATAATGAGTTCATTACAGTACCTTGAAGTGGTCTTTTGTTTTCTTTCGCTAACGGAGCTCACGAGATTTCTATTGAGTTTTGCGTTGTGAAGTTTTCAAGTTTTGGGTGAAATCTTTTGATGGATTATGGAACAAGGAGTGGCAAGAGCCAAAGCTTGGGGATGTCCATGGCACCCCCAAGATAATCTAATTACACCAAAAATTCAAAGCTTGGGGATGCCCCGGAAGGCATCCCCTCTTTCGTCTACTTCCATCGGTAACTTTACTTGGAGCTATATTTTTATTCACCACGTGATATGTGTTTTGCTTGGAGTGTCTTGTATGATTTGAGTTTTTGTTTTTTAGTTTACCACAATCATCCTTGCTGTACACACCTTTTCAGAGAGTCATACATGATTTGGAATTTGTTAGAATACTCTTTGTGCTTCACTTATATCTTTTGAGCTATATAGTTTTGCTCTAGTGCTTCACTTATATCTTTTAGAGCACGGCGGTGGATTTGTTTTATAGAAACTATTGATCTCTCATGCTTCACTTAGATTATTTTGAGAGTCTTAAATAGCATGGTAATTTGCTTAAATAATCCTAATATGCTTGGTATTCAAGATTTGTAAAATTTTCTTTTGAGTGTGTTGAATACTAAGAAAAGTTTGATGATTGATAATTGTTTTGAGACATGAAGATGGTTATATTAGAGTCATGCTAGTTGAGTAGTTGTGAATTTGAGAAATACTTGTGTTAAATTTTGTGATTCCCGTAGCATGCACATATGGTGAACCGTTATGTGATGAAGTCGGAGCATGATTTATTTATTGATTGTCTTCCTTATGAGTGGCGGTCGGGGAATGAGCGATTGTCTTTTCCTACCAATCTATCCCCTAGGAGCATGCGCGTAATACTTTGCTTTGATAACTTGTAGATTTTTGCAATAAGTATATGAGTTCTTTATGACTAATGTTGAGTCCATGGATTATACGCACTTTTCTTTCTCCCACCATTGCTAGCATGTCTAATACCACGCATTTTTCGTCGGTATCATACACCCACCATATACCTTCCTCAAAACAGCCACCATACCTACCTATCATGGCATTTCCATAGCCATTCCGAGATATATTTCCATGCAACTTTCCATCGTTCCGTTTATTATGACATGCTCCATCATTGTCATATTGCTTTGCATGATCATGTAGTTGACATCGTATTTGTGGCAAAGCCACTGTTCATAATTCCTTCATACATGTCACTCTTGATTCATTGCATAACCCGGTACACCGCCGGAGGCATTCATATAGAGTCATACTTTGTTCTAGTATCGAGTTGTAATTCATGAGTTGTAAGTAAATAAAAATGTGATGATCATCATTATTAGAGCATTGTCCCAAGTGAGGAAAAGAATGATGGAGACTATGATTCCCCCACAAGTCGGGATGAGACTTCGGATGAAAAAAAAGAGGCCATAAAAAAAGAGAAAGGGCCCAAACAAAAAAATGAGAGAAAAAGAGAGAAGGGACAATGTTACTGTCCTTTTACCACACTTGTGCTTCAAAGTAGCACCACGACCTTCATGATAGAGAGTATCTCATTTTGTCAGTTTCATATACTAGTGGGAATTTTTCATTATAGAACTCGGCTTGTATATTCCAATGATGGGCTTCCTCAAAATGCCCTAGGTCTTTGTGAGCAAGTGAGTTGGATGCACACCCACTTAGTTTCTTTTGTTGAGCTTTCATATACTTATAGCTCTAGTGCATCCATTGCATGGCAATCCCTACTCACTCACATTGATATCTATTGATGGGCATCTCCATAGCCCGTTGATACGCCTAGTTGATGTGAGACTATCTTCTCCCTTTTCGTCTTCTCCACAACCACCATTCTATTCCACATATAGTGCTATATCCATGGCTCACGCTCATGTATTGCGTGAAGATTGAAAAAGTTTTGAGAATGTCAAAAGTATGAAACAATTGCTTGGCTTGTCATCGGGGTTGTGCATGATTTGAATACTTTGTGTGGTGAAGATAGAGCATAGTCAGACTATATGATTTTGTAGGGATAACTTTCTTTGGCCATGTCATTTTGAGAAGACATGATTGCTTTGTAGTATGCTTGAAGTATTATTATTTTTATGTCAATATTAAACTTTTGTCTTGAATCTTTCGGATCTGAATATTCATACCACAATTAAGAAGAATTACATTGAAATTATGCCAAGTAGCACTCCGCATCAAAAATTCTGTTTTTATCATTTACCTACTCGAGGACGAGCAGGAATTAAGCTTGGGGTTGCCTGATACGTCTCCAACGTATCTATAATTTTTGATTGCTCCATGCTATATTATCTAGTGTTTTGGACAATATTGGGCTTTATTTTCCGCTTTTATATTGTTTTTGGGACTAACCTATTAACCGGAGGCCCAGCCCGGAATTGTTGTTTTTTGCCTATTTCGGAGTTTTGAAGAAACGGAATATCAAACGGAGTCCAAACAGAATGAAACCTTCGGGAACGTGATTTTCTCACAGAACGTGATCTAGGAGACTTGGACCCTAAGTCAAGGAAGCTTCGAAGAGGGCACGAGGTAGGAGGGCGCGCCCACCCCCCAGGGCGCGCCCTCCACCCTCGTGGGCCCCATGTTGCTCCACCGACGTACTTCTTCCTCCTGTATATACCTACGTACCCCCAAACGATCACATACGGAGCCAAAAACCTAATTCCACCGCCGCAACCTTCTGTACCCACGAGATCCCATCTTGGGGCCTGTTCCGGAGCATCGCTGGAGGGGCATCCACCACGGAGGGCTTCTACATCATCACCATAGCCCCTCCGATGAAGTATGACTAGTTTACTTCAGACCTTCGGGTTGATAGTTAGTAGCTAGATGGCTTCTTCTCTCTTTTTCGATCTCAATACAATGTTCTTCCCCTCTCTCGTGGAGGTCTATTCGATGTAATCTTATTTTTGCGGTGTGTTTGTTGAGACTGATGAATTGTGGATTTATGATCAAGATTATCTATGAACAATATTTGAATCTTCTCTGAATTATTTTATGTATGATTGGTTATCTTTGCAAGTCTCTTCGAATTATCAGTTTGGTTTGGCCTAGTAGATTGTTTTTTCTTGCAATGGGATAAGTGCTTAGCTTTGGGTTCAACCTTGCGGTGTCCTTTCCCAAAGTGATGAGGGGCAGCAAGGCACGTATTGTATTGTTGCCATCGAGGATAACAAGATGGGGTTTTTATCATATTGCATGAATTTATCCCTCTTCATCATGTCATCTTGCTTAAGGCGTTACTCTGTTTTATTGAACTTAATACTCTAGATGCATGCTGGATAGCGGTCGATGAGTGGAGTAATAGTAGTAGATGCAGGCAGGAGTCGGTCTACTTGTCTCAGACGTGATGCCTATATACATGATCATACCTAGATATTCTCATAACTATGCTCAATTTTGTCAATTGCTCAACAGTAATTCGTTCACCCACCGTAAAATACTTATGCTCTTGAGAGAAGCCATTAGTGAAATCTATGGCCCCCGGGTCTATCGCTATCATATTAGTCTTCCATCACTTTATTTATTGCCTTTGCCTTTTACTTTTATTTTACTTTACTTTGCATCTTTATCATAAAAAATACCAAAAAAATATCTATCATCTATATCAGATCTCACTCTCGTAAGTGACCGTGAAGGGATTGACAACCCCTAATCGCGTTGGTTGCGAGGAGTTATTTGCTTTTTGTAGGTACGAGGGACTCGCGCGTAGCCTCCTACTGGATTGATACCTTGGTTCTCAAAAACTGAGGGAAATACTTACGCTACTTTGCTGCATCATCCTTTCCTCTTCAAGGAAATCCAACGCAGTGCTCAAGAGGTAGCAATCACCCGGGGCTGAACCGGTGCCCCTGCTCCGGATGTTACAAACTGAGGCAAACGGGGTTGATCCTTCTGGTGCCTCCTCCTCATCACCTCGTTAGATGTATTCAGGCTCATCGTAAGCTGGAAAGCCTCTGACTGGATCAGTTGAGCCCGAGCATTCAAAGCCACCCGCTCCGCGGCCAATCTGGTGTCCTCAGCTGCTAGGGCTTCTTTGGCCGGGCTCTCTCCTCACGTACATGTGCCACCTTTGGATCATGCTCAGCTTGACTCGTCATAATAACTCTGGCGGTTAACAGGGTCGTCTATTTGTCCATGAGATCAATCAGCACCTGAGCCGGCGGGTGCACAGGGCCTCCTGCCCCGGCCGCTCCTGGCCCGGACGTTATTGCTGCCGCAGCCATAGAGTTTTGGCCGGGTTGAGTGCCAGCCATGAAGATCCCTACTCTGCTCGGCGGCTCAAAGGGGTCCGGAATACTGTTGCCATCGGAACAGCCCCCAAGCCCGCCGTCCTGCAATTGGTATAACGAATCCGTCTCACCAGTGGACGACTCCCCGTCAGAGTAAACGGCCATCTCACCACCGTCCACGGATCCTTCAGAAAGTTCTCCTCCGTGGATGCAACCCACCAAGGCACGCTTCACAGCGGGCTGAGCCCGGGTGGGTCTCGCACGCTGAGCCGTCTCGATGATGTCGGTGCAGATGTCCAGCTCAGGGCCCGGCTCGCCAATCCGACCGATGAAGACGTGGATTCCGCCAAAGGGGACCCGGTACCCGTACTCAATTGAACCGGCGTCGGGACCCCAGTCGGCGTCGTCGATGTAGAGCTTGCCGTGACGACTCTTGGTCATCCGGCCCACAGCGTACCCCTTGAGCCCTTTGAAGTTTCCCTTCAAGAACTCAAACCCACCGTGCGCGGGCCCCATGGTGGGCGCCAACTGTCATGGAATTATCACGGCAGATGTCCTTGTGAAAGGACTTAGTCTTAGATCCATCGCAACTAGGAAGCTTAAAGGGGTTAAAGTGGGACAAAGGACACGAGGGTTTATACTGGTTCGGCCCCTTACGGTGAAGGGTAAAGCCTAATCCAGTTGAGGTGGAATTGCTAGGGTTTCGATTACCAGGGAGAAAATCTGCTATGCCCGGTTCTCGATTTGATGTTACTTGCCCTAAGCCGTCGGCGGGTCGTCCCCTTATATACACGGGTTGACGCCCATGCCTCTGAGTCCCGGCCGGCTCATAAACAGTGTCCGGCTCGGTGACTAGTTAATCTTGCCTTACAACACAAGTCATGCCATTATGGCGGTTTATCACTAAGGGCCTTAAGTCGTCTTCGGGCTTTAGGCCCTTTATTGAACCGCCATCTTCAAGCTTGATATTGGGCTTCATATGATGAATTGCCATAGCATAACCCGGCCCCTCCTGGGCGGGTTACACTAGTAGTTATATCCCCAACAGATACCTTGCTGGACACACTTATTTGAGAGAGCCAAAATTATGTCATGACTTGTTAGAACTACTCTCTATGCTTCACTTAAGTTTTTATGAGCTATGGACTTGCTCTAGTGCTTCACTCATATCTTTTTGAGCACTGTGTGCTTTAGTATTTTTGAAGAAATTCTCTCTTGCTTCACTTAAATTATTTTGAGAGAAATAAAAAATTGTGCTCATGATCTTCACTTATATTTGTTTGAGCTTATGAAAAGCAACATATGAAAATTAGTCCCAAAGTGATAGATATCCAAGAAGGATATAATAAAAACTTTCATGAAGATCATTGGACAAAATAAACTTGATTCTTAGTAATAGTTTTGAGATATGATGATGTGATATGTGAGTTATGTTGATGAGTAATTATGCTTTAGTAAGAATATTGGTGTTAAGGTTTGTGATTCCCTATGCAAGCACGAAAGTCAATAGTCACGCAATGAAATTATATCCTACTTGTGTTGCATTATTCGGTGTTAATTATGCTTAATGCTTGCTTATGAGATTATTCGTTTCTTGGATGGTCGCTTCTCAATCTTTTGCTAGCCTTCATTTTGCACTAAGTATGATCTCTACTTGTGCATCCAAAATCCTTTAAGCCAGTTTTGCCACACGAGTCCACTATATCTACCTATATGCGGTATACCTTTGTCGTTCTAAGAAAATTTGCATGTGCCATCTCTAATTTTCAAAATAAACTTCTCTTTTGTGTGTTCGTTTCCCTCGCGGAGCAGTCAAGGGTGGATAATATTTTACATGCTGGATGTGTTATTCACACATTGAGTGTTCATTCACTTGTCATTGCACGAGAGTAAGGCAAAGGTTTTAGGGATGCCCAGTCCCGAATTGAAAAAAAAATTACTTTGTGTTGTCAAATAATAAATTCCTTGAAAAGTGTTGGTATGGAGGGCAACCGTGGATACGGCTAGCCATGGAAAGTGAAAGTATGGTGGAAAAAGGAATAAACTTTATTTTCTGTTTGGGAACCGCCTATGATATATCTAGCATGGAAACTGTTGGGAACTCTATGTCGTTTTCATTGGTAGGATGGATACACCTCCCAAACTTTTTTTCTCTCTAAGATTTTCGCTTTGAGCTCTGGAACCTCTACAAATATCTACTTCCCTCTGCGAAGGGCCTTTCTTATGCAATTTTTATTTTGAGTTTGAGTCTCCATCTTCTCTTATAAAAGCACCAACTAGAAGGAAATATGATCGTACTTAAGTATTGGGTGTAGCTAATATGCGAGTTTGTTTCATGAATGGATCAATGGTTGAGCATGATGGGCTAGGGATAACTTATTTTAGCATTGATATTTTGAAAAACATGGTTGCTTGTTGATATGCTTGAGTATTTAAATTATCATATCAAACCTAGACTATTGCTTTGAATCACATAAAAGTCCAAATGTCCATGCTATAAAGAAAATAATATGATACGACATGTTAGGCATCATTCCACATCACAAATTATTCTGTTTTTATCACTTACCTACTCGGGAACAAGTAGGAGTTTAGCTTGGGGATGTTGATACATCTCCAACGTATCTATAATATTTGATTGTTCCATGTTGTTATATTATCAATCTTGGATGTTTTATAATCATTTTATAATCATTTTATAGTCATTTTATATCATTTTTTGGAACTAACCTATTGACATAGTGCCAAGTGCCAGTTGTTGTTTTCTGCATGTTTTTTACATCACAAAAAATCAATATCAGACGGAGTCCAAATCAACGAAACTTTACAGAGATTTTTTATGGACCAGAAGACACGTAATGGGCCCTGGCTGCACCTGGGGGGGTGCTCCGAGGAGAGCACAACCCACCAGGAAACGCCAGGAGGCCCAGGCGCACCCTGGTGGGTTGTGCCCACCTCGGGTGCCCCTTGGACCGCCTCTTTGCTCTATAAATACCCGAATATTCCAGAAACCCTAGGGGAGTCGACGAAATATTGATCCAGCCGCCGCAGAGTCCAGAACCACCAGATCCAATCTAGACACCATATCGAATGGGGTTCACCACCTCCATTGGTGCCTCTCCGATGATGCGTGAATAGTTCTTTGTAGACCTTCGGGTCCATAGTTAGTAGCTAGATGGCTTCCTCTCTCTCGCTGCATTCTCAATACAATGGTCTCTTGGAGATCCATATGATGTAACTCTTTTGTGGTGTGTTTGTTGGGATCTGATGAGCTTTGAGTTTATGGTCAGTTATATCTTTTAATATCCATGAAAGTATTTGAGTTTCTTTGATCTCTTTTATGCATGATTGCTTATAGCCTTGTGATTCTTCTCCAATATTTGGGTTTTGTTTGGCCAACTTGATCTATTTATCTTGCAATGGGAAAAGGTGCTTTGTAGTGGGTTCGATCTTACGATGCTTCATCCCAAAGGATGTAAGGGGAACCGACACGTATGTATCGTTGCTACTAAGGATAAAATGATGGGGTCTATCTCTACATAGATAGATCTTGTCTACATCATGTCATCGTTCTTATTGCATTACTCCATTTTTCCAAGAACTTAATACACTAGATGCATGCTGGATAGCGGTCGATGTGTAGAGTAATAGTAGTAGATGCAGGCAGGAGTCAGTCTAGTAATCTTGGACGTGATGCCTATATAATGATCATTGCCTGGATATCATCATGATTATTTGAAGTTCTATCAACTGCCCAACAGTAATTTGTTTACCCACCGTTTGCTATTTTCTCGAGACAAGCCACTAGTGAAACGTACGGCCCCTAGGTCTCTTTCTCATATATTTGCCTTTGCGATCTACTTTTCCTTTGAATTTATTTTCAGATCTATTAAACTAAAAATACAAAAATACCTTGCTGCAATTTATTCTTATTTATTTTGTTTGGCGTTCGATCTATCAATCTACTACAATTTCCTCACGTCCGTTTGCCCATCTTGAGGCGCCGCTTCCCGAAAGGGATTGACAACCCCTTTTACATATCGGGTTGCCAGGATTTGTTATCTGTGTGCAGGGGCTGTTTATGTTGTGTTGCTTGGTTCTCCTACTGGTTCGATAACCTTGGTTTCTTCACTGAGGGAAATACCTACCTTCGTTGTGCTGCATCATCCCTTCCTCTTTGGGGAAATACCGACGTAGTCCTAGCCGACATCAAACTACATGATGGCCTTGCTCATCCCAGGTCCAAAAAGTCCTGGAAAGGATTTTGATTTATGCAGGGAGCCTCTTGTGGAGTAACTTCAACAGCTATGGAGGGGTTTTCCCACTCGAGACCTATATAGCAGCCCACCAGCTGATTTCTTTCTGTGTGTTGTTATAATTTGGTGCATCCATGATTATCCGGCTTTGGGCACTATGTCAGGGCAAACGAAGTATGGTTACAATGCATGTGTTTGTTGTGACAGGAATCTGCTGTCATACGCAATACTTAGCAAGATCTGTTACATTGGACATCGTTGTTTCCTTGCCAAGGACAAGCCGCGTCCTACAAAATACCAAAGATATGTGTTCAAGGCAAAGCATGAAAACCGTGATGTGCCAAAGAGGCTCACCGCCGATGAGTTTCAAGTGGAATTAGAGAAGGTCAGGCATATTACACCAGGAAACCATCCTGATAATGGCAGCGGAAAAAGGAAGTGTGGCATGGCAGAAGAGAGATTATTGTTTACCCACAGGTCCACTTTGTGGGACTTGGAGTATTGGAAAGATTTGGATCTGCGGCATAATCTTGATGTGTTGCACATCGAGAAAAATATATGTGACAGCATTATTGGAACACTTCTTAATATTGAAGGCAAGACGAAAGATACCTTAAAATCTAGGATTGATTTGACACACCTGGGTATCAGACAGGATTTGCAGGTGCAATATGAAGGTAAACCATGGGATATGGCACCAGCTGTGTATGTCTTGGACAAGGTAAAAACAAAAGAATTCTCCGAAGTCCTGTCACATGTGAGATTCCCACATGGATTTGCTTCCAACCCTTAAAGGAGAGTCAGTGTAGATGGAAACAAGGTACAAGGGTTGAAAACTCATGACTGCCATGTCCTACTTCAAAGGGTTTTACCTGTTATCCTTAGAGGATTGGGACACCCTGAATTATACAGAGCAGTTACAGTTGGGACAATTCTTAAGGGAACTCTGCAGTAGAAATACCAGGATAGATGCTTTGGAGCGTCTTAGAGACAAGATACCAACTATCCTATGCGATCTTGAGAAGATATATCCTCTAGCCTTCTTTGATTTGATGGGGCATTTGGCTGTTCGTCTAACTGATGAGGCACTACTTAGAGGTCCAGTACAGTATGGCTGGATGTACCCTATCGAAAGGCGGCTAGGAACTTTCAAGGGCTATGTTAGGAACATAGCTAGACCTGAGGGTTCCATTGTAGAGGCCTACATTGCTACAGAAGCGTTGACATTCTGCTCAAAATACATTGAAACAGTTGATCAGCTTAGCAAAGAGGTGGGTGCAGGCAATCCCGGGCTCAATGTTTTCGATTGTTCTGTTCGAGTTACAGGGAAGAGTCGACAAGACGACAAACCTAAAGATTTGGACAAAATGTTTTGGTATGTGTTAAATAACTATCCTGAGATACTACCTTATATCAAGTAAGTGCTAAGTACTGGAGCTTATACATCATAATCTAGTAAACTTGCAACACATTCTTATATATTTAGATGTTTGACGCGATCACTATGTTGTACAGTGTCTACAAAAAGGAGTTACTGCCGCAAAATCCAAGAAACATTGACAAACTGGTTATGGCAGGATTTGCGAAATGGTTCAAGAGCCATGTAAGCTTTTGAATTGCACTGTCAGTTTTTTTAATATATTGAGTACATAAGATGATCAGCTTGTCTATTTTCTAACCATAGGTTAAGAAGATGCGGGAGGATGGGCAGGCAGCTGATGATGCCCTTTACGCACTAGAAATGGGTCCTGGTACTCGGGTAAGACATTATGAATCTTGCATTGTTGGAGATGTATGCTACAACACCCTTGCACGCGACGAAGGCAAGAAGACACAAAACAGTGTCATCATGGGCACGGATATGTATGGCAAAGTGACAACTGAAATGTATGCTAACATAACAGACATTGTTCAGTTGCAGTATATCTCCAGTTTCGAGGTTCATCGGTGTGTGGTTCTGTTGTGCTGTCATTGGTATAACCTATTTTCCAGGATCGCAAAACCCAGAGCTAATGATTATTTCAAATCCATCAATGTCAAGGCGGCGTACCAGACCAACGAGCCTTTTATTTTGGCAAATCAAGCAACACAGATATTTTTCTTGGAAGACACATTTGCACGTAGCGATGACTGGAGAGTATTGCAAAGGTTTGAGCACAGGAATTTGTTTAATGAAGTTGTACAACAAGATGATGCTTACACTGCTCGTAATGTACAAGATTCCACAGATGTTCCTAATATCTTTGAGAACCATCACATCAATGACGCTGGCAAAAAGATTGCCTGTCGGGCTATGGACATACAAGAGTTGATCAATAAGAAGCCAACGTTCGAGGACATTGAGGATGAATAAGAAGATGAAACTGTGGGGAATTACGATACAGACTGATACACATGGCGAAGATGTTAAAGCTGCTGCTGCAGATGATGATTAGATTGCTTTTGTCGTATTTGCCTATCAGAAGAAGTTTTTTATCTACTATGTGAAATTGTGTTTGCTATGACAACTGAAACCCGATGAACTTGTTGTTTAGTATTTTTGTTGTGAGAACATCACTTATTATGTATGTTGATTTGTGTTTGGTGATTGTATGACGACTAAAACATGATGATATTGGTGTTTATTTGTACTCATATTTGGCTATGAAACTTGAATTTGATGACATAGTCTGATGTTGGACTGCAATTTGCTCGACGTCTTTGAATGGGAACAAAGCTGACCCGGTAGGGCCTTGATAACCCACAAGTATAGGGGAACGTTTGTAGCCTTCTTCGATAAATAAGAGTGTCGAACCCAACGAGGAGCTAAAGGCAGAACAAATATTCCCTCAAGTTCTATCAACCACCGATACAACTCTAAGCACACTTGACCTTTGCTTTACCTAAAACAAGTATGAAATTAATTTGTGAGAGTGATGATAGAACTAATTTGCATGAATAAAATGACTAGAACTTTGCAAGATAATAAAAGTTAGGTGTTTAGTAAAAGGATTTTTGTCAACAAGAAGGTTATTTGTCCCTAGGCAATCGATAACAAGTACCGGTAATCATTCTTGTAATTTTTTATGAGGGAGAGGCATGAGCTACCATACTTTCTCTACTTGGATCATATGCACTTATGATTGGACCCTAGCAAGAATCTGCACCTACTAAATATCATTAAGGCCGTGAAACCTAACCATAGAATTAAGTGTCAAGTCCTCTTTACTCCCATACGTCATACCCCACTTACTCAGGTTTCAGCTTCTGTCACTCTCGCAACCCACCATAAGAGAACTATGAACATATTGCAACACCCTACAGCGGGGGGCCCTCACGTTTGCGCGAGACGGAGGGCACCGTAGGACGGCACCATAAATAAAATATACAAACATCGTAGGATAACCATAGATCATTGGGAAATAATATATGGAGTTGAGCACCATGTTTAAGTAGATATTACAGTGGGGAGAAGAGTTGTTACACCGCTGCATAGAGGGCGAGAGAGTTGGTGTTGACGGTAGCAAGATTGTTGATGTAGATCGGTGTCCTGATCGTTTCCCAAGGCACTCGGCCATCGAACAGAGGGGAGAGAGCCCCTCCTTCTTCTTCTTCCTTGGCCTCCCCTGGGAGGAGAGTTCCCCTATGGTCCATGGTCTCTATGGCGGTAGAGGGCGGAGCCCTCCGAGATTGGATCTCCTCTCTGTTCTTCTGCTTCGCTGCCCCTAATCAGTGAAAACCGTTTCTTATATTCCCGAAGATTCGGAACTCCGATTGCCCTGAGATTTTAACACGATTTTTTCCGGATATAAGCTTCCTTGTGCCCTAAGTAGAGCTCCAACCGACGTACGAGGTGAGCACAACCCACCACCACGAGCCAGGCTCCTCTGGCGCGCCCTAGTGTCTTGTCGGCTGTGTGGGCCTCCGTTTGCGGTGATTCCAACTCCCAAAAATCACATATATTCCAAAATAATTCTCTGTAAAATTTTATTGCATTTGGACTTTGTTTGATACGAATTTTCTGCGATACAAAAAACATGCAAAAAAACAAGAACTGGCACTGGGCACTGGATCAATAGATTAGTCCAATAAATCATATAAAAAGTTGCCAAAAATATGTGAAAGTTGTATAATATTGGCATGAAACAATCAAAAATTATAGATACGACGGAGACGTATCAGCATCTAAGCTTAATTCATGCTCGTCCTCGAAAGGTAAATGATAAAAAAGATAATTTTTGATGTGGAATGCTACCTAGCATAAACTTGATCATATATCTAATCATGGCATGAATATTAAGACAGAAGTGATTCAAAGCAATAGTCTATAATTTGACATAAAGACATCAATACTCAAGCATCCCAACAAACAATCATGACTCCCAAAATATCAACACTAAAGAAAGCTATCCCTACAAAATCATATAGTCTTGTCATGCTCTCTCTTCTTAACACAAAGTATCTATCATGCACAACCCCGATGACAAGCCGAGAAATTGGTTCATACTTTTTAACGCGATTCAGATTTTTCAACCCTCACACAATACAAGAGCGCAAGCCATGGATATAGCACTATAGGTGGAATAGAGTATGGTGAAAGGGGTAAATATACAGAAGACAAAAAATTAAGAAAGTCTCACACCGATGCGACTAACCAACGGGCTATGGAGATGCCCATCAATTGATTCAATGCGAGGAGTAGGGATTGCCATGCAACGGATGCACTAAGATCTATAAGTGTATGAAAGCTCAATATGAGACTAAGTGTGTGTGCATCAAATCCTATAATGAAAAATTTCCACTAGTTCATGAAAGTAACAACATAGGAGACTCTCCATATGCAAAACATGGTGCTACTTTGAAGCACAAGTTTGGTAAAGGGTACTAACGATGCCCCTTCTCTCTTTGTTTTTTTATTTTTGTTTTTTCTTTCTTTTCTTTCTTTCTTTTTGTTTCTTTTTGTTTTTTCTCTCTCATTGTCTGGAATCACATCCCGACTTGTGGGGGAATGATACGTCTCCAACGTATCTATAATTTTTGATTGGTCCATGCTATATTATATTCTATTTTGGATGTTTAATGGGCTCTATTATACACTTTTATATTATTTTTGGGACTAACCTATTAACCAGAGGCCCGGCCCAGAATTTTTGTTTTTTTCCTATTTCAGAGTTTGCAGAAAAAGAATATCAAATGGAGTCCAAAGGGAATGAAACCTTCGGGAACGTGATTTGCAGAATGAACGTGATCCAGAGGACTTGGACCCTACGTCAAGACATCAACTAGGAAGGCACGAGGTAGGGGGCGCGCCTACCCCCCCCCCCCCCCCCGGCCGCGCCCTCCACTCTCATGGGCCCCAAGATGCTCCACCGACGTACTTCTTCCTCCTATATATACCTACGTACCCCCAAACTACAGGATACGGAGCCAAAAACCTAATCCACCGCCGCAACCTTCTGTACCTGTGAGATCCCATCTTGGGGCCTTTTCCAGAGCTCCGCCGGAGGGGGCATCGATCATAGAGGGCTTCTACATCAACACCATAGCCTCTCCGATGATGTGTGAGTAGTTTACCTCAGACCTTTGGGTCCATAGTTATTAGCTAGATGGCTTCTTCTCTCTTTTTGGATCTCAATACAATGTGCTCCCCCTATCTTGTGGAGATCTATTCGATGTAATCTTCTTTTGCGGTGTGTTTGTTGAGACCCATGAATTGTGGGTTTATGATCAAGTTTATCTATGAACAATATTGAATCTTCTCTGAATTCTTTTATGTATGATTGGTTATCTTTGCAAGTCTCTTGAATTATCGCTTTGGTTTGGCCTACTAGATTGATCTTTCTTGCAATAGGAGAAGTGATTAGCTTTGGGTTCAATCTTTCGGTGTCCTTTCCCAAAGGATGAGGGGGCAGCAAGGCACGTATTGTATTGTTGCCATCGAGGATAACAAGATGGAGTTTACATCATATTGCATGAGTTTATCCCTCTACATCATGTCATCTTACTTAAAGCGTTACTTCGTTCTTATGAACTTAATACTCTAGATGCATCTTTGGATAGCGGTCGATGTGTGGAGTAATAGTAGTAGATGCAGGCAGGAGTCGGTCTACTTGTCTCGGACGTGATTCCTATATACATGATCATACCTAGATATTCTCATAACTATGCTCAATTCCGTCAATTGCTCAACAGTAATTTGTTCTCCCATCGTAATACTTATGCTCTCGAGAGAAGCCACTAGTGAAACCTATGGCCCCCGGGTCTATTTTCCATCATATTAATCTTCCAACACTTAGCTATTTTTATTTCCTTTTATTTTACTTTGCATCTTTATCATAAAAATACAAAAAATATTATCTTATCATATCTATCAGATCTCACTCTCATAAGTGACCGTGAAGGGATTGACAACCCCTTTATTGCGTTGGTTGCAAGGATTTATTTGTTTGTGTAGGTGTGAGGGACTCCTGTGTGGCCTCCTACTGGATTGATACCTTGGTTCTCAAAAACTGAGGGAAATACTTACGCTGATTTACTGCATCACCCTTTCCTCTTCAAGGGAAAACCAACGCAGTGCTCAAGAGGTAGCAGGGAATCATAGTTTCCATCATCCTTTCCTCACTAGGGCACTGCTCTAAAAATGAATAATGATGATCATCACACTTCTATTTACTTATAACTAAAAAGAAATAAAAATTACAACTCGATACCTATGACAAAGTATGACTCTATATGAATGCCTCTGGCAGTGTACCAGGATGTGCAATGATCTAGCATAACATGTATGAAAAATGATGAACGGTGGCTGAGCCACAACTACAATGTCAGCTATATGATCATGCAAAGCAATATGACAATGAATGCTCAAGTCATCAAACGGAAGCGGTGGAAGTTGCATGGCAATATATCTCGGAATGGCCATGGAAAAGCCATAATAGGTAGGTATGATGGCTGTTTTGAGGAAGATATAATAAGGCTTATGTGTGATAGAGCATATCATATCACAGGGTTTGGATGCACCGGCGAAGTTTGCACCGACTCTCGGGGTGAGAAAGGGCAATGCACGGTACCGTAGAGGCTAGCGAATTGCGAAAATGTAAGAGTGCGTATATTTCATGGACTCACATTAGTCATAAAGAACCCATATACTTATTGCAAAAGTCTATTAGCCCTCAAAGCAAAGTACTACTACACATGCCCCTAGGGGGATAGATTGGTAGGAAAATACCATCACTCATCCCCGACCGCCACTCATAAGGAAGACAAACAATAATAAATCATGCTCCAACTTCATAGCATAACGAGAGACTATACGTGCATGCTTCGGGAATCACAAACCTTAACACCAATATTCTTACTAACCACAAATGTTTACTAGTACCTCCCACATATTCCATCTCTATATCACAAAACTATTGCAAGGAATCAAAAATATCATATTCAGTGATCCATAAGTTTTATGTAGGATTTCATGACTAACCATGCAATTGACTAATTCCTGTTGACTCTCTAAATAGATATAAGTGAAGCATGAGAGTTTAATTCTTTCTACAAAAGACCATGCTCTAACAAATATAAGTGAAGCAAAAGAGCATTCTATGAACAACGGTTTTCTATGTGAAGAGAAACATGCAATCCAAACTTCAAATGATATAAGTGAAGCACATGAGGCATTCTATAAAGCCATACTCAAAAGATATAAGTGAAGTGAAATGAGCATTCTATAAATCAACCATGGACTATCTCATACCAGCATGGTACATAAAATAAAAATGAAAACTAAAAGGAAAGGACGCTCCAAGATTTGCACATATCACGCGAATGAAACGAAACCAAAAACATACCGATACTTGTTGAAGAAAGATGGGATGCCTTCCGGGGCATCCCCAAGCTTAGACACTTGAGTCTCCTTGAATATTTACTTGGGGTGCATTGGGCATCCCCAAGCTTGAGCTCTTGCCTCTCCTCCTTCTCCTCATATCGGTACCTCCTCGATCTTTGATCACTTCATCCACACAAAACTCAACAGAAAGCTCAGTAAGATCCGTTAGTATAATAAAGCAAATCACTACTCTAAGTACTGTTGCAAACAAATTCATATTTTGTTTTTGCATTGTAGCTACTATAATATAACGTTTCCATGGCTTATACCACCGATAGAATCGATAGTTTCATCAAAACAAGCAAAACAATGCATCAAAAACAGAATCTGTCTTAAACAGGACAGTCTGTAATAATCTGAACATTCACCATACCTCTGTTACTCCAGAAATTCTGAAAAATTAGGACAACTTAAACAATTTGCATAGAAATACTGTGCAAAAAGTTTTAGAAACGTTTGACTTTTCAGTAAAATATGAAAATTCACGCACTACAGCCAAAGTTTCTGTTCCTGCACCACACATACCAATAAACAATCTAATCATCCTAAAGGCAAATCTTGGCACATTATTTTTATAATACAATGGAATTGTACAAGGGGATAATTATTTTTGTGAGAATCTTCATGAAAAATTCTACATTGTTTCCATGAGCATGAACACAAGTGTTCAAGGTCGACCCTCACTTCTCCAATGCATAACTTCCAATCACTTCTATTTTGTGAAAAAGTTTTTAAGCTCCCCTCTATATTTTTTTTGTTTTTAAACTTTAGAAAAGCACTCAACAGAAATATATGACTCTCTAAAACTTTCGGGTTGTCTCCCTGGCAGCGCTTTCTTTAAAGCCATTAAGCTAGGCATAAAGTGCTCAAGTAATGGATCCACCTGGATCCCAAGGTATATCAAAGCCAATTTGAATCAACAATGATTTAGCATTTAGTAGTGAGCACAAAGCAACATATATCAAGCAATGACGAAGTCTAACTCTCTTCCTATGCATTTGCATGTCATACAAGAACAATTCATGCACATCAGGTAAAGGCCAATACATAGCATAAGAAGTATCTTGCAATTTTATCGTGTTTGAAACATAGAGAGGCGGAGATGTAGTTCCTCTCTCATAATAATTGCAAGTAGGATCAGCAAGCATATGCATATTATATTCATCAAAATTATCATGTGAAATAGTAATAGGCAACCCATCAATGTAATTCTTAATAAGTGCAAACTTCTCCGATATAGTGTAGTTGGGAGAATTCAAAAAGAGAATAGGACTATCATGTGTGGGTGCAATAGCAACAATTTCATGTTTAACATAAGGAACAATAGCAAGTTCATCTCCATAAGCATAATTCATATTGGCATCATGGCCACAAGCATAGCAAGTATCATCAAAAAGGGATATCTCAAATGAATCAATGGGATCATAGTAATTATCATAGCATTCATCCTTCAGTAAGAACGAAGGGAAATTAAACAATGTATGGGATAAAGAGTTACTCTCATTAGAAGGTGGGAATGAGTGATCAATCCGCTCTTCCTCCTTTTGTTCTTCTCTCTCTTCCTCATCCTTTTCATCCAATGAGCTCACAGTTTCATCATTTTCTTCTTCTATAGACTCCTACAAAACGTTAATCTCTTCTTGGACAGCGGAGTTATTCTCAATAAATACATCAATATCGTAATTGTATTTAAAATTATCATAGCAATATTTAAGGATAGCAAAATTTTCAGGTCTATAAACTGAATCATCAAAATCTTCAAACTTTTTAAACAAAGATTCAATTTCATGTGCACCCTTAAAAGCAACAAATTCTTCTATTTGTTCCACATCATAGTAATCATATATACCAGTAGGTTTTATTATCATTAAATTTGCATGAAAAGGGAAGATGTGGAGCATTCCTTCTAGAGCAACAAGTATAATCGTGTCTCAAGCATAATCCCGAGCATACCAACGCAACATATAAATTTGATCCTATAAAAGTTTCCCTTTTTGTGTCAAGCGATAATCCCTAAAGTATCCACGTTGATCCAATGTTACTCCCATTATCAAGTTGAATGGGGTTTTCTCAGGATTATCAAAGTAGTGCATAATATTTTTCACATAACGAGCATCAAGGGTTTTAGGAGGTTCCCATCTCCATGAGTAGCAAGTACAACTAATTTTTTTTGGTGTTTTGTGTTCCATATCCATAACTAAAGATAGAGAACAACTTAGAATAGAAAATAAAAACTACTTAGTGATAAAGCAAACAAGCACACACGAGAATATTCACCCTACGCTATTGCTCCTCAAAGAACGGGCGCTTAAAAAGGTCTTGATAACCCACAAGTATAGGGGATCATTTGTAGCCTTCTTCGATAAATAACAGTGTCGAACCCAACGAAGAGCTAAAGGAAGAACAAATATTCCCTCAAGTTCTATCACCCACCGATACAAGTCTACGCACACTTGACGTTTGCCTTACCTAAAACAAGTATGAAACTAATTTGTGGGAGTGATGATAGAACTAATTTGCAAGAATAAAATGACTAGAAATTTGCAAGATAATAAAATTTAGGTGTTTAGTAAAAGGATTTTTGTCAACAAGAAGGTTATTTGTCCCTAGGCAATCTATAACAAGTACCGGTAGTCATTCTTGCAATTTTATAAGAGGGAGAGGCATGAGCTAACATACTTTCTCTACTTGGATCATATGCACTTATGATTGGACCCCTAGCAAGCATCTGCAACTACTAAAGATCATTAAGGTCATGAAACCCAACCATAGCATTAAGTATCAAGTCCTCTTTTCTCCCATACGTCATACCCCACTTACTCGGGTTTAAGCTTCTGTCACTCTCGCAACCCACCATAAGCGAACCATGAACATATTGAACACCCTACAGCGGGGCCCCTCATGTTTGCGCGAGACGGAGGGCACTGTAGGACAGCACCATAAATAAAATATACAATCATACCAACCAAGATCACAATTAACCCACAGGACAAAACAGATCTACTCAAACATCATAGGATAACCATAGATCATTGGGAAATAATATATGGAGTTGAGCACCATGTTTAAGTAGAGATTACAGCGGGGAGAAGAGGTGTTACACCGCTGCATAGAGGGGGAGAGAGTTGGTGCTGACGCTAGCAAGATTGTTGATGTAGATCGCCGTCCCGATCGTTGCCCCGGCGGCACTCCGGTGCCACCGGAAGCGAGGGGGAGAGAGCCCCTCTCCTTCTTCTTATTCCTTGGCATCCCACCCTGGGAGGAGAATTCCCCCTCTGGTCCATGGTCTCTATAGCGGTGTGGGGGCAGGAGCCCCTCTAAGATTGGATCTCCCTCTCTGTTCTCTTCTGTTCCGCGTTCCCCTGATCTGGCCGAAAACCGCTTCTTATATTCCCGAAGATCCGTAATTCCGATTGCGTTGAGATTTTAACACGATTTTTTCCGGATATAAGCTCCCTTGCGCCCGAAGTAGAGCTCCAACCGACGTACGAGGTGAGCACAACCCACCACCACCAGCCAGGCTCCTCTGGCGTGCCCTGGTGTCTTGTGGGTTGTGTGGGCCTCCGTTTGCGGTTATTCCAACTCCCAAAAATCACATATATTCCAAAATAATTCTCCATAAAAATTTATTGCATTTGGACTTCGTTTGATATGGTTTTTCTACGATACAAAAAACATGCAAAAACAGGAACTGGCACTAGGCACTGGATCAATAGGTTAGTCTAATAAATCATATAAAAAGTTGCCAAAATATGTGAAAGTTGTATAATATTGGCATGAAACAATAAAAAATTATAGATACGACAGAGACGTATCAGGCCTTATTTATTTATTAGTGAAAGGGACTCTGTTATTTATTTATTTATGAGCAAAAGGGGATACCCCCCGATTTCCGTTAATAGAATTCATTAGATGTTCACAACACTACACCCAAATTTCGCTATCTGTGTTTCATTTATTACTAGTTTCAAAGAAAGTGCTCATGTCATAGCCAATTGAATACATCACGAGTGCTACATACACTGCAAATAAAGAGACAATCATCCTACAGAGCACATCGATTTTGCCCATTATCGTCACAAGCTCTTTCATCTCCTCATTGCTGTCAAGGCTGTTCAACAGTTGTTGCTTGGCAATGATCAGAGGAACTGCATCTTTAACCTTTTGCTCTGCATCTTCCTCTTCTGCCATTCCTTCAGTTACTTGTCCAACACCCCAACCTGCTGGTATTGGGATTCCTCGGCTAACCAAATAATCAGCGTAGTTGCATTCCCCTACATTAGCAACTTACCAAAAATACAAATCACACGAATCTTCCCTTTTCTGCATGAATCAAATTGGAAGATCATCAACCAAAACTATTAAAAAAATCAGCAACTCAAAGCAGCAGAACAACACTTAAACATATTATTACCCCATGATTCGGGCATTTGTAGAAGACTCGGCCAGGGTTGAGGATTGTGGTTGAGACGCGACGGATGACTCTGCGTGATTTGCAGCAGTGGCACCACACCAACGGTAGCGGGTTGCGATGAGCAACCGGCTACGGTGCGTGTGCCGGCGGGGGTGTGATGAGACCCACAGGCGATGGTACGGGTGGCGACTTGGCACATATCTGGTTGTTGCCTGCTAAAGAGCAGGTGGACGAGCAGCCAACGGACATGGTTGTTGTGGCCACAACTTCTGATGCTAGGCAGAGCAAGTAGAGAAGAGGAGAAGCAAACACTGGATATGTCAGTTTCATTACTTGCAGAGTAGCATAGCACCATATATAGTCATAGTCTAGGTTTGGATTCAAACCAGCTACAGGAGCACGTCTCTCTTTTTTCTAAAACTCAGCAACGTCTCTTTACTGGTACACTAGCTTGTTCTGTATGCCTTCTCAAGTCTTTGATTTTCTTTCTTTTTTTGCGAGGAAGGAAGGAGGACAAAATTGAGAGTTCCTGGGACTCGAAACCAAGACCTCTCGGTTGAAAACCAAGGGTGCTAGTCACTTATGTGGAGAACGTTACCTGGGAGGAGGACGGCAGACAAACGCATTTTCCTAGCAGTTTTAGTTGCGCCGCAAGACCGAACGGTCGCTGTTTCGAGAATGTTATCAGGCGAATGAGCCCAGTTTTTCTTTTCTTCCTATATATAAAAAAGTATGCTACTTGGTGTCGGCTTATTCAACAAATGATTGCGCCAACCTTGACCGTTGGATTGACATTCAACGTCTATCGCGTTTCTTCAGTCTCTTCTTCCTCCAGCCGCCAAAAGCGAGACCAAGCGCCCGGCTGACCGCTGCTCCCGCCTCCCACGGCTGGTCTTTGCCAAGACACACATCGTGGCCACATCGCACCCTAAAACTCTGTGCATCTTCCTCGGCTCCTGTTCGTTCCCGTCCGAGGCCTCACCATCATCCTCCGCCTTGGTTTGCTTTCCGCGGCGCCTCCCTCCGGTGTTTTCAACATGGTCAACAACCGAGAGGAATAAGGAGATGACTATACATGGTGAGGATGACAGTAGGGACCCAGCAGCGCGCGCAGTTTTTTTTTTTGGGACGGAGAAGGGTATCAACTGGGTTGTGCGGGAGCTGTGGCCCGTCTAGCCTAGGCTTTTATTTCATATGTTTACCACATGACCAGCCCAATTTGGTTTTTTTCCTTTCTAAAAATGTCTAGCCCAGCTATTTTTGTTTTTTGCAGAATAACCAACGTAGGCCTACTCGCTTTTCTACGCCCTGCTGGGCCGGAAATCTTTCAAGATGAGTAGGGATTCATTCAGGCTTGTCCAGAAAATGGGCTATAAGTAATAAGAAATGGGCCATAAGTAATAATGAATGGGCTGTAAAATGAAAAAATACAGCAAACAGGCAATTAGTTTCAAAATACTTTTTTCTTTCGGATTTTGATATTTTAAATTTCATTGTTTTTGTGCGGGTAAAATTTCATTGGATTATAAATTAAGGTATGTTTAGTTTTTAAATTAATTTGAATCTGGCTAGAAATTTTGGGTTGTATGCAGTTTGGGATAGATTTGGAGGGTAACTTGTGGGTCTACTAGGTTGACATGTACGAAAGGCTTCGTCAACTTAGTCGACAAACGATTCTAGCAGTAGTGACCGTTGGATGATAATCCAACGGCTGTGCTGCTTCTTCAATATCTGATCTTCTTGCTCCAGCCGCCCAAACCAGCGCCGGTGGGACTGCCTGCTCCCGCCTCTCGTGGCCGGCTGTGCTGCCGCATAAGCTGCACCGCCCCACCCTACTCCATCGCTTGCCAGGCCATTCCTCTACTCAGCCACACCTCATGTTATTTTCTGGCGACTGTGGCCGAACCAGTAAACCCTCGTACTCCCCATCGTGTGGGAAACCACTGCGAGCCTTCCCCGGCTCCTGTCGTTCCCTTCCTAGGCCTCGCCTTCGTCCATCGCCCTGGTGCTCTCAGCGCGGCATGGTCAACGTGGTCAACGAACTGCATCCATCGGAAGCAGACTGTACGTCGAGAGGCTGACAGCTGGGTCCACGGCCGCATACAAGGAAATGCCTCCTTATTACGCGCAAAATAATGATTCCTCCACACGACAAATTTGGGCCCACCGGAAGGGCCTCTGTATTTTGAAAAACGCACTCATCGACAGCTCGGACCCACCAGCTATATCTTCGCACGCAAGGAAGTGCCTCCTTATTATGCACAAAAAAATTAATACTCCTCCTGCTATCTAGGACCCACCATAATGGGAGGCTGACTTGTGGGCCTACTAAGTTGACGCGGACGGAGGGCTTTGTCAACTTAGTCAATATGAACGATTCTAGCTCCAATAACCGTATGATGTCCATCCAACAGCCGTAGTGCTTCTTCAACCTCTGGTCTTCTTGCTCCAGCGCCCAAACCAGCGCCGGTCGTGCCGCCTGCTCCTGTCTCCCGTGGTCGGCTGTGTTGCCGCGGAGGCCTCACCACCCCGTACTACTCCCACCGCTGGCTAGGCCATCCCTCTACTCACCCACACCCCTTGTTATTTTGCGGCGACGACAGCCTCACACCGCAGCCGAACCAGTGAACCCTCGCACTCCTCTCCGCGTGGGCATCCACTGCCGCGTCTTCCCTGGCTCTGCATCATCCCCTTCCTAGGCCTCGCCGTCGTCCACCGCCTTGGTGCTCTCGACGCGACGTGGTTAATGTGGTCAAGGAACGACTTCCATTGGAAGAGTACTGTACGTGGAGAGTCTGACAGCTGGGGCCACGGCCGCAGCAAGGAAGTGCCTCCTTCTTACACGCAAAATAATGATTCCTCCACCTGACAGCATGGACCCATCGTACGGGCCACAGTATCTCGCAAAAAAAACATTTCCCCACTGACTGCTGGGACCCGCAAGCTACGTCTTCGCACGCAAGGAAGTGTGTCCATATTACGGCGAAAAAATGATTTTCCCCTTGACAGCTGGGACCCACCAGCTATATCTTCGCATGCAAGAAAGTGCCTCCTTATCCTCCCTGATAGTCAGGACCCACCTGGTCGAAGCGTACGTAGCGTTGTCATTCTGGTCGCGAACATGTACGTACATACCGGTCGATCGGTCTGTCTGCAGGCTGCAGTGATGAACCGTGGCCGAGTAAGGAAGGGCACGTGTCATAGTAGAGGCGCAGACATAGCATGTACACGTACGTACAGCCAGGGTGCAAGAAAGTAAATACGACCACGTACGTACATACGGGCGGGGTCTCGAACGCCTACTCATGCATACGTACGGCCAGGGCTCGTGTACATGGAGAGGCAGCGACTGTGTCATGTTCATCGGCAGCCAACCGGCTGGGCCGGAACGGAGATACTACGCCATGTTCATCGGGAGGCAACGGAATGTGTCGTGTTCGTCGGGAGCCAACTGGCTTGGATGGAACAGCCGAAACGAGGCCTGGTGTACCGCAGAACGGAGGAAACAACATGGTGTTCGACCGCCTACGGTCAAACGGGATCCTGTTCACCGAGAGGGGTGTGGTGTACCACAAAATGGAGGAAACGGACTTCTCTTCGACCTCCTACAGTCGAAACGGGGTCCTGTTGATTGGGAGGGGTGTGGCGTACCGCAAAACGGAGGAAACGGACTTCTCTTCGACCTCCTACGGTCGAAACGGGGGTCCTGTTCATCGGGAGGGGTGTGGCGTACCGCAAAACGAGACTCCACGTGCTACTGTTCATCCACCGTCTACTGCCTCGCTCCTGCCTCCACGGGCTACTGTTCATCCACCGTCAACCTCCTCCAGCCTCCACATGCGACTGTTCATCCACGACGTTTCGCTCCTGCCTCCACCAGCTAATGTTCATCCACGGGCTCCTTTTCATCCAGCCTCCACCGCTCCTCCACCGGCTACTGTTCAACCAGCCCTCTCCATGGGCTCCTGTTCAACCACCCCTCCATGGGCTACTGTTCATCCATCCCTCCACCGGCTACTATTCAACCAGCCCTCCACCGGATGCTGTTCATCCAGCCCTCCACGGGGTCCTGTTCATCCACCCCCAACCGACTTGATCGGGGTCCTGTTCATCCAGCGGCAACGGCCTCTACTACCACAGGGTCCTGTTCATCCAACCCCCACCAAGAACTGTTCATCCAACCCCAAGAGGCAGCAGGTTCGATCAGCTTTAGTTAGCAGCAGTAGCGAAGGAGTCGCTCGATCGCGTTCAGTTAATAGTCAGATCGATCGATATCTCGGGTCCAGTAACGCGTAACTCGAAAGGTAATCGCCGGGTTCGTGAGGGCGAACGCCTCGCTCGGGTTCAGTTAGAGCCCAATGCCTCGCACCCACGCATGTACGTGTACGAGAGAAACGTGCATCGCTCGGCCCCGACCACCCACCGTAACCGGGTACTCCCCGATATTTTCCTTGCCCTCGCTTCTACCACGGTTTTTCCATCATGGACGGCGAAAGAATGTCATGAAGCTGCGTCTCTGGCCCGCCCAGGACGAAAATCCCATTTTTTGTCATGACTTTTTTCATAGAAGTAGGAGCCCACCACATCTATGATGATACCGGGTTTTGTCACAATTATCGTCATAGAAGTGTCATAAGCATGACAGGGGGAAATTCGTTCGGCCCAAAATGTCACGGATGTGTCTTTTTTTGTAGTGCCACAGGCAAGATGACATGATGTAGACAAAGTTAACTCGATCAATATGAATAAACCCCGTCATTTTACTCTTAATGACAACAATACATATACATGTCTTGTCCCCTTCTGTCACTGGGATATAGAGCACCGCAAGATTGAACCCATTACAAAACACCTCTCCCCCTGAAGATAAATCAATCTAGTTGGCCAAACCAAATGGATAGATCGGAGAGAAATACAAAGCTATAACAATCATGCATAATAGAAAATACTCCATTAATATACATAATTATTAATATCATAAACCAACAATTCATCGGATCCCACCACAGAAGAAGATTACATCGAATAGAACTCCAAGAACATCAAGGAGAATATTGTATTGAAGATCAAAGAGAGAGAAGAAGCCATCTAGCTACTAGCTATGGACCCGTAGGTCTATGGTGAACTACTCACACATCATCGGAGGGTAACAAGGATGATGTATAAGCCCTCCATGATCGATTTCCCCTCTAGCAGAGTACTGAAAAAGGCCTCCAGATGGGATCGCGGAAGAACATAAACTTGCGGCTGCGAAAAAAGTGTTTTGGGTGGCTCTCTGTTGCTTTCGCAATTTTATAGAATTTATAGAGATGGAATTAGGTCAGATGGAGCCACGAGGGGCCCACAAGGTAGTAGGGCGCGTCGCCCCCCAGGCTGCGTCCCATTGCCTTACCGTCTCCTCGTTTTCCTTCTAGTCCTCCCGAAACTTCTAGTTTCTCTATTGTCTAGAAAAAATCGTCAAAAATTTCCGTACCATTTGGACTCCGTTTGGTATTGATTTGCTGGAAAAGAAAAATTAGGCAAAACACAACAACTGGCACTAGGCACTAGGTTAATATGCTATTCCCAAAAAGTGATATAAAATAGCATATAAATGCATATAAACATCCAGGATTAAAAATATAATAGCACCGGAGAATAAAAATTATAGATACTTTGGAGACGTATCACACACAAGCCGGCATGGGTTTCACCCGAACCTACTCCGGGCCAAAATCGAGCATGAGCCCGCATGAGTTTCACCCGAACATACCTCGCCCGAAGCAAAGCCGCGTTGCGCTTCCCTTTCTTCTCCCCGCCAACCGACGCGGAGCCTCCCCTTTCTTCTTCCTCCCGCCGCGCCGCCCCCTTCTTCTCCTCCCGGCTGAAGAAGCACTGCACTGCCCTCTTCCCCCGACGCGTGCCACTCAGACTCGCCGGAACCAATCGGATCTGCAAGGAACGAGCCCGTGCACCAAGCTCCCGAGCGGATCCATGGCGTCGGCAGTGAGCCACAGACGCAAATGGTCACCCCCACTGCCAAAATTTGGTGAAGTGGATGTTTTGGGAAACGGAAGCGGGCAGAAGTGGTTCGCGCCAATGGAAAGGAGGGCCTGCAAAATCGGGTGGATTGCTAAACATATGGAGGAAATGGGCTCGTGGATGCGGGATCCCAATTTTTTTTCCGAAACGACCCGGTTTGAGATCTGCTCGCGCCGGGATACGTGATGGATCCCACAAACCGGAGGTTATTATAGCGGACGGCCTAGTTTGTGGGATCTGCTGGAGATACTCTAAAGCAAGTGATCGATGTAGTCAAGTGGCTTGGACCAATTGCATGTTGCCGAATGTCAGCACTGCGCGTCTGCACCCAATCTGCATGTGTATAGTCATCTACAACCATATATGGCAAATATTACCCCTCATGCATCTGTGGACACGTCCGTCTGTAAAGAGGTCCTGGTCATCCCTCATTTTACGTTCGGTGCAACCGCATGTCTCAGATTTTGTATCTCAAACCTACACTACACCATGCAAAATAAAAACTATGTACTACTAGTTAGAAAAATCTAGCCTAAACTACTCATCATCATAGATGTAGGTGACCTCCATGACGGTAGTGTCGGACAGACCGACGTCCCGGTCGTTGGCCGCCGCCAGCAGCTACGGATCATCATCGGACTCCATGTTTGCCTCATGGAGGAAGCGATAGTTGGCTTCCATCTCCGCCTCCGAGTGGATGGAGTCGAAAATGGCCTGCTGCTCCGCCACCTCCTCCTCTTGGGCCACCTCAAACTCTGTGAGGGCCTCGCACATGCTGAATTCGGCAGTCGGACGTGCCGGATCCACCTCACCTTCCTCCTATTTCTCCTCCTCCGGTTACGTGTCCTCCATGTCCCCATCGGGCAGCTGCTCCTCATCTTCATCCTCCTTCGGAGAGTCCGGAGGCAGGCCGACTGCAATCTGAGTGGCGCGCCTGGCTCAGATCTCCTCTAGGGGATCCAAGCGCCACTCCGGAGTGAGCATGGCGTACGTGGTGATTCGCTTCTAGGGCATGACTAAGGGCGCTTCTAGGGCATGACTAAGGGCGCTTCTAGGCCATGACTAAGGGCGGCCAGCGAGCACGAGAGGATTGGATGGTGGTGGCACGGAGGGGAGGGAGAGAGTGGAAATGAGCACAACTAGGGTTGGGGTGCCACAGTCCGGCTAAAATAGCCGGATTTGGAGTCTCGGGCGGTGCACTGGAGTGGTGACGACCCACAAGTATAGGGGATCAATCGTAGTACTTTCGATAAGTAAGAGTGTTGAACCCAACGAGGAGCAGAAGGAGTGACAAGCGGTTTTCAACAAGGTATTCTCTGCAAGTGTTGAAAGTAATAGTGATAGATAGTTTTGTAACAAGATAATTCGTAACAATAAGTAGCAATAGTAACAAAGGTATAGCAAGGTGGCTTAATCCTTTTTATATCAAAGGACAAGACAGGACGTTCTCTTATAATAAACAAAGCGTTCTTGTGGACACATGGGAATTATCGTCTAGTCACTTTCATCATGTTTAATTGATTCACGTTCGTTACTTTGATAATTTGATATGTGGGTGGACTGGTGTTTGGGTGCTGATCTTACTTGAACAGGCAACCCCACTTATGATTACCCCCTCTCGCAAGCATCCGCAACTATGGAAGAAGAATTCAGATAAATCTAACAATAACATGAAATATATAGATCAAAATCAGCCCCTTACAGAATAGGGCATAAACTAGGGTTTAAGTTTCTATTACTCTAGCAACCCATCATCTACTTATTACTCCACAATGCCTTCCCTTAGGCCCAAGTATGGTGAAGTGTCATGTAGTCAAAATATCGAACGAATACCAACATCACATGATTACTTATAACAAGACTTTTCCCATGTCCTCAAGAACAAAAGTAACTACTCAAAAATCGTATTCATGTTCAAGATTAGAAGGGTATGGAATATGCTTGAGGATATAAAAATTTAATCATCCACCAAATAAACCAACTAGCGTCAACTACAAGGTCTAATCAACACTACTAGCAACCCACATGTACCAATATGAGGTTTTTGGACAAAGATTGAATACAAGAGATGAACCAGGGTTTGAGATGAGAAGGTGTTGTGAAGATGTTGATGAAGATTGGTCCTCCCATGATGAGAGGATCGCTGCTGATGTCGATGGCTTTGACTTCCCCCTCCCAGAGGGAGCGGAATTGCTCCACCGGAGAGCAAAAGTGCTCCTGCCTAGGTTCCGCCTCGAGACGGCGATGCTTGTCCCGAAAGTCTTCCTCTTATTTTTTTTCTAGGTCAAAACCCCTCATATAGCAAAAGATGAGCACCGGAGGCAAGCAATGGGCCCCATAAGGCATCAGGGAGCCCCTAGGGGGTGGCCACGCCCTATTGCCTTGTGGGCAACTAGTGGTCCCCCTCTGGTAACCTATTTCTCCGGTATTTTTTATATATTTAATAAAAAATTCCTCGTGAAGTTTCAGGTCATTTGGAGCTCTATAGAATATGTATGTGTGTTGTAGATTTTTCAGGTCCAGAATCCCAGCTGCCGGTAATCTCCCTCTTCATATAAGTCTTGCAAATTAATAGAGAAAAGGCATTAGAGTTGCATCGTAAAGTGAAATTATGACCAAAAACAATATAAATAACAGTAAAAACATGATGCAAAATGGACGTATCAAGTGGCGGCATGAATGCATCCTCACACGACTTATGTCGGCGATGACAACTCCACTCTATTCTGGCATAATCAGTGGTGGGGTGTTCCTACATCTCACAACTTGTGCCGGACCTGATTCTTGTGGTCAGGCCATCGACCTTCCAACAACGCATTGTGCATGATGGCTTACGCAACTCGGTGTGGGTATGTGATCTCCGCAAACGTCTCTCTGTTGTGGCCATCGTGCATTTCCTAAACCTTTGGCCCCTCATCTCAGGTAGGGTGCTCTTGCATGCCCCTGACCTCTGGACCTAGAAGTGGCATCCACTCCATCAGCATTACGTATAGCATCGCGTCCGTCGGTCGTGTCAACTGCAGATGGACGCAACTCACATGGATGTTGTGAGCACCCATGAAATTCAAAATTTTCATCAGCCTAGCTCACCATGATAGGTGTTGGTCCTCAGATCGCTCTGCTAGGCGAGGTCTTCCTCACCAAGCGATGTGCCCGCTCTGCGGACAGAGCGACGAGACCATTGAACACCCGCTCCTTCGTCGTGCCTACGCGCGTGAGGTTTGGCGTGGTGTGATGCAAAGGCTCAGCCTACGGCCTCAGACCAAACGCAAATGACCAGATCCTTCCTTTGGTGGTCCTATTGGGAAGGGAAGATTCCAGCAAAGCTACGCAAAGGCACCAACTCGGTCGTTATCTGCACGCTTCACCACATATGGCTCGAGAGAAACCGTCGCGTACTCAAGCACACTTCACTCCTTCCTCTAGCAGTTGCTGATAGGGTGCACGATCATTGCCGTGAATGGCGGACGACAGGTAACGGTAGCCTTAGGAGAGTAGTCACGTAGACAAGCAAACTCGCTCAGGCTGCTTCATTGTGTTGGCGCCATTTGAGAAACTCCTTGTAAATTGAATGCTTTCTACGTTAATAGTTCGGCACACAGATCTCCTTCATGTTCACGTTTTTTTCTTCACGTATATTTTAACACAGGCATGCATGTGCATGTGCATTGCCACGGGAGCCGAATTTTTTTAATATACAAGAAAGAGGTGGAAGGAAAGGAAGGGTAATGGCGGCTGCAGCGATCGATGAAGGGGGCGGCAGGTCGCACCGCGCAGGAAAGAGGAGAGGTCAGGGACGGGAGAAGGCGCTGCCAGAGGGGCTGGACGGGATTGCTAGGCCTCGCAAGCCCAGTGCTGGAATGGGCTGGCGGCTGGCGAATGGCCCAATGCACCAGAGGCCTTTGTTTCGGCCTCTGGAGCTGCAGCCCAGGACAGCTGGGCCAGATTTCACAGAGTACGGGACAGATCACTTTTCAGACGAGATCTGACGGCCAGACACGATTAGATCACGAAAACGGACTGTCAAAAACGCAAATCGCTGAGAGAGCTCGGTTTAGGCTCAGTTTTATTGTCCTTAATATAGGCTAAGTCTATGTTGAGGTAGAAGGGGATGTAATTCCACCTTATATGACATAGGTCAGGTGGGAAGCACCGAAGACTAGAATTTGATTTCGGATTCATTGTAATTTGGTAGCACGAGTCATGCATTGTAAGTAAATTAATTTGATTGAGCGGCGTACGAGAAGGTACGGACAAATATGATGCGAAATTGAGCTGCGTAATTTCACGTTATTGCAAAAGGTGAGTTACTTAAAATGGAATTGATGTAGTGCTGCAAAATGTAACTTAACTAATGTGATTGAGCGGCGTATTGGGAATGTGGTCAAATATGACGTGGTGGAAAAAAAACTGACTGGATAATTTTATTTTATTTTGATGAAGAAGCGTGATGAAAAAGGAGAAAACTGGTTGACAAAGAGTTCTGCCTGGCATGAACATAAACACTTTTTATTTTTTAAGTAGAAGAGATACATATGTCCATGTCTGTGATGACGATGGGTCGCTACTACATGTTACATTCTCAAGTGTTAGCTGATCGAGTCAGATCGTACACGTACGTATGTGCATATATATTGTTGTCAATACGGACGCAAGTTGGCGCGCGGCCCATAAGGTACACGTAGCAGCAAAGATATCTGCATGATCGGCGCAGGACAGGATAGTGTGCATGAGATCATCGATGATATCCGACTGGCAAGTGCTCGTGGATGGCTCTCTTTCGTCCTCTTCGATGAGTGCCTGCAGCGCGTGCTGTTCGGTGCACTATAGTGGCCTGGAGCACATGCATGCTGACCAATATCATGCAGCAATGCAGTGCTGAGCTGCACCCGACCGACGATCTGTGCGTACACGATCTATTTACGTTAGTACTCCATCCGACCAGAAATACTTGTCTTAAAAATGGTTATATCTAGACTTATTTTAATTATAAATATATTTATTTTCAACCATTTTTAGGACAAGTATTTTCGGACGGAGGGGAGGGAGTATAAACTAAGTAGTTTAGGTGCTTCATGCGGAATCTCGGTATTATCAACGGGCGCGGTCTTGTGTACTAGTTTACTTTATTCTAAAATGGCAAATCTTGATCCATATACTCCACTTGTCAACCATCAACTCAAGATGCTACCTTCCTCTCCTATTTTATTCCTTGCCAATCAACTATGGATACCGACGTATTACCCATTGTTCTTACCCCTACGGATCGCCACTGAGATCGATCGATCGGCGACGACGATCGCGACCGATGCTCCTGTGCATGCATGGCGTGCGAGCTGGTCCACCGGCGACGATCGAGTGACAGGGACCTCTACCCCATCTTGACGCTCTCCCGCCAATGATGCATCTACACGAACGTACCTCTGATGCAGAGGGTTCGACCTGTGCAGCAGGCAGTGTGATCCTCGTGCTAGCTAACAAACACTTATTGGCACAGCAGTCTAGTATATATACCGGCTACTCCCTCCGTTCTAAATTACTCGTCACAGAAATAGATATATCTAAAACTAAAATACATCTAGATACATCCATGCCTCTGACAAGTAATTCGGAACGGAAGGAGTAGTTATTACCGATGAGAAAAAAATAGCGTGTTATAACAAAATAACTGCGCCCTTATAATACAGTATTATCGAGCTATACCACTTTATAACGTGCTATTAGCGATACATTGTACACCGACATATTTGACAAAACATTGCTCAGAACGCTATAGCGTGCTATTAGCGACGCCCTCCCCTATATACCTAAAAATAAAAATACCAAAATATTGCACCAGCTAAGAGGCCGCCAATAGTAAGGCCTGCTCCGTGGTTAATCTGGGCCAAATCGGACCCACAATACCAGTGACGATCATGAGAAAGGGTCCACCATTTATATTGTTATTACCGTCACCCGCCACTGATAATACTTGGTTCATGGCTCATTGGGACTAGACTAACAGTGGCGGATGCACCTTGCAGCCCGTCGGTGATAGATAACTATTAGACTAGCCATAATGGGTAGTAACATAGAGTAGTAACATATCCATATTACTACTCCATGTTACTATCTTTATAATGAGAAGTAACATATGTGTGATAACATGCAATACTTCATTTATTAGGCTATAGACTCATCTTGTCTTGATATGTGTGATGTTACTCATAGTAGTAGTAACTAGCTATGTTACCACATGTCTCTCTTTCTTCATTTATTGCTTGCCACATTATCTATTTTATCTAGATATGTGTGATGTTACTAGTACCTATGTTACTCCAATTGTGGATAGTCTTAGTGGCGGTGCGTTTCCTCGTCTGTCACTGATCCAGATTAACAATGACGGCGATGGTCACCTACCCGCCATTGGTGGGAGCCCGCCTATAAGCAGTTTCTCCGTAGCAATGCCAAGACATTGTGAAATTCAAATTTCCTCTTGGACCGTCGTGCCAAGAGGCAAAAGCTTTCTTTGTGCTTGTGTAAATCGTGTGATAGAGATAGCCCCATCCACGACACCACAATGAAATAGTCCATCTCACGCTGCTCGTCCTTTCCTACTTACACACACCCAATACATTTTAAAAAGCATTATTCCAACCTCCCCTATCTAAAGCTTTCGTTCATTCATACCATAAGTATGATCGATATAGTCCATAGATAGCCACCTTGATTGGTTCGTCTACCATGAGCCATTTGCCAGCATCACCTATACTTACTGACAAACACGACAAACAACCTACAATTATTGCTTGAATAGTCCCCTCTGGCTTACCTAAAAGCAGGTTAGACTGATGTAGCGTACGATCACTGATGAACTTCGTAAAATATATAGTTGGTTAGGCAAGATAATCCAATTAACTACCCCACTTGATTCATGCGAATCTACGTACTTAATTTAACCATTAATTAAAAACTTGCTCTGCCCCTTGGATAGAAACGTTAATTGGCGCACCAAATAGAGTGAAATTATAGTCACAAGGCGCTGCAAGAAATGAATAGACATAGGGAAAAAAGGGAAATAACTTCGGGCAGTCTGTTGTCATTTCTGTCATCAACATTGTCCTCCCAGCACAAATTTGATTACCAACGTTTGCTGCTCAGATGGTTAGATTCCTTGTGGTGGAACCATGCAATTGGTTTAAGTTCTAGACTTGTCACTCGTGCTCATATTTTTTGGATTTATTTCAGATTTTTTGGTGATGTTCGTTTAGTGGGAGGAGACATTCCCGTCGACTATGAGGAATCTATGGTGACATCGTCAATCTCAAGATGTTGTGCCGGCTTAGTATCTCGAAGGTGCTCATACAGATAGGTGTGTGCGCGCGCGCGAGTTCATAGAATTGAGTGTGTGTGCGTGTATGTGAGCATCCGTGATTGTACTGTGTTAAGAAAACGTCTCGCCATCAAAATCAATTAACTTTGGGTACCTTGAGACCTAATTTTTCTTCGATAAAGGATGTTTTTATTCACTTATAATGAAGCATAAAAAAAGATACAAATACAATGAGTACACATCCGGCTTTTATATGATTAAAATGCACATAACAAATACGAAGGCACACACAAAAAGAAAGTTATGCCAAGGTAGACGGACAACATAGAGAGGAAAGAAAGCAACGATGACCCATGCCGAGTAGGTTTGAAGTTAATGAAAATGATGAAAGTGCACACTATCCGGACATGGACATAGCCACGTATACATACATGCATACTGGCAAGCGACCCAACCATCAAGAACCGTGCGTGGAAACAGAACCTCCATCGATGCTCGACTGACATTAGTCGCGACTCAAACTGGAGAAAAGACATGGTACCGCCAAAAGCTCACATTGGAAACACCCTGCGATCATGTTTACCTGTGGTAAATCTTGGCATGTCCGCATGCACCCAAACAATACACGATGAGCCTTCACTACACCGCCATGGTGCAACAAAGACACTAGTATCGGCGAACATGACCCAATCATCTGAACCGCTGGTCAGTATCACTGGCACTGCCACTATCAGTGTGAAAACCGGCCGATTTCCGGTAGGGGGTCCTAAACTGTGCGTCTAAGAATCGAAGGTAACAGAAGACAAAGGAGACACGATGTTTACCTAGATTCAGACCCTCTTAATGGAGTAATCCTACTTCCTGCTTGATTGGCTTTGATGACTATAGCGGTTACAAGAATTGATCTACCTCGAGATCGTAATGGCTAAACCCTAAATGTCTAGCCTATGTGAATTCTGATAGCCTTTACGGACTAAACCCTCCGGTTTATATAGACAGCGGAGGGGCCTAGGGTTGTACAGAGTCGGTTTACAGAGGAAGGAAACTATACATCCGGACGGCAATCTTGCCATCCACGCAAAGGAGAGTCCTATTAGGACACGGGGGAAGGCCTTCTACCTTGTATCTTCGCGGCCCATCAGTCCGGCCCACATCACACAGCCCGGACACCCGAGGACCCGTTAATCCAGGACTCCCTCAGTAGCGCCTGAACCAATCTTTTAATGACGATATGTTCGACGCGCAGATTGTCTTCGGCATTGCAAGACAGATTCCTCCTCCGAATACTTCAAAGCAATCTTCTGAATAAAAGAACTGTATCCGGCTCTGTATAATGGTCACAACCCTCAACCATGAAGGAAAAATACTTAATCAAAATAAGGTCTGCCAACTAACAACTTTTTCGGCGAAACGCCACGTCTGGCCTCTTTATCATTTCGAAGCGTTTTTTGGCCTCCCGCTTCGCGTTTTGAGGCGCGGCCTTTATTGACACGTCTTGTCCAAACAGAGATCATGTCCACTTATTGCAGGATCCTCATCAGTACGGGTGTGGGTAATCCAACCGTGCCATTCGCACGACCCCTTGGAAACAGGCGAGTTTTAAGGCTTGAGGGAGGGGGGGGGCGCTCGATATTCTCCACCTATATAAGTGGGTAAAGATCCCTCTTTTCACCCCATGCCTTCTTTCTTCTCCTATTTCCCCGTCCTCGAGCTCCAGCGACCAAGTTTCGATCTTTCCCACCGCAGCCAACCTCTTCAGCCATGGCCGGATCTGGCTCGAAGGGCAAGTGGGAGGCCTCCTCCATCACGGAGAAGGACGTGAAGGATCTCCAGGTGGCGGGGTACCTGTCTGCGGACATCGCGCACAGGCTCCCTGCCAAGGAGCAAGTCATCCCCACCCTAGAGCCCGGTGAGAGGGTTGTGTTCATCCCTCACTTCCTTCGCGGACTAGGGTTCCCCCTTCAACCCTTTGTCTGTGGCCTCATGTTCTATTACGCGCTAGATTTCCATGATCTAGCCCCAAATTCTTTCCTCCACATCTCGGCGTTTATCGTCGTGTGTGAGGCGCTACTCCGCATCCCCCCGCACTTCGGCCTATGGCTAAAAGTCTTCAATGTGAAGTCGAAGGTGGTCGATGGGCAGCATGTGGACTGTGGCGGCGCCATGGTGAGCAAACTCCCCAACACCACTTGGCCTAAAGGGGATTTCGTGGAGACCGTCAAGGTGTGGCAGCAGGAGTGGTTCTACATCACCGAACCCCGCGGCGCCAAATGGGCGGCCACTCCTCAGTTCAGATCCGTGCCCCCTATGCGGCTCGCGTCGTGGACCAACAAGGGTCTGGACTGGGGGTCGACCGCGGAAGTGATGACGCTGCAAAAGCGCATCAAAAATATGATAGACAAAAACACCAGTCTCACTGATGTGATTCAGGTGATGCTCTTCCGCCGGATACTCCCCTGCCAACTCCGGCCTCTACACATGTGGGAGTTCAATCCGGAAGGCCCGCGGACCCTGCAGCGCTTCTTCGGCACGACGCACGGAGAGTAAAACTAGAAGCTACTCTTCAAGGCCCAGAAGACGTGGCCGAAGAAGACCGACGACATCGGCCTTGACAGCGCGAATCCAGCCACTCCGGTAAGTATTTTGTTTCCGAACATAATTTCGGTCCATAAATCAAAGGGTATACTGAGTTTTCCATTCCTCATTTAGGGCTGGACAGCGAAGGCGGAGCGGATCAAGTGTCCGGCTCCGCTACCTGAAGACCCAGCCACTCCTCTGCTAATGAGGATGCTGGTCCCGGCGCCGTATCAGGCGCTGGAGAAGAAGGCCAAGAAGAAGAGCAAGGAGGCCAAGGGTGGCCTCCACCGTAAGGGTACTTCGGACGTCGTGTCCAGAGAAACCAAAGTCCCCTCCTCCCACGAGGGAGATGTAGACGAAGAAGAGGAGGAGGCGGAAAGTGACTCTCCCCTCAAGGGAAGGAAAAAGAAGAGAGCAGCCTCCGCAGACCCGGAGGAGGGGGCATCCAAGAGGGAGAAGATAACCCTCTCAGACGGTTCGGACACGGATGCCGAAATACCCCCAAGAGGCGCCCCAGGGAAAAGCCCCTGACCACATCGTAAGTGCCAAAGGACACTTTACAGATACCCGGACTTCTATGATTGTAATATAACATATTATGTTGTGCGTTCCAGTCCGACCCGCGACCTCCCCCAACCATCGTCATCTGAGGGGAACTCTCTGGCTCCAGAGATGGTGGAGAGCGAGACGCCTCCGCGAGCCTCTCCGCCAACCATCGTGGATGACACCGAGGTGTTGTCCCGAAGGGCCTCTCCGGGCCACGAAGAGGTGAGGGAGGCCGCCAAGACGGCGCCAGAGAATGCCTCGGCTGCCGAGAACATGGGGGGTGCAACCCCCATGGAGACTGACGACGGGGGCCCTGACCAGTCCGGCCCCAGTCGAACACTATTCTGGAGACCCATGTGGCTCCGGAATCGAGCGAGCAACCCCCTTCGAAAGAGGGGGGAGCGTCAGCTCCAGCGGTGACCTCCACCAATCCGGAGGCGCCGAACACTCTGGTGGAGGCACTGCGACGTGCTTCCATCGTAGAAGAACACCGCACCCTAATGGGTGTGGTGGTTGAGAAGGTTCAGTCCGCCAAGAGCGGGCTGAACGAAGCCTTCACCAGCCTGCTAACAGGCTTCGAGCTATGCGACGTAATACTCTTAGACACTTTTCCTATGGAAGAAATATGCTTGTATATAGATAGTAGCCCCTGGGACTTTGTTCGGTTTTGAAAAACGGCCGAACAGAGGATCAAGTAATAATCGCAGGAGGTAACATACTTGTCTATTGGATAAACAGGCTTCCCTGTTGGCGGCGACCGCCCAGGCCGCTGAAGTTTACGAACTCAAGCGAAAGCTGAAGCTGGCCGATGATGATATCGACCGCATTAACAACTGGTTCGATGAGGCGCAAGGTATGTTTAAAAGATTGTTTACACCCTGATGTGATATGTGAATGCGGAGTTTAAGCTCATGCGCTGCCATGATCATGATTGTAGGCAGTGCGGCCGAGGTCGAGACCCTTAAGAGCGCCCTTGCCCAAGCCAAGGAGTAGGCAAGGGCGAACAAAGCGTCCGCTGATAAAGCGGCTGCGGATTTAGAGACCGAATAGGTTGCCCGCCGCCAGCACGAGGAGAGGGTGACCGAGGTGGAGCAGGAGCTCAAGGACGCCATCGGCAAGTGCGAAGCCATGGAGGAGAAGAGTGCGTCCCAAGCGGTCGATTTTGCCAAGGCTCTCCAGGAGGCCAAGGAGGCGCGGACCGAGTCCCGGGAGGCTCGTGAGGAGATCCGGCAGGCCGAACAGATAGCGGCTGGTAAGCCCTTTCTTTTGCAGAGTATATTTGGCGGTCAAAGATATGCCTTGCTCACTCGGCTGTGGAGTTCTCCAGAAGCCTTTGCGGATCTTACGAAGAGTGCTGCCGACGCCACACAATTCTTCCGGGCCCAGGAGAGGCACACCATGGAGAAGCTCTTTTAGTCACAGTTCCTGGAGCCGGAGCGTCCGGTGCTATTGAAAAACCAGATGATGCAATGGGCGGAGCTCCATAGGATGTCCGGATTGGCCATGAAGGACGCCATAGTCCGGCTGTGGCCAACCGAACCCATTCCTAGCAGCTACTTCGGCCTGGTGAAGTGACTCGCTGACGCACTGCCCCGAGTTGAAGCTGTGAAGTGCTCGGCGTGCATAGAGGGTGCGCGGATGGCCTTTTCCTGTGTCAAGATGCACTTGGCGAAGATGAAGGCCACAGTTGTGGCGACCGAGGGCCCACCTGAAGGCAAGGACCACCGCAAGACGGAGCGGTATTTTGACGACATCCTGGAGGGTGCCCGGATAGTAGAGGGCCAATGCTCAAAGGATGTCCTCTTTGAGTAAATGTAATATATTTATCCAGACTATGTGTTACAAACCAAGGCCTGTAATATATGTGTGCTTTTATCTGAAATATTTTCCTCCTGTGCGGCCATTTTATAATCTTGAGAGTTTGCCAGTCGTCGGCTTCAGCCCCATGTAGATGCTAAGGGGGTGTTCAGAATAGCGCACGATCACACTTGATCCAACGTCTTTATCCGTGAAGGTGGTGTTATGCGCAGCGAACCAGGCAATCAGACTATGCGGTTTTATCACTTTCACTTAGCCATAGGAGTTTGACGGTGGGACTAAGTACTAACCCCTGGCGCGTATGCGGCTGCCCGAACTGGGATGCCTTAGGCGCATGACTGGACGAAGGCTAGTCCTTCGTATAATACGGAAGAAATCGCAAGAGATTTATGGTAAGTCGCCGAATCGCTGACCAGCTCTCGTCATATCATGACAGTCAGTTTTCGGCTTTTTCTACTGAGGTGCTTGACCAGACGAACCAGAAACACAATCGCAGTAGTTCTCCCTTTACTATCCTATCCGAACTAGCGGAACATAAGGTAGTAACCACAGGAGCCGGGCAACCCAACTATTGACCAAAGACATGATTCGGAGCTGATGCATATAATGCAATATTCGGAACGCCGAAGTGTACTATAAAAGTGTTCAGACTTTTTTTTTAATAACATTTGTGGCCGAATAGAGCCCCTGGCATTTAAGTCGTGCCGAAGTATATATGGTAATTCGACGCAAAGAAGGAATACATATTTGTGGAATAAACCAACACCGAACAGGGGTTGGTGAAAACTGTTTCCATTATAATTTGATTGATACGTCAAAACGTGCTATTACAGATAATGGCATAAGGATCAAGGCTACTTTACATGCCGAAATTTGTACACAAGGCGAAGTTTATCCGGGGCCGGAAAAAATATAGTCTTGAAGATCTCATTGATGCCCTGCCGCATGTCTGCGTTGCTTTTGCCTTGGTGAAACAATCCTTTGAGAGGAGCAATCCACGGTCGTTTATACAAAACGGGCCCGGGAAGAGCCCTTGCACGACCGTAGGATAGTTGGGTTTTAATGCACCTGTAGTATGGGAAAAAAGATCAAAGAAGAAAGGTTAAGGTCAAATAGGGTCGAGCCGCACTATAGACCTTGTACGCATTGTGCCTCTGTCGTTGCCCAGGGTATTTTGAGTGCATAATTATATATGTGCGGTACATATACCACGGTTGTGTGGGGCCATCAACGGAGGCGAAACTGCTAGTTGAACTCTGGATCGACGGAGCTATCATTCTTCGGAGTAGGCCGGACTCGCTTAGCGGTGTCCAGGGCCTTGATGGCCGATGATTTATTCGGCTTAATGAGGCTGCTATGTACCTCAGCTGCAAGGGACGTGGTGTGCTCCTCAGTACGGAGGGAGCGCTCCATGTTTCCATTGACTGTGATAACGTCTCGGGGTCCAGGCATTTTGAGATTTAAGTAAGCATAATGCGGGATTGCATTGAAGCGGGTGAAGGTGGTTCGTCCGAGCAGTGCGTGATAGCCACTGCGGAAGGGGATGATGTCGAAGATCAAGTCTTTACTTTGGAAGTTGTCCGGTGAACCGGAGACTATTTCCAATGTTAATGAACCCGTGCAGCGGGCTTCGACGCGAGGTATCACTCCTTTAAAGGTGGTGTTACTAGGCTTGATTCTTGATGGGTCGATACCCATTTTACGAACAGTGTCTTGATAAATCAAGTTAAGACTGCTGCCGCCGTCCATAAGGACTCGAGTGAGATGGAATCCATCGATGATTGGATCGAGGACCAGAGCTGCCGAACCTCCATGACGGATACTGGTCGGGTGGTCCCTGCGATCGAAGGTGATCGGACAAGCTGGCCACGGGTTGAATTTAGGGGCGACAGGCTCTACGATGTAGACGTCCCTTGGTGCGCACTTGCGCTCCCTCTTGGGGATATGCGTGACATATATCATATTCACTGTTTTCACCTCAGGGAGGAATTTCTTTTGTTCCCCTGTATTCGGTGGGCGGGGCTCATCATCGTCCTCGCTTGGCAGCCCTTTCCCTTTATGCTCGGTATTTAACTTACTGGCCTGTTTGAAGACCCAACAGTTTTTGTTGGAATGATTGGCAGGCTTGGCCAATCGAGTATTTTTTCCAAATTAGATGGACCATCTTTATTTCCCTTGAATGGCTTCTTCCGCTGACCGGATTTAGAACCGCTGATTCCGGTGTTAACCGTTGTGTCTTCAGTTTCTTCATTGTTGTTCCGACGCTTATGTTTGCTGCGTCGTGGCTTTCCGTTGCCATCCCTGGCTTCAGAAGTGCAAGGGTCGTTGGTTCTATTGCTTCTACGAGCTAACCAGCTATCTTCGCCCGCACAGAAGCGGGTCATGAGTGCGTAGGGCTGCCATAGACTTCGTCTTTTCTTGACCGAGGTGTCGGGCAAGCCATTTGTCGTCGACGCTATGTTTAAAGGCCACTAGGGCTTCGGTGTCCGGACAATCGACTATTTGGTTCTTTTTAACTAAGAACCTAATCCAGAGCTTGCGGGCTGACTCTCCGGGTTGCTGGACTATGTGGCTAAGGTCATCAGCGTCCGGTGGCCGGACATAAGTACCTTGGAAGTTGTCTCGAAAGGCATCCTCGAAATCTTCCCAGCTGCCAATAGAGTTCTCTAGGAGGCTGTTTAACTAGTGTCGTGCTGAACCCTTTAGTTTTAGGGGGAGGTATTTGATGGCGTGGAGATCATCACCACGCGCCATGTGACTATGGAGAAGAAAGTCTTCAATCCATACGGTAGGATCTGTCATTCCATCATATGATTCAATGTTTATGGGTTTAAACCCTTCTGGAAACTGGTGCTGCATTACCTCGTCGGTGAAGCACAAGGGATGTGCTGCGCCTCTGTATCGGGCGACGTCACGACGGAGTTCGGATGACATCCGTGTTCGATTCTCACCCCAGTTTGGTTATGCCGAGCTTGATGGCCATTGTCTCTTGTTGGGGCACGTCCCCTTGATCCGTAGATTGACCTGATCTGACCGGCTCTATTGTCCAGGTCCCGTCGTAGGTCATAGGTGTAGCCCGGAGCCGCTGTATCCTCGCCTTGACGGCGAGGTGGCGCGGGCTGGTGTTTGGCGTAAGTGGCCGCTCTGTCCCGTCCACGGGGTGGTCGGTCGGGTTCGTCAGCAGGGTTATACCTTGGTGGTATTGGTTCAAGGGCCTTGTCGTCGAATTGTGGTAGTACCCTATGCTTCGGGTAGCTCTTTGTTGGGCGATCGAGGCCGTATTCTTCGGCAGCCAGGATTTTAGTCCATCTGTCGTTGAGCGTATCCTGTTCGGCTTGAAGCTGTTGTTGTTTCTTTTTTAGGCTCCTCGCCATGGCGATGAGCTGTCGCTTGAAGCGTTCTTGCTCGAGGGGTTCCTCTGGCATGATGAAATCTTCGTCGCCGAGGCCGACATCCTCTTCGGAGGCTGGTAGATAGTTACTATCCTCCGAATCCTCGTGCTCGGCAAGTTCATCTGGATTGACTTGTCCATCTTCCCACTCATCCTGCTCGGACGCAGGCTTGGCGGGGTCTTCGGGATCTTCGGCATCGTCCGGAGTGTTGTTGTCTCCGGTGCCGGTATTGCTTTCCTTTTCGCGACACAATTTTGAGCGGCGCCGCTGACGTCGATGTTTTGGTTGTGCCTCGACAGGCTTATCCTCGCTCGGATCCTTCCTGCCGTCGTCTTCATTTTTAGGTGTATCCACCATATACACATCATATGTGGAGGTGGCCGTCCATCGCCCGGTAAAGGGCTGGTCTTGGCCTGGTTTGTCTCCGGCATTGTCGTCCATACCGTCAATGTCTTCGGAGGCATAGTCGAGCATGTCGGTTAAGTCTTCGACAGTGACTACCTAGTGGGTGGTGGGTGGGACGCAAAATTCCCTGCGCTCAGCCCCTAGTTCGGGCTGGGCGTAGTTCGGAAGCGATACTTCCGTAATGGCGAGTGATCGCATTAGGTACAAGGCCTCGTTTAGAAGCGAAGGCCGGACGGGGAACCAAGGACCCGCGGGGCTGGGCGTGGTAGATTCTACCAGGCCGTGCTCACTAGACGTGGATCTTGAGAGTTTGGAGTTAGCCTCCAAAGGTGAGCTCGGCTCTCCGATGACGAGGAGAGTCCTGCTTGATTCCAGGCCTGCCGAAGAAATAGTTGCCTCTGGGTTTTCGGAAAAGAACTCCGTAGTGCGAGAGAATCTGGTGGGTTTTGAACACCCATCTTCGGATGAAGTGGTCTGCCCTGGGTCTAAGGCCAAGGCAGGAATGGTAGTTGGCCCTTGAGTGGTGCCTGATGATGGATCTGATGGGTTTCCTCCTTGGAGATGAGGAACAGTGGTCGAGGCCGTGAACCCTTCGAAGATCAAGTCTCCTCAGATATCGGTGACGTAATTCAGATTTCCGAACCTGCTCTAGTGACCAGGGGCGTAGCTATCGATCCGTTCAAGGTGGCCAATTGATTGGCACACAAAGCGAAGCCGCCAAACATAAAAAGTTGTCTGGGGAGGAAAGTTTCCCCGGAAATACCATCATTGTTGATGATCGAACGAGCCATCGAACCTTCTGGCGACGACACAGTAGAACTCTCAATGAAAGCACCAATGTCGGTGTCAAAACCGGCCGATCTCGGGTAGGAGGTCCCGAACTATGCGTCTGAGGATCAAAGGTAACATGAGACAAAGGGGACACGATGTTTACCCAGGCTTGGGCCCTCTTAATGGAGGTAAAACCCTACTTCCTGCTTGATTGACATTGTTGAGTATAGGGGTTACAAGAGTTGATCTACCTCGAGATCGTAATGGCTAAACCCTAGATATCTAGCCTATGTGAATTATGATAGCCTCTACGGACTAAACCCTCCGGTTTATATAGACAGCGGAGGAGCCTAGGGTTGTACATAGTCGGTTTACAGAGGAAGGAAACTATACATCCGGACGCCAATCTTGCCATCCACGCAAAAGAGAGTCATATCCGGACACGGGGGAAGGCCTTCTACCTTGTATCTTCGTGGCCCATCAGTCTGGCCCACATCACACAGCCCGGACACCCAAGGACCCCTTAATCCAGGACTCCCTCAACCACCACACACAATGTCTGCAAGGCAACACCGCAAGGACGGATCGTTGCTAACCGTTGTCACGCAAGCAACCAGCGAAACCGCCATCAGGCACTCATCTTGCCAGCTAGGCCCAACTCCAAGATTATTCCAGTATGGGGGAAACACGGCTCTGAGTGCCACCATCATCCGATAAAGACAGACCCAGGCCTATGGTTTATCCTGAAGTTTCTTGGAGGGGAGCCAACGACTACATGTCAATGCCTTCAGCAAGGTAACGACGCCCGCAGGCGCCGCTGTCCTTGGCCCCAACCGTTGTCTAAGTATGGTTTTTACCGGCAGTCTTTGTCCCCTACAAAACGGACGTAGCTGGTCCACCATGTCCACCATCGTTGCCACACGGCCTCCAAGAGGCCTTCCAAATCCGAGTCGTGAGACCCGTCCTGATAAGAACTAAGACAAAATGAGGACCACGTCGTGTGAAAATCATAGTGGGGGGAGCTAAAAACGTTGGGGATGAGCCAGGCCACCAGTTGGCAAGGAGGCAGCCGCGCCGCCAGCACAGGATCTGCTGCTTGCCATGGAAGGAGGTCGAGCCTCGCCCCGATAGCGCCCACCACTATCATCCATGGCCCCAACGCTGAGTTTACTAACAGTGGCTTCTCATGGTGGCGATACAAGTGGAAACTTTGATGGGGTCTGGTGGCGGCAGAGCTGGTATCCCCCGAGCCCCCAGTCACGAGCAACCTCACGTCAGGTACTGGTTGGATATACACCCTCCCTTTCGGTTTATAAGGCTCAAATCAACAATCTCACCAACCAAGGTAGTAGATGCTGAGTTGTGAAATAATTTTTATAATTTACAAAAGTACTCAATTAATGTACTCACTTTTTCTTAAAAAAATGTTTACCAATGCATTAATTGAAATGCATGCATGTGTGGCCAGTAAATGACCAAGAAGTTTTACATGCATTTGATTAGTTTTCGTTTGTCCTTGCATGAGCAATTTAATGCATCTCAAAATCTAAACATATGATGAGAAGCAATAAAAATGAGACTTATAAAGTGGAAAAATAAACTTTTGAGACGCTATTTCCTATGCATGGTGGTAGCTACACACGCTTGGTGGCAGCTACACACCCTTTGGCACCAAGTGCCTTTTTTGACAAATGAGGTGTTGGGTTTCTTATGGCATTACCACAAGTGCATTTTTGTTGTATAGAAATGACATTTTGTCACTTCTTTTTGTTTTTTTATAACCTTTTTAACACAAGTGCCTTTCCGTTGGGTAGAAAGGGCATTTTCTCACTTCTCTCAGTCATTTTGCTTCCTTTTTTGACATAATTGTCTGTTTGCTTGCCTGACTGGTCCAGTCACGATATTTTTCTAATAGAGTTATTTTCATAGTCTCAAATAATTTATCAAAATAGTTAGAGATAAAAATTGGGGCTGTGCGTAGCTACCACCATGGGCAGCAAATTATTTTCGATAACATTTTGAGATAAAACCTATGAACTGGAAGGAAGATAGTACATTACGTAGAGACCAGAAAAATCTTCTTAACACGGAATGAAAAAGGTTATCCACAAATGTGAGGACGTCATACACGTGTGTTTATTATCGTGTCTGAGGACCACTCTGCTTCGGTTAAACACGGAGGTAAAGTGGGTGGGATGATATGACCCCTTCATTAACTACAAGAAACTTGGGGATCATACAGGTTGGGTCAATAAAAAGGTTTTGCGACTTCTGGACAAACCGAAATCCATAGTAAACAAAGAGTAAAAGATTATCTTTTAACTAGATACAAAGAGACTTCTCGGTTTTGTATTTGTCGAAATAAAAGATACAGCAGATTATCTTGAAAATTATATGAAAAAAATGCATTGTTCCTTGGAAAATATATACATAATAATGTGCACATGTCTCGAGTGCGTATATATACATGTCACACTACCCAGTTTTGAGCAATTGAAGAACTTTTATGCACACGTTATATGTTTATCTGCATCGCACTTGCATAATTTTCGAGAACATATAGAAGATCTGCGTGCTTATATATTAAGATATAAAGGGCATAGTTTTTTCTTTACAGAAAATTGTCTGATGGCGCCATTAGAAACCTGCGGCAGCCCAAACATCCACCAGTCGTCCAGTACAACCTTGGAAGCCTTTTTTCGTATGGCAAAACTTTTGGTTGAAAATGGTACTCCAACCAGATTTCGAGAAGATACATGGTTAGAGGAGACGTCTTTGGCCTTGCAATATCTCACTCTGTATAATCCTGCACAACGTAAGGAGGTTTACATTGCTATAGTATTACAGGCATCCCCCTTGAACATCCAATTCAGGAGATCCCTAGTGGGGGAGCGGTGGAATTTCTGGCTGCATCTTGTGCGAAGGTTGATGGATGTTCAACTCTCTGATCAGTCTGACTTATTTCACTGGAAATTAACTAAAAACGGATCTTTTACGGTAAACTCTATGTACTTGGATCTAATTAATTCTGGCCCAATTTCGAGATCAATTCATATTTGGAAGATCCGTTGAGAATCAAGATTTTCATGTGGTTCATTCACAAGCAAGTAATTCTCACCAAAGCTAATCTGCTTAAGCGCAATTGGGTAGGCAGTGCACGTTGTTGTTTCTGTGCTAGGGATGAAACAATACAACATCTTTTTATCGATTGCCCTCTCGCTAAGCTTCTTTGGTGTACGATTCATATAGCCTTTAATATAAGCCCTCGAGTCAGCATTGACATGTTATTTGGGACATGGCTTACCGGAGTGGAACCAGTTACTGCGGGGCGTATTCGGATAGGAATATGTGTACTTCTTTGGCTATATGAAATTGCAGAAATGATATGATCTTTAACAGACAGAATCTTTTAAATTTCTTGCAGGTTATCTAGAGAGTGTCTGCTTGGATCCATACGTACTCATTCATACGGACTCCAGGGAGCTTTTGATTACTGGGTGCAATCATTGGAAGACGGTAGCACGGGTCATCTATAACCGTTTTGGACTGTGGTCCACTCATAGGATAGATGTTTAGTCGTCTTGTCATGTTTCATTACCGAAAAAGGCTTTCGCCCCGCTTTATAAATAAAGCAAACCGCCACAAGACATACAACCAAAGCAGGTCCACACACACACACACCACCCAAGTACCACAAACAAAGTACAGAGGTTCTGCTGAGGGCACAGCTCAACAAGCCCAGAAGAAAGAGAAGAAAAAAAACACAACACAGCAAAGCCTGCCCAAAGACAGAGATCTAGTCTGCTCCGTGGCGGTGGCGGGCGGCGGCGACAAAGTGACGGCCATCGAGCGAAGATCGGTGATGAAGGCTGAGATGGCGTCCCGATCCGGGGGGCGGCTAAGCGGCCGCCAAAGCTGCAAGAAACCCGAGAATTTGTAGAGAGCATCAGTAGCGCGACGGAGGGGAGAATGTTGGATCACAAGCTTATTGCGAACGGTCCACAGCGTCGAGGCAAGGACCCCAACCTCCAGCCACCTAATGTGGCGAGAGGTCGAGGGACACTTGGAGTTCAGCAAAAGGTCCAGGAAATTGGTGTGGCACCAACTCCCACCGACAATCTCGCGAAAGCAGCTCCAAAGGAACCGGGCGGAAACGCGAAGAAAATGTGATTGGAGTCTTCAGAACATCGCAGAGGGGCAGAATGCAGTGCGGGCCATTTCGCTTGCAGACCTCCACGCCGGACGGGACCCGTCCCACGGATCCACTGCCACATGAAGATGCGAATCTTGATGGGGCCAGACGGACCACACTATCGAAAGGGGGAGGGGGCGGATGAGGGAGCAATGGCCAAGTAAAGCGATTTGGTGGAGAACTGGCCAAACGGCTCCAGCCGCCAGCGCATAAGGTCCTGGTCGCCATCCACCAACGGCTCGTGAAGAGCAACGCAGTCAAGTAACTCACGCCAGGCGGCGGATTCCGCCGGCCCAAAAGGACGGCGGAAAGCAAGGCGCCCTAAGTCACTAAGGGCCCTATCAACAGAAATCATAGGGTCGACAGAGATAGAGAAGAGGGTGGGGAAGCGGGCCGCGAAGGGAGAGTCTCCTACCAACGGTCGAACCAAAAAGCGCCGAGAGGCGGACCCCATCGAGATAGAGGTACCAATGCGGAGCACCGGTAGGAGTTGGACGAGATCGCCAAAACCGAGATCCGCCCGATTGCGCGAAGGCAAGGGGTTGACCATGCAGGTATTTACTCGGATAATGTCCAGCCAGAGGCCACCACGACCCTACGCGATACGCCAAAGCCACCGGAGAGAAGGCGATATTCATCCGTTTAGAGCACATGATGCCTAATCCACCCTGCTCCCGGGGCTTGCGGATGTCCGCCAGTGACCATGTGATACTCTCGATCGCCAGCCCAGTAGAATCGGGACTGAATCTTGGCGATCTCCTTATGGAGAGATTCATGGAGGCTGTAGAAGCTCATAAGAAACAAGAGGAGGCTGGATAGGGATGAGTTGAGAAGGATAGTCCAGGCCACCTTAGAGAGCCACCTCCCCTGCCAGGGCTCGCATCTGGTCTGGAGCTTGGTCATGGAGGGGCGCAAGTCAGCGACAGAGAGACGCGAGTCACTAATGGGCATCCCCAGATAGGTAGTGGGGAAAGAGCCCAGACGGCAATTAAGCCGGTTGGCAATGGCCACCGACTCAGAGGGGGAGTACCCCATCACCATAACGTCACTCTTATCGAAGTTGATCTTGAGGCCCGACATCTGTTGGAAGCAGAGAAGGAGGAACTTGAGGTTGGTGATGTCCAACTCCGAGCCTTCGACCATGATGATCGTGTCGTCAGCATATTGGAGGATGGAGATCCCGAGCCCCAGAGAGGTGGGGTAATCCCGGATGTGGCCAGCGGCTTTCGCCTTATCCAGAATGGCGGCCAAAGCGTCAACGACCATATTGAAGAGGAACGGAGAGAAGGGGTCGCCTTGGCGAACCCCACATAGGGTTGGGAAGAAGGGGCCGATCTCGCCATTGATATTTACCACCGTGCGACCGCAAGAGCCCATTTGCATGACTCTTGTGATCCACCGGTCGTCGAAGCCCTTCCGAAGAAGGACTTCCCTAAGGAAGGGCCAGCTAACTGTATCATAGGCCTTATGGAAATCAATCTTGACAAGACCGCCTTGAGCTGGCCCGGACCTCATGAAGGACCTCATGAAGCACCAGGACACCATCCGGGCCCTTAATGAAGGCCGACTGGTTAGGGTGGGTAATCCGATCCGCAAGGTGGTCACCCTATTGGCGTACCCCTTGGCCAAGATCCGGAAGATCACGTTAATGACCGTGATCGGGCGGAACTGGCGAATGTCAGTCGCCCTAGGGACCTTGGGGATGAGGGAGATGGTCCAGTAGTTGAGGCGACTAAGGTCAATAGAACCCACAAAGAACTCATCAAAGATGGCCATGACCTCTGGTTTAATCACGTTCCAGAAGGTCTGGAAGAAAATGACCGGAGACCGTCCGGTCCGGAGCGAAGGAGGAGTTCATCCCTTGATGGCCTCCGGACCTCCTGCCGAGAGAAGGGAGCCCGTCGAGGATGCGTTCTCGGTCAGGAGACTAGTTGGGCGCCCGGCCCAACAATCCGGAAGCGAGGGAGATGTCGCCCGAGTAGCGGAGAGAAGAGGGACCGATAGAAACCGTCGACATGGGAGCGAATGTTGCGGGATCCTGAAGGAGGGCTGCCCCATCCCACAGGCGGGGATGGTGTTGCGTCTCTGGCGACCATTAGCAATCGCCGAAGTAAGCCGATTCGCATCACCCTTCAGACCCAACGCTGCGCCCGGCGGCGCCAAAAGGCTTCCTCATCGGTGTAAATCACGAGAGAGCTGGTCTTCGAGATCATAGCGGAAAGCCACTCCTCCGGAGAGGCCCACCGCGTCGACCGCAAGTCAAGCGCTGGATCGCGGTGAGTAGCGCCTTCTTACGCTCTCTGGCGTCACGGCCCAGGTTGGCCCCAGCCCTTCATAAATTGCCGCCACGCCGCGCGAAGTGCCACGTGTCAATAGCGAAGGGGGACGAGGGTGGGGTGGGCCAGCCGCGATCCACCGAAGACATACTGGCGTCGGTAAACCCAACTGGAGAGCGAGAAGGTCTCAAAGCGAAACCGAGGTGTGTTCGGCAGACGCTCGTCCGCGGAGGAAAGGAGCAAGGGGACGTGATCCGAGCCAATCCGGGTGATGGCGCGGAGGGAAGCTAGAGGGCACCGGAGGTCCCAGTCTGGGGAAACTAGGACCCTGTCCAGGACGGACAGGGTCGGGGAGGCCTGACGGTTGGTCCAAGTAAATCGGGCCCCAACCCGATCGATCTCCCGGAGGGCGAGGTCGGCAATGAAGTCGTTAAACATGTCCATCCGGGCAAAGCAGACATTGCCATTGTTCTTGTCCTCTGGAACGCGCAGCAGGTTGAAGTCGCCCCCGACGACCACGGGGAGGGAAGCGGCCGAGATTTTTCGGTGGAGCTCCTCCAAGAAGGAGGCCGATCTACTATGATCCGCTGGCCCATAGACAATGATGATCTCCCACTAGCGACCTCTCGAACAGCTCCATGTCGACGAAGAATTCGCCCGATCCATGCTACCCACCTCAAAGATGGCATCCTTCACACCTAAAAGGATGCCACCCGAGTGGCCCGGCCCCACTAGAAGGGAGCCAGTGCCACGCAAATAGGTGAGAGCTCACCGATCAAGCTCAGGGAGAGCAAACTCGCGACGCATGGTCTCTTGCACCGCCACGATGTCGATATGCTCATCACGCATATATTCCACTAACTGGCGGCGGCGGCCATCATGACCGAAGCCGCGGATGTTCCAGAAGAGGGCCCTCATTAAGGGGCCATTGGGGGGCTGCTTGACCCCAGAACTCGGGAAGCGCTAAGGGAGGGGGGCCGTCGATTGCGGCAAAGGTGGAGAGGGAGGTCCCCTAGCCGTAGAGGCGGGTGGAGGAACTAGGAGGGCCGCCTGGGCCTCCGCGAGCTTCCCATCGAGGACCTCACGGGCCCTGATGGCCGCGATCTAGGCAAGAGGGGGGCCAACTTCCCTGCGGAAAATGATCGCGGAGTCGGAGGCCACTTTGGCTAGGTGACCCAGGGGAGCAGACTCAAGCGCAGAGAAAGAACAAGACGGGCAGAGGGGAATGGAGGGCGACTGCTCCAGGTTACGGGCGGCAGCACGGAGCTCCGCCCGCTCGGGGATGGGCAACGCCGGGCTGCCCTCGGGATGGGCCACAACCAGCCGAGCACTCCGGCGGGAGGCCACCACCGGGGAGGAGGCCGACCGACCGCGACGGGAGTAGGCGGCGGACCGGGGAGGGGGAGGCTGGGCCGCCAGCGGGGTGATGATCCGGGCCGCCCCACCCCAGGAGATGCCGGAGGAGATGGCGGCAGACCTGCCCAAAGACAGCCGAGGAAGAGCTGGGCAGTGGGAGCAGGATCGGCCGGGGGAGGGACAGCGCACAGGGGGCCGGAGAGACCGTCTCCGTGGCAACCCGCGGAGACGACGGGGCCGGAGGTGCATCCGGCCGCGAGGAGGAGATGGCGACGGGGGGAGGCGAAGCCGGAGTGGGGGGGACCACCACAGGAGGCGTCCCCCCATCTGCGGCCGCTGCCGGAGAGTCGGAGAGCAGGTCATGGGCAGGCCCACTGGGTCTAGCGCCGGTGGCGGAGACGAGGCGGGGAGCGGGGAGGAAGCCGGGCAGACCACCAGACCCACACTGGAGATGTCGCTCCCCTCGGATGGCGACGCCTCAGAGATCGGCGGGACATCCACGGGGAGGCGAGAAGCGGCCTGGCGGCCCTTGCCCCCCGCGGCAGAAGGAGGAGGCGAGGGGAGGGGAGCGGAGTCCTCGGACGCCTCCTCATCCGAGCGGTGAGCGGGAGCGGTGGCGGCCGTGGTAATCTCCGCCAGCCCGGGTTGTCATCGGGGCCGGCGTCGAGGAAGCGGGGACGCCTAACGTGGTTGGGAGGCCTGGGGCGATCTCGAGGTCGAAGCCCTGGTCATTGAAGAAGACCCGGACCGGCGCGAGCTTGGAGGAGTCGAGGCACTTGATCTTGACCCGCACCTCCTCCTCCTTGCGCAGTGAGAGCTCGTCGACCACCACTACCTTGCCCAAGAGGCGAGACATCTGGCGGATGACAAGCTCGGACCGCGCAATATCGGGGAGGCCGGAGATGAGGATCCAAGCGGTGTCGAGGACAGCCACGGCCTGGGCGTCGAGCACCGGCTCGGATATCTCGACAACCAGCTGGTTGAGAGCGAGAGTGATCCGGCCACTACGCGTCGCGTAGCCGTAGCTGACGGAGTCGGGGAAGACGACGGAGAAGACGTGACCGGCGGTGGGGGTGACCACCCAGTCCCACTGGTGCCGGTAGAGGTGGTTGAGCTCAGCCTCGATCATCTCAGGGGAGGCGACCCCATCAACGACCGTGACAATCGCCTGAAGGGAGGGCGACGGAGGAGGGGCGTCCGGGACCTCAAGGTGGAAGAAGCCCAACCCCTCGATCCCATGCCCATACATCATGAGCTCCGAGACCACCGGTCTATCCGGGCACAGTAGGGCGGGGTGGCCGGGATCCTTGCAGAGGTAGCAGCACTGGGGGTTGACGCACGCAACCTGGGAATGCCCCCTCACCCCACAGTTGAAGCAAGGGGGGCGAGGGAGACCGGAGACGGGACCTGGAGCGGAGGAGGACCCCGGACCCGCGGGGGGTGGCACAGCCGGAGTGACGCGAACACCACGGCGCTTCTTCTTCTTGGCAGGTCCGGGACGGCCACGGGTGGTGCCGCCACCCTGGGCAGGAGCCGGGGCCGCGACCCCCGCGGGAGCCGCGTGCGGAGGAACGTAGCGGCGAGTGCCTGTGGTCGGGAGGATTCCATCCAGCAGACGAGGGAGCCGGGCCGAGCCGGACGGGCGGGGGATGGGAGCGGCCCCGCCGTGGGACGGGCGACGAGGAGCGCCGGCGGCGCGCCACACCCGACGACCACAAGGGCGACTGGACCGAGCTCGGTCCTCCGGGCGGGGAGTGGCTGTCACGCAGCTCCCGGAGCTCAAGGCTGAGCTCCTCCTCCCACGGAGGGAGTCGGGGAGGGGCGGGTCGAGTCGAGGGTTCACCCGCCTTCCGTTTTGCCCGGGGAGCCGGGTCCTTCCTGTTCCGCGGCATGGCCGACCTCGGCACGGTGGGAGCCGGGAGGGGAGGGGCGAGAGGAGCGGGCGGGGACGGGCAAGCCGGACGGCAGGACGAGGGAGGGGGAGCAGCAAGGGGCGCCGGAGGGGCGAGGCAAGGGGAGGGTGAGGACAGGGGGGCGGGGCGGGGGATGGAAGTGGAGGCGGCGGCGCACTGGGACGAGGCAAGAGGGAGGCCACGGGGGAGCCACATCGCCTAACGCTCCCTCGCTGGGCCTAGGGCACGGGAAGGCCCACCCGGATTGGGCCGGCCTGCGAGGGAGTGGGGGCGATCCGTGGGTCACAGGGGCCCCGGGCGAGATGGGCCGGGCCCAAGAGCCCAAAGAGGCCCCTGGCCGGGTGGCCAAGATCGCGGGGCGAGGGAAGAGGAAACCCACGGGCGCGGCCATGGCGCCGGCTGGCCGGACCGGGCGAGGCCAGCGTTAGGGTGCCGGGAGGCCTGCAGACGTGCAGCCCGGAGGAGCCGAAATGTGCAATAAACGCGGCACGGATCCGGCCGAGGCGACGGGCCGGGAGGAGGGAGGGAGGGAGAGGGATAGCGGGGAGGAGGGGCGGCGGCGGCCCCTCACCGGGCCGGGCGCCAGAGGAGCGGGCGGGCCCCTATCGGCGCGCCTGCCACGCCCCATGCTCGCTGGGCGGCAGGGCCCTACCTGCCAAGGCCACACCTTGGATGGGGGGCACCCGAGCCGGGCCCCGGGGCGCCGAGGCGGCCGGCGCCGGCACCCGCCTACCGGAAGCCAAGCCCCTCACATGGGGGGCTGAGCTAGCCAGCCGGCGGGGCAAGGCAGGCCGGCGGGAGGAGAGGGGAGTGGGGGGAGCCGGGGGGAAGGAGGAGGGGGAAATGGCGCGTCATCGGCGCAGTCCGCCCACCGGAAGGGGGCCACCGGGGCGACCGGCGCGGGGGGCGGCGGCTGGGCCGCGGCCGGGGAGGCCGGCAGGGAGGAGGCGGGGAGGGACGCCGGCGGCGCAACGGCGGAAACGGCGGCGGAGCCCGCGGAGGAGCCGGCGGAGTCGCCCGAGTCGCCCATCCTTCTCCAGCAGCTCCTCCGGCCTACTCTATACGTTAGACATCTCCTGTTTCATTGCCGGTTGTGGCTTTGTTTATTTATTTTACTTTTTGTACTCCTTTTGCGAGCTGTACTGCAGAGTGGACCTTGCTTTGCTACACTCTTGATAAAATTGTAGCATGCATTGTTCTAATGCAAAGGCCGGAGATCTTTTCTCCTTTTTAAAAGAAGTACAACCTTGGAAATTACTCACTTAAGGCTATCGTTTCCTACCAGTCTCCATTCATTAAAATGCTCTTTGGTCTTGACAATAACCGTCCAAAAGAGAGGTTATTCCGAAGAATTGCCCGTGGCATAGTTGTTTCTTAAGATTGCAATATCTCATGTCGATTTTGTGTACTTTTCAAAACACTTCGATTTAGTGTAGATCATTCAGTATACTCCATGATCCATTTTCCCTTGTTAGTAGAATCCATCCATATGTTCCCGTGTTGCTTGTATTCATCCTGTTGGTCTTTTGTTTCTGAGAAACACAATACAGACATGAAAGCTCACAAACACGTACAAACGCTCACCCATATAAATGTATGCATACAAATCCTACTCTATGAGCACTTTTCAGAGGCTGAGCTGGTGAGCCTTAAGATTGACGAAGTCATCACATGCGCCTCAGTGTTGACTGAAACGTCACTTTCCCCTGAAAGAATATTATATATTTATGAGATATCAAAACATCAAAACTTAGGTTTGATCTCCGCTGTGCTGAGATATCACTGTTCTTCTAACCATTCAATCACATATTGGTTCTTTCCACTCTGTTAGACTGTTACTAATGGCTTGCATGCACGCAGCGTACACTAGTGACTATGTAAGATGCACATTCGTGAAGAAGAGACTATGCAACTTCTATTATTATTTATCCTAAAGGACCCTTTCGCAAACTTAATACGTTCACTGACTTCTTGAAAAACTTATTTCAGAATCTGGCCCACAGAGATACGCCAAATCGTCTGGAACAACTCATACACGCAGTGGAGCCAAACTGTTTTCCTATGCTCCATGTATGAGCCGTTCCAAACAGTTTGGCATAACTCCCAAAACCACTAAAAACGCAAATTTTACACAATTCAATCCGTTTGCAGTCAAAAAAGATCATAGTAAACCAATAAGTTAGAGATATCCTGAAGGTCGACCGAGAGAGAGTCAAGCCTGCCAACGGGTCCTCCCACCCCTCGGCTCTCCCCCAACCCCTCGGCGTCGCCGGCCCCTGTGCCGATGGCGCGGCCGTGCCTCCGCCGCCCGGCTGAGGTATCCACCGGCCCCGACACGCTCCCGGCTGCCATGTCTCCTCGCAGCCCCGCCTACTCGGAGAGAGTCGGCCTCTCGGACGTGGAATCCGCCCTCGGATCCCCGGCTCCGTCGTTCGTTGATGTGGTCTGCTCTAGGCATTCAAGGCCTGCGTCGCCGGCCCCGCCTCGCACTGCCTCACCCCTCAGGCCTGAGCCGCCTGCGCCGTCTGCCCCGCCGCGGTCGCGCATTCAATCCATTGTGGTGGTGGGTGAGGGCGGCCGTGGACCCGCCGGGACGGGCAGGCCTGCGGCCTCGCAGGCGACCGTTTCACAGGAATGGCATGTGGTCCGACGCAAGGGCAAGAAAGGGGCGCTGCTCCGGCCCGCCAATGGCACCGACGCCATTACTGCTCCGCCCACCTCAACCACCACCGGCCGCGGCATTCATGCCAGCTCCACCTATAAGGCCGACCTCCACGGTAGATGCTTCTGGTGTCTCAGCTCCTCTCACAGAGTTGCTTCCTGCCGCAGTGAAGTCCGGTGCATCCGCTGCCTCGTCCTTGGCCATACCACCCACCACTGCCCATCTCGCCACCTTACTCGCGTCCCGCTCTCCACCCTCGACGAGCCGCGCCGCCGCCCCCCTCCCCCGCGATTGCCGGTCCTCTCCCGCATCGCTTTCCCGCAAGGTCACCCTAACCACGACCGCGCTCCTGTCCTTTCTCGGTTGGTCTTCTCACCGCCTCCACCGCCGCCTCCATCTCCACCAACCGTGCCACCTCCTACAGCTACCCCTACCCCTCCGCCTGCCATGGAAATGGCAGCACGCTTCTCCTATGGTCCGGCGAGGGGGAACCGCCGCTGCCGCAAGACGGTGTGCCTCATCGAGGAGTCCCAGGAGGCGCTGGACGAGGAGGCGCGGCTGTGCGAGTCTGCCCTCGTGTTCACCGCCGTGGGCTTGCCGGTTTTGGTGCCCACGAACGTCGCGGCGGCTGTCTGCGCGGAGTTCCCTGATGTGCCCACCAATGGCCTTCAGGTCTCCCTGATGCAGTCGGGCTCGTTCTTCGTGCGCTTCGCTCATCGCCGGTGGTTCGACTTGGTGCGTGGCCACGATATGGTGCACGCCCACGGCACGCCCCTGCTGATCCGCCGGTGGAACCGGCTGACCTTCGCGACCTCCGTCAAGTGTCGGTACAGCGTGCGGCTATTCATCCAGGGCATCTCGCCGCACGAGTTCAGCCTCAACACCGCCCAAGACCTGCTTCCCGAATGCCTCTTCTACCAGGTGGCCATCGAGTCCCTCGGCAAGCTTGACATGTCCTACTTTGTCGCCCGAGCCTGGGTGGGCGACCCCGACGAGGTGCCGACGGAGACGGTGCTCACCTTCCGGCCCCGCACCCGCTGCTCCGACCCGTTGGCGCACATCTCCCTCCCGCCAGGCTTTGGGCTGGATGGGGAGGAGGACGAGAACTGCGCCTGCACCAAGCACCTCCCCAGCAAGCTTCACTACCCGGTACTCATCCACGTCGACTCCGTCACCTACTACCCTCCCCGCCCGGAGTATGCGGTCCGGCGCGATGGGGCAACGAGGACGACGATGCGCCGCCGCCCGAGGAGCTGCCGCACCCGTGGGAGCACGGGTTTCCCGATGACGTCACCAGGACCCGAACGGGCTTCGGCCTCTCGCTGGCCGAACGGAGGCGCTGCCGCCGAAATGGTCGCCCCTACTCCGGCCACTACAGGCGGGTGCCCGGCGTGTTGCAGCCCGAAGAGATCCATGGCAAGGCCAACCGCGAGCTTTCTTCTCCTGTCTTTGTGCCGGCAGACGCAGACGAGGGTCCTGGCAACAACTCCTCCCTCGGCGGCTCGGCGGTGGCGGAGCCGCGCACAGTAGTTGCGGACGCCGAGCCGGCTACGTTGTATGCGGACGTCACGTCGTGCGCCCCACGCGTGGGGACCCTGGTGCTGCCAGCCCCAGTGGTCCAGCCTCTGGTGCATGAGGACACGGACGGGGCCCTGTCCCTGGTGGGCATGGGCCATCTGTCCCTGTCTCCGGGGGTGGCAGCCGACAGCGGGGTGCGGGCCCCCACTTCCCTGCCAATGATAATTGCGGCAGCCTGCACCCCTGCGACATCGGATCCGCTGGCCGCAGTTCCCCCTGCATGTCCACCGCGGTGGGGCCGCTGTCGGGTGGTCGGGCGGGTGGTTCGAGGCCTACCACTGACGGCCCCCTGGACGCTGCTCTGCATGGCGCGCTGACCCTGGTGGATGGACCGCTGACCGCGCCTCTGTAGGCCCACTCTGGTGCTGCTGAAGAGGGGGGCCCACACAGGACGGGGCCACGGTGGTGGGCCCTGGAGGGGCTGTCAGTGGGGTTTGCGCCCTCCCCATCACCCACGAACAGGCCACCGAGCTCTTCCTCGACCTGGTGGCTGCTCCCATCGAACCGGCCGTCCTCCAGGCCCCAAAAGCACCGCGCGGATGTCCACGCCGACCGGCGAGGACGCCAGCGACGGCCACGAGACGCAGCTACCGCCTGAACTGCAAGAAGAATCTCTTCCCTGCGGCTCAAGGGAACGTCATGACGCAGGCACGGTGCCTTGCCATGTCCAAGCGTGGGCTTGCCATCCCGGAGCGTGGCGAGTCCGTGGAGCTACGCCTTGCCGAGTACCAGAGGACCTTTGACGAGCCCCTATCGCCTGTCCAGATCAAGGCTCTCTCCGTCCTGGCTAGAGCGGGCAAGAATTCAGCGCCGCCGACCTCGGCTTCGTCTTAGGCTTCTGTGACAGTTGTTAGTCGGTCTTGTTCCCTTATGGAAGACAACTGGTTAGTTTGGAACGTCAGGGGTTTGAACAACCCAGCTAGGAGAGCCATGGTTAAGGAGTTGGTGTATCGCAACAATGTATCCCTAGTTTGTTTGCAAGAGACAAAGCTTTCATTCATCGATAGAGCTATGGTGGCCCAATGTTGTGGCAATGATTTCTCGGAGTTTGCATACCTTCCCGCGGAGGGATCCAGAGGGGGCGTGCTGCTGGCTTGGAAAGGGAACCATTACTCCCTACCCGGTGTCACCATTCTCACGCACGTCGTGGCTGTGACTGGATGCAACACCAAGGGAGAGCAGTTTGGGATCATCGGTGTATATGGTCTGCAGGGCTGGGACGAGAAGATGCAGTTTCTTCAAGAACTCGGGCAGACGGTGCAGAACTCGATACCCGTTGGGGTTGCCCTAGCATTGGTTGGAGACTTCAACCTCATCACGCGGGCCGCTGACAAGAACAACTCCAGGATCAACCGTCGATGCATCACAACATTTAGGAGTTTTATCAACGAGTTGCAACTGAAGGACCTGTACCTACATGGTCGTAGGTACACATGGAGTAACGAGCAAGATCAAGCCACAATGGTGAAGCTAGACCGTATACTCATCAATGGAGACTTCGAGGAGTTGATGCCCGACTGCATGTTGCATGCTCTATCCTCAGAGATCTCGGACAACCGCCCTTTGTTGCTCAACTGTGAGATTGCTTTTCGGCAGGCGCGATGTTTCAGATTCCAGAACCATTGTATCAAATTGGAGGGCTTCGAGGAGGTGGTCTGTGCCGCATGGCAGGGGGGCCAACGGTCGGTGACCCCGTCGGCCAGTTCGCCGGGAGGCTCAAGGCCACGGCCAAAGCACTCCAACGCTAGCAGGCCCAATTCTGCAACAACATCAAGCTCAAGGCGGCCATCATGAGTGAGATCATTGGGCAGCTCGACAGGGCTATGAACCGGAGGCCCCTTATGGCAGATGAGAGGCAGTTCAGGGCTAACTTGAAGATGCAGCGACTCGGATACGCCGCGCTGGACAGGGCTATCTGGCGGCAGAAATCAAGGGTCAGAGGGATAAAGGAAGGAGATGCAGGAGCGAACTTCTTCCGTGCCAAAGCTACGGCGCGGAGAGGCAAAAACTTCATCCCCAAACTGCAGGTGGACGGGGTCACAGTCACTGATTAGGAAACCAAGGTGAAGGCCTTCCATTCCTTCTTCGAGCCAATCTTCGGATCCAAGAAACTAAGGCCAAGGAGGCTGAACTTACATGGGCTCGGATATGAACGGATTGATCTTGGTGACATGGATGCACACATCACAGAAGAGGAAATTCTTGCCAACATAGCAGAACTGGACGGCAATAGAGCACCCAGACCCGATGGATTCACGGGTCTATTTTACAAACGTTGTTGGCACATCATCAAGGCTGACCTAACTGCAGCCATCAGGGCTGTGCAGGCCAACACGACGACCCATCTCCGTCGCCTGAACCAAGCTACCATGATCCTACTTGCAAAGAGTGACGACGCCGCCACCATGAAGGACTACAGGCCGATCAGTCTGGTATGTAGCTTCGCCAAACTGATCACCAAAATCTTGGCGACAAGCCTACAGAGGGGGATGAACGATCTGGTTGGGCCATGTCAGAACGCATTCATCAGAGGTAGGCCATCCAAGACAACTTATGCTTTGTCAGCAGCCTGGCCAAGGCCTTTCGGCGATCCGAAACGCCTGCCCTAATGCTGAAACTCGACATCCAGCGTGCCTTCGACACGGTGTCCTGGGAGTTCCTGCTTGAGCTGCTGACCGCAAGGGGTTTTGAGAGAGAGTTCACCAAATGCCTGGCTGCGCTCCTCAGTACCTCCTCCACGAGAATTCTTGTCAATGGTGAGCTCTCCGAGAGGATTGATCTAATGAAGGGTCTCAGGCAGGGCGACCCCCTCTCCCCACTGATGCCCGTCTTGGTGATGGACTGTCTGGCAGTGCTAATTGACAAGGCAGCGAACATGGGGATTCTGGGCCCTATTGGAGACCAAATATTGCCGTTCCGGACATCTCTATACGCAGACGACACAGTGTTGTTCACCAACCCTTGCGGGCACGAGATTGTTGCCGTCAGCCAGATCCTAATGTTGTCCGGCGATGCCACGGGTCTACACACGAATCTTGCAAAGTCATCCGTATCCCCCATCTGCTGCAAGGGGATGGACCTGCAGGAAATGCTTCAAGACTTGAACTGCCCGATCAAGCATTTCCCGTGCACCTACCTCAGCATGCCCCTTGCAGATTCAAAGCTTAAGAAGAATGATCTCCAACCAATATGTGACAAGCTAGTCAGCAGAATGAAGGGCTGGAAGATGGCATTGCTTACCATTGACAGGAGGCTGGACCTGGTCAAAACTGTGCTCTCAACCATGTCGATCTTCCAAATGATCGCGTTGATCATGCCAACTTGGCTTGCAAAGCTGATTGACAAGGTGCGGCGTGGCTTTCTCTAGGAGGGCAGTGAGGTGGCATCGGGCGGCAAATGTCTGGTCAGCTGGAGAACTGTCTGCAGGTCCAAGGAGCTCGGCGGTCTCGGCATCACCAATGTGCTGGCACATAGTAGGGCACTGCGGATGCGATGGCTCTGGCAGTCCTGGACCGATGGCAACAAGGCTTGGGCCGGTCTTGAACTTCCAATTGACAGCACTGTCATAGCTCTCTTCAATGCCTCGGTCAACTTCCATCTTGGCAATGGTGAGCGCATTCTCTTCTGGAAGGAGCCATGGTTCAAAGGTATCTGCCTCCAGCATGCCTTCCCGGTGCTATTCGAGCATTGCACGAGGAAGAACTTAACGGTCGCCCAAGCGCTTGGGGATGGCAGGTGGGTGAGACACTTCAAGCAACACCTACCTCTACAGGCCACCAGAGAGTTCTTGGCACTTTGGGAAGGGATCAGCAACACTGCCCTCTCGACGACTCACGACCAGGTGCGGTGGAGATGGACTTCCGACGGGATCTACACGGCCCGGTCGGCTTACCTGATCCAGTTCGAGGGATGCACCAGGAATGCCTTCGCTGACTTTGTCTGAACACAGACGCGCCTGGCAAGTGCAAGCTATTCGCGTTGTTGGCAATGCTTGGGCGATGCAATACTGCCGATGTTCTAGCTAAGAAGGGATGGCTCCATAATGCAGCCTACTCATTCTGTGCCGGACCGATGGAAGATGTCGTCCACCTGCTGGCTACCTGCCCTTTCACGCTGCAAATTTGGCAAGCCGTCCTTCGCTGGTGCAGTCTACCACAGGAACTCGCCCCCTTCCCTGGCACAGAATCACTATCACAATGGATTGAACGCACAGCTTCTGTGCGTCCGGCGGTGCAAAGGAAGAAGTGGAGTGCCTTGGTACAATTAGTCTGGTGGTCAACTTGGAATGAACGTAACGCTAGAATCTTCCGGAACCAACAATCATCGGTCTGGACAGTGGTGGAGAGTCTGATTGAGGAGGCAAACGTGTGGCGAGCTGCAGGGCGAGGCAACGCCAGCTCCTTGCTGAACAGACCCAGAGAACCTGACTAAGGGCCTGCACTAGATCAGGACTAGTACTGGAGTAGGAGCTGGCCAATGCTGCATGTTGGACCTGTATATCCATTGTAACTATTTTCCCTTAACCCCCCATATATCAAAGAAAAGCTGCTCTCAGCATTTTCGTCAAAACAAAGTCCATTTGCAGTGTGTCATACACAGTGAAGCCAAACAATGTGACATCATTAAGTGTACGAGATGTTCCAAACGATTTGGTGTGACTTCAGGAGCATATTCAAAAATAAGTTTCGGAAGGGATGTGTGAACGATTAAGTTCGAGAAGGGGTCATTTATTACAGATAGTACCAATTGCTGCTAAAGAAAGTCAGTAACACTATTCATAGTGGTAATAAGGTCATCTCCGACGTGGGCCCTTGAACCACCCGCATACGCCCCGACCACACAGTCCGGACGTGTCTTGCCATCCAACGCAGGCCTACAACGGCCCGCTCGGTCGTCCGGATGCACTTTTTTCCGTAAACTGAGACAAAGTGGGAGGGGGGCTTTGCGGGCATCCGGACCGCTGCCACGTCCGCTTCTGACTACCCTGACCCACCCAAACCCTCTCCCTTGCATGCACGCGCTTCCCGCCCAAAATGGCAAGTGCCTCTTTTTTATTCATGGTCGCTACTGTTGTATTGTATATTGCCGGGGGAAGCTACTGCTTCTACCACATTCATGTCTGATCAAAGCGGACGCAACCTCTCACTGCTGCCAGCATTGAAGCCGTGTGCACGCCGAGAGAGCGTCGCCCGCGCCACTTTCCGGTGCACGCGACTGCTCCTCGTTCAAACGACACCACGGCTATCCGTCGCCCTACATTAGTGACACGTGGTTGTTGAGGAACCTACTCCGGCGCCACCCCGTCTGTCCGTGTGCCGCCCATCATTGCCCTCCGACCGCTATATAATCTTCAGCCCTGACCATAGCCGCAGTCATCCTAGTTCAGGCCCTATCTCCTCTCCACACCATGCCCACCATGGCCTCCTCGCACTTCAAAGCCCTCTGGGACGGACTCTTGTCGGAGCAGAAGAAGGACATGGCCGCCATTGCTGCCGGCTGGCAGGCAAACGAAGGCCGACAATGTCCCAATGGAGAACATGGAGAGGACGAGCCGGCGCCACCCTCCCTGCCGGTGCATGCCGGCATCACCATCGGCGAGGCACGTGCCCACTATATGGACATGGTGCGGTAGGACTGCGAAGCCAAGTTTGGGGAGGCGCAAGCCGATCGGGCCTACAACCTCCATCTCCTCGAACACCAACAGGCGGAGGAGCAACTCACTGCCGGCATGCCCATCGCGCCGGACGTGGACGTGGTGTAGCCGGCGGCGTTGTTCGAGTCCTACCGCTCCGCTTGAGACATCCGCCGCGACCACTGGAGGTATCACCAATATCTGTCGGCGTTCTGGGAACGGGGGTCCCCAGACTTGCCTGCCTACGGCCTGCGGCGTGGCTCAAAGGAGGCCCAGGACAGCCCATCTTCATCAACACAAGCTCAAGACCCTCGCGAGGGTCCAAGCCTCTGGGGCGACCAAGAGCTTCCTCGTGCACGGCCTCGTCGGGCTGGCTCATGAGGAGGCGGAGAGTTCAAGGCAGGTACCTCACGAGGTGCCCATGATGCAAGCCATGACGATCAAGGGCGCGGTGGGCGCCAGCCCGTCTGGCGTCCTCCTTTCCTCTTTGGTGCAAAGGGAGCAAGCGAGGCGAGAGCATCAAGCAAAGGCATCCGTTTCGTGCAACAAGACCAAGACCAGCCCCAATGGCTGGAATGCGATCATCGTGGAGCACAAGCGAGCATCATCACGAGCCTTTGGCGGCGAGGACCAACTTTAGTCAGGATAAGTGTACCCGTTGTTCCCCTTCAAAATGGCCAATTGTTGGCGCCCTTCCCGCTCAATATTTGGGAAGAGGCCCAGGGTCTTCGTTTATATAAGTAGAACTAGCCACCATAGTAGAGCCGTCTCTCCTCCCCGGGCTGGCATTTTGGAATCCAGAGAGAGAGATAGAGACCCGATCCTCAAGCTAGAGCGACGGGACGCCATTTAGCAGTTCATCACACCCACCAAGAACAGACCCTCGCGAGGCCGTTCTTCCCTGTACTGTTCTTCATCAGCCCCAGACGCGATCCACCACACCACAAACTAGAGTAGGGTATTACACCATAACGGTGGCCATAAATCTTGCGTCTCTTGTGTCGTTCTTGCTAGTAGTTTAGGTTCTTGCGATTCGGCGAGGTACGAGACGGTGGAGGGTTGGATCTCCGCGCGCACCCCGGAGTTCGAACCTTAAGGGTCTGCCGGAACCCGTAATCCGACATTTGGCGCGCCAGGTAGGGGTGCGCCGGAATCTGCCTTTCGTCGCCTCGTTCTTCCCCGACCACCGCAACCATGTCTGACGCTCACCGGGCCCGCGCCAAGCGCCGAGCCGCCCTTGCCTCCCATGTCGCCCAGACAGCTCCCGTTGGCGGGCGCCCTCGTCGTTCCCCGTCACCTGCCGTCAAAACCGCCATCGGCCCGGCGGGGGACGGGCAGCAAGCATCATCCCTACGCTCCTCGGCGGCCTCACGGGGGGGGGGGGCGACTCCCTGGCCGCCCGCCCCCTCGCGCCGGCTCCCCCACTCGTCGTGGCCCTCCTCGGCGGCTCGTAGGCGCCGCCTTCCAGCCGCCATGTCAAGATGTTCGTCCGCCGGGTCGGCGCCGCCTCCATGCGGCAGGGGGCTCCCTCAGGCAGGATGGAGTCGTCGGTCGGGCTGACCTTCGACTCTCAAGACCACCCCGCCAACTCGTCCTGCTCGGGTGCGCTCCCCCTGCTCTGCACGCCTACCATCTGCCAGGTCGCCGTCACCAAGACCCTCATCGACGGCGGCGCCGGCCTCAACGTACTCTCAGTCGAGGCCTTCAACCTCCTCTGCATACCCAGGGAGTGGCTGCTGCCCAGCCGACCTTTTTCGGGCGTAGGAGGAGGGTCATCCAGCTCCTTGGGGCAAATCCGGCTTCTGGTGACCTTCGGCACATACGACAACTTCCGCACGGAATTGATCGACTTCGACATCGCCCCCATCGGCCTCCCTTACAACGCCATCCTTGGCTATCCAGCATTGGCCAGGTTCATGGCCGCAACCCACCCGGGGTACAACCTCATGAAGATGCCTGGGAGCAGCGGCGTCCTCACCGTGCCCGGGGATACTGAAGGTGCGCTGCGAGCGCTCAAGCTCACCCTCAAGATGGCGGCCGCGTCACAGCCCGTCGATGCAGAAGCCCCCAAGCCCAAGGGGGCTGCGCCGACCAAGAAGAAGCAGTTGTTCACTCAAGACAAGGCGGAGACCAAGCAGATACCCATCGATGAGGACGGGTCCACGAACGCCACCTTCACCATAGGCGCCAACCTCGAGCCCGAACAGGAGGAAGCCCTTGTCAAGTTCCTGCGTGCGAACAAGAAGGTGTTCGCCTGGGAGCCCGATCGGTGGTGGGGATTCCACGGGCGTGATCGAGCACCACCTCAACGTAGCCCCAACGTAAGGCCCAAAGGAAGGAAAGCGAGGAGGCAGTCCACCGAAAAGCAGGCCTTTATCGTCCAAGAGACCCGCAAGCTAGAAGCCGCGGGGGTTATTCGCGAGGTCCGATTCCCAGATTGGTTGGACATACCCGTGGTGGTGCCAAAGAAGGGAGGAAAGGAGCGCATGTGCGTCGACTTCACCAACCTCAACAAAGCATGCCCACAGGATCCGTTTCCGCTCCCTCGCATCGACCAGATCGTCGATTCCACCGCCGAGTGTGACCTGTTGTGCTTCTTGGACGCCTTTTCCGGGTATCACCAAATCAAGATGGCGGTGGAAGACGTGGAGAAGACGGCCTTCCTAACCCCGTGTGGAGTATACTGCTATACCTGCATGCCATTCGGGTTGCGCAACGCAGGGGCAACCTTCCAGCAGCTCATGCACATCACCTTGGGCCCACAGCTCAGGAAGAATGTGGAGGCATACGTCGACGACATCGTGGTGAAGTCTCGCGAGGCCAAGACCTTGATACAAGACTGGAAGAAACCTTCGCGAGCCTCAACACGGTGAGCCTGCGACTCAACCCGGAGAAGTGTGTGTTTGGAGTTCCCTCGGGCAAGCTCACGGGTTTCCTCGTGTCCCACCGAGGCATCGAGGCCAACCGAGAAAAGGTCAAGCGGTGGAAGACATGAGCCCACGAAGACCCTCGGGGAGATGAGAAGCTCACAGGCGGCCACGGGCTGGGCTGTTTCATCTCCCGATTGGGGGAGCGGGCGCTGCCTTTCTTCGGTGATGAAGAAAAAGGGGCCCTTCGAGTGGGTGAAGAGGCCGACAAAGCGTTCAAGACCTCAAGAGGTACTGACCAGCCCTCCGGTGATGGTGGCGCGCCCTCGGGGAGCCCTTGGTACTCTACCTCGCCGCCACTCCCTACTCCGCTTAGCGCAGCTCGTGGCGATTAGGGAGGAGGCGTTGCCAAGGCCCACGGCGGCCACCCGAGCTAAGGCAAACCGAACCGGAAGGAACTAGCAGAAGCACCACAATGGAAGAAGATCAGCCGTCCACGGGCAGAGCGCACCAAGGCGGGGGAGGCCTCCCATCCGAGCACCCGGCTCGGAGGCGCCACCTCGGAAGGCACCACAGCTTCCGGAAGACGCCACCAGCCGACGCCCCCAACCTCGCCGAGCACCCGGTGTACTTGCCGTCGACCGTGTTACGGGATGCGAGGGCACGGTACCCCATGCCGCAGAAGCTCCTCGCACTGTTGGTGGCTTCGCGCAAACTGCGGCACTACTTTCAGGGTCATCCAATCAAGGTTGTCTCGGCATACCCCCTGGAGAGGGTGCTCAGGAGCCCCAACTCGGCTGGAAGGGTCGCCGAGTGGAACATCGAGCTGCAAGCATTCCAGCTCGAATTCAGTATGACCAGAGTCATCAAGGGGGCCGCGCTGGCAGATTTCGTGGCCGAATGGACAGAAGCACCGGGCCTCAGGGCCGGCGAGGATCGGTCCCTCTCCCCAGGGAGCGAAGCACCAGAAGGTTGGGTCATGTACTTTGTGGGCGTTCTCGAGGCGGCGGGGCTGGGCGGTACTCATATCTCCCGCTCAGGACAAGCTCTACTATGCCGTGCAGCTCTGTTTCGGCATGGCGAGAAGGTCTTCAACAACATAGCGAGAATCGAGGGGGCGATAAGCGGAGTGCGAAGGCTGTCGCTGCCACAGGGGTGAAGCGCATTACCATCAAGGCGATTCGCAGCTCTCGTCAATTTCTCCAACAAGGTGTATGAGCCAAGAGATGAACACATGGAAGCCTACCTTGCGGAGGTCCGCAGGATGGAGAAACAGTTCTGGGGGTTGGAGCTGCAGCACGTGCCCCGCGGCACCAATCAAGAGGCCGACGACATCGCCAAACGAGCCTCCAGGAGGTTACCCCAGGAGCCGGGCGTCTTTGAGGAACGGCTCTTCAAGCCCTCAGCCCTGCCACCGTTATCAAGCACAGCGCAGCCTCGGGAGGAGCTCCCTCAGCCACCAGCCTCGGGAACCCCAGCTTGTGGCCCGGCCTCAGGAGCATGCCTGCTCCTGACAATGGAACCTCAAGAGGAGTGCTGGATCACGGAGCTCAAGAGCTACTTAACGCATGGGGCTTTGCCGGAGAAGGAGGAGGAGGCAGGCGTGTGGCGCTGACAAGCCACGGCATCTGACATCATGGATGGAGAACTCTACCGGAAACGACCTAACGATGTATCCATGCGCTGCATCACCAGGGAACAGGGGAGGGAATTGCTGGCAGATATACATGGGGGAGATTGTGGGCACCATTCATCATCACAGACCCTTGTCGGCAAGGCGTTCCGCAGCGGTTTCTATTGGCCCACCGCGCTCAATGCCACCATCGAACTCGTGAAGGCGTGCGAGGCTTGCCAATTTCACGCCAAGCAGATCCACCAGCCCGCAGGAGGTCTGCAAACCATCCCCCTCACTTGGCCGTTCATGATGCAGGGGCTGGACATTCTGGGCCCATTTCCTCGGGCGCCAGGCTATCGCTACCTCTACGCCGCCGTGGACAAATTCACCAAGTGGGCGAAGTCGAGGCCGTCCGTGCCATCCCGCTGGCTCTGCGGTCAAGTTCATCAAGGGCATCGTGAGCGGTTCGAGTGCCGAACCGCATCATCACCGACAACGGTTCGCAGTTCACGATAACCTTTTAAAGCGTCTGCGCTAACCTTGGGACGCAGATATGCTACGCTTGATGGCACACCCGCAGCAATGGACAGGCCGAAGCGGGCTAATGCAGAAGTCCCGAGAGGCCTCAAGACCAGGGCGTTCAAGAAGAAGCCGAAGCCTGCGGCGGAAGGCTGCACGACGAGGTTCCATCCGTGTTGTGGTCCATCCGCACAACCGCAACCAAGCCAACTGGGAGACCCCTTCTTCATGGTCTACGGAGCCGAGCGGTCCTCCCTCACGAGGTCAGCGTCGATCCAAGGGTCTGGCGTTCGATGAAACGCTGCAGGACACCATGCGGGGGACGGCTCTTGTGCTGGGGGAGGAGCGTCGTCGAGAAGCTGCGCTGCGAGCGGCGAGGTACCAGCAGGCACTCCGGCGATACCACTGCCGCAACGTCCGCCCCGGAACTCTCGAGGTAGGGGACCTCGTGCTCCGACGGGTCCTCTCCAGGGAGGGACTGCATAAGCTCTCTCCCATGTGGGAGGGCCCCTTCAAGGTTGTTCATGTTTCCAGGCCTGGCTCCCTGCGCTTGGAGACTCAAGAGGGAGTGCCTATACAGAACGCGTGGAACATCCAGCACCTCTGGAGGTTTTACCCCTAGAAGACCCAGAGCCTGTGAAGAAGGCGAATGCCTGTGAAGTTCATCTTTTTGGGAAAGGCCCGGAGCCTGTGAAGAAGGCGAATGCCTGTGAAGTTCATCTTTTTGGAAAAGGCCCTGAGCCTGTGAAGAAGGCGAACGCCTGTGAAGCTGTCGCGTTTTGGAAAAGGCCCGGAGCCTGTGAAGAAGGCGAACGCCTGTGAAGCTGTCGCGTTTTGGAAAAGGCCCGGAGCCTGTGAAGAAGGCGAACGCCTGTGAAGCTGTCGCGTTTTGGAAAAGGCCCAGAGCCTGTGAAGAGGGCGAACGCCCGTGAAGCTTGCTTCCCAGAAGAAAGGCCCGGAGCCTGTGAAGAAGGCGAACGCCTGTGAAGCTCGCCGCCCGTGACACTCTCACGTAATAATGAGTTGGGGCTGTACATGCCCGGAGTCTCGAGGCGCCCGGCCTCGGGCCCTGGGCTCCCTCCCACGCCAGTGGCAGCACTTAGCTCCGCTGGTCAAGACGTCGAAGACTAGACTAGGTGCAGACGTGGCTTTTTCATTTGCTTTCTGCAGTTGGTGGCTATTCCCATTTGAAGTTTTTATCGAAACTATCGCCTTTTACGGCCCGTGGTTCTTCGATCTTTTTCACCCTCCTGCCTCGATTTCTCTTGCTGGGACTCGCGAGGCGGAAGCCTCGGGAGCCCCGCCTCCCCTATCGCTCAAGTTTTCACGGCCCTGGTCTGGAGCACCCTCCGATCATGCCTCACGGGCGGCTACAACGCGAACACGGGGCGGTGGTCGACGCCCAGCCACGGCCGGGTTCACTTCTGAATGGGCGCCTGGCGGAAGGAACGGTATCAGAATAACAAAGCAAGATAAATAATTAACGGCGTTGCCCTAAACGCGCCCCACGGGCCACACATTGTTCCCTTTTTACGCAGGAGAAAAGGAAAGAAAAGGACAAAAGCAGGTGAAGCACGCCCCGTGCCGGCTCTCTTGGGAGGCCCGAGCCGCCTCCGGAGCTCAGTCGGACTCCATCTCGCGCTTCACCGGGGCGTGGCGGCGAGCGGACCCGCTGCCACCCCCAAGCAGGCGCGGCGGCGTGGGGGCTGGCCGCGGCCGCCTGGAAGAATCGCCACCAAGAAGAGCTGGTGAAGCGTGAGGAGTCGCGGCATCGCCCGGCCGCCTGCAGGCCCTCTCCGCCAGCCGGATCGAGTCCTCGGCCGCGGTCGTCGTCCTCAGGGCAGCACCCCATGCGGCGGCCGTCTTCCCCGAACACCCTCACGTAGAGGGTGGCGTCGCCATCATACTTGAAGTGCAGGGAGCACCGGCGGCGGAGACCACGCGCGCGCGCGAACGTCTGCCAGCCGCGGGCCAGGAACAGGTTCCCTGCAGCAGAGACCTCCAGAGAAGCCCACGAAGCCCGGCTGCAACAGCCATCTGCCTGGAGCCAGAGGCCACTCAGGGCGCCATCTGGGAGCTCACCCAGGAGGAAGCACGGGAGCTGAAGCGGACGCTGGGCGGCTCCTCCGCCCTCACCATGAACTCCGGCGCTTCAGCATGGAGGCGCGGCCTCGGGGACGAGCTGGGGCACGCCCTCACCATGGCGACCGCTCGTCACCATGCTGAGAGCCTCCCCACGACCCGCGGGGAGACCGCCGTGGAGGCCACGGGTGCTGAGGCGACCTCGACCACGCTTAGGCGGAGGAGAGGAAGATTCGACCTGCGGTCCTTCCCCTTCTCTGCGGCCGAGAACTTCCTTGGTGGAGCCATGGAGAAGAAGGAGAGACAGGAAATGATGGACTGGAAGGGCGCATGCCGTTCCGTACTTATAGCCGGCGGAGGCCAACCGTCGGCCTCCACGATCACCAGCCATCATGCCCAACCTTGCATGTAGGGACCTGTTGAATCCGGGCGGTTACCAAGGCGTCGTGGGGGAGCAGGCTCCCACGTCCAATCAACCGCCACGCGGCGCCCAAGGCCGCAGGCTGTTAGGGCCCACGACGCTTTGCACTTGCCCTTTCGCCTCTGACGGCCAAGTTCGGGCGCGCCACAGGCCCGGGGCTACTGTCGGCTCGGGAACGGGGGTCCCCAGACTTGCCTGCCTGCGGCCCGCGGCGTGGCTCAAAGGAGGCCCAGGACAGCCCATCTTCATCAACACAAGCTCAAGACCATCGCGAGGGGCCAAACCTCGCGGGGCGGACGACCAGGAGCTTCCTCAGGCATGACCTCGTCGGTGGCTCATGAGGAGGCGGAGAGTTCAAGGCAGGGTACCTCGTGAGGTGCCCATGACGCAAGCCATGACGACCAAGGGCGCCAGTCGGGCGCCAGCCCGCGCAGCGTCCTCCTTTCCTCTGGTGCAAAGGGAGCAAGTGCAGGCGAGAGCATCAAGCAAAGGCATCTGTTTCGGTGCAACAAGACCAAGACCAGCCCCAACGGCTGGAATGCAGTCATCGTGGAGCCCAAGCAGGCGTCATCACCAGAGCCTTTGGCAGGCGAGGACCAACTTTAGTCAGGATAAGTGTACCCGATGTTCCCCTTCAAAATGTCCAATTGTTGGCGCCCTTCCCGCTCAATATTTGGGAAGAGGCCCAGGGCCTTCGTTTATATAAGTAGAACTAGCCACCATAGTAGAGCCGTCTCTCCTCCCCGGGCTGGCATTTTGGAATCCAGAGAGAGAGATAGAGACCCGATCCTCAAGCTAGAGCGACGAGACGCCATTTATCAGTTCATCACACCCACCAAGAACAGACCCTCGCGAGGCCGTTCTTCCCTGTACTGTTCTTCATCAGCCCCAGAGGCAATCCACCACACCACAAACTAGAGTAGGGTATTACACCACAACGGTGGCCGAACTAGTATAAATCTTGCGTCTCTTGTGTCGTTCTTGCTAGTAGTTTAGGTTCTTGCGATTCGGCGAGGTACGAGACGGTGGAGGGTTGGATCTCCGCGCGCACCCCAGAGTTCGAACCTTAAGGGTCTGCCGGAACCCGTAATCTGACAATATCAGGCGGAACTAGTGGCAGCCTACAAGGAGATGGACAAGGAGGCGAACGAGGTGTTCGGCAAGAGCGACGACGAGGAGGACATCGCCGGCTCCACCAAGGCCACGCCCCGCCGCCACGACCACGAAGTCGGCACGTCTGCGGGAGCCTCCGGCAGCGAGGAAGAGGAGTGCATGGTAGGTCGCCATGGCTCGAGTCCTAAGAAGGTCACCATTCTTCCCCTCCTCCTGAAACCAAGCTTGGCGGGCTGAAAATCATCGGCCGATTAGCCACTCAAGCTGCGGTGGTGGAGGCTGTGGAGGCAGAGCTGGAGAGCACCGAGGCGGAATTGGAGAAGGCGAAGGCAAGAGCCGGAGTTCAGTTCTCGGGGCTCATGGCCGGACATGGGGAACTGGCGCCGACGATCATTTAGATTAGGTTTAGAATATGGTTTAGTTAAAAAATGTCAAAATGTAATGAATTTTATCCGGTTTATGCGAAAAATGTCCAAAATGTAATGAATCTCGTCTGGTTTATATGGAAATCCACACTATTTGCATGAATTTCGTCTGGTTTAGTTGAATGATGTTTGAAATATATGCGGGTAACGTTGGATGGCCGCTTCCCGCGTCTTTGTCCGTGGACGGATGCTAGAGCAAATTTGCGGGTCAGCGTTGGAGATGCCCTAACATAGTTAGTAACGTGTATGCCACATAGGCAAAAGGATGATGTGGTAGATAATTAAAGAGGAGAAAAACAAATGGAGTAACTTAATATGTTGCTATCACATAGCACCTTGGAATGAAAAATAACTCTACAAAGTAGCAAGTGAAGCTCTCTATATTATCACACATATCACAATACTTCATTGATCAACAATGTTTGTAGGCATTGTTACAAGATCATGAGACTGTGTCAAGCAGTCTAAATTACTTCCTACTGTGACCAGCCAAACCTATCCAGCCCACAAATGGTAAAAAAACGTGTCCGGTGATGGATCGAGCCACAGCTCAGAGAGTCACATGCCATGTGATCCACAAAACACGGTGACAAGCCAGCAAGAGCATGCATGCATCGGCCCTACGTACACAAAACCCTAGCTAGCCATCTACCTTGGCCCTAGCCAATCAATCACTGAACAGCAAGCCCAGCCCGGCCCGGCTTGGCCCGGTCCTGCCTGTCTCCCTCCAAAGCCCTATAAAAGGCACCCTTCTCCCCAGTGTATCAGTGTGCCTTGAGCTCATCGATCGTTCACTAGCTACACACACATCACGTAGCTAAGCTAAGCAAGGAAGAAGCACTCGCCCCTCGGCGAGCATGGCGGCGGCCGGATCAGCTGCTGCTGGTCGTCCCAAGTTGGGGGAGGAGAAGCTGATCATCCGGCCGGAGAAGGTGCGGTTCATCGACATCCTGTCCCTGCTGATCCTGCGCCGGCCCATCACCAGCTACGCCTTCGTCGACGCCGGCGACCAGACGACCCACGACGTCGGCGTCACGCCGGGCGACATCTTCGTCGTGCTCACCCAGATCATCCAGAAGGCCCTCGCTGCTGCCTACTACCCGGCAAAGATAATCGGGGCCATCGTCGAGCTCCTTCTCAACTTCTTCGCTCTCAACGGAGGCCTGCTCGGCATCGTATGGAACATCATCAGATGTACGTATTCACATAAGTATTATATAACCATCTTGATCCTAACTAACTCATGCAATATCAACTTGAAATGAGACCATACCACAAACTGAGACGAATATATGTACATGTGCACGACGCCAAGCTGCTGATCGACTTCAGTTTATCTGAGCTTGATTTAATTTGAGTCACAAAATAAATTTACTATATCAAACGTGTGGTGTGTTTAACTATAATCAAGTAAAGGACCAACAAATTGACGACGTCGATATATAAAGGTATGGAACCATGTATGAAAGGATAATGACTGCATGAGGTAAGTTTCTCTAGAAGACCCAGAACGACAACATGTACGATCCTCTCTCTCTCTCTCTCTCTCTCTCTCTCTCTCTCTCTCGCTTTGTGTGTGTGTGTGTGTGTGTGTGTGTGTGTGTGTGTGTGTGTGTGTGTGTGTGTGTGTGTGAGTGAGTGAGTGAGTGAGTGCATGGGTATTTTCCTAAATATTTTCGGTCTTACTATGTGCTATTCTCCATGCAAGTTGCCTCAAATATTTCCTATTTCCTTCACACATGCTAACAATTTTGTGTTTTGTTGTCAAACTAAAGTTCGCATATTCCCACTAATAATTTCTTCTTCATATCGTTGTCTTGTGTGTGTGTGTGTGTGTGTGTGTGTGTGTGGTTTTTCTCTTTATGGTTATATTCATGTGCCAAAGTGTTAATTTAACCAAGTTTAAGTACATACGTGTTTAAATCCTTATAACACATAGAGCACACATATATAAATGTGAGCTGTTTTTTTACGGAAGAAGTCGGATTTATCTTACTTTAACTGTTGATATATAACAAAAGATGGTATATATCCTCATAATTTGGAAGATTAACTCATCCAGTATCCTCAACGTAACGATTAAACTTGCATTTGAAGACTGTGTCCATGTGTAAAAGTCATGTATTTGGAATCTATGGGGGGTTTGTAAGCAAAAGCAAGCAAATGACACACCATCACCTCATATGAATGTATTTGGAATCTGTAGGGAATCACTCAAATGAATCAAGTGTCATGTCTGTATTTTCTTTCTTTCTCATGAGCAAGTTACTGTCCTAATCAACGCATGCCACATAATATATGCATATTAATTGCCATGCATATTTCAACCATAGAAAATCATTTAAGTCAGCATATGTATGCATGAGTACGTATAGTACAGTTTGGTTAATGAGGCAGCTCGATCGCCTGTACAGCAAATTTTGCTAGAATTTAGCAGCTGTACCTGCACCTAACATGAATTGATAGCTCGTACTAGTCACTAAAATCAAATGGAGCACGCATATGCATGCTTGATAGCAACACCTGATCTGAATTGAATGCGCGCGGAATGGATGTATTGAACGCATGGCGTGACATGCGCACTCCACATGCAGTTAAGCTGGTGATCCCGCGCCGGGAGGCGGCCAACTACCGGACGATGATCGGAATGATCGACAGGAGGACGGAGCTGAAGCCGGCACCAGCAGCATCTGTCGGCGACATGCGGCAGCTGCAGGTGCTTGACGTCGTGGTCTCCGGCGAGGTGGCGGACCTGGAGAGCGGCGGGTACGTGACGGCTGGGACGCCCCTCGTCCTCCGCCAGTACCTCATCCTCGAGATCACAGTCATGGCGGCCAAGATCGCCTACGAGAACGCCGCCTTCGTCAAGAACGTGGTCAACAACGTCTGGAAGGTAATTAAAATTACACACATAAATGATCAACAAAACCCCTTTCATAAAAAATATACTCCAGGTGCAGCAACGTAACTTCATATTTTCTGATTAAAGGAAAAAACATTTAGAGACAACTGGACGGATCAAATGATCTAATGCGTTTTTCGCAAAAAGAAAATGATCTAATGCGTACAAGTTGGACTATATGCATGAGAACAGGACGGCAGCTAACGCTGCTCAACGGTAGCGAGGACACCAATCATTTTGGGACAAACATATACACATGCGGGGCTTTAAATTTTCAGTGAAAATCTGCATTCATGAATCGATCCGCGGAGACAAGTGTCTCTACAAAAATATATAGACATGTAGTTATTTTAGATCTGCTTTCCTTTTGTGCAAAGTTATCCTAGATCTATTGACTCATGCACAACTATGCACGGTCCCCAACATCGGTGAATACAGGGTGGATTTTCACGTAGCACATAATGCTAGATACATCCATTGAGGGGCAAACTTTAATTTTCGGACGAAGAGAGTATAATATGTTTTCTAAAATGCTAAACTAACTGGACATTGGATTACTAACCACCCCCAACCATCCCTCCAAACCAAACCACACACCAAGAAAATTATGTGACTGCCCTGAATTTCACCGTAGGCCTCCACTGACATATTTTTTAGACAAACTAGTAGATTTTTTTCCCCAACTGCATAATAATATTTTATCTAAGCCATGTAATCTTACATGTAAGAAGTTCGAATGATATCCAAGGAGCATTATATTTATCTAATAAGCTTATATATGTGCGCGGTGATTTGCAGTTCAATTTCGTGGGGTTCTACAACGGCTGGAACAGTAAGTAGCAAAGCTAGCACGAATTAATCAAGAGATGCTATTTGGATCGCCGAGATAGAGTTGCTAGTATTAATCTGTACGTACGTATGTGCAGAGTTTCTGAAGGAGGACACGACGCAGGCGTTCGTTTTCACGGACCGGGCCAAGGATGCGAGCGTGGTGGTGGTGGCGTTCCGTGGCACGGAGCCATTCAACATGCAGGACTGGTCGACGGACGTGAACCTGTCGTGGCTGGGCATGGGCGCCATGGGCCACGTCCACGCCGGCTTCCTCAAAGCGCTGGGTCTCCAGGAGGAGGACGGCAAGGACGCCAACCGCGCCTTCCCCAAGGACGCCCCCAACGGCGCCGCCCCAGTCGGCAAGGCCATCGCCTACTACAAGCTCCGCGAGGTGATCCGCGACCAGCTCAAAGCTCACCCGCAGGCGCGGCTCGTGATCACCGGCCACAGCCTCGGCGGCGCGCTCGCCGCCGTCTTCCCGGCGCTGCTGGCGCTGCACGGGGAGACGGAGATCCTGGGCAGGCTCGGCACCGTGCAGACCTACGGGCAGCCGCGCGTGGGCGATGCCACCTTCGTCAGCTTCTTCCGCGCCGAGGTGGAGAAGGCGACGGCCTTCTACCGCGTGGTGTACCGGTACGACGTGGTGCCGCGGGTGCCGTTCGACGCGCCGCCCGTGGCGGAGTTCACCCACGGCGGCTCCTGCGTCTACTACGACGGGTGGTACGACGGGAAGGTGCTCCCCGGCGACGCGCCCAACCCCAACTACTTCGACCCGCGCTACCTGCTCTCCATGTACGGCAACGCCCTCGGGGACCTCGTGAAGGGGGCCTTCCTCTGGACCAAGGCCGGCAAGGACTACCGTGAGGGCCCTGTCTCCCTGCTCTACCGCGCCTCCGGCCTGCTCGTCCCCGGCCTCGCCTCCCACAGCCCGCGCGACTACGTCAATGCCGTCCGCCTCGGTCGTATCGCGCCAAAGTCACTCTAAGAGCAACTCCAACCAGGCGACCCCAACATACGCACGTTTTATCCGTTTGAATCAACGTGTCTGTCCCCTCCGCGCTTGGGTGGCTGGGCACTGTGTACGAGAGAGAACTGGTGAGATGAGATCGACCTCTGCCTCTGGAGAGAGACGATGAATAAGCTGTTGTTTCGGTTGCGTCGTGTCGTGCCGTGTCATGTGTGTGCGCTATATTAAGCGTAGTACCATTTACGTGTTTATGTGTGGCTCCCCTGTCTATCTGCATGCTGCTCTGTCTTTACGAATATGCAACTGAAGGAGCTACTAGTTGTGGTAATTACTTACATCAATCAATTGTACAATTTGTCTTGTCTCATCATTTATAATGCAATTGAGGTACAAAAATCTGGATGGTGCTGATCTTCAGTGGATCTATTTGGATCCCGTTGTCGTTCATCTGCGTTCATGTGGTGTCAGGTTGAACCCTTCCGATCTAAACTTCTCTCCTAGTGTGCTGGCCCAACAACAAAATTTGCCTGGATCCAGATAACGGCGACACACATTCAACTCGCTCCAATACTTATAGTCATCACTAGATGACCTACGGACTACTTGTGATATTCTTTGTACTGTCATGACAAATGATAAATAGATTGAAAGTTATCCCCTAGGAAGAAGTTGACAACATAATCCTTCACATAGCCAAATATAGCCAACACTTAACCAGTTAAATGTCATCCCATATAGAACACTTAAGAGTCTCAGACGCTGGAGGGTTTCATCACACACACACGACAAATCAAGCAGACAGCCCAGCCATGGACAACGAAGAACTGCTACCAGCCACGTAATAACTGCAAAAAGCACGGGCCGCTCCACCACCATTTCCCTCTACTTAATATATGAGCAAACATAGAAAGGCGTCCTGCTTAGTTAGGGCCGGTTCTACAGGAGCCGTAGCGTTGAGCAGCTCAACCTCAACGCCGTCTCTTGCTCGCCTTGAATAGCTTGATGGCATGCTGGACTGCTTCCTTGGATTTTGCTTTCCTCCCCTCCCTCTGGTTCCATAGCTCCGGGAAAGGAACCCTGCTGCCGCTGCCGCTGCCATTCAGCTCCATCAGCGCCGTCACCACCGCAGCATATGCTTCCTCGCCGTACACCTCTTTCAGCTCCTTGAGCTTCATGTCATCCTCATTGATCACTTCCTACACAAGAATATGCACCAGGTGCAGCATCAGCGATCCTAATAAATATTTATATGCAAGGTGGAGAAAGCTTATAAATTCAGTAGTACCAACCAGGTGAGATAATTGAAGGTGCAACAAAAAAAAAATGGTGCTGCACTTGTCAATTGCACAGTCTAAATATGCAATGGCAAGGATTTAGGGATGCAAGCGGGCACGTCTGTGCTGTCCACAACCGTCCACGAAGGCGAAAAGAAGCTAATCACTGCTGCTTTAAAAACCGAGCTAATACAAAAACCATAAATGCGTACATTCGAAGACGCGTCCGCCTGCATCCCTACAAGGATTGCTAAGCGGATTGGGATCCTCCTTTTTTCGAGAAAACGCAAAGGACCTTTGCGTTTCATTTCATTGAAAAGATAGAACAGTCCTCCTAGGAGGTGAGCGTTAAAGTGTCATGCGTCCGGTCAATGGACGTCCCAGGATGTGGGCAGAACAAACCGAAGCCCCTGGGCCCCTGCCTTTGCCCAACATCAGGCCTCGTCTTTGGTTCAATGGATTGTTGCGGTAAGGTAACAAACAGAGAAGGATTTCTTACCAATTCTTTTCCATTAAAAGGACGCCATTCTGGATTTTTAATTTCGTTCTGCCACTTTGAACAAATCTTAACACTTTCAACTTCCGCATCATCGTTTGGAAAATATTTCCTGCACACATTTAAAAATGCCTTTGAGTCAAGCTCACCCATCAACCTGATGCCTATGTGTGCTTTGTCACTGGTCTGACCGCCCAAGTCCTGTAGAGCCTGCAATCAAACAAAACATGAATACAAAAACCAACAAGTGCACTCACTCAATTAACACAGTAGAGCATTAGAAGCAGCATACATCTAACACAAATTTCCGAGCTTCTTGCAACTCAACAGCAGCCTTTTTTTCTTGCAAGATCAGACCTTGGTTGTAGTTTTCTGTATATTCCATCTCATCGATCTTATCTTGCAGCTCCTCTGTCAGTTCAGCTATTCTTTTCCCTGTTTCTGAAGTTTCATTGCCTGGTGTGAGCTTTATCACTTCCAATTTTCCTGTCAGGTGCTTTATTTCTAGTTGAAGATTGTGCTTCACATGAAACTGTTCCTCCAACTTCTTAGCATTGTTTAAAGCAGTTTCTTTCTCTTTCTGCAGTTTATACACAGGATAGACATCTTTAAAACTTGTGTCATCGAAAACAAACAGCTTGAAAATGTACTCGCACAGCAGGGACTAACCTGTTGTTGTTCGAGAAGCTTGCGAACATTCTCATTAGCTTTCTGATACTCCATTTCTGCCAGCATAAGATGATTGGACTTTGTCGCATTCTGTACAAGAATAAAACACAACTTAAATGACATTTTAATGAAAGTGATTTAGTTACATTATTATGCTTCCATCCTCAGATGGTAGATTCAGTTACATCAATTATATACTAAAAGAACATGATGGGTCAACCAGGAAAAAGAGAGGACGACTAGAAAATAACACAACAAAAGCAAAAATCAGTTCAATAATCTACATTATCGTTAAATCATAATCCTTGAATCTCATAATATGAGACTCCACTTGACTTGACCCATCAAGCCCTGCTACCTCTGAGTAGAAAAGAAAAACAACTACATCTATTGAAAACTAAACCAATTAGTGACTTAAGCCTAAACCTGCTTCTGCTTATTTGAGTTACATATCATGTCATATTTGAGTGTTACATGGATATTTAAGTAAAAGAATATAAAAGTATGATGCTAACAAAAAAAATACATGACCTTATTGAACAAAGGCCAAGTATGCCACTACAAACAAGACTAACACACCACATATTCTCGTAACTAACTGAAAATAAAATGATTGCATTATGAAGTATATGTAGTTACTTAAACGCAGACGATAAAAATGAAAATTGCACCTGGTGTATGTATGGTAATAGGCAAAATCTATAAATTTAACAAAGAATGAACGACTAAACAAGATGAGGCATGCCATATAGGACCCGAACATTGGCACATAGCAAAATTAACCTGGGCTCCTGAGCAACGATCCAACCAGGCAACCACTATGCTGCTCCGAGTGACACCCATCCCATTCATGCAGTTGCCTCAGGCCCGTCGATGAGGGCAGCCAAGGTGGCCGACCGCATAGGGCCCCCAAAATCATGGGGCCACCGATCGGGGGAGAAACTGCCGCGCAGGTGCGTGTGTGCGAGCCGCCTGAGTTTGATGCGATCGCCCCCTCAATCTCTGCACAAGACTGCCGCAAGCCCTAGGGCCGCAGCTTTCCCCTAGTCCCCAACCCCCACCCCAGTCGTCCCGCTTGCTAGCGCCGCCTCTAATCCCGCTGACGGTCTAATGCAATCTGCAGCCGGCCGCTGCTATCCTCTAATCCAGCTCGGCCTGCTAGCTGCTCCATTGCTGGTGCCATCATGTCGTTCCCGCAAGTGCTCCCCAGCGTATGGCCGACCCGCCCAGCCCCTGTACTGCTGCTGATGGGCGCCTTACCCTGCCTCCCCCTCACCCATGATTGGATGCACCTCGGAAGCCAAGAGCAAACGTCTGCGTAATTTCTTGGACCAAGACAGACATATAATTAACAATACCAGATGCATTTGAACTGACATGTTGTATGTGTTGATTTCCAAATAGATGTTGTATGTGTTGATTTATAAATTGATGCACTTAAACGTTGAACTGAAATTGAAGTGAAAACAAATCATTTACCATTAAACTCAATTTTCCTCCATTTTTATTTCAATTTGATTTCATGTTGTAGAAAAACAAGATGATGATATTTTCCATCGATGTCCGCAACAGGAGTGTCTACACATATAGGATGCACGGACGAAGCAACCTGTTGATCAGGTACCCTTTTGTATCCCCATATTATTTTTTGTCATATTTTATCTATTTTGTCTGATCGTTCAACATAGATTTTCAGTTCTACTCATATTGTGTATTCCAGCAAATATTTGGCTGCTTTAGCATGATGTATTTCTTGGGTAGGTATGAGACTTTTTCAAGATAGTCCATTAGTTATACTATTTTAAAAAGAATTGGAGCTGCAATTTGAAGTTCGCCCCGGGCCCCAAATTCCTGGAGACGCCCCTCCAGTAATAATATCAATCAAACAGAAATAGTCTTCCCTGTACAATTGCCACCTAGTTTCTCTTGTTTGTTCACTTTGACATCTAATCATGTTCTGCACCGATTTTGACCATGCCATATAGTCATCTTAGCCACTCATACAAATTAAGTGTCTTTTTGAAGTTTATGACTTCCTTAAATTTTCATTTTTTACAGGCTCAATCTTGCAACCAAAATGGCACAATATTGAAACAAAAATTTCAACAAGTCACGGAGCATTGAGTTCTCAGGGAACTAATGACACCACCGAGTTGGGTATAACAATTTCATATCTCACCATGGTCAGAACATCCAAGAAAAGTTTGGTAGAACCGAGGGAACGGGGCTCCACACGTGGTGGCCGTCCGATCTTGCATAAGAATCTAAGCGGTGCATGGTTAATTAAGTTCACGAATAATTTTTACAAGGTTGTTTTATTTCCATCTAGTATATTGATTTTCCACGAAAGGATATTACTCTTTCAGAAAAAATATACACATTAAAGAAGTTGCACGTGCATTTGTGTGGACAGCATGCTAGTTCTGTATAACAATCCGAACACCAAAAGTTCTGCTCTATGATATCTAGAACAAAAGGTGACGCCCAATGCCAGTTTTTCTTCAAGTCAACAAAGAATATACTGAACTAGTTTTTTTTTATGGAATGCCAGTTGAAGATCCGATAGTAACCGACAGCTGTAAGAAGTACATGAACAGATCGCTATATGGGCTTGTTGATTGAAAAATATCATACGAAGACAAGATGCCTCACCCTTTGCTTCTCCAGTTCAAGCTTCCTTCTATCGCAATCAGTCTGTGCAGCCAACTCATCAAGTTCTTTGGACCTTGCATCAAGCTCATGCGTCATAGACTGAAGATCAAAGCGCAGCTTCTTGTTCTCGTCAACAATCTTTTGTGTATGTTCGACAGAGCACTGTCGCATCTTTTGGAGTTCTAAGACAGATGAAATTCAAAATATACATCAGCCTTTCTGTAATGCTTAAACACCGCATGATCAACAAGAGGGTAGAAATCAGCTGGTGCATATAGTTACTTGACATTGATAATATATCACATATAAATTACAAGAAGGTTAGCAAGCACCTTGGCTGTATGACTGGAGCTGATGTTCCCTCTGTTCCATCATCCTTTGCAATGACACAGTTCTCTCCTGATACTCACATTCAAGTGCTTCTAGATGCATATTCTTTTCAATAACGTTAGAAGATAAACTGGCCACAAGTTTCTCATTTTTATTTTTTTCTTCATTCTCAACGCCGTCAACCGTCTTCAGATCGCCATTTTTCTTTAGAAAGTCCCCTATTGCCCCTGGAGCATTGTAATCATCTGCCCTAGCGATCCATCCAAAAGGCTCTGACCCTCTGCGCTCTTTTTCCTGCCAGCCCATTTTCCCATACCCATTCTTCTCAAACTGATTCTCAAATATTCTTGCATTCCTAAACCCACCAAAGTCCTTGCCAAACTCAACAATAGCATTACCTGTAGGAAAACCTTTACTGTACACATGATGTGCTTTAACTGGATGAAAACAGGAGAAATGCTCCTTCAGCCGGTTTGCACTTTTTCCAACATATTCAGAAGGCATATTGACTATGATACCCATCCAGGGCCAGACAAACAGCTCATCCCTTTTATGTTGAGGAGGCGGCTGTGGATCCATAATAATTGGCCTCAGCAGTGGACTATGTGATTTAGCTGGTTCATCCTTCAAATGCTTGGCAAGGGCTCGATGGTCCACCTTCTGTTTTGCTTCCTGGTCATGGGCAGCCCCCACACTCAAGGCATGCTGCAGTAATTCATGTATGTTATAGTCACCATTTCCAACCGAACAAAAGGGGCACTTGTATGAACTCCCATCATGCATCACTTTTATATCTCCTGATAGCAGAAGTGCATAAGTGTCAGAACCATAAGCTTCAAGCTCTGAGTCTCCATCCGATGTATAGTCCATTGCGAAGGGACGTGAAAAGCCCAACAACCTTGAGAGAAATAAAGAAAGGGAAGGTGTGTTCATCAAGTTATATTAAGAACTGCTTCTAATAAATATTACTGAAAGATAAAGATGTAGTTGCATATACATGAGCAATATACTAGTATGACGCCTAACACAGGAAACAAGATACAAAAAGAGAAGCTGGGTACATGTTCAGTCACACATTCCATACAAGCCTCTTGCCGTACTAAATCTAAGCATAGCACGAACTTGATGAACTCAATAATCTGTATTCCGTACTATAGCGAGCATCAATGTGGTTGTAATCACTTACGTATACAGCTAATCAGTAATCACCCCATCATTACATTGGCTTCTGTTCCAACAAGGTTTAACAAGTTTGATACTGCGTAAGTCATGTGATTTAATAAGATGTGTGTGGATAATACTATACAATCTTACAATATGCAGCATATACCATGAGCAACAGTCAATACTAGAATAACACCTAGTGCCTGTATTCCACAAGCCTCTTTCAGAAATCAAAGGAAGCTTAATCTGTATTGTGAACTCCATTGTCCGGCCCGCGACTAGGTCGCAATAGCTTACGAAAACAGCCAATCATCCATGCCGTAAGTCCTAACATAGGTTTCTGTTCCAACAAGGTTTAACTAGTGTGGTAATGCAATTGATTAAGCTACAGGACAAGTTCAGCATGCACGAGGGTTTGTGTAACAGGGCTCCTCCCAAACTGAAGAACAGAGGAGCCGGCCGGGAAGAAGAAAATAAACACATTCCCGCGAAATTTGGGGCCACCTGCTCTGCATTTGTTCGTTTCTTGCAAGCCCTCCCCAGTCCCGTCAATCATGTCACATAAAAAAGTTGAAAAAAATGAAAAAAAAAAAAGTTGAAGAATCGAGCTCCCCCGAAAGGGATCGAGGAAAGTACAAGAGCCAGGAATCAAAGTACACAAGGAGATACCGAAAGGGAACGGATGAAATCCACCGTAGCCGGGTCCAAAATCGCACGCAGACCCAAAAAAAAGGAAGCGATTTCGCGGCGGCCGGTTCGATCGGAGCAGAGCAGAAAACCCCAACGAAGAAAGAGGACGGATAAACTAGGCATCACGCCCCGAACGAGGGAAATGTTCTTGAAGAGGAAAGAAAGGAAGAACCTCCCCGGCTCAAGAGTAAAAGGTAGGGTTTGAGGGTTTTGCGCCAATGCTAGAGGGGGGTGGTAATGCGGTGTCGAGGGAGGAAGGAGAGGGGTTCCGTCCGTCCGTCCGTCCGTTCTCACCTTGGACGAAGCAGAGCGGCGCGGCGGGGGTTTACGCGTGGGTGGCCTCGTCGCGCCGGCCGATGAGCTTTCTTGGCCGGAAGGGGAAAAGACTGGAAGCGAGCAGGGGAATTGCTGCGAACTAGCGAAGGTGGTGGGAGGGGGGAGTCGTTCGGTGTGGTAAATTGGAGGACGGAAAGCGGAGGGGAGCGGCACGTGGGCTCTGCTCTTGAAATTCGATCTCTTTTTTGCCACCGGAATTAATACTCTCCATTTTCTACCCAGAGAAGATTTTTACTGGCTTTCTTTCCGCCGGCTTCGCAAATGTTGAAAAAATAAAATATGTGATCAATTATATGAAAGGAATGTTTTTCAAGAGATGTCTGTTGAAAAGAGATGTCTCTCCAACACATCGATTTATCATGTATATAAGTCGGCCGGGGAGGACGGGGCGTCGACCCGTTGGCTGGACAGCTGAGGTTGCTGCCAGCTCACCCGAGTTCGAGTCCCGGCACGGACGCGCGGTGCTCACGGAGTTTCTCCTATAAATAAAAGCCAACCAGAGTTAGCCTTTGGGTTGGTCTTATTTTTTTTATAAGTCGGCCGGGTCAACTACACAAGGGAAAAGGTGGCATAACCCTTCGCTCGCTCCCGTGCCGCTCCTGGCGGCACCGGGGCGTCTAACCTAGCCGCGAAAGGAGGGCCAAATCCATTCTTACCCTGCCGCCGTCGTTGGCCGCGGTGGCGGCGGGCTCCTGCCTCAAAGGGGGAGGGGCGCCCGTGCGTCGTTCTGGCGGCGGTGTTGGGAACTCAGGGCGGCGGCCTCGGGGACGGTCGCGAGTTCAGCGCGGCTGTGGGTGGCGGCGTTCCACTTTGGCTGCGTTGGCAGCGACAAGGACGTCGGCCGATGGGTGTCCCTGCTGGTTGTGGTGGTGACTTGAGATGCGTCTTGGCGTGCTCTTCGCCTCATATGAGATCCGACAAAGATGGCCAGATGAAGGGCTTGGTGGCAGCGTGTTATACATCCGCGTGGGATGGCCAGAGCGCCCTGGACTCGGCAGCCTGCTGCTGGTCTGATGGCCTCCCTCTACCGGGCTCGCTCCATTGTGGTGAGCACATGCATTGGCGTCGGAGCATGTGTTGTTGGACGACGTCGGCTGTGATGAGGTGCGGTCTTGAGGCTTTAGCGGTGGCTGGGTTCCGTGGGTGCGTCTCGGCGATGTTGATCTGTCTTTTGCGCTCTACCTCCGACAATGTCGGCCCAAGGCCGATGAGCATGAGTAGAGCTCTTTCCGGCGAGGTGGTAGTTGGCAGTGTTGCGCTTCGCCATCGATGTTGGTTCTCGATGACCACTCTGGCTTGCGGCGGCGGTCTTGCGGATCTGGTGGTTGACTTCACGCTGAGATGCAAGCTATGGACAATGACTTGATGCGAAGGGATGGCTGTGCAGCTGCAGCGGGCACACATCGTATGTAGCTGCTAGTTTCACGGAAAAGTGGTGCCGACAACACATTTGTGGCTTCGATGGTGCTATTACTGAAGCACCCAGACTCGAGCTCCGGGGTGAAAGCCTAGGTCTTGACCCAAGTTGGTTATACCTGGCAATGGCGAGTTTCTACATTGTTACCTTGTTGAAGGCATTGCTCGGATATGCCCAGACTGGTTCTTAAGGGTGAAAACCTAGATTCTGGTCGTGGGTGGTTGGATTCGGTAACGATGGCGCTTGAGCGTCACTCCCTTCCTGAAAGCGTTGTTGTTAAAGAACATCGTCATCTTTGTGATGTCATAAGATGGTTGGTGCGGATATGATCATTACCGTAGTGTGCTGATCACGGATCAGATCGCTTTGGTTTTCTTTTTCCTCGCCTAAGCATATCTTTGGTCTTATATATTTTTTGAAAGATCCGGGGTTTCCGGCTTCATTGATTTAGGAGAAAGCAACGGGAGAACAAGGGGTGATCAAGCGATCAAGGGTACAAAAGGAGAAACGAAAAGAAGATACAGGTGGCCGGCATTATCCTAGGGCTACTCTCTCGCTACATACTCCCCAAAAGGGGGCTCTAGGCATCTTGCTCCCGCCAGTCTCCACAGCTCAAGCGTGTTCCTGATGGCGTGCAGCACGTCGTCGACGTGGGGCAGCTTGCTATTGAATACGCATGCGTTTCTCTCCTTCCATATCTCCCAGACTATCAACATCATCAGCGATTTCAATCCTTTCCTGGAGCTTGATGGTGTTAGTTGGACTATTCTTTTCCAGTGGCTGAGGGAGGAGTGGCTCCTTGATCTACTAAGCTGCAATGCTGCACAACCATTCCAGGTGGATGCCGTCTCCCAGATCGAGCGTGATAGTGGGCAATCCCAAAAGAGGTGAGTAGAGCTCTCGAGATTTCTGAGACATAGGGTACAGAAATATCCATTTGGCCACCCGCGCCGCTACAGGCGATCGTTGCACCAAAGTCTGTCTTGGTGAAGTAGCCAGGCAAAAAATTTGACGGTTCCGGGGGCCCGGGCCTTCTAGATTGCCGCCTTGATTCCTGGAGCATCAGCATCGTCAGTTTGCAGCTTGTAGGCAGCACTGCCAGTGTAAGAGTTGCCACCGCCGGCCACCCAGGCGATCGAGTCTTCATCTGTGGTTAGTGTGACGTTGGCCGTGTGCAGCTTGCGCCACAGTTGCAGGTACTGCATAACCATTTCGCCCGTGTTCCCGTGCTACAAGTCCTGGATCCATTTGTCATTGGCTAGAGCTTCGTGTACTGTCCTGCTCTTTCCACGCGAGTGCTGAAAAAGAGTTGGAAACTCTTGGCAAAGAGCCATTGATCCTAGCCAAGAGCTTGTCCGGCTGGCGGTCATACATTTCCCAGCTGAATCGAGGTGGCGATGCAAAGAGCGGTCGGTCGGCATGATCGCGAGGGACAGAAAGTTCATCCAGGGGCTTATTCTTTGCCGGGTGAGCCACAGCCATCTCATCCGTAGGGCAGAACCAAAGCGATGAAGATCCAAAATGCCAAGTCCTCCCTTGTCCACCGGCGCAAACCTTTTCCCAAGCCACTTTGCATTTGGCGCCAGTGATTTTCTCATCCTGCACCCAAAGAAACTGCATGCGGGCCTTGTCCACTTCCTTTAGAATTTTCTTTGGGACCTTGAGGACGGTCATGGCAAACACTGGAAGTGCAGTTAACACCGCACGCACAAGGGCGCGCCGGCCCGCCATGCCCATGAGCCGGCCCTTCCACCCTTGATCTATACGAATTCGATCAATTATGAATTGGAAGTGCACCAGGCGCAATTTCCGCATGGAGATTGGCAGGCCGAGGTAGGTGGTTGGGAAGGAGGATTGCTGCCTTTCGAAGCTTGCTAGCACCTCAGACAACTGAATGTCACTGCAGTTGATCGGTATCACCGATGACTTTGCCTGGTTCAGCTTGAGCCTTGTGCAGTCGCCAAATTTGTCCAGCAGAAATAACAGCATTTCCACCTCTTCCTTCTCGGGGTTTGCAAAAATCACCGCATCATCCGCGTATAAGCTGGCTCTCATGCTGATCCCTCGACCTGGCAGCGGCGCCATTGCTCCCTCCGCTGCAGCAGCTTCAAACAGGTGGTGGAGTGGGTCGATCTCCATGATGAAGAGCAGCGGCGAGAGGGGATCGCCTTGCCTGAACCCGCACCCGTGGGCAATCAGAGGCCCTGGGACTCCGTTGAGCATGCATGATGACGATGCCGAAGAGAGCAGTTGTAGGACCTTGAAGTATGTCTAGAGGGGGGTGATTAGACTACTTGACCAATTAAAAGCTATGCATTTTCCCAAATTTTAGACTTTGGCAGATTTTAGCTAACTTTGAACAATTCAAGCAATCATCACGCAATTCAAGCAAGCATGCAAAGAGTATATAGGCAGCGGAAAATAAAGCATGCAACTTGTAAGAATGTAAAGGGAAGGGTTTGGAGGATTCAAACGCAATTGGAGACACAGATGTTTTTGTCGTGGTTCCGATAGGTGGTGCTATCGTACATCCATGTTGATGGAGACTTCAACCCACGTAGGGTAGCAGTTGCCACGAGTCCACGGAGGGCTCCACCCACGAAGGGTCCACGAAGAAGCAACCTTGTCTATCCCACCATGGCCGTCGCCCACGAAGGACTTGCCTCACTAGCGGTAGATCTTCAAGTAGGCGATCTCCTTGCCCTTACAAACTCCTTGGTTCAAGTCCACAATCTTGTCGGAGGCTCCCAAGTGACACCTAGCAAATCTAGGAGACAGCACTCTCCAAGAAGTAACAAATGGTGTGTTGATGATGAACTCCTTGCTCTTGTGCTTCAAATGATAGTCTCCCCAACACTCAACTCTCTCTCACAGGATTTGGATTTGGTGGAAAGAAGATTTGAGTGGAAAGCAACTTGGGAAGGCTAGAGATCAAGATTCATATGGTTGGAATGGAAATCTTGGCCTCAACACATGAGTAGGTGATTCTCTCTCAGAACTGGTAAGTTGGAAGTGTAGGTTTGTTCTGATGGCTCTCTCCACGAATGAAGAGGAGGTGGAAGGGGTATATATAGCCTCCACACAAAAACTAACCGTTACACACAATTTACCAAACTCGGTGGGACCGAATCATAAAACTTGGTCATACCGATTTAGTAAACCTAGTGACCGTTAGGGTTTTTGGTGGGACTGACATGCAACTCGGTAGGACCGATATGGTTAGGGTTAGGGCATAACATAATCTTGGTGAGACCGATTACACAAACTCGGTGAGACCGGTTTTGGTAATTAGCTAACCAGAGAGTTGGTCAGGTAAACTCGGTGGGACCGATTCGCTCTTTTCGGTGAGACCGAAATGTTATGAAAGGGAAACAAAGAGTTTACATTGCAATCTCGGTGGGACCGATCGCTCACTTCGGTTAGACCGAAGCGTTACGAAGGGAAACAGAGAGATTACAATCCCATCTCGGTGAGACCGAGATCCCTATCGGTGAGACCGAGTTGCCTAGGGTTTGTGCGATGGCTATGACATTTGAACTTCGGTGGCGCCGGATAGAAAGAATTGGTAGGGCCGAGTTTGACTTTAGGTTTAGGTCATATGTGGATGTGAGAAAGTAGTGGAGGGTTTTGGAGCATATCACTAAGCACTGTAGAGCAAAAAACTCATTAAGCAACACCTCATCCCTCCTTGATAGTATTGGCTTTTCCTATAGACTCAATGTGATCTTGGATCACTAAAATGTAAAATGAAGAGTCTTGAGCTTTTTGAGCTTGAGTCGATCCTTTGTCCTTAATATTTTGAGGGATCCACTTTCATCATCCATGCCATGCCATTCATTGAGCTTTCCTGAAATATTTGTCTTGGAATAGATTAGCTCAGTGAGCTATATGTTGTTATGAATTACCAAAACCACCTAGGTATAGTTGCACTTTCAATCTCCCCCTTTTTGGTAATTGATGACAACATATAGATCAAAGCTTCGACAAATGATAATAAAATTGAAAAACATCGTCGCTTTGAGAAGTATGTGATAAGCAAGAGCTCCCCCTAAATTTGTGCATATTTTAAGATTTCCTTTGGACTACAAATGCACAAGGAATTAGGCTCATGGGTTACTCTTCCATGTCACATACATCTTGGTGGAGCGGTCAAAATAATAAAGATTGAATACATGCACTCATCACCAAGCACAGTGAATGATCATATAAGGATAAGTAAGATAATATCATAACAAGCATAAGTGTAGCTTATGATCAAACACATGATCATCAATGTCTCACAGGTAAAAAGCATAGTATCTCAAGCAATCAAAGCAAACAAAGTTCAACCAAGAAGACAAGAGAGAACAAAAGCAAATCTCTCTCTCTCTCTCGAAGCCTATGATCTATACATTTTCTCCCCCTTTGGCAACAAGTTACCAAAAAGTTCCTAGAAAATGCATAGGACTGTATCGTCTCTCAGGCTTGGTCTTCTGATGGTGGTGTAGATAGGACTCCAAGGACGAAGGCATCAGTAGATGTGGAAGGAGCTGAAGGAGTTGGTGCTGCAGCTGGTTGCGTTGGAGCTGTAGCTGGAGCTGATGAAGTGACTCTGGTGACTGGCTCTGCAGCTGATCTCTGAGCTCGTGGCACTCTGGCAAATGCATCAGTCGTAGTTCTACCCTTCCTCTCCTGCATGTCATCCTGTAGCTGCTCCACAGCTGACTGAATCTCAGTTACCTTGACATCAAGATCATAGAATTTTTGTTCCATGATTCTTTCCAGGCTCTCCTGGTTTTGAGTTAGGGTGGCCAACCCCTTCTTAATCCGCAGAGTTGATGCTATCAAGTAACCAAGCTGCTCCTGCTTGTTCTTCAGAAAGTAATTAGATGCCTCTTCTTGAGTTGGCATCTTGGCAGCCTTCTCTTTCCTTGTCTTCTCCTTCTTCTCTTGCGCTTGCACTAATGATGGTTCATTCTCAGTCATGACAACTTGATTGTCCTCAAAGTCGGGATAGAGAACCATGTGTTCCTTATCCAACAGATACTTCCCTGTGCCCATCTTTGAGATTATCAACTCCTGAATCTGTGGGGCATATCCACAGCTCCTCTTTTGGTCTGCTGCTGTCCTCTTGATAGTTTCAACTATGAGGCTCATGACTTTGAATTTCTGAGGCACATAAAAAATGTGAAGCAAATTGATTGCATTCCCTCTAATCATGTTGTGGTCACCTGATTTGGGCAGCAGAGTGTGCCTTAGGATCCAGTTGATCATAGGCAGCCCTGACAGAAGGTAATGAACTGATCCAAACTTGAAAGTCTCAAGTGCATCATCTGGGATCTCCTTGTACATCTGTGACATTGAGTTGTGACCCATTTTCTTCTTGGCATAAATGTCCAAGTCATCTTCACTTTCCTTGGGGGCATTGATCAGACTTGCCCATTCCTCTATGGTTGACTGATATCTTGTTCCTTCGGACATCCAAGCTATCACGCCATCTGGATAAAAATGTCTTTGTGGAGTAGAATTGCATAATGAGCTCGTCATTCCGGTTTGTGAGCTTCGCCCAACAAAATCTGCAACTCCACACGACCTTGAAGCTATCATATACTCCAGGATAGTGTTCTGCGTTCTCACGAATGTAGGTCGATCGACCCACCTCATATCACAAACTATGGGCTTCTTATCTAATAAGATGGTCTCATAGAAGTCCTGCTTCTCCTTGGTGTGGAACCTGTAATCTACAGCAGTGCTTCTTCTGGTGGCATATGGATCTGACTCTCTCCATAGCCTCAACCCTTGATCTTCCTGATCTTCATGTTCTCAGCCACAGGATGAGCATCATTGTCGTCTGGAATCTTGGGCTTGAGCTTCCTTAGGACCTGCCCTTCTTCATCTTCCTCGGCATCAACTTCAGGCATTGGAGCCTTGTTCTTCTCAACTGCTGGTATACTCCTGGTATTCCTCTTTGGTGCACTCTTGGGCTTAGGGGCAGCTTTGGGCTTTGAAGTTGCAGCCCCTGATTTTATGGCATCACCCATCAGCTTTTGTGCCTTGGGTGCTGGCTCGGCAACCTCTTCTTCTTCCTCTTCTTCCATCATAGAAGGCTTCCCAAAGGCTTCCCAAAGGCTTCCCAATCACTCTGGCCATGGTCTTCTTGACCCTTTCTTTCATTTTCTTTCCTTCAGCAGCAGCAGGTTCTTTGGGTTGGGATTCCAAAGAAGCTTGAGTGGAGACTCTGGCTTTGGACATTGGTTGTCTTCCTGATGGCCTTTTGATCTTCATTCCAGGCTTAACTGTTGTTGAGCTGTACTCCTTCTTGAGCACTTTCTTCTTTGAACTGGCCTCATCCTCAACTACCACATAATCTTCATCCTCAGACTCTGAGGTCTTCTTCTTCCTTGTCCTTGTGGCAGCCTTGGGCAAATTACTGGGTGTGCTTCTGCTCCCCTCATCTGAGCTGTTTGAGGGACTAGTGCCATCACTCATGTGAATCTGCTCTTCTGACCTATTCTGGCTGTCACTTTGGTCTGACATGCTGCACACACTGACTGCTGACCCTGTGAATGGTTATAGATGAGGTAGAGTGGATGAGCATCACAAAATGCAGAGATTTTTTGCAAACGAATGATTCAAAAACTTAGTTTTAGTTTCCACAGAAAGCATTTCCGATCTACCGATTTTCAAACTCGGTGATACCGAAGCAGTTTTGGAACCTAAACTAGTGAACTCGGTCAGACCGAGTCACGATTGATGGCACCGAGACTGCTAGGGTTTCACAAAGTTCTAAAATCGGTCGCACCGATTTGTAATTCTCGGTTAGACCGGGACTTACTAGTGCAATGGCGTTAGCCAAATCGGTGGGACCGAGTTTTTCAACTCGGTGGGTCCGAGATGGTTTCGGCGGAAACCTAACCGTAAATTTTCGAATCACAACTATCCTAAGGATTGTTTTGACTGGATAGAAGTGTTTCAATCGTGGCAAGATGCATTATGAACACAATGTGCTGAGAATTAGACGAGGATAGCACTGTGATCGAGTTCATACCCTAGTTCGGCGGTGAACTCGCTCTGGCTGACAGCGGAGGAGAATTCTGTTGACGGGCGGAGACCAGCGGAGGCGGTCAAGTATTTAAGTCGACGATCCAGAGACCTAGTAGGCAGAGCGAGCTATGCATGGGCGAGGAGTTTCGGAGAAAGTTTTCCAAAATTTGCCCGTGTGAATATATAGCCCGACCTTTGTCGGTGTGACCGATTTGAACAACTCGGTGGCACCGAGATGCATAACTGTTAACAGTTATAGCAACTCGGTGTGACCGAAAAGTTAAAATCGGTTGCACCGAGATTGAAAACCTAGATCGACTTAATGATCTCGGTATGACCGAAATGGAGGAATCGGTCAGACCGAAAATCACAAAGAAGTTTTGGAAGTTTAATTCTATGAATGAATCGGGGACTCAGGTGCTCCTCACCTGAGTGGTTCGAATCTGACTTGATCAAATTTTGTGATGTAGCATGAATAGAGTTTGATACGAGAAAAGCATAGATAGCTAGAGAAGGTTCTTAGGCATTCTTGTCCATCCACTTGGCCAAAGAAAGAGAAGCCAAACAATCAAAACAACAAGTGGATGTCCTCGAATGAGTAAAATATGCAACCAACATGCTCACACAATAAAATGACAAATGAAATATGTGACAAAGCATGCACAACCAATTCTAGAATCTATCAAACAATTGGCGATGACTAGGTCATCTATATATGAGTAAATTGACTTAGGAGTCAAATCAGAACATTTGATCATAGGTCATACTCATCGTTTAAGCTCAAGTGGGGTTACCACTTTTACATAAAGCATTTATGTGTTCACATCATTAGAGTTGCTTTGACTCAATTCTTAGAGTTAAGCTCCCCTAGATGTGAGATCCCCCTTAGAGGGATAAACTAACCTTGGGTTTTGTCGATGATGACGTCATGTAGGTGGTGAAGATGTGGATGCTCAATGTTGATGTAGATCTGTTGGAGCAATCCTTTGGAGTGAGTTACACTTTCAATACCTACGGGTTAGTCCCACAAGGAACAAACAAGAATATCCATAGACATAGAGTGATGCACACACAAAATGATGTCCATGAAAACTTTAGGTTACCTTGTCCCTTGCCTTACCAACATGAGGGTTTTGTGACTCCTTGAACTAGTGCAAGATATGGAAGTTGATTGCACTTGTCTTTGCCATAATGATATGAGTGAAAAATGTTGGCGGAGTCACCCTCAAGAACTCTCTAGTTCTTCTTCTTCGGGATCCACATCATCTTGATGGGAATCCTTGGTGTAGTAGTTGTGCTTGATGAAGTAGAACTTGACATAGTCTTAGGAACCCACTTGACCAAGGCCTTACGTGCTTCTTCAAATGCATCAATCTCCTCTTGAAGCTTGTCCTTGCCTTTGTTCTTGTGGTCTTGTGGTGGAAGATCATCTTGTGCTTGTGTTCCCTTGAAGGAAGTAGGATCATACTTCTCTTGTTGAGGAACAAACTTCGTCTTGGGGTATTGATCTTCTTCACTCAACTCCATTGGCATTGAACTTTCGCTCAAAACCAACACCTTGATTCTTCCGGTGCCTTCCTTGCTTGCGTACAATTTCCTCAAATTGCTTACTCCCGGCAAGGCTCTTGTATACACCTTTCTCTATAATTCCCTTCAATAAGCTATTTTCTTTCTCAAGTGTAACTTGGCTAAGAGAATCATTAGTGAAATCAAGAGAGCTACTAGAAGCAACAATATTGGATTTAGCATTGTTATTGTTACTACTAGATGAAGAATCTTTCTTGTTCTTGTTGCTAGACTTGACTTGAGGCATGTAAGTAGATAAGAGTAAACGCTTGGCAATATAAGAAGAACTTTTCTTACGGACATCATCATTGATCGCTTTTAGGAACTCATGCTCTTGCTCAAGATTGAGCTTTTCAAAGCGTAACTTCTCATGAGCCCTTAAAAGTTCTCGATGATCTTGAAGATAGTTTCATGAGCTAACTTAAGAGTGTTTAGTTCTTTAGTTAGACTCTCAATCTTCTCCTTATCATTGTCATTCGTTTCATCTTGATTAGCATGATTAATTGACGTTTCATCATAGTATTCATCACTAGAGTTGTCAATAAGTAAATCATCATCACCTAGCAAGTCATCTTCATCACTATTAAAATCAACATACTCGGGTGTGTTACCTTAGGACCTTTGGCCATGAAGCATCTTCCAATTCCTTCATTTGGTGATTCAAATATGTCGTAGGAGTTGGTTGACACAAGTGCTAAACCGGCAACACCTTCATCTTGAGTGTATTCGGAGTCGGAGTGATAGCTTCACTCGGAGTGATTGTCGGAGTCGGAGCCGGGTACCCATTCACCAACATGAGCTTGATGTCTTCGTTTTGTGTAGCTCTTTGATGACTTATCCTTCCTTTCCGAATCCTTGCTTCTCCGTGAGGGTCTTCGTTCATAACGATCATCTCTACTCCTTCTCTCTCTTGGTGGTGATTCTTCTCTTCTACTTCTTCTCTTGGGAGAATCTTCTCTTCTTTTGTAGGGTGCCGTACACTCATTGGAATAGTGTCCCGGTCTCCCACAATTGTAGCAATTGCACTCTTGACTAGAAGATCTTTTGTCATTGTAGGACCTTGACTTGGAGCTTCTTTCTTTGCTTCTACTCTTGTAGAATTTGTTGAAGTTTTTCACCATTAAGCTCAATTCTTCATTGAAGGTTTGTTTCTCACTTGATGATGTGGGGGCTTCACATGAGGCTTTGTGAGCACCACTTGACTTGTTGTGAAGTTCCTCCTTATCCTTGAGTGACATATCATGAGCAACAATTCTTCCAATGACTTCCGTTGGCTTGAGATCTTTGTAATTTGGCATCATTTGGATCAATGTGCACACGGTATCATATTTTCCATCCAATGCTCTTAGGATCTTCTTGATGATGAATCTGTCGGTCATTTCTTCACTTCCTAAGCCGGCAATCTCATTTGTGATAAGAGCAAGCCTAGAGTACATTTCAAATGACACCTTCACCATCCTTCATTTTGAACTTGTCAAGCTGACTTTGGAGCACATCCAACTTGGATTCCTTGACGGAGTCTGTACCTTCATGCATATCAATCAAAGTATCCCAAATTTCCTTTGCATTCTCAAGACGGCTGATTTTGTTGAATTCTTGGGGCACAAGCCATTGAAGAGGATATCACAAGCTTGAGCGTTGTATTGCAACATCTTCAACTCTTCCGCACTAGCTTCACGGTTCGGTTCTCTCCATCAAAGAATTCACCTTGCAAACCAATACACACAATAGCCCAAACGGCGGGGTTATGTCCGAGAATATGCATTTTCATCTTATGCTTCCAACTAGCAAAATTAGTGCCATCAAAGTAAGGACCTCTACGGTGATAATTTCCCTCGCTAGACGCCATACTCTCCTAGGTTGTGAAACCAAGGCTATGATCACCAAAAGCTATGGAAATCAAAGCAAATGGAGACCAAAGCTCTGATACCACTTGTAGGACCTTGAAGTATGTCTAGAGGGGGGTGATTAGACTACTTGACCAATTAAAAGCTACGCCTTTTCCCAAATTTTAGACTTTGGCAGATTTTAGCTAACTTTGAACAATTCAAGCAATCATCACGCAATTCAAGCAAGCATGCAAAGAGTATATAGGCAACGGAAAATAAAGCATGCAACTTGCAAGAATGTAAAGGGAAGGGTTTGGAGGATTCAAACGCAATTGGAGACACGGATGTTTTTGTCGTGGTTCCGATAGGTGGTGCTATAGTACATCCACGTTGATGGAGACTTCAACCCACGTAGGGTAGCAGTTCTTGTGAGTCCACGGAGGGCTCCACCCACGAAGGGTCCACGAAGAAGCAACCTTGTCTATCCCACCATGGTCGTCGCCCACGAAGGACTTGCCTCACTAGCGGTAGATCTTCACGAAGTAGGCGATCTCCTTGCCCTTACAAACTCCTTGGTTCAAGTCCACAATCTTGTCGGAGGCTCCTGACACCTAGGCAATCTAGGAGACACCACTCTCCAAGAAGTAACAAATGGTGTGTTGATGATGAACTCCTTGCTCTTGTGCTTCAAATGATAGTCTCCCCAACACTCAACTCTCTCTCACAGGATTTGGATTTGGTGGAAATAAGATTTGAGTGGGAAGCAACTTGGGAAGGCTAGAGATCAAGATTCATATGGTTGGAATGGAATATCTTGGCCTCAACACATGAGTAGGTGGTTCTCTCTCAGAACTGGTAAGTTGGAAGTGTAGGTTTGTTCTGATGGCTCTCTCCACGAATGAAGAGGAGGTGGAGGGGTATATATAGCCTCCACACAAAAACTAACTGTTACACACAATTTACCAAACTCGGTGGGACCGAATCATAAAACTCGGTCAGACCGATTTAGTAAACCTAGTGACCGTTAGAGTTTTCGGTGGGACTGACATGCAACTCGGTAGGACCGATATGGTTAGGGTTAGGGCATAACGCAATCTCGGTGAGACCGATTACACAAACTCGGTGAGACCGGTTTTGGTAATTAGCTAACCAGAGAGTTGGTCGGAGTAAACTCGATGGGACCGATTCGCTCTTTTCGGTGAGACCGAAATGTGATGAAAGGAAAGCAGAGAGTTTACATTGCAATCTCGGTGGGACCGATCGCTCACTTCGGTTAGACCGAAGCGTTACGAAAGGAAACAGAGATTACAATCCCATCTCGGTGAGACCGAGATCCCTATCGGTGAGACCGATTTGCCTAGGGTTTGTGCCAGTGGCTATGACATTTGAACTTCGGTGGCGGGATAGAAAGAATCGGTAGGGCTGAGTTTGACTTTAGGTTTAGGTCATATGTGGATGTGAGAAAGTAGTGGAGGGTTTTGGAGCATATCACTAAGCCTTTGAGAGCAAAAACTCATGAAGCAACACCTCATCCCTCCTTGATAGTATTGGCTTTTCCTATAGACTCAATGTGATCTTGGATCACTAAAATGTAAAATGAAGAGTCTTGAGCTTTTTGAGCTTGAGCCGATCCTTTGTCCTTAATATTTTGAGGGATCCACTTTCATCATCCATGCCATGCCATTCATTGAGCTTTCCTGAAATATTTGTCTTGGAATAGCATTAGCTCAATGAGCTATATGTTGTTATGAATTACCAAAACCACCTAGGTATAGTTGCACTTTCAGCAGCAACGCAATCCAGTCTCTCCATCTTGAGGGGAAGCCCATCCGCTCCATCAGCTCGAACAAGTACTCCCAGGAGACTGAATCAAAGGCTTTCGCTATATCTAGTTTGAAGAACAGGGCCTTCTTCTTCACGCGGTGCAGCATTTTAATTGAACTTTGCACGTATTGGAAGCTGTCGTGGATGCATTTTCCTTTTTGAAATGCCGTCTGTGCTGGAGAGATGATCGCACAAAGAGCCCCAGCCAGCCTGGTGGAGAGGACCTTCGAGATGAGTTTTGCAATTGAGTGAATAAGGCTGATCGGCCGAAAATGCCCCACTGTTGTAGCTCCATTTTTCTTGGGTAGGAGCACAATCAGGGCAGTGTTGAGGCTTGCAAAGTTTTGCCCTGAGAGCTGATAGAATTTTTGAAAAACTGCCATGATGTCCTCTTTGATTATATGCCAACATGATCTGAAAAACTGGCCATTGAATCCATCCGGGCCCGGGGCTTTGTCCGCCGGGGAGTCGACGATCGCAGCCCAAACTTCTGCATGCAAGAAGGGGGCATCCAATCCCTGCGGGTTGATCATCGGGACGTTTATTCTGTTCCAGCAGAGAGTTGTCTGACGAGGCTCCTGCTTGCCCAGACTGTTTTGAAAGTGATCGTGTATTATTTTCTCTTTTCCCCCGTGCTCGTAGACCTCTATGTTGCCATTCGTGATGGAGTGGATGTGGTTTTTCCTGCTTCTCGCTCTCATTCTTGCGTGGAAGAACTTTGTGCTCGCATCTCCGACCCTCAGCCATGTGATTCTTGAAGCTTGCCTCCTCCATGCTCTCTCGATGGCTGCCAATCCTAAGATCTTGAGCTTCAGCTGTTTTCTGAGATTGAGCTCCGCTGTCGATAGCCTTCTGCTCTCCTGGGCTAGATCGAGCAAACAAATGACTTCGTTTGCAATGTGAAACTGCATGCTTGCCCTTCCAAACGTGGCTTTGCTCCAGACCTTCAGATCCGTTGCCGTCCGCTCAAGCTTCTTCTTCACCCTGACGAAAGGGCAGTCGTGGTGTACTGGCCTTTGCCATGCCCTCATGACAGTTTCCGTGAAGCGGGGGAAGCGCGACCAGAAGCTCTCAGACCTGAAGCGCGCCTGTCTGCAGGGTTTGCTTGCGGCTGTCAGATAGAGCGGGCAATGATCTGAAAAGGAGGTAGAGGCAACCACAAGGATGTGATCAGGGTGCATCTCTTCCCAATGCTCGTTGCAGAAAACTTTGTCGATGCTGCAGAGGGTTGGGACTTCTCTTTCGTTGCTCCATGTGAAACGGCGGTTTTTGCATTTTATCTCTCTCAGTCCTGCTTGATCAATGACCCTTCGAAACTTTCCAATCATCCTTCTGTTAATATTGGCATTGTTCTTGTCTGCAGCCTGGTAGATCATGTTAAAGTCACCATTGATCATCCAGGGCTCAGCCGTAGGGGGAGCTGCCGCGGCAATTTCAGCCAAAAAGTTATCTTTCTGTGCGTCATCTGTTGGTCCATAGACCGTAGTGATACATAAGTGAAGTCCTGATTGGAGCTCAAGAACCCTAGCCGTGATGGAGAATCTACCTATGCTGTGCGAAGCAACATCGACTACAATCTTTTCCCCGAAAATCGCCGCACCCCCTCTAGTACCTACAGCCGGAAGAACGACACAGCCTTGCAGCATGGAGCCACCAATCTCCCTGGCCATCGTCGTCGACCACACCTCTATCTTGGTCTCCTGCAAACAAAGTATTGCTAATCTATGCGCGGTGGCCACGCCGTTGATCGCAGTACGCTTCGCTGGGAAGTTTAGCCCCCTGACGTTCCATGACATGAAGTTCATGGCGCTGTCATCCATCTAAAAACAGGTGTTGCTCCGCCAACTGAAGAAACTACTAACGAAGAGACGATACACTAGCACATACATCCTGGGGCGGCGACGGCCACCAGTAGGCCCAAAACCCCGTCGCCACGAAGCTAACCACTGCATCGAGGAACTAAACATGATCACTAAACCTAACTCAAGCCGGTGGAAGACCAGCCGCTGGCGGAACCTAGCTACATCTGAAACTACTGGCATAACTACACTTGCATGATCTCCTCTGCTTCAGCCAGCCCCGCCATGCCCGCCGCGATCTTGAGGGCGCCTTGGTCGAGGCCTGTGAGCTTTGCGATGGCAGCAATGTCGCCCTCAGACATCGGCTCCTGAAAGCGCTTCATGATCTGGGTGGCCGTTTTTGTCGTCATCTTGTCCTTTGGGCCGAGCTCACCGAGCTCCTGGACGAGGCGCAGCACCGCCCTCTGCGCCACAGGGGTGGTGATGCCTGCCGCCGCCTGGTGGGCGCTCCTACGAGAGGGGGCAGAGAAAGCCCTGGACTTTGGCGGAGCGGGGTGGCGCGGGCGTGGTGGCTGACTTGGGAGGATTGGTGCGGGCACCGTCGTGAACAGCTGAGCCGCCTGCTCATTTCCGCTGTCGATCGTCATCTCGCCCACCTGCTGAGTCACCGCGTCCAGCTGAAAGCCCACCGTGGCTGCTGCAGGGGAGTTGATGCACCGCTGTGAACAGCTGAGCCGCCTGCTCGTTTCCGCTGGCGATGCACGCTGTCGACGACATCCTCGCCGCTGCCCCTGGCATGACAGCCGTGCTTGAGCAGACGATCCCTCTAGGACCGGCTCGAGCCACCGCTGCCACCATCGCCTTCACGGTCGCGACCAGCGCCGCCCAGGATCGGGCCGCAGCCTGCCGGGCAGACACGCGGCGCGGAGCTGCGCGCCCTGCCCTGTCCGTCCTCCATGCGGGCGACCCAAGTGCTCAACTCGATGTGAGGGAGAGGGCGGTCGTCGCTGTCCTCCGAGGAGGGTAGGCCGCTCTGCCCCGAGTGGGAGGAGCGCGGCGAGATGGGCGACCAGTCCTCGAGCAGGTCGACATGGATCAGCATGTCGTAGCGGAGGGCACCAGGCGGCGGAGGGACGCGGCGGTCGTTGGGTGACGGTGTGCTGGACTAGGGGGTACTCACCACGTCATCTCCCGATCAGTTAGATTGGGCTGAGGACCCCCATGGACGCATACTCGTGGGCCAGTCCGGACAGTTGCCGCATACAAGGAAGATTCCACAAGACTTGGCGATCAAGACAAGGACTCCTCCCCCACCGGCGTATTCGGCTAGGACTCTTGTTATCCTATGCCTCTGGTGCATTATATAAACCAGGGCCAAGCTAGTCGATAGACGACAACAATCATACCATAGGCTAGCTTCTAGGGTTTAGCCTCTATGATATCGTGGTAGATCAACTCTTGTAATACTCATATCATCAAGATCAATCAAGCAGGAAGTAGGGTATTACCTCCATAGAGAGGGCCCGAACCTGGGTAAACATTGTGTCCCCTGTCTCCTGTTACCATCATCCTTAGACGCACAGTTTGGGACCCCCTACCCGAGATCCGCCGGTTTTGACACCGACATCGGGGGCAATGCCAACGATCTCATCAGAGGAGCCGGCGCCGCGCTTCATCACCCAGAGGGCGCGCCTGGTCGGGATGTGGGCTACATCCCAGACCCAGAGCCAACACGCGAAGGTCTTGGTATGGCCCCTCTCCAGAGTGCGCGAGTCCAGCCGATCGACGAGGCCGATGTCTCCGAGGGCCTCCTCAGTGCTCGGCAGAGACCATAACTGCATGGGCAGGTCTTCGATCACCACACGCACATGGTGGTTGAACTTGAGGATTGCGGCGTGGTCGTCTTCGTTCCACGCCCTGATGAAGTACTTGCAGCCGTCGACCATGATGACAGCACGCCGCACAGCATTGTCCCGGTGAGCAGGAAGGTCGAAGTGGACGAGGAAGGCTTCGGGCTGGTGCGCCGTGACGCGCAGCTAGTGCGGGCCGGTGGAGAGCTGCTCGAAGATCACGCTGCCGACCGCCGCTGGGGTGGTGGAGTGCGAGCGGTCGACAGCGGTGAGGGTGACGGCGTGCTGGCGCAGAATGTGCTCCTCGATCTCCAGTGCCGGGGTGGCCACGATCAACCTGTGGCTCTCGCGCGGCCGCCTGGACGGATCGCACAGGAGAAGGCGATTCATGGGGGCGTGGGGATGCTCGTCCGGGAAGACGAGGCGGTCCTGGACCGGGGCGCGTGCGGCAGCGGGCGGCTTCAGGCGGTCGCGTGCAGGTCCCCTGGCCCCCCTTTCCGAGGATTCTGCGGGCACTCCTTGCCGTAATGCCCGGCATGCTTGCAGATGATGCAGCGGAGGGGATCACAGCAGTCTACGCGGCGGTGGAGCTTACTGAGGCAGCGGAAGCATTTGCCCTTGAATCTGCTTAAGAAGGCGTCCCTGCCCCCGCCAGCATTGAATGAGCCGCGACGGTCCGAGCGCTGGCGCAGAGGACGCCCCCTTTGATCCGACGAGCCCGAGCAGGCTCTCTCCTTTTTCCGGGAGCGGACCTTCGTCCATCCGTCGCCCGTCGCTCCAGCCTGGCCCGAAGAGGAAACAGGGGCTGGGATGCGCGGCGGATAACCAGGGATTTAAGGCGCGGCGACCCCCCACAGGGAGAACGACAAGGATCCGGCGGTCCCAGCGACACTCCTGCCTTGGAGAGGCCGTCCCGTTGCAGGATTCGCGGCGTCGAGGCTGGATCTGACGCGGCAGCCATCGAGGCCGCAGACCACAGGGAGGGGGGAGGCGAGCAGCCAGCGGTCGGAGGCGCGCCTCCAGCGGGCAGCAGGGGGCACCAGCCGCGGAGGGCAGGGTGGCCGGTGGAGGAGCTGACGACCATAATGGCCGGATCTAGTGGCCGCCGCGGCCGGAGGGGCGCTCGGCGCAGGGGAGGGGAGGGGAGAACGAGAGAAACTGTAATATGCGGTACTCTTTGGTCTTATATGACTTTGTTATTTGCCAGCGTGTTTTTGTGTGCGTATGTAGGTATTGATTGTGTGCATTTTAATTATGCGGAAGCCGGATGTGTACTCTTTGTGGTGGTATTCTCTTGATGCTCTATTTTGAGGCAATAAAATCCACCCTTTATCAAAAAAAATGTATATAAGTCAGTCTCCCACGTTACAATGATACTAGTGAATCATTTGAACCCTTCATTTGTCTCATTTACTTTCACTTACAACATGTTATCAGCATATAGCCTCGATAAGGCCAATAGACTACGGAGAGATCAATCCGGCCAAGACGATGATGGTTACGCATCGCCATGGCCCTCTCGAACGAACACTGCAAGTCACGTAATACGATCCATGTTGCTGTTTTTAAAATATAAGGTATATAACTATTTGTTGGGTTTCATCTTAGAACGAACACTGCGTCATTGATGTTGTTGGGTTTCTTAAAAAAAGGCACTATGTTTTTAAAATATAAGGTATATAACTATTTTAAAAAGTCAAACTATTTAATTTAATCAAATTTGTAGAGAAATATATCAAAATCCATAATATCAAATCGGTATGATAGATTCATCATGAAATGAATGTTGGAAATATTAGCATTTTTCAGACGGATCTAATCCACGAGTATACAGTAAACATGTCAAATATGATATGCATCTCGTATCAATACATAAGCATGTGAGCATGTACAATACATAGAACCGAAACATCTATGAACAACATATATACGACCATCAAATGAACAAGCAAATAGGGGATGAATGAGTCATACCCTCCGGTTGGCCAGACCAACGCGGCGACGGCAGCGGCAGCCTCGGCATCGGCCGAGGCCTTCTTCTTGGCGGCTTCGTCATCAGCCATGGAATCGATGTAGGGAAAGTAGTGGAAGCAGAGACGAACGGAGACAGGGACGGATCGGGAGCGGTTGGGTCGAGACACTCCCCAAAAACCTTATTGCCGTTCTCCCAGGCAGGATCTTGAATGACAGGGTTCCGGAGCCACCTGCTCTCCCGACCAACCATGCACGCGGTAGTCGGGATTGAATCGCCGGAGGCAGCACACACAGAGGAACAATAGATGGCGGCTAGGGTTGTGCGAGAAGGAGTGAGTGAACTGAGTTAGGATTCACTCCACTGGTCAGAGCCTTCTTATATAGGCCGTCGGGTAGATGGGCTTGGGCTCAGGCCCACGACCGAGTCCGGAACAGCCCACGGCCCAACGTCTTGAACAGTGGCACTACTGTAGTGACTCGTTAATTGATCCGAGATTAGTTAACTATTCCTGACCGACAAAAATAAGCTTCGGCTCGGCTCATCCCCGCAACCCGTGGCGTGCGCGTCGTGATGAGGCGAGGCGGGCGGCGAAGGAGGAGGAGAGGGCGTGTGCATCTCCTCTTCTCAAGCTCCCAATGGCATGTAGTAGAGCAGCCCTTATAAAAAAGGTCTCACTCTCACTCCACTACCAGTATGGTACTAAACTTCTCACCGCTTGCCATGCATTTAAATGGGCCTTAAAGATAAACCAGGGATTATTGTCTTATGTGGGCCCAAGCCCATCTATAATCCATCGATCCCCCACCAGATTTCGAGGCACATAATTTTATCAACTATTCCAAACAATGTTTGATATACCAGAATTTTCAGTGGAGACTGTTAAGTTGAACTTCCACCTAGAGCAATAGGATTAGACTTATTCACAACTGAACAGTGGACTATGCCTTGAATTGTCAGTTTGGTGTACAGAAGTTTCGCCTATCGTCAGCTAATGTGTGGCTACCGAAGGTTAAACCTCACGGGTGAAGCTTATTAGTCATACTCCTTACCTTCGCATGAGCTTCCTAGAGATTACCCAATCTCATAGACTGTGACCAGCAGTCAGGGTCACATAGGTGTGTTCCTCCAAAGAATGCTCTGTAGGTTAGCATATTGCTTACATAAGCTTTGGAACACATTAAGACAAAAGTCAACCTGCCTCACAGATTTGAGAGTATTGTTGCATCTCCAACGGAGGGGTTAATTGAGGACACTCTCCTCAGTTGACCGCTAGATTGTTTTCCCAGGTCCAAATTCACGGAATCTCCGATCACATAGGTTGGATTACCCCCATGGCAACTTATGTGGGTCTCATGCCCATCTCCCTCGATGCATTTTCTATCACAATCCGTGATAGCCCTTTCGTAAAAGGGTCTGCCAGATTTTTAGAAATCTAGATATAATCCAAGGCTATTACTCCGGAGTTTCTTGATTTTCTGACATCTTCTTCTTATGCGCTTTGTGGATTTCATGTTGTCCTTTGAACTATTAGCCTTGGCAATCACTGTTTGATTATCACAGTTCATCAGGACAGTCAGGACTGGTTTATCAACCACCGACACATCCATCAAAAGCTCTCGAAGCCATGCTGCTTCGACGCATGATATGTCTAATGCTGTGAGTTCTGCTTCCATAGTCGATCTGGTTAAGATCGTTTACTTGCAAGACTTCTAGGAAACAACACCACCACCAAGTGTGAAGACATATCCACTTGTGGCGTTCATCTCATCAGCATCAGATATCCAATTCGAATCACTATACCCCTCAACTACCGTTGGGTACCCAAAATAGTGAATTCCATAGTTCACAGTACCTTGCAAATAACGCATGACTCGCTCAACAACATGCCAATGCACATCTCCTGGATAGGAAACAAATTGGCTCAGTTGCACACAACAAATGAGATGCCAGGACGAGTAGTGCAAGCTAGGTACATCAGTGAACCAACCACTTGAGAATATCTCAATTGATCTATAGCCATGCCTTCTAACTCTTGAATCTGCGCGCTAGGATCATAAGGTGTTGCAGAAGTTTTGCAGTCAGAATATCCAAAACGGCTCAAAATCTTCTCGACATAGTGGGATTGCAAAAGTGTAATTCCACCCTCAGTGTCTCTTAGTAGCTTGATGTTCAAGATAACATCAGCCACGCCCAGGTATTTCATCTCAAAGCATGAGATAGAAAAGCCTTGACCACCTCAATGACATTGAGGGGGTCCCAAATATCAGTATGTGATCAACATACAGACACAGTATAACTCCTTCGCCCCCACCATAGCGATAGTATACACATTTGTTAGCTTCATTAAGAACAAAGCCAGCAGATGTCAAAGTGTTATCAAAATTTTCACGCCATTGCTAGGCGCTTGTTTCAGGCCACACAAAGATTTCACTAGCTTGCACACCTTTCTTTCCTGACCATTTACTACAAATCCATCTAGCTGTTGCATGTAAATTTCCTCGTCTAACTCTCCGTTAAGGAAATCCGTCTTAATGTCCATCTGATGAACGAGAAGACCATGCGAGACAGCCAATGCGATTAAGTTGAATGGTTGTCAGTCTAGCCACTGGTGAGTAAGTATCGAAGAAATCTTCTTCTTTTTGGGCATAACCCTTGGCCACAAGCCTAGCCTTGTACTTATCAACTAAGAAGTAGCGTGGGTACCGTGAAATGCAAAATCCACGTTAGAATTGGAGATCCCTATGACAAACACACTCTAATTCAAAGAACTCTTCATTAATTAATTTATAGTATCTCATTCGAAGGACTAATTATTTGCAAGGAAAACACGGGCATGGTAATACATACAAATTCGTTTGCCAATGAAAGAAGATTCGTTTGCATTCTCAAATGTAGGAGCACCAGGTAGACCAGGGTCGTGTTGTGGTGGTCGCGTGTGTCATACGGACGCTAGCACCCACCCACCCCTCCCTTCCCTCCCCCTCCCCCCGCCCCCTCCCAAAAAAAGAAGGACGAAAAAAAAAGTTCGCGCTTCCACGTTTTGGATTGAAATATCTGGCGGTCCCAATTCCAGACCTGCAAAATCTCCCTTCTGCCCATCCCCTTTCGCTCCCAGAGCGCTGAAATTCCTAATTCGCCGCCAACCCAAGAAAAATCCGAATCGCCCCTCATCTTGTCTCTTTCCCCACCGCTATGTCGGATAATGAAGACGACGGTCGCGCTTCACCACCGCACCAGAGCTGCCTCATCTATGCCCTCGTACACCACACTGGGTGGTCCACCGACAACGTCGGCCGCCGCAGCCGACGTGCCTCACAAACACCGACTTCCACTGCATCAAGTGTGCTTCACCGACGTCGTCTCCCACCTCACCCGGGCTACTTCACCGAGAAGATCGTCGACCTCCACCCCCCCCCCCCCCGAGGCCGTTGGTGCTTCAGTGCATCGTAGCGCTCCGCTGCCGCTCAAGATCTACATCCATACGCGGCCAGCCAAGGCCAGTGCATCACCCTCAACGGCTCTGAAGTGACCCGCACTCTAGGCGAGCATGCCCAAACTCCGACCCGAACTAGGTATCCACATATCACTCCCATGTGCACTGTTCTGCCGATGTTTGGATATCCTTTTACTGCTCTCTTATCTTACACGCATATGCAACTCTGACTTTAACTCTTATTTATTCTGGAGATATCATCTAAAACAAGCAAAAACATTTTTTAGCGAAGCATGACGGTGCTATGGGATCTGGTACACATCCTGCACGACAGTATAACCTTGTAAGTACCTGTCCTTCGGTACAACAGCAAGGTCGATTCCTCTCATTTGATCAACCATTAGCCCTGCCAAAAATGCAGAGGGGATGCAAGGAGCACAGAGCCTGCACATCCAAGCAAGTGGTAATATGGACCTGTACATGGAACATCCCAAGCACAAGTAGAGCTGCAGTGGGCCTGCACAACTAGCTAGCGTAAGTCCCTGCACTTCATTTAATTCGTACTGATGCCTTGCGTGTATGATTCGTGTGCAGTGGCGGATCCACGAATTCAAGTTACCAGGGGCGAAAATTTAACTTCAAAAATATGAAGGCACTTGCACTCCAGAAATCAACATAACTTGGGAAATGTGAAGCTACATGCACTTTGAAAATCATCTAATGATCCAAAGTAGTTCTAGATTATAAACCACTAGATGATGTAAGCACCAAAAAACACAAAATACAACAAGGTGGACAAGGACTACTAACATGGATTGTACCTGCTTGAATAATTCGTTCTCTGGCCGAAAATACCCAAGTCTAGTTGCACCTATACCTAGTGCGCAAACTGCATATCAATATATCTATCTTGCACAAGTATTGTTGGGGAACGTTGCATGGAAAATAAAAAATTTATACGCACACGCAAGTTCTATCCATGGAGATGCATAGCTAGGAGAGGGGGAGAGCATCTACATACCCTTGTAGATCGCTAAGCGGAAGTGTTTATCAACGCGGTTGATGTAGTCGTACACCTTCATGATCCGTCCCGATCAAGTACCGAACATGCAACACCTCTGCATCAGCACACGTCCAGCTCGATGACGTCCTCGCCTTCTTGATCCAGTAAGAGGGGGTGAAGTAGTAGATGAGTTCCGGCAGCGTGACGGCGTGGGCAACGGTGGTGGTGAAGAACAATCTCCGCAGGGCTTTGCGAAGCACAACAGAAACTATGACGGAGGATAAACTAGAGGGGGCGAGGTTGCCGGCACACGGCTTGGTGAACTTGATGTGTTTCGGGTGATAGCCCTGCCTCTCTATTTATATGTTGATCCCCAGGGTCGTCTCTTGGAGAAAGAGCCTCCTCAAAGTCGGTTTGGCACGCAAGGTAAGAGTCCTCTCGGACTCCAGGACCAAACGCCAAGGTCCTCGGTGTCTGGCCCAGATGCCAGGGTCCCTGGCATCTGGCCCCTGGCCTCCGCAAAACTTCCTTTTGCACCTTCCTAAAGCCTCATTGGCTTTACCCCTTGGCCCAAATAAAGTGTTCTCACACCAGAACGTTTTGGGAAACATCTGAAACCCCTTCCAGTGAATTCTGGAACCCTTCTGGAGACCAAACTCTATTATCCCATATATCAATCTTTACCTCCGGACCATTCGGGAGCTCCTTGTCATGTGTGTGATCCCATCCAGGACTCCGAACAACATTCAGTCACCAACATACATAACTCATATAATACTATATCATCAACGAATGTTAAGCGTGCGGACCCTACGGGTTCGAGAATGATGTAGACATGACCGAGACGCTTCTCCTGTCAATAACCAACAGCGGGACCTGGATGCCCATATTGGTTCCTACATATTCTACGAATATCTTTATCGGTCAAACCTTTATGATAAATACATAGTTCCCTTTGTCTGTTGGTATGTTACTTGCCCGAGATTCGATCATCGGTATCTTCATACCTAGTTCAGTCTCATTACCGGTAAGTTTCTTTACTCGTTCCATAATACATCATCTTGTAACTAACTCCTTACTCACTTTGCTTGCAAGCTTCTTGTGATGATGTATTACCGAGAGGGCCTCAAGATACCTCTCCGTCATACGGAGTGACAAATCCCAATCTCGATTCACGCCAACTCAACAGACACCTTCGGAGATACCTGTAGAGCATCTTTATGATCACCCAGTTACGTTGTGACATTTGATAGCACACAAGGTATTCCTCCGGTATCCTGGAGTTGCATGATCTCATGGTCGAAGGAATATGTATTTGGCATTTAAGAAAGCAGTAGCAATAAACTGAACGATCATATGCTAAGCTAACGAATGGGTCTTGTCCATCACATCATTCTCCTAATAATGTGATCCTATTATCAAATGACAACTCATGTCTATGTTCAGGAAACCTTAAGCATCTTTTGATAAACGAGCTAGTTTAGTTGAGGCATACTAGGGACATGGTATTTGCTTATGTGTATTCACACATGTATTTAAGTTTCCAATCAATACAATTATAGCATGAATAATAAACCTTTATCATGAATAAGGAAATATGATAATAACCAATTTATTATTGTCTCTAGGGCATATTTCCAACAGTCTCCCACTTGCAATGGAGTCAATAATCTAGTTCACATCGTCATGTGATTAACACCCAATGAGTTCTAAGGTGCAGTGGTGTAACATCCCAAAATTCTAAATTTTGGAATATTATAATAAATAAATAACTATGGTTGTTGTCTGATTGTTTGACTGATTGACTGAATGGAATTGAGTGGAAATTGAAAGTTTTGAAAGTTGAATGAGAGGGAATGAAATGACTTTCCCAAACTTTCCATTTTGCATTTTGGATCCCAATTGAACTCAAGTTCATTTCAACACCAAAACCTAGAGTGAAGATGACATGACTTCTTCCATTTTGAAATGAGTAGGGTTTTGGAAAAGATTTGAATTTCATTTGGGAAGATTTCAAATTCAAAGCTTTATGCAACTCAATGACTTTCATGAGGGAAGATAAAATGACTTCTTCAATTATATGAAATAGGAGTTGGAAGTTATAATGAATCAAGTTGAAAATCATTTGAAGGTGCTTTGGAACCCTCTTTCAAATTTTGAGTTTTGAATTTGAATTTCAAACTTTGGCATGTGGGAAACATTTCAAAAACTATGCACGATAAATACTTGATCAAAAGTATGAGAGGAGCAAACATGACACTCCAAAAATATCAGAGGAAACAATGCCAAAGGATTTGGATTCAAACCTGAAATTTATTTGAATTTAAAAAAATAGATTTTTATCAAGTTTGGATTTTGCCTTTGGAAAAATGTTCAAATGATAGGGAATATTCCCCTGATCATTTTGGTATATATATGTCCTATATAAAATATTTATAGATATTGTTTTATTTCTGTTTTTGTTTATTTAAAAAATAAATTTTAAAAAAAGAAACCCCCCCAGTGGCGCCAGCACCACCTGCCCAAATGCGCCAAGAGCCCACCAGCCTGCCCGGCCGCCCACTGCCAGCCTCTGGCCGACCGAGCCGCCCAGCCTCTCCTCACCTCCTCCGCTACCAATCCCTTCAAGGCCGGGCCACCCGCCGCTTCCTCACCCTCCCTCTCTCATCGACAATGGGCCCGCCCCATCTTCTTCCCCGCCCCACGCCATCGCCGCTGCGGATCGCGGATCCCGAAGGATCCGGGATGCCGATTCCTCCCCGATCCCTTTCCTTCCCGACGAGGCCCCGCCCTATAAAACCCCTCCCGCACCCGTTCCCCCCTCGCCCCTCGCGGACCTCCTCTCCCTCCCGCTCGTGCTCGCCGGAGCCCGAAGCTCCCTCCGCCGCCAAAGTAGCCTCCGTCGACGCCCTAGCCCTCCCCGAGCTCCCCCGACCCCACCGAACTCCTCACCGGCCTTCCCGCACTCAAGACGGCGACTCCCGGAGCTCCCCGACGCTTTCAAGCCCCGAAGCACTTCCGCCGCCGCCACCGCCGTCGCCGGACTCCGGTAAGACACCGGAGAACTCCCTCCCCCGTCCGATCCAAAATAAACGGCCACGATTAGAACCCCCGAAGGGGTATCCTTTTATAAAAAGAACCGGCGGTTCGTCCGGTTTATTAGTTAGGGTTTTAGTTAATTAGCGGCCCGTTTTAGTTTTAACCCGAGGCCCGTTTAGACTATTTGACGACAGAGGCTGATATAGGCCCATTAGGCCTTTTCTTTTATTTTGATTTTCTGTTTTAGCGAATAGTTTCTGTTTTCAAAAATGTATATCTTTTATTCTGTTTAATATTTTTGATGATTCTTTTTTGTTGGATTGCAAATTTTATGTAGTTTCTGTAAAATATATATTTAGCTATGTTAAAAATAATTAAAAATGCTTTAATATTGTTTTAGTCAGAATAGCAAATCTGCTATAACTTTAGTTAGAAAAATTATTTTTGCATGATTCTTTTTGTCACCACTTTATTTTGACTTTGCCAAACCCTAGAAATTAACTTTGGTATTTTAGGATTAATAAATAATTAGTTTTAGACAGAATCCTATTAATCCTAATTAATTGACTAGTTCCTGTTTTCCTAATTAATTAATTAGTAAATTAATTTATTTTTAACTTGTGATTAGTTATTCTAGGATAGTTTCTGTCATTCTAGTAGATGAACTTTTATTTATAATTAATAAAAGTTTTAAATTATTTTCTTAATAGAAATTGGATTAGGCCTAAAATGAGTTTTATAATAGCTTTTAAATTAATTCTTTTTGCTCCTAGTTGCTTAGTGAATCCTTTTCTGTTTAGTTAACTTAAAACCATGATTAGGTTATATTAAGGAATTTTTGTTATATAAAAACTATTTTTGCTATGGTTTGAAGTAGGGAAACTTTGAGTGACCTTTCTTTGAGTTTTTTTCTTTTGGATTTGGTTTGGTTGTTTTGTTGTGTTATGTTGCTATTGTTATGTTATTGTGTTAAGTGATGTTATGCTATGTGCTTATTATAGTTATTGTTTGCCTCGGTAGAATTTCCGGTGCGAAGATTTCTACTACTGAAACCCTAGTTTTTGAAGATCGTCAACCGAGCAAGTTCACTTTGACCATGCTTTTCTTACCTATGTTTTATTGCATTTAGTGGCACCATTGCAACCACCCCTCAGTAGTGTTATTGAAATTCTTGTAGATGAGTAGTATGCATGAGGTAGGAACCCATCACCTGTTACCAAGCCGGGACGATATTTTATTTTAATGCTACGCTATAGTAGACGGGGTTTGGTATGAGTGCTCGAGTGGTGTGAAGAAGGAGAACTCTACGTCAATGACGACAACTCCATGATGGAATCTGCAAGGACTGCATCTTCAAGACCTCAAGACTTCAAGACTCGAGACAGGATTTTCAATACACACTCTTTGGGTGAAGGGCGGTTGTGGGCACCTGGAGAACCCAGGTGGTTGGCGGGATGCATGGAGAAGCGCCATGACATCTTGCGGAAAGCTTCACCCAGACTCAAAGAGACGGAAGAATACTTCACGCCGGAAGCTTACTCCGTGCAACCGCAAGTCATTATGGGCTCTGGCTTGGTTGACCTTAGTTGTGACTCTGGCTGGGACGGTACTAGCAGATGTAGAATAGCGGTAGGATTGGATGGGTACCGGACGGTGGTCGAGGAACTCTTTGGAAGACCATGTTTGGTCATCTTGTTCTCAAACACCATGAAGTGCGAGAACGTAAAGAGAGGGATCGAATCTTGCGGGTAAAGTGTACAAACCTCTGCAGAGGGTTCAAACCTAATCGATTAGCCGTGTCCCGATTACGGACAATTTGAGCATCTGGACTTGGATCTATCTCGGAACTCTCAACACCGGATTGATAACTTAATTGTGGGCAACATATGATGAATTTTGGGCTATGAGACATCGGTTGGCGGAACCATGTCATGATAGAAAACTCCATAGTACAGACTTCATTTATTCCTTTGATGTAGGGAAAATAAAATCAGCTTTTATGCAAACAAAACTCGAATCTGAGCCATAAAGCCATATTGCATATAGTATAGTTTTATCATCTGTTTTCTCATATTGTGATCTTGCCGGTACATTCAATGTCTTGACCTACACGGCTGCAACGTATCATGTTGCAGATATTTCCTCGACGAGAAAGAGTATGCATGTGGTTACGGTCTACACTCAACCTGCCGATGGCGTTGATGGGACTCCACACCCGTTTGATTGTTTCCATTGAGTATTATGAGGTATATATCAGTTTTACATTATTTATACATGTGATTGCACTTTGATATATACATTGATGTACTGTGTGTGCCAAAGATCTTGATCCGAGGATGGCACAAGAATACGAGGCTTGACCGTCGAGGTCGGGTCGCTCTGAGAGATGGTATCGAGCACATGTTGACTGTGAGATGTGACCCTAGAAACCGGAAAAGCCCTTAGGACAGGATATCTCAAAAACTTTATTTACAAAAAGACTCTTACTTCTCATCTTTTCTGAATTTATCAAATAGACCCTCTCACCTCAAATAGTTAGAATATACCCCTTATCCTTTGATCACCCGGAGGATCAACTGAAGACGCTCCAAGAAGGATTTGATATCGGAGGACTGATGACCCCTTCAGAGTAAAGAGGATTTCACCATGTATTAGAAGCTACAACAGTTGAAGACTCCGAAGATTTGAAGTTCCTAAAGAAATATTTGACCTTTAGAATACCAAATCCCTGTTACACACTTACGTTAGATGCGACGATGTGTGAGCTGTCATTTGTTTGATGTTTTTCCGACAGCCACAAAGTAAAACTTGTTTCATCAAAAAAACTATTGTTTGTATTGTGTGTATATCCCTCCCCACCTCTCTCTCATCTCACCTTAAAACCTTTGAACCCCATAGATGATGAATGAAGTTGGACTGATATTCTTCGGATCAAGACTTCGGTAGGAGGCAGAGCTATGGATGCGAACATGGAGAATCACTTCGGGAACAATTTGGTTTCAAGGAAGTATGAGGTCCAATACGCTCTTCAGTACTTTACAAAAAGTGCTGCAACCTGGTGGAGAATGCATCAATCCATACAAGGATTTAAAGGAGCAAGAACTTGGGAGGAATTCAAGAAGACCACGATGAGATCACGTCTTATCCGGAAGCACAATGATACACCAAGAAGTAAACCTTGTGCCTGCAAGATTTGCGAAGAAATAGGACACACCAGGAGGAACACAAAGATGGATGCCCTCATTGTGAGGAGAAACACCCGGTGAGGAATGCCCAACTAGCTGGTGACTTGCTTCCTGTGTGAAGGAACCACCCACTACCCTTGCAGTGTCACATTTACTCCACGGTGCAACAAACTATTCAAGCAGGAAGATGGAATGAAAGAAGCCCTCAAGGAAGATCTAGAAGAACCAAGATGATCGAAAGTGTTGAAGACCGGATGGAGAAGGTCTCAACAGATTTTACCCCAATGCACGCTATTCATGTGGAGAAGAAGGACATTTTTCACGATTGCACCAAGGAAAGAAAAGAGTATCCGGATACTTCCCGACGGAAGCAATAGAGTTTGATCCACAGGGAATAGAAGGTTTGATCGAACGAAGAAACCCAAGAAGAGAAAACAAAGACACCCTCGTAACAACCCAATTCCTGCAAAGAAGGACAAGAGTCATATTACCTGCTTTTGAATGTAAGGACGTCGGGCATTATGCCAATCATTGTCTCGAAGGAAGCAAGGAACTCAAGGAGCAGGCACCATCTCCAAGAAGCCCAAAGACTTATCGAAAGTTATGTGTTTTCATTGCAAGGAAGCAGGACATTATGCTACTAAATGTCCCGACAAGATGAAAATTTGGAGTTGAGTAGTTGGAATTTTGATATGGATAATAAGAGTAGTAGAAAGCAATTTCATTTTCATGAGCTCAATAAGTTGAGTTATGTAATGGGTGCTCAGAGTTTGTAATGGATTCATGAAATCAATAAAGTTAAAGTGACATGTTTTCATATGTTTAATTGTATGAGTTGTTACTCTATGAACACGGATTTTGACCATTTTGAGGATATGAGAAAAATATGGTCTATGGATGGATTTGTGAATTTCATTTTTAGGGTGGTAGTACCTCGTGAAGAAGACTAGACTAATGGATAAGAAAATATATATTCCACGGACTGTAGTTCAAGGAAAAAAAGTTGGAATTTTGCTTTTGATATGATGGTATGAAGAAAGCAGTACTCTTTGGATTTAAAAGATGTGTAATATGGAACAAGAGAGTTAACCCAAGGATGAGTTAAAGCTGCACTAGTGTTGAAGTGGGCCATAACCCACAGGCCCAAGAATTAATAAGGATCAAGTACCTTTGGAGAAAGAAATTTTGGGAATAGACTACGATTTGATCAACAAGCGATTCTATAGGAGTTTACATAAAACACGAGAGTTGTTAAGGAGCGATAGATGTTTGTTTGGCCTGCAGAATCAATGGATTTTTCCGAACTTGGTTCGCCGACAAGAGAAATTCTGCAATGCTTGTGAGGATGACCGAGTGTTAGAATGCGAGATTCGCTAAACCATGTACAAGGTAATGATTTGGGTGCGGGATGGATTGATCACCATACCGACTTACTCTTATTATTAAGCTTGCTATATGGGATGGTAAAATCTGAGTGACTTACCTATAGTAGAGAGACGACGATCAAAACCTTGTTTAAACCTTAGAAAGGTATAGGTATTTTTTCCCTTGTACACGGCAGTTGTTGCCAACCGTAGGTTATACGGTGAGGTTCAACCTGCACCGTTTTCTGCAGGGAAACCATAAATCGTTGACCACCATGAGATACCGATATTTGTTTAGAATTGGCGCGGACCGTCGACTATGAAGACCCGGTCTCGGAATAAACTTACCAAGAGTAAAGGGCAAAAGAATTGAGGAAAAGGTTATGACACTACCGGAAGAGCCCAGAGAAGGAATTATCCTTAATATCTGAGAAGACCGACACTGTCAGTAATAAGGATGGAGTATATGAGTTTTGATGGAACCGTAACCTTGATTTTAAGTGTGGTAGCCCACCTGACCTTTCTGACTAGAACATTTGCTAGAAGACCCCCAACCCCTAACCTTTTCTTGCTAGCCTCTCTCCGAATCTCGAGGACGAGATTCATTTTAAGTGTGGTAGGTTTGTAACATCCCAAAATTCTAAATTTTGGAATATTATAATAAATAAATAACTATGGTTGTTGTGCGATTGTTTGGTGATTGGTGAATGGAATTGAGTGGAAATTGAAACTTTTGAAAGTTGAATGAGAGGGAATGAAATGACTTTCCCAAACTTTCCATTTTGCATTTTTTGGATCCCAATTGAACTCAAGTTCATTGCAACACCAAAACCTAGAGTGAAGATGACATGACTTCTTCCATTTTGAAATGAGTAGGGTTTTGGAAAAGATTTGAATTTCATTTGGGAAGATTTCAAATTCAAAGCTTTATGCAACTCAATGACTTTCATGAGGGAAGATAAAATGACTTCTTCAATTATATGAAATAGGAGTTGGAAGTTATAATGAATCAAGTTGAAAATCATTTGAAGGTGCTTTGGAACCCTCTTTCAAATTTTGAGTTTTGAATTTGAATTTCAAACTTTGGCATGTGGGAAACATTTCAAAAACTATGCCTGATAAATACTTGATCAAAAGTATGAGAGGAGCAAACATGACACTCCAAAAATATCGGAGGAAACAATGCCAAAAGATTTGGATTCAAACCTGAAATTTATTTGAATTTGAAAAATAGATTTTTATAAAGTTTGGATTTTGCCTTTGGAAAAATGTTCAAATGATAGGAATATTCCTGATCATTTTGGTATATATATGTCCTATATAAAATATTTATAGATATTGTTTTATTTCTGTTTTGTTTTATTTAAAAAATAAATTTTAAAAAGAACCCCCAGGCGCCAGCCACCACCAGCCCGGCCAGCAGCCACCCGGCTGGCCACTGGCCAGCCCAGCCAAGCCGAGGCCCAGCCTCTCCCTCACCCTCCCGCGCCCGAATCCCTTGGCGTCGGCCACCCGCTCCTCACCCTCCCTCTCTCGGCAATGAGGCCCGCCCCATCTTCTTCCCCACGCCCACGCCATCGCCGCTGGATCGCCGGATCCCGACGGATCCGGGATGCCGATTCCCTCCCCCGATCCCTTTCCTTCCCCGACGAGGCCCCCGCCCTATAAAACCCCCTCCCCGCACCCCGTTCCCCCCCTCGCCCCCTCGCCGGACCTCCTCTCCCTCCCGCTCGTGCTCGCCGGAGCCCGAAGCTCCCTCCGCCGCCAAAGTCGCCGCCGTCGACGCCCTAGCCCTCCCCGAGCTCCCCCGACCCCACCGAACTCCTCACGGCCTTCCCACCAAGACGGCGACTCCCGGAGCTCCCGAGCCTTCAAGCCCCAGCACTTCCGCCCGCCCGCCGTCGCCGGACTCAGTGAACAGGAGAACTCCCTCCCCGTCCGATCCAAAATAAACGCCACGATTAGAACCCCAGAAGGGGTATCCTTTATAAAAAGAACCGGCGGTTCGTCCGGTTTATTAGTTAGGGTTTTAGTTAATTAGCGGCCCGTTTTATTTTTAACCCGAGGCCCGTTTAGACTATTTGACACAGGGCACGATGATAGGCCCATTAGGCCTTTTTCTTTTATTTTGATTTTCTGTTTTTAGCGAATAGTTTCTGTTTTCAAAAATGTATATCTTTTATTCTGTTTAATATTTTTGATGATTCTTTTTTGTTGGATTGCAAATTTTATGTAGTTTCTGTAAAATATATATTTAGCTATGTTAAAAATAATTAAAAATGCTTTAATATTGTTTTAGTCAGAATAGCAAATCTGCTATAACTTTAGTTAGAAAAATTATTTTTGCATGATTCTTTTTGTCACCACTTTATTTTGACTTTGCCAAACCCTAGAAATTAACTTTGGTATTTTAGGATTAATAAATAATTAGTTTTAGACAGAATCCTATTAATCCTAATTAATTGACTAGTTCCTGTTTTCCTAATTAATTAATTAGTAAATTAATTTATTTTTAACTTGTGATTAGTTATTCTAGGATAGTTTCTGTCATTCTAGTAGATGAACTTTTATTTATAATTAATAAAAGTTTTAAATTATTTTTCTTAATAGAAATTGGATTAGGCCTAAAATGAGTTTTATAATAGCTTTTAAATTAATTCTTTTTGCTCCTAGTTGCTTAGTGAATCCTTTTCTGTTTAGTTAACTTAAAACCATGATTAGGTTATATTAAGGAATTTTTGTTATATAAAAACTATTTTTGCTATGGTTTGAAGTAGGGAAACTTTGAGTGACCTTTCTTTGAGTTTTTTTCTTTTGGATTTGGTTTGGTTGTTTTGTTGTGTTATGTTGCTATTGTTATGTTATTGTGTTAAGTGATGTTATGCTATGTGCTTATTATAGTTATTGTTTGCCTCGGTAGAATTTCCTGAGTGCGAAGATTTCTACTCTGAAACCCTAGTTTTTGAAGATCGTCAACCGTGCAAGTTCACTTTGACCATGCTTTTCTTACCTATGTTTGATTGCATTTAGTGGCACCATTGCAACCACCCCTCAGTAGTGTTATTGAAATTCTTGTAGATGAGTAGTATGCATGAGGTAGGAACCCATCACCCTGTTACCAAGCCGGGGCGATATTTTATTTTAATGCTACGCTATAGTAGGCGGGGTTTGGTATGAGTGCTCGAGTGGTGTGAAGAAGGAGAACTCTACGTCAATGACGACAACTCCATGATGGAATCTGCAAGGACTGCATCTTCAAGACCTCAAGACTTCAAGACTCGAGACAGATTTTCAATACACACTACTGGGTGAAGGATTTGACGGGCACCTGGAGAACCCAAAGTGGTTGGCGGGATGCATGGAGAAGCGCCATGACATCTTGCGGAAAGCTTCACCCAGACTCAAAGAGACGGAAGAATACTTCACGCCGAAGCTTACGTGCAACCGCAAGTCATTATGGGCTCTGGCTTGGTTGACCTTAGTTGTGACTCTGGTGGGGACGGTACTAGCAGATGTAGAATGACGGTAGGATTGGATGGAGTACCGGACGGTGGTCGAGGAACTCTTTGGAAGACCATGTTTGGTCATCTTGTTCTCAAACACCATGAAGTGCGAGAACGTAAAGAGAGGGATCGAATCTTGCGGGTAAAGTGTACAAACCTCTGCGAGAGGGTTCAAACCTAATCGATTAGCCGTGTCCCGATTCACGGACAATTTGAGCATCTGGACTTGGATCTATCTCGGAACTCTCAACACCGGATTGATAACTTAATTGTGGGCAACATATGATGAATTTTGGGCTATGAGACATCGGTTGGCGGAACCATGTCATGATAGAAAACTCCATAGTACAGACTTCATTTATTCCTTTGATGTAGGGAAAATAAAATCAGCTTTTATGCAAACAAAACTCAGATACTGAGCCATAAAGCCATATTGCATATAGTATAGTTTTATCATCTGTTTTCTCATATTGTGATCTTGCGGTACATTCAATGTCTTGACCTACACGGCTGCAACGTATCATGTTGCAGATATTTCCTCGACGAGAAAGAGTAATGCAGTGGGTTACGGTCTACACTCAACCTGCCGATGGCGTTGATGGGACTCCACACCCGTTTGATTGTTTCATTGAGTATTATGAGGTATATATCAGTTTTACATTATTTATACATGTGATTGCACTTTGATATATACATTGATGTCTTTGTGTGTGCCAAAGATACTGATCCAGGATGTACAAGAATACGAGGCTTGACCGTCGAGGTCGGGTCGCTTCTGAGAGATGGTATCGAGCACATGTTGACTGTAGGATGTGACCCTAGAAACCGGAAAAGCCCTTAGGACAGGATATCTCAAAAACTTTATTTACAAAAGACTCTTACTTCTCATCTTTTCTGAATTTATCAAATAGACCCTCTCACCTCAAATAGTTAGAATATACCCTTATCCTTTGATCACGGAGGATCAATGAAGACGCTCCAAGAAGGATTTGATATCGGAGAACCGATGACCCCTTCAGAGTAAAGAGGATTTCACCATGTATTAGAAGCTACAACAGTTGAAGACTCAAGATTTGAAGTTCCTAAATAAATATTTGACCTTTAGAATACCAAATCCCTGTTACACACTTACGTTAGATGCGACGATGTGTGAGCTGTCATTTGTTTGATGTTTTTCCGACAGCCACAAAGTAAAACTTGTTTCATCAAAAAACTATTGTTTGTATTGTGTGTATATCCCTCCCCACCTCTCTCTCATCTCACCTTAAAACCTTTGAACCCCATAGATGATGAATGAAGTTGGACTGATATTCTTCGGATCGAAGACTTCGGTAGGAGGCGAGAGCTATGGATGCGAACATGGAGAATCACTTCGGGAACAATTTGGTTTCAAGGAAGTATGAGGTCCAATACGCTCTTCAAGATTACTTTACAAAAGTGCTGCAACCTGGTGGAGAATGCATCAATCCATACAAGGATTTAAAGGAGCAAGAACTTGGGAGGAATTCAAGAAGACCACGATGAGATCACGTCTTATCCGGAAGCACAATGATACACCAAGAAGTAAACCTTGTGCCTGCAAGATTTGCGGAGAAATAGGACACACCCAGGAGGAACACAAGGATGGATGCCCTCATTGTGAGGAGAAACACCCAGCTGAGGAATGCCCAACTAGTCAGGTGACTTGCTTCCTGTGTGAAGGAACCACCCACTACCTGGTGCAGTGTCACATTTACTCCACGGTGCAACAAACTATTCCGAAGCAGGAAGATGGAATGAAAGAAGCCCTCAAGGAAGATCTAGAAGAACCAAGTAATGATCGAAAGTGTTGAAGACCTGGATGGAGAAGGTCTCAACAGATTTTACCCCAATGCCCGCTATTCATGTGGAGAAGAAGGACATTTTCACAAAGATTGCACCAAGGAAAGAAAAGAGTATCCGGGATACTTCCCGGCGAAGCAATAGAGTTTGATCCACGGGGAATAGAAGGTTTGATCGTAACGAAGAAACCCAAGAAGAGAAAACAAAGACACCCTCAGAACAACCCAATTCCTGCAAACAAGGACAAGAGTCATATTACCTGTTTTGAATGTAAGGACGTCGGGCATTATGCCAATCATTGTCTCGAAAGGAAGCAAGGAACTCAAGGAGCAGGCACCATCTCCAAGAAGCCCAAAGACTTATCGAAAGTTATGTGTTTTCATTGCAAGGAAGCAGGACATTATGCTACTAAATGTCCCGACAAGATGAAAGCTGGAGTTGAGTAGTTGGAATTTTGATATGGATAATAAGAGTAGTAGAAAGCAATTTCATTTTCATGAGCTCAATAAGTTGAGTTATGTAATGGGTGCTCAGAGTTTGTAATGGATTCATGAAATCAATAAAGTTAAAGTGACATGTTTTCATATGTTTAATTGTATGAGTTGTTACTCTATGAACACGGATTTTGACCATTTTTGAGGATATGAGAAAAATATGGTCTATGGATGGATTTGTGAATTTCATTTTTAGGGTGGTAGTACCCTGTGAAGAAGACTAGACTAATGGATAAGAAAATATATATTCCACGGACTGTAGTTCGAAGGAAAAAAAATTGGAATTTTGCTTTTGATATGATGGTATGAAGAAACAGAGTACTCCGGATTTAAAAGATGTGTAATATGGAACAAGAGAGTTAACCCAAGGATGAGTTAAAGCTGCACTAGTGTTGAAGTGGGCCATAACCCATGTGCCCAAGAATTAATAAGGATCAAGTACCTTTGGAGAAAGAAATTTTGGGAATAGACTACGATTTGATCAACCGAAGCGATTCTATAGGAGTTTACGCAAAACACGAGAGTTGTTAAGGAACGATAGATGTTTGTTTGGCCTGCAGAATCAATGGATTTTTCCGAACTTGGTTCATCGACAAGAGAAATTCTGCAATGCTTGTGAGGATGACCGAGTGTTAGAATGCGAGATTCGCTAAACCATGTACAAGGTAATGATTTGGGTGCGGGATGGATTGATCACCATACCGACTTACTCTTATTATTCGCTTGCTATATGGGATGGTAAAATCTGAGTGACTTACCTATAGTAGAGAGACGACGATCAAAACCTTGTTTAAACCTTAGAAAGGTATAGGTATTTTTTCCCTTGTACACGGTATTGTTGCCAACCGTAGGTTATACGGTGAGGTTCAACCTGCAGACCCGTTTTCTGCAGGGGAAACCATAAATCGTTGACCACCATGAGATACCGATATTTGTTTAGAATTGGCGCGGACCGTCGACTATGAAGACCCAGTCTCGAATAACCTTACCAAGAGTAAAGGACAAAAGAATTGAGGAAAAGGTTATGCCACTACCGGAAGAGCCCAGAGAAGGAATTATCCTTAATATCTGAGAAGACCGACACTGTCAGTAATAAGGATGGAGTATATGAGTTTTGATGGAACCGTAACCTTGATTTTAAGTGTGGTAGCCCACCTGACCTTTCTGACTAGAACATTTGCTAGAAGACCCCCAACCCCTAACCTTTTCTTGCTAGCCTCTCCGAATCTCGAGGACGAGATTCATTTTAAGTGTGGTAGGTTTGTAACATCCCAAAATTCTAAATTTTGGAATATTATAATAAATAAATAACTATGGTTGTTGTCTGATTGTTTGGTGATTGGTGAATGGAATTGAGTGGAAATTGAAACTTTTGAAAGTTGAATGAGAGGGAATGAAATGACTTTCCCAAACTTTCCATTTTGCATTTTTGGATCCCAATTGAACTCAAGTTCATTTCAACACCAAAACCTAGAGTGAAGATGACATGACTTCTTCCATTTTGAAATGAGTAGGGTTTTGGAAAAGATTTGAATTTCATTTGGGAAGATTTCAAATTCAAAGCTTTATGCAACTCAATGACTTTCATGAGGGAAGATAAAATGACTTCTTCAATTATATGAAATAGGAGTTGGAAGTTATAATGAATCAAGTTGAAAATCATTTGAAGGTGCTTTGGAACCCTCTTTCAAATTTTGAGTTTTGAATTTGAATTTCAAACTTTGGCATGTGGGAAACATTTCAAAAACTATGCACGATAAATACTTGATCAAAAGTATGAGAGGAGCAAACATGACACTCCAAAAATATCAGAGGAAACAATGCCAAAAGATTTGGATTCAAACCTGAAATTTATTTGAATTTGAAAAAATAGATTTTTATAAAGTTTGGATTTTGCCTTTGGAAAAATGTTCAAATGATAGGAATATTCCCTGATCATTTTGGTATATATATGTCCTATATAAAATATTTATAGATATTGTTTTATTTCTGTTTTGTTTTATTTAAAAAATAAATTTTAAAAAAACCCCAGGGCGCCAGCCAGCCACCCCCAGCCCGGCCAAGTGACCCACCAGCCTAGCCCGGCTGCCACTGACCACCCAGCGCCACCCGAGCTGACTCTCCTCACCTCGGCGAATCCCTTGGCGCCACCGGCCCTTCCGCTCCTCACCCCTCCCTCTCTCACTGACAGCGGGGCCCGCCCCCATCTTCTTCCCCCGCCCCACGCCACGCCATCGCCGCCGCGGATCGCCGGATCCCGAAGGATCCGGGATGCCGATTCCCTCCCCCGATCCCTTTCCTTCCCCGACGAGGCCCCCGCCCTATAAAACCCCCTCCCCGCACCCCGTTCCCCCCCTCGCCCCCTCGCCGGACCTCCTCTCCCTCCCGCTCGTGCTCGCTGGAGCCCGAAGCTCCCTCCGCCGCCAAAGTCGCCGCCGTCGGCGCCCTAGCCCTCCCCGAGCTCCCCGACCCCACCGAACTCCTCACCGGCCTTCCCGCACTCAAGACGGCGACTCCCGGAGCTCCCGGCCTTCAAGCCCCAAGCACTTCCGCCGCCCGCCGTCGCCGGACTCCGTAAGACACCGGAGAACTCCTCCCCGTCCGATCCAAAATAAACGCAGCCACGATTAGAACCCCAAGGGGTATCCTTTATAAAAAGAACCGGCCGGTTCGTCCGGTTTATTAGTTAGGGTTTTAGTTAATTAGCCGCCCGTTTTAGTTTTAACCCGAGGCCCGTTTAGACTATTTGGCCTTACAGGTACTGATATAGGCCCATTAGGCCTTTTTCTTTTATTTTGATTTTCTGTTTTAGCCGAATAGTTTCTGTTTTCAAAAATGTATATCTTTTATTCTGTTTAATATTTTTGATGATTCTTTTTTGTTGGATTGCAAATTTTATGTAGTTTCTGTAAAATATATATTTAGCTATGTTAAAAATAATTAAAAATGCTTTAATATTGTTTTTAGTCAGAATAGCAAATCTGCTATAACTTTAGTTAGAAAAATTATTTTTGCATGATTCTTTTGTCACCACTTTATTTTGACTTTGCCAAACCCTAGAAATTAACTTTGGTATTTTAGGATTAATAAATAATTAGTTTTAGACAGAATCCTATTAATCCTAATTAATTGACTAGTTCCTGTTTTCCTAATTAATTAATTAGTAAATTAATTTATTTTAACTTGTGATTAGTTATTCTAGGATAGTTTCTGTCATTCTAGTAGATGAACTTTTATTTATAATTAATAAAAGTTTTAAATTATTTTCTTAATAGAAATTGGATTAGGCCTAAAATGAGTTTTATAATAGCTTTTAAATTAATTCTTTTTGCTCCTAGTTGCTTAGTGAATCCTTTTCTGTTTAGTTAACTTAAAACCATGATTAGGTTATATTAAGGAATTTTTGTTATATAAAAACTATTTTTTGCTATGGTTTGAAGTAGGGAAACTTTGAGTGACCTTTCTTTGAGTTTTTTTTCTTTTGGATTTGGTTTGGTTGTTTTGTTGTGTTATGTTGCTATTGTTATGTTATTGTGTTAAGTGATGTTATGCTATGTGCTTATTATAGTTATTGTTTGCCTCGGTAGAATTTCCGGAGTGCGAAGATTTCTACTACGAAACCCTAGTTTTTCGAAGATCGTCAACCAGGCAAGTTCACTTTGACCATGCTTTTCTTACCTATGTTTTATTGCATTTAGTGGCACCATTGCAACCACCCCTCAGTAGTGTTATTGAAATTCTTGTAGATGAGTAGTATGCATGAGGTAGGAACCCATCACCCTGTTACCAAGCCCGGGACGATATTTTATTTTAATGCTACGCTATAGTAGACGGGGTTTGGTATGAGTGCTCGAGAGTGGTGTGAAGAAGGAGAACTCTACGTCAATGACGACAACTCCATGATGGAATCTGCAAGGACTGCATCTTCAAGACCTCAAGACTTCAAGACTCGAGACAGGATTTTCAATACACACTCTTTGGGTGAAGGACGGTTGACGGCACCTGGAGAACCCAAAGGTGGTTGGCGGGATGCATGGAGAAGCGCCATGACATCTTGCGGAAAGCTTCACCCAGACTCAAAGAGACGGAAGAATACTTCACGCCGGAAGCTTACCTGCAACCGCAAGTCATTATGGGCTCGCTTGGTTGACCTTAGTTGTGACTCTGGCTGGGGCGGTACTAGCAGATGTAGAATGACGGTAGGATTGGATGGAGTGCAGACAGTGGTCGAGGAACTCTTTGGAAGACCATGTTTGGTCATCTTGTTCTCAAACACCATGAAGTGCGAGAACGTAAAGAGAGGGATCGAATCTTGCGGGTAAAGTGTACAAACCTCTGCAGAGGGTTCAAACCTAATCGATTAGCCGTGTCCCGATTCTACGGACAATTTGAGCATCCGGACTTGGATCTATCTCGGAACTCTCAACACCGGATTGATAACTTAATTGTGGGCAACATATGATGAATTTTGGGCTATGAGACATCGGTTGGCGGAACCATGTCATGATAGAAAACTCCATAGTACAGACTTCATTTATTCCTTTGATGTAGGGAAAATAAAATCAGCTTTTATGCAAACAAAACTCAGATCTGAGCCATAAAGCCATATTGCATATAGTATAGTTTTATCATCTGTTTTCTCATATTGTGATCTTGCGGTACATTCAATGTCTTGACCTACACGGCTGCAACGTATCATGTTGCGTATATTTCCTCGACGAGAAAGAGTAATGCATGCAGGGTTACGGTCTACACTCAACCCGCCGATGGCGTTGATGGGACTCCACACCCGTTTGATTGTTTCATTGAGTATTATGAGGTATATATCAGTTTTACATTATTTATACATGTGATTGCACTTTGATATATACATTGATGTATCGTGTGTGCCAAAGATACCGATCCGTGGATGGCACAAGAATACGTAGGCTTGACCGTCTGAGGTCGGGTCGCTACAAGTGGCGGAGACACCGCCCAGCGACCCTGGGCAGTTGCCCGGGCTGGTGATACGTCTCCAACGTATCTACTTTTCCAAACACTTTTGCCATTGTTTTGGACTCTAACTTGCATGATTTGAATGGAACTAACCCGGACTGACGCTGTTTTCAGCAGAATTGCCATGGTGTTATTTTTGTGCAGAAATAAAAGTTCTCGGAATGACCTGAAACTTCACAGAGAATATTTTTGGAATTAATAAAAAATACTAGCGAAAGAATCAACACCAAGGGCCCACACCCTATCCACGAGGGTGGAGGGCACGCCCCCCGGCCTCGTGGGCCCCTGAGGCTCCACCGACCTCAACTCCAACTCTATGTATTCACATTCGGGGAGAAAAAAATCAGAGAGAAGGATTCATCGCGTTTTACGATACGGAGCCGCCGCCAAGCCCTAATCTCTCTCGGGAGGGCTGATCTAGAGTCCGTTCGGGGCTCCGAAGAGGGGAATCTGCCGCCATCGTCATCATCAACCTTCCTTCATCACCAATTTCATGATGCTCGCCGCCGTGCATGAGTAATTCCATCATAGGCTTGCTGGACGGTGATGGGTTGGATGATATTTACCATGTACTCGAGTTAGTTTTGTTAGGGTTTGGTCCATAATATCCATTATGTTCTGAGATTGATGTTGCTATGACTTTGCTATGCTTAATGCTTGTCACTAGGGCCCGAGTGCCATGATTTCATATCTGAACCTATTACGTTTCCATGAATATATGTGAGTTCTTGATCCTATCTTGCAAGTCAATAGTCACCTACTATGTGTTATGATCCGGCAACCCCGAAGTGACAATAATTGGGACCACTCCCGGTGATGACCGTAGTTTGAGGAGTTCATGTATTCACTAAGTGTTAATGCTTTGGTCCGGTACTCTATTAAAAGGAGGCCTTAATATCCCTTAGTTTCCAATAGGACCTCGCTGCCACGGGAGGGTAGGACAAAAGATGTCATGCTAGTTCTTTTCCATAAGCATGTATGACTATATTCGGAATACATGCCTACATTACATTGATGAACTGGAGCTAGTTCTGTGTCATCCTATGTTATAACTGTTGCATGAGGAACCGCATCCGACATAATTATCCATCACTTATCCATTGCCCACGAGCTTTTCACATATTGAGCTTTGCTTAGTTACTTTTCCGTTGCCACTGTTACAATTACTACAAAACTGCTACCGTTACTTTTGCCATCGTTACCGTTACTTCCATACTACTTTGCTACTAAATATTTTGCTGCAGATATTAAGTCTTACAAGTGTGGTTGAATTGACAACTCAACTGCTAATACTTGAGAATATTCTTTGGCTCCCCTTGTGTCGAATCAATAAATTTGGGTTGAATACTCTACCCTCGAAAACTGTTGCGATCCCCTATACTTGTGGGTTATCAAGACTATTTGCTGGCGCCATTGCCGGGGAACATAGATCTATTCTTTGAGTCACTTGGGATTTATATCTGCTGATCACTATGAGGAACTTGAAAGATGAAAGAACCAAGATTTTTCCCTCAACTAGCTCTGCACTTGATTCACCATCTGTTATGAGTAAACTTGCGACACCTAAACCTACTCCTGCTATCGATTCTGATATGTCGCATGTTATTGATGATGCCACTTCTGCTATGCATGATGCTTATGATGAAACTACTTCTATGCTTGATAATACTGTGCCACTAGGTGAATTTCTTGATGAACAACTTGCTAGGGTTAGAGAGAATGAAATTATTAAAACTAATAATATCGATGAAAGTGATGATGAAGACTCTCCCCCTAGATATGAATTGCTTGTTGTGCCTAAGGGTTATGTTATGGATGAAGAAACTGCTAGAGACTTTTTAGCTTGCAATGATAGATATGATCTTAAGAAACTGTTAGCTAAGCTGAAAGAAAAATCCTTGAATGCTAGAATGAAACATGACCTTACTTTTCCTACTTCACCTATCTGTATCTCTGATAAGGATTATGATTTCTCTGTCAATCCTGAGTTAATTACTTTGGTTGAATCTGATCCTTTTTATGGCTATGAATCTGAAACTGTTGTGGCACATCTTACTAAATTAAATGATATAGCCACCCTATTCACTAATGATGAGAAAACTCGCTATTACTTTATCCTTAAGTTATTTCCGTTCTCCTTAAAGGGTGATGCTAAAGTATGGTTTAATTCTCTTGATCCTGGTTGTGTGCGTAGTCCCCAGGATATGATTTATTACTTCTCTGCTAAATATTTCCCCGCTCATAAGAAACAAGCTGCCTTAAGGGAAATATATAATTGCACAAATTGAAGAAGAGATTCTCCCACAAGCTTGGGGGAGGCTTCTCCGATTACTTAATGCTTTGCCTGATCATCCTTTCAAGAAAAATGAAATACTTGATATCTTTTATAATGGACTAACTGATGCTTGCAGAGACCACCTGGATAGTTGTGCTGGTTGTGTTTTCAGGGAAAGAACTGTTGATCAAGCTGAATTGCTATTGAATAATATGTTGAGTAATGAAAATAATTGGACACTTCCTGAACCAACGCCTAAACCAACTCCGAAGAAAAGGGGTATTCTATTTCTCAGTCCTGAAGATATGCAAGAGGCAAAGAAATCTATGAAAGAAAAGGGTATTAAAGCTGAAGATGTTAAGAATTTACCACCTATTGAAGAAATACATGGTCTTGATAACCCGACACAGGTAGTAAAGGTAAATTCTCTCAATAGATTTGATGAAGGTGATATTCCTTGTTATAAGTCTGCTAGCCAATGCTTGGATGAGTTTAATAATTTTATTGTTAAACAAGAAAACTTCAATGCTTATGTTAGTAGACATTTGAAACGAAATGCTTATATGATTGAACACTTGAGTGATTATATGTCTAGAGTTAAGGGTGAACTTAAACTCATTAGTAAACATGCTTCTCTGGTTATCACTCAAGTAGAACAAGTGCTTAAAGCTCAAAATGATTTGCTCAATGAATTAAATAATAAGAAAAATGATAATGTTGTTAGGGTTATGACTAGAGGGGGTAAAATGACTCAGGAACCTTTGTATCATGAGGGCCACCCTAAGAGAATTGAGCAAGATTCTCAGAGAACTAATGTTGGTGCACCTAGCCCTTCTAAGAGTAAGAAAAAGAAAAATGATAGGACTTTGCATGCTTCTAGTGAACCTGTTGTTGACACACCTGAGAATCCCAATGATATTTCTATTTCCGATGCTGAAAAACAATCTGGTAATGAACATGAACCTAGTGATAATGTTAATGATGATATTCATGCTGATGCTCAACCTAGCAATAACAATGATGTAGAGATTGAACCTGTTGTTGATCTTGATAACCCATAATCAAAGAATCCACGTTATGATAAGAGAGACTTCATTGCTAGGAAGCACGGTAAAGAAAGAGAACCATGGGTTCAGAAACCCATGCCTTTTCCTCCTAAACCATCCAAGAAAAAGGATGATGAGGATTTTGAGCGCTTTCTTTGAAATGATTAGACCTATCTTTTATGCGTGTCGTTTGGTGATATGCTTAAAATGAATCCTTATGCTAAGTATATGAAAGATATTGTTACAAATAAAAGAAAGATACCTAAGCTGAAATTTCCACCATGCTTGCTAATTACACTTTTAAGGGTGGAATACCTAAGAAACTAGGAGATCCATGAGTACCAACTATACCATGCTCCATTAAAAGAAACTATGTTAAAACTGCTTTATGTGATCTTGGAGCCGGCGTTAGTGTTATGCCTCTCTCTTTATATCGCAGAATTGATTTGAATAAGTTGACACCTACTGAAATATCTTTGCAAATGGCCGATAAATCAACTGCTATACCTGTCGGTGTTTATGAGGATGTGTCTGTTGTGGTTGCAAACATTACTATTTTAATGGACTTTGTTATTCTTGATATTCCCGAGGACGAAAGTATGTAGATTATCCTTGGTAGACCCTTTTTGAATACTGCAGGGGCTGTTATTGATTGCAACAAAGGCAACATCACTTTTCATGTTAATGGTAATGAGAATACGGTACACTTTCCGAGGAAACAACCTCAAGTCCATAATATCAATTCTATTGGAAAGATTTCAACTATTACTATTGGAGGTTTTGAATTTCCTCTTCCTACTGTCAAGAAGAAATATGATATTCTTATTATTGGGGACATGCATATCCTTGTTGAGGTAACCTAGTGTTATTCGAAATTTCTCCGGTTCCATGTTATTCGAAAAGAGTTTGTTAACAAGACTTGATCAACCTTGTTAACGGATTCCTTTTGATGAGCATGAGACGGATGAAGTTAGAAAGCACAACTCTCTGTACCCTCCTTTTACTTTCGATTATTTAGATTAAATAAAGAAAAAATAGTATTTTTGTCTGTTTTCTGAATTATCCTTGCAATTTAAAAAAATACCCCAAAAATAAAAGTTCTCCAAATGTCCCAAAAATGAAATATGATTTTTTCTAGAATATTTGAGAATATATGGCACTAAGAACACACCAGAGGGGGCCACCACTTGGCCACGAGGGCACAGGGCGCGCCCACCCCCTGGGGTGCGCCCCCTGCCTCGTGGGCCCCACATGGCCGCCTCCACTTATTCCTGCACCCACTCACTCCTTCTTCCTCCAGAAAAAAAATCCTCCCATAGCTCAAACCCGTGTTCTAGCTCATCTTGCTGCCATTTTCGATCTCCTTGCTCAAAGCTCCATTCACAAAACTGTTTTGCGGGATTGTTCTTTGCTATGTGACTCCTCCAATGGTCCAATTAGTTTTTGTTCTAGTGCTTTATTTATTGCAAAATTTTGCTGCTTAGGTGACACTGTTCTTGAGCTTGAATGTCAAATTTGTATGGTCCCAAGTAGTTCTAATGCATGATATAGCCTCTAGGCACTTGTAGGAGTAGTTGCTATCAATCTTGTTGAGTTTGGTTCACTTTTATTTTGAGTCACTAAAAATTTGAGAAATTTTTAGAAAATGTTGAAGAGATTGTTCAGAGGCTCTTCGAGCCGAAGCTCGAAGGATAAGCAAAGTGAAGAGAATAAGAAGCCCAAATATAATCTTCCTCGCACTGTGGAGGTTCGGCCGTGTGAATGGCCTTGTGATGAGTTCTTGAGAGCCGCCGGAATTTATGATGATTTTTATTACTTGGCTGAGAATGCAGGCCTCACCGACTTCCTCCACGACCAACTCGAACAGTATCTACTACTAACTAATATTTTTGTGCAAAATTTTCATTTCCATGCTAGGAGATCACCACCTTCGGTGGATTTTTATTTATATGATGAGTTTAAGGAGATGCCATTCTATGATTTTTGTGCGGTTTGCAAGTTTCCTTTTGAGGGCAGCGTCGAGGAACCACATCCTAGGGATGTGACAGAATTTATTGATATGATTGCTGTAGAGGAAACGAGAAAAGTGTCAGATGCAAGAACTACTAGCATACATTTTCCTGTTCTACGTTACTATGCGATATTTGCTAGTAGATGTTTCATTGGCCGGGGGAACAGTGGGGGCCTCAGTGCTCCTGACCTCGCCATTTTGTGCCATGCTTTACTCCATGACAGAACTTTCAGTTTAGGCGCTATGGTTGCTAAATGGTTGAGTCTAAATCGTACAAAGGGCCCCATTTTTGGAGGTATCTTTGCTTCGCGTCTTGCTAAATATTTTGAGATACCTATTAGACACTATGAGAAAGAAGAAAAGGTGTTGCCCCTATTTTCTTAGACTATAAAAGCATGGTAGCACATGATTTTATTTGCGATGATAAGGAGAAGAGACTCATTTATAACCTGGTATTCAGTGAAAAGACTTGTCAGATTATTACCCTGCCTGCACCTTCTTTGTTTAACATTTACTCAGGTACATACATCATCCTGCTCGATGACATTTGTGCATATTGGGAGCGAACACGATCCCCAGAGCCTGAGCCTGAGCCATCTCCTGACCTTATCGGCAGTCTGTCTATCAGTGGGATCCGGAGGAGATCTCCAACCAGTGGCACCCCGAGGATCCTCCTAAGTACACTAGAGAGGACCACTTTGATCCATGGGCATAGACCAACTTAGGCCAAAAGCCTAAGCTTGGGGGAGTACGTATTTCTCACCGACATTAGATTCATGTTCACACACTCATTCTAGTTGTCGGTGCTCATACTTTTTCATTATCCTATCCATGCTAGTTTATTTTCTTTTCTAAGTCTTCTTCTTGTGTGTTTGAAAAACCTTAAGAAAAACAAAAAATTTAGTTGTAGCTTTTAGCTAGTTTACTTTCCATGCCTGTAGTAGTAGTAATTAAAAGAAAACCCAAAAAGATTTCTCGTTATTCTTTTGCTTATTGGGAGCTTTCCCGTGTAAATAGTTTTATTTCTTTTCTTTTCTTTGGGGGGTCGGGAGGAGAAGACCATGATGAAAATGTTGAAGTGGCTCTTATATGCATTATTATTGATTTAACCAAGAGCCCATATTACCTTGTCTTCTCCCTTGTATTAAAATGCTCGCAGATTCCAGCTTAGTCCAAACACTATTATTATTATCCACGCCGTTCGGTTGTGCTAGTGAGAAGCAATAATGACGATATATGATGGACTGATTGAGATGAGAGAAGCTGGTATGAACTCGACCTATCTTGTTTTTGTAAATATGATTAGTTCATTGTTCCTGATTCAGCCTATTATGAATGAAACATGTTTGCAATGACAATTAGAGATTATAGTTGCTCATGACATGCTTAATTTGCTAGGAGTTTTTAATGGTTTATCTTGCGTGCCAACATGCTATTAAAATGGTTGTGATGTGGTATGATAGGGTGGTATCCTCATTTGAACGATTCGAGTGGCTTGACTTGGCGCATGTTCACGCATGTAGTTGAAACAAAATCAACATAGCCTCCACGATATTTATGTTCATGGTGGATTATATCCTACTCATGCTTGCACTCAGTGTTGATTAATTTTAATGCATGCTCATGACGGTTGTCGCTCTCTAGTTGGCCGCTTCCCAGTCTCTTTCTAGCCTTCACTTGTACTAAGCGGGAATACTGCTTGTGCATACACTTCCATAAACCCCAAAGTTATTCCATATGAGTCCACCATACCTTCCTATATGCGGTATCTACCTGCCGTTCCAAGTAAATTTGTATGTGCCAAACTCTAAATCTTCAAATGAAATTATGTTTTGTATGCTCGAATAGCTCATGTATCAACTAGGGTTGTCTATATCTTCCATGCTAGGTGGGTTATTCTCATGAGGAGTGTACTCCGCTCCTCATTCGTGAGAAAATGGCTGGTGCCGGGATGCCCAGTCCCATGCTCAAATCAAAATAATTGCAAACAAAACTCCCCCAGGACTGTTGTTAGTTGGAGGCACCCGTTGTTTCGGGCCAGCCATGGATTGATGCTTGTTGGTGGTGGGGGAGTATAAACTTTACCATTATGTTTGGGAACGGCCTATAATGTGTGTAGCATGGAAGATATCGAGATCTCTCAGTTGTTATGTTGACAATGAAAGTATGCCACTCAAAATATTATTTATCTCTGTTTGAAAACTTGAGCTCTGGCACCTCTACAAATCCCTGCTTCCCTCTGCGAAGGGCCTATCTATTTATTTTTATGTTGAGTCATCACCCTCTTATTAAAAAGCACCAGCTAGAGAGCACCGCTGTCATTTGCATGCATTACTATTAGTTTACATTGAGTATGACTATGACTGGATCTCTTTTACCATGAATTACAATGTTTAGTCAGTCCTTGATCTTCAGAGGTGCTTTGCATTTATGTTTTGCGGTCTCAGAAAGGCCTAGCGAGATACCATCTTTTTATATCATATTATGATTGTTTTGAGAAAGTGTTGTCATCCGAGATTTATTATTATTGCTCGCCAATTGATTATGCCACTGATATGAGTAAACATGAGACCTAAGTGTTATTGTGAATATGGTTAGTTCATAATCTTTGCTGAAAACTTCAATGTTGGTGAGGGAGTCCTGGATTAGGGGGTGTCCGGATAGCCGGACTATAACCTTTGGCCGGACTCCTCGACTATGAAGATACAAGATTGAAGACTTCGTCCCATGTCCGGATGGGACTTTCCTTGGCGTGGAAGGCAAGCTTTGCGATACGGATACGTAGATCTCCTCCCATTGTAACCGACTCTGTGTAATCCTAACCCTCTCCGGTGTCTATATAAACCAGAGGGTTTTAGTCCGTAGGATGAACAATAATCATACCATAGGCTAGCCTCTAGGGTTTAGCCTCTCCGATCTCGTGGTAGATCTACTCTTGTACTACCCATATCATCAATATTAATCAAGCAGTAGTAGGGTTTTACCTCCATCGAGAGGGCCCGAACCTAGGTAAAAACATCGTGTCCCTTGTCTCCTATTACCATCCGCCTAGACGCACAGTTCAGGACCCCTACCCGAGATCCTCCGGTTTTGACGCCGACATTGGTGCTTTCATTGAGAGTTCCTCTGTGTCGTCATCTTTAGGCCCGATGGCTACTCCGATCATCAACAACGATGCGGTCCAGGGTGAGACTTTTCACCCCGGACAGATCTTCGTATTCGGCGACTTTGCACTGCGGGCCAATTCGCTTGGCCATCTGGAGCAGATTGAAAGCTACGCCCCTGGCCATCAGGTCAGATTTGGAAGTTTGAACTACACGGCTGACGTCCGTGGAGACTTGATCTTCGACGGGTTCGAGCTACAGCCGAGCGCGCCGCACTGTTATGATGGGCATGATCTAGCTCTGCCGCCGAACAGTGCCCTGGAGGCCGCACCCGTGTCTGCTCTGACCCTTAGCTCGGAGCCGACTACGCCAATCGAGGACGGGTGGCTGGACACCGCCTCCGAGGCTGTAATCTCTACGGCGATCGAGCCGAACACCAGCCTTGTCCTCTGCGAAGCTCGTGACTCCAAGGTGCCGGACTCCTCTCAGGACTCCGAACCTTCCGCGCCCCTGCCGATCAAATCCGATTGGGCGCCGATCATGGAGTTCGCCGCCGCGGACATCTTTCAGCACTCGCCCTTCGGCGACATTCTGAATTCACTAAAGTCTCTCTCTTTATCAGGAGAGCCCTGCCGGACTATGGTCAGCAAGGTTGGGATGCGGACGACGAAGAAATTCAAAGCCCACCCACCACCCACTTCGTAGCCACTGTCGATGATTTAACCGACATGCTCGACTTCGACTCCGAAGACATCGACGGCATGGACGCCGATGCAGGAGACGACCAAGAACCAGCGCCTATAGGGCACTGGAAGGCCACCTCGTCGTATGACATATACATGGTGGACACCCCAAAAGAAGGGAAGGCGATGGAACAACGGAGGATGACCCCTCCAAGAAGAAGCCTAAGCGCCGGCGTCAGCGGCGCCGCTCTAAATCCCGCAAAAGCAAAAACGGCGATTCCGGCACGGGAGATAATAACACCCTGGACAGTGCCGAAGACAAACGCCTCCAGCAGGATTCATCACAAGAGGATGGAGAAGCCAACCCTCATGAGAGAGCGGCAAACAGAGAGATAGAGGACGATAATTACATGCCTCCCTCCGAAGACGGGGCAAGCCTCGACGACGACGAATTTGTCGTGCCTGAGAATCCCGTCGAACAAGAGCGTTTTAAACGCAGGCTTATGGCCACGGCGAGCAGCCTCAAGAAAAAACAGCAACAGCTTAGAGCTGACCAAGACTTGCTAGCCGGCGGATGGTGAAGTCCTTGTGGCGAAGAGTCTGAACTCGACGCTCCTCCAAGAGCTACCCAAAGCGCAGATCGCTACCCGATTAGAGGAGGAAGCACCTAAACCTACATCACCAGCGCGCAGACGCGGCCGACCGCCACCTGCGTGGCATGACAGAGAGGCCTCTCGGCCCTCCACTCAAGCCGCACCCTGGCGTCGCTCAAAAAATACCAAGGCACGGGGAAATGCGCCAGACCTGCGAGATATATTGGAGGACAAGGCAAGGCAAACAAGATCGATCTACGGATCGCATGGGCTCCCCACGACACGTGACGATAACCGTCATGCCGGATATGGCAAATCCGTACGGCCCGAACACAGTAGACAAAGCTCATTTGAGCTACGTCGTGATATAGCCCAATCTGAGGCGCCAAGACACCCACTATGATTCACAGATGAAGTAATGGATCATCAAATTCCCGAGGGTTTCAAACCCGTAAACATCGAATCATACGATGGCACAACAGATCCTGCGGTATGGATCGAGGATTATCTCCTTCATATCCACATGGCCCGCGGTGATGATCTACACGCCATCAAATACCTCCCACTCAAGCTTAAAGGACCAGCTCGGCATTGGCTTAACAGCTTGCCGCCAGAGTCAATTGGTTGTTGGGAGGACACGGAAGCCGCATTCCTCGACAATTTCTAGGTCACCTATGTGCGACCACGACGCCGATGACCTAAGCCACATAATCCAGCAGCGGAGGAATCGGCGGACAATTACTGGACACGGTTCCTAACCAAGAAAAATCGAATAGTCATTTGTCCGGACGCAGAGGCCCTCGCAGCCTTCAAACATAACATCCATGACGAGTGGCTTGCCCGGCACCTAGGACAGGAAAAGCCGAAATCCATGGCAGCCCTCACAACACTCATGACCCGCTTTTGCGCGGGAGAAGACAACTGGCTAGCTCGTAGTAATAACATGACCAAGAGCCCTGGTAATTCGGATACCAAGGACAGCAATGGCACGTCACGTCGCAACAAGCACAAGCGCCGCATTAACGGCGACAATGCTGATGATACAACAGTTAATGCCGGATTCAGAGGCTCTAAACCAGGTCAGCGGAAAAAGCCATTTAAAAGAAATACTCCGGGCCCGTCCAGTTTGGACCGAATACTCGATCGCTCGTGCCAGATACACGGCACCTCCGAAAAACCAGCCAATCACACCAACATGGATTGTTGGGTGTTCAAGCAGGCAGGCAAGTTAAATGCCGAAAATAGAGACAAGGGGCTGCATAGCGATGACGAGGAGGAGCCCCGGCCGCCGAACAATAGGGGATGAAGGGCTTCCCCCACAAGTGCGGACGGTGAACATGATATACGCAACCCACATACCCAAAAGGGAGCGGAAGCGTGCACTCGAGGACGTATATGCATTGGAGCGGTCGCCCCAAAGTTCAACCCGTGGTCCTCTGCCCGATCACTTTTGATCGAAGGGACCACCCACTAGCATCCGCCATGGCGGATTCGCCGCATTGGTTCTAGACCCAATCATTGACGGATTTCACCTCACTAGAGTCCTTATGGACGGCGGCGGCCTGAACCTGCTTTATCACGATACGGTCACGAAAAATGGGCATAGATCCTCAAGGATTAAACCCACAAAGACGACCTTTAAAGGCATCATACCAGGTGTAGAGGCCAATTGTGCGAGCTCGATTACACTTGAGGTGGTCTTCGGATCCCGGATAATTTCCGAATCGAGGAGTTAATCTTGACATAGTCCCATTCCGCATGATGGCTATCACGCCTTTGCCGGACGAACCGCATTTGCAAAGTTCAATGCGGTGCCGCACCACGCATACCTCAAGCTCAAGATGCCAGCCCTCGAGGAGTCATTACGGTCAATGGAAACACCGAACGCTCTCTCCGAGCGGAGGAGCATACGGCGACCCTCGCGGGCGGAAGTACAAAGTAGCCTCTCAAGGCAATTCCCGATCCGGCTATTAAGCGTCCGGACACCATCAAGCGCGCCGGAGTAACCTACAACAAGACCGCTGGCACGTTCCGAGAAAGCGCAGCAATGCGGCTAACCCCAGCCCTCGCAAAATTGCGAACCAAGTATTACGCTGCATTACATAATTACGCTCTGGAAATACCATGGGCATAGGGGAGAATGCGACCACGGAATGCCCAAAATGCGGCTCAACTGCACTAGGGGCTCCCGATTTTGTCATTCTTCTTTCTTACTTTCAGGACTCCACTCTCCGGAAGGCCTGTCCGGCAGTACAATCACCGAACACACGATGCAACAGCCAGGGAGGAAAAAAGCTACGTCGAGTGTCCAGGTGGTCTCTATAACGAGCTAAATACGTGTCTTACATACCGTCTCGCAGCTTGCCCCTGGAGGGGGACATGTCAAATAGTCTCATCTCTTGCTTATCGCACTATTTGTATCGTTCTGCTTTCACAGCAGCCTTTTAATAAACAACGCTCAGCTTCGGCTTATTATTGCATTTTCTATTTATTTATTTTTCAATACATATGTTCAGTTATCACATTTAGCTCCCGTACACTTTGGTACGGCCAAATACGCCAGGGGCTCAAGTACCCCATAATACGGCGTGAGAAGTCCGAACACTTTAACAAGTGCGGCACCCCGAACTTATAGCATTATATGCATCAGCTCCGAATCATGTCTTGGGTCAATAGTTAGGTTTTCCCGGCTCCTATGTTTTGGTACCTTACGTTCCATTATATCGGCTAAGGTAGCGCTAGGAGAACTACTGCGATTGTGCCCCGGTTGAGCTGGGTTAAGCACCTCAGTAGAGAAAGCTAAAACTGATCGTCATGATAGGGCGAGAGCTGGTCGCTGTTCGAGAGGTTTCGAGTCCCTAAAGACTTATGCCGCTTAGAGCGAGGAGTCGGCTTTCTCCGGCCTAGGCGTGGATAGCGCCCCGAACTCGGTCTTCCGAATACTAGGGGCTTCGCCGAAATTTAAAATTATAGAATTCTATGGCTAAGTGAGAGTGATGAAGCATTATAGTCCCATTGCCTTGTTCGTTGTCTTTGGCGCCTCCCTCGAAGGACCCAAGAATGGGAACAAGAGCGCTCAGGTTTATCCCGAACACCCCAGCACTCGTGGCATGGGGGCAGAAGCCGACGACTTGCCATCTCTCAGATTTAATAAACGGCCGCACAGAAGGTAATATTTTAAATTCAAAAAGCGTTGCTTAGCGCATATGAACAAGTTTTCAGCGCAGTGATAACACGGCGAGTTTACTCAAAAATTACATCCTTGGAACATTCATACGCCATAAAGCGGGCACCCTTCAGGGCGCCCTCATAATACATCTCGGGCTTGCGATGCGCCTTGCCCTCCGGTGGCCCATCTGTCACAGCTTCTCGGCATCCATCTTGCCCCAGTGCACTTTAACACGGGCAAGGGCCCTACGGGCGCCTTCGTTGCATACAGAGCGCTTGATGACTTCAAGTCGTGGACAAGCATCTGCCAGCCGCCTCACCAGCCCAAAGTAGCTCCCAGGCATGACCTCCCCAGGCCATAGCCGGACTATAAGGCCCTTCATGGCCTGTTCGGCCACCTTATGGAGCTCGACCAGCTGCTTCAGCTGGTCTCTCAAGGGCACCGGGTGTCCGGCCTCACCATACTGAGACCAGAATACCTTCTCCGTCGAGCTCCCCTCCTTGGCCCGGTAGTATGCGGCAGCGTTGGACACACTGCGGGGCAGATCTGCGAATGCTCCCGGAGAGCTCCGGACTCGGGTAAGTAACAAGTAATTCACTTTCACGTGCTTGCTTTGCATAAAGAATGCCTTACCCGCTGCTATCTTTATCATCGCCTCAATTTCCTGGAGGGCTTTTTGGGGTTCGGCCTTGGCAGATTTGGCGCTCTCAAGGGCCGAGGCAAGCTTGGACTCTCGAGTCTTTGAGTCAAGCTCCAAACTCTCGTGTTTTTCACGAGCCACGGAGCTCTTGCTGCACCTCCGCCACCCGCGCCTCCTGCTTTTCTCGCTTGATGCGCTCCACGGCCGCATTGTCTTCGGCCTTGGACAACGCTTTCTTCAGGGTTGCCACCTGGGTTGTGGCCCCTGTAATACTCACGTTGGTTGAGGGAGTCCTAGACTAGGGGGTGTCCGGATAGCCGAACTATCACCGTTGGCCGGACTCCTAGACTATGAAGATACAAGATTGAAGACTTCGTCCCGTGTCCGGATGGGACTTTCCTTGGCATGGAAGGCAAGCTTGGCGATCTGGTATGTAGATCTCCTACCATTGTAACCGACTCTGTGTAACCCTAACCCTATCCGGTGTCTATATAAACCGGAGGGTTTTAGTCCGTAGGACGAACAACAATCATACCATAGGCTAGCTTCTAGGGTTTAGCCTCTCGGATCTCGTGGTGGATCTACTCTTGTACTACCCATATCATCAATATTAATCAAGCAGGAGTAGGGTATTACCTCCATCGAAAGGGCCCGAACACAGGTAAAAACATCGTGTCCCTTGTCTCTTGTTACCATCCGCCTAGACGCGATTCGGGACCCCCTACCCGAGATCCGCCGGTTTTGACACCGACATTGGTGCTTTCATTGAGAGTTCCTCTGTGTCTTCATCTTTAGGCCCGATGGCTCCTTCAATCATCAGCAACGACGCAGTCCAGGGTGAGACTTTTCCCCCCGGACAGATCTTCGTATTCGGCGGCTTTGCACTGCGGGCCAATTCGCTAGGCCATCTGGAGCAGATCGAAAGCTACGCCCCTGGCCATCAGGTCAGATTTGGAAGCCTGAACTATACAGCCGATGTCCGCGGAGATTTGATCTTTGAAGGATTCGAGCCACAGCCAAGCATGCTGCACTGTCTCGATGGGAACGATCTAGCTCTGCCGCGAGCGATGTCTCCGAGGCCGCACGGCGTCGCTCGACCCTTAGCTCGGAGCCGACTCCGCCGATCGAGGACGAGTGGTTGGACACCGCCTCCGGGGCTGAAATCTCTATGGCGATTGAGCCGAACACCATCCCTGTCCTTTGCAAAGCTCGTGACTCCCAGGTGCCGGACTCCTTTCCAGACTCCGAACCTCCCACGCCCTGCCCGGTCGAATCCGGTGGGAGGGTTATGGAGTTCACCGCCGCGGACATCTTTCAAAGCACTTTCGCCCTTTGGCGACATCCTGAATTCACTAAAGTCTCTCTCTTTATCAGGAGAGCCCTGGTCGGACTACGGTCAGGAAGGTTGGGATGCAGACGACGAAGAAATTCAACGCCCACCCACCACCCACTTTGTAGCCACTGTCGATGATTTAACCGACATGCTCGACTTCGAATCCGAACACAATGACGGTATGGATGACGATGCTGGAGACGGCCAAGAACCAGCGCCTACAGGGCACTGGAAGGCCACCTCATCATACGACATATACATGGTGGACATCCCAAAAGATGGGAACGGCGATGGAACAACGGAGGATGACCCCTCCAAGAAGCAGCCCAAGCGCCCGGCGTCGTGGCGCCGCTCTAAATCCCGCCACAACAAAAGCGGTGATTCCGCACGGAGATAATAACACCCTGCATAAAGTGCCGAAGACAACCTCCTCCAGCAGGACTCGGTAGCGGGGAGGAGGGAGGAGCAAATCCGCCTGACGGCGGGCAGAAAGAGAGGTAGAGGGCGATAATTACGTGCCTCCCTCCGAAGATGAGGCAAGCCTCGACGACGCAATTTGTTGTGCACGAGGATCCTGCCGAACAGAGGCGTTTCAAACCCAGGCTTATGGCCACGGCAAGCAGCCTCAAGAAAAGCAGCAACAGCTTAGAGCTGACCAAGACTTGCTAGTCGACAAATGGTGAAGTCCTTGCGGCGAAGATTATGAACTCGAACGCCTCCAAGAGATACCCAAACGCAGGCTGCTACCCCAATTAGAGGAAGCAACACCCAAACCTACATCACCAGCGCATGATGCGGCCGACGGCCACCCGTGCGGTCATGACAGAGAGGCCTATAGACCCTCCATTCAAGCCGCACCCGGCGCCCGCCGACCAAGGCACGGGAAACGCGCCGCACCTGCAAGACATATTGGAGGACAAGGCAAGGCAAACAAGATCGATCTACGGATCGGCGTGGGCGCCCACGACATGTGATGATAACCGTCACGCCGGATACAACAACTCCGCCGGGCGAACACGATGAGACAAAGCTCATTTGAGCTGCGCCGTGATATAGCCCAATATGAGGCGCCAAGACACCCACTATGCTTCACAGACAAAGTGATGGATCATCAAATCCCCGAGGGTTTCAAACCCATAAACATCGAATCATACGATGGCACAACAGATCCTGCGGTTTGGATCGAGGACTACCTCCTCCATATCCACATGGCCCGCGGTGATGATCTACACACCATCAAATACCTCCCACTCAAGCTTAAAGGACCAGCTCGACATTGGCTTAACAGCTTGCCGGCCAGAATCAATTGGTTGTTGGGAGGACACGGAAGCCGCATTCCTTGATAACTTCCAGGGCACATATGTGCGACCACCAGACGCCGATGACCTTAGCCATATAATTCAGCAGCCGGAAGAACCGCCGAGACAATTACGGACACGATTCCTAACCAAGAAAAATCAAATCGTTGGATCGTCCGGATGCAGAGGCCCTTGCAGCCTTCAAACATAACATCCGTGACGAGTGGCTTGCCCGGCACCTAGGACAGAAAAGCCGAAATCCATGGCAGCCCTCACAACACTCATGACCCGCTTTTGCTGGAGAGGACAGCTGGCTAGCTCGAAGCAACAACTTGGCCAAACACCACAGTAGTTCGGATACCAAGGACAAGAACGCGTGTCGCGGCCGCAACAAGAACAAGCGCCAGATTAACGCATTTATAATGCTGAAGATACGGCAGTAAATGCCGGATTCAAAGGCTCTAAACCCGGTCAGCGGAAGAAGCCATTCAAAAGAAATACCCGGGGCCCGTCCAACTTGGACCGAATACTCGATCGCTTGTGCCAGATACATGGCACCACCAAAAAACCAGCCAACCACACCAACAGGGATTGTTGGGTGTTCAAGCAAGCAGGCAAGCTAAGCACCGAAAACAACGACAAGGGGATGCATAGCAATGACAAGGAAGAGCCCCGGCCGCCGAACAATGGAGGACAGAAGGGCTTTCCTACACAAGTGCGGACGGTGAACATGATATACGCAACCCACATACCCAAAAGGGAGCGGAAGCGTGCACTAAGGGACGTATACGCGATGGAGCCGTCGCCCAAAGTTCAACCCATGGTCTTCCTGCCCGATCACCTTTGATCGAAGGGACCACCCCACTAGCATCCGTCACGGCGGATTCGCCGCATTGGTTCTTGACCCAATCATCGACGGATTTCACCTCACTAGAGTCCTGATGGACAGCGGCAGCAGCCTGAACCTGCTTTATCAGGATACAGTGCGAAAAATGGGCATAGATCCCTCAAGGATTAAACCCACAAAGACGACCTCAAGGATTAAACCCACAAACACCGAACGCTCTCTCCGAACGGAGGAGCACACGGCGGCCCTCGCGGCGGAGGTGCAAAGCAGCCTCTCACAGCAATTCTCGAGTCCGGCCACTAAACGTCCGGACACCGCTGCCAGCGCCGGAGTAACCTACAACTAGACCGCTGGCACGATCCAAGCACGCCAGCAATCCGGCCCCAACCCCAGCCCTCGCGAAATTGCGAAGCCGATTACTATGCGTACATAATTACGCTCTGGAGATACCATGGGCATAAGGGGAGGGCACGACCACGGCACGCGCCTGCACGCGGCTCAACCGCACTGTGGGCTCCGATTGTGTCATTCTTTTCTTTTTCTTTTTTCTTACTTTCAGGACTCCGTTTTCCGAAGTCCTGTCCGGCACTAGAATTGCCGAACTCATGATGCGACAGCCAGGAAGCGTAAAGCTTACGCCGATCGCTCGTGTGGTCTCTACTACAAGCATCATACCTTTTTTACATACCATCCGCAGCTTACCCTCGGAGGGGACATGTTAAATAGTCCCATCCCTTGCTTATCGCACTATTTGTATCGTTCTGCTTTCATTGCAGTACCTTTTTTGAATAAACAGTACATAGCTTTTGCCTATTATTGCACTCCTTTCTTTATTTATATATATGTTCATTTCATGACATGTTGCACCCGTACACTTTGGTACGGCCAATACACCAGAGGCTTAAGTACCCCAAAAATATGGTGTGATAAGTCCGAACACTTTCACAAGTGCGGTACCCCGAACTTATAGCATTATATGCATCGGCTCCGAATCATGTCTTGGGTCAATAGTTGGGTTTGCCCGGCTCCCATGTTTTGATACCTTACGTTCCGTTATATCGGCTAAGGTAGCACTGGGAGAACCACTGCGATTGTGCCCCGGTTGAGCTGAGTTGAGCACCTCAGTGGAGAAAGCTAAAACTGACCGTCATTGATGAGGACATGGCTACCTTCGATACGACCAAAAATATTGCATACATGTATATTTGTGAGGTGATTTCTAATGCAAACTATGCAATAATTTAATTATATCATCCAGGACAAAAATACTTCACAAACTTTTGTGCCATGTCTAGTTGCAGGTGTATGGGACATTTGTACAATCCACATATAAAGATAAGGGAGAAAGAGATGTTTACTTGCTATTCAAAAAGTTCTCTCACGTCACTTTTGGCCCAAGAGAAGATAGAGTCCAAGTCTCTCACGTTCTGGAGTCAGATTCGGACTGCACAGACATACCTGACTCAAAACGTCAATAACCTTTTCATCCGGACTCCAAATTGGGTGATTCTTTTTTTGTTGGAAAATAGATTTCGTTCACCTTCCAACCCAATTGGATTCACCTTCAAATTCGTCCGGAGCGTTGAGTTATGGACGAAACAATCTGATGTTGCAGCAGAATCCGAGTCAAACTACAAGTCCAAAGGTGTTACGTCACCTCCGCTTGGGCCCATTGGCCTTGTATGACCTAGGTTAGTTTTAGGCTGCCTTGGGACATCCTACCACCTCCTTGGCCGCCACCCCTTGCTCCTATATAAGTAGATCCTTCTAGTAGCTTTTTCCTTGGGATTTGTTTAGTTAAAGTTAGCCATTGCAACTTCGCAGGTACTTCGATTGTGTCCAACGACCAGACCAAGACCGCTTACGGATCCCCACCATTATAAATACTTCATATATATTCGCAATATTCAGATTGCTTTATCATATTTTTGCTCGTTCTTCGATTGCTTGCAGGAATAGACCTTCGTGGTCGCTGATTGTGCTTCCAAAGATCGTCAAGAACCTCGGGAGATTGGTTTACCAATTGCTAAGGCACAACGTCGTGCACGTTTGTAGTCGGATCGTCCAAGTCGCCTCCAGCAAATCGATAGTTATCATCTCACCGAAGATCGGGACACCCTCGCCTCTATCATGTGTTATCAGTTTTCAGGTTTCTCGGTGAGAATTTCCAATTATCCCTAGATTAGATTTATTTTATTTCCTATTGTCCAAGAAATATCCACAAAAAAGTGAGATATATTCATCCTTTGTCCAAGCCAGTCTGAGCCTTTGCAGTTTTCTTTTCATTGTTTGCATTATTGAATTATCGACTGCATCATCGTGTCGAGTTGCTGATCTTAGTGTCTAATTCGTTTAGAGTTTCGAGTTCTGTTCATATTAGTCACGCCGCCGCTGCATCGTTATCCCTTCCGTTGACCACCATCCATCCATCAATTTCCACCACGTGCTACCCACCGTTTATTGTCATAATCACAGTTGAGATCGTTCGCATCTTCACTTGATCCAATCTGCATCTTATCTAGTTTGTTTGGAAAGAGGGAGAGAGAAAAAAAGAGAGAAAAAAGTAAAAAAAAAGTCAGAGAAAAAAAAGAGAAAGAAAAAGGAAAAAAAGTGTGAGAAAAAAAAGAGAGAAGAAAAAAAACAAAGTTCGGATCTATCTAGACTCAATCTCGTAGCTGAATTCGGATTGGAATCTGTTTTGTGCACTGTTCAGTAAAACAGGCATAACTTCCTCATACGAAGTCCGTTTTGGCTCATGAGTACTCAAATTAAAGCTAGAGACGAGCCGCATCTAAATAGTTGCAGAAGCTAGTTCAATATTTGGCACCTCAAAGTCGGCTTCTAAATAGGTCTTTTGCCCTCCAAGTTCGTGAACACAGCTTATTCCAGTTTTTCAAACCAGTTTTAGAATTTTTGACTCCTCATATCAACTCAGAATTGAGTGATATTTTTTGCATTGGAAAGCTTGAGTTAGTAGCATTCTTTGAAAAAAGTTATCAAAAAATTGGCTCAAACTTTTCAAGAGGAAAATTGGAGAGAGAGTTGTTGTATATCCTGCTTGGCAGTTGTTTTTCATCATTATCTTTACTGCCGTTGTGATCTTCACTTATATCTTGCTGTCCAGAGCTACTTATTATCCTTCATTGATGCTAGTTGTGCTACGCCGTGACCTCATTAGTGTTCTAGGCTCGCGTCTCTAGTCCGGTCTAGCCTAGGACCAGCACAGTACCGTCGTTGAACGTTTATTCAACATTGCATCTTTGAATTGATTATTGCTAATTTTTTTTGCTACCATATATAGCCAACCCAGCTCCACATATTTCTACACCATGTATAGGTACGTTCCCCTGGCAATCGTTTTACACAATCTTTAGAGTTACTTGACACCGTTGGTTGCCTGTCACCACCTGCCGCATGGTAAGAACTTGTAAGATATTGATATTTGCTTTACTGTGAGCACTTTACAACCACATCCTAGTAGTTCATAGGAACATTATTCTCGAATTTTGTTTCTTGTTTCTACTAATCATGACAGGTTCCGGAGATAGAAGTTCTTGGACGACGGACACATCTTCATCATCACGAGAGTTGGGACAACACACACAAGCATATGGTCAGGTTATGTCTTTACCATCATTTGAGGGTAGATTTAATCCTGCTATTTATCTAGCTTGGGAGCTTGAATTAGAAGAAGTTTTTAGTCACCATGATTTTTCTGAACTTGAGAGAGTACGAGCTACCACTAGAGCATTTACTGGTTTTGCTTCTGTTTGGTGGAGTGTACATTGTAAGAAAAACATTGATAACCAACCCACAACTTGGAAAGTTTTGAAAGCTGTAATGAGACAACAATTTTTTCCTCCTTACTATCGTCGTGAATTGCTTCAAGAAATTGGAACAATTAAAACAAGGCGGTAACACTGTTCATGCTTACTACCAAGAGTTCAAATCTTATATGCATCATTGTGACATAGAAGAATCTGAGAATGATACAATGAATAGATTTTTGGTGGTTTGAACCATGATATTCGTGCACGATTTCAGATATTCCTCGTTGCATTACTTGGTATGTATGTTCGTGCTTGTACCTTTGAGAGACGATTACAGGAGGATGCATTGGATGACTACAACACCTACTATTCTAGTTCATGCTCACCACCACCGCTTGGTTCCTCCACCGGTGCACCTACTAGAGCAGCCACACCTCAGATTGTGAGCACGACATCATCTCAAGAGTATGGTACATTGCCATCATCCGTACCTACATCAGCTACATCTTTGCAACAAGGTAACTGTAAAGGTATTGATGATATAACTTCACATAAGAATGATGCATGCCTAGTTAACTTGAATACATCATGTGTTGAGTTACCTGTTGATTTGAGCGCATCACCTATTTTAGAGAATCATGTTACTCTCATGAATGCGTCATGTGATCAAACAACTGAAATACCAACAATTTTGAGTGCACCCAATGAATTAACTATTGATGCAAAAGAACCAATGTTTAATCATTTTGATATGACCTCTAATCTTAGTGATGATTCTGTGTCAAATGACGTATTGCATGTTTGCTTATTTAAGCATGTTGTAGCATGTAAATTTGATGCAAGTAAGGTTTATTCACCAATGTTGGGATGGTTTAATGATGAACATTGTCAATCTTTTGAAATGAATAAGAGATTCACTTATATGTGCAAACTGAGTTGCAATATTTTCATGCCTTCTACTTCTTGTGATAATGTTTTGGCTTTAGATTTTATGAATTATGAAAGTTACTCATCTATTCATGTGTCATATGTGCAAAAATCAAGGGAAGTAAAAACGGATGACATATACATATACAACATGTACACCTTGTCTCGTTTGTTAGCCATATTTCAGATTAAGCAACGCCGAGGACGGCTTTGTTTTCAAGAAGGGGAGGATGATGAGGACATGGCTACCTTCGATACGACCAAAAATATTGCATACATGTATATTTGTGAGGTGATTTCCAATGCAAACTATGCAATAATTTAATTATATCATCCAGGACAAAAATACTTCACAAACTTTTTGTGCCATGTCTAGTTGCAGGTGTATGGGACATTTGTACAATCCACATATGAAGATAAGGGAGAAAGAGATGTTTACTTGCTATTCAAAAAGTTCTCTCACGTCACTTTTGGCCCAAGAGAAGATAGAGTCCAAGTCTCTCACGTTACGGACTCAGATTCGGACTGCATGCAGACATACCTGACTCAAAACCTCAATAACCGTTTCATCCGGCCGCCACATGGGGTGATTCTTTTTGTGTTGGAAAATAGATTTCGTGCACCTTCCAACCCAATTGGATTCACCTTCAAATTCGTCCGGAGCGTTGAGTTATGGACGAAACAATCTGATGCTGCAGCAGAATCCGAGTCAAACTACAAGTCCAAAGGTGTTACGTCACCTCCGCTTGGGCCCATTGGCCTTGTACGACCTAGGTTAGTTTTAGGCTGCCTTGGGACGTCCTACCACCTCCTTGGCCGCCACCCTTGCTCCTATATAAGTAGATCCTTCTAGTAGCTTTTTCCTTGGGATTTGTTTAGTTAAAAGTTAGCCATTGCAACTTCGTACTTCGTTTGTGTCCAACGACCAGACCAAGACCGCTTACGGATCCCCACCATTATAAATACTTCATATATATTCGCAATATTCAGATTGCTTTATCATATTTTTGCTCGTTCTTCGATTGCTTGCAGAATAGACCTTCGTGGTCAGGCTGATTGTGCTTCCAAAGATCGTCAGTAACCTCGGGAGATTGGTTTAGCGATTGCTAAGGCACAACGTCGTGCACGTTTGTAGTCGGATCGTCAAAGTCGACTCCACCAAATCGATAGTTATCATCTCATCGAAAGATGGGGACACCCTCGCCTCTATCAGTCATGATAAGGCGAGAGCCGGTCGCTGTTCGAGAGGTTTCTTCAAGTCCCTAAAGACTTATGCCGCTTAGAGCGAGGAACCGACATTGTCCGGCCAAGGCGTGGATAGTGCCCCGAACTCGGTCTACTAGGGGCTTCGCCGAAATTTAAAATTACAGAATTCTATGGCTAAGTGAGAGTGTTCAAGCACTATAAGTCCGGTTGCCTTGTTCGTTGCGTTGAGCGCCTCCGTCGACGGACCCAAGAATGGGAACAAGAGCGCTCAAGTTTATCCCGAACACCCCATCACTCGTGGCATGGGGGCTGAAGCCAACGACTTGCCATCTCTCAAATTTGATAAACGGCCGCACAGAAGGTAATATTTTAAATTAACAAGCGTTGCTTAGCGCATATGAACAAGTTTTCAGCAGACAGGCTAACAAATGCGAGTCTATTCAAAAATTACATCTTTGGAGCACTCATCCGCTATCTGACGGGCACCCTTCAGACGCCCTCATAGTACATTTCGGGCTTGCGATGATCCTTGCCCTTCGGTGGCCCGTCCGTCACAAGCTTCTCCGCATCCAGCTTGCTCCAGTGCACTTTAGCACGGGCAAGGGCCCGACGGGCACCTTCAATGCAGACGGAGCGCTTGATGACTTTAATCCATGGACAGGCGTCCACCAGCCGCTGCACTAGCCCGAAGTAGCTCGCAGGCATGGCTTCCAATGGCCACAGCCGAACTATGAGGCCCTTCATGGCCTGTTCGGCAACCTTGTGGAGCTCGACCAGCTGCTTCACTGGTCGCTCGGCACGCGGATGTCCGCCTCAAAGATATCGAGACCAGAACACCTTTTCGCCGAGCTCCTCCTTGGCGTGGTAGAACGGCAGCATCGGACACACTACGGGCAGATCTGCGAATGCTCTGGAGAGCTCGAATCCGGGTAAGTAATAGGTAATTCACTTTCACATGCTTTCTTTGCATAAAGAATGCCTTACCCGCCGCTATCTTCTTTAATGATTCCATTTCTTGGAGGGCTTTTTTGGGCTTCGGCCTTAGCGGTTTTGGCACTCTCAAGAGCCGAGGCGAGCTCGGACTCTCGAGTCTTCGAGTCACGCTCCAAACTCTCGTGTTTTTCCACGAGAGCCTGGAGCTCTTTCCGCACCTCCGCCACCCGCTCCTCCTGCTTCTCTCGCTCAGTGCGCTCATGGCCGCTTTGCTTTCGGCCATGGACACCGCTTCCTTCAGGGTCGCCACCTCGTTCATGGCCCCTACAATACCCACGTTATTCCTGTCATTTTTTGCAACCGAATCCTTTCTATAAGGTATTTCTTTAATAAGGTATTGCTTACCTTCCCTGTCCTCGAGCTACTTCTTGGCAACGCCGAGCTCGTTCTCGGACCGCTCGAGGCTCTTCTTCAATGCATTGACCTCCACAGTCAGTGCGGCATAGGTCAGCAGCGCAGCCTGCAATTGCATATTGACATACTTATGTTAGACTCCTGCGTATATCTTTTTAGATCCTTAGTCCGACTTTTCTTTCCGAACACCGAACTAAGCATCAGGGGCTACTGTCTATGCGGTAATATTTTTACATATTCTAAAACTTACCTCAAAGCCCGTTAGAAGGCTGGTACAAGCCACCAGCCCGCTCTTGGCGGATCGAACTTTCCGGATCACCACACTCATAATAGTGCGGTGCTCCTCGTCGATGGAGGCGCCGTTAAGCGCCTCCAGTAAGCTATCCGGTGCCTCCGGCTGGACGGAGGACACCGGCGTCTTACCCTTGCTATGAAGGGGCCGCTTGCCGGACTTCGGAACCGCTGAAGGTTCCGGTATGGAGTCTGGACGAGGGTCGGGCTTAGAGCCCCTGGGGGTCTCGCTCCCTTCGCGCCTGGAGTCCGGGAGGTTGCCTTGTGGCGCCTCCCGCGCCACCTCCTCTTGACCAGGCCCCCCTTGGGGCCCCACCTCAGCGTCGTCCGCAGCGTGAGGTGAGGAGGCGGCCGGAAGTGAAGTACTCTCCACTTCTGAAGAATTCAGGGACCCGCTCGACGAAGCGGCGAGCTCGTCCTTGGGCGGGTTGCATGACTGTTCGACATTAGAGAACACTATGCAATGAAAAAAAAGCCATGGGTATCCGGACACTTACGATCTCGCCAGGGGCTTGGCCCTTGTTGGCCACTCCTCCTCGTCGTTGTCGGTGTTGGTGGAGAAGTCCGGAGGAAGGGTCCTTCCTTCTGACCCTCCGGCCTCCCAGGTTAGGCGGCCTTCCTTTTCTTCTCTCCCTCGCTGGGGAGAGGCTTCTTCCTCCTCCTCATCCTCGGGAGGAGGATTCCGTCTCGTGGTTGTCGGGCGATGAGTCCGACAGCCCTGGCGCCGGAGCTCCTTGAGTTCCCGTGGCCTTCTTCTTGGCCTTCTTCTCCGGCACCACGTGAGGTGCCGGAGCCAAGAGCCCTCTAATCGGGCGTCCGCTGGGTCTTGTGGCAAAGGAGCCGGACAGTTAATCTGTCCGGACGTCTTCAGCCAGTCCTGTTAAAGGTTGGGGAGTTTTAGATCCCGCATAGAGTCACTCTATGAGAAAAGAGTCCCATAAAGGGTAAAATGACTTACCTCGCTGGCTTGACGCTGCGAGCTGAATGCGCGATCTTCGGTAGCGGATGTGGGAGCCTCGGCGCCCTTGAACAGCACCTTCCAGGCATCTTCGTACATAGTGTCGAAGAGCCTTTTCAGAGTTGGGTGTTGTGCCAGATCGAATTCCCACAATTTGAAGGCCCGTTGTTGGCATGGGAGAATCCGGCGGATGAGCATCACCTGGTTTACGTTGACAAGCCTGAGATTCTTGTCCACCAGGTTTCGGACGCAGATTTGGAGTCCCGACATCTCGTCCGAATCCCCCCACGTCAGGCCCGTCTCTTTCCATGATGTGAGCCGTGTGGGGAAGCCAGATCGGAATTCGGGGGCCGCCGCCCATTGAGAGTCGCACGGCTCGGTGATGTAGAACCACCCCGATTGCCACCCCTTTATGGTCTCCACAAAGGAGCCCTCGAGCCATAGGACTTTGGCCATCTTGCCAACCATGGCGCCTCCAAGACTCCGCTTACGGCCGCCCACTACCTTCGGCCTGACATTGAAGATCTTCAGCCATAAGCCGAAGTGGGGCTAGATGCAGAGGAAGGCCTCGCAGACGACGATAAACGCCGAGATGTTGAGGATGAAGTTCGGGGCCAGATCATGGAAATCCAGGCCGTAGTAGAACATGAGCCCCCGGACAAATGGGTGAAGTGGAAAACCTAGTCCGTGGAGGAAGTGGGTGAGGAACACCACCCTCTCATGGGGCCCGGGGGTGGGAATGAGCTGCCCCTCGTCGGGTAGCTGGTGCGCGATGTTGCTGGACAAGTATCCGGCCTTCCGCAGCTTTTTTATGTGCCCCTCCGTGACGGAGGAGGCCATCCACCTGCCTCCCGCTCCGGACATAGTTGGAGAAGGTTGAGGTGGGATGTGCGGACTTGGGAGCTGGAGCTCGAGTGCGCGGAAATGGATGAGCAAAGGAGGAAGAAGTCGTAGGTGGAAAGGTGGATCCTTATCCCCTTATATGGACGGACGAAGCTATGCGTCCCCCACCAGCCTGGTAAAACTCGCTTATCTCCCAAGCGCCATAATCAATGGCGTGGATGGGTTACCCATGTCCGTATTGATGGGAATCCCGTAATAAGGGGGCACGATCTCCGCTTTGATAAGACGTGCCAAGGAAACCGCCTCGCTAAACGCGCTGAGGTGGAACAGTAAAAAATGATTCGAATAAAGGCTTGGCCGTGGTGTGATGTCACGCCATGAATATGTCACAGATCTGCGTAAATTATTCTCTCTACGGTGGTATGTGGAACTTTTTTGCAGAGCGGACACCTATCCTTGTGTTCAAAATCTTCTATGAAGTATTCGGAGGAGGAACCCGCCTTTGCAATGCCGAATTCAATATGCGCGACGGACTCGTCGTCATTGAAGCCTGGTACAGGGGCTACTGAGGGAGTCCTGGACTAGGGGGTGTCCGGATAGCCGAACTATCACCGTTGGCCGGACTCCTAGACTATGAAGATTCAAGATTGAAGACTTCGTCCCGTGTCCGGATGGGACTTTCCTTGGCGTGGAAGGCAATCTTGGCGATACAGATATGTAGATCTCCTACCATTGTAACCGACTCTGTGTAACCCTAACCCTATCCGGTGTCTATATAAACCGGAGGGTTTTAGTCCGTTGGACGAACAACAACCATACCATAGGCTAGCTTCTAGGGTTTAGCCTCTCTCATCCCGTGGTGGATCTACTCTTGTACTACCCATATCATCAATATTAATCAAGCAGGAGTAGGGTATTACCTCCATCGAGAGGGCCCGAACCTGGGTAAAAACATCGTGTCCCTTGTCTCCTGTTACCATCCGCCTAGACGCACAGTTCGGGACCCCCTACCCGAGATCCGCCGGTTTTACACCGACATTGGTCCCGTCCTTTTTTGCAACCGCATCTTTTTTATATACTTACATAAGGTATTACTTACCTTCCTTGTCCTCGAGCTGCTTCTTGGCAAGGCCGAGCTCGCTCTCGGACCGCTTGAGGCTCTGCTTCAATGCATCGACCTCCGTAGTCAAGGCGGGCAGAGGTCAAGAGCGCCTGCATTCCCATATTGACATACTTATGTTAGACTCCTGCGTATATCTTTTAGATCCTCAGTTCGGCTTTTCTTTCCGAACACCAAACTGAGCATCAGGGGCTACTGTCTATGCGGTAATATTTTTACATATCTTAAATACATACCTCAATGCCTGTTAGAAGGCTGGCACAGGCTTCAGTCAGCCCGCTCTTGGTGGACTGAACCTTCTGGTTCACCGCACTCATAATAGTGCGGTGCTCCTCGTCGATGGAGGCGCCATTAAGCACCTCCAGCAAATTATCTGGTGCCTCCGGTTGGAAGGAGGTCACCGGCGTCGTAGGCTTGCCCTTCTTACTAGGGGGCCGCCTGCCGGACTCCGGAACCATTGAAGGTTCCGGTGCGGTGTCTGGCCCGAGGCCGGACTTGGAGCCCTTGGGGGTTTTGTCCCCTTTGCGCCTGGAGTCCGGGAGGTCGCCTTGCGGCGCCTCCAGGACCACCTCCTCCTGGCTTGGACCCTTTTGGGACTCCACCTCGACATCGTCCGTAGGGCAAGGGGAGGTAGCGGTCGGAAGCGAATCCACATCCGACGAATCGAGGGAGCCGCTCGACGAAGTGTCGAGTCGGGCCTTGGGCGGACTACATGATTATATCCGGCGTCAGGGAAAGCTGTGCAATAAAATAATACTATGAATCACTCTGGTGTCCGAACACTTACGACTTCGCCAGGGGCTTGGCCCTGGGCGGCAACTCCTCCTCGCTGTCGGCGACGTTGGTGGAGTAATCCGGGGGAAGGGTTCTTCCCTTCTTGGACCCTCCGGCCTCCCCAGTTAGGGCGGCTTTCCTTTTCTTTTCTTCCCCTGCTGGAGAAGAAACCTCTCTTTCCTCAGCTTCTTGATGTGTCCCTGCGTGACAGAGGAGACCATCCACTTGCCTCCCGCTCCGGACATGGCTGGAGAAGGTTGAGGTGGGGTGTGCGGACTTGGGCGCTGGAGCTCGAATGCGCGAAAATGGATAAGCAAAGGAGGAAGAAGGCGTAGATGAAAAAGGTGGGTCCTTATCCCCTTATATGAGCGGACGAAACTATGTGCCCCCACCAGCCTAGTAAAACTTGCTTATCTCCCTAGCGCCGTAATTAATGGCACGGTTGGGTTACCCACGCCCGTATTGATGAGAATCCCGGAATAAGGGGACACGATCTCTGCTTTGACAAGACATGCCAAGGAAACCGCCTCGCTAAGTGCTTGAGGTGGGACAAGAAAAACGATTCGAATAAAGGCTTGGCTGCAGTGTGATGTCACGCCATGGAAAACGTCGCCAGATTGGATTTGTGTAAATATTATTCTCTACGATGGTATGTGGAACTTATTTTGCAGAGCTGGACACTATCCTTGTGTTCAAAATCTTCTATGAAGTATTCAGAGGAGGAACCCGCCTTGCAATGCCGAAGACAATCTGTGTGCCGGACTCGTCGTCATTGAAGCCTGGTTCAGGGGCTCCTGAGGAGTCTGGATTAGGGGTGTCCGGATAGCGGACTATAACCTTTGGCCGGACTCCTGGACTATGAAGATACAAGATTGAAGACTTCGTCCCGTGTCCGGATGGGACTTTCCTTGGCATGGAAGGCAAGCTTGGCGATACTGATATGTAGATCTCCTCCCATTGTAACCGACTCTGTGTAACCCTAGCCCTCTCCGGTGTCTATATAAACCGGAGGGTTTTAGTCCTTAGGACGAACAACAATCATGCCATAGGCTAGCCTCTAGGGTTTAGCCTCTCCGATCTTGTGGTAGATCTACTCTTGTACTACCCATACCATCAATATTAATTAAGCAGAAGTAGGGTTTTACCTCCATCGAGAGGGCCCGAACCTGGGTAAAAACATCGTGTCCCTTGTCTCCTGTTACCATCCGCCTAGACGCACAGTTCGGGACTCCCTACCCGAGATCCGCCGGTTTTGACACCGACAGCTGGCTTTACATATTTACAACAACAAGAGCAAACAAATTTTGTAAAAGTTGTTCTTTATCACTTCCAGTTTGTCAACTGAATTGCTTGAGGACAAGCAAAGGTTTAAGCTTGGGGGAGTTGATACGTCTCCAATGTATCTAGTTTTCCAAACACTTTTGCCTTTGTTTTGGACTCTAACTTGCATGATTTGAATGGAACTAACCCGGACTGACGCTGTTTTCAGCAGAATTGCCATGGTGTTATTTTTGTGCAGAAATAAAAGTTCTCGGAATGACCTGAAACTTCACGGAGAATATTTTTGGAATTAATAAAAAATACTGGTGAAAGAATCAACACCAGGGGGCCCACACCCTGTCCACGAGGGTGGAGGGCGCGCCCACCCTCTGGGGCGCGCCCCCTACCTCGTGGGCCCCGTGAGGCTCCATCGACCTCAACTCCAACTCTATATATTCATGTTCGAGGAGAAAAAAAATCAGAGAGAAGGATTCATCATGTTTTACGATACAGAGCCGCCGCCAAGCCCTAATCTCTCTCGGGAGGGCTGATCTGGAGTCCGTTGGGGCCTCCGGAGAGGGGAATCCGTCGCCATCATCATCATTAACCTTCCTCCATCACAAATTTCATGATGCTCACCGCCGTGCATGAGTAATTCCATCGTAGGCTTGCTGGACGGTGGTGGGTTGGATGAGATTTACCATGTCATTGAGTTAGTTTTGTTAGGGTTTGATCCCTATATCCATTATGTTCTGAGATTGATGTTGCTATGACTTTTCTATGCTTAATGCTTGTCACTAGGGCCCGAGTGCCATGATTTCAGATCTGAACCTATTATGTTTTCATCAATATATGTGAGTTCTTGATCCTATCTTGCAAGTCAATAGTCACCTACTATGTGTTATGATCCGGCAACCCCGAAGTGACAATAATCGGGACCACTTCCGGTGATGACCATAGTTTGAGGAGTTCATGTATTCACTAAGTGTTAATGGTCCGATACTCTATTAAAAGGAGGCCTTAATATCCCTTAGTTTCCAGTAGAACCCCGCTGCCACAGGAGGGTAGTAGAAAAGATGTCATGCAAGTTCTTTTCCATAAGCACGTATGACTATATTCGGAATACATGCCTACATTACATTGATGAACTGGAGCTAGTTCTGTGTCACCCTCTGTTATAACTGTTGCATGAGGAATCGCATCTGACATAATTATCCATCACTCGTCCAATGCCTATGAGCTTTTCACATATTGATCTTTGCTTAGTTACTTTTCCGTTGCCACTGTTACAATTACTACAAAACTGCTACTGTTACTTTTGCCATCGTTACCGTTACTTCCATACTACTTTGCTACTAAATATTTTTGCGGCAGATATTAAGTCTTACAGGTGTGGTTGAATTGACAACTCAACTGCTAATACTTGAGAATATTCTTTTGCTCTCCTTGTGTCGAATCAATAAATTTGGGTTGAATACTCTACCCTCGAAAACTGTTGCGATCCCCTATACTTGTGGGTTATCAGCTGGCTGGCTCCTGGACAGCAGCGATGGAAAGATTAATAAAGGGCAAAACCGTTCAATAGCTAGCTTTACCTAGGCAAAAACCATTTGGGTCTCCGTTTGTCGGAGGTTCACAGTCATAGCCCAAGCCCTTCAAGCCTTTGTTTCTCACGAGTTGCAGACCAGGCCGAAGCCCTTTTGGGCCTTTATTTCGCACAAGTTCACCACGCGAGGAAACATATATATGTATGTGATCGATAGATTGATCGCTCTAAGCCTCCAACTCCATGTCTCATCATTTCGTAGGCGAGCGCAGGACTGGGCGAGAAGGGTTGGGCCACTAGGTGCCCGAGCGGTCCAATTTTCCCTTAACCACTCCATCCTCTCTTTCGGCCTCGGCAGTTTCTTCGACCTTCAGTAAGAATCATCCGAAATTAGGGCTAGGGATCCCTCATCTCTGAATAATTGGTCTAGGCTAGGGATTGATAGACTTGGGGTTTAAATTTTGGAATTCTTCATCGGGGATGATCATGAATTCATAACTAGAGAAAAATCTATTTGTGGAAATCAAAGTATGTAAGAAGAGGGAAACTTGCAGACTATGGTATTCATGCCGTGAAGATGGTTGAAACTGACAAAAATTTGGTATTTCCATTCATATACAAACTTATTAAGTTAGCTCTGGTATTGCCGGTGTCAACGCGCTTTTTCAATAATAACTATCAAGAATAAACTGCGTAGCAAGATCAATAATGAATGGTTCAATGACTTGACGATATGTTAAACCAAGTGGGAGTTATTCAAGTCAGTTGATTATAAGGATATTATTCGAACATTTACATCAATGAGGTCTCGGAAAGGGTATTTGCCTCGTTATTTTCTAAAGTGCGTTGTTGGTATCTACCATCTGGCCATCTCTATTCTTGCAAGATTTATATTTTAAATATATTCACATCTCACAACTAAATTTATTTTAATTACAAATCCATTTTTTTAATCTTGTAGTGCCTTCTAGGACTTTGGCAACATGGAAAATTTGCCTCTATGCAAGGCTGGTTATACGACTTTCTTTTGGAAAGTGGAACAAGTGAGACATGTTTTTAACCGTGGTGGAATAAATTGCTCAATGACATCCGGTGATATCTTGTATGGATAGCTTTACTTTTGTCGGCAACATGGCAAGTTTCCCCCTATGCAAGGCTGGTTATGTATCCTTCATTGTCAAGTCTCGACTTTATTATGTCAGTGAAACGGGTATTGATATATTAGATATTATCTCAGTTTATATTACACTATTATGTTTATGTTTTCACTATTTTTAATACATATTTGTGGGTCAGAAGTTTGCTGTTTTATTATATGTTGCGCATCTGAATACCCGATTTTTGATTTGTAGATTATATACTTAGGCTTGACTTGCCTAGGCTCCAAAAAACTTCTGGCTCCGCCACTGCTAAGGTGTGATCATGTTTTGCTTGTGAGAGAGATTCTAGTCACTCGGTCTGCAACATTCAGATCCGCACGTACTTTGCAAATGTCTATGTCTATGATACGTCTCCATCGTATCTATAATTTTTGATTGTTTCATGCCAATATTATAAAACTTTTACATATTTTTGGCAACAATTTATATGATTTATTGGACTAACCTATTGATCTAGTGCCCAGTGCCAGTTCCTGTTTGTTGCATGTTTTTTGTTTCATAGAAAATCCATATCAAACGAAGTATAAACGCGATAAAAATTTACGGAGAATTATTTTGGAATATATGTGATTTTTGGGATGTGGAATCAACGCAAATGGGGGCTCATAGTGTCCACAACCCACCAAGACGCATGGGGGTGCCAGGCACGCCCAGGTATCTTGTGCCCCCCTCGAACATCGGTTGGGGCCCTTCTCGCGCAAGAAAGATAATTTATGGAAAAAATAATGTAAAAATTTCAGCACAATAGCAGTTACAGATCTCCGGGAATTTAAGAAATGGTGAAGGGCCAGATCTGGGGAACATGAAACAGAAGAGAACAGAGAGGGAGATCCAATCTCGGAGGGGCTCTTTCCCCTCCGCCACCATGGAGGCCATGGACCAGTGGGGTAACTCTCCTCCCTTCTACGGGGGAGGCCAAGGAAAAAGAAGAAGGAGGGGGGCTCTCTCCCCCTCTCTCCCAGTGGCGCCGGAGTGCCGCCGGGGCAAGGATCGTGACGGCGATCTACATCAACAATCTTGCTACCGTCAACACCAACTCTCTCCCCCTCTATGCAGCGATGTAACACCCCTTCTCCCCACTGTAATATCTACTTAAACATGGTGCTCAACTCCATATATTATTTCCCAATGATCTATGATTATCCTATGATGTTTGAGTAGATCTGTTTTGTCCTATGGGTTAATCGTGATCTTGGTTGGTATGATTGTATATTTTATTTATGGTGTTGTCCTACCATGCCCTCCATCTCGCACAAATGTGAGGGGCCCCTACTATAGGGTGTTGCAATATGTTCATGATTTGCCTATGGTCGGTTGCGAGAGTGACAGAAGCTTAAACCCGAGTAGGTGGGTTGTTGATTATGGGATAAAGAGGACTTGATACTTAATGCTATGGTTGGGTTTCACGACCTTAATGATCTTTAGTAATTGCGGATGCTTGCTAAGGGTCCAATCATAAGTGCATATGATCCAAGTAGATAAAGTATGTTAGCTCATACCTCTCCCTCATATAGAATTGCAAGAATGATTAGCGGTACTTGTTATCGATTTCCTAGGGACAAATGACATTCTTGTTGAGAAAAGCTATCTACTTTTATTACCTTGCAATTTATTCATAGTTTTATTCTCACAAAATACTCGTAGTTTTATTCTTGCAAAATAGTTTCATACTTGTTTTAGGTAAATCAAATGTTAAGTGTGCGTAGAGTTGTATCGGTGGTCGATAGAACTTGAGGGAATATTTGTTCTGCCTTTAGCTCCTCATTGGGTTTGACACTCTTATTTATCAAAGAAGGCTACAAATGATCCCCTATACTTGTGGGTTATCAAGACCTTTTTCTGGCGCCGTTGTTGGGGAGCAATAGCGTGGGGTGAATATTATCGTGTGTGCTTGTTTGCTTTATCACTAAGTAGTTTTTATTTTCTGTTCTAAGTTGTTCTCTATCTTTAGTTATGGATATGGGGCACGAAACACCAAAAAATATTAGTGGTACTTGCTACTCATGGAGATGGGGAACCTCCTAAAACCCTCGATGCTCGTTATGTGAAATATATTATGCACTACTTTGATAATCCTGAGAAAACCCCATTCAACTTGATAATGGGAGTAACGTTGGATCAACGTGAATAATTTAGGGATTATCACTTGACACAAAAAGGGAAACTCTTATGGGATCAAATTCATACGTTGCATTGGTATGCTCGGGAACTATGCTTGAGATATGATTATACTTGTTGCTCTAGGATGAAGGCTCCACACCTTCCCTTTTCATGAAAATTTAATGATAATGAAACCTTGGCTTCTTATGCTAGTGGTCGATATGATTACTATGATGTGGAACGAATATAAGATTTTTTTTGCTTTTAAGGGTGCTTATGAAATTGAATCTTTGTTTGAAAAGTTTGAAGATTTTGATGATTCAGTTTATAGACCTGAAAATTTTGCTATCCTTAAATATTGCTATGATAATTATAAATTTAGTTACGATATTGATATATTTATTGAGAAAGTCTTCGCTCTCCAAGAAGAGACTAATATTTTGCAGGAGTCTATGGAAGAAGAAACTGATGAAACTGTGAGCTCATTGGATGAAAAAGATGATGAGGGGAGCGAAGAACAAAAGGAGGAAGAGCGGATTAGCTACCTGTGGCCACCTTCTAATTTGAGTAACTCTTCAACTCATACATTGTCTAATGTCCCTTCTTCTTACTGAAGGATGAATGCTATGATCACATTTATTCGTTTGAAATATCCCTTTTTGATTAACTTAATGCTTGATATGCTTGTGGCCAAGATGCCAATATAAATTATGCCCACAGTGCCCACAACCCACCAGGGCGCGCTTGAGGGTGCCAGGCGCGCCCAGGTATCTTGTGCCCTCCTCGAACGTCGGTTGGGGCCCTTCTTCTGGCGCAAGGAAGATAATTTATGGAAAAAATCGTGTTAAAATTTCAGCGCAATCGGAGTTACGGATCTCCGGGAATTTAAGAAACGGTGAAGGGCCAGATCTGGGGAACGCGAAATAGAAGATAACAGAGAGGGGGATCCAATCTCTGAGGGGCTCCCGCCCCTCTGCCGCCATGGAGGCCATGGACCAGAGGGGGAACACTCCTCCTATCTAGGGGGAGGCCAAGGAAGAAGAAGAAGGAGGTGGGGCTGTCTCCCCTCTCTCGCGGTGGTGCCGGGGTGCCGCCGGGGCAAGGATCGTGACAGCGATCTACATCAACAATCTTGCTATCGTCAACACCAACTCTCTCCCCCTCTATGCAGTGGTGTAACACCCCTTCTCCCTGCTGTAATCTCTACTTAAACATAGTGCTCAACTCCATATATTATTTCCAAATGATCTATGGTTATCCTAAGATGTTTGAGTAGATTCGTTTTGTCCTATGGGTTAATCATGATCTTGGTTGGTATGATTGTATATTTTATTTATGGTGCTGTCCTACGGTGCCCTCCGTTTCGCGCAAATGTGATGGCCCCCCGCTGTAGGGTGTTGCACTACGTTCATGATTTGCTTATGGTGGGTTGCGAGAGTGACAGAAGCTTAAACCCGAGTAGGTGGGTTGTTGCGTATGGGATAAAGAGGACATGATACTTAATGCTATGGTTGGGTTTCACGACCTTAATAATCTTTAGCAGTTGCGGATGCTTGCTAGGGGTCCAATCATAAGTGCATATGATCCAAGTAGAGAAAATATGTTAGCTCATGCCTCTCCCTCATGTAGAATTGCAAGAATGATTACCGGTACTTGTTGTCGATTGCCTAGGGACAAATGATATTCTTGTTGAGAAAAGCTATCTACTTTTATTACCTTGCAATTTATTCGATGTTTTATTCTCGCAAAGTACTGATAGTTTTATTCTTGCAAAATAGTTTCATACTTGTTTTAGGTAAAGCAAACGTTAGGTGTGCGTAGAGTTGTATCAGTGGTCGATAGAACTTGAGGGAATATTTGTTCTGCCTTTAGCTCCTCATTGGGTTCGACACTCTTATTTATCGAAGTAGGCTACAAATGATCCTTGTGGGTTATCAGTCTACAATGCTCTGCATGAAGCTACTCTAGCTAATTGCTCCCACGTTCAATACGTATCCAGATTGAGACTCAGAGTCATCCGGATCGGTGTCAAAGCTTGCATTGACATAACCCTTTACGACGGACTCTTTATCACGTCCATAACCAAGAAACATTTCCTTAGTCCTCTTTAGGTAACTAAGGATATTTTTTTACCGCTGTCAAGTGATCCACTCCTGGATCACTATTGTACCCCCTTGCCAGACTCATGGCAAGGCACACAACAGGTCTGGTACACAGCTTGACCTACTTTATGTAACCTATGGCTGAGGCATAGGGAATGACTTTCATTCTCTCTCTATCTTCTGCTATGGTCGGGCTTTGAGTCTTACTCAACTTCACAACTTGCAACATAGGCAAGAACCCTTTCTTTGACTGATCCATTTTGAAGTTGTTAAAAACTTTGTCAAGGTATGTGCTTTGTGAAAGTCCTATTAAGCATCTCGATCTATCCCTATAGATCTTGATGCCTGCTACCTCTTGAGCACTGCGTTGGATTTCCCCGAAGAGGAGAGGATGATGCAGCAAAGTAGCGTAAGTATTTCCCTCAGTTTTTGAGAACCAAGGTATCAATCCAGTAGGAGGCCACGCGCAAGTCCCTCGTACCTACACAAAACGATAGCTCAACGCAACCAACGCGATTAGGGGCTGTCAATCCCTTCAGGGTCACTCACGAGAGAGAGATCTGATAGAGATGATAGATAATATTTTTGGTATTTTTGGTATAAAGATGCAAGGTAAAATAAAAGGCAAAAGTAAAAGCAAAGCAATAATAAAGTTATTGGAGATTGATATGATAAGAATAGACCCGGGGGCCATAGATTTCACAAGTGGCTTCTCTCAAGAGCATAAGTATTTCTACGGTGGGTGAACAAATTACTGTTGAGCAATTGACAGAATTGAGCATAGTTATGAGAATATCTAGGCATGATCATGCATATAGGCATCACGTCCGAGACAAGTAGACCAACTCCTGCCTGCATCTACTACTATTACTCCACTCATCGACCGCTATCCAGCATGCATCTAGAGTATTAAGTTCAAGAAAACAGAGTAACACCTTAAGCAAGATGACATGAAGTAGAGGGATAAATTCATGCAATATGATATAAACCCCATCTTGTTATCCTCGATGGCAACAATACAATACGTGCCTTGCTGCCCCCTCATCACTTTGGAAAGGACACCGCAAGATTGAACCCAAAGCTAAGCAGTTCTCCCATTGCAAGAAAAACCAATCTAGTAGGCCAAACGAAACTGATAATTCGAAGAGACTTGCAAAGATAACCAATCATACATAAAAGAATTCAGAGAAGATTCAAATATTGTTCGTAGATAATCTTGATCATAAACCCACAATTCATCGGTCTCAACAAACACACCGCAAAAAAGAAGATTACATTGAATAGATCTCCACGAGAGAGGGGAGAACATTGTATTGAGATCCAAAAAGAGAGAAGATGCCATCTAGCTACTAATTATGGACCCGAAGGTCTGAGGTAAACTACTCACACTTCATCGTAAGGGCTATGGTGTTGATGTAGAAGCCCTCCGTGCTGGATTCCCCTTCCGGCGGAGCTCCAGAACGGGCCCAAAGATGGGATCTCGTGGATACAAAAAGTTGCGGCGGTGGAATTAGGTTTTTGGCTCCGTATCTGATCGTTTGGGGTACGTAGGTATATATAGGAGGAAGGAGTACGTCGGTGGAGCTTCGAGGGGCCCACGAGGCAGGGGGCGCGCCCTAGGGGGGCGCCCTCCACCCTCGTGACCGCCTCGTGGCTTTCTTGACGGAGGGTCCAAGTCTCCTGGGTCTTATCTGATGAGAAAATCACGTTTCCGAAGGTTTCATTCCGTTTGGACTCCGTTTGATATTCCGTTTCTTCGAAACACTGAAATAGGCAAAAAACAGCAATTCTAGGATGGGCCTTCGGTTAATAGGTTAGTCCCAAAAGTAATATAAAAGTGGAAAATAATGCCCAATATATTCCAAAATAGTAGATAATATAGCATGGATCAATCAAAAATTATAGATACGTTGGAGACGAGGCATCCCAAGCTTAATTCCTGCTCGTCCTCGAGTAGGTAAATGATAAAAAGAGAATTTTTGATGTGGAGTGCTACTTGGCATAATTTCAATGTAAATCTTCTTAATTGTGGTATGAATATTCAGATCCAAAAGATTCAAGACAAAAGTTCATATTGACATAAAAATAATAATACTTCAAGCATACTAACAAAGCAATTATGTCTTCTCAAAATAACATGGCCAAAGAAAGTTATCCCTACAAAATCATATAGTCCGGCTATGCTCTATCTTCACCACACAAAGTATTTAAATCATGCACAACCCCGATGACAAGCCAAGCAATTGTTTCATACTTTAACATTTTCAAAACTTTTCGATCTTCACGCAATACATGAGCGTGAGCCATGGATATATCACTATATGTGGAATAGAATGGTGGTTGTGGAGAAGACAAAAGAGGGGAAGATAGTCTCACATCAACTAGGCATATCAACGGGCTATGGAGATGCCCATCAATAGATATCAATGTGAGTGAGTAGGGATTGCCATGCAACGGATGCACTAGAGCTATAAGTATAAGAAATCTCAACAAAAGAAACTAAGTGGGTGTGCATCCAACTCGCTTGCTCACGAAGACCTAGGGCATTTTGAGGAAGCCCATCATTGGAATATACAAGCCAAGTTCTATAATGAAAATTCCCACTAGCATATGAAAGTGACGAAATGAGAGACTCTCTATCATGCAGATCATGGTGCTACTTTGAAGCACAAGTGTGGTAAAAGGATAGTAACATTGTCCCTTCTCTCTTTTTCTCTCATTTTTTATTTGGGCCTTTTCTCTTTTTTTATGGCCTCTTTTTTTCTTTTTTCTTTTTATTTTTTGTCCGGAGTCTCATCCCGACTTATGGGGGAATCATAGTCTCCATCATCCTTTCCTCACTTGGGACAATGCTCTAAAAATGATGATCATCACACTTTTATTTTTCTTACAACTCAACAATTACAACTCAATACTTAGAACAAAATATGACTCTATGTGGATGCCTCCGGCGGTGTACCGGGATATGCAATGAATCAAGAGTGACATGTATGAAAGAATTATGAATGGTGGCTTTGCCACAAATACGATGTCAACTACATGATCATGCTAGCAATATGACAATGATTGAGCGTGTCATAATAAACGGAACGGTTGAAAGTTGCATGGCAATATTTCTCGGAATGGCTATGGAAATGTCATGATAGGTAGGTATGGTGGCTGTTTTGAGGAAGGTATATGGTGGTTGGAGGATACCGGCGAAAGGTGTGCGGTATTAGGGAGGCTAGCAATGGTGGAAGGATGGGAAACGTGCGTATAATCCATGGATTCAACATTAGTCATAAAGAACTCATATACTTATTGCAAAAATCTAGAAGTTATCAAAGCAAAGTATTACGCGCATGCTCCTAGGGGGATAGATTGGTAGGAAAAGACCATCGCCGTCCCCGACCGCCACTCATAAGGAAGACAATCAATAAATAAATCATGCTCCGACTTCATCACATAACGGTTCACCATACGTGCATGCTACGGGAATCACAAACTTTAACACAAGTATTTCTCAAATTCACAACTACTCAACTAGCATGACTCTAATATCACCATCTTCATATCTCAAAACAATTATCAAGCATCGAACTTTTCTTAGTATTCAACGCACTCAAAAGAAAGTTTTACAAATGTTGAATACCAAGCATATTATTATTATTAAGCAAATTACCATGCTATTTAAGACTCTCAAAATAATCTAAGTGAAGCCTAGTTTCTTTAAAATAAATCCACCACTGTGATCTAAAAGATCTAAGTGAAGCACATAGAGCAAAACTATAAAGCTCAAAAGATATAAGTGAAGCACACAGAGCAAAACTATAAAGCTCAAAAGATATAAGTGAAGCACATAGAGTATTCTAACAAATTCCAATTCATGTATGGCTCTCTCAAAAGGTGTGTACAGCAAGGATGATTATGTAAACTAAAAGCAAAGACTCAAATCATACAAGACGCTCCAAGCAAAACACATATCATGTGGTGAATAAAAATATAGCTCCGTGTAAAATTACCGATGGAAGTAGAGCGAAAGAGGGATGCCTTCCGGGCATCCCCAAGCTTTGACTTTTGGTGTCCTTGGATTATCTTGGGGGTGCCATGGGCATCCCCAAGCTTAGGCTCTTGCCACTCCTTGTTCCATAATCCATCAAAAGATTTCACCCAAAACTTGAAAACTTCACAACACAAAACTCAACAGAAATCTCGTGAGCTCAGTTAGCGAAAGAAAACAAAAGACCACTTCAAGGTACTGTAATTAACTCATTATTTATTTATATTGGTGTTAAACCTACTGTATTACAACTTCTCTATGGATTATAAACTATTTTACTAGCCATAGATTCATCAAAATAAGCAAACAACACACGAAAAACAGAATCTGTGAAAAACAGAACAGTCTGTAGTAATCTGTAACTAACGCAAACTTCTGGAATTCCAAAAAGTCAGCCAAGATAGGAAGACCTAGGAAATTTGTTTATTGATCATAAGAAATTGGAATAACTATTTTATCACGTTCTGGTGAATTTTAATAATTGTTTTCGTGAACCAAAAGTTTCTGGAAATTACAGCAAGATCAAATAACTATCATCCAAGAAGATCCTATAGGTTTAACTTGGCACAAACACTAATTAAAAGATAAAACCACATCTAAACAGAAGTTAGATGGATTATTTATTCCTAAACATAAGCAAAAACAAAAAACTAAAATAAAATTGGGTTGCCTCCCAACAAGCGCTATCGTTTTACGCCCCTAGCTAGGCATAAACGCAAGGATAGATCTAGGTATTGCCCTCTTTGGTAGGCAATCCATAAGTGGCTCTCATGATAGATTCATATGGTAATTTTATTTTCTTCCTAGGGAAGTGTTACATTCCCTTCTTTAAAGTAAATTGGAATCTAATATTCCCTTCTTTCATATCAATAATTGCACCAATCGTTGTAAGGAAAGGTCTACCAAGAATAATAGGACAAGAAGGATTGCAATCTATATCAAGAAAGATAAAATCTACAGGCACATAATTACTATTTGCAACAATAAGAACATCACTAATTATTCCCATAGGTTTCTTAATAGTGGAATCCGCAAGATGCAAGTTTAGAGAGCAATCATCAAAATCACGGAAATCTAACAAATCACACAAGGTTTTGGGAATAGTGGAGACACTAGCACCCAAATCACATAAAGCATAAAATTCATGATCCTTAATCTTAATTTTAATAGTTGGTTCCCAATCATCATAAAGTTTTCTAGGGATAGAAACTTCCAACTCAAGTTTTTCTTCATAAGATTGCATCAAGGCATCGACAATATGTTTAGTAAACGCTTTATTTTGACTATAAGCATGAGGAGAATTTAGCAAGGATTGCAACAGGGAAATACAATCAATTAAAGAGCAACTTTCATAATTAAATTCCTTGAAATCCCATATAGTGGGTTTAGCAACATCTAGGGTTTTATTCCTTTCAACCCCACTTTTATCAATTTTATCATCAAGATCTAAATACTCCAAATTTTTGGAACGCCTTCTAGGTAAGGGTGGATCATATTCAGTTTCATCAAGATTCATATTGCAAAACAAAGATTTAATAGGGGAAACATCAATAACTTTTAGATCTTCATCTTGATTTTCAAAGGAATTGGAAGAACACGCTTTAATAAAGGAATCTTTCATAGCACGCATCCTAGCGATTCTTTCCTTGCACTCATCAATGGAAATTCTCATGGCTTTGAGAGACTCATTGATATCATGCTTAGGAGGAGTAGATCTAAGTTTTGAAGAATCAACATCAAGAGAAATTTTATCAACGTTCCTAGCCAATTCATCAACTTTAAGTAATTTCTCTTCAAGCAAAGCATTAAAATTATTTTGCGAGTTCATAAACTTTTTAACAATAGTCTCAAATTCAGAGGGCATCTTATTAAAGTTTCCATAAGAGTTGTTGTAGGAATTTCCATAATTATTAGAAGGATTATTAGGATAAGGCCTAGGATTAAAATTCCCTCTATACGCGTTGTTACCAAAATTATTCCTACCAACAAAATTCACATCCATAGATTCATTATTATTCTCAATCAAAGTAGACAAAGGCATATCATTAGGATTAGAAAAAACACTCTTAGTAGCAAATGATTTCATAAGTTCATCCATCTTTCCACTCAAAACATTAATTTCTTCTATCTCATGCACTTTTTTATTAGTAGATCTTTCAGTGTGCCATTGAGAATAATTAACCATAATATTATCTAGGATTTTAGTAGCATCTCCTAAAGTGATTTCCATAAAAGTACCTTCCGCGGCCGAATCTAAAAGATTTCTAGAAGCAAAATTCAATCCGGCATAAATTTTTTGTATAATCATCCACAAATTCAAACCATGAGTAGGACAATTACGTATCATTAATTTCATTCTCTCCCAAGCTTGTGCAACATGTTCATGATCAAGTTGCTTAAAATCCATAATATCGTTTCTAAGAGAGATGATCTTAGCGGGAGGAAAATACTTAGAGATAAAAGCATCTTTGCACTTGTTCAAAGAATCAATACTATTTTTAGGCAAAGACGAAAACCATGCTTTAGCACGATCTCTAAGCGAAAAAGGAAATAGCTTCAATTTAACAATATCATTGTCGACATCTTTCTTCTTTTCCATATCACATAAATCAACGAAGCTATTTAGATGAGTAGCGGCATCTTCACTAGGAAGGCCGGCGAATTGATCTTTTGTAACAAGATTCAACAAAGCAGTATTGATTTCACAAGATTCAGTATTGGCAAGAGGAGCAATCGGAGTGCTAAGGGAATCATTATTGTTGGTATTGGTATAGTCACACAATTTTGTATTATCTTGAGCCATCGCGACAAACAAGCAATCCAACACACGAGCAAACAAAAATCAAGCGAGAAAAAGGCAAACGAAAAAAGAGAGGGCGAATAAAACGGCAAGGTGAAGTGGGGGAGAGGAAAACGAGAGGCAAATGGCAAATAATGTAGTGTGGGAGATAGGGATTGTGATGGGTACTTGGTATGTTGACTTTTGCGTAGACTCCCAGAACGGGCGCGGAAATTCTTCTTGCTACCTCCACGAGCACTGCGTTGGATTTCCCCGAAGAGGAGAGGATGATGCAGCAAAGTAGCGTAAGTATTTCCCTCAGTTTTTGAGAACCAAGGTATCAATCCAGTAGGAGGCCATGCGCAAGTCCCTCGTACCTACACAAAACGATAGCTCAACGCAACCAACACGATTAGGGGTTGTCAATCCCTTCACGGTCACTTACGAGAGTGAGATCTGATAGAGATGATAGATAATATTTTTGGTATTTTTGGTATAAAGATGCAAGGTAAAATAAAAGGCAAAAGTAAAAGCAAAGCAATAATAAAGTTATTGGATATTGATATGATGAGAATAGACTCGGGGGCCATATATTTCACTAGTGGCTTCTCTCAAGAGCATAAGTATTTCTACGGTGGGTGAACAAATTACCGTTGAGCAATTGACAGAATTGAGCATAGTTATGAGAATATCTAGGCATGATCATGTATATAGGCATCACGTCCGAGACAAGTAGACCGACTCCTGCTTGCATCTACTACTATTACTCCACTCATCGACCGCTATCCAAAGATGCATCTAGAGTATTAAGTTCAAGAAAACAGAGTAACGTCTTAAGCAAGATGACATGAAGTAGAGGGATAAATTCATGCAATATGATATAAACCCCATCTTGTTATCCTCGATGGCAACAATACAATACGTGCCTTGCTGCCCCCATCACATCGGGAAAGGACACCGCAAGATTGAACCCAAAGCTAAGCACTTCTCCCATTGCAAGAAAAACCAATCTAGTAGGCCAAACCAAACTGATAATTCGAAGAGACTTGCAAAGATAACAAATCATACATAAAAGAATTCCGAGAAGATTCAAATATTGTTCGTAGATAATCTTGATCATAAACCCACAATTCATCGGTCTCAACAAACACACCGCAGAAAGAAGATTACATCGAATAGATCTCCACGAGAGAGGGGGAGAACATTGTATTGAGATCCAAAAAGAGAGAAGAAGCCATCTAGCTACTAAATATGGACCTGAAGGTCTAAGGTAAACTACTCACACTTCATCGGAAGGTCTATGGTGTTGATGTAGAAGCCCTCCATGCTGGATTCCCCTTCCGGCGGAGCTCCAGAACAGGCCCCAAGATAGGATCTCGTGGATACAGAAAGTTGCGGCGGTGGAATTAGGTTTTTGGCTCCGTATCTGATCGTTTGGGGGTACGTAGGTATATATAGGAGGAAGGAGTACGTCGGTGGAGCTTCGAGGGGCCCATGAGGCAGGGGGCGCGCCCTCCACCCTCGTGACCGCCTCGTGGCTTTCCTGACGGAGGGTCCAAGTCTCCTGGGTCATATTTGATGAGCAAATCACGTTTCCGAAGGTTTCATTCCGTTTGGACTTCGTTTGATATTCCGTTTCTTCAGAATAATCGAAATAGGCAAAAATAGCAATTACAGGCTTTGGGCCTCCGGTTAATAGGTTAGTCCCAAAAGTAATATAAAAGTGGAAAATAAAGCCCAATATAGTCCAAAACAGTAGATAATATAGCATTGAGCAATCAAAAATTATAGCTACGTTGGAGACGTATCAATGCCCAATATATAAGAAGCTTCATCGGGGTCTTTCATTGAAAAATTCTTATTCAAGTATCCTGTTATGCTATCCAGAAATTCTATATCATTTCCAATCAGCAATATGCCATCCACATATAATACCAGAAATGCTACAGAGCTCCCACTCACTTTCTTGTAAATACAGGCTTCACCGTAAATCTGTATAAAACCATATGCTTTGATCACCTCATCAAAGCATATATTCCAACTCCGAGATGCTTGCACCAGTCCATAGATGGATCGCTAGAGCTTTCACACTTTGTTAGCACCTTTAGGATCGATAAAACCTTCTGGTTGTATCATATACAACTCTTCTTTGAGAAACCCGTTAAGGAAAGAAGTTTTGATGTCCATTTGCCAGATTTCATAATCGTAAAATGCGGCAATTGCTAACATGATCTGGACAGACTTAAGCATTGCTACGAGTGAGAAAGTCTCATCGTACTCAACCCCTTGAACTTGTCGAAAACCTTTTGCAACAAGTTGAGCTTTGTAGACAGTGATATTACCATGAGAGTCTGTCTTCCTCTTGAAGATTTATGACCCACAAGTATAGGGGATCAATTGTAGCTCTTTTCAAGAAGTAAGAGTGTCTGCAAGTGCTGAAATCGTAAGTAGCGGAGTAGTTTGATAGCAAGATAATTTGTAACAAGCAAGTAACGATAGTAGTAACAAAAGTGCAGCAAGGTAGCCCAACCCATTTGAGGCAAAGGACAGGCCAAATCGGTCTCTTATGATAAGCAAAGCGTTCTTGAGGGTACACGGGAATTTCATCTAGTCACTTTCATCATGTTGGTTCGATTTTTGTTTGCTACTTTGATAATTTGATATGTGGGTGGACCGGTGCTTAGGTGATGTTCTTACTTGAACAAACCTCCTACTTATGATTAACCCTCCCGCAAGCATCCGCAACTATGAGAAAAGTATTAAGAATAAATTATAACCATAGCATTAAACTTTGGGATCCAATCGGTCCCTTACGGAATAGCGCATAAACTGGGGTTTAAGTTTCTATCACTCTCGCAACCCACCATCTAATTGCTACTCCACAATGCATTACCTTAGGCCCAAATATGGTGAAGTGTCATGTAGTCGACATTCACATGATACCACTAAGGGAATCACAACATACATACTATCAAAATATCGGACACATATCAAGTTCACATGATTACTGGCAACATGATTTCTCCGTGACCTCAAGAACAAAAGTAACCACTCACAAATGATAAACATGCTCATGATCATAGGAGTATTAAATAGCATATTGGATCTGAACATATAATCTTCCACAAAATAAACCATATAGTAATCAACTAGAAGATGTAATCAACACAACTAGTCACCCACAAGCACCAATCTATAGTTTCGGTAACAAGATTGAACACAAGAGATGAACTAGGGTTTGAGATGAGATGGTGATGTTGAAGATGTTGATGGAGATTGCCCTCCCAAATATGGGAGAGTTATTGGTGATGATGAGGACGATGATTTCCCCCTCCGGGAGGGAAGTTCCCCCGGCGGAATCGCTCCGCCGGAGGGCAAAAGTGCTCCTGCCCAAGTTCCGCCTCGAGGCGGCGACACTTCATCCCGAAAGTCCTCCTCTTATTTGTTCTAGGTCAAAATGACTTATACACCAGAAGATGGGCACCGGAGGTGGGCCGAGGGGGCCACAACCCCCTAGGGCGTACCAGGGGGCCCTGGCGTGCCCAGGTGGGTTGTGTCCACCTCGTGGCCCCCCTCTGGTAGTTATTTGTTCCAATAATTCTTATATATTGCATAAAAAATCTCTGTGAAGTTTCAGCTCATTTGGAGTTGTGCAGAATAGGTAGCGTGATGTAGCTTTTTCAGGTCCAGATTTCCAGCTGCTGGAATTCTCCCTCTTGGTGTGTACCTTGCAAATTATGAGAGAAAAGGCATTAGAATTACTCCAAAAAGCATTATTATGGATAAAAACATTATAAATAACAGTAAGAAAACATGATGCAAAATGGACGTATCAACTCCTCCAAGCTTAGACCTCGCTTGTCCTCAAGCGAAAACCGAAATCAAAAAACATGTCCACATGCTTTGAGAGAGAGGTAACAATAAAAACAAAATACAGACATAGAAGCATCATGTTGATTATTATAACGGCAACAAAATTAAACATAGGACCTTTATCATAGAACCTTTATCATATACTTCTCATGAATAAGTAATAGTTCATCACACAGTCAAAGTATAAAGAAAAAACTCTATTAGAAACCAACAAACTATGTTCTCAGTCAACTTTGCAACTACAATTCATAATCTTTTCAGGAAGGGTCACGTATCAGAGCCTTTAGGCAAGTCCACATACTCAACCATCATGTAGTCTTCTATGATTGCTAACACTCACCTAGTACCCATGAACAAAACATTTCAACCGGACACATAGAAAGATAGGGGCTTATTGTTTCGCCTCCCAACATATTCACCTGAAGGGTGATGTCAATAATAACAACTCATGCTATCTATATTCAACTGGACATATGTGCCTAGATCTTTCCTCACCACATGATGCTTGCCAAAGGAGAAACTAAAAGGAATGAAGGAATACTTTGACTCTTTGCATAAAAGTAAATACATAAAAGTAAAAGATATGCCCTTCGCAGAGGGAAGCAGATGTTGCCATGTGCTTATTTGTTTGTATGCTCAATCCCTTAGTGCAAAAGAACATCACGTTGTATTGCCCCTTAAGATGACAATCTTTATTATGCAGTCTGTCGCTTTTATTCTTTGTCATCCAAGTTCGTACAACGCTCAATTTTCTCTTACACTAAATGATCTCACACTTTTAGAAGCAATTTTTATTGCCTTTTTTGCACCGATGACAACTTACTTGAGGGATCTTGCTCAATCCCTAGGTAGGTCTGGTGGACACTTGAAAATAAGATTTGGGTTTAAGGGTTTTTGGATGCACAAGTAGTATCTCTACTTAGTGCGGAATTTTTGGCTAGCAAAGATAGGGGGAAAGCATCACATGTTAAGGGATCTATGACAATATGACTTCTATGTGAATATAAACAAACATGAACCATTAAGTTGTCTTCCTTGTCCAACGTCAACAATTTTGGCATATAATATTTTGATGAGGGCTCACAATCACAAAAGATTTCTAGGATAGTATATTTATATGTGAATCTTCTCTTCCCTTATTAATTCTTTCATGAGTTGCATCATTGACTAATGCTATGTTTGTCAATCTCTAATAATTGTTTCTATTTATACTTTTCCTTATGTGGTGCCATCACGTACCATAAGATTAGTATATAATCTTATTGATTTATTTCCTTTCTCTTATTTATTTCCTTATTCTTTTTTCTTTTATTTGCAACATGAAAGTAAATAAAGAAAAAACTCACACTAAACTTTATTATATAACTTGCACACGATTATAAGGATAGATCGCTAAGCAAACTCTCAAACAAGAAATGATCGAACTAAACTTTTATTCATCTAAAGCAAAAGATCAAACTAAAATAAGTAAGCAGTAAGATAGTGGGATGATACGATACCGGGGCACCTCCCCCAAGCTTGGCGGAAGCCAAGGGGAGTGCCCATACCCGAGACTCGGTTCTCTTTTGGTGGTGAAGAAGAAGATGGTGGTGGTGACAGTTGTGCCTTCAAAATTTTCATATTATAGTTGAAGAGAGCAATTTCCTCCTTTAAATCACCGACTTCCAAATCCAGCTTCAAGATCTTGTCACATAAATCCCCTTTGCTCTCGTGCCTAAAACGAAAAGGAATAGATTGGTTTTTAGACCGGTTAGCTCCCTTAGGGAGACTTGATTTCTTGAACTCCACGTGCATATCCCCAGGTTTAGGTAGAGGAACATCCTCCTCTTCCGAGCTTGAATCATCAACCCTCATCAAGTGAGCATCCTCCTTGTCATCTATAGTTCGACCATAAGGAGATAGATCCCCATAAGTATTTGGGTCAGCAATGAGATGTGAGACATAGCTGTCTCCGTAGGAGTCTTGGGACGACATATTTTCAGAACTGCGCATAAAACAGTAGGAAAAGAGAACGGAGGATTTCTCCATGATATGGTGATCAATAGGTTCGGGAAGTATATATAGATTTTTTATCTTGGAGGACAAGCATACGGAAGAAAAAACGTAGTACGGGAGGTGTCCCAGGTGGGCACAAACCACCTAGGCGCGCCAGGCTGGCGTGCCCTGGTGTATTGTGCCCACCAGGGGACGTTTCCTGGAAGTTTCTTTGTTCCCAAAATTATTAAATATTTCGAAACTGATAAAAAATATTTTTTCTGATTTTTCGGAGTCCGTTTACTTACCGTATCACGTACCTCCTTATTTTCACGATTCTGGAGTGTTCCATACGGACTCTTTTATGTGCTCTTCCGGTGTGAAAGTTTGGATAATATTACTTTCCACATTAATGGGCGTACCTGAGATATAATGCTTTATTCGTTGCCCATTGACAACCTTCGGGTTAGTACCATCAGGATTATTTATTTTGATTGCTCCAGACCGGTAAACCTCCTCGATGACATATGGGCCTTCCCATTTTGAGAGGAGTTTTCCTGCAAAGAATCTAAAACAAGAGTTGTACAAAAGAACATATTCTCCAACTTTAAACTCACGCTTTTGAATTCTTTTGTCATGCCATCTTTTGACTTTTTCTTTAAATAATTTTGCATTTTCATAAGCTTGGGTTCTCCATTCATCTAGAGAGCTAATATCAAATAACCTCTTTTCACCAGCAAGTTTGAAATCATAGTTGAGCTCTTTAACTGCCAAAAATGCTTTATGTTCTAACTCAAGAGGCAAATCACAAGCTTTTCCATAAACCATTTTATATGGAGACATACCCATAGAATTTTTATATGTTGTTCTATAAGCCCAAAGTGCATCATCTAATCTCTTAGACCAATTCTTCCTAGACCTATTAATAGTCTTTTGCAAAATTAATTTTATTTCTCTATTGCTAAGTTCAACTTGACCACTAGATTGAGGATGATAGGGTGATGCAATTCTATGGTTAACATCATACTTGGCAAGGATTTTACGGAAAGCACCATGAATAAAGTGTGAACCACCATCAATCATTAAATCTAGGGACTCCAAACCTTGGTAAAATAACTTCCTTAAGCATTTTAATAGAGGTGTTGTGATCAGCACTACTGGTTGGAATAGCTTCTACCCATTTAGTAACATAATCAACAGCAACCAAAATTTGTGTATACCCATTAGAGGAAGGAAAAGGTCCCATGTAATCAAATCCCAAAACATCAAATGGTTCAACAACAAGTGAATAATTCATAGGCATTTCTTGACGCTTACCGATATTACCTATTATTTGACATTCATCACAAGATAAGACGAACTTACGGGCATCCTTGAAGAGAGTAGGCCAATAAAATCGAGATGCAATACCTTGTGAGCAGTTCTATCTCCAACATGATGCCCTCCATAAGCTTCAGAGTGACATTTCCATGAGATTTTTCCCTGTTCATGCTCAGGTACACAACATCTAATAATACCATATACTCCTTACTTATAAAGATGTGGGTCATCCCAAAGGTAGTGTCTTAAATCATAGAAGAATTTTTTTTGTTTGTTGGTATGTAATGCTAGGTGGTAAATATTTAGCAACAATGTAGTTAGCATAATCAGCATACCAAGGAGTTCTATGAGAAACATTTATTACAGCTAACTGCTCATCAGGAAAACTATCATCAATAGGTAGTGGGTCATCAAGCACATTTTCAAGCCTAGAAAAATTATCAGCTACTGGGTTCCCAGCTCCTTTTCTATCAATAATATGTAAATCAAATTCTTGCAACAAGAGAACCCATCGAATAAGTCTAGGTTTAGCATATTTCTTTTCCATAAGATATTTAATAGTAGCATGGTCTGTGTGAACAGTTACTTTTGAATCAACAATATAAGGTCTAAATTTATCACAAGCAAACACCACTGCTAAAAATTCTTTTTCAGTAGTAGCATAGTTTCTTTGAGCACTGTCTAGAGTTTTACTAGCATAATGAATAACATTCAATTTCTTATCAACTCTTTGTCCTAGAACAACACCAATAGCATAAACACTAGCATCACACATAATTTCAAAAGGCAAGTTCTAATCAGGTGGTTGAACAATAGGTGCAGAAATTAAGGCTTTCTTGAGTGTTTCAAAGGCTTCTAAACAATCATCATAAAAAACAAAGGGAATATCCTTTTGCAAGAGACTAGTGAGAGGCTCGAAATTTTAGATAAGTCTTTGATAAATCTCCTATAGAAACTAGCATGACCTAGGAAACTACGAATACCTTTTTATCTTTAGGACATGGAATTTTCTCAATGGCATCAACATTAGCTTGGTCCACTTCGATACCTCTTTCAGAAATTTTATGACCCAAGACAATGCCTTCATTAACCATAAAGTGGCACTTCTCCCAATTCAAGATAAGATTTGTTTGTTCACATCTCTGCAGAACTCGCTCAAATTGCTTAAACAATCATCAAAAGTCTTCCCATAAACAGAAAAGTCATCCATGAAAACCTCAACAATCTTTTCACAAAAATCAGAGAATATAGTAGTCATACATCTTTGAAAGGTAGAAGGTGCATTACATAAACCAAAAGGCATACGTCTATAAGCATAGGTTCCAAAGGGACAAGTAAAAGTGGTCTTTTCTTGATAAGGTTGAGAAACAGGTATTTGTGAAAAGCCAGAATATCCATCAAGGAAGCAAAAGTGTGTGTGCTTAGACAATCTTTCAAGCATTTCATCAATAAAAGGCAAGGGGTAATGATCTTTTCTAGTTTCTTTATTTAATTTTCTAAAATCAATTACCATTCTATAACCCGTAACAATTCTTTGTGGAATAAGTTCATTCTTATCATTAGGAACAATAGTAATACCTCCTTTCTTAGGAACACAATGAACAGGACTTACCCATCTACTATCAGCTATAGGATAGATTATACCTGCTTCCATAAGTTTTAAGATTTCCGTTCTTACCACTTCCTTCATTTTTGGATTTAACCGATGTTGGTGATCAACAACGTGTTTAGCATCAGGTTCCATATTAATTTTATGTTGACATAGAGTGGGACTAATGCCCTTTAAATCATCAAGAGTATATCCAATAGCAGCCCGGTGCTTCCTTAGAACTTTCAAAATCTTTCTTCTTCATGTTCTGAAAGTTTAGCACTAATAATATATAACATGATATATCTTCTTTTCATCAAGATAAGCATATTTCAAAGTGTCTGGCAATTGTTTTAATTCAAACACAGGATCACCCTTGGGTGGAGGAGGACCTCCTATAGTTTCAATAGGCAAATTGTGTTTAAGCACAAGACGTTGTTCAAAGAAAATTTTGTCTATTTCATTTCTTTCATGCATATGTAAATCATTTTCATGGTCTAGCAAATATTGTTCTAAAGGATCAGTAGGTGGAACAACAATAGAAGCAAGACCAATTAATTCATCCTTACTAGGCAATTCTTTTTCATGAAGATTTCTACTAAACTTAGAAAAATTAAACTCATCAGACTCATCACCAAAGCTAACACCAACAGTTTGTTTCTTACAGTCTATCTTAGCATTAACTGTTTTCAAGAAAGATCTACCAAAGATAATGGGACAAAAGTCATCTTGTGGGGAACCAAGAACAAGAAAATCAGCAGGGTATTTTATTTTCCCACACAAGACTTCAACATCTCTAACAATCCCAATTGGTGATATGGTGTCTCTATTAGCAAGTTTAATAGTAACATCTATGTCTTCTATTTCTGCAGGTGCTATGTCTTTCATAATTTATTGATATAAAGTGTAAGGAATAGCACTCACACTAGCACCCATGTCACATAAACCATGATAACAGTGATCTCCTATTTTAAATGAGACAACTAGCATGCCAACAATAGGTCTATGTTTATCTTTTTTATCAGTTTTGGCAATTCTAGCAGCTTCTTTACAGAAGTAAATAACATGCCCATCTATATCTTCCTCTAGGAGATCTTTAACCATAGCAATGCTAGGTTCTACTTTAGTTTGTTCATCAGGTTTAGGTGTTCTAATATAGCTTTTGTTAACCACAGTTGAAACTTTAGCATGTTCCTCTATCCTAACAGGGAAAGGTGGTTTCTCAATATAAGCAGAAGGAACAACTGGATCAACATTATAAAGTATAGTTTCTTCTTTAACTGGTACCGATTCTTTAATTTCTCCTTTAATAGGTGGGTGATATTTAAACCCTCTCTCTTTTGGGAGTTCAACATGAGTAGCAAATGATTCACAAAAGGAGGCTACTATCTCAGAGTCAAGTCCGTATTGAGTGCTAAACTTTTGAAAAGCATCGGTATCCATAAAAGATTTAACACAATCATATTTAATTTTAATACCTAACTCTTTACCTTCGTCGAGTTCCCAATCTTCAGAGTTGCGTTTAATTCTTTCCAAAAGATCCCACCGGAATTCAATAGTCTTCTTCATAAAGGAAAAACCAGCACAAGTAGTATCAAGCATGGTTTGATCATTACGAGAAAGCCGAGCATAAAAATTCCGGATAATAATTTCTCTTGAGAGCTCATGATTGGGGCATGAATATAACATTGACTTAAGCCTTCCCCAAGCTAGAGCGATACTTTCTCCTTCACGAGGCCAAAAATTATATATATAATTCCGATCACGATGAACTAGATGCATAGGATAAATTTTTTGGTGGAACTCCAATTTGAAACGATTCCAATTCCATGATCCAATATCATCGCATAGCCTATACCATGTCAATGCTTTTACCTTCAAAGATAAAGGGAAAACCTTTTTCATAACTTTATCCATGGGTAAACCTGCAAGCTCAAACAGTCCACAAATTTGTTCCACATATATCAAGTGCATATCAGGATGTTCGGTTCCATCTCCTGCATAAGGATTAGCTAGCAGTTGTTCTATCACACCCGAAGGAATTTCATATTCAATATTTTCAGTAGGTTCAGTAGGTTGAGGGGTAACTAATTGTGGTTCCAGACGAGGTGAAGATACCCCGAACAAACCCCTCAAAGGATTGTTTTCCATAGTAACAAGTAACAATAAATTTCAGCACACTATATAAATGTTCCCTTACCAAATTCCACTTACCAAAGGCGCTTCACTCCCCGGCAACGGCGCCAGAAAATAGCCTTGATGACCCACAAGTATAGGGGATCAATTGTAGCTCTTTTCTATAAGTAAGAGTGTCGAGACCAACGAGGCGCATAAGGAAATGACAAGTAGTTTTCAGTAAGGTAATGTCTGCAAGTGCTGAAATCGTAAGTAGCGGAGTAGTTTGATAGCAAGATAATTTGTAACAAGCAAGTAACGATAGTAGTAAAAAAAGTGCAGCAAGTTAGCCCAATCCTTTTGAGGCAAAGGACTGGCCAAAACGGTCTCTTATGATAAGCAAAGCGTTCTTGAGGGTACACGGGAATTTCATCTAGTCACTTTTCATCATGTTGGTTCGATTTGTGTTCGCTACTTTGATAATTTGATATGTGAGTGGACCGGTGCTTAGGTGCTGTTCTTAATTGAACAAACCTCCTACTTATGATTAACCTTCCCGCAAGCATCCGCAACTACGAGAAAAGTATTAAGAATAAATTCTAACCATAGCATTAAACTCTAGGATCCAATCGGTCCCTTACGGAATAGCGCATAAGCTGGGGTTTAAGTTTACATCACTCGCAACCCACCATCTAATTGCTACTCCACAATGCATTCCCTTAGGCCCAAATATGGTGAAGTGTCATGTAGTCGACATTCACATGACACCATCAAGGGAATCACAACATACATACTATCAAAATATCAAACACATATCAAGTTCACATGATTACTTGCAACCTGATTTCTCCCGTGACCTCAAGAACAAAGTAACTACTCACAAATGATAAACGTGCTCATGATCAGAGGAGTATTAAATAGCATATTGGATCTGAACATATAATCTTCCACCAAATAAACCATATAGTAATCAACTACAAGATGTAATCAACACTACTAGTCACCCACAAGCACCAATCTATAGTTTCGGTAACAAGATTGAACTCAAGAGATGAACTAGGGTTTGAGATGAGATGGTGTTGTTGTTGATGTTGACGGAGATTTCCCTCCCCAAGATGGGAGAGTCATTGGTGATGATGAGGACGATGATTTCCCCCTCCGGGAGGGAAGTTCCGCCGGAGGGCAAAAGTGCTCCTGCCCAAGTTTCGCCTCGAGGCGGCGGCGCTTCGCCCCGAAAGTTCTCCTCTTATTTTTTCTAGGTCAAAAAGACTTATATACCAGAAGATGGGCACCGGAGGTGGGCCGAGGGGGCCACAACCCCCAGGCTGGTGCACCCAGGTGGGTTGTGCCCACCTGGTGGCCCCCCTCTGGTAGTTATTTGCTCCAGTAATTCTTATATATTCCATGAAAAATCTGACGTAGCTTTTTTAGGTCCAGATTTCCAGCTGTCGGAATTCTCCCTCTTGGTGTGTACCTTGCAAATTATGAGAGAAAAGGCATTAGAATTACTCCAAAAAGCATTATTGTGGTTAAAAACATTATAAATAACAGTAAGAAAACATGATGAAAAATTGACATATCAAAGATCCATTTATTCTCAATGGCTTGCCGATCATCGGGCAAGTCCACCAAAGTCCATACTTTGTTCTCTTACATGGATCCTATCTCAGATTTCATGGCCTCAAGCCATTTATCGAAGTTTGGGCTCATCATAGCTTCTTCATAGTTCGTAGGTTCGCCGTTGTCTAACAACATGACTTCCAGGACAGGATTACCGTACCACTCTAGTGCGGTACATGTTCTGGTCGACCTACAAGGTTCAGTAGTAACTTGATCTGAAGTTTCATGATCATCATCATTAGCTTCCTCTCTAGTTGGTGTAGGCATCACGGGAACTATTTTCTCTGATGTGCTACTTTCCAATTCAAGAGAAGGTACAACTACCTCATCAAGTTCTACTTTCCTCCCACTCACTTCCTTTCAAGAGAAACTCCTTGTTTAGAAATGACCCATTCTTGGCAACAAAGATCTTGCCTTTGGATCTGTGGTAGAAGGTGTACCCAATAGTTTCTTTAAGGTATCCTATGAAAACACACTTCTCCGATTTGGGTTCGACTTATCAGGTTGAAGCCTTTTGACATAAGCGTTGCATCCCCAACCTTTAAGAAACAACAGCTTAGGTTTCTTGCCAAACCATAGTTCATACAATGTCGTCTCAACGGATTTAGATGGTGTCCTATTTAACATGAATGTGTTTGTCTCTAATGCATAACTCTAAAATGATAAAGGTAAATAGGTAAGAGACATCATAGAACGCACCATATCTAATAAAGTACGGTTACGAGTTCGGACACACCATTATGTTGAGGTTTTTCCAGGTGGCGTGAGTTGTGAAACAATTCCACACTGTCTTAAATTAAGGTCAAACTCGTAACTCAAATATTCGCCTCCGCAAGCAGATCGTGGAAACTTTATTTTCTTGTTACGATGATTCTCCACTTCATTCTGAAATTCTTTGAACTTTTCAAATGTCTCAGACTTGTGTTTCATCAAGTAGATATAACCATAACTACTCATATCATCTGTGAAGGTTAGAAAATAATGATACCCGCCGCATGCCTCAACACTCATTGGACCGCATACATCGGTATGTATTATTTCCCATTAAGTCATTAGCTCACTCCATTGTTCTGGAGAATGGAGTTTTAGTTATCTTACCCATGAGGCATGGTTCGCAAGTATCAAATTATTCATAATCAAGTGATTCCAAAAGTCCATCCGCATGGAGTTTCCTCATGCACTTTACACCAATATGACCTAAACGGCAGTGCCACAAATATGTTGCACTATCATTGTCAACTTTGCATCTTTTGGCATCAATATTATGAATATGTGTATAACTACACTCGAGATTCAACAAGAATAGACCATTTACTAAGGGTGCATGACCATAAAAATTGTTGCTCGTATAAATAGAACAACCATTATTCTCTGACTTAAATGAATAATCGTCTCACAATAAACAAGATCTAGATATAATGTTCATGCTCAATGCTGGCATCAAATAACAATTATTAAGGTCAAAAACTAACCCCGAAGGTACATGTAGAGGTAGCGTGCCGACGACGATCACATCGACCTTGGAACCATTTCCGACGCGCATTGTCACCTCGACCTTAGCCAATCTTCGTTTATTCCACAACTCCTATTTCGAGTTACAAATATGAGCAATCAAACCGGTATCAAATACCCAGGCGCTACTACAAGCATTAGTAAGGAACACATCAATAACATGTATGTCAAATATACCTTTGTTCAGTTTGCCATCCTTCTTATCTGAAAGTGCTAGTTATCGACTAGAGGGGGGGGGGGGTGAATAGGCGATTTTTATGGAAGTCTTCAAAACATGGGAGATTTGAAGACAAACAATAGAAATGAACCTATTGATATGCAACGGAAGGTAGAGTACACTAGAAAAGCCATAGTCAAGCAAGTAATGAAGCTAAAGCATGAAGACTATTAGCAGCTAGGTAGTATGGATCAAGATGGAAGATAGTATGAAGCCAAACAACAATAGTCGTCACACAGTGAAGTCAAACAGATAAGGCAAGCATGCAAATGACTTCACGAAGACAAACTGTAAATAAGTGAGGGAAGAGATAGGACCAGTTGCTTGGTGAGGACAAGGATTTGCTGGACCAGTTCCAGTTGTTGTGAAAACTGTACGTCTAGTTAGGGAGGCTAAGATTCAACTCAGAAGACCGCGTCTTCACCTTATTCCCATTGAGCTAAGGACACTTAGTCCTCACCCAATCACTCTGGTAAGTCTTCAAGGTAGACTTCCAAACCTTCACAGACTTCGTTCACCGGCAATCCACAATGACTCTTGGATGCTCAGAATGCGACGCCTAACCGGCTGGAGGATTCACAGTCCTCAAGTGTAACAAGTCTTCAGGTCATGCGAACAGAAAGACTTCAGTGATGCCTAACACTCTTTAGCTCTGGGTATTCTGGGCTTTGTCCTCGCAAGGATCTTTCTCTCAAAGGCTTCAAGGTGGGTTGCTCTCAAATGATAAAAGTCGTGCACTAACTCTGAGCAGCCACCAATTTATGGTGTATGGGGTGGGCTATTTATAGCCACTAGGCAACCCGACCTGATTTGTCTGAAATGACCCTGGGTCACTAAGAAACTGACACGTGTCCAACGGTCAGATTTCAAACACACGCGGCATCTTGACTTGGGCTACAAGTAAAGCTGACTCATCCAGTTCTAGATAAGATTTGCTCTCATTGTCTTCGCTCGAAGACATAGGATTTGGTTGAGCATCACTACCACTCGACTTTGTTCACTTGGACCCCACTTAACAAGACGGTGGTTCCTATGACTCAACAAAGAAGAAAAGGAAACTACGAAACAGCTATGTCTTCGCACTCCATAGTCTTCACGTGAATGTCTTCTCGAGTCATAATCTTCGTTGTGAATATCTTCACATACCACCATTGTCTTCATTGTCTTCACACATTTTTAGGGGTCATCTCCGGTAGGTAAACTGAATCAATGAGGGACTACTACCTGTGTTATCCTGCAATTCTCACAAACACATTAGTCCCTCAACCAGGTTTGTCGTCAATACTCCAAAACCAACTAGGGGTGGCACTAGATGCACTTACAATCTCCCCCTTTTTGGTGATTGATGACAAACTGGTTGAAGTTTTCAATGGGGATAAAAGTATGTGAAATTGTAAGGAATTTTCTTTGAAAGTAGCTAGATGCTCCCCCTGAAGATGTGCATATAAATAGTTTACGTTTGAATACAAATGCACATGGCAGGTTTTACCTATGGAGATCCTCTTCAACTAATGAAGACAATTCATTATGCATGAAAGGATATAATGAAGGTAATGACATGCATAATGGACGTCTATGGAATGACTTCATGTGGGATTTATCGTCGCACCACATAGTTGGCAGAAAGGTAGCAGACGACCATCAAGTTTAAGTGTTACAACTCAAAGAACCAAAAGTATCAAAAGCGAGAGTTGTAAACACTTGGCAAAAATTATAGCAACCACCCATAAGGATCCGCTTGAAGACTATCAACTCATATGCTTCTCCCCCTTTTGTCAGTAAGGACCAAAAAGGTTTGAAGACATAGAGCTTCTACTCGTCCCCATGAGGAGTAGGTGAAGGTGCAGGGTCGACGTTGTAGTACGATGGTGCAGACGAACTTGGTGCAGTGTCAATTCGAGGCGAAGTTGTAGTTGGTGAAGTAGCATCATCTTCGTCATCAATGACTCTGGTCGCTTGAGTAGCGAGCCGTACTATCAAGGGGGGCTCTCAAGTGAGTAGCTTGACCGCATCGTTCGTCGAGAGCTCAAACCATTGCATCCTTGCATCATGTTTCTTGGTTCTTGTTTGGTTCTCTTTGTGAGTCTTAGAGCTTATGGTCATGTTGATGACAAGCTTGAGTTCATGAAAAACGGAGTTTGCATGCGTCTTCTATGAAGTTTTCGGTGTTGGAGGTTTTACCGGTCTTTTCTGAGGAAGGGTTCTCACCATTTTCTTTTGGGCCTTTTCTCATTTGCTTATTATTGGTATTTCTATCAAGATTGTGTTAGCCCTGGTCGCTAGCTTTCCAACAAACTTGGTTTCATCGAATTCGGAGTCCGAGTGCAGAAGTTGTGGTAGTTTTGGTGTTCTGAAAAGGCTGCGGGTACTACCGCGGGTAGGAGCGGAAGTAATTTTTTACTACCGCCCTTGGGAGCGGTACTACCGCTCTTGGGAGCGGTACTACCACTTGGAGTAGTACTACCGCGGCTACTTCCGTGGCTACTTCCTCTCGGGACCAAAAACTCGTCACAAGTCCAGCGGTGGTAGGCACGGATGTAATTTTTTAGTACCGCTCGCAAGAAGTAGTACCGCTACCCTTAGCAAAGAGTACCGCTACCCCTAGCGGTAGTACCGTGATGTCAAGCGGTACTACCGCTGCGGGCTGTGAGCATAAAGGTTGGATTTTTCCCACCTATAAAAGGGGGTCTTCTTCCCCATTGAACCTTATCCTTTGAGCTCGTGTTCTTCCCCCATTGTTGACCTTCTTCGAGCTTGCTAACTCTCAATCCCTCCATAGATTCTTGCTAGTTTTTGAGGGAAAAGAGAGGAGATCTAGATCCACATTTCCACCAATCACTTTCTCCTCTATGTGAAGGGAACCCCTTGGATCTAGATCTTGGAGTTCTTGGTGTTCTCCTTCTTGTTCTTCCTCTCATTTTCTTCCATAGCATTAGTTGCTTCGGTGGGATTTGAGAGAGAAGGACTTGGGCACTCCGTGTGCCCTTGCCATTGCATTTGGTGCATCGATTTGAGTTCTCCACGGTGATACGTGGAAGTTACAAGTTGAGAAGCTTATTACTCTTGGGTGCTTGGTGCCCTTGAGCTTGTTCCTCTTGGGTGCTTGGGCGCCCTAGACGGTTGGTGGTGTTCGAGCTCAATCATTGTGGTGTAAAGCTCGGGCAAGCGTCGGGTCTCCAATTAGGTTGTGGAGATCGCCTGAGCAATTTGACGGGTACCGTGACCGCCGCCAAGGGTTGCCAAAGTGTACGGGTTTGGTGACCGCCCCAAGGGTTGCCATTTATGCGGGTTCGGTGACCGTCCTCAAGGGTCCCTTAGTGGAATCACGACATCTTGCATTGTGCGAGGGCGTGAGGAGATTACGGTGGCCCTAGTGGCTTCTTGGGGAGCATTGTGCCTCCACACCATTCCAAACGGAGATTAGCATCCGCAAGGGTATGAACTTCGGGATACATCGTCATCTCCGCGTGCCTCGGTTATCTCTTACCCGAGCCCTTTACTTATGCACTTTACTTTGTGATAGCCATATTGTTTCTTGTCATATATCTTGCTATCACCTAAGTAGTTTTTCTTGCTTAGCATAAGTTGTTGGTGCACATAGATGAGCCTAGTTGTTGTAGGTTTTGTGCTTGACAATTAACCGCTAGGTTTATTCCGCATTTGTTCAAGCCTCAACCGTAATTATTTTAAAGTGCCTATTCACCCCCCTCTAGGCAACATCCACGATCTTTCAGCAGGGCAGTAAGCTCAATAATATCTTGAGCTTTGGCTTCATGGTGTACATTGCCTGTCATCCACTCAAGGACCCAAGTCTTCGGATCGCTTGTAACATCCCAAATTTTCAATTCGGAATGTTAAACATAGGTCATCCATGCATATCATATTTGCTTGCATCTTCGTTCCGCAATCCTCGAAATCCTAAGCAACTCAAGGACCCACGGAGAGAGTTGGGGATTTTCCGGTTTTCATATTTGATTTCTATCAAATAGCGAAAACGAGGATTTTTGATTTTAATTATTTTTCTCTCCGGAAAAATATTTCATAATAAAATAAATGAGGGGAGATAATATGACTTCTCAAAAACAATTGAAATATTGGAGGAAAAATGTTAAAATCATTAGTTCGATTTTATTTGATTTTATTTGGATTTTATTCGCATTAGAAAAATTGCATGTTTTCAAAAATTGCATTTTAGGGGCAAGAAAATGTTCATCTCGTTCTAAATATTTCATTTAGACGGTGAAAATTTGTTTTGGCATTTTTAGATTTTTTATTTTATTTTATAGGATTTCTTTTCTGTCGGCGGAATATTAAAAAAACAGTGTTCCCCGCGCCCGACTAGGCCTAAGGCCGAGCCGAGCAGGCCGGCCCAGCCGCCGCCTCCTCACAAGGCGGCAGCGCCACCGCCGGCCGACCTCGACACCGGAGTCCGAGACGGACTCCGCCTCGCCATCGCCTTTGCCCCCTCCTCCAAGCCGAGCCCCCTCTCTTATAAGCCGCCCGCCCCTAGCCACCACCACCCGCCGCCGAGCTTGGCCGCCGCCTCTCAAGCCACCGCCGCCCGGAGCCGCCGTTGCCGCCTCCGTCGCCGCCGCCCGCCACCCGAGAGCCGCCGCCCCGCGCCACCCCATGCCCCGCTGGAGCCCCGCCTCGCTGGACCCCCTCGCCGGAGGTATCCGTCGGATCCGAGCCGCCGGTTTTTTTAAAAACCGTACGGTTTATATTTTTTCGAAACCCTAGTTTTCTTTTTTTAAATAGGTCGGTTTTTCTCCTATTTATTTATTTAGCGAGCGTTCGCTCGTTCGTTCGTTTTAACGAACGCGTTCTTCGTTTAGGTCCAGATAACGAACGTCCGTTCGTTAATCCGTTCGTCAGTTTTCTTTTTCTCGGATTTATTCCGTGATTTTTCTGATTGCGATTTCTGATCCGATTTTCGTTCTAGTATAGCTTTTCGCTCGTTTATCGGAATCAGGCGATTCAAGCGGCTAGAGTTTCATCTCGAAACCCTCTTTCCGAATAATCAACTCAAACAAGTTTTTGCCTCTGTAAAATTTGACCCTAGTTCAGATTAGTTAACGGGTCTTGTTTCTTTAGCCGTTTGAGTTTCGTTGCTCCGTTTGGTTTGATTTTTTTTGCGAACCAGAGTTTTTAAGTTGAAATTTCTGGCCAGCCTCTTCTAGTTGAAGTTTTTCTTGTGCATCTTTGCTTGTTGCTTATGTATGTTATTGTTTGCTTGCGATAGAATTCCCGGAGTGCGAAGCGTGTTACTACGAGTCTCTAAGATTCATGGATCGTCCAAGAAGGCAAGTAACACTTTGATCATACTCTTTTCATACCCAGTTTTTATGCATTAGCTCAATCCTCAAACATTGCATGATTAGGATGTCATTAACTTGTGGGTTGAGAAGTAGTAGATGAGGTAGAGCCTATTGCCATGTTACTATCAAACCCTTGGGAGTTACTTCTACGTGTTGCTTATACTGCTATGCTATGCTCATAGAAGTGGATTGGGTTTGAGTGAATCCATGACAGATGTGAGATTGTTAATTAAGGGTTTAATTTAAGGTGGCGACATTAATACACATCTGGGTGGATTGAGGCACCTGGGGAACCCAGTGTTGTCTGTTTTATTTTTGGAAATCCCAGGGTACCCGTGTGATCTTACTATGGACCGCCACCCAGGCTCATAGGGAACTGAGATTATTCATGCTAGAAACTTCCGTGTGCATCCACAAGCTACTATGGGCTCTAGCATAGTTGAGTAAGTTACTTGAAGCTCTCGAAGAGGTAGATCAAAGGTGTAGTGGGTTTTGTAGGTTTGGTATGGTCTACCCGGAGTAGAGAGTTAATGTTTCTGAAAGACTATGTCTCGGTCATCCGTTTCGCAAACACCATGTAGTGCGGGAAATCAGTGGAGGCGATCGAGTCTTGTGGGGAAAAGTGCGCAAACCTCTGCAGAGTGTACAATCTAATCATGGTTAGCCGTGTCCCCAGTTATGGACAATTTTGAGTATCTAGTACTTGAGTTATCACATGTATCTCATCACTCTTAATTAATATTGTTAGGTTGTTAACTACTTTAATTGGCATTGAGTTGGGGTTATACCTTCTCAATGTTTCAACCACCATGATAGTTAAATTAAAATCTATTCCTTTGTTGTAGGGAAAAATTGGCTTTTCGCAAAACTATAACCATAGAGCTTTCCACCAGCCAAATATGCATGTAGTGATAGCATTATTTTGTTCTTGCTCTACTGTGTTATATTGCCAACATATTCCATGTGCTGACCCGTTTCGGGCTGCAACGTATTATGTTGCAGACTTTGCAGACGAGGAGTAAGGTTCGTTAGGTCGTTGCCGTGCAGCTCAGCTATGCCGTTGGAGTTGATGGACTCACTTTATCTTCCAAGCCCTCATTGTTATCGTATTAGATGGCCTTAAGCCATATTATTGTAATAAGTTCTCTTTTGTAGACATTCGATGTAATAAGTGTGTGATTGCTACTCTGTTATAAATCCTTCGAGTACTGTGTGTGTCAGCATTACTGATCCAGGGATGACACTGAGACACAGAGACTTGACCATCTGAGGTCGGCTCGCTACATGATGGTATCAGAGCACAGGCTGAGTGTAGGACACGACCACTAAGATAAACCATAGGTCACTCTTCTCTACTCATTTCTGACTCCTCTCCATTTTTCCACTCTTTAGGATGACGGAGATGAAGAACAAGTTTGCACAAAAGGATGAAGACACAACTTTTGGACGCCACTTGAAGGAAGTCACTAGGTACTTGAACAATGGAATACCAAGCTTCACCGAGACGTACAATGCCACCTTACCAGAAGAGGAGCGCTGGATGATTCAAGTAAAGTTCCAGGAAGGACGTTCTCGCCAACTTCTAAACCCATAGAATTTTCTTTCGAAGCACCCACCTGGAGTCTAGGCAAGAGCATGGCAGCCCGCATTACCATGGGACGCATTGGAGAAGTCTACAACAGGGAACTTAAGGACACCATCTATCAAATATGTGGGCGCCGAGACGAGCAATGGGAAGTAATCCGCACCAAGAAGGAAAGATCCATTGCAGCTTTCATCCAGGAGCTAAACCAGCACATTCGACGTCAGGAGAACCAGATGTGCGCAGACATGATGGAGATGAAGAAGGCGAAGACCAGGATCATCGAGCTGGAGGAAGAACTCAAGTTTACACGCGATGGATATGAGGAGGAAATCAAGACACTCTTTGGAGAAGAACGACGACCTAGTTAAGAAGATCGGAGTATTCATGGGAGGATCAGCACCGGAAGAAGAGGAGGAAGACCCCACTTGCCCGGACAACTACATCATCATCGACGACACCGATTCCGACCCAAGTGATGATGACTACGAAGACGAAGCTAGAGCAGACATCATGGAATCTTCCACCGATCAAAATTTCTAGATGACCACCATATATTAGTAGTATTTTCCCCATGTATCTAATAGTAGTTGATCACTTTTGCGATAGTCCTAGACCGTTTGTATGCCCATGCTTGATTGATTGAGTGAAATGATTGTGTTTGCCTCATATGAATATGGGTAGTGTTTTCTCACCTAGACCTTTTTCTATTCTAATCTCTTCCATTTAAACCCATCAGATGCCTCCGAGACGTGACACCGGTTTTGTTTTCCCGCCGGAGCTCACCCAGTTGATCCAACAGAAGAATGCCTTGATGCAATTGCTAGTTCAGAACCAGGGAAACAACAACAACAACAATAACCCGCTGCCAGTGGACAACTTAGCCCGTTTCCTAAGGTTACAGCCGCCAGTGTTTTCCAGTAGCACCGAGCCAATAGTTGCTGATGATTAGCTACGCCGTATTGGAAGGGAGTTAACCACCGCAGGATGCACGGATGCTGAGAAGGTGCGCTTTGCCTCACATCAATTGGATGGACCAGCAGCCGCATGGTGGGAGAATTACACGGCTACTTTTCCTATAGCCAATGTCACTTGGGACCAGTTTCAGCAAGCTTTCCGCATCGCCCATGTCTCAACTGAAGCCATGCAGATGAAGAAGCGGGAGTTTTGCAACTTACGCTAGGGGAACCATACTGTGGCTCAGTACATGGATGGTTTTAGCAAGTTATCACGCTATGCCCCTGATGATGTGGCCACAGATGCTACGAAGCAGGATAAGTTTACGGAAGGGCTGAATGATGAGATGAGCATGCAGTTGATGGTGGCAACTTTGAACAACTACCAGGAGTTGGTAGACAAGGCCCTTATGATTGAAGGAAAGCAGCAGCAAATTGAGAGCCGTAAGAGGAAGTATGGACAAGGGAAGTATAATTCAGGAGCTCAACAGAAGCCCCGCTTAACGCCGAACTCGGAAGGACTTGTTCATAACCATGGAGGTCACAACCACACTGGAGGAGGATCGCACAACCACAATAGTGCTAAGAATGGGAATGGGAACGGAGTTAATAACAATCAAAACTGCTCCAACCCAGCTACACCCGCCAAAAGGGACCTAAGTCAAGTTACTTGCTTTAAGTGCGGGAAGACAGGGCACTATGCCAATGATTGCCTTGAAGGAAGGAATGGAAACGGAAATGGGAGCGCTAGGAAGAAGCCCAATCCATTCAACAAAGGACAAGTGAACCATGTTAACGTGGAGGAAGTTGAAGAGCAGCCGGACGCGGTAATAGGTAAGTTCTTGGTTAAGTCATTTACCGCTCTTGTTCTTTTCGATATTGGTGCATCGCATTCATACATATCAAGGGGATTTGTGGATAAGTTTAAGCTACCAACCCAAACCCTTAGGACCCCTCTTTTAGTGAGCTCGCCTGGAGCAGAGTACATGGCTAGCCGATGGTGCAACCAGATATCCCTAACCATTGGCACACATGTTTTTCCGGCTGACCTAATTATCTTGGAGTCGCAAGGATTGGATGTGATATTAGGTATGGACTGGATGTCAAAGTATGGAGGAAGCATTGACTGTGCTAGCAAATCAATTTATCTTACCACCCCGGAGGGAAAAATGATTAAGTATGTATCTAGGCATGTGCCTAGGAGGAGCCAAGTGAATGCCCTCACGGGAGTTGTTCAGGAGGAAGTGCATGTAGTAAAGGATTTTCCGGATGTTTTTCCAGAGGAGCTACCAGGCATGCCACCGGATAGAGACATCGAGTTCCTGATAGAACTATTGCCAGGTACAGGGCCAATATCCAAGAGACCCTATTGGATGCCCGCAAATGATCTGGAGGAAATTAAGAAACAGATCAAGGAGTTGTTGGAGAAAGGATACATTCAAAGGAGTTGATCGCCTTGGAGAGCTCCAGTACTGTTGGCCGAGAAGAAGGATAAATCCCTGAGGATGGTTGTTGATTACCGAGCCTTGAATGAAGTAACGATAAAGAACAAGTATCCACTACCGATGATCAACGATCTGTTTGATCGATTGCAAGGAGCTAAGGTGTTTTCAAAGATTGATCTACGATCGGGATACCATCGATTGAAGATCCGAGAGAAGGATATACCAAAGACAGCGTTCACCACGCGGTATGGATTATACGAGTATATGGTCATGTCGTTTGGACTGACTAACGCCCCTGCCTATTTCATGAGTATGATGAACAAGGTGTTCATGGAATATTTGGACAAGTTTTTTGTGGTGTTTATTGATGATATTATGGTATACTTGAAGAACAAAGAGGAGCACAAGGAGCATTTGCGTTTAGTTCTCGAGAAACTTCGTGGAACACCGGTTATACGCCAAATTCAGCAAGTGCGAGTTTTGGTTAAAGGAAGTTGGATTTCTTGGACATGTTATATCGGGAGAAGGTATAGCAAGAGATCCCAAAGAAGGTTCGATACCACCGAATGGTTGGCACCCACTCAGTTGGCGAGATCCATGATTTCCTTGGACTCGTAGGATATTATTGGAGATTCATTGAGAATTTTTCCAAGATTGCCAAGCCAATGACTGAATTACTGAAGAAGGATACTAAGTTTAAATGTACAGAAGATTGCGAGGCAAGTTTTCAGGAATTGAAGAAACGTTTGACTACAGCCCCAGTGCTAACATTGCCAGATATACATAAGGAGTTTCAAGTGTATTGTGACGCCTCACGCTTGGGACTTGGATGTGTGCTTATGCAGGACGGAAATGTTGTTTCGTATGCCTCACGATAACTGAAGCCCCATGAGTTGAACTATGCCACACATGATTTGGAGCTAGCAGCGGTAGTGCATGCATTGAAGACTTGGAGACATTATCTTATTGGAAACCGTTGTGATGTGTACACGGATCATAAGAGTTTGAAGTACATTTTCACACAGAAGGAATTGAACCTTAGACAGAGGAGATGGTTGGAGCTTATAAAGGATTACGATATGAAGCTACACTATCATCCAGGAAAGGCCAATGTCGTAGCAAACGCTTTGAGCTGGAAGGGTTACGCTAATATCCTTGAAAGTAAGGGATTGCCGAAGGAGTTAGCTGAGGATATCATGGAACTTCGGTTGGAGATTGTTCCAAGAGGTTTCATTGCAACAATGGAAGTTCAGTCTACATTGTTGGACAAGATTCGAGAAGCTCAGAAGAAAGACAAAGAGATTGCTGAGATAAAGGAGAAGATGAGCAAGTGAAAGGCCAAAGGTTTTCGCGAGGATGAGCACGATACCTTATGGTTTGAGGATCGAGTTTATGTGCCTAATAACCCAGAGATCAGGAAGTTAATACTTCAGGAGGCTCATGACTCACCATACTCGATACACCCCGGAAACACCAAGATGTATTTGGATTTGAAAGAACGTTTCTGGTGGACTGGTATGAAGAAGGATATTGCCGAGTATGTAGCCGTATGCGATGTATCTCAGAGAGTGAAGGAAGAGCATCAGAAGCCAGCAGGACTGTTACAACCTATGACGATACTCGAATGGAAGTGGGATAAACTTGGCATGGACTTTATCACCGGATTGCCCAGGACCAAAGCAGGATATGACTCAATATGGGTAGTAGTGGACCGCTTGACCAAAGTGGCTCACTTCATCCCAGTTAAAACAACTTATACAAGTGCAAAGTTGGCCAAGATATATATGTCCAGGATCGTATGTTTGCATGGAGTTCCAAGGACCATCGTATCAGACAGAGGAACACAGTTTACTTCAAATTTTGGCATCAGTTACACCAGACTCTGGGTATGAGATTGGAGTTCAGTACAACATTTCACCCGCAGACGGATGGACAGACAGAGAGAGTCAACCAGATTCTGGAGGACATGTTGAGAGCCTGTGCGCTAGATTATGGATCTAGTTGGGATGACAATTTGCCTTACGCAGAGTTCTCATACAACAATAGCTACCATGCCAGTTTGAAGATGGCACCGTTCGAAGCTCTGTATGGACGCAGATGTAGAACACCCCTGATGTGGGATGAGGTAGGAGACCGTCAGTTGTTTGGACCAGATTTGATCAAGGAGTCGGAGGAGAAAGTTAAATTGATCCGTGACAGATTGAAGATTGCTCAGTCCAGGCATAAGAGTTATGCAGACACAAAACACAAGGAGGTAACCTATGAAATTGGAGATAGAGCATATCTGCGAGTATCACCCTTACGAGGAGTGAAACGTTTTGGAGTTAAGGGAAAGTTAGCTCCGAGATTCGTAGGACCGTACCGTGTTTTGGAACGGATGGGAGAAGTTGCCTACAAGTTGGAGTTACCTGAAGGATTGTCAGGAGTTCACGACGTGTTCCACGTCTCACAGTTGAAGAAGTGTCATGCTGAGATGGCCGATATACCATTAAGAATCTGATTACCCACAGGGCGATTCGGTTGGACAGTAATTTGACTTATGAGGAGAAGCCAAGAAGATTCTTGACTTTGCCAGCCGAGTCACTCGCAGCAAGGTTATCAAGTTTTGCAAAGTTCAGTGGAGCCACCATGCCGTGGAGGAAGCCACCTGGGAACGAGAGGATGATATTCGCAAGGACCACCCGCACCTATTTTCTAGCCAACCCAAATCTCGAGGACGAGATTCATCTTAAGGGGGGTAGGTTTGTAACATCCCAAATTTTCAATTTGGAATGTTATACATAGGTCATCCATGCATATCATATTTTATTGCATCTTCGTTCCGCAATCCTCGAAATCCTAAGCAACTCAAGGACCCACGGAGAGAGTTGGGGATTTTCCGGTTTTCATATTTGATTTTTATCAAATAGCGAAAATGAGGATTTTTATTTTAATTATTTTTCACTCCGGAAAAATATTTCATAATAAAATAAATGAGGGGAGATAATATGACTTCTCCAAAACAATTGAAATATTGGAGGAAAAATGTTAAAATCATTAGTTCGATTTTATTTGATTTATTTGGATTTTATTCGCATTAGAAAAATTGCACGTTTTCAAAAATTGCATTTTAGGGGCAAGAAAATGTTCATCTCGTTCTAAATATTTCATTTAGACGGTGAAATTTTGTTTTGGCATTTTTAGATTTTTTATTTTATTTTATAGGATTTATTATCTGTAGGCGGGATATTTTTTTTTAAAAAGAGTTCCCAGCGCCTGAGCCTAAGGTCGGCCGAGCAAGCCCGGCCCGGCCGCCTCCAGCCAGGCGCCACCCGCCACCGCCGACCCGGACACGAGTCCGAGCCGGACTCCGCCTGCCGTCGCCTTACCCTCCTCCAAGCCGAGCCCCCTCTCTTATAAGCCGCCGCCCCTAGCCACCACCACCCGCCACTGAGCCCATGCCGCTGCTCAAGCCGCCGCCACCCGGAGCCGCCGCCATATCAAGCCGCCCGCTGGAGCCGTCGCCGCCGCCGCCACCAGAGAGCTGCCGCCCCGCACCACCCCACGCCCCGCCGGAGCCCCGCCTCGCCAGACCCCCTCGCCGGAGGTATCTGCCCGATCCGAGCCGCCGGTTTTTTTAAAAAACCGTTTGGTTTATTTTTTTTCGAAACCCTAGTTTTCATTTTTTTAAATAGATCGGTTTTTCTCCGATTTATTTATTTAGCGAGCGTTCGCTCGTTCGTTCGTTTTAACGAACGCGTTCTTCGTTTAGGTCCGGATAACGAGCGTTCGTTCGTTAATCCGTTCGTCAGTTTTCTTTTTCTCGGATTTATTCCGCGATTTTTCTGATCGCGATTTCTGATCCGATTTTCGTTCTAGTATAGCTTTTCGCTCGTTTATCGGAATCAGGCTATTCAAGCGCCTAGAGTTTCGTCTCGAAACCCTCTTTCTGAATAATCAACTCAAACAAGTTTTTGCCTCTGTAAAATTTGACCCTAGTTCAGATTAGTAAACAGATCTTGTTTCTTTCGCCGTTTGAGTTTCGTTGCTCCGTTTGGTTTGATTCTTTTTGTAACGGAGTTCTTAAGTTGAACTTTCTGGTCAGCCTCTTTAGTTGAAGTTTTGCCTGTGCATCTTTGCTTGTTGCTTATGTATGTTATTGTTTGCTTGCGATAGAATTCCCGGAGTGCGAAGCGTGTTACTACGAGTCTCTAGGATTCGCGGATCGTCAGCAAGGCAAGTAACACTTTGATCATACTCTTTTCATACCCAGTTTTTATGCATTAGCTCAATCCTCAAACATTGCATGATTAGGATGTCATTAACTTGTGGGTTGGGAAGTAGTAGATGAGGTAGAACCTATTGCCATGTTACTATCAAACCCTTGGGAGTTACTTCTACGTGTTGCTTATATTGCTATGCTATGCTCGTAGACGTGGATTGGGTTTGAGTGAATCCATGACAGATGTGAGATTGTTGATTAAGGGTTTAATTTAAGGTGGCAACATTAATACACATCTGGGTGGATTGAGGCACCTGGGGAACCCAGTGTTGTCTGTTTTATTTTTGGAAATCCCGGGGTACCCGTGTGATCTTCCTATGGACCGCCACCCAGGCTCAAAGGGAACTGAGATTATTCATGCTAGAAACTTCCCTGTGCAGCCAGAAGCTACTATGGGCTCTAGCATAGTTGAGTAAGTTAGGTGAAGCTCTCAAAGAGGTAGATCAGTAGGTAGTGGGTTTTGTAGGTTTGGTATGGTCTACCCGGAGTAGAGAGTTAATGTTTCTGAAAGACTATGTCTCGGTCATCTGTTTCTCACACACCATGTAGTGCAAGAAATCAGCGGAGGCGATCGAGTCTTGTGGGGAAAAGTGCGCAAACCTCTACAGAGTGTATAATCTAATCATTGTTAGCCGTGTCCCCGGTTATGGACAATTTTGAGTATCTAGTACTTGAGTTATCACATGTATCTCATCACTCTTAATTAATATTGTTGGGTTGTTAACTACTTTAATTGGGATTGAGTTCGGGTTATACCTTCTCAATGTTTCAACCACCATGATAGTTAAATTAAAATCTATTCCTTTGTTGTAGGAAAAAATTGGCTTTTCGTAAAACTATAACCATAGAGCTTTCCACCAGCCAAATATGCATGTAGTGATAGCATTATTTTGTTCTTGCTCTACTGTGTTATATTGCCAACATATTCCATGTGCTGACCCGTTTTCGGGCTGCAACGTGTTATGTTGCAGACTTTTCATATGAGGAGTAAGGTTCGTTAGGTCGTTGCCGTGCAGCTCAGCTATGCCGTTGGAGTTGATGGACTCACTTTATCTTCCAAGCCTTCCGCTGTTATCGCATTAGATGGCCTTAAGCCATATTATTGTAGTAAGTTCTCTTTTGGAGACATTTGATGTAATAAGTGTGTGATTGCTACTCTGTTATAAATCCTTCGAGTACTGTGTGTGTCAGCATTACTGATCTAGGGATGACACTGAGACACAGAGACTTGACCATCTGAGATCGGGTCGCTACATCCCTGTTGTAGCTGTGAATATGAAGAGTGGCAAAGAATTGTAGCAGAAGCTCCTCATTCCAATTTTCTTTTTCAGTCACAAACTGAAGAAGACCAACATCTCTGAAGCAGTCTAGGGCTTCTTCCAAACAGGGCAGACCAGCAATGGCTTCGCAGTCTAGGCGCATATGGGGAAAAATGCGCCCTTGATTGTATAGGATACAAGAATAGTAACTGCATTGCTGATAGCTCCAGAACCGATCAGATGAAATTCTTGGCTTCGAATATGGGTTCTTATCACTATCAAAGAAGGTGTTGTGTGCTTTGAAGCCATTCACATTGAACGATCCAGCGAAGATGCAAGCACTGGAAACCTTGGCAGCCTGGGCTTTGGCTTCTGGACCTGAGGCCTGTGCTCGAGATGGTAGTCAAATTGTGGTCCGGCAGCAAGAGGAGGAACCAGAATAGGCCATCTGACAGTAACAAGATGACCGCGATCAAATGCTTGATCAATGGTGTGAGGCCTTGGAGGCGGTACAGGAGCAGTGGAATTGACTTGGTCTTCACGTTGTACAATGGCTGCAGGTGCAACATTAGCTTCAGGCATCAAATTTACTTCAGGAGCCACATTAGCTTCAATCATGACCACGTCATTGGCTTCAGTAGTGCTGTTGGTGGCCGCCTCAGTGTTTTCAACCTCCACTCGAGTAGCTGGAGGGTCAGGCATGGACTCGTTCTCCTCGAGAACAACTTCTTGGTTGGTAGGGGGTGTGGCAGCTCGCTCTTCTTCTTGACGGGGTTCTTGTTAGTCATTGGCTGATGCAGCCGGAATGTCTTCAGCAGCTTTGGCTTCAGACTCAGAGACGTTCACAATTGGAGTGGCGTCAGGAAACACTTGTCGTGCCACTGAGTTGTGTTGCACTTCTCCTTCTGGAACGCTCGGCAGAGCGACTTGTGGCCTTGGTCCTTTGCGAAGCCTGCGGAATGCGGGTGACGCTTTTGGAGAGGGAGTTGGCTGGACCACATAGTCGTCATCATCAAGCACCGGAGTGGTGAATTGAGGTGGGGGAGTACTGGGTGATTCTTGACTTGGTGTGTCTTGTTGGGGGTGATCAGCCCACGATGCATCCTGAGCGATTGGCGTCAAGGGACGACCAATGCTGATGAGTTCGCTGTTCGTGAGAACAGGCGATGATACTGGTCGGTGCTCGATCTGAGGAAGGACTTCATCATCATCTACATTGTCTTGATGACCAATGTCTTCAGCTGTGATGGGGTCAACAGCTGGAATGTCTTCAGCTGCAGGAGCCTCTGCGAAAGCAGGCTCATGAAGTACTAGCTGACGTTCTCGGTTGCTGGATGCAGGACGAGCAACGGAGATGGGCTCGACAACGAGGGCCTCTGTGGGAGCAGCCCGATCTTTCCTCAAAGACTTCCTCTTCCGCTTCTTGGTCCGTGGTGCATCATCAGTGGTGTTCTTGTTCTTGCGCTTTCTGGCTACGGCTTCAGCTGCCCTTGTCTTCTTCAGTTCTGAAGCAGCTGTGGGAACCTTTGGCTTCATGCCTGTCATGCTAGCAGGGAAGACAATGCGAGGTTCTTCCTGCCTTGATGCTTCAGCTTGGGCCACAGCAGGCTTCTTCTTTTTGGCAGCCATCTTGGGGTCGATGCCTGGACGCCCAAGAGCCTTGCGCTTTTCTGCTTCATTGTGAGCTTGAACGCATTTTGTAGTGAGGTGTTTCGTTCGCTCTCTTGAACCTTTTACTTCCTCTCGTTTCTTGTGAAACGCCTCCTTGAGGTCATGCAACATCTACTTGAAGTTTTGAACATCAGCCACGCAGAGCTTGGCCATGTGCTTCTTGAATTGAGCCTTCTCATAGTCAATTTAGTTCTTCAGTTCGACAATCTTCTGAGCCAGAGCCAGCTCATGAGCAATGGCTCCGTGGAAGGAGACACTGATGCCAATTGGGAGCTGGAGATCATCAATACTGAGGCTTGGGTTGTCAAACCATTCATCAATGAAGTTATTAAAGATGTCGACATCAAAGAGGGGCAGATCATTGAAGATCTCCGCCTCTTGCTTGCTATTCATCAGCAGCTCAAGAGCATCATCGCCAAGATCTTTGTCACTGGACAGATCAATGGCTTCATTTGCGTTCCTCAGAACGGTAGGTGGGGTTAGTGCTTGCCCAGAACTCTGGATTGAAAGTGCGTTATACCGACTAGAGGGGGGGGGGTGAATAGGCGATTTTTATGAATTCTTCACTGAGGAATTTGCTAGTGAGGAAATTCCTTAGCAAAGAACTACTTGCAATGGAATAAGTACTCAGAAGTAAACATAACAGAAGACAAGCATAGTCATCATGATAAAATGAAGACAAGTACAGAGTACAGAAAGTGTAATCACAGGATAACACAGGATGAAGGCAAACAGACTGAAGAAATTGAACTGAGGAAATTGAGAAAGTCTTCAGTCAAAGTCTTCAAACACAGATATGACAAGCACACAACACAATCTCGAGGAAATGAAAGAGTTGAGGAAATAGAACCAGTTGGCTTGGTGAAGACAATGATTTGGTAGACCAGCTCCAACTGCTGTCTCAGTTGTACATCTGGTTGGAGCGGCTAGGTATTTAAACCTGAGGACACACAGTCCTCACCGTATTCTCCTTGAGCTAAGGTCACACAGACCTCGCCCAATCACTCGTGGTAAGTCTTCAGGTGACTTTCGAACCTTCACAAACTCGGTCACTCGGCGATCCACAATTCCTCTTGGATGCTCTAGACCATGACGCCTAACCGTCTGGAAGAAGCACAGTCTTCAAAGGTAACAAGCGTCGCATCCACGCAGGATCAATCTCTTCAGTGATGCTCAATCACTTTGGGTTTGTAGGTGTTTGGGTTTGGTTTTTCCTCACTCGATGATTTTCGCTCAAAGTCCTCGGAGGAGGGGATGCTCTCAAATGACAAGTGTCAGTTTCACTCAGAGCAGCCAACCAGCTAGTGGTTGTAGGGGGCGGCTATTTATAACCTAGGGAGCAGCCCGACATGATAAGACATAAATGCCCTTCAATGATATGACCGTTAGGTGGGTAGATATTTTGGGACAGCTGGCTCGTAGCATAGCAATGGTCGGAAATTTGAGGTTCAAATTCCTCAGGGCTATCATGTTCCTCACTGTGTAGGCAATCCGCACTGGCGAATTCCTAACTCCTCGGTCGAACAAATTCTCGAGACGGAAGAACTTCGTCCTCATCCTTTGAAGAAATTGACTGAAGCTGTATGAGATTTCCAATGGCTTCACTCGAAGGGATTGGTAGGTGTAGGATTTTGAGTTGAGCATCACATGGAAATTTTTCCTTAGTATTTCCTCGACCCCTTTTTAACAAAGACGGTGTTTCCTATGACTCAAGAAAGAGAAAATGAAACTACGAAACAAAAGTCTTCACGCTTCATGTTCCTCGAATGAATACCAAGTCTTCAAGGTTACACCAATTTATTCACTTTCAAAGTCTTCAGAAAGTCTTCAGAATATCAAAGTCTTCAGTCGAAGAACTTCATTTTTAGGGGTCGACTTTCTCTGTAAATATCAAACTCCTCATAGACTTATAGACCTGTGTACACTCATAAACACATTAGTCCCTTAACCTATAAGTCTTCAATACACCAAAATCACTAAGGGGCACTAGATGCACTTACAATCTCCCCCTTTTGGTGATTGATGACAATATAGGTTAAGTTTTCAACGGGGATAAACATATGAAGTGTAAAAAACTGATATTGAGGAATTTGATTGCAGGATATAGAAGAACTCCCCCTGAAGATGTGCATAGTGAGGAATTTGCTTTTGAAGCAATGCACACTTGAAGAGTCGAATCATGGAGATCTCCCCCTATATCTTGTAATTCATACACGCATTTGACATATAATATGAAGAATTTGAAATGCATGATGAAATATGGTGACTGATGAATTTCAACACGCGTGCAATAATATTAACGAGGAATAAGCATGCAGAATAAAGCATCAAAAGTATCAGAGCACCATCGGGTTTAAGTTTACAACTCGATCCAATAAAGTTTCAGAAGAACGAAAGTTGTAACTTAGCAAAAAAAACGCCCATATAATAGACCCGCTTGAAGACTAACTCAAATTTCTCCCCCTTTGTCATCGAATGACCAAAAGGATCAAAACTGAGGACTAACGCCCCTGAAGATAATCAAGTTGATGACGGACAGCGTTGTTGGGGTCGTTTGTCGTAGTAGGGCTTGCCGCAGTGTCGTCCAAGTCTTCATTTTCATCAGTGTCGCACGATGAAGAACAGGAGCTGGCCACCAAGGAAGGAACCTTGACCTTCTTATATTTCTTCGATGGAGGTGCAGACCAGTCAAATTCTTCCTTGAGACCCATTTTCTTTAGATCTTCTTCGCTGTAGACATGAGACAGAACAACCCAGGTACGGTTGAAGGTTTCATGGAGGTAGTATTGGTTTTTCTTCACTGCATTGTGGGTTGAGGTCATGTTGTGAAGAATTGAACCAAACTGACGCTTGACCCATTTATGATTGTGATCAACCTTCTGATGAAGACTGAGGAGAAGCTCACAATCAGTCATCACCCTGGGTGCTGTGGCTTGAGGATTTTGCTTGGTAGCGTTGGCGGCAGAGTCATGTGTGGCAGAGTCGTCATTGGTTGAGTAGGATGCAGCCTTGCGAAATTGACCATCCATTGGACGAATGCCTTCATCTATAACAGCAGCGGCCTTGCCCTTGTCATCAGCCGAGGAAACTGTCCGTTTGAGGACTTCAATTGGAGGCAAGTAGCCGCAGTGGTTCAAGGTGTCGACTTTAGAAGTTGAGTGAAGACCTTGTTCTGATGAATCTCATAATCCAAGGTGCATAAGGCTTCAGCTCAAAAGGTGACATAGCGACATTGGCCAGAGTCCTCATGAATAAATCATGGAAGTTGGCAGGAACGCCATGAATGATGTTGAAAAGAAGATTCTTCATGATGCCTACAACTTCTTCTTCATTTGAGTCGTGGCCCTTGATTGGACTCAATGTCTTTGTCAGAATGCGATAGACAGTCCGAGGCACATAGAGTAATTCCTTGACAAGGAATTTGGTTCGAGGGGCCTGCCCTGGCTTCAAGGGCTTCATCAGCACTTGCATGTAGTGATTTGTAAGCTCAGTTCATCAGAAACGCAACGAGCACCTTCAAGGGGAGGACTGAGAGATAGGGCACGAAGCAATTCAGTAGCTGGTGCCTTGTAGTGAGTATTTTCTGACATCCAGTCCAGCACCCATGAGTTCACATCTTTAGAATTTCATGTGATGTGCAGCGTCGCATAAAACTGAAGAATGTGTTCTTCATTCCAATCACATATATCAGTGCAGAAATTTAACAGTCCAGCGTCATGGAGAACACTGAGGACTGGCTCGAAGCACGGCAGAGATTCCATGTCCACGTGAGGAATGTGTGCATGATCGAAGACTTTGTCTTTGTTGAACGGCACAGAGGAATAGAAATTGGCCTGGTTGGCCGTCCAGAAACGCCTCTTCCTTATGCGAGCAGAGTCATATGGGTTGTAGTCAGTGAAGAATACATGCTTGCCAAAGAAATCTCCAGTCTTGAACTTTTGCTTGCATGAGAATGGATCCTTTGGTTTGGGCAGAGGAGTGTCAGTGAGTTGCATCACAACCTCAGGAATCGCAATCTCAGGTTCTTCATGCTGAGGAATTTCTGGTTCCTCTTCAGTTGCAGTCTGCGTTGTCATATGATCAGCAGCAGCAGCTTCTTCAGCACTAGTGGCTGGAATTTCTTCACGTAAAGATGAAGTGGGGTGAGTTTCTTTAGAGCCCATTTGAACGGTTGGTGCAGGGGACTGAGGTATTTGTTGTAGTGGTGTGAAGAGTGGAGAATTGGGGTGTTGACTTTCCCAAAAGTCATCATTCATCACTGGCGTAGTACTCCCAATATCCACGTCTTCATCTTCCATTTCTTCAACGCCAGCCTCTTCAGCTGTGAACTGAGGCATTGGCGAGGAAACAACTGGTGTCTAAGGGATCTCATCCACTTCAATTTCTTCATCAATCTGCTCTGACGAAGCAGTAGAATCATTTTCGTCATCAAATCCGCTGGGGATCACATATTCTTCACCAAAAGGAACAAGGTCCTTTCATGGCATGGTTGAGATCGGAATAACATCTATTGGGTTTGCGAATGAACTTGTCATAGGCTTCATCTTCTTAGGAGCTGAAGATTCTGAAGCAGCTGATGCTTTCCTTTTCTTCACTACTGCTCGCTCTGCAGCCTTGGTCTTCTTCACATCTGATGCGAGATGGAAGGATTGAGCTGGTGTAGGCGCAAAGCGGAGCAGAAGGAATCTGGTTGATGTTCTTGCAGAATGGCGATGCGGTTGCTGACTTCTTCAGTTTCTTCAGGCGCACCACTAGTGGATGCCCTGGCAATTTCTTTAGCGGCTAGAATGGAGTCATCAGCCCTGGAACTAACATTTTCTTCAGCAGTCTAAAAGTCATCAGCGGTGCTGGCATGTTCTTCAGTAGGCTAAGCAGAAGCTTCAGCCTGAAGAATTTCCTGTTGCGATGGAGCTGCAACATTGGTGAACTTCTCAGTCAGTTTAACAAACCTGACTTTCGCTCCTTGCCAATCATCATAGTAGGCATTGAAATCGTCGCTGAGGGTTTTGATTTCAGACTGGATTTTGATAAGTTCATTAGTTGTCATTGAGACAACATTGGTCTTCAGAAACTTTTCCTTCTTGTACTGTGCCTTCTTGATCTGCCTGGCCCTCTCATATTTCCATTTCTCTTCTTGGATGAAATGAGTCAGCATGTGATTTTGACCTGGAGTCAATTTGAAATCAGGCATAGGAGTGTTTGGGTCCTTGTGCCAGAGATCAATATAATCGAGGATCAACTTAGGATCCAAAAGCAGTGACACATTTGTACCTTTGGCTCTAGCGGCCCTGACTTGCCCGTCTCTGATGATTTCTGCAAGTTCATCATCATCAGCTTCGTCTTCTTCAGACGACACTTGGAAGGCGACTTGCTTCTTCTGAGGACTAGGGCGAGGACCTCGTCCAGCAGTTGCCTTTGTCTTCAGCAGAGAAGGACTCGTTGAAGAATTGGGTGCAGCTAAGGAACTAGCTGAGACACCTGAGGCAATGGAGATGCCTGCTGTCCTTTGGCATGTGGCCAGATGCACAGGTGCTGAGGACTTTGGAGGAGCTGAGGATTTAGGTGGAACAGGAGCAGCATGAGGAATTGGTCTTGTGAACTTTGAAGATTCTGGCCGTGAGGGCATAGTTGAGGAACTTGTCCGTGAGGGCACTATTGGTGAAGCACTTGGCTTGCACGCAGGCTTCTTTGCCATTGATTTCTTAGGCTTGACAGAGGCCTCAGTGGCAGCAGCAGCAGCAGAGTCTTCATTGAATTTCCTCACTGCTTCTTTGGCTTGTCTAGCCAACTTGGCTTGGCGCTTGGCCCATTCTTCAGGAAAGTCCTCACCACGTTTGATGCTGGTGGGATCTTCTACTTGGCCAGGTGCTAGTGGAGCTCTTGGGCATGGAGGGTTAAGTGCGAATTTCCTCATGTACTTTGGAGTTACATACCTGTACTCCCTCCATTCTCTTGCCCATCTCTGTTCAATCCTCTGTATGCGCACTTTGCGCTGATTTTTGTTTTCTTTACCAAACTTGGCCTCATCAGGTGTGCAATAGTCTTTGTAAATGTCATCAGGGATTTCAAAAGCAGTCATGACCTCATGCTTCTTTCCTCCTTTCTGCGGCTTCTGACCGTCTGCCATATTCTTCAGATGAGGAATTTGAACAATCGAATTCTCTGAAAAAGTATGCAACTTTTCTTCGAGGAACGCTGCAAATGAGTTAAGTTGATGAGAACCTAGTGATTCAGTGGACATGAGTACCTGTGAACAAAGTATAGTTGTGAGGAATTTGGAGAGGTCATATGCGTTCTCAGAAGGTTTTTTCAAAAAGAACAAGTTTGAGGAATTTGACCAGATGAGTCTTGAAGAATTTGACTAAGCGTTCTTTGTCTTAGGTTCCAGAGTTGTATAGATCGAAGATCCACACAATTGAGGAATCTTGAAGAAAAAATGATGCTTAGAGAAACGAATCAAGAACATATGACTTGTGAGGTGTTTTAGTGTGTGAGGATTTGAGGAAAAACACCTTTGAAGATTTTGTAGAAAACATTCGAATCAAAGTGGGCAGTAAAAGTAACTTTTAATTTACCCTGGTGTGACGCCCGGATAATTAAGCTACAGTGATCCCATGCTAATGGTGCCACGTCACCACGATTACTGCTGCTAATCTATTTTTAGATCAAAACCGGTCCAAAATTCAAATTCAAAGTTTGGTAAATAATAAAAATTTCAAACATTAAAATAAAAATGTTCGGGTTGTACTAAATATTACATAGATAAATATGGTATAGTAAACACATTTTTGTAAAAGGCCAAAATAATTTAAAATGATTTAAAACAGAAAAGTAAATAAATAAAAGAAAAGAAAATACAAAAGAGAAAAACTAAACAAACAACAAAAAAGAAACCCCCCACCTCGCCGGACTGCCTCCCGCTCCGCCGCTCATCCCCGTCGACCTCCCCGAACTCCGTCGAGCACACTGCCCCGTTCCCTGCTTCTCGATGTGAGCTCCCCCCTCCCCTGCACGTCCCCGGCCGCCTCCACTCGCGACCACCGAGGCCCCCAGGCGCCCTCGCCCTCGCCTATCATGGCGTCGGGTGCGAGCCCCCGCACCAGTTCGCCGCGCCCGCACGCGTTGCTCCTCCCCGCCGCTTCAGGTCGCACCGAGGAGCCTCCGCCCCTCTCGTCATGACCTCGCGCTCTCGTCGTCCGCCTCGCCGCCTGCTGCATGTAGGCAGCAGCGGCCTCCCATGCTCCGCCTTGGTCGCAGCCGCCGGAGCTCAACGCAGCGTCTTTGGCGCCCGCGCATCGCCAACCGCCCTTGTTGCCCGGTCAGTGCGCCGGGCTAGCGCCCATTCGGGCTGTGCCCATTAGCGCCCGTGCCCGCTATGGCCTCTGGGCCAATGACAAACGGGGCCCACGCCCCTGAGAACGAAAATTTAAAAAAAGATTTAATAAAAAAATATAAATAAATAAAATAATTAAAATATTAATTAGTTAATTAATTAAAGAATTAATTAACTTAATTAATCCTGATTACTTTAACCTAATCACCTAGTTTAGTTAATTAATTTGTTAGGTTAATTAACAGTCAATGACATGCGGGACCCACACGTCAGTTGACCCGTAAACACCTCTGTTTACTGTTGACGTCATGATGACGTCATGATGATGTCAGCAAACACTGTTCTGGATAATGTTGTTCTAAAATAATTAAATAAATCTTAAAAATGAATTAAATCTTTTAAAAATCATATAAAATAAACCGTAGCTCAGATGAAAATACTTTTCTACATGAAAGTTGCTCAGCACGACGAGGCGACTCCGGGTACGCAGCCCGTTCGTCCACCACACACCCCTAACATATCAAACTCGCAACTTTCCCCCTCCGGCTCCTCTGCCCAAAAACGCGAAACACCGGGGATACTTTCCCGGTTGTTTCCTCCCTTCACCGGTATCACCTCATACCGCGTTAGGGCACCCCTAGCACCGATACTTGTCATGTCATGCATCGCTATGTATCTGTTTGCTTAAATATTTATTGTTTCTTCCCCCTCTTCTCTCGCTAGACACCGAGACCGACGCCGCTGCTACCCAGTACGACTACGGAGTTGACGACCCCTCTCTCTTGCCAGAGCAACCAGGCAAGCCCCCCCGATCACCAGATATCGCCCATTCTTCTCTATACTGCTTGCATTAGAGTAGTGTAGCATGTTACTGCTTTCCGTTATTCCTATCCCGATGCATAGCCCGTCCTTGCTACTCATGTTGTTACATTTACCGCAATCCTACATGCCTAGTATAGGATGCTAGTTTTCCATCGGTGGCCCTACATTCTTGTCCGTCTGCTGTGCTATACTATCGGTCCGTGATCACTCGGGAGGTGATCACGGTTTATACTATATACTTTATACATGATACATGTGGTGATTAAAGTCGGGTCGGCTCGAGGAGTACCCGCGAGTGATTCACGGATTGGGGGCTGAAAGGACCTTTGTCCCGACGGTCCTCTGGATGGATCTTTGTGGCGGAGCGACAGGGCAGGTTGAGACTACCTGGGTGAGAGGTGGGCCTGGCCCTGTCGGCGTTCGCGGTAACTTCAAATAACACGCTTAACTAGATCTTGGTATTTGATCTGAGTCTGGCTACTAGCCTATACGCACTAACCAACTACGTGGGAAAGATATGGGCACTCGGCGCCGTCAGACGCCCGAAGCCTTCGTGAGTCGGCCGATCGAGCGGGCGCGCCAGATTGGACCGCCAGAACGTGACTTCCTTTGTAATGGAGGTTGCTAGGTCTACTTCCGCCGTTCGCAACATGCGGTGTGCTAAGGCGATGGGCCCGGACCCACTGGCGCTTAGGTTTAGACCGGCGGCGCTGACCGCCTGTTGACCTAGGTCGCCTGCGGCGTGTTGATCTTCCGCGGCCGGGCATGACCCGTAAAAGTGTGTCCGCCAAATGGGATCGAGCGTGTTGGGTTATGTGGTGCACCCTGCAGTGAAGTTAATCTATTCGAATAGCCGTGATCTTGGTAACAGGACGACTTGGAGTCGCACCTTGACCTTATGACAACTAGAACCGAATACTTAATAAAACACACCCTTCAAGTGCGGATACAACCCGGTGATCGCTCTCTAACAGGGCTGACGAGGAGGGGATCGCCGGTAGGATTATGCTATGCGATGCTACTTGGAGAACTTGTCTACTCTCTTCTACATCTTTGCCAAAGACGGAGGCTGCCGGAAGCGTAGTCTTGGCTGTGATTAGCTATCCCCTCTTATTACGGCATTCTGCAGTTCACCCACCGACATGGCCCTTTACACATATATCCATGCATATGTAGTGTAGCTCCTTGCTTGCGAGTACTTTGGATGAGTACTCACGGTTGCCTTGTTCCCCCTTTTCCCCCTTTCTTTACCCGATTGCCGCGACTAGACGATGGAGCCGTGGAGCCAAACACCACCGTCAATGACGACTACTACACCGGAGGTGCCTACTACTACGTGCAGCCCGCTGACGACGACCAGGAGTAGTTAGGTGGATCCCAGGTAGGAGGCCTGTGCCTCTTTCGATCTGTATCCCAGTTTGTGCTAGCCTTCTTAAGGCAAACTTGTTTAACTTATGTCTGTACTCAGATATTGTTGCTTCCGCTGACTCGTCTATGATCGAGCACTTGTATTCGAGCCTCGAGGCCCTCGGCTTGTATTATGATGCTTGTATGACTTATTTATGTTTAAGAGTTGTGTTGTGATATCTTCCGTGAGTCCTCGATCTTGATCGTACACATTTGCATGCATGATTAGTGTACGATTGAATCGAAGCGTCTAAGTTGGTATCGAGCCGATCGCCTGTAGGAATCCCCCTTCCACACTCCTTGGCCGAAGTCGAGTCTAGACGTTGCAAAAACTTTTACTAACATGGCTGTGTGTCTTACGGGCCCATGTCGCCATCCGGTGGTACTAGGATCTTTTACTCCTTGTCTATACTCTGGGAATCTGATGTCTCTTCTATTCGGGTTAAATGAATTTTGCTAAATCTAACATTAGGATCTCGTTATCACTTTCACCCAGAGAGCCCCTTATTGTCGATGATAAATGCATTTGCGCGTGAAGACCACGGAGATACTCTCATTGTTAACCCGAGAACTTGTGTTCATCGCGTTTGCAATTCCCTTCCACCGTCAACCCTTATGGATAACTACTTGCGGTTGTTATTCTTACATTCATCCCGATTGGTCTTGTTATTACAAGATACCCGAAACACTAAATCGTTGTTTCGATAATCCTTTGAGCTTACTGCCTTGCTGTTCTTTGTCACCTGAATATCCCTATGGATAATTCTCGCACTTATCGAGTATCCGCTCATCCCCCAGTTGTTCATGTGTTTCACAATGGTCTTCGAAATACTATTCGATCCTCCAAAAATCCTTAGTAGCTTATTGCTCTACAATACTTGTCTGCTTGCATGATGGATGCTTTCCATATTTCTGGTAATATTCGTTAGTATCCTTAGGCACCGTCATTTTGATCCTTTTGATTCAACATGAGTGCGAATGCACGCAATCATCAGTTGATCCTTTTAAATTATCTTTCTGGCTCAGACGTCATTTTAAACGTGAGTTGGTTCTCAACCAATCCAATTGCCGCCGATTGTACCCCTAAGGCTATTCAACTTATCCATCCCTAATCAGAACATTGCTTCTGATCCCTTGATTTGAAAATCATAATTCCTTTGCATATGAGCTCTGAATTAGTCAGTTGTTTCTATAATCCAATGCCTTTGCATTGTTACTTCCTCTGGTTGTGTGTCGATGCGCACATCATCTCCGTTGTGGACCGGCAGATCCTTTGTTGGATTTTATCCGATAGTGTCCTTCATATTCAATCACTTTGGAAGTTCTTTCTCCATTGGTAAATCCTATCCTCCGATTGACCAACCATGCTCGCTTTCGAGCTTGTGTTATATGTTTCCACGATACCCTGACGGGTTGAACCTATGCCTTCCTTAATATGTGTGAACTCGGAAGTTTTCACGAGTCATACTCATCTGGTATTTCACCAGGTAAAACTTTCAACACTAATGCTTTTATAAAAGCGAGAAGTGAATGGAAGGTTATACATTGAAGAAGTGGGAGTCGACCTTGAACTTTGTGTTCATGCCCATGGACACGATGTAGATCCTATCATGGAAGCTTCTTGTAATAATAACTATTTCCTTGATATAATATCCTTTGGCATCGGCGAATTGATCCTTTGCAATTGTGGTTCCGACCATATGTTCTTCTTTGATCCCATTTCTCGGGCAAGTTTAAGCACTTCTCTTCTGTGGATCAATACACCAGTCGATCTTTCGTCGAGTATTACACCCTGGTATCTCGAGTTATCACGGAACTACATAACTTCTTATGAGTTCTTCGTCAACTATTATTCTCGTTGATTCCAATTTTCCCCCGGGTCTTGAGTTATTAGTCACTCGAAAACACCGATAAGTGAATTGATTCCGCACTCCGATTCAATAACTCTTAAGTAATTTTCGTTGCTTATGAGTTTAATAATCATTCAAGTCATTCCTAGCCTGATCGGCTATATGCTTATCGTGCAACTTTTTAACTGTGCTACCTGGTCCTTATTCTCGGAGCACCACTTTTGACGATGAGCTAAGCTTACGATGATTTTCCTCGTCATGTCATTTCGCGTTGAATAACAAACTTGATTTCGAGTTTGTGTCCTACTCGTGGTTCCAATAACTTTTCGCTTCGCCATTCCTTTCACTTGATGTCATCGCCGATCGATTACATCTTCAGGTTGTGTTGTCATCGACTACTTCCTTGCCTTCTTTCCAACACAAACTTGTTCGTGTTGTGGTTGTACCTTGAGTTCCTGGCAATCCAACTTGTCTTATGTCCTACCTTAGAGTATTACCATCTTATATGTCAAGAATGTTGTGAGAACTTCACCACCCCTTGAGAATTCTTGGTATAGTGATACTTCTCACCATCACCATTCTTTCTTGGTCCCCGTGTTGATTCTAACTGAGATATCAACAAGTGCACGATGCTGTTTGGATTTTGCCCTTCTAGCAACCCTATTGCTTTGAAGTTAATGGTCGGCCGTTCATTCTTGGACTATTGATTATTGAATCACCATTCTGACATTGGTCGTGCAACCCAACCCATATTTCGGCGCACCTTTCAACCAATGTTTAATTGTGTATGTTTTCCTCGAGCACACCTCATTATATCAATTGATCTGGCAAATGTTATCTCTTTGTTCACGTAATTGAGGAAATCCATCCTTTTGGAAATCTCAATTATTTAGCGCTGAGTCCACCAGCCATCTCCTCCTCTCTCCCTGATTTATTGATGAACGCTGTTTCGGAACTTGCTTCCATAGTTCATTTCCCGAGAATCTTACAATGTCATCTCCTCAATCTGTGTTGCACCTTTTCTTCTCAGGCATCCTGAGTCTGAGATATTTTGACACCACTTGGATCTGAATCTCGGTCAGATATGATGGTTGGAACATATTTCCAAGAGTTATAACATTGGTCTTTAAATGACCTGGTAAGGTGATGCCATGCGTAGCACCCCCTTGGTCGGAGGCCATATTGTTATAGATTCCTTTTCAGCAAGGTTATCCATTCTTCCATGAGAAAATTGTAACTTATTCTACAAGTTATTTCTGATGGATCCTTTGAGTATCCAAAGTCTGACCTTTGCTTAAAGACCATGTCAACGCTATCTCGAAGCATGTATGTGGTACTGATTTTCAACAAGAACATTTGAAGCCCAATGCTAAATGTTTCTTGCTCAATTATCCAAACACCTTTGTATGGGTAATGTCATTAAATTTTTCTCCCCTTAACTAAATGGTTTTCTACTTTCTATCCTCTTTTGGATATCATGCCCTGCTTGTCCTTGGGAAGGATATACCCCTCAAATATGTGTTTGGACACATTTTACTTTCCATTGTTTTGTTTAACCTTTCTTGTGGTCTATATGATCTAAGCAGTAATATTCTCCTGCTGATATAAACACATCGGTGTACGACTTAAGACCCTGTTACTATTGTCGATAACATTCCGGTAAGCACCGCGAGAACTTTGCCTATTGGTCCGCCTCGTTCAACAAGCAGGAAAATGGTTCTCTTCGTCCCTCGCCCTTGGTACCGACGTGGTTACTGACATATAACTGATAGGCTAACCTCTGACATGCCTTGCTTACATGATCGTGCAAGACGTCATCGCCCTTCCTACTTTTAACCCACATGGTGGGCCCATAACCCACAGTTCCACAGGATCGAAACCTGACTCTCCTGTACACCTTGTTGACAAAGTTATCCCTTACTCTTAGTTTCGTGTGTAATTCATGAGCCACCTTCCTAGTGCTCTATTCTGGTATCAGACGCAATACTTACTCTCACTGCCCTGAACCACTTTCTCACTCTGGTTCAGACTTCGAGCAACTATCTATCCGCTTGGAACCTCTTATTGTACCTCCGTACCTTACTCTTGATGTATTCTATATGTTCAACTCGAGAAATAATCGTATGCTCCTTCATGGGTTAACCCCCAGATTGTTTCCCTCATAAGCATTCTGTCGTAGCCGAGCTGCCCCTTACCTATTAAATGAAATGCGTTGGAGTTCGAGAAAAGGCGACATCATCATGATGACCTAAAGCAGAGAAATGAAGATGTCAATGTAATGGATCGGCCTCTTCAAGAAGAGCAACCAAGACTGAGTAGATTCAAGTAGGATTTCGTAACTGACCTTCCCCTTAGTCCCTCTTAAATCTCGGACGAGATTTCTTGTAGTGGAGGAGAATTGTGGCCTTGGGATAATTAAGCTACAGTGATCCCACGCTAATGGTGCCACGTCACCACGGTTACTGCTGCTAATCTATTGTTAGATCAAAACCGGTCCAAAATTCAAATTCAAAGTTTGGTAAATAATAATAAAAATTCAAACATTAAAATAAAAATGTTCGGGTTGTACTAAATATTACATAGATAAATATGGTATAGTAAACACATTTTTATAAAAGGCCTAAATAATTTAAAATGATTTAAAACAGAAAAGTAAATAAAGAAAAGAAAAGAAAATACAAAAGAGAAAAACTAAACAAACAAAAAAAAGAACCCCCCCTCCCTGGGCCGTGGCCCAACTGGGCCAACCCACCTAGCCCATTCGGCCACACCCACCGGCCGAACCCCTCCCCTCCATAACCCCACCAGGGGAAACCCTAACCCACGCCCCCCCCCCCCACGCCCCCCCCGGCGCCCGCGCGCCCCACTCGCTTCTCCCCGATCTGGATCGAGATCGGGCAGGGAACAAGCCACTGCCGCCGACCCGCCCAGTGTGAGCGCCACCTGCGGCTGCCTCGACGCCGCGCCCGCGCACCTCGAGTCGCCGAAACCTCCTCGCCGTCGCTCGCTCTGACGGCCGCACCTCCGGCAGCCGTGCCCGGGCTCGCCGCCCCCATGCGGGACGCTGCCACCTCATTTGGACTGCCACCCGCTCCGCCCCACCTCCCCGTCGACATCCCCGAACTCCGTCGAGCACACCGCCCCGTTCCCTGCTCCTCGATGTGAGCTCCCCCTCCCCTGCACGTCCCCGGCCGCCTTCGCTCGCGCCCACCGAGGCCCCCAGGCGCGCTCGCCCTCGCCTCTCATGGCGTCGGGTGCGAGCCTCGCACCCGCGCCCGACGCGTTGCTCCTCCCCGCCGCCACAGGTCGCACCGAGGAGCCTCCGCCCCTCTCGTCGCTGACCTCGCGCTCCGTCGTCGCCTCGCCGCTGCATGTCGGCAGCGGGCGTTCTCCCCATGCTCCGCCCGGCCGCAGCCGCCGGAGCTCAAAGCAGCGTCTTGGCGCCCGCGCCACCAGCCGCCTTGTTGCCCCGGTGCGCCCCACAGGCTAGCACCGTTCGGGTTGTGCCCATTAGCGCCCGTGCCGCTATGGCCTTATGACAAACGGGGCCCATGCCCACGAGAACGAAAAATTAAAAAAGATTTAATAAAAAATATATAAATAAATAAAATAATTAAAATATTAATTAGTTAATTAATTAAAGAATTAATTAACTTAATTAATCCTGATTAGTTTAACCTAATCACCTAGTTTAGTTAATTAATCTGTTAGGTTAATTAATCCAATGACATGCGGGACCCACATCGTCGATTAACGATCCAACACCTCTGCTGACTGTTGACGTCATCTCGACATCATGATGACGTCAAGAACACTGTTCTCGATAATGTTATTTTAAAATAATTAAATAAATCTTAAAATGAATTAAATCTTTTAAAAATCATATAAAATAAACCGTAGCTCGAGATGAAAATACTTTCTACATGAAAGTTGCTCAAAGACGACGAGGCGAATCCGGACACGCAGCCTGCTCGTCCACCACACACCCCTAACATATCAAACTCGCAACTTTCCTCCGCCTTCGCTCAAAACGCGAAACACCGGGATACTTTCCGGTTGTTTCCCCTTCACCGGTATCACCTCATACCGTGTTAGGGCACCCTAGCACCGATACTTGTCATGTCATGCATCGCTATGTATCTGTTGCCTAAATATTTATTGTTTCTTCCCCTCTTCTCTCGCTAGACACCGAGACCGACGCCGGCTGCTACTCAAAGACGACTACGGAGTTGATGACCCCTCTCTCTTGCGAGCAACCAGTGCAAGCCCCCCTTGATCACGGATATCGCCCATTCTTCTCTATACTCCTTGCATTAGAGTAGTGTAGCATGTTATCGCTTTCCGTTATTCCTATCCCGATGCATAGCATGTCCTTGCTACTACCGTTGTTACCTTTACCGCAATCCTACATGCCTAGTATAGGATGCTAGTTTTCCATCGGTGGCCCTACATTCTTGTCCGTCTCACAGTGCTATATTATCGGGCCGTGATCACTCGGGAGGTGATCACGGGTATATACTATATACTTTATACATGATACATGTGGTGATTAAAGTCGGGTCGGCTCGAGGAGTACCCATGAGTGATTCACTTGATTGGGGGCTGAAAGGACCTTTGTCCCGACGGCCCTCTGGATGGATCTTTGTATGAGCGACAGGGCAGGTTGAGACTACTCCGGGTGAGAGGTGGGCCTGGCCTGTCGGCGTCAGCGGTAACTTCAAATAACACGCTTAACAAGATCTTGGTATTTGATCCGAGTGCGGCTACTAGCCTATACGCACTAACCAACTACGTGGGAAAGATATGGGCACTCGACGTCGTCGTATCAGCCGAAGCCTTCGTGACGTCAGCGACTGAGCGGCGCGCGCCAGATTGGACCGCGTAACGTGACTTCCTTTGTAATGGAGGTTGCTAGGTCTGCTTCCAGCCGCGTTCACAACATGCAGGTGTGCCAAGGGCGATTGGCCCATACCCCTGGGCGCTTAGGTTTAGACCGGCGTGTTGACCGCTCTGTTGGCCTAGGTCGGGCTGCGACGTGTTGATCTTCCGCGGCCGGGCATGACCCAGAAAAGTGTGTTCGGCCAAATGGGATCGAGCGTGTTGGGTTATGTGGTGCACCCCTGCAGGGAAGTTAATCTATTCGAATAGCCGTGATCTTCGGTAATGTGACGACTTGGAGTTGTACCTTGACCTTATGACAACTAGAACCGGATACTTAATAAAACACACCCTTCAAGTGCGGATACAACCCGGTGATCGCTCTCTAACAGGCTGACGAGGAGGGATCGCCGGTAGGATTATGCTATGCGATGCTACTTGGAGAACTTTAGTCTACTCTCTTCTACATGTCAAAGACGGAGGCTGCCAAGCGTTAGTCTTGACGGTGATTAGCTATCCCCTCTTATTACGGCATTCTGCAGTTCAGTCCCACCGATATGGCCCTTTACACATATATCCATGCATATGTAGTGTAGCTCCTTGCTTGCAGTACTTTGGATGAGTACTCACGGTTGCCTTGTTCCCCTTTTCCCCTTTCTTTACCCGATTGCTGCGACAGACGATGGATCCTGTGAGCAGACACCACTTGTCGATGGCGACTACTACACGGAGTTGCCTACTACTACGTGCAGCCCGCCGACGACGACCGTGAGTAGTTAGGAGGACCTCAGGCAGGAGGCATGTGCCTCTTCGATCTGTATCCCGCTTTGTGCTAGCCTTCTTAAGGAAAACTTGTTTAACTTATATGCGTACTCAGATATTGTTGCTTCGCTGACTCGTCTATGATCGAAAGCACTTGTATTCGAGCCCTCGAGGCCCCTGGCTTGTATTATGATGCTTGTATGACTTATTTATGTTTTAGAGTTGTGTTGTGATATCTTCTCGTGAGTCCTCGATCTTGATCGCATACATTTGCGTGCATGATTAGTGTATGATTGAATCAGGGCGTCACACTGGATGAAGAACACGACTAACAAAGGAGGTGGAAAAGTGAAGTTCGTCTGCAGATCTTCCACGCCCTAACTCGGGCGGAGGAAGACGGCTACGGCGGCGGAGTGAAGATTTCCGCAGCCGGGCCATGCAGTACGACGGACGAGGTCGAGGCAGTGAAACTCTTCCTCACCGGGCGACGATGGAGTAGCGGGCGCTTAGGGTTTGAGAAGCTCGAGCGGGAGAGAGAGGTCGAGCGGAGTAAAGGAAGTGAGGAAGGGGAGAGGGGGTATTTATAGCCATGGTGAAAAATTGTTCGCCCAAAGATTTAGGACGAACGTGCCCCTGACCCTTCTCCTTCGCATGACATGTGTCACCCACATACTGAGAAGTGGAGATCGTGTTAGATCATGGGTGAATAGAAAAGTATATCGTGGGATGCGGAACGGTTTGAGCGGCAAAACCGAAAATTTGGATAAGATTAGTTTTAAAGTTCTGTTTGCAATTTCTTCAGCTGACAAGGACACAGTGAAGATTTTGAACGAGTTTCAAATAGAACGCACATGAAGAATTTGTGAATAGATTGGGTTGAGTATAGCATAGAGGGGGAAGGGTCCGATCACATTCACTTAGCAGAAAAAAAAACCAACTTGAAGAAATAGCCATAAGTGAATGTCAGAGAGGACATAAACTCATATATATATATATATATATATATATATATATATATATATATATATATATATAGCCAATGAAGAAAAACGACGAAAACAGTGAAGATTTTGAAAAGTTGAAGAATTTGAAAAACTGAGGAATTTCAAAACTGAGGAAAAACTCAAATTGAGGATTTTTTCAACTTTTGTGGTGGCGTGACCCAATCAGTATAAGAATGATGATTTCAGACACCGCTGCATAATTGTCGAGAGGGTTACGAGAATCAAATTCTTCATTAATTTCTTCACACTTAGAGTGTTATTCTTCATTGATTGAAGAAAACGCTTTCTTCATGTGTTGCACATCTAAGTCATCAATTTTGCATAAGTGTTAGGATGAGTGTCCTTTTCAAAGAACATTCAAAGATTCTAAGATATTTAGATCACACCGCAACTTGCTAAATCTCCTCTCATCCAAGGGCTTCGTGAAGATATCGGCAAGCTGTTCTTGGTCTTCACATGCTCAATAGAAATGTCGCCTTCAACACATGATCACGAAGAAAATGATGACGAATCTAAATGTGCTTTGTCTTCGAGTGTTGAACTGGGTTATGAGCAATCTTGATGGCACTCTCATTGTCATAGAAGAGAGGCACATTCTTCACGTTGACGCCATAGTCCTTGAGAGTTTGCTTCATCCATAGCAGTTGAGCACGGCAAGAACCAACAGCAATGTACTCAGCTTCAGCAGTAGACAATGATAAGCAGTTCTGTTTTTTCGAGGACCAACAGACCAAAGATCGTCCGAGGAAATGACATGTACCAGATGTTGACTTGCGGTCCACACGATCACCAACATAGTCAGAGTCAGAATATCCAATGAGATCAAAACAGAGCCCTTGGGGTACCATAATGCTAGTGTTGGTTTGTGAGCTAGATATCGAAGAATATGCTTGTGACCTTATGGTGTGATTCCTTGGTGTAGCTTGAAATCGGGCACACATGCAAACACAAAGCATTATATCTGGCCTAGATGCACATAAGTACAATAAAGAACCAATCATGGAGCGGTATACCTTGTGATCAAAGTCAATACCATTTTCATCAGTGCATAGATGGCCATTTGTGGGCATAGGAATTTTGACTCCTTTGCAATCTTGCATGCAGAATTTCCTCAGTACATCCTTGAGGTATTTCTCCTGAGATATGAATATGCCATTGCGTTATTGACGAATTTGAAGACCTAAGAAGAATTTCAATTCTCCCATCATAGACATTTGATATTCTTCACTCATCATATAGGCAAATTCATCACTATAACGTTGGTCAAGACAACCAAAGATAATATCATCAACATATATTTGGCACACAAACAATTCACCGTCATAAGATTTAGTAAAGAGAGTAGGGTCGAGTGAACCGGGTGTGAATACATTCTTCATGAGGAATTCCTTCAAAGTATCATACCACGCCCGAGGGGCCTGCTTGAGGCCATAGAGGGCCTTGTTGAATCTGAAGACTTTGTCAGGATTCTTTGGATCTTCAAAACCTGGGGGTTGAGCAACATATACTTCTTCCTCAAGCTTACCATTGAGGAATGCACATTTCACATCCATTTGATATAAGATGATATCATGATGGTTAGCATAAGCAAGTAATATGCGAATAGCCTCAAGTCTAGAAACAGGTGCAAAAGTTTCATCGAAATCAATTCCTTCAACCTGTGTAGCCTTGAGCTACAAGTCGTACCTTATTCCTCACCACTAGGTCATTTTCATCTTGGTTGTTGCTGTAGATCCACTTTGTGCCAATGATATTGTGTTTGTGAGGATCTAGACGTTTGACCAGTTCCCAGACATTGTTGAGCTCGAACTGATGTAATTCTTCTTGCATGGCCTGAATCCACTCAGGCTCCAGAAATGCTTCATCTACCTTAGTGGGCTCTGTGATAGAGACAAAAGAATAGTGCCCACAAAAGTTAGATAAATGTGAAGCTTTTGAGCGTGTGAGAGGACCTGGTGCTTCAATGTCATCGATGATCTTTTCAACTTGCACTTCTTTTGCAACGCGAGGATGAGCTGGTTGTCATTGAGGAATTTGCTCAGCATTTTCTTCAGCACCATTTTCTTCAGCATTTTCCTCAGGTGCATCAGCTCGACGTTCTTCATGTTTTGGAATGAATTCTTCAGCAAATTCTTCAGTAGGAATGACATCCTTAGTAGCCTTGAACTTGATAGAATCCTCAGGTGCTGGTTCATCTATCACAGAAGGTAGGTTCTCTCTTTGCGAGCCATTAGTTTCATCGAACCGCACATCTACAGTTTCAACAATCTTGTGAAGAACGTTGTTGAAGACTCTATAGGTGTCTGTAGTCCTTTCTGTAACCAAGCATAAAACCTTCATGTGCTTTTGGTGCAAATTTAGCATTGTGATGAGGATCTCTAATCCAGCATTTAGCACCGAAGACTTTGAAATAACTCACATTGGCTTTCTTGTCAGTGAGGAGTTCATAGGCAGTCTTCTTGAAGAATTTGTGAAGATATACTCTGTTGATGATGTGGCATGCAGTATCAATTGCATCAATCCAGAAACGACGAGGCGTTTTGTATTCATCAAGCATAGTGCGAGCCATCTCAGCAAGAGTCCTGTTCTTGCGCTCCACGATGCCATTCTGTTGAGGAGTATAAGGAGCAGATAACTCATGAGTAATACCAAGTTCATCAAGATAGTCATCGAGACCAGAATTCTTGAACTCAGTGCCATTGTCACTTCTGATGTGCTTGATCTTCACACCAAAGTTGGTTGAAGCCCTCGAGGAAAATCGTTTGAAGACTTCCTGCACTTCATGTTTGTAAGTAACAAGGTGTACCCATGTGTAACGAGAGTAATCATCAACAATAACAAAGCCATATTGAGATGCTTCATTTGAAACAGCAGAATAATGATTAGGACCGAAGAGATCCATGTGAAGCAATTCAAATGGACGAGTAGTGGTCATGATAGTCTTTGCTGGATGCTTGGCCTTGGTCATCTTTCCAGCTTCACAGGCTCCGCATAAGTGATCCTTGAGGAATTTGACATTCTCAATGCCAATGACATGCTTCTTCTTCGCAAGCGTGTGCAAATTCCTCATGCCTGCATGACCAAGTCGTCGATGCCATAGCCAGCCTTCTGAAGCTTTTGCAAGTAGGCACACGGCTGGTTGAGGTCCTGTAGAGAAATCAATAATATACAAGTCTCCTCTCCTAAAGCCTTCGAAGACTTTGGAATTGTCAGCTTCCATAACCACAACACAACGATACTTGCCAAAGACAACAACCATATCAAGATCACAAAGCATTGAGATGCATATAAGGTTGTATCCTAAGGACTCAACAAGCATGACTTTGTCCATGTGTCGATCCTTTGTGATCGCAACCTTACCTAGACCCAATACCTGACTTTTGCCTTTGTCGTGAAGATGATATGCTTGAGATGCGATGGTGATAAGGAGCATCCATCAATAGATTCTTGTCACCGGTCATGTGATTTGTACATCCACTATCGAGGACCCACTCGGTGGATTTGGGTTGATCATCCCATGATGAATTAGTGCAGCTTACGAACTTCATATACTTCATCAGTGAAGAATATGACATCACAATTCATCAGATCAATTTCATCAAGCAGTAAGACAAATAAAGCAGTGTGAGGATGTGAGAAATGAAAGTTCATTTCTTCATGATTAGCCTGCGTCCTTTCAGGCATTTTGTCAGGTCCCCAGCAAATTCTTCAGACGTTAAAGAGCGTCAGGAGACCTGACCCTGCAGAAGAAATTAGTTCTTTTTCTTCACCACCCACATCTGAAGGGGTGGTAAAGAGTTCATCACTCTGCGAGCTCCATATGAGAATGGTGGCATAGAAGCCAATCCATTTCGTTTCACATAAGAGGAGATAGGGTAAGCATATGAATAAGCAGAGAAATTCTTTGAGGACTTATGAACATAATGATTAGAACCTTTCGCATAAGATTTTCAGTTAAGGTTTTAGTGTGATCCATTTCTTCACCCAACATATCATCACTTTTGTCTAGCATATTTTGAACCTTTTAAAAAGCCCTTTGTTGTTTCACAACAATCTTAGCAAGTTTAGAGTAGCTGGGCTTGAGATTTTCATCAGATTCATTCTCACTAGATTCAGAGGAGGTATATTTAAGTACCTTGACACCCTTTGCCATGAAGCAATAGGTGGGAGCGTAGTCATCATTGCCTTCATCAGCTTTGTTTGTGAGGTCATTTTCTTCAGAGTTGAACATAGACTTGCTGACGAATGCAGTAGCGAGGTCTAGGCTCGCCACACCAGACTCGGAGTCCTCAGACGCCTCCTCTTCCTCTTGTTCCTCAGATTCAGCTTCAGAGTCCATTTCCTTGCCAATGAATGCCCGAGCCTTCTTGGAGCTGCTCTTCTTGTAAGATGAAGACTTTGAGGATTTTGATGATGAAGATTTTGAGGATTTCTTCTTTTTCTTTGCATCATCAGAACTGTAATCCTTGTATTTCTTCTTCTTTGATTCCTTTTCCCACTGAGGACAATATTGAATGTAGTGTCCAGGTTTCTTGCACTTGTGACAAAGCCTCTTCTTGTAGTCACTTGATGAGGAATCATTGCTCCTTGAGGGTCTTCCAAAGCGACCACGTCTTGAGAACTTCTGGAATTTCTTCACGAGCAGTGCCAACTCATGGCTCAGTTCTTCAGGGTCACCAAGGCTGCTACCCGAGTCTTCATCTTCAGACTCAGATACTGCCTTGGCCTTCAGTGCACGTGATCTGCCGTAGCTCGAACGATAGAGATATCTCTTTTCATCAAGCTGGAACTCATGAGTATTTAGCCTCTCGAGGATATCAGCGGGATCAAGTGACTTGTAATCAGCACGTTCTTGTATCATCAATGCCAGAGTATCAAATGAGGAATCAAGCGATCTCAACAGTTTCTTAACCACCTCATGTTCAGTGATGTCAGTGGCACCAAGCGCTTGAAGCTCATTTGAGATGTCAGTGAGGCGATCGAAGGTTTGTTGAACATTTTCATTGTCGAGTCTTTTGAAGCGGTTGAAGAGATTGCGAAGAACATCCACTCGAGAGTCACGCTGAGTTGAGACTCCTTCATTCACTTTGGACAGCCTGTCCCAGATAAGCTTGGCAGTTTCGAAAGCACTCACTCTTCCATACTATCCTTTGCTCAGATGGCCACATATGATATTTTTCGCTTGAGAATCGAGTTTCTTGAATCTCTTCACATCGGTAGCGTTCAGAGAGGGTGAGAAAGAGGGAACACCATTTTCCACAACATACCAGAGATCGTTATCAATTGCCTCAAGATGCATTCGCATCTTATTCTTCCAGTAGGGGTAGTCCGTCCCATCAAAGGTAGGACACCTAGCAGAGACCTTGATCATACTTGTGGTCGACATAACTAAAACTCCAGGCGGTTAAACCAAAATCACACAGAACAAGGGAGTACCTTGCTCTGATACCAATTGAAAGTGCGTTATATTGACTAGAGGGGGGTGAATAGGCGATTTTTATGAATTCTTTCGAGGAATTTGCTAGTGAGGAAATTCCTTAGCGAAGAACTACTTGCAATGGAATAAGTACTCAGAAGTAAACATAACAGAAGACAAGCATAGTTATCATGATGAAATGAAGACAAGTACAGAGTACAGAAAGTGTAATCACAGGATAACACAGGATGAAGACAAACGGTGAAGAAATTGAACTCGAGGAAATTGAGAAAGTCTTCTACCAAAGTCTTCAAACACAGATATGACAAGCACACAACACAATACTGAGGAAATGAAAGAGTTGAGGAAATAGAACCAGTTGGCTTGGTGAAGACAATGATTTGGTAGACCAGCTCCAACTGCTGTCTCAGTTGTACATCTGGTTGGAGCGGCTAGGTATTTAAACCTGAGGACACACAGTCCGGACACACGATCCTCATCGTATTCTCCTTGAGCTAAGGTCACACAGACCTCGCCCAATCACTCGTGGTAAGTCTTCACGTGACTTAGAACCTTCACAAACTTCGGTCACTCGGCGATCCACAATTCCTCTTGGATGCTCTAGACCATGACGCCTAACCGTCTGGAAGAAGCACTGATCTTCAAAGGTAACAAGCGTCGCATCCACGCAGGATCAATCTCTTGATGATGCTCAATCACTTTGGGTTTGTAGGTGTTTGGGTTTGGTTTTTCCTCGCCGATGATTTTCGCTCAAAGTCCTCGAGGAGGGGATGCTCTCAAATGACAAGTGTCAGTTTCACTTCAGAGCAGCCAACCAGCTAGTGGTTGTAGGGGCGGCTATTTATAGCCTAGGGAGCAGCCCGACATGATAAGACATAAATGCCCTTCAATGATATGACCGTTAGGTGGGTAGATATTTTGGGACAAGCTGGCTCAGAAAGACAAGAACGGTCGGAAATTTGAGGTTCAAATTCCTCGGGGCTATCATGTTCCTCATCGTAGGCAATCCGCGACCGGCGAATTCCTAACTCCTCGCCGAACAAATTCCTCGAGACGGAAGAATTTCGTCTCGCTACTAAAGAAATTTCTTGAAGCTGTATGAGATTTCCAATGGCTTCACTCGAAGGGATTGGTAGGTGTAGGATTTTGAGTTGAGCATCACATGGAAATTTTTCCTTAGTATTTCCTCGACCCCTTTAACAAAGACGGTGTTTCCTATGACTCAAGAAAGAGAAAATGAAACTACGAAAACAAAAGTCTTCACGCTTCATGTTCCTCGAATGAATACCAAGTCTTCAAGGTTACACCAATTTCTTCACTTTCAAGTCTTCGTAAAGTCTTGAATATCAAAGTCTTTAGTCGAAGAACTTCATTTTTAGGGGTCGACTTTCTCTGTAAATATCAAACTCCTCATAGACTTATAGACCTGTGTACACTCATAAACACATTAGTCCCTTAACCTATAAGTCTTCAATACATCAAAATCACTAAGGGACACTAGATGCACTTACAGTCTCCCCCTTTTTGGTGATTGATGACAATAAATCATACGTATTTAGAGAGCAATTTTTATTGCTTGCACCGATGACAACTTACTTGAGGGATCTTACTCAATCCATAGGTAGATATGGTGGACTCTCATGGCAAAACTGGTTTAAGGGTTTTTGGAAGCACAAGTAGTATCTCTACTTGGTGCAAAGAATTTGGCTAGCATGAGGGGGAAAGGCAAGCTCAACATGTTGGATGATCCATGACAATATACTTTATCGCAGATATAAGAAAACATAACCCATTACGTTGTCTTCCTTGTCCAACATCAACTCTTTAGCATGTCATATTTTAATGAGTGCTCCTAATCATAAAAGATGTCCAAGATAGTGTATTTATATGTGAAACCTCTCTTTCTTTATTACTTCCTATTAATTGCAACGATGACCAAAGCTAATGTTTGCCAACTCCCAACAACTTTTACTCATCATACTCTTTATATGTGAAGTCATTACTCTCAATAAGATCAATATGATCTCTTTATTTCTTTTTATTCTTTTCTCTTTTTTTTATTCACTCAAGATCATAGCAAGATAATCAAGCCCTTGACTCAACACTAATCTTTATTATATATAGCTCACGGTCTCGATTACATAGAGAGATCATAAAGCAAAACTCCAAACTAGATCATGCCATAAACTTTATTCTACTAGATCAGGGATACTACTAATAGGATCGAACTAAGAAAAAGCGGTAAAGATAGGAGTGTGATGGTGATACGATACCGAGGCATCTCCCCCAAGCTTGGCAATCGCCAAGGGGAGTGCCCATACCCATGTGATTATGTCTCCTTCTTTGGTGATGGTGATGTGATATTCTTGGCGATAATGCCCCTTAGGATACGATTCTATTCCTCAAGCTCATTGAGTTGCTGCTTGAGATCCATTATCTCCTTACGAAGCTTCTCTGTAACGGCTAAATCCCCTTTCACCCAAGGGTGTTGCATAGCCGCGGGAGAACAAGGGACACTCTTCTTCATATTTTCATAAGAAAGAAATTTAACATTGGAAGGGATAACCGAGTTTGGAATAGCTGAGCTCTGTAGTTCCCCCACTGTGAACCCAGCTCGGAAGCAACAAGTGACTTCTTGATCCTCCATGGCATCTATCCTCATCAAATCATCCTGCATCTCTTCCTCCGTTGCTGGCCCAAAGTGGTCAGCATCGCTGTTTGTTCTTGGTCTCGATGCCGGATGAGACACCCGGCTCTCCCCGACTGACTCTTGAGAAGACATCTTGCTCTAGTCTGCAACAGCAACAACTCGAAACAAGAAAAGAGGATATTTGCGTGATACAAGAGTCAAAACCTTCAGGAGATTATATAATGAATTTTTACCGACCAAAATGCGTATCGTGTAAGAAAACGGAGTCCGGAGAGCACACGAGGAGCCCACGAGGTAGGGGGGGCGCGCCCAGTAGGGTAGGGCACGCCCTCCACCCTCGTGGAGCCCTCGTGTCCTTCCCGGACTGCTTCTTATTTTTCTATTTTTCTAAATATTCCAAAACGGAGAAATATTGCCATAAAAATTGTTTTGGAGTCGCTTTACTTACCGTACCACATACCTATTCCTTTTCGAGTCCTAAACGATCCGGAAAGTGTCCCTTATGTATTCTACGGGGTTACGGTTTCAATAACATTGGTTTCAACATTTATGGGATTACCTGAGATATAATGTTTGATTCTTTGACCGTTCACCACCTTCGGATTTGTGCCTTCGAAGTTGTTGATTTTTATGGCACCCGAACGATAGACCTCCTCGATAACGTAAGGGCCTTCCCATTTAGAGAGAAGTTTTCCTGCAAAAAATCTTAAACGAGAGTTGTATAGTAATACATAATCACCTACATTAAACTCACGCTTTTGTATTCTTTTGTCATGCCGTGTTTTGACTTTTTCTTTAAACAATTTGGCATTCTCATAAGCTTGGGTTCTCCATTCATCAAGTGAGCTAATGTCAAATAACCTCTTCTCACCGGCAAGTTTGAAATCATAATTGAGCTCTTTAATAGCCCAATATGCCTTATGTTCTAGTTCGAGAGGTAAGTGACATGCTTTTCCATAAACCATTTTATACGGAGACATACCCATAGGATTTTTATATGCAGTTCTATAGGCCCATAACGCATCATCAAGTTTCTTGGACCAATTCTTTCTAGACCTATTGACAGTCTTTTGAAAAATTAATGTGAGCTCTATGTTACTCAATTCTACTTGACCACTAGACTGTGGGTGATAAGGAGATGCAATTCTATGATTAACATCATACTTAGCAAGCATTTCTGAAAGCACCATGAATAAAATGTGAACCACCATCAATAATTAAATATCTAGGGACTCCAAACCTTGGAAAAATAACTTCTTTAAGCATCTTGATCGAGGTGTTATGATCAGCACTACTAGTTGGAATAGCTTCTACCTACTTAGTAACGTAATCAACAGCAACTAAAATATGTGTATAACCATTAGAGGCAGGAAAAGGTCCCATATAATCAAAGCCCCAAACATCAAATGGTTCAATAACGAGTGAATAATTCATAGGCATTTCTTGACGTCTACTAATATTAACAATTCTTTGACATTCATCACAAGATAAGACAAACTTACACGCATCCTTGAAGATAGTAGGCCAATAAAAACCGTCTTGCAATACCTTATGTGCAGTTCTATCTCCAAAGGTGGTGTCCTCCATAAGCTTCGGAGTGACACTTGCGTAGGATCTGTTCCTGTTCATGCTCAGGTATACAACGTCTAATAACACCATCTACTACTTCTTTATAAAGATGTGGTTCATCCCAAAAGTAATGTCTCAAATCATAGAAAAACTTTTTCTTTTCCTGGTATGTGAAACTAGGTGGTATAAATTTAGCAACGATGTAATTAGCATAATCAGCATACCATGGAGTAGTACGAGAAGCATTTATGACATTTAATTTCTCATCAGGAAAGCTATCATCAATAGGTAGTGGGTCATCAAGAACATTTTCTAACCTAGACAAGTTGTCTGCAATGGGGTTCTCAGCTCCCTTTCTATCAATAATATGCAAATCAAATTCTTGTAGCAAGAGAATCCATCTAATAAGTCTAGGTCTAGCATCTTTATTTTCCATAAGATATTTAATAGCAGCATGATCCGTGTGAAGAGTTACTTTAGAATCAACAATATAAGTTCTGAACTTATCACAAGCAAATACAACTGCTAAGAATTCTTTTTCAGTAGTAGCATAATTTATTTGAGCATTGTCTAGAATTTTACTAGCATATTGAATAACATTTAATTTCTTATCAACTCTTTGCCCTAGAACAGCACCTACAGCATAATCACTAGCATCACTCATAATTTTAAAGGGTAAATTCCAATCAGGTGGCTGAACAATAGGTGCATAGATCAATGCTTTCTTAAGTATTTCAAATGCTTCTACACAATCATCATCAAAAACAAATGGTATATCTTTTTGTAATAGATTAGTCAGAGGCCGAGAAATTTTTGAGAAATCCTTAATGAACCTTCTGTAAAAACCGGCATGACCAAGAAAACTTCTTATACCTTTGATGTCCTTGGGACATGGCATCTTTTCAATAGCCTCAACCTTGGCTTTATCAACCTCAATACCTCTTTCAGAAACTTTATGCCCCAAGACAATACCTTCATTAACCATAAAGTGGCACTTTTCCCAATTTAAGACAAGATTAGTTTCTTCACATCTCTACAAAACTCGATAAAGGTTGCTCAAGCAATCATCAAAAGAGGATCCATAGACGAAAAAATCGTCCATGAAAACCTCACAAATCTTTTCACAAAATTCAGAGAATATAGCCATCATGCATCTTTGAAAGGTGGCAGGTGCATTACATAAACCAAAGGGCATACGTCTATAAGCAAAAGTACCAAAAGGGCAAGTAAAAGTAGTCTTTGATTGATCATTGGCTGACACAGGTATTTGAGAGAAACCAGAATAACCATCTAGAAAGCAAAAATGTGTACGTTTGGATAATCTTTCTAGCATTTGATCAATAAAAGGTAAGGGTAATGATCTTTCTTAGTAGACTTATTTAATTTACGGAAATCAATTACCATACTATAACCTGTAATAATTATTTGTGGAATCAATTCATCTTTATCATTAGGTATGACGGTAATACCTCCCTTCTTAGGGACATAATGGACAAGACTTACCCACTGACTATCAGCAATGGGATAAACTATACCTGCCTCAAGGAGCTTTAGTATTTCCTTTCTTACCACTTCTTTCATCTTAGGATTCAGCCTTCGTTGATGATCACGAACTGGTTTGGCATCTTCTTCCAAATTTATTTTATGTTGACATAGAGTGGGACTAATGCCCTTAAGATCATCAAGAGTATATCCAATAGCAGCACGGTGCTTCTTCAGAGTTTTCAATAATCTCTCTTCTTCATGCTCTGAAAGGTTAGCACTAATAATAATAGGATATATCTTCTTTTCATCAAGATAAGCATATTTAAGAGTATCGAACAGCGATTTAAGCTCAAACACGGGATCACCCTTGGGTGGAGGAGGATCTCCTAGGATTTCAACAAGCAAATTGTGTTTCAGGATAGGTTCCTGTTTAAAGAACACTTCATCTATTTCCCTTCCTTCATTCATAAACATATCATTTTCATGGTCTAGCAAATATTATTCTAAAGGATCACTAGGAGGTACGGCAATATAAGCAAGACCAATAATTTCATCCTTACTAGGTAATACCTCTTTACGGTGTTGTCTACTAAATTTAGAGAAATTAAACTCATGAGACATATCACCCAAACCAATAGTAACAACATCCTTTTCACAGTCTATCTTAGCATTAACGGTGTTCAAGAAGGGTCTACCAAATATAATGGGACGAAAGCTATCTTGTGGGGAACCAAGAACAAGAAAATCAGCAGGATATTTGGTTTTCCCACACAAGACTTCAACATCTCTAACAATTCCCATTGGTGAAATAGTATCTCTATTGGCAAGTTTAATTGTAACATCAATATCTTCTAACTCAGCAGGTGCAATATCATGCTTAATTTCTTTGTATAAGCCAATAGGTATGGCACTAGCACTAGCACCCATATCACATAAGCCATGATAACAATGATCTCCTATTTTAACATAAATAACAGGCATTCCTACCACAGGTCTATGTTTATCTTTAGCACAAGGTTTGGCAATTCTAGCAGTTTCATCATGTAAATGAATAACATGACCATCAATATTATCGGACAAGAGATCTTTAACAATAGCAATATTAGGTTCAACTTTAATCTGCTCAGGAGGTGTATAAGTTCTAATATTGCTTTTTAACTCATAGTTGAAGCTTTCGCATGATCCTTTATCCTAACGAGGAAAGGTGGTTTCTCAACATAAGAAGTAGGAACAACAGGATCATTATAAGTGATAGTATTTTATTCAACTTTAGTAGGTGCAGCTACTTTTACTTCTATGGGAGGATGATATTTAAACCACTTCTCCTTGGGGATATCAACATAAGTAGCAAAAGATTCACAGAATGAAGCTACTATCTCGAGTCAAGTCCATATTTAGTGCTAAATTTACGGAAAACATCGATATCCATAAAAGATTTAACACAATCAAACTTAGGTGTCATACCTGACTCCTTACCTTCGTCGAGATCCCAATCTTCAAAGTTGCGTTTAATTCTATCCAATAAATTCCATTTGAATTCAATGGTCTTCATAATAAAAGAGCCAGCACAAGAAGTATCGAGCATGGTGCGATTGTTATCAGAAAGCCGAGCATAAAAACTTTGAATAATTATTTCTCTTGAGAGCTCATGATTGGGGCATGAATATAACATTGATTTAAGCCTCCCCCAAGCTTGAGCGATGCTTTCTACTTCACGAGGGCAAAAATTATATATATAATTGCGATCACGATGAACAAGATGCATGGGATAAAATTTCTGATGAAATTCCAATTTCAATCGTTTGTAGTTCCATGACCCCGTATCATCACATAGCCTATACCATGTCGATGCATCTCCCTCCAAATATAAAGGGAAGACCTTCTTCTTAATAACATCACCGGGTATACACGCAAGCTTAAATAATCCACAAACTTCATCCACATAGATTAGGTGCTCATCAGGATGCTTTGTTCCATCTCCTGCAAAAGGATTAGCTAGCAGTTTCTCTAACATACCCGAAGGAACTTCAAAGGGGACATTTTCATTTTCAGTAGGTTCAGTAGGTTGAGGAGAAACTCTTTGCTCTACTGGTCGGGGTGAAGATACCCCGAACAAGCCTCTCAGAGGATTACTTTCCATAGTAACAAGTGATGATGAAATTTCAGCACACTATATAAATTTTTCCTTACCAAATTCCACCTACCAAAGGCGCTTCACTCCCTGGCAACGGCGCCAGAAAAGAGTCTTGATGACCCACAAGTATAGGGGATCTACCGTAGTCCTTTCAATAAGTAAGAGTGTCGAATCCAATGAGGAGCATAAGGAAATGATAAGCGGTTTTCAGCAAGGTATTCTCTGCAAATCTTTGAAATAAGTGGTAACAGATAGTTTTGTGATAGGATAATTTGTAACGAGCAATAAGTAACAAAAGTAAATAAAGTGCATCAAGTTGGCCCAATCCTTTTTGTAGAAAAGGACAAGCCTGGACAAACTCTTATATAGAGAAAAGCGCTCCCGAGGACACATGGGAATTATCGTCAAGCTAGTTTTCATCACGTTCATATGATTCGCGTTCGGTACTTTGATAATTTGATATGTGGGTGGACCGGTGCTTGGGTGATGTTCTTACTTGAACAAGCATCCCACTTATGATTAAACTCTATTGCAAGCATCCATAACTACAACAAAAGTATTAAGGTAAACCTAATCATAGCATGAAACATATGGATCCAAATCAGCCCTTACGACGCAACACATAAACTAGGGTTTAAGCTTACATCACTCTAGCAACCCATCATCTACTTATTACTTCCCAATGTCTTCCTCTAGGCCCAAATAATGGTGAAGTGTTATGTAGTCGACGTTCACATAACACCACTAGAGGATAGACAACATACATCTCATCAAAATATCGAACGAATACCAAATTCACATGACTACTAATAGCAAGACTTCACCCATGTCCTCGGGAACAAGCGTAACTACTCACAAAGCATATTCATGTTCATAATCGGAGGGGTATTAATATGCATATAGGATCTGAACATATGATCTTCCACCAAATAAACCAACTAGCATCAACTACAAGGAGTAATCAACACTACTAGCAACCTACTAGTACCAATCCCGGACTTGGAGACAAGAATTGGATACAAGAGATGAACTAGGGTTTTGAGAGGAGATGGTGCTGGTGAAGATATTGATGGAGTTTGTCGTCTCCCGATGAGAGGAGCGTTGGTGATGACAATGATGATGATTTCCGCCTCCCGGAGGGAAGTGTCCCCGGCAGAACAGCTCTGTCGGAGCCCGAGATTGGTTCCGCCAAGGTTCCGCCTCGTGGCGGCGGAGTCTCGTCCCGAAAGGTTGCTTATGATTTTTCCTTGACGAAAGACTTCATATAGCAGAAGATGGCCACTGGAGAGCCAACAGGGGGCCCACGAGGTGGGCGGCATACAGGGGGTAGGGCGCGCCCCCACCTCGTGGACAGGTGGTGGCCCCCCTGACATATTTCTTCCGCTCAGTATGTTTTATTATTTCCAAAAATAACTTTCGTGGAGTTTCAGGACTTTTGGAGTTGTGCAGAATAGGTCTCTAATATTTGCTCCTTTTCCAAATTTCGAATTCCAGCTGCCGACATTCTCCCTCCTTATGTAAACCTTGTAAAATAAGAGAGAATAGGCATAAGTATTGTGACATAACGTGTAATAACAGCCCATAATGCAATAAATATTGATATAAAAGCATGATGCAAAATGGACGTATCAAACCCTTGAGCAATGGCTTGATTACGGACTGGGTGGAAGATTTTTTGAAGAGAATATCTCCCCATGGTCGCTTGATGGCATTCTTCTCTGCGTACACCGCAGTCACAAATCTGTACAGAAACTATTGTTCAGCCCAGTATCTACGAATCCATTGGATTCGAGTCTCGCGTTCGCCATAGGTTTCTTCAGTGTCTGTCTTGTACAACTCATAGAGATCTGGTGGCAAATCATTGGATGTATTCCCACGGTGTTTTCTGCCGCCCTTTCTTGCTGAATTTTCTGTTGCCATGGAGTTCAAACTGAATGGCTTCAGAACTTGCAAAGGCTTCCGTCTGCTGGTCAGACAGGAACTGGCTTCAGGAGAATTGATGTGACGCTGTAAGAATTCTGCAAATGAATGCAGACTATGAGAACCAAGGGATTCTCCCACGGACATGTACCTGTGACAGCATTGGAGATGCGAGGGAAGGGTAAGAGGTCATATGCAATCTCAGAAGATTTTGAAGATAAATCAGTTTGAAGACATTGACCTCATAGCGCGAAGACATTCACTTATATGTTGAGAGTTGGTTCCAGATTTGTACGAATCCAAGAATAGGTACAAGTGAGGAATCTAACTAGTTGTGAAGCATAAGTGAATATACTAGGCATGATATGAGATGCAAAATAGGATAGATCTAATTTTGTAGGTTTAGAAACCACTTTTGGTGGAAAGGGATGAATCTATCGGATCAAAAAGGCAGTAAAAGTAAGCTTTAATTACCACACGAAGAACTGCTAAACGGAGTGGAGTGGGAGGCCAAGAAGTTCAATTCTCCGTGCCCTAACTTGACGAATGGAAGACACCTACGGCGGCAGCATAGGAGGCGAGGTCCGCGGCCGGCGTGAGGACGGCGTCGGTGAGGTCGCGGCAGCTAAGCGCTTCGTCGCCGGTGTCGTCGAGAGCTAGCGGTGGCACTAGGGTTTGTGCAAGGTGGAGAGGTGGGAGAAGGATTTTGACCGTGATGTGATGTGTATTTATAAGGAAAGGGACAGCACATACATCGCAATTACGCAGTGCACTGGCGGTTCACATCGAGGGACATGTGGCAAACATGCAACACATTGGAAGTTGTTCCATGTTCCCGCGCATGCCTGGACTGTCGGGTGGTCGTTCCGGCTTCTCCGGGTTTCAGGCAATAAGGATATAGCATTTAAAACATATTCAATTTTTGTCTCTATATCTTCTGCTGATAAGGACACAGAGAAGACATTTGACAGTTTCAATAGAATGCATATGATTTGTGTCGTGGTTTTGTCACGGCAGATGTCCTCGTGAAAGGACTTAGTCATGGAGCCAACGCTACGGGTTAACTTGAAGGGGTTAAAGCGGACGAAAGACACAAGAGTTTATACTAGTTCGGCTCCTTCGATGAAGGTAAAAGCCTACGCCTAGTTGTGATGGGATTGATGTGGTTTCGATGACTAGGGAGCAAATAAGCTTTGCCTAGGCCTCGAGTTGTTGTTGTCTGTCCTTGAACCGCCCCGGGTCGTCCCCTTATATACACGGGTGACGCCCGTCGGTTCCTGAAGTCCCAATCTCCGGTTCATACTCGTATCCGGGTTGGTCTCTCTCTATTCCTAACTTACAATACAAGTTTACATACCAGGCCGGTTTACGGCTACAGGTTCTAAACCGACTACAGGCCTTGGGCCCTTACCTTCATGCTTGGGCTTTTATACCATTGAACTACTGATGAAGTTAACCCGGCCCAGATAGGCCGGTTTACGCCCAGTAGTAATATCCCCAACATTAGGCCCCAGATTGATTTGAACAGGTTCATGTCAATCCTGGATAAAAAAACCTTCATCTTCAACATCTTCTTGTAGTTGTTGAACCGCCGTGATGTCACCTTCTTTGGTTGCTATAAACCAGCATGACGTCCCCATAAAGATAGCATTCATGATACCTTCTTTGTTTAACAGATCCGCAATAACCAAGGCAACAGCTCTGCTTCCCAGATTTGTGGTTCCTTGATTCACGCGCCTGACATAGGTCTCTTGCCTTATAAATAGGACCGAAGGGTCATTCCTTTTCTCCCCTCCGTCCCCTTTCTCTTCGTCTTCCTCGCGTCGCTAGCCTCGGAGCTCCGCCGCCGCCGTCGACCTCTGCACCGTCTTGGTCCGCTGCATCAACTTTGAACGCACTTAAAAACGCAGCGATCTTCCGCATCTCCTCAACTCTGGTAGGTCCTCAGTTTCCCTCGACCTAGATTCGTTCTAGGGTTTCTTGTTCTTGCAGCGCTCCATTAACTGTTCATGCTCATACCGGACTCCTGGATAGATATGTGACACCTTGCTCTGATTAGTAGTAGCTTTTAGCATCCGCCTGCAGTTTCGTGCTCACGTCCATAGATATCGCATATTATTTCCTGCTCATTGCATCAATACTGCTCTGCTTTATTCTTTTTTGGATATTTTTCTTCTTTTACGATCTGCTGCAGATCCTTCATTGTAGAGAAATCTTGTGAAACCTGTTTACGCACATAGCCGTCCATAACCTCAATTGCTTTCAATATTTAGATCGGCGGTTTAACTTAACATAGAAAGAATTAATAAACCGGTATACACCATTAGTCCCCTTGTTGAACCGCCGAACTCCTTAACCGCATAATCGCTTCATAGAACTTCGGTTTAGATGTAGTTGTCTCCGATTTAGCATTGTACACGGTTCTCTCTTTGTCCCAACACATTTCTTGAACCGGATTTATATTTTTTGTAGATTTTATCATGGCCAAACAAGTATATGAGTGCAACTGGGCTCCTTCCGTGTCACCAAAACTCAATTAAACAATCTGGTCTGTTGGCACTTTAAGCGGTAAAGATACTATCCATTGGAGGGTTCACGGCAAAGAATGTCCACCCACACCTCAAGAAGGAGAGGTTGTAGTTTTCGCAGATCACTTAGCAGGGGTTTTAACCCGCTTGGGTTCAAAATTTTACGGGATGTCTTAGCCAATTTTCAACTCCGTCCAAGAATCTGGCCCCAATTCTGTTACCAATATATGTCACTTCCAAGTGCTCTGTGAGGCATACTTTCAAGAAGAACCCACAGTTGAGTTGTTTAGAGACTGCTTCCATCTAAACCGCCGCACAGAATTCACTGATGGGTCCAACACATAATTGGGTGGTGTGGTGATTCAAAAAAGGAAGGAGGTCACTTATCCTCATGCCAAACTGCACAGCCACCCCAAGGAATGGAATCAATCATGGTTCTATTGCAGAGACACCTCTCCTGCCAATGAAAATCCTTTGCACGGCTTTCGTCCGAGCGACTCGATAATACACATCCCTTTCCGCAAAGATTAACCGCCAAGGAGAGAAGTAACACGCTCCTCAACTCTCCAAGCTCGAGCCTTCATGGCTAATGGTTTAACAGGAATTGATCTCAGACGCTGTTGGATATCATGGAGCATACTGCCCCTCTCCCAGCGCTCGGTTTAATGTGTGAGTACCTTTGGTAGCGTCAACAACCCCCTCCGACATGTTAATATCCAGCTTACCAATGATGAGGTCACCGAGGCTGTGAAGAAGATGTTGAACGAACCGGAACACCTCTGTGCCCGAACCGGTCTGCTCCCCTTCCGTGCTACCAACAAACTGTTGGAAATATGCCCTAGAGGCAATAATAAATTAGTTATTATTATATTTCCTTGTTCATGATAATCGTCTATTATCCATGCTATAATTGTATTGATAGGAAACTCAAATACATGTGTGGATACATAGACAACACCATGTCCCTAGCAAGCCTCTATTGGCTAGCTCGTTGATCAATAGATGGTTACGGTTTCCTAACCATGGACATTGGATGTCATTGATAACGTGATCACATCATTAGTAGAATGATGTGATGGACAAGACCCAATCCTAAGCCTAGCACAAAGATCGTAGTTCATATGCTAAAGCTTTTCTAATGTCAAGTATCATTTCCTTAGACCATGAGATTGTGCAACTCCGGATACCGTAGGAATGCTTTGGGTGTACCAAAGCGTCCTGGCAATGGCTGGGTGACTATAAAGGTGCATTACAGGTATCTCCGAAAGTGTATGTTGGGTTGGCACGAATCGAGACTGGGATTTGTCACTCCGTGTAAACGGAGAGGTATCTCTGGGCCCACTCGGTAGGACATCATCATAATGTGCACAATGTGACCAAGGGGTTGATCACGGGATGATGTGTTACGGAACGAGTAAAGAGACTTGCCGGAAACGAGATTGAACAAGGTATCGGGATACCAACGATCGAATCTCGGGCAAGTGCAATACCGCTAGACAAAGGGAATTGTATACGGGATCGATTGAGTCCTTGACATCGTGGTTCATCCGATGAGATCATCGTGGAACATGTGGGAACCAACATGGGTATCCAGATCCGCTGTTGGTTATTGACGGAGAACGTCTCGGTCATGTCTACATGTCTCCCGAACCCGTAGGGTCTACACATAAGGTTCGATGGCGCTAGGGTTATAAAGGAAGTTTGTATGTGGTTACCGAATGTTGTTGGAGTCCGGATGAGATCCTGGGCGTCACGAGGAGTTCCGGAATGGTCCGGAGGTAAAGATTTATATATGGGAAGTCTTATTTTGGTCGCGGAAAGGTTTCGCACTTTATCGGTATTGTACCGGAGTGCGAAAGGGGTCGAGGGTCCACCGGGGTCCACCTGCCCGGGGGCCACATGGGCTGTAGGGGTGCGCCTTGGCCTATATGGGCCAAGGGCACCAGCCCCAAGAGGCCCATGCGCCAAGATAGAGAAAAAAAGGGAAGAGTCCTCAAGGGGAAGGCACCTCGAGGGTGCCTTGGGAGGATGGACTCCTCCCCTCCCTTGGCCGCACCCCTTCCTTGGAGGAAGGGCAAGGCTGCACCTCCCCTCTCCCTTGCCCCTATATATAGTGGAGGGAGGAGGGCATCCATACATGAGCCTGGCGCCTCCCTCCCTCCCGTGACACCTCCTCCTCTCCCATGGTGCTTGGCGAAGCCCTGCGGGATTGCCACACTCCTCCATCACCACCATGCCGTTGTGCTGCTGCTGGATGGAGTCTTCCTCAACCTCTCCCTCTCTCCTTGCTGGATCAAGGCATGGGAGACATCACCGGGCTGTACGTGTGTTGAACGCGGAGGTGCCGTCCGTTCGGCACTAGGATCTCCGGTGATTTGAATCACGACAATCTGACTCCTTCAACCCCGTTCTCATGAATGCTTCCGCTTAGCGATCTACAAGGGTATGTAGATGCACTCTCCTTCCCCTCGTTGCTAGTTTCTCCATAGATAGATCTTGGTGACACGTGGGAAAATTTTGAATTTACGCTCGTTCCCCAACAAAACCACCATCTGTAAGACTCTGACTGTATTTTTTACTGAATATATTACTGCCATTTCCGGTATCTTTTTTAACATCAACTGCTGCTTAATCAGGGTGATGATCCATTCTGGAGCAAGAAACTTCCACAAGAGAAACCAAAGAAGCCAGACAAACCGGAAAGACCAATCCGGAAAAAGACCAAAGTTGTCAAGAGGTCTGCTCATAAGAGGAAAACCACTGCATCTTCTCGATCGGTGTGGATGACGATGTGGGTAATCCGGACCTTGAGGTAGAACTTGATTCACTTGGCTTACTTTTCATATGCCTAATTAATGATAATATTTGTCGGGGATGATCTTTGAAGCCGATAATCTTGATGTTGTAGAGGTAACTATTCTCTCCTCGACTCAAATCTTTTGCCTTCACTAAAAATCCGTCAAAAACCGGAAAATTAAATTTTCTCATCCCCTTGCTTGCTTGGATCCCAAATTTCTTATGAAAACTCAATAACATGAAGTTTGCCGCACAACTCGGCACAGCGGCCAGGTAGTTACCTCCGCCGGTTTACCGAACAGTCCGGTTCGGAAACGTCATTCAGAGGTCTCTAATTTGCTTGTCAGTGCTTGTCCTAAAGCGGGCTGTTTTCGTCAACCTCTTAATCCATCTGACTCCGATTATCAGGTCACTTCCCATTCCTCATCTGGCGAGTCATCGGCTACTTTTGCCACCACTTAAAAGCGGTGCTTGGGTAAGTTATACATATCATATTGTTTCTATTGCATCACTTGCGTAGTATATGCTGTATTTGGTATTATTATGCCTTTTCAGGGCCAAGCCTAGGCGAGCAAAAAGGCTCTCGGATCTTGACCGACGAAGAGGCGCTTACTGAACCGGACGGCGCCCCAAATCTTGAAGCGGCTATTTGTGAAGATATGCCCAATGATCCGCCAACTTTGCAAGATGATGATTTTGTTGCTTGAAAAAAGGCTTGTTGACACCTCTGTCCTGTGACCAGCCCGAAGCCCAACCCGGATTGAAAAATCCACCACCCAATCCGACTGGCGACAAACCGATTGTCCCTGGTCAAACCGGTGATACCAAGGGCGATGATGTTGTGATTACTGGCTTTGGCCACAATGAACCGGGTAATCCGGTCGCCTTATCCAAACATTCGCCAAAGTAGAATTTGCCACTATGAGCAAGGGCAAGTGGAATGTTGATCACGGCAACTTACGCTGCTCACGAACCCCCAAGATCTTCATTCTGGCTACTTGAACCGGTTGTATACCAGCCGTGATTATGAAGCTGACCTGGTGAATATGATGAAAGAAAAATTCGAGGTAACCTCCAGGTTCATTTTCCTTCTTGGATCTTTCAATTTTTGTTAACTCTCCTAGCCCCCAAGGGCCTGTTTGTAATCTTCTTTCAAACCGGGACTTGATATAGAACTCAATACTTTCAGAATTCACTGATGTAGCCCCCAAGGGCCGGTTCAACTTAGTATAGTTAAACCGGGACTTTAACATAAAACTCAATGCTTCAGAATTCACTGATGTAGCCCCCAAGGGCCGGTTCAACTTAGTATAGTTAAACCGGGACTTTAATTTATATCGTAGCATCAGAACATGTTCGAGCAAATAGCCATTAGCCCCCAAGTGCCAAGTTGAATACCTGTATTGAGCTTGGGACTTTGTGATTTTATTGACAGATGAAGATCAAATATGCATTAGCCCCCAAGTGCCAAGTGCATAACTTGTTATGTGGTTGGTACTTCAAATCTTGTACCGTTTGTTAAATCGGATATTTGTTTGTATGTAGGCTGAAATGAGGACTAAAGAAAGCCAACTCACCGATCTTTAAGAAAACTTGAAATCCCAACAAGCTGAAACCTCAAAGGCAAAGGAAGAATTGACCAACGCTTTAGGCGTCATGGAACAACTTAAGGAGGGCTTCAAAAAGGAGCGGGCGGATTGGGCCACTGAGAAGGCTGCTTTAACCAAAAAGGTGGAAAATGCTGAAGCTGCCCTTAAACCGGTGGTAGATGAGCTGACCAACGTGAAGCGGCAAGTGCATGCCATGACTGTTGCCATTTTTGGTAAGCTTCCTTTGGTTTCTATGATAACTTGGCCTTCTTATGATAAGTCCGGTTTGTGATCTTTCTTGTAATGCTGCAGGCACACGCATTGGTCACTTGGGGTCGAGGATGTTCGGATGAAATTGAAAGCTGCCTACACTTTAATCGAACAATTTGTACCTTTGGAGCGCAGCGGATCATCTCCACTGCATCACATAACAATCCGGCACCCTATTTAATTCAAGATACTCTTAGGAGGTTGTCAATGCTTCCCACCCGGGTTGAAGAGCTGAAGAAATCTGATGCTTGAACCGGTGCCATTAATGCCTTATGTCTGGGCAAAAGCATGGATGCCAGATTCCGATCCTGTTGAGGCAGCTTAGGGCTATCCTAGTCTGAAGGAAAACGGTTCAGAGTTCAACGAAGATGACCTGAGAGCGATAAACCGGGCGGTGCACCCTCTGGCTTGCCAATTGGCCGAAGAGGCAGACTTGTCGCATTATCAAGCTCAATATAACGATCAGAACAGACGAGTAGCTGCACCTATTCACGAAGCGGAGAACGACCCTCCGATCCGTAAGCATACTTACGCTCGATATTGAACCATCTTCCTGATCCATGAGGAGGCTGTCTTTCAAGCTTTAATGGGAATCGATTGGACCACTTTGTTGACTTGAGTCATTTGGGTAGGGATGAAGAAGCTGAAGCAGCGCAGGACGACCCACAACCGTCAGACCGGGGCGGCGAGCAAGCATGAACCGGAAGCCGGTTTAAATAGCTGCTTTATTATATTCCGCCAAGAAAACAATGATCTTATTTGGGCACCACGTTGCCTTGTAATAGGATAGCCAACACTTTTGCTTTTAATATGCCTTCGTGCATAGGTGCTAATACTTTTTATTGAATGATCGAAACCTTCAATCTATATTGCCTGCAGTCACAAAATCTTAAACTGCCACGGCGGTTTGTGCCGCCAGCCGGCTTGTGACGTTCATATATATATGCAATGAAATATTGAGGTATATGATCAAAATTTGTGATACAAAATACCTGCCATCGCTGGGCATGAAGTTGGCGTAGCCAATCTTGAAGCGGAGGTTGTAGAAACCTTTACCGTCAAAGGAGAAAACAGCTCCTATGTTTATAATGCCGGTTTACCATGTAAACCATGCCGGGTCATGACAAGCCCCCTGTTACTCCATAATGGGATGTTAACAGAAAAAGTCAAACCGGAAAAATTATCTCCGGATTAAAAATGGACCGAATTCCGTCAATTGACAGTTTGAACCGGTTTAAAAATGTTATCGGTTTAAAAAAATGCAACAAAAATCAAATAACAGTTATGAAAAAATATGGAAGCAAAGGCAATGATAAAACCGTTTGCAAAAAGAGGCTTTACTGAGCCGATCAGATGGTGTTACCATGGTCGGACACGACCAAGCTCCCAATAAGGTGTAGCTATGGTTCAAGTCAGCCAGGTCCCCAACTGAAACTGTGGCATTATGCCGATCAAGTGGCGTGGCAATGGTTCGGGTTCGACCAAGCCCCCAAGTGACTCTATGGCCTTAGGCCGATCAAGAGGCGTGTTGGTTCAGACTTGACCATGTCCCCAAGAGATCTGGTGGCTTTTCGCCTATCAAAAGGTGTTGCATTGGTTCGGACACGACCAAGCCCCCAAGTGATATCATAAAGCTTTTGAAAAGCAAACTCAAGGGGTAAACCGGAGGCCGCTTTAAGACAGAACAACTCCATGTAACCACGCATGATGTAATAGAACAGATACCCCGCTTTAGGCGAGGCTCCGGTTTATTACTTTATTCATAATATATACCTTTGTCATAATATGTACATGAGTAGAGTCGATGGCTCGGTATAATAATGCGAAGATGAGCTATGTTCCACGGCTGTTGGTCTCCTCCTCCGATGTACGTGAGTCTTTATGCTCTCGAATATCGATCAGATAGTAGGACCCGTTGTGCAGATTCTTGCTGACCACGAAAGGTCCCTCCCAAGGTGGGGATAACTTGTGCATATCAGTCTGGTCTTGGATGAGCCGAAGCACCAAATCTCCTTCTTGAAAAGTTCTGGTTCTGACCCGGCGACTATGGTAACGACGAAGATCCTATTGGTAAACGGCCGAGCGGTCAGCTGCTATGTCATGTTCTTCATCCAATAGGTCCAAAGCATCTTGTCGTGCCGTCTCGTTGTCCGCTTCAACATAAGCCGCCACACGAGGTGAGTCATAGCCGGATATCGCTAGGGAGAACCGCCTCCGCTCCGTAGACCATGAAGAACGGTGTGTATCCTGTGGATCTGTTTGGCGTCGTATTGATACTCCATAACACAGACGGTAGCTCTTCTACCCAACAACCCGGTGTTCTCTGCAAAGGAACCATAAGCCGGGGTTTGATGCCTCGCAAGATCTCTTGATTAGCCCGTTCTGCTTGTCCATTGGACTGGGGGTGAGCCACTGACGATACGTCAAGCCGGATGTGCTCACGCTCACAGAACTCCTTCATAGCGCCCTTGGACAAGTTGGTACCATTGTCAGTAATGATACTGTGTGGAAAGCCAAACCGGAAAATCACCTTTTTAATGAACTTAACCGTTGTAGCTGCATCACAATTGCTAACGGGCTCCGCTTCAACCCACTTGGTAAACTTGTCAACCGCCACCAAGAGGTGGGTCTTTTTGTCCTTGGACCTTTTGAAAGGTCCGACCATATCCAGCCCCCAAGTCACAAACGGCCAAGTAATTGGAATCATCCTCAATTCTTGAGCTGGCACATGAGCACGCCGTGAAAATTTCTGACAGCCTTCACATCGTCTAACTAGGTCCTCCGCATCAGCATGAGTCGTCAACCAGTAGAACCCGTGACGAAACGCCTTAGCCACCAGAGACTTTGAACCGGCGTGGTGACCACAATCCCTTCGTGGATTTCGTAAAATTTTGCAACCTTCCTCGGGGGACACACGGTGTTGGAGCAGCGCTGACACACTGCAATGATGCAATTCACCATTGACAATGGTCATGGACTTGGATCGCGGACTATCTGCTGGCGAGTCTCATCCTCCGCAACTCGCCCCGGTTCATGTAATGCAAGATAAGGAACTGTCCAATCCGGTATAACATGCGGGGTTGCCACCAAGCTGCGCCTCCGGATCAGGAATAGCCAAATCCGCTTCACCGGGGAGCTTGATGGACGGGTTATGCAAAACATCTAAAAGACATTAGGCGGGACGGTTTACGCTAAGAACCCGGCCCGGCTTAAAGCGTCCGCCGCTTCATTCTTCCGTCATCCACATGATCCACCTGCTAACCCTTAAAGTGACCTGCCACAATGTCCACCTCACGTCGATAGGCTGCCATGAGGGGATCCTTGGAATCCCAAGTGCCAGACACATGTTGAGCCACCAGGTCCGAGTCACCGAAGCACTTAACCCGGCTGAGATTCATCTCCTTCGCCATCCGGAGACCATGGAGTAAAGCTTCATACTCAGCTGCATTGTTAGTACAAGGGAACATCAAGTAGAGAACGTAACGGAATTTGTCACCTCGTGGGGAAGTTAATACGACTCCAGCCCCCGAGCCCTCCAATTGCCTGGATCCATCAAAATGAATCGTCCAATAGGTGTGATCCGGCTTCTCTTCAGGTGCCTGTAACTCCGTCCAATCATTGATGAAATCCACAAGCGCTTGAGATTTGATCGTCGTTCGAGGCACATACTTTAACCCGTGTGGCCCAAGCTCTATAGCCCACTTAGGAATCCGACCAGTCGCTTTGATTCTGAATTATATCGCCCAAAGGAGCAGAGGCGACCCTTTGTGATCGGATGGCCTTGGAAGTATTGCTTAAGCTTCCGACTCGCCATAAAAACTCCGTATACTAGCTTTTGCCAATGCGGGTACCGTTGCTTGGATTCAATAAGCACCTCGCTAATATAGTAAACCGGTCGCTGAACCGGATATTCCTTGCCTGCCTCTTTGCGCTCTACCACAATAGCCATCTTGTTGCTTGCGAGCATTAGCCGCTATGTATAGTAATAACGGTTCTTTGTCGATTGGAGCTGCAAGAACGGGCGGATTGGCTAACTGCCGCTTTAAGTCCTCCAACGCTTCATCGGCGGCTGGACTCCAGACAAACTGATCTGTCTTTTTCAGCATCTGGTACAAAGGGATGATCTTCTCTTTTTAGGCGGCTGATAAACTGGCTCAGCGCGGCAATCCGGCCTGCCAAACGCTGGACATCGTTAATACACTTCGGTTTAGCCAGGGCGGTAATAGTCGTAATCTTCTCCGGATTAGCTTCAATTCCCCTGTTGGACACGAGAAAACCCAATAACTTGCCTGCCGGAACACCAAAGGCACATTTGGTCGGGTTGAGCATCATCTTGTAAACCCGCAGGTTGTCAAAGGTTTCCTTCAAATCGTCAATCAGTGTCTCCTTCTCCTTTGACTTGACCACAATATCATCAACATAGGCATGCACATTACGGCCGATATGTTTATGCAGGAAATTCTGTACACAGCGTTGATAAGTTGCTTGGGCGCTCTTGAGCCCAAAAGGCATAGATACATAGCAGAAGGCTCCAAAGGGAGTGATAAACACTGTTTTCTCCTGGTCCTTAACTGCCATCTTGATCTGATGATACCCATAATATGCATCCAAAAAGCTCAAACACTCACAACCCGCAGTGGCATCAATAATCTGGTCAATGCGGGGAGGGCAAAGGATCTCTGGACAAGCCTTGTTAAGATCATGTAATCCACACACATGCGCCAAGTGCCGTTTTCTTAAGAACCAGCACGGATTAGCAAGCCACTCTGGATGGAAGACTTCAACGATAAAACCAGCTGCTAAGAGCACAGCCACCTCCTCTCCAATGTCCTTGCGCCTTTCTTCGTTAAACCGGCGGAGAAACTGCTTCACCGATTTGTACTTGGGATCAACATTAAGAGTGTGCTCGGCGAGTTGCCTCGGTACACACGGCATGTCGGAAGGCTTCCATGCAAAAATGTCCCGATTCTCACAGATGAACTTCGATGAGCGCTTTCCTATTTCGGATCCAAGTTTAGCGATCTTTGAAGCTGCTTGGGCCGAATCGCCAGCACGAAGTCAACAAGCTTAGTCTCGGCTGCCGATTTGAATTTCAGGTCCGGATCATGTTACGTAGTCGGCTTCTTCAAAGGGGTCATGTCCATGGGATCAACGTTGTCCTTGTAATATTTCAACTCCTCCGTAAGCGCAAACCGACTCTGCATAGGCCGCATCACCTTCCTCACATTCCAAAGCGATCTTGCGGCTCCCATGAACCGTTATTGTCCCCTTGTGACCCGACATCTTGAGCTGCAAATAGATATAACAAGGCCGTGCCATGAACTTGGCATAAGCCGGCCGCCCAAATAGAGGCGTGATATGGGCTCCGGATTTTCACCACCTCAAGCGTTAGTGTCTACGATCAGGAATCGTGATCGTCCCCAAAAGCCACTTCGAGCTATCTTGCCGGCGGTATGCTGACTTGCGGGCACCACACCATGGAACACCGTATTAGACGGTTTGAGATTTTTATCTGTTAGCCCCATGCGGCGGAATGTCTCATAGTACAGGATGTTAATCTGCTCCCTCCGTCCATGAGCACTTTGGTGAACTTATAACCTCCCACGAGGGCTACCACCAATGCCGGTGGCCGGATTGTCAACCGAAGAGGGTGATCCTCCCTGCTCCACACGATTGGCTGTTCCGACCAGCGTAAATAACGTGAATGCGGCGGCTCAACAGAATTCACCGCTTCGCTTGTGAAGTTTCGGTCCCGCTTATCCAAGCTAGTTGTGAAAACGTAATCACGCCTTTGTTCAACCGCTTGGATGGCTCGATAACCCATTGCTGCTGCTGCTGCTGGTTGTAACCACCTTGGTTATTGACTATTACGATTGTTATGTCATACGATTTCCACTTTGAAGCCTGAACGGAAGCTCCTCCATCGTGACCCGGCCCATGGAAACCGGATCTGAGCCACCACCGGACCCATGATCATAATGGAAAGCATTAGAGTTTTGAACTCCTGCATAATGTAAGAGTCCTTCCAAAGGTGGTTGGCGGCATCTCCTTCGTCCGTGCTTTGGACAGGGCTGATTCAATAAATAATTTAAGCGATCCGGGTTAGGATTCGGAGCCCCACCACGATTCGCCGCTTTACCTCTGCGTCGCTGACCCTTGTCCTACGCATTAGTATTAGCCACAAAGTCCATGCTGCCATCCGCTTTACGTTTGCCTCCGTTCCCATGGCCTGCCGGTTTGTATTGATGCCCCCTAGAGTTGTTGTTCTTCTTTCCCTTCCCTGCTTCGTCATCCTTAGATTCGGGGTCCTTGGTACTATCAGAATCAGCATACTTCACTAAAGCACCCATGAGAGTTCCCATGTCGTTACAAAATCGCTTCATACGCCCCAACTTCAACTTTAAAGGCTTAAACCGGTAGTCGCCCTCCAGGGTTAAGATCGCAGCGTTAGCGTTGATCCGGTCTGACGAGTGTAGGATTTCCGAGACGCGGCGTACCCAATGGGTTGTTGATTCTCCTTCCTCCTGGACACAAGCCGCCAAGTCCACTATGGACATGGGCTGCTTACACGTATCTTTGAAATTCTGGATAAACTGGGTCATAGCTGGGCCCATGAACTGATAGAATTGGGCGGCAAGCTCTTCAACCAAGTACGGGTCGTGCCTTCAAGCATCATGGTGAAGTACTTTGCACACGTGGCCTCATCCACATCCAGCATCTCCATGGCCATCTCATAGCTCTCTATCCATGCTTCTAGAGATAAATCGGCAGTGTAATTTGGCACCTTGCGCGGACCCTTGAAATCTTTGGGCAAGCGCACATTGCGTAAAGCGAAATTAAACAGGCACCCCCAAACTAGAAGCGACCCTGGCTCGGCCGAGGTGGTGGGGAAGCTGGCGTGGTAGCAGCGCCTCGTTACGGGCTGCTAACTCGGCCTCGCCTTACGGGCCGGTCCACCACTTCTGAGCATCGCGAATACCGCTGCCGGGCTATTGCCAAGAGCCGTTTCACGGCGCCGGGCGTTACTCGTCTGACGGCTCATCCATACGCCTACTGTAGCTCCAGCTTGGACGAGGTGTGGAATGAATTCGATCACGGCTGTATGAGTATGCCTCCTGCTGGATTAAAGCGGTCCAAAGAAGCTCCTTAACCCGACGTGTTTCTATCGCCTGCGGAGAGTCTCCTTCGATCGGGATAGCGTCTAATCGTGAAGCGGCCGCGACAAGATTGTCCATAGGATTAGAATAATGGCCCGGAGGTGTATGCGGACGGCGGAGGTACCACCACAGTTCTGCCGAGGGTTCCATCGGTGAGGTTGGACGGTGCCCTGGTCGGTGCCCCAGCCGGTTTACCTCCTGGTGCCACGGCGGATTCTTGGTTCCGACCTCCGGGGTGTGAAAAGAGATTTTAAGCGTCGAAAACTGATGGCAGGCGTGACCTGTACTTCCGCTTCAAGACCTCATGTGATGCGTTCTGGTCAAGCATGAGCCTATAGGCCTGGGCGTCCAAAGCGGCCCGCTCTGCGACCATCCTGTCGTTCTCAGCTGCCAGGTCGGCTTTGGCCTGCGCGATCTGCTCTCTCACCTTTGCAACTTCTGCGTTGTGGGCATCTTGCCGGATTGGCATCCGCCATAAGCCTGACTCTTTGCGTCGAGCAGGTCGAGATAAAACTTGAGCGGCGGGTGCACGGGGCCTCTGCCCGATTCTTTGCCGCCGCTGATGGTCCGGAGAGCATCGCCGCCACGGTCGAAGAGTGAAGCGTCGCTTGTGTACCGGCCATGAATATTCGAACCCGGTTGGGCTGACCGGAGGGGTCCGGAATACTGTCGCCATCGGAACAGCCCCTCATCTGGTCGTCCTGCAATTGGTACAACGATTCGGTTTCTCCGGTCGAGGACTCGTCACCGGAATAGACGACGGTCTCGCTACCATATCCCGATCCGTCCTCATGGTCTCCTCCGTGGATGACTCCCACGAAGGCGCGCTTCACGGCCGGTTTAACCTGGGCAGTTCTCGTACGCTGAGCCGTCTCGACGAGGTCGGTGCAGATGTCCGGCTCAGGCCCTGGCTCACCAATCTTGCCGATGAAAACGTGTATGCCACCAAAGGGGACCCGGTACCCGTACTCGATTGAGCCGGCCTCGGGGCCCCATCCTGCGTCGTCGATGTAGAGCTTGCCACGACGACTCTTAGGCATCCGGCCCACAACATAGCCTTCGAGTCCTTCGAGCTTGCCCTCCAAGATCATCAAATCATCGTGCGATAGCCCCACGGTGGGCGCCAAGCGTAAATGGTTTTGTCACGGAAGATGTCCTCGTGAAAGGACTTAGTCGTGGAGCCATGTTACGGGTTAACTTGAAGGGGTTAAAGCGGACGCAAAGACACAAGAGTTTATACTAGTTCGGCCCCTTCGATGAAGGTAAAAGCCTACGTCTAGTTGTGATGGGATTGATGTGGTTTCGATGACTAGGGAGCAAATAAACCGCCCTAGGCCTTGAGTTGTTGTTATGCGTCCTTGAACCGCCGGGTGCGTCCCCTTATATACGGGTGGCGCCCGTCGGTTCCTGAAGTCCCAATCTCCGGTTCATACACGTATCCGGGTTGGTCTCTCTCTATTCCTAACTTACAATACAAGTTTACATACCAGGCGGTTTACGGCTCTGAGTTCTAAACCGACTACAGGCCTTGGGCCCTTACCTTCATGCTTGGGCTTTTATACCGTTGAACTACTGATGAAGTTAACCCGGCCCAGATAGGCCAGTTTACGCCCAGTAGTAATATCCCCAACAATTTGGATAGATAGAATTTGAGACAGAAGCATAGAAGAGGTTAGGGTCCGATCACAATCACTTAGATCAAAAGATTCAAGAAAGAAGACATAGCTATAAGTGAATGATGTAGAGGACAGAACACAAATATGTGTATATATCTGAGTAAGACCAAACCATCATTGTGAAGATAAACATGAAGTCAAATTTAGATCAAAAATGAATCAAATGCGAAGACTTTGCAAATGAGATGCCCAATGAAACACTTCAAACAAAGGTTTGGTGGTGGCGTTACCCACCGTATAGGAAATATTAGACCCAGACACGGCGCACAATTATCGTGGCGCGCTGAAGTCAAATTCCACGTTAATGTATTCACACTTAGAGTGTATGTCTTCATTGATTGAGGATATACTTTACTTCATGTGATGCACATCTAAGTCATCAACATGCATAAGTGTTAGGATGTGTGTCCAATTACATGACATTTGAGGTTTCTAAGATATTTAGCTCACACCGCAACTTGCAGAACCTTTTCTCATCCAAGGGCTTTGTGAATATATCTGCCAATTGCTCTTCAGTGTTGATGTGAATGATATCAATATCTTCCTTCATAACATGATCTACGAGAAAGTGATGACGAATTTCAATGTGCTTTGTCTTGAGTGTTGAACTAGGTTGTTGGCAATCTTGATGGCGCTTTCATTGTCGCGATAGAGTGGAAATTGGTTCAGATGGATGCCATAGTCCTTGAGAGTGTGCTTCTTCCATAGAAGCTAAGTGCAGCAAGATCCATCGACAATGTATTCAGATTCAGCAGTGGAGAAAGGCACATAGTTCTGCTTCTTTGAAGACCAATAGACAAGTGATCGTCCCAGAAAGTGACATGTGCCTAATGTAGACTTGCGATTCACCTTGTCACCAGCATAATTAGCATCCGAGAATCCAACTAGATCAAACTCTGAGCCCTTCAGATACCACAATCCTAGTGTTGGGGTGTAAGCCAAATATCGAAGAATTCGCTTCACAGCTAAGTGATGTGATTCCTTTGGTGTCGCTTGGAATCGGGCACACATGCAAACACTAAGCATGATATCTGGCCTAGATGCACATAAATAAAGTAAAGAACCAATGATGGAGTGGTATACCTTTTGATCGAACTCTTTACCATTGGCGTCAGGACCTAGATGACTTTTGGTTGGCATTGGCGTCGTATAACCTTGGCAATCTTGCATTCCAAACTTCTTCAGGTAGTCCTTGAGGTATTTATCTTGAGATATGAAAATGCCGTTGCTTTGCTGACGAATTTGAAGTCCTAGGAAGAACTTCAGCTCACCCATCATGGACATCTGATATTGATCTTGCATCATGTGCCCAGACTCATCCTTTGTATTTACGGTTAGTACAGCCGAAGATAATGTCATCCACATAGATCTGCCACACAAACAGTTCTCCATCATACGTCTTCATGAAGAGTGTAGGATCTAGAGAACCAGGTTTGAAGCCTTTGCTCTTCAGGAAGTCTTTGAGTGTGTCATACCAAGCACGAGGGGCTTGTTTGAGGCCATCTGATTGCCTTGTTGAGCTTGTATACCATGTCGGGATGTTTTGGATCTTCAAAGCCAGGTGGTTGTGCAACATACACTTCTTCTTCAATCTTGCCATTGAGAAAAGCACTCTTCACATCCATTTGGTACAGAAGGATGTTGTGATGGTTGGCATAGGCTACCAGTATGTGAATGGCTTCAAGCCTAGCCATGGGAGAAAATGTTTCATAGAAGTCAATCCCTTCAACTTGAGTGCATCCTTGAGCAACAAGACGAGCCTTGTTTCTGACAACTTGACCATGCTCATCTTGCTTGTTGTGATATATCCATTTGGTGCCTATGATGTCGTGCTTGCGAGGATCAGGACGCTTGACCAATTCCCACACATTGTTCAGCTCGAGCTATTGAAGCTCTTCTTGCATAGCTTGAATCCACTCGGTTCCATGAAGGCTTGACAACTTTCTTTGGTTCAGATATTGAGACAAATGCAAAGTTCCCACAGAAATTAGCTAGCTAGGTTGCTCCTGAACGAGTGAGTGGACCAGGTGCATTGATGCTATCAATTATCTTCTCAATTTGTACTTCATTTGCAACACGAGGATGAACTAGACGAAGATTTTGCTCTTACTGATCATTGTCTTCATTTTGAGAATTGACCTCAGGCTGAGCATTGTCTTCAGGTTGATTAGGTGCAGAAATGATGAGTTCCTCTTTAGCTTTGTGCCTCAGAAGGTATGATTTCTCCAGTTCCCATAAGCTTGATGGATTCACTAGGTGGAACTTCATCTAGCACATTTGGCAGGTGCTTTCTTTGCGAGCCGTTAGTCTCATCGAACCGCACATCTACAGTTTCAACCACTTTATAGTGAAAGAGGTTGAAGACTCTGTGGGAGTGTGAATCCTTTTCGTAACCAAGCACAAAACCTTCATGTTCTTCCGGTGCAAATTTTGAAGTGTGATGTGGATCCTTGATCCAGCACCTAGCACCAAATACTCTGAAGTAACTAACATTTGGGTTCTTACCAGTTAGGAGCTTGTAGGATGTCTTCTTCAGAAGCTTGTGAAGATAAACACGGTTGATGACATGGCATGCAGTATCAATGGCTAAGGGCCAGAACTTTCTTGGAGTCTTATATTCATCAAGCATCGTTCGAGCCATCTCGATAAGTGTTCTGTTCTTGCACTCCATGATGCCATTCTGCTGAGGTGTGTATGGAGTAGAGAACTCAAGAGTGATGCCTAATGTATCAAGGTAAAGATTGAGGCTGGTGTTCTTGAACTTTGTGCCGTTGTCACTTCTGATGTGCTTGATCTTGATGCCATAGTTCGTCATGGCACGATTGGTGAAGCGTCTGAAGACATCCCGCACTTCATTCTTGTAGAGGATTATGTACACCCAAGTATATCTTGAATAATCATCAACAAGGACGAAGCCATAGAGGCAAGCAGTGGTAGTGAGAGTAGAGTAGTGAGTAGGGCCAAAGAGATCCATGTGAATCAGCTCGAAGGGTTGAGATGTAGTCATGATTGTCTTCGAGGGATGCTTGGCCCTCGTCATCTTTCCAGCTTCGCAGGCACCACACAGATGATCCTTCTTGAACTTGACGCCCTCGATGCCTACGATGTCTTTCTTCTTCGCGAGAGTGTACAAGTTCCTCATGCCAGCATGCCCTAGCCTCCGATGCCAGAGCCAGCACTCTGAAGCTTTTGCTAGAAGACATACGACCAACTGAGGTCCTGTTGAGAAATCTACCATATATAGATCATCTTTCCGGTACCCTTCAAAGACTAGAGACTTGTCAAATTCCATTAGAACAAGGCAACGATATTTGCCAAATATCACAATCATGTTCAAATCACAAAGCATTGAGATAGACATCAAGTTGAAACCAAGGGATTCAACAAGCATCACTTTATCCATGTGCTGATCCTTTGAGATTGCAACTCTACCTAGACCCAATACCTTTCTTTTACCGGTGTCGACCAAATGTGATGTGACTCTTGTCGGATGGACGTAAGGTTGAGTCCATGAGAAGACTTTGATCACCGGTCATGCGATTAGTGCATCCTTGTCCATAATCCATTACGAAGCATGAGGTGTCATACCCTATGATGAAGTTAGGGGATAGGCTTCACCAAGGGTATTGTGAAGCATAAACATTTGACAGACGAGCGGATTATTAAAGCTCAGATCAAGATTAGGACTGATAGGATGATTGGCAAGCGATTCAGGAACAAAATACATAATAAGACCATTTGGGCACTTTATCTTGCGCCCCACAAGATGTTTTAGGTCCCCAGGATAAGCATCAGACGCCTTTGATTTCCGGCGGGAGACCTTTCTTTGCAAAAGAGATTTAAGTTTTCTTAACCACCCACATTTTCAGGGGTGGCTTCGAAGCAATGAGTCTAAATGCAGCATCTGAGAACTTAGGCTTTGGAGCCCTAGCAAATAGCCTTGCAGGAGGTGAATAATACTCATATGAATAAGCGAATAGTTCTTAGTCTTATGAACACGGCGGTTTGATGATACACGCTCATATTCATAAATGCGAGTATGATTTCCTATTTGTATGATGCCTTTGGACCATATGAAGCCTTTGGTCTGGGTTTTGTCTTCTTTCTTTGGAGGTGTCATGATGACATTCACGGGAAGATTCTCAAGACACCTTTTGGGCACTTCAGATCTTCTTCAAAGGTGGTACATTCCTGCAGTTAGTACCAATATACACGGCAAACACTTCACCATTACGATTCTTAAACAGTTTATAGTTTGCATCAAAGGATTCATCAATGATAATCGGGTTAGCACAAGTGAAGCGGATAAGGTGGATGGGTCTCTGAAGTTCCCTTTGCGACAACCCATGTGGTTTTGGGGTACTGCTTTCGGGCTTCGATAAGAACCATCAACATTCATTTTCCTCTCGAACCCAACATCCTCTTTCCTAGGGTTTCGGTTCAGAATCTGCTTTTTGAGGACATCACATAGTGTCTGATGCCCTTTGAGACTTTTGTACATCCGAGTCTCAAGCAATGTCTTCAGCCTGACATTTTCATCAGCAATAGTAGTGGCATCCTCAGCAGAGGGGTTAGTTACCACATCAACAGTGGAAGATATTACAGCAGTAGCAGTAGTCAACATTCAGCAACAGAAGTAGCGTTATCACGCTCAAGGCATTTTAGTGGTGGTTCAAATCCTTCTGGCGGGGACTGATACATTGGCCTTGAAGTGACTCGTTCTCTTTTTGAAGATCTTCATGAACTGCTCTTAATTTCTCAAGTTCTTGCTTCCTTTGAAGATAATCATAGGAAAGCTTTTCATGAGTTGTTGAGAGCATTTCATGATGACTTTCAAGTTCCTCGTACTTAACATGAAGATTTTTGATGTCTTCAATTAAGGACTGAGATCGGGTCAATTCTGCGTCCAACAGGTCATTGCTTTTGTCTAACAGTTTTTGAATATGTTACATAGCTTTCTGTTGTTCAGTTGCAATTTTAGCAAGTGTTTTGTAGCTAGGCTTGGATTCACAATCAGAGACATTGCTACTTCTTGAGCTTGCGTTGGTTTTCCCCGAAGAGGAGAGGATGATGCAGCACAGTAGCGTAAGTATTTCCCTCAGTTTTTGAGAACCAAGGTATCAATCCAGTAGGAGGCCACACGCAAGTCCCTCGTACCTGCACAAAACGATAGCTACCGCAACCAACGCGATTAGGGGTTGTCAATCCCTTCTCGGTCACTTACGAGAGTGAGATCTGATAGAGATAATATTTTTGGTATTTTTGGTATAAAGATGCAAAGTGAAAAGTAAAAAGCAAAGCAAGTAAATAAAGTGATGGAGATTGATATGATGAGAATAGACCCGGGGGCCATAGGTTTCACTAGTGGCTTCTCTCAAGAGCATAAGTATTCTACGGTCGGTGAGCAAATTACTGTTGACAATTGACAGAATTGAGCATAGTTATGAGGTTATCCAGGCAATGATCATGTATATATGCATCACGTCCGAGACAAGTAGACCGAAACGATTCTGCATATACTACTATTACTCCACTCATCGACCGCTATACAGCATGCATCTAGAGTATTAAGTTAAAAACAGAGTAACGCCTTAAGCAAGATGACATGAGGTAGAGGAATAAATTCATGCAATATGATAAATACCCCATCTTGTTATCCTCGATGGCAACAATACAATACGTGCCTTGCAACCCTTTACATCCTTTGGGTAAGGACACTGCAAGATTGAACCCAAAGCTAAGCACTTCTCCCATTGCAAGAACTACCAATCTAGTTGGCCAAACCAAACGGATAATTCGAAGAGACTTGCAAAGATAACTCAATCATACATAAGAGAATTCAGAGAAGAATCAAATATTTTCCATAGATAAGCTGGATCATAAACCCACAATTCATCGGTCTCAACAAACACACCGCAAAAAGAAGATTACATCGAATAGATCTCCACGAGAGAGGGAGAACATTGTATTGAGATCCAAAGAGAGAAGAAGCCATCTGGCTACTAACTATGGACGAAGGTCTGAAGTAAACTACTCACACTTCATCGGAGGGCTATGGTGATGATGTAGAAGCCCTCCGTGGTGTATGCCCCCTCGTGAGCTCGAGCAGGCCCCAAGATGGGATCTCGTGGATACAGGAAGGTACGGCGGTGGAATTAGGTTTTTGGCTCCGTCCCCGATATGTTGGGGGTACGTAGGTATATATAGGAGGAAGGAGTACGTCGGTGGACCGTTAGGGGGCCCACGAGGCAGGGGGCGCGCCTAGGGGGGAGGGCGCGCCCCCCACCCTCGTGACCGCCTCTGGCACTCCTTGGAGTAGGGTCCTTGTGTCCTGGATCACGTTAGGTGAGAAGATCACGTTCCCGAAGGTTTCATTCCGTTTGGACTCCGTTTGATATTCCGTTTCTTCGAAACACTGAAATAGGCAAAAAACAGCAATTCTGGGCTTGGCCTCCGGTTAATAGGTTAGTCCTAAAAGTAATATAAAAGTGGAAAATAAAGCCCATTATAGTCCAAAACAATAGATAAAGTAGCATGGAGCAATCAAAAATTATAGATACGTTGGAGCGTATCGGGCATCCCAAGCTTAATTCCTGCTCGTCCTCGAGTAGGTAAATGATAAAAAGAGAATTTTTGATGCGGAGTGATACTTTGGCGTAATTTCAATGTAAATCTTCTTAATTGTGATATGAATATTCAGATCCGAAAGATTCAAGACAAAAGTTCATATTGACATAAAAATAATAATACTTCAAGCACACTAATCAAAATAATTATGTCATCTCAAAATAACATGGCCAAAGAAGGTTCATCCCTACAAAATCATATAGTTAGGCTATGCTTCATTTTCGTCACACAAAGATGTTCCCAACTTCTATACCCCCGATGACAAGCCAAGCAATTGTTTCATACTTAAATAATCTCAAACTTTTTCAACCTTCACGCAATACATGGCGTGAGCCATGGATATAGCACTATGGGTGGAATAGAATATGATGATGGGGATTGTGTGGAGAAGACAAAAAAGGAGAAAGTCTCACATTGACGAGGATAATCAACGGGCTTTGGAGATGCCCATCAATTGATGTCAACATGAGGAGTAGGGATTGCCATGCAACGGATGCACTAGAGCTATGAATGCTCAACAAAAGAAAACTAGTGGGTGTGCATCCAACTTGCTTGCTCATGAAGACCTAGGGCATTTGAGGAAGCCCATCGTAGGAATATACAAGCCAAGTTCTATAATGAAAAATTCCCACTAGTATGAAAAAGACAACTTATGAGACTCACTATATGAAAAACATGGTGCTACTTTGAAGCACAAAATATGAGACTCACTACATGAAGAACGAGGTGCTACTTTGAAGCACAAAATATGAGACTCACTACATGAAGAACAAAGTGCTACTTTGAAGCACAAGTGTGGAAAAAGAGATAGTAGCATTGGCCTTTTCTTTTCTTTTTTTTGGGCCTTTCTTTTTTTTATTTTGGCCTTTCTCTCTCTCTCTTTTTTATTTGGGCAATGCTCTAATAATGATGATCATCACACTTATATTGATTACAATATAAAGATTACAACTCGAAACTAGAACAAGTTATGACTCTATATGAATGCCTCCGGCGGTGTACCGGGATGGTGCAATGAATCAAGAGTGACATGTATGAAAAATAATGCATGGTGGCTTTGCCACAAATACGATGTCAACTACAATGGCAATATGACAAAAGTAATGTATGTCATAATAATGATGAAAGGAACGGTGGAAAGTTGCATGGCAATATATCTCGGAATGGCTATGGAAATGCCATAATAGGTAGGTATGGTGGCTGTTTTGAGGAAGATATAGGGAGGTTTATGTGTGATAGAGCGTATCATATCACGGGGTTTGGATGCACCGGCAAAGTTTGCGCCAACTCTCAATGTGAGAAAGGGCAATGCACAGTGCCGAAGAGGCTAGCAATGGCGGAAAGGTAAGAGTGCGTATAATCCATGGACTCAACATTAGTCAAAAGAACTCATATACTTATTGCAAAAATTTAGAAGTCATCAAAAATCAAGTACTACGCGCATGCTCCTAGGGGGATAGATTGGTAGGAAAAGACCATCGCTCGTCCCCGACCGCCACTCATAAGGATGCACAAGCCAGGTACACTTCATGCTTCAAATTTGTTACACAACTTTAACCATACATGCATGCTACGGGATAAACTAACATCAACACAAGCATTTCTCAAATTCACAACTACTCAACTAGCATGACTATGATATTATCACCTCCATATCTCAAAACAGTTATCAAGCATCAAACTTATCTTAGTATTCAATGCACTCAAAAGAAAGTTTCACATATCTTGAATACCAAGTATATTAACATTAAGCAAATTACCATGCTATTAACGAGTCTCAAAATAATCTAAGTGAAGCATGAAAGATCAAGTTTCTTTAAAACAAATCCACCACCGTGCTCTAAAAGATATAAGTGAAGCACTAGAGCAAAAATTATCAAGCTCAAAAGATATAAGTGAAGCACTATGAGCAAACTATCAAGATCAAAAGATATAAGTGAAGCACATAGAGTATTCTATCAAATTCTAATTCATATATGGCTCTCTCAAAAGGTGTGTACAGCAAGGATGATTGTGGTAACTAACAAGCAAAGACTCAAATAATACAAGACGCTCCAAGCAAAACACATATCATGTTGGTGAATAAAAATATAGCTCCAAGTAAATTACCGATGGAAGTAGACAAAAGAGGGATGCCTTCCGGGGCACACCCAAGCTTTGACTTTTTGTTGTCCTTGGATTATCTTGGGGGTGCCATGGGAATCCCCAAGCTTAGGCTCTTGCCACTCCTTGTTCCATAATCCATCAAAAGAATTCACCCAAAACTTGAAAACTTCACAACACAAAACTCAATAGAAATCCCGTGAGCTCCGTTAGAGAAAGAAAACAAAAGACTACTTTAAGGTACTGTAATGAACTCATTCTTTATTTATATTGGTGTTAAACCTACTGTATTCCAACTTCTCTATGGACCATAAACTATTTTACTAGCCATAGATTCATCAAAATAAGCAAACAACACACATAAAACAGAATCTGTCAAAAACAGAACAGTCTGTAGTAATCTGTAACTAACGCAAACTTCTGGAACCCAAAAATTCTACCAAAATTAGAAGACCTGGAAAATTTGTTTATTGATCAGCAGCAATTGGAATAAGTATTTTATCACGTTCTGGTGATTTTTAACAATTCGGCCACTGAGCACAAAGATTCTGGAAATTACAGCAAGATCAAATAACTATCATCCAAGAAGATCCAATAGGTCCAACTTGGCACAAACACTAATTAAAAGATAAAACCACATCTAAACAGAGGCTAGATGGATTATTTATTCCTAAACAGAATCAAAAACAAAAAACACAAAATAAAATTGGGTTGCCTCCCAACAAGCGCTATCGTTTAACGCCCTTAGCTAGGCATAAAAGCAAGGATAGATCTAGGTATTGCCATCTTTGGTTTTCAATTTTTTAGCGGAGTCATGCTCAAATCCGGGGGGTTCTTCCCTCTTCCCGTCATACTCGGAAATTTTTAGATGTAAAGAATCCAACCATTTATTTCAAAGAGTAATCAACATATTCATACGGTTAAGATTTCCGCTAATATTTTTAAGAGGCTCAAGAGACTTTTGTAAAATCTTTGTTACTTCGCAAATCTTCTCAAACACTTGGGTTTCTTCCTGGGTAGGATGAGATCCTCCCTTTTGAGGTAGTGTTCCCACTATTCCCTCTATAATCTCATGCGCAATATTGGGATCAATATTAACGAAATTTCCCTTGACAATGCAATCCAAGAATTGTCTATGCGTCATGTTTAACCCAACATCTAAATTATGAAGAAGAATTCTAAAGTTCACCTCTAGGGTGCACTTACGATAAGATTCCATCATCCTATACCAAGCATCTTTTAAGTTTTCTCCTTGCCTTTGCTTGAAGTGAAGAATTTCAAACTCGGGAGACATAGGAGCGGATAAGGAATTCGACATAACGGCAAGCAAGCGAACTAACACACGAGCAAACAAACGGACGAGGAAAAAGGCAAAGGGAAAATAGGAGGAGATTGGGAAGAGAGGGCGAATAAAGCGGCAAAGGTGAAGTGGGGGAGAGGAAAAGCGAGAGGCAAATGGCAAATAATGTAATGCGAGAGATAGGGATTGTGATGGGTACTTGGTATGTTGACTTTTGCGTAAGCCTCCCGACAACGGCGCCAGAAATCCTTCTTGCTACGTCTTGAGCTTGCGTTGGTTTTCCCGAAGAGGAGAGGATGATGCAGCATGATGGCGTAAGTATTTCCCTCAGTTTTTGAGAACCAAGGTATCAATCCAGTAGGAGGCCACACGCAAGTCCCTCGTACCTACACAAAACGATAGCTACTTGCAACCAACGCGATTAGGGGTTGTCAATCCCTTCACGGTCACTTACGAGAGTGAGATCTGATAGAGATATTATTTTTGGTATTTTTGGTATAAAGATGCAAAGTGAAAAGTAAAAGCAAAGCAAGTAAATAAAGTGATGGAGATTGATATGATGAGAATAGACCCGGGGGCCATAGGTTTCACTAGTGGCTTCTCTCAAGAGCATAAGTATTCTACGGTGGGTGAGCAAATTACTGTTGAGCAATTGACAGAATTGAGCATAGTTATGAGGTTATCTAGGCAATGATCATGTATATAGGCATCACGTCCGAGACAAGTAGACCGAAACGATTATGCATCTACTACTATTACTCCACTCATCGACCGCTATCCAGCATGCATCTAGAGTATTAAGTTAAAAATAGAGTAACGCCTTAAGCAAGATGACATGATGTAGAGGAATAAATTCATGCAATATTATAAATACCCCATCTTGTTATCCTCGATGGCAACAATACAATACGTGCCTTGCAACCCTTTACATCCTTTGGTAAGGACAACGCAAGATTGAACCCAAAGCTAAGCACTTCTCCCATTGCAAGAACTACCAATCTAGTTGGCCAAACCAAGCGGATAATTGAAGAGACTTGCAAAGATAACTCAATCATACATAAGAGAATTCAGAAGAATCAAATATTTTCCATAGATAAGCTGGATCATAAACCCACAATTCATCGGTCTCAACAAACACACCGCAAAAGAAGATTACATCGAATAGATCTCCACGAGAGAGGGGAGAACATTGTATTGAGATCCAAAAGAGAGAAGAAGCCATCGGCTACTAACTATGGACCCGAAGGTCTGAAGTAAACTACTCACACTTCATCGGAGGGCTATGGTGATGATGTAGAAGCCCTCCATGGTGTATGCCCCTCCGTGAACTCCTAACAGGCCCCAAGATGGGATCTCGTGGATACAGGAAGGTACGGCGGTGGAATTAGGTTTTTGGCTCCGTCCCCGATCTGTTGGGGGTACATAGGTATGTATAGGAGGAAGGAGTACATCGGTGGAGCGTCAGGGGGCCCACGAGTCAGGGGGCGCGCCCAGGGGGAGGGCACGCCCCCACCCTCGTGACCGCCTCTGGCACTCCTTGGAGTAGGGTCCAAGTCTCCTGGATCACGTTCGGTGAGAAGATCACGTTCCCAAAGGTTTCATTCCGTTTGGACTCCGTTTGATATTCCGTTTCTTCGAAACACTGAAATAGGCAAAAAAACAGCAATTCTGGGTTGGGCCTCCGGTTAATAGGTTAGTCCCAAAAGTAATATTAAAGTGGAAAATAAAGCTCATTATAGTCCAAAACAATAGATAAAGTAGCATGGAGCAATCAAAAATTATAGATACGTTGGAGACTTATCAGTCATCTTCACTTGATGTTTGAAAGTAAGCATCGCGTGAGTTTACCTTGGCACCACGTGCCATGAAGCAGTAGGTGGGGGCAGAGTCGTCCTTGTCATTATCATCAGTGTTGGTGACGGAGCCATTGTCTTCAGTGTTGAAGATGGACTTGGCAATGTAGGCTGTGGCTAAAGCCAGACTTGCAACGCCAGAGTCGGACTCCTCCTCGGACTCCACCTCTGCCTCCTCAGAAGCAGACTCCTCCTCTGAATCCATCTCCTCGCCAACAAAAGCACGAGCCTTGCCAGATGAGCTCTTCTTATGTGATGAAGACTTGGACAAAGACTTGGAAGAAGACTTTGAGGATTTCTTCTTCTTCTTGTCATCAGAATCATATTCCTTGCTCTTCTTCTTATTCTTCTTATTCTTGTTCTCATTGTCCCAATCGAGGACACTCAGAGATGTAGTGACGAGGTTTCTTGCACTTGTGGCATGTTCTCTTCTTGTGGTCATGAGAGAAGCTTCATCATTTCTCGAGCTGGATCTTGAAGACTTTCTGAAGCTTTTCTTCTTGGTGAATTTCTGGAACTTCTTCACAAGCATAGCAAGCTCCTTTCCAATGTCTTCAGGATCCCCAGGCTGATGATTCATCTTGGTGAGGAAATAGCTTTTTCCTTCAAAGCGCGAGTACGTCCATAGCTAGAGCCATAGATCTCTCTTTTCTCAGATAACTGGAATCATGTGTGTTGAGCCTCTCAAGTATGTCAGACGGATCGAGAGTATTGAAGTCAGGGCGTTCTTGGATCATCAAGGCTAGGGTGTCAAACAAGCTGTCAAGTGATATCAGGAGTGTCTTGACGATTTCATGCTTGATGATCTCAGTGGCGCCAAGAGCATGAAGCTCATTTGTGACGTCAGTGAGGTGATCAAACGTGAGCTGGACATTCTCATTGTCGTTTCTCTTGAAGCGGTTGAAGAGGTTGCGAATAACAATGATCCATGAGTCTCTCTGGGTTGAGACGCCTTCGTTGACCTTGGAAAGCCAGTCTCAGACTAGCTTCGAAGTTTCCTAAGCACTCACACGGCCATACTGTCCTTTGGTCAGATGACCACAGATGATGTTCTTAGCAGTAGAATCCAGTTGAATGAACTTCTGGACATCAGCAGGGGTGACACCTTCACCGCCCTTGGGAATGCCGTTCTTGACCAGAGGTCGACATCAATGGCTTCAAGATGCGTACACATATTATTCTTCCAGTAGGAGTAATCAGTGCCATCGAAGATAGGGCACGTAGCGGAGACTTTGATTATCCCTGTAGTCGACATAGCTAAAACTCCAGGTGGTTAAACCGAATCACACAGAACAAGGGAGTACCTTGCTCTGATACCAATTAAAAGTGTTAGTTATCGACTACAGGGGGGGTGAATAGGCAATTTTTATGGAAGTCTTCAAAACATGGGATTTTGAAGACAAACAATAGAAATGAACCTACTGATATGCAGCGGAAAGTAGACTAAACTAGACAAGCCATAGTCAAACAAGTAATAAAGCTAAAGCATGAAGACTATTAGCAGCTAGGTAGTATGGATCAAGATGGAAGATAGTATGAAGGCAAAAAAAATAGCCGTCACGCAGTGAAGTCAAATAGATAAGGCAAGCATGCAAATGACTTCACGAAGACAAACTGTAAATAAGTGAGGGAAGAGATAGGACCAGTTGCTTGGTGAGGACAAGGATTTGTTGGACCAGTTCCAGTTGCTGTGACAACTGTACGTCTGGTTAGGGAGGCTGAGATTCAACTCAGAAGACCGCATCTTCACCTTATTCCCCTTGAGCTAAGGACACTTAGTCCTCGCCCAATCACTCTGGTAAGTCTTGAAGGTAGACTTCCAAACCTTCACAGACTTTGTTCACCGGCAATCCACAATGACTCTTGGATGCTCGAGCAGCGACGCCTAACCGCTCGAGGATTCACGATCCTCAAGTGTAACAAGTCTTCGAGTCACGCAGACGGAAAGACTTGATGATGCCTAACACTTTGTTTAGCTCTGGGTGTTACGGGCTTTGTCCTCGCAAGGATCTTTCTCTCAAAGGCTTCGAGGTGGGTTGCTCTCAAGCGACAAAAGCCGTGCACTAACTCTGAGCAACCACCAATTTATGGTGTAGGGGGTGGGCTATTTATAGCCACTAGGCAACCCGACCTGATTTGTCCGAAATGACCCTGGGTCACTAAGGAACTGACACGTGTCCAACGATCATATTTCAAACACACACGGCAGCTTGACTTGGGCTACAAGTAAAGCTGACTCATCCAGTTCTGGATAAGATTTGCTCTCATTGTCTTCACCGAAGACATAGGATTTAGTTGAGCGTCACTTGATCACTCGACTTTGTTTACTTGGACCCCACTTAATAGTACGGTGGTTCCTATGACTCAACAAAGAAGAAAAGGAAACTTCTGAAACAGCTATGTCTTCGCACTCCATCGTCTTCACGTGAATGTCTTCTCGAGTCATAATCTTCGTTGTGAATATCTTCACATACCACCATTGTCTTCATTGTCTTCACACAATTTTAGGGGTCATCTCCGGTAGGTAAACTGAATCAATGAGGGACTACTACCTGCGTTATCCTGCAATTGTCACAAACACATTAGTCCCTCAACCAGGTTTGTCGTCAATACTCCAAAACCAACTAGGGGTGGCACTAGATGCACTTACATTATCAGCCAAGTATTTGGGGCAGTTCCGCTTCCAGTGACCATTTCCTTTGCAGTAGAAGCACTCAGTTTCATGCTTGGGTCCTGCTTTGGGCTTCTTCACGGGAGCAGCAACTTGCTTGCCATTCTTCTTGGAGTTCCCTTTCTTTCACTTGCCCTTTTTATTGAAACTAGTGGTCTTGTTAACCATCAACACTTGATGCTCCTTCTTGATTTCTACCTCCATGATTTCAACATCACAAAGAGCTGGGGAATCGTTTTTGTCATCCCTTGCATATTATAGTTCATCACGAAGCCTTTGTTGCTTAGTGGCAGTGACTGAAGAACTCTGTCAATAACACTCTCAACTGGAAGATCAATTTCTAGCTGAGTCAAGTGGTTATGATACCCAGACATTTTGAGTATGTGTTCACTGACAGAACTATTCTCCTCCATCTTACAATTATAGAACTTGTTGGAGACTTCATATCTCTCAACCCAGGCATTAGCTTGAAATATCAACTTTAGCTCTTGGAACATCTCATATGCTCCGTGGCGTTCAAAACATCTTTGAAGTCCCGGTTCTAAGTCATAAAGCATGGCACACTGAACTATCGAGTAGTCATCAGATCAAGCCTGCCAGACATTCATAACATCTGCATCAGCTCCTGCAGCAGGTCTGTCACCTAGCGGTGCATCAAGGACATAATTCTTTTGTGCAGCAATGGAGATAATCCTCAAGTTACAGACCCAATCCATGTAGTTGCTACCATCATCCTTCTACTTTGCTTTCTCTAGGAACGCATTAAAATTCAACGGAACGGAAGCACGGGCCATTGATCTACAACATAGATATGCAAAAACTATTAAGACTAAGTTCATGATAAAATTTTAGTTCAAATAATCAAATTAGTAATGAACTCCCACTTAAATCAACATCATATCCCTCAAGTTGTCTAAGTGATACATGATCCAAATCAACCAACCCATGTCCAATCATCACGTGAGATGGGGTAGTCTTCAATGGTGAACATCTCTATGTTGATCATATCTACTATATGACTCTCGTTCGACCTTTCGGTCTCCAATGTTTCGATACCATGTCTGTACCTGCTAGGCTCGTCAAGTTTAACCCAAGTATTCTGCATGTGCAAAACTAGCTTACACCCGTTGTATGTGAACGTAGAGTCTATCACACCCGATCATCACGAGGTGCTTTGAAGCGATGAACTTTAGCAATGGTGATGCTCGGGAGAACACTTTTATCTTTAACTTAAGTGAAGGGATCATCTTATAATGCTACCTCGTTCTAAGGAAAATAAGATGCATAAAGGTAAACATCACATGCAATCAAAATATGTGACATGATATGGCCATCATCATCTTGTGCTTTTGATATCCATCTCCAAAGCATCGGCATGATCTCCATCATCACCAACATGACACCTTGATCTCAATCGTTGTGTCGGGGTCGTCTCGCCAACTATTGCTTCTACAACTATTGCTAACATATAGCGATAAAGTAAGGCAATTACATGGCGCTTAGTGATTGACACGCAGGTCATACAATAATTAAAGACAACCCGAAGGCTCTTGCTGGTTGTCGTACTCATCAACATGCAAGTCATGAACTTATTACAAAACATGCTCCATCTCATACATCAACAAATATCAAATCACGTCTTGACCATATCACATCACAACATACCCTGCAAAAACTAGTTAGACGCTCTCTACTTTGTTGTTGCAATTTTTACGTGGCTACTACGGGTAACTAGCAAGAATCGTTTTGCTATTCTAACCTTATACGCAAGGATGTAGTCAAATTCGATTCGACTAAACTAGGAGAAACACACACACGCCAGCCACCTTTATGAAAAACAAGTTGCAGCAATCGTTTGTGTTATTATTGGTCTTCGCACACATTTTTGATTACGTACCTGTTTGCCGTGTATCACACACATCTTGTTCAGTTGAACTATTTCTATTGTCTTGGCTCATGCAAACAGTTCATCCAAGTGAACTGTATGCCCTCCATCGCACACACCTTGATCATGTTGACCATATCTGTTGTGTTGCCTAATCACACACAGTTCATCATAGTGAACTGTATGCCGTATATCGCACTCACCCTCATCTGGCTACCCGTTTCTGTTGTTCTACCTCATCGCAAACAGTTCTGCTGGATTATCATTCGCCACACATCACACACACACAACTCTTATGCGAATCATGTTTGATGTCACCACCATTGCAAATGTTTTGTATCTTTTTTATGGTTTTATTACATCACTGTTTGTGATTAATGCAACACACACAGTTTCATCGAATGGTCTTTGATTGGACTGTCGCGTTTGGACCAACCTGCAGTAGTGCGTCTACGCGTAGACCTGGATCATGATGCCACTGTTGGGGAACGTTGCATGAAAAAACAAAATTTTTCTACGTGCATGCAAGATCTATCCATGGAGATGTATAGCTAGGAGAGGGAGAGAGCATCTACATACCCTTGTAGATCACTAAGCGGAAGCGTTTATCAACGCGGTTGATGTAGTCATACACCTTCACGATTCATCCCGATCAATTATTGAACGTACGGCAACTCCATGTTCAGCACACCTTCAACTCGATGACATCCTTGCCTTCTTGATCCAGCAAGAGGGGCGAAGTAGTAGATGAGTTCCGGCAGCACGACGGCGTGGTGAAGGTGGTGGTGAAGAACAATCTTCGTAGGGCTTCGCCAAGCACAAGAAAATCTATGACGGAGGATAAACTAGAGGGGGCGGGGTTGCCGGCACAGGCCATGGTGAATCTTGATGTGTTCCGGGTGCTAGCCCTGCCTCTCTATTTATATGTTGAGCCCTGGGGTCGTTTCTTGGAGAAAGAGCCTCCGAAAAGTCGGTTTGGCACGCAAGGCAAGAGTCCTTCTCGGACTTCAGGACCAGACGCCAGCGTCCCTTGCGTATGGCCTGGCCTCCACAAAACTTCCTTTTGCACCTTCCTACACTACAAGAAAAGACACATCCGTGACATTTTAGGCCGGACATTTTTTTTCCGTCATGCTTATGACACTTCTATGACGATAATTGTGAAAAACCTGTTATCATCATAGATGTGATGGGCTCCTACTTCTATGACAAAAAATCATGACAGAAAATGGGCGTTTCATCTGGAATTTTTTTGCTTTTGCCACTCTAGCTTTTGCCTACTTTGCTTATGCCACTCTAGGATTTGACATATTACTTTTGCCACTCTTAGTTTTTGACAATACATCACAAATTCCATTCCGTGGAAAAGGCAATAACTTTTCATTTCACTTTTGCCACTCTTAGATTTCGACTAGCTCTACCTAATAATAATAATAAAGCACGTAACGCTTCTTGCCACCTGATTTTCAGCCGTTTCGTCCGTCCACCGTTTTGTCATTCATACGTCAGGTTTCGAGAGGCACCGAGATAGGCCGAGCGGACGATCCAGCCCATGGCTGGCACAGGCCCACATATATATATATATATATATATATATATATATATATATATATATATATATATATGGTTAAGATTTCGCAGCGAAGGCAAAAAAGACTAGATGCAGATGGGATAAAGAACAAACACACAAACAGAGGAGTCCCGTTCGCCGTCACCGCACATGCTCGTCGGAGCAACGACTCTGCCACCGTCATATCAGCAGCTGATTCCTGCGAGCGGCCTCACGACAACGGTCATCTCGCCTGGTGAGGGACGGCCTGGGATAGTCAATGGCGGCGCTATCATCATTCTCCTCACACATGATGGAGGTGAGGCGAGGGTGGTGGTGCCGGTCGCAGGGGAGGACGGGCGGCGGCGCTACGACGTCTATTGGTGGTAGCAGTGGCGAGGCTCCATGCATGCTCCTGCTCTCATGGCCAAGGAAAAAGGAAAGAACTGAGAGTAGGGAAGGAAGAGAGGGAGAAGGAGGTGCTGTGGGGACACGCTAGAGCTTCGGTGGGGTGGCGTGAGCGAGGGCGCCAGAGGTGGATGGGGCACTGAGCGCATGGAGGAAGGAGGAGGCGCTCGGGGGAGCCTCGGTGGTGGCCACGATCCAATCTGGATCGACAACTGCCGGGAGGCCTTGAAGCAGCAGCGGCCGTTGAGAGGACTAGAGTGGGCTATGCTTCCATTTTGGATAGAGAGAAGAGAGGAAGGGAATCAGGAGTGTGTTGGGAGAAGACGTGGGGGAGAGACGAGGATGGATGAGGGTGGTTGAGAAGATAAGGTTGGAGGGGAGGGGATAGACAATGGTGCGCGTCTGGGAGCGGGGCGAAAACGCGTCGCCTGCGTGAGATGGTTGGTGTGGACACTTTCGAATGGGCTGGACTGGACACGGGAGCACTTGATTAAATTGGCGGACTTCGGTAATAATAAATACCTAGGTAGATTAACTAGGAACACGCCCCTTTACCAATAAAATAGCTTGATTCTTGATATGCATGCATTCTTTTTCTTCTCCGAATCTACATACACACGATTGTTGGTTTTAGTTCTACATTTTTTTCTTTTTGGAAGTTGGATTTGCATTTGTTTGTGTCTTTGATGTACTCATAGTGACTACATAGGTCATGACATAAGTTATTCGCAGGCGATTTTGGTTTATCTGAGTGCATAGTAAACCATCGATGCCATAGGCATCTACATGCCATGTTATGGCCATCGAGTTTTAATCTCTATCTACTAATAAAGTGACTATTGCTTACGACTACATGTCCTGAAAATTGCCCTGAATTTGCCACAAATTAACCACTACGCCACCCATAAGTAAGAAAAAATGATTCGATTTTTCCTAAGTTGTTGCACCTGGATTTGCCTTATAAAGAAGCGACCCGCAAATGTACAACATAGATGAAGTAGCCCACTAGCTAGAGCACCAAGCTTCTCCCTGAGAGACTCAGGTTTGAGTCCACACTATCCCCACTTTTCTGCCTTTTTATATAATTTTCTTTTATCGGGCTAATTAAAATACGTCTTAGAATATTCATATCTTTTAAATTCTAACTCAAAATTTAACATACTATATATAAAAATTTCCTCAAAGAATGTGCAGATTTCAAGTATGCTATCATCTTGCGTGTCAATCATTTAATTTTTTCTTTTTTGTTTATTTTTATCGGGTAGATTATTTTTGTTGTCTAATAAATTGAAAACATCTTGAGTACATTTCAAAATCAGCCCACATTTTTGTTTTTGTGCAACACCACTTATAATATTGTTTGTCGTGCAACATCTTGAGAGATTTTAACGGATTTGCTGATGACGATGAGTGGGTGTATTAGGAATGATTTTTTTTCTCCTGGTGCAACCCACGGGCATGCTTGCTAGTGTATCATAATTGCCACTCTAAAATTATTGCTTTTGCCACAGAATGGCAATTGTGATGTATTGTGAAAAACTAAGAGTGGCAAAAGTGAAATGACAAATTCTAGAGTGGCATAAGTAAAGTGGTCAAAAAATAGAGTGGCAAAAACATGGTTTTCCCTTTTCGTCCTGGGCGGGCCGGAGACACACCTGCATGACATTCTTTGGGCCATCCACGACGGAAAAATCGTGGTAGAAGCTAGGGCGAGGAAAATTTCGGGGAGTTCCCGGTTACGGTGGGTGGTCGGGGATGAGCGATGCACGGAGGTTTGCGCGTTTCTCTCGTACACATACGCGCGTGTGTGCGAGGCGTTGGGCTCTATCTGAACCCGAGTGAGGCGTTCACTTACTGAACCCGAGCGATTGCACTGGCTACGTTACTGAATCCTAGCGATCAATCCCTGGCTGTTAACTGACCCCGACTGATTACTTCGCTACTGTTGCTAACTGAAGCCGATCGAAGATGCCTCTTGATGAATAGTTTGTGGTGGGGGTTGGATGAACAGGATCCCGTGGTAGTAGAGGCCGTTGCCGCTGGATGAACTGGACCCTGATCGAGGAGGTAGGGGTGGATGAGCGATGGCATGGAGGGACCCGTGGAGGGCTGGTTGAACAGACCCCGTGGAGGGCTAGTTGAATAGGAGTCGGTAGAGGCTGGATGAACAGGAGCCCGTGGAGGGCTGGATGAACATTAGCCGGTGGAGGCTGCATGAACAGGACCCCGTGGATGAACAGTAGCTGGTGGAGGCCGGAGGAAGTCGACGGTGGATGAACAGTAGTAGGTGGAGGCTGGAGGAAGTCGACGGTGGATGATTAGGAGCATGTGGAGGCTGGAGCGAGGCAGTAGATGGTGGATGAACAGGACCCCGTTTCGACCGTAGGCGCTCCAACACAAGTCCGTTTCCTCTGTTTTACGATACACCACACCCCTCCCGATCAACAAGACCCCGTTTCGACCGTACGCGGTCGAACACAAGTCCGTTTCCTCCATTTTTCGGTACACCACACCCCTCCCGATCAATAGCACCCCGTTTTGACCGTAGACACTCGAACAGAAGTCTGTTTCCTCTGTTTTGCGGTACGCCAGACCCTTCTCAATGAACAGGACCCTGTATCAACCGTACGCGGTCGAACAGAACGTCGTTTCCTCCGTTCTGCGGTACGCTAGACCTCGTTTTGGTTGTTCCGTCCAAACTGGTTGACGCTTGTCTGTTCTGACCCAGCCAATTGGCTACAGATGAACAGGATTAGTCGTTGTACGCGTTAGAGACCCCGCCTGTATGTACGTACGTAGCTGTATTTACTATCAAGAAGCATGGTCGTACGTACGTGTACATGATATAGACGGGACTGCGTGGCATGCTACGTCGGCCCCTCTACTTCAACACATACCGCTCCTTACTCGGCCACGGTACATCGCTGCAGAGAGACCGATCGACCACTATGTACGTACGCGTTCGCGGGCGGACAGATAACGCTACCGTCGCTTCAACCTGGTGGGTCCCAGCTGTCATGGGGTAAGAAGGCAGTTCCTTCCATGGGAAGATAATGCTGATGGGTCCTAGCTGTCAGATGGGAACGTTTTCTTCGCGAAATACAGAGGCCTGATACGTCTCCAGCGTATCTATAATTTTTGATTGTTCCATGCTATTATATTATCTGTTGGATGTATAATGGGCTTTATTATGCACTTTTATATTATTTTTGGGACTAACCTACTAACCGAAGGCCCAGTGCAAATTGCTGTTTTTTTGCCTATTTCAGTGTTTCGCAGAAAAGGAATATCAAACGGAGTGCAAACGGAATGAAATCTTCGGGAGAGTTATTTTTGGAACAAACGCAATCCAGGAGACTTGAAGTGGATGTCGAGGAAGCAACGAGGCGAACACGAGGTAGGGAGGCGCGCCCCCACCCTCGTGGGCCCCTCGTGGCTCCACCGACCTACTTCTTTCACCTATATATACTCATATACCCCGAAAACATGCAAGAGCGCCACGAAATCCTATTTCCAGCGCCGCAACCTTCTGTACCCGTGAGATCCCATCTTGGGGCCTTTTCTGGCGCTCCGCCGGAGGGGCAATCGATCACGGAGGGCTTCTACATCAACACCATAGCCTCTCCGATGATGTGTGAGTAGTTTACCACAGACCTTCGGGTCCATATTTATTAGCTAGATGGCTTCTTCTCGCTCTTTGGATCTCAATACAAAGTTCTCCTCGATTCTCTTGGAGATCTATTCGATGTAATTCTTTTTGTGGTGTGTTTGTCGAGATCCGATGAATTGTGGGTTTATGATCAAGATTATCTAATCAAGATTATCTATGAACAATATTCGGTTCTTCTCTGAATTCTTATATGTATGATTTGATATCTTTGCAAGTCTCTTTGAATTATCAGTTTGGTTTGGCCTACTAGATTGATCTTTCTTGTAATGGGAGCAGTGCTTAGCTTTGGGTTCAAGCTTGCGGTGTCCTTTCCTAGTGACAGCAGGGGCAGCAAGGCACGTATTGTATTGTTGCCATCAAGGATAAAAAGATGGGGTTTATATCATATTGCTTGAGTTTACCCCTCTACATCATGTCATCTTGCCTAATGTGTTACTCTGTTCTTATGAACTTAATACTCTAGATGCATGCTGGATAGCGGTCGATGTGTGGAGTAATAGTAGTAGATGCAGAATCGTTTCGGTCTACTTGTCGCGGACGTGATGCCTATATACATGATCATGCCTAAATATTCTCATAACTATGCACTTTTCTATCAATTGCTTGACAGTAATTTGTTCACCCACCGTAGAATTTGCTATCTTGAGAGAAGCCACTAGTGAAACCTATGGCCCCCGGGTCTATTTTCCATCATATTAATCTCCTGCCAACGTGCTGTTACTGTCGCCGTTTATTTTGCAATCTTTACTTTTCAATCTATACAACAAAAATACAAAAAATATTTTATCTTATTATCTTTATCAGATCTCACTTTTGCAAGTGGCCATGAAGGGACTAACAACCCCTTTATTGCGTTGGTTGCAAGGTTCTTGATTGTTTGTGCAGGTATGAGGGACTTGCGTGTAGTCTCCTACTGGATTGATACCTTGGGTCTCAAAAACTGAGGGAAATACTTATGCTGCTTTGGTGCATCACCCTTTCCTCTTCAAGGAAAAACCAACGCATGCTCAAGAGGTAGCAAGGCCCTTCTGGTAGGTTCGAGGTGTCAGGTGGAGGAATCATTATTTTGTGTGTAATAGAGGCACTTCCTTGCGTGCGGCCATGGACCCAGCTGTCAGCCTCTCCACTTATAGTCCTCTTCCGATGGCTATCGTTCGTTGACCGTGTTGATGATGTCGTACCGCCCGAGAGCACCAAGGTGGTGGACGACGGCGCGACCTAGGAAGGGAACGACCCAGAGCCGGGGAATACGCAGAAGTGGATGGCCACATGGAGGGGAGTATGAGGGTTGACTGCTTCAGCTGCGGTTTGAGGCTGCCGTCTCCGGAGAATAACAAGGTGTGTGGGTGAGTAGAGGGAGGGCCTTGTTGGGGAACGTAGTAATTTCAAAAAATTTCCTACGCACACGCAAGACCATGGTGATGGCATAGCAACGAGAGGGGAGAGTGTATGTCCACGTACCCTCGTAGACCGAAAGCGGAAGCGTTATAACAACGCGGTTGATGTAGTCATACGTCTTCACGATCCGACCGATCCAAGTACCGAACGTACGGCACCTCCGTGTTCAGCACACGTTCAGCTCGATGACGATCCCCGGGCTCCGATCCAGCAAAGCTTCAGGGATGAGTTCCGTCAGCACGACGGCGTGGTGACGATGATGATGCTCCACCGACGCAGGGCTTCGCCTAAGCTCCGCGACGATATGACTTCACCGGCGCAGGGCTTCGCCTAAACTCCGACGATATGACCGAAGTGGAATATGGTGGAGGGGGCACCGCACACTGCTAAGGAACGATCCGTAGATCAACTTGTCTGTTCATGGGGTGCCCTGCCCCGTATATAAAGGAGGGAGGGAGGAGGAGGCCGCCCTAGGAGGGCGCCATGGGGAGTCCTACTCCCACCGAGTAGGATTCCCCTTCCTAGTCCAACTAGGAGTCCTTCCATGTATTAGGAGTAGGAGACAAGGAAGGGGAAGAGAGAAGGAAGGAAGGAGGGGTGCGGCCTCCCCTAGTCAATTCGGACTAGGCCATGGGAAGCGCGGCCTGCCCTAGGCAGCCCCTCTCTCTTTCTGAGGGCCCAATAAGGCCCAATACTTCTCCCCGTATTCCCGTAACTCCCGGTACTCCGAAAATACCCGAATCATTCGGAACCTTTCCGAACTCCGAATATAGTCGTCCAATATATCGATCTTTACGTCTCGACCATTTCGAGACTCCTCGTCATGTCCCCGATCTCATCCGGGACTCCGAACTCCTTCGGTACATCAAAAACATAAACTCATAACATAAATGTCATCGAAACCTTAAGCGTGCGGACCCTACGGTTCGAGAACAATGTAGACATGACCGAGACACGTCTCCGGTCAATAACCAATAGCGGGACCTGGATGCCCATATTGGTTCCTATATATTCCACGAAGATCTTTATCGGTCAGACCGCATAACAACATACGTTGTTCCCTTTGTCATCGGTATGTTACTTGCCCGAGATTCGATCGTCGGTATCCAATACCTAGTTCAATCTCGTTACTGGCAAGTCTCTTTACTCGTTCCGTAATGCATCATTCCGTAACTAACTCATTAGCTACATTGCTTGCAAGGCTTATAGTGATGTGCATTCTTGAGATGGCCCAGAGATACCTCTTCGACAATCGGAGTGACAAATCCTAATCTCGAAATACGCCAACCCAACATGTGCCTTTGGAGACACTTGTAATACTCCTTTATAATCACCCAGTTACGTTGTGACATTTGGTAGTACCCAAAGTGTTCCTCCGGTAAACGGGAGTTGCATAATCTCATAGTTATAGGAACATGTATAAGTCATGGATAAAAGCAATAGCAACATACTAAACGATCGGGTGCTAAGCTAATGGAATGGGTCATGTCAATCAGATCATTCAACCAATGATGTGACCTTGTTAATCAAATGACAACTCCTTTGTCTATGGTTAGGAAACTTAACCATCTTTGATTAACAAGCTAGTCTAGTAGAGGCATACTAGTGACACTGCTTTGTCTATGTATTCACACATGTATTATGTTTCCGGTTAATACAATTCTAGCATGAACAATAAACATTTATCATGATATAAGGAAATAAATAATAACTTTATTATTGCCTCTAGGGCATATTTCCTTGAGTCTCCCACTTGCACTAGAGTCAATAATCTAGTTCACATCGCCATGTGATCAATAGTTCACATCTATATGTGGTTAACACCCATAGTTCACATCGACATGTGACCAACACCCAAAGGGTTTACTAGAGTCAGTAATCTAGTTCACATCGCCATGTGATTAACACCCAAAGAGTACTAAGGTGTGATCATGTTTTGCTTGTGAGATAATTTTAGTCAACGGGTCTGTCACATTCAGAGCCGTAAGAATTTTGCAAATTTCTATGTCTACAATGCTCTGCACGGAGCTACTCTAGCTAATTGCTCCCACTTTCAATATGTATCTAGATCGAGACTTAGAGTCATCCAGATCGGTGTCAAAACTTGCATCGACGTAACCCTTTACATTTAACCTTTTGTCACTTCCATAATCGAGAAACATATCCTTATTCCACTAAGGATAATTTTGACCGCTGTCCAGTGATCTACTCCTAGATCTCTATTGTACTGGTACACATCATGGCATACTTTATAGAACCTATGGCCAAGGCATAGGGAATGACTTTCATTCTCATTCTTTCTTCTGCCGTGGTCGGGTTTTGAGTCTTACTCTATTTCACACCTTGTAACACGTGCAAGAACTCTTTCTTTGACTGTTCCATTTTGAACTACTTCAAAATCTTGTCAAGGTATGTACTCATTGAAAAAACTTATCAAGCGTTTTGATCTATCTCTATAGATCTTGATGCTCAATATGTAAGCAGCTTCACCGAGGTCCTTCTTTGAAAAACTCCTTTCAAATACTCCTTTATGCTTTGCAGAATAATTCTACATTATCTCCGATCAACAATATGTCATTCACATATACTTATCGAAATCTTTGTAGTGCTCCCACTCACTTTCTTGTAAATACAGGCTTCAATCGTAAGTCTGTATAAACTATATGCTTTGATCAACTTATCAAAGTGTATATTCCAACTCGAGATGCTTGCACCAGTCCATAGATGGATCATTGGAGCTTGCACACTTTGTTAGCTCCCTTTGGATCGATAAAACCTTCTCGTTGCATCATATATAACTCTTCCTCCGTAAACCCATTCAGGAATGCAGTTTTTACATCCATTTGCCAAATTTCATAAATTGTGGCAATTGCTAACATGATTCGGACAGACTTAAGCATCGCTACAGTTGAGAAAATCTCATTGTAGTTAACACCTTGAACTTGTCAAAAACCTTTTTGCGACAAGTCGAGCTTTGTAGATAGTAACACTACTATCAACGTCCGTCTTCCTCTTGAAGATCCATTTATTTTCTATTGCTTGCCGACCCTCGGGCAAGTCAACCAAAGTCCACACTTTGTTTTCATACATGGATCCCATCTCAGATTTCATGGCTTCTAGCCATTTAGCGGAATCTAGGCTCACCATCGCTTCTTCATAGTTCGTAGGTTTGTCATGATCTAGTAGCATGACTTCCAGAACAGGATTGCCGTACCACTCTGGTGCGGATCTCACTCTGGTTTACCTACGAGATTCGGTAGTAACTTGATCTGAAGTTACATGATCATCATCATTAGCTTCCTCACTAATTGGTGTAGTAGTCACAAGAACTGATTTCTGCGATAAACTACTTTCCAATAAGGGAGAAGGTACAATTACCTCATCAAGTTCTACTTTCCTCCCACTCACTTCTTTCGGGAGAAACTCCTTCTCTAGAAAGGATCCATTCTTAACCTTGAATGTCTTGCCTTTCGGATCTGTGATAGAAGGTGTACCCAACATTTTGGGTATCCTATGAAGACGCATTTCTCCGATTTGGGTTCGAGCTTATCAGGATGAAACTTTTTCACATAAGCATCGCAACTCCAAACTTCAAGAAACAACAACTTTGGTTTCTTGCCAAACCACAGTTCATACGGTGTCGCCTCAACGGATTTAGATGGTGCCCTTTTAACGTGAATGCAGCTGTCTCTAATGCATAGCCCCAAAACTATAACGGTAAATCGGTAAGAAACATCATAGTTGCACTATATCCAATAAAGTACGGTTATGATGTTCGGACACACCATTATGCTGTGGTGTTCTGTGGCATGAATTTGTGAAACTATTTCACATTGTTTCAATTGAAGACCAAACTCAGAACTCAAATATTTTACCTCTGCGATCATATCGTAGAAACTTTTATTTTCTTGTTACGATGATTCTCCACTTCACTCTGAAATTCTTTGAGCTTTTCAAATGTTTCAGACTTATGTTTCATCAAGTAGATATACCCATATCTGCTCAAAAACATCTGTGAACATCAAAAATAATGATACTTGTCGCGAGCCTTAATATTCATCGGACCACATACAGTATGTATGATTTCCAACAAATCTGTTGCTCGCTCCATTGTTCCGGAGAACGGAGCTTTAGTCATCTTGCCCATGAGGCATGGTTTGCAAGCATCAAGTGATTCATAATCAAGTGATTCCAAAAGCCCATCAAGATGGAGTTTCTTTATGCGCTTTACACCAATATGACCTAAACGGCATGCCACAAATAAGTTGCACTATCATTATTAACTTTGCATCTTTTGGTTTCAATATTATGAATATGTGTATCACTACTATCGAGATCCAACAAATCATTTTTGTTGGTGTGTAACCATATAAGGTTTTATTCATGTAAATGTAACAACAATTTATTCTCTTACTTAAATGAATAACCGTATTGCAATAAACATGATCAAATCATATTCATGCTCAACACCAAATAACACTTATTTAGGTTCCGCACTAATCTCGAAAGTATAGGGAGTGTGCGATGATGATCATATCAATCTTGGAACTACTTTCAACACACATCGTCACTTCACCCTTAACTAGTTTACATTTATTCTACAACTCCGCTTTGAGTTACTACTCTTAGTAACTGAACCAGTACCAAATACCGAGGGGTTGCTATAAACACTAGTAAAGTACACATCAATAACATGTATATCAAATATACCTTTGTTTACTTTGCCATCCTTCTTATCCGCCAAATACTTGGGGTAGTTCCGCTTCCAGCTACCAGTCCCTTTGCAATAGAAGCACTTAGTCTCAGGCTTAGGACCAGATTTGGGCTTCTTCACCTTGAGCAAAGAACTTGCTTGCTGTTCTTCTTGAAGTTCCCTTCTATCCCTTTGCCCTTTTCTTGAAACTAGTGGTCTTGTTAACCATCAACACTTGATGTTCTTTCTTGATTTCTACCTTCATCGATTTCATCATCATGAAAAACTCGGAATTATTTTCATCATCCCTTGCATACTATAGTTCATCACGAAGTTCTACTAACTTGGTGATGGTGACTAGAGAATTCTGTCAATCACTATCTTATCTGGAAGATTAACTCCCACTTGATTCAAGCGATTGTAGTACCCAGACAATCTGAGCACATGCTCACTAGTTGAGCGATTCTCCTCCATCTTTTAGCTATAGAACTTGTTGGAGACTTCATGTCTCTTAACTCGGGTATTTGCTTGAAATATTAACTTCAATTTCTGGAACATCTTATATGGTCCATGATGTTCAAAACATCTTTGAAGTCCCGATTCTAAGCCATAAAGCATGGTGCACAAAACTATCAAGTAGTCATCATATTGAGCTAGCCAAACGCTCATAACGCCTGCATACCGCTCCTGCAATAGGTCTGTCACCTAGCGGTGCATTAAGGACATAATTCTTACATGCAGCATTGAGGATAAACCTCAGATCACGGATCCAATCCGCATCATTGCTACTAACATTTTTCAACACAATTTTCTCTAGGAACATATGAAAATAAACATATGAAAGCAACAACGCGAGCTATTGATCTACAACATAATTTGCAAAATACTACCAGGACTAAGTTCATGATAAATTTAAGTTCAATTAATCATATTACTTAAGAACTCCCACTTAGACAGACATCTCTCTAGTCATCTAAGTGATCACGTGATCCAAATCAACTAAACCATAACCGATCATCACGTGAGATGGAGTAGTTTTCAATGGTGAACATCTTATGTTGATCATATCTACTATATGATTCACACTCGACCTTTCGGTCTCCGTGTTCGAGGCCATATCTCGCATATGCTAGGCTCGTCAAGTATAACCTGAGTATTTTATGCGCAAGAACTGGCTTGCACCCGTTGTAGATAGACGAGAACTTATCACACCCGATCATCACGTGGTGTCCGGGTACTACGAACTTTTAGCAACGGTGCATACTGTGGAGAACACTTCTTGATAATTTTAGTGAGAGATCATCTTATAATGCTGCCGCCAATCAAAGCAAGATAAGATGCATAAAGGATAAACATCACATGCAATCATTATAAGTGATATGATATGGTCATCATCATCTTGTGCTTGTGATCTCCATCGCCGAAGCACCGTCATGATCACCATCGTCACCGCGCGACACCTTGATCTCCATCGTAGCATCTTTGTCGTTCGCCAACTATTGCTTCTACGACTATCGCTACTTCTTAGTGATAAAGTAAAGCAATTACATGGCGTTGCATTTCATACAATAAAGCGACAACCATATGGCTCTCGCGATTGCCGATAACTCGGTTACAAAACATGATCATCTCATACAATAAAATATAGCATCACGTCTTGACCACATCACATCACAACATGCCCTGCAAAAACAAGTTAGACGTCCTCTACTTTGTTGTTGCAAGTTTTACGTGGCTGCTACGGGCTGAGCAAGAACCGTTCTTACCTACGCATCAAAACCACAACGATAGTTTGTCAAGTTGGTGATGTTTTAACCTTCGCAAGGACCGGGCGTAGCCACACTCGGTTCAACTAAAGTGAGAGAGACAGACACCACGGTCACCTTTAAGCAACGAGTGCTCGAGCGGTGAAACCAGTCTCGCGTAAGCGACGCGTAATGTCGGTCCGGCCGCTTCATCTCACAATACCGCTGAACCAAAGTATGACATGCTGGTAAGCAGTATGACTTATATCGCCCACAACTCACTTGTGTTCTACTCGTGCATATGACATCAACACATAAAACCAGCCTCGATGCCCTTTGTTGGGGAACGTAGTAATTTCAAAAATTTCCTACGCACACGCAAGACCATGGTGATGGCATAGCAACGAGAGGGAGAGTGTATGTCCACGCACTCGTGAGACCGAAAGCGGAAGCGTTATAACAACGCGGTTGATGTAGTCAGACGCGTCTTCATGATCCGACCGATCCAAGTACCGAACGTCACGGCACCTCCGTGTTCAGACACGCTCAGCTCGATGGCGATCCCGGGCCCGATCCAGCAAAGCTTCAGGATGAGTTCCACAAGACGACGGCGTGGTGACGATGATGATGCTCCACCGACGCGGGGCTTCGCCTAAGCTCCGCTGACGATATGACTTCACCGGCGCAGGGCTTCGCTAAGCTCATGACGATATGACCAAGTGGAATATGGTGGAGGGGGCACCGCACACGGCTAAGGAACGATACGTAGATCAACTTGTCTGTTCATGGGGTGCCCCTGCCCTCAGATATAAAGGAGGGAGGGAGGAGGAGGCCGGCCCTAGGAGGGCGCGCCATGGGGAGTCCTACTCCCACCGGGAGTAGGATTCTCCCTTTCCTAGTCCAACTAGGAGTCCTTCCATGTATTAGGAGTAGGAGACAAGGAAGGGGAAGAGAGAAGGGAAGGAAGGAGGGGGTGCGGCCCCTCCCCCTAGTCCAATTCGGACTAGGCCATGGGGGGGCGCGCGGCCTGCCCTAGGCAGCCCCTCTCTCTTTCCCGCAGGGCCCAATAAGGCCCAATACTTCTCCCGTATTCCCGTAACTCCCCGGTACTCCGAAAAATACCCGAATCATTCGGAACCTTTCCGAACTCCGAATATAGTCGTCCAATATATCGATCTTTACGTCTCGACCATTTCGAGACTCCTCGTCATGTCCCCGATCTCATCCGGGACTCCGAACTCCTTCGGTACATCAAAACTCATAAACTCATAACATAAATGTCATCGAAACCTTAAGCGTGCGGACCCTACGGTTCGAGAACAATGTAGACATGACCGAGACACGTCTCCGGTCAATAACCAATAAGCGGGACCTGGATGCCCATATTGGTTCCTACATTTTCCACGAAGATCTTTATCGGTCAGACCGCATAACAACATACGTTGTTCCCTTTGTCATCGGTATGTTACTTGCCCGAGATTCGATCGTCAGTATCCAATACCTAGTTCAATCTCGCATCTTGGCAAGTCTCTTTACTCGTTCCGTAATGCATCATTCCGTAACTAACTCATTAGCTACATTGCTTGCAAGGCTTATAGTGATGTGCATTACTGAGATGGCCCAGAGATACCTCTTCGACAATCGGAGTGACAAATCCTAATCTCGAAATACGCCAACCCAACATGTGCCTTTGGAGACACTTGTAATACTCCTTTATAATCACCCAGTTACGTTGTGACATTTGGTAGTACCCAAAGTGTTCCTCCGAGAACGGGAGTTGCATAATCTCATAGTTATAGGAACATGTATAAGTCATGGATAAAAGCAGTAGCAACATACTAAACGATCGGGTGCTAAGCTAATGGAATGGGTCATGTCAATCAGATCATTCAACCAATGATGTGACCTTGTTAATCAAATGACAACTCCTTTGTCTATGGTTAGGAAACTTAACCATCTTTGATTAACAAGCTAGTCTAGTAGAGGCATACTAGTGACACTGTTTGTCTATGTATTCACACATGTATTATGTTTCCGGTTAATACAATTCTAGCATGAATAATTAACATTTATCATGATATAAGGAAATAAATAATAACTTTATTATTGCCTCTAGGGCATATTTCCTTCAGGCCTGGCCAGCAGTGGGAGTAGGGTGGGGCGGTGAGGCCTGCGTGGCAGCATAGCCGGCCATGGGAGGCAGGAGCAGGCGGCACGGCCAGTGCTGGTTTGAGCGGCAGGAGCAAAGAAGACCAGAGGTTGAAGAAGCATGACGACCGTTGGATGGACATCATACGGTCACGGCAGCTAGAATCGTTTATATTGACTAAGTTGACAAAGCCTTGTGTCTGCGTCAACTTAGTAGGCCCACAAGTCAGCCTCCAAATATGGTGGGACTGACCTAGCATCGGGGATATTCATTATTTTTGCGCGTAATAGCTGGTGGATCTGAGCTGTCAGCGGGGGGGATGTTTTTTTACGAAATACAGAGGCCCTTCCGGTGGGTCCCAACTATCAGGAGGAGGAATCATTATTTTGCATGTAATAAGGAGGCAATTCCTACACACATAAAAGGAGGCACTTCCTTGTGTGCGGCCGTGGACCCAGCTGTCAGCCTCTCCACGTACAATCCTCTTCCAATGGATGTCGTTCGTTGACCACGCTGCGTCGAGAGCACCAAGGCGGTGGACGACGGTGAGGCCAAGTAAGGGAATGACCCGGAGCCGAGGAAGACTCGGCAATTGTTTCCCATGCAGAGTGGGTACGAGGGTTTACTTGTTCGGCCACAATGTGAGGCTGCCGTCGCCAGAGAATAACAGGAGGTGTGGGTGAGTAGACGGATAGCCATGCCAGGGATGCGAGTACGGTGTGGCCGTGAGGCCTGCCCGGCAGCACAGCCGGCCACGGGAGGCGGGAGCTGGCGGTTCCGCCAGCACTGGTTTGGGCGGTTGGAGCAGGAAGATCAGAGACTGAAGAAGCACGATTGCCATTAGATTGACATCTAACGGTCTGACGCTGGTAGAGTCGATTGTTGACTAAGTTTCTTTTTTGAGAAACCTTGTGTACGCATGAACTTAGTAGGCCCACAAGTCAGCCTCCAAATCTGTGGCAGACAACATAGAGCCCATTTGCTATTTTTTTAATAATTTTCAGCCTATTTGCTAATTCTTAAGGAATTTATTACAACCCATTTTCTGCCCAGGACCACCGGCCAAAAAGTTCAACCTTATTTTGCATATTTTGGTGGAGTCCGAACTGTTTTAATCCAAAATGGTAAACATTTATTTATTAAGAACTTATTGATTTGCCAAAGAAATATCGTTTTGTTTTTGTAAGCTAATAAGACATGGGACAATTGAGTTGGTTTAAAGGAAAACTAGTGGTAAAAAATCAGCGCTGCGAGGGAAAACAAAAAAAATAAGGATGTAAATATGAAAAGGGAACTTTATGTATTTTCAATATAATAATACGTGTATATGAACTAGGAAACTATAGGTAGAGATTAGAAAACGGAAGTAGGACATGGCGTTTCAAGAGGAAAATAGAACTGGGCTGTGTGTTTGATTCAGTAAAAAAACTGCCTGCGGATGTTCTAAGACAAAATATAACTAAGGCTGGCGGGCCAGAGGCCAGTAGATACCTGCTGGATCTTTATGCCCCGTTGTCGTCATGGGCTGGGCCTGTTAAAAACAAAACTAAGCATGGGCAGTCTACAGCCTAGTTGAAACTTGCTCGACCTGAAAAAACAATATACCTAATGGATCCTAGTTATTAGACCTGCATTTGCAGAATTCTCTCGTTTATTGGGTACGTTGAAGACTTCATGGGTTTCACCGTCTCAGACGTCAGCATTATTTTTGCATCATGATAATAAGTGCATGCACTTGCTTGCGTTCGACCATGGACCTGCTGGTTCCCTACGGTTAGGCTCTGTATGGAGAGTCGTCTTGTGGTTCCACGGACGAATTTCATGCAAATCGGATGATTTTCGGTGAAAGCGGACTAAATTCATTGCATTTTACATGTTTATTTTCATTATGGAATATTTTACATTTTCCAACTAATAATAACGGACTAGACATTTTTTAGTCCATGGGAGGCGCTTCACGATGGAGGTCGCGACACTTAACTGTTCTGGAAGGCCCTAATCCATCGCTCCTCTCTTTTAACAATTTGCAGCTGGGCTTAGCATGCCACAACCTAGTTCCGACGTGTTGTGTCCAACTATCATCCTGTGAAACTGGATAGATCCCCTGCATACTTCGAAGATGTAAAAAAATTGGAGAAATTCTAAGGGCAAGTGCTTATGCTGCCCATCAAATAAAAATCAGGTGCCTAAAAATTCGTTTTGAAACAAATGATCCATCTTTATATCCACGTCGACCCTCGACATGATGGTTGGAAGAAAATGCCAAGTTCATACCGAAAGATCATTAACAACAATACCAACTTGCAGACGACCAGGTAGTACAAGTACCAATACCAAACTAACATATAATCTTTTTAATCCTGGCCCTAGTGTTCGTCTGGTAGAAAATCTTGCAGAGGACCAGCTCCCGCTTCTTCTCTTGCTCCAGATCCTCAAGGTGGTACTGGTGCATCACCCAGTTGGTCCTCTTGGTCGAAGTTCTTGTTGGTGCACAACACCAAAACCTTTTTGCTGCTGTTCGCCGCCGTTGACCATCACCGCAAGGTATTGCTAGTCTTGTGGCACATCGTGCATGCTACACTCCAATTGTATCTTGCAATGTGTCCACGTTCCCCTTTGAACACCACAGGAGTTGCCTTTGGAAGAAATGCTTGCTTAGGCCACTCAATGTGATACCTGCAGATTGTTGAATACATGTTTTAGTGTACGTAGTTGGCATTTTTATAACATCTTTGGCATGTTGCAATCACTTGTTTCACTTTTTATTAACTATCAAATTGTAATTGCTTCACTAGGTCTGTGTCTAAAAAGAAAAATAGAGCTATAAACAAAGGAATATGTTTGTGCAAGTAGACGGTTGATCGGTGTCTCACTTGGAAGTTTCTCGGGATGGGTGTAGCACATATATGCCGTGCTGGCTGTCGATTGTTGGTATAAACAAATCGATGATAGGGTGAGATCTTGCACTATCAGCACTCACTTTGGCCTCAAGGTGCTCGATCATCTCCTGATCTGTGGGATCGAACTTGACGCCAGCCGGCAGCACCGGACAATCCTTCTTGGACTTGCATCGGTTAATTCCAGTTATATGGTACTCAATGTATGATCAATCGACTATTTTAAGTGAATGATGAAAGATTTCGACAGATAAGTGGTACTCCAAATCTGAAGTCCACAATACCCGAACACGCCGGGGACTCTTGTGTCACCTCACGCGTAGCATGTTGTCACATGAATTTAATGTGAGGACATGATGAATAATTTGACCGACGTATACTAGTACTACTACTGTACTACTCACTAGTCATATTTAGTGTCACATTTTAACCATAGGTTTAACTAACAAAATGTCAATGCATGTCACCGAAAATTATACCATTGGAAACTATGTTTAAATACAAACCAAACGATATAATTTTTTGTGACATGCATTAACATTTAGTTAGTTAAATTTATGGTCAAAATTTGACACAAATTACGAAGGGGACCAATAAACCAGGAGGGATGTGTATATATGGCTTCTGCACAACATCTCCATCATCATTATCAATACATCTTACGCAGGTGAGTTAGGATGCACTTAATCCTAAAAAGATATCTATCCTTCAAACTAACAACAGTAGATAATATCCAACAAAAGAGGGTCATGCTACAGCAGCAGGATACATGGCTCAGTCTAGATATCAGTACAAATCAAGTTGTGCATATTTGTTGTTGGCATGAACCACATCGCCACATTTCGGGTTTGCAAAAGCCATTCATCGCATGGAAGTTTGATCCCTTTCACACATCAAGATTATCCGCAACAAGTCGTGTCGATTTAATCTTTGGATATGGTGATTCATGAAACCCATTGCACGATGTGTAAACACAGTTCCCCCTGGTGAATGGAAGTTGCATAGCACGGCAATCATCGCCGGTGATATGATCTGTGATTGGTTGGATGATTGGATAATTCAGCCCGAGGAACATGGAGTGGTGGCCGAGGCTGTAAACCCGCCTCTAGTTGAATACGCCTGGCCCAACGGAGCTAGGATCTTTCTCGAACACGAAGCAGCCATAGCCATCACAGTCACGAACGCCCCAATCATTGTACTGCATGTGATTTGATGAAATGTTCTGGTCAATTTGGTACGTGCGAATGAGCATCAAATGACTGTCGTCATTTGAACGAGCGATAAACCACCACCCATTGACTTGTATATTTCCAGGTCCTGGAATCATGAAGGCCAGCGCATTTGCGTCTGCTGCAACAAATCAAATTGGAGACCAAAAGGACAAAAAATATACAATCATGTTCAGAGTATGTGTGGATTATTATAACAGTGACACATATCATAGACAGCGAATTGCAATGCCATGGTCATAATCATACCCCAAGTTAAAAAAATAAGCCAATGGCTTTCATATTCTAGCAATATGTCATGGTTCAAACATCATGTAACAATGAGAGAAAAACAGCTATGACGGGGCCTACTCATATTCTACCATAGCACTTACTACTGTTCTCATATCAACTCTAAATAATAACATGCATGGTTATAAAAATCTTGGAAATAGAGTAACATATAGCAATCATGAGGTTATACTCATAACTAGATCATAAAGGCACGTTGCTGTCACGCTTTGTCCATCTTAACAAAGGGGATATAAATACTTAGGAATACGATCAATGTAATGTTGTTTAAAGTGAATACATGCATACATAGTGTTAAATTTAAATGCTCCAATAGAGAGCATAATATCGCTAAGCATGTATAGACACTAATGCAGACTCACAAAGCACAACGCACAAAGTATGAAAAGGCATTGAAGAATCCAAAATGTTTGGTATATGTAACGACATCAAATATCAACCTGTCTAACACAATGGTGAGGAGGATGTCGGTATATTATTAATAAAATAAAAATACAATAACATAAATGATTAATTGTATTGTACCTTTTAGTTGTATGGATATATTATGTGTAATCGATGAAATATTTTGAGATTATTTTGGATAAACCTGTATGCTCTGTATATGTGCACGCTGCAGTAAGGCCTAACCACTACTAAATATACTTGGTTATTGTATCATTATTGAGGATATAACATCTTAACGTAGTTAAATAGATTATATTAGTCACATAAATGTAAGAAACAAAATCCTCATCATATATCATATTCCAGTGTTGCTGAAGTGCATATGGAAATGAGTTGATACCAATTTATTTGTGCTAGCAATCCACATTTGGCAGTGGGTTAATCATTCCACTATACCTTTTATTTGGATCAGCTCCAGTCCTTGGAATTTTCATCTGGTAGGTGGAACCTGAAGTTATTTAGTCATTGGTGTTCAACTTGTTCAGCTGAATCCTACAACATAGCTTGTTGTTAGTTAAATATAAGGATCTTTAATCTTGAAAAATGATGTAACAGAGTGTGCTTCTCCTCAGCCATTGAGAGAAGCACATGTGGTGCACCAAATAACAAGAATAAATGATTGGGAATTCATAGCTGCAGAACAAGAAGAAAACAACAAATTACTCAACATCAAAGCATTTCCACGAAAATAGAAACTGAAATAACATTTGGTTTGATTCACGATGGGACTGCACTAAACAACATCGCGGCAGTGGAAGTTGATCGTGCTATGTTGTCCTCGGCCTTTTACTTTCAGGGGAGCATGAAGAGCATGATGAAGTAGTGATTGGGGATGGCAGGGCTCATGCAACACCACTGAATCAAACTATTTTGGCGCTCGGAAGAGGAACATATCATTTATACTTGGACCGCTGCTTGTCAAATTTGACGGGGACGTTCTGCACCTTGGGTTAGAATTCACTGATGTGGACCGGCGTCTTCGCCATCTTATAGATTCGCCGTCGATCCCCAACACGCCAAGCCAGATTTCCGCCAGACCGAACGGAGCAGCAGGGCAATCGAGACGCCTTGTAAGCGCCTTTACCGCCAACATCCATTGATGTGGACGCTACCGACGCCTTTCCCTTGCCATCTTTACATGTGAGAGACTGCTTGGCGGCGGCGCCATTTCCATCGCTATCTTTTTTCATCACTATCAGAAAAGTGGAAGGTGGGCAGCCTAACGATGAATCCTCTCATAGCCTGGAGGGTGCCTACTAGCAGCCCATCCGGCCCGGCATGCATTTCCAGCCCAATCAACCGTAACAAGCCTAGGTAAGTCAGCGGAGCAGCAGCCCACGAAACACAAGATGTGAGGCTAGAGATCGACCGATCAATAATCGGATGGCTAGGGATGTCAAGACGCTGTGAGAAGCCGTAGCTCGTCCCGTTATACTGTTTCTTAATATCTATTCTAACAATCATTAGATGCCAATTGTTCTCATATCAACTCTAACAATAACATCTATGGTCATAAAAATCTAGGAAATGAGAGGAACATATAGCAATGATGTGGTTATAGACATACTATCTATTCTAAATTTGTAACAATCAACAGTGATCGTATTCATAAGGTAAAGATGAGATAAGATAGAAAAATTACACGATGATAGGTTCCACCAGTATAGGCAGCCAATCTGTGCGTCGACCGCGTAAACGATGCCAACATGCACTATAGCATCAGACAGAAATGGAGGCTCAACAGGATTTACGATGAGCCATAACCATGTATGGTGACCGGATTCCAGATAGACTATTCCCATGTTGAACAAGGCAATGATCTTGTAATCCATGTAGTCTTCTGATGGTGTGGGCACTTCGCAGATTACAACCTTCACAAACGCGGCAACAAGACCAAAAAGCTCGACACGCCTCGTATGTAGTAGGCATTAGTGTCCAGCGGGCCGCGAGGCTCGATGGCGGCGGTATCTAATGATGGAAGGGTGATCTCTCGCTGGGTGTAGATATCCACGAGAAGCCACAGACTACCGGATTAGTGGACGAGGACGATCCAGTTGGCCTTCATGCCCGCCCAGTAGTGGCCGCGCATGAAGGATGTGTGGACGGTAGTGGTAGCATGTCGAGGGGCACCACGGCAACCTCTCAGAGGATCGTCAAGTCGGTGTCTAGGCCAATTGTGAGGATCGGGCATCAACAAGCAGGGTGTATTGAAAAGGGTCGGCGGTTGCGCATTTAGTAGACGGTACAAAGACACCGAGCATGTGGCTGACGGACGGTGCTCACTACAAGAAATACATCAACTTGCGACCATCACTATTGAGTTCATCGAATGGTCATTGTTTTCCATTTGCGACTTTTTTGACCAAAACAGATGGTCAAAAGCTGGCCGTCAGAACTGAAATTAATGACCTTCTTTGTGATAAGGTTGTTGAAAGGAACGACCAAAACAAAAGGTCGTTGATCCCGCAACCTTCGGGTATTCGGCATGATTGTAAGTCATGGATCCATTACACATAGTTTTTATGTTCTCGAGTATCTTCATGCAATTGCTACTTGGTAAGGCATTACAATGCTCACGGAAGTGCACCACACTACCAATCAAAGATGCACAGCTAGGAATTGTAAGTTACATTGCATATCCACACCAGAAACTAAGTCAAACATGCACGCTACTAATCAACATCAGTATTCAGTAGTACTCAACCAATGACAGTAGAAAAATGTACTACCTCGTCACCCATTTCACGCAGGTGCTTGATGAAGTTCTGGAACTGGTTCTTGTACCCAGAGATGTAGCTGCAAACATGCATGGAAGACACACAAAATTAGTTTAAATTGCGAGAGCATACATGGAAAGTCAGCTTAATCACCGTGATCTTAAAAAGGTTTATCATCTTCACCGTGAATCATGAGGGATGAGGTAACGAGCATGAGCTAAAGAGAGCAGACTTTTCGTAGGAACAAAAATGACAAAAACAAGAAAAGTACCATTCAGACTTAAGAATGGTTTTACACACAAGATTTGGTGTTGATTAGCTTAGTAGCTGGGGCAGAAGCAGACGCATTTGAGGAGGAAAGCTACGTACATGTGCACTTGTGGGGCCACATATTCTGGTTAGTCCACCACACTAGCCACCATCACATACCCATCGCCACCAGCAATGTTGCTCCTACAGTAGCAACAGGTAACCATTTATAAATTAAATAGACCAGCTATACACACAAGATTATACTAAGCAATTAAGCATGCAAGCACAGTCCAGCTATAAAGTGGATGGCACAAACAAGTTGGCTGCTTACATATCACTTTCTGCAACAACAAATGATTTTCATCGTGACCCAAAATGTAAACATCAGTCACTCACCGCGGCATCAGCTTCGGGCACCTTCTACTTGAAGATTTCTTCTTCGCCCGTGAAGAAGCATCCGCTAGCAGGCTCGGCGTGCCTACAATCTGCATCATCATGCATGCACAAGTGTGTCAGTTTCAATATAGTAAGCTAGCTTTATAAGGAAGAAAGTAACACTCCATCCATCCATCCGATGCAAATACTTGCACTAAAACTATGATGAACCCGCACCCAGAATTATATCTCTAGGAGAGAGGGCCCTGCTTGTACAACAACAATACCAACTAACAAGAGCTAATTAATAATCCTACTATATACTAGCATAAAAACCAAACAAGTACTTCCACTTCAATCAAGTGTGGACAAGTAACTGTTTAAGCAGGGACAGTTTCACAGCCCAATATTGATGTTGCTAAGATGCCAGATATAAAAATACGGAGCTGAAAGTGGCAACATATACATATACCTTCAGTACAACCTCCTCAAAACACTACTCCACATTCACTTTGGTCTTCACGCTGCATTCCAGATAGACATACATACTCCTTGGCAAAGTCAATGCCTTCCTTCTTGGTGACAACCCCTCGCCTCCTGCCAAACCCAACATCTAAATTCAACTCTTAAACACAGACATGAATAAATCGACATGAGAAACCTACTATGCAACATGCCTCAACACAATACAGATAATAAAGTAGTACTTGTGTCAAGCTGGTCTACTTAATCATGTATAACTAAAAACACAACCATGTAAGCTGATGTATATGTTCAACTCGAGAGATAATCGTATGCTCCTTCATGGGTTAACCCCCAGATTGTTTCCCTCATAAGCATTCTGTCGTAGCCGAGCTGCCCCTTACCTATTCGTAAGTACGTTGGAGTTCCCAAGAAAAGGGCGACATCACCATGATGACCTAAAGCAGAGAAATGAAGATGTCAATGTAATGGATCGGCCTCTTCAAGAAGAGCAACCAAGACTGAGTAGATTCGTTAGGATTTCGTAACCAGACCTTCCCCCTTAGTCCCCCTCTTAAATCTCGGGACGAGATTTCTTGTAGTGGAGGAGAATTGTGACGCCCGGATAATTAAGCTACAGTGATCCCACGCTAATGGTGCCACGTCACCACGGTTACTGCTGCTAATCTATTGTTAGATCAAAACCGGTCCAAAATTCAAATTCAAAGTTTGGTAAATAATAAAAAATTTCAAACATTAAAATAAAAATGTTCGGGTTGTACTAAATATTACATAGATAAATATGGTATAGTAAACACATTTTTATAAAAGGCCTAAATAATTTAAAATGATTTAAAACAGAAAAGTAAATAAATAAAAGAAAAGAAAATACAAAAGAGAAAAACTAAACAAACAAAAAAAGAACCCCCCTCCACAGGTGGTGGCCCAAGCCCAGGCCAACCCACCTAGCCCATTCGCCACACCCACCTACCGAACCCTCCCTCCATAACCCCACCAGGGAAACCCTAACCCACTCCCGCACTCCACTCGCCCCCACGTCTCCCTCGCTCCCCACTCGCCGCTTCTCCCCCCCGATCTGGATCGAGATCGGGGCAGGGAACCGAAGCCACCACGCCGCCGACCCCGCCCCGCGCCGAGACGCCACCTCGCCGGCTGCCTCGACAGCACGCCGCGCACCTCGGAGTCGCCGACCTCCTCGCCGTCGCTCGCTGCGACGACCGCACCTCCGACGCCGGCGCCCGGAGCTCGCCGCCCCCCCCATGCCAGGACGCTGCCACCTCGCTGGACTGCCTCCCGCTCCGCCCCTCGTCCCCGTCGACATCCCCGAACTCCGTCGAGCACACCGCCTGTCCTCGCTCCTCGATGTGAGCTCCCCTCCCCTGCGTCCCGCCGCCGCCGCTCGCGCCCACCGAGGCCCCAGCGCTTCGCCTCGCCTCTCATGGCGTCGGTGCGAGCCCCGCACCGATTCGCCCGCGCACGCGTTGCTCCTCCGCCGCATGTCGACATCGAGAGCCTCCGCCCCTCTCGTGACCTCGCGCTCCGTCGTCCGCCTCTGGCCGCCTGCTGCATGTCGGCGGCGGCCTCCCCATGCTCCGCCGGTCGCAGCCGGAGCTCAACGCCGGGCGTCTTGGCGCCCGCGCCACCACCGCCTTGTTGCCTTTGCCGGGTGCGCCCCACGGGCTAGCACCCGTTCGGGTTGTGCCCATTAGCGCCCGTGCCCGCTATGGCCTCTGGGCCAATGACAAACGGGGCCCATGCCCCTGAGAACGAAAATTAAAAAAAGATTTAATAAAAAATATATAAATAAATAAAATAAATAAAATATTAATTAGTTAATTAATTAAAGAATTAATTAACTTAATTAATCCTGATTAGTTTAACCTAATCACCTAGTTTAGTTAATTAATCTGTTAGGTTAATTAACAGTCAATGACATGCGGGACCCACACGTCAGTTAACCAGTCAACACCTCTGTTGACTGTTGACGTCATGCTGACATCATGATGACGTCAGCAAACACTGTTCTGGATAATGTTATTTTAAAATAATTAAATAAATCTTAAAAATGAATTAAATCTTTTAAAAATCATATAAAATAAACCGTAGCTCAGATGAAAATACTTTCTACATGAAAGTTGCTCAGCACGACGAGGCGAATCCGGATACGCAGCCCGTTCGTCCACCACACACCCCTAACATATCAAACTCGCAACTTTCCCCCTCCGGCTCCTCTGCCCGAAAACGCGGAACACCGGGGATACTTTCCCGGTTGTTTCCCCTTCACCCAGTATCACCTCATACCGTGTTAGGGCACCCCTAGCACCGATACTTGTCATGTCATGCATCGCTATGTATCTGTTTGCCTAAATATTTATTGTTTCTTCCCCCTCTTCTCTCGCTAGACACCGAGACCGACGCCGCTGCTACCCAGTACGACTACGGAGTTGATGACCCCTCTCTCTTGCCAGAGCAACCAGGCAAGCCCCCCCCCCTTGATCACCAGATATCGCCCATTCTTCTCTATACTGCTTGCATTAGAGTAGTGTAGCATGTTACTGCTTTCCGTTATTCCTATCCTGATGCATAGCATGTCCTTGCTACTACTGTTGTTACCTTTACCTGCAATCCTACATGCCTAGTATAGGATGCTAGTTTTCCATCGATGGCCCTACATTCTTGTCCGTCACAGTGCTATACTATCGGGCCGTGATCACTCGGGAGGTGATCACGGGTATATACTATATACTTTATACATGATACATGTGGTGATTAAAGTCGGGTCGGCTCGAGGAGTACCCGCGAGTGATTCACGGATTGGGGGCTGAAAGGACCTTTGTCCCGACGGCCCTCTGGATGGATCTTTGTGGCGGAGCGACAGGGCAGGTTGAGACTACCTGGGTGAGAGGTGGGCCTGGCCCTGTCGGCGTTCGCGGTAACTTCAAATAACACGCTTAACAAGATCTTGGTATTTGATCTGAGTCTGGCTACTAGCCTATACGCACTAACCAACTACGTGGGAAAGATATGGGCACTCGGCCGTAAATATCGGAAGCCTTCGTGACGCCGGGCCGATCGAAGCGGCGCGCTTGATTGGACCGCCAGAACGTGACTTCCTTTGTAATGGAGGTTGCTAGGTCTGCTTCCAGCCGCGTTCGCAACATGCAGGTGTGCCAAGGGCGATTGGCCCATACCCCTGGGCGCTTAGGTTTAGACCGGCATGTTGACCGCTCTGTTGGCCTAGGTCGGGCTGCGACGTGTTGATCTTCCGCGGCCGGGCATGACCCAGAAAAGTGTGTTCGGCCAAATGGGATCGAGCGTGTTGGGTTATGTGGTGCACCGCAGGAAGTTAATCTATTCGAATAGCCGTGATCTTGGTAACAGTGACGACTTGGAGTTGTACCTTGACCTTATGACAACTAGAACCGGATACTTAATAAAACACACCCTTCAAGTGCGAGATACAACCCGGTGATCGCTCTCTAACAGGCTGACGAGGAGGATCGCCGGGTAGGATTATGCTATGCGATGCTACTTGGAGAACTTCATCTACTCTCTTCTACATCTTTGCAAGACGGAGGCTGCTGTAAGCGTAGTCTTCGGCTGTGATTAGCTATCCCCTCTTATTACGGCATTCTGCAGTTCAGTCCACTGATATGGCCCTTTACACATATATCCATGCATATGTAGTGTAGCTCCTTGCTTGCGAGTACTTTGGATGAGTACTCACGGTTGCCTTGTTCCCCCCTTTTCCCCCCTTTCTTTACCCGGTTGCTGCGACTGCACGATGGATCGAGGAGCCGACACCACTGTCGATGACGACTACTACACCGGAGTTGTTTACTACTACGCAGCAGCGGCCGACGCATTTACCAGGAGTAGTTAGGAGGATGCTAGGCAGGAGGCATGTGCCTCTTTCGATCTGTATCCCAGTTTGTGCTAGCCTTCTTAAGGCAAACCTGTTTAACTTATGTCTGTACTCAGATATTGTTGCTTCCACTGACTTCGTCTATGATCGAAAGCACTTGTATTCGAGCCCTCGAGGCCCCTGGCTTGTATTATGATGCTTGTATGACTTATTTATGTTTTAGAGTTGTGTTGTGATATCTTCTCGTGAGTCCCCGATCTTGATCGTACACATTTGCGTGCATGATTAGTGTATGATTGAATCAGGGGCGTCACACCTGGATGAAGAACACGACTAACAGTGAGGTGGAAAAGTGAAGTTCGTCAGTGCAGATCTTCCACGCCCTAACTCGGCGGAGGAAGACGGCTACGGCGGCGGCGGAGTGAAGATTTCCGCAGCCGGCGCGAGTACGACGGCGACGAGGTCGAGGCAGTGAAACTCTTCCTCACCGGCGACGATGGAGTAGCGGCGGCGCTAGGGTTTGAGAAGCTCGAGCGGGAGAGAGAGGTCGAGCGGAGTAAAGGAAGTGAGGAAGGGGAGAGGGGGTATTTATAGCCATGGTGAAAAACTGTTCGCCCGAAGATTTAGGACGAACGTGCCCCTGACCCTTCTCCTTCGCATGACATGTGTCACCCACATACTGAGAAGTGGAGATCGTGTTAGATCATGGGTGAATAGAAAAGTATATCGTGGGATGCGGAACGGTTTGAGCGGCAAAACCGAAAATTTGGATAAGATTAGTTTTAAAGTTCTGCTTGCAATTTCTTCACCGACAAGGACACAAGTGAAGATTTTGAACGAGTTTCAAATAGAACGCACATGAAGAATTTGTGAATAGATTGGGTTGAGTATAGCATAGAAGGGAAGGGTCCGATCACATTCACTTAGTAGAAAAACCAACTTGAAGAAATAGCCATAAGTGAATGCTGTAGAGGACATAAACTCATATATATATATATATATATATATATATATATATATAGCCAATGAAGAAAAACGACGAAAACAGTGAAGATTTTGAAAAGTTGAAGAATTTGAAAAACTGAGGAATTTCAAAACTGAGGAAAAACTCAAATTGAGGATTTTTTCAACTTTTGTGGTGGCGTGACCCACCGTATAAGAATGATGATTTCAGACACCGCGTACAATTGTCGTAGGGTTCTGAGAATCAAATTCTTCATTAATTTCTTCACACTTAGAGTGTTATTCTTCATTGATTGAAGAAAAACGTTTCTTCATGTGTTGCATATCTAAGTCATCAATTTTGCATAAGTGTTAGGATGAGTGTCCTTTTCAAAGAACATTCAAAGATTCTAAGATATTTAGCTCACACCGCAACTTGCTAAATCTCTTCTCATCCAAGGGCTTTGTGAAGATATCGGCAAGCTGTTCTTCAGTCTTCACATGCTCAATAGAAATGTCGCCCTTCAACACATGATCACGAAGAAAATGATGACGAATCTAAATGTGCTTTGTCTTCGAGTGTTGAACTGGGTTATGAGCAATCTTGATGGCACTCTCATTGTCATAGAAGAGAGGCACATTCTTCACGTTGACGCCATAGTCCTTGAGAGTTTGCTTCATCCATAGCAGTTGAGCACAGCAAGAACCAGCAGCAATGTACTCAACTTCAGCAGTAGACAATGATACGCAGTTCTGTTTCTTCGAGGACCAACAGACCAAAGATCGTCCGAGGAAATGACATGTACCATATGTTGACTTGCGGTCCACACGATCACCAGCATAGTCAGAGTCAGAATATCCAATGAGATCAAAAAACAGAGCCCTTGGGGTACCATAATGCTAGTGTTGGTTTGTGAGCTAGATATCGAAGAATATGCTTGACAGCCTTATGGTGTGATTCCTTCGGTGTAGCTTGAAATCGGGCACACATGCAAACACAAAGCATTATATCTGGCCTAGATGCACATAAGTACAATAAAGAACCAATCATGGAGCGCTATACCTTGTGATCAAAGTCAATACCATTTTCATCAGTGCATAGATGGCCATTTGTGGGCATAGGAATTTTGACTCCTTTGCAATCTTGCATGCCGAATTTCCTCAGTACATCCTTGAGGTATTTCTCCTGAGATATGAATATGCCATTGCGTTATTAACGAATTTGAAGACCTAAGAAGAATTTCAATTCTCCCATCATAGACATTTGATATTCTTCACTCATCATATAGGCAAATTCATCACTATAACGTTGGTCAGTACAACCAAAGATAATATCATCAACATATATTTGGCACACAAACAATTCACCGTCATAAGATTTAGTAAAGAGAGTAGGGTCGAGTGAACCGGGTGTGAATACATTCTTCATGAGGAATTCCTTCAAAGTATCATACCACGCCCGAGGGGCCTGCTTGAGGCCATAGAGGGCCTTGTTGAGTCTGAAGACTTTGTCAGGATTCTTTGGATCTTCAAAACCTGGGGGTTGAGCAACATATACTTCTTCCTCAAGCTTACCATTGAGGAATGCACATTTCACATCCATTTGATATAAGATGATATCATGATGGTTAGCATAAGCAAGTAATATGCGAATAGCCTCAAGTCTAGAAACAGGTGCAAAAGTTTCATCGAAATCAATTCCTTCAACCTGTGTGTAGCCTTGAGCTACAAGTCGTACCTTATTCCTCACCACTAGGTCATTTTCATCTTGGTTGTTGCTGTAGATCCACTTTGTGCCAATGATATTGTGTTTGTGAGGATCTAGACGTTTGACCAGTTCAGACATTGTTGAGCTCGAATCGATGTAATTCTTCTTGCATGGTGCGAATCCACTCGGGCTCGTAAATGCTTCATCTACCTTAGTGGGCTCTGTGATAGAGACAAAAGAATAGTGCCCACAAAAGTTAGATAAATGTGAAGCTTTTGAGCGTGTGAGAGGACCTGGTGCTTCAATGTCATCGATGATCTTTTCAACTTGCACTTCTTTTGCAACGCGAGGATGAGCTGGTTGTGATTGAGGAATTTGCTCAGCATTTTCTTCAGCACCATTTTCTTCAGCATTTTCCTCAGGTGCATCAGCTCGACGTTCTTCATGTTTTGGAATGAATTCTTCAGCAAATTCTTCAGTAGGAATGACATCCTTAGTAGCCTTGAACTTGATAGAATCCTCAGGTGCTGGTTCATCTATCATAGAAGGTAGGTTCTCTCTTTGCGAGCCATTAGTTTCATCGAACCGCACATCTACAGTTTCAACAATCTTGTGAAGAACGTTGTTGAAGACTCTGTAGGTGTGCGAGTCCTTTCTGTAACCAAGCATAAAACCTTCATGTGCTTTTGGTGCAAATTTAGCATTGTGATGAGGATCTCTAATCCAGCATTTAGCAATCAAGACTTTGAAATAACTCACATTGGCTTTCTTGTCGTTGAGGAGTTCATAGGCATTCTTATTGAATAATTTGTGAAGATATAACGTGTTTATTATGTGGCATGCATTATCAATTGCATCAATCCATAAACGACGAGGCGTTTTGTATTCATCAAGCATAGTGCGAGCCATCTCAAAGAAGAGTCCTGTTCTTGCGCTCCACGATGCCATTCTGTTGAGGAGTATAAGGAGCAAATAACTCATGAGTAATACCAAGTTCATCAAGATAGTCATCGAGACCAGAATTCTTGAACTCAAAGGCCATTGTCACTTCGATGTGCTTGATCTTCACACCAAAGTTGGTTGAAGCCCTCGAGGAAAATCGTTTGAAGACTTCCTGCACTCATGTTTGTAAGTAACAAGGTGTACCCATGTGTAACGAGAGTAATCATCAACTATAACAAAGCCATATTGAGATGCTTCATTTGAAACTGTAGAATAATGGTTAGGACCGAAGAGATCCATGTGAAGCAATTCAAATGGACGAGTAGTGGTCATGATAGTCTTTGTTGGATGCTTGGCCTTGGTCATCTTTCCAGCTTCACAGGCTCCGCATAAGTGATCCTTGAGGAATTTGACATTCTCAATGCCAATGACATGCTTCTTCTTCGCAAGCGTGCAGTAAATTCCTCATGCCCGCATGACCAAGTCGTCGATGCCATAGCCAGCCTTACGAAGCTTTTGCAAGTAGGCACACGGCTGGTTGAGGTCCTGTAGAGAAATCAATAATATACAAGTCTCCTCTCCTAAAGCCTTCAAGACTTTGGAATTGTCGACTTCCATAACCACAACACAACGATACTTGCCAAAGACAACAACCATATCAAGATCACAAAGCATTGAGATGACATAAGGTTGTATCCTAAGGACTCAACAAGCATGACTTTGTCCATGTGTCGATCCTTTGTGATCGCAACCTTACCTAGACCCAATACCGACTTTTGCCTTTGTCGTGAAGATGATATGCTTCAGATGCGATGGTGATAAGGAGCATCCATCAATAGATTCTTGTCACCAAATATGTGATTTGTACATCCACTATCGAGGACCCACTCAGTGGATTTGGGTTGATCATCCTACAGATGAATTAGTGCAGCTTACGAACTTCATATACTTCATCAGTGAAGAATATGACATCACAATTCATCAGATCAATTTCATCAAGCAGTAAGACAAATAAAGCAGTGTGAGGATGTGAGAAATGAAAGTTCATTTCTTCATGATTAGCCTCAAGGCCCTTCGTGCATTTTGTCGTGTCCCCAAAGAAATTCTTCAGACGTTAAAGAGCGTCAGGAGACCTGACCCTGCAGAAGAAATTAGTTCTTTTTCTTCACCACCCACATCTGAAGGGGTGGTAAAGAGTTCATCACTCTGCGAGCTCCATATGAGAATGGTGGCATAGAAGCCAATCCATTTCGTTTCACATAAGAGGAGATAGGGTAAGCATATGAATAAGCAGAGAAATTCTTTGAGGACTTATGAACATAATGATTAGAACCTTTCGCATAAGATTTTCAGTTAAGGTTTTAGTGTGATCCATTTCTTGTAGCGACCCGACCCGAATGGATCAAGTCTCTGTGCTTTCGTGTCATCCCTGGATCGGTATGCTGACACACACAGTACTCGAAGGATTTATAACAGAGGTAAATCACATGTATAAAGTAACGTAAATACTATTACCTTAATCCAACATATAGCGGAAGCAACAAGGTTGTGGATTCCCATCAACACCAACGGCAAAGTTGAGTATAGGAAATCGTAACCCTAACGTATCACTTACTCGTCGTTCTAAAAGTGCGCAACATGAAAAGTTGCAGCCCGAAAACGGTCAGCACATGGAATATGCCGGCAATGTAACACATAGAGAGTAATGAAAGAATAAGCCTATACTACATGCATATATGGCTGGTGGAAAGCTCTATGGTTACAGTTTTGCGAAAAGCCAATTTTTCCCTACTTCAAAGGAATACATTTATTTAACTATCATGGTGGTTGTTAAACATTGAAGATGGTTGACAGCATCCTCAATCCCAATTAAAAAGTACTCATTAAACCCAAACAAATTATATTAAGTAACGTGATGAGATCAACAGGATATCCAGATACTAGATACTCAAAATGTCCATAACCGGGGACACGGCTAATCATGATTAGTTTATACACTCTGCAGAGGTTTGCGCACTTTTCCCCACAAGACTCGATCGCCTCCGCTTGGTTCTCGCACTACATGGTGTTTGAGAAAGCGGATGACCGAGACATAGTCTTTCGTAAGCGCTAGCACCTTACATGTGGGTAGACCGTACCAACCTACATCCCCTACATCAGCTAGCCTACCCGTAAGAGTTCGCACAACTTAGTCAACTACGCCAGAGCCCATAATTGGCTTGTGGCTGCACACGGAAGTTTCCAGTTTGAATAATCTTATGATCCCTTAGAGCCCGGGTGGCGGTCCGAAGAAATACAGGCAAATCCTCGATAGAAACCAGGTGCCTCAATCCACCCAGATGTGTGTTTAGGTTGCCACCTTAAATAAACCATTAATTAACAATCTCACATCTGTCATGGATATTCACTCACCCAATCCACGTCTACTAGCATAGCATGGCATAATCAAGCAAACGTAGAAGTAACTCCCAAGGTTTCATAAGTAAAACAGGTAATAGGTACTACCTCAATCTACTTCCCATCCCACAATTTAATTAGATCCTAAACATGCAAGTGTTTGAGGGTTTGATCTAATGCAATAAAACTGGGTATGAGAAGAGTATGATCAAAGTGTTACTTGCCTTGCTGATGATCCATGAGACCTAGAGATTCAAGTAACGAGCGGCGCACTCGGGTGATCTAACGCAGACAAACAACAAGCATACAATAAGCACTCATCTAATGCACGGGGAAATCTCGAATAAAAGATCTAACCAGATAGTTCAACTTAAGAACCCTGGTTGCAAAAAGAATCGAATCAAATAAAGCATCGAAAGTCGGAACTCGAGAGAGAACGACTCGGTTTAGCAATCTGAAACTAGGTCAAAATTTTACAGTAGCAAAACTCTGTGAAAGTAGGTTAGTCGAACGGTGGTTTAATCGAAACTCCGTGCGCTTGAATCACCTGATTCGATAAACGAGCAAGAAATAAAACAGATTTGAAAATCGGATCGAAATCGAATCAAAAATAATGGATTAAATCCGATTTAAAAGAAAACGACGAACTAACTAAATAACGGACGCTCGTTAACGTAATCTAATCCAACGAACACGTTCATTGAAACGAACGGTTCGGTGAACGTTCGTTAATTAAGAAAACCAAAAAAATAAAACAAATCTAGGTTTTTTTTTTTTTAAAAAACCGAACATTTTTTTTAAATAAATAAACCGGATCGGTTTTTAGGAAAACCGGATCGGCGAGGGGCTACCTCCGGCGATCTCGGCCGTAGGCTCAAGGGGCTCCGGGCGAGGGGCGAGGGCGACGGGTCCGGAGGCGAGGGGCGGCGAGGTCCCAAGGCCGGGCGGGAATCGGCGCACAAGGCAAGGCCCATGGCGGCAAGGGGTTCAAGCGGGCGCTGGTTGGGGCTGCTCCAAGGGCGAGGTGAGAGAGGGGGGGGGCGGGCGGGTTATATAGGAGGGAGGGGGGTTCCTTGGGAGGGGGCAAGGAGCGCCGGGTCAAGTGACTCGGCGGGCGGCGCCAGGCGGTGGCGTGGACTCGGCGGCGTCAAGGCGAGGGAGGAGGCGGGTGGCTGGGCGGCTGGGCCGGGCTGGGCTGGTTGGCTGGGCCTTGGGCCTGTGGGGCGCGAATTTTTTTTCTTTAACATTTTTTTTTCGGAAAAACAAAATAAGAAAAAGCAAAATAAATAAAAAATATATATAGGCATATAATATATCAAAATTTTCAGAAAAACATTTTCTACAACATGAACATTATTTTAGCTTCAAATAAAATACACACAAATCCAAATAAAACAAAGAGTGTTTCAGCTCTAATAAAATCCAATAAAAATCATTTTGAAAATACCAAAATGACTTCAAATTAATTTCTCTCCAATTTTCTAAGGTAGGGAATCATGTTACCCTATTTTCCATGTAGTTTATTTTTGGAGGAAAATAATTTGAATAAAACTCAAATAACTCAAAAATGGAAATAAATTGAAAAGAACTTTGAATTTAATTCTTTGAAACTCCCAACTCATATTTCATATGTTTTGAAGAAGTCATTTTATCTTCACTGTGTGAAAATCATTGAGTTGCATGAAGTTTCAGAATTGGAAAATATTTTCCAAATGAAATTCAAATATTTTCAACACCCTTGTCATTTAAATAAATGGAAGAAGTCATGTCATCTTCTCTCCGTGGTTTTGTGATGAAAAGAATTTGAATTCTCAAGTTCATAAAAGCAAAATGAAAGTTTGGGAAAGTCCTTTTATTCCCTCTCATCTAACTTTCAAAAAGTTTCGAATTCACTCACTTTCATTCAATCAATCAAGCAATCAATCAAATCTATCTATTTGTTTATAACATTCCAAAATTTAGAATTTTGGGATGTTACAAACTACCACCCTTAAAATGAATCTCGTCCTCGAGATTCGGAGAGGCTAGAAAGAAATAGGTTAGGGTTTGGGGTCTTCTCAAAATCCATCGATCATCTCCGGGGTCTCGGGTGCTACCACCCTTAGAAACATTGTTACGGTTCCATCAAAACTCATATACTCCATCCTTATCGTTGACAAAGGTCGGTCTTCTCAGATATTAAGGATAATCCCTTCTCCGGGCTCTTCCGGTAGTGGCATAACCTTTTCCTCAATTCCTTTGTCCTTTCCTCTTGGTAAGGTTATCCCGAAATTGGGTCTTCTTAATGACGGTCCGGCGCCAATTCTAAACAAATATCGGTATCTCATGGTGGTCAACGATTTAGGGTTTCTCCTGCAGAAAACGGTTCTGGGTTGAACCTCACCGTATATCCTACGGTTGGCAACAACTGCCTTGTACAAGGGAAAATACTTATACCGTTCTAAGGTTTAAACAAGGTTTAATATCGTCGTCTCTCGACTATAGGTAGGTCACTCAGATTTACCATCCCATATAGCAAAGCGAATAATAAGAGTAAGTCGGTATGGTGATCAATCCATCCCGCACCCAAATCATTACCTTGTACATGGTTTAGCGAATCTCGCATTCTAACACTCGGTCATCCTCACAAGCATTGCAGAATTTCTCTTGTCGACGAACCAAGTTCGGAAAATCCATTGATTCCGCAAGCCAAACAAAACATCTATCGTTCCTTAACAACTCTCAGGTTTTGCGTAAACTCCTATAGAATCATCTATCGATAAAATCATAACTCTTCCAGGGTTTTCCTTCAGCAAGAGTGTGCTTGCTTCTTGGCAGGTCCTGGGGCCTGTGGGTTATGGCCCATCTCATCACTTGCAATTCTTGAACACATCCTCGGGGCAACTGATCGTTATCCCAACATCCAACTCCCTGGCATACTTAAATCCATCCAATTGTACTGTCTCTTCTTCCTTCTATTGGCACCAAACTAAGACATGATTACTCAAACTCATCATGGAATTTCCATTGATCCATATTTCCAACATCATACCTCCTTTATATCCAATAACACTTCATCTCTTCATCCTCGTGGGATGTCCCACATACCGTGATAAAACTTATACTTATGAAATCCATACTCCACTTCGTGGAACATCATTATCCCTTCCACGGTCAAGCGTCCTTACATGGGAATATTGGCCATCTATGCATGACACTTCTTCAACTGGGAATCGTGAAACACATCATGAACTCCTGACAGTCCTTCGGCTGACTTCAACTTGTTAGCCTATTCTCCCATACGTTCCAAACTCGGTATGGTCCTACAAATCTCGGGGCTAACTTTCCCTTAACTCCAAATCGTTTAACTCCTCGCAGAAATGGCACACAAAGATATGCTCTGCTCCGATTTTATAGACTATCTCCTTGCGGTTTTGAGTCTGCATAACTCTTACGCTCGACTGAGCTACCTTGGTCTATCTCAAGCAACTTAACATTCTCTTCTCACTCCTTGATCACATTTGGTCCAAACAAGCGGCGGTCTCCAACTTCATACCACATCAACGGTGTCTGGCTCCTTCTCCCATACAAAGCTTCAAAAGGGCCTTCTTCAAACTGACTTGGTAACCTTTGTTGTATGAGAACTCAGCGTAAGGTAGATTATCATCACTACTAGATTCCATAATCTAGCGCACACGCTCTCAATATTTCCTCCAAAATCTGATTGACTCTCTTGATTTATCCATCTGTCTGCGGATGAAAGGTTGTACTGAACTCTAGCCTAGTACCCAAAGTCTGGTGCAGCTGATTCCAAAACTTTGAGGTAAACTGTGTTCCTCTATGATGGTCCTCGGAACTCCATGCAGACATACGATCCTTTCTCAAATATATATCTTGGCCAACTTCGCACTTGTATAGGTGGTTTTTCACTGGAATAAAGCGAGCCACTTTGGTCAAGCGAATCAACTACTACCCAGATAGAATCTTATCCCAATCAGGTTCTGGGAAATCCGGTAATGAAATCCATGCCAAGCTTATCCCACTTCCATTCGGGTATCGGCATAGGCTGTAGTAATCCTGCTGGCTTCTGATGCTCTGCTTTTACTTTCTCTGGCATGCATCACTTACAACTACATACTCCATAATATCCTTCTTCATACCAGTCCACCAGAAACACTCCTTCAAATCCAAATACATCTTGGTGTTTCCAGGGCGAATTGAGTATGGTGAGTCATGAGCCTCCTGAAGTTTTAACTTCCTGATCTTTGCATTATTGGGTACATGTACACTGTCCTCAAACCATAAGGTGTCGCGCTCATCCTTACGAAAACCTTTGGCCTTTCCTTTGCTCATCCTCTGTTTTACCTCAACAATCTCCTTGTCATCCTTCTGAGCTTCACGGATCTTTTCCAACAATGTAGACTGAACTTCCATTGCTGCAACAAAACCTTTTGGGAATAATCTCCAACTGAAGTTCCTTGGAAATCCACGGCTAACTCCTTTGATAATCCTCCGATTATGGGGGTATTCGTCCTTATTTTATTTATGGTTGTGTCCTATTTCTCCACAAAGCTTGCACGCACAAGGTTTCTTCATATCCTTTCCATAAGGCTTCAACTTCTGGGACACAAACCTAGACTTTAGCAAAGTCAACTTAAATTCTTCCCAAGTGGTTACTCCTTGCAATCCATTGATGGTTTGGTACATCCTCCACCAAATAGTAGCACCTCTTTCAAAGCACTGAAAAGCATATTGGGTCATATCTTTTCTGACTATCGGGTTATTCTCCATTTGGTCCTCCATGTTCGGAATCCATTGGTCCGTCTCCAATTGACTCATCGGTCCAGAAAATATAAGCTCATCTCCATTCATCCTCTATTGGGTCCATGGGTTTGGGGTGGGATAAGAGAGATCGAGAGGGATGCACACAATACAAACAATGCTTTTGAAAAGACAGATTTTATTGTGGCTGTCGGAAAACATCAAACAAATGACAGCTCACAATCGTCGCATCTAACGTAGGTATGTAACAGGGGTTTGGTCTTCTAACGGTCAATAAATCTTCAAAGTCATCAAACTCTTCCAATCTTGATCATGTCTCCGATGGCTTCTTCCAATCGTGCTTGTCCTGCTCAAGTTCTTTTGCCAGATCATCTCTGTTGACGCGAAGTCTCTCGCGACGTCCTGTAATATTTCTGGAGTTACGTTCCAACTGTCGGTTTCAACATCCTTGACATGATCCATGATCCTACTGTCCTTCGATTCTTGTCAAATCTCCGGTATCTCGATGTTTTGCTCCTTCATCTTGTCTACTTTCAGCTTACGGGTCCCGAGTTCTTCACGAACCGCTTCCTTATCAAACCGCTTCTCGCAGATCCACCTTAAACTTCTTCATGTAATACTCAGATCCTGGTGATACACCAGCTAAGGTTAAAACTCCAACGTTTGCAGATAGATGCTCCATCAGCTTTCTACCATCCAATCCTTCCATGCATCTGCATGCTTAACTCCGCACGGTGACAATAGCCTAAGCGGGTGATAACATCATGGATAGCCGTGTTTATTCCCATGTTACTGCCATGAGCTTTTATTCCATAGTTGATCTCTCCCGCCTTAGGGTTCTCTTGACAAAATTTTGAGTTCTAATGCTCCATGTTCCGGTCTTACTCCAATACACCTTGATCCCGGGTATTGATAACTTCCATGGTCTGCCAAGTTCCATAAGCGTAACCTTCCTAGGTCATAAAATCTGGGAATTCTTCAAAGCCTTCAATTTCTCCAAGTCTTGAGTCTTCAACGATGGTAGTTTCCATTTACACGGTAAAGTCCTCTTCATTCCAAATGGTCTTAGTTGTCCGTTATCTTATCTCCTTGGAGTGGTCTCATCGACCAAATCTTCGAGTGGTCAAAAGGGAAAAGGGTATGGTCTCACTAAAAGGGAATATTTGAATAAGCTCAGAAGAGAAGAGAGGTAAAAGATCTTTTTTAAAATGAAGTTGTAGAGAAAAATCTTTCCTATGGGTTTGTCAGTTTCTCGGGTCACGTCCTACAATCAACATGTGCTCTGATACCATCTTGTAGCGACCCGACCGAATGGATCAAGTCTTCGTGCTTTCGTGTCATCCCTGGATCGGTATCTTGACACACGATTACTCGAAGGATTTATAACAGAGGTAAATCACATGTATAAAGTAACGTAAATACTATTACCTTAATCCAACATATAGCGGAAGCAACAAGGTTGTGGATTCCCATCAACACCAACGGCAAAGTTGAGTATAGGAAATCGTAACCCTAACGTATCACTTACTCGTCGTTTGAAAAGTCTGCAACATGAAAAGTTGCAGCCGAAAACGGGTCAGCACATGGAATATGCTGGCAATGTAACACATAGAGAGTAATGAAAGAATAAGCCTATACTACATGCATATATGGCTGGTGGAAAGCTCTATGGTTACAGTTTTTGCGAAAAGCCAATTTTTCCCTACTTCAAAGGAATACATTTATTTAACTATCATGGTGGTTGTTAAACATTGAAGATGGTTGACAGCATTCTCAATCCCAATTAAAAAGTACTCATTAAACCCAAACAAATTATATTAAGTAACGTGATGAGATCAACAGGATATCCAGATACTAGATACTCAAAATGTCCATAACCGGGGACACGGCTAATCATGATTAGTTTATACACTCTGCAGAGGTTTGCGCACTTTTCCCCACAAGACTCGATCGCCTCCGCTTGGTTCTCGCACTACATGGTGTTTGAGAAACGGATGACCGAGACATAGTCTTTCGTAAGCGCTTAGCACCTTACATGTGGGTAGACCGTACCAACCTACATCCCCTACATCAGCTAGCCTACCCGTAAGAGTTCGCACAACTTAGTCAACTACGCCAGAGCCCATAATTGGCTTGTGGCTGCACACGGAAGTTTCAAGTTTGAATAATCTTATGATCCCTTAGAGCCTGGGTGGCGGTCCGAAGAAATACAGGCAAATCCTGATAGAAACCAGGTGCCTCAATCCACCCAGATGTGTGTTTAGGTTGCCACCTTAAATAAACCATTAATTAACAATCTCACATCTGTCATGGATATTCACTCACCCAATCCACGTCTACTAGCATAGCATGGCATAATCAAGCAAACGAGAAGTAACTCCCAAGGTTTCATAAGTAAAACAGGTAATAGGTACTACCTCAATCTACTTCCCATCCCACAATTTAATTAGATCCTAAACATGCAAGTGTTTGAGGGTTTGATCTAATGCAATAAAACTGGGTATGAGAAGAGTATGATCAAAGTGTTACTTGCCTTGGCGATGATCCATGAGACCTAGAGATTCAAGTAACGAGCGGCGACTCGGGTGATCTAACGCAGACAAACAACAAGCATACAATAAGCACTCATCTAATGCACGGGAAATCTCGAATAAAAGATCTAACCAGATAGTTCAACTTAAGAACCACTGTTGCAAAAGAATCGAATCAAATAAAGCATCGAAAGTCGGAACTCGAGAGAGAACGACTCGGTTTAGCAATCTGAAACTAGGTCAAAATTTTACAGTAGCAAAACTCTGTGAAAGTAGGTTAGTCGAACGGTGGTTTCATATTTAAACTCAGCGCTTGAATCACCGATTCGATAAACGAGCAAGAAATAAAACAGATTTGAAAATCGGATCGTAAATCGAATCGAAAAATAATGGATTAAATCCGATTTAAAAGAAAACGACGAATCTAACTAAATAACGGACGTTCGTTATCGTAATCTAATCCAACGAACACGTTCATTGAAACGAACGGTTCGGTGTAATGCTCGTTAATTAAGAAAACCGAAAAATAAAACCAATCTAGTTTTTTTAATAGAAAAACCGAACATTTTTAAATAAATAAACCGGATCGGTTTTAGGAAACCGGATCGGCGCGAGGGCTACCTCCGCGATCTCGGGCGTAGGCTCAAGGGCTCCGGGCGAGGGGCGAGGGCGACGGGTCTGGGAGGCGAGGGCGGCGAGGTCCGGCCGGGCGGCGGGAATCGGCGGCGGCGGGGCGGCCCATGGCGGCGGGGGTTCGCGGGGCGCTGGTTGGGGCGGCTCAAGGGCGAGGTGAGAGAGGGGCGGCGGCGGGTTATATAGGAGGGAGGGGGGTTCCTTGGGAGGGGCAAGGGGAGCGCCGGGTCAGGCGGGACTCGAGGCGTGGCGGGCGGGCGTGGCGGCAGGACTCAAGGCGTCCGAGGGAGGAGGCGGGGTGGGCCGGGGCGGCTGGCTGGGCCGGGGCCTGGCTGGCTGGGCCGGCTGGGCCTTGGCCCAGGTGGGGGCGCGGAATTTTTTTTTCTTTAACATTTTTTTTCCAGAAAAAACAAAATAAGAAAAAGCAAAATAAATAAAAAATATATATAGGCATATAATATATCAAAATTTTCAGAAAAACATTTTCTACAACATGAACATTATTTTAGCTTCAAATAAAATACACACAAATCCAAATAAAACAAAGAGTGTTTCAGCTCTAATAAAATCCAATAAAAATCATTTTGAAAATACCAAAATGACTTCAAATTAATTTCTCTTCAATTTTCTAAGGTAGGGAATCATGTTACCCTATTTTCCATGTAGTTTATTTTGGAGGAAAATAATTTGAATAAAACTCAAATAACTCCAAATTGGAAATAAATTGAAAGAACTTTGAATTTAATTCTTTGAAACTCCCAACTCATATTTCATATGTTTTGAAGAAGTCATTTTATCTTCACTCGTGAAAATCATTGAGTTGCATGAAGTTTCAGAATTGGAAGATATTTTCCAAATGAAATTCAATTTTTTTCAACACCCCTTGTCATTTAAATAAATGGAAGAAGTCATGTCATCTTCTCTCCAGGGTTTTGTGATGAAAAGAATTTGAATTCCCGAAGTTCATAAAAGCAAAATGAAAGTTTGGGAAAGTCCTTTTATTCCCTCTCATCTAACTTTCAAAAAGTTTCGAATTCACTCACTTTCATTCAATCAATCAAGCAATCAATCAAATCTATCTATTTGTTTATAACATTCCAAAATTTAGAATTTTGGGATGTTACATTTCTTCACCCAACATATCATCACTTTTGTCTAGCATATTGTGAACCTTTTCAAAAGCCCTTTGTTGTTTCACAACAATCTTAGCAAGTTTAGAGTAGCTGGGCTTGAGATTTTCATCAGATTCATTCTCACTAGATTCAGAGGAGGTATATTTAAGTACCTTGACACCCTTTGCCATGAAGCAATAGGTGGGAGCGTAGTCATCATTGCCTTCATCAGCTTTGTTTGTGAGGTCATTTTCTTCAGAGTTGAACATAGACTTGCTGACGAATGCAGTAGCGAGGTCTAGGCTCGCCACACCAGACTCGGAGTCCTCAGACGCCTCCTCTTCCTCTTGTTCCTCAGATTCAGCTTCAGAGTCCATTTCCTTGCCAATGAATGCCCGAGCCTTCTTGGAGCTGCTCTTCTTGTAAGATGAAGACTTTGAGGATTTTGATGATGAAGATTTTGAGGATTTCTTCTTTTTCTTTGCATCATCAGAACTGTAATCCTTGTATTTCTTCTTCTTTGATTCCTTTTCCCACTGAGGACAATCTTGAATGTAGTGTCCAGGTTTCTTGCACTTGTGACAAAGCCTCTTCTTGTAGTCCTTTGGATGAGGAATCATTGCTCCTTGAGGGTCTTCCAAAGCGACCACGCCTTGAGAACTTCGAATTTCTTCACGAGCAAAGTGCCGACTCATGGCTCAGTTCTTCAGGGTCACCAAGGCTGCTACCCGAGTCTTCATCTTCAGACTCAGATACTGCCTTGGCCTTCAGTGCACGTGATCTGCCGTAGTTCGAACCATAGAGATATATCTTTTCATCAAGCTGGAACTCATGAGTATTTAGCCTCTCGAGGATATCAGCGGGATCAAGTGACTTGTAATCAGCACGTTCTTGTATCATCAATGCCAGAGTATCAAATGAGGAATCAAGCGATCTCAACAGTTTCTTCACCACCTCATGATCAGTGATGTCAGTGGCACCAAGCGCTTGAAGCTCATTTGAGATGTCAGTGAGGCGATCGAAGGTTTGTTGAACATTTTCATTGTCGAGTCTTTTGAAGCGGTTGAAGAGATTGCGAAGAACATCCACTCGAGAGTCACGCTGAGTTGAGACTCCTTCATTCACTTTGGACAGCCTGTCCCAGATAAGCTTGGCAGTTTCGAAAGCACTCACTCTTCCATACTATCCTTTGCTCAGATGGCCACATATGATATTTTTCGCTTGAGAATCGAGTTTCTTGAATCTCTTCACATCGGTAGCGTTCAGAGAGGGTGAGAAAGAGGGAACACCATTTTCCACAACATACCAGAGATCGTTATCAATTGCCTCAAGATGCATTCGCATCTTATTCTTCCAGTAGGGGTAGTCCGTCCCATCAAAGGTAGGACACCTAGCAGAGACCTTGATCATACCTGTGGTCGACATAACTAAAACTCCAGGCGGTTAAACCAAAATCACACAGAACAAGGGAGTACCTTGCTCTGATACCAATTGAAAGTGCGTTATATCGACTAGAGGGGGATGAATAGGCGATTTTTATGAATTCTTCACTGAGGAATTTGCTAGTGAGGAAATTCCTTAGCGAAGAACTACTTGCAATGGAATAAGTACTCAGAAGTAAACATAACAGAAGACAAGCATAGTTATCATGATGAAATGAAGACAAGTACAGAGTACAGAAAGTGTAATCACAGGATAACACAGGATGAAGACAAACAGATTGAAGAAATTGAACTGAGGAAATTGAGAAAGTCTTCAGTCAAAGTCTTCAAACACAGATATGACAAGCACACAACACAATACTGAGGAAATGAAAGAGTTGAGGAAATAGAACCAGTTGGCTTGGTGAAGACAATGATTTGGTAGACCAGCTCCAACTTTGTCTCGCTTGTACATCTGGTTGGAGCGGCTAGGTATTTAAACCTGAGGACACATAGTCCCGGACACACAGTCCTCACGTATTCTCCTTGAGCTAAGGTCACACAGACCTCGCCCAATCACTCGTGGTAAGTCTTCACGTGACTTCCGAACCTTCACAAACTCGGTCACTAGGCGATCCACAATTCCTCTTGGATGCTCTAGACCATGACGCCTAACCGTCTGGAAGAAGCACAGTCTTCAAAGGTAACAAGCGTCGCATCCACGCAGGATCAATCTCTTCAGTGATGATCAATCACTTTGGGTTTGTAGGTGTTTGGGTTTGGTTTTTCCTCGCTCGATGATTTTCGCTCAAAGTCCTCGGAGGAGGGGATGCTCTCAAATGACAAGTGTCAGTTTCACTCAGAGCAGCCAACCAGCTAGTGGTTGTAGGGGGCGGCTATTTATAGCCTAGGGAGCAGCCCGACATGATAAGACATAAATGCCCTTCAATGATATGACCGTTAGGTGGGTAGATATTTTGGGACAGCTGGCTCAGAGTACAGCAGTCGAAATTTGAGGTTCAAATTCCTCGTGGCTATCATGTTCCTCACTTGTGTAGGCAATCCATGGCTGGCGAATTCCTAACTCCTCGGTCAGAACAAATTCCTCGAGAGACCCGGAAAGAACTTCGTCTACATCCTTTGAAGAAATTTCTTGAAGCTGTATGAGATTTCCAATGGCTTCACTCAAGGGATTGGTAGGTGTAGGATTTTGAGTTGAGCATCACATGGAAATTTTTCCTTAGTATTTCCTCGACCCCTTTAACGACGGTGTTTCCTATGACTCAAGAAAGAGAAAATGAAACTACGAAAACAAAAGTCTTCACGCTTCATGTTCCTCGAATGAATACCAAGTCTTCAAGGTTACACCAATTTCTTCACTTTCGAAGTCTTCAGAAAGTCTTCAGAATATCAAAGTCTTTAGTCGAAGAACTTCATTTTTAGGGGTCGACTTTCTCTGTAAATATCAAACTCCTCATAGACTTATAGACCTGTGTACACTCATAAACACATTAGTCCCTTAACCTATAAGTCTTCAATACACCAAAATCACTAAGGGACACTAGATGCACTTACAATCTCCCCCTTTTTGGTGATTGATGACAATAAATCATACGTATTTAGAGAGCAATTTTTATTGCTTGCACCGATGACAACTTACTTGAGGGATCTTACTCAATCCATAGCCAGATATGGTGGACTCTCATGGCAAAACTGGTTTAAGGGATTTTGGAAGCACCAGTAGTATCTCTACTTGGTGCAAAGAATTTGGCTAGCATGAGGGGGAAAGGCAAGCTCAACATGTTGGATGATCCATGACAATATACTTTATCGCAGATATAAGAAAACATAACCCATTACGTTGTCTTCCTTGTCCAACATCAACTCTTTAGCATGTCATATTTTAATGAGTGCTCCTAATCATAAAAGATGTCCAAGATAGTGTATTTATATGTGAAACCTCTCTTTCTTTATTACTTCCTATTAATTGCAACGATGACCAAAGCTAATGTTTGCCAACTCCCAACAACTTTTACTCATCATACTCTTTATATGTGAAGTCATTACTCTCAATAAGATCAATATGATCTCTTTATTTCTTTTTATTCTTTTCTTTTTTTATTCACTCAAGATCATAGCAAGATAATCAAGCCCTTGACTCAACACTAATCTTTATTATATATAGCTCACGGTCTCGATTACATAGAGAGATCATAAAGCAAAACTCCAAACTAGATCATGCCATAAACTTTATTCTACTAGATCAGGATACTACTAATAGGATCGAACTAAGAAAAACGGTAAAGATAGGAGTGTGATGGTGATACGATACCGAGGCATCTCCCCCAAGCTTGGCAATCGCCAAGGGGAGTGCCCATACCCATGTGATTATGTCTCCTTCTTTGGTGATGGTGATGTGATATTCTTGGCGATAATGCCCCTTAGGATACGATTCTATTCCTCAAGCTCATTGAGTTGCTGCTTGAGATCCATTATCTCCTTACGAAGCTTCTCTGTAACGGCTAAAGCCCCTTTCACCCAAGGGTGTTGCATAGCCGCGGGAGAACAAGGGACACTCTTCTTCATATTTTCATAAGAAAGAAATTTAACATTGGAAGGGATAACCGAGTTTGGAATAGCTGAGCTCTGTAGTTCCCCCACTGTGAACCCAGCTCGGAAGCAACAAGTGACTTCTTGATCCTCCATGGCATCTATCCTCATCAAATCAGCCTGCATCTCTTCCTCCGTTGCTGGCCCAAAGTGGTCAGCATCGCTGTTTGTTCTTGGTCTCGATGCCGGATGAGACACCCGGCTCTCCCCGACTGACTCTTGAGAAGACATCTTGCTCTAGTCTGCAACAGCAACAACTCGAAACAAGAAAAGAGGATATTTGCGTGATACAAGAGTCAAAACCTTCAGGAGATTATATAATGAATTTTTACCGACCAAAATACGTATCGTGTAAGAAAATGGAGTCCGGAGAGCACACAAGGAGCCCACGAGGTAGGGGGGGTGCGCCCAGTAGGGTAGGGCACGCCCTCCACCCTCGTGGAGCCCTCGTGTCCTTCCCGGATTGCTTCTTATTTTTCTATTTTTCTAAATATTCCAAAACGGAGAAATATTGCCATAAAAATTGTTTTGGAGTCGCTTTACTTACCGTACCACATACCTATTCCTTTTCGGAGTCTGAAACGATCCGGAAAGTGTCCCTTATGTATTCTACGGGGTTACGGTTTCAATAACATTGGTTTCAACATTTATGGGATTACCTGAGATATAATGTTTGATTCTTTGACCGTTCACCACCTTCGGATTTGTGCCTTGAAGTTGTTGATTTTATGGCACCGAACAATAGACCTCCTCGATAACGTAAGGGCCTTCCCATTTAGAGAGAAGTTTTCCTGCAAAAATCTTAAACGAGAGTTGTATAGTAATACATAATCACCTACATTAAACTCACGCTTTTGTATTCTTTTGTCATGCCGTGTTTTGACTTTTTCTTTAAACAATTTGGCATTCTCATAAGCTTGGGTTCTCCATTCATCAAGTGAGCTAATGTCAAATAACCTCTTCTCACCGGCAAGTTTGAAATCATAATTGAGCTCTTTAATAGCCCAATATGCCTTATGTTCTAGTTCGAGAGGTAAGTGACATGCTTTTCCATAAACCATTTTATACGGAGACATACCCATAGGATTTTTATATGCAGTTCTATAGGCCCATAACGCATCATCAAGTTTCTTGGACCAATTCTTTCTAGACCTATTGACAGTCTTTTGCAAAATTAATGTGAGCTCTATGTTACTCAATTCTACTTGACCACTAGACTGTGGGTGATAAGGAGATGCAATTCTATGATTAACATCATACTTAGCAAGCATTTTACGGAAAGCACCATGAATAAAATGTGAACCACCATCAATAATTAAATATCTAGGACTCCAAACCTTGGAAAAATAACTTCTTTAAGCATCTTGATCGAGGTGTTATGATCAGCACTACTAGTTGGAATAGCTTCTACCTACTTAGTAACGTAATCAACAAAGCAACTCAAAATATGTGTATAACCATTAGAGGCAGGAAAAGGTCCCATATAATCAAAGCCCCAAACATCAAATGGTTCAATAACGAGTGAATAATTCATAGGCATTTCTTGACGTCTACTAATATTAACAATTCTTTGACATTCATCACAAGATAAGACAAACTTACACGCATCCTTGAAGATAGTAGGCCAATAAAAACCGGCTTGCAATACCTTATGTGCAGTTCTATCTCCAGTGTGGTGTCCTCCATAAGCTTCGGAGTGACACTTGCGTAGGATCTGTTCCTGTTCATGCTCAGGTATACAACGTCTAATAACACCATCTACTACTTCTTTATAAAGATGTGGTTCATCCCAAAAGTAATGTCTCAAATCATAGAAAAACTTTTTCTTTTCTGGTATGTGAAACTAGGTGGTATAAATTTAGCAACGATGTAATTAGCATAATCAGCATACCATGGAGTAGTACGAGAAGCATTTATGACATTTAATTTCTCATCGTGAAAGCTATCATCAATAGGTAGTGGGTCATCAAGAACATTTTCTAACCTAGACAAGTTGTCTGCAATGGGGTTCTCAGCTCCCTTTCTATCAATAATATGCAAATCAAATTCTTGTAGCAAGAGAATCCATCTAATAAGTCTAGGTCTAGCATCTTTATTTTCCATAAGATATTTAATAGCCGCATGATCCGTGTGAAGAGTTACTTTAGAATCAACAATATAAGTTCTGAACTTATCACAAGCAAATACAACTGCTAAGAATTCTTTTTCAGTAGTAGCATAATTTATTTGAGCATTGTCTAGAATTTTACTAGCATATTGAATAACATTTAATTTCTTATCAACTCTTTGCCCTAGAACAGCACCTACAGCATAATCACTAGCATCACTCATAATTTTAAAGGGTAAATTCCAATCGGTGGCTGAACAATAGGTGCATAGATCAATGCTTTCTTAAGTATTTCAAATGCTTCTACACAATCATCATCAAAAACAAATGGTATATCTTTTTGTAATAGATTAGTCAGAGGCCGAGAAATTTTTGAGAAATCCTTAATGAACCTTCTGTAAAAACCGCATGACCAAGAAAACTTCTTATACCTTTGATGTCCTTGGGACATGGCATCTTTTCAATAGCCTCAACCTTGGCTTTATCAACCTCAATACCTCTTTCAGAAACTTTATGCCCCAAGACAATACCTTCATTAACCATAAAGTGGCACTTTTCCCAATTTAAGACAAGATTAGTTTCTTCACATCTCTACAAAACTCGATAAAGGTTGCTCAAGCAATCATCAAAAGAGGATCCATAGACGAAAAAGTCGTCCATGAAAACCTCACAAATCTTTTCACAAAATTCAGAGAATATAGCCATCATGCATCTTTGAAAGGTGGCAGGTGCATTACATAAACCAAAGGGCATACGTCTATAAGCAAAAGTACCAAAAGGGCAAGTAAAAGTAGTCTTTGATTGATCATTGGCTGACACAGGTATTTGAGAGAAACCAGAATAACCATCTAGAAAGCAAAAATGTGTATGTTTGGATAATCTTTCTAGCATTTGATCAATAAAAGGTAAGGGGTAATGATCTTTCTTAGTAGACTTATTTAATTTACGGAAATCAATTACCATCCTATAACCTGTAATAATTCTTTGTGGAATCAATTCATCTTTATCATTAGGAATGACGGTAATACCTCCCTTCTTAGGGACATAATGGACAAGACTTACCCACTGACTATCAGCAATGGGATAAACTATACCTGCCTCAAGGAGCTTTAGTATTTCCTTTCTTACCACTTCTTTCATCTTAGGATTCAGCCTTCGTTGATGATCACGAACTGGTTTGGCATCTTCTTCCAAATTTATTTTATGTTGACATAGAGTGGGACTAATGCCCTTAAGATCATCAAGAGTATATCCAATAGCAGCACGGTGCTTCTTCAGAGTTTTCAATAATCTCTCTTCTTCATGCTCTGAAAGGTTAGCACTAATAATAATAGGATATATCTTCTTTTCATCAAGATAAGCATATTTAAGAGTATCAGGCAACGATTTAAGCTCAAACACGGGATCACCCTTGGGTGGAGGAGGATCTCCTAGGATTTCAACAAGCAAATTGTGTTTCAGGATAGGTTCCTGTTTAAAGAACACTTCATCTATTTCCCTTCTTTCATTCATAAACATATCATTTTCATGGTCTAGCAAATATTGTTCTAAAGGATCACTAGGAGGTACGGCAATAGAAGCAAGACCAATAATTTCATCCTTACTAGGTAATACCTCTTTACGGTGTTGTCTACTAAATTTAGAGAAATTAAACTCATGAGACATATCACCCAAACCAATAGTAACAACATCCTTTTCACAGTCTATCTTAGCATTAACGGTGTTCAAGAAGGGTCTACCAAATATAATGGGACGAAAGCTATCTTGTGGGGAACCAAGAACAAGAAAATCAGCAGGATATTTGGTTTTCCCACACAAGACTTCAACATCTCTAACAATTCCCATTGGTGAAATAGTATCTCTATTGGCAAGTTTAATTGTAACATCAATATCTTCTAACTCAGCAGGTGCAATATCATGCTTAATTTCTTTGTATAAACCAATAGGTATGGCACTAGCACTAGCACCCATATCACATAAGCCATGATAACAATGATCTCCTATTTTAACATAAATAACAGGCATTCCTACCACAGGTCTATGTTTATCTTTAGCACAAGGTTTGGCAATTCTAGCAGTTTCATCATGTAAATGAATAACATGACCATCAATATTATCAGACAAGAGATCTTTAACAATAGCAATATTAGGTTCAACTTTAATCTGCTCAGGAGGTGTATAAGTTCTAATATTGCTTTTACGAACCATAGTTGAAGCTTTCGCATGATCCTTTATCCTAACAGGGAAAGGTGGTTTCTCAACATAAGAAGTAGGAACAACAGGATCATTATAAGTGATAGTATTTTATTCAACTTTAGTAGGTGCAGCTACTTTTACTTCTATGGGAGGATGATATTTAAACCACTTCTCCTTGGGGATATCAACATAAGTAGCAAAAGATTCACGGAATGAAGCTACTATCTCAGAGTCAAGTCCATATTTAGTGCTAAATTTACGGAAAACATCGATATCCATAAAAGATTTAACACAATCAAACTTAGGTGTCATACCTGACTCCTTACCTTCGTCGAGATCCCA